>JARWIR010000001.1:135388146-140270549 GCA_029959085.1 Nemophila menziesii | reverse complement strand
GTGAAAAAGTTAAAACAAGATATCGAGCAAGATTTTGATCATTCCAACCATGTCGTATCTCTCATCTCGAGTACGTATGAAGCTCTAAATCATAATAAAGATTATTATCAAAAATCAAAAGGCCATGTTACACTCAAATATCTACTGATGCAAGCAAAGAAATCACCGCTCCATGAAGAGGCTGAGATCATCAATTACAGGGAGCTGATGGCAGATCTTGAAGAAGAAGAAAGTTATGGTTTAGTTTCAGCCATTAAAGAGCCCAAGCGCAAGCATGTATCTTCGCAGATCTGGGGATATAGATGTTAAGTCGCCTATGAGCTTCTTTGGGTATTTGGGGATATAGATGTTACGACCCCTTTAAAATTCTTCGAGTCTCCTATGAAAGTGGAAGAGTTCAAGAAGTATGTATGTTGTAATAAAACAAATCTCTCAATACGTAATTTTATTTACTAAGAAATAAAATATGTATGTTGTAACCTTGTGATTTCAGTCTCCCAGAGGAAAAATTTAGTAATCTAGGTCCTAAAACATTTGGTATCTTCCCCAAAGAGCCAATCTTGTAGACAAGATAGACACGAGCTCATAGGTGTTATGCATGACTAAGTGTAGGGAGTTGGAGTTTGCACCTTTATTAGTAGCGCAATATATGCCAAAATACAAATAATAATTTAATCAATACGGTTCAAACAGCCTAGCAAAAGGAAAATATTATAGTAACATTTATCATCAAAATTTGAAATGCACCTATTTATTACGATATATAGTCTAACAAGTTCAAACAATCTAACTTAGATGTTATACTCATCACTAAATTTCTAAAATACACACTAAATGCCACCATGTGATGTGGTGGTGAAGCACTAGCGTTCTTCCTTGTACTACAATAAGAAAAAAAAGACTACAAACTAATCCTATACACAGAGAACCTCAAAGGCATTATTATTATATCACAAGTGGTGTTGATGAAAGTGAAGGATGCGTTCCATCAACAAGTGATGCTCGAGATATCTCCTGCAACTTTCCGTAATCTAAAAGTAAAATATGTTCTGCCATCAAAACCATTTCCAACCGATGTGCAATCACCAATACCTGATAATTTAGGGGTAGCTTAGTAAATTTCAATTACTATCAGACTAATTTAATGCATTACCGTGCGACTCTGCATTAATCGTTGCAAAGCTCCTCTCACTAATAGCTCAGATCTGATGTCCAGTGCAGATGTCGCTTCGTCCAATATTAAAATCGATGGGTTTTGATATAACGCCCTAGCAATAGCTAGTCTGTTATTATAATTTAGCGCTAGATTAGTAAATTACTTTGTCCAAGATAAAATTAAATTAAACTTAGGCTAATGACTATACCTTTGTTTTTGTCCGCCACTTAAAAGTGAACCTCTGGGTCCAACATTAGTTTGATATTGACCAGTTAATGCTTCGATAAATTCATCTGCATTTGCAGTTTGAGCTGCAATTTTTACTCTCTCCATGTCTATTTTCGTCATTAGATCTCCATATCTTATGTTCTCAGCTACAGTTCCCGAAAAAAGGGTCTAATAATAATAAAAAATCAATAAATTATCAAACAATTTCAAATAAAATGGTAAAGATAGCAAATTAAAACGTGTCTTCACTTACTACTTCTTGAGAAACAATACCAATGTGTTTTCTTCACACAAGTGGTGTACCATGTTTTGCGTCTAACAAACATCTCAGACACGGAATTTCATGTTTGAAACATGTAATTTCATGTTTGAAACATGAAATTCCGTTTACCTAAACACTAACAAGTTAAGCTACTCAACTCGAAACCTATACTAAAAGACTATACTATTAATGAGTGAAAGACAACATAATATATAGACAAAAAAGGATTCAAAACATTACAATAGATATGTAAAAAATGCTAAACTCGTGAATATTAAGAAACGTTAAGAATATAATTGTAGTACAAAATTCATAAATATAAAAGAAACATAGTATAATAAACTTGACAAGTTTTAGTAATATGATTTCCTCGTGCGTGACAACGTCCGCAAGTTATCATCTTCGATTCATACAGAAATTCACCACGAGACTTAAAACGACTCTATTTCCCGATCATCCGTAACATAAATATCCATACGCCACAAAGTTGACTCGTTAACAAAAAACTGCATGTTCGAAAAGTCTTCTTCGTTGTTCAACACACATTTAATGTCATCTCTGACTAAATACACTAAATGCGTGGAGTTTAATACCAAGGAAGGCAATTTAGAAAGCACGTACTCTAAAACAGTATTGAGACTCGGGAAAAGATCAAACGAACGCATTGACCGTTGGGAACCAAACCTAACCACAACCATAACCATATGCAGTAAACAAGTCATGACATAAGTAGTAGGACATGATCACATACACAAGAAACAAGGTGGAAAGAGGAAAAGGTGTTAAGAAAGTTGCAGATTTTCATGTTTGAAACATGGAATTCCATGTTTTGGTAATTTTATTAAACATGGAATTCAATGTTTAAAACATGAAAATCTGCAACTACAAAAAAAAATGCAGAGCATAACAGCTGAAAAAACAACCTCTACTCAAATCAATGCAGCTTAAACACAAAATTCATCAAAACTGAAGCAACATATCAACAAAATGAAGAATATACTACACATACATATCAAAAATGCAGAAAAACATAATAAAAGAACACAAAAAATGTATAAAATGCTAAAATCAAAAAAAATAGAACAACACAAACATAACAAAACAGAACATGTAAATGAACACATTCAGTAAGTACTCAAACAAAAATCATTAAAAACAGTACAAAACTTGATAAATAGGAAAAATTGAAGGAAAATGAGAAAGAGGAAGAAACTTCAATAAAATTGCACTTATAATGAACAATACACACACTCAAACTCTTCAATATATGAATCTGTAACCCTAACACAAACCTACACTCAAAAATCGAACAAATGAAATAAAAAATTAGAAGAAAAAGAAAAGGAAAAACAGAGAAGAAATGTGTGAAATTACTTTTTGAATTCAAGAAGCGGGCTAGAAAAAAGATAGAAGACGGTTGAACTTGTGTTGAGAACGTAACACAAACCTGCCCTAAAAAATCAAGCAAATGAAATAAAAAATTAGAAGAAAAAAAAAGGAAAAATCGAGAGAAATGTGTTAAATAACTTTGTGAATTCATGAATCGAGCTAGAAGAGAGCTAGAAGACAATTCAATTTATGTTGAGAACCTGACTTCAAGCGCGAGAGAAGAGAAGAACGTTGAGTGGTTATGGAGAGAAAGAAGAGAGAGAAAGTAGGCTCTGAAATATGGGAAGAGAGAGAAGAGATCACTAGATTATGGGAGTAATTAATGAATTGTTAAATAAATGTAGTATATATATGGCGTAAATTAGGAAATAAAAATATAATATGGATATTTTCTACAAATAAGTAATTAGAAAGGTATATATGTATAAATAAAATAATTAAAGGCTTAAAAAAATAATTAGGGAGTTTAATGAGGATGTTATGAACAATAACCCCTTGATTTTTTTAGAGCCAAAAGTGCTTTTCAATTAAAATTTTAATATTTGTAAACGTTATTAAAAAATATTTTGACATCCAAAATCACTTTAAAGTAATTTTTTTAATAATCACTTGGCTAGTGCTTTTCTTGAAAATGATTTTAAAGGTTTAGAATATTATTAAGAATCTAAAATCAGTGATTATTTTGAAAATTAATCCTAAACGGGCTCATATTGTGTTTGTGATAGGTGTGGTATGCGTGTTTTCCGTAGATATGATTAATGAATGTGTTAATTTTATAATTTTTCAATCAACATCTGCATGAATTTTTTCCATATTTTTCCTTTTATTTTCTTACATGTTCTCTTTATTTTTTGTTTAACTACGACTTTCCTTGTCTAATTTAGGCTACCCTTTTTTTCTACCTTAATGTTGTACAATGTAGTTGCGACTTGTTGGTCAGTTCATAGGAGCTTTTCTAATTCTCTATATTCTATTTCTTTCCCCTAACATTTCTTTGTTTCAATTGTCTCCTCATTAGCTTATCATTTAATCTCTTTGTTTTCGATGCGCGGTTGTGGTAGAGGGAGATTTGAGTTACATGTCCTCGGTGTTCAATTGTTGATACGAGTGTTGTTTTTTATGGTTAATATTTGTTCCACCTTTCCATTGTGGTGGCAGTGGTATCAAGGTATTCTTGTTATCGGCTAAGATAATTTCAGTGCTTTTTCGTTGATAGTATCTTTTATTCTTTGAGGCATTGGATATGACATCTTTATATATCGGTGTTATTGACTTTGGACATGTATGTCATTAGAATACTCAAAAAAGAATCAAATATTTTGAAACTCGAAAATAATATAGAAATTTCAAAAAAAAACTGAATTTTTGAATTCAAATCTTCTTTGTTTTTTACTTGAATAAGATATTTTAGTTCTGAAAAAAACTGAATTTTCTAAACCACCAATTTCTGATTCGATCAAGATGATTGTCCCTCGGATCATACAAGTATTACAAATACATTAATGACTAATTAATACATAAACAAATTAGATACTAGTGTTACTTACTCGTTCTTGACAGTTTGGCAGAGTGGTCTAAGGCGCCAGATTTAGGCTCTGGTCCGAAAGGGCGTGGGTTCAAATCCCACAGGTGTCATAATTTCTTAACGAATTTTTGTCAATTTTTCTCATTCTTTTCTCGCATAAAAAAATCCAAAAATCCTTCGTGCCTCTTGTTTTGAGTCGTGTTATCATCATTATTAATCATAGTTTGTCTGAGTTGTCTAAGGTGTCATATTTTAGCACTTGTCGAATAGGATGTGTGGTAGCCTCCATCATATTATACCATGATTGTCATGTAAACCACAATCTAAGACGCCCACAAGGATCAAAGTCGCATGCTCAGCATTACCTATAGGGGACTACTGTTAACCAACGAGGCGATAAACTCACATCATAGTCTTCCAAGGACAATGTCCTAGAGCTCTTCGTATGAATAATACGCTGAAATCCCAATATGGTATATTAGGTTTTTGTTACCTATAAATTTTGACAATATGCGCCTAAAAAGGTATCACTTATATTCTCACATTGTTCATTAAGACATACAGACTTGGTTCTATATATATTATTTTCGGTCCTCGGTCCTAATACTAACTTGACCATCGGAATTCCATCAGGTGGCACTCCTCCTTGTTCCCGACTTTCGTTTGAAATCATGCTGTTAAACTTGTTTGAAGATAAATTTGGCTTAAATATCACCGTCAATAGATAACATAGTTCCCACGTTTGTATATCTTTATTTCAGGCATTTTCCACAATATCAACTATCATCGTATAAGGGAACGGAAGTTCCAAACCCATTGAGATACCTCTAATGAAAACCAAGTCTGAATTAAAATTGTAGAGACAATCACAAAGATATACCACAGCCAGCCACACTAAACATTGAATCAGGATTGCTCTCGGTAGCCGAGAAACGTGATTGACCCCGTTCGTGTATGGTGTATTTTGTTGTACTTTTTTTAGGATAATGTCAACCCCTAGAGTATGATAAATAAATCAATAACCAGGTGAGCTAGCTCATCTGGCCAGGGCTCTGTCTCTCAAGTGAGAGGTACAGGGTTCGAATCTCGCAAGCGACAGAAAGTTATTAGAGTTTGGAAAGTTCTTTTAAAAGATATATTTGTTTTAGTTTTGAAGCTTAAGGAACTAAATTGCAATAAAATAAACTAATTATAATTAAACTAAAATGCACATACAAATAACAAAAGAATACGAGATGAGGAACATATTTCGAGTCTTGCTAGAAATACCCCAAAGTGATGTTTAAATGATTCTATTTATAAGGGAGAATTGGTAAGTTCACGTTAATCGATATTCAAACTTCTGCCTAACTTCGTTCCGGGTAGCATAGAAAGCTACCCAATACCGCTAGAGACCTCTTCCAAGTGAAATCTAAATGAATGCTCGGCACTTAAGGTGATTACCCTAAATACTATATGATTAGTCAAGCCAATCAGGGACATTAACACACATCGGACGTATATGAATTCTTTCTATTCCTAAACCCTCATTCTGGACAATAGTCTAGGGCACTAAATTAACCTATTTGATCAGGGTATAGGTAGATAATGATGCTCAGTTAATATAAAATGGAAATCAAATACCCAATTCTATTAAACATAAATTAATTACAAATAACATATAAAATCATCATTCATCATACAAGGTTCATACATTATTCAAAAAACAAACTAAATAGTATTTAGTTTATAATAATAACATAAAACCAGAGAATAATAGTATCATAATCATATTAAAACGAAGAAAAATTAAACAAATTACTCTAATGGTGGAATTATTTTGGTGAAGGAATGGGGGATAAGGGCTCCAACTTCTTCTCTTCTCCTCCCAAGCGTGTTTCTCCTTTCTCCCGTGTTCTATACTTTTCTGTATTTTAATTTATTAGTTAATTTTCTTATTTAAAAATCAACAAAAATCTCGCCTCTTTTATTTCTCTGCGTATTATTTGTTCTAGCTTTTAATATCTGCACTTGATAATTTACATAAATTCTTCTTAATCTTCGTCGTCTCTGAGGAACGAATCTTATTGATCATTTAAACTTGCATACGTCCTGTATACTTGCAGGACCGTTCTAGGATAGAGTGTCCACTTTTGCACTTATTTATATCATATTTTTATCAATCCCTAGTCGACACCAATCGTGCACCTGTAAAGGTATCACTTATATTCTTACCCTGTTCATTAATACATTTGGACGTAGTTTTGTATACATTTTCTTCGGTCCTTGGTCGCAATATCAACTTGACCTTCAGAGTACCATCAGGAGTCACACTTCCCTATGATCTTGACCTACGTCGGATTTTAGGTTGATACACTCAGACGAAGATAGGTCAACTCTAATATCACTAGCAATAAATATTAGAGTTTTACCGTTGGTATATATTTTTTGATCGGGAATTTCACGCTCTATTAACATGGGTTCAAAATTCAAAATCCTACATATGTCATCACAAACTCAAATTCACAATTGTCACTTTTTACCATTCTTCTCTGTATAAACAAACTTTTTAATATCACACTAATAGTGTGAGTTTCAAAACCGCTTCTATAGGTTGCAAATCATAGTAATGTTAAAAGAAGCATAGTGATAACCAGTTTATATGATAAAGGTGTTTAAATATATAACATTGACTATTTGGCTGACTTGTCTAAGGTTCCAGATTTTGTCTCTGGTTTGGAATGGTGTGTGTTCAAATCACATAGTAGTCAAACTATTTATTACATGTTATTCCTTTTGTGTTATCCATATAATAAAAAAACTACAGAAATAATGATATAAGATCGTAATAAGATAAAGAATAAAAGGGAGTAAATATTATAAAATAAATAATATAATAGAGTATATATTAAATAAAAAGTATATACAAATTAACATAAAACCCTAACATCACTTAATAGTCACCATTCACGCCTCTTTTTCTTTGAACCAACTTAACGCCTCCCTCTCGTTCTCAACTTACATTTTGCATCTCTCTCCATTAAAGACACACAACCAAGCACTCAAGTACTCAATGAACAACTCTGAACTCACAAATCAATCTCCCTTACCTCCATCAACGACACAAACCAGATTTTGAAGATTCTCTCAATCTTTCTTTAGAGAATTATAGGTACGTATTTATTTTACCCTTTTTCTAGACAGATGAATGGAATATATGTGTTCGTGTGTATGTGTGTGTGTATTGATGATAAGTTTTGAATCCTTGTAATTCAACACTAATAAATTAAAATTAATCTCATTGTGTATAATTTCAAATGTATCAATTTTTATTGTCATAAATTTTTGCATTTTAAAATGATAATATCTTTTTTCAAATCAAATTTCATAAATATTATTGATTTTGTTTTTGTTTTTAACCTAGATTTCTTTTTTTGTTGCATTTGTCAGATTTGTAGAGTTTTCTTTATTATCTACATATATGATAAGAACGACATAGATTAAATCTTCATCTCTAGGCCTGATGAATCTTCATTTTGTAATTGGTGTTATTTTTTCAAATCTTGATTTTGATTTTGGGTCTTTTTTTAAGATCTCAATAATCATGATTTAATGTTTTTATGAGTAAAGAGGAAGTGGCTAATTGTATGCAATTTATAGATACCCATAAACATCAACTCACACCACTAATACCGGATACCGATCATATACTTATTGATAAAAGATAATATAATTGTAGGATATATGTTTGTCTCAATTTATTCATGCAACTCAAACTTTATTGCTCAGCCCAATTATTTTTTACAAATTTTAAATTAGTTTTTTTAGTTTTACAATTTTATAAGAGGACATAATATTCAGTAAGTGTGTACAAAAAGTATTAAATAACTTTTAATACTATTTCAAAATGTGATGTATTTTTATCAAGTGATGAAGGATGACTTATTATGTTGCAAGGCTAATTTGAAATTATGAGTAATTATTGAACTAACTTGAAAATTTATAATGCCATCACACGTGTATTTTTTATATTTCTCAATTTTTAGTAGAAATAATAACCTAAATATATTTGAGTGTTATTTTTATAAATTTTTGTATCTGCTAAATTAGTTGTATGTTGGGTAGTATATTTTTAAATATTATATTTATTTATTTAATTAGTTGGAATGAGTTCTATGTTTTATATAAGAAAGAGATAAGCACTGAATTTTTTTATTGTTTTTCTTACAGCTTTATGTATTGCATACGAAATCGAGTTTCTATCAATATTAAGATTGTTGGTCATGATATTTCAACGTCATGCCAAAATGGTAAGACATAATATTTAATATTTCACTAGAATACATACATAAATAAATAACTATACAAATTATAAGAACATAAACAGAACTTTAGGGAAAGACAAATATTGTTGTAATAACTACTTTACTAATGAGTAGGGGTTCAAATATTGCAGGAAACGAATCCCTCGAGCGCCGCAAGAAGTGAAAAAGTTGAAGCAAGATTTCGATCATTCCAACCATGTCGTATCTCTCATCTCGAGTACGTATGGAGCTCTAAATCATAATAAAGATGATTATCAGAAATCAAAAGGTCGTGTTACACTCAAAGATCTACTGATGCAAGCGAAGAAATCACTGCTCCATGAAGAGGCTAAGAGCATCGATTGCAGAGAGCTTATGGCAGATCTTGAAGAAGAAGAAAGTTATGGTTTAGTTTCAGCCATTAAGAGCCCAAATGTAAGCATGTATCTTCCGGGATTTGGGGATATAGATGTTAAGTCCCCTTTAAGATTCTTCGGGTATTTGGAATTAGATGTTAGGTCCTCTTTAAAATTATTTGGGTCTCCTATGAAAGTGGAAGAGATCAAGAAGTATGTATGTTGTAATAAAAAAATCCTCAAAAAAACTTTTATAGCAATTTTATTCACTAGAGAAATATAAAGTGGCTAATTGTATGCAATTTATACATACACATCATCTTCAACTCTCACCACTAATATCGAATCCTAATCATATACTTAATGATAAAAGATAATATAATTGTAGAATATATTTTTGTCTCAATTTATTCTTGCAACTCAAACTTTATTGCTCAACCCAATTGTTTTTTACAAATTTTAAATTAGCTTTTTCAGTGTTACAATTTAATAAGAGGACGCAATATTCAATAAATGTGTACAAAAAATATTAAATAACTTTTATAACTATGTCAAAATGTGATGTATTTTTATCATGTGAGGATGGAGGACTTATTATGTTGCAAGGATAATTTGAAATTATGATTAATTATTGAACGAGGATAATACAATCCAAGACCCCAAATCCCCCAACTTTCTTTTTCAAATCCTAGTCAGAAAAAATTCTTCTTTAAGTCCCAATTTTAACTGTCTGGTTTGATTTTTTACTCTTTTACCCTCGTTCATATTGGGTACGGACCAATGCTCATTTTGGATTTTCAATTCCCTGATTCAAGTTGGTTTTCGGGTTTTGATTTTTTTCGTTTTTTGTCCATGTGGGTACGGACCTATATCGACTAGTAGCTATTTTATTCCATACCCATGTCAAGTTTTATATATATACGGGTTGGCCCCATCAAGAACAAAACCAATTGGGTTTGTACCCATACAAAACAAAAATGGGCCTTGAACACATAATAAATTTTAAATCGTGTGGGTTGTACCCATATAGAGCAAAAAATACACAACATAAACACCTTGAACAACTTGGATCAAATTCAACATTCAAATGGGTTGTACCCATTATGTACAAAAAAAGCACACCAAATAGAATCTATAATGGGCCAGCCCCATTACCAACAACATCTACACTGGGTTGGCCCCGTCAGCAACATGGAACCCATAATGGGGTTGTTCCCATTTACGCATTACATTAAAAAAAAGGAACGACGAACAGCAGCCCAGATCGAGATAGAACGACAAACAGTGCGACTTGGAGGAGCAGTTAAGATCCATTACTCCATGAACAGTGAAGATCCATTAATCCACAAACTGGTGGTTCTGAGAGTGTTTTAGTGCGACGGAGGAGAATGGTGCTCGATGGCGGCGTCCTTCTTGTCCATGAACGGTGCTCGACGGAGGCGCTGGTGGATCTGAGCGCTGCTTGGTGATGGTTAAGCTGCAGGGGGCGGAGGTATAAAACTGCTATAGGGGGTGATGGTGATGAAGGTGAGATCTCGGCAGAGGTGAGATCACAGCAGAGGAGGCATCGGTCTTCTACATCTCGGCGGCGGTTTCTTCTGTATCTCGGAGGCGCTTTCTTCTGCATCTCGGCGGCTCTTTTCACAGAGAGCGGCAAGGTTGGTGGATGGTGGATCTCGAACGGAGGGGGTGGGTTCGCTGTTCACAGAGAGCAGCAAGGGTGGTGGTTGTGGGTTCGTCGGCCTTCTCTTGCAGCAGCGGCGGTGGTGGTGAGGGTGGTAGTTAGTAATTTGGAGGTGGGGGTGTTCAGTTTACCACAGAGAGAGAGAGAGAGAGAGAGAGAGAGAGAGAGATCAGCAGGGGTGGTGGTGATCTTTCTGTGACGGGTGAGGTGATGGGTTTTTGTGCGGTGGTGGTGAGGGTGGTAGTCAGTGGTTTGGGGTTGGGGGTGTTTAGTTTACCAGAGAGAGAGAGAGAGAGAGAGAGAGAGAGAGAGAGAGAGAGAGAGAGAGAGAGAGAGAGAGAGAGAGAGAGAGAGAGAGCAGCAGAGTGAAAGAGAGGTAGGGGCTCGGGTCATTAATGGGTTTGGGGTGTGGGATTTTTGTTTCTGATAATATGGAAAGGGGTGGGGGTATTTTTGTATATTAGCCCCACTAGTTGGACTAGTTACAAGGGAATTGGGGATGGGATTTTAATTATAAAGTCCCCCCCCCATTAGGCCTTATAAAGTGAATTTCCATTGTTGAACTAACTTAAAAATATAAAATGCAATCACATGTGTACTTTTTATATTTCTCAATTTTTGTAGAAATAATAACGTAAATATATTTTTGTTCTTTTTATAATTTTTCGTATCTGCTAAATTATTTGTATGTGGGTAAAATATTTTTAAATATCATATTTATTTATTTAATTAGTTGGAATGAGTTATATGTTTTATATAAGAAAGAGATAAGCCCTAATTCTTTTATCGTTTTTATTACAGCTTTATGTATTGCATACAAAATCGA
Organism: Nemophila menziesii; assembly: GCA_029959085.1. Lineage (NCBI taxonomy): Eukaryota > Viridiplantae > Streptophyta > Magnoliopsida > Boraginales > Hydrophyllaceae > Nemophila > Nemophila menziesii. The sequence goes on along the minus strand of JARWIR010000001.1, from coordinate 140,258,840 downwards.
GTTTCTATCAATATTAAGATAGTTGGTCATGATATTTCAACGTTGTGCCAAAATGGTAAGACATAATATTAAATATTTCACTATAATACATGCGAACATAAATGATTCACTCTACAAATTATAAGAACATAAACAAAAGGTATAACTCAATTTGCAAAGTTCAATATTGTTGTAATAACTACTTTACTAATGAGTGGGGGCTCGAATCTTGCAGGAAACGAATCCTCGAGTGCCGCAGGGAGTGAAAAAGTTAAAACAAGATATCGAGCAAGATTTTGATCATTCCAACCATGTCGTATCTCTCATCTCGAGTACGTATGAAGCTCTAAATCATAATAAAGATTATTATCAAAAATCAAAAGGCCATGTTACACTCAAATATCTACTGATGCAAGCAAAGAAATCACCGCTCCATGAAGAGGCTGAGATCATCAATTACAGGGAGCTGATGGCAGATCTTGAAGAAGAAGAAAGTTATGGTTTAGTTTCAGCCATTAAAGAGCCCAAGCGCAAGCATGTATCTTCGCAGATCTGGGGATATAGATGTTAAGTCGCCTATGAGCTTCTTTGGGTATTTGGGGATATAGATGTTACGACCCCTTTAAAATTCTTCGAGTCTCCTATGAAAGTGGAAGAGTTCAAGAAGTATGTATGTTGTAATAAAACAAATCTCTCAATACGTAATTTTATTTACTAAGAAATAAAATATGTATGTTGTAACCTTGTGATTTCAGTCTCCCAGAGGAAAAATTTAGTAATCTAGGTCCTAAAACATTTGGTATCTTCCCCAAAGAGCCAATCTTGTAGACAAGATAGACACGAGCTCATAGGTGTTATGCATGACTAAGTGTAGGGAGTTGGAGTTTGCACCTTTATTAGTAGCGCAATATATGCCAAAATACAAATAATAATTTAATCAATACGGTTCAAACAGCCTAGCAAAAGGAAAATATTATAGTAACATTTATCATCAAAATTTGAAATGCACCTATTTATTACGATATATAGTCTAACAAGTTCAAACAATCTAACTTAGATGTTATACTCATCACTAAATTTCTAAAATACACACTAAATGCCACCATGTGATGTGGTGGTGAAGCACTAGCGTTCTTCCTTGTACTACAATAAGAAAAAAAAGACTACAAACTAATCCTATACACAGAGAACCTCAAAGGCATTATTATTATATCACAAGTGGTGTTGATGAAAGTGAAGGATGCGTTCCATCAACAAGTGATGCTCGAGATATCTCCTGCAACTTTCCGTAATCTAAAAGTAAAATATGTTCTGCCATCAAAACCATTTCCAACCGATGTGCAATCACCAATACCTGATAATTTAGGGGTAGCTTAGTAAATTTCAATTACTATCAGACTAATTTAATGCATTACCGTGCGACTCTGCATTAATCGTTGCAAAGCTCCTCTCACTAATAGCTCAGATCTGATGTCCAGTGCAGATGTCGCTTCGTCCAATATTAAAATCGATGGGTTTTGATATAACGCCCTAGCAATAGCTAGTCTGTTATTATAATTTAGCGCTAGATTAGTAAATTACTTTGTCCAAGATAAAATTAAATTAAACTTAGGCTAATGACTATACCTTTGTTTTTGTCCGCCACTTAAAAGTGAACCTCTGGGTCCAACATTAGTTTGATATTGACCAGTTAATGCTTCGATAAATTCATCTGCATTTGCAGTTTGAGCTGCAATTTTTACTCTCTCCATGTCTATTTTCGTCATTAGATCTCCATATCTTATGTTCTCAGCTACAGTTCCTGAAAAAAGGGTCTAATAATAATAAAAAATCAATAAATTATCAAACAATTTCAAATAAAATGGTAAAGATAGCAAATTAAAACGTGTCTTCACTTACTACTTCTTGAGAAACAATACCAATGTGTTTTCTTCACACAAGTGGTGTACCATGTTTTGCGTCTAACAAACATCTCAGACACGGAATTTCATGTTTGAAACATGTAATTTCATGTTTGAAACATGAAATTCCGTTTACCTAAACACTAACAAGTTAAGCTACTCAACTCGAAACCTATACTAAAAGACTATACTATTAATGAGTGAAAGACAACATAATATATAGACAAAAAAGGATTCAAAACATTACAATAGATATGTAAAAAATGCTAAACTCGTGAATATTAAGAAACGTTAAGAATATAATTGTAGTACAAAATTCATAAATATAAAAGAAACATAGTATAATAAACTTGACAAGTTTTAGTAATATGATTTCCTCGTGCGTGACAACGTCCGCAAGTTATCATCTTCGATTCATACAGAAATTCACCACGAGACTTAAAACGACTCTATTTCCCGATCATCCGTAACATAAATATCCATACGCCACAAAGTTGACTCGTTAACAAAAAACTGCATGTTCGAAAAGTCTTCTTCGTTGTTCAACACACATTTAATGTCATCTCTGACTAAATACACTAAATGCGTGGAGTTTAATACCAAGGAAGGCAATTTAGAAAGCACGTACTCTAAAACAGTATTGAGACTCGGGAAAAGATCAAACGAACGCATTGACCGTTGGGAACCAAACCTAACCACAACCATAACCATATGCAGTAAACAAGTCATGACATAAGTAGTAGGACATGATCACATACACAAGAAACAAGGTGGAAAGAGGAAAAGGTGTTAAGAAAGTTGCAGATTTTCATGTTTGAAACATGGAATTCCATGTTTTGGTAATTTTATTAAACATGGAATTCAATGTTTAAAACATGAAAATCTGCAACTACAAAAAAAAATGCAGAGCATAACAGCTGAAAAAACAACCTCTACTCAAATCAATGCAGCTTAAACACAAAATTCATCAAAACTGAAGCAACATATCAACAAAATGAAGAATATACTACACATACATATCAAAAATGCAGAAAAACATAATAAAAGAACACAAAAAATGTATAAAATGCTAAAATCAAAAAAAATAGAACAACACAAACATAACAAAACAGAACATGTAAATGAACACATTCAGTAAGTACTCAAACAAAAATCATTAAAAACAGTACAAAACTTGATAAATAGGAAAAATTGAAGGAAAATGAGAAAGAGGAAGAAACTTCAATAAAATTGCACTTATAATGAACAATACACACACTCAAACTCTTCAATATATGAATCTGTAACCCTAACACAAACCTACACTCAAAAATCGAACAAATGAAATAAAAAATTAGAAGAAAAAGAAAAGGAAAAACAGAGAAGAAATGTGTGAAATTACTTTTTGAATTCAAGAAGCGAGCTAGAAAAAAGATAGAAGACGGTTGAACTTGTGTTGAGAACGTAACACAAACCTGCCCTAAAAAATCAAGCAAATGAAATAAAAAATTAGAAGAAAAAAAAAGGAAAAATCGAGAGAAATGTGTTAAATAACTTTGTGAATTCATGAATCGAGCTAGAAGAGAGCTAGAAGACAATTCAATTTATGTTGAGAACCTGACTTCAAGCGCGAGAGAAGAGAAGAACGTTGAGTGGTTATGGAGAGAAAGAAGAGAGAGAAAGTAGGCTCTGAAATATGGGAAGAGAGAGAAGAGATCACTAGATTATGGGAGTAATTAATGAATTGTTAAATAAATGTAGTATATATATGGCGTAAATTAGGAAATAAAAATATAATATGGATATTTTCTACAAATAAGTAATTAGAAAGGTATATATGTATAAATAAAATAATTAAAGGCTTAAAAAAATAATTAGGGAGTTTAATGAGGATGTTATGAACAATAACCCCTTGATTTTTTTAGAGCCAAAAGTGCTTTTCAATTAAAATTTTAATATTTGTAAACGTTATTAAAAAATATTTTGACATCCAAAATCACTTTAAAGTAATTTTTTTAATAATCACTTGGCTAGTGCTTTTCTTGAAAATGATTTTAAAGGTTTAGAATATTATTAAGAATCTAAAATCAGTGATTATTTTGAAAATTAATCCTAAACGGGCTCATATTGTGTTTGTGATAGGTGTGGTATGCGTGTTTTCCGTAGATATGATTAATGAATGTGTTAATTTTATAATTTTTCAATCAACATCTGCATGAATTTTTTCCATATTTTTCCTTTTATTTTCTTACATGTTCTCTTTATTTTTTGTTTAACTACGACTTTCCTTGTCTAATTTAGGCTACCCTTTTTTTCTACCTTAATGTTGTACAATGTAGTTGCGACTTGTTGGTCAGTTCATAGGAGCTTTTCTAATTCTCTATATTCTATTTCTTTCCCCTAACATTTCTTTGTTTCAATTGTCTCCTCATTAGCTTATCATTTAATCTCTTTGTTTTCGATGCGCGGTTGTGGTAGAGGGAGATTTGAGTTACATGTCCTCGGTGTTCAATTGTTGATACGAGTGTTGTTTTTTATGGTTAATATTTGTTCCACCTTTCCATTGTGGTGGCAGTGGTATCAAGGTATTCTTGTTATCGGCTAAGATAATTTCAGTGCTTTTTCGTTGATAGTATCTTTTATTCTTTGAGGCATTGGATATGACATCTTTATATATCGGTGTTATTGACTTTGGACATGTATGTCATTAGAATACTCAAAAAAGAATCAAATATTTTGAAACTCGAAAATAATATAGAAATTTCAAAAAAAAACTGAATTTTTGAATTCAAATCTTCTTTGTTTTTTACTTGAATAAGATATTTTAGTTCTGAAAAAAACTGAATTTTCTAAACCACCAATTTCTGATTCGATCAAGATGATTGTCCCTCGGATCATACAAGTATTACAAATACATTAATGACTAATTAATACATAAACAAATTAGATACTAGTGTTACTTACTCGTTCTTGACAGTTTGGCAGAGTGGTCTAAGGCGCCAGATTTAGGCTCTGGTCCGAAAGGGCGTGGGTTCAAATCCCACAGGTGTCATAATTTCTTAACGAATTTTTGTCAATTTTTCTCATTCTTTTCTCGCATAAAAAAATCCAAAAATCCTTCGTGCCTCTTGTTTTGAGTCGTGTTATCATCATTATTAATCATAGTTTGTCTGAGTTGTCTAAGGTGTCATATTTTAGCACTTGTCGAATAGGATGTGTGGTAGCCTCCATCATATTATACCATGATTGTCATGTAAACCACAATCTAAGACGCCCACAAGGATCAAAGTCGCATGCTCAGCATTACCTATAGGGGACTACTGTTAACCAACGAGGCGATAAACTCACATCATAGTCTTCCAAGGACAATGTCCTAGAGCTCTTCGTATGAATAATACGCTGAAATCCCAATATGGTATATTAGGTTTTTGTTACCTATAAATTTTGACAATATGCGCCTAAAAAGGTATCACTTATATTCTCACATTGTTCATTAAGACATACAGACTTGGTTCTATATATATTATTTTCGGTCCTCGGTCCTAATACTAACTTGACCATCGGAATTCCATCAGGTGGCACTCCTCCTTGTTCCCGACTTTCGTTTGAAATCATGCTGTTAAACTTGTTTGAAGATAAATTTGGCTTAAATATCACCGTCAATAGATAACATAGTTCCCACGTTTGTATATCTTTATTTCAGGCATTTTCCACAATATCAACTATCATCGTATAAGGGAACGGAAGTTCCAAACCCATTGAGATACCTCTAATGAAAACCAAGTCTGAATTAAAATTGTAGAGACAATCACAAAGATATACCACAGCCAGCCACACTAAACATTGAATCAGGATTGCTCTCGGTAGCCGAGAAACGTGATTGACCCCGTTCGTGTATGGTGTATTTTGTTGTACTTTTTTTAGGATAATGTCAACCCCTAGAGTATGATAAATAAATCAATAACCAGGTGAGCTAGCTCATCTGGCCAGGGCTCTGTCTCTCAAGTGAGAGGTACAGGGTTCGAATCTCGCAAGCGACAGAAAGTTATTAGAGTTTGGAAAGTTCTTTTAAAAGATATATTTGTTTTAGTTTTGAAGCTTAAGGAACTAAATTGCAATAAAATAAACTAATTATAATTAAACTAAAATGCACATACAAATAACAAAAGAATACGAGATGAGGAACATATTTCGAGTCTTGCTAGAAATACCCCAAAGTGATGTTTAAATGATTCTATTTATAAGGGAGAATTGGTAAGTTCACGTTAATCGATATTCAAACTTCTGCCTAACTTCGTTCCGGGTAGCATAGAAAGCTACCCAATACCGCTAGAGACCTCTTCCAAGTGAAATCTAAATGAATGCTCGGCACTTAAGGTGATTACCCTAAATACTATATGATTAGTCAAGCCAATCAGGGACATTAACACACATCGGACGTATATGAATTCTTTCTATTCCTAAACCCTCATTCTGGACAATAGTCTAGGGCACTAAATTAACCTATTTGATCAGGGTATAGGTAGATAATGATGCTCAGTTAATATAAAATGGAAATCAAATACCCAATTCTATTAAACATAAATTAATTACAAATAACATATAAAATCATCATTCATCATACAAGGTTCATACATTATTCAAAAAACAAACTAAATAGTATTTAGTTTATAATAATAACATAAAACCAGAGAATAATAGTATCATAATCATATTAAAACGAAGAAAAATTAAACAAATTACTCTAATGGTGGAATTATTTTGGTGAAGGAATGGGGGATAAGGGCTCCAACTTCTTCTCTTCTCCTCCCAAGCGTGTTTCTCCTTTCTCCCGTGTTCTATACTTTTCTGTATTTTAATTTATTAGTTAATTTTCTTATTTAAAAATCAACAAAAATCTCGCCTCTTTTATTTCTCTGCGTATTATTTGTTCTAGCTTTTAATATCTGCACTTGATAATTTACATAAATTCTTCTTAATCTTCGTCGTCTCTGAGGAACGAATCTTATTGATCATTTAAACTTGCATACGTCCTGTATACTTGCAGGACCGTTCTAGGATAGAGTGTCCACTTTTGCACTTATTTATATCATATTTTTATCAATCCCTAGTCGACACCAATCGTGCACCTGTAAAGGTATCACTTATATTCTTACCCTGTTCATTAATACATTTGGACGTAGTTTTGTATACATTTTCTTCGGTCCTTGGTCGCAATATCAACTTGACCTTCAGAGTACCATCAGGAGTCACACTTCCCTATGATCTTGACCTACGTCGGATTTTAGGTTGATACACTCAGACGAAGATAGGTCAACTCTAATATCACTAGCAATAAATATTAGAGTTTTACCGTTGGTATATATTTTTTGATCGGGAATTTCACGCTCTATTAACATGGGTTCAAAATTCAAAATCCTACATATGTCATCACAAACTCAAATTCACAATTGTCACTTTTTACCATTCTTCTCTGTATAAACAAACTTTTTAATATCACACTAATAGTGTGAGTTTCAAAACCGCTTCTATAGGTTGCAAATCATAGTAATGTTAAAAGAAGCATAGTGATAACCAGTTTATATGATAAAGGTGTTTAAATATATAACATTGACTATTTGGCTGACTTGTCTAAGGTTCCAGATTTTGTCTCTGGTTTGGAATGGTGTGTGTTCAAATCACATAGTAGTCAAACTATTTATTACATGTTATTCCTTTTGTGTTATCCATATAATAAAAAAACTACAGAAATAATGATATAAGATCGTAATAAGATAAAGAATAAAAGGGAGTAAATATTATAAAATAAATAATATAATAGAGTATATATTAAATAAAAAGTATATACAAATTAACATAAAACCCTAACATCACTTAATAGTCACCATTCACGCCTCTTTTTCTTTGAACCAACTTAACGCCTCCCTCTCGTTCTCAACTTACATTTTGCATCTCTCTCCATTAAAGACACACAACCAAGCACTCAAGTACTCAATGAACAACTCTGAACTCACAAATCAATCTCCCTTACCTCCATCAACGACACAAACCAGATTTTGAAGATTCTCTCAATCTTTCTTTAGAGAATTATAGGTACGTATTTATTTTACCCTTTTTCTAGACAGATGAATGGAATATATGTGTTCGTGTGTATGTGTGTGTGTATTGATGATAAGTTTTGAATCCTTGTAATTCAACACTAATAAATTAAAATTAATCTCATTGTGTATAATTTCAAATGTATCAATTTTTATTGTCATAAATTTTTGCATTTTAAAATGATAATATCTTTTTTCAAATCAAATTTCATAAATATTATTGATTTTGTTTTTGTTTTTAACCTAGATTTCTTTTTTTGTTGCATTTGTCAGATTTGTAGAGTTTTCTTTATTATCTACATATATGATAAGAACGACATAGATTAAATCTTCATCTCTAGACCTGATGAATCTTCATTTTGTAATTGGTGTTATTTTTTCAAATCCTGATTTTGATTTTGGGTCTTTTTTTTTAAGATCTCAATAATCATGATTTAATGTTTTTATGAGTAAAAAGGAAGTGGCTAATTGTATGCAATTTAAAGATACCCATAAACATCAACACGCACAACTAATACCGGATACCGATCATATACTTATTGATAAAAGATAATATTATTGTAGGATATATGTTTGTCTCAATTTATTCTTGCAACTCAAACTTTATTGCTCAACCCAATTATTTTTTACAAATTTTAAATTAGTTTTTTTAGTTTTACAATTTTATAAGAGGACATAATATTCAGTAAGTGTGTACAAAAAGTATTAAATAACTTTTAATACTATTTCAAAATGTGATGTATTTTTATCATGTGATGACGGATGACTTATTATGTTGCAAGGCTAATTTGAAATTATGAGTAATTATTGAACTAACTTGAAAATTTATAATGCCATCACACGTGTATTTTTATATTTCTCAATTTTTAGTAGAAATAATAACCTAAATATACTTGAGTGTTATTTTTATAAATTTTTGTATCTGCTAAATTAGTTGTATGTTGGGTAGTATATTTTTAAATATTATATTTATTTATTTAATTAGTTGGAATGAGTTCTATGTTTTATATAAGAAAGAGATAAGCACTGAATTTTTTATTGTTTTTCTTACAACTTTATGTATTGCATACGAAATCGAGTTTCTATCAATATTAAGATTGTTGGTCATGATATTTCAACGTCGTGCCAAAATGGTAAGACATAATATTTAATGTTTCACTAGAATACATACATAAATAAATCACTATACAAATTATAAGAACATAAACAGAACTTCAGGGAAAGACCAATATTGTTGTAATAACTACTTCACTAATGAGTAGGGTTCAAATATTGCAGGAAACGAATCCCTCGAGCGCCGCAAGAAGTGAAAAAGTTGAAGCAAGATTTCGATCATTCCAACCATGTCGTATCTCTCATCTCGAGTACGTATGGAGCTCTAAATCATAATAAAGATGATTATCAGAAATCAAAAGGTCGTGTTACACTCAAAGATCTACTGATGCAAGCGAAGAAATCACTGCTCCATGAAGAGGCTAAGAGCATCGATTGCAGAGAGCTTATGGCAGATCTTGAAGAAGAAGAAAGTTATGGTTTAGTTTCAGCCATTAAGAGCCCAAATGCAAGCATGTATCTTCCGGGATTTGGGGATATAGATGTTAAGTCCCCTTTAAGATTCTTCGGGTATATGGGATATAGATGTTAGGTCCTCTTTAAAATTATTTGGGTCTCCTATGAAAGTGGAAGAGATCAAGAAGTATGTATGTTGTAATAAAAAATCCTCAAAAAAACTTTTATAGCAATTTTATTCACTAGAGAAATATAAAGTGGCTAATTGTATGCAATTTATAGATACACATCATCTTCAACTCTCACCACTAATATCGAATCCTAATCATATACTTAATGATAAAAGATGATATAATTGTAGAATATATTTTTGTCTCAATTTATTCTTGCAACTCAAACTTTATTGCTCAACCCAATTGTTTTTTACAAATTTTAAATTAGTTTTTTCAGTGTTACAATTTAATAAGAGGACACAATATTCAATAAATGTGTACAAAAAATATTAAATAACTTTTATAACTATGTCAAAATGTGATGTATTTTAATCATGTGAGGACGGAGGACTTATTATGTTGCAAGGCTAATTTGACATTATGATTAATTATTGAACGAGAATAATACAATCCAAGACCCCAAATCCCATAACTTTCTTTTTCAAATCCTAGTCAGAAAAAATTCTTCTTTAAGTCCCAATTTTAACTTGCTAGTTTGATTTTTTACTCTTTTACCCTCGTTCATACTGGGTACGGACCAATGCTCATTTTGGATTTTCAATTCCCTGATTCAAGTTGGTTTTCGGGTTTTGATTTTTTTTGTTTTTTGTCCATGTGGGTACGGACCTATATCGACTAGTAGCTATGTTATTCCATACCCATGTCAAGTTTTATATATATACGGGCTGGCCCCATCAAGAACAAAACCAATTGGGTTTGTACCCATACAAAACAAAAATGGGCCTTGAACACATAATAAATTTTAAATCGTGTGGGTTGTACCCATATAGAGCAAAAAAAATACACAACAGAAACACCTAGAACAACTTGGATCAAATTCAACATTCAAATGGGTTGTACCCATTATGTACAAAAAAAAGCACACAAAATAGAATCTATGGGTCAGCCCCATTAGCAACAACTTCTACACTGGGTTGGCCCCGTCAGCAACATGGAACCCATAATGGGGTTGTTCCCATTTACGCATTACATTAAAAAAAGGAACGACGAACACCAGCCCAGATCGAGATGGAACGACAAACAGTGCGACTTGGAAGAGCAGTGAAGATCCATTACTCCATGATCAATGAAGATCCATTACTTCACGAACTGGTGAGTCTGAGAGCGCTTTAGTGCGACGGAGGAGAATGATGCTCGATGGCGGCGTTCTTCTTGTCCATGAACGGTGCTCGACGGAGGCGCTGGTGGATCTGAGCGCTGCTTGGTGATGGTTAAGCTGCAGGGGGCGGAGGTATACAACTGCTATTGGGGGTGATGGTGATGAAGGTGAGATCTCGGCAGAGGTGAGATCACAGCAGAGGAGGCATCGGTCTTCTACATCTCGGCGGCGGTTTCTTCTGTATCTCGGCGGCGCTTTCTTCTACATCTCGGCGGCTCTTTTCACAGAGAGCAGCAAGGTTGGTGGATGGTGGATCTCGAACGGAGGGGGTGGGTTCGCTGTTTACAGAGAGCAGCAAGGGTGGTGGTGGTGGGTTCGTCGGCCTTCTCTTGCAGCATCGACGGTGGTGGTGAGGGTGGTAGTTAGTGGTTTGGAGGTGGGGGGTGTTCAGTTTACCACAGAGAGAGAGATCAGCAGGGGTGGTGGTGACTTTTCTGTGACGGGTTGGGGGATGGGTTTTTGTGCTGTGGTGGTGAGGGTGGTAGTCAGTGGTTTGGGGTTGGGGGTGTTTAAATTACCACAGAGAGAGAGATAGAGAGTAGCAGAGTGAAAGAGAGGTAGGGGCTCGGGTCATTAATGGGTTTGGGGTGTGGGATTTTTGTTTCTTATTGTATGGAAAGGGGTGGGGGTATTTTTGTATATTAGCCCCACTAGTTGGACTAGTTACAAGGGAATTGGGGATTGGATTTTAATTATAAAGTCCCCCCATTAGGCCTTATAAAGTAAATTGCCATCGTTGAATTAACTTAAAAATTTAAAATGCAATCACATGTGTACGTTTTATATTTCTTAATTTTTTGTAGAAATAATAACGTAAATATATTTTTGTTCTTTTTATAATTTTTTGTATCTGCTAAATTAGTTGTATGTGGGTAAAATATTTTTAAATATCATATTTATTTATTTAATTAGTTGTAATGAGTTATATGTTTTATATAAGAAAGAGATAAGCCCTAATTCTTTTATCGTTTTTATTACAGCTTTGTGTATTGCATACAAAATCGAGTTTTTATCAATATTAAGATAGTTGGTCATGATATTTCAACGTCGTGCCAAATTGGTAAGACATAAATTTTAAATATTTCACTATAATACATGCGAACATAAATGATTCACTCTACAAATTATAAGAACATAAACAAAACTTCAGGGTATAACTCAATTTGCAAAGTTCAGTATTGTTGTAATAACTACTTTACTAATGAGTGGGGGTTCGAATCTTGCAGGAAACGAATCCCTCGAGTGCCGCAGGGAGTGAAAAAGTTAAAACAAGATATCGAGCAAGATTTTGATCATTCCAACCATGTCGTATCTCTCATCTCGGGTACGTATGGAGCTCTAAATCATAATAAAGATGATTATCAAAAATCAAAAGGCCGTGTTACACTCAAAAATCTACTGATGCAAGCGAAGAAATCACTGCTCCATGAAGAGGCTGAGATCATCGATTACAGGGAGCTGATGGCAGATCTTGAAGAAGAAGAAAGTTATGGTTTAGTTTCAGCCATTAAGAGCCCAACGCAAGCTTGTATCTTCGCAGATTTGGGGATATAGATGTTAAGTCGCCTATAAGATTCTTCGGGTATTTGGGGATATAGATGTTACGACCCCTTTAAAATTCTTCGAGTCTCCTATGAAAGTGGAAGAGTTCAAGAAGTATGTAAGTTGTAATAAAACAAATCTCTCAATACGTAATTTTATTTACTAAGAAATAAAATATGTATGTTGTAACCTTGTGATTTCAGTCTCCTAGAGGAAAAATTTAGTAATCTAGGTCCTAAAACAGTTGGTATCTTCCCCAAAGAGCCAATCTTGTAGACAAGATAGACACGAGCTCATAGGTGTTATGCATGACTAAGTGTAGGGAGTCGGAGTTTGCACCTTTATTTGTAGCGCAATATATGCCAAAAATACAAATAATAATTTAATCAATACGGTTCAAACAGCCTAGTAAAAGGAAAATATTATAGTAAAATTTATCATCAAAATTTCAAATGCACCTATTTATTACAATATATAGTCTAACAAGTTCAAAAAATCTATCTTAGATGTTAAACTCATCACTAAATTTCTAAAATACACACAAAATGCCACCATGTGATGTTTGTGGTGAAGCACCAGTGTTCTTTCTTGTACCACAGTAAGAAAAAAAAGACTACAAACTAATCTTATACACAGAGAACCTCAAAGGCATTATAAATATATCACAAGTGGTGTTGATGAAAGTGAAGGATGTGTTCCATCAACAAGTGATGCCTGAGATATCTCATGTAACTTTCCATCATCTAAAAGTAAAATACGTTCTGCCATCAAAACCATTTCCAAACGATGTGCAATCACCGATACCTGACAATTATGGGTAGTTTAGTAAATTTCAATTACTATCATACTAATTTAATGCAGTACTCTACGACTCTGGATTAACCGTTGCAAAGTTTCTCTCACTAATAGCTCAAATCTGTTGTCCAATGCAGATGTCGCCTCGTCCAATATTAAAATCGATTGGTTTTGATTTAACGCCTTAGCAATAGCTAGTCTATCATTATACTTAGCGCTAGATTAGTAAATTACTTTTTCCAAGATAAAATTAAATTAAACTTAGGATAATGACTATACCTTTTCTTTTGTCCACCACTTAAAAGTGAACCTCTGGGTCCAACATTAGTTTGATATTGATCCGTTAATGTTTTGATAAATTCATCTGCATTTTCAATTCGAGTTGCAATTTGTACTCTCTCCATGTCTATTTTCATCATTAGATCTCCATATCCTATATTCTCAGCTACAATTCCTGAAAAAAGTGTCTAATAGTAATAAAAAAATCAATAAATTATCAAACAATTTCAAATAAAAGGGTAAAGATAGCAAATTAAAATGTTTCTTCCCTTACTACTTCTTTAGTAAACAAGACCAATGTGTTTTCTTCACACATGTGGTGTACCATGTTTTACGTTAAACAAACATCTCGGAAACGGAATTTCATGTTTAAAACATGGAATTTCATGTTTCAAACATGTAATTTCATGTTTGAAACATGTAATTGCATGTTTGAAACATGTAATTCCATGTTTAAAACATGAAATTCCGTTTACCTGAACACTAACAAGTTAAGCTACTCAACTCGAAACCTATACTAAAAGGATATAATATTAATGAGTGAAAGACAACATAATATATAGACAAAAAAGGATTCAAAACATTACAATAAATACGTAAAAAATGTTAAACTCGTGAATATTAAGAAACCGTTAGGAATATAATTGTCGTACAAAATTCATAAATATAAAAGAAACATCATAAAATAAACTTGACAAGTTTTAGTAATATGAGTGTGTGATAACGTCCGTAAGTTATCATCTTCGATTCATACTGAAATTCACCACGAGACTTAAAATGACTCTATTTCCCGATCATCGGTAACATAAATATCCATACGCCGCAATGTTGACTCGTTAACAAAAAAAGCATGTTCGAGAAGTCTTCTTCGTTGTTCAACACACAGTTAACGTCATCTCTAACTGAATACACAAAATGCGTGATGTTTATTACCAAGGAAGGCCATTTAGAAAGCACGTACTCGAAAACAGAATCGAGACTCGGGAAAGATCAAACGAACACATAGACCGTTGGGAACCAAACCTAACCACAACCATAACCCATATGCAGTAAACAAGTCATAACATAAGTAGTAGGACATGATCACATACACAAGCAACAAGGTGGAAAGGGGAAAAGGTGTTAAGAAAGTTGCAGATTTTCATGTTTGAAACATGGAATTCCATGTTTTGGTAACTGTATTAAACATGGAATTCAATGTTTAAAACATGAAAATCTGCAACTGCAAAAAAAATACAGAGCATAACAGCTGAAAAACAACCTCTACTCAAATCAATGCAGCTTAAACACGTAATTCATAAAAACTGGAGTAACATATCAACAAAATGAAGAATATACTACACATAAATATCAAAAATGCAGAAAAACATAATAAAAAACACAAAAAATGTATAAACTGTTAAAATCAAACAAAAAAAGAAAGAACAACACAAACATAACAAAACAGAACATGTAAATGAACACATTCAGTAAGCATTCAAACAAAAATATTAATAACATTACAAAACTTGATAAACAGAAAAAATTGAAGGAAATTGAGAAAGAGGAAGAAACTTCAATCAAATTGCACTAATAATGAACAATACACACACTCGAGCTCTTCAATATATGAATTCGTAACTTTAACACAAACCTGCACTCAAAAATCGAACAAATGAAATAAAAAATTAGAAGAAAAAGAAAAGGAAAAACAGAGAAAAATGTGTGAAATTACTTTGTGAATACATAAAGCGAGCTAGAAAAAAGTTAGAAGACAGTTGAATTTGTGTTGAGAACCTAACACAAACCTGCACTAAAAAATCAAGCAAACGAAATAAAAAATTAGAAGAAAAAGGAAAGGAACAACAGAGAGAAATGTGTTAAATTACTTTTTGAATTCATGAATCGAGTTAGAAGAAAACTAGAAGACAATTCAATTTATGTTGAGAACCTGACTTCAAGCGCGAGAGAAGAGAAGAAAATCGAGTGATTATAGAGAGAGAGAGAAGAGAGAGAAAGTGGGCTCTGAAATATGGGAAGAGAGAGAAGAGATCACTAGATTATGGGAGTAATTAATGAATTGTTAAATAAATGTAGTATAAATATGGCGTAAATTAGGAAATAAAAATAGAATAGGGATGTTTTCTATAAATAAGTAATTAGAAAAGTATATATGTATAAATAAAATAATTAAAGGCTTAAAAAATAATTAGCGAACTTAATAAAGATGTTATGAACAATAACCGTTTGATTATTTTAGAGGCAAAAGTGTTTTTCAATTAAATTTTCAATATTTATAAAAGTTATTAAAAAATATTTTGACATCCAAAATCACTTTTAAGTAATTTTTTTAATAATCACTTGGCTAGTGCTTTTCTTAAAAATTATTTTAAAAGTTTAGAATATTATTAGGAATCTAAAATCACTTCAAGTGATTATTTTAAATATCAATCCTAAACAGGTTCATATTATGTTTGTGATAGGTGTGGTATGCGTGTATTCCGTAGATAAAAATTAATGAATGTGATAATTTTTTAATTTTTCAAGCAACATCTGCATGAATTTTTTCCTT
The DNA here is from genome assembly GCA_029959085.1 of Nemophila menziesii. Lineage (NCBI taxonomy): Eukaryota > Viridiplantae > Streptophyta > Magnoliopsida > Boraginales > Hydrophyllaceae > Nemophila > Nemophila menziesii. The sequence goes on along the minus strand of JARWIR010000001.1, from coordinate 140,242,815 downwards.
TTTTTTCTCTTTTTTTTCTTACATGTTCTCTTAATTTTTTGTTTGACTACGGCTTTCCTTGTCTAATTTAGGCTGCCCTTTTTTTCTACCTTAATGGTGTATAATGTAGTTGCGACTTGTTGGTTAGTTCATAGGAGATTTTGTAATTCTCTATATTCTATTTCTTTCCCCAACATTTCTTTGTTTCAACTGTCTCGTCATTAGCTTATCATCATTTAATCTCTTTGTTTTCGATGCACGGTTGTGGTAGAGGGAGATTTGAGTTACATGTCCTCGTGTTTAATTGTTGATAGGAGTGTTGTTTTTTTATGGTTAATATTTGTTTCGCCTTTCCATTGTGGTGGTAGTGGTATCAAGGTATTCTTGTTATCGGTTAAGATATTTTCAGTGCTTTTCGTTGATAGTATCTTTTATTCTTTGAGGCATTGGATATGACATCTTTGTATATCGGTGTTATTGACTTTGGACATGTATGTCATTAGAATACTCAAAAAAGAATCCAAATATTTTGAAACTCGAAAAAAATATAGAAATTTCAAAATAAAAAACTGAATTAAAAATTCAGATCTTCTTTGTTTTTTACTTGAATAAGATATTTTATTTCTGAAAAAAAACTGAATTTTCTAAACCACCAATTTCTGATTCGATCAAGATGATTGTCCCTCGAATCATACAAGTATTAAAAATACATTAATGACTAATTAATACATAAACAAATTAGATACTAGTGTTAATTACTTATTCTTGACAGTTTGGCCGAGTGGTCTAAGGCGCCAGATTTAGGCTCTGGTCCGAAAGGGCGTGGGTTCAAATCCCACAGCTGTCATAATTTCTTAACAAATTTTTGTCAATTTTTCTCATTCTTTTCTCGCATAAAAAATCCAAAAATCCTTCGTGCCTCCTGTTTTGAGTCGTGTTATCATCACTATTAATCATAGTTTGTCTGAGTGGTCTAAGGTGTCATATTTTAGCACTTGTCGAATAGGATGTGTGATAGCCTCCATCATATTATACCATGATTGTCATGTAAACCACAATCTAAGACGCCCACAAGGATCAAAGTCGCATGCTCAGCATTACCTATAGGGGATTACTGTTAACCCCGAACGAGGCGATAAACTCACATCATAGTCTTCCAAGGACAATGTCCTAGAGCTCTTCGTATGAATAATACGCTAAAAGCCCAATATAGTATATCAGGTTTTGTTACCTATAAATTTCCACAACATGCGCCTAAAAAGGTATCACTTATATTCTCACATTGTTCATTAAGACATACAGACTTGGTTCCATATATATTATTTTCGGTACTTGGTCCTAATACTAACTTGACCATCGGAATGCCATCAGGTGGCACTCTTCCTTCTTCCCGACTTTCGTTTGAAATCATGCTATTAAACTTGTCTGATATGTTTGGCTCAAATATCACCGTCAATAGATAACATAGTTCCCACGTTTGTATATCTTTATTGTCGGGCATTTTCCGCAATATAAACTATAACCGTATAAGGGAACGAAAGTTCCAAACCCATTGAGATGCCTCTAATGAAAACCAAGTCAGAATTAGAATTGTAGAGACAATCATAAAGATATACCACAGCCAGCCACACTGAACATTGAATTAGGATTGCTCTCGGTAGCCGAGAATCGTGATTGACCCCGTTCGTTTATGGTGTATTTTGTTGTACTTTTTTAAGGATAATGTCATCCCCTAGAGTATGATAAATAAATCAACACCTGAGGGAGCACTCCCCACAAGTGTATGGGTCGTTCACAAGTAATAGTTAGTATATGTTTATCGTTCTCCATAGGGACTATGAAGTTAATTACGATCGTACTCTATAAAGTGAAAAGGGTTTAGTTGCAAATAACAAAAAGTAAAAGATATATTTGTTTTGGATTTGAAGCTTAAGGAACTAAATTGCAATAAAATAAACTAATTATAATTAAACTAAGATGCACATACAAATAACAAAAGAATACGAATGAGGAACATATCTCGAGTCTTGCTAGTATACCCTAAAGTGATGTTTCAATGATTCTATTTATAAGGGACAATTGGTAAGTTCACGTTAATCGATATTCAAACTTCTGCCTAACTCCGTTCCGGGTAGCATAGAAAGCTGCCCAATAACGATAGAGACCTCTTCCGAGTGAAATCTAAATGAATGCTCGACACTTAAGGTGATTACTCTAAATACTATATGATTATTCAAGCCAATCAGGGACATTAACACACATCGTACGTATATGAATTCTTTTTATTCCTAAACCCTCATTCTGGACAATAGTCTGGGGCAATAAATAACCTATTTGATCAGGATATAGGTAGATAATGATGCTCAGTTAATATACAATGGAAATCAAAAACCCAATTCTATTATACATAAATTAATCACAAATAACATATAGAATCATCATTAATCATCATTAATCATGCAAGGTTTATACATTGTTCTAAAAAAAAGACTAAATAGTATTTAGTTTGTAATAATAACATAAAACCAGAGAATAATAGTATCATAATCATATTAAAAAGAAGAAAATCATACAAATTACTCTAATGGTGGAATTATTTTGGTGAAGGAATGGGGGGTAAGGGCTCCAACTTCTTCTCTTCTCCTTCCAGGCGTGTTTCTCATTTCTCCCGTGTTCTATAATTTGTAAAATTGTGTCACTCTCTTTTCTAAAGGATCGTTATTGATAAATCAAAGCCAAAAACGTTTTTGGGTTTGTAGGCCCCTTTTAAATGGCCAAAGTCAACCCAAAAATATATTATAGGGGGAGCGGACTGGTTCGAGCCACGGTAGCTACAAATTGAATCACTCGTTCATCTTAACTCCAAATCATGAGTCGTCACCTCTCATGCGTTCCCGACTTCAAGTTTTACCATGAAATCAAAGGTCTCGCTCAGAATATTAGCCATTGTGCATGGTGATTGATATCTCCTCATTTGTGATAGAATAATGTTAGGATGAGACATCATTTTTAGTGATTTAGAAGTCATAAATGTCGATTTTCTTGAGAAATAGTGCACTTCCCTATTTTGAGTCTTGATGTAGTAAAATAATATTTTTAGAGCATATTGGGTTTAATTGTTTATTTAGTGTGCAGCTTTAAAGATAATTATGGAGCTTAATTAGACTCCAAGTCAAAGACAACAACTTATGGAAATAGATTTGCATGGTAATTGGAGATAAGGAAACAAAAGCTAAAAAGATGGAAAAGGAAAAGCTGCCTAAATCTGGGATTCTGCAGCACACGCCTAAAGAAGTGCTATTTACACCCAAGAAATAGGCCGATTTTGGTAATTTCCTTTGATAGGGACATAGATAATTCTGTGAGGATTCTTTTGGTATCTTATGGAGCTCAAACCGACCAATAACGAAGAAGATATGCTCAAAACGGTCCAGCAGTGTTTATCTTTATTTCCATACGAATTTGAGTTGGGGTAGGAGTCCAATACTTTATCTCCTCATCAAGAAAACGAATTAGGTCTTCTAAACACCTATAAATACACCCTTATATCACTTGTGAAACTAACCTTGCAATCCTTGCCTCATAGTAATTAGTTCTTAAGGTTTTATTCTTCCAGTTTATTGTAGAGAGAAAGATGATGTCTTTTGTAATTTCTTTTAGTTTATTTCCTTCAGGTATGAACTAAACCTCCCATAGCTTGGGTTTTGCATAATGTATAAACTATGAATTCTAATTCTTCTATCTAAGTTTCTTTGGGAATTATATGTTTTAATCTGATATTAGCTACTTACTTTATATTTGTTTATGTGTTTTGATTTAATGTCCTTCCTAGAACTGATCACTTTAGGATTGTTTTAATAGTAATTAGATGGTCTCCTTGACAGGGTGTTTAACTATTGAACCACCACATAATGTCTAGTGTCGATATTAGTTCTGACAAAACATGATCCTAACTAGATAGTCATTAGGGTTTGTTTTAACCACCATATCACCAGGATTGCAGTTTTGTTTAGGGCCTTAGTGGCGTTTGATAACCCTATTCTTCATCACTTCTTGGTTGTGCCGTAGCCCCCTTAGTCGCTCTCAAGGTCTAAGGTATGGGAATTTAGAATCCCGACTAAGTATACCAAGAGCTAATATTCTCCCTTATTAACTAGATTTATAGATAGAATTAGAAGGATTAGTGCATACTAGCAAAACCTAAGCTATACTTCTCATCTCATATTCTTATCTTTTACTTTATTGTTTTTATTTTCCTAGTTTTAGTTCATTAATTTCGAAATTCAATCTCTTTTAATTTACTGTTTTCTAATTATTTACTTTTACTCGTTATTTCTACTCACGCGTTTAACACACTTAAGTCCCTGAGAACGAACTCTACTTATCATTAAAACTTGCATACGTCCTGTAATACTTGCAGTACTGTGCCTGTCTAGGGTGAGAGTGCGTAGTTTCTTGACTTAATTTTATCTTATTTTTATCACACCCTAGGCACCACTAGTGGCTCTCTTAAGTTGATTTTCAAGCTTTGTCAATAAACGCTCTAGTTGACTAAACATGGCTTTTTGCTCCTTTAACACCATGACTTGGGTTTGACCTTACTCTCTAAAGTTTTTATTCTCGTCTCAGGGTATCATATCATCCAATTACATAAGATATGCACACTTAGCACATATTTAACACACAAAAAGCACTAAAAGTAATCATGACCTAAGAGATGCACACTTAACACATATTTAACACACAAAAAGCATGAAAGTAATCATTATCTGAAACTAGATAAGAAATGCAATTATGTCAAAATATAGGAAATAATTTATCCAATAAGTCCAAATAACCCTTTAAAATATGTCTCATGATACTATTAATCTATCACACAAAATGATACATCAAGACCCCCAACTCAAATTTTATCGTCCTGACAAAATAAGAACTAAACGAGGAACATAAGTCAATGAATATGGGAGAAGAGAATGTAAACCAAAGCACCATATTAATAAGTCTCAAGTAATAAAACTTAAAAACTAACCCACACATACACTTATAATATAAACAATCAACACATTATAGATTCCAGAGTAGATTAGCTTTGCAATGCAAGAAGAATCGGCTTTTCACATAGTTTGAAAGTATTGTTATAGGTTGTTCAACGATCCTAACATAGTATCCAAAGATCCACTCAACTACTCCCTATCCGCTCAAATGTTACTTAATTACATAACTAGGGATCTTGAAGTCTTTCAGTTTTAGCGTAGGCTTAGGGATCGTATTGATACGTTTTGGATAGTTTGAAGTGAGTGTTTGCCTCTCTCCTCACTAGTCGTCAAATAATTTCCCTGGAGTTTGATTTTACACTCATATATGTCCTCACTCAACCCACTTGGTGCACTAGATAAGCATCCCCAAGTATCCCAAAGCAATTCCATATTATTACATAACCTTTCCCTTTTACCAATTCTTTTATTTTCATTTCTTTATCATCTTTTTTGTAACTTAGACATGACAATGAGACTGTTTTTTATGTAATATGTCTTGCTTACTTAATTTTATTACTTTTATTCTTTTTATTTTCTTTTTCTCAATATATTGTTTCCCTTTTTCTAATGGAACCCATCATAGGTTTAAAACAAAATGCATCATCAACATAGTTCATAATCTCAACTCACCCAATATATATATATATATAATCGACACTCACCACCCCAGACTGAAGCTCAAAGAATGACTAATCTGTAGGCATTGCGACTTGAGTGCGGGTCATATGGTTAAATCCTAAAATCTAAGGGGTGTGGCTTATAATGTGGCTATAAAGAAAACGCTACAGGCTAGAAGGGGGCTGAGATGGATATACCATTTACATTTAGTTAGCAAGCTACACATCTTCAAGGGGCTATCAAATAAATGCCAAATTCATTTTCCTAACTATATAGTCTCATTACTTTTCCACTTTTAGTTCATAGATTAGGTGGGTTTTCAGCTAGCTCGGACCTCACGTTCTAGAAATCACTCGTTCTCACTAAGTTCAAACTTATTTCTGAGCATTTCTCACTAACCCTTTTTATCTTTTACGATGTTTTTTCATGTAAATACGTTAAGCTCATCATGAATAAATTCTAAAGAATATTGTGTTCTATCATTAACTTTATAAGACTATGCTTTAGAGGGACTTTATCCACATTATACACATAATTCCTTATTATATCCACTAATAATAAAATTAATTTTCTGGTATTCTAATTAAATCAAGTGAAGCACGTAAAATGGGAATGAGGGAAACGAATCCCCATCCCAACTCAAAAGTGAGTCATGTCCTCGTGACTCTTCAATAATAAAAAATTAATAATGCACAACTAAATTAATAAGTTACAATTAATGATATCACAAAATAAGAAACATCAAAGACCGCATGTAATTTTGGGATAAGGGTCTACGTAAACACCCATGTCGTTAGATATTAGAGTTGGAGAAATAAGGGAAAACCTAGTGGAATACCAGAGTAGAGATAAAATAGAGGGGACTCTCCCCTATGTAAAGAAGATTAAGAAGAATCCAGATATCTAATGGATTTGGAAGGGTTTATTATCTGCAAATTTGAATGCTTAGAACTCAAAATTATAATGAGTCTCCATTAGAAAAAATTGAAAGACTTGGTTGGAATGTTATCTATTTGGACTCCTACTTTCAGCTACATTGTTTTAATACTTAGTAATTTCACTCTTTTATCCCTTACTGTTACTTTTTCCATTTTGATGTGTATAAGTTTGTTTTTTTTATGTGTATAATACGGTAATGGGTATATACCCATGTTCATTTTTATAATTGCTAGTTTTTTCTAATAATTGTATTATAGTTTCCCGCACTAACTACGTGGTGGGTATATACCCATTATTCATGGTAATTTTTCCTTGTCAAAGTCCATGTCAGTGATAAGTATATACCCAACATGCCTGATTTTATACATAAGAGTAAGACCACTAATTAGAACCAATAATAAAAAATTGAGTGCATAAACCATATAGATTTATACCCATATCTCATACAGATGGTTGGGTACATACCATTCAGATCTATACACATACACATACATATCCAATAGGTACATACCTATATAGACAGTTTGGTATATACTTATACCCATACAAAAAGATCGATACACATATAGATCCATCTCACTTAGTACACCAAGAAATCTCAAAAAATGACCGATTTGATGATTTCTTACTGTAAAAAATGATTTCTTAAACATGAAAAAGCTTAATATCCGCCATATATTGTTTTTTTGTTTTTTTATAGGGTAGGGGTTATGTTGCTTAAAATCTAAAGACAATGGAGAGAGCGAGAGAGGGTTAGCCGTGGGTATTATTTATTGGTCTTTCCACCTAACTGTGGGAAAATAAAGAGAATGGAAAGGATATTATATTGTATTATTGGTCTTTGAGTAATGATATTTGTCACCCTTTTTGTATCACTCTTTTATCACCTCCTACGTGTATGCCTACATGTACCAATGAATGGAGTTCTCTATCCTATTTATTTTTTCTCTATCTTCTATTCAAGGAAATCAATGCATATATATAGAAGGGTGATAAAAGGGTGATATGAAAAGGGGTGACATATATCATTACTCTTGGTCTTTCCACCTAACTAGTTAGCTTCTCACTAATGTAACTAGCTAACGTAACTATATGTATTTAAACATAACCCTCACCTCATCTAAAGCTTATATAAGTTATATACCCATAAAAAGTCAAATGAGAGTCAAAGTCACTAAACTATTCTCTCTAGCCACTCATAATTTATTCCGCATAAGTGTATTTCCTTTTTATATGTTCCACCTCTTTTTGATACTTTTTTCTCTTTCTCATTTTAAATTTGTTGTTGTTTACCTAGACTCTTAGGATCTAACAACTTTTCTGCCTCTTTTTCCTACTTTTCACTCACTCTGATTCCTTCTCTATCTCATTGATTTTCCACATCGCCTTTCTTTTTTCTTACTATCTCCTTCCTTCATTTATACATTGTCTCTCACCTTTCGATCTCCTTTTTTTTATTTGCTTCATGACTAAGATTGTTAAACTCAACAAAGATCAACTCTATGGCAAAAAAAATATTGAACCTAAATAAGAGAAAAAGTTTAGAGATATTACGAAGCTCGTCTTATCACCATCTGAATATTCTACTAAAGTTGTTACTCTTGTAAGCAGTCCTAAATCTATTATATCTAGTAGATCTATATGTTATAAAGAGTTTAGAGAAAAAGTTGTTCATGTACCTCAGTTTGGTAACTTTGATCCAAAATCTAGTGAAGTTCATGAAAGTGTTCTTGAACAAAGTAAAATTGATGCTCGTTCAAACTCATGGTCTAATCTCTTTAAAGGTTGTTTAAAGAATCGCTTCAATTAAAATTTCATGAGCCTATAATTCAAAAGCGTGTCACTAAACCTCCATCTCATATTCTTGAGGATGGTGTAGATATTTGGGAGAATTTCTTGATAAGATAGTTCATGGACAATCCTCCTCTTGCTTTACACTATTAGCAATTTTGTAAAATTTCAATGAGTAATTTGGGTAAAGTTGAATCAAATCTAGCGGTCAAGGTATGTTTATTTTCAAATTTGAAAATAAATAGTATTATAATAAAGCTCTAGAGAAGCTATGTCATGTTAATGGTAAACCTCTACTTTTAAGACCGTGGAAAGTAGGGGTGAGCACGGGGCGGGTTTACCCCGGGTTGGGGTCTAGGGTAAGGGTAGGGTAAGAAAGCCGGGTCCATGATTTGTGAAGGGTAAGGGTAGGGTTAAATTTTACCCTACCCTCGGGTTACCCAAACACGGGTTACCCTCGGGTTTACCCAAGGGTAATTAAACCTGTAAATATGAAATGCAATTATAATATAAAGCTAAAAAATTAATTTAAATTGCAAATTTCTCCCATATAATTGACTTAACTCACAAAATACCCTTTGATTCATAAAATATTACAACTTAACTATTACAAATTGCAATTTAACCCCTTGAATTACTCAAATTCACAAAAGAAAAGGTACAACTTAATGAAATTCTTCCAAAATATTACAACACAATCAAATTCATTACAAATATTACAACACATTCAATCAAAATCAACATTCAAAAGCTTCAACTTCAAATTCATCACAATCACTTCATGGAGCATTCAAATTCCATTTTCCTGTTACTAAAAAGCATTCTCAAATATATCAGTAAGTTAAACATATTAAGACTTAACCCTTAAGCCTCAGAACAGTGTCATCACAGGCTTGTAATAGCACATAGCTTATAATTGAGTAGATCATCATAGGCCTCGTGTTATAAACACTTTCATCGGCCTCAGATATAGTTGGAAAATAGCACGGGATTCCCGGAAAACCAACTACACCTCATCACCTGATTGTGTTTTAAACAAGTAGGCAACTCACTACAATAGGTGGCTACCATTACAAGTTTATATAAAACACAATGATAACAAGGGAAGGGTTTAGCTTACCCAAAATAATTTGTTACTTAGGCTATTTTATCCAACATTTCCAGGTGGTGTAATGTCAAATGCACCTAAAATACACAAGTAAATACACTAGTCAGAATGTTAGTAAATACACAAGTAAATACACAAGTAAAGAGAGTTCAAAACCAAATTACCAAATTCTGCCTCAAGTTCTTCTACTCTATCCATGGCGGCTTCTACTGATAAAGACTCGCGCAACCAGTTTTGTGTACATATTAGTGCCTCCACAGTGTTTGGGGGTAAAGAGCTCCTGAAACTATCAAGAACTCTTCCACCAGTACTAAACGAGGACTCAGATGCGACAGTTGAAATAGGAACAGATAATATGTTATGGGCCATTAAAGATAAAACAGGAAAACGTTGAGAATTTTCCCCTCCACCAGACCAGGGCATCAAAATGCTCATCATCATCGCCTTCAATAGCTTCCGAAAGGTATTTGTCAAGCTCAGTATTCCCACTTTTAGTTTGTGTTGAATCATGAAATAATTTGAATTGATCTCTAAAGAATTTTCGGGAATCGCTAGTTGCGGAAGATGATGATTCTGATGCAGCAGCTGGTTCAGTGCGCACAACTATTGGATTTGCTATAGCGAAATAACTTTCAAACACTGATTTTAATCCATTACTGATTTCCTTAATTAAGGGGCTGACTTGAATAGTACCATGCATAAATTCTAACCAATATCTAACATAAGCAAACTTCTTTCTCGGGTCAAGTATAGCCGCCATGTAGAGTAAGATATTCATCTGAGCATTTACACCCCAATACTTATCAAATTTTTCCTTCATTTTCGAAGCCATTAAATCTAAAATAGTGTTATCTCCCGGGCCAAGATTATACATTCCTCGATACAAAATAAGGATCTCATGGAAGTATAAATTTGAAGTTATATACTTTGTACCAGAGAAGCGTAAAGTAGCGTCATAAAATAGTTTAAGATATGATACCAAGAAACGAGCATTATCCCAATCAATATCAGTAGGTAATCCATGGCCTAAACCCTCTATATACTCGGTGAACATTTTATTTTCTTTGAACATTTCATTGAAGGCTTTCTCATATTTTTCGGCTCCATCTAGCATAAGATAAGTTGAGTTCCACCTAGTATCAACATCAAGACAAACAATACTCGTAGCAGAGATGTTAGCTAGAGAAACATAACGTTTGAAGCATAAAAACCGGCTAGGAGATGATCTAACATAACGTACTACATCTCGAATTCGTACAATGGCATTTCGAATAGTTTTCAAACCAGATTTGACTATAAGGTTTAGAATATGGCAACAACATCTAATGTGCAAGTATTTGTTTTGGCATATAATTGGTGGTTTGGGAAGCAATGATTTATTGATTATATAATCAACGGCTACATTATTAGAACTCGCATTATCGGCAGTAATTGTTAGAATTTTATCAATCCCCCAATCTTGGAAAACTGGTTGAATTTTTAAACCCACTGTTTCCCCCTTATGATCCTCAATCATAGAAAAACTAATTATACGTTTTCTTAAAACCCAATTATCGTCAATAAAATGTGCAGTAACAACCATATAGTTTAAATTTTGAATTGAAGTCCAAGTATCAGTGGTAAGATTAATTCTTTTTTCCCTCAAACGAGTTTTCAAAAGTTTTTTTTGTTGAGTAAAAATTTTTGCAATGTCTCGTGCAACAGTCCATCTAGATGGGATTTTAAAAAGTGGTTGCATACGATAACTGAAATTTTTAAAACCGACACCTTCAACAACACGAAATGACATTTCATCTAATATTACCATCTCAGCGAGGGCATTTCTAGCATTTTCTTGTGTAAAAACATAAGATTCCATAATCCCCTCCCCTTTGGGTGAAAAACCTAAAGTAGACTGCCCAGTTTCAACAACATTAAAAGGATATTTTGGACAACGATTAGCACGTAAAGGGTTCATGTGTTTGTTTAGGTTATTAGTCCCATGATTATCAGAACTAGCAGCATATCTTTTATCACAATAATTACAAACACCATACCTAAGGCCATTTACCCAAATTTTATGAAAATGATCCCAACAATTAGCCGATGTCACATTTTTTCTTTTTTTGGTAGGGGGAACAATGGTATTTTCCGGAGAAAGAGGTGGGGGTTGAGTACCTTCAGTGGGTTGATTAACATCATCCACATCAATGGCAATGTCAAGAACGGGTTCTATTTCAACCATCTGCAATAAAAAGTGAGAAATTAATTACATAAAAAGAAAGAACTTAGTTAAATCAAAAAGAAATTAGATTTTTACCCACCTCAGAAACTTAAGAAGGCTGTAGAAAATAAAATGCGTATAGCCTGTGAACAAAAACAAAACCAAAAAATTAATTAACATCACAAGAACACTAATAGAAAATACAAACACCATTAAATTAATTAAATTATTACCTAAAGTGATTCGTATCTGTGACAAAAAAAATTGAAACAAATTAATAACGGGTAAAACAATTAACAGAAAATGAAATAGAAATAAATTGAGAAGAGGGTTTAGAAATACCTTTGAATGGTGTGGCTTTTCTCGATCTGAAAAAGCCCCAATATATAGCCAAAAACCCATGGCTAATCGAATGAGAATAAGGCAACACGTTATTGAATCAAGGGTGAATTATATATAGGGTCTTGGGAAACATCTTTCTTCTCTATAGAGTAGTTTCAAAAATGCTATTCTTTTTAGGGACCTCAATTTTGACAATAGTCTTTCCTACCCTTACTACCACTAAAAGACAAAAAAGTGTGATGTCACTGTTTCTCTCTCCTCTACCTACCACTACCCACCTACCTCCAACCACCTACCACCGACCTCCGACCACCGACCTCCCCCACCGACCTCCGACCACCGACCTCCGACCACCAGTCACGGTCACCGGAAAAAAACATAGAGTAATCCAAGAAAAACATAGAGTACTCCGAGAAAAACATAGAGTACTCCGAGAATTGGCTGAGTACTCTATATATTTATTAAGTGCTCCGAATAATTTTAATGAGTATTTGGATAATTTTAATGAGTACTCTATGAATTTTAATGAGTTACTCTATGAATTTTAATGAGTATTTAGATAATTTTAATGAGTACTTCGTAATTTTGATGAGTACTCTGCATATTTGATGAGTATTTTACAAAAATAAATAAAGAATAGATCCTAAAAAATAATTTATTCACTTTTCAAATATTTTCTATACAATTTCAAATGAATTACACATTAAAAAAGCAATTCAAACAAATAAAAAAAAAACCTAGGTTTAAGTTTGACCAGATCTGGTCAAACCAGATCTGAAAAAATTAAAAAAAAAATGCAGCAAGATCTTGAACGACGGAGCAGCAGCACCACCAAAACACCACCACCTGTTCGCCTGTTCGTCGAGCCACGGCTCTCTCCGGCGAGCCACGGCTCTCTCCGGCGAGCCACGAACAGCAAGTCCACTCCACCGAGACCACCTGAAGTCCACTCCGGTAAGGACCACCTGCTGTTTTCCATTCCAGCGAAGAGATCTGGAGGTCATATGAGCTCCGACCACCTGCTGCACAAATCCGTTCCTTCACCGCCTTCGAGCTTCACCGGCGACGAGGATGCTCCAGCGACTAGATCTCGTCTTCGCCGCCTTCGAGCAGCCATGGAAGATGGACTCGCGTGACAGTGGTGCTATCATAGATGCACCTGAAGTCGCGAAAACCACCGGCGAGCCCTTACCTCCGAGCTCCGAGCTTCACCATCCACGAACAGCTGCACCTGCATCTCACCGGATCTCAGATCTGGACTGCTCGAAACCCTAGCAGCTCCGGTGGTCACGAATAACGCAGCAACATAGAGGGAAGACTACCCCTCTTCAATGGCTGGTCCATGGCCTCAGAAGAAAGAGACAACGCTGCCTTTTCGGTGGTGTTATGGTGGTGGCTTGTTGGCGGCGTTGTGTTATAGAGGTGGTGGTGGCGGTTTGGGAGATGGGGGAGGAGAGAGGGATAGGGAAGGTGAGAGAATAATTAGAAATAGTAATAAGCTGTGAAATGTTTGGTATATATAGTGAGAAAAAAAACAAAAGAGGGGTAGTCTAGTAATTGAGGTTTTGGGGTTCATGTGTTAAAAACTTGCAGAGGTCTTTAGTAAGAAGAGGCTCTAGGCCGGGTCCCCATCTTGAAGAGGGGGGTGTGGTCAAGAACCTAGGTGTAATTATCTCTTGAATCAATCAACAACGGCTACATCAGACCTCAAAGAGGGTTTTTTCAGGCCACATTAAATGCAAGCTCTCGAATCCAACAACCAAACACGGCTTCATTAGATGTTGACCCAGAAATCGGCAGAGAAGAGAAGAAGAATAATAATATAGTACAAGATATAGGCATCTAGCATACAGAAATCGGCAGAGAAGATAGAGATTTGATGGCTTAGGGTTCGCCTTTTTCGTGTTTCAGAAGAGAGAAGGAGAAAAGCAGCGTAGGAGCCAAGCTGAGAAGGGAAAGAAATGAATGGATCGGATAAGATTTCACGTTATGTATATATTTTTTTTTTATTGATGAACAGTGTCGGGTTGGTCGGGTCCAACCCGAGTGTTAAGAAGCAAAAGAGAGGCCCGTGGTAATTTGGACGGGTCCAGCTTCTCAAATGTTAGGCCCAAGTTAACATTGGGCCAATGTTAAAAATACCCAAAATCCCCTTTTTTTTATCCTCCTTTTTTACCCAAATTACCCAAACCCATTTTCTTGCTCAGCCCTAGTGGAATGTGGGTATACAATTTGAAAAGGTAGATATAAATCGTATTCCCATTTGGGCTAAGTTGAAGAATATCTATATGGCTTTATGGACTCATAATGGTTTAATCTATGTTGTTAGTTGAATTGGAACTCCTCTTCAAATGGAAACCATAACTTAATCAAAATGTTTATTAGGTTATGCAAGAGTTCGTGTTGAATTCAATACTAAAAAAGATTTATCTGACAAGTTGTATGTTGATATATGTTTAAATGATCTTCAAGAAGTTATAGTTGTAAAAAATAAGAATATTGTATAAAAACCATTCATACAAAAATAAACTTAATTAATAATACATTTATAAATATATAATATACATAAATAAAGACACACCAAAAAACCCAAACCCACCAAGAAACCGTCGTGAACCCGCCAAAAGTACGAAGGTTAAAACCAGCGTTCTAAAAGGCGTTAGGCGGGTGGTCGACCACCTTCGAGTGCCTAAGGGACTAGGCGAGGCCTAGACGTTTTCTCATTAGGCGGTTCTGATTTTTATTTAAATATTTATATAGGTTTATATAATTTATAAAATAGATTTATAGAATTTTTTGTGTTAAAATATAAAAAAAAATTAATTTTTTATATAAAAAATGGATCTTTTTAATTTTAACTTCCAGACCGCCTAAGCAGACGCCTGTGTCCGCCTTGGTCCACCTAGGCGTCGCATGAACCCGTCTAGGCCCGCCTGAGATCTTCTGGGATCGCCTGGAGTCCATTTGGGCCATTTTTGGAAGTCAACTACCTTCTATGGCTTAGGCGCTGCCTAAGATAATTTTTAGAACACTGGTTAAAACCCTCCAAAACCCATTAGACAGTGTCTTAAAAAAATAGGCCTACACTAGATGGGTTTGGACTGAACCTTGCCAAAAACCCATAGTTTGGGCCCGTGCACACCCTTAGTGGTGGTAATGGTATTTGGGTATCTTTGTTGATGGTTAAGATTGTTTCATGGTCTTCTATTGGTTATTTCTTTTATTCTTGGCAGCATTGGATTTGGTTTATGTCAATATTACCCACTTTAGGCATGTATGTATTAATCCAAAAAATTTAAAAATCAAAAGATATAGAAATTCCAAAAATTTGTAAATTTTGATTTTCTTTTTTCATTTCTAATTCTAGGGTTTTTTTATTTACGAAAAAATTGGAAATTCTGAACTACTAATTTTCTAATTTAATCCAGACGACTTATCCCCCTACATATAGAAGTAGTACAAATGATATAGTGATTAATCGATACATATGATAATTGGATACTTGTTTATTTATTTATCCATGACAGTTTAGCCGAATGGTATAAGGCGCCAGACCTACCTTCTTGTCCGAAAAGGTGTGGGTTCAAATATCTTTTCTTGCATATAAAAACTCCTTTCAACCCCACATGTATAGTGTGAACTTTGAGTCCAAGAAATTTTCCACAATATATACCTAATTCATTATGTTATGCACTAATATTTTTTTTCATTATTATGGTTTTCTATTAAAGCACGTAAAACGGGAATGAGAGAAACAAATCCCCACCCTTAACTCAAAATCAGGGGCGGAGCTACGTGTATGGGTGGGGTCCATGGCCCCTCCTGATTTTTCAAAAAAAAAATTATAAATATCTTTTAAAAAAATTATAAGTATATAACCCCTAAATTTTT
This sequence comes from Nemophila menziesii, assembly GCA_029959085.1. Classification (NCBI taxonomy): domain Eukaryota; kingdom Viridiplantae; phylum Streptophyta; class Magnoliopsida; order Boraginales; family Hydrophyllaceae; genus Nemophila; species Nemophila menziesii. The sequence goes on along the minus strand of JARWIR010000001.1, from coordinate 140,226,908 downwards.
TAAATATCTCTATCTGACCCCCCCTAACTTTTAAATTTATTTTATTAAGCTTTAAATTATTTTATTTATAAGATTTTTTTATTTTTTATAACAAAATATATGTTATTTTGTATTAAAAAAAGGAACTTATAACATAATTAATTAGAAAAATTAATATCAAAACTTATATTACAATCTTTACATAATATAGGGACCTTTAATGAAATTTCGCATATTATAAGGACCTATTTTGCAATTTTTACATAATAATAGACTTATAGTGCAAATAATGGCTGAAAAAAATTCGGGGTCGTTGCCCCCGAACCCCTTGGCCCCCCCTAACAAGAATTCCTGGCTCCGCCCCTGCTAAAAAGCGAGTCATGCCCACAACTCGAAAAGACTCAACAAAAAAGAAATAATAATGCACAACTGAAGAAATAAGATACAATTAATGATTTAAAAGAAACGTACTCTTAAGCCTTATTGCCCAACGTGATCGTCGCCCAAGGTAGAGTTAAGTAGATGCTTCGTGATAATACGATAGATTTTTTTTTTGAAGAGTTTGATGGTGTGTGCTCTATTTGCGTCACATCTACCACCAAGAAAGTTTGAGCCACCTTTTTATAAATCTAGACAGCTTTGGGACTTCACAGAAAAATGCCTATAATTTTTTCAATTCAACACCAAGTTGCTCTCTGTTTCTTTTCACACACTCTAAATATAAAGTTATACCTTGAGGGAAAGTTTCATGATCATAATAGTCATTAATTTTTTTTGTTATTTTTTAAAGCCATTATAAGCGTTTTGTCGATACTTTTTGTTGAACTTCTGGACAACTTTGTGACTTGACTTAGGTTTCTCATTAGATTTATAACTTATTGGAATCATTTTGTAGTGTCATGTCATACCTGGTCCTAGGATCTACACATTTAACACAAAAATCACCTCAAAATGCTACCACTACAAGACATAAATAAAAATTTGCTAAAAACAAGGGAAGTACCTCAAAGATCATATAAGACTCTTGAACAGAGGAAAGAAGTAATTTTTGTCATGTTATGCCATTATACCGGTAAAACCATAGCCTCGGCTAGCAATATGGTTCAACACCACAAGCTCAGCATCTGGTCGGTGAAAATTGTCAAGGTGACTGAGGCGATAAAGGTGTGCCATAGTCTTCATAGGACAGATTTTCCTAGCTCTTTGTATGGATAATATGATAAAATCCTAATCTAGTATATTGGGCCATTGCTACCTAAAAGTATCCATATCGTGCACCTGAAAAGGTATCGCTTATATTCTTACCCTGTTCATTAATACATTTGGACTTAGTTCTGTATACATTTTCTTCGATCCTTGGTCGCAATACTAACTTGACCTTCGGAGTGCCATTAAGAGTCACACTTCCCTACGATCTTGACCTACATCGGATTTTAGGTTGTTACACTCAGACGAAGATAGGTCAACTCTAATATCACTAGCAATAGATATTATAGTTTTACCGTTGGTATATATTTATTGATCAGGAATTTCACACTCTATCAACATAGGTTCAAAATTCAAAATCCTACATATGTCATCACTAAATCAAATTCAAAATTGTCACTTTTTTACCATTCTTCTTTGTATAAACAAACTTTTTAACATCACACGCATAGTGTGAGTTTCGAACCCCGCTTCTATAGGTTGCAAATCATAGTAATGTTAAAAAAAAACATAGTGATAATCAGTTTATATGATAAAGGTGTCTAAATATATAACATTGACTATTTGGCCGAGTTGTCTAAGGTTCCAGAATTTTTCTCTGGTTTGGAATGGTGTGTGTTCAAATCACATAGCTGTCAAACTATTTATTACATGTTATTCCTTTTGTGTTATCCATATAATAAAAAACTACAACAATAATGATATAAGATCATTATAAGATAAAGAATAAAAGGGAGTAAGTATTATAAAATAAGTAATATAATAGAGTATATATTAAATAAAAAGTAAATACAAATTAACATAAAACCCTAACCTCACTTAATAGTCACCATTCACGCCTCTTTTTATTTGAACCAACTTAACGCCTCCCTCTTTTTCTCAACTTACATTTTTCATCTCTCTCCATTAAAGACACACAACCGAGCACTCAAGTACTCAATGAACAACTCTCAACTCACAAATCGATCCCCCTTACCTCCATCAACGACATAAACCAGATTTTGAAGATTCTCTCAATCTCTCTTTAGAGAATTATAGGTACGTTTTTATTTTACCCTTTTTCTAGACAGATGAATGGAATATGTGTGTGTGTGTTGATGATAAGTTTTGAGATCTTGTAATTCACGACTAATAAATTAAAATTAATCTCATTGTGTATAATTTCAAATGTATCAATTTTTATTGTCGTAAATTTTTGCATTTTAAAGTGATAATATCTTTTTTTTTAAACAAATTTCATAAATATTATTGATTTTCTTTTTGTTTTTAACTTAGAAATCTTTTTTTGTTGCATTTGTCAGATTTGTGGAGTTTTCTTTATTATCTACATATATGATAAGAACGACATAGGTTAAATCTTCATCTCTAAACCCGATGAATCTTCATTTTGTAATTGGTGTTATTTTTTTTTAAACCTGGTTTTGATTTTGGGTCTTTTTTTAAAGATCTCAATAATCATGATTTAAGGCTTTTATGAGTAAAAAAGGAAGTGGCTACTTGTATGCAATTTATAGATACCCATCATCTTCAACTCGCACCACTAATACCGGATACTAATCATATACTTATTGATAAAAGATAACATAATTGTATAATATATGTTTGTCTCAATTTATCCTTGCAACTCAAACTTTATTTCTCAACCCAATTGTTTTTTACAAAATTTAAGTTAGTTTTTTCAGTGTTACAATTTAATAAAAGGACACAATATTCAGTAAGTGTGTAAAAAAATATTAAATAACTTTTAATACTATTTCAAAATGTGATGTATTTTTATCATGTGATGACAGAGGACTTATTATGTTGCAAGGATAATTTGAAATTATGAGTAATTATCGAACTAACATGAATATTTATAATGCTATCACACGTGTACTTTTATATTTCTCAATTTTTAGTAAGAATAATAACCTAAATATATTTGAGTGTTCTTTTTATAATTTTTTGTATCTGCTAAATTAGTTGTATGTTGGGTAGTATATTTTTAAATATTATATTTATTTATTTACTTAGTTGGAATGAGTTATATGTTTTATATAAGAAAGAGATAAGCACTGATTTTTTATTGTTTTTCTTACAGCTTTATGTATTGCATACGAAATCGAGTTTCTATCAATATTAAGATTTATGGTCATGATATTTCAACGTCATGCCAAAATGGTAAGACATAATATTTAATATTTCACTAGAATACATACATAAATGATTCACTATACAAATTATAAGAACATAAACAGAACTTCAGGGTATAACTCAATTTGCAAAGACCAATATTGTTGTAATAACTACTTTACTAATGAGTAAGGGTCGAATCTTGCAGGAAACAAATCCCTCGAGCGCCGCAGGAAGTGAAAAAGTTGAAGCAAGATATTGAGCAAGTTTTGATCATTCCAACCATGTCGTATCTCTCATCTCGAGTACGTATGGAGCTCTAAATCATAATAAAGATGATTATCAGAAATCAAAAGGTCGTGTTACACTCAAAGATCTACTGATGCAAGCGAAGAAATCACTGCTCCATGAAGAGGCTGAGATCATCGATTGCAGAGAGCTTATGGCAGATCTTGAAGAAGAAGAAAGTTATGGTTTAGTTTCAGCAATTAAGAGCCCAAATGCAAGCATGTATCTTCCGGGATTTGGGGATACAGATGTTAAGTCCCCTTTAAGATTCTTCGGGTGTTTGGGATAGAGATGTTAGGTCCTCTTTAAAAAAAATTGGGTCTCCTATGAAAGTGGAAGAGATCAAGAAGTATGTATGTTGTAATAAAAAAATCCTCAAAAAAACTTTTCATACGCAATTTGATTCACTAGAGAAATATAAAGTGGCTAATTGTATCCAATTTATAGATACACATCATCTCCAACTCTCACCACGAATATCGAATCCTAATCATATACATATTGATAAAAGATAATATAATTGTAGAATATATTTTTGTCTCAATTTATTCTTGCAACTCAAACTTTATTGCTCAACCCAATTGTTTTTTACAAATTTTAAATTTTTTTTTCAGTGTTACAATTTTATAAGAGGACACAATATTCAATAAATTTGTACAAAAAATATTAAATAATTCTTAATACTACGTCAAAATGAGATGTATTTTTATCATGTGAGGACGGAGGACTTATTATCTTGCAAGGCTATTTTGAAATTATGAGTAATTATTGAACGAAGATAATACAATCCAAGACCCCAAATCCTCCAACTTTATTTTTCAAATTCTAGTTAGAAAAAATTAATTTTAAGTCCCAATTTTAACTTCCTCGTTTGATTTTTTTACACTTTTACCCTCGTTCATACTGGGTACGAACCCATGCTCATTTTGGAGTTTCAGTTCCCTGATTCAAGTTGGTTTTGGGGTTTTGATTTTTTTCGTTTTTTGTCCATGTGGGTACGGACCTATATCGACTAGTATCTATGTTAGTCCATACCCATGTCAAGTTTAATATATATACGGGCTAGCCCCATCAAGAACAAAACCAATTGGGTATGTACCCATACAGAACAAAACTGGGCTTTGAACACAAAATAAATTTTAAATCGTGTGGGTTGTTCCCATATAGAGCAAAAAATAAACAACATAAACACCTAGAACTACTTGGATCAAATTCAACATTCAAATGGGTTGTACCCATTCTGTACAAAAAAAGCACACCAAATAGAAGCTATAATGGGCCAGCCCCATTACCAACAGCATCTACACTGTGATGGCCCCGTCAGCAACATGGAACCCATTATGGGGATGTTCCCATTTACGCATTACATTATAAAAAAAAGGACGAACAGCAGCCCAGATCGAGATGGAACGACGAACAGCGCGACTTGGAGGAGCAGTGAAGATCCATTACTCCACGAACAGTGAAAATCCATTACTCCACGAACTTGAGGTTCTGAGAGCGCTTTAGTGCGACGGAGGAGAATGGTGCTCGATGGCGGCGTCCTTCTTGTACACAAACGGTGCTCGACGGCGGCGTTGGTGGATCTGATCGCTGCTTGGTGATGGTTAAGCTGCAGGGGCGGAGGTATTCAACTGCTACGAGGGTGATGGTGATGAAGGTGAGATCTCGGCAGCAGCAGAGGCGACATCGGTCTTCTGCATCACGGTGGCGGTTTCTTCTGTATCTCAACAGCGCTTTCTTCTGCATCTCGGCGGCGCTGTTCACAGAGAGCAGCAGGGTTGGTGGATGGTGGATCTTGAATGGAGGGGGTGGGTTCGCTGTTCACAGAGAGCAGCAGGGGCGGTGATGGCGGGTTCGTCGGTCTTCTTCTGCAGCAGAGGCGGTGGTGTTGAGGGTGGTAGTCAGTGGTTTGGGGGTGGGGGTGTTCGATTTACCACAGAGTGAGAGAGAGCAGCAGGGGTGGTGGTGGTTTTTTTGTGACGGGTGGGGGGGATGGGTTTATATGCAGTGGTGGTGAGAGTGGTAGTCAGTGTTTTGGGGTTGGGGGGTGTTCGGTTTACCACACCACACACACACACACACACAGAGAGAGAGAGAGAGAGAGAGAGAGAGAGAGAGAGAGAGAGCAGCTGAGTGAAAGAGAGGTAGGAGCTCGGGTCATTAATGGGTTTGGGGGTGGAATTTTTGTTTCTTATTGGATGGAAAGGGGGTGGGGGTATTTTTTGTATAGTAGCCCACCCCCCCCCCCCCCCCACCACCCCATTAGGCCTTATAAAGTAAATTGCCCTTGTTGAACTAACTTAAAAATTTAAAATGCAATCACATGTGTACTTGTTATATTTCTCAATTTTTAGTAGAAATAATAAAGTATATATATTTGAGTGTTCTTTTTATAATATTTTGGATCTGCTAAATTAGTTGTATGTGGGTAAAATATATTTAAATATAATATTTATTTATTTAATTAGTTGGAATGAGTTATATGTTTTATATAAGAAAGAGATAAGAAGTGATTCTTTTATCGTTTTTATTACAGCTTTATGTATTGCATACAAAATCGAGTTTCTATTATTATGTATTGCATACAAAATCGAGTATCTATCAATATTAAGATAGTCGTTCATGATATTTCAATATTTCAACGTCATGCTAAGACATAATATTAAATATTTCACTATAATACATTCAAACATAAATGATTCACTCTACAAATTATAAGAACATAAACAAGACTTTAGGGTATAACTCAAATTGCAAAGACCAATATTGTTGTAATAACTACTTTACTAATGAGTGAGGGTTCGAATCTTGCAAGAAACGAATCCCCCGAGTGCCGCAGGGAGTGAAAAAGTTAAAACAAGATATCGAGCAAGATTTTGATCATTCCAACCATGTCGTATCTCTCATCTCGAGTACGTATGGAGCTCTAAATCATAATAAAGATGATTATCAAAAATCAAAAGGTCGTGTTACACACAAAGATCTACTGATGCAAGCGAAGAAAACGCCGCTCCATGAAGAGGCTGAGATCATCGATTGCAGGGAGCTTATGGCAGATTTTGAAGAAGAAGAAAGTTATGGTTTAGTTTCAGCCATTAAGAGCCCAAACGCAAGCATGTATCTTCGCAGATTTGGGAATATAGATGTTAAGTCGCCTATAAGATTCTTTGGGTATGTGGGGATATAGATGTTACGACCCCTTTAAAATTCTTCGAGTCTCCTATGAAAGTGGAACAGTTCAAGAAGTATGTATGTTGTAATAAAATAAATCTCTCAATACGCAATTTTATTTACTAAGAAATAAAATATGTATGTTGTAACCTTGTGATTTCAGTCCCCAGAGGAAAAAGTTAGTAATCTAGGTCTTAAAACAGTTGGTATCTTCCCCACAGAGCCAATCTTGTAGACTAGATAGACCCGAGCTCATTGGTGTTATGCATGACTAAGTGTAGGGAGTCGGAGTTCGCACCTTTATTAGTACCGCAATATATGACAAAATACAAATAAAAATTTAATCAATACGGTTCAAACAGCCTAGCAAAAGGAAAATATTATAGTAAAATTTATCATCAAAATTTCAAATGCACCTATTTATTATGATATATAGTCTAACAAGTTTAAAAAATCTTACTTAGATGTTAAACTCATCACTAAATTTCTAAAATACACACTAAATGCCACCATGTGATGTGGTGGTGAAGCACCAGTGTTCTTCCTTGTACCACAGTAAGAAAAAAAAAAGACTACAAACTAATCCTATACACAGAGAATAAAGAGAGTTATTCTATCATCAAGGCAGATCTTCACAAAGCTTATGATAGAGTAAGCTGGCCTTTCTTATTTTCTATACTAAAGAAGCTAGGTTTCTCTGATATTTGGATTTCCCTTTTTAAAGAATGTGTTAAGTTAATTTCAATGTTATGATTAATGGGCACAAAGTTGGATCTTTCACCCCTTCTCAAGGGTTGAGGCAAGGGGATCCTCTTTCTCCATATTTGTTTACCATTGTCTCTAATGTCTTATCCCTCTTAATTGTAAGATAGGTTCAATCTGGAGTTATTAAGGGTATCAAGCTGAGTAAAACGGTCCTAATCTTCATCATCTCCTCTTTGCTGATGATTCTATATTCTTTCTCAGGAACCATGCCTTTGAAATTCATGCCTTTAGGGAAATACTCTATAAGTTTTGTTTTGCCTCTGGTCTATCCATTAACCTGAATAAAACTTCAATATTCCCCATCCTTAATACCACATATTCCCTTAGAAATTCTATCTCTGAAGCATTTCGTATGCCAATTACTGAGGATTTGGGTTTGTATTTAGGGCTCCCTACTGAATGGGGGAAGTCTAAAACTAAGGCCATGGATTCCTTAATCTCCAAAACTGCTCCAAATCTTAGTGGCTGGAAGAAATCTCTTTTATCTATGGCAGGTAAGGTTTATCCATGTGTTTCTCACGTATTTCATGTCACTCCTTGCTATCCCCAAATGTGTTATTAATAATATTAACTCTCTTGCTAGCCACTTTTTTTGGGGTAATGAAGATGATCAGGGTTTTCATTGGGTAAGTTGGAACAGGGTTTCTTCTCCTAAATCATTGAGGGGACTTGGGATTAAGAACTTAGAGGCTTTTAATCTTGCCCTTTTAGCCAGACAAGCGTGGCCCATCCTTTTTAATTCTGATTCCCTTGTCCACTTAGTCTTAAAAGACATTTACTTTCCTGAGAATGATCTGCTTGATTCTAGAAGTGTTAGAGGAGCCTCTTGGATTTGGAACAGCATTCGTAAAGGATGCTCCTTCGTTAAGGAGTTCTCTGTTAAACCTATAGGTAATGGTCACTCTACTAAGATTTGGGATGATAATTGGACAAGTAACTTTATTCTTAAACCCCCCAACTATAGTGATGACCCATCTTTTCCTAAATATGTTGCAGATTTATTCTCCTATTCTATCAAATCTTGGAAAACTGATATTATCTCTCAATTATTCCCTGTGGATATTGCTTCTAAGATTCTTAATCTCAATATTCCATGGACTGATCAACCTATTTCTATGATTTGGCCTTTTACGAACAATGGGGTTTATTCGAGTAAATCTGGATACTTACTAGTTGTTTCCTCCCTTATTATCCCCCCTCTCACCCTGGTACTTCTACATTTTCTGATAGTGGTTTATTAAAACTCTCTTGGTCCTCTAATGTTCCCCCTAAGTTTAAATTCTTCTTCTGGTGTGCGCTCCTTAATGCACTCCCTACTAAGAGTAACAGGTTTCAAAGAAAATGTTCTTCTACAGATCTTTGTCATATCTGCCTTAAGGAAGAAGAAACTATTGAACATCTTTTCTTAAGATGTGAGTGGACAAGAAAATTTTGGTGTATTTCCCCCCTTCACTACCATACTGATCCTTTTTATAATTTGGGTGTTAATTCATGGGTTAGTTCTTTAATTGATAAAGGGAATAACAGAAGAGAAAAAAGTAAAATTTTAAGTACCATCACCCTCTGTTTATGGGTCATCTGGATCACCAGGAATCAATTTATTTTTCAAGATATTCCCTTTAACTTTGATTCTTGCCTCACTTTGATTGATATTTTCTACAGGCAAAACTTTTTTAAAGAAGAGTCCCCTTTTGCGGATGCCGACCAATTTAATCCTCCAACTTATACATGGCTCTCCACTGATCCCTCTTGGTCTCCTCCTCCAGTGCAGTATTATAAAATGAATGTGGATGCTTCGTTTAAATTAGAACAAGCAACTGCTGTTGCAGTAATCCGAGATTGGAATGGTAAGATTATCTCTGGTTTTGCTATGGATATTTCTGCCTCGTCCAGTTTTGAGGCTGAAGCTAAGGCGTTGAGATCCTCCATCTCTTTCGCCCTTGAAAAAAACCCCCTTTGCGTCAGAATTGAGTCTGGTGCTGAAGTCATCCGCCTTATATTCGCCAAGCACGAGCTGTTCTTGGAAGAACATAGTCATCCTTGACGATATCAAAAATTTGGTTGCCATTACTCCTTCGATTCAAGTATGTTGCATAAGAAGGACGGCGAACAAGGTTCTGACTGGTTTGCTACTGCTTTTCTAATTCTATCTTATCTCCTATTTGGTTTTGTAATATTCCTTCAGATTTACAATTTCTGGTTTGTAATGATTTTTGTATAATGACGTTTGTACTCTTCACGCGACTGGGATTGGTTGATTTTCCCCAGCTGCTTAAAAAAAAAATGAGCAAAAGGAAAATATTATAGTAAAATTTATCATCTGATTCCAAAACTTTTAAAAGCACCTATTTATTACGATATATAGTCTGACAAGTTCAAAAAATCTAAATTAGATGTTAAACTCATCACTAAATTTCTAAAATACACACTAAACGACACCATATGACGTGGTGGTGAAGCACCAGTGTTCTTCCTTGTACCACAGTTAAAAAAAAAAAAAAAATCTACAAACTAATCTATACACATAGAACCAAAAGTTTCTCAAAGGCATTATTATTATATCACAAGTGGTGTTGATGAAAGTGAAGGATGCGTTCCATCAACAAGTGATGCCCGAGATATCTCCTGCAACTTTCCATCATCTAAAAGTAAAATACGTTCTGCCATCAAAACCGTTTCCAAACGATGTGCAATCACCAATACCTGACAATTAGGGGTAGTTTAGTAAATTGCAATTTCTATCAAACTAATTTAATGCATTACCGTCCGACTCTGCATTAACCGTTGCAAAGCTTCTCTCACTAATAGCTCAGATCTGCTGTCCAATGCAGATGTCGCTTCGTCCAATATTAAAATCGATGGGTTTTGATATAACGCCCTTGCAATAGCTAGTCTGACATTAATAATTTAGCGCTAGATTAGTAAATTATTTTCTCCAAGATTAAAATAAAATAAAAATAAACTTGGCTAATGACTTTTTATACCTTTGTTTTTGTCCGCCACTTAAAAGTGAACCTCTGGGTCCAACATTAGTTTGATATTGATCAGTTAATGCTTCGATAAATTCATCTGCATTTGCAGTTCGAGCTGCAATTTTTACTCTCTCCATGTCTATTTTCGTCATTAGATCTCCATATCCTATGTTCTCCGCCACAGTTCCCGAAAAAAGTGTCTAATAATAATAAAAAATCAATAAATTACTAAACAATTTCAAATAAAGGGTAAAAATAGCAAATTAAAATGTTCATTCACTTACTACTTCTTGAGAAACAAGACCAATGTGTTTTCTTAAGCTAGCCAATTGTATATTCTGAATATCATGGCCGTCTATATATATAGAACCTGTTACGTAACATATATTTACATAAAGATGAAAAAAGAAAAGAAAATAATTATTTTCTAACCATTAACAGGATCATACAATCGAAGAAGAAGTTTTGTAAGGGTTGTTTTTCCACCACCAGATGGGCCCACAAGAGCAACGGTTTCTCCAGCTTTAATATGAAGATTCAACTCCTTCAATACACAAGGTACATCTTCTCCATATCTGAACGATACACCACAAAATTTCACTTCTCCAACTACATTGTCTAATTTAATTGCGTCTGGTTTCTCTTTAACCTGTGAAAAGTACAGAAAATAAAATATTTTTCTAAAATAAAGTTTCATGACAAAGAAAGATTGATTAAAAAACCTGAGACTTAAACCTCGTCATACTAAACAAACGCTCAATCGCAGGTTGTCCTTGTTTAAATTCATTGTATGCTTTACCCACATCCTGTCCAATTCCTTACATTAACAATCGCAAATCTTAGGCGACGATTTTTTTTTTTTTTTTTTTTGGAAACATTTACTTGTGATTATACAATACAACACAACATAACATACCTGAAGTGGTTGTATTAATAGAACTAATGATGTTACGAACGAAACAATGGCTGAAGATTTAACTGAACCTTTTGAGATCACAAGTGAAGCAACCCAAAATGCAAAGAATGAGCCGAAATAGATTGTTTGTACTATTTGAGGAATTAAAGCTTTCATTTTCTTTTTCTTTAAACTCTCGGATAGATCGGCAAAAGCAAGTAATTTGAACCGTAATGTTTCGCTTACTTCTGCATTATTTGCTTTCACGAAGAAAATCGAAGGAAGGATCTAAGAGAAGTAAAAGAATAATTTAGTTTTAAGATATATTTATAGGATTAAATAAATTTACCTCATTCAAATAGGCTGAGAGAGTAGCAATACTAAGATGTGCCTTGTTAGATATTTGACGAAGCTTTTCACCAAGGTACCCTACTATAAATCCCATTACTGGAATTACCTTTATAAAATACAGACAATATTAATCTTAAAAGAGAAACAAAAAAATTTGAATAATTTCCTTACCAAGGAAGATATCAAGGAGAGAATAGGGCTTATGACAATCATTTGAGCTGCCATAGCTGATAATTGTAGAGAACTAGGAACAATTGTCTGAAAGTCAAATGATCGTATTAATTGATAACTTATACAGGAAGAACAAGACAAAGAAGGCTTACATTGAGGAGATAATAAACTGTATCAGCCACGTCAGCAGCCTCGGCAGTGATACGATAAGCAATATCACCAGCTAAAACACCATTTCTGCCTTCGAAAAAACCTAAATCTCTTTGCAGAACCTTAGAGAAAACATCAACTCTAATCTTATAGACGCAATTTAATGTGGCGTCCCAAAGAAAGGCTTGTTGAAGATAATTAGCAATATGGCGAACTAATATTAAGGCTCCCAAGAGTAAACCCTCGTTGCGGAGTTTAATAGAGTCCATGGAATTCATCAAGGTAGAGAATGTTCCTACCCTTGGGACGATTTGTGAGAGAGAGTAAACGGAAACGGCGCTGCAGAGCCAGCCGGAGATAATTGGTTGCCATTGAGATTGGAGGTAAGGTTTGAGGGTGGAGATGGAGATAGAGTTTGGTTGAGGGAGGGGAACGGAGTCGTGGTTAGTGGAGGTAGCGGAGGGTGTGAATGATGTGAGCTTGATGGTTACGTGGCGGGATTTCGGAAAGTGTTGAGTGACGTTGAGGCGGAGGAATGAGGGAGAGTATGGTGGCGCGAATTGATAAAGAGCCATTTTAAGCTGATCAAGAATAAGTGGAGAAAGTGGAAAAATATGAAAATCAATTTATACGTTTTGATGGTAAAAAGATTATTTTTTACTTCTTTGTCTTTTTTTTTTTTTTTTTGATTTGGATCCTTTTTTTTATCTAAGAATTTAATGGTACGGTAATTTTTTTTTCACGCACATAAGTAAATAAAATTTATGTTCGGGGTTGAGATTATGTTTTGGTTAGTTGGTTGTGTGTAGTCGTGGTTGGTATATGTGTTAGTATTTTTGAGTTATTGTTTTCGATGTATTAGTTGGTTTTGACATAAATAGTGTCGATTGTATATCGTGTTTGTGATATGTGTTCTAAAGATGTGATAGGTTATATGTGAATGTGTTAGGTTTTTTTAATTTTCCGAACAACCACATGGATTATTTTCCTTTCTCGTCTTTTTTTTCTCTTCTGTGTTCTCTTTTTTTTTTCTTCTTTTTTGACTACGATTCTCCTTGTCAAATCTTAGGAGTCCTTTCTTCTTCTATCTTGATGTTGTATATTGCGATTGTGACTTGTTGGTTAGTTGTTAGAGACCTTTGTTATTCTCCATGTACATTTTTTTTTCTTTCCCTCAACATTTTTATAAATCAATTGTCTTTTTATTTGCTTATCATTGAGTCTATTTGTTTTCGATAGGCGATTTTTGTAGAGGATATTTAAATTGTATGTCCTCGTTGTTTAATTAGTGATTCAAGTGTTATTTTTTATGTTTAGTATGTGTTTTGCCTTTTCTTGTAGTGGTAATGGTATCAAAGTATTCTTATTGTTGGTTGAGATTGTTTCAGTGCTTTCTCATCGGTTGATTCTTTAATTATTGGCAACATTGGATCTAGTATTTTTGTATGTCAGTGTTATTGACTTAAAGCATATATGCTTCTTAAGAATTTGAAAAGAATACAAAAAAAATAAAACTCGAAAAATTTATAGCAATTCTCAAAAAAAATTGAATTTTAAATTCAGGTCTTTTTATTTTTACTTATATAGGATTTATTACTCCCAAAAAAAATAGAATTTTCTAAACCACCAAATTCTGATCCGATCAAGTCGATTTACTCTCTAATCATAGAATTATTACAAATAACATAGTGACTAATCGATGAATATAGCAATTAGATATTTGTATTATTCATCCATGACAGTTTGGCTGAGTGGTCTAAGGCGCCAGATTTAGGCTCTGGTCCGAAAGGGCGTGGGTTCAAATCCCACAGCTGTCATAATTTTTTATTTCCGAAAAATTGAAATTTTCTTAACCACCGGGGTTCAAATCCCACCGCTGTCATAATTTTTATCTCCGAAAAAAATTAAAATTTCTAAACCACCAATTTATGAGTCGATTTACCCTCTAATCATGGAAGTATTACAAATAAAATAGTGACTAATCGATGAATATGATAATTAGATACTTGTGTTGTTCATCCTTGACAGTTTGGCCGAGTGGTCTAAGGCGCCAGATTTAGGCTCTGGTCCGAAAGGGCGTGGGTTCAAATCCCACAGCTGTCATAATTGTCACAAATAAAGTTTTTTCAATTTTTCTCATTCTTTTCTCGTATAAAAAAACTCCTTTGTGCATCCTGTTTTGAGTCATAGTTTGTCTGAGAGGTCTAAGGTGTCAATTAGATAACATAGTGACTATTCAAGAATATGATAATTAGACACTTGTATAATTCATCCTTGACAGTTTGGCCGAGTGGTCTAAGGCGCCAGATTTAGGCTCCGGTCCGAAAGGGCGTGGGTTCAAATCCCACAGCTGTCATAAATGTCACAAAAAAATTTTTGTCAATTTTTCTCCTTCTTTTCTCGCATAAAAAACTCCTTCGTGGGTCCTGTTTTGAGTCATGTTATCATCAGTCGTTAATCTTAGTTTGTCTAAGTGGTCTAAGGTGTCAAAATTTGCCCCTTGTCTGATAGGATGTATGATAGCCTCGATCATACTATACCATGAAATGTTTGTTAAACCACAATCTCCATCATCCATAGGGATCAACGTCGCAGGCTCAGATGTCATAATTGTCACAAATAAAGTTTTTTTAATTTTTCTCATTCTTTTTTCGCATAAAAAAAGTCCTTTATACCTCCTGTTTTGAGTCATGTTATCATCAATCGTTGATCATAGTTTGTCTGAGTGGTCTAAGGTTTCAACCTTGCCTAATAGGATGTATGATAGCCTCAATCATACTATACCATGAATGCCAGTTAAACCACAGTCTCGGTCGTCCATAGGGATCAACGCCACATGCTTAGCATTACCCATAAGTGATTACTGTCAACCTGACCGAGGCGATAAAATTGCACCATAGTCTTCCGAGGATTATGTCCTAGAGCTCTTCGTACGAATAATATGTCAAAAGCCCAGTATGGTATATTAGGATTTTTCTACCTATAAATTCCCACATCATTCTCCTAAAAAGGTATCGCTTATATTCTTACATTGTTAATTAAGATAGGTAGACTTAGTTCCATATATATTCTCTTCAGTCCTCGATCCCAATACTAACTTGACCATCGGAATTCCATCACGTGGCACTGTGGTCTGAACTTTTGTCTGATATCATGTTCTTAAACTTGACTAAAGATAGGTTTGGTTAAATATCACTACCACTTAGCAAATAGCATCGTATGTGGGGACGAAAGTTCCAAACCCTCTTAGAAACTGCTAATGAAAACCAATTTTGAATTAGATTTGTGGAGACAATCATAAAGGTATACCACAAACAGCAACATTAATCATTGAATTGAACATTTTCGCTAGCCGAGAATTATGATTGACCATATTCATGTATGGTGTAATTTATTGTAATTTTTTGTTAGGATATTTTCATCCCCCTGAATGTGATAAATAAATCAACACATGAGGGAGCACTCCTCGCAAGTGTATGAGTCGTTTGCAAGTAACAATAAATATAAATTTATCGTTTTCAACATGAATTATGAGGTTAATTACGATCGTGTTCTATAAAGTGAGAAGGGTTTAGCTTCAAATAATATGAATTAAAAGATATATTTGTTTTGGTTTTAAAGATTAAGAAACTAAATTGCAATAAAATAAAGTATTCATTATAATTACACTAAGATGCACATACAAATAACGAAGAGAATACAAGATGAGGAATACAGCTCGAGTCTTGCTAGTAATTCCCTATAGTGGTCGTTCAGTGATTCTAGTTATAAGGGAGAATTGGTAAGTTCACGTTAATCGAGATTCAAACTTCTTCCTAACTCCCTTCCGGGTAGCTTAGGAAGCTACCTAACACCACTAGAGACCTCTTGAACTCTAAACAAATGATCGACGCTTAAGGTGATTACCCTAAATACTACTCCATCCGTCCCAAAAATAATGTCCACTTAGTTTTTCACACAGTTTAAGAAACCTAATAATTACATTTAAACATTACAAAATTACCCCTAATAAAGTATCTTGATATTTTAAATATGCAGTGGAAGTATAACTTTTATTTTTTTAATAAGGGTAATAATGGAAAAGTTGGAAAAAAAGGTGTCTTGATATTCTAAGTGGACAATAATTTTGGGACACTATTTTTAGTAATGTGGACATTATATTGGGACGGAGGGAGTATCCAGTTAATCAAGACCATCAGAGAACTAACACACGTCAGACATATATGAATTCTTTGTATTCCCGAACCCCCCCTCCCATTTCAGGCGATAGTCTAGGGCACTAAAACAACCTAATATTTGATTAGGATATATGTAGATAATGATGCTCAATTCATATACAAAGGTAATCCAATAGCCAAGTCAACTAAACATAAATTAATCCCCAATAACACGTAAAATCATCAAACATTTCAAGGTTTCATACATTATTGCGAAAATCAAGCTAAATAGTATTTATTTTATAATGAAAGACATAAAACTAGAGAATAATAGTATCACAATCGCGTTGAAAACAAGAAAACAATACAAATTACTCTAATGGTACAAACTACTCAAAGTTTTGTTGTCCCAACTGAATAAGAACTAAACCAGTTGGGTTAGCTCTACTGGCTAGAGCCTTGCTATTTCTTCAACACTTAAAAGGGGTAAATGTGAGAGGTGAAAGGTTCGAACCCCACCTAGAACATGGTTAACCTACTGATTAACCTGGCGTATGCATAAAAAAACTAAACCAGTGGCTTGCGTCAATAAATGGGAAAAGAGAATGTATATATTGATCCCAAAGAACCATCTTAACAAGTATCATGTAACAGAACTTAATAACTAACCCACAGATACACTAATCATATAAACAATCAACATGTTAGTAATCCAAAATTAGATAGCTTCGCACTACAAGAAGGATTGGCTTTTCACTTAGTTCGAAAAAGTGGCTATAGGTTGTTCCTCAATCCTAACATAGTATCCAAAAGTCCACTCAACTACTCCCTATCAGCTCAAATGTTACTTAATTACATAACTAAGGATCTTGAGGTCTTTTGGGTTTAGCAAAGTCTTAGAGACGGTATGATACGTTTTTTGATAGTTTACATCGAGCTTTGGGCTTTCTCCTCACTAGCCATCAGCAAAATTCCCTAGAGATTGAGTTTACACTCATAGACGTGCTCACTCAACCCACTTGATGCACTAGATAAGCATCCCAAAGTATCCCAAAGCAATTTCACATGATTACGTAACATTTCCCTTTTTCTGGTTCTTTTTAAATCATTTCTTTTTCATCTTTTTTTTTTGTAATTTAAACGTGACAATGACACTCTTTTTGATGTGAGATGTCATACTGACTTATTTTTCTTTTTTAATATTTTTAGTTTCTTTTTCTCAATATATTTTTTCTCTTTTTAGAACCCGACAAAGGGTTACAAAAAAGCGCATCATCAACATAGCGCATAAAAATCTCAACCCACCTAATATATATATATCCCATAATGGACAGCACCACCCCAAACTGAAAATCAAAGGACGACTAATCTGAAGGCATTGCGACTCAAGTGCGGGTCTTATAGATAAGACTTAAAATCTAAGGGGTGTTACTTATAATGTGGCTACAAAGAAAAGGCTACATGCTAGAAGGGGGCTAAGACAAATATACCATTTACATTTGGTTAGCAAGCTAAACGACTTCAAAGAGATATCAAATAAATGCCTCATTTATTTTCCTAACTATATAGTCTTTTTTTCACTTTTAGTTCATAGGTTAAGTGTTTTTTCAACTAGCTCGGACCTCGTGTTCTAGAAACCACTCATTCTCACTAAGTTCAAATGTACATCTAAGCATTGCTCACTTATCCAATCTATCATTTATTGTGTTTTTTTTATGTAAATACTTTAAGTGTGTCATGAATAATTTCTAAAGCATACTGTGTTCTATCATTAAATTGCTAAGACTATGATTTAGGGGTACATTTTCTACATCACATATAATTCCTTATATTATACACTAATAAAAAAAATTATGGTTTTTCAGTTAAAGCGAGTAAAGCACGTAAATCCCCACCCTTAACTCAAAAGTGAGTCATGTTCCCACAAATCGAAAAGAAAAAATTAACAATTCACAACTAAAAAATTAAGTTAAAATTAATGATATAAAAGGTTGAGAAGAAAACATACTCTCGAGGCTTATTACCCCGCTTAATCATCACCCAAGGTAACGTAAGGTGGATGCTTCACGATATCACGGTGAATTGTTAGAGGGGTGTGATGATGTGTGCTTGATTTGCTTTCATTTGCGCCATCTCATCCATCAAGAAAGTTTGAGTCGCCTCTTTATAAATATGTACAACTTTAGGTCTTCAAGGGAAAACGCCTATAACTATTTCATCTCAACTCAAAATTGATCTTTGTTTTTTCTCATGCGCTCTCAGTTACAAGGTATACATTGAGGGAAGTGTCATGATCAAAATCGCCACTAATTATTACTTATTGATTTTTCAAAGTCTATATAAGCGTTTTGCCAACACTTTTTGTTGAGCTTCTAGTGAACTTCTTGACTCCTTTCTGACTTGACTTGGGGTTCTCCTTATCTTTTCAATTTATTATAATAATTTGGGTTCTCATGTCATCCATGGTCCTTAACACAAAAATCACCTCAAAATTCTCCAAAACAAGTATAAATACAAGAATCAACCAATACCTTAAACATTGTGAGATAAAGGGATAAATCACTCATTAAGGCACTAAAACCTCTAAAATTGCGTCTCAAGAGTCTATAATCTATCACAAAAGGAGAAACATCAAAGACCACATGTGATTTTGGGATAAGGGTCGTACACGAACACCCACGTCGTTAGGTTTTAGAGTTGGAGAGATAGGGGCAAACCTAGTGGAATGCCATAGTAAAGACAAAATAGAGGGGTCTCTCCCCCATGTAAAGAAGAATGAGAAGAACCCAAACATGGATCAGAACCCATCAGGTACAATAGAAAAATATTGTATCAATACATCCTCCCTTAGATGCCCAGGAGCAAGGAAAATATCCCTTATCGAGATGTCAACCTCGTGATCGGACCTTAGACTCATATTCTCCAAGAAGTATGATATAACCCGATATTTCCCTCGATGAAGCTTCTTGGGATTCCTCGATCGCTCCTTACATTCACTAAACTACCACTACAAGACATAAATAAAAAATTGCTAAAGAAATGGGAAAGTACCTTGAAGATAGTAGAAGACTCTTGGCAAGAGGAAAGCAATATTGTTGGTCGCTCAAAGATCGGTACACTCTGCAAATAAAAGTCTTAGGAAAAAAGTAGTAGCAACAACAATAAATGTTATAGTAGAGATAGTAAATATAAAGACAACGAGTGATGATTCATCTCCTCGAAACAATAATAGACCTTCCACCTCGCACAACGTGCAACTATAAACATTCCTCTCACGGGTATCGAATTAATAAAATCTACGCAAGAAATCTTGAATGACCATTTGTCCCTAGTGATACAAGATAAATTATAGGTTCAAACATTCAGGTCGTAGCATAGAATAAGTTGGATCAATTATTGGATTGTTTCATAAAAAATGGTTAACATCAATCGGTCCACCCCGAAACCAAAGGGGTGCTAACTAACAGCTGAGTCCTCTCTGAATCGCAGGAGATAGTTGCCCATCATACGGCTCACCAACTTCACTTGCCTCTATGGGAGGCTCGCTCCGGGCAGATTCGGATCAATTACAATATACAACTCTACGAAGGAAGGGGTTGGGTTAGGTCCCTCGCTCGTTGTCACCTATGCTGAAGAAAGGTTTGGAACCCTGTAGAGAATAAATAGGGGCCAAGGATCTTCCTCTCAACAATGCTTTTCGAGGCTCCACACTCCCCCTGAATAAGTAAGGCCCCGTTAGCCTAGGTAAAGATGGGGATAAAGAGTAAGGATTGAAGTTTAATTCAAGGGGTATTGATATGCTCAGTCATGCTATGTCGTGATACTATTTAAACCATAGCCTCATCTGGCCATAAGGATCAACATCACATGCTCAGCGTCTCGTAGGCGATTATTGTCAACATGACTAAGGCGATAAAGGTGTGTCATAGTCTTTTGCGACAATGTCCCCTAGCTCTTTTTACGGGTAATATGATATAATACTAATATAGTATAATGGTCTTTTTCTACCTAAAAGTACCCCTATCATGCACCTAAAAAAGTATCACTTAATTCTTACACTATTTATTAGTACATTCAAACTTAGTTTCATATACATTTTCTTCGGTCCTTGGTCGCAATACTAACTTGATCTTTGGATTACTATCGGAAGGTACATGTTCCTATCGTCTCGACCTATGTCTTATTTCAAGTTATTACACCGGACGAAGATAGGTTCAACTCAAATATCACTAGCAATAGACATTAGAGTTCTATGTTCGTATATCTTTATTGGTCGGGAATTTCACGCTCTATCGACGTGGATTCGAAATTCAAGTCCTACAGATGTCATCACTGACTCAAATTCACAATTATCACTTTTTACCATTCTTTTTCACATAAACAAACTTTTTAACATCATTCCCATAGTGTGAGTTTAGAGCCTCGCTTGTATAGGTTGCAAATCATAGTAATGTTAAGAACAACATGGTGATTAATCAATTTATATGGTAAAGGTGTTTAAATATACAACATTATCCATTTGGCTAAGTTGTCTAAGGTGCCAGATTTAGTCTCTGGTTAGAAAGTCTGTGTGACCAAATCAGACAATTGTCAATATATATATTACATGTTATTCCTTTTATGTTATCCATATAATAAAAAAACTACAACATTAATGATATAAGATCAATATAAGATAAAAAATGGAAGGGCCTGAAAATTAAAAAAATATATAATATAATCGAGTAAATATGAATTAAAAAAATTGAAATAAAACCTTAAGCTCACTTAATAGTCACAATCCACACTATTCACGCCCTTTTTATCTAAACCGACACAAAGACTCCTTCTCTTTCTCAACTGACATATTGCCCGCCTCTCTATTATAGACACACAACAAAATACTCCATTAACAACTCTTGACTCCCAGATCGATCCCCTTACCTACATCAACGATATAAAGCCGATTTTGAAGACTCTCTCAACTCATCACCACGTAGATGATAATCTACAAGGCCTCTCTTATAATCTCTCTATAGAGAATTATTGGTATGTTTTTATTTTACCCTTATTCTGAGTTGATGAATGGAATATATATATATATATATATATATATATATATATATATATATATATATATATACATATATGTGTGTGTATGTGTGTGTGTGTGTGTTTATTGTTATAAATTTTTGTATTGTAAAGTTCTAATATGTTTTTTTTTTATCAAATTTCCATAAATATTATCCTCCCTTGTAACGAAAAATAAATAAATATTATTGATATTCCTTTTGTTTTTAACTTGAAAAACTATTTTTGTTGTTGTTGTCAGATTTGTAGAGTTTTCATTTTTATCTACAAATTTGATAAGAACAACAAAGATTAATCTTTATTTCTAAGTCCGATGAATCTTCATATTGTAATTGATGTTATACTTTTTTTAACCAAATTTTGATTTTGAATTTGGGTCTTCAATATCTTTTTTGAAGATCACAATAATCAATGTTGTAAAGCTTTTATGAGTAAATTGAAGTGGATACTTCTATGTAGATCATAAATACCCATCATATTCAACACCTTCACCACTATAATAGAGTCTGAATAATATACTTATTGATAGAAGATATTATAATTCTATAACATATTCTCATCTCAATTTATTGTTGCAAGTCAAACTGTACTGCTTAATCCAGTTATTTTTTTTAAAAATTTAAATTAGTTTTTCAATGTTACAATCTTATATGAGGCCACAATATTCATTAAATATGTGCAAAAGATATCAAATCCCTTATAATGCTATTTTAAAATGTGATGTATTTTTATCATGTGAGATGTTGCAATACTAATTACACATTGTCAATAATTATTGAACTAACTTGAAAAATTAAAATACAATCACAAATGTGTACTTTTTATATTTATCAATCTTTAGTAGATATAGAAACATTTGAGTATTACTTTTATAATTTTATTTATCTGCTAAATTAGGTGTAAGTCGGGTAAAATATTTAAAAATATCATACTTATATATTTAATTAGTTGGGATGAATTATATATATTATGTAAGAAAGTGATAAATACTAATTCTTTTTTTCTTTTTTCTTATAGGTTTGTGTATTGCACAGATAATCATTGCCTGTAACAAGATTAAGATCGTTGGTCATTACATTTGAACATCATCATCCATACAAACGACATGACATGGCAACAACCATGGTTCTTCTCTCCCTTTCGTGCATGTACAAATGATAGTCATGGAGCTCTGGCGAAATCTAACTGGGTATTTTCTTGTCGAGCAACATCTTTTTCTGATGGTCCAGGAAGTCGTGAGCGAGTAAATAAATTTCTCCGGTGTAGCAAGTAGGAAATCCTGGTGTAGAAGAAGCTTTTCCCTTTTGCCGGTGTAGCAGAAGCTTTTCTATGCACGAGTAGAGATTTTTTCAATCGATCAGTAATATATTCTGGTGGCACATAAATTTATCAATGGTGAATGGAAGAAGCCAATACAGATATGTAAAACTTGTGTGCAAGGTTCATGTAAAGATAGAGAAAAATGGAAAAGAAAGGGAAAAGAAAAAAACGGGGGAAAGGAAGAAATCGAAGGCAACGGGAGTAAATGTGCTATATGCGACCTGCAATCCTTTTGTTTCCATGGGAGCACACAGTTGTTCAGGAAGAAGACAAAGAAAAAAAAAATTAAAAAACTTTTCCTGCCCCACATTTTCAAATGTTTTTGCCGAGTACTCAATGATTTTATACTAATACTTAATGATTTTTGTAGCAATACTCAGTAATTTTGTGTTAATACTCAATGATTTCAAGTTAACACTCAATGATTTTAAAAGATACTCAGTGATTTTCAAATAATACTCAGAGCTTTTATTAAGCGTACTCAGTATTTTTTTACAATACTCAGATAATTTTTTCCGCTACTTAGGGAATTTTTCCGCCTGCGTGCCTAAAATTAAATAGTGATAGTCATTGATTCGGTAGTCCACTTGTATTTCGTCGTTATATAAATTTTTTCACTTGCTTTTTATCTTTTTGTAATTTTTGTTATATTTAAAGGTATCATAATATTTTAGTATTTGTAAGATCTCTTTAAAAAAATATTGAACAAGTTCTCTATATGTCACAAAAATAATTTTTATTTTTTGACAACTATTGCATTTACATATTATAAATTTACGGGTTCATTATAAATTTTTGTGCTATTATAATTTATACATAAATGATAAAACACTGTTTTAATGTATCTTAATACTTTATTATCATTTTGAACAAATTCTATTTATAAACCATTAGCTATGACCGTGTTACAGTTTTTAAAATCATATAAATTATACATTTAATTAAAACATGGTTTAGTTGGTGTAAAATACATTGATACTGGACGAAGAGTGATTATATGATTAACGATATCTCTCTATTAGCTAAGATTAAGATTACAGAAGTAGTAGTATTTAAATATCGAGAACTAGTTTGATTTTCGTTTCATACGCTATAATTCTAACTAATAATCGTACAAAAATGTAAATACAAAAAATTGGCATGTTGTTTGACATAGCCTATCACAAAAAGTGTACGCTTAATTATTTTTGTTTAAGCTTTTTGGTTATAGCAAAAGCTGCACCAGCAAGGACGAGTATGACTCCAGAAACAATCATAGTTGTCTTTAATGTCTGAACGCTATCACATTTTTCCTTTTCTTTTTGTTTATTTGCGGCTTCCTCTTGTTCCTGCAATTAATACAAGTATCCTAATCTCATCAAGAGAAGAGTATTCATAGTATTTGAACAATACATGTTTAATCATGGAGATGCATCAATCATAAAATAATCTAGACTTTATAATGATTTATTGATGTGAAACAATTATATATTATTACAAGATTCATCGCAATTCAACAAAGAATCATCGAGAATTACCTTAAGTTTCAATGAGGTATCAAGATCGGCTGATACAGGATCAACCTTAAAATCTGTATTTTCTGCAGGATTTAATTCACTTATAGGATCTGCAGGAGGAAATGCTTCATCGCTAGACATTGTATAAACTGATAAAATCTTTTCTCCTTTTAAGTCTTTTGTATCTCTTCCTTTTTTTTCTTTCCTAGTTTCACTAGATTTTGATAAGGGAAGAAGAAGAAACAGAGAAATGTATGACTTACATTAACAATTGGCTTACAAATATCTCCCATTAAAACAGATCTCAACCACTTTTCTTGTCTTATTCCTTAACTACCCCACAAAATTATTGGTCCTAATCAACCTTACTCATTAATTCTAAATCTAAATTAATTAATGAGTAATGATATATGTCACCCCTTTTCATGTCACCCTTTTATCACCTTTCTATTTATATGTTCTGATTTCCTTGAATAGAAGATAGAGAAAATTTAAATAGGATAGAGAAATCAATTCATTGGTACATGTAGGCGTACACGTAGGAGGTGATAAAAAGATGATACAAAAAGAATGACAAATATCATTATTCTTAATTAATTGCGTAACACTAACCATCTATATGGAAAAAAAAATAGGTCGCAATATATGATAAAAGAGAATTTTCATGTGAAAAATTGCATTACGAGTCATGAAATTTCACCCAATTTTTTAAAATTGATCCTTGTAAATTACAGCATCCCACAATTAATATCTTCTTATATTTTCAACGTATATTTAATATATC
Organism: Nemophila menziesii; assembly: GCA_029959085.1. Taxonomy (NCBI): domain Eukaryota; kingdom Viridiplantae; phylum Streptophyta; class Magnoliopsida; order Boraginales; family Hydrophyllaceae; genus Nemophila; species Nemophila menziesii. The sequence goes on along the minus strand of JARWIR010000001.1, from coordinate 140,202,018 downwards.
ATATCATTTTATGAGAGGTATTTTAAATGTAATATACTAGTATGTTTTAAATGTAATATACTAGTATGTCATAAGCGTTTGTTTGATATTTTAAGTGATAAATACAAAATGCAGCTGTATTTTTTGAGGCAGGGTCTAGATGATAGTTTGAAATCTTAATGAAACATACCAGTTAATAGCTATATAAATCTTAGTCAGAAAAACAGTCTTAATGAATCAGATTAAGATTTCTTAGTCAGAAAAACAGTCTTAATGAACCCGATTAAGATTTCATTAAGTGCAAACAAACACCCCTTTAATATGTTTACATGGATTTTAATATTAGTAAGAAAAATTAAACGTCTGCAACACATAATTGTTTGTTATAGCTGATTAACAAAAGGATGATTGTATGACAATTGTTCGAACAAAAAAAAAGTATTGACTATTCAAAACTCTTGGATAAAACTTTGAGACTCATAATATCAACGATAAAATTTAAGAGCAAAACAATAATAAAAGTTTAAACTAAACATTTAAAGAGTAATATAAAAGTATTAGACCAGAAATATTTGTGTTAGAGATTAGGAAGTAACAATGCGAAAACATAATAGAATGTTTAAAATCAATCATAGCTTTACAAAAACATGTCTATACTTAAATCTCTTCTTTGTATAAATAAAATCGATTATATCAATCCATGTACAAGTACAATATCATCTTTTCGATCTTCAACAAATGGAATCGTATTCCAAACACTCACTTTTGACACCCCTTGGGTCCCACACTCCTTTTGTGTACAAATAGCAACATAATGAGAATCAATCAACTCTAAAACACTAAACCCCCAATTCTTCGTAAGTTTGACCGGATCATCAACAAAGTCAACTATAATCTCAGTTCCCCTATTCGAAAGCGTAAATGTCTTAAAAGGTGCATTTGAAAAGCCTCTACCAATTGCCTTCACATACGCCTCCTATATACAATAAAATCCATCTTTTATATAAAATTCAATTACTAATCAAATTTAAATAATTTATTTAATTATACCTTCAATGTCCATAACTTAATAAACTCATGGTGTTGAATTTGTGAATCTTTAATAGAACTCAAAAATTGCACTTCGTGTTTTGAGAAATATCGCTTAGCAAACGATAAAACATCATGTTTTAACACCCTCTCCTTTTCTTCTACATCAATACCAATCTATATATATACATATATATACAACTTTAACATAGTTTCTTAAACAAAAAATAATAAAATATTAATAAAAAAGACTAACAGGAGAATTAATAGTTACTCCACATGCTATTAAAGAAGAAGTATGTGACATATTAAATTGTAATGTCTGTAAATCTTCAACATCATTTTCTTCCCACTTTACCTATAAAAAATGTTATATAAGTAAATAAACGGTAAATAAAATAAAATAATAATAATTAAACTAACCTCAGGCTTGCCGTGAACATTTTTTATGAATTTCAGTGATGTGGGATTAACTTGAGGTTGAAAATTCATCTGATCTAGTGAAAAATGAGACTGTTAAAAAAATAATGATGTATATGTGATTTATGAATAATTGAACATACATCGAGCAATTGTAGTGCGAACTAAAACACGAGCAAGTAAAGCGCTTTTTTTAAGGTCTTCTCTGTTTATTTGAAGAATGTTATGTTGTTCACATGGTGAGAGAATTTTGAGGTATTGATTTAGGAGACTTTCGGTTTTAACTTGGTTTGGTGTTATGTACCAGAGATGAGTTTCCCTAATATAGAAAATTGGAAAATTAATATAATTGAATAATTTAATTATAAATTAAGGGATGGAAATGTACTTAGGAGATGGGAGTTGAAGAGGGGTTAATGGAGGTGAAGATGTGAGAAATCTGCTGCTAAAACAGGATTGTAGTCTCATTTTGGGAATTAACTTCTGCAAATTAAATGTATTTTGGAATTAAATTGAATTATAGAGAAATTAAGAATGAAAATTACACAAAATCACCATACCTGTTGGCAGATTTGCAGCATTTAGAGCATGTCCAAGAGTTACTGCAAATTGATTTTTACTGCAAAATAAAATAAAATTTGCTGTATAAGAGCAAATTGCTCAATCCAATAGTTCCTGCAAATCATACGGCAAAGTCCATCTATAAATCGCTATTCTCATTGCATCAGAATCACACGGAAAAATGTGAGCGTGGGATATACAGATAAATGGGGTATTGTGAACTTTGTAGGAAAAAAAATTTAAAAAAAAAATAGGAAGTTACGAGAATCTTTTGAAGGTAATATTGCGATACAAAAATCAAAATGAAAAACAATTGTTATGCTACTTAGGATTCAATTGATTTTTTATTTACCTTAAAATTGGATTTTGGAGAATTTCTTCTTGTTGCGTGTAGCAGTGTTTTTGGTGGTGGAGACTGATCTCCTTGCGTCGTGATGGCGGTGGTTATAGAGGAGACGGGCAGGACAGTGGCCGCAAGGGTATGCGGTGAGTTGATGTGAAGAAGAGTTCCTTCTTCCTCTAGGAAGAAGACAGTTGAGTTTTTCCTTTTTTTTTTTTGACCCAAAACATTTGTTTTTATACTCCTCTATCATATCTTTAAAAATTTAGGATTAAGATTGATAGTTGGCCTAGTGGTTAGGCTACTCCGCAGAGACCATTCGATCTTGGGATCGAATCTTATCGGAGTCAAAATGATTCCCGAGTCCAAAGTGGCTTAATTAATTAATTTTTTCTCATCCGCCACCGTCTATGTTGTAGATCTCAGTTTTAGGCTTAACGCCTAGGCGGAATTACACAGGATCTAAGCGGAATTATACGATTGTGAATCCCACTGTGTAATTTTGTATATTTAGTTATATATATGTAATAATTATAGCAATTTTAACTATTTAAGTCATAAATTCATCTATCAACACTATAGTAAATATGAAAATACTAAAAATTGAGTTATAATATCAATTAGAGAATTCTCGAGAATAAGAAAAATAACAATAAGCCCTATACAGGCATGTTTTGCCATTAATCGGCGCATAGGCGGCCATTTTTTGCCATTATTCGGCGCCTATTCCAAGACGACTAAGGCGTTAGGCAAACACGCATAGAATTTTAACTAGGCGTAAGCGGCTGTGGAGGAAGTTGACGCCTATGCGGCGCCTAAGCACGCCTAGGCGGGGAGATCTACAACATCACCGCCATCATTTTTTGGCCCATACACCTCTAGAACTCAAATTTTAAGCTAAGAAAAATTCCCATAACTCAGATGTTGAGTTATGGGAATTTTCTTAAAACTCAATTTTTGAGCTATGGATAAAATCCCAGAACTCAGATTTTGAGTTTTGGGATCGAACTCTAGATATCTTAGGATGGTAAAAAAGACAGGGGGTTTACGGGATAATAGACAAGACTACAGGAGGTTATTGAGCATTAACCCTTGAATTTATGTCTAAGTATTAATTAAATATTGTTTACATAATATACCTATTGGCTTTAGGAAAACTCTTCCATCCAATATTGGATGAACCTACACCAATTATATTAATGCACATATCCTATGTTTTAAACTTAAAAAAGTAACTAACTAATTAATCTAATGACTTTTGTTTTGTTATAATAATCCATGGATGTGATGAGAATATTAGACCATCTAATATTGAATGGAAGTCTTACATTTAGTTTTAAGGTTTGATTAATTATTTAAAAGCAAAAGCCTAAAACCCTCGAATCAAAAACTCTCCGACTTATAGGAAAACCAAATTATCCTTGGATTAGTCATTAAGTTGGCGTCATTGCCACCAGAGCATCGCGTAACCACAAGGTTACGCTTCCTATAGATAACTCGGTGATGGAAGGGGAAGTTGTTGTCTTCACTCCACTCTCTTAGACTCTATGGGACCATTCAAATGGCAAGTTGATGCTACAAAACATAAAACTTCCTACCATGACACAACTCTAGTAGAACTTCTCTCCAAGTATCTGTCATGAAGATTTCGGGTTGGTGGAGCGTTGCGACAGGCTGGATATCGTGATCCCAACCATTATGGGAAGGAAAAATCACATCAATTTTCCTTCATTGTGATTCACAAACAACGATTAGTGTTACTTGCAATAATATTAATGTGGTATACAAATTTACATGCCCACCATACGTGATTTGATAAAACAGTAGTTGAGACTTGGTGTGATAACATTAATGTATCTAAGATCAGAGAAGCATTTTCCAATTTGTTTAGTAAACTGAGCAAGAAATTTTGAAAACATCAAAAAGGATGGAGCTTAATTCCGTCGACCAAGAAAGTGTGGTGAAACCATATGATCTTTTGGAACACTACATTCCTATCTATATGGACTGAATAGCGCTTCACGTAAGGATGAGTTTTACGCTTAATAAATTCGTATCCCTTTGTCATGATCCTATTAAGAAAGATATAATAGATTTATTGATAAATGACTTAAAATTGAATACTAATCTTATGAATTTATAATTAGTTGTGGTACTGAGACACAATTGACTATTATCATCTTATGATAAGGTTAACCTATATATATCTTAGAGATATCAAGATCCAAGTAAGATCATTTACTATGGATAGATGTTCATGAAATTACTTATGTGAGTGTGAAGGTAAGGTTCGTCTTCTATAAGAAACACACCATGTTTCATTATAGCATTCATTAGAATTAAGATGTGTATGACCCATAATACTTGTAAGAGAGTATGGCAAAGTTTGCTCGAAACAATTGGTATGGTAATTGATGTGAAAGTCTTACATGAAAAACATAAAGTTTAAGAGTATGTTTAATTGATAATATCTATCTCACTTTACTATATGTTAATTCAAAACGGAAATTTGAAAAAAAAATAAATTCAAAACGGAAGTATGAACGTTTGAATGCACAATCCATTTATGATCCAGGAGTTCTTGTTTCAAGCCACCTTTTCTCTGTTTTGCATTTGTGTTCTAATTATGTTAATATTTATATGTGTAATATTGTAATTTTCAAAATTATGAATGAAATAAATTAAACAATCAGTATCACCAAAGTTGAGAAAAATAAGATTATGTTAGAAAGAAAGATCCCAAAACAAATTAGTAAATAAGAAATCCAAAAACAACACCCAAATATAAACTTAAATATTTTAGCAGATCATACAAAGTAAATATATCCAACAAAGTATCAAACTGAAATTTGCTTCTCACAAGCCTCATACCATTATTAATGTCGGATTATCGCCAAGCTTCAGCTCGCTCTGATTGCGTATTCAAGCGGCTAATACCATAAACATTTGTGTTCTTCTCTATATTCTTCTCCATATGAACTACATTCCTCTGAGTAATCTTTTTACTTCCTCTCTTGAGATCAGAAACACTTGACTGCCCTATATCAGTCGTTCGAGTTCTTGATTCAACTTTTCCTCCTTCAAACCCATCCATTGTCTTATCACCAATAATCAATTGCTTATCAACAATATCTCCTTTTCCATCGCGAATAATATTCTCAATCGAACAAAGAAAACCCGGGATTTCATCGCCTGAATTAGGCTTTTTAGCTATACAATTTTCCTCCTCGCTATCCATTTCAATATTTTCCTCAACAGGATATGTAACACCGTAATGTCCATTTTCATCGTTAGGCTCTATATTAGGCGACAAACCAGCTTCAACTATAGAATCTTCACGATCTCTCAAAATCCTCGTGATCAAAGTCTTGAGAAAATTCATTACTTGGACAGCATACATTAATGCTGTCAAAGGATCATCCATTTGAGTCATATTAGGTGCAAAAACCATAGCGATATTACGAGCATTCATTTTATTATGATGTTCAAGCTCCGCTACATCAGCCATAAGATTAATCGCCCAATCGAGTAAAGCAGCTTCTGTAGGAGGAAGAAGTCTCATGAGCTGTACACACTCTTCTTCTGTTTGTGCTTGCATTACTTGTTCCGAAGATAAAGTATCCAATATCCCTCTAGGTAATTCTCTAAACCAAGCCTACATAAACATTGTTTAGTCTTTAAATAAGCCTCATAAAAAACTTATATGGATTAAAGAACTAGTACCTTTATTAAACCGGCTAAACAATGAACATCTATATCATCTGGAATGATACCACTATTTAATTGTTCCCTAACATACTCTTCTTGACCATTCTCAGCGTTGATTCTGAATATACCTTCTGCTTGTAAACCTCCTTGTGAATATAAACGTTTTTGCATCATTAAAAGTATTGTAGGTACGCTATTTCCTCTAGTATCGAATGAAAGCTGCATAGATTCAGTTGAAACTCCAAAAACTCTTATACTACATTAGATTTAACACTTTAATTAATTAAAATCATGAGATATTAAAATATTACTACCAAATAATGAAAAAGGAAAAGAATTTTTAGATTATAATTAGGGGTCGGGAAAAATAATTAAAGTAGAGACAAGAATAGACAAAACATGACCCAATGTAACGGGTGAAAAATAAGGTAATTTTGAACGAAAGAAAAAGTAATGGGAAGACAAGAAAAAGGCTGACCTGGCACTTGGAGGTCTTCGAGGAACATCAGGTTCAAACTCAACAGGAAGTCCAAGAAAGCCATTGAAACGATCAAAGGTGACATGAGCAACATGCCTAACATTATCAGGCCAACTAATATCCATAATACCAGAAGATGAAGATGAAGAAGAAGAAGAATACTCGTGATTACTGCTTTTACAAGCAACCATAGATTTTCGAAAAACAGTAACTAAAACAGCTAATAGAGATACTTGATCTCCCTCTTGGTATCTCTCTCTCCTCTTTCTCTCTCTTATTCTTCCCTCTTCTACTTCTTGTATATCTGTATATCTACTGTATTCAGCTACAGGATGAGGAGAAATAGAAATAATTCCATTATTATCATTGTTGTTGAGATTTGTTGTGTCTTGGTAAATCCCATCATTATCTGAAGGAGTAGGTTGTATAGAGCTTGATGTTGAAGTAATAATCTGTGGTGGGGATTCAACCATTATCATATCGGTCCTTTTTAATGTATAAGTTGATTGATTATATATGAAGAAAGATATGAAAATGGTTGAGTTTTATTCAAGTAAAGGTTATGAGGGTGTTGGAAGATGACACTTTTTTTAAATCAATTGTTTGTTTTTTCATGCAACTAATCATATATTCTATTAGAAGATTGAATGGGGTTGCTTAGAGCTAGAGGTGTAGTAGGTACTGGAAACTAGGAAGAGTGTTGAGGAATATAAATGAATGGCTGGATGGTTAGAAGAATAAAGGAGAAGATGCGAGATCGTATAATTGCCTTTTCCTTTCTTATGTTATGTGTATAACCAAAATTTATTTAAAAATTATAAGAAAAAAAATGTATTTTTAGCAGTGTTCTAAAACAAGGCCGCCTAGCCGTCTAGGCGTTCCGACTAGGTGTTCCAAGGTGTGTTCCGCCTAAAATTTCTCTCGAAGGTGTCTCGAAGGTTCGTCGACAAATAATCTAATTAATAAACTACACAAATTAAATTAATGGGTCCCCCAAACCGAATACTACCTAGAATGCTAGCCAATAAATTACTAATTCAATCTAATCCAACTCAACACATAAGAAAATATATAGAAAAAACTACTTAGGTTCGAGATTTTACGCGCGAGGAAAAAATGAAGGTATGATTTTTCAAATTTAAATCTAGATTTCTCGAATTGGTAATTTTTTAGGTTAATAATAATAATAAGAGCCAATTAGAGATTAATGCCTATTAAAAAACTTATTTAAAAAAAGGTGCCTAGAATAAGATTTTTTATAGAAAAATGCCTCATCCCAAACTACCCTTATAATTAACAATTAAAAAAAAGAAAGTAGAAAAAAAACAAAACAAAAACTAATAATCACACGCGCGCGTCCGTGAAATTTTTTTAAAATCGTCATAACTAATTCTAAAAAAATCAAAAAAATAAAAAAATTATATATTTGGATAAAGCAAATTAATATTTACGTCTATGATTTTTTTCAGAATTTTTTGAATTTTTTGATTTTTTGAATTTTTTTGAATTTTTTAATTCGCAGAAAATGGAATTCCATGTTTTAAACATGGAATTCCATGTTTAAAACACGGAAACATGGAATTCCATGTTTTGATATAAGGAATTTGTTTTCCGCAGACACGAAATTCACTGTTTAAAACATGGAATTCCATGTTTAAAACATGGAATTCCATGTTCTGCGAATTAAAAAATTAAAAAAAAAATCAAAGAAATCAAAAAATTCCGAAAATTCCGAAAAAAATCATAGACGTAAATATTAATTTGATTTATCCAAATATGATTTTTTTCGATTTTTTTGATTTTTTTTGAATTAGTTATGGCGATTTTAAAAAAATTTCACGGACGCGCGCGTGTGATGAAATTAGTAGTAGGTGGTGGTGGTGGTGGTGGAGGCGGTGATGGTTGTGGTGGTTGTAGTGGTGGTGGTAGTGGTTATGATGGTGGAGGCGGTGATGGTGGTGGTGGTGGTGGTGGTGGTGGTGGTGGTGGAAATATCCTATTATTTGTTTAAGATTTAAAAATAAATATTGTATTAAAAATAAAATAATATATTTAATAATAAGGATAGTATAGGTATAAAAAATATAAAGGGGATGTTTTCTATAAATAATTGTTCTATTAGGCATTTATCTCTAAATAAGAAAATTAGAGGCTTAAAAAAATGAAAGGCATCATTAAGGAGGCATTTATCTCTAATTACCCCTAATAATAATTATAATATTCTATTACTGTTATATAGTTAAATATATACTACTTTTGTTAAATTGATCTACTTTAAGTATATTAGGATGTATATAATAGTCAATTCAATGTATTAGTAATGTATATTTAATGTAAATTAATATAAAATACGCCTAGGGAGAAACCGCCTAAATTCCGATTAATAGGCCGCATAGCCATCTAGGCGCTCGAAGGTGGTCGACCGCCCTAATAGCGCCTAGCGCCTTTTAGAACCATGATTTTTAGTGAATGCACAATCCTATGATACTCCTTCCGTCCATCCACATCAATATTTGTCGTACTTTTTTCCCATACAAATTAATAAAAATAATTAATTTTAGTTATTTTTACCAAACTACGTTTAATTACCTTAAGTAAATAAATTCAATGATAATAACCTTTTAAATATAAAATAAAGATAAAATTTTGATATGTAATTAATTTTAGTTATTTTTACCAAACTACGTTTAATTACCTTAAGTAAATAAATTCAATGATAATAACCTTTTAAATATAAAATAAAGATAAAATTTTAATATGTAATATTTTGCGTTTAATGAAGGTTTATTTTCGACTAAAAAGAAATAAGAATAAAATTAGCAGAAAATATAAAAAAGAAAATTGGTATATTAAATAAACAACCTTTTGTGCACATCTACTTTTCAGAATTGTGACAAAGCAGAAAGAGTATTACATTTCTCTAATTTTGGAGAAACTTTTCTTTAAAAAAAACATTAAATTAAAAAGCATACAGCCTATTACAACAAATGTTATTATCTTTATATCAAATTAATTAACCTTTGACCATAAATTTATATACCTATATTGATTGATCAATATTGTGTCTAATATACTTCGTAAGAATATTATTAATGAAAGACTAGAGATCATTTCATTGTTTGATCATAGTTGACTTTTCAAATAGGGAACTTACAAAGTTATTTTTAGATTTCTCTTAAAGTACTTTACTTTGCGTGAGACTTGTCGGAGATATTTTAGATAACTTTCAAGTTATAAAAGTAAATTGAATTACGCGGATGGGTTGATCTTACGACTATCTTAATGGCATTCAAAAGAGTCCAAACTTCACCCTCAACTGTAGATTTCTTGTAAATTTCTCTAGTAATTTTCTGAATGATGTTGGCTTGATTGTTCACTGCGAAAGAAGCGATCCAGATGATTCCCACAAATTTATAAAAGATGTGTCACTGTACCAACAAATTTCGTTCTCGTCTTGTTTGGAGATTAACCGAGATTGTTGACCTGTTTCTTCCATTTGAATCTAAGCATCCTCTTATTGACTAGAAATGTTGGAGTCCCCGAAAAAGGTCGTAATCATTTTATCTGCTCTAATATAAATAATCTTTGGGTTTTATTTCGAATTATTGAAGAGACTTTGCATTTGTGCTTTCCAAATATTCCATAGAGTGATTAGAATGTATGTCGTGATAATACTCTAATCTCATCCATCTATAGAAAATACATTAACGGTTTTAATGAACTAATCAACAATGTTTTTTCCATATTTGGATCAAATTTAATCTACATTGTTGAAGAAGCCCAACTACGATTCTGAAGGGGCGTGACAACAAAAGGTGTTTGTCGGTTTCCAAGTGATGATCACACCAATTACAAGCCACATTCTTAGCGCATTTCCTTTTCAAAAGGTTATTTTTTGTAAGCATAGCACTTTTACACGCTCTCCAGTAAAAAATTCTAATATATGTCAGAACGTTTGATATCCATATCAATTTCCAAATTTCAGAATTGATATAATTTGGAGAAGATTATGACTAACTTTGAGATTGAATCTACCTATTGACAATAGTGTGATACCCTTATTTTGTTGAATATCACCATTTTTCGTATAAGTCCAAATGATTATGTCCTCATGATCAAGCTAGAGAAGGGGCATATTCAAGCAACTGAATTCACCTACTGAAAATAGTGTTGAACTCCTTATCTGAGGTCCCATACCTACTCTGCAAAGGAAAGAAAGTCAAATCTACATCAAAATATAAAGCTAATTGGCTATCGAATGCTACGGTAATGTGTTAGGAACAAGCATCAATATAAATTTCACTATTATTAGTAATGAGTCAAGGATCCCAACAAAAACCAAATCAATTAAAAGATAGCAATATACAATAACAAGAAGTGAGAAACATTGGACCACATAAGAATTCTAATAAACACACAGAGCTGACCGTTCAAAATGCAAGCCTAATAGATTCTTAAGTTCTCGAAGCTGCAGAAATAATTCTTAAGATTCAACAATCTTAAATAATCAAGCAATAACATCTGATATTTCGAGGACTAAGTAAATCTACAATTTTGAACTGTTAAGTATCTTAACATCAAATGAGAACTTATGCAAAACAGTAAATGTAGCTATTAAATAATTCTATGAAAAAACATATATAGAGATGCTTTAAGCAACTGAGTAAATGAGAACTTACGCAAAAAGGGTCAATGAGAAATTTCAAAGCTCCTGGGTGAAATTTCGCAAGCAAATGTAAACACTAAAATTAAAAAAATTAAAAAAATCAAATCAAATAAACTCGGTTTTCTGCTATTACATCTAAGAGTCCCCTAATTCATTTAAATATCACACCCCACCCCCCACAAGGTTGATGACTGCTTGAAACCATGGGAGCAACTCGGGATAACTTAGTTTTCTCATCACTTGCAATGATTTCCATAAATCTTGAAAAGGAAGAGAGAAATATAGGGAACAGACATGAACACTGATGGGAAAAAAGTCGAAAAATGGATACTAATTCAACTGATAAGAGTGAACAACAACACACCTTCTCCTGGATTTTCACTATACCCATTTGATAGAGTCTTCCTTTTCAACAATGCTCCTCAACAATCATACAGTAACAATGGATGCTTTGATTATGCGTCCGCGCTTACTTTCAGACTCCTTTAATTTCTCCATCCATTTCTGAACCTGAAAAAATATCAATTCATTATACTCTACCTAATATATAATAACAAAAACTACAAATAAAAACCTAATATACATTACATTAGGATGAAAATAAGCGTATATCATGCCGATGATCCATATATATATCGATAAATCCTACCAAAAGTTGTTTGGTGGGACAAATCCCACCAAATTATATTTGGATAATCAGGATCTCAATATTATATATAGATATATAAATATCATCACTGCCTCTTAACCTTCCTTATATATTCATGAACCGAGAGACAATATTATAAAGTAGCAGCACCAGCATCAACAACATAGTCATCATTCATAAGAGAAATAAACATCATTCAGCTATGTGCTTGTCATAAAACTAGTTTGAAAAGCTATTCAGAATGTTGCTAATATCAGCTAATACTTTTCTTTGTGAGTTTAGCTTGCCTAATAATCAAGTAAAAAACTGTAAGCAAGGTTTGTAATAGAAAAACTCCATAATTTTTTAACTGAATTAGTAGCTTTATACTTACTAGTATTACTAAATTTGGTTTACTCTTCTCCAAATTCATCACAATTAGACCCTTAGTATTTTGTTGGAAGGGGGAAAAGATGAAACACAAGAGAATACAGTAATTAGATACTTAGGAACAATAAAATGAAATAATTATTAAAATACTTAGACCAATCTGAGTATTCACATGAAGAAGTGTAATCGAACTAACCTTCATATTATTTGTTGCGCCATAAAGAGTTCCTTCAAATCAGTTAGGTAATTTAACGACTTTCCCAGTTTTTCTGCATCACAAAATTCACAAATCCAATCCCCTTCTAGGACCAGCTTCAAAGGCGGTTTAAAACGCTCATAAGCAGCTTGACGAATCTTAACCTCAGGAGATAAAGTAGCTTCACACACAGCTCTATTGATATAATCACACTCCATATTATTCGAGAAATTACCTAATTAAATCTATTAGAACCCTAATTGAACCATAGATTATTCAGGGCACTCTTCGATTGTTCTCTTGATTCATCCATGGAGGAGAGAAGGGATAATGTTGCAATATCTCGTGGAGGAGAGGTCAGAAATAGCAGGGTGGTGGGTGGCGATGGTGGTGGCGATTGTGACAGAGAGAAGAGGAGAGTAGAAACTTCTTATTTTTGTTATGTTTTGTTCTGATGAAAAATAAAATATATTGATTAGTTAAAGAAGAAAATAAAACAGGGGCGAAAAAGGAACGTAACATTTTTTAGGGGAATTTTATAGGGAATGTTAAACTAAAAGATGGAAGAGGTAGGTCATTGTTAGTTTTAGAACTTAGATGGTAGTTTTCTTTTTTCTAAATAGATGTGAGAAGCTTGATTACAAAATCTTAATTCATAAATACAATAATATACACGAAACACAATAACTAACATAATTATTTTGTCTTAAAATTTAAAATTATTTAGGAATATATTAAAATAATGAAACATAAAATTAATAATAATTTTAATATTAGTATATTAATATTAATTTTATATATTCTTATAATAAATTAAAACATATACATTTATGTAGATAAACATATACAAAACAAAATTATAACGAATTAGGTGAAATAGAAACCTGTTGAAAATAAAGTCTAAATATACAAATCTAAATTTAGAGTTTAAAATTGAAAACTGTTTAAACAAAATTGTTTTAAAGAATTAATATTTTAGAAGAAATATAGATTTGAACCTCTGATTCTAAGTAAATGATTAAGAAATTGTTGGATTTGATCTAAAATCTATTATAAAAAAGAAAGTTCAAAATTGTAATTATTCAAAAATTAATTATAATTCAAATATTAATATTTAAGAATTTTTGGAATATTCTATAAGAGATTTTAAATTGACAAATATTTTGAAAAAAATCATAACAAAAATATGGTTACTGACCATAAATTTTTTGGAAATAATGAATTGTTAATAAAAAGTTTAATTGTAATGGATAAAATCTAGTACAAAATATAAAATTCCATATTTGCGTAGGATCTTGATGGTAAAAAACTATTGATCTTTTATGTATAAATTCTAATAGGTAAATATTTTTAAAGATATCAAAATTAGTATTGGATTTTTTTTGTCATTTTTTATTAAAAATTAATGAACTAGTTGTAGGAATAAATTGAAATAAAAATAAAAAATTTAAATTTAAGAAATTGTTGGAATAAAACTTTTTTAGAGAGATGATATATTTTTTTAAATGACATAATTATTCTCAGTAAGTTTCTGTACATATCAATTAATCTTTACTAGAAAATATATTATTTTCGTTATTTTTCGTGAGATAAATTAGAATTAAGTTAGCGGATGTAAGAAATTCTAACTATACGATGGATGTTAGACTTACTCAAGTATTTTTTATCAGATTTATTAAATCAAGTAAAGTAGTGATATTTGATATTTTATTTTTATATTTACTTCACTTGTTCATCATTTTTTGTAATTGATAGGAGTTAATAATGCAATTTTTTTAACCAGTTAAGCTAAGGTCTTGATTTTTTTTAAGCTGAATATGTTCGAATTGAGTTAATGACTTCGAGTCTAAAGTGATTCTCCAACATATTAAAAAATAATTCAATTATTTTATTGCTCTGTAAATTAGTAATAATTTTTTCCTTATATTTAAAGATGTTAAATTCAAAAGATCCATATACAAATTATTATCTAATTAAATTCACACATAACCTATGTATAAATATATAATCTATTAAAAACATGCACACTAATTAGAAAATATATAATCTATTAAAAGTATAAATATAATTCATTGGTGGTATAAAACTTAAATTTATTAAAATAGAGAATATGTTTTATGAATTTTTAAGTAATTAACTTTAGCTTAATATCATTTAAATTCACTTTTTCTGTTATATTTGTTACGTTCAATCTAAGTAATTGCGTCAAAAAAAAACCTAAGTAATTACATTTTTTTTTATGTATGAGTGTCTGGACCAGCTTACGCGCACTATAACTATTTCTATAAAAAAATATACACGTCTTGTATATTCCTATTTAATCAAAACTAGGTTACCATATACATATACGAGAGGAGGGGGACAAATTTAGTGTGTAGGATTAGAGTAGCCTCCAAACGACAAGAAAATCTTGGTTCATGGCGCCTTGTTTGGAATGTTATATTATCCATGATGACGAGCCATATTTTATTACTCCACTAATTCTCACTTTATTAATGTATCACATTTACCTATCAAAATGAAAAGATCGAAACTCCCTAAGATTGCTTCTTAGGCAGCATTTTAAGACTTGTGGATTTTACTAAAATTCCACCGCTTTAGACTTTTAAAACTTTAATCTTTCTTAATTATCATCGTCTTGGAAAAATTCAAATATTTCAATATATGTCTCATATAGTGTCTAATATTCAGATTCTAATATTGATTTGACTAAATATTTTTACAAATTTCTTATATCTTTAACATCTTTGGTTATACATTTTAATGGATACTTTATATGTAGTAGCATTTCAATTGATATCTCATTAAAACCATTTTTATCGCATATCTTTGATATTTCTTCTTTGACTTTTCTGTAACTGTCTCATTGTTTATTATAATTTCAACTATTTTTTTTTATTCTCATTTTAATACTCGATTCTATAAATTTATCAGTTGTTGAGGGTGTCTCCTCCTCCTCCTCCTCCTCCTCCTCCTCCTCATCCTCCTTCTGGGAGTAACCTTTGACTCATTTTCCATAGCAACATGTTTTTGACAATGACGTTCACTAACCGTTTCTTGTAGCTATGACCTTGCAATCTTCAAATGTACCCCAGTTAGCTTCCCCATTTTCATGGTGAAGGATTTAGACGGGTCTTGAATATACCGTATTGTTCGGGAGTTGACCTTGCAAACGTTGTTGTAAAGGTTGGTAGTGCTCACACTAAACTCCAACATCCCCAACGTCTATGCATGTTCCAAAAGCATCGTCCAGTTTTTTTAAATATGTTTCTAGTCGGTTCCATATATTTTTTAATTTCATCCCCCATCTTTTTTTTCCCGAATGAGGCCATCACATAAACGCCTTTTGGCTCAAGCCCCCTCACAAGTATTTTGTTGAGTATGAAGAGTACGGAGATGTTGTGGTAGCCACCCAAAGGTTCTTATTGAAATGCATTTGCGACTCCGTTTAGATCTCCCCCAAATTGCAATATTGGTTTGTTCTATTCCTTTGATAATAGTTTTGTCCACCTATGGAATTAAAATACTCTTACGTAAATCGTAAAATACTGATTCTGAGTTTTCCCTGCATTACGATCACTCGGGTGACACATCTCCACATCCACTACACAGTGTTCCAACTTGCCCTATATGACTCGGCGAATCCAGAATGTTAGATCTCTCCTCTAATAGCTTTATTTGCCAATTTAGCTCGGCTAGTTGGGCTTGGATAGTCGTAGAATCATCCAAAGCTATTTGTGTCTCTTATTCATAACAAGATTCCTTCCCAATTTCCATTTTATTTATTTTTAGTAACTCGTTCCAAGATCCTCAAAACATTCAGGACATCACTCATCATATATGCTCCATTCGCACACGAATCGAGCTCTCTTGCAGCATAAGGATTCAAACCTTGACAATTTTCTCCTAGTTGTAACTCGGCGGAATACCATGGTTCTTACATTACCATAACAATGTTTGGTAATTACTCAATGCTTCCTTTATGGTTTCCCAACTCTATATAAATATGATTTAGGCCGGTCATTACCTTTATACTCATGGTATGTAGATAGTAATGCTCAAAGAAATCTTTCTTGAGCTTAACCCAAGTATTTATTATGACGGGCGGTTGATCATCAAGCCAATTATTTGCTCTCCCAATGACAAAGAATGAGGACATAAGTAAGTACAACTCTTTATCGATTATGCCCTCATTTACATATGAGTTGCAAATTTGCACAAATGTTTTGATTGATCGCACCAGGTCATCATTTGCGGATCCATTAACTTGCCTGACCGTTTGAAATTGCCTATAATCCTAGAGCTCGGTTTGAACATTCAGACTTGTATGATTGGTCAATGAATTTTAAATGGAGGAATCTCTACATCTGAGCTTCTAAAAACCGGTTCATCAAGTCCTTGTTATCTTATCCCATTATTAGGAGAATGGGAATTTTCATTACTTCTACCCTCATTGGATGGATTCACTTGACCTCTTAAGTTGTAAATATTATCGATCCTAATGGCCTTATCAAACACATTAGGAACTAGGTTAGTATCCACATGGACATGATTACTATCAACATTATGTTGCATATAAAACTTGATTTGTGCCCAAACATAGCTACTTGTTCACTCCTCTTTTGGGCTTTAACTTTCAGTGGTATGCTTGGAAAAGTGATTTGGGATCTGAAAGCATATATTTAGGTGTCGTTTGTTTTTTTAAGTAATAAGTGTTGAATGCTGAATGAACAGCTGAATAGGTCTTATTCTGTTAAGAGACAGTGTCTGAATGATTAAGACTTAGTTTGAAATCTTAATGAAACAGACCCATTAAGAGCCATTCAAATCTGAATTGGACAGGAAAAACAAACAGTCTTATTGATCCAGTGTCTTAATGAACCAGATTAAGATCCCATTAAGTGCAAACAAACACCCCCTTAGTACACCTACAAAAGTATTCAAAGTACAACTGAAAATGAGAACAAAAAAAACAATAAGAGAATATTAAAGATAAAAATAGATAATTTCTCTCTAGCAGACGTGCCAAAACTTGATGGGAGGCAAGTGACGGTAAGAAATGATAAAACAAAACCACAATGAGACACCTTCGAACCTCATGTGTATTAGCGTGCAAGTATACACGTTTGTTCAAGTAATAATTACTCAGATGGCCGAGTCTCAAACCACAAAGAGATATATATTAATTATAATTAATCAAGACCTACTGAATGAACTTGACAATTATAAAGGGAAAGAGGAATTGACATGTCTTAAGAATTAAGGATTCAATGGAAATCAATAATAAATTAAACGAAGAAACTAACTAGATTGTTCTATTAATTAAGCCCTAGCTTGGAACATCGATTGATCACCACTAGGCCAGGGGGAATTAGGGTTAATTCATTAGCCATGATTCTACTATCCTACTAGTGTTACCTATAAGGCTACCACTTAATCAAGGAACTCTTATGATGGTCTACCACACCAAATCAAGATAAAAGGTGATAATATGTCTAGCTATATTAAATATATTATTAGGGTTTTGAGGAAGCCGCTCGTCCAAAATGGTCTTAACACTATATTAACCACATATTTGCTCCACTGATCTCCCTTAAGAAGAATCATCTAATAACTAGGATACTCGACTTATGGCCAAATTTTTAAGTGGTGATATACAAACAACTAATATAGGTGGTTTAATCAACTAAAACGAATTAATCATCCTTCTATAGACCTTAGCTAGATGACAACCACATGCATAAAAAATGGGTCTTAATCTAGACCCAATTTATAAAAAGGTTTAGTTCATAACTGAAATATAGATAATCACAAGAGTAAAACTAATGAGTAATATAACTATAGTACCATAAGTTGATATACAATCTAATCTTTCTCAACCAAGGTGCAAATATGATTGCATACAATAGAAAATGGATGAGATAGACTAAGATTTCTTCTCATCCGAGCTAAGATATATGTTAAGTAAAAATCAATAATGTTGTGTCAATATTTTTGTGTACAA
Source organism: Nemophila menziesii (assembly GCA_029959085.1). Taxonomy (NCBI): domain Eukaryota; kingdom Viridiplantae; phylum Streptophyta; class Magnoliopsida; order Boraginales; family Hydrophyllaceae; genus Nemophila; species Nemophila menziesii. Next base: position 140,183,619 of record JARWIR010000001.1, on the reverse strand, counting down.
TGGGTGAAATTAAACATATATAATGATATACTCGTGGTTCTAAATAAACTAACCAAATAGTTGACAACCCGGTCTTTGGTCTTTGGAATTTTGCTCATCGGATATTGAGCCATAGCATTGTACAACTAAGTAATAAGGTGGAGTCAGATGCTTCTCCTCTTCTCTTGTGTGAGATCCTAGCTCAAGTATGTGGCTCACTTTATCTTGAATCCTTATATTCTAATTTTCTTTTCTATTTTTCACTCTCTTGAACTATTCGTCTTGATTTTGTAGGTTGGGTATCGGGGTCAATCTTCCTCCATTTGAAAATCGTCATAGCTCGAATGTCTTTCCCTAAAATAACCAAACTACACGAAGTGTGTGAAAAATCTATAACTCGGAAAAGGAATTTGAGACCAAAAAATATTCAAATATGCTCGAATGGGGGCATGCACGAGGGATAAATACCCTAAAATACATATACAGTCAAGCCCAAAACCTATGATTTAGCATCACACATAACCAGGCATCACTTAAATAGTATATATCTTTAGAGGGTTTTTTCTGTGGGCTTGAACTAACTTTGATGAAACGGCTTAGTGAGGCACGATTGGAAAAGACGATGAGATTACCAAAAACCTAATGACTATAGTTTGAGATTTATTCTACATTTTTAAGTTTCAAATTATATCTTACCTCATTTACATATAACCATGTAACTGTATACGCAAAAGAACTTACATGCAATAGATATAATCAAAGAAAAGTGCATATAAGTAATCATTCTTGATAATGAATAAAATCCTTATGATCGTATGTCATGCTACAAATATAACCTAACACTGGTGGGTCCTGGGGTGTTAGAAAATAATGCGATAAATAAAAGGAACCACAATACCGCAAGTGCACAGCTGTCCAAGTAATATCCGGTAACGGGTTTCGTTCTCAGGGACGGATTAGGTTCAACCCAAATAGTAATAGATAGTAGAAATAATTGCTTGACAGGTAAGTAAAATAATATGATTTTTGTTTGGTTTTTCTAATAACTAAAGATGCAAATTAATAAAGACTAAAAGTAAATTACCAAAAAAGAAATAAAGCAGTAAATTGACTAACTTCAAAGATGAGAGATACTTGAGTCTTGCAAGGAATCCACCTAATTAACGTAACCTATGCTTTGTTAAAGGGTAGAATTGGTATTATAATATTAGTCGGGACTCTAATGTCTCCTAGCTCCTGTCGGGTGGACCTAGAAGCTATCCTAAAGTACTATAAACCCTATATGGGCGAATATGCCTCTTCGAAAGGTATGAATTTACCTTTTTGGTTATGTAATTAGTTAAGTCCGTCGGTCAATAATGGACATTATACGGGAATTATCTAAGTCTGTATTCAAACCCCCTGTCGGATGATCACTTTTTCCACTAAAGTGAATAGCCCAAATACTAAAAGCTAATTCTAGTTGCGCATAAAAGTAATAGTAATTAAGAACAAAGTAATATCCAATATATAAGACTCAGTTCAGTTTAAATCATAACAATCCCAAATTCAAAACATAGAATAAATTAATTAGGGTTCATCCCTTTATTGCGATTCTCAAGTATATGAAAATTTAGCTCATGATAAAATTAAATACTGAAAATAAATAAAAGGAATTCATATTAAAGTATAGAAAATAAATTTATAACCTAAAGGGTTGGATGACTATTGATGGAAGAACAGAATTCTCCTAGCTCTAGTTTTTCCTTGCCTTCTTGCTCTGACTTGAAAACCTTAAGCCTCTTGTGTAATTATCTGAAGTGTATGAAAAGAGGAGGATAAGGGGTGTATTTATAGGTGTTAGGAAGCCCTAATTTGTTTTTTACTTGGAGTGGAAGACAAGTTAAGAACTCTTTAATTCGCAACCCTAAAATATAGGAAAGGTAGACTCTGTTGCTAATTTGTTTTGGTCATATCTCCTTCAATACTTATCCGTTTGATGCGTTCTTTATATCGAAATCACTTGTCTCGGAAGGCTCTATCTATTGGTCCAGAACATTCTCCCAAATTCCTAGCCAATTTTGAGTTATGAGCTCGTCCTTGAACGTGGCTGGAATTTCAGATTTATTTGACAACTTTATCTTTTCCTTCTTTGCATATTTCCTTTCTTAATCATCCAATTTCCATGGATATCTTATTTCCTTTACTTCCTAAACTTGACTTGGTCTCTAATTGATTACCATATATCTTTAAAGCTTCACAATAAATAAATAATTAAACCGCATATGCTTTAAAAACTGATAAATCATTAGATCAAGACTAGAAATACGAAAGTACACTCTAAAATTAGAAACTCTAATGAAATACTTCCTAACATACTAAAAATAATCTAAGACTTTAATTCTCTCCTCTCCTCCTTGTATTGGTTTTCCATGAAATTCAAGAACCTACTAACTTTGCACTAAAAGTAACCAAATTAACGCACATAAAATGCAAATAGTCTAATTCCAAGGGGAGAAAGTGTAATATGACGAAATAAGCATAATAGTCTATCAAATAAGTCAAATATTCACCTAAAAGGATGTCTCCTAAGTGCTAATATTTAGAACAAATAGGGAGACGTCAATTACTTACTCATATTTACTAATTATGCTTTCATGATTGTCGACCCTTTGTAGAATATTTTGAAGTGGATCCATAATTTCTTCTAAGATTTCTTAGTACTGGAGATATATTTTCTTCCTTGCTTGGTATAGGTCAAAACTCGGCTCATTTGGGGCATTGTGGGGGCCAAAAATCATGTCTCCCTTTTTTATAGGAAAGAGGTTATTTTATGTGCTCGAGGTTTTAGGAAATAAAATATTGTTATTGTATAGAATGGGACTCTAGAATATTTTCCATTGCCCGTAACATGAGTGGCCATATAACTCCTTATATAGAATTAGAAGTCGTATAATCCTAGATGGGGGTGAATATTGACTATGGAGAATAAATATTATCCAACACAATTGACCCAATTCGACTCTATCGATAAGACTTTAATCGTTAGGTATTAATAGATAGATTGATAGATAGGATATAGGATATATATATACACAAGATCTATCGTATATGAGTGAGACACTCGATCAAGCACTTAATGTATTTACTCAATGCAGAATTCTAACCAATAATGTAAAAGACAACTACAATAGTAGTAAGCATGCAATATATAACCTTAAGATATATAAAAAATATTTAGAAAATATAACAAACACTTGGCATGCACAAATATAAAAAGATAGGTAAAATAAGTGATACACACTATTTGAAGTGGTTCGTACTCTTATTGCTTAGTGATGTCTCCATATTTGTGATAGAATAATCTAGTCACAAGACATCATTTTAGATTCATTATGTGCTTAGCTGAGGGATTTTTCCTTGTAATTTGATATATTCTCGTTTCTTGTCCCATTTTGGAGATAAATTACTTTCAGAGCATTTTAGGTGTAATTTGTCTGTTAAGTGTGAAACTCTTAGGTACATGGATGATATTATATGCCAAATCATGGACAAGAAGTCGAGAAAAGGAGATAAAATTGGAAATAAAGAGTTAAACGACAAAGAAGACATTTTTAGAAAGTGCAAGAGTTTCCAACCAAATTTGGAAAGTGAATTGTTTACAATGCCATGCGAGATTGATCAAGAATTTGGAGGGTTCCTTTTATATCCAGATTGAACTCTGAGTTAGGAATGTGTGCCCGTTGACGGTTCGTGATCTGGAGTTGTAAGCAAGAAGTTATTAATTTCACAACTGGCGTGACTCGAACCAGTCCACTGTTGAGAAAGAAGCGTTTTTGGATTGGACTGGGTTATTTAAACCTAGCGCATGACCCATAAAACGACAATGAGCCTATATATATCAGTATTAAACTTTAGAAATAGGTCCATGCCAGCCTTTGTACTATTTTATTTAGAATTTTTGCCAGAGAGAGAGAGAGAGAGAGAGAGAGAGAGAGAGAGAGAGAGAGAGAGAGAGAGAGAGAGAGAGAGAGAGAGAGAGAGAGAGAGAGAGAGAGAGAGAGAGAGAGAGAGAGAGAGAGAGGAGGAGGAAACAACAGAATATGGAGCTTCACATCAACACTTCCGTATCATTCCACTGTTACCATTAGGGTAAACTGTAGTAGATTCTTAGCCTAACTATGTTTCTAATCGTTTTACTATTTATTTTTATCTTTTTAATTATAAACTAATCATCCCATAGTTTGGTTTGCAATGCGTATAAACCTTAGCTTACTATTTTTTATTTTTATGCTATTTGGAATTCCTTTTAATTGATTTGAATTTGGATTTATAACTCTATTATGAATGGTTTAATTAAACTTGCGAGAGCTTGCACACTTCTAGTTTGGCCTAAGTTACCTATATTGTCACTCTAACAGAGGGTTTAGGGATGGAAACGGTTTCATAATCATCTAGTATTTGGTAGTGATCCTAACAGATTTATCTAACAAGATAGTCATTAGAGTTAGAAATTATTCACCGATCATTGCATAGGGTCTTTTTTACCCAAGTACCCATGTAGTGTTGAGGTTTCCTTCTAAACTACCCTGACAAAAGTTAGAAGGATTGTAGAATTCCAGTTATATATAATTACTTAATTCGCCCTTATACATTGAATAACGATTTAATAAAAAAGGTAAATACTTGTGAAACTAAGTTATATCTCATATCTATTCTTATTTATCATCTTAGTTAATTGCATTTTTTTCAACAATGAAAAAGAAGATTACATCAATCTAGAGTTACAACGTTCTAAAAGAAAATTAAATGAGCTAATAACAGAGAAATCTTTCTACCCAGACAAGTCCACATTTCTTCTTGTGCATTTAGCTAAAGCATATGCAATCGTATTATGTTCTCTACTGATGCATGTAATTTTCCAAAGCGGGAAAATGTCTATCCATCCCTTAATTTCTTCCACTATTGGATTGAGACTCCAATGGAGTCTAACCTGGTTGTGAATACCTTAAACAAACTCAAGGTTATCAAAGTAGAAAAAGCTACTCTGTAAGCTCTTTGATCCAGCTGATCTAAGAGCCAAAAGAGCCCATGTTTCTCTTTTCAAAATGTTTATAAATTTACAATGGATAGCTGGCCTTTGACAAATTGTACCTTGAGGATTGACCCCAATAGCTGAAATAGCAGCGGGTTTCCATTCGCTTGTAAAAGATGCATCACTGAACCATACCATAAGCTACATCATTAATTAGCATCATTAATTAGCTAATTGCATAAAGAGTAATGCTGGATATCACCCCAAATCGCATCACCTTTTCATCGCCTCCTATGTGGATTTTAAATTAACCAATCATATGATTGGTTAATTTAAAATCCACATAGGAGGCGATGAAAAGGTGATGCGATTTGGGGTGATATCCAGCATTACTCTTGCATAAACTCAAATGTTTTTTTATTGAATTTTCATAATTAGTTTTCGGTGCTAAAAACTTTGTTTTCATTTTGTGGATTTGAATATGTAAAATATTAGATTGGTTGGCCTAATCCGTTTAAGTTTGGCAATGAAAAGCAACGAGGACCACATTAAAGTGGGAACATCAACTCCCTTTTGGCAGAAAACAAATAAAAGATTTTAAAAATATTTCATGTCACATATTTTTTCCTCCTCCAACGGCTTGTTGGCTTTGATGGTAATTTCTAATTTGTTGTTGGTGTTGGCTAAATAGGTACGAGCGGTTTTCGGGTGAAATTTCTAGATTTCTATAATCTAGGGTTAGATTTAATTAACAATCTGCATAAAATAAAAACGAACCACACCAAATTCAATTTAAACGAGATCGATAGTTAGCCTAGTGGTTAGGTTACTCTGCAGAGACCAAAAGGTCCTGGGATTGAATTTCATTAGAGTCATTTACTCCGAGTTCAAAGTGGCTCTCTCATGTATTAAAAAAAAAATCCAATTTAAACCTTATTGAAATCAGTTTTAATTCGAAGTCAAAAAAACTTGATTAGTTTTGGTATGTGGGTTTTTTAAATCGAGTCGATAAAAAGTGAACCCGTCACATTTTTTTCCTTTTTATTCCACTGTCATTAATTTTCTTTTAGTACATATCAGAGCCATTTTAAATTCGGAATCATTCAATAAGATTTGATTCCAAAATCTCTGCAAAATTTTCTAACCACTAGACCATCTATCGATCTTCATTGTCATTAATCTTGTTTATATTTGCTAGATTTATTTTAATTTTTTAATAAATGAATTGAAATCAAACCGTTAAACCTTCCCAATTGACCGAGTCAGACCATTAAGTTCTTTAATCGTTAATAATGATAGTTTGCCAGGTTAAAATAGGACCATGAAAATTGAGTTTAATTTTAATTATGTTATATTTTTTTTATAAAGAGTATATAGTTTTCATAATGTACATAGACAAATTTTATTATTAAAAAATAAAAATTTATCAGATGATTGAGAAATAATTAAGATTCTTTTTAGATAATTAAAAAAATTATAAAATTATTGAAAGATTTGAGAAATTCAATTGAAGACAGGATATGACTTTTCGAGAGGCTTGACAATTTTGATATAGAATGATCTCGGGTTGCTCTTTAAAAATTTGTCCTTATTTACTTTATAGATGTTTATGTATTTTTTTGATGGATTTTGTTAACTTTAGTTGTAAAAAAATTTCATGGTTAATTGAAAGAAAAAGGAAAGAAATTGCTTATCTGAAAACAAACCACTTGCTTCGATAACGGGTGCTTCGGTAACGGGCTTATGGGATAATGGAGAATTCAAAGCAGGATAAAAGAGAAAAGAGGAAAAAGCATAGTATTTTCCGAGGCCCAACGGGAAAACTGGAGAGAGGTCTGATAAAGAGAAGGCACGAGAGAAACAAATTTGAATTCAACATAGCATAGAACAAAGAAAAAAAAAATTAAACATATATATAAGTTCTTAGAGGAAATTTTAGTGACCTATAGAGTATTTGATTAGGTTTTTATTAAAAAATATGAATTCCTATCTTATAAATAATCACATACTAAAATACATAAATATAAAATATAATCCAGATAAAAAACAAATAACATTAAGAATGAATCACTAAATTAGTGAATCGTTAGTATCAATTCACTGAGTATCGGAACTTTCCAGTTCCGAACAGAACCCACCGACCACCGGTGACAACCGCCAATACCGCCGGAGAAAGAACTGAGTAAGGCCCCATGACCTTCTTCTTAATATTTTAAGGCCCCATGACCTTCTTCTTAATATTTTAAAGCCCAACTCCAACTAAACCCAATTACCCCATTAGACCCCTAACTAGAAAAGAAAAAAAAGACCAACAACACACTTTTATACACTGAACAAATAAAAATAAAAAACAAAATACCCATTTAAGGTTTTGTTTTTGAAAAACCAATACTCTCTCTACCCACCCTCCTTCCCTCCCTCTGTCCAACACCTTCCCACCTTCCCACCATGGTCGCTCCTCCACCCAGATCTCGCTGCACCACCATCTTCTCACCATCCACCTTCCACCTTCTCCAGTCCAAGATCCGAGCTCCACCATCATCTAGCACAATCAAGCCCTTCTCCTCTCACCGAGATCGACTGAGCGCCGCCCAAGAAAACAGAGATCCACCACCGAAAACCGAGATCCACCACCAAAAACCGAGATCCACCACCAGAAACCGAGATCCATCACCATAAACCGAGATCCACCACCAGTAAGCCGCCGTTAGTTCGCTATAAGGTAACCCACCGATCTCTCTCACCGAGATCCACCACCATGAAAGGTAAGCCGTTCGTTTGTTCGCTGGGTTCAGATCTGCTACGTGGGTTCAGCTATGTGGGTTCAGCTACATAGGTTCAGCCTCCTTGGGCCAGACATCTCAGATCAGCTATGTGGGTTCAACTACTGAGTTTCTTTTCTTTTTTTGTTAGGGTCCAGCCCATTTATCCACTGGTTTTTTATTCTGATGTTAGTATTTGTTTTATTTTGCAGGTAAAGTTTGAACCAGATATGTCCAGCCTCTTAGGTCCAGGCTATTAGGACAGACCTTGGTTCCAGCCCTTGAGATACTTTTTTTCCTGTTCCAACTTTGGCCCAATAAAGTTAGATTGATTCGTTGTTTTTGAAATTAATTAGTTGGGGTACAACCCAGTGGGCCTATATTTTTGTTTTACTTAGTTTTTTCCTATGCGTGTGTGAGCTTGTAGGTGTTTCAGTACAAACTCTAGGGTACAGACTCTATCTAACGGGTTCCTAATAATTTGTTTCCTGAAAGTTTGACACAGATAAAAACAGACAAAAAATGGATTCACTATACCTTGACATGGACAAACCCCGAAAAGTATGAGGACTTGTAATGCAATTAAATAAAAAATCACTTCACATAATTTTAAAAAAATAAAAATCAACGTAGGTCTGTACCCATTGGTACAGAACGATCGGATTCAGATTAATGAACTGAAAAAAAACAAATTACTAAAAAGAAAAAAAAAGAAAAGGGTAAAGATGGAAAATCCAACCAAGAAAATGAAACTAGGCCTTAGTTAGCAGGTTTTTCTAACTAGGCGTTAAAAATAATAAAGTAGGATTTTGGGCTATTATTTGTAGTTTCCTCTAAAGAGAAGGCACGAGAGAAACAAACTTAAATTCAACATAGCATCAAAAAAATTAAATATATATATATATATATATATATATATAAGGTCTTAGAGGTAATTTTAGTGACATATAGAGTAGTTGGTTAGGTTTTTATTCAAAAATATGACTTCCCTATCTTATAAATAATCAAATACTAAGATACATAAATATAGAATAAAAACCAGACACAAAACAAGTGACATTAAGAATGAATCACCAAATTAGTGAGTCGTGAGTATCAACTCACTATGTATCGATACTTTCCAGCTCCGAACACAACCCGCCGACCACCGGTGACAACCGCCAATGCCGCCGAAGAAAGAACTGAGTGCTCGAATAAAAGAATTGAATGCTCGGAAAAAGAAATTAAGTGCTTAGAAAAGATAACTGAGTCGTCAGAGATTTATTGAGTATTGAGGAAAATTCACTGAGTATCTGGGAATTTTAATGAGTATCATGGAAAAATACTAAGTACTCGGTGAAAAACTGTTGAGTAGCCATGGAAAAATAAAATTAAACAAGTATATAAAGCCAATAAAATCATATAGGCTCCATGCTTCTTCCTCACAAGAAGTTATTTTTAGTGTTTGAAACAAATTGAAGCAAAAATATGTTTTTAGTATTTGGAGCTTATTGAAGAAGAAAAATATAGGAGAGAGGTGTGAGTGAGTTTTTTGGGTTTAGAATAAATTGTGAAAAAGGTAATATATAGTAAAAAAAGGGTAAAATGGGTAGGAGAATTTTAAGAAAATTTGGGTTATAGTGTTAAATTTTGTTTGTGGTCTAGTAAGAAAAGTGGATTGAGTAGGGGTGCATATGTCTATATGATATATTTCCAAGACATTTTGGGTAATAATCTCGCAAAACAAATTTATATTTTAAAGAAAAATTCATTCTCTTCACTCAACATAATTATATTTCATACGTTTTTCCTAAAAACATATCGAGCTGTTGAAAATCTTCGAACCATTTAGACAAAAGAAAGGTGAAAAAAAGTATTAAACTATAATATCACCCTATACCAAAAATATGTTTAATAAAACTCGAATAAACACAGTCAAAGAAGATGAGTTTTTTAGTTTTGGGTTAGTTGAGATAGCCTATAGTTATGAACTAAAATATAGACTCTTTTGTTCATCGATTTGTATAAATTTGAGATGGATGTATTTTTTATGCATTTTAGATAGCCACTTGCCTTCTTCATAATAGGATTTAATGTTTCACCTCGAATCAGATGGATATAACGTATCATGAACTATATCATGATAAACCATGTAAATTGTTATGTTTTCCAATTTTTTTGCAACTGCAAAGATGCATGCTTCTAGAGTTTCTACTGCTTCACCTTCCAAGGATGATTTATGCCACACATTTTTAATATTTTGGGACCATATGAACTACTATTATTCATGTTGGATCTTTGTCAGAGGAAAAAGAGACATCACATAATGTGGTAGTGATCTTGTTCTAACGATGTCATAGTTGATCTGGTCGACACACCAATTATGTTTTGTTGCTCCAAATGATGTGACTCCCATTCATTTCCAAAAAGTTCAACCATCAAGATTGAGCGGTATATATAATTTTATCATTGGACCGAAGCTTATTCTCAAATAATTCTTTCATTCTAACTTTCCACATAGTCCAAATAACGATGAAGATATATGTCGTAATTTTTTTGTTCCCAACCCCTTTTGGAACAGACATCAACAATTCTAATAATCAAGTATTTCCTTGATAGAACATGTAAATTATTGTCAGTGTTATAGAGGTATCCCATAGTGTATAAATTCTTTTGCAATAATAAAAAACATGATTAGTAGATTCACTTTAGTTGGACACCTTACCCATTTTCATTTCTTGCACAATGTATTTTATACATAATTGGCTTTGATAGATTGGTTTCCCAGCAACATTTCTAAAGAAAGACTCTAATATTCGTTGGAAGTTTAACATACCAAATGAGTAGCCAGAATATAACTTCGATACTCGAACTTTCTCAAAGGAGTCTTGACATACTTAAAATCAAAGAATTATGCTATGCTTCAGGAACGATACACAAATGCTCGAGGAAGAGAGCTATCAGAACTCATTATTGGGCCAGTTTCCCGAGGATGAGTTACACGTGCGAGAATCACGAGTCTATATGGAACAATAGCAGGGTAGTTGCACACCCGTCTTATGCTTAAATAATATCCATGCAACCATCCTACCGACATCTAGTAATATCTACTGCTTCAACAGAATTGGGACCTTTGGTCACTCTCTCTAAAAACTCTCTCATTCACTTTCTAAAAATGGTTGTGATTAATATATGGCCGACTTAAGTCTCCATATCTCGGATTAAGTAATCCTCGATATCAAAAATTCTAATGTTGAGCATCGAAGTTCCATTGGGAGCACACCTCCCTTTGGTCCAGACCTAGTGTCTAGTTTTAGGAAGGTTGAGAAGCCAGCAGATCCACAGAACTTCATTGAACTCCACATAAGGACTAAGAGGAAAATCCTCGCTCGGTCATAGAGAGTAAGGTACTGCATTTTTACTCTCCTCATTGCATAATTTAATATTCCTAGCGCTTCACTCTTTCTACCTACACATATGTATTTATATCGTCGCATTTTGGTTATGTTCGTATCCTCAGGCAAAGTATGGTCCTGAGGCTGATGCTAGTGTGACTTTCATGCAAGGGATGGAGAAAGATGATAATGGTATCCGAGGGAAATACACCAAAGAATGAAGAGTCTAACATGTTTTGGAATAGGCCCGAGGGAAACACAAATAGTTGGTTGAATATCAACAAAATATCAATTGAATCCCCTATCTTGGTAAATCCTAGAGGCACTGAGGCCAAGGAAGTTCAAGCCTCCCTCGATTCCATCCTTTGTTTGGACTACCGATCCCGAAGCTCATACGTAGCATACCAAAGGCAGATGGAGTTTATTGTGGAAACTGATGCAGAATTTTGCCAAGCTTTACCCGCTGCTTTGGCTGGAATTGCCCAAAATGGGGTCTTTAGGTTAGAGCTCAAGTCAATAAATAATTTTGGTAAAATGGACCAACTGTATTGATGGAAAATTAAGCCCGACATAACTTTGGCAGAAAGACCAACTATAGAGTTGGTAGAAAAACAACTATATAGATGAGAAAATTATCTTTAGTTATAGGGTTAACCATGTCATCATTGAAAACCCACCGAAAACATAATTAGCCAAGGCTTATTTTCTTTTGCAGGAACTAGTGAAGAATAAATACCGACGTAGTCCCGACGATCAAATAAACTTCGTCGATTTTGTTTTTATTCAGTTTTTTTGATCGGGTTTCCGCATAATAAACCAAAACGAACCGAACCAAAAAGTTTTGGATTTGGAAAATTGAAAACCGAACCATTTGGTTTTTTACGATTTTTGGTTTTATTAGTTCAGTTTTTCTGGTTTTTTTATTCGGTTTGGTTTCCTGGTTCTCATTTTCTCATCCGTAATACTCACACACACAAACACAAACTATATAAAACATGAACCATTGGTCCATGAATTATGCTAACTCAGACACATATACTCAATTATACATACACACACACACTTATACATACATAAACACGCCAAAGATTAACAAATTACATTTTAATTTGATAACTTAACAATTTAAAACTTACAATTTAATGAAATGTCGACATTAGAAGGAGGCACAAATTGATGGTGGCTATCAACGGAAGAAGGGGGCGCGAATTGTTGTCGGCTATCAGCGACAGAAATTGGTCTGGTCGGTGGGGGCTTTGTCTGTAGTAGAAAGAGGTTGCGCCGGCGGTAAGGGGCTTCGTCGATACCGCTATTGCGTGAGAGTGGGGGCGGGGTTTAATGGAATTCTAAAACGGTGAATGAATTTTGAAATCAGTCTTAGGTTATACAAATGGCTAAACCCTTTAGCGGCTACCACGACGGTCGCTAATGTTATAAAGAGTGTTCACTAGAGGATTAATTTTTAAATGGGCGGGCAAAGTTAAACCACTAAAATTTTGATTGTCATAACATCACATAGGTGATCGGTAAAGGTATTTTTTTTAAAACAAAAGTTTTAACGCCAATGGTGGTCGCTAATTATCAAGTTCTTGCGACCCACCTATGTCATTCGCTAGAATCTTGGTCGGTGAAGAGACGTCTGATAGCGACCACAAATATAGGTCGGTAATTGGTTGAAGTTTTTACTTGTCAATAAAGTGATCGAAAAAATTTTGACCCACTAATAAGTATTTCATGGTCGTTAAAGATGGATTCTTTGGTCGGTGTATCTTGCCTTCAATTTTTTTATTACAAATTTACCTCTAGCGACTAATCTAACAGAGCGGTTGCTGAAAGGATTGCATTAATGATCACCTTTAGAAGTCGATAGAGGTGTGAACATTATTATTGACGGTTAAAAGAAAAATAAATTTTGTAGGAAAATTTTGAAAAATAGGAAACTAAGGATAATCTATCTAACCATCTCCATCAAGCCTAATTCTATTCTTCTTCATCAACTGGTTCAAACTCCAGCCGTAACCAGGATCTTTTAGATGTATGTGCTGCTATTGAATCACAACAACGTAAATGACTCTGTTTCTCAACTAAGAGGTACAGGGTTTGAATCCTGAAGGTGGAAGAAAGTTAAGAAGGTTTAGAAGGTTATTGGGTAGAGCATTATTTCTCATCCATGAGGTCCAAAATTCGAAACCCACCCAAAACACGCGTAACCTAGTTCAGACTTGCCTGGTGGTATGGTTGGGGAGACAGTCATACCCCCCGTGCTTCCCTTTATTCGCTTCGCGGGAGCCGCACAACACATAGCTGGAAGTCAGAGGGCCCCATACTACCTGCCTAACCCTTCGCTTTGATGGACCGTAGATCGGAAAGCGCCTTTTAAACCACCAAAATATAAGGGAAGAGGCCTATATATTTGCATGACCGCGTTCCCGAAGGCACCCCTCTCTTTTAAGAGGATGCCCTTTGTCCTCAGAACGGCCCTGCCGGGGCGATGCGCTGTCAAGTCATCCGGAGTGAAAGTTCAATCCATTAGGTTCTTAGGGTGTAAGTTCGAAACCCTCGTATAAAAAAGAAAAGACGTTTTGCTCCAATTAACCAAACTACAAAACTCCATGCTTTTAAAAATTGTTATACCTCTTCCATAAACAAATGCATCGATAAAACAAGTAGAGAATGAGTCAACGATGCACAAGCATTTCTCGTTTTTCTCTTGTCGGGTAAAAACAGAACGTTAAAAACGAATGAAATACAAACATTCACAATATAAGTACAATTACACACTTATATCTCAAATCAACCAATATCTGTGTTGAGTTCCCAAAGATATATATCTTTACACAAGATATATTTTAGAAAGCCGAGGAAAAACCAAACCCATCTAACGTGAAGAGATCTGTCTAGAAGGTTTAACAAGTTTATGAGATTTGTCTAAAATAACAAGATTTTTTTTAGACAAAACTCTAACAATATTATCCACAGGTCGGTTTAACGAATTGGGAAAGTGTTAACCACTGGGACTAGCTCAGTGGCCAGGATCCTGTCTCTCAACTAGGAGGTACAGGGTCCGAATCCCCTCAGCCGTGTTATTTCTTGAGCCCTTAAAGGGGTAAGCAAGGGGTGCATGGTTCGAGTCTCCTCCCTGAACATGGGTAACCTAGTTCTGATTAAGTGGGAGTATGCATGAGGAGGCGTGTATATTTCCTATGGGATTAGTCGTGGTGCGCGTAAGCTGGCCCGGACACCCATACATCGAAAAAAAAAAAGAATTGGGAAAGTGTTGTATTCTTTTTATCATATTACATTTCATCCTATCCTTTATTCCGAATAACTTTGTCTTGAATAAGCATTTCCCATATTTTACAAATAATACAAATAAATTTAATTTGTTAAATTAATAAGAAAATATTAGAATATAACTTCAACTTCAAAACTATATTTTAATTTGACATAATTAATACAAGAAAGCCCAACACTAATTTGTTAGAATTATTAAATAAAAGACAATTTATTTTATTATTCTTTCATGCTCTTAGGAGGAGTGGAAAATATTATGAGTATACTAATAGTTCTACAATTAGAAATTGGAATTCATGTAATATAAAATGATTTCATTTTCTTGATGACAAATTAATGGATCTTTTCCAATTTCTAATTGTAGAACTATTAGAAATTGGAATTCATGTAATACAAAGAAAAATCGGAATATAAAGGAATCCCAAAAACCGTAATACAACAGCTATTACAAGAAATGGGAAAAGAACTTACATGGAAATATTCAAAAGATATTCTATATACGAATACACAAAACCGTGCAGCGTTGAAAAAAATATACAAGTACTACAGGTAACTCCAACAATCGTATCTCTCTTTTACTCTAATCTCTATGTCAAAAAAGATTAGACTCATCATTGAAAAGAGAGTGTTCCATATTCTGAATTTCTAGAATAGTTTTTAATTCTCTCTAAAATAATTTTCTTTCTCTCTAAAATAATATTCTTTCTCCCTAGAATTATTTTTTCTATTCTCTCTAGAATTATTTTTTCATTCTCACTAGAATTACTTTTTCCTCTTCACTAAACTGCTAGTGATAGAGACAATGTTTATAGAGAAAATGACAAGACAAGAAACCGTCACATTAGTGCTCTTCAATACTCATTAAAGCTAACCGTTATATTGACCAAGTTTTGGTAACACCGGTAACAACTGAAATAAAGAGGCATTAACTAGTAATAAAGATTCATTATTTTTTGCTTACGTTTTTTAGTATCCTACTATCTAACTATTTCTTTGATTTTATGCACATACATAAATGTTGTTTATTTTGCGATTCAAGGAAGTAAGTTCATTTTTTATGATCATATAAAAAATACTATGGACTATTTTAATTATAAAATATTGTAATTATGTAATATTTTAGTTATAATAAGTTTAGTTATGTAAAGTGGGTTTTAGTTTTGGAATATTTTGTTAGTAATTAAGGTGGTTTTTGCCATTTAATTAGGTTGGACCTTTTTGGTCAGAATTATTGGGTTATGGATTTTATGAGTTAATCGCCGATAAGTAAAATAAAATCAAAACACTATTCATATGAACTGGTCCAATCTAGACTGCACATTATCAAAAAATTTGGTTTTGAACTACCTATTTGAATTGAATTACCTAGTAAAATTTCTTATTTGGATCAAAACTGATACAAAATTATAATTATCGAGACACGCTAATTTTATTTTTAGATCATTACTTATAGTCTAAAAATATTTGTAAGGTTTTTTTTTTTGAATATTACTATTTTTTGGCTAAACATGTTTTAAAGTGTCATTTTTAGATCATCACAGATTTTGTGAGATATTTTATAATTTTTAAGGGCAATTTGGGTATTTTAAATAAACAACCTCTTTATTTGGCCACATCACAAACTAAAAACTTTATTTGATGTGTACAAAATACATTTAAAATCTAAAAAATGTCCCACAAAATTAGTGAATGACTTGAAAATTGGTACTTTTGAATACATTTGGTTTAAAAATGATAATTTTAAAAGATGTTGATTTAAAAATATTTTTAGACCCTAGGTAATGGCCTAATTTGTCCTTATCCAAACCAACTAATCGAAAATTTGTTGGATCCGCACAAATCTGATTCAAAACGGGTCTATTTGGACTGCTAGCCATGCTGATCCGTAACGAACCGTGTCCATTGTCGAATTTCAACTAATTCGAGACAATTCAGATCAGTTCGGCTTCTGGTTGGCCCAGACCGATGTGCGAAGTTCCATCAAACAAACTACTCTATAAAATGTCAAACTTTTTATTCTTTTTGTTTTGTCGATCAAATGAATGATTTCAATAGTAAATACTTATATAGTAGGGTAAGATGGACTTATTTAGAAAATCTATTGCTGTGAGTAAAACTTTAGAGTTCCTCGGAATGGCAATGTAAGTTGAATATCCTGGTCTTTTCGGAAGTCAACTGCCGAATGTTTTGACTATCAAATTTCATTCTCTCTAACCAACCATCACCATATTCGAGACGAAGAATAAGTTAATGTTCTCATAACCTTACAAAGACAGGGTTATTAGATTACAAAGACAGGAGTGAATACAGTATGAAAGTTGAAAACTACAATCAGACCAAGGAAAGGTATGAAGCACGAAGTCTACTAGACACGTGATGTCTGCATGCTCTTGTAGAATTTTTTTCTCTAACAAAGGGTAATTCGACCCCAAGCGTTGACTTTGAACATAAAAAAGAACAAGAGTTGAGAAGTTGCACATGTAATCTAGAAATGTTTACTAGAAAAACATTTATCTTTTAACATGATTAGAGAGTTAAATAGAGTAATGATTACAAAGTTTGAAAAAATTATAAGAATTAAATAACGAAGGATCGTGTCATCTAAAGATATCGACGTTCTATCAGACACGTTTAGCAAGAGCATCCGTGGTACCATTGAAATTCCTCCAGATTTGAGAAAATATTCAATACAGGAAATGTGTTAATCATTTCTTAACTTCCATCAGGAGTGGTTTAAGATTCCAATTGAGGCAACTCTTTTTTTTGAAAACCTTGAATAATCTCAAGGTTGTCATAATAGAAAGAGAAACTCTGAAAATTGAGACAAGCCAATGATCTCATGGTCAGGAAAACCGTCTAGGTTTCTCCTTCAATAACGTTTCTGATATAGCATCTTCTTGTGACCTTATTATTAATCAAGCAATTAGTGTTTATAGGAGGAGAAGCAACAACCGCAGGTTCCCGCTCTTTAACCAAAGACGCATCGCAAAGCCAAATTGTATTAGCATTATCATCAAGAATGGGGTTATCAATCAGGTGAGCTAGCTCATCTGGCCAGGGCCCTGTCTCTCAACTAAGAGGTACAAGGTTTGAACCCCGAAGGTGGAAGATTTTAGATGTGCACCATTTTTTGTTTTAGAAAAAACCCTTTATTCTCTCTTTCCAGATATTCCCTGCTGTAACTAAAATATAAGTAGTGATAATCCTATTGTCCTGGCCATTAGTAGCATAATAATAGATCGAAAGCAAGAGCCACTCTGCAAAAGTGATTTTTGATTTCCTATCAGTCTTACTTTGCAAGGGAGGTTCCGCCCAAGCCTTGATAACAAAGGGGCATCTAAGAAATAGGTGATCAATGCTTTCGTTCTCGGTTTCATACCATTCACAATTAACATCTTGAACACATTTTCTTTGATGGAGATTAATTTTGGTTGTTAGAGCATCATTACAAATCTTTCCAACCAAAGATCCTAACTTCAAATGGGACATTTGATTGCCAAACCGTTTACCACAATTCATTATTATTATTTTCTCCCATGTGGGATAACTGAGGTTCATTAACAATATCCTCATTGACGAGGGCATAATATCCAGATTTGGTGGAATAAATACCATATTTATAAAATGGCTGGATAATTTTATCCTCGTGATCCAACTACATAATCAGCTTTTTATAATTTCACCAATGATATTACGAGGAATAATTTTCTTTATGAGGTCAATATTCCATCTAGTCATATCATTATTGAACAGTTCATTGACCACTTCAATAATGCAGTTGACTGGTTTTCCCACTTTATATCCTTTCCTAATCCAATTATGTTCCCAAACGTTAGTATATAGGCAATTACATTTCTGCCAAACATAGAACTTCTATAACATTTGGATACCTTAAAAATACTTTCCCAACTCGATGATATATTTTTAGCAAGTTTTGTATCCCAAAACCTTGTGTTCGGAGAATAAATAGCTTTAAGCACTCTTGACACAAGGGAATTGGGTTAATTAATTATTCTCCAAGCTTGTTTAGCAAGAAGTGTTAAATTCATTTTTTGGAAATCCTAAGATCCAATACCTCCAATATTTTTAGCTCTAGCCACGTTCTAACAAGCTACCTAGTGTATCATTTTTTTGTTCCAGAGTTTTCCAGATTTAGATAACATTCTAGATTTCTTTTGCAAGGATCCTTAGGAAATTCGAAAATAAACATAGCATAGTTAGGTATATAATGAAGAACCACCTTAATGGGAACTTTTTTTCCTCCATCCAATAATATACTAGAGATCCAACTAGCTAATCTAGAGAAAAGTATATCCTCAATATAGTCATGGTTTTCAGATTTAGATCTTTTGAGAGAAAGAGGGATACCCAGGTATTTACCGAGCGATTTTGTGATCCTAATATTAAGCGATCAGGAGACTTCGTTACTAATGTCATCTGGGGTATTCTTTCTAACCAGCATTAAAGATTTGTGAAAATTAGTTCTTTGTCCTGAGCGGTACAGTAATCTGCCAATGTTTTCTTAAACACTTTGATTTCTTCATTGTTGATGTTGATGAAAAAATATCATCAACGAAAAGGAGATGAGTGAGCTTCAGACATTGTCTCGTAATCGAAATCCTTTTGATTGATCCTTCGCGAAATTGATTGTTAATGAGACCAATAAGACTTTTCTCTGTAAGGAGAAAATGAGAGACGAGAGCGGGTCAACTTGTTTAATCCCTTGTTTTGGGTGAAATTTATTCATTCTTTTCCTATTCACTTTAACATGGAAACAGACATATGAGATATAGTTATGAATCCAACCAATCTATTTCTCACAAAAACCGAGACTTATAAGTGTTTCCAAAAGAACTAATCAATTAACTTGATCATAAGTTTTATCCATGTCAATTTTGACGACATCATAATGTTTTCTCCAGCTTCTTTTGGTGTTAAGAAAATAGGAGACCTCTTGGGCAATCAAGACGTTGTCATGAGTACTCTTACCTTTGATGAAGGCAGATTGAGTAGGAAAGATGATATCGTTCATGATTGGAAGTAACCTAAGAGCAAGAATTTTAGATTATTTTGTAATTAAATAGATACATGCAATCAGGCAAAAATATTTAATAGTTTCTTGAGATTCTCCTTTAAGGACCCGAGTAATAAGAGTATCATCGATTTTTTCTAGCGAGATGTGAATAAAGTATTCTGACACCAATAAGAAAAGATCATCTTTAAGAATATCCCATAACTCTTGATAAAATTTCCCCGAGAGGCCATCTATTTCCAGAGCTTTTGAACCCGACATAATAAAAATAGCTTTTTTAATTTCTTCAACGTCTGGGGCTCTTGTGAGAATAACATACATCTGAGCTGTGATTTTTGATGGAGTATGCTTTGTAATATCTTCAATTTTTTGAGACTATATTTTTCTTAAACATATTCGTATAATACTCATGGATAGTACATTTAATGACCTTGGGATTTCAGTCTATTTCCCATCCTCCGTTTCACATGCACAAAACGATTTTTTTTTTTGCGTTTATGAGTAGAAGCATCGAAAAATTTAGTATTCTTATCTCCTTTTTTCTCCAAATATCCCTGGACCTGTCAGCACAAAAGATTTCTCTCCATCCCATATATTCTCGAGCACTATATTAATTTCTTTTTCCTTATCTTGGTTGTATTTAGATGTCACATTATTTTGAATGTTAGTCAATTCTAGTTAAAGTTTATTAATGAGTCTTCTATTGTTAATAAAAGATTTCTGACCCCATACGTGAAGAGCAAGACAAGTAGCATCTCTTTTATGACAAAAATCTTGAATATTATTAATACCCCGAAATCTTCCCCACAAATTCTCCATAACTTCCCTACATTTGATTGTTTCAAGCCATCTTTATTCAAACATAAAATATCATTATATTTGACTTTAGAGCTATATTTTTGTATGATGAACATAGAATGATCTAACCCTATAGCTTGCGGAATTTTTAGGATCGCATTAGGAAAAACATCACATCATGTTAAAGAAGGAAAAGATTGATCGAGCCTTTCCTTGACATTCTTTTCATTTTTCCTTCTACTAGACCAAGTGAAGGAATGATTATCATTAATGAAATTAATGAAACGAATAATTCTATCGATGTTAAGGGCGAGTTAACCTTGCATTTTCGGAACATTTAGCTATGTCATTAAAATCTCCCATAAAAGTGTTGGTTCTTCTATCTTAGAAAACCAAGAAGTAAGAGATGCCCAGATTTTTGGTCTATGAATCTCATTGTTAGGCGCATAGACGCAAACCAAGTGCCAAAAGAAACCATTAGATTCATCAATATTTGAAATGACAAAAGAGGCATTTAAGCATATCACCCTAAGCTTAAGATTATCTTTACACATTAAGAGTATACCCCCGAATATATGCAATCTTCTTCAGGGTTCTACAATATGTGAAATATTGAAGGATTTAAGATGCGAACAAGATCTAAGATCCTTTTTACGAAGCCTAGATTCTACAAAACAAGCAATAGAAATATCATTTTTCAACACAAGGGACTTAAACGCTTTTTTGGTCAAGGGTGCCCTCACCCCTTGACAATTCTATACTAAAACACTATCCATCATCCCCAGCCACGTTGAAGGACTGGCCGCCATCCGCAGGAAGATGAGGGGTTATATTTTCCATCACGGGCTTAGAACATGTACTCATGATCTCTTCAGAACCGTGACTGCTGCTGGACCCACCATCTAAGTGAGCATCACAATCCTGTTCAGTACAAAAATAATTTTTTTCTTGCCAGGGTTATCATTCTCGGGGATACAACCATCTGACTATTAATACGATTGTCTCTCAATATTTGTTTCTTCACACCATAAAATTTTTACACAACTTATCCACGAACACCTGCATATCGTTTATCCTTCTTTCCATGATATTAAAATCCTCATTAGTGTTTTTGAACTTTAGACATTCCCATACCAAAACTTGGAGCCGATTTCCTGAAATTTTTAGTCCAAGAGAATTTTTCTGTCGGTAAGATTCCCCTATATCTCGGATTAGTGTACCATTTTTTCTCGAAGTTAGCATCTTACATATCATGTTGAGTAATATGAATAGACTGGGTGTTTTCTAATTCCTTTTCTGATTCGTAATCTTCATTTACGAACTCAAGATTCGCCATAGTCATCTTTCCTTTAAAATCATTACATTTGGACTCGTGCACCTAGTTAACCAAGACTCCACTTATACCCTCGTTCCCTTTCTCCATAAAATTAAACTTATCATTTTATCATTGAGAAATCCAAGATTAAGAGCCAACTCCTTACTATAACCGCCACCCTTATTCGCAGGTAAAGAAATCTTATCATCACCTCGAATATCCTCCTTTCCCGATGTAAACTTAAGGTACATAGTCAAAAGCATTGATCGATAACATCTTTTACGGAGTAACTTGGTAATTTTTAAAAAAAAGTACTTTACATAAATAGAAATAGATTTAGATAGTTATTTCAAATTTAGTCAATTTTGATAGGGAAATTATCCGTCACCAAGATATATACTAACTGAGGCGGTTTCAAAATGATTAGTTTCCAAACAACATACTCAATAACCAGTGTTTGGCAATCCACTTCTACTTTTGTCTCCTAGAAATAGGAGCAAAAGTCGGCCTAGAGACTTAAACGTAGCTATAAGGATAAAAATCGGTCATTTTTTGAGTTTTCAAAGTTTCAATTGTTTCTAATTTAAAATCTGATTCTGCACAAATTATCCGCGATATTTCTGTCAAAAAAATACCGATTGCTTTTGTCTCAAGAACATGATCATCAAGATCAAGCTAAAGATAAAAGGTTGTTTTGACAAATATACCTTTGCTTCGACTTAAAAACACGCATATTACAGGCTAACGATTTAAGTTCTTTTGTTTATTTAAACAAAAAAAAATCCCACTGTATTAGCACGACTAAATATCTACAAAAATCCCACTAAAATAACTGCATGTTATATTTTTTCTCACTGTTAGTCTAGCAATCATCGTTTGAAAACCCAGTTTAGAGTTATCAGAATCTATATGTTAAGTTATTCTTTTAGGTTACAATATCTGATCCCGTAGAAACCCTATCAACGAATTTTTTCTCTAAATTTAATAATCTAAAACATGTTAGACTTTGTTATAGTTTTATTACTAAAACCTAGTTAATAATTAGTTTTTAATATGATTTGACAATGTTTTATTGTACTGTTGTGTTTAATTTTTGCATACATGTATATGTTGTTTTGTAGTATAGATTTGCAATTTAGTGTATGATGTTCATGAAATTCTGGTTAGTTGTGACTAACAATATTGAGCAACGATTTGAGTTTATGTCAAGCAGCTAAAAGATCTCTTTCTCGATTAATGGTAAATATATGAATTGTTCTATAGTTGATGTCTCTCTATTTGTGATATATTAATCTATACTTCAGACATCATTTTAGGGGCATTTAATATTTAATTTCAGGATTATTCCCCATTTATTCATACTTTACACTTTCTTGTCTAGTTTTAGGTGTTTTGTTATTTTGTGAGTTATTGCGCGTTATTTGTGTAGCACTTAGGTATATGGAAGCTATTACATCTTTGAAAACTGATTTGAAGTGTAATCAAAGTAAAAAGGATAAGTTTGGATATATTTGGAAAGTAAACAAGCTGCCAAAACTGAACATACGTCCACTAATTAATTTATTGCAGAAAAAATTGTTCAGAATTAGGAGGACATTTTCATATGAGAAGATATATCTTTCAAACGGGGTTGTTTCCATATAAAGAACGTCAAAAATCCCATAAGTAACGAAGGAGATATTACCAAATCAATACTTGTTAAGGTTTATCCCTTCCTACAAGTTAGGAATATGAATTTTGGTGAGATCAGGACTCCTTAACTTGGATATTACTCATAACTTCGACCATGTTCATATATATACCATTTCCTACCTTAGAGAAATCATCCTTGGTTAGTCCCTAATCATCTAAAGACCAAGAAGAAGCCTTGATTAAGAGAGAAGAAGAGAAGAAGGAGCTTGAAACCTGTTCACGCCCTTCCAACCCTTCCCATTTGTAATTCTGTATTGTTATTTATTTTCTTATGAACTAATTTATTTAGCTTGAGATTAGCATATGGTTATGAACCCTAAACTCGTTTTATATTTTATATCATCTGGGATGTTCTTTTACATTTAATTGAATTTAATAGTGATAGCTCTGTATTATGTGCTTTGAATTAATGTCTGTAGTTCTTGTGATGCACACGTATAGGATTACCATAGTAATTGAGTTAACATCCGGAAGGGGAATTTTATTACAGAAAACACCACATAGTCGTCTAGTGTGCGGTAGTGATCCGGAAGGGCTTACCTAATTGAATAGTCATTAGGGTTTATTTTAACCACCAAGTTATGAGCCTCCTAAGTCCATTCAGAAGAGGGTTAGGAGGAATTTAGAATCCCAGCTGTTGTATATCACACTATTCCCCCTTAGGTAATAAACATAGAACAAGGCTAGTGGAGATTACTTGCTAGTTCTCAAACTAAAATATCATAAGCTTTTATCTATCCGATTTTACTTTCTTGTCTTTAATGTAAGTCTGTTTAGAGTCATAATAACCAAATAAATATTTTAGAGTCTTTCCTTTTCAGCGTATTATTCTTCTAGCCTCTTTTATTTGCATATTATATTCACATGAGTTCTCCTAACTTTCGTAGTCTCTGAGGGCAAATTCTATCTATCATTGAAACTTGCATACGATCTTTGATACTTGTAGTGAGTAACGTGTTTTGTTAGGGTATTAGTTTTTATCTTTATTTATCATTATTTTATCACACCCTAACCGGCACCAATAGTCCGCATATGTGTTAGGGAGCCGAACTGATGTCTCCATATTGTGATATATTAATCTAGGTTTGAGACATTATTTTAGGTGTAATTAATTAATTGTTAAGGGATTTTCCCCTATTATTAGATAATTTCTTAATGGGGCAATTATATAATAGAGCCCTATGACTAGGAGCTTCAAAAAGAAAAGCCCAAACCTTTTTACCCACTAAACACTAGTTCTACCCTAAGTAAAAGCCACTAAAAAGACCCAAAATTCCCTTCCTTCTCTCTTATACCATTGTAACCCAAAAAAAAAAAATACCCATTAGGTTTTTTATCTTTCTGAAAACCCATCCCCTCTCTCCCACCTTCCCACCACTGCCGGCACCTTCCCACCTTCCACCGAGCCACCCTCCCGATCTCACCTTCCACCTTCGCCATTGAGCCACCTTCGCCACTGCACCGCGAACCAGGCGTGGATATGACGCTCCATGGGCTGCTAGATCTGATGCTGCACCAGAGAACCACCACCGCGAATCGCTACACCACCTCTCCGTCGTGCAAAGTAGATTCGCTGCACCACTGTCACCGAACTGGACCAGTGCCTCCCGTCAGCTTCTTCACCGAACTGGACCAGTGCTGCTCACTCTCGCCACCGAACCACCACCCTGCACCAGATCTTCATCGAAGCGACGAACTGGACTTGTTTTCTCGAATCTGTGCAACAACGAACTTGGAGATGAATGCGTATTTGGTACAAGGAATTTGGCGATGAATGAATCCCACCACTGTCACCGAACAACACTACAGATCTGACCTCCGTTCTCTTCCACACCAACAGCACTCCACCACCGCTGTCCAGATCTCCGTTCTCCTTCGTTCTATTTGTTTTCTCATTTCTTCCATTCCTTCTTCACCGACAGTAACTTCTTCACAGCACACTCTCGCCGCCGCACCACCATCACTAGCCTGCGTTTCATTATTTTTCGTTTTGGTCGAGTTGGTTTTTTGTTTAACGCGTGTTTTGTCCAGCACAGTTGGGCCAGCCCATTTGTTTATTAGTTTGTTTTTTGTTTTCTTTACAGGTCCATGAGTCCAAACATAATGGGCTAGGTAAAATGTCTTATTTTTCTATACATCTTTGAAACTTTTTTAGTTTGGCACATTTTTTTTGCTAAACGTTTTTAGTTGGTAAAATATTTTTATACTGATATTTGTTTGTGCATAGTATATTTGGGCTAGCCCTTCTGGTCTAGACATTAGGGTATATACATTATGGTATAGACATTAGGGACCAGTAAAAAAAATTCGATTAGTTTATAAAAATAAAACCCTAATATAGTTTGTTAATTTTGCAGGTGAAAATTAAACACTAATTATATTGTAAAAAGTTTAAAAGCTTGAGAAATTTGAATACAAAAATTAATGTATAAAAGATAAGGTGTAACATTGGACACATTTGATGCATTGGACATGGACTTATATAAAAAATGAGACTTGGGTACAACACTACGGTTACTTGGACTATTAGATGGACAAAATCCGGTAAAAACATGAACACCTATAATTACAACTATATAAACAATTATTTTTCTTAAATTAAAAAACTTAAAACCTAATATAGGTATGTACCCATGGGTATGGATTAATGGTACGGATTCACTCACTTAAAGAAAGGAAGAAAAAAAAAACGAATTTCTGAAAATAAATAAATTGAAAAGGTTATAGATGGAAAAAATCCAACCAAAAATTGTAACTAGACCTTATAAAGTAGGTTTTGGTAACTAGGCTTTAAAAACTCTTTTTAGTGGGATTCGGGCTCTATATAGTAGATTCCTCTTTCTTAATATGTGTCTTAATTTGGAAGCTTAATACTTTTAGAGCATATTTGGTACAATTTGAGTGTTAATGTGAAACTCTTAGGTAAAAAGAAATATACTTAGATACCAAATCAATTCCAAGGAATTAGGGAAAGAAGATTCTGGAGAAATAAGGAGATACAAGGAAACTTAGTTGGATTAGGAAAGGAAAAGTTGCCAAATAAATCTGTAAAATCTGCAGTGACGTCCACCAAAGTGAAGATAACTGCAAATCTGTTGCAAATTTAGAAGAGCCTTTACATGGTCAAATAGATCTTTGGATTGCAGTCGTTTTGATATAAAGTACGCTGAATTTGGTAAAATAACGAAAGAGATATGATCAAAATAAGCAGCAATGTTTATCCTGTTTTACACTTAGGAAACGAATTTGAGTTGGACTTGGACTCCAATTACTTTTCTTCTACTCCAAGATTTAGACCTAGGGTTAGAAAACACCTATAAATACACCCTCTTATCATTGTAAACCTGTCTTTGCTTAGAATTATATTTAGAATTACACTTATAATCATCCAAAGAAGCAAGACGACTTAGAGAGGGAGACAAGAAGTTGGAGAGTGGCAAACTCCTATTTTCCATCCTATCCCTCTACCATTAGGGTAATTTATATTAGATTTTTTAGCTTATCTTTGTTTCTAATTACTTTTATCCTTATTTTATTTTTATTTTTTTAGTTATGAACTAATATTCCCATAGTTTAGGTTTTGCATAGTATAAATTTGAATTCTACTTCTTCTATCTATGTTCTTTGGGAAAGTACTTTTAAATTGATTGAGCTACTTATTGTTTTATATATCTGTTTTATGTGATTTTACTTATTTCCAGCCTAAATCTTGATCACATTACGACTGTCTTTTGTAGTTGGATGGTCACCTAGAAGGGGTGTTCAACTATTGAAATACCACATAAATGTCTAGTGTGCGGTAGTGATCCTGACAGGCTTGCCTAACTAGATAGTCACTAAGGTTTGATTTAACCACCAATCATTATGCAGGGTCCCCTTTCCCAATTCCATGGTAATTGTTAGGTTGCCACCCAAGTCCACCTGGAAGGGGGTTAGGAGGAATATAGAATCCTGCCTATTTACTCTAAAAGCTTTAATCACCCTTATAACTAGAATTAGAATTAGAAGGATAAGTGCATACTAGCTGACCTAAGCTATATTTCTCATCTCCATTCTTTAGTAATTATTATTTGCATTATTATCTTTGAAATTCAAAAAAAATTATTTCTTTTATTTGTCTTTTTATCAAACAAGTAATTTCTCCTACACTTCTCTATATACACAAGTAGATTTACATATCGACATGTTAGATTATAAAACATATCAAAAAGACGTCATTGAGGGCTATCCAGTTACCGAACCAAACACATAGAAAAAACAAAAATTAAAGTGAACCGAACATATACCGAACCAAAATTCGACGAACCCGAATCGTTGAAAATTGTTTGATTTGGTAGAGACACCCTTAAAAGTCGAACCATGCGGTTTCAATTTTGGCTTTGGCCAAAATCGAGCGAGACCGGACCGTAATCACCTCTACTAGGCGCTGATTTATGGGAAAATATCAACGCGTGGACATTTTTCTTTTTTACTCTCGATAATTCTTGACTTTATATAATAACTGTAATGTATAAATATTAAATTACTATATTGGTTCTTAATTTAATACTGTGACTTATATAATTAAAAATTTATGATTACTACATATATATTACTAAGCATATAAAATTTCATACCGGGAGCTGATAGAGAATGACATCACACCACTATCGACCTTAGAACCAAAATTTGTCCGAGTATAAGAACATAACCAAAAGGCGTCGACAAATATGCATATATGTAGGCATAGAGAAGATATAGGAATCTCAAATTATACATGAAGATGAGCAGATAATTCAGTACCTTACTCCGGGTGACTGGGGCAGGAGCTTTTACGTGGTCTTTGTATGGATCCCGATGAAGTCCTGATGATCAAAAAGCTTCGCACAACCTTCTTGAAACCAAACACTAAGTCAGGACGAAAGGGAGTTATACTCCCGATGGCACTCCGACGATCAACATTAACATTTTTTCTATTGGGGATTACTTAACTAGAGGAGCTATGGAGACTTAATTCATCTGCATATTAACCACAACCATTTTAGAGGGAGCAAGTGAGAGTTTTTCAAAGAGAATAACCAGAGAGACACGTTTCTGATAGAGTGTGGGGTATATATATATGTTGAGAGATACGTGAAAGACTACATGTGCTTAATTTAAACATATGAGTGTGCAACATAAGATAGGGCAAAGTTACCTTGTTGTTGTGTCATGTAGCTTCATGATGCTGGTGCGCGTAACTTATCCACATGAGATTGGATCAGGGTTGATACGTGGTCGTATGTTTTCTCGGGAATCTGTGAGTCATCCTCAGCCTAGTATAATTCATTGGAATTAAGTTTGTCGCGATCTTTGCGTGAGGCCGGGTATGAATGTTATACTTTTTGCTTATCAATACCCCGTTGAAATGGTTAGACTGATAACTTTATATGATATGATCGAGAGGAATTCAAAATTGATGTTATTTTTAGCTGATATGAGGCTAAAACCTTCGGATATGTTTTAGCCGAGAACTGCGTTGGTCTTTATCGATTAGTTTGGTAGTCGAGTTTATATCGGTCTTACATGCTTTTCCCTTAAAACTGTTGATACTATATTTAACGAGCGTGGCTGTAGGAGGGCGTCAGTAGCAGGAAAGTGGTTACCAAAGCTATATCAAGATTTCGACGATTCTCTGTTTCTAGTTTGTCGGGTCTACGTCAGAATTCTAGATAATGCTATTTTTTGAGGGTATGCCATTCTTTCAGATAAATCAATTTGTCGAGGCTATGATGGTATTTTGGATAACTCTGTTTTCTAGGGCTACGCCTGTCTTTCGAATAACTCTGTTTGTCGAGGCTACGTCGATATTTTGGATAACTCTGTTTGTCGTGGCTACGCCGTATTTTACCACTCCATGAAATATGATAAATTTTCCTCCATTAATTACCTTGGAAAGAGGGAAGGTTAATTTTTTGTCTATAAATTTCATGACGTCTCCCCTACATTTTCACTACATCCTTCTTTGAAAATGATAGAAAATGATTCGCATCCCTCTTTTTTACTTCTTTGGGACATGCTTACTTTGGTTTTACAAAATAGATAATTTTTACATTCTTCCTTAGTTCTTTTATCCAATGGAGGTGGAGATCTTCAGATTCATCTTTTTCTACCTTCGACTGCTAAGTGTCCTCTTTCATGCGGTGATCAAATTTTCCTGAAGCTAAAAAACAATCTTAATGGTAACTTGTCTTTTCTCTTTTATTTACTCATGAGTCGCTTAATTTTATTTTGCTCAGCTCCCTAGCAAATTTTTCGATATATCCGACCTTGAACTGGCCTTGCTGGATTTGGGTAGGAAATTATGATTGTCAGGTCGAACTTCTTATGTTATTTTTTATTAGAATACAAGAAGAGGGACATAACTAAATCCCCATGTAGAACATTAATTTTGTCAAAAAATATGTATATTCTGGAAGTTCTTGCTGGAAATAAGGTTAGGTGTTTTGAAAAACTTCAATTGGAAAAAGAAATATTCATGAGATTATGTAATAAGTAAATGAGATGCATCTTTTACATGATAAAGGAAGTCTATGGTGATGAGGGAGTGGCAATGTTCTTATTTATAATATATCATAATGTACGCCATTGATTCGTATCTGAGAGATTTCAACATTTCACATTAATGGTTAGTCAATGGTTCGTAAGAGTATTGCGAGCTAATTGTGAGTTAGGAACACAATTAATGTAAACTAAAAATCAAGGCAATGTGGCTTGTGAAATCTTTCACAATCCAAAATATTTTCTCTATTTTCAAGTATACATATTTCTTATATGTTTGTAGTATTATAAGCATTTATTATAAAAAGAATACTAACTCTTAAATATTTTATAGAATTGCATTGGGGAAATTGATGGAACACATGTAATTGTTAGGTCTCCCGCTAGTATACAAAATTCATTTCATCGGTAAAAAGTGTTGATGACACAAAATGTGATGGCATCATGTTCTTTTGATATGTTTCTCACATTTGTCTAAACATGTAGGAAAGGCACAGTTAACGACTCTAGAGTTTTTCTAGGTGCCATAACAAGACCAGAGAACTAATGTCATATGCCAAATGGAGGTGGTTATTCTAAAACTAATTTTCTATGTGAAATATTTTATAGGTTATTAATTAATTGTAATGTATTTTTGGTTTGAAGGTCAATACTATGTGGTTGACGCAAAAAATCCTAACACACCATGTTTTCTTGTAGCATATCAAAATGAAAGATACCATTTACGGGACCACAAAGAACAAGGAATTCCACAAGACATGGTTGCGTTATACAATTATATACATTCTTCATTGCGTAATGTAATCGAGCATTATTTTAAATTACTTAAAACAAGATTTTCGATCCTTAAAATGATCCCGAACTATCCTCTTCGACGAAATCGTCACATACCACGATATGTTGCACAATTCATAATTTTATTTGTCTAGATAGTTCTCAAGATGCACTATTTGAAAACTATTTGTAAGAAGGATTTGAAGTTTCCAATAAAGGCCATGGTACTGAACAAGAATCCAACACAACTGATCTAACTCAAACTAATACCATGACTCAAGTTAGAGAGGACATTGCGACATCAATGTGGAATGATTGTTAATCATAGATGACTAGAAATTTTAATATTTACGAATAATTTTTATTATTTTATATATAAGATTTTAATACATTTTTGGGTTTTCTCATCCCGTCTTAGCTCAGCTTTATTCCAATTTTATGAATGGCCTGCCTAACTATACTTGGTTTTTAGTCCCTTAGGTGTTATTTATATTCTTTTCTTACCATATTTATTAGTAATTGTGGATAATTTGTTTTTTTATTGGATGATGAAAATTTTAGTTGTGAGTATGAGTGGTAGTTTTAGATGTTGCTTGTGTTGTGTAGCTGTAGTTATGTTGAGTTGTACATCATCAGTTGATAGTTTAAGTAGTAAAAGTGTTAGGATTATTGTGGGCATTTGCTTGCAATTACTTTGTATATGTGTTTGCTATAATTCATATGGGATGATGGTTGGATAATTGGGTGGTTTTGATGGATTAGTAGGAGATTCTGGTGGGTATGTGAAGCGAGGTAATAGATGTTGTTAAATCGCATTAAGGGCCTTCATGAAATTTTTTTGTACAAGTTCATCTGGAGTTGTGTATGGGAGGAAATCCGAGATAGTTGGTTTCGCAAAAAAAGTAGATAGTTAATCGTACTATGTGTACAATCATTTTAAGTGTGTATGCAAGCACGTGGAAACTTTAGCATGCCCCGGGGTTAATAAGAGGTGTCGTGATTGGAACACAGTAGGGTCACGTAATGAGCAACAATATCACATCAGGTTGGATATCAACTACAAGCTCGTGAAGAAATTTTCTTGAGTCTGAAACCGCATCTTCAAGTACCCAGCATGAAAAGATTGATTATCGATGATTTAATAAAGTAAACACCACTTATTACATTCTAATCGTTGATTCAGAACTAAAGGAGTTGTTTCCATGTTTGGATACATGGGGCCCAGGTTTTTTATGCAATTGTAGTTTTATGCACTTATGTATTTGTATGTGTATGTGTAAATAGATCAATTATGTAAGTATTGTTGTATGTGAATCTATTGTGAATTGTAGTTTATGTTTAGGGTTGATTGTGTTGTTCAGTATGAATAAAAGCGTGGAGTGTTTAAGTGGGACTTAAAGCGAATTGAAGGTAGGAAACTGTGAATTTTGAGAATTTATGAGTAAATCATGTCCCTTTGTTATCAACAAGGGTGAATGGAAGTTTAGGCTTTGTGGTTATGCAATTTTTGATAGATCCAAATTGATATAGTTATCAATAACTTCATAGACATCTCACCTAATAGGACAAACATATAACCAATTTCAATAAAAATCTATTATTCTTTTGCATATTATCGATGTTAAACTCTTTCGATTATCGAGGTGCAAGCTACCTCTTGCCTATCTCACCCCCTTTCGGGATGAGATAAGAAGATGGTTAGGTATTGAAAAAGAAATGAATACGATTTGGAACGCTTGCAAATTACTTAAAAAGGTTAAAATCCAAGAGAATTGGAACAGAAAAGTATGAAGAGTTGTTTTTGCCGCTACTAATAATGATGTATAAAGAAAATAAATTTAAGCACGTTTTCTATATTATTTGTTTTGTACTTGAATCATGTATTCGTAGATAATAGTAAATTCTTATTTATTAATGATTTAAATTTAAATTAGTGAATAATGAAATACTACATTAGTCTTTCAAGTTTATGGAAGATGATTTGTGTACTGTGTACAATTTTTTTTCATATAATTTATGATACCATATTAAAATAGAATTACAATCTTGTATCGATAATTAAGTCACACAAGCTCTCAAAGGTATCTATTCTTTGCACCACGAAAATTGCTCTCAAAGGTTAAGATCAACCACTAACTCTGATTCTCCATTGTCTTGTTCAGGGGCGGAGCCAGGAATTTTCGTTAGGCGGGGCCAAGGGGGTTCGGGGGCAACGTCCCCGAAAATTTTTTTTTGCCACTATTTGCACTAAAAGTTTAAGTATTATGCAAAATAGGTTTTATAATATGGAAAATTGTATTAAAAGTCCCTATATTATGTAAAGATTGCAATATAAGTCTTGATATTAATTTTTCTAATTAATTATGCTATAAGTTTCTTTTTTTTAATATAAAATGATATATATTTTGTTATAAAAAATAAAAAATCTTATTAATAAAATAATTTAAAGTTTAATAAAATAAATTTTATAAGTTAGGGGGGGCCAAATGGAGATATTTAAAAAATTTAGGGGTTATTTACTTATAAATTTTTTTTTTTTTTAAAAGATAGTTATAATTTATTTTTTTTTGAAAAATCAGGGGGGGGCCATGGACCCCCCCACCCAACCCATGGCTCCGCCCCTGGTCTTGTTGACAAATGTTTGTGCCCAACTATGACTCAAAACAAATCTATAAATTATGTTCGTTTGTGAATGGAGCTACGCATATACTTCCTCTGTTCTACTGAAATTGTCCACTTACTAAAAATAATATTCCAAATAAATTGTCCACTTAAGAGTTCAAGACACTTTTTTTTACTACTTTCTCCACTATTACCCTTATTAAAATATTGAAATTTATATTTCCAATAAATATTTAAAATATCAAGATACTTTATGGTGAATGTATTTATTATGTTTCTTAATATATATGAAAAGTTAAGTGGACAAATTTAATGGAACGGAAGGAGTATCTTTTTTTTAAAGAAAAATACGGACTTTCCAAGAACTTTTTATAATCTAAAATTAATTTTAATTTGAGTAGTTACAAATTTATTAGTCATAAATCGGTTTTAATAAACTTTAAAAACTTAAACTTGAAGTCTGTACCCTGGAGATAGATTACATTCAACCACAAACCCATATATTTGTATATGGCTTTTCTATCAAATCAAAATATATAAATTTGAACCCTATTTAAATAATAATCCAAATAAACTTCTATTTTAGACTGTTATCATCGATAATTTCTCCAAATAAAACCAGATTTTTATTTTTTCTAATTTAAATGGTATTTTTTATTTTTCTTCACAATTAATTACAAATATTCATTTTATGAAGATATATTAACAGTTAATGACTTACTTTTTTTCTAATTTTTTTTAATTTATGGTTTGACTTTGGATGAACATGTATATTTTATTGAAGGATGCAATTTGTGCATGATAAGGGACCAATAGTCCAATTTATGCATAATAAGGGACCAATAGTGTAATTTATGCATGATAAGGGACCAATAGTGCATTTTAGTGCAATTTTTGCCTGATAAGGGACCTATAGGGCAATTTTTGCATAATAAATTACCTATAGTGTAGATCATAAGTTTGACGTAGTCTCAAGATTTGTTATTATTCATAAATCCGGTGAAGTCTTGTCGACCAATCGCTCATGCAGCCTAGTGAGTGAAACCATGTTCCGAAAAGCAGCCTTAGACACTGAAATACCACACATAAATACCGTACTTGCATTAAGAATATTTTAATTGATTTTATCAGACTTTTGAAATTTTAAATTTTGTATTAACAATTTTTATCAGTAATTATTTAGATTAATAATTACATGATAATAAATATTTATAAATAAATATTAAAAAAATTATATAATGTGGATTAATAAAAAATAAATAATTATAATTATTTTTTCTTTATATCACAATCATAAATTTTTTCAGTATTTTTCGACAAAAAAAACAAAACATGAATGAATTGACCAAATAAAAAGTATATCCATGTTTACATCGATAAAATAAAAAATAAAAAAGTATTCATGATTATTTTTTCTAAAATATTGTTCTATAGGAAAAAATACTGATCATTAATAAATTGTATATTTATGTTCGTAAAAAAAAATTAAAGTAATATTTCAAAATATAAAAAATATGTCACGGTTATTTTTATTTATTTAACATGATACAAAAGTTTTTATTTAAATGAATTGCACTCTGATTATCAGTTAAAGTTAGTGCAAGTTCGGTTTTCTCTGTTCATCCATAAAAAGGTTAAGTAGGTAAGTATTAGAGATAAAATGATATATTTGTATCTAAATTGAAAAAAATTGAAAAAAATTTAAAAAAAGTATATAAATTGAGAGAAATAGCAAATATGACAGAAATTTGGGAAAAATAGTAAAAATAATATATTTGACAACTGAGACTTTACTCTAATAAACATGTACCACCGTATTATTATGTTAACTGATAAATATTGACAACTGGGACTTTACTCTAATAAACACACAACACCAGTATTATTTTAGCTAATTAATATTTGAACGGTATAATATTTTATAGAATTCTTCGAATGTCCCAATTCTCCATATTACCCCATGCAACATGCAAAGTCATGCGAGGACAAACATTCCCGTCCTACATTACTGTTCTTTTTCCCGATTTTCTCCTCAATTCTTTGTAATTCGTTATGGGTCTCCACTTTGCTGTTTTTTAGATTGAAGTTGGTAATAAATAATGATATAGTGCTATACTGCTATTTGATACTTAATTAGATTCCCACTTTGTTCATGTAACCTACCACCATTCTTAGCCGTCTGTCAAGCCAATTAATTCAAATATAGGCATGCTCAAATTTAAAACAAACCCCATTAATTTTAAAATATACTAGTCTAAAGAAAAATGTAATTAAATTTATGAGTTCGCTCTTGATTTGATCAAGTCTATAATTCAGTGACGTTTTGGGGGCCTAAAACAAACTTTAAAATATAGATCCATAAAAAAATCTTAAAGTAGTGATTGGTATGCTGTAATGAATTTAGTCAGTAATGTAATGAGTACAGTAATATAATGAGATTGGGAATATAATGAACTTTGTAATCATCATACAATGCTTGGTATGTTATTTGAATAGAAATGTAATGACCTGGTTGTTTCAACCTTGTGCTAATAACTAGTTTAATTAAATAAGATTGTAAATAAATTATTTAAGATATAAAATAATCATTTTATTATTATAAAATATGAATAAATTAAATAAAATAGAATATGAAAAATAAATTATTTTAATAATTTTAAATAATTTGTATATATAGTGGCGATAAATCTTAGATTTATACATTTTGGTTTTAACTTTTATTGAGATGGTATGATAGTAGTATGATTGATGGAATTTAAAATTCAGTTGGTTAGTTATTGGTTATGTAACTTGTTTAACTTTTATAGAAAAGTAAAATTTTAATAATTTAATTAAAATTTTAATTTCATGTTAATATTTTGATAAATATATTGATTCATGATTTATAGGTATGTGAGAACTAATAAAAAATTGTTATAATTCAGTATATTATGGTGAAATATATCACCGATATATAAAGATTTTATATAATTATATACGATTTATGCATGTACGTAGTAAATATAATATAATTTTTTTTAGTTTCTAAAAATAATAATATGAATCTTTACATATTTGATTTGATGAAAAAAAAAAAGATATGATAAAAAATGTGTAATATATTAAGTTTAATAAAATTATTTTAGTTTGTTAAAAGAAAATATCCATTACGATTACAATTGTAATGGGTCATTCATGGGTAGTAGCTGAAAACCCCCATTTTCGTTGTAATGTGATTACGAAAGGAATGGTATTACGGAGTTGATTACGACGTACCAATCACAGTAATCATGTCTAAATCAATAATGTCATTACATTACTGATCTCATTACAGCATACCAATCACACCCTAAGTGTATTATAAATGATTTTTTTTACTTAAATTAACAATTTTTTAGCATTTTTGTTTTGAATTAGACTAAAATTGAATCTTTTTAGATAAGAAAAAGATTATACTATATATGCAAAAAGAACACTTGAGTCTCTGTTAAGAATTGAGGGGGGCCAAGGGCGATGGCCTCTTTGGCCTCCCCTCAGTACCGGCTCTGCTATAACTAACTAAGTATTTTAAATTCTCTTTTATCGTATCAATAGACGTATTATTCAAATATTATATATACACTATATTATTTTAATTTATGTATTAAATTTTTATATATCCTAATATAGTAATTATAAATGTAATATAATGTTAGATGCGTCTATTAATTAATTTGATGATATACTGACAGGTTTTAAGAGAATATCAACCCTTTGTTTCTTTGCACCCTAAAACTATTTCTTGAATGATCAAAGTATACTAAGTGTCCGTTTGGGATTGATTATTTTGGAGCTAAAAGCGCTTTTTGATTAAAATTATAATATTTGTAAAAAATATTAAAAAATATTTTGACATCTAAAATCACTTTAAGTGATTATTTTGATAATCACTAATCTAGTGCTTTTTCTAAAAGTGATTTTTAGAGTCTAAAATATTACTATGGATCTAAAATCACTTTAAGTGATTATTTTAAAAAGCAATCCCAAACGGGTCCTAAAGCAAATGCTTATACTATTGAGGCTAACTTGGAAGATAATATTGGATCCAGGTTCAATATATCTAATATTTTGAGTACAGAATCCTCTATAAATGGAATTTCTTTGAATTATGGAGATCATGATGTTAGTAGAGCTAATAATTGGTCCCCTCCATCTAATGGAAATTTTAAAATTAACTGCAATGCCTCGGTTAGTTTAAAAACTAATAAAGCTGCCTTTGCTTGTGTTTTAAAGAATTCTACAGGACAGATTGTTGAAGGTTTTGCTAAGGACGTAAACTCTACATCAATAGAAGACACAGAAAGAAGGGGAATTCTAGCTGCTTGCAAAATGGCTTTGAATTATCCTACTAGAAAGGTTGCTATTGAGAGTGATAATTTAAGTATTATAAACCGGGCCGGCCCAAAAAACCAAAATATGCTTAGTTACCTAAAGAAAGACTTATTTTTCAGGGCCTTTTGCAACTATAAAAAAATTATTTTGATAAAATGGGGCCCTTTTTTATTAAAAAAAAAGGGACCTAAAGCGGCCGCCTTGGTGGCCTTACCCAAGGGCCGGCCCTGATTGTAAATTAAGTTAATACTAAGTGTAAAGTTGCTAGTATTACCAAGGTTGTAGTTAAGAATATCATCTTTTGTAAAGAACTTTATAAGCTTAAAATCTCTTTTGTAAAGTGGTGTAACAATAGGGTAGCTGATTGGGTGGCAAAACAAACTCTTCGAGGAGGTTTGTTTGGCCTTTGGAGTGTGTCTCCTCCTTCCCAATTAGTTAATTTACTTGATAAGGATTTTGAATTCTTGGCTAATATGTAATATTTTGTGATTAATGAAGGTTATTTTCGACTAAAAAAAATCTTTCTTACTAGCTATAAGAAATATATGTAGACTAAAAAAAACTATAAGAAATATATACAACATAATAGGCATGGTGGGTCTTACACAAATATTCAAATTATATACGAATTTGAGTAATGTGTATGTAGTCCCCAGTCTCCCCCCCCCCCCCCCCACCCTCTCAAAGTATATATAATTAAGATAAAGGTGAAACCCATATTTTGGAAAGAATAAAGTTTTAATAAACCCCGATGTCTTTCACTATAACAAATACTATTATTAAAGATAATACATGTTACATCAACATTAAAATGACCTCTAATAATATATTTAACGACAACATTTATTGCGGTAACATCAAAATGACTTCTAATTTTATTTTTAGCGATAATATTTGCCGCTAAAGATAAAGTCAATAGACACAAATATAAAAAATTTGCTACAAAAAATTTCTTTAACGGCGAACTTATTGCGGCGAACAAGTAGCAGCGACGTTTGCCACTAATGCCTATTAGCGGCAAAATCAAGACTTTTAGTGACAAATTTTTTGGATCTAAAGATAACCTTTCTTGCAGTGTTTTACACGTTTTATCAATTTTAACTATATTTTTCAATTATTTTCATTTTTAGTTACATTTTTCAATTGTGTCCAACTGTAATCACGTTTTTTTGTATAGTTTTGTTATAAAATTGACAAATTTGAATGGTAAGTTAGTTATTTAATATATTATATTTGCGATGTGCACGATTCAATCCACATCTTTTATTTGTTAATGGCAAAGATAACAAATTAAATTAACTACTTCGCCCTTCAATTCGGTCAAAATTGAATATAGTTGAATAATATGGTCAAAATTGGTAAAACATGCATAAGATAGTATTCCATCCATCCATAAATGTTTGTCATACTTTTTTTTACACAAATTAAGAAAAATAATTAATTTCCTCTACTTTTACTAAACTACCCCCAACTAACTAAGTAAATACATTTAATGATGATAAGTTCTTGAACATTTAATTGAAATAAAATTGGTAAAAAAGGTAAAAAAGTTCATTGGTATCTTAAATGGACAACCTTTTGTGGACATCTACTTTTATAAACGGTGACAAACATTTATGGACGGAGGGAGTATTATTCATTGGAATTTTACTCATTTGGAAATGTAGGAGATACAAAACCTAAGACATAACCTGAGATATGTCTCAATGTTCAAGCAGAATTTAAGAGTTGACACCAGTTCTCTCAAAGGACCATAAGATTCAAACCCACACCTTTTAGAAAAGTAGTCATTATAATCATACCACTATCTTTGTTAAATTAAGATATGCATGGGTGTGTGTATATAGTTAAGATAATATTTCCTTTGTTAGGAATACAAACTATTGTTTTTTTTACTTTTCTTCTTAAATATCTATTTACATCTTAGGGGATTATTTCCAGGAGGGAGTTTCATTAGTTCTGATATGTGAATTTGTAATATGGAATCAATCTCTCTAGTTACAAGTTCTTTCCAATAAGAGTGTCATGATTTGACATAGAATCTTTAAAAATTTACGGTTTGTCATCTAGCATGTAAGATAGGTAGTTAGGACCAAAAGATGTAGATGTTCTCACCCTTTTACTCCTTCTTGGTTCCTCCTCGCTTCGCAATGACTCTTGTTCTCGATCATCGTCTGAAAATGATTTTTTATCTTTCTCTTCAATTATCTCTTAAATAGTAATATGTGTCATCTTTAAGAAATTGTGTTTTGGTGTGGTTTTGTAAGAATAAATGAATTCAAATAAAACTAGATTCCTTGATCTAAGTACTGTATGGACATAAATGTCAACATGACAAGATTCGTACACCACGAACCTATAAGGAACACTATTTAGATCATATTGAATAAAGATGTAATCGATTATCCTGGTCCTATCTTGACCACTTTGCAAGTCAGGATTGCTATCTTCATCAACCATCCCCACACTTTAAATTATTTTAAGGAAGGTGGTTTTCTTTTCAATGATTCATAAGGAATTATATCGATCTTTGTATATGGTACCTTGGTAAGAACATGGTTTGTTGTGATTAAATACTTTCTCCAAAAGTTTTAGGGTAACCCCGAGTTAATAAACAAGGCATCAAGCCTGGGCTGAGCCTTTTAGCTACCTAAAGTGAGTAAAAAATGGGGCATTCTAGCTAAAAAAATGTGAAGGTGTACATCACCTCTTAACAGGTATCAAACACCAATCATATAGCCTTCCCTAATTTATAATTTTTATTCTCTTGTATTTAATGACACATAAGATTTCCAATAGGAGGTTGACAAGACAAAATATAACGTCGATACCAAAACAAGCCCAGGAAGATTAGAAAAGACCAAACCAAAG
Organism: Nemophila menziesii; assembly: GCA_029959085.1. Classification (NCBI taxonomy): domain Eukaryota; kingdom Viridiplantae; phylum Streptophyta; class Magnoliopsida; order Boraginales; family Hydrophyllaceae; genus Nemophila; species Nemophila menziesii. The sequence continues at coordinate 140,143,223 of JARWIR010000001.1, read as the reverse complement.
AGATGTATGGTAGATCGAAGGAGCACCTCCCGAAGATGAGAGGGTATCAGAATCTTCCCAGAGCAGACCCCTCGAGTCATCCAGAGGATTTCTCAAGGGTAATTTGTCGGTTCTGCACAAGGGCTCCTCTTGGTAGCTCAGGTTCCCGTAGTGGAGTATAGTTCACATTCGTCCTGGCCTAAAACTATGCACCGTGATAGTTCTCCACGTGTATATTTGATCTCTATAAATGCCCTATACCCATCATAATTTTGTATCCTCCAACTACTATATATATCCATCTCCCCCCCCCCCCTCTCTCTCTCCCCCTCTCTCTATTTAATGCATGTAACATATTACAGTCTAGGTAAATCTCCCTGCTCCTCTGGTTAAGTTATTCGAGAGAAAATGCTAATGTTGAACGTCGGAGTGTCATTGAAAGTGTACCTCCCTTTGGAAATGACTTAGTGTCTGGTTTTGAGAAGACTCTACAAAGAAGCTAGAGGCTTGGTAAGTGAAGATAAAGATCCTCTGCGAGAGTGCCGAGAGAAAGATAAATTTGTAGTTAAGTTCCTCTTCTTTTACCGACACTCAGGCCAGGCGTGTTAGTGTTGTGTTTTGATCGGGTGACTTATTTGTGCTCTACCATTTGGCGTTGTCTGTGGGAACACGTTTGATCCCATTGAGATTCCACATGGTGTTGACGAGATCGAAGAAGAGTGTATTGTGACATATTGATGATGAAATGATTAATAGTTCTTATATGGTGCGGAAATGGACATATTGCTCATTTTCCAAGCCATCCCCTCCATATACATTTGGTATAAAAGCATCGGTGCATATTATACGACATCATAGCCGCATCACTAAATACATCTGAGTAGAGGAAATGCAGTTAATTGAATGTGTTGGCAAGAGAAAATAAAAATAAAACATAATCAATAATGCTCTAGGACGGGTGAGAAATGACAAATAAGCTAGTGAGAGAGTCGAGTACAATGGGTTTGAACGAGTTGAACCAAGGATGAAGATAAAGAAAAGTTGGGTAATGCTAGAGAGTGTGATAAGACTTCCTATGATTTCCTAATGATAATGGCAAAGGAAGTGAAGGATGATGAGGTGCGGTGGCCAAAAAACATGTATACTGATGCCAATATGAGGGATAATAGAAAGTAATGTCACTTCCACAAGGATTACAAACATGGTACAAATTTATGAAAATAGTTGAATCACAAGATTTAAAGGTTGAGAGATTTAGGTAAGCTTCCTTATCCAGCTGAGGGTAATGAAGATCAAAAGAAGTGGAGGATAGGGTAAGACAACTATCGAGCAAGAACACTAGATATGAGAAATCATTATCATAGAGATATCGAGCCTAGGAGGCAAGTAGCAAACACCCGCCCTAACCGAATAGTTAAGGGGTATGAATTTGAGGTAAACATTATTTTGGGAAGGTTCGAGAGTAGTCAGAGGTTTGGGCTTGAAGAACATGTCATCAAAAGACTTCTCGAGAGTAGCCAAAGGTATGGATCTGAGATAAACACAATTGTTAGGGGCCCGAGATGGTCGGTCTACAAATGAGATAAAGAAATATGCGTGAGAAACACATACCACATGGTTCTTTGGTAATCCTATGAATAGTAATGAAATACAATCACTGACAAGGACACCAATATGCTAATCTTCCCTTCAATTATCCCTTGGCATTACATGTCGTCGTCGGGAATGGGTTAATGCATATGGTGTTAGTTGATATCGTGAGTTCAATTGATCTGATGTATACATCAACAATTTAAAAATTGAAGATGGATCAGAAAAAAATAAAACAATATTCTAACCTGATAAAGGGGTTTGCGGGGCAAAGCTTTCATCAAGCGTGTTACATTGAATTGTTGATGAGTATTGGTCAAGGGTACCTCTTGAAAATATATTGGTACACTTTGTAACAGTAAACTGCGACTCGACTATCATGCCATCATTGGGATAACAAATTTGAATAAGCTTGGGGACGTGGTCTCGACATACCATTTGACGCTAAAGGTCCTTACCCGATGTAATGGGTCGGTTATCCAAGGAAAACAACAGTGTACACGAGAGTGCTATTTCAATTCTCTCCGGAAATTTTGTTAACCAAGGAAGAGGTTGAAAAAAAGAGCCTAAAAATCTTTGGTAACAAATTTAACGCTTTGTTCAAAGTTGGAAATTAACAAGTGTATAAGTTAACCCAAAACTGGTCATCTGCACAATGTATTTTCCATCGGTATGTTTCTTATAAAAATAGGAAGCTCGGGGATACAACTAGCCATAATAAAGACTGATTGAAAGATTCTATTGCTATCCAACAGATTTCCGCCCTGAAAAAGTCGATAGAATGTAAAAGAATTCATAAGACCAATTTTGCATTGGCCTCATAATAAAAAGACCAGTATCTCTGACACTAAAATATCAGCTCCTCTGACCCTAAAATATCAACTCCCCTGGCATTAAAAGACCATATCCTTTGGACTCATAAAGACTAGTTTCACTGGAAATCCAACACAAAAGTCCTTATGAGGCTAATGGGACGGCCAACAATGATTTGTATGTACTCTCATTAAGGTATCCGACATAGCTATAGTAATTAAATCCAACGTAGTCTTGACAAAGTGACCGACATAGTTCCATAAATAAGCCTTATGTAGTCTCGGCAAAGTGACCGACATAGATCTAGTAAATAAGTCCGACATAGTCTGAGCAAAGAGACTGACATATATCTAGTTAATAAGCTTGTCATGGTCTCGACAAAGAGACCTACATAGCTTTGGTAAATATGTAAGACAACCTTGACAAAAAGACCGACATATCTTTGGTAAATAAGACCGTTGTAGCAGCAACGAAAGACCGACTATATTGTTGGCGAGAAAAGCCCGATATAGAGTATGAAATTTCCAGTTGTATTGTTTCCAAGTAAACTTTATTTTCTTCTCAATAATCAACATAAAAAAGTCCAACACGGCCTTGGAGAACAAAAGAAAGGACCAACGAATCATTGGCATAGAAATGCATAGACCAACAAGGTAGTGTTAAGAAGAGTAAATAAGATCTCTTTGACTTGAAGACCAGGGGGCTAGGTAAGTAATAAGCGTCAAAGGTATGAACCTATTATTTATGATTATACTACGCAAAGATCAAAGCAAGCTAATAAATATTTTGAAAGACCTATGATAAGAACCCAATATATGTCTTAAATGTCCTGAGGCTAAGGGGTAGGGAGGATATGATAAGCAAGAAGAAAATGAAACAATGCAATTAAAAATATAAGAGGATAAAACAAGCAAAGAAGAAACTAGGAAAAAATATTCTATTAACAAATTTTATTGCAGAATTTCAAGCGAAAACTAAAAAGTCGAAGGCAATATGATCCACAAATGAAATTATTACAAAGAAGAAGGCATCATTTGCTAAGGAATGAGCAAAAGGGAGAATACTAAAGATTCATTCCCAAAGCTAAGCTCCCACTAGCAGGATGATCTGAAGCGTTTCTGTTGGGTACCAAAACATCCGAGCTAATAACCTATCAGCAAAAAAATAGACACAAGAAGGAGGTATCCCAAACCATTATACAATGGTCAGCAAACAAGGTGTGACAAACAAAGAAGTTTTAAAGAGAAGATAAGATTATAGTAAGGTCTATTAGCCGCGAGAAGACAAACATTACATTACCAAAAGAAAAAACACAAGGACGACAATAGGGGACGAGCTCAGTCCATAGACTTCTCCCTCGAACGTACCTCGGGAGACTTTAGGGTCGTCCCTCAGAAATAAACACTTCTCATTAGTAATTATAAAGACGACTAAAGAAGGGAAAGACTGACATAAATTCATGACAAATACAATCAAGGGTTGAATGAGGAAAATGTATACTTAAAGGAAAATTGATAAGAGTCAAAGACGCCCCTCGGGGGAGGGGGAGGGGATTAAGGATAAATATCTTGAAGGATAAGTCAAGGAAAGGAAGAAAGTTCCCTTAAATAGGCGCAAGGAAATACCCACAAGATCTGATGAAGGGAGGGGTAAACACGTGGAACCCTCATCATCTTATTATATACCCATGAAGCAATGAGGGTTTAAAATCCACCACATGAAAGAGTTAAAAAAGTTTTCTAACATAACATGATAGTGAAGCTCGAGGGGGCAGGTAGAAAAAGTAAGGCACGACATGAGTCACTAATCAAGCCAGGGCAAAGGGGTGACCGAAGAGGCATCCCTCTATCAAACCCAAAATTCCGAGGAATTAATCAATATGTATCACCTGCAAGTAAAAGCCTCGAAAAAAAGATGGGTTAATGTCGACCCCAAAGGTGTGATAGTAAATTAACACCTAAAGAAGAGGTGACTTTTTGCAAGTGCACAGGTCATTGACAAGTAATAAAAGTATGTTTGGGGTGTTCATCTCCTCAGGTACTATCAAGTTTATAATTAATGTGTTTTGCAAGTATAATAGCTTATAAGTTGCCAAGTAAAAGACAAATAACATAAATAATATTTGTTGGGTTTTTGTTAATTAAAACTAATTGCAACTAATTTAAAGAGGAAATGTAAATAACCCAAATACGAAAGGATTAAGTATGCGAAAGTTATGCTTGTGACTTGCTAGTAATCCCCGAAGTCAACTTTTAATGTTCCTAGATATAAGAGAAAACTGGATATTTCATGTACAACTCCCTTCCGGGTAGACTTGAGAAGCTAACTTCCCCAAAGTCGTATTTAATTAAGTTCAAACCCTAATGACTACCTGGCTAGTCAAGACATGTCGGCTCAGTAACGGACACCAGGCGTCTATACTCTATTTTCTTAACCAAAACCCATTTTCAGACGCTAATTCCATTACCAATATTACTCAATGTAATCAAAATATGGATTTCTATTAAAACAATTTATATAGACAACGGAAATAAACAAGTTTTTTCGTGTTTTACCTACCCGCTCTATATTTCTTGTGATACGAAGGTTTCACCTACTTACGTCCATCAAAATATCATTCTATGATGCATAGAGCTCACCTAACAAGAAATTGACTCCTTTTGCCATGGAAAATGGTTGGCATAATTCCTAATCTTGACATTATCCTTATCGCTCAAATTAATATCTACAAAATTATAAATATTTGGATTAAAACCCTCTACATCATCATTTGCACTATCTACATAATCATCACTAGAAATATAAAGATTTGTCCCTTCTTCACGGATTCCATTGGCTCATGATTCATTTTTTTACCCTTTTCCATGATAAGAAGATGGTTCAGTTCTACGCATTTCACTAACCTCGGCATAAATCTCAATAAAATTATATTGCCTATTATTTGTATCACCTATCATCGTTTTGATAGTCACATCCGCAATGTCTAGAGCATGAAATTGAGGAGGGTTTATGAAATCGTACATCACCATTTTAAATCAAAATTTACTTTTAGCATTCCAATTGCACACCTAACACCCCTTTAATCCAACATCTCCTTCGGTCATAAAAACTTTCCTTTCTCCCCTGGTATTTTTAACAACGTCGTTACCACCAAGAACAATACAACCTCCATAATAACATAGCCACATATAATTCATATTAACCTAAAAAGAAAACAAGAACACTGTATTAACACTAAATCAAGATTTAAATTCACTAAAAGTTAAATGTAAATCATACAAAATTAGAATAAGAAATTAAAAATCAAATAGAATTATTAACAAAGATAACATAAACCAATAAATATTTCTTTAACAACAATAGTTATATTCATAATATACCCAATTTAAATATTATATATTAAACCTAAATTTTGTAAGATATATACAAAAATTAAGTGAAGATAAGAATTACCTTTATGATGTAATACATAAAGAAATATACGATATTTGATGTTAAAATACGTAATTTCGAATAGGTTTATTGGTTAGTGGGGCTGGGAGGTGATAAGAGGCATAGAGATAGGTTAAAGTGAAGAGGGATTGTTGCGGTCTTTATTCTACGAAGAAGGTCATCTAATGACCGCCTTTACTTAAAGTCTGGTTCCTAAAGAATTCGTTCATCAAATGACCGCCTATAATAAGAAACCAATTTCCGACGAAGGCGGTCATTCGATATCCGCCTTTGTCTGAAACACAAATTAAGTTAAAGACACCGATTGATCGTCTTTATCTCGTTAATCTAAGTTAAAGAAAGATGTTCATTTGATGACCGCCTTTCAAAGAGGTAGTGGTCGAACTGCGGCCAGAGTGCCAGAGTTCAAATTACTTTCAAATGGGTGCTTATATACCCAATTTTTATCCAAAAAGTGCCACCCTTAAAAAAACTCCCAACTCAGCTAATGCTTATGATAGTTCATGAAAATTATATTTTATAAAAATACAAACATATAAAATGGGACTTTTCAATATATGGGTCCAAAATGACCTACTTGGTGGTTTTGGGTTCGAGCCGGTCCTATAAGGCATTATTCATTTCCTTTAACATGTGGTTGTTTTCTTCAAGAACTAGAATATGGAGCCTTGGGTTCGCGGATGAGCCCATCTTCGATGTAAATCTTATCAAAAGGAAACATGTATATTCCTTCTTTATCAATATTAAGATTCATTTTATTCAATTTAATTTCAACTTACATTTTGTATTGTTAAAATGTTTCTAATGCATTATCTTTATTTCAAAACAAATATATTTAGTTACACCTTGTGAAATCATCAATAAAGGTTATGAAATAGTTTTTTTCACTTCTATTTTGCACAAATTTGAAGTCATAGATGTCTGACATTAATAATTATAAAGGTATCAAAATTATTTATATTGATTTGAACAAGATTTTGGTTACTTTTGACTTGATGCATACTTCGCATTCTTTTTTAGAATTAACATTTACATAAGGTAATAAGTTGTATTTTACTAACTTATTTAATAAATAAAAATTAACATATCCTAATCTATTGTTATATATTAGGCGATTCAAGTATATACACACAATCGAAAGTCTTATGAATACCATTCTTGGTTACTTTTATGTAGGTACCGCGGTGATTATATTCATTATAAAAAGACTGTCAGCTACCCCTTTCCTACATACATTTCATTCTTATTTAATGCATACTTATTAACTACAAATACAAGTTTAAAACTAACCTTTGTAAGTAAGAATCTTAAAAGTACGTTCTTCACTTAAAAGTTTCTTGTAGGTCTTGAACACAAATTTATTCGAGCACACATGTTGGGTTGCTCCAGTATCTACCCTCCATTGTATTAGGATGACAACTATGTTGAATTCCAAGTCTGTTGTTTTACGGTTCAAATAGTTAATTATCTGAATATCTATGTCACATATGACTAGCTTCTTTTACTTTTTCTTTTATGTGTTTTGCCACTTGACGGTCCTAGACTTTTGCACTTCTTGTTGTTGTGGTTGGGCATTCCTTGTCCTACAATATTTTTTGGCTTCCTATGATAAAGGGTTTATTATCTTCTCATCCATTCCGTTATCTTCCTCGATTCTCAGCTTACCAATTTAATTTGTCTTATATGTTTCACTTGTTGTAAGTCCTAGTGGAGGGGAGGGGTAAATAGGACTTTAGTAATATTACTACTAATTTAAAATATTTTGAAAGATAAAATTAGAGTTAAAAAATTAGTTGGGACAGTTATCAAACACTCAATGAGCAAGAGATAAACATAAAGTGATGAAGATGAAAGCTTAAATGAAACACAAAACCAATACAAAGAATAAAGTAAATAGAAGGGTTAGAGATTACACTATCGTTTAGAGCAGTTTGGTTACCTTACATCCAGTACCTAGGATCTTCCCTTTAGGTTTTTCAAATCTATTTCCCACTAAGATTTAGTATCTATTAAGAGTGAAATACAAACAAATTACATATGATTTGTTTTTGGCTAAATCACAACCCGGCCCTGAATGCCATGAGTTATACTATATTGTGTAATTTCCTGCACAAGAAATATTTTTACTTGGAAGCCTTCTCTTTTTCAAAAAGATGAAAATCAATCTTCTCTTGATGTAATGGAACTAAGTCCTAATTTATAGATATATTAATTTAATTGTAGCTTTAAGTGTCTACAAGAAAGAATAACTGCTCCTAAGATAGTAGATATAAAAATTAGAATATCAAGTCTTCAATAAATGTATACAATTGAGTCATTGAATGTTTTAGATGGGTTAATGATGCTTGAATTATGCTTGAGAGTAGTAGTAGTAGTTGAGGATAATAAAATTTGTGTTGAATGCTTCCATGGAGGATGGTATTTATATATTTTTTTGAGACCCCTTGTTAAATAAAACTAAAATCTGGCTCAGCAAAATTGGGAACCAATTTTTGTCAAAATCAGGTTTCCGTTTTCAATGAATTTACTATTTCTTTGTTGGATATTTAAGGATCCAATTACTAAGAATACAACAGTTATTTGTTAAATCAGGATGCCATTTTTTGCTTAAAAACGAGGACCTGAAACATATTGTATTCCAGTTTATATTCCCTACAAGGTTGACAAACTGAATTGTAATTGCATATTTTATGTGATTCATCACTCAAATGGAAAAAATTTTAACCAGGAAATAATAGTTATAGAATTTTAACAATATTTTTAGTTCAAAAAAAGACCCAATCCTAAACACACACAAAGATATATCACAAAACATGAGTGAAAAATATGAAACTAGAATTGTATATTTTATTCAATAGAAAAAAATGCTTCAATGAAAACTTTCTCTTAATGAGATGTATCTAAAAAGTGATTTTGGAGAATTTATAATTCACATAAAAGTGGGATTGTGATTAAAAGATAATTTATCACATTACAACATACTTAGGCTAATTTGGAAAGTCTTTTGCCAAAATAGAATTATCTGAAAGATCGGGGTAGCCTCGTCAAATAGAATTATATGTTGATGTTTTCTCGGCAAACAATGTTATCTGATTAACCGACGTATGCTCGGCAAACAAAGTTATCCAAAATTCCAATGTAGACTTGGCAACCTAGTGAGAGAGAAGTGTCCAGAGCCTGATATAGCTTTGGCAATCCTTTCCCCACTGCTGGCACCTCCTAGAAGTGAGATAGTTAAATATAACGTCATCAGTTTAAAGGAAATAAACATTTAAGACCGATACTAACTCGTCTACCAACCTCATTCGTAAATACCGACACATTTATTGGAAAAAACACAACTGAAGAATCACTAACATAAAATTTTAGCCTTTGATCAACTAAAAAGAGTAAAAGTGATGAATTCCTTTCGATTGCATCTTAACAAACAATATTGATCTCACAAATTCAAAGTGGTATTGATAAGCCAAAATATAATGTCGGTACTTAATTTTTTTCTCAAAGGAACCCCGACAGACTTAAAGTCGAGGAGTTACGATATGCTTTAGAAGAAATGCACAAACCTTCGAGGAAAAGAGCGACTAGTCCTTAGTCCTGAACCAATGTCCCAAGGACGAGTTACGTGCACAAGCATCATGAGGAAAATATGCCCCAACATCAGGGTAGATTCCCCCAGGCTTATGTTGTCCACTCTCCCTATACTTAAACTACATCCAAGAGGACTTTTATGTATCTATCGATATTTATAAATACCTCTCGCTCTAGCAGAATCGACACCCCTGGTTACACTATTTAAAAAATCTCTTTCTCTCTGATGTATCCCTATTTTTGATATATCAATCTATACTTGAGACATCATTTTAGGGGTATTTAGTAATTAATTTCAGGATTTTTTTCCCGTTTATTCACATTTCACACTTTCTTGCCTAGTTTTAGGTGTTTTAATATTTTGTGGGATTTTACGCGTAATTTGTGTGTTATTTGTGTAGCACTTAGATATATGGAAGCTATTACACCTATGGAAACTGGTTTGAAGTGCAAAATTAAAGGAAATCCCTTAGTCAAAGTCAAAAGGAAAGAGTTTGGATATATTTGGAAAGTAAAGAAGATGCCAAAACTGCAGATATGCCCACTAATTAAAGTGCTGTAGAAATTAGGTCAAGAATTAGGATGATACTTTTATATGAGCAGATAAATCTTTCAATTGCTGTCATTTCCATATAAAGAAAATTAAATTCCGATAAGAAGGAGAGATGACTAAATCAAAATCTGCAAAGGTTTATCCAGTCCTGCAATTTAGGAATATAAATTTTGGTTAAAATAGGATTCCTTAACTTGGGGATTACTCCATAATTTGACCAAGGGACCTATATATCCATTCCTACCTTAGAGAAATCATCCTTGGTCAGTCTCTAATCATCTAAGACCAAGAGGAAGCTTTAATCAAGAGAAGAGAAGACAATAAGGAGTTCAACACTTTTCATGCCATTCCAACCCTTCACCTTTGTAATTTATTTTCTTTCTTACTCTAGTATGAACTGGTTCTATTTAGCTGATTAGCATAAGGGTATGAACCCTAGACTTGTTTTATATCTATTTTAATTTGGGATGTCCTTTTATATTTAATTGAAATTAGTTGTGATATGTCTGTTTTTATATGCTTTGATGTATTGTATGTAGTTTTTACGGAGGAAAACGTATATGATTACCATAATAGTAGTTAGATGGTTACCCAAAAGGGATGTGTAATTATTGAAACACCAAATAAACGTCTGGTGTGCGATAGTGATCCTGACGAGCTTGCCTAACTAGATAGTCACTAGGGTTTGAGATTAACCGCCGATCATTGTGCAGGGTCCCCTTACCCAAGTACCCTGTAATTGTTAGGTCGCCATCTAAGTCCACATGGAAGGGGGTTAGAGGAATATAGAATCCTGGCTATTGCATATCACACAATTCTCCCTTACATAAATAGGTTATAACACAAGGCTAGTAGGGATTACTTGCTATATCTCGAGCTAAACTCTCATACTACTTTCTTTCTATTTATTTTTCTGTCTTTACTTTATTAAATTAATTGTTAGACTCTTAAAAAACAAACAAATATTTCAGAGTCTTTTTAGCGTATTATTATTCTAACTTCTTATATTTGTATTAGTTCTACTTAAATTTCGTAGTCCCTGCAAACGAATTTTACTTATCAGTTAAACTTGCATACGATATGTGATACTTGCAACGTGATTGGTAGGGTGATAGTTCTTATCTTATATTGTCATTATTTTATCACACCCTACCAGCCACCACTCTCTCTAAAAAAGGTTGTGGATTATATACAGTTGAATGAAGTCTCCATAGCTCCTCGGGTTAAGTAATCACCGATAGAAAAAATGCTAATATTGAGCATCGAATTGTCAATAGTGAGCACACCTCCCTTTCAACTTGCCTTAGTGGATGGTTTCAGGAAGGCTGTCAGAAGTTAGTAGATCCTCGCACCTTCATCGATATCTATATAAGTATTAAGAAGAATCTCATTTCTCGGTCTTCCGGAGTAAGGTACTACATTATGTACTCTTCTCCTCGTATAATTCGATATTTCTAGCTCTTCCCACCTTCGACTTACAAATATGCATATTTGTAGTCGCGTTCTAGTTTTGTTTGTATCCTTGAGCCGAGTGTGGTCCCGAGGCTGATGGTAGTGTGATTTTTATGCTATATAAATCTCTTTTATATATCCTACCAAGTTTATGGTGATCACATCGACTAACATCTTATGTTTCCACCTTCTGAAATCAGAATCATTGAACTTATCTAGTTTATCAAGGTCGAATGGGTATAGGTATGTAATTATGTCCATGAGGACTCATCCTTCTCAGTTTTCCTTACACTTCTTTTTATTTAGTTTTCTCATATTACTATATGAATAGAAATTTAACATTAGAAAACTAGTAAAAGATTAAAGTATTTATACCCAATTCCAGAATATACCATAAAATAAAGAATGCAATAGAAGGTTTAGTAATTTTTTGTTTACTTTATACAAACCAAAGAAGGGAATGTAAGAAAATAAATATGTATTAAGGAGATTTTTAGAAATATATTTATTTTCTGGTTTACAAAAAAGTGAAACATAGTTGTTGAAAACAATAATTGAATGAAAAATGAAAAAAATAAAGCTAAATGCGGTTAAGTGTAACATTACTTGCCAAGACTCAAATTGAATCTGATTTCTTAAATATATTTAGGCCATGTTAATGTTTCTTATGTTGGTTGGGTTCAACCATTTAGATACAACATCAAAACTAATCTGATAAAACAGACACACAAATTTTTTAGAATTTCTTGCATATGTCTCTCTTATTGTTTTAATGCTTAATGCTTTGTGAAAAAAATTAAATTCTTAAATATTTTTGGATGAACAAGTATTTATAGGTGCAAGGCACCATCTTAAAAAGGGAAATAATAAGTCACTAGATGTGGAAAGGTGACTTTTCATAAAGGCACTTATTCTAAAAAGTTGCAGCTATTGGAACGTGAGTGAAGGTCATGACTATTCCCAGAAAAAACTAAGCACTTTAATTTTATAATTAACAAAATTATTTTAATAATAATATGGCCAATCTAACACACTCCACCACACATCGTGCTGACCACGAGTCGAGCGTAGCTGGTCAACATGTGTGTATTTCACTACAGATGGGCCTAACTTCCCACCCCCTTTTAGAAACTGCGGAGCCCTAAGGGATCAAGTATTGTAGATAGGTATTAACATACACGAACTCTTATTTCTTCAACCCTTTTTGATGGGGTACTTTTACATTACAAAAGTACAATTTTATATTTTCTCCAACACTTTAACTAGCCACATTGAAGACTCAATATCTCATTCAATACTAAATGATTTTGACTATATGATATCATTTTCTTGATCTCTAATATATTATGCAGCTTTGATTTATATTTAAATTCATAAACCAAATCTATTTTGAGTTAAATTGATCCATTTTAGGGAAACTCCCATTTTTTCAACAAAAAAAGGTTAATGGAACAGATAGCATATATGGTTTTCTGAAGGTAAGTTTTATACTTTTGGAGGTAAAATATACCACCAAAAGTTCTTGGAATCTGTTTTTGGTGTTCCTACAATTTCTGACATCAACGTTATTAGTTTTAATAACAATATAATGTGAAAACATAAAAATACACTTGGATTTTGTGCATTTGAAATATTGTGATCTTTATCTAAAAAAATTACTTTATATAGTTTTTTAATCAATTAATTAATAAGAATGAACATACCCCTACGATTTACATAAGGTACAAAAAATCCCTACATTGTCAATAAAGTATAAAATAACCCCAGACAACTCCAAAAAATTAAATTTGCATAAAAATTAATTACTTCAAAACATAAACCAATCTTATCCCCTATTGTTTACCAAATTTACGACTTATCCTTTATAATTTAGATAAAGTATAAAACAATCAATACAACTAAAACCCATTGCATCTTCATCTCCATCAAATCTAACCCATATACATATTCATATAACATCATCAACTTCATATTCATACCACAAATATGACCAATGCAAGATAATTTAAAAAATACATGAATTAGTTGTGCTAATTTCAGCAACATCATTGTATGATCCAAAAGAAAAAGGTGCAAACACAAACTCATATTGTGCAAACATATGGAATGATTCTGCAAAGTTCAGAAATAATTAATTTCTTATCTTAGAATTAATTTTATCAAAAACATGCAACACAAAATTATCATTCACAACCCCAACTCCAAACCCAATGATAAACTTGGATCCCATTTTACAACACCGAAACAAGCAATCTTAACATCTATAATATTAAAATTGAACTTGAAAATTATTAACAAACGTATAACAAAAAAATAACTATGTTACATAAATGAACTTAACAAAATCCAGTTTGTGTATAGAATCTTAATAAATCTAGAACAAAAATAACATCAACCATAATTTAACGAATATAAATCATATTCTTTAATCAATCCTATAAGACAATAGAGTGCGCTTTAAATCAAGTACACAAAGTGAATTATTTTGTTGTATCTAGACTTTAAATCTGATATTGAAGTCTTCACATGTGTGAAGATGCATGTGGAGACGGTGGTGAAGTTGTCAGAGGAGACAACAGTGAAGAACTTCTCAGGATTTCTTGTGGAGAGTATCACTATGATGATGGATGGTTTAAAAAGTGTATGAGCTTTTGAGATGAGATGGATTTTTCTAAGCTTTTGAGCAGATGAAGGTGAGGAAGACGAGTTGCAAGATGTTTACGGAGGCTTTGCTAGTGAGTGAATTTGTACGAATAAGAAGAATAAGTTGGTGAAAGAGGAAGTTTGAGATATTAATTAAAATAAAAAGTTAAATATGTTTTGATTAATTTTGATATATAGTGTGAAATAAAGGCATTTAATAACATTATAACTCTGGCCAATCTATCCAAAAACCAATGTACCCCAACATATTAGAAAATTAGATGAAAGGACCCATGTGCTAAGAAAGATAGATCTTTGCTGGTAGTTTTTTATTCCATAAACACTACATGACTTAGATTTTGAAGAAAACATTAACTATAAGTGCAATTAACCCAAAATTCATGTGTGTATATATAAGTATGTGTGTTTGTGTGATTGATATGTTATAATATGATCGATAACATAATGTAATTACAAATTTAAATATAATTAGTGTGATTGATAACCGTAATCAATAGCGTAATACCATTTATTTTGTAATAACACTACAACAAAATTAAAATTTTCATATATACCAACTACCTATTAATATTCTATTACAATCACAATTGTAATAGACATTTTAAAAAAACTATTTTTTTGGTTAATTTAAACAACTAAAAGTAACTTTATATAATTTAACATATTATCTTTTTTTAACGTATCTTATATATTGATGTCTCCCTATTTGTTCTAACTATTAGCCCTTTGGAGACATCCTTTTAGGTGAATAAATGACTTATTTGATAGACTTTTATGCTTATTTGATCATATTGCACTTTATCCCCTTGGAAATTAACTATTTGCATTTTTAGAGATTTTGTGCGTTAATTTGATTATTTTTAGTGCAAAGTTAATAGGTTCTTACATTTCATGAAAGACCAATCCAAGGAGGAGAAGTGAGAATTAAAGTCTTAGGGTATTTCAGTGTGCGGTTTAATTATTTATCTATTGTGAAGCTTTAAAAGATATATGGTAATTACTTAGAGAACAATTCAAGTCAAAGAAGTAAAGGAAATAAGATTTACATGGAAATAAGATGATTAAGGAAGGATATATGCAAAGAAGGAAAAGATAAAGCTGCCAAATAAATCTGAAATTCCAGCCACGTTTCAAAGACGAGTCCATTACTTAAGATTGGCTAGGAATTTGGGCGAGTGGTCTAAACCAATGGAAAGATCTTTCCGAGAAAAGCGGTTTCGAATATTGGAATGCGTCAAACAGATAAGTATTGAATGAGATATGACCAAAACAAATCAGCAGCAGAATCTTACCTTTCTTAGATTTTAAGGCTACGAATTTAAGAGTTCTTGCCTTGTCTTCCACTCCAAGTAAATTCAACCTAGGTCTTGCTAACACCTATAAATACACCCCTTAGCCTCCTCTTTTCACACACTTCAGAGAATTACACAAGAGGCGTAAGGTTTTCAAGTCAGAGCAAGAAGGCAAGGAGAAACTAGAGCTGGGAGAATCCTGTTCTTCCATCAACAGTCATCCTACCCTTCAGGTTATCAATTTATCTTTTGTATTTGAACATGAATTCCTTTTGTTTATTTTCAGTCTCTAATTTTATTATGAGCTAAATTTCCATATACTTAAAAATCGCATTGAAGGGATGAACCTTAAATAATTAATCTATATATTTGAATTTGGGATTGTTATGATTTAAATTGAATTGAGTTTTATATATTGGATATTACTTTTTTTTCATTACTATTTCTATTAGTAACAACTAGAAATTGCTTTTAGTATTTGGGATATTCACTTTAGTGGCGAAGTGATCATCCGACAGGGGGGTTTGAATACAGATCTAGGTAATACCCGTGTAATGTTCGTTATTGACCGACAGGCGTAACTAGTTACATAGCCAAAGAGGTAAAATCATATCATCCGAAGAGGCATATTCGCCTATAAAGGGTTTTATAGTACTTTAGGATAGCTCCTAGGTCCACCCGACAAGGGGCTAGAAGATATTAGAGTCCCGACTAATATTATAATTCCAATTCTACCCTTAAACATAGCATATATTATATTGATTAAGTGGATTCCTTGCGAGACTCAAGTATCTCTCTTATCTGAAGTTAGTCAATTTATTTTCTTTATTTCTTTTCTGTTAATCTACTCAAGTATCTCTCTTATTTTTACTCTTTTAACTATTGATAATTTAAAATTATATTATATTTAATTACTTTTTTATGCAAACTTTATACACATGAGTGGCACATATAACCAAATATATACAGAATTATGATAATTTTTTTTATCACATTCTCATTGAAAACCAATAAACATTTGAAAAAATATTAGGAGGGAAGAGAAACTCTAACTAAATTATTAAATTTTTACTCATATAACAATTAATAAACTTTTTTGATCTTATAACTAACAAATCCAATTCTATTTCACATAAATCGTTTGATTACTATATATTCTAACTAATATTAAAAATCAATATGGAAAAATCAAAACTTTAGCAAACTATATATACAAACAATTTACAATTATACAAATTATTCTATTATTTAATTATTATAATTATATTATAATTTTAATAACTATATAATAATAAAAGGATAATATTGTCTTCGTATATTATTCATTCACAATCTCACTCTACTAAACTAGTTACCAAGTGTGAGTCTAATAACAATATATTCATATACATCCACATTCCTATAACATACTAAGCACTTCACCTAATTACAAAGGTCACTAAAATTCCATCATATTATTGTCATAGAGGCATTTGATTCTCGCCTAAATCCATTATGTCATCCTAATCACTGCCTATGTGGTTGCCCTTACGTGGGTTGGCATCCATTTTAATTATAACAAATTAATATTTATAGGGATGATAATACCTATATAATATGGGATGTGGACCTAAAAGTTTGTATTTTAATTGATGACATTGTACACATAACATTTAGTATTGAACTACTTGATCTTAGGGAAGTATCGAGATTGTGTATAAGTATTGTAGGTTCAGTTAGGCATGGAATTGATACAAAAATAGAGCCCTCATACCCCCAAAGAGATGCAGACCGACCAACCGAAAAATACCAGTTGAGAGACGCAAAGAAAGAGCCAAAGTTTGGACCTCTGATAATGCCAAAGACCGGACTGCCGAAGGCCATTTTCGAATGAAGTTGAGAAAAGAACCAGGCCTTCGAGCCAGTGAAAATTCCAGACTACTGAAGTGGAACATATGAAGAAGGCTTAGAAAATAACTATGTCGGCCTCCAACCTGATGAAACACTGACAAAGAGAATCAGAAAAGAGTCAAGAATGTTGAAGATCAGATCTTCTAGCAAACACATTGGATACCCGATCCGATTAATCTTCATATTTGAAGACCCAACTCCAATCGGATACCCTAGGAGAAGAAGCTGGGTGGATGAAAGAAAAATTAACAGATATAAAAAACGGCTTTGAGAGTCGTTTGTGTACAAGCATTTAAAGTCGTTATTAGAGCATGAACTACTTTTTCAGTCTGCCATTCAATCAGATGGGGAACGGCTATCCAATGAGACAACATACAACCAATCAAAAACTGCCACATGGGTATCTATTCAAGAGATTTTTCCTTAAATAGAGGCTTTAAATACTCCCAAACATGGGTTTTTACACTAGATTTGAAACTTTCAAAATCAAATCTTAAAAAAGAGTTACAAAATAATCCATAGTCCATACATTTCTCTCTCTCTCTCTCTCTCTCTCTCTCTCTCTCTCTCTCTCTATATATATATATATATATATATATATATATATATATGCGTGTGTGTAATTTTATCTTAACACTTTTTATTTATCTACTCATCAAGGAGTATAGAGTCTAGACTAGGTAATTAGGCTTAATCGTAAAATCTAGGATTTTGTCTTGGTTTATTGAAGAAGTGTGATCATCCATAGATTAGACAGGAATGATTTTTGGAGTTTGTATGATGTACGCATGAAGGGTTTGAAGGTTTCTCACAATATGAAGTGGTAAATTTTGAGTGTAGATTGTACACTCATGCTTGTGTGGTGATACACAAGTGCAACACTTCACATGATTGTGAAGTGGGATGTCTTGAGCATAAATTGTATACTTGCTTTACTAGTGTTGGTGATAACATTATGGGTTTCCTTTGAAGGAAATTTTGAAGAGGTTGTAAGGTTTTGCTCCCACTTATAAGAGATACAAGGATATTCTAGTGGAGAAGATTGAAATTCTAAGGTTCATAGACATTAGACAGTGGACTAAGCCTACGGAAGCCAAACTATCCTAGATCTGTTTGTCGTATTTTCTTCCCTATCTCTTTATTTTGTACATGTAAATTGTTTGTTATATTTGCTCAATACTTTCATATTATCTTTATGCATAGAGTATTGCATGTTTAGTACTTGTAGAATTATCTTTTCGATTATTGGTTAGTATTTTTTTTCATTGATATATACTAAGTGTACTGAGTGTTTCCTTATCGTATCACAACATCCGTTTACCTGTTACTCAATCTATCTAAAAATCATAAAGAGTGAACTTTATATAGAGTTGTGGAAGTCGACTATGTTAGATTTTTAATTCCGCGTTGGTCTTATTCTAAACTATTTATTGGGTTTCAGTTGGTATTAGAACCTAACACTAATATTGATAATAATAGTTAACCGCACCTAGCACTACAACACTGAATCTATCCAAGCGGAAGGTACAAAAATTACTAGACATATGTTGTTTGTAGACACAAATTATTTTCACTGGAATAAGAATATACAAATATAATTAAAAGGACTTAATTATTTCTTATAATTAATATGTTGGCCGGTTGATTGATGATGATTGTGAAGTTTGGTAGCAAGTTATAATTATGACCATTGACTAGCCAAGTATAATTTCACTTATCAAATAAAGTGTTAAATCTTCATAAGAACTATAAAAATTCTTTCTTTTTATTTTGATTTTTTTTTAGAAAATAACATAATAGAAATAGTATTCCATAAATTTTTTCTTATAAAATTCTTGTATTATTGTTTCATATATATATGTTCCTAAACTAGTCTCTAACCTATAACGTAAATTTATTTTTAGGCGACTATTTCAAATGTTTTCTTTTTGAGTCATGTGTTATCCATTGTTCCTTTTTTAGATAATTTCTTGAACTTTTTTATTTTTTTTATAAATTTTTAAGATAATTTAGGTATTTGAAACAAAATTCTTAATTTGTAATTAAGATATATTATATTTGAAATACTCTAATTGTTCATAATATATTAAATGTCTAAAAAAATGAAAATTGTCCCAAAAAAGGAACTATAAGTAACTATGATCTTAAAAAAGAATGTATTAGAATAATGACCAAAAATTAAATTTATCATATAAAAGCAAGGTCTATTTCATAACTTAGCTCACTTTTTATTGAAAAAGAAAAAGTATTAATTAAATTTTATTGGTCAAAGAGTTATATCATCAGTCGTTAAGCAAGGGGCTACCCTTTGTGTCAAACCTCAAATCCCTTCTAGACGCATTTGAGATTGATGGTACTCCACCTTGTATTATTAGTCATAAAAAGAGTTTATTTCTAGGAATATTTGATCTTGACCACCAACTTATTAGAGCAACACTTGTCCAATATTAATAACAAAGTGGAAATTCCACTATTATTATAAATGGAAATTCCAATTAATCAAGTTTACCCAACCAATGAATTGTCTAATACGATATGCAATTGCTCTTAACTATTGACAAGTCAAAAGTACATGAAGACAATTGCACAATTATGAGACACTTAACTATTTTAACTACTTTTACAAGTCAAAACGTAACCCCTACCCCTACCCCACCCTCCTACCACAATATAAAACCAGTGCACTCTCTCTCTCTCTCTTTAGCCATCCTCACATCATTCTTCTTATTTGTCTTCTTCATCACCATCTTTACTCTGCAAATTCAAAATGTTGAGTAAGAAACTTGGTTCAATGAAGAAACTAGCCAAACTGGTTAGGTCAAATAGCAATGTTGTTGACCCTGAGCAATCACAACTTGAATGTTTGATAAGAGAACGTGAAACAATTCAAGAGACGTCAAATAAAACACCAATGGGATCGTTCGCTGTGTATGTAGGGGAAGAGAAGCAAAGATTTGTCGTGCCAACCGGCTACCTCTCTCACCCTTTATTCAAGATGTTGCTAGAGAAGTCACACAATGAATTCGGATTTGACCACAGAAATGGCTTGGTGGTACCATGTAGTGTCATTGCATTTCAAGAAATGGTAAGTGCTATTGAATGTTGCAATAGAAAGTTTGATTTTGGGGACTTAGTTGAGGAGTTCATATAGCTTTGGCTATGCGTGACAAATATCATAAAATTCGCACAATTTTCTATCTGTGGGTAATTATACATTTATAGTTTGTGAAATTCAAAGGGGAGACTGGTGGTGGCATTCCCTTTATAGCTATCGGTATGAAAAGAAGATTGAGAGGGGAGAGTTGCTGAAATGTGAACCACTCTCTCAATTCATAAGAATCTGTCATAAGTTAAAATTAGGAGTACCTAAGAAGAATTTTTTTTTTTTTTTTTTTTTTGTAGTTGGTGATCGTAAGTGCATTGTATTTCAATTGTTACTACAGAAGAAATTAACTCTATATAATTGATGTTTACGCCATTGCTTCTTCGTACTATATGTAACAATTAATCTATATATTTATACAACTTGGTGCATAATTCTAATATCATTTGAGTTTTATCTCCTTGAGTTCTTTTTGACTCATTTTATGAGTAAGTTTTACACCTTAATAGTGGAGGACTACATATGCGGAAGATCATTTCAGAGATTATGTAATAATTGAGATATTTTACTTGGTTAAATTTAATAAAAATTGAAAAAAAAAATCCTATAAACACAACTACAAAATTGACCACTAGCAACCACTAAGGCGATGTTAGTGGTCCCATATATAGTCGCATTTAGTTTTAGCTATCGTGATTAGTCGCTGATGTTTGGTCGTTAGAGGTATACGTATACGACCACCGTAGCCACCAAAGGATGGGCCCTTTAGCGGCCACACGTGTTCGGTACATGTGTGCATCATTATCGAATCACGCCTTTAATCGGTAGATACATCAGCTCCCTAACTACCCCTCCATGGTCACTTATTACGTTTTTTTCGATGCCGCTAGTATATTTTTATTTTTTGCAATCATACAATATACGGTGGTTGCTAGAAAGTATGTTTTCTAAATTTATTATTTTGTACTTGTTTTCCACCAGTCAAATCCAAACTATACAAACATATAAGAAATTATACCTTAAAATCGAGAAAAGACATCAAAAATGAATAATCAACACTTATGAGTTATTTTTTTAATAAATAAACTTATAATAACATGTTCCTTATCCCTTCATTTCAAGGTGTATAAACTCATCATCACTAACAATGTGTATGGTCTGATGGTCCTCAACCTCATCTACATACTCGTTTCAAGTATCACCCGACTCTTTCTCATCATCCCCACTAGTTGGATTGTGTTTTAATCTCTCTTGGTTGACTTTGATGTATTCTTCATTATTCATGTGTTATATAATTATGCAGTATCATTCACAATGAGTATAGGTAACGGCTTAGAGGCATTAATTGTCGACTCGGTACCATATATATATGCACTCCAATCATGCTGATCGCTCACTTTCCAAAAAAAAAAAACATGTATCACGTACCGGTCCTTTAACGTGCACTAAATGATCAATGTAGAAAACAATCTTAACTTGACTGGCCAGAATGTACGGTTCCTCTTTATACCAGAATGAGTTAGTGTCGATTCTGGTCACACCGTGTTTCATTTTAAACTTTCCTGATTCTCGGTGTTATACCATACTCACTCGAACATCGTAACTGAACTTAGTTTTCTATAATCTATTTGAAAACGTTAATCAATTCACCATACCAACTAACGTCCTCGCAAAACAACAAACACAGTGTTCCGCAGTGACTTGGTTTTTTCTTTTCTCACACCAGACCCATTTCACCCCACTAATGACAATGAATCATATCTTTACATGGAACGGTTTGGACTGCTAGCCACATACTGAAATTCTCATGTTACAACTAGATTGTCGGCATCCTTCGTGTTAAACACCTATCTATGGAAAAAATAGTGAGTTTCACTATCTCGATTATTGTTGTTATTTTGAAATATATTTTACTTTATTCAAGAGCCAGTCGTTAGATCCTTTTTGATGAGTTTTTCCACTTATGTATGACCATCTACAACTAGCATCGCCTTGTGTTCCTTGAAATACAATATTTTTTCGTTATACAAGGAATATGAAAAGAGTAACAATGATTGATTATATACCTAAAGTACTTACTCCATATAAACTTTAATCTTATCATAACTTCGTAGAATGCTCCAAACAAGGGTGTCCATGTCTGTTTAAGGAAGTTGAATGAAAGACTTTTATCCCACCGAATAGCATTGGCTCCGCATATCTTCAAAGATCGTTAAACTTGGGTTTTTACTCTTTGAGATAACATGATATGAAAGACAAAATTTCCTTCACAGCGTAACCCTCAGTTATCCAACCTTCTGGAAATGCCACATTTTGTATGTACTCCTTTAATTTCTCCAAATAACGCTCAGACAAGTATATCCAACACCTCTGCACCGGTCCACCAAGTAGTTCTTTGTCGTACAAGTGTACGGCCAGATAATTAATTACATCAAAAAAAGTTGTTAGAAATATCATCTCAAGCTAACACATCAGGACAATAACATTTTTTTCCTTTTTTCAGTTCACACATACTCATATTTCATCGACAAACCATATGGGAAACGTTACACAACCCCATGATGGTCTCCCTTACTGCTTTATGTTCAATTAATTCTAGAAGACTAGCAAAAAAATGAACTACATAATTATATGGCAGTCATGTAATTTAATTCAGATAATATTCCAAAATCAATTACAATACTATTTCTCAAAATTGACGAAAAAACCATCGAAAAACTTTTGAATCTTCAACGATACTTGAAAAGTCTATCACTTATCCGAACTCAGCACATACTTTGATTTCGGTTGCGTCACCCTACCCCTCACAATTTCAGGCAACCACAATTCCTCTCAAATGCCTAAATACATCAAATCTTGTCGTTCTTTCACGTTGTCATTATTAACTTTGTCGTCAAGGCCCACAACTGAACCAAGTAAGTTATCACGTACATTATTCTCACAGTATATAACATCGATGTTTTGTTACAACAGGTTTTTCGACCAATACAGTAATTTGAAGTATATACCCTTCCTTTTTCAGCTAAACTGTTGACTACCGTTCTCTTTATTAACTTGCCACCAAAATTCTAGTATTTTTTTGGGAAACACATAGGTCAAACTGTAAAACTATGCATAAATACTCGTGGAGAGTTCTTCTTAGGTGCTGCTCAATTCTCGCTCTTCATGTACTAAATTTTGACTTTCTAAAAATGATGTATAATTGATAACCATCGTCTGTGATTGAATTACACTATCCATTTTTTAAAACGAAGGGAAGGCGTAGATATGTCTCTTCATTTATGATACATTTTTAGATATACGAGACATAATTTAAATGGATTTTTATATTTAATGCATGATCTATCCTTTTATTTGACACATTTTGAGTTGTTAGCTACTTTTATATATAACTCTCTCTTTTTTTTTGAACAATTTAAGATGCTTTGTGTGCTAATTGTGCAGCTTCTAGGAACATGGATAGTATGAAGCACGGAGATGGAGTTAGAAAGTCAAAAGGTTGAGGACAAATCCGAGTCAAGTTGCAAAAGGAGCCACAATTACGATGAGAAACTCAATTTAATTTATCGGTAATCCCATCAATTTTTAAAATTGACAACAGTTAATTGGTGATAATTATGATCATGAAACTTATAAAAAAATAACTTTTGGAGTGTAGACTGCGTGAGATGAAATTTTCGTAAATTGAATTTTAGTTGAAAAGTTATGGACGTTTTTTTATGAAAATTCAAGCATCTAAATTTGTAAAGGGTGAATTGAGTTACTTTTGGCTCACTTAAGTTACCAACTAATGGAAAACATTTTTAAAAACTATATATACCAATATGTAGCCTCAAAACAAACCACTATAAGAGAACATGAGACAATTCAAGAGACGTCGAATAAAACACCAATGTGATTGTTTGTCGTGTATGTAGAAGAAGAGAGGCAACTATTAGTCGTGCCCACCAGCTACCTCTCTCACCCTTTATTTAAGAAGTTCTAGAGAAGTCACACAATGTTCGAGTTCGACCACGGAAATGGCTTGGTGGTTCCATGTAGTGTAACTGCACTTAGAAATGGTAGGGCTATTGAATGTTGCATTGGAAAATTTGATTTTGGGGGCATCGTTGAGGAGTTCATATAGATTTTGGTATGCGTGACAAATGTCATAAAATTCCCACAACTTTCGATCTGTGGGAAAATAAACATTATAGTTTGTGAATTTCATAGGGAACAATGGTGGTGGCATTCCCGTTATAGATTACCGGTATATGAAAAAGAAGATTGAGAGGGGAGAGTTGCTCAAATGTACCCCCTAGGAATATGTCTTAAGGTAAAAGTATGAGTACCTAAGAAGATAAAAAAAAAATTGTTGGTAATCGTAAGTGAATTGTATTTCAATTGTCATTATAGAAGAAATCAGCTCTACAAATTGATGTTTACGCCATTGATTCTCCTTACTTCATGTCACAATTAACTTATATTTATACAACTTGGTGATTCTAATATCATTTGAGTTTTATCTAAGTGAGTTCTTTTTGACTAACTTTATGAGTAAGTTTTACACCTTAATAGTGGAGGACTACAAAGAGTATGTAATAATTGGGATATTTTACAATCCTAAACTAGTTATACCAAAATATTAGCGAAACTCAACATATCATTTTATGTATTAGAATTTTTTTCCTCGCATCTTATAGAAACATGAATTTTGGGAGTTACCTCACGTATACATATGAGAGTCGCTTTGGATGCGAAATTAATTTAACTTTAATAAAATTCGATCTCACGACCTCTTAGCCTTTCCGTAATAGTTTAACCATTTGACCAACTATCAATCTTCAGCCAGTAATTAATTTACATTCTTAATATTATTCCTCCCCAATAAGAAATTGCAACTCTCTATTCAAAATTTTTTCCCTTAGATAAATAGAAATCTATTCTGATTAAAACTTCTAAATCCATCCATAATCTTAACTAATTTTTTTCATTATTTAAGATTGAAATTGTGTCTCAACTAGTTGTTCGGTCACTTGTTTTATCGAAAAATATTACTTCCATAGAACTGAGTCGCCTTCACCCAAAAAAGGTTGCATAGTGAAATGAGTCGCCCTTTCCCGAAAGGGTGTACCCTTTGGTTCTTGTATGAGCAAATTCTAGTTTTAGACCATTATTTATTAATTAAAAATTTTTTAGACCATAATTTTCAAAAAATTAATTTAAAGGCTAAACATATTCAAAAGTGTCATTTTTAGGTCATTTCATAAATTCTGTAAAATATTTATAAACTGGGTAAAAATTAATAAGGGGGGCCAGAATCAATCCTGGCCACCACTTATGTTTAGCTAGATTAAATCCTGGTCACCACTTATGTTTAACCAGATTTAATCCTGGCCACCACTTATGTAGATAAATGTGGACCATTGAAAAAACTCTGAAATATAATATAGATTTTAAAGTTAATTTGGACATTTCAAATAAACTATATCTTTATTTGAGCACATCACAAATTAGGAACTTTTTGAAGTGTCCAATTACCCCTAAAAACTACGAAATATCTCACAAAATTAGTGAAATGGCCTGAAAGTCACACTTTTGAATACGGTTGGCCTAAAAATTGTAAAAGATGTGGATTAAAAATGTTTTTGACCACAAAATAGAAATTGGCTCTTCTTGCATTGAGCTAAGTTAATGAAAAGCTCTCCTAGTCTCAAATCCCAATGCAACACCAAAAGATCCAAAACCCCTACCGATCAACCCATCCACCACCATTAAACTAATCCATAACCACCGCTATTGTGTTTTGGCTTTTGTCACATAAGTATTGTTATGCTTTCTTTATTATCTCTCCCTCTCCTCTCCCTATCTTCTTTTTCTTCCCTGACTAACTCTCTCTTAGGGATTCAGAGTTTGTCATGTTTGCTCTCTTTCTATACTTCACGGTAAACCCAACCTCCATTGATATTGGTACTTCACTATTCATAAAGCAACATTCTAATATCAGTGAGCATTACAATCTCATTTAGTCCTTTTAGCATTTAAACCTCTTGAATCACATTTATTTTTGTGTTCACTATGCTATTTATAGTTTCATTTGTTTAACCATTGAGTTCTTTACTAGAAATAATGGAAATGGTCTGGAAAACGAGGACCTCATCCTTGATTTTAATCATAACTCACTGTATGCTAATCTTGAAGGCCCAAATCTTATTGAAATTTTTTTCAGTAAAGAGCCACTTAGCTTTGCTTTCTTCAAGCGAACTGTTTTAAAAAACTAGGTATCAAAGAGTAGCATTGATCTCGAGAAAAAAGGTATCAATGCATGCGATATCAAATTAAAACGGAAGTAGACCTGGTTAGAGTTTCTAAGATGAGATTGTGGATTATATCAAGCGAACATGTCCTTATTCATAAATGGACACCAGGGGTTGCGCTCTCTGAAGAAGATAGGAACAAATTAGTGTTTTGGATACAAATTCATGGAATACACTAACACTTATCAAAGAAATCAATGTAAGGAATATATCTATGCAATTGGGAAAGGTCAATGTAGTTTGGCTTCCTATTATTAAAAGCTTCAAACAGTTTGGGTACCCAAGGGCGAGAACTGAATGGAATGTCAATAGGCCTATAGTGGGAAATTTTAGCATACATTCAGACCAGTGTAAGAAGATACGTGGAACGATCAAGTGTAAACAATCTGGAGATGTTTGTTTTTATTGTGGCCTCTTGGATAATCAATTAAGAAATTGTACTAACAAATATAAACTCAAATTCAAATTTCTTATATCGATTCATAGAGTATTCTAGTTGTTTCTTGAAGAAAATAAGGACCAGGCGCCTAAATCCTTTGGAAGATGAAGAAACCGGAAAGAAGGTAATGCGATACAAGATGGACAGAGTGAAATGACATATTTAGACATGCCAGTTTGCTCTAACAAGGAGTCGTTCCATTCAATTCTAAGGGTACTAATGTCAAATAAATTAGACTAAGCAAAGCGGGTCCTCGTGGGAGTGGGTCGAATAATTTTTAAACCCCAAAAATATATATCACCTTTGATGAAATATTAACTAGTTCAACAAGTATTTTCTTTGGTTCATGAAACAACTCAATCATAATAGCTAAAGAGATCATTATCATGTTTATAAAGATAAGAAGACTTTTATCATTGATAAGGAACCAAACCTCAAGCTCGCAAAACCTAACCCCCAAATTCACCATTCAGGTAACAAGACACCTCCAATCACATAGTTTATCAAACGCCTTAACACCATATATCCTCTTGAGGATAATATCTTATACACTAAGGAAATATAATGCGAAAAGAGGAGAGTGTTGAACAAAAACTACATTATCATGTAAAAAGAGTGGAGAAGCATAATGAAGAATTGAGAAGCCAATGCAGGTTAAGTGATGAAAAACAATACTTGAGCTCGACCAGAAGGTATTGGTGGGGGCAAAGGTGTGATAAATAAAAAGATAAATAAAAATAATAATAAAGGACACACCCTTGACTACCACGAGAAACTCACTGCAAGTATTACAGATCGTTTGCAAGTTTACAACGTAATTTAGTTTAGTTTAATTATCAATACCACATATATTTCTCTTTTATTTTAATATAATAATCATTAATTTAAGGTACCATATTAACATCTCAATCTTTGTAAAAACGATAAATACCGTACTTGTTTTGGTAAGCAAGTCAGTCTTTATAATAATTAAGGGTCAAACATTCACAGTTGCAAAATATTGGGTAAAAAACAAAACCCAATAAAACTTATTGGACCAAAACGATATTGTTTCCCATTTAGTGAGGGAAAAACAATGTATAACATACTAGATTAATAGGAAGATAAAACCTAAAAGTTAGAAATTTCTTCATCCATTAGAGAGATATCTCTCTAGCTTCCGGCAAGCCAAACCCTAACTCCTCCAATTGCAAAGTCGCAGTCTTTATCCCTTCCTACCCAAAAGATTTTAACTTTCTCATATATTCAATCATCTCTGATACAGTATTATCATACATTATCTATTTACTTAGTGCCTTCATCTGGAAAATATGATTGTTTCATTCAATCCATCCTAGTAATTTTTTTATCATAATCCCTTTATTTACTCTTTTCATACCATTTGATAATTTCTTGCCACTTCAAAGATCGGAGATTGATTCATGCTTTCTCAATGTATTTCACCCAAATTCGGTTATTGAACAAACATTCCCAGAAGATGTGATCTCTATTCTCACTAGCTATCTTGCTGAATACACATAACATGTCAGATTTTGTTCCCATTTCAACAACGTTTGCTTTGTTGGTATTCTATCCAATATTACTAGCCAAATCATGAATTTATATTTAGGGAGGATCTTAGTGTCCCATATATGATGTTGTTCCATGATATAATTGTTGATTTGACCCTTATTAACGTATATATCTCATTTGTATTGAGGTTACCTTTTTTATGTACTCCCAAACTACAACATCCTTGATTCTATTTGTGCATATATTTTTAGCAACCTCATTCATAAACTTTAGTATAGGCGTCCATATCTAATTACCTTCATGTAAAAACTGAGATAATTTACTGTATACGTAATAACCTGAAGCCATATTGCTATATTGTAAAATCATTGAGATGTTTGTTATTAGGAAACCAATAGTCCCACCAAATAGAAATACTTTTGCCATCTCCAATTTGGTATGCGTTCAATATTTTGGAAAACTCTCTACTTTTTAGAATCTTTCTCCAAACCCAAGAACAATATTGAGGGATCGGTATCTGCCAAAAGGATTTACCTTTAAGTAAATTTAGATGCACCCACTGAGACCACAAAGTTTCTCTTGGAAGGCAGCAACCCCTTTACCTGAGCAATTTTATTACTTGGCGCCCCGTACAATTACTGGGTGGTGTCGCCTAGGGTGTGATAAAAATAAGATAAAAATTAGCCAGAAAACAATGCACTTTCACCCTAGACAAGCACAGTACTGCAAGTATTATAGGACGTATGCAAGTTTTAATGGTAAGTTGAATTCGTTCTCAGGGACTTAGTGTGTTATACGAATAAGCAGAAATTACGAGTAGAATGTAATTAATTAAAAGACAGAAGGTAAACAGGAACGACAAATAAATAAAAGATAAGAAATATGATATGAGAAGTATAGCTTAGTTTTTGCTAGTATGCACTAATCCTTCTAATTCATTCTATCAAATTCTAGTTAATAAGGGAGATAATTAGCTCTTAAATACTTAGTCAGGATTCTAAATTCCCTCTCTTAGACCTGGAGAGCGACTAAGGGGGCTACAGACACACCACGAGGCTATTTCAAATAGGGTTATCAAGCGCTACCAAGGCCCTAAGCAATCAATTCCAAACATAGTGATAGTGGTTAAAATATACCCTAATGACTATCTAGTTATAATTAGTGTTGTCAAGACCAATATCGACACTAGACGTTGCGCACCCAGCTAAGGTGATCATCTAACTACTATTAAGGTAATCCTAGACGTTGCGCACTACAAGGAAAACAGGCAATAAATCAAAACACATAAACAAATATATAGGTAAGCAGCTAATATCAGATTAAAACATATAATTCCCAAAGAAACTTAGATAGAAAGAAAATAGAATTCATAGATTATACATAATGCAAAACCCAAGCTATGAGAAAATTAGTTCATACCTGAAGGAAATAAACTAAAAGAAAAAAATAAAGGACTTCATCTTGCACTCTTCAATCATTTGGATGATAATAAACCTAAGGACTAATTTATGTGAGGCAAGGATGAATTACAAGTGATATAAGGGTGTATTTATAGGTGTAGAGAAGCCCTAATTCGTTTTCTTCAAGGAGAAGGAAAGTAATGGACTCCTAGCCCAACTCAAATTCGTAACCATAAAATATGAGATCAGCCCCGTTTTTGTTTTGGTCCTAGCAGCTTCAATTCTTATCCGTTTGACGCGTATGAGTAGTCGAAATTTATCGTGTCAGAAAGATATTTAACTTTGCTCTTGATCGTTCTTCCAAATTCCTCACCGATTTTGATATATAAGCTGACTTGGTAATTAATTAATCTCCATAATTATCTTTAAAGTTTCACACTAGATAAACAATTAAACCTAATATGCTCTAAAAATAATAATTCATTAAATCAGGACTAGAAATTGGAAAGTGTAATAATTCATAAGAAAATCGACTAGAAAGACTTCTAAATCACTAAAAATGATGTCTCTGACTAATATTAAATCATCACAAATGAGGAGACATCACTGGGCATAATGTTCTTAGTTGAGATTTTATTCGCACTCTGGGAGCTACCATTTTACAATAATAAATATTTCCAAAGTTAAGATATTTTACTTCATACATTCGTGTTGTCCTTACGACTTTTATTCTACAATAATTCTTTTTACACTTAGAGCATCTAACGTTCTTCGAGAACCTTTAGTATTACGAGAATTATTCGTATTTCATATGTTGTTCTCTCGCGCTTTGAACATCTCATGATCCTCAAGATCCTTTTATACCTAAGTACTTCTCGTGATGATAACGTATTATAAAACTAGCATTGATAATTCCAAATATACAAAAATTCTTACAAACTCACGTGCTTGGGAGCTAAATTTTACTAGAAAATATTTATGCATGTCATACCCCATAGGTAAAGTTCACATATATAAATTGTATGTTGCATCGGCGTTTTATTTTAAGCTCACTGCACGAAATATTATCAATAAATTTTAGATAATTTCTATTCAAAAAACGTACATGTAAACTTATAATTTTGAATTATATGAATATGGTAGAGAATCGTGCTGATAACGTGTTATAAAATTAAAAAAGTAAGGAGTATAATACTAAGAGAGAAATGTAATCTCATATTATTTATTTAGTAAAATTTAAATCGAATACAAAATTATACAAATATCGAATTAGTATTGAATACTTATCAGTTACGCAGATAGTTTAAGGTGTTGTAATCTCAAACAGGTGATTTATTATAAGTTACTGCAAATTGTTTCTACATATTGTGACTTTAATCAAAGAATATATACCAATAAATATTTTATACCACATACCTCTTTTATAATTTCTCAAAATTACTTTTATGTCATAAGAATTAAGTTTTAATGGAGAAAATACTTCCATCGAATATTTGATGGTCCAGTACTAACAGTGTTATGATAAATACTCTATGTTTATGTTATGCAATAACTAATTATAGTAACTAAATAGTTAATCTAATGACATGTGTTTTATCAATATAATTAAAAAATATAATTTAATATTGGACCATCTAATAATATAAGATAGAATCTTACCTTTAGCATATGCATATTTAGCGAAGTAGAATCGTCATTTAATTGGGATTTGATTTGGAAGCTACAATGCTCACAAAAAATATATTATGAATGAGAGCGAAGTAGAATCGTCCTTTAATTGGGATTTGATTTGGAAGCTAAAATGCTCACAAAAAAATAAATTATTCCTTTGGAAAGTTGTGTTAAATCGGATTGGAACAGCGGAGAATTTATACGCTAGAAACATAGTTGATTCGAGGAGATGCGGTGTTTGTGGAGCAGAAAGGGAGGATCTTTTACACTTGCCTTTAAATTGTAAAGTTTCTGTTAAAGTATGGGACTTACTTGGTCTTCATGCAGGGTCAAGATATTTTAGTTCAGCTGCGGCATGGAGGACGGACTCGCTGGAATTCGCGCGATATTGCTGCCGCTGCCATGTGGACAGGACCTGCTGCCGATGAAGACCTGCATCACCTGGACGTGGACCTGCAGCACGTGAGAGCTGGACCGTTGCTGGAGCTGGACCGGGAAGAGCTGCTGGCGCTGAACCGAGGATGGGAACAGCAGCAATAAGCTCAAATAGATACTGCCAACCGTGAACTGTCCAGGGACCAACCTGGAATTCAACCTGCTTCACTGTTTTCTGCAAATGAAGCTCCTGGAATTGGCTCGCAAACTTCAGCAGCAAGAGAATATTGGGTCGAGGCCCATCTAAAATCCAAAGCGCAGGTTGGAGGCCTTGATTGGCCATTAGTTTTTGTGGCAACACTTTGGATCATATGGGTAACGCGCAACTCCCTTCTTTTCAAAAAATCAGTTAATGTCCCCCATATATTGGAACTCAAGCGAGAAATTTTCTCCTTAGCTAAGAATTTTGTTCTAGCATGGGGAAAAAGTTTTGACGGGGGTATAATAAAGGTGGCAAAAAATATAATGGTCAAGTGGGTTAAGCCTTCCATTGGGTTTAAATTGAACGTTGATGGTAGTTTTTCCCCGCTAATGGGACCGCCGGAATTGGTGGTATATTGAGGGATAGATATGGCTCATGTATCGCTGGATTTGTAGGTAATTGTGTAGCAGATTCTTCGTTCTTTTCGGAATTATTTGCTTTATACTTTGGACTGAAATGGGCTATCAATAAGAGGGCTTTACCTCGCTAAGTATTGAAATAGGTTCGGAGGAGCTCCACGCGCTAGTGAAGGGCGGTGGGAGCTCAACTCACTATGAGATGGACTCGGGGAAGTTTCATGCGCTAGTGAAGGGCGGTGGAAACTTAGGTAGTCACACTGTTTCAATCGTTAATGAATGTTGCGTATTACTAAGGCGCTACCCCTGCCTTGAGGTGAACCATATATTCAAAGAAGCGAATTTTTGCGCGGATAAGTTAGCTAAAGTAGATGCATCTACGAACACACAACCGATGGACTTTGAAGGGCCTCCTAGTTATCTAACGAAATTGATTATGAGAGATAGAAGTGAGCGAGTAACGACAAAAGTTGCTTTAATTTCTGAATAAGAACTATAGTTCTTCTTGTAATAATTTTTCGTAAGGGCTTTAAAGCCTCTTATGTATGAAAAAAAAAACTAAATAAGACAATTATCAACAGGACACTTATATTAATCGAAAAAGGTGAGTAAAACTAATAGGCAAATCTTTTCTTTTTATTTTGTCAAGATACATATTTATTAAGTCTCAAACGAGATTCAAGGTAAAATACTAGTCCAGAATATAACAAACTTAGAAACATAGCAACACCAAATAAAAGCAGCTTCAGCTGATCTAAACCCCAACTCAATGGTAATTAAAAAAACCGTGGCGAAGAACATCACTGCTTCTCTGGTCGCTAGTGAAATCCCTCCTACAATTAGAAGTATAAAAATCAATTGAGCTTAAATAAAATCACGTATAAACTGAACGTACAATAAATATAACAAACTTACCATTCAGTTGCAATCATTTAGAATAATCCTTTTTATTTCATCAACTAGCAATTGCATTTGCTCTCTGGAATGCAAAGGCGATGGATATAAGATTGTACAATCCAATGCCCCGTCTCTTATTGTGTCAAATATAGCAATAGATGGACCAATACCATGTGCCGAGCTGCAATTAATGTAGTCTAACAAGCCTATTTCTTCGTGCAATAGGTTAGAAGAATCGATCACTGGATCTTCAGTAAGAGAAAGTAATGAAGTTCTGAATGATGAAGAAGGTGTCAAACCAGGGCTGTCTATGGCCTTGCGCATAAGAAAATTGAGATCACTCATATCTGAGAAGTGCTTGTTGTTGCTCTTAGCATTTGCGAAAGAAGTGTAGGCTTTTTTTGCCAAATCCCATAAGTTCTCACCTCCATCAATATCACGTGTATTTAGGATAACTGAACTATAAAAGCCTGCATCATTAGAAGATGATGTAAAACTCATAAAGCAATATTAATTAAAGCTAAGAGCTGGTTCAGTTATTGGTATATAACATTTCCTAGCAACTTTGAAGATGTGGAAATCTTATGAGCAAGAATTAAAAAAGAATAAGTAAAAAATCATAAGATTAACAACAATTTTTAAGATAAAGAGAATATAAATCAAAAACATTTGAAATAATGTAAAACATAAAGACTCAGCTCATCTCTTCACACTCATCGGCCAACCGTACCACTACCAAGCCGCCAACACGGAGACCATTCTCCACCAATATTAACGCTGCTACGCCATCAACGAGAATAGACATCGACCAATTAATGCTTTTTTAGAGTTTTCAAAGAGTTCGGGGGACTAGTGAAATTTTCAAAATAAAATATTGGGTGCCCATAAACATTTTTGTTGTTTATAATTTTTTTTTTTGAGCAAAATCGATCAATATTTTGTTTCTATTAATTGCAAGGTTGATCCTTATCTTGCAAATCTTGCGAAAGGTGCAAAATAAAAAGATAAGAGACTAAAATGTTACATTTAGAAGATTTAGATTAAATTGTTATATGATCAAAAATAAAGAACCAAATAAATTATTTAGGGGCGTGTATTTAATAGAGAGTCTATAGGATTTTTTTGGAATTTAAAAGTTGAGAGGTATTCAATTAAGAGTTTAAAGAGTCTTTTAAAATCTTGGTGTATTCAATTACGATTCTAAAGAATCTTTTAAAATCTTGGTGTATTCAATCTGGATTTTAAACAATCATTTAAAATCTTAGGATATTCAAAAGTCTATGGATTTTTTTGGATTTCATTACCTATTGGATTTTATAGGATTTTGAAGAACAAAATTTTTATTTTGAAATCTATCATTTTACCTAGAGATTTTGATGGATTTCTTCATTAGACTATTTTCTAACAAATTGAGAAAAAAAATTAAAAATAACTTATGATATATTTTTCATGTGCGACTATAATTAAAAAAAAACTTTATGAAAAAATTAGTCATAACATTATTGTATCAATTAAAAAATTCATTAAAAAATTTAAAGTAACTCATGATATATTTTTTATGTCCGACTATAATTAAAAAAAAAACTTCATGAAAAAATTAGCCGTAAAATTATTTTATGAATTAAAAAACTCATTCATGCTATTAATATTTTTCATGTTAACCATCAATTATAAAAATTACATAAAAATTTATACACAAGACGATTGATTCAGTTAAAAAACTCATGAGATATTGTTCAATTAAAAAAAATCATGGAGAGCTACAATATATTATATGGATCCAGTTAAATATAATAATGAACCTATAATGATGTCTCGTGATTAATTTTTTTTTTTTCATTGAGAACTACAGTTTCAAAAGAAACATGTGGTTACATTGTGTAATATATTATGTATGACATATTCTACTACTTTGACAATTTCAAGTAGTACTTAGTTGTTTTCGTTCGATGAAATTAACATTAAAGAACATTTTTAAAGTCATTAACACATTGGTAAAGATCCTGGTCTAACATAGAACCAACAGATGTGTAAATAGCTTATTTGGTTCTTTATTTTATATACTTTGATAGTTTAAATTATTGATTAAATATATAGAGTTTGCAGTAATTTATTTTAAAGCAGTTACATTGCCATCAACCACATTTTATTGTAATTTAAAACCTTAAGATAATAAACCTGAAAAATAGTATAATTCAATTTTTCATAATATATATGTGAAAATATGGGTCCGATATTCAATTTGTTTAAGAGTAGAGCATTTTTAATTCTTGTGAAAAAAATAAAAAATTGTATGTCAAAGTCCGGCAAAATATATAAAGGATTTACAAAAATCCATTCAACTTACACAAGATTTGAAAAGAATCTGCAAGAATCTGTCAGAATCCGTAAAATTCTGTTTGGATTTAAAACAATCCATAAAATCTGCAAAGTCTATAGACTTTTTAAAGTCCAAAAAAATCCATCAGATTCCCAATTGAATACACCCCCTTACTGAAACTATAAGATTACTTGACGTGTAACCATTTCATTATTGCAATTTAGCACTCAAAGGTAATAATTCAATTCTATGGTACATTAGTTGCGACTCTTGGGGGTTTTGTCCCCTAAATTTCACTATAGATCCCTACACAATGCAAAAATTTCAATATATGATTTCATACTAAATTATTTTGAGTTAGTCGCACTACAAGTCTCTACACTGGGTTTTCTTTGAGTTTATTGCACTATTGAGTCACTGAATTATGCAAATTTGCACTACAAATTACTGTATTATGCAAAAATTGCACTATATGTTCTTGTATTATGACTATTTGTCCTAGATTATTAAGCAAATATTACACTATAGATCCCTATATTATGCAAATTTATACTATAGGTCTCTATGTTAAGCAAAAATTGCACTATGTATCCCTGTATTGTGCAAAATTTACCATATAGGTCTTTGTATTATGCAAAAATTATACTATATGTCCCTGCATTATGCAAATTGATACTATATATCCCTAAATTATGCAAAAGTACACTAATTTCCCTATGTTACGCAAATTTGCACTATATGTTCCTACAAATTTGCACTATATGCTCGTGGCCCAATATTTTGCAAAATCGCACTAAAGATAACTGTCTTATGCAAATTTTACACTACCCTGAATTATCCAAAATAACCTACAGTTTAGCATAGAAACAACAAATATTATATTCTAAATCAATAATCAACTTTTACAAAAATATAATAGAAAAAGATCATTAGATGTTGTCGCTAAAGGTAACTGTACAACACCGACCAAAAATAATTGTCCCAAAATGTTGTTTTCAACACACAGTAAAGCGACGAACGTTTAGCGACGATTTTCCATCGCTAAAGGTCAAGGTAGGTCATTAGCGACTAAAACACGAGGCTTTAGCGATAACGAATATCGTCATTCAAGACCTTCAATGTGTAGCGGTGCTAATAAATGCTTAAATTTGTATCAATATAATCCAAATAATTACCAAGAAGAAAACTGCAAAATGACTATACCTCATAGGATATGGCAAGAATAATAATGTAATTAAGCTAAGTAATATTTACCAAAATGATGATCACTAAGAACTGGATCAAGAAGTGAGCGACAGTCAACTAGTGTTACAACTGAATATTTTTCACGTTGGCCTTTTGGAAGCCTTTTCGAAGAACGAGTAGCAATTAAGCAACTAGCTGCCATCAATCCACATAACTTAATCCCTTTCGACTTGCAACCCTATAAAATCACCAAATAACTTGAGCTTGACTTGGAACTGATTATTTATTGTTGCCAAATAATTATTGTCTAGTTACTTGCTTAAATATCCTACCCTTATGAAATTTGATTTCAAAACTTAAACATTAATTATTGGAAAATATTTCCAACTATTAAAGCAAATTATACATTATATACTATCAATCTTTTAACACTTAAACATTACAAATTAATAATACATTATGCATATAATGGCGAAAAAGAAATTAGTAACATTATGTTTGAGATTGGATTACGTTGATTGGAGATCGCTTACCGAGATTATAGCGGCAGTTTCTTTTGCATTAAATTGCAATCTCACTACTTGTGATTCCCTTGGAGAATGAGTATCCTTAAAATCCAAATTGGACAACCTAAAAGAATTCAAAGTTACACCAAGCATGTCCACCCCTCGTGCCCAAATTTGTTTCTTAGC
This sequence comes from Nemophila menziesii, assembly GCA_029959085.1. Lineage (NCBI taxonomy): Eukaryota > Viridiplantae > Streptophyta > Magnoliopsida > Boraginales > Hydrophyllaceae > Nemophila > Nemophila menziesii. Next base: position 140,105,441 of record JARWIR010000001.1, on the reverse strand, counting down.
TTTCTTTTTAGGAATACAACTCTCGATTGTCAAACCAACCTCATAAGTTTTTCCTACTTCCATTTTTACCCCTACATTTTCTTCTTTTTGACCTTTGATCAGCAACACCAACTCCCTTAGCATTGTTGCCGCCGTGATCCGGTCACATGCTGACGTGTGAAGCCGTAAAGCAAGGACTGACTTGTCATCATCTAAAGTGTACATACTTGCAAAGAAAACATCTGTGTCAGTATACGATGAAGGGTCAGGATTTTGCCAACTATTTCGGTTAAGTTCGTGCTCAACAATGAGTTGCAAAGGTGAGATAGAAGTGTTGGTTAAGCCTCCTTGGAGAATCTGAGCCGTTGATGATTGATTGAATGGCTGGATATGGATGTTAGGTGAGGAGGGTACGATGAAAGAAGAAGTGTTTGAAGTGGGGTTGAAGTGAATCTTGGAGTTGAGGATAGGGTGGGTGATTTGAAGTTGACGGAGGGCATTTTGGAGAAGTGAAATATGTGGTGGTTTTGAGAGGAGGAGGGCCAAGACTGTAATACCAGTGCCACCAGGTACGGCCTTGAACCAACTATGCTCCGCACTGCCTGCTGATCGGCTTTTGATTTCTGACATTGAAGTGGTGAAGTGTTTCGAACTAAAGCTTCTGAAATATATAGTATGTTTAAAGACTCAACAACCAACCTAATTAGCTGAAAAATCAAGAAGCATTCAATTATCAAACCTTCCAAACTTTATACCTCTGACATATTACTCCCTTGTTTCACAAATGATTGTCCAATTACTAGTAAATATATAGTTTCAAAATATTTATCTACTTAAAATATCAAAACACTTTTTACCTTTTTTTCATTATAATTTTTATTAAAAAATTAAAATTTACATTTTTAATACATATTTAAAATATTATAACACTTTATGAAAGGTATTTTTATAATAGAAAATACAATAATTACATTTCTTAAATTGTATAAAAAGCAAAGTAAATAAATATTTTAAAACGGGAAAAGTAATGTACCAATTTTTGTCTAAACTGTCATTCTGTTTCTTTGCAAACTGGAAAGGGACAAACTTAATAGCAAATGGATAGGTTTGGTGAAGTAGGTTTTTTAGGATTTCTTATTAGGCCTAAATTAATAAGATTGGCATTCTATTTTACAAATATATAATTTGGTCGATACTTGATATACCCATTTATTAATTTAATTTCAATCATAAATTTAATATCTTAGAAGGATTTTAAATATAGTATGAATATTAACAACAAGTTGATTTGTTTCTTAATATGGTTAAATTGTTTCTTGATATAATTAAATTAATTGTTAAGATTAATTTATCAATAGGGCCACTTTTACGTGGCTCTATCTCTAGCTCCTTTTATTATATTTTCGGAATAGTCAATTTTCTCCCTATACTTTTCCAATTGCTCTTATACATGGACGGGTTTAAGCCTTTAAGGGCGAAGCTGCAGCCCTCCCACAAATCACCTCAAATTTGTCTAAAAAATCATTAAGATTATAATGTTGGTAAACTAATACAACAGTTCCCGCACTACAACAAAACTGTTGTTTAGAGATAATTTACCTTAACTGAAGAGATTACTCTAAGGTGAAGTGATTAAACCCTAATTCCAAAGAGTACTCAGAATAAACAAAAAACCTCAACTAAACCCTAAGTGAGGTGTGTATGATAGATAGATGTTGGAGAAAAATTTCGGGAAGTGAGATGTCGGAGAAGAGAGATGAGACATCGAAGAGACACCAGAAAAGAAAAGGTTGTTGTGGATGTGCTCAGTTACAACGATGAGGATAAATGAGCGAGAAGAAAATTGATGATGAGTGGCTAAAGATGGAGATGAGGTAAATTTGGATGTCGCAAGGAGAGTGAGGTGAAGAGCTTAATATTTGCTCCAATTTATCGAGACAAATTGACCGGTGGTGGAGATCGACAGAGATAATTGAAAGTGAAAATTGAAGGAGATGTCGAGAAACACTACAAAAAATGTTATCTTTAGCGGGAAAATCCTCCGCAAATGCGGATTTGGTAAATAATTCTAAAATCCGATGGTTAATGGATGCGGATTTGGTTATCGTTTTTCTTAATGGATGTGGATGTGGTTATACTATTTTTCGTGGATATCTGATCCGTTGACATCCCTAATTGCCAACGTGTACTAAATTTGAGTAATGATATATACCACCTAAATTTATACCACCTATAATATGACATGAATTGGTTGGAAGTAAATCATTAATCAAATCAAAAAAATAAATAGATTAACGATTTTTAACCAACCAATTCATGTCACGTCATGAATAGTATATTTGGGTGGTACAATTTTAGGTGGTATATATTATTATTCTACTTGCTATATGGTTAAAAAGAAAGATTAATACCTAAAAAAAACTCTCAAGTTAAAGTTATTTTGTTATTATAACATAACACATGTCATTAGATTAAAAATTTAATTACTTTTGTAAGTTTAAAACATGGGGTATGTGTATGAATATCATTGGTGTAGGATAATCCTATATTGGTTGGAAGAATTTTCCATTTTTCTTTTACTATATCTATTATTTTTTTGAGTTATGAAAAAAATCTTAAAACTTAAATATATTTTTTTTTTTGGTCCAAAATATACCTTCAATTAAAAACCATAAAGAGTTAACCAATTCCCGAAGGAATTGATTCATTACGAATAATTACAACTAACCTACTAGAGTACGCAACTAGTTGCGAGCCTAACATATTGCTAGCAAGCTTATGTTTGGCTATCTCATCGGCTAAGCTATTCCTATTTCGACTAACCCATCGAAAAATAGGTTTACAATTTTCAGAAATACAATAAATGCTCTTAATAATATTACAAATCATTGGAATGCAATTAGAAATGTTATTCTCCAAAGGAAACATAATCTCTTGACAATCACTCTCGATAATAACTTGTGCATCCTTAATTTCTCTCGCAATGACACAAGCTTTGAGGATTCCAAGAGCTTCGGCCTCAAGTGGAGAATCTGCATGAACATTCCAAGCTTCGCAATATAGCACCTTTCCTTTATTGTCCCTGTTAACACAAGATATAGCAGCTTTTTTATTAATAAATGAGGCATCGCAATTGATTTTGATATGATTTAGTGGTGGTGGGATCCATTTATCCTTACTCAGATCATTTTTGTTACTAGCACTTTTGTTATCATAGCCATTTGGTATAATTTCCGAGGTATTGTTTTGGGACACTTTATCCTTCAGTGAATTATTAACATCCTTAGGATAATTGATATTTTGATATTCATTCCATTCTATTCTTGCTTTTTCTAAAACCTGTAAAGGTTCCAGTTTTACAAATTTATACTTGTTATCATTTCTAGCCTTCCATATACACCATAAGAGTGTACATATCTGTTCAAGAGCAAAACTTTTATCCCTCTTTTTTGCTTTCAATTTATCAACAATTACTGCCATCCAAGAGTCTAGACGAGTAGAATCTTGGTTGCAAGTATGAATGTTGAAGGGTGAGGCAAACCATAAGGCTCTAGTCCATTCACAATTCAAGAGTAAATGTTCAGGAGTCTCAATTTCCTTGTTGCAGATATCACAAAAAGGGGAATTGATTACCTTTTTATTATATATATTATTATTTGTTGGGAGAAGATTCTTTAAGGCCCTCCAAATAAATTTTTTAACCTTTGGTGCTACTTTCATATTCCATACTAATTTCCATATTTTCATATCAATTTCATAAGATGAAGATGGTTTAGGACTAGGTTTTCCAGAGGACTCCATCTCTTTCTCGTTTTTCAATATCTGATAACATTTTTTAACTGTATATAAACCCTTTGAATCCTTACTCCAGATAGGTATATCATTACCACCTGAGTAAGGTATGAAGGTGTTTAAAATATTATTAGCTATATCCTGTTCAAATTCTTTTTTAACTAAGTTAATATTCCATTTTCTCTCATTTGTAACAAATAGGTCATTAACCTTCTTAACTGTATCACTTTTTGGTTGTATAATTTCATTTTGATCATGAATCCAAATATCACTGTATAAATCAATATTCAGGCCATTACCAATTTTCCACTTAATATCTTTTTTAATCATTTCTTTACCTTTTACTAGGCTTCTCCAGCCCCAGGAGGGTGAGTAGCCTAGTTGAGCCTCCAAAAAATTACTGTTAGGGAAATATTTGCCCTTTAGTACTTTAAAAAGTAGAGATTCCTGTTTATTAATAATATTCCAAGCTTGTTTACCTAATAAGGCTAGATTCATAATATGAATATCTCTAAAACCAAGACCTCCAGTATGTTTACTTTTGGTTAAAGAATTCCAATTACACCAGTGTATTTTTTTCTTCCCATTACTTCCCCACCAAAAGTTAGAAATCTGTGAGTTAATAAGCTCACAAATTTTTTGGGGTATTAAGTAAGAGGACATATAATAGTTAGGTAAACTTTGTATAACAGATTTAATAAGTACTTCTTTACCAGCTGTTGATAAGTAAAGATTTTTCCAGTTATCAATTCTCTGGAGGGTTTTGTCAACTAAAATATTTAGTTCTTTCACTTTTGATCTTCCCCATTCGGTGGGGATACCTAAATAATTTCCTAAGTTATTAGCAATAGGCATGTTTAGTTTTTTAGCCATGAAATTTTGTAAGTACTGTGGAGTGTTGGGGCTAAATTTAATGCTACATTTATTAAGATTTAATTTCATACCTGAGGCATAGCTATATTTGTTAATAACATCTTTGAAAGTATCAATTTCTTGGTTATTAGCTTGCATAAAAAATATGCTATCATCAGCAAATAGTAAATGTGATACTGCAGGGGCCATTTTTGCAATTTTAATACCTTCCATAAGATTGTTGTCTTTCTTATCTTTTATAATAGTGGATAGCAATTGTGTTATAATGCAAAAGAGTAGGGGAGAGAGAGGGTCCCCTTGGCGCAAACCACGCTGGGGCTTCTCAATCTCTACAGGGTTTCCATTAACCAATACAGCATAGGAGACTGAAGTAACACAACGCATTATTTTATTAACCCAATTCTCATTAAAACCCATACTTAACATAATGTCTTGTAGGCAATCCCACTCAACATTCTCGTAAGCCTTTTGTATATCTGTTTTTATTGTCATAAAATACTTTTTTGTCTTTTTCCTTTCTTTAATAAAGTTAATAATTTCATGGGCCACCATAGTATTTTCTTGTATGTGCCTTCCTGGTATAAATGCTGATTGACTTTCGTCAATCAAAACATGTATAACCGGTTGCAACCTATTTACAAGAATTTTGGCTATAATTTTATAAATGAAGTTGGAACAGCTGATAGGGCGATAGTGCTTAATACTCGTTGGTTTCATAATTTTAGGTATAAGGGAGATAAAAGTTTTATTGATATCCTCAATAGAGGCCCCATTATACCAAAAATCATTAATAACTTTTATAACATCTAATTTGATAATTTTCCAGTATTTCTTGTAAAAAATACCAGGATAGCCGTCAGGACCCGGGGCTTTATTCGCCCCAAGTTCTTTTATAGCCCCCTCAATTTCACTAATCTCCAATTTTTTATTCATATTTTCATTCATTACCTTAGTAACCGAGGGTCTAATAATAGATAAAATAGGTTTATAGTCCCTAGGGCCTATTGTTTTGAAGATATTATCAAAATAACTCTTTATTTCAGTATTTACTTCATTATAGGTTTCAACCCATTCTCCATCTTCTTTGGTAATTCTAGTAATTTTATTAATCTTCCTCCTTTCTTTAGTAGAGTTATGGAAAAAGGTTGAATTTATGTCTCCTCTTTTAAGCCACAAATTTCTAGATCGAGATGCCCAAAAATCCTCTTCCTTTTTCCATAAATATTCCACTTTTTTAATAGTATCATTATAAGCCACCCAATCTTTGGTGTTAGGGTCATTAAAAATAGTCTCAAGCTCACAAATAAGTTTGTCAATCATTTTTTTATTGTTGTTAAATTTGCGCTTACTCCATTTGGTGAGTAAGAATTTGCATTTTTCTAGTTTAAAGGTTAAGGCATTCCTATGGTGAGTAGCATTACCTTTTTTCATAAACCAAACTTTTTTAATAATGTCTAGACATTCAGATTCCTCAGTCCAGTTATTTTCAAAATGGAATCTCCTATCTTTTTTAATGTGATCATCATTCATATAGAGAATCTGAGGTGAATGGTCAGAGCCTAGGGCTGGTAGAAGGGCAACCCAGACTGTAGGGAAAATATCACCCCAAGATTTATTACAAAAAGCTCTATCTATAAATGATTTAATCATTTCTTCATTAGTCCTTTTATTAGACCAAGAATATTTACAACCTTTAGTAATGATTTCCTCTAGGTTATGATGCTTTATAAAGCCATTGAAGATGTTCATATTTTTATTATTGGCTTTATTGCCACCTTTTTTATCAGAGTTGTATCTAATATTATTAAAGTCCCCTATAAGCATCCACAGGTCCTCATTTTTTGGTTTACATTTACTATATTTCTTAAGACATTCCTCTTTATTTTTATCTAAAGGAGCTCCATAGACATAAGTTGAGTAAAATTCAATGCCATTTTCTTTGATTTTGCAGTGAATGTGATTAGTAGTTTTTTCAATAATTTCTAAACTGATGTTATTTTTGGTAAATAAAGCAAGCCCCCCACTGATTCCTATAGGCTCAACAGTGTCTATAAGGGACATATTAATAATTTTTTCTAACTTTTTCACGGTAGGGAAAGTATTTTTAGTCTCTGAAAGAAATAGTACCTGAGGCTGGTGTTTAGCAACAAACCCAGCTAGGGTCTGGACTGTCAAGGTGTTGCCAATACCTTGACAGTTCCAGGAGGCTTGTATCATTGATCAATGTGGGGTTGATTCGGGTCAACCCCGCAAACCTCATCAGTCTTCATAACATTTGATTCCGACTCCATTGCTTCTATACCTTTCGAGTCATTGTTAACCTCCTCTTCATCAGTTTTACCTTTATTCTTCTTTGTGTTACTCCTTGTATCATTACCTTCTAAGTCCTCTACATTCTTCGAGTTGCTAAGTTTGCGTTTTCTTGAAGCCCAGATTGTTTTTTGTCTCTTCTCATTGACCTCAGTGTCAACAAATTTAGCTAATTTAATACTACGAGCCTTCACTGACATCCTTGAGCTTGATTCTTCATAGGCCCTTAGTGCTTCTTTCTTCTTTTTAAGATTCTTCTCCGTACTACAATTCTTAAATAGATCTTGGAAGCTAGAGAAACAGGTGTTAGAGTTGCTAGATTTGTTAATAGGTGTATTGTAGTTGTCATGTTCATTTTGATTTGTAAGATGGAAGTTTTGGTTGTTCGCAATTGGTGTTGAAGGTGAATTAGGGTTCTCAGAAATTGGGGGTCGGATAAGAGTGTCGATATGATTTGGGGTTGAGCTGATAGAGTTGTTGGGATGTGAGTGTGGGGTATTTTGTTTTGAGGGTGTGTTTGGGTCAGCTAGAGGGTTTGGGCCTTTGGTATTTGGTTTATGTGAGAAAATGACATTTGGGCTTGGTATTTTATTTGGTGGGCTTTTATAAGTGCCAAAGAGAATATTAGTGGTTTGGGCTTTTGGCGAGCTGATTTTATTAACCATATTCATTGCCAGCTTGGCAAGCTTGGCCTCTCTCTCTTTCGTAACGCTTTGTTTTTGTCTTTTCTCCATTTCTAACTTATCCAAAGGTTTTGTACCACCACTACCCTTCTCCTCCATCGATAGTCCTTCTTTCCCTTTACCTCGTCCTTTTTTGTCTTCATTCTCTAACATCGTACCAAATTCAAAAATTGGGTCTGTACCTGATGACTCGTTGATTGTACCCTTACTGAGTTGAGATGACTCGAGTTGGGTTGGCTCAGAAACTCCATTAGTGAGGAGTTCATCCTTGTTCTTCATACCGGCTTCATTGGTAATCTTCTTATTAACTCTTCCCTTAATTTCTCTTACTATTGATTTAGGTGTTGGCCCTCTTGTGGAAAGCTTGATCCACGAACCTATTTTGGGTGAGATTTTAGGGTTTTTGCATCTAAGCTCCTCGTGACCAAAAATACCGCACCCATAGCATACTTGCCCAATGTTCTCATATTTAAAGTTAATCCATATTGCTTTTTCTTCTGATTCCCAGTAGTTAATACCCGCTATTAGAGGATTATTGATCTTCCAATCCACTCTAAGCCTTGTTACCGAGTTATCATCAACCTCAATTGTTGAGGGTAGTTCGATTTGGTGGACTGTTCCAAAATAGCTAAACATCTTTTCGAGGCAGCTTTTGGTAAGTAGGTAGGCTGGGGTGCCAGTAAGTTGTAGCCATAAAGTTGTGTTGGTAACCCTCTTTGTTTCTCCATCTTCATATTTATTAATTGCTAAGTGTTTTCCTTGGACAGTCCAAGGTCTCTGTTCCCATATTTTTTGTCTATCATCTTCATTGTTGCATTTGATGATGAACGTGTTATCCCCACATTTCTCAACTTCAACATTGCTCTTAAGGGACCAATATTTGTTGATATGATTTTTGATATAGATGTGGTTAGTTTTCTCAATATGTAGCAGTTTAGCTATGAGTTTGAACTCGCTTAGTTTTTTGTAGATAGAATTATTATCCGGTGATATTACTAATGCTTTGTTTTTTGCTAAGGGATGGTTTGGTGCATAGAAGTCCATTGAAGGAGGAGTTTATACACCAGAAGAAGAAGCAACGAAGCTAGAAAGGAAGAAGAGAGGGAAGAGTGTTTTAGTGTATGATGAAAAATGAAGGAAAACACTAAAGCACAGGAATTCGACACCTAAAATGTAAAGAGTTTAGATGTATTAGGTAGGAAAGGTTTTTTAGATTGAGTGTTTATGTTTCTTTGTGGAGAGGGGGTGTAGAGAGAATTTCATACTGAGGATTTTTAAACTATCGATCTTTTAAATATTAAGTTTTGATAACAAACTTAAGATTTTTTTTTTTTTTTTTTTTTGGACGGGAAACTTAAGATATTTAAAAAACATAAAAACGACAATAACTTTTACAAAGTGATAGACAAAACTACATGAATTTATTGAATATTAAATCATTAAAGAAATCACTTCTGGTGTCTCTCTTAATAGTAGTTGGATAACTACATGTCTATTTAAAGTACTATTGACCGTAATAGTACTTATAGTTTGTTAGGTATATTCATATGATACGTGTCGAACATGGAAGGATCCGAAATTTAATGTCAACTTTTATCTATATAAATGTGAGAGTCGGTCGAAATAAAAAAAAGTAATTATATATACCACATAAAAATATACTTAATTATTTAAGTTTAAATATCATTTTTGTGTCTTGTTTTAAGAATAAAAAAATATTTAGATAAAACAAACAATCGTATCGATGACTTGTTCCAAAAACTGACCCTGATATGGACTAAAACTAGAGCCCGTTTCTGGTGACACTTTTTTTTTACAGGTACATATATTCTTAACGATAGTTTTTGATAAATGTCGTCTATAACACTATAATCAACGCTTTTTAAAACATTGTTGTAATATTGGTGAAAATTTTGAAAATTGTTTTCTGTTTCAATTTTTGGAGACAGGATTAAAGCTGTTATTAGGCTAGCGACGATTTCCAAATTATCGCCAAATCATCTAAACTGAAAAGCCTCTAAAGAATTCAAACTACTGGTTTATCTATATCTAATCTATTACCAATTTATCTAGTATATTATTTGTTAATAGCAATCTTTTGTAAATTAATATTTTCAAATATTATTTTACTTTACGAAATAAAATAAAGATTATGAGTTTATACTTAAAGGTCTTGAAAACATCTTTTTATGTTATTTTTTATCTTCATTTATCTTCTTTTCTTACGAAAAATCTAAAATAATATCTTATACTATAATTTAAAAATTCAATTATATTTTTACCTCCTTTTATTTTTTATTTCCTAAATATAATAAATAGAACTTTTGTAAGATTATATTGTAAGCGAAATAATTTTATATTATTGACCATCTAATTTACTTAAAATGTGATTACTTAAAAATTTCTCATTTCACAATAATCAATCAAATTATAATCTAACAGCGCTAAATCTCTTTTGCATTCTCTCCATTTCACACCTTTCACTACAAAAAATAGTATCATTAAAGACGAAGTATATCGCGAAAGCACTAAAATAACCTCTAATGATAATTTTAAACACCAAAATAGTCTCTAATTATATTTTTAACGGCAATATTTTCTGTTAAAGATAAAGTCAATAGAGGCAAAAATAAATAATCTGCTATAAAAGATATTTTAGAGACGAATTTATTGCGACGAACAAGTTGCGGCAAAATTATAAGACTTTAATGGTAAACTTTTTCCCGTTAAAGATAACATTTTTTGTAGTGTTTCTCGACATCTCCTTCAATTTTCACTTTCAATTATCTCTGTCGATCTCCACCACCGGTCAATTTGTCTCGATAAATTGGTGCAAATATTAAGCTCTTCACCTCACTCTCCTTGCGACATCCAAATTTACCTCATCTCCATCTTTAGCCACTCATCATCAATTTTCTTCTCGCTCATTTATCCTCATCGTTGCAACTGAGCACATCCACAACAACCTTTTCTTTTCTGGTGTCTCTTCGATGTCTCATCTCTCTTCTCCTACATCTCACTTCCCGAAATTTTTCTCCAACATCTATCTATCATACACACCTCACTTAGGGTTTAGTTGAGGTTTTTTGTTTTTTCTGAGTACTCTTTGGAATTAGGGTTTAATCACTTCACCTTAGAGTAATCTCTTCAGTTAAGGTAAATTATCTCTAAACAACAGTTTTGTTGTAGTGCGGGAACTGTTGTATTAGTTTACCAACATTATAATCTTAATGATTTTTTAGACAAATTTGAGGTGATTTGTGGGAGGGCTGCAGCCTCGCCCTTAAAGGCTTAAACCCGTCCATGTATAAGAGCAATTGGGAAAGTATATGTACCTGTAAAAAAAAATGTGTCACCAGAAACGGGCTCTAGTTTTAGTCCATATCAGGGTCAGTTTTTGGAACAAGTCATCGATACGATTGTTTGTTTTATCTAAATATTTTTTTATTCTTAAAACAAGACACAGAAATGATATTTAAACTTAAATAAAGTATATTTTTGTATGGTATATATAATTACTCTTTTTGTATTTCGACCGACTCTCACATTTATATAGATAAAAGTTGACATTAAATTTCGGATCCTTCCATGTTCGACACGTATCATATGAATATACCTAACAAACTATAAGTACTATTACGGTCAATAGTACTTTAAATAGACATGTAGTTATCCAACTACTATTAAGAGAGACACCAGAAGTGATTTCTTTAATGGTTTAATATTCAATAAATTCATGTAGTTTTGTCTATCACTTTGTAAAAGTTATTGTCGTTTTTATGTTTTTTAAATATCTTAAATTTGTTATCAAAACTTAATATTTAAGTTTTAAGATTTTTTTCATAACTCAAAAAAATAATAAATATAGTAAAAGAAAAATGGAAAATTCTTCCATCCAATATAGGATTATCCTACACCAATGATATTCATACACATTACCAAGGAAGGAACACAAGGTGTTAAGCCCCTTTCTGCCAAGAGGATTCGCCTCTTCTCACAACCAGCAGGAGGGATACAAGATAGAACTTCCGGCGGTAAAGAGAAAAAGAACGCGGAAATGGGAGGTGGTCACAGGTCTTCGAAGCGAGCTCTTGAATATGTGGAGAGGGAAGAATTATCACCGGCTACTGATGGAGGTGATAAACGTGTAGCATTGACTCAAGGCGACGAAACAGAGGCGCAAGTGTCAATGGAAGGGGTGAAATTAATTGAGAACCCTGCTTTTGATGAGGGCGCCACAGATACTACGGAAGGGATAGTCAGAATCAGTAACTCACAGGAGGATGTTGGAAATGATATTACAGGTATTACGGATCTTCCTAACTCTTCAGGCTTACCTCTGTCTTTGAATGCTGCAGGTACCAAATCTGGTGAAAATGAAGCACAGAGAAGTGTTGCCTTAATTTCTTCAGCGCAGATGGAGAGTATTGGGGGACCACTGAAATCGTATAAGGAAGCGTTTGTTGGTGCACCTCCAGGCTTCCCACAGCCTAGAGGCAACAGTCCTATTTATGTGAGCAGCCAGAATCAAGAGGGGGGAGAGAAACAGAATGACCTTCCTGAATTGGGTGAATTTGTACTGGAAGATGACGTCCCGTTTAGTGATGTTACATATCCTCAACTGGTAAGAACTGCGGCGCAAAAACGCCAAGGGTGCGAGGTATGGCGGAAAACTCTAATCGTTAAACTTCTTGGACATAATGTTGGTTTTAAGTATCTATTTAATAAATTAAATCAAATATGGGCCCCGAAAGCTCATTTGGAATTAGTTGACGTGGGGTTTGGTTACTTTACGGCTCAGTTCACAAACCTAGAAGATTATAATAAAGTTCTTAATGGGGGTCCGTGGATGATATTAGACAGATATTTAGTAGTTCGGGCGTGGGACCCATATTTTATGCCTAATAATGCACCGGTGGTTCGTACTACGGTTTGGATAAGACTACCATGGCTGCCTTTAATTAATTATACCGATGAAATACTTACTGCGATAGGAAACCTAGTAGGACGAATGGTTAGAATTGATCCGTTTACGAAATCGCGCGCTAGAGGTAATTTTGCTAGACTTGCGGTAGAGGTGGAACTCGATAAACCACTTGTTTCGATAATTAGGATACAAGACCTGTTACAGAAAGTGGAGTATGAGGGTCTCCACCTCATTTGTTTCAGTTGTGGAAAGTTTGGGCACGTTAAAAATGACTGTGGAGGTACGGGGAGTGGAGGGGGTGTTGAGACAGGACCTGCAAATCAGGGTGTACCAGTGGGGATTAGGAGTAATGAGGGTAGTGTTCCGGAAACTCGTTATGGGGAGTGGATGACAGTTGATAGGGGTAAGGGAAGAGCGCGTACAAATGGGGGTCCACAACAACATATTCGTAGTTCAAAAGTTACTAATGGTGGGGGGAAAAAGGGGCCTTCGACTCCAGCTAAACATAAGAATAGTCACGTGCCAGAAAGAGATATGGGATCGAGATATGAAATATTAGCTTCAAGTGAGTTGGGTGAGTACAGTGGGACTGAACCAAGGGAGAAGGTGGTTGGTGCCACGGTGGGAAGAGTGGAGGTTAATGAGGTGCCGAAGAATGGTCAGAATGTTAACATAGGGAGCATGGCAACTCCAAATCATACGGTGGTAGACGCCATGTCCCATAAATTGGTGGGTGGTTTCTTTGGAAAGGAAAAGCACAAACTAGTGGACGGAGAACTAATGGGGCCATCGTCGAAGAGAAAAGAGAAAAGTAACAAGAAGGGATCAAAAACTGTCCGTACAAAGGATTTGGATTGCGAGGGGGATGAATGTATGGTAGAGATGTCAAGTGGGGCGATTGAGGAGCTTCAGGGGAATGAGGGGGACTCTGATTTGGGCGTGTTGCGAGGAAGGTCAGGGGGTGAACTTGGGCTTGAACAAGTGGAGAGCAGTAAAATAATTAGAAGTGAGGTTAGCGCAGCAAATCTTCAGCATACTTTTACCAGGGACCAAAATGCAAATTCCAATACTTTGGAAAATACAACAGGCCCTCACGGTTCCAGCAGCTTAGGAACTTTTGATGACCCAGGTGACCCACTTGACTCCCGCGCTGGTATGTGTTTTGGTCCTATCTTTTCTTGTACAGGTGCGCAAGTCCAGGAGAAGAGGACCCACGAGAACCCACCAGTAACACCGAGACAGGTCAGGCCTGATGGAGTCACGGCAGAGACAACTAGTACCAGGGTTGATGCAAGTCTTGAGGATGGTAAAGTGGCCATGGGTCAGACTGGGAAGCGAGCATTGATCGAATTCTTTGCGGACAAACGTGATGCTCATGACTATAAGGACTTCCACCTCGAGGACTCCCCGGATCAGCAAGGGGAGCAGCCAGGCGAGAGGCACTTAGGAGGGAGTGATGAGAGGGTTGTGACTATGGATATAGAAGGGGATATGTCTTCCCATTGACGCCTCTTACCTTGCACACCAGGGAGTTGTTTTTTCCTTTTATCTAGTTACTTATTTGATTTGTTTTAATGTCAGGAACAACTAACAAGTTTATTGCAGGGGGGTGGTGTTTACCAAACCTTCCACTAAATGTATTGTTTTGGAATTGTCGAGGGGCTAATAATGAAGGATTTCGACGTGCTTTTAACGACTTAATAGTGCGACACAAACCTTCCATTGCAATAGTTGTTGAGACTAAGGCCTCGGGACTAGAGGCAACGAAGATTATCAAATCCCTTCGGATGGAGAAGTCGATCAGAGTAGAGGCCGATGGTTTCTCCGGTGGAATTTGGGTGCTTTGGAACGATTTGGGAATATCGTTACAACTTTTATCGGCTTCGAAACAGGTAATTAATCTATGTATTTCAAAAGACTCATGTACTTCTTGGTTTCTCTCTGCAGTGTATGCGAGCCCTAGCGATTGGCTTAGAGAGTCGCTATGGGATGCACTTGAAGAGGCATCAAAAGAGATTAAAGTACCGTGGCTAGTTGTTGGTGACTTTAACCAGATTGGAAGTGAAGTGGATCAGCGAGGAGGCGTAGGGGGAATTAAGCGTTCAATGGTGAAGTTCGAGAGGTGGAGAGATACTTGTGGGTTGGAGGATTTGGGTTTTGAGGGTCCGAGATATACATGGAGTGATTCATGGAATTCGGGTATGCGGATAATGAAACGGTTGGATAGGGCGTATGGTAATCATTTATGGTGGGGAATGTTCGGTGCAACCAAAGTCAAACATCTACCTAGGGTGCATTCGGATCACGTTCCGCTACTTATAACAATTACCACACCTTTGTCTCCGATTACTTATAGGAAGAGGTTTAGGTTTGAAACGTCTTGGTGCTACCATGAAAAGTTTAGAACTTTAGTGGAGGAGAAATGGGTTACGAAAGATAGGGAGTTCGGTGAGAACATGTGTATTTTACAGAAAGAATTGGAAGTGTGGAAGAGGGAAGTCTTTGGGAATTTGTTTAAGCGGAAAAACAGGCTTCTCGCGCGTATTGCGGGAATACAGAAAGCATTACAACGATCTTATAATTCATCCTTGGTTGATCTCGAGAAACGGTTACGCGATGAGTTCGAGAGAGTTCTAGCACAAGAAGAGTTTCATTGGTTTGATAGAGCACGTACAGAATGGATTAATTCCGGGGAAAGAAACACGAGATTGTATCATAGAGCGGCACAGATTAAGCAGAGAAGGAATAATAGTGACTTGAGAATCCGTAATGATATACAGGTTGAGTTCACCGATACAGAAGAGGAGAAGGTTTGGGTTAGAGATTTCTTTGCGGATTTGTTTACTTCGGATGAGATAAATCCTAGGCATTTTGTTTTGCCGCGTCTCTCTAGGCTAAAGCAATTTGATGTTGATTTTCTTAGTGGAGTTGTCTCAGACGAAGAAATTCGATTAGCGGTGTTTCAAATGTCGCCTCACAAGGCGCCAGGGCCAGACGGAATGACGGCGGGTTTTTATCAGAAGTGTTGGGATGTTGTGGGTCCTTCTGTTGGTGAGATGATTCGAGTTGCTTTAGGTAGTGGACACTTTCCGAAAGGGGTTTTGGGTACTTTAATTCATCTTATCCCTAAGGTGGGTAACCCCGAGTACATTTCCCAATTCAGACCTATTAGCTTAATTAATGTGTGTTATAAGATTTGTATGAAGGTATTGGTCAACAGATTACGACCGATGCTTTCAGATCATATTGGACCATTTCAGAGCAGTTTTCTTCCGAAACGATCTACGATTGATAATATAGTGTTGGTTAGCGAGGTGGATTTTTTCCTAAGGCATAATAAGGGGAAGAAGAGTTTCATGGCTGTTAAAGTGGACCTCGCCAAGGCTTACGATAAGATTAGATGGGATTTCATACGGGATTCTTTGGAGTCTCTTGGGGTTCCCTCTATGTGGATTAATGTGGTTATGTCCGGTATGGAGGAGAATGAGTTGAGTGTTCTATGGCGTGGAGAGGCATTAGATGCGATTAGGCCTAGTAGAGGCATCCGTCAAGGCGACCCTGTCTCACCTTACCTCTTCGTGATTTGTATGGAGCGTTTATCACTTCTCATTCAGCAGCTTGTGAACGAAGGGAGTTGGAAGCCGATTCGAATATCATCAGGGGGGTTTCCTATTTCCCATATTTTCTTTGCTGATGATTTAATTTTATTTGCTGAAGCATCTACTCAGAGTTTTGATCTTTTGCAGGATACATTGAACACGTTCTGTATTGATGCGGGACAAACAATTAGCAAGGACAAATCGATAATTTATTTTTCAAAGAACATTGATGAGGACTTGGCCGAGGTTATTTCGAGGCGAAGCGGTTTCCGGCGAAGTGAGGGTCTTGGCAAGTACCTTGGGGTTCCTATTCTTTCGGGTAGGAGGCCTAAGGATTTTTATGGAGATTTAATTAATGGACTTAGGGGCAAGTTGGCGAAATGGAAGGGTGATTCTCTTTCACTAGCAGGTCGTATAACTCTAGCGCAATCAGTTTTGAGCGCGGCACCGTTGTATACCATGCAAGTAGAGAAGTTACCTAAGTATATCTGCCTTGAAATAGATAAAATTCGGAGAGAGTTCATTTGGGGTGATGCGTATGGCCAAAAACATATTCATTGGTTAGCATGGAAGGATGTCTGTAGGCCAAAAAATGAGGGAGGTTTGGGTTTTCGATCAGCGGAGGAAATGAACACGGCGCTATTAGGTAAATTGGGTTGGAAGTTGATTCACGATAATTTATCCATTTGGCCTATAGTTATGAGGCAAAAGTACTTCAAAGCGGCGATTTTCCATTATGTTGTGAAGCCTAACGATTCGAGCTTGTGTAGAGCCATTGTGGAAGGTATTGCCGTAGTTAGACGGGGATCCCAATGGCTCTTGAAAAACGGCGAGATGGTGTCTTTCTGGAGGGATGTTTGGGTGGGAAACTCTCCACTCATAGATCATGCTCTTGGGGAGGTGAATATAGTGGAGAAAAATTTGGTGGTTAGAGATTATACAGATGGTAATGGGATGTGGGATTGGAATAGATTTCAACACCTACTTCCGCCATCGAAACTCTTGGAGATCACGGGTGTTAGGGTGGAAAGTAATATTAATATCAGGGACGGTCTATCATGGCTTCTGGAGATTCGAGGGGAGTTTTCGGTTCGCTCGGCGCGATGGGTTATGGATGAGGGTACTAGTCCGGAGATGGTTTGGGAAAAGGTGTGGAAAATTAAATGCCCACAAAAAACAAGGGTATTGGTGTGGAGAGCCATACATAATCGGTTAGCCACGAGAGATAATTTAATTCGTAGAGGTATGGAAGTCCCTTTTAATTGTCCAATGTGTGGGGTGTATGAGGAGAATGCCCTCCATTTATTCAGGGACTGTATTGAAATAAAAAGAGTATGGAACTTGGTTCGAAGAGAGGTTCAGAGGAGTATTGATTTGGGTTTTCATGGGAGAGCTGAGTGGGATTATGGCGGAAGTCAGCAGGAGTCTAGGAGTAGTAATATGCAGGCTTCGAATTGCAGCAATTTTCAGTTTCTGAATTCACAGGGACAGCAGATGTTTTGTGCGGTTGTTGGGCTGACTCCAGGGGCTTCCAGCTCACGTCAGCAGCTGGATCAGGCCCAAAGTTGGAATCACTTGCTACGGGTACAGATTACTGGACAGGCGGCAGGTTTGAGTAACTCCACAGCAGACTCTAATTCGTCTTCGGATATGGATTGGTGGCTACAGAACCTATCAAGTACAGATTTGTATGCTGGAGTTATTTGGAGCACTTTCTTTGGGGCTTTCGTAGAGGTGGTGTGGAAGGAGAGAAATGACAATATATTCAACGGAGTAGAGTTTTCGACTCCCCAAGTCATGTTACGGAAAATTCGATATTTGGCTGATTCATATGCTAGATCATGGGGGCGAATTCCAGGAAGTGTCTTGGGAAATAGGAATGTCACAAAGCTTATAGGATGGAGTAAACCTTCACAAGGCTGGAAATTAAACACAGATGGTGGGTGCAACAAAAGGAGTAGAGAAGGTGGTGGTGGTGGGGGCTTAATTAGAAATACAGAAGGTGATTGGGTTGCGGGTTTCTCAATAAGGTTACAACAAGACTCTCCAATTATTGTGGAATTCATAGCCTTATACGAGGGTCTGAAACTGTGTGAGAAGTTGCAATTAGGGCAGGTGGCGGTTGAGGTAGATTCAAGCGAAATAGTTGATATATTACGAAGTATTGGAAAAGATAAAGGACCTGCTGCATACTGGATTAATCGAATTAGAGACATTATGGCAAGGAATAGCCTCTTCACGCTCACTTCTATATACCGTGAGGCGAACAATTGTGCGGATTGGTTAGCTTGGGTTGGCTCAAAACAGGAAGAGGCCTTTTGTTTTCATCATGATCCACCTAAGGGGCTGTGGAGGTATATCATCCGAGATAGGCTGGGTTGGAAAACGCCTAGAGTTACACATAGCCTAGGCTTACTTGATAATGTTCTAGCATAGTATTTTGCGTTTTCATGATCCTTTGGATCTCCATGTAACAAAAAAAAAATGATATTCATACACATACCTTATGTTTTAAACTTACAAAAGTAATTAAATTTTTAATCTAATGACATGTGTTATGTTATAATAACAAAATAACTTTAACTTGAGAGTTTTTTTTAAGTATTAATCTTTCTTTTTAACCATATAGCAAGTAGAATAATAATATATACCACCTAAAATTGTACCACCCAAATATACTATTCATGACGTGACATGAATTGGTTGGTTAAAAATCGTTAATCTATTTATTTTTTTGATTTGATTAATGATTTACTTCCAACCAATTCATGTCATATTATAGGTGGTATAAATTTAGGTGGTATATATCATTACTCAAATATGGTACACGTTGGCAATTAGGGATGTCAACGGATCGGATATCCACGAAAAATAGCATAACCACATCCACATCCATTAAGAAAAACGATAACTAAATCCGCATTCATTAACCATCGGATTTTAGAATTATTTACCAAATCCGCATTTGCGGAGGATGCGGTTTATCCGCAGTTGATCCGCATCCGCAATCGTTTAATAGGCTTTAAATAAAATAATCTAATAAAATATTTATAAAATTCTAAATTAGCTACGTAATTATTGGGAGACGATAAATAGATATTATGCAATATACTGATAAACTAGAAAATAATCAGTTATATATTTTATGTATGAAAGGATTTTATTTGATATGAAATTTGTATATATAGAATAACTTTATATATTGTATATATATTTTTATTTTTTATTTTTATATTATATTCGGATTATCTATCGGATTAATGTAAAAAACCAATCTAAAGGATAATCTATCGGTTACCTTTTATGAGAACCAAACCCTTATGGATGCACCATTAGTTTCACTAACGGATTTTTTATTGGATCGGATATCTATCGGTTACCGTTAATATTCGAACCATTATTATCCCTATTGGCAATTGGCATTTGAACTGGAGAAGGGATCATAAAAGTGGCTGACTAACAAAGCCATGCGGCAAGCGTATAGTGGTCTATCCTATGTGGTCCTTATATATGGAAGTTGAGAAATTAATCAAAATTTAATGTGAGCCCAATCAACTACATGAAGGTATGGAGAACAGACCCAGCAGGGATGGGCAGTAGGCGGAAAAAAGGGTAATATCAAAACTATAGGAGGTGAAAGAAACACGCCATCATAAGGCTTAAACTAGAAAAATTGTGGAAATTCGATTCGAACCAAGTCATAGCAACCATAAGGCTCCCTTATCTTCAAATACATTAGATGGGACGTGAATTTGAAGTTTTTTCTGTTATTAACCTATATTGAATAAATAATGGCAAAAAACCGTTTTAAATTAATAATCGCAGAAAAACATATAGGTGTGTCTTTAAAAAGCGTCTTTATTAAAACACTCGATATTTTATGATTTTCATTATCTAATTTTAATGATAAAAAACAATAAAATTTGAAAGACAATAGATATTAATAACAACTCTTCGTTAATAATAAATTATTAGGTAAATGATTTAAATTCATAAACATCTAACATTTATTTCATTTATACTTCTTCTTTGATAGCTCCATATCAATATACGCCAATAGAATGCGCATTACTAGTATAACGACGAGATTTTTAGCGACAACGCGTGAATCGTCGCTAGCAAGGCTCCCATATCTTCAAATACATTAGATGGGACATGATTTTGAAGTTGTTTTTATCGTTAACCTATATTAAATGAATAATGGCAAGAAAATACGTTCTCACTAATAATCGCAGAAGAAACGCATAGGCGTCTCTCTAAAGAGCGCCTCAACTGAACAATTCAATGCCTTCATGATCTTCGCTGTCTAATTTTAAAGATAAAAAAAGAAAAATTCGAAAGAAGATATATATTAATAAACTCTTCGTTGTAATAAATCATTATGTAAATAATTTGACTATCATAAAGATCTAAACTTTATTTCATTTTCACTTCTCCTCTGATAGTCCCATATCAACATACAGTACTAGAACGCGCATTACTAGCGACGAGATCTTTAGTGACGACGTGCGAGTCGTCGCTAGTAATATATTATTAGCGACGACAAAGTTTGTCGCATGTAGGGATGGCAATGGTTATGGTTTAAAACCGAAACCGATTAAAATCAATTATGCAAACATGGATAATATCATTAGGTTATGGTTGTAAAAAATATAACAGATGGTTAAATCCGTTAGGTTATGGTTGTGGTGAAAAATATCACCGTTTTGATAAGAAATGTGAAAAACAAAACAGAATAAAAGTAAATCAATTAACTGGTAAACTAACTATTACAAGGAAATTGAATTGCAACGAAACTTACAAACTTTTACACGGAAAATCAAAAGCAAAAGTTACACGGAAAGTAGGGAATTAATCCTGGTGTTAAAAAGATATTCCGGCGCAGTACCGGTATCTCTAACAAAAAGAAATAGTAGCGTAGAGAGGGTTTTTTGCTTTTTGCTTTGTAGTTTTGTAGTCAATACTGGTGGAGAGTGAGCTCTTTATATAGGGGAGAGGTGGGTTTGAAAACCTTTTCCATCACTAACGTATCAATCAAGACCGTGATTGCCTCCAGTGATTGATTGACGGTTTTCTAATTGATTCTCTTATTCCATACGTTTTGAATGCTTGTGTAACAGCTAGTTGACTTGACCTGACGAGTTGACCAGCTGATGGAATAATCTTCTTAACGGACGCGTGATTGGTGGAGTCTTGTCTTACGTTTGTCTTCTGATTAATTGCCAGAGCTGATAGGAAAACCCATTTCATTTTTCATTTTTTGACTCCCCAAACTCCCCAAACTCCCCAACGAACCCGCGACCCACGACCACGCCGGTGCCGGGCGGGTGGGTGGTGGTGGTGGTGGTGGTGGTGCGCACGTGTGGGGCTTTGCTTTCCCTTCTTGGCTTACATAATGGTTAGTCATTTTGATAGGAATACATGGGTGAGTATATTTATACAGTAAAATTATTTTACTCACCTCCTATGTGGGACAAAATCCTTCATAAAAAATGACTTTTCCACTTCCAAATGAAATGGGAAGAGTCTTGATTAATTCTCCATATTAATCCAAGTCTCTTCCGCTTCTCTTAAAGATCATGAATGGATAATAGCCTATAGTAAAAGTATAGCATTAATCCAACAATCCCCCACTCAGGGTCTTTTGGAGAGACAATGATCAGGTTTCCATGACTTTCAGCATTTGGGTGAATTGTACTTAAGTGCCAATATCTTTCGATTTGAATTGTCACGTAGTGAAGTGAGGCAACCACCGAATTCCGTTTAAGTGAACATACTCTTGAACTTTAACGGTTTTCGATCGAGGCCCTCACAACACATACTCTACCCTGCTGAAAGTTATGGTCTCCTCGAACCTCACCTTTCAGTTAGTTCATCAAGTCCTTCTCTAAGAATCACCCTTGCAGGCTATGAACTTTGTGGATTCTTTTATTTACATCAGTTCAAGGACGTCTCCTTAACATTCTGTTTATAAAGGTTTGGGTTTTGCTACTACCCGTGAATTCATCAAGTACTTCTCGAAAGGACCACCATAGAGGCTATGAATTCTGATTCATCAAGTCCTTCTCAAAAGGACCACCACAAGTGGCTATGAATCCATATTACTTTAGTTTTATGCCATAGGGATGGAGGGAGATCACTTTGACTCAAGAGTCACATGTTCTCCATTGATGGGTCTCAATCCTATCCCCTCTACGTTTCCAGGACTACTCTCCTGGGTAAGCCTTTGGTAAATGGATCAGCGAGATTTTTCTCTGATCGTACAAACTCTAAGGCCATCACACCATTTTTCAGTAACTGTTTTACTGAACCATGTCTGATGCGTATATGTCTCTTCTTTCCATTGTAGGCACTTTGAAGAGCGACTGCAATGGCTGCTTGTGAATCACAATGGATACACACAGGTGTGGCCTTACCTTTCCAAAGTGGCACATCTGATAAGAGACTTCTCAACCACTCAGCTTCTTGTCCAGCCATTTCTAGTGCTATAAACTCAGACTCCATGATGGAGTGTGCTATACAAGTCTGTTTAGAGTACTTCCACGATACAGCACCTCCTCCTAGGGAGAAAACATAACCACTGGTGGAATTGACTTCGTCATTGTCAGAGATCCATTTTGCATCACAGAATCCCTCAAGAACTGCAGGGAACGAGCTGTAATGCAGGCCTAGATCAATAGTACCTCGCAAGTACTTTAGAAGACGACGAAGTGAAACCCAGTGGTCATTACTCGGGTTATGAGTATAGCGACTAAGTCTACTAACGGCGTAGACAATATCAGGTCGAGTGTAGTTCATTAAGAACATCACACTACCTATGATTTTGGCATATTCATTTTGGGATACAGCATCCTCAGAATTTTTAGACAAATGACTATTAGAATCATAAGGAGTATTTATAGGCGTTATCTCAAAGGAGTCGGATTTCTTCAACATCCTTTCTACGTAATGAGACTGATTCAGGGAAATACCCTTACTGCTCCTAATGATTTTTACCCCAAGAATTACATCTGCTTCTCCCGTGTCTTTCATGTCAAAATTAGAAGACAAGAAGCGTTTGGTCTCATTTATGGTATGAAAGGAAGTGCCGAAGATGAGCATGTCATCTACATATAGGCAAATGATGGTACACTCTGATCTTGTTACTTTGGAGTAAACACATGAGTCAGAAGTGTTGACCACGAACCCATCTGAAATGAGGGTACTATCGAGTTTTTCATACCATTTTTTGGGTGCCTGTTTTAAGCTATATAAAGACTTTTTTAGCTAGCACACTTTATCCCATTGACCGGGAACCACACACCCTTCAGGCTGGGCCATATAGATCTCTTCATCTAGGTCCCATTCAAAAACGCAGTCTTAACATCCATCTGATGTATGACCAGTTTGTGAAGGACCGCAAGAGCGATGAGGGTCCTAATGGTGGCGATTTTGGTCACAAGGGAGTAAGTGTCGAAGTAATCAAGGCCTTTCTTTTGGGTGAAACCCTTAATAACAAGCCTAGCTTTGAATTTTTCTATTGAGCCATCAGGTCTCAATTTTTTTATTAAAAATCCATTTGCTATTGATGGGTTTGCTGCCTTTAGGTAAGTCAGTCAATTCCCACGTATGATTACTTCTAATAGACTCAAGTTCGCTATTAATAGCTTCTTTCCAAAAACTAGCATCTACCGATCTCAAAGCATCGACATAAGTTTTTGGGTCTTCCTCCATGAGGAGACATGTGACAACCTGTTCACTTATCAGGTCAATGTGAAGACCTTCGGGTTAAGAAGGCTGTGATAAAATCGGGTCCGAAACTGGACTCGATCCTACGTCTCTTACTCCTCCTAAGTTCTTCCTCAGGAATACTACTACGTTCATAGGAGGTAGGGGCCAGGGGAACTATCACACAGAGGTACATTAACATTATCAGATAAGTTACTAGAAGATAAAGAAGCATCAACAGTATTCACAGTTTTCAAAGGGAAAATGTTTACAAAGAATTCAGCATCTCTAGATTCAAAAATGGAGATATCATCTAATGATAGGAATCTATAGGGTGCACTATTCTGAGCATACCCTATGAATACAGAGTCTATTGTTTTGGGTCCAACAGTTACTGTTTTAAAATCAGGTAGTTTGACTTTGGTCAGACACCCCCACACTTTTAAAAATTTCAGGTTAGGTGGAAAGCCTTTCCACATCTCATAGGGGGTCTTATCTAGGGATCTATGGGGTACCCTATTAAGGACATAACATGCTGACAAAACAGCTTCCCCCCACATGTTCGTTGGTAAACCTGAACTTATTAACATAGCATTCATAGTCTCTTTAAGGGATCTATTTTTCCTCTCGGCTATTCCATTTTGTTGGGGTGTATAGGGGCCACTAAGTTCGTGGATTATTCCATTTGTTTCACAAAACTCTTTAAGTGATTAGAACTATATTCGCCTCCTCTTTCTGACCTAAATCTTGATTTTACAGTTTAGTTGATTTTCTACTTCGGCTTTGTATTTTAAAAACGCGTTTTCCGCCTCGTCTTTAGTTTTAAGGAGATATACTTTAGTGAACCTAGAGTAGTCATCTACAAAGGTGATGTCTCCTCATTTGTGATAGATTAATGTTAGGATGAGACATCATTTTTAGTGATTTAGAAGTCTTTAATGTCGATTTTCTTGAGAAATAGTGCACTTTCCTATTTTGAGTCTTGATTTGTAGAATTATTATTTTTAGAGCATATTGGGTTTAATTGTTTATTTGGTGTGTAGCTTTAAAGATAATTATGGAGCTTAATTAGAGTCCAAGTCAAAGATTACAACTTATGGAAAGAGATTTGCATGGTAATTGGAGATAAGGAAACAAAAGCTAAAAAGATGGAAAAAGAAAAGCTGCCTAAATCTGGGATTCTGCATACACGTCCAAAGATATGCGTTTTTACCTAAGAAATAGGCCGATTTTGGTAATTTCTTTCTATAAGGGCAAGATAATTCTGTTGCGATTCTTTTGGTATCTTATGGAGCTCAAACCGACCAATAACGAAGAAGATATGCTCAAAACGGTCCAGCAGTGTTTATCTTTATTTCCATACGAATTTGAGTTGGGCTAGAAGTCCAATACCTTAACTCTTCCTCAAGAAAACGAATTAGGTCTTCTACACACCTATAAATACACCCTTATATCACTTGTAAATCATCCTTGCCTCATAGTAATTAGTTCTTAAGGTTTTATTCTTCCAGTTTATTGTAGAGAGCAAGATGATGTCTTTTGTAATTTCTTTTAGTTTATTTCCATCAGGTATGAACTAAACTCCCCATAGCTTGGGTTTTGCATAATGTATAATCTATGAATTCTAATTCTTCTATCTAAGTTTATTTTGGAATTATATGTTTTAATTTGATATTAGCTACTTACTTAATATTTGTTTATGTGTTTTGATTTATTGTCTTTCCTAGAACTGATCACTTTAGGATTGTTTTAATAGTAGTTAGATGGTCTCCTTACCAGGGTGTTTAACTATTGAACCACCACATAATGTCTAGTGTCGATATTAGTTCTAACAAAACATGATTCTAACTAGATAGTCATTAGGGTTTGTTTTAACCACCATATCACCAGGATTGCAGTATTTGCTTAGGGCCTTAGTGGCGTTTGTTAACCCTAAGATAAAACTTTTCTTGGTTGTGCCGTAGCCCCCTTAGTCGCTCTCAAGGTCTAAGGTATGGAAATTTAGAATCCTGACTAAGTATACCAAGAGCTAATATTCTCCCTTATTAACTAGATCTATAGATTGAATTAGAAGGATTAGTGCATACTAGCAAAACCTGAGCTATACTTCTCATCTCATATTTCTTATCATTTACTTTATTCTCTTTTATTTTCTTAGTTTTAATTAGTATTTTCGAAATTCTCTCTTTAATTTATTTGTCTTCTAATTATTTACTTTTACTCGTTCTTCCTACTCACGCGTATAACACACTTAAGTCCCTGAGAACGAACTCTATTTATCATTAAAACTTGCATACGTCCTGTAATACTTGCAGTACTGTGCCTGTCTAGGGTGAGAGTGCGTAGTTTCTTGGCTTATTTTAATCTTATTTTTATCACACCCTAGGCGACACCAAAAGGTTATATAGTAAAGTTTTCCTCCTCTACTACCGGAGTTTTTAAAATCAGCTAAGTCAGAATGCACTAATTCTAGTGGTTTAGTCTTTCTCATGGTTACAGACCTAAAAGGTTTCTTCGCAAGTTTGGACTCTACACATATTTGACATTTGGAAAATTCATCCATTTTATTGAGGGGTATTAGTCCAAGTTCTTTAAGCCTTTTAATAGAAGATATATTAAGGTGTCCTAGTCTACCATGCCAAGTGTCAAGAGATTCAACGACATAAGCAAAATCAGAGGCATTCTCATTCATTGGTACAGTATTTAAAACAAACAAACAACCGTTCATGTACCATTTCCCCACAAGCTCATCATTTTTGGTAATAACCATTCCCCCCCCCCCCCCCCCCATTCAAATACAAGTTTAAGGCCTACTTTATTAAGAAGAGCTCCGGAAACTAGGTTCCTACGGAGACAGAGGACGAAGAGAACATCATTCAACTCTAAGATTTTACCAGAAGTGAGTTTTAGAGAAACCTGTCCTTTACCGAAGACCATGGAGGTTGAGGAGTCACCCATGTAGACAAATTCACCAAGTGTTGCTTCTTCGAATTTCTTGAACATCGATCTCGTTGAGCAGAAATGACTAGAAGCTCCAGTGTCAAGGATCCACTCGGTTTTGTTCTCAATTAAGTTTACCTCAACCATCACTGCAGCGATAACCTCTTCGGTCTCGACCAGATTTGCGGCAGGTTTGGGACCTTGACCGGCTCTAAGGATGCACTCGAAAGCTCTATGTCCTTCCTTCCCACAACAGTAACAAGCTCCTTTGGGTTTTTGAATCTTAGCAGAGGTTTTGAACCCACCACCTTTGGAGTTGTCGCGGTTCTTGTTTCCCCCAGATTTGGATTTGTTGTGGCCTTGTTGTTTACCCTTCCCTTTGAACTTGTCTTTGTTACCTTGACCAGAACTTTCGACAAGATTAGCTTTGGATGATTGAGAAGGGAAAGAAATAGACCTGTCTTTGAGTCGATTTGCCTCCTGACTTGTATATGGCTAATCAACTCTTGTAGTGTCATTTCCTTCTATTTGTGCTTCTGGTGATTATGGTATTCTCTCCAGGAAGGTGGGAACTTCTCTAACAAGATATTGGCTTGGAACACTTCACACATTTTCATACCTTCAGCAATCACATCCGCGCAAAGGTTTTCATAGACATGGAGTTGTTCGGTCATGGGTTTCTGATCGGTGAGACGAAAGTTGTACAAAGTCCCAGTGACATATTTCTTCTTACCCGAATCCTCAGCCCCATATTTTTTCTCAAGTGTCTCCCATATGATCTTTGCCGATTTTTCTTTGGCAAGAAGATCAAAGATGAGGTTCGACACATTATTTAACATCTATCCTCAAGCCATGGTATTAGCTCGTTTAAACGTAGCTTCCAGAGCACGATATCTAGTCTGTTCTTCTTCAGTGGGAAGTCCATTGTCCACTAAAAGTGGAGGATCTTTGTATAAAACAAAGTCCAGTTCGTACTGTTCAAGACAGATAGGGATCTTTTGTGCCCAATGCTTGTAGTTGGAACCATTAAGAGGCTCCAACTTATTCACGTCTGGAAAGGCCTTTGCATTCAATGGTGAAGCAACTGCCAAGTTTGGAAAAGCCATAAGGTAAAACGGTGATTAAAAAGAACAACTGAATATCTTTTTAAATTGTGGTGAAAAATATCACCGTTTTGAAAAAAAATGGGAAAAACAAAACGGAATAAAAGTAAAATCAATTAACTGGTAAACTAACTATTACAAGGAAATTGAATTACAACGAAACTTACAAACTTTTACACGGAAAATCAAAAGCAAAAGTTACACGGAAAGTAGGAAATTAATCCCGGTGTTAAAAAGATATTCCGGCGTAGTACCGGTATCTCTAACAGAAAGAAATAGTAGTGTAGAGAGGGTTTTTTCTTTTTGCTGTGTAGTTTCGTAGTCAATACTGGTGGAGAGTGAGCTCTTTATATAGGGGAGAGGTGGGTTTGAAAACCTTTGCCATCAGTAACGTATCAATCAAGACCGTGATTGCCTCCAGTGATTGATTGACGGTTTTCTAATTGATTCTCTTATTCCACACGTTTTGAATGCTTGTGTAACAGCTAGTTGACTTGACCTAACGAGTTGACCAGCTGATGGAATAATCTTCTTAACGGGCGTGTGATTGGTGGAGTCTTGTCTTACTTTTGTCTTCTGATTGATTGCCAGAGCTAATAGGAAAACCCATTTCATTTTTCATTTTTTGACTCCCCAAACTCCCCAAACAACCCACGACCACGCCGGTGCCGGGCGGGTGGGTGGTGGTGGTGGTGCGCACGTGTGGGGCTTTTCTTTCCCTTCTTGGCATACATAGTGGATAGTCATTTTGATAGGAATACATGGGTGAGTATATTTATACAATAAAATTATTTTACTCACCTCCTATGTGGGACAAAATCCTTCATAAAAAATGACTTTTCCACTTCCAAAGGAAATGAGAAGAGTCTTGGTTAATCCTCCATATTAATCCAAGTCTCTTCCGCTTCTCATAAAGATCATGAATGGATAATAGCCTATACTAAAAGTATTACATTAATCCAACAATGGTTTTAGATAAAAATAAAACCAAATAACCAAACACCCATTTATTATCATCTATTTTTGTATATTTTATAATAATATAGATAAAAAAGTATTTTCATATCTCAAAACTAAAATCGAAATATTAGATTTAACAAAAAAAGTAACAAAAACGTTATTTAATTAAAGGTCAACATAATATTTTATATATTGGAGATTTTCTTGTATTTGTGACCTTTTTCAATATTTTCAGTATATTTACAGAGTTATAGTTTGGTTATGGTTAAAATCTGAAAACCCGTTTGAAAAACCAAATCCGAATCATTCAGATATGGTTTTGAAAAGTAAGTCTAATGGTTAAATCTGGTAGGGTTTGATTGTTGATAAGTTAAATGGATATGGGCATGATTTTGGATTTTTTGCAATAATCGGATCTGATGTCATCCCTAGTCGCACGTTTCAAATGTTATTAGTGACGACCATAAGTTGTCGCTGATAATGTCAGATTCTTCGCCAGTGATTAAAAAATAAAATAAAAAACTTTTTAAGCATTGTCGTTGCTAGTGATTAGGGTTACTAGCTACGAAATAAGTCTTTGTTGATTACCATTACTAGCGACGACAATGTTGTCATTGGCGACCGCAAATGATGCCAGCGTATTTATTACAGCAGTTGGGCAAAATTTTAAAAACATGACATAAAAAAATTCGTCACCTCTTTTCTCAAACCCTAACCCCTTGTTCTATCATCACCTCCACTCCGGAACCCATTCTCTGCCACATCAATATCCGTTTATTTCGGAACCATCTTAAACGTGTGGGGCCTAATTCTACTTCAATTTCTCCACACAATTTTCCAATATTAGGTATTTTTCTAATCGAAATCTTAGTGAAACACTGGATTTTCGTGAAAAAATACCAATTGAAGTGGAGGGTTTCTTCAAACAACAAGGGGCTGGGTCAACTATTCAATCAAATGATATTGAGCATGTTTCCCATCTCTTCTCGAGAAACAGGTGGGATTTTTCTTTGCAAAATTGTGCTCACAAACTTTTCACAATTTGTTATATTTTAATATTTTTGTGTTAAACTATGTTATGCCATGACTAGGTGAATAGAATTTGTTTTATGGTTTTATTTTTATGGTATATAATATAAATATTTGAATATTGATTTTTTATGTTTAATATTGTTATAATTGTATGCTTTTATCAAAATAGACGATGGATTGGGGTATCGACAAGAGTTGGATTAAATCAAATCGTTGGGTTACCTCGGAATACATTGCGGGGTTGGAAGAATTTGTCGATTTTTGAGGATAAAAACGTGGATATTAAGGGTTTAATGTTTTGTCTGTGTAATTGTTGTTTCAATAACCAAAGATTATTTATCCATGAGGTTAGAACACAAATTCTAGAGTATGGTTTTTTGTCCATGTCTGAAGTTTGGACAGAGCACGGTGAAAAAGGAGAAAATTCGCGAAAAATCCTACCCAAATTGTAGACGACTATATGATAAATGTGCATGACGATTTGAGACCCACTTTCGTCGTTGGGGGTCAATCGGGTGACACCGAGATGAGAGACGATAATCATGTAAGGTGTACTAGTTTTTACGCTTTGTTCGATGAAATAAAGATCGAGTTATACCCAGTTTTACAGCAATGAATTAATTGAACTTCATTGCTAAGCTAATGCACGTGAAGGTGAAGAACGAGTGGACTATCTCATTCACCGAACTCCTACATTGTTGTATCTTGCTTTGCCCGAAGGTCATATGTTGCCTTCTTCTTACGAGGAGTGCAACAAAAAGTTGAAAAGTATGGGTATGAGATATAGTACGATCGATGTTTGCTTGAACGATTGTGCTCTATATTACAAAGAGAATGAAGACCTCAAGAATTTTCCAATATATGGTGAATCTAGATGGGACCTGAAGAAGGGTAAGAAAGTACTGCACAAGAAACTACGATATTTTCTAATTGCGCCAAGATGGCAGCGACCGTACACTTTGAGCCATACCGCCAAAGATATGATTTGGCACCATAGCAGAAAAAGTACCGACCTATATGTGTTAGGTTATCATGTTGATGGTGATAGCTAGAAGAGGTTTGTAGAGACATCTTGAGTTTGCGAGTGAAGCTCGGAATGTATTTTTTGGCCTACTTATCAATGGTTTTTGTCCATTCTTTAGGCAAAACAACTCATATAGAATGTGTCCGGTTATATTGACCATCTACAACTTGCCTTTGTGGTTATGCATGAAAGAACCGACATTTATGCTATGTTTGATGATTATGCTATCACCCGGTAAAGATATGGATGTCTTTATCCTCCATATTATAAATGAGTTGGACATGTTATGGGATACATGGATTCTTACATATGATGCTAATACTAAGGAATAGTTTATAATGAAGGTTTGTTTGTTGTCCATGGCTAATGATTACCCGGTTAGGTCATGCACATCAGGGTGGCAAGGTCAAGTACTTAGCGTGCCCAGAATACATGGATTTTACTCCATCCAAGAAGATGAATAAGGGGTACTTTATTTTGATCATAGGTGGCCGTTAACTATTGGGGTATCGGTTTAAAAAAGACGTATCTTCGTACGTGAATTTCGAGCATAGAGACCCGTTTTAAAAACATAGTGATAGAGAAGAGAGAGAAGAGATGTAGAAATAGAGAGAAAAGTATATTTGTTTATTGATTATCAAAGTGTATATATAAAGTACAACAGGAATGTATATATATACAACAATGTGTATGCATTACTCTGACTACTTTAACAATTCTGTTATATTAGCTGGCATTTGGTTGTTGTGAATCATTTGTTGTAGATTTCTTACCCCCCCCCCCTCAAGCTGAGCTGTAGTTGGAAAGGAAGCTTGGATAAAAGAGCAAGAAAAGGTGTAGAAGCAAGACCTTTAGTAAAGATATCAGCCAGCTGAAAAGTAGTTGGAACATGTGCTAAAATAAGTAGCTTAGCTTGAACTTGTTCACGAACAAAGTGATAGTCCACATCAATGTGACGTGTACGAGTATGAAAAACTGGCTTTGAAGCTATAGAAACAGCTGAAATGTTGTCACACGCAAGAGTAGGAACTCCAACATTAATATGCAGACTTTGAAGTAAAAAGGTAATCCATTTGAGCTCAGCTGAAACATGAGCCATGACCCGATGTTCTGCTTCTGTGGAGGAACGTGAGACAGTAGATTGTTTCTTGGAGCCCCAAGAAATTAGATTTGAGCCCAAGAAAATACAGTAACCGGTTGTAGAATGTCGATCACTCACCGAGGTTGCCCAATTAGAGTCTAAAAAAGCCTTTAAAGATGGTGTAGAAGCAGAAAATACTAACGAATATTGATGAGTGCCTTTAATGTAACGAAGCAATCATTTTAAAGCTTCAAAATCCATGTTTGTAGGAGAATGCATAGCTTGACAAAGTCTATTAACTGAGAAAGCAATGCCAGGCCGAGTAATTGTTAAGTATTGCAATGCCCCAATTAAACTTCGAAATAGAGTAGGATTATCAAAAAACAACTTGTCATGATTTGATAAAACAACATACTTCTTCATAGTTGGAGTAGGAGATGAATTACAATCTGAAAGACCAGCTCGACTAATAATTGACAAAGCATAGGTGGACTGATCAACTATGATATTATTAGATGTTCGAGTTATATTCAACCCAAGAAAGTAAGCTAAACAACCAAGATCTTTCATCTTGAATCGTGATTTAAGAGCATTAATAATATAAGATATAGTAGATGCATCTGCACCAGTTATTGAGATGCCATCAATATAAACAAGCACTACAGTTAAAGTGCTAGCAGAACCTCTCACAAACATTGAAGTATCCGCAACACTAACTTTGAAACCTTGAGAAACAAGAAAAGCTGTTAGAAGTTGATACCAAGCTCGAGGAGCTTGTTTAAGACCATAAAGTGACCTATTTAATTTGACACATAACCAAGATGTAACTTATCAATCAACCCAAAAGGTTGAGTCATATAAACCTCTTCTTGAAGGGAGCCATGAAGATAAGCATTAAACACATCTAACAGTTTAATTTCCCAATTATTTGTAGCAGCTAGAGCAAGATTAATTCTTACAGTTTGATGCTTAACAACTGGACTGAATATTTCTGTGTAGTCAACACCATATTCCTTTAAAAATCCTCTAGCAACTAACCTTGCTTTATAGCATGCAATGGACCCATGAGAATGTCGTTTAATACGATAAATCTACTTACACGTAATTGGAGACCGGCCATGTGGTTTAGGAACTAGTGTCCAAGTATTTTGACTCATCAAGGCTGAGTACTCATCAGCCATAGCATCTAACCAACATTGGGACTTAGCAGCCTCTCTATAAGAATATGGTTCAGACACAGAAGAAGAAACAACAAGAGTTTTACATTTAAAAGATGGTTTTAAAGAGCATGTCTTAAAGCGAGTAACCATTGGATGAGTGGACGCATGAGACTGAGTTGAGCTAGTAGATGAAGAGGATGAACTAGCTGAGTGTGAAGATGAGCTTTGAGAGTTTGGAGGTAACTCAGTTGCAGGCTGAATAGGAGAGATTGTAGATGATAAGGGAAAATAGAATGAGGATTAATAGTTGAGTCGAATATATCAATGAAAGCTGAGTGAGAATACTCAAGAGTAGATTGAGGTGAAGAAGATTTAGACTGAAAGGGAAACACTGATTCATCAAATAACACATGTCTAGAGACAAACACACGATTAGATGACATTGATTAACATTTATATCCTTTTGAATGATTACATTAACCCAAGAAAATGCAAGGTGCTGATTTTGGTGAAAGTTTGTTAGGAGCATATGGTTTGAGACAAGGGTAACAAAGGAAACCAAAAGTTTTGAGATGTTTATAAGTAGGAGGATTATTAAATAAAGTTTGAAAGGGAGTTGAATTTGAAAGCACAGGTGTAGGTAAAATGTTTATCAGATAAACAGTTGTAGATAGTGCTTCAAGCCAAAATTTGGTGGAAAGGGAACTATGAGATAGAAAAGATAATGTAGTTTCAATCAAATGCCTATGTTTCCTCCCAGAGATTCCATTTTATTCTAGAGTGTGAGGACAAGAAGTTTGATGAACAATGCCTTTATTGTGCAGAAAAGTTTGAAATTGATGACTCATATATTCTCCACCATTATCACTTCTAAGCATCTTAATAGGTGTATTGAATTGAGTCAAAATGAGTTGATAAAACACACAAAAGGCATTATAAGCATATGATTTAACTTTTAAATGATAAATCCAAGTGAATATGCTGTAATCATCAATGAATACAATGTAATATTTTAAAGATGAACAAGAATCTATAGGGGAAGGATCCCAAATTTAACTATATATTACAGAAAAAATAGTAGTTGATTTTGATGTAGACAAAGGAAAAGGCAATTTATGACCCTTTGAAGTAGCACAAGCTTTACAATTGACTCCAAAATGATCTAGTCTAGTGTGTAAAGTAGCAGCTAAAAGAGAAGACACATGACTAGAAGGATGACCTAAACGCATATACCACAAAGAATATGAAGAAACAAATGATTTTGATGAAAGTCAAACAGGAGTTGATGAAGAAGATGATGGAGATTTTGACTTTGAACCAAACACTATAGGATACAATCCATCTTTACAAGGGCCCTGAAAGAGAAGAGAATTTGTAGAGACATCAAAAATAGACACATAAGTGGAGGAAAAAACAACTACACAATGATTATCACAAGTAAACTGAGAGATGGATAACAAGTTTGAAGACATAGAAGGTACATGTAATATGGAATTTAACTGAAAAGTAGAGAAAGAGTTAGAGATTTTACTATGCCCAATGTTAGCTATATCTAAAGCTTGAACATTACCCACTGAAACTGAGCTTGAGCCTTGATAAGTAAAGGAGTTTTGAAGAAGATTCAAGTCATTTGTAACATGACTGTTAGCTCCTGAATCAAGGTACCACATCTCTGGATCATAAGACTGAGTTGTTGCAGAAGAAGTAGGTTGAGAAGCATGAGCAGCCATTGCAACTCAAGCATTTGCTTTAGGTGAAGTAAAATTCACATAATTAGTTCTAGACCAGAAGTCAATTGCAGAGTGACCAAATTTTGAACAAATTTGACAAGTAGGGGCAGAAGAGGTATAAGTCTGAATAGGTGGTGCACCTAAAATAGATGAGTTTGTATTTGAACCACGAGACCTGCCACGACCTCTACCCCGAGTAAAACCACCACGACCACGAGCAAATGATGGAGCAGAAGAATTAGTAAAAAAAGCATTGTGAATTGTCAAGGAATTCTCACTTGAATCCGCCATTTTCATATGTAATTCTTCAGAAATTAACAAGCTACCAAGAGAATGAAAGGTCAAAGTCAGAGATTGAGCATTTGTAATTCGAATACTCAACTTGAACTGATTATATTCTGATGGAGGACCTTTGAGCGTATACATTATGATATCCTCTAGAGGAAGAGAAGCAGATGGAGTATCCAATCCATCGCAAATATCTTGAATCTATGCAAGATATTCGTTCATACTTTTATCACCCTTCTTGAGGTTGTAGAGTTTCATTTTCAGCTGATGCACGTGAGTTCGACATTGAGATATAAAGATCTCTTCAAGTTTGTGCCACACTTCAAAAGCATGATGTAATTTCACTACTTGAGATAAAATAGATGGAATAATTGAAGAAAGTAAAGAGACCTTCAATTGTTGATCTTCAATCAACCATGTCGTGAAAGCAGGATCAGTTGGAAGCGGTGATGGAACACATCCAATAACATGTTTAATATAGCCATGGGCTTCAAGAATAGCTTCGAGTTGAGCTCTCCATAACACATAATTTGTTGAATCAAGCTTGACTTGAACAAGACTTGACCAATTTTGACGAAGAAAAAAAAGTCCAGCAGGAATCTTGGAGCTGGAAGAGATGTTTGGTGATGGCGTTGAAGATGAAGATGACGCCATTTGAACACGGAAGCGTATACTAGGATCGATAAGATATTGCAGAGTGAAGCTCGAGAAATCAGAAACAATAGAATGACAAGAAGAGAGGAGAAGCCATTAATGGCGTTTTGAGTTTCATATTATCTTCTTAAGGCTTTACTGATACCATGATAGAAAAGAGAGAGAAGAGATATAGAAATAGAGAGAAAAGTATATTTGTTTATTGATTATCAAAGTGTATATATAGAGTACAACAAGAATGTATATATATACGACAATGTGTATGTATTAATCTAACTACTTTAACAATTCTGTTATATTAGCTGGCATTTGGTTGTTGTGAATCATTTGTCGTAGATTGCTTATCACATAGTCCTACCGATATTTAAATAGTTAGATGGGTTGATCGGTAAATACAAAGATTTTGGTGGTAAGGCGATAAAGAAAATAGGTATTCGTGAGTTTAATCGGAAGAAGAAAAAGTATACAAACTATTACGCTTAAATTTGGTTCCACAAACAATACAATTATTAGCAGCTTCTTAAAAAAAAATACATTGCCAAATTCAAGAGAATCAACACTCTCACACTCGTAGATGTTAACAAACAAGAATTTTTTTAATTTCATTAACTAGAAATTCCATTTGGTCCCTGGAATGCAAAGGAGAAGGATATACAAATGCACAATCCAACGCCCCATCTCTTATTGTGTCAAATATAGCTATAGATGGGCCTATACCATGAATCGATCCACAACTAATGTAATCCAGCAAACCCGCTTCTTCGTACTCTTGCTTTGAAGAATCAATAATAGGATCCTCGAAAACAGACACCAATGAGGTTCTGAGAGATGAAGAAGGTGTCAAACCAGGGTTTTCTATAGCCTTGCGCATAAGAAAGTTGAGATCATTCATATCTGTAAAGTGCTTGTTATTGCTTTTAGCATTTGCGAAAGAATTATACGTTCTCTCGGCCAATTCCCATATGTTTTCTCCTCCCTCAATATCATGTGTATTTATGATGGCCGAATGATAAAATCCTGCATCATTAAGCAATGTTTATAAATGTTACATAGCATATGATAGAATATTTAAATTTAATGATACTTACCATAATTTTGGTCAGTAAGAACTGGATCAAGAGATGAGCGACAGTCCATTAGTGTTGCAACGGTATATTTTTCCCATTGTCCGTTGGGAAGGCTTTTTAATGAACGTGTAACAATTAAACAAGCAGCTACTAAAAGCCCACATAGCTTAATTTCTCTAGACTTGCAAGTCTACAATTAGCAAACATGTTATAATTGAGTTTATTTCTGTTCTCTATATAAATGTATTTAGATACCTAAAACCAATCCAAGTATTTAGGTACAAATTGCAGTCTACGAAAGTACTAGTCGTATTGTACGAGTATAAATGAGTGCAAAGTAGACAAAATAAATTGAAGTTGACTTACAGAGAGTATCCCATTAGTCTCTTCTATATTAAGCTGTAATCTCACTAATTGTGATACCCTTGGAGAATGAGTATCCTTAAAATCCAAATTGGACAACCTTAAAGAATTCAAAGAGTAACCAAGCATGTCCAACCCACGTGCCCAAAAAGGCTTATTAGCTTTCCCACTAGGAATATAATCCTCAATTCCTAAACCAATCTCAGCCTCTTTTTTTTCCATTTCCTTTTTTACCCCTCCCTTCTCCTCTTTTTCACCACCTATCATCGCCACTAAATCCTTTAGAATTGCCGCCGTAGTGGTCCTGTCAGATACTGACGTGTGAAGTCGTAAAGCCACGGCACACCTGTCATCATTTAAAGTGTATACACTAGCAAAGAAAACATCTGTGTCAATATGCAATGAAGGGTCAGCTAGATTATGCCAACTATTTGTGTTGAGTTCATGTTCAAGAATGAGATGCAGAGGAGAAATATAAGTGCTGGTTAGGCCTCCTTCGAGAATCTGAGCCGTTGATGACTGATCGAAGTGTTGGATATGGATGTTAGGGGAGGAGGGTATGACGAAAGATGAAGTGTTTGAAGTGATATTGTAGTGAATCTTAGAGTTGAGGATAGGGTGGGTAGTTTGGAGCTGGTGAAGGGCATTTTGGAGAAGTAATATAACATGTGGTGGTGGTATTGAGAGGAGGAGGGCCAAGACTGTTATGCCGGTGCCACCAGGGACGGCCTTGAACCAACTATCCTCGGTGCTGCCCGCTAATCGGCTATCTATCCCTTGGTTAGACATGGAAAGTGCTGCAATTTGATTATTGTGAAGTACAAATATCTTGTTCAGCAGTTGGACTTATTAAGTCTGATGACCAACTGAGTGTGCATCGATGATAATTTGAACAAATAAAAAAGTGTGCATTGATAATAGTAACACGTATGCGGATGTAAGGGCTACTCAAATTTTGTAGAATATACTTTTTCTTTAATTTCATATTTCAAAGGTCTAAAAATAACAAGAAAATACCCAACCTTAACTCACCTTCTATTTGCTGATGATGCGCTTTTCTTTATGGAAGCTACCTCAGAGAACATCGACAAATTTAAAGAGTTTTTAAACAAATACTGTAATAACTCAGGACAAGCAGTCAATTCCAGAAAATCATCTATACTATTTAGTACAGATATAAAAGAGAATTTGAAAACTAAATTAGAGAGCAAATTGGGAATTTCAAGTACAAACTCTCTAGGCAAATATTTAGGAATCCCACTCACGCTAAGCAGATCAAAATTGGAAAATCTGAATTACATTAAAGACAGACTTATTAATAAAACTTCTAGCTGGACTTCAAAATATTTATCGGAAGGCGGAAAGGAGGTGTTAATTAAAGCGGTTCTTCAATCTATCCCCAATTACGCAATGTCTATCTTTGAATTCCCAAAAAGCCTTTGTAAAAAATTATCTAGTATTACATCGAATTTTTATTGGGATATAATGGATAAAAAAAGAATTCATTGGGTTTCGTGGAAAAACATAACAAAATCTAAGAAAATTGGAGGTTTAGGTTTTCGTGATTTTCATAAAATGAACGTGGCTATGCTAGCAAAACAAGCTTGGAGATTGATAAACAATCCAAATTCCTTGGCGGCACAAGTTTTGAAAGGTATTTATCACCCTAACGATAATTTATGGAATGCAAAACTCAAACAAAGGAAATCTTGGAGTTGGGCTAGCATTATGAAAGGTCTATATTTCTTGAAAAAAGAATGTTGCTGGGAAATAGGAAATGGGTTAACAGCATATATTTGGGAGGATAACTGGAT
Organism: Nemophila menziesii; assembly: GCA_029959085.1. Taxonomy (NCBI): domain Eukaryota; kingdom Viridiplantae; phylum Streptophyta; class Magnoliopsida; order Boraginales; family Hydrophyllaceae; genus Nemophila; species Nemophila menziesii. The sequence continues at coordinate 140,066,355 of JARWIR010000001.1, read as the reverse complement.
TGGACCGGGCATGAAGCTGGACAATTGTGATTGGTTACCAATCAATAAGGTAGCGGAATTATTTAATAATGGGTATACGGGATGGAATAATAATTTACTGGACCTAATTTGTGACAAAAGAGAGATACGTGAAATTAACATGGCACATCTAATCAACATTCAGAAAGAAGATAGAATCATATGGCCCCACACTAAAGACGGTGATTACACTACAAAATCGGGGTATCATTTATTGGTCAACGAGGAAATTATGAATGAGTGCAACTCATCAAAGAAAGCTTGTGAAGAAGGAAAACCAGCTTTATGGAACCTAATATGGTCAACCAATGTACCAACGCGAATGAGAAACTTCGTATGGAAAATAATTAGGAATGCTATCCCGACTAAGAAAAATCTTAAAAAGAAAAAATGCATACAAGAGGTAACATGTGAATGGTGTGAAGGAGATGAAGAAACAAGCGAACACTTATTTTTGCAATGCCCACTAAGCATCGCCACATGGGCAGAATCTCCATTACAAGTGAAAATCAACAAAGAGGATAAACTCACTTTTAAAGATTGGTTTGTCGATACTATAGAAAGCTATACAACAAATGGTTGGGACACGAAAAAACTATCTAGTACAATAATTGTATTACTCTGGAATATCTGGAAAGCTAGAATGAAAGGGTTCCACGAAAAAAAGAAATGGGACGTAAAGGAAATAATAAATAATTCGAGAAGAACAATTGAGAAATTATACGCTAACGATCAGAAGAAAAAAGATAAAAAAGCATTACCAAAGCCAGACCATGACAACGATTTTGACAACATCAACAAGGAGGAGTATATAACTTTTAAAAAGGCGGATATAAACTGGTTTAATGATACATCCTTCACAAATGGAAATGAGCAAGCAGGAATCGCCTCTATAGGAATAGACAACAGAGGAATTATAAAAAAGAAAATAGGGAGAAGGAAGTTGGTCCGAAGCGCAATAGAAGGGGAGGCATACGCATTACTACAAGCAATGAAAGAGTCGGAAGAATTTAAATCTAATAAAATCAACTTTTACACTGACAACTTATCAATCGTACAATCGATATATAACAAAAGAAAAATAGATTGGAAAATGCAGCCAGTAATTGAAGCAATTTGGAATTGGATGAAGAGATTTCCTGAGTGGAAAATTTTCCATATCAAAAGAGATCATAACGTAGTAGCTGATATAGCATCAAAATATTGTAGGAAAAAGGAGACCTAGACCATATTAATCTAGAAAATGTAAACAAAAGTGTGATTAACTTGTTTTTATCTCATATTTGTAATAACGCTTGATCTTTTCAATTCAAAAAAAATATCATTTATTCATATCGGTAATGTCACATATAAATAATACTAATTTTTTTTTTTCAAATGCATAATATAATAGATAATAAAGAAACAGTTACAAAATTTAGCCCACCTCTATGGGCTCGGCATCAGAACGTAAAATCGTGGCCAATTGGGGAGGGATACATGTATCTCAATTACCAAACCAAATGCTAAGAAGCTCATGTTTAGCAACCCAATCGGCTGCCCCGTTTCTACCCCTAGTAATAAGTGAAAACAAAGGGGAAGATAATTCAGCAAAAAAGTAAATATTACAAATAACATTTCTAACTGAATGACTCGACATGTGTAGTCCTGAAGATAGGGGATTCATGATGGTCTCGGAGTCATTCTCGATGATAACACTCCCAAAAGGAAACTCTGAAACCAATTCAGTAGCTTTTGAAATACCCGGGGCTTCTGCCTCTAACACCTAATCGACTATGCGAGACTTTTGCCATGATATGCACAAGATGTGCAAGGCGGAATCTATTATTTATTGATCTCGAAATGTGGATGAGACCTTAGCGGATGGAAACACTGTCAGAAGAAAGGGTCGAGATATACCTAATAGTCAAACTGTGCAACGGGTTAGAAAACCAAATCAATCCGATCAACCCGCTGAAATTAACCTAAAACTAAAAGGGTTATTATTTTATTGGACGAGTTGTGATTTATATTTTAAAAAAAATATACATTTTTTTTAGGAATAATGGATTTTAAAGTTATAACGCGCATAAATCGGATTTTTTTATATTTAATTTTTAAGAAATTCATACTATTTATTTTAGTTAAACAAAATTTACAGAAAATAATGTTTTTTCCCTCTACTTTTAACATTTTCTTCATTTATTTAAAAATCTTTAGAACTTTCAATGATATTCAATTTAATAAGTCTAATTTCATATTTTATTATGATATTATCTCTATTTTTTTAAGATCTTAAGTTTTATTTTTTTAAACTCAAAGATTATTGAGTGTCGATTGAGACTCAAAGTTAGTTAGTTTATTACAAATAAACTTTGTGAAATAATATTGACATGTCTAATGAATCTAGATACAAACCAATCGATTTATCAACCCAAGTCATTCGCAAAGCACCCGAAACAGAATGGTTTACATAATGTAACAGGGCGGTGTAGGTCTAATTTTGTAAACCCCCACAAGAACGGGTTGTTTGTGGGTCGAGTATTTTCCCCCCCAAACCGACTCGTGCACACCCTACGTAGTAGTCTCCATACGCTCTGGGAGGCGGCCACCGAGTTTCTTTGGGGATATGATCAATGGTTTATGAAATCATCTGACTGGATGGAAGGGCCAAGCTCTAATACTAGTGTCTCATATCACACTTAGTGCTCAGTAGAATGTCAATGTACATCATGCGAATAGAGAAGCTACATGTTTGTGTATGCCACGATATAGATAGAAATTGACGGAGATAAATTTGGGGTTCTTGGAGGACTAGGGGAAAATAAACTGGATAGCATGGGAGAAGGTGTATCGGCTGAAACGGATTTGGGGGTTGTGTTTTTTAGAAGTAGATGACATGAACAATGAAGGATGTATTAGGGAAGGTAGGTTAGGAATTGGTTCATGATGAGCCAATTATCTAGACTCGGCTTTATGCCAGTAATACCTTAAGAATACTATATTGCAATATATTCCTACTTAACATATTTGTTGGGCCATCGTGAAAGGTATTAAAATGGTTAGACGGGTATCTCGATGCATCGTACAAAATAGTAAGTATGTATGGTCTTGGTTGGACGTCTAGGTAAAGAGTGTGCCACTAGTCTACATTGCACAACAATCAATTAGTATGATTATTTTTTGTTCAAAGAGGTAGAGGCATACATGCGGGATAATGGCTCTTGAAAGTGGGAGTTTTTCCAACAATTGTTCGGCTACTAAGTTAATTGAGATAGTTGATATCCTCTTTGATAGCGACAATGTATCCCTAACATTCATTTCTTGTCAAAATGAAGCACACGAGACATAATTGATGAAGTCTGTAATTACGAGCACTGATATCCTGATTAATAACGACAAATTTGAGTGGAGGAAGGTTTGCAAGTTACGATGTCATAAAAAACTATGGTACTTATGGGTCTTCCAATTAAAGAAAAGCTGCCAACAAGATTAAAACTTAATGAAACAAGGGGTGGGGTATCTATTAAATATTCTAGTTATGGAGATCAAAGGAAGAGCGCTCAGCACTCTTATGTGATTGCTCAACAACAAAATAGGTGTGGATTATACTTAACAAGGTAATCCACAATCGCATTATTAGAGTAAGGATCATGGGCACAAAGGATGTGTTTAACAACAGTTGACTGGGGTGGGAGCAAGAGCGCAGACAACAACTATGTACATGGTCAATAATACAAGCAAATGACAATTCTAGTACTATGTGGCACTAGGACGGAAATAGAGGGCTAGTAGGACAAAAGAGAAAGTGTAGTAGCTAACATATTGGGAGGAAATATAAGGAAGGACCAGAGGAGAAGCCATGGCCCCTTTGGGATTTAAAAAAAAATATTAACGTACATAATTAAAAAAAATTACTGATAAGCCTTTGCCAGAAGTGAACTTGGCCCCCCTAACTTTATAAAATATCTTCTTATAAAATATCTATAAAATATCTTATTGATAGCCCTATATGGAAAAAGCCCATCCCATGTGGCCAGTCCATCTATCAGTCTCTTCTTTTTTTCTACGCCAACAGACTTTCTTTTTTAAAAATAAAACTTCTTCTCCAATGGGTCTTTAATGGGTTATTGATTCATCTAAAACAAAATCAACAATCAACCATAAACAATTGGGAAAAAAAAGGTAAAATACTTTTAGATTATTGCATTTTTAATTGAAGTATTGAACTTACCTTTATTATTCTCAAAATCTTTAATGATTCATTTGTGTTGTGTATATGGAAAAAAATCAATTGGATTGGAGAATCAGAAAGAGGATACAGATAGATAAATTATTTAGTTAAATAATTTATGTTTTAGAGTAATTAATAAATTTGAAATGAAGAATCAAACAAAAAAGGGGTTTTTGATTCGGTTGTGAAAAATAAATAAGAAGATGAAGAATGTTTCTGAAGCAGAATGTGAGAATTAGAATGTTTATATAATTGTTTGGAAAAAAGAATTATAAATAAAATAAATAGAACATGTGTGTAGTAGAAACTATTACAAATGGCAACTAAAAAACAAGCGTTAAAGAATAAATTAAAAAAATAAATATTAAAGAGAAATTAACATTGTGGTGTCCAACAAAAAAAGAAAAAAACATAGTGGGACAATTGAACATGAAAATGGATTAACAAAATGTTTAATGTGTGTAATGTGTATTATTTTCTATTTTATTTTTTGGATGAGTAAACATGTGTATGGCTATTAATTAGAATAAATTTAAATTTTCATTTTTTGGACGAGATCTCCTTACATTGTTTTGGAGGAGATCTCCTTATTATCCATAATTTATTTGAAATATAATAATTTATTATTTACTTATAAATTATCTTGGTTTTACCGATATAGTGATTAGAAACCGATAATGCAATTATTAAAATATAAGGACTTATAGTGTAATTTTAACACTATAAGGTTTTTTATGCATTTTTCAATATAAAAGGACCTTTACGCATTTTTTTCAAAATATTGGGGCTGTTATGTACTATTTGCAAAATATAGGGACCTATAGTGTAATTATGCCCAAAAAAATTCAGGAACGTTGGCCCCGAACCCCCCTTGGCCCCCCAAACCAAAATTCCTGGCTCAGCCCCTGGGAAGGACAATAGCTCCCTTTATGGGCAGTCGTATGACTAAAGGACCCAACAAATACAAGGTAAGATGTATACATTTTAATTTTTAGCAGCCTCTGATGTTCCAAATAAAGAATGGAAGGTGTGGAACATTACGTGTAAATGGTTATTCATCAGAGTATCCATGGAACATGCTCTTTGTGTCATAATTTGGGTGGTGTTATTAGCAAGAAACAAATGTGTCTTCAGGAGATCATTGTTCCCCGAGCGGGGCGATAATTATTATTCAAAACTTCAAATGTTTGGCTTTCGAATGTTTATGTGTGTGTGGAAAATGATAGGGGGCTATCAAACTGGAAAGGGAACATAAAATAAGTGAGATGGAGCAAAACACTTAATGGATGGAAACGTAAACCCGAGTCGTGACTGTAGGGGATTCACATGTCTATTACGAGACAAGGGGAGAGATTGGATAAGAGGGTACTCAATGAATAGTAGGTGTGCCATGTTGATTGTTATTGAGTTAATAGCCCTACATGAGGGTATGGTATCGGCTAAAAATCTTGGAACGATAGACTTATGTGTATAGGTAGATTATAGTATGTGATTACAACATCAGAACAATCATCAAGGTGGAGAGGGCCAAGGGTTCACTTGATCGAGGCCATCCTGAAAATTTTGGATAGAAATGATCCTTTAAGATTGTTGACATGTAGAGAGAAAGAGGCGTATATATGTGTCAATTGAATGGGACATACCGAGGCTTCAAAAACTACCCCTAGAGTGACGTACATCGACCAACCCAATTTGTTATAGTGATATGTCACACATGATAGATGTGGGTGGAATATTTCGAGAGTAATCTATAGACCCTGCTTTTGGGGAATAGTAGTCAAGGTATAGAAAAATTTCCACAATTATATAACCTTCGTTGTAACAACAAAAAATATTAAATTATTTTGATAACTGTGTTGTATATTATTTGTTTAGAATAATTACTTCTCTTAGGTACACAAATTAAGATATTAAGATAGACTATTCATTGATCCAACAATTACTAAAAAATATAATATGTTAAAAAAATCTAAAGGTATATTAATAATATAATGTTGGAAAATATAATAATTCTAGGTTCTAAAGATGTAAACATCAAATGTGTTTGTGCTACCATATAGTTTAATCAAATTAAAAATATAATCAAATAAGGTTTCTAATTGCATTAAGGGTGTAAAAGTGACATGGGTTTAATGTGTAGATCTTATTAAATTATTTCTCCTTTGATGTGGGCTCAAATTAGAAATATTAGATTTTATTAACTATTAATTACTTATTGATTGTAACGTATCTTCGGTTATAAAATGGAGTTATGCTCCATAGATTATATGCATCGTTCTTTCTCCAATTCCCTATCTAGAAAAGAAAAACAAAGTGATATAATAGTAGATATAGAAAATTTGTTAATCGCTCTAACAAATCAATCAATTCAATTATGGCTTCAAGTACATTTTCGTTAATATCCTTTTTATATTCTCACATTATTCGACATGGATAGATTAATTTCTTTATGAGTTTGATTATTATTAAAATCCTAAAACGGTATCACAGCCCACCATGTTGGATTTTTTGAGTAAATCGAGAAAAACTTTTCAATTAAGATTCACTGAAATATCAAAACCACTGAATAAAATAAATCTAGAAAGATAATTAATGGCTCCAACTAATCAAGCAATTCAATTATTGATTCAGGTACGCTTTAACTAATCCATTTTTTTATTCTCATTATTATTCAACATGAGTTATTTAATTTCATTTTGCGCGTGGTTTATTTAAAACCATACAATGGTATCAGAGCCAACCATGTTAGATTTTTGAGTAAATCGGAAAAAAAACTCTTTAATTAAGATTCAGAAAAATCAAAACAGATGATTAGTATAGATTTCAAAAGGTAATTATCCACTCCGACGAATCAAATAATTCAGTTATGTATTTTGATACACTTACATTAAAGTTTTCTCATTATTATTCAACATTAATTGACTAATTTATTTATAGTTTTGAATAATTAATGAAACATGCAATGGTATCAGGGTCAACCATGTTGAATATTATAAGTAAATCGACAAAATTACTCCCACTGTCTAAAAAATTGTCACTATTACTAATAAGTTGTCCATAAAATTTGTCAATTTAAAAAAACAAGACATTTTTTTATTCTTTATACAAATTTTGCCCCTAATTAAATATTATAACTTATATTTCCAATAAACATTTAAAATTTCAAGACACTTTATGGAGGGCATTTTGATCATCGCAAGGATAATAAATGGATTTTCTTAATTTGTACGCAAAATCAAGTGTGATACCCTTTTGAAAACAGTGAGCATTTGATTAGGCTAAATCCAACAGTTTTCCAATTAGGGTAAGTCCAACGGTTCCTAATTGTTTAACTAGACTCGGTAATCAAATAGCTAAATCTAAATTTTCTCAAATATTATCTCCAAGTAACATTTTTGCACCAATAGTTTTCCGATTTCAACTCCCAATTTATTATATTATATTCAAAGTTTATTTTGATAGATGTTCTATTTTAATAAATTATCTTATTTTAATAAAATATCTTTATTTATATATCTTAAAAATTAATATAAGTCAATATTTAAATTATAATTATAATTATTTATAATATAAAAAATATATTAGTTATTTTATGTAAATGTTAAACATTATCAATTTTTTGAAACTTAAAAATTATTTAACATAAATGATTGTTGATAATTATAATGTAATTGAAAAAATATATATTATTAGTGTTTGAGAAAAAAGGAAATGTAAATTATAATTAAAATGAATGGAAATAATTGTCTACCGAAAAAAACAGAATGGAAATCGTTGATCTAAAATGCATTAAAAAAAGAAGAAGAAAAAAAATATGGCTATGAAATATGTGTCGCCCGATGTAACTCAAGAAGTCAAAGAAATGGAGATAAACATTTGAGATTCCTATTTTTATGGAGGTTGTTGGAGTAGGTAAATGAGACATTACTCCTAATTCCAGCAAAATAAAAATGAAATTCAGATTTTAGCTTGTTGGTCTTTACCTTTAGGCTAAGTTCAATAAATTTTCAATTGTAGTAAAAAGTTTCAATTGAAAGTTGAAACTTTAGCGCTGCATTTTGGCTTAAAGTGGGCGGTAAATCGGGGAATCGAGGAACTTTTTGTCAAAACTGACTCAAGAGATCTTCACGCGCTAGTGAAGGGTTGTGGTAGTTCTACGAGTTGGAATTGTCAAATAGGTCGTGAGTGTAGAGAGAATTTACGAAATCAACCGGGGTTCGAGATACAGTGCGTTTACCGTGAAGCAAACATGTGTGCGGATATGTTGGCTAAGAAGGGAGCAGAAATGAATGAAGGACCTTGCATACTAGCGGATCCTCCGGATTATTTATGGCGGTACATCACTAATGATAGAAGTGGTTGTAGGATGCCTAGATTAGTGTTAGACCCTCTGTGAGGGATTTAGTTGATTGTATTTAGTCACCTTCGGCTTTTAAGCCTCATATGTATGCAAAAAAAAACAAAAAATCAAATTCTAATACTCCAACTTTCTTTTATATGATACCCAATTGTAGGGTACCTACTTCCACAAATTCTTTTAGTTATATGCGATTAAAGATTTCATTTTCAATTCATTAAATTAAACTTTTAAACCTAATATATTCTTTATTTTATTTTATTCTTATATATATTTGATTATTTAGTCGATAATTATAAGTTACGCATTATCATTTTAAATTATTTTTGAATATTTTTATAATAATAATTAATAATAAATTTAAAATTAATTTTGATTATTCGTTTAGTAAATTAAATATATAAATAAAATACTTAAATAAAATTTTAAAATATTAATAAATTAGTTAAAGCTATTGGAATAAATTTGAATAGGGATCCTGAAAATTGAGAAGCTGTTGGAGCAAAACTGTTTTTAGATATTAATATTTGAGAAAAAATGAGTATTTGACTCCTAATTGTAGCTAAAAAATAAGGAATCGTTGGGAGCCAAACACCCACATTCTCTTATATATTAACTTCTAAAAACAGTTTTGCTCCAACCGCTTCTCAATTTTCTGGTTTCTTATTTAAGTTTTCTATTTCAACTAATCTATTATACAATTTTGCTTTAACAACTTTTTGCTAGAATTAGGGAATAAGGGAGATTTTAAACTTAGACTTAAAATTACGAAAAAATATATTTACATGTTAATTAAATTTTTTACATGATTTGTAACTGATTACGCATATTAAATTTATTATTAATTACAAATATGGTTTCAGTAGTTTTGTATGTTGATAGAGTTATAATATATACCATCCAATTCATTCTACCCATATATCAGTCATGATATGAAATTCTACTTGGCATGTCTACCTTAATATTGTATCTTTTATATGTTCTTTAATTTATTTAATATTTTATTATTAATATACTTTTATTATCTCAATTAATATATATCGTTGCCTTAAATACCCTAAAATGGTATCAGAACCAATCATGTTGGATATTCTGAGTAAATAAAAAAAAAACTCTTTAATTAAGATTCAAAAAAATTACTCTTACAGGTTTATTGAACTTTTTACATAATTCTTAATTGATTTATGTATATCAAAATTATTATTTATGATAAAAATAGATTCAGTAATTTCGTACGTTGATAAAGTCATGATAAATACCAACCAAATATCATTTATGATGTGGAAGCTTACTTGGCATGTACACCTCATTATTCTATATTTTATATTTATTTTATATTATTTAATTTATCTTTATTATATCAATTAAAATATTTAGTTACCTACAAAATATTTCAAAGTCTGGTTACATCTAACAATGTAGGCTGCTGTAATTTTAACCAACAATTCCACTCTGTCATCCTCTGACTACTACGAAGTCACCATACCCCAAAAAAGTAAGAAAATACATATATTTTAATTAAATTAAATAAATCGATGGTCTTTAAATACATTTGTTACGTTTTTAATGAATTAAATTCTCGAAATTATGCATACATTGTATCAATTTCTTGAAAATATGTCTCAAATTTTGAATTTGACAAAAAAAACAAGTGAAAATTAAGTTTTGATGAATATCAATTAAATTCATAGAATTTTGTTATATAGAGTGTTAAAGTTGAGTTGTCATTCTCATTGCCAACTATGATATTAAATGTAATGTTGGAGAAGATAAACGTGATTTGCTAAATACTTTCAATATTCTTAATCTTGTACCACTGATTCATATACATTTCAGGACTCATTTGTGTTAATCAGTACACTACTTATATAAGACTTAGACTCTAATATTGAAATCCTCCATCGATTATTGTCTTATATAAGCATATGGATCAACCAGTTTTATACAATGTAATGAGAGGGATGCAGTAAATTAAAGGGTCTCAAAGACAATGTGTGTTTTTAGATCCTGCTCCATTCGAGGAATATATAACACCAATGCTTTGACTTAGATATATTCTTCGTTCTGGGGGTTTTTCATTATAGTTACACACTTTAAACACAACTCTATTGACTTAGAGAATCATCATGGACTCATCTTTTAGCCACTGCCAGATAATATATCTGGTTTTAGATAAATCGGTCATTATCATATCATATATCCATATTGAAATATTTTGTACAACATGGGAATATTTGAATTTTTTTGGTAATTATACAAGCAAATTTGACATTTACATTATGTTTTTTATGTTACATTCGTGTTTGTATCATGGATTTTATAAATATATAAATTTTTATATACAAAAATATATATGTATGAATATGCGTAATGGATTTGTATAAGATGATTTGACATGAAACTTAACGGAGGTGAGAATCGCAATGGAGATGATACAAAAGTTTTTAAAACAGTAATGCTTTTTCACTCATATGAAGATGCTTATAAATTTTATATTCGTTATGCAAAATATTCAGATTTGGGAGAGGAATAAGAGATCAAACAATGGAAATTATGGGAAAATAGATCATATGCATTTGCATGCGATGTCTCGGGTAGTGCTAGACACACTGCTACTAATGATCTTTAAAAGAAGCCTTAAAAAATGAATTATTAAGTTAGGATAAATGAAAAATTAAGGCATGATAGATTATACTGCTTGTCAGTGGTGGATTTAAACCATAACCAACATGTTGATCCTTAAGATGCGTTCAAGTATAGTAGTAACAAAAAAACTAATATATTACAAAAGGAATTCTTGAATTGAATGATGAAGTAGGAATTAAAGTAGGTAAAATATTTAACATATTTGCAATAGAAATGGGGGTTTGAAAATGATCATTTTGATGAAAGATATTGTTGAAATTATATTTTCAAATAAATACATTTAAGGTTTGGTTAATGTGATGTTGAAACTCGTCTTGGTTACTTTATAAGAATTCAAAGAAAAAAATCTCACTTTTTTCATGTCATAGGTGTTGGTGAAAAAAATATAATTAAAATAAATTGGCTAATGCAATATATAGAGAATCATATGAATCATTCAATAATTTTTTTACTTTTGATACAACTTACTAAACCAATAGAAATAATGGATTCCATTTGTGATATTTGTGGCATTTGTGCCATTTATTTGGCTAAATCACCACGAACAGTCAATATTGTTGGGTTGTGCATTACTTATGAGCGAAACTTCTAAAAATTATGATTAGGTATTTCAAGTATGGTTTGAATGTTTGTTAGAATCTCGCCAAAATCCATCATTACATGTCACTGTAGAGCAAATCAAAATGTCGTTGGTTTTGTTTTTCCATAGTCTCATTATTGGTTATGTTTGTCGCATATTAAAAAAATCATGGGAAATTGAAAGAATATGAGAAATAACTTAATATTAGTATTACTTGACGTGGGTCTGTGCATAACTATCTAAAAGTTAGTGATTTTAAAATAAGGTGGAAAGGCGTTATCTAGAAATATGAGTTGGAGGATAATAATTGGCTTAATAGTTTGTATAAATGTCACTATCGTTGGGTTCCTGTTTATGTGGATGATAATTTTTTGTGGGAATGTCGACTATTCAAACGAGTGAGAACGTGAATGTTCTCTTTGATAGTTATGTGTGAAGTTCAACCAGTCTAAAACAATTTGTTGAGCAGGATGCCTTGGCAATGCAACAAAAGATGATGAAAGAAATATAATTGGACTTCAGCTCTAGAAATGTAAGTTGTTTGTGTATTTTCAAATAGTTTATGAGATTAAGATTTGTGTATATTGTAGTAATATTACTCTTATCACCACAGATAGGTATGCACTTACACTTAATGTAAAATACATTTTGCATGGTTATGAAAACTTACGAAATCATGGTTTCTTATGAAGTCACTTTTCACATGAACACTTAGATGTGATTTGTATATGTAGATCCCTGTAGTCTTGCAATATTCTTTGTAAACACATATTTTGTATATTTAATGGACAAAATATATGAATTCTCACAGATAAATACATTGTTCGACGTTGGTCGGAAGATATACAACACTCTCATACTGATATCGAGTGTCTTAATCATGACCTTGAATCAAATGAGAAAAAACTGAGATATCTCAAGTATTACTGAATGAAGTCAAAGAAAAAACTACCACCAACGATGTAAAACATACTTATGAACATAATAGGCATGTCCGAGGTAACACTGCTAAAAATGTTTAAAGTGTGAACTCGTGATCTAAAGTTTTAACTCCATAAGGAGTGTCAAGAAAATGATACCCTAATGCATACACGTTACACTTACACATACTAATCAACGGTGCTAGTTGGTCTCGACCACCTCCCATGATGGCTACCTGAACCCATATATATGCCCCAGAATACCTGTGATACATAATAATTAGGTTAGTTTTAATCCTCATATTCAGATACATCATCATTTTCAGACTCAAACATTGTTTCAAATAATTACATAATTCACAAGTTAAAACAATTTTCAAACATTTACACAAGTTAAAAAAATTCAAAACATTTACACCAATTGGTCCCGACAAATTGAGAGCTCTGCAAAACCACTTCAATCCATATCTTTCATCAACAAACCAATAATATACACCATTATTATCTAACCCAACAAGGACTAAAAATTGCATAATTTATGTGATAAGTTGCAATAAACTCCATTTATCTTACAATTTTCCATCTAAAACATACCACTAAATATTGTCGATCCATATTTGCTTTAATTCACACAAAAACAGTTCAAATTGACTATATATCAACGTACATATTAAATATCAAACTCATGAGCTAAGATTGGTTGCTTTATCTTCTCAACGAAGAGTACAATCAACTAAAATAAATGGACTTATAGAGCAATTATCTCACAAATTAACGAATATTGTTTAATGTGCACAACAAATAGATCGGATTTTGAAAAAAATGACTTATAGTGCAAATAAATTAAAAAAATTTAAAGCATCAACTAACTAACTAATTCATACTTACATAATTTGTATCTAATAAAACAAATATCAATCCCTAAAACATATAATATCAATAAATCTAACTAAGGATTAAAATTAACATTTAATTTTTTTAAAATATATATACACCTTTAATACCCAAATCTAATCGAACAGTAAAACCCTTAATACACAAATCCCCTATGTTATCCAAAATAATAAACCTAAATCCTGAGTACCATAAAGCATAAAAACACTAAAACAATAACAGATACAACCCTAAACACCTAATAAACCCTAGAATTCACCATAATCTAAGCATGGTTATATATATAAGTAGAGAATGGAGCTTACCTTCCTCGGCCAGACCCTATCTTTGCACCTGAGTAAGACATGTTTGTGTGTTTGATCTTCATGGTTTTATATGTTCTTGAACTTTAGGGTTTTAGATGTTCTTCTGCTTTGATTTCAGGAGCGATAAAAATGAAGTTCTTATGTGTGATAGGAGGGAGAGAGATTAGAGAGGTGATTGTGATATTGATGTTACGATTTGTGGAGAGAATATTTATTCTTCCATATGGCAATCAATTTTTTTATTGCAATTGTTTAGTTTGATGAAAAATAAATAAAATAAAAGCAAAAAATCGACACAAGGCCAAATTGGATTATGGGATTCGAATTCTACATTTTGTAAATTGTAACTTAAAAATACGCCCGAACAAACTACTTTTGGAATTAAAAAAAAAACAAGAGAGTAGTAAGGGTATAAAGGTAGATATTTTTCCCCAACGGGTCTTGAAGACCCTTCCTATAGATCCAATCACCCTCACCCAATCAACTCTTCTTACTAAAGGCCACTAATAAGATTTTTCACAATAACCTATTTTCCCACTATCCATTATATACCCTTAAAATGATTTTTAGCCACTTTATATATATTATATAAATACCCAAACCCCTACAAATATCCCACCCTCACTTATTCTTTGTCTGTTTTATGTTATTTGTAGCTAATTTCTCTCTTCTCTCTCTCTCTCTCTCTCTCTCTCTCTCTCTCTCTCTCTCTCTCTCTCTCTCTCTCTCTCTCTCTCTCTCTCTCTCTCTCTCTCTCTCTCTCTCTCTCTCTCTCTCTCTCTCTCTCTCCTACAAAATTTGTAGTGCTCATATCCGTGTTCAAGTTTCTCCAGCAAAATTTTTGTAGCAGTAATTCAAGCTACCTGTGAACCCATGAAACCTCAACCGAAGCTTAAATATGAATCATGGTTGATGCTTAAATCATGGTTACTCGAGGCTCCTGACGCTGGATCTCGAAACTTTGAATGACCATGAAGATTTTAACGACCATGGTTGCTAAAATCCACAAAGGGTGCTGCGAACAGAGCTGGAGAAATGGAGTTGCTTGAAGGAGAGAGAATGGTTGCGTGGAAGAGAGAGGAAATGTAATGTGTAATGTGTTAGAAAAAATGTTTTTTGACTTATATATACCATAAGTGGTAATTTAGACCCATAAAATTTTAAAGTCTACTTTGGATAAAAATATATCCACACATTCACTATTGGATACAAAAATAGTCTACAAGCCCGTAGGTAATTCACCTATGAAAGTAATTAGCAAAATTACGATAACTTTTTGTTCATGAATTGTTTAAACGTGTTACTTTAATCAACGTCACTCATAAACCTACTTTATGCAGCATCTTACTTGAGCCCCCACAATATTATGTCTAGTACAATAGTTAAAAATTACACTTTGGTATTTTACTAATTAAGCATTTGAATTTTTTTTATGTTACCTTTTCCGCGGATGAAAGACCAACTCTTTAATTTCTCTTTGAAAGAGTTCGCATCCCTCACGTTGCTTGCTATTAATATCAATTTTACTGAACCAGATGGACGAATTGAGTCATACTACCACCCCCCCCCCCCCCTTTCTGGTCCCCCAATTGATAATAATCTTAAAACTCACAAAGTCACTTCCAAAATTCACGAGTGGATAAAAATAAAAGTTAGGGGACCATTTGTCATAATGTGTAAAGATAAAGGACCAAATTTAAAACCTTTATTATCAAGAAGGCATTTTAATTTGTTTTACCATATTCATTTCAACGAACGAAATAGGTCCATGGTGCGAAAACTTTGAAACTTCCTCAACGAATGAAGTTGTTTTATGGCTGCGAAGCTTCTCAATCCATGGTTGTGAAACTGGTCAATTAAATGGTTGTGGAAACTTTGAAGACTCATGGCTTCTTATCTGAAGAAGCAACACACTAAAATAAAGAGTTGTTGAAAAATAATAGGTATGTGAATCTGACATTAAAGATATAAGGTTTAAAGTGGGGACGGTGAAGAGAGGGAAGAGATTTAGGGTTTGTAGAGGACAATTATATGATTTAGTTGTGTATTTATTTAGTATATATAGTAAATAAAAATCATTTAGAAAGGTATAATGAGTAACGTGAAAAAAATATAATGTTAAATTTTATGATTAACCTTTAATAAAAAATAGTTAATTAAGTGGAGTTATTTGGATTTTATAGAAGGGTTCTTTTTTTTGGTTACATGGATGATCTGGGAAGCTTGCGCGAACTAGGTTACCCATGTTCAGAGAGAGGTTCGAACCTTGTATCTTTTACTTCACACCCGTTAGGGAGGGATTCGAACGCTATATCTTTCCTTTAAGTGCTGAAGAAAATAGCAAGACCCTGTCCAGTTAAGCGTAGAACGATTGTTAACCTTGTATAAAAATCTTTTAATTTAATGTCAAAAAGGATAGGAAAGGAAAATATAAAGAAAAGAAGCTGGTTGAATTTTTTTTAGAATGAGACGGTTGGTCAAGAGACACAAACAAAGAATAACACAAGAGGTATCAATTTGAATACTTTGTTGAGAACCTGATGAAATCATTTGGACTACCAACAAAAATATGGATGAACGATTTGGCAAAGAATGGGATAGAAGTGAACAGAGACAGATTACTAATACGGATAATGGAAGCGGTACAAATATCGATCTCGAGTTTCAAACGAATATCGCATTTACATGTGATGCATCTTTTGATCAGCCGCACAAACCCACAGGGATAGGAGTGGTTTAGATTGATAAAGAAACAGGACATCGAACCGCTCGCTCAACGGTCACCATGTGTAACTCGTGCACGGAGGGAGAAGTCTAAGCGATTATATTTGCGTTAGATAGGACGACACAAGACACGCATGAGGGATAACTATCTTCCGCATAACCTTGACATAGTTCAAGGTATCAAGCAGGTGTCGACAGTTAGATGGAGGCTCAGACCATGGCTAAGACAGATCAAGAAGCTGGCAACACAGGTTAGTCCAGTTTAATTCAAGCATATTCCGCGAAGGTTTAATGGTCGAGTAGACATTTTAGCTAAAGAAGCCAGACACATGGCGTCAAAGGAACACGATTCATCGACAAGTTTATCAAACCGATTCTCTAGACTAGGTATCGGGTAATTCTCGATGTAATTTTATAAAATTTCTTAGGCGTCACGATTCATCGACAAGTTTTTTAAACCGATTCTCTAGACTAGGTATCGGGTAATTCTCGATGTAATTTTATAAAATTTCTTAGGCGTCCAAGAAAAAAAAACAATATTCTCCACAAAAACATACACCTTCCTTAATCTCTCTATTTGATCGAACAAAAAAAGACACATACTTGCTAAAGCTATGACAATCACCACAAATCCTAAGATCCTTCATAATCCTAATACATGTTCCCTCGGTTGTGCTAACGAGACTAAAAGAAATAGCTAATTTTCACTAATGCCTTGATAAACTTTCCACCTTAAGCTCCTCATAATCATCATGCGAAACAATGTTAAACAGCAGGAACAATACCACCTAATACTAAAATCTCACTCAAATTTTTAAGCTCTGCATATATCTCTTTCAATTGAGGATAAGTATGATCTCCAATACTAAACTGATACACCTTATTACCCAATTATGTCCATGTCTAACCCGAGATTTCCACATTCTGTATACCCCCCAATTATTGCTGTCCAAGTCACTAAATCATGGTTAGACCATTTCATCAAACAGTTGTTCCACTTCGTCGATAACTTTACATTTTGCATACATAGAGACACAAAAGAATCTGATAACCCAAATTTGAATAGAAAATGGTAATTATACAGTCACTCACCATACAACTGTAAAAAAAAAAAAAGATATATTGATAAAAGAAAAGCGTCCGTGCACTGTAAATACACTAATAATTATAGTTACGTGTATTCTAATCACAGTTTTAGTCCGCAACACAAGAGGCCAATGGCTATTTCAATTTCATTACTTGACTGACTATGTTTTGGCTTCACATTTGAAAAGAAAACCAGGAAACAATCTTTGGTTATACTAAAAGCAGGATAAAAGTGAGTATGTTTTACTCATAAATCGAATCAGATTGTAAGATTCATATCGAAAATAGTATAATTTTGACAACCAAACCAGAGATGAATGATTCAATAAAAAAGAACTAGAAACACAAATAAATTCAAAATTCAAAATACACTATTACTTCAAGATGAACTCAACAGTGAAATCCGCCCCATAAAAAAGTATAAATAAGTTACAACATGAAACTGATTTCCTTTCTATATAAAAGACGGACAAAGCATCCGATCAAATTTTTTCTAAAAAGAATCTTCAAAATACTAATAACGGATAGGTAGAATTTTAGGTAAGGCCTCATGAGTAACCATCGGATTAATCCTTTCAAATTTCCACTCCACATGTGGGGTTAACAAGTTAACCGCGTCAATCTGTTGGTTTGAATTATCGTCTTCTTTAGATAAAACCTTGTTAATAATTTGAAGCAAGATAGCTTCAAACTCTATGCCATCACTCCATTCATGGATATCCGCTTTTATAAGCGTTTTATTTTTGTTTATTAAATCCCAAACCGGGTAATTCTTCCTTGGCATCATAAAATCTCTTTCTTTAAGCTTCAAAGTTGGACAAAAATCTCCAACTCCATCACCAATATAGATGAATCTTTTCTTCCCTTCCTTATCTTCGCTAGCTCGAATCCTTTCATAAATCATACCCTATTATACACAATAAACCTCATTAGATTTCAAGATTGTAAGAACTACTTATAACTTGTAAAATATTAATGTATGATTTGTATACCTTACACATGTTTGGTGGACAAAATTCACAGCCATGAGGAGATGAAAGAAAATCATGATACGGAGAAATATTAAGCTTCCCTTCTTTATCAACAAAGCTAGGGTTAGTGTTGATTTCGGAGAAACAATCTCTTATACCAAGATGCTCCAAAATTGTATCAATAAATAACACGTTTGCATCACTCAATATCCTTAAATCGCACCTGAAAATATTTACAAATAAGGTTGAGACAAATAGAAACGCTCACTCATTTATAAAAATGGGAAAAGAAGATATTATACCCTAAAGCATGAGCAGATTTAATGGCGGGAACAATTCGTGGATGAATCGGAACACGTTTTAGAACCTCTTTAATATCCTCAATCGTTTTCCCTTGTGCATGAAGCTCCTTCATCATTCTATCCTGATAACATAATTACTAGTAATATTAGATATAAATCATCGTCACTATAAATATAAATGATATGATATATATACTGACCATGAGAGTGTTCCAAGGCATGGTAGGACGGATTTGGTTAAATAAATCAGTGGCTCCTAATTCATCCACGACCCAATTATCACTATCCACGTCAATGATCGTTTTATCGAAATCAATAACAACTACAATTTGAGCCATTTGTATTGCTTGTTGAAAGGGTTTTAATGGGTTGGAATGTTGTTGGAAAAGGTTTATGAAAGATGTGTTAATTAGCCGAGGGTATATATAGGATTGAAAAGGGGTAAATCAGAATTATATTAAGATTCGTATGGAATATTACTTCAGGAGTTATTACTTTACGCGTTTTGGGAGGCCTTCTTTTGCTTGTGACGTTTTATTATTCGTTGATTAAATTGTTCACAGAAATCCAACAGTCGGAAAGAGTCCTGTATTAACTCGTGACTATGTGGGAGAATATTCCATGGGAATTTTTTTACACTCATTTAACAAAAACGCGCTTCATATCTTTTTTTACTTTATTTTAGTCGATACATAGAAAACAAACCAACGATTAAGGAACTCAAGAAAAACAAAAAACAACTAAACGATATTCAAAAAAAGAAAAATCTTTCCTAGGTCAAATTTGCCTTTTTTAGACCAAATGTTCTTTTGGAGTTTTTCCAGGAGTATTTGATACCTTGGTTAGGCTTTTTCCCTTAGAAGAGAAAATACCCATTCTGGTTGTGGGTTTATGCAAGGAGTTGTTAAATGGAACTGAGGGTAATCAATCTAGTTTTTAGGTTAGTAATTTTATTTTCCTCATAGCTAAGTTTTTCACTATGCTTGGATAAACTTTCCACCTTAAACTCCTCATCAGCATCATGCAAAACAGGGGCGGAGGCACGGTAGGGTTAGGGGGTCCATGGCCTCCTGGTTTAAAAAAAAAAAAAAAAAAATTATAGCTACATTAGAAAAAAAAAAAGAAAAATTATAAGTAATTAACCTTAAATACTTTTTAAAATTTTCATTTGACCCCCTTAACTTTTAAGATTTATTTTATTAGACTTTAAATTATATTATTTAATAATTTTTTTATTATTTTTTACAACAAAATATGTGTTATTTTGTAAAAAAAAAAAGAAATTTATCAGATAATTAATCACAAAAAATAATATGTATACTTATATTACAATTTTTATATAATATAGGTACATATAGTGCCTTTTTTAATAATATAAGGACCTATTTTGCAATTTTTACATAATATATAGACTTATAGTGTAAATACGATGAAAAAAAATTTCAGAGGCGATGCCTCCGAACCCCCTTGGCCCCCCTAACACAATATCCTAGCTCCGCCCCTGATGCAAAACAATGTTAGTATCACTAACATAACCGCCTAATACTAATTTTTCACTCAAACATTTAAGCTCCGCATATTTCACTTTCGATTGAGGATTAAGTATGATCTCCAACACTCAACTGATACACCTTATTACCCAATTCTGCCAAACCTGGAATTTCCACATTCTGTAATACCCCCAATCATTACTGTCTAAGTCACTAAATCCCAGTTAGACATTTAATCAAACAGATTTTGATAACAACCCAAATTTGCTCACAACTCAATGAATCACTCTACCTAATTTCACGTCCATTTTATCTTTACAAGCCTTTATCACAAAAGGCAATGTATAATTATCGGGACGCTCACTAGACCTTATATACTCCCTAAAAATCTCAAAACACTTATCAAATTCACCAGCTTTTGCAAACCCACCAATTATCACTCCAAGAAACTGCATTTCATTCAGTCAATCCATCGAACAACACATATGCATCACAATCCTTAAACATAACAACTAAAAGGTTATTAAGCACTCCATTTACAATAATCTGGTCATGAGTTTCTTTAATGATGAGATATATTGTTGAGCTACCAATTCAATTAGATTTTTCTCAGCTAAATTAGTCAAGTAGATACGATTTTTAAAGCTAAGAAATTGTTGGTTCTTGAGCTTAAACACAGTAGAAAACTATTAGCTAAGAAATTGTTGGAAATGTGATTCCAATTTTTAGATTAATAATACTATTAGTTAAACCTTGAGAATTAATTGCAGAAAAAGAAAACATATTCGAATTTCTGAATATAAAATTACAAAATTACGTTACACAAAAACCTTAAGTAAATAAACAACCCAACCCATTACACAACTCTTCTTCCACATCCCCAATTTACATCCTTTACTAAATCCCGAGCCAGGATTTATTAAAATAATCAAACATATCACAAAATCCAAGGACTAATTTAACCACCATTTATGACACTCAATACATTTATATCAATTAATTTGTGTCAAAGGAGAGCGTGGAATAAGAGAAGGCTTAATCTCTTTAACTTGAAACAATTCATACGAATGATTTTCATGAAACTCCTCTACAAGTGTCTCCATAGGCATAGATCTTAGCGATTCAATACTCCCTTTACTCGGTACATCTGTCTCACTTCTTATAGGAGTATTCCCAGTTGGCTCATAATCCTATAATAATTCAAAAACCACGTCACATTATTCAGACACAAAAAAAAAAAAAAAAAAAAAACATACCATATATCTCTCCCCAAACGTATCCTTAGCTTTGTTTTCAATACCCTCAGATTGCTCAGAATGAACTTTCCCAAGACTTAATATTGTTCCCGAATGTTCCGTAGTATTTTCCAATATTCCCGAAATTACCCCTTTCTCGTTTTCAGACAAATTATTTAAGGAAACAATAATATCTTCACTCTTCTCTATTACATCTTCTTCGCTAACAATTTTAGCATTCTCTATTTCACCTACGTGTTGCTCATTATTATACCACATATTCCTGTCAAAAAATTAAAAATAAATTTTAATTTATTTTAATTTTAAAAAAAATAAAAAAAATAACACTTACCGAATAAGTGAATCAGTTGTAGTAACATTTTCACTACTCATTATATTTACTGACTCATTCATTTTTTCCCATTTATTTTTAGCTGTTTCAGTTGTGCTTACACTGTATATACAAAACAATCGTTTAAAAAAAAAAAATTAAATGAAGGGCAAAAAAGTAATTACCATTTCTGCAAAAGTAATTCCATACGACAATGTTTAGCAGCATTAAAAGCGGAATTATCTTTAACGTCATTTTCCGTTTGTGTAAAATATTCCGTCCATTTCCGTTTCGCATCTGTAGTAATACTATCCATTCCGTTAACATGTCCGTCTAAAAACGTTTTACTTCCGTTAACAGTTTCTCTAAGTCCATCTAGCCTTTCATTCACCTGTTATCCATCATCTCAACTGTTAATACTAAAACCGTTAATAAAAAAACCGTTAAAAGTAACGGACCAGTTCTTTTTGACGACGCATATGATCGGAAACTAAACTAGTCATATTAGCGATAAGTTTCTCTGTATCAGATTTACATTGTTCCTGAAAATACATAACGCGCGTTATAAAATACGTATTTTTAATTTAAATTTTAATTAATTTATTTTATTTTACCTCGTATGATTTTTGAAATTCAGTTATGCTTTTCGTTTGAATTTCATCCACGTGTGTTGCGTGTTTTTCAAGCCTTCTCGATTCTTCCTTCACCTTGTTTAGAAATTCATGTATCGATTCTGATATATTCGTTAATTGCTCCGTACTATCATTAAATTTCTGCAAATTAATTAAATAAAAATTAGTTTTAAATTTTTTTATTTTTTAAAAAAAAAAAAAAATTAACCTGACGAAGCTCTTTAGCAAACTCAGCTCTTTCATTACGATCAACTGAAAGAGTGTTTTGAAGTTCATCGAAGATTAAATTAGCTTCAACAGCTTCAGTAGCTAAATACTACAATATAAAGGGTAAAATGGTAAAATGGTAAAAATCCAATAGAATATAAAAATAATAAATAAATAAATAATCGTACTTCCTCAATTAAACGAGTATTTGCACAAGCTTGAGAAGAAATCTCATTTAAACCAACATTTGAGTTAATTTTATGCATTTTCACAACGTTTTGTACAGCTTCAAAATGTGACACGTATAAATCCTTTGACACGTTTATTTTCTGTTTTAATTCCATTACAGCCTATACACACATATAAAATCAAAATTAGCACGTAATAAATAAATTTTATTTAAATAAACATTACCTTATCGTGAGTTTTAAGAAAGGAATTACAAAAACTCTCAACAGATTGAAGATGCTCATTTTGACGTGACATTGATGATGTCACTGTGTGACAAAGTACACCTAATTGATGTGCTAATTCTGTTTGATAATTTGTTACAACTGATTTATTATCAGCGTTTAATTTATCTTCTCTAGCTACAATATAACATAAAATTAAACAATAAGTTAAACCATATTTTTTTTTTTTTAAAAAAAAAAAATTATATTTTATTTTACCAATTTTCATAAATAACGATGCGTTATCTTGCTTAGATTTCTCCAAATCAGCACGTAACATACACGCTTGATTAGCTAATGCATTTTCTGTTCATATACAATAAAATAATAATTAAAAAATTAATTAAAAAAAATTAAATGAAGTAATAAAACTTAAATATTACCTGCTTTTTTCTGTTCAGATATAATAAAATCACGCTCTTTAACAGTGTATTGACATATTTTTAACTCTTCTTCTGTATTAGCTAATATTTTACTCGTTTGATTTAAGTTACTCTGTAAAAGAATTTATATAATTAATAATTTTTAATTATTTTAATAAACATAAAATAAAATAAAATCAAAGATTACTCACTTTTGTAGCATCAAGTTTATTGCTTAAATCAAAGCTTTTTTGAACTTGAGCATCATATCTTGCTCGTAACTCCTCAAATAGCTGAATATTATTAAATTAAATTAATATTTATTTAAAAAAATCAAAATTAAAAAGTAAATTAAATATTAACCTTTTGACTGTTCTCTATAGTCATACTCATTTGTTCAATTTGATCAGCCATTGCCTAAATAGAGATTAAAAAAAGTAAATAAAAATTTTAACCATGGTTAAAAAGTAACTATATAGTTTATACAGTACCTTCCTTTCATTTTCTTCTTGATAGTAACGATCTTTTGGAATATATACACCATTCTTTTCACGTGCAGCATATACCTCTGTTTAAAAAAAATGTAAATAAAAAATTTAAATAAAAAAAAAAGAGAAAATTTACGTTTTTACCTGTTTTAAGACGTTCAATTTCACCGTAAAGATCTTTGATAAGAGTTGATTTCATCATTTTTTGATTAACCTGGAAGTAAATATTAGATGAGTAACTGAATTGGATATTAAACATAATATAGGGACTAATAGTGCAAATAAAAAACCTCAGGTTTATTTCTTATATTCTTTGCTCTATGTGCATAATCAAGTGTGCTTAAAGTTTCTTCAAGACAATGTACAGCTGGCGAAACTGTAGCTATTATACACGTTTTTGTTCTTCCTCCAAGTGAATCTCTTAGTAATCGAGTTAATTTACTATCTCTGTAATTATTTATACAGTAAAAAAAATTAATTTACCCACACTTACACATATATATGTATGTATATATATATAAACGAACCTGTAAGGAATATGACCAAGATGTTCAACAAGAGCGTTAATTACACGCCCTAAAGTAAGTAAACTTTTGTTTATTTCACCAGCTTCTCTTGCACGACCCTTTAATTATATAAATAAAATTATTAATTAAATAAAAATAAATAAATAAATGATATATAATATTAATACCTCACGAGCACCAGAACGAGATATATTTTCTGAACCAGCTAAATCAACTAAATTCAATTTTCCACATTTTATAAGCTCTTCACCTTCAGGTGTAGCTTCTTTTATATGTATAGTTATTGAAAATAGTGAATGTGATCGACTGTAAATAAATTAATTTACCTTTTGTTAAAATTGTAAAAAAATAAATTTTAAATAATTAAATTTTACCTTGATTGTTTATTTAATAAGGTTTCAGCAGTACGTCTTTTAGCAGAACCTCTTTCGAGTAAAGTGAAGATTTCATTAGCATTTGCTACTATTTCTTCTTCAAGACCTCGAACTAAAACTCCACCTTTACCATCTTCCATTAATGGAAGCTGTTTTTTTTGTTTTTCTTCAAGAGCTACTTTGGATATGTCTTCTGGAGCTAATAAATCAGTAATTTCTTCGTTATAAAGCTCCAAGAATGTTACTTTAACACTATATTCAGCGTGTTGACCTTCTAATGTATCGAAGATTTGTTTTACTGCACGTGGAATTACACCTGCTTCTGGTGGTAATTCACCGTTTTGACCACATTTTGCTCTTTTACTTTCACCTTCCATTGTGTAAGTTTTACCTGTACCTGTTTGTCCATATGCGAAGATTGTGCAGTTGAAACCTTCGAGAACTTCATTAACGATTGGTACTACTGCTTGTTCGTAAAGATCTCTTTGTTTAGCTGCTGGACCAAATACCTAAATTCATAATCATAAGAAATTATTAGTGTAAAGATTTACCCAGGTGAAATCATATTAAATCCACCATGTATTTGATAATTTACCTTATCGAATGTAAAAACCCTATCGATATGTTTCCCAGCTATGTTCTGTGAAACGGCGACTTCTCTTTGGTAGTCATTACAGGTTAATACTTGTGGTGCGTTGTTCCTTAGCTCGTCGTCACTAAATGGTCTGCAAATATTATAAATTTAACATAATTTCGGATTTTCAATCCATGAATTTGAAAAGGGAAAGTGAAGGTGTTATTTACCTGCAACGAAGAAGAACCTGGACATTAACGCCTTTCTCTTTCTCATGGCGATTTGACATCTTTAGTGCGAGAGTGTTTGATTACTCAGATCTCTAGCTTTAGAGAGTGTGTGTGTAAAGTGTGTGTTTAATCGGGAAATGTGAGCGGGATGGGTTTAGGAGTGAAATTTGAAATTTGAGAGAGACGCTCCTATAGATAGATCTGACCGTTGGATGTAAAAGGAGTATTAATTGGACGGTAGCGTGTGATGTTCGAAATAATAGAATATGTTTTGTGGGACCACAAACGTATGAGGTCCGAAAGGTAATTAATTATGGGCCGGACATTATTTATGAAGAGCTTTTGGTCCAGGTTACACATAACCCAATGGGCTTTTTCGTTTTCATGAACAGTACTTGACAATAACAAACTCTTTTGAAATAAGCATATGATATTTTCTGATTGGGGTGTATGTATGGGCGATTAAACGGATAGCATTTACTAGAGTTTTGATGATTGTGTCAACTAGTGTTCACGGGGTCAGAGTTTGTTTGGAAGATGACCCAACTTCCTTCAATTCGAAGGTCTAAAAGACGAGAGTTTGATATGCTCGAAGGTCATGACTAAATGTGTATATGTGACATGTTATCATTATTGCCACATATTTTGACTATTAGTAAGTGCTCGAGGATTTAGTATTAATGTGCTCAATTGGAAATTAAGTATAATAATTACCCATTTACCCCTATAGATTCAGAACTGCCGTATGGGATGAGAGGTCGTGAATGTAATGTGTTATGTAGTGAATAATTAGCCTCTATGTGTCCAGCACGACACTTAAATTTTGAACTGGGACCATATAGCTTGTCGATGACTCCCATGTGGTTAAGGGAATATGAGTCGCCAAATTTTCTAGAAAGATGTTGATTAGTACTTCACCACAACACGTTTATTTTGGGACGTAACTATGACTTATTATACCTAAACAAGGAGTTTACAATAGCACGAAATGTGTCAACTGCATGTAGCTTAGTCGTCAACTTCTTCGAGAACGCTTGAAAACAACCAATATAGCCTAGGGAACTCACCCCCGGACTAAGTTAGGCACATAGGCTTTTAAAAGATGCCACGATTGGCATCAAACTCTCTCCACAAGAAAGAGATAGGGGAGAGGATTAGATATTGGTTTACTTGCTTATATGTGAACAATTTTAGAATTTTGGTGAAGAGAATATTCATGTCTTGTCTATTATGGTAGTATTCCTACGAGTGAGACATCGATTTGTTATAATCTAGGATTATAACATAGGACTTTAGTGTCATATTTGTGTAATTGCCGAATAGCTTGTATTTTAGAGTCATTTACGCATAATAGGCGTTTTGACGTGTTTGTATGCAGTTTAGTACGTGATACAAATGATGAGATGATAGAGAAGACAAGACTTGAGTGAGAGAGACATTGATACAAAGAAATCCACCCAAGAAGACCCTCAAACTTATTGGGACAAAGTCACATGAAGGTAGTGTCTAAAGAAAAATAAACATTGATTTTAGAAGGTACACCTACCTTGAGACTAACGATTAGGTTAACGAGCTAAGTTACTGGTCCAGGCATAAATAGAGTCAACGACTAGTCAACGAGCCTCTAATCGAGTCGTTAGTGAGAGAAAAAGTCGAAGCCAGCAAATATCCCTTTAACACTTTCCTACCACCTTATTTAATGAAAGGTTAGCGAGTGAGTATTGGAAATCAAATTCTTATAGCTGATATCCCAGATGGGAGCGTGAATACAAGACGTAATTATGAGGAAATATGAGTTTATTACAATGCAAAGTGGGAGATTGGAGAACAGGGTATTCATGTTGATTGTCGTAGAATTAATAACCCTACATGAGGTGTCGTAGAGTTGAAGATCTTGGAGAGATGGAATTATGTGTAGAGGAAGATTCCTGGGATGTCATTTTAATATTGAAACAACTATCAAAGGTTAGAGGGTCATGTTCTCACTTAATCAAGGTCACCTATAGAATTTTGGATAGAAATGGATCCCTCAAAATTGTTGGCATATATTAGAGAGAGGTGAATACGTGTGACAATTAGTTGGAGCATGCTAGGGCTTCCCAAACTACCCTCAGAGTGACGTACATCAATCCACACGATGTGTTGAAGATGATATATCACATGTATATATGTGATTGGAAGATCCCGAGAGTAATCTATAGCCTACTTTAGGGGGCATATTAGTCATGGTATAAAATAATATCCACGGTTATAGGATCACCGTTGTAATAACAAAAGGTATTAAATCATTTTGACAATTGTGTTGTATAGTATTAGTCTTAAAAATCTACTTTACTTTTGCACACGAATTAAGATAGTTTATTTCCTAATCCCATAATTACTAAAATAATTTCCCCAATATGTTTTAAATATTCTATATATTTATTAAATATATAATGTTGAAAAAATACAATAATTACAAGCTCACATATATGTAAATATTGGATATGCAGTGTTATCTTAAAGTTCAATCCAATTAATTATGGTTTAATAAGGTTTATAATTGGACTAATGGTATAAAAGTGGCATGGGATTAATGTGTGTATACCATTAAGTTATCTCAATTGATGAGGGGCCAAATTAGAAATGTTATAAGTTATTAATTGTTAACAACTTATAAATCTTATATGAGCCCACACTCAGTTATAAAAGGAGGTAATGGTACCCAAAGTATATACACTGTTCATTCGTTAATTCACCATTTATGTAGAAAAATCAAGTCCATAGAATAGTATTGATTTGGAAGGTTACTTACCCACTCCCGTCAATCAAATAACTCGATTATGGTTTCAGGTACACTTCCAATAAACCCTTCTTATTTTATCATTATTATTTAAAATGGAATTATTTCTTGATGAATTTGATTAATTATTAAAACCTACAATGGTATCAGAACCAATCATGTTAATTTTGAGTAAATTTGGAAAACCTCTATAATTAAGATTCAAAAAACATATATTTTCAAGTTTATTTAATTGTGTCTTACAAGATTCGTAATCATAAGTCTTATACTGCAAAACTTCATCGCCTACCACCATATGTTGTTTTTCAAAATCATCGTGAAAAAATATCCTAACACAAGTAAGCACTGTGTGATTTACATTATCATAATCTTCTATTGTAGGTTATTTGTTGAAATAATATGGATTCAAGAAGTAAACAATCACATGTAATGGACTATAAACACGACCCTTTCCTTTTTGTCAATTATCTCCAGGATTGGATGATAATATAACTCTACATTGTTGTAATCGTTATAGCTCTCCATATGAAAATCCCATTGATGGTTTTCTATCCCCATCAACCATACGAAGAACTTTCACCAAAGGTATAAAAACCTTCAAGCACAAAGACACCTCATTCCAAAAAGTCATTCTAAGAATTATTTGATAAGCTGCTTTCCATTTTTTAATCTTTGTAATCTTACATTGTTCACAAACATCACTAGTACCCAACGCTTTCAAATTTTTTTCTTCTCCATCAAACTTTGCAAAGTAAGAAAAGATGAGGCAACCCTAATACTTACAACCTCACTATATCTTTTATTAATGGTATTTCTTATCAAATCCAAGGTCTTGTAATGCGATTAAGTGAAAGTGTGTGCCTTTTCAATCACCACTTGAATTTATTTAAGCTTTCGAATTTCTTGAAGAATAAGGTTCAATGTGTGAGAGATGCATGAAGTCAAAAATATGTTTGGCCTTTTTCTCTTTTCGGAGAGTAGTTCCACACGTATTGTTGAAGGCGTTATTAATCACTACTTGAACTACTTTTTCGGCCTTAACTTGTTCAATACGTTCGCATGAGAATCCCCAATAGTCTCTTTTAAAGAAAAAAAAAAAAGAAAAAGTAGTCCCAAGTTTGCAATTCGCATATAAATTCATAATACTTCTCATTTTTAATGCATCGGTCATAATAGAACATCCACAAAATGCTCATTCTTTTTCATGCCTCTTTAACAAAGTTTTGGTATCATAAACGACTACTTTCAACAAAGATTTTCTCCACTTGTGTTGACTATCAGGTTCATAACCAGAACCAAACTGACCAACTACTTTTACAAACTCTACAAAAAGAGAATTATTTATAGCATTGAAAGCAACACCATAATCATAAACTCAATGAGACAAATAATGGTGCACCCTTTGTCTTCTATCCTTAGAAAAAGCATTATTTGTGGATTGTTTCTTATTTGATTTTAGTGAAGCTTCTAGATTTATTTGATTTTCATATCTATCAATATCCTAAGAACAATTGGTTTTTTTTTGTTTAGATCCAACTATTACTTGTTCTTCTTTTTCTTCTTCTTCATCTACATATACTTGGTTTCTTATATCTTGTTTGATTTCGCAAGATTCACATCTTTTGGAACTCCTAAGACAAACTACAACCCTCTTATTTGATGGTTTAGTCGATAAACCTCACCACTATAAACATTCAAAACATAATTGCATTGAACTTAATCTACGTTTCCCAAATCAACCATAACACTTTATTCACATCCAATATCCGATAACCATCTTTCCAGAGTCCGTGATCGATGACATAACAGTTAGACGTCATTGACAATGATTGATCAGCCATGTCAAATTATCAACAATCCACTGTGAACCAAGAAGAATTAACCAATTTATATCAGACTAAGTTGAAACTAATTTACGTGAGTAACAAAATTTGTAATTAGTTCATTAAAATTTTGTAACTAAAGTAACCGGCATTTGCTTATAAAAATAACAAAGTAACAAAAGTTTATTCTTTTATCATAATTTTGGGTACCCATTTGATTTTCATGAAATATTTATACTCTTACATATAATATATATATATATATATATATATTATTGGCTATTTTTTCAAAAAAACATGTAAACCCCAAAAGAAATGGTTTGTAAATTATAACAATTACTAATTTAAGAATCAATTAAAATAAATAAATAGAGGATTCCTTACTTGATTGAGACAATGAAAGAGCTTGTGAGTTTTTGTTACAGATTTGGTGGTATATCTCATTGCTCTATCAACATACCAAATTACTGAAGCCATGTTTATCATAAATAATATAATTGATATACGTAAATCAGTCACAAATCATATAAAACAAAATTCAATAAACTTATGGTGTCGTCTAAGGCGTGATAAAATAATAGATAAATAAATACAAATAAACACCCTAGGCTAGCACGGTTCTGCAAGTATACAGGACGTAGGCAAGTTTTAGATTATAAGTAAGATTTGTTCCTCAGAGACTAAGGGCTCGTTTGGAAGTGCTTATTTTAGAGTAAAAAAGCGCTTTTAGAATAAAATTCAAAACTTAAAAAAATTATTAAAAATAATTTTGAAATCTAAAATTATTTTAAGTGCTTTTTCTAAGAAGCGCCTATTTGGTGCTTCTCAAAAAAGTACTTTTCAAAGTCAAAAAATCTCTTAAAATGCTAAAAGCACTTTTAAGTGCTTCTCCAAAAAAGCACTTCCAAACGGGCACTAAGAAAGTTAGAGAGAACTTATGCAAATTATTAAGTGCAGATGTTAAAAGCCAGATCAGATTAATACGCTGGAAAGTAAAAGAAAAGAGATTTTTGTTTGATTTTAAGAACTAGAAAATTAACTAATAAATTAAAAGACAGAAAATTAAGTAAAAGAGAAGAACAAATAGTATGATAGTTTAGCTCGAGATATTAGCAAGTAATCCCCACTATTTTTGTTTATTCTATCGTTTAAGGGTGAATCATGTGATATGCAATAATCAGGATTCTAAATTCCCATACCTTAGACCTTGAGAGTGACTAAGGGGGATACGATACAACCACGAGGCAGCCTAAACTTAGGGTTATCAAGCTCCACCAAGGCCCTAAGCAATTAAATTCTATACATGGTGATAGTGGTGAAAACATACCCTAATGATTATCTAGTTAGGCTGATTTGTCAGGTCTAAGCCTTGTTCTAGACGTTATGTGGTGTTTCAATAATTAGACACCCCTTCCGGGTGACCATCTAACTACTATTAAGGTAATCATATACGTTGCGCACAGCAAGGAAAACAGACATTAAATCAACACACATAAACAGAGAATAAAACATGAATACAAATTAAATACAATGTATCCTAAATCAGATAGAAAAACTAGGGTTCATACATATATGCTAAATCTCAAGCTAAAATTATTTAGTTCATACTATGGAAAGAAAAAGAAAAAATTACAAATTTAAAGGTTGAAGAAGACATGATATGGTGTTCAAGAGGGGGGATACTGGAGGAGAGTTGTCGTCTTATTTTAAAAAGTAGGCTAGCAGGTATCAATATATAAACAAAAAATTAAAAACAAAACTTTTGATTTGGTCTCTCTCTTTACAAGCGATTCTCACCTTCCCACCAAGCGCTATCCTACAAAAGAAAACTGCCGCTACTTATGGAGTACTCTCCACCATCATCAGCCCGGCTTAGCGAAGAACCCAAATTAAGAGGTAACAAATCGAATTACATTTTTCCAAAATTATCTGATTTAGGTATATAATTTTTTATTATATTTTTATACAAAACAGTTTTATGACCGTATGAATGCGCTGAAAATAGGGTATATGGGTAAAAGGACGTCATGTGAGTTTTGTGTGAAGTAAGTAATTTGGTCTTATACTGCATAGTAATACAAATTGAATTATTTTTAACCTACTCTCATCACTTTTACAATTATCTAAATTTATATGATTTAACAGGTACTCTTGGTGTGAGATATATTAACAAATTGGATTTTACTGGGCGTGATATATATGGCAAAGCTGATAATGGAATTGCTTAGTTGGAGAACACTGTTAATTTAACTAGGGTATTTAACACCGTGGAATACTCTTGGTGATGCTTATGAGAACAAAAAGGAGTTCAAGTTGGCCCTCAAAGCATTTGAAGAGGCTTTGGTGTTCGAATCCTAACAACGACTTAGCTCGGACATGAAGATATTTGTTAAAGGATAAAGTGAAATTATATAAAGATGTTCATGTAAAATCGAAAAAAAATGTTGATTTTGATTTTAGATCTTTATGTAGTTATATAGCGCAAATAATGAGAAATTTTTTTGTCAAAGTTATATTTGTGGAAATATTAATTTTAGGTTCTTTTGTATTCTTTTATAGTACTACTATCTATACTAACTCTTGTCTTTTGGTCTTGCCTTCAAACACAAACCTGATACTTTCTAATTCAACAGTTACAAAAATAAGTCCCATCTCGTGGACGGTATAAATTTACAAAATTATTCAAGACCTACACAAAAGTTGCAGGATAAATCCTTATGTGCAATAAGCTGAAACGAGATTAGTTTGTTTACATTATGCAAAAATTGCAGGATAAATCCCTGTATTTACAAAAATTACAGTATGGGAAAGAGAGCATATAAACCCAAAAATGATTAAAGCAAAGTTAAACCTACATAACTCGTCTTGGTCCGTATTTAGCATGGATGTTTGAATTTTCCAGATCGTTTGCAGTCTGGGAAAATTATGTAGGAACAACTGCTACAACGTTGCTTTACTTTTCCTACATAATTTTCTAGATCGTTTGCAGCCCTAGTTTTTTCACCTCATCCTACTTGCTGTAAATTTTTTACGTTTCAGTAGTTGCTATATCTAATTGTATTGACCAAGACACTTTATTTATATACATGATAA
The DNA here is from genome assembly GCA_029959085.1 of Nemophila menziesii. Classification (NCBI taxonomy): domain Eukaryota; kingdom Viridiplantae; phylum Streptophyta; class Magnoliopsida; order Boraginales; family Hydrophyllaceae; genus Nemophila; species Nemophila menziesii. The sequence continues at coordinate 140,032,739 of JARWIR010000001.1, read as the reverse complement.
GGTCTTCCAAATTCTAATCTTTTATTTCCTGTAGACAAATTATCATCTCATCATTCATCAGAGGAAGAAGTGAGCAGATTATTGCTCAAATCAATGGACCTCAACAATAGACACCTTCCACTATCATAAGGAACTTCACCTCTAAGCTTGTTCCTCCATAATTTCATTCCTCTCAAATTGTTCAAACCTTGAATACCTTTTGAAAATTCACCCTTTAACAAATTATTTGATAGAGTAGGTGACCTCAACTGAGCAAAATTTGTAGCAACACATCGTTGAAAGGAGGGAGTTTCGCACCAGCAGCAGCTACAACATTTGGTACTTCGGAAACACGGTTGCATTAACAACATTTATGTATTAACGGAATCTGCAAAAAATTAATGCCAAATCTAAAACGACAAAATAGAATAAAGTTAGCATATTGTTCTTTTATTTCCGATACTTACATTTCTTTAGCAGAAAAAAGTTTGAGGATTTATTTTTCACTTTCTTATTATACTGAAGTGGAAATATTGGTACACTTAGTATTTTATCTCAGTGTGAGAACTACTAACCCAAATACAAATCAATCACTACGAAACTAAGTAAGAAATCTAACAAAATACCAGAGAAAGAACATAGAATGTTACTCACTTAATATCAAACAAATATAATAATAATCCGATTACAAGGGCACGTGGAAAGCTAGAAAATCTGTCTTACATATGTAGAACAATACATTATAATCTTTTTCCAAAACTCAAAAATACAAATAAAATTTAATCATTACTATATCCACCTAATTAACTTTTCTTCCCAAATTTTAGACTTTTTGCAAACTTCTTCTTCATTAAGTTCTTGGAAGTGTTTAGGAGTCATCCAAACCAGTTGCAATTTTATCCCCTGTAAGTGATAATACTAATAGTTAGTTTTACAAAATATAAAAAAATAATTTATAAGAGTACACTACCTTAGGGTTGGGGCATATTGTCCTATAATGACCCAATCTGCCATAATTTCCACACGTTCTTTTTTTATACCTTCTTGTTAGGATACTTCCAATCGAGACTTAATTCTTGAAACTAATTTTAGTCACCCTTTATATCTACTTGCTTCAATTGGATCACGAATATTAATTCTAGACATCAAGTTAGAAAAACTTACGGAGATTGGTGGTCCTGTAGAATTCACTTGACTATTCAGTTCTTGAGATACTACATCAACTTCTTCAGGTAATGTGCAACTAGTAATTTTGACTAACATTTCTATAACAAAAGTATTCATCTTTTCAGCAACGAAGGGAAATTTATATGCAACATCTAAAACCTTATTGTAATTGTGACGAATGTTCCAAAATAGATCGCGGTCTACTTATGAAGTTTCAGTATTATTGGCTAACTTGTCATTTGTAACTTGATATCGAGAATCAATTGTCCATCGTTTTAAAATATATCGTGTTGGTATTTTGTCAAGATGTTTCTTTCACATAACGCACTATGTATCTCTACAAAGTAAACATGGAACAGTTTGTTCACGAGAATCATACACCACCTTTACACTTGTTTTCTTTGGTTTAAGGTTTTCCAACAATATATGAAGTCAAAGTCTCCTTCTTATCCTATTTTTAGCCCTATAGAGTTTATAACCCCTTATCTGTTCTTTAAAAATAGTAAACAATTCTCTTGTATAATATTCTCCAGCTTGCTCCTCAAGTGGCCAACTCAAAGTCAAAACATGTTTTGAGTTTAATGTTTTAAATCTTCACCCGCTTAAGCATTTCAGCGACTTTTCAATGCTTCATCATATTGCACGACAAACTCATGTAACGGTGTTTGTGCATAAAAATACGTATCAAAAAAAGAATTTATACTTTCTGACCTTTGACTTGTGCGAGCGCCAACGAAAAACTTATCATTTAAATAACAAGAGATCCAACTTCTTCATCACTCCTATAATTTTGGCAACCAACTTTTCTCTTTTAATACATATTTTTTTGTCAATTTTTTCAACAATCTTCAGCTGCAGATATACTACTACTATCTCGTAGTCTGTTAAAACCATCTTCAAATTCGACACCGTGTATAACTTTCAGAGGACTCATATGCTCTCCAATATTTTTATTGAGATGTCAACTACAATATTTGTGTATGGTATTTGGAAAAACTTTAGCAATTGCATTTCCGGTAGCCACATCTTGATCAGTAATGATAGAACCTGGTTATATACCTCCCATACATGACAACCACTCCTTAAATAAACATACAAATGTGTCTTCTGTCTCATTGGTTAACAATGCACATCCGAACAAGCTAGACCGTCGATGATGATTGATACCAATGAAAGGAGCAAACGGTAAACTGAATTTATTTGTACGATACGTCACATCAGATATAATTACGTCGTTAAACTTTTTGTATGACTCTTGTGATATTCTATCAGCCCAAAACACGCTTCTTAATATGTGGTCATCAGTCAATTCAATACTACAATAAAACGTCAAATATTTAGCCTTTTAGTCCAAAAAATGTTGAATAATTTTAGCACAGTGTTTGCCCAAATTATTTTCTCTCTCAACTTTTAGGTGATCATGAACTTGTTGTGATGTAATCGAATGTTCTGGACCAACATCAAAAGAATTGACAACCTTTACGATAGTTGCGTTTGGTAGGCCTTTACTGTGAAGTTGAGTAATCAAATTCTTTACTACTTCTTGTCGATGAATCTTTTTATGAGATCGGTGTTTCAATACTTTTGACGGAGTAGATAAATCGTGGCTATGTTCGTAATTTTTTTACTAACTTTCCGATTATCTGAATTTGTACGAATTATTTTCATCATTACTTTGCATCCTGCACGTATATTACGACTATTTTGTATGTCGGCATCTACAATTCTCATACTCAATGTCTTTCTTTGTCCTTCTTTGTTACACACAAATGTTTTACCTATAATTTTGTTTTTATCTATTATCGACGTATTGGTAGATGATCGCCTAATTCCGAATCCCGTTTGCAATGCATATTTATTATAATATTCATAAGCTTCGTCTTGTGTAAAGAATTCCATACCTTTTTCTGGTGTAAAGATCATCGAATCATTTTTATCTGTTGTATCAAATCATAACTCGTCGTCACTTGAATCATGTTCGGTATCATGGTCGACTAGTTCTTCATCATCAACCTCTTCCATATTATAGTCTTCATTAAATTCTTTAGAAGGAATGAAGAGTAAATCATTATCTATAGTTTCAATATCCATCTTTTTTAAAATTACACATAATACAAATGTAAATATATTAACATACAACAAATGTAATAATTCTTATATCTAATTTAGTTTTTCATTTAGCCATGCTTTCCTGCTTTAAACAAAGATTGGTAATTAAAATACGTAAAGATTAGTTTTATTTCACTCCATTAAAAGTTAGATCAAGATTAGTAAATAAATCAGAGTATGAAATTTAGTCTCAACCTTTTAAACTATTTTAATTAAAGCCAACAAAATAAGAGTACATTTTTATAAAGAATTTAAGTTGTTCACATGATTCTTCCGGTAAAAGCAAAAAAAAAAGAAACTAATTTGCATTAATGATTTTTTTCACTCTGATAAAGAATTTTGAGAAAGTGTAATAGAAAATTGTCTTATACCCTATAGTCAGCACATTAAAGAAACAACTAATTGTGCAATTTTTTATATATATGGGTGTCCGGGACTTCTTTCGCGCACCACGACTATTATCTTAGGAAATATACACGTCTTCTCATGCATATTCCCACTTAATCAGAACTAAGTTACCAATGTTCACGGAAGAGATTTGAATCCTATACCTCTTGTTTTACCCCTTTAAGGTCTAGAAATATCAAGCAATTGTGCAATTTTCTTTTACAATTTTCTTTAAGGAGGCCATTTTTTCTTACAATTTTCTTCCCGTGAAATCCAAAACAACAACAACTAATTGTGCATTAAAGTGCTCTCATGCATTAATGATTTATTCACTTTGAAAAGCAATTTTGAAAAATCAAAAAGAAAATTGCCTTATCTTTTAAATAGATAATTTTGAAAAATTGTAAAAGTGAAGCTATTAGGTTAAAAACAATTCATGCAGCCGATAGCATTTGGATAAAAAATATAATAAAACTCACGCAACATCCCCTTCCCGTATACCCTTCCTCATGACCCACAAAACTCACGCAACACCTCCTTCCCCATATACCTTATACGGTCCTATTATAGCATTTGTAAAAAAATATAATAAAAAATTATATACCTAAATCAGATAATTTTGACAAAATGTAATTTGATTTGTTACCTCTTAATTTGGATTCTTCGCTAAGTCGGGTTAATGATGGTGGAAAGTACTCCACAAGAAGCACGGTTTTCTTTTGCAGGAGTGTGTTTGGTGGGAAGGTGAAAATAGCTAGGAAAGAGAGAGACCAAATCAAAAAATTTGTTTTTTTTTTTTTTATATATTAATACCGGCTAGCCTACTTTTGAAAATAAGACGACAGCTCTCCTCCCATATCCCCCTATATATATACGTATGTATAATTTTATAACTTTGAAATTGATACAATTGATCTATAATTTTGTTTATACATTATTTTTTATGATTTGAATATTTTTGAATAATAAATCAGTATTAATCATGTTAAATTTATTTGTTACTTAGATAAATTTGCTGATAAATTTGTTAAGATTTATTTGATTACAAATCTTTTTACTAGCTAGTTTTATTTCTATAACTATAAACTAAATTCTCTTAACTTGAGTTTGCAATATGTATAAACCTTGAAAACTTTATTGATGCTTCTATGTTATTTAGGACCATCAAATTTAATTGAATTGGGAATTATTTATAATTGTTTATTAATTGATTAAGTTTATGCTTTCTATAACTTGATCAACTATAGATTGGCCCTATTATCTTAAATTGTCACCCTGGTGGGGGGTTTAGGGACATACATAGTTCATATACGTCTGGTGTGCGGTAGTAATCCTGATTGGCTTGCCTAGCCGGATAAGCACATAAGTAATTTGTTGCCCCGAGCTTTTGCATAGAATAATCTCATCTGATGACTCTAGTAATAGTTAACCAATCTTCTAAGCTACCCTGGTGGGAGTTAGTAGGAATCAGAACCCCGATTAGCATAACGACCTAATTCACCCTTATAACTAGAAACACCGACTTAGTAGGATAGGGGAATACTAGAAATCTCATCTCATTCTTCGTAGTTTATTTATTTGCTTTAGTTTATTAATTAGTTTACTTTTATTACATCTTAATTTTAATTAGAAAAACCAAATATAAATCTATTATTTCTATTTCTATCTTTTAGTTATAACAGATGAAGATGTTATTTATTCAATATAGGAAATGTAAAATCGGAAATACAATTCGGAAATAAATATCGGAAATATATTTCGGAAATAAAATCGGATCGGAAAATCCGGAAATTTCGGAAATTTATATGTAGTTCCAATTCCGATCTGTTTATTCCGGAAAAATCGGAAAACCGGAATTTCAGAAGCGTAAAAAGTTGTTCCAAAATCGAAATTTTCGGATCAGAAAAGTTAGAAATCGGAATTTTCGAATCTGATTTCCACCCCTACTTACGTGTATGCCTCTACCTCTTTTAACAAGACGTCATTACTAATTCGTAGCACTACAATGCCAACTAGCGGTACACACCCTACCCAGATGTCAAACCAAAACCTTACACACTTATCATTTTGTACGACCCATTAGGATCCCTGTCTAACCACAACAATACCTTCCACGATGGCGCTGTAAATGTATGAACCGTAGGCTTCAACGTATACTGCAATATCGTATTCTTAAAGTATTTATGGCATACAGATTGAGTCCATATAACAGACTCATTTGGAACCAATTTCTAACCCAACAGAGCCTTGTTCATGTCATCTACTTCTCGAAAACCCAACCCCATCCCACTTCAGTTGACACAACTTTATCCAATGTATTTTCCGCCCGTCCTTCAAAGAACCCCAAATGAAATATCATCGGATCCTATCATACATAAACATGTAGCTTCTCTGTTTGTCTGAAGTATATTAGATTCGCGTTGACAACTGATTGCGTGAGTATGATACAACCTGCTAGCGATGGTGTCTGACCCTTCCATCCAGCCAACTGATTTTGTAAGCCATTAATCATTTTCTCACAGAATTTCCGTGGTTTTCTCCCCGAAGTTACGAGGACTCCTAGTCATTTCACAACCCACTTCGACTCATATTCTCATCCGCTAAAGCATTGTTCATGTTTTGAGAACAATAAATAAGAAATTTATACTTGCTGGCTATCTTGTTAGCTGGCAAAATATTCTCATAGTATACTATTTAAATGATATTACCAATTTATAATATGTATAATGTGAAAATTTTATATTCTACTTATTTCTGATAAAAAATAAAATTTTGGTTGATTTGTACAAAATTTATTGTTGTCCCACATCCGTGTAATACATTTAATATTATTAATGCATACTCATCTCAGTTGGTCATCACACTTAATAAGTCCAACTGCTGACAATATTATTGTACTTCCCCAGTAATCAAATTACAGCATTTTCATGTCTGAGCAAAAGATAAATAGCCGGTTAGCCAGCAGCACCGAGGATAGTTGGTTCAAGGCCGTCCCTAATGGCACCGGTATTTCAGTCTTGGCCCTCCTCCTCTCAATACCACCACCTCATACTATTTCACTTCTCCAAAATGCCCTTCACCAGCTCCTAACTACCCACCCTATCCTCAACTCCAAGATTCACTACGATATCACTTCAAACACTTCTTCATTCGTCGTACCCTCTTCATCTAACATCCATATCCATCCATTCGATCAGTCATCAACGGCCCAGATTCTCCAAGGAGGCATAACCAGCACTTCTATCTCTCCTCTGCATCTGATTCTCGAACATGAACTCAACACAAATAGTTGGCATAACCTAGCTGACCCTTCATTGCATATTGACACAGATGTTTTCTTTGCTAGTGTCTACACTTTAGATAATGACAAATGTGTCCTAGCCTTACGGATTCACACGTCAGTATGTGACAGGACCACTACGGCGTCAATTCTAAAGGATTTGGTGTCGCTGATAAACGGTGAAAAAGAGGAGAAGGAAGGGGTAAAAAAGGAATTTGTGATGGGTTTGGGAATTGAGGATTATATTCCTAGTGGGAAAGCTAATAAGCCTTTTTGGGCACGTGGGGTGGACATGCTTGGTTACTCTTTGAATTCTTTAAGGTTGTCTAATTTGGATTTTAAGGATACTCATTCTCCAAGGGTATCACAAGTAGTGAGATTACAGCTTAATTCAGAAGAGACTAATGGGTTACTCTCCGTAAGTCAACTTCACTTTATTTTGTCCACTTTACACTCATTTATACTCGTAACCTCAATACTTGGATTGTTTTTAAGTACCTAAATAAAATACCTTTATATTTTTTTTGTTTGATTTTTTGATTTTTTTTGTTGAAAAATAAATACGTTTATATAGAGTAGCAAAAAAAAAAAACTCAATTATAACATGTTTGCTAATTGTAGAGTTGCAAGTCTAGAGAGATTAAGCTATGTGGGCTTTTATCAGCTGCTTGCTTAATTGCTACACGTTCATTAAAAAGCCTTCCTAACGGACAATGGGAAAAATATACCGTTGCAACACTAATAGATTGTCGCTCATCTCTTGATCCAGTTCTTAGTGACCAAACTTATGGTAAGTATTATTACTTTTTAATATTTTATCATATGATTTGTAACATTTATAAAAATTGCCTAACGATGCAGGATTTTATTATTCTGCCGTCATAAATACACATGATATTGAGGGAGGAGAAAATGTATGGGAATTGGCGAAGAGAACGTATAATTCTTTCGCAAATGCTAAAAGCAATAACAAGCACTTTACAGATATGAATGATCTTAATTTTCTTATGCGTAAGGCTATAGATAACCCTGGTTTGACACCTTCATCATCTCTCCGAACTTCATTGGTGTCTGTTTTTGAGGATTCTATAATTGATTCTTCAAAGGAAGAGTACCAAGAAGTGGGTTTGTTGGATTACATTGGTTGTGCATCGATTCATGGCGTGGGCCCATCTATAGCTATATTTGACACAATTAGAGATGGGGCGTTGGATTGTGCATTTGTATATCCATCTCCTTTGCATTCCAGGGAACAAATGGAATTGCTGGTTAATGAAATGAAAAGAGTTCTTGTTTGTTAACAATTACAAGTGTGAAAGTGTTGATTCTCTTGAAACTTGGCTAATGTATTTCTTTTCAAGAAGCTGCTAATAATTGTATTTTTAAGCCTTATGATTGATATATGATTTGGTTGAATTCTACTCATTTCTCTTTGAGGGATGGAATAGATTGTTTAGCTGGTCTCTCACCAGCAAAATTTTTTTTTTTGTCTGAATGATTGATAGATATAAATAAAAGGAGCTTACAAATAAAACCCCCTTGGGGAATTGTCACTTACAATAATTTAACTAGTTGCCAAAAAATTGCTACTGAGCATCTGTTTAGAAATTCAGGCAACTGGAAAATTAGAGCTACTCAAAATGGGAAAGAAAGTAAAATCAACTGTACAATTAGAACTTCTCAAAATAGGAGGGAAAGTAAAATTAAAAAGTTCTTCAAAGCCATAAAAAAAAATTATAATATTACAAATATTTTGTCCAAAAATTTGTTTTCTTTTAACTAGGAAAACCGTCATTGAGACACGGTCATTCTCAATGGTAGAGATAGTAGTTTAAAGGATATGTTCTAGCGACCCTTTCACGTAATCGCTAGAGGTCATGTCGCTAAAAACGTAAACCGTAAACTGTAGTAGTGGGTGTAGTTATAATAGTTTTTGCTGGGTATTAATAAAATTCATGTTTGTGACTAAAAAAAATAAATATGAATGTTTTTTTACTCACCCAGATCCCATCTATCCCTTTAAGGGAATAATTTGTTGTTTAACTCAAGTTTTTTTTTTTTGAAGAAAAGGACAAACATTTACTTGATATCTTGTTTGTACCCAAGTGAGAAAATAAGCCACATATTCTATTATATTATTTCTCTCAGGTTCATGGCACTTTCCCTTAGCTTATATAATCGAGAGTTAGTAAAAGGATTTATCGAATATATATCACGACGTTGGAAATTTGTGCCTCGGCAGGACCAAGTGTGTAATTCTTCAGAATAGCACAGGGTATGTTTGCTAACTTTTAAAACACAGGCCCCATATATTTGGCTCTTTCGCATAACACAAAGCTCAATTGGAGTAATTAACTATAGTTTTTTTTACTTCGTTAGTCCTTATTGCTTAGTCAATGCTGCTGCATGATAAGTTAAGGCACACCATTTCTGACGACGATACAATAATACTCATTTAATTACTTCTTATTCTATATGCATCTTAAATCTCTTGTTTTTGTTTCTACTCTTCTAAGTCAAGTCTACTCACTATACAAGATGTAAAGATGAATGTGAATAAGTAATCACCATCGAAATTGTGTATAGTTTATAGACCCACACAATAGTATTGCAAGAATTTGGGAGCTATTTATACCCCTTCACACGCAATGAGTCCGCGTCACAAATTTAAATAATAGACGACAGACTAGTCATCAAATCAACATTTAAATAATACTCAAAATCGCGACCAAACAACATCGAACAAATTCTCGAACTAAAACCCGAATCAAAACCACAAAATCTCGAACTAAAACCCGAATCATAACCACGAAATCTCGAACTAAAACCCGAATCTTAACCACAAAATCTCGAACTAAAACCGGAATCATAACCACAAAATCTCGGACTAAAACCAAATCATAACCACGAAATCCCAAACTAAAACCCGAATCATAACCACGAAATCTCAAACAAAAACTCGAATTGGAGGTGATCAATCTTTCCGATAACAGATTAAGTGGTACAATATCAATCTATACTTGTTGTGATGGTGTTCATATTTATATTAAAGAGATTTCGAAGGAAGGTAAATGTTTCTAGGAAATCCGAGTTCTTTTCCGTAAAGAAAGTGGAAAAATATCCTATTATGAGCTTCTTGGAGCAACTGATAAATATAGTGAAAGCAATTTGCTTGGATCGGGGAGTTTTGGATATGTTTACAGAAGAGTTCTCAAGATGGGACCTGTGTGGCTGTGAAAATCTTTAATTTTCAACTGGAATATGAATTCAAGAGTTTTAAAATTGAGTGTGAAGTATTGCATTATCTTCGGTATCGAAATCTCACCAAAGTCATAAGTACTTGTTGCGTTGAGGACTTTAAAGCCTTGTTACTTGAGTAGATGTTGAAAAGGAGTCTTGGAAAATGGTTGTATTCTCATAAATACTTTTTAATTTTTATGCAAAAGGTAAATATTATGATAGATATAGCTTCTGCATTGGAGTATCTTCATGACGGATTTTTTCACCTGTGGTTCATTGTGACTTAAAGCCAAGTAACGTCCTTTTGGATGAAACTATGGTAGCCCATGTAAGTGATTTTGGCATTTCAAAGTTGTTGGGGGAAGGAGAAAGTATTAGCCACACTATTACCCTGGCAACAATGGGTTATATTGCACCAGGTTAAACTTTCAATTTTCTTTTTTACTTCTAAACAATAGACAACAATTTAATTCCTTAACATATGGTGTTCTTGAATTGATCGTAGAGTATGGATTAGAAAAAGTAGTATCAACAAGATCCGATGTTTATAGTTTCGGGATTATGATGATGGAGATTTTCACAAGAACAAAGCTAAACAGTGAAATGTTTGATAGAGATTTGAGCATGAAGCGATGGGTAAATAATTCTATGCCAAATGGAGTTAGCGAGATTGTAGATGCCAATTTAATAAGGTCGGATGAGCAAAACTTTGGAGAAAAAAACGAAATGTTTGTTATCCATTATGGAATTGATTTTGTCCTGCTCAGCTGAATCTCCTAATGAGAGGATAAAAATGAAAGATGTTGTTGCTACATTTAAGAAGATCAAACTCGAATTTCTTGCACAGTGAGGAAAGACCTGAAAATCTGAAGTTCAAGTTAGTATTATCCTAACATTATTAAATATTTTTTTTTAATTTGTAGCAGTGTAGTTTTGATTCAGCTTTCGTTGAAATGTATTATCAATTTACAGCAGTACAATTGTTCTTCGTTTCAATTTTTTCCCAGCGAAATTCGGAACTTATGTGATTTGGCCAATCAACCAAACCAATGAATCCCTTTACTAATATGTTACACCATATGTCAAAAGCAACTCATTATCTTTGACCGAATTAATATTTAGTCCATCTCAGAGGATTTGAACTAATTTACAGTAATAGCATGGATACAAAAGAGGGATCCAGATTGCAGATTTGTTAATACAAAAAATTACAAAATGAAGTTGTTGGAGCGAATGCTAAAAATGTACGTAACAGAAAAAGGATTCTTCCATGAAGCAATCCAATTACATTGCTAATCATATACAGTTATATGCGGAATCCACTCTCGTGTAACACACCGTTATAACATAGCAAAATTAAAAGGGCTAGTAAAAATCAGCTTCTATACACTCTGTAACTTCGATACATTTACCAAGCTCAAATCAAAAAAGTAACTGATAATTTGTTTTTTTCTACTCAAGTCAAGTTAATACTACACCATGCCCCCAGAACACTGCAAGACTTAAAGGCATTCAAGGCCCACACCTCAAGCTGTTGTATGCTGATTTGAATATTTTTATTTTTGTTTCATCGCGTGTGTCTTTCAAGGGAAGTAGTAGGTCATTGTTTACATTTATACTCGTATTAATCCGAGCAGGAATGTAGAGAGAACATGAGATTTAATTTGAGTCACAGAGAGTGCATGGATCTATGGATTTTTGTGGACTTAGGGAAAAATGATGCCCTCTTAAGCCCCATACCCATATAAAACCGATTTTAGTTGTCTCCACCTTATGCTAAGTAGTTTTTACTTGAAATATTTACCCTATACAAAAATATATTAATACCATATGACTCTCCTAACTTTCCACAATCTTCATTTGATCCCTCAACTCAAAACAAAAATTTCGAGAGCCCCTAAAAAATGACACATTCTTGAAAATCATCATGTAACAGTGAAATTATCTTTGGGTGATCTGGGCTCGAATTGTGATGTATAAAAATCCGAACCAAATTTGACTCTTCATCATATATTCGTCCACTATGCTACCCTTGTGCCTTAATCAAACTACGAAATGTCATGCTCTTAGAGTTCACCTAAAGTAAATGGATGAAGAATATCGATCTTTATAGTTTGAAGTAACTTCTCTATTTTTATTTTCTCTCATTTAGGTTCATTGCAATTTCCTTAAGTTGGAATTTACAAAACTGAAAGATAAAAGTTACATTAATTAGTAAAAGGATTTGTCAATTATATTCCTGATGTTGCAAATACGCGCCTAGACAGGGACCAATTGTGCAACATTTTGAAAAAGCACAGGGTATATTTGCTAACTTTAAAAATATAATGGTCGATATATTTGGCTATTTACATAACACATACATCAATGGTGCACTTAACCATCGTTTTCCTACATATTTCCTTACATATATTCTATGATGATGTGCACACCATTTTCGACTATGTTAGTATGTTACAGTAGTAGAATTTCCTTTTAAAGCAATCCTCGTACCTTTCTTCCTCCAAATCAATCTGTAACACAACATTTTTAGCCATTAATAGTGTACCCATTTCCTTTAAAACACCTAACCATTTACGAACCTCCATCCAAACTGAGGTGTTGCATTCGAAATAACGGTGTTTATTGTTACATTCAAATCCTAACCCACAAAATCCGCAAATTATGTTCAACTCCGGTCCTTTGTACGCAATTTTCCATACAAGGGAATTCAAAGTATAACCTCGTGTTTGTTCGTAACACACGGATCTCACACTATATACGAAAAACTCCTCGCTAGTGTACATTCATTTGCATCGTTTCAATAGATCTATTTACCCGACCACAAAAATAATATAGGGTATCCAAACAATATAAAACAACCATTTTTTATCATGAGTTGATGTAACACTCGTTTGACAATTGGTTTTTAAATATCGACCTTCATCCCCTGTCACTACCAACACAAAGAAGCTCCTTGGCTTTTCCCAGAACAAGGCAGATGCAAGAGATAAAATTAACTCCCTTTTTACACATATAAATTGTTGAAACACCAAATGATGGTTGGTTTCATTTTTTAAATTCCATCTGATTTGAAAACAAAAAATAGATTAAAGCAGACTAAGTATAAAATGGAAAAAAATCATGAACAATACAAACAAGCTAAATTCAACATACATGAACATAATGTATAATCTAGTTAACAAATCATTCATAACCAACCCCAACATTTGTAACACTACCAACAACAAAAGACCCAACAAACAAACAAGTTCAATACAATTCAACAGAAACATAGTACTTTAACAAACAACTAGAAAATAAAAATAAATAATAACTCATACTTTAAATATTCCTCGAACTATCTCCTCAAAACTACTTTGCGCGCTTCTTATATTCTCCTGTAACTCCACCTGTTTCTTCTGCAACGCATCAATCTCACCATTGTTCATCCCCTGGACAGACTCAGCCACCATAAGCTTTTCCTGTAATACCTTAACTTGCTTCTTCATCTCATTTACTTCTTCATCAATCTCCGCAATCTCTATTTTACGTACTAATATTTCACTATTAGTATCCACCACCTCTCCTTCAATCTTTTGTTTGTTATCTAGTTCAGATAACATCTTACCGATACAATCTTTTAGATACTCCACATCAAATCCATGAGTCTTTAACTCATCTAGAGAGTCCGAAATTTCGTCCAACTTTTCCCTAGGATCATCGAAACTCAACTTGGAAATACTCATTACAATATTAGCAAACGTCACCATGCTTGCTATTGCTAAACCTTCACGAAGACATTCTCTAGACTTAAACAAAGGCTGAAAATGCGGTCTCTGTGGCATCTTTCGAAAAACTTCCATTTCTTCAATCTTTGCCCAAAGAGTTTTATTCTTCACAAATGGCAACTCTTCAACAGCTTCAGGGCTTGAACTTTCTGTGATTAATTTACGTTTTTTATTTAAATCATTCGACCTTGTTGGGGATAACCATTTTGAAAGCGGTTGATCATCCATCATCTCGTTAAATCTTCTCTCAACAATTAAACTTGAATCTGAAGGATTAACACACAATATAACGTATACAAATCAACGGACACAAATGCTTACCAGAAAAAGAAGTTTTACCTGTCATCGGAGTTTCCAGGTTATTAACCAAAACCTTCTTTGGCCTTCCTCTTCCTCTCTTCTGACTGCTCCCTCCACCTCCTAACTGAAAATTAAAGTGACAATCAAATTCAGTTTTCCCTTCTAATCCTATTTCTATTTTTTAATAATTTTCCAATGGTTAAACTTACATAAATATTTTATTAATCGAAAAAACTATATATGTATATACAACAACCAACCCTAAATCATAAATCATATACCAACCTTAATTTGATTTTGATGGATAATAATCTTATGCATAGGAAATGGAAATATAATTATTTTTTTAATGGTAGGATTTAATTAGTAGTTATATATTTTGTAATTATTAAGGTAGAATTAGTTATTTTAGGAGTAAATTTTGAATTTTTTTTTTTAAAAAAAATATATAAAAACTAGGTATAAAACTATGCTTAAAGGTACTTTAAAAATATAATTTAGAAAAATAAATTAAATATAAGATAAACACATTATACTTGAGATAATTGAAGTTGTATAATTGTTGTTATTTCTATGTGCACTTTTATAAAATAAATAGGCCAATAATTTAAATAACAATGTCAAAAAAAATAGTTTAAATAACATAAGTTATAATAAAATGGCCCACATATAATCTAACGGTTGAAAAATATAGACGGAAATCAAGACATTTCAGGATGTTGATCTAATTTATACGATCTTGACCATTAATTAAATTAGATCTAATGGCTATAAATAATAAAAATTTGATCTAAAGGCTAAAAAATGTAAAGGAAAATAGGAGACATTTCAGGCGTTTCCCTTCTCTAATATTATATAAACTATCACTTTGAAAAAATAAATTAAACACCAAATAAATAAATATTTTTTGAGATAAAAAAAACTAAAATCTTATTATTTTTTTTTGTTAGAATTTTATTATTAAGAAAATTAATATAGGAAATCAGTTAATTGTATTAAAATAAATAAATTATAATAAAATGTCCTACATATAATTTAATGTCCGTAAAATATAGACGGAAATCAATACATTTCAGACTGTTGATCGAATTTATACAATCTTGACCATTAATTAAATTAGATCTAATGGTTAGAAAGTATAAAATTTTGATCTAAAGGCTAAAATATGTAGAGGGAAATATGAGACATTTTGGGCCGTTGGCCCTTCTCCAATATTATATAGATATTACAAAATCCAAAATTTTGGAAATTTATGACCAGATCTAAATTTTAAATTCGATTTTCTATCAGAATCGAATTGAACTTTTGCATTAAAAAATTAAAAAATTCAATGTGACAATTAACCAGCTGGCTAGTGGTGCATTGGTTCGCCTATGTAACAAAAAAAATTGAAAAATTCTGAATAATATTTTTTTGGATCCGATCGATAACAAAAAGTTATATACATTTAATTTCAACATCAAATAACTATTTAGTAGTGTAAACTTGAAAAAATAACTGAAATTATTAGATTACCTTGATAAATGATGTTGGATTCGACATCTGGAAGAGTTGATTGTGTAACTCGCTACTCAGAATTTATCTTGTAACTTTCAAGATCTTGAGAGATCGGAGAGGAGGATACGTAATAAGGTAACGATGTATAACAGAGATCTAGAAATCTTTATATATACGTGATCTTTTAGAATAGTAAAATATGTAGAATCAAAAATATTAATGTAATTGTTGTGAACGGTAGAGAAAGAAAGAGCAGCTTTCGGTTTTTTATCAGAAAGTGTCCAGATTACATAGTGGGAGCTCCTTTTTATAGGTAATAGGTAACCCTAAACCCTAGTGTTCATGGGCTTGACTAGTAGCCCATTGGCAGGGCCGGTCCTGTGCATAGGACCAAGAGGAAACCGCCTTGGGCCCCCAAAAATTTGGTATTTTCAAGGGCCCCTTTTCGGAAAAATTAAATATTTATAAGTACATATAGTTATATATTTGAATTCAGTAAAAGAGCATGAATCATATGTTAGTTTATTGGTAAAGTGATATATTTTCTTATGAGAGATTCAAGGTTCGAGTCTCATCTCTTAATAATTTTTTTATAATTCTTTTTTTGATTTTTTTATAATTATTTTTAATATAAATATATAGGGGCCACTATTACAAAATTCGCCTTGGGCCCCAAATATGTCAAGACCGGCCTTGCCCATGGGTTGGAATGAATATCCACTAAATGGGTTTATAACACTCCCCCTTGGATATTCAATCCCTAAGAACATGCCTCGTTAAAACCTTCCTAAAAAAACCTAGTAGGAGAAAATCTAGTGAAGGAAAAAGAGTAGATTTCTTTATAGGCTTTCTAAAACCACCTCATTAAAAACCTTTATCAGGAAAATCTATTAGGACAAAACCGTGATGAAAGAAAAGAGTGTAGTGCGTGTTTGTCTCCCCCTCTTGGCAACATCTCAGGTAAGGTCTTGAAGTCGTCGCATGCAAATCTTGTGTATCAATTTCTTCAATGTCGATGTAGGTAGTGACTTTGTGAATAAATCAGCCAAATTTTCACTTGAGCGAACTTGATGAAAATCTATTTCACATTTCTTTTGGAGTTCATGCGTAAAGGAGAACTTTGGGGAGATGTGTTTGACTCGGTCACCTTTGATGAAGCCTCTTTTGACTTGGGCGATACAAACAACATTATCTTCGTGTAATATTGTAGGATTTAGTTTGTTTGTAGAAAGATTACATTCACCTTGAATATGTTGAGTCAGTGATCTTACCCAAACACATTCTCAGCTTGCCTCATAAAGTGCAAGTATATCAGCATGATTTGAAGATGTAGCAGCAATTGTTTGTGTGGAGCGCCATGAGACAGCAGCGCCCCCAAATGTGTATATATCCGGTTTGCAATCTCCCTTTATGTGGGTCGGATAAATATCCAGCATATGCATAACCAATCAATTCAGATTTATGATGTTTTGAATATAGCAATCCATATCGTGAGTTCCACGAATATAACAAAGTATGTGTTTAATGTCATTCCAATGTATCATTGTTGGTGCTGAACTGTGTTTTGATAACAAATCTACACTAAAGGAAATGCCTGGACGGGTGTTATTAGAAAGATACATCAATGCACCAATTGCACTAAGATATGGTACTTCTGAGCCACGAATTTCTTCGTTATCTTCACGTGGACGTAAAATGTCCTTTTGTGGATCGAATGTCCGTACAACCATTGGTGAACTCAATGGATGAGATTTATCCATATTGAATCTTTTAAGAATTTTTTCGACATAAGCTGATTGGTGGACAAAGATTTCATCTGTCAAATGTTCAATTTGTAAGCCAAAACAAAATTTTGTTTTACCAAGATCTTTCATCTCAAATTCCTTGCATAAATAAGTTGCTGCTATTGTGATCTCTTTAAAAGTCCTTATTAGATTTAGTTCATCAACGTAAACACATTATTCTTAGCCATTTCAATGAGTTCAATAATGTGATAATCTCCTCTACAACACCACACCATTTTCGTACCTCCATCCAAACTCTTATCGGGGTGGCACATTCGAAGTAAAGGTCTTTATTAGATTAAAATCCTAACCCACAAAATTTTCAAGTCGGGTTCAACTCTATATATATCATCTGATTCTTAATATGCAATTTTGCATGAAAGGCCATAAAAAAAAAAAGAGGGAACAACCAATTCAAACATATACATGCTTAAATCAGTTCTCAGATCTTCTAACATGTTCAACAATTTGATTAAATCCCTCCTTGGGATTTAGAAAAGGATGTAATTAAGGATAGCTTGAAAGAGTTTCTGAGTTGTGTTTATTCACCAAATATGAAACAATATTTTGTGGAATATAAAATGGATTACGACATAAATTTTGTAATTCTATTTTCAGCAATTCATAGATATTTTATTGCATTTATTCTTAATATTTAGCTAAAATTTGGAATTACATTTTGAAAAAGACATAACGGCCTATATTTAGCATTATATAAAACATTTAATCGTCATTTTATGTGCATTCATAAGTCTTCTATTATGTTTAAGCTCAAAAACCAACACTTTCTTCCTTTCAAAAATCATAGTTTGTATCGTGTATACTCTCCTCGTTTAGCTGCCACAGACCTAATTGATTCGACAGCTCCACAATGCATTAATCAAGATCAGAATATCCCTTATACAGAAATATCAACTCTACGGACTTTTGATCCACATTTTTATCTTTCTACACTTGTAAACTGTAAGAATATATCTCAAATTAAACAAACTCATGCCCAGATTACATTAAATGGAGTCCTTAATAACCTTTTAATTGTTAATAAACTTCTTTACGTCTACACCATGTTTAAGAATTTACGTGATGCATATGCGTTGTTCGATGGATTAACTGAACGAAATGCAGTTTCTTGGAGTGTGATAATTGGTGGATTGGCGAAATCCGGTGAATTTGATAAATGTTTTTCGATTTTTAGGAAGTATATAAGGTCCAATGAGCGTCCCAATAATTTTACATTGCCTTTTATGATAAAGCTTTGTAAACATAAAATGGACGTGAAATCTGGTAAAGTAATTCATTGCATTGTGAGCAAATTGGGCTTGCTATCAGATTCTTTTATAGCAGCAGCTCTTGTGAGTATGTATGCAAAATGTAAAGTTATTGACGAAGCGAAACAACTATTCGATCAAATGTCTAACCGAGATTTAGTGACTTGGACAGTAATGATAGGTGCGTACACAGAATGTGGAAATCCGAACGAGGGTTTGACTTTATTTGACCAAATGAAGGAAGAAGGTGTTTTTCCGGATAAGATCGCAATGGTTAATATTGTTAACGCGTGTGCAAAGTTAGGTGCTATGCATAAGGCTAAACTTGTACATGAATATATATCGAGTAAGAATTTTTCGTTAGATGTGATACTCGGGTCCGCCATGATTGACATGTATGCTAAATGTGGGTCCGTTGATTTAGCGAGAGAGATTTTTAATAAAATGAGGGTAAAGAATGTTATATCATGGAGTACTATGATTGGTGCTTATGGATATCACGGAGAAGGAAAAAAAGCTCTTGATTTATTTCCATTAATGTTGAAAAATGGGATTTTACCGAATAATATTACATTTGTTTCGTTATTATATGCTTGTAGTCATGCCGGGTTAGTGGATGAGGCGCGTAGATTATTTAAATTAATGCAAGAAAAGTTTTGTATTAAGCCGGATGTGAAGCATTTTACGTGTATGGTTGATTTATTTGGCCGTGCGGGTAAATTTGACGAAGCGATGGATTTGATAGAGAATATGAGTATTGAAAAGGACGAAGGGTTATGGGGAGCATTACTTGGTGCTTGTATGATTCATGGTAAAATTGAATTAGCCGAGAAAACGGCTAATTCACTTATGAAATTGGAGGTTCGTAATCCGGGGATTTATGTGTTACTATCGAATATATATGGGAAAGCGGGTAAATGGAATGAAGTTGGAAAGATTAGGGGTTTATTGACACGTCAAAGGTTGAAGAAAATCCCGGGTTTGACATGGACGGAAGTGGGTAATAAGGTGTATCAATTTAGTGTTGGAGATTATACTCATCCTAAATCGAAAGAGATTTATGCGGAGTTGAAAAGTTTGAGCGAGAAATTAGTATTAGCGGGTTATGTTCCTGATACTAATATTGTTTTGCATGATGTTGATGAGGAGCTTAAGGTGGAAAGTTTGTCAAGGCATAGTGAAAAGTTAGCGATTGCGTTTAGTCTTGTTAGTACGCTTGAAGGAACATGTATTAGGATTACGAAGAATCTTAGGATTTGTGGTGATTGTCATAATTTTAGTAAGTATGTGTCTTTGGTTACGAATAGAGAGATTATAGCTAGGGATGCTAATAGGTTTCATCATTTTAAAGAAGGTGTATGTTCTTGTGGAGAATATTGGTGAATTGTATGAAAAGTCTTTGGATTAATACTTCTTGTGTGTTATTGTTTCTTAAAAGAATCTTAAATTGTTATGGTAGAGATTCCTTGAAACCAAATATGAAAGAGTAATTTATTCTGTAGCATTTCCAAAAGTATATGTTAAAGCGTGTGGAGAATTATATACGTGAAGCTGCAAAAAATTAAGAAAAACTAAAAAATGGTGAAATTTGTAGCATTGTGATAATTAAACCAACACTTGTTTTACCTATAAAGTGGAAAAATTGTATCACATACGAATTACTGTCCTTTTTTTGTCAACTTATTCTTCTATCGCGTATTATTAAAAATACAGTGATTAGTAGAGCAATTGTGTAACCAGATAAGAAACCTGGAAAGTTATAAGATTAGTAAGGACTTAATTAGTAATTTTTTCAAAAGTTTTATACCTGATAAAAATGTGGTAAGGTGCTTTTCTCTTTTGCCATGAAATAAATTGTGGCAAACCTTTCCTTCACAAACGATAATACATTTTCTTCCATCTATGGTGATGCAATTTCTGGGGTTTCAAAGCGATATATTTGGGTTTTATTCTTATATTTTGTATAAGTTTTGATTGTATTTCTCGGCCAGATACATGATTTATTGTTTTATTTGAGTAATTTACGTTTTATCGATTTCTTTTGTGTCTCTGTGTCGCTTTGATCTATTTGAATGGTAATTTATGTAGATTTCCAACATAACGTTGGAAAGCTCGAAGAGTCTAATTTCTACCAATGCATATCACGAGTTAATTGGAGTTTGAATGAGGAAGTTATGACCAAACCCGTAAAACAGTGTTTCTTTTTCATCTAAAAACACTTGGCTTTATACGAAAATTGCATAAACTATTATACAATATTCGTTTCAAGCTCGTTCGAAAAAAATTAAACAAAAATACTTGAGCATCTAGTAGTTTAGTTATTTATGAAGTTAAACAAACAATATTAATTTGTATCTGTCTCGACTCATTTATCCCATATTATTATGTATGTATAGTAAAGAACTCTCAAATTTCATCAATGATCCTTGATATCGTAAATTAGTCCATTCTATTACAAAAGGTTTCCATGATTAGAATCTTTGGATCAAGTGGGCGTAGCACGGACGAAAAGTGCTATTATTCATGTAGCTTACTATTATATTACCTGTACGTTGAATAATTTGAATATAGGACCAGGATTTTTTTAAAACTCAATTTTTGAATATATAACTAGGGGGTTTTAGTCTCTTCATTTCGTTTTCTACACGGTTCTTTCTTTCTCTCTTTTCTCTTTGCTACAGTCGCTCTATCTTTCATTACACACACTACTGCTACAATAGGAAGATGGCTACTCTCTCACGTCACACACTCCATACTTTCCAACTGAATGAGTCTGAGGATGCGGATTTCGAGGTTATCAGTTTACACATCAAAGTGAAGAGCGTTGAAAACCTGGTACCAGAAGGAACTCTAAAGGTCATAGTCATGGGGGATGAAAAAATAAGCCTTAGTGGTTTCAAAAGGTGGGTTCATGATCGCCGCGTGGTAAAAGGTAACATTAACACACTGAGGTTCGTAAGAACATTTTTCAACTTCAGATTGATAACAACTAGGAATATGAGAGGTTATGGGGGCTTAAACCTGGTAATGTGATAGGATATCACGTTGCTGATGTCTCCCCATTTGTGATGATTTAATATTAGTTGGAGACATCATTTTATGTGTATTTATTAGAATATATGTCGATTTTCTCATGATTTACTATACTTTTCTATTTAGTGTCTTGACTTAATTATTTATTATTTTTAGAGCATATTGGGTTTGATTGTTTGTTAATTGTGAAAGTTTTAAAGATATATGGTAATTAATTAGATGCCAAGTCAATTCTAAGAGATAAGGGAAATAAGCTAAACATGGAAATTGGAGATAAAGGAAAGAAATATGAAAAAAGAAAAGATAAAGTTGCCAAATAAATCTGAATTCCAGCAGCTATGAACATAAAAGTGATCATAACTCAAGATTGGCTAGGAATTTGGGAGAATGGTCTGAATCCAAGTTATAGAGCTTTCCGAGACGATTAGTTTCGACTATTAGAACACATCAAACAGATAAGTATTGAAGGAGTTACAGCCAAAACAAAACAACACCAGAATTTTACCTTTTCTATATTTTAGGGTTACGAATTTGAGTTGGGCTAGGAGTCCAATACCTATCTTCTACTCCAAGAAACGTTTTAGGGTTTCCTATACCCTATAAATACACCCTTTAATTAGTACAAACATATCCTTGGCAAACCTTAAGCCAGGAAGAAGGTTACAACACAAGAAGAGAAGTCTGGAATGAGCTGAACACCATATCATGTCTTCTTCAACCTTCAAATTTGTAATTCTTTTATCTTCTTTCTTTAGTATGAACTAAATATTTTTAGCTTGATATTTATCATATATGTATGAACCATAGTTCTTATCTATCTAATTTGGGATACTATCGTATTTAATTTGATATCATGTTTTATTCTCTGTTTATGTGTTTTGATTTATTGTCTGTTTTCTTTGCGGTGCGCAACGTATAGGATTACCTTAATAGTAGTTAGATGGTCGCCCGAAAGGGGTGTTTAACTATTGAAACGCCACATAACGTCTAGAATAAGGATTTGGTCCTGACAACTCCAGCCTAACTAGATAGTCATCAGGATTTGTTTTAATCACCATATCACCAATTGAAGGAAAAGTTTGCTTAGGAACCTAGTGGCGTAAGATAACCCTATTTGAAAGTACCTCGTGGTTGTGTCGTAGCTTACCTATTCTCTCTCCGGGTGTAGGTAGGAATTTAGAATCCTGATTATTGCAATACTACACGATTCACCCTTACATGTTTAGAATAAACAAGACTAGTGGGAATTACTTTCTAATTTCTCGAGCTAAACTCTCATACTATCTGTTCTTTGCTTATTAAATTTTCTGTCTTTAGTTTATTAGTCTAATTTTCTTATTTAAAAACCAAACAAAACTTTCTTTAGTCTTTTATTTCTTACGTATTATCTGATCTAGCTTTCTTATTCGCACTTGATAAGTTGCATAAGTTCTCTCTAACTTTCGTAGTCTCTGAGGAACGAATCATTTTTATCAGTAAAAGTTGCATACGTCCCGTATACTTGCAGAACCGTGCTCAGCCTAGGGTGTTTATTGCAATTATTTTATCTATTATTTTATCACGCCCTAGGCGACACCAGCTACCTTTACGAAAGGCAATGGTGATTTTGATGGGACTTTTACAGAGTCTAATTATTCTACCGCTTGGGTACAAGTGGAAGGACTAGATTTTATTCAAAATACTATTAAAACTATCAAGACTATCACTCGTTGTTTTACAGATTTGGAGGAAATTGATTTTCTGGATTCAGACACAGAGGTAGTACGTTCTTTGAGGTTTCGTGTGGAGTTTCGCGTGTTGGACCCATTACCTCCATGAGTATACTTGAGACAAGAGGATGGAGGGGCGTGGGTGGACTTTAAATATGAAAATGTAGGGTTTTTTTCTTTGCATGCGATAAGCTGGGACACATGCGTAAGGAGTGCAGAGATCCATCCATTCGAGAAGGAGTGTCTATTATTGACTTAAGGTATATCACGTGGAGCATGGAAAACGTCATTAAGGATACGCTAGATAGGCCTCTGTATGGGATTTGAAAACGAAGAGGTGAGACTTTGGGGCCTTTTCTGCCTTACTACTCTTGGAACATGTCTGAGGAGGACTCTCCATCACCATCTGGTGGGCGAAGGGAGAGGGAAAATCGTACTAAGAATAGAAACGACATGAACAGAGATGATGAGTATCGAGGGTGTAACGCACTCTGATAGTGACCACCGTGATGATGACATGGGAGGCAATATAAGGGTAGGACTGGTGGCACTCTTGCTGATGTCATTAATCAAGCCCTCAAATAAGGTACTTTTACGCACACAGCTGGTAGAACTATTATTGTTAGTGACAACGAACCAGATGAGGACAGGAATACTGGAAAGCTGGATATCAGGGAGACTTCGAAACCTGCACCAACTAACAAAACTCCTATGGTTAATATTGAGGAGAAGGATGATTCTACATTGGGCAGTACAGCTGGTTTTAAAGGTAAAGAGAATGAGGTGGGTTATTCACTTAAACAAAGTTTGGATGATTTGGATATAGATGATGATCTGAACCAAAAGAAGAAGCTTAAGACGATTAAGTACAGTGCACAAGGTAATGGTGATAGGAAGAAAGGCCAACAATCTAAACAGGATACTCCAAATGAAGAGCAGAACAATGAAGAGTTGAGTAACAGTGATTTTGCAGAATTTTATGATGTTGTTGAGAATGAAACTGATAACGAAGAAGATGGAGAAAAGGATGATGAGAATGAACAAGTCAGAGGTGGGGCTAGTGGTGCAAGAGACAGAGTTGGTAGTGTAAGGGATAGTGAGACTGAGTCTAATGAGTTGGGTATGTTCGCTCGTGAATACGCTAGGATTACTGGTAAGGTGAAGACTCGTGGTGGTCGTGAGAATAGAGGTGGTCGAGGTGGTAGAGGTCGCGGTCCACCGGGAAGGACCGCGGGGCGGAAATGATTACACTCTTTTGGAACCGCCAGGGGATCAGGGCCCCCCTTAAAACTCAAGGTTTGAAGGCGTTGGTGGAGGAGCATAGACCCACCTTGGCTTGCTTTTGCGAGAATATGCTCACAAAGAAGGACGCCCCCTAGTGGTTCATGGGTTGAAATTTGATAATTTTTTTGTAGTGAATCGCTCTGGGATCAAATACCACTCGGGGGGGGGGGGGGGGTTCCTTCTTGTCTGGAACAATCCTTTTAATATTTCTATTTTGTATTCTGGCCCTGCCTATATTACTATGCATATTAGGACTTTGGACTTTGCTTATTATTTGGTTTTTGTGCACTCTCTTAACTTTTACTGTGATAGACTCCAAATGTATACGTATATTAGTACTTGGAAAGCGAACTATGATGACCCCCTGCTTATTATGGGTGACTTTAATGACATTTCCAACTCTAGAGAACGTTTAAGTCACTATCCACCAAATTTTCAACACATTTAAAATTTTAATAATTTTGTTGCTAACAATTCACTTACAGAAATTCACACGTGTGGTAGCTACTATACTTGATCCAATAGAAGGACAGATCACACCATTGTAAAGTCCAAAATTGACAAAGCATTTGCAACAATAGAGTGGATGGAATGGCATCCAAATACTACTGTCTTTATTCCACCTACGACAGGATCTGGCCACTCTCCGATCATCCTTTACCCAGAGGGCAAAGGTAAACGACACTTGCGACAATTTAAATTTGAGACCAACTGGATCGAGCATGAAGCATGTAAAGGAATAATCGCCACTGTGTGGGGACTTCCAAACCTCCCAACCAATGTTCACACAGTTATTCGTAAACGTACTAACACCACGAAGGCACTCACAGCGTGGAGAAGGGACGCCTTCCCTAACAACGAAAATAAGATTAAAGAATTAGAACAACAACTTATTACTATTACGAACCAACCTTTTACGGAGGAAACCAATCAACATGAGAAAATATCTCGAGAACAAATCAAAGTTTATTGGAAACGTGAAGAGATCTACTGGTCTGATAGGGCAAGACAACAATAGATTCATTTTGGAGATAAAAACACTAAATGTTTCTTTACCATTACAGCTCAAAGAAGGAATTTCAATAGAATATCAGCTATTCAAACTGCTACTGGCGAATGGACTCAAAATGATAGCGAGATCAAAGCTCCATTTAACAATTTTTATGACAACCTTCTTAAACATCAAGAAGACAGTACTTTAACGGAGGCCTTTAGATGTCTGATAGTTAAAGTATCGGCCGAGATGAATGCAAAACTCACAGCTGTCCCAGATCTTCAAGAGGTAAAAGAGGTTGTGTTTGACATAAATCTAGAGAAATCCCCGGTCTAGATGGGCTTAACGGGAAATTCTTTCACGAATACTGGGAAATAATAGAAGACGACGTGTTCAGAATGGTAGAGGAATTATTTACCCTAATACATCGTTGACAACACTTAATGAAACGAAAAGGGATTCTCAGACAAGAGTCGGTGACTATTGTCCTATATCATGTATGAATTTTATCTACAAAACTATTACAAATTTTTTTGGCAAACAGACTGCAGACATTCATGGACGAGATAACCTCACCGACACAAGCCGCTTTCATTAAAGGTAGATCGATACAAGACAATAATATAATTGCACCAGAAGTGTCTTTTTTTACGAAACTCAAATTGAAAAAGGAGGTACATTTTGCGGCAATTAAGTAGGATATGGCTAAAGCATATGACCAGGGGCGTTGGGATTTCCTAGGTTTACATTTGGAACGAATGGGTTTTGAACATACTTGGGTCAATTGGATATGGAACTATATTACAACTGTTACTTTTCAAATTAATATAAATGGGGAACGACAGCTGGCCTTTCGGCCAGGTCAGGGATTACGACAAGGAAATTTATTATCACCACTCATTTTCTCCTTACTCACAGAATCTTTAATTACTCTTATTAAAAATAAGGTCTCGATCGGCAAGATAAAAGGTATTCGTATTACCCGTATTTGTCCTGTTATTTCTCACCTTCTTTTTGCAAATGATTCGCTATTCTTCCTCTCTCTTGACAGACAGGAGATTGAAGAATTTCAGGAATGTATTGACACGTATTGCAGATATTCAGGACTGCCAGTTTCAGTAAACAGACGTCAGACTTACTACGACAACAAGTTACAGAAATACTCCAGATTAAAGAAGTAGAGGACTTGGAGAAATATTTGGGGATACCATTATGTCACAAAAGATCGAAAAGTGATACACTTTCGTGGATTGCGGACAAAGTATTTCGTAAAGCACAAGGTTGGATTGCTAAATTACTATCTGAAGGAGGCAAATAGGTTCTTATCAAAGTGGTAATTTAAGATATCCCTACATATGCAATGTCCATTTTTTTCCTTTCCACTTGGTTTTGCAGGAAAATAACCTCGATTATAGCGCGTTTCTGGTGAAACTCACTAGAGAAGAGGAAGATCTATTGGCTGGATTGGGAGAAGATGACGACTGCTAAAACCATTGGTGGGATGGGGTTCAGAGACTTGAAAAGGGCGAATACAACACTTTTGTCTAGACAAGCGTGGCGTATTTTGCAGCACCCGGAATCACTGGCGGCACGTGTACTTAAAGGAATTTACTTTTCTCACAAAGAGTTTCTGGAAGTCAAACATAGACAGAGTAGATCTTGGTCATGGGCAAGCATTTTGGAAGGGATATATTTACTTTTAGAATATGGGATAGTTCAAATTGAGAATGGAGAATCAACAAGGATTTGGGAAACAAATGGTTACAATCCGGACGAATTAAAGACAAACCTGACGGGGCGACGATTGAGACAGTTGATCAGCTAATGATGCTCCAGACTGATGATTGGGATTGGGAAGTGATTGACACAGTGATACCATTTCCAATTAAGGGAGAAATCTCTAGGATACCGATCCTCAATCGTGAGGAGCATGATACTTTTACCTGGCCGTACACAAAATCTGGAGAATACACAACCAAATCGGGCTATAAATTATTGACAAGTAACACCATTTGATAGGACAACAATCGTCGGCCCAGGCACAACTGCAACACTCAGAACTTTGGAATAATATTTGGAAGTCCAGTGTATCCAATAAAGTCAGAAACTTTAGTTGGAAAGCATGCCGAGATATTTCGCCAACACGGGAGAGCCTGTACCATAAGCACTGCAGCGATAACAAAGGGTACCATTGATGCAATGAGCAAACGGAAACAAATATTCATTTGCTTTGCGCTTTCTGTCGACAGGTCTGGGCGGGATCAACTTTACAAATCAGGATTTCAGAAGAGGAGCCACATAGTTTGGGAGACTCGTTCACAAAAGTTTATGATAACGTGGACAATAATATCTGGAATAAGAGGACAGTCACAACATATCTTATGTTAGTTTTATGGAGCATCTGGAAACACAAAATGAAATGTATACATGAAAATGAGACCCTTAATGTTAAGACTATCCTTATCGCCACTAACACCACTATGAAAGATTTGTTTGGACAGGACTGGGCGGATCCAACAATCGTTGTGGTCCAAGAACGACAAAGGATCAGGTGTACAATTCAGGAGCCAGAATATCCTGCGTATACTCAAATCATTTATACCTGTGACACATCTTTTATTACGAGATCGGATCAGAGTGGAATTGGTTTTGTCAGGAGAGATGTAGTTTCTCATACCCGGCAGGTGCACTCAAATACAATTTGGACAGATTATGCGTCTAAAGGGGAAGCAATTGCGGTCTTGGAGGCTTCCAAATTAGCAAGACAGGACACGGGCAAGAAAACGGCTATTTGCACGGACAACCTTGAATTAATTTAAGGTATCTCATCGTTGCCAGCAGCGTGGTGGAAGGTCAAACCATTCATCAAGCGGATCAAAAAATATGCGGAAAAACATGGAAACGTGTCCTTCAAGCATATCCCAAGACGGTTTAATGGATGGGCTGACAGAGCGGCAGAACGCTAGGCAACGGTCAGCTTGGAGGAGTCCGCATTCGCAGATTACCCTCCAATATGGTAGACTGGGTATTGGTTAAGGGTTGTACCTTTTGTTACCTTTCCGATAGTGAAAAAAAAAATATATAACTAGGGTTTTAAATCTCCTTGAGGTGGCCCAAAAAATTTAAGGTTTAGATGGGCCTTTATCTTTTCCATAGTCTAGAAAGGGTTAATGTGAACCCTTCGTATAAATTAAGATATTAAACACAAAGTTTTACACGCCGTTTCTTGTTTGGATTCATTTTTTTAAAGGAAAGGAAAGGAAATGATAGGAATAAATTTTCCTTTCCTTTGTTTGGATTCGTTTTTTAATTAAAGGAAAGTAATTCAATGGATTGCATGATCCTTTTTTTTCCTTTAAAACGTCAATTATTTAATCCTTCCATTTTGGAGTCATTTTAAAGGAAAGGAAATGATTATTTTTTTAATGTCACAACTAACCTTATAATTTTAATATATAATATTTTTACATAATACAATAAGGGTATAAAGGTATTTTTGTGTAAAATAATCCTTTTCTTTTCTTTAATAATGTGAATCCAAACAAGTGATTCTTTAATCAATTACTTTCTTTTTCTATATTAAATTTATTATAATCCAAACACGGTTATCACTTTTCTTTCTTTTCCTTTAATAAATTTATATTCCTATCATTTCCTTTCCTTTGATAATCTGAATCCAAACAATACATTAAAAAGAAGAAGAAAAAAATGATTATAATAATGATGATGGCGGTGATGATGGTAATGATGACGGTTATGACGGCGATGATGGTGATAGTGATTACGATGATGAAGAGATTACTACCTGACGATAACAAGAAGATGCCGAAGATGATGAAGAGTTTAAGTGAAGATAATATTACAACTACGAGGAGTTTACCCGAAGATGTAATAATATCAATATTAGCGATGTTGTCTGTGCAACAATTGATGCGTTTGAAGTGTGTTTGTAAATCTTGGTACCATTTAATCCAAAATCCTGATTTTATACGCATGCATCAGCTTTCCATGAATAATAAGAAGAACGAATACATCTTAATTGAACGTGAACGGATAAATAATGATGGTAGAAAAGTATTTTCCATTCATTCGTATGAAACGTTCAATGTTATCTCACCATGTGTAGAGATACCTAATTTGTCTTCTGTCACATGTTCTTGTAATGGATTGTTGCTTTGTGCATCTATTAGAGAATCCTTCTTTTTATGTAACCCAGCAACTAGGGAATGTAAATATCTTCCTCCACTACCATTTTCAGATCAAAAAAAACTTTTCAGCCGCCAAACAGGGTTGGGTTTTGATTCCAACAAAGACGATTACAAGGTCATTGTATTTGATAATGAATCATGCTATTATCTCTATAATCTGAGTAGTAACTCTTGGAGAGAATACAAGCATGAGTTTCCATATATGGCTTGGTTTACCTATGGAGTACCATGCAATGGAGCATTGCATTGGTATAATGGAGGCTCGTATACAAAAGATAACATTAAAGGTATCATTTCTTTCAATCTGAGCACCGAAGTGTTTCAAGAAATAAAGTTTCCTGAATCTATTCCTAGTAGTTTTCATATTTGCATTAAAGCCACCGTGGTAAATGATTCTCTTGCCTTATTTGTATACAAAAATGATATTTCTGAGCATGAAGATCAAATTGTGGACATATGGGTAATGAAGGAATATGGAGTGGTGGGATCTTGGGCCAAACAATTCAGCCTCTATTCATCTATTCTCGACGGTCAAAACATCATTCCTCGTCTTTTTTGGAAAAATGAAGCCATAATTATTAGTCATGGTGAAGATGAACACGAGAAATATTTATTGTGGAACTTCATCACTAATAAATTTACAGATACAGAACTAATTAGCTATAATAACCAAGGCTGTAATATTATAGTTTACAAGGAGAATTTACTTTCATTAAAGTGAGCGAGCTGGCAACTTATCGTCAGAGATACTTTATGTAACTTCCTTTTAATTAATTAAAATTTTGTGCTTTACAATTGTGTTTAATTTTTGAATTAAGCTCAGTTATTGTTGTGAAGAAGATCTAGCTATATATTGGGTTTAGTAATATTAAGTTTGCAATGTTAATTATTTCTTGTGCATTAGCCATTCTTTTTCTAAATGCAACTTAGTAAAGACTTCCCCACTTCTTCAAACATCAGAATGGCAGTAAGAACAACTTAAGTTGTTCAATGAAGCTGAAACTCCAAATTTTAGCCGCCCAAGCTACCTTTAGGATCGTCATAGAAGTTGTGAGTGCCGTTGCACTCAAACGTGCGTGATAACCTTGAACCAGGGGCGGATAGCCCACCCAGCCTACGCGATAGCAATACAATTTAGCCTGTTTTTTTTTAAATAGGTAAAAACATATATAAAAAGAATTATAGCCCTCTCAAATGGAAAATTAGCCTTCCCCAACTCAAATTATATAGATTAATTTTACTAAATACAATATTGGACACCCTCTTTTAGAAAATGGGACAAATAAAAATGGACGGAGGAAGTAAATAGTAGTCCTCCTGCATACATATTTTGATGTTGACTTTGAAGAAAGACCTCATTGGGGAGTGGCTTAAAGAATGAATCTCCATTTTTTAACTCTCTCCATTAATCCTAGCAGATGGAAGGGGAGAGTTTTTAGGTGACAAGTGTTTGTTATGGGTAGATAGAATATAATCGTGACTGTTTTTACACTGCAATGTAGGGACTTAATGTGCAATTTATTATTTTTAAATTTTAAGGTAATTTTGTATTTTATTATTTAAATTGGGAACGCTTGTGCTCAATTAGAATCCAGTGCTATTAACCAAAAAAACCTAATATAGAAACGAATCATAGGTCTTCAAGTATTCTACAAAAACTAACATAGAAACAAAGAATCATAGTCTTGATTTCTAGTTCAAAAACACAAACATCACAATGAATAATTGTACAAGCTTCTCACTTTTAAGTTCACGTTTCCATTGATTTCTCCATTATTGTTTGGTCCTTTGAGCTGGCAAGTTTAGTGTTCTAAATATAGTGACGTTCAAGAAGGGGCATTTAGTGTCGTTTTCTCGTTCAAAGACACAAGCATCTCCCACACACAAGGCATTATCCAAAGCAAATTTCTTCCAAAAAAGTGCACCATTGGATCCGAATATATAGCATTTTACCTTCCATGTCCTACCATCAGAAACACGAAGCACCACGTAACTGAGTTTTTCATCGCTTAAATACTTCTGAGCAAACTCTTTAGGTATGGACTGCAAAAATAAGGAATCAATTTGTTATTGCATTTGTAAATCATAGACCTTAAGGAACCACCATGGTCGGCTAAATCTCCAACTGAATAGCTTACCAAATTGAAACGAGATGGATGAATAGATCGCATGAAAGAAATGAAGAATGGATTCTTCGACTTGAATGCTTTTGCGCTTTGGTAGGCTATAGAGTTTTCTTTTTCCTTTTCTATTATCATGGTTTGTTTACTTGAAACTGGATATGACGGATGATTTCTTATTCCCATATTGCATTCTTCTGCAACCAAAAACAAATAATTAGCAAAAATATGATCCAGAAATGAAACAAAATGAAGTAGTATTCTCACTATAAACATCTTGTTTCAAATAAGGTGGAGAAGATCGATTATTCAGTAAAGCCATAGTAGATTTAGCCGTCTTTTTTTTCCTGAGAGCAGAGTCAGTCATTGTATTACTGACCAAGCCATTGTCTTTGTCTCTAAATATAATAACATTGACATTCACAGAGGGGTAATTAGTGTCATTTTGTCGTTCAAAGATACAAACATCTCCCACACGCAACCCATTCTCTTCAACAAATTTCCTCCATCGAATACTAGCAATCCTAGATCCAATACAACACTTTACCTTCCATGTTCTTCCATCAGGAACATGAAGCACAACATTGCAGTATCTTTGATCACCAAAACACTTTTGAGCTAAGTTCTTACCCATGGACTGGCAAAACAAATAATCAATTTCTCATATAAAAGTTTTCAAAAGTCAATGATCAAGAGTTGAAATTATTGTTACCAAATTAAAATTATATGATACATAAGAAGGTTGCATAAAACAAATACATAATGGATTATTGGACTTGAAAGCTTGTGCTCTTTGGTAGGCTATAGATTTTCTTTTTTCTTTTTCTTTTACGGCTTGAAAATTGCTTCTTGAAACGCGAGATGGTGGATTACTCCTTGTGCCTTCATTACATTCTTCTGTTTTAAGATTAATATATTGGAATATGATGAGTGAATTTAAAAAAATGAATTAAGTAACGCTTCTTACTATGAATATCTCGTTGAAAATGCATTGGAATTGCCTCTGCCTGCTCTGTTTGGACCTTCCCCTTCTTCTTTTCCTGAGAGAGTAATTTTTCGGGTATTTTTGTTGCTGTTTTGCACATCGAAAAATCGTTTAAGGTATGTTTCATTCTCTTAGCAGTTTCTTTTTGTTGAAAAATCATCCAAAACCTCAACAGAAACTATTAACAAGAGAATAAAGATAATAGAAATGTGTATATTGATTGATTGATTGTAAAACTGTTTACAAGATAGGAATATATATAGTACACAATGTAGAGCATTGTGTGGTTTTGCATGACTAACAACTAATTGTACTATTTTGTCTTATCTATGAGTCACTACATGAGTCACTACATGAGCTATCTTATCCTATACACTATATCTTATCTTATACACTATTATCCCCCCTCAAACTGATAACTCGTAAGAGGGGAAGTTTGCCCACAAGAGATATAAAAGGTGTAGGTTGTAGGCCTTTGGTAAGTATGTCTGCAATCTGCGATGATGAAGGTACATGATGTAGTATAAGTTTCTTAATCTTTACCTGTTCTCGAATAAAATGAAAATCGACATCAATATGTCGTGTTCTAGTGTGAAAGACAGGATTTGTAGCAAGAGCAATGGCAGATTGGTTGTCACAAGCAATTGTAGAAGTAGAACACGTAATCTTTAAACTTTTTAATAAGTAAGTAATCCACATTAATTCAGCCGCAACATACGCCATAGCCCTGTACTCAGCCTCAGTCGATGATCGTGAAACAGTAGTTTGTTTCTTTGAGCCCCATGAGATTAAGTTTGATCCAAGAAATATACAATACCCCGTAGTTGATCTTCTATCAATAGCGTTACTCGCCCAATCGGAGTCCGAATAAGCGTGTAAGGTAGAAGTTGAAGGTACAAATTTTAAACCATAGTCAATTGTACCTTTAATGTAACGTAGCAGCTTTTTGAGGCAATCAAAATCACCATTCGTAGGATGGTGCATGGCTTGACAAATTTGGTTAACAGCAAATGCTATGTCAGGCCTTGTAATGGTTAAATATTGAAGTGCGCCAGTCAAACTCCTAAATAAGAAGGGATCTTCAAATGGCTGAAGTGAAAAATCAGATTTGATAGAGTACTTATTCAAGGTTGGTGTTGAAGAAGCCTTACAATTACTCATACCAGCTCTAGTTAATATAGAAGTAGCATAACTACTCTGAGATACAGTGATACATTCCGAGGAAGATTGAATTTGAAGGCCAAGAAAATAAGACAAATTGCCAAGTTCTTTCATCTCGAAACGATTTTTCAAGGCTGATATGAGTGATAAAATCTCAGCTGAAGCTGAGCCTGTAATAACTAAATCATCCACATAAATTAATACTATAGATAAGTTATCACCTGAGCCTTTAGTGAACATTGATGTATCAGCAGGACATACAACAAACTGAAGAGACTCAAGAAATGAAGTTAGAAGCAAATTCCAAGCTCTTGGAGCTTGTTTAAGACCATATAGAGATCTTTTTAGCTTACACACATAATGCGGATGTTCTTTGTTAATGAAACCTTGAGGTTGAGTCATATACACCTCTTCCTCTAAATTGCCATGTAAAAAGGCATTTGATACATCTAACTGATGTAATTTCCAGTTAGAAGAAATAGCAAGTGATAATACAACTCTCAGAGTTTGATGTTTGACCACAGGAGAGAAGGTTTCAGTGTAGTCTAACCCGTACTCTTGTAAGAAACCACGAGCCACAAGTCTGGCTTTACATCTTGCAATTGAACCATTAGCATTTCTTTTTAACTTATATATCCATTTGCAAGTAATAGGAACTCTACCATGAGGAGGTGGAACTAGTTCCCAAGTATTTTGTTTCTTTAAGGCCGTATATTCATCATTCATAGCCATTAACCAACATTGAGAATTGATAGCTTCCTTAAATGTAGTAGGTTCAACAAGAGGAGGAGTAAGGGAGATATTTTGACACTTATAGGAAGGTTTTAAAGAACCTGTTTGTTTTCTGGTGACCATAGGGTGTCTAGTTTGTATAGGAGGAGGTGTAGGTGAAGGATTATGTATAGGTGAAGAAGAGGTTTGGTCATTTGGTAACTCAGGCTGAGATATATGTGCCTGAGGTGTAGAGTTTATGATAGATGAGAAAGGGTGAGAAATAGAATTAGGATTAATATGAGACTCAAACAAATCAATATAGGATGTAGAGGGTTGATCATGTTGAGGAGTATCAATAGGGAATGAACTTTCAAAAGGGAATTGACACTCATTGAAAACAACATGCCTTGAGATAAAAACCTTTTTAGATGACAAAGAATAACATTTGTAACCCTTGGAATGTGAGCAATAACCAAGAAAAACACATATTTCAGATTTAGGTGCAAGTTTATGAGAGCTATATGGCTTGAGCCATGGATAACAAAGACACCCAAAGACTTTAAGATGAGAGTAAGAAGGTGTAGTTTTATAAAGCATCTCATAAGGAGATTTATTCTGAAGGGAAGGTGTGGGTAATATATTTATTAAATAGACACTAGCAGATAAGGCTTCAAGCCAAAATTTGTGAGGTAGTGAACTGTGAGTTAGCAAGGTTCTAGTGGTTTCTATCAAGTGTCTATGTTTTCTTTCAGAGATGCCATTTTGTTCAGGTGTGTGAGGACAACTAGTTTGATGAATAATGCCTTTTGATTGAAGAAAATTTTGCAAAATGAAACTAGTGTATTCACCACCATTATCTGACCTTAGAGTTTGAATTTTTAGTTTGAATTGAGTAAGAATCATTTCATAGAATATTTGAAATACTTTAGGAACATCTGATTTATGAACAAGAGGATAAATCCAAGAAAATCGACTGAAATCATCAATAAACACAATGTAATACTTAAAAGAAGAACAAGATGCAATGGGAGATGGACCCCAAACATCTGAGTGTATTAAACTAAAAGGAAATTTACTTCTAGATGTAGACAAAGGAAAAGATAGCTTGTGAGATTTAGAAGTAGCACAAGAATTACATAAAACACCATTGAAGTTAAGCTTTGTATCTAAAACATGAGACAAAGTAGATGACACATTTGAAGAGGGGTGTCCAAGTCTAAGATGCCACAAATGAGCTTGTGAAGAAACAGTTGAAGAAGAAAGACACTGAATCTTGGAGGGTGTGAACGAGGGAGAAACCATGGTTGACTCAACTCGAAGAGGATATAGACCACCTTCACAAGGGCCCTGAAACAAGAGTTTGTGAGAGGCTAGATCATGAATAGACACAGAATTTGCATTAAACACAACACAACAATTATTATCTCGAGTAAATTGAGAAATCGAGAGTAAATTTGAAGCAATTTTTGGAACATGTAAGATAGAGTTAAGGTATAAGGATGAGTTGTTTAAGGAAAGCTTACGAGTCCCAATGTTGGCTATATCCAAAGCATGACCATTACCAACAGCTACAGAGTTAGCACCAGAATAAGATGAAGAGTTTTGAAGCATACCTTGATCTGGTGTGACATGACTATTAGCCCCAGAATCTAAATACCATAACTCCGGATTATAGTTTGATGAAGATGAATTATAGTTAGATGACTGTGGAGTATTATAAGATGTAGAAGGAGATGGTGGAGCCGAGTTGAAATTAGATGAATTATAATTAGCAACTGTAGTGTTGTGAGCTGAGTAATTTTGTCTTTGCAAAGCTTTTGGTGAAGGGAAAGTGACAAAATCAGCACGAGAGTAACAATCTATTGCAGAGTGACCAAAACGAACACAAATTTGACAGGTAGGTACGTTTGAATTAGAGGAATTTGAAGAATTGTAACCTGAGTATGAGGGATTTGGTGTCGAATTATTCCCAACTGTTCCTCTAGCTCGTCCACGACCTCTACCACGAGGCGAAAATGCACGTCCACCTCTGTTTGAAGGCATAGACTGTGGTGAGGATGAAGTAAACAAGGCTGTGTGAGAGCTTTGTAAATTCTCAGTCGAATCAGCCATAGAAATATGGAGTTCTTCAGAAATTAATAAGCTACTTAGCGAATGAAAGCTTAATGTCGAGGTATGAGCATTAGTTATCCGAATACTCGACTTAAATTGATTATATTCATGAGGAAGGCCTTTAAGAGTGTACATGATGATGTCTTCAAGTGGAAGTGCAGATGAAGCAGTTTCAAGACCATCACATAGGTCTTGAATTTCTGATAAATACTCAGACATACGCTTATCACCCTTCTTGATGTTACACAGCTTCATCTTGAGTTGATGTATGTGTGTTCGACATTGAGATACAAAGATCTCTTCAAGCTTAACCCAAACATCATTTGCACTAGCTAACTTGACCACTTGAGTTAAAACAGAAGGAATCATAGATGAAAGTAAAGAAACCTTTAGTTGCTGATCTTCGAGAATCCATGTAGAATACAATGGATCGGTAACAGCTGGAATATCAGCTTGATTAGTAACACGAGTTAAATAGCCATGGGCTTCAAGAACAGCTTCAATCTGAGCTCGCCATAAAACGTAGTTAGAGGCATCTAGTTTGACCTGCACTAAACCACTCCAGTTTTGTCGAAGAAGAAGCAATCCTGGAGGAATAGATGCACTAGATGTAATCATCGGAGAGGAAGACGAGGAAGGAGTGGATGAAGAAGAAGCCATAGGGAGAAAGCAGCGGAAATAAGAGGAAAATTTAAAATGAGTAAGAAAAGCTTGAAATCGCCATTAATGGCAGATGAAGAAGACAAGCTTTTAAAAAAAAAAAATATCTTGCTGGCTCTATGATACCATATTAACAAGAGAATAAAGATAATAGAAATGTGTATATTGATTGATTGATTGTAAAACTGTTTACAAGATAGGAATATATATAGTACACAATGTAGAGCATTGTGTGGTTTTGCATGACTAACAACTAATTGTACTATTTTGTCTTATCTATGAGTCACTACATGAGTCACTACATGAGCTATCTTATCCTATACACTATATCTTATCTTATACACTATTAGAAACCTCATCATCAGAATCACTAATATCTATCCTTTCCTTTATATTTGACGATTTGTGGATATTATTTTGATGGTTTTGTTTGGGAGGTATACAAGGATAATCTATTTCACATGCGCTTAGATCATATATAAGAACGTTAAAATAGAAATCATTTGTGTAACTAAATACTAAAAAATACCCGATTCCAATTGAGTAATAATCTTTAAATTCTTGAAAACCTTTTTCCAGCCAAACATTATCATTAGTGCGAGTT
Source organism: Nemophila menziesii (assembly GCA_029959085.1). NCBI lineage: Eukaryota > Viridiplantae > Streptophyta > Magnoliopsida > Boraginales > Hydrophyllaceae > Nemophila > Nemophila menziesii. The sequence goes on along the minus strand of JARWIR010000001.1, from coordinate 139,994,374 downwards.
AATTCTACTTGCCATACAGGTCCACTTCGAGTCTTGAGGCAAACAAGCCTGGCAAAATTGTGTCCATATTTCTTCACAAATTCCTTTGGAATTTTCTGCAGAAGAACTCAAATCATGAATAAGAAACTACAGAAAGGGGAATATGCATTTATACTTACTAGCTTGGGTTCAGAAGAGAGTATGACTTTGAAGAAATGAAGTGCATTTGAAGAAACATCTTGCGATCCATCCTTTGTTTTCGTGTGAAAAATGTTAGACATTACTATTATTTGCTCCAGCTCTCTGGAATCTGCTAGCTTGGGTTGTTTACTTGTTCATATATACTGATGCCTTTTATGGTTTTTCATTTCTTCTGGTTTTGCTAATTAAATTATGTTTTGCTTTTCAAGACAGAAACCGTTCATCCTGGAAAAGCAAAAGTAGGTGAGCTGGTGAGGTATAATGGTGTAGCTAGTCTCTTAGTTTGTAGACATTGGGTGGTATTTTCAAATACCATGCATTAATGAGGTTTGCATGCTTAAATTAATAGTAAATGACACTACATTCCCATGCAATCTCTGTAATAGGAGTATTATATGCTCTAGAAATGTTACTGGTTGAAATTCAAAAAGTATTAGCACCCCAAGTTCATTGGTTAAATTGTTGTAAGTATTGGGGTACACTTTTTATTTGGAAAGTGAGTTGGGCATTTTGACACTTTCTTAAAAATTAGTAATTGATAATAATACTCCTATTACCCCAATATTAGTACTATAAACTTTTTCAAATTTTAATTTCCTATTTCGTTTATTTTTTTGTTCATTCTAATTTTTAAAGTAACCACATGTTCATCTTCTTCTACAGCGTTGCTCCATTGCACCATCACCCATTTGAGTTTCATCTCCTTTGAAAAACCATCTTCATCTCTTTTATGCGAATTGGTAGCCCCGGTTCGACCCCCACCCCATCCTAAAAAAAATCACAAGGACTCACCCCAATCCTGCTTTCATTAGCGCCGATCAAGACAATGATGATAATGACTTGAGACAGCTAACCGTCTTTAGTGTCTGATTTTCAAACTATTATAATTTGCGCATCATCCTTAATGTTGTAATATAGGAATTAAGATTTGAGGACATATGATTTTTCTTTCGCTTTAGCTTTACTATTTCAACATAAAAGAGAAATCCCAAATAGACATCCCCAAGATAAAGAGATAAAAGGTATTTGATCCCTAAAGCATTATAACAAATCACGATACATAATCTCCTAAGACTATAGCCCACCGGAAATTAACAAAAATAATTTAAATTTTGAATCAAACTAAAGTAATTATTATCTAACAACCTTTTACAAAGTAAACTTTTATTTTTTTTCACATTTTTTTATATAAAACAATGGGATGCATGCTATTTATACTATTAGATAGGTGATGAAAGTTACATGATGTCTAGAAATATTAAAAGACAAACAACTATGTTCATTGTAAACTAGAGATTCATCATGTATGTTCATTTGGTCCATCGATCTTCTCGGATTCATGAATTTGTCTTGATTGTTGAAAAATTACAGGAACTTTGACTTATTTTAATTTGTGTATTTCAACATTCTCCTTCAAGCCAAAATAATATTCACATTGAGCAATGATCTCAACTTCTTGAAAGTAACCGTTGGTAACGTCTTTGTGAAAATATCAGCAACTTGTTGTAAAGTATTACAGTGCTCCAACATTATCGTCTTTTTTTTTCACATGGTCTCTTAAGCAGTGATACTTAAGGTCAATTTTTGGACAACTCGATTTCCAACTTGTTATCCACATAAATAATAGTCGGATCTTCTTGTTCATGATTCAAATCTTTCAATAAATTTCTCAACCAAATTGCTTCACAAACTGTTGAAGATAATGCAACATATTCAGCCTTACACGAAGACAACATAACCAGACTTTGTTCCTTTAAAATCCACGTATATGTTGTAGATCCAAGAAAAAATATATACACACTAGTGCTTTTCCTTATATTTTGATCACCTCTGGATTTTTTATCAAAATATCCATATAATATAGCATCTTCGTGATAAGGATAAAATAGACCAAAATTCATAGTACCTTTGATGTACCTCATAGTCATTTTAGCTGCAAGTCAATGAGACTCATTCAAAAATTTCGTATAATGACTCAATAAACTAATAGAATAAACAATACATGACTTTGTGATCATGAGGTACCGTAAACTTTCAATTAGACTTTTAAAAAATTTGGAATTCACACATTTTCCTTCTCGTTCTTCTGTCATTTTCAAACCAGGTTGCATCGGAGTTTCTATGGGATTACAGTTTGCCATTTTGAATTTCTCAAGTAGTTTTGAGGTATACTGTTTTTGTGAAATACAAATTCCACCTTCTTGTTGATATAAATTGATGCCGAGGAAAAATGACATAAGCACAGAGTCTGTCATTTCGAATTCCTTGAACATGGCTTGTTTGAACTGAACAAATATTTATTCACAATTTCCCGTAAAAAGCAAGTCATCGACATAAAGACATGCAATTGACACTTTACCTTGATGTTTTTTCTTCGAATAAAGTGCATTCTCAAATGGACATTTGACAAAAACATCCTTATTAAGATGATTGTCGATGTGAGAATTCCACATTCGAGGAGCTTGCTTTAAGCCATACAAAGTCTTCTTTAATCGTTATAATTTATTTTCTTTACCATTTATGGTAAAACCTTCTTGTTATTCGATGTAAACTTCTTCTTAAAGTATATCACTCAGAAATACAAATTTGAAATCCAATTAGTGTATCTTCCATTTATGATGAGTTGCAAGTGATATCAATATTCTCATAGCGTCTAGCCGAGCAACATGGGCAAACAGTTCATCATAATCAATTCCGTATTTTTGTTTGTATCCTTTTGTAACAAGTCTTGCCTTGTAGAGATCAATTTCTCTATTTGCCGTTCTCTTTATTTTATAGACTCATTTGACTCATATAGGTCTATGTCCTTTTGGAAGAGACGTCAATTCTCAAGTATTTTTTTCTTGAATTGAGCAAATTTCTTCAATCATTGTTTTCTTCCAAGAATCTACTTCCATTGCTTCTTCAAATTACAATGGCTCATGATCGGTATAAAGACATACCAAATTCATCTCTTCAGTTTCTTCATATATTTCAGTAAAGCTTCGCATTCTTCTTGGCGGAGAAGAAGAACTACCTGGACTTTCATTGTCATGAAAATTTCTAACTTGTTGAGGTGTCATGTCAAGTGGTTCTTGATGTTCATGGTTTGTTTTCTCTTCTTCAACTTCAGTTTGATTCTCTTTACTAGAATCTTCTTCATTGCACCTACAAATTTCTTCTTTGTTAGAAACAACGTCTCTACTTATCACTACTTTGTTTGTTAGTGGATTGAAAATCTTGTATGCTTTTGACTCCTCGCTATAACCAATAAAAATGCACTTTTCACCTCGATCATCAATCTTATTTCTTTTTACACCTGGAACACAAGCATAATCAATGCAACCAAAACCTTAGAGATGACTAATAGCTGGCTTGTAGTTGCTCCAAAATTCTTGTGGTGTCATATTTCTCACACTCGTGGTTGGACAAAGATTTAGCAAATAAGCAGTATATGCCACTTCTTCAGCCCAAAAATTCTTCGACAATTTTTTCTCCTTTAACACAGTTCTCGTCATGTCAAAGATGGTGTGGTTCTTCCTTTCTGCAACACCTTTTTGTTGTTGGGTGTATAATGTAGTAAATTTCTACTTGATTCCCCGCTATCTACAAAAATATCAAAATTAATTTGAGGTATACTCACCACCTCTGTCAGATCTCAGAATTTTCATTTTGTAGCTGCTTATCATCTCAACGGATGCTTTAAACTTTTTGAAAGTAGTAAAGGCAGCTGACTTCTCCTTGATCAAATACACCCATAGCTTTTTGCTGAAATCTTCAGTAAAAGAAATGAAATATTTGCTTCCTCTAAGAGATTCTTTTCGAACGGTACACATATATCAGTATGAACCAAGTGCAATGGTGTTTGGGCTCGCCATGATTTTCCACTTTGAAAAATATTTCTTTGTTGTGTTCCAAGAGTACATGACTCGCACACTAATTCGGCATCTCAATCGATGGTAATACACTTACTATATTTGCATTTGATAAGAGCTTCAAGCCATTAAAATGTAAATGACCAAATCGAAGATGCCATTCCATGACTCATTTCTTATCATACAACATAAACATTTGATTGTTTGCCATTTTGACTTTGGTGATAAGTCGTCCTTGTGCATCTTTCAAGTAAAGACAAAAATCTTACATGTGTATTACATAACCCTTTTTAAGTAATTGCACATGGCTAAGGATATTACTTTTCATGCCGGGTACATAATACACATTTGAAATATATTGTGAAACACCATTCTTTTGTAAAATTTTAATTTTACCGTTACCTTTCACCGGAGTCTTGGAAGAATCTTCCATGCTTACATTTCCATGAAAATACTCTTCAAGATGTTTAAAAATATTCTTCTTACCACACATATGATTACTTTCTCTTGGATCAAGAAACCATACACCTTGTTGTTTGTTGGAGTCCTTTTATGCATAAAGTAGTGTGACATCTTCATTTTCTTACTTTTGAGCAAAATTTGATTGATCATATTGGTCGGGATATTCGTTCCAACATTTTGATGCATAGAGTCCATATTTGTGACAATTGTAACATTCAATATTTTTTCTGTTATCTTGTTCACGACCTCCGCTTCCACGAGCTCTTCCTCGTCCCCGCAAAAAATTGTTTGTGTTATTTTGCTGATTTTGATTTTGGTTGTCAAAGTTTCCTCGACCTAGACTTTGAAATTGACCTCGACCTAGAAAATTATTTCCTCTAACACCACGTTGAGATCCTCGACCTCGACCTCTTTGACCAATAATGTTAAGCTTTGATTCCAAAGCTTGCTCAATCGGGATGGTATTAGAATCTTATTTCATTCATTGCAATTCTAAGGAACCCATCAACTCGTCTATTATGAGTTCATCCAAATATTTTGACTCTTCAATTTCCACAATAATATGCTCAAATTCTTTGGTGAGTGATCGTAGTATTTTTCTACCACTCGAATTTATTCCATTTCTTCTCCATTCATTTTCATTTGGTTTATTATAGATAATAAACGAGAACATAAATTAGAAACTAGCTCACCTTCTATCATTTTGGCACTTTCAAAATCACCACAGAGTGATTGTAAATGAACACGTTTAACACAATATACTCATTTGAATTGAGTTGAAAGTTTATCCCATGCTTCTTTGCTCGTTGTTGCTTTAGCAATTTTCTCAAACATGGCTTCGTCAACACTTTGATAAAGAAAACATAAAGCTTTCTTAACTTCCTTTCTCGTTTCTCTTAACGCATTCACTTGGTGTGCATTAGCATCAACTCCATTAATATTATATAGTTCATTTAAAGAATCAGGTTGATTATTCACGTTAGCTTGTTTCTCAGTGCAGATCATTGCCCAATCATTGTATAGTTTACTTATTTCATTACATCCTTGATCTTAATGCATGCTTTCTATCAAACACTTGATGAATTCATCGCAAATTAAACACAAAAACAATTATATATATTATGTGTTATTCTAGGAACAATATATATACCTTGTGTTATTCCAAAACATATGAAAAATAAAAATTTAAGATCATGTGTTCTTCTGAGAGCAGGATATATACCCCATGTTATTCCAAAAATCTAGTAAGGCGAAAGCAAAACTAGAACCAATAAGGTTCTTTGTACATACTAACGCTTGGACGGTAAAAAAATCACAAAGATGAGGGACGAAATAAGTTATTTACCCTTAACTACATTTATGAAATTAATATTAGTTCATTATTTCTTTCTTGGGAGCATATAACATAGAGAAACACATGGACCAAATGTGTATTTCCCAAAGTTTAAGAGGATGTGAATGAAGGGTTCGTACAACTTTTCGAACAATATTTTATATTACATATAAAAGCATAACATAGAACAAACAATCATAAGGTATCAAATGAAGCGTCAACAATGCTCAAACAAAAAAAACATAAATCATTCCTTTACAATTCTAGAAAATAAGCATTTGCATGGTTGGAACTTGGAAGCGTAGTCTTTTGTATTAATTGGCTACCCTTACAATGAACCTGATGAGAAATAGAATAATATATACTCCACCCGTTCCTAAAAGGCTGTCACTTATACTAAAATCGTTTGTTTCTAAAAGGTTGTCACTTTAGAAAATCAAGACACTTTTTTTCTTTATACCACTTTTACCCCTTAATTAAATATTATAATATATGTTTCCAATAAATATTCAAGATATAAAGACACTTTGTAGATGACATTTTAGAAATCATATGGATAATAAATGACATTTTTTAGTTTATGTGCAAAAACAAATGTTTCAGCCTTTTAGGAACGGGGGGAGTATTATGTATATAATAATTGGGTGATTTACTCATGAAGTCCATAACCTACCAATTCCGGTAAAAAGTGTCCAATCCAAACAAATGTCCAATATACCCTATTTAAAATAAATCATTCCATAAAAAAATTACATTATTTCCTATTCTAAAACTAAACTATTCCATAATGTTTCCTATTTTATAACATAGAATCAAATCACTTTCTTGAATCGTCAAAACTGCAAATGTGTATACAAAACAAAAAAAATCAATTAGAAATCAGGGGCTAAAATCATAACTAAGACATAGTGGGTTGACAGTACAAAAGTAGTCGGGCGACACTGTAAAAACCGTGGGTTGACAATGTAAAAACATTGGGTCGACTCTACAAAATCGTGGGTTGACGCCACATAGTCGTTGGTTGAAAGTGAAAAAATAATGCAATATAAAAGTAGTGGGTTGATAGTACAAAACAACAGGGTGATAGTACAAAATAGTGGGTTGATAATACCCTTTAAATTTTCATATAAACACATTTTCACACTAACCCTAACATAAAATCTTTCAAAATAAAATTCTAGTTTTTAAGATAAAAAGATTTGTGAAATCGGAAACTTTGAAACATTTCTAAAAAAAAGTAAACGTTTGAAAAACAACGAAACATAATTTTTTTACAGTTTCAGTGGTATTTTTTTTTTATAGTTTCAGTGGTAAAAATTATTTTTTATAGTTTCAGTGGTAAATGTTTTTACCTTAATTTGGGTTCTTTGATTGTTCATGGCGTAGGCAAGCTGTGTTGATGATGGTGGAGAAGGGTTCCCGAGTGGCGGCAGTTTTCTTATGCAAGAGAGGTTCGGTGGCCAAGCCGGATTAATGATAGTGGAGATTAATTCTCCAGTAGTGGCGACTTTCTCGTACAGATTAGCGGTTTGGTGCCCAAGTCAAGTTGATGATGATGAAGATTGATTTTCTAGTGACAGGGATTTCTTGTGCAGAATAGCTGAATGAAAGGGGAATGTGAAGAGATGATTGGTTTTTTTTTTAGTTTTTTTTTACTGCGGATGTGAAGAGATTTTTTTTTTTGTTCAAATGCATAATAATATATAGATAGTAGAAAAGGTTACAAGGTTTAGACCACCCCGGAGGGCTCGGCTTCATTTCAAATCAAAGTAGCTAACTGGGGAGGGATACAAACACCCCAATTACCAAACAGAGTGCTAAGTAGCTCCTGTTTGGCAATCCAGTCAACTGTCTCATTTCTACTTCTAGATACAAACGAAAAAGAAGGAGATGATAATTCAGCAAAATAATAAATATTACAAACTAAGTTTTTAATCGAATGACTCAACACCGGTAATCCTGCCGAAAGAGACTTCATAATAGTGGTTGAGTCATTCTCTATAATCACGCTTCCAAAAGGATAATTTAAAGCCATCTCAGTAGCTTTCAAAATCCCCGTGGCCTCTGCTTCTAACACCGAATCTGTCGCAATCTTCCAACTATTACCTGCTACAAATTCCCCATTAGAGTTCCTAACTAAACATGCTATTGCAGCTCCCTTATCGGAAAAAACTGCATCACAATTAATTTTAAATTTATTAGGTGGAGGTTTTTTCCACTTATCTTTGAATTTTTGATTATGTGGAATATTATTATTAATATTTATTCCAATATTATTAATGTTATTAACTTCCCCTAACTTATCTAGAAAATTTAAATCGTTAGGGTTTGAAATTTTATAATATTCTTTCCAATTCTCTGTAGCTTTTCTAATGGTATTTAAAGGTTCACATTTTTTTCCATTATAGATAAAATTATTCCTATCCTTCCATATATGCCACATTATAGTGCATATAAGTTCAAAAATCCTATCATGATTATCAAATTTTTTAATAATGTTTTGTACATGATTTATAATCCAAAGTTCTACACTTATAGTAGTATCATTATCAGTTTTTAAATTCAAAGGACTAGTAAACCATACACTTTTTGCCCAAGGGCATCTGAAAAGCATATGTTCCACTTTTCAATATTATTATCACAAATCTTACAAATGTTATCTTTTGCACATTTCCTTTTAAATAGGTTTTCACCCGTAGATAAAAGGTTTCTAATTGCTCTCCACATAAAGTTCCTTATTTTTGTTTGGGTTTCCATTTTCCATATAAGTTTCCAAATATTTTTATCCCTTATAATAGAGGATGTAGGGATATTTATATTTTTTGTGTTTTGGATATTAGTTTCATCCTCCTTTAATTTATGATAAGTATCTTTAACTGTATAAGTTCCATTTTTACAGTAATCTATACTTATTTGATCTTCAGATGTGAAGAGATGAGCTTTAGGTTTTATCTTTCATTTTTTTTAAAGTTTACTTTTTGTTTTTGTTTTATGTTTCGTTTCCTTTTTTTGGATGACATGTTTCATTGTTTTTCAACGTTGACTTTTTGTTTTATTCTTTTATTTTAAAATTTATAATTTTATATATAAGGTAATATTTATCCATTTATTATAATTTAGGGGTAGAAATGGTAAAGTATAAATATTTTGGACCTTTTGAAGAGGTAAAAAAATATGGACTTTGTAGGGGTTGGGTTTTGTGTATTTGGACTCTTTAGGCTAATAACTCTATAATAATTATTCAAGAATCAATTATATATGCCAAAAAGGTAAACAAACTGAACATTAGACTATCTCAAGGTTATGGTTAAGGTTAATGTTAAGGTTAAGGTTAAGGTTAAGGTTGAGGTTAAGGTTAAGATTAAGGTTAAGGTTAAGGTTAAGGTTAAGGTTAAGGTTAAGGTTAAGGTTGAGGTTAAGGTTAAGGTTAAGGTTAAGGTTAAGGTTAAGGTTAAGGTTAAGTTTAAGGATAAGGTTAAGGTTAAGGTTAAGGTTAAGGTTAAGGTTAAGGTTAAGGTTAAGGTTAAGGTTAAGGTTAAGGTTAAGGTTAAGGTTAAGGTTAAGGTTAAGGTTAAGGTTAAGGTTAAGGTTAAGGTTAAGGTTAAGGTTAAGGTTAAGGTTAAGGTTAAGGTTAAGGTTAAGGTTAAGGTTAAGGTTAAGGTTAAGGTTAAGGTTAAGGTTAAGGTTAAGGTTAAGGTTAAGGTTAAGGTTAAGGTTAAGGTTAAGGTTAAGGTTAAGGTTAAGGTTAAGGTTAAGGTTAAGGTTAAGGTTAAGGTTAAGGTTAAGGTTAAGGTTAAGGTTAAGGTTAAGGTTAAGGTTAAGGTTAAGTTTAAATTTAAGGTTAAAGTTAAGCTTAAGGGTTAAGGTTAAGTTTTAGATCAATGATAAGGTTAAGGTTAAGATTAATTTTAAGGTTAAGGTTAAGGTTAAGGGTTAAGGTTAAGTTTTAGATCAATGATAAGGTTAAGGTTAAGGTTAAGGTTAAGGTTAAGGTTAAGGTTAAGATTAATTTTAAGTTTAAGGTTTTGTTTAAAGTTAAGGTTAAATATTTAACTTTTAAGTTTTAAAGTTTAAAATTAAGGTTTAATAAGATTCAAGGTTTAATGTCAAATATCAATGAGATGAATCTTCATCTGGTTAACCTTAAGGTTAAGGTTACTGTGAAAGTTAAGTTTTAAAGATCAAGGTTTACGGTAAAGTTTAAGGCTAAATGTTAAAGTTAGGGTTATGGTTAAAGTTAAGGTTAAGGTTAAGGATTAAGGTTTGAGATATGAGGTTAAAGGTTCAAGGTTAAGGTTAAGTTTTAACTTTAACGTTAAGGTTATGGTTATGGTTAAGGTTAAGGTTAAAGTTAAGATGAAGGTGACGGTAAAGGTTAATGTTTAAGGTTTAAGGTTTAAGGTTTAAGCTTTAACATTTAAGGTTTAAGGGCTAAGGTTAAAGGTTTAACTGTCAAGTGTGAAGTTAAAGTAAAGGTGAAGATGAATATTAGGGTTTAAGGTTTAAGGTTAAATAATTAAATTTGAAGTTATGGAATGTGAAGATGAAAATTATGGTTTAAGGTTTAAGGTTCAAGGTTTAAGGTGTAAGGTTAACATTAAGCTTAATGTTAAGGTTAAGTTTAAGGTAAAGGTTAGGTTAAGGTTAAGGTTTAGAGTTAAGGTTTAAGGTTTAAGGTTAAGGTTAAGTTTTAACCTTGAATGTTTAGATTATGGTTAAGGTTAAGGTTAAGGTTAAATTTTAGATGAAGTTGAAGGTTTAAAGTACTAAGGTTTAAGGTTTAAGATCTAAGGTTAAAGGTTAAAAGGTTAAGGTTTAAGGGTTAAGGGTTAAGGTTAAAGGTTTAAGGATTAAGTTTAAAGTTATGGTTAAGGTGAAGATGAATATTAGGGTTTAAGGTTTAAGGTTTAAGGTTTAAATTTACAGTTAAGGCTAATGTGAAGATGAATATTAGGGTTTAAGGTTTAAGGTTCAAGGTTTAAGGTGTAAGGTTAAGGTTGAGTAAGATTAATGTTAAGGTTAAGGTTTAGAGTTAAGGTTTAAGGTTCAAGGTTCAAGGTTGGTTAAGTTTTAACTTTAATGTTAAGATTATGGTTAAAGTTAATATTAAAGTTAAGATGAAGGTGATTGTTCAAAATTTTAAGGTTTAAGGTTTAAGATTTAAGGTTTGAGATTAAAGGGTTAAGGTTAAAGGTCTAAGGGTTAAATTTAAGTTTAAGATTAAGGTGAAGATGAAGATTAGGGTTTAAGGTTTAATGATCAAGGTTTGAGGTTTAAGGTTTAAGGTTTAAGGTTTAAGGTTTAAGGTTTAAGCTTAAAGTCAAGGTTATGGTGAAGATAATATTAGGGTTTAAGGTTTAATGTTCAAGATTTAAGGTTTAAGGTATAAGGTTTAAGGTTTAAGGTTAGGTTAAAATTAAGGTTAATGTTAGGGGTTAAAAGTTATGGGGTTAAGGGTTAAGGTTAAGGTTAAATTTAACATATTAATGATTTATAATTTTATGGTCCATGATTTTAAATGTTTGCACACATTTGTCTCTATTCTTAATGCTCATAATACATTAGTTGTATTTAGTTTGCATGTATTTATCTAACCAAATTAGATCATGTTTAAAAGTTTAAGGTTCAAACTGCATTATTTGTGGTTCAGTTTTTAAGATTTAGAGTTCATGGTTTATGTTTCATGGAAAAAGAAAAAAGTTTGTTCCATTAACGAAAATCGAACTCAGATTCATTGGGTGAAAGTTCTATAAATTAACCATCAGTGTGAATCGAATACGAGACCTTGAAGCAATTAATGTAGTTAATGTGAATAAGTGAATTAAGGGTACCCATATGATCCTAACCGTATTTTATGTAGATGATCTGAATAGTTTAAAAATATCTATTTCATTATATAAATATATTAAATTAATAACACATATAAGAGATCTTTCCGTTATATTTAGGCTAAATTCAACAACTTCTTACTAATTTATTAGCTATAATTGGGGTCAGATACATACTCCCTCTAAAGTATCAACCTTCTAAAACAGTTTCACTCTAACACCTTCTCAATTTCAGCCTCCCTATTTTAAGAATCCCTATTTCAAACTTCACTCTAATAGGTACCATATTAAAGTATTCTGATTTGAATAATTTCAATTTGACATTTGGATAATTTCAGTTTGACATTCTTCCGATAACTTTCTTATTTCAACTGATTTGTAAATATATACTTATTATTAGTGGGAAAGAGCTTTTTACTTCCTATTTAATCACACGTTAAAATAAAAGGTTAATTTTATATCATAGTTATCTTTAATGTTCTTTTAATTAATTCACTTTTATTTTATAATTACAATATTTTTTATTTAATTTATTTTTATTTTAAAGTTCGGTCATCGCCACCGACCACCACCACCACCACCTCGTGCATTCACAACCGACTTCCATCAAATCTTGCATTCTTCTTTGACCACCTCCACTTCTAGTATTCTCCGCCCACCACCACCTTCACTCACAACCACCACCGATGAGTTCCACCACCGTCGTCGCCACCAATCACCACCAACTACTTCCAGCAGACGCACGCGTCCGTTAATTTAAAAAAAAAATTTTATTAATTTTAAAAATATCAAAAAAAATTGTATTTTTGGACGGGACAAATTAAAATCTACGTCTATGAATTTTTTTTATTTTTTTATTTTGAAATTCTATTTTATCAACTGTTATAATACACAAAAAAGATTTGAACACTCATTATTAATTCCAAAAAGACTGTAAAATAAAAAAATTGTATTTTTGAAAGGGCAAGTTCATAGTTACATCCGTGAATATTTTTAGATTTTTTAAATCTTAATATTCTATTTTGTGTGTTGCTTAACACACAAAAATAGATATGTACTCCTGTAATACACAAAATCATGGAATCAATCTAAAATATTTCCTTCTTTAACAAAATAACTTTTCTCTATATTAGTCGCATATATCTTATTTTTACGTGTTATTAACAATCTTAAGATATTCTTTTTTTGTCCAATCCCTATATGTTACTTTGTGTGTTGTTGTAATACATCTGTTTTATGTGTTTATGTAATACACAAAACTTTGTTTTTTGTATTACAGAAATACACAAAATCATGTAGTCCCTTTCAGTCCAACCCTTTTCTGTTTGTGATTTTTTGTATCATATATGAACACACAAACCAACTGTTTTGTGTAATGATGTAATACACAAAATGAAAAAAAATCATTCATGGACTTGTTATTTCTGGTTGTGCAACAAAACTTTTCATAAACCCTAAATATGGTAAAAAGTACCTAGAGTAAATTTATATGATTATTATGCTAGTATATAACTGTAAAACCCTAACCTTAAACCCTAAAACCATAACCCCTATCTTTAAAAAGTACCGAACCCTAAAAAAACCCAAAAAACACTAAATCCAAAACCCATAAACATGAAAAACTGACCGTAAAAACACTAAACTTTAAAACCATAAACCCTAGAAAACAATAAACCTAAATCCTAAAAGAAGAAAAATGAATATTATGATAGAGTCTGTTATTTTGTGTATTCCAGTAATACACAAAAGTGGTACACACAAATTTGAGTTTGGTATATTCCTGTAACATATGAAATCACAAAGAAGTAGAAAAATACTAGTATGATGAGATCTATCAATTTGTATGTTCCGGTATTACACAATCTAACTTTTGTGTATTATTGGAAAACACAAAAGCACAAAGAACAAAAAATACAGAAAATCACATAAAATATCCAAATTTAAAAGGTGTAAATAATACAGTGAGAATAAAATAAATGATGTATATGACTATTAGCAAAGTGAACAAGTTTTGTTGAACAACAAGAAGGACCAAGTTCATGACTGGTTTTTTAATGTTTATGTATTACATTCAGGGGTGGAGCCACCCTTTGGCCAAGGGGGTCCATGGCCCCCTGATATTCCAATTTTTTTTACTAACTATAAAAAAATTAATTATAGTTATTTACCTCCCCTAATTTTTTTCAAAATCTTATTTTGGCCCCCTAACTTTTAAAATTATTTTATTTATAGAATAATTAATTTTAAAAAATTAATATTAAGACTTATCGCGCAATGTTTACCTAATATAGAAACCTATAGGGTAAATTTGCATAATATATGAACTTCTTTTTCATTTTTGCATAATATAAGGACTTATTTTGCAGTTTTTCATAGTATATGAACTTATATTGCAAATAACTCAAAAAGAAATCAGGAACAGATGTAGATATGAACTTGTACCGTCAAAATTTGCAATTTGGAACTAATTATGAAATTTTAAAAAATTTAAGGAACACGATCGTGTGGTGTAATTGACAGCTTTTTTTTTTTGTTCAAAGGATTGACAAATCTATTTTTGTGTATTATAGCAGTACATATAACGGAATATAAAAATATTGAAAAAAAAAACCATAGACATTGATATTAATTTTCCATGTCCAAAAATACAATTTTTTTATTTTTCAATTTTTTTAGAATTCATTATGATTTTTTTTTTAAAAATAATTAATGGATAAGGCCTTGTGGTGGAATTAGTTGGTGGTGACTGGTGGCGACAAGGCGGAACTAGGCGGTGGTGGTTGGGGGAAAATGTGGTGCTAATCAGCGAAAATAATGGAGGAGGTGGTGGTGGTGGTGGTCGGTGGCCGGAATTTAAAATAAGATAAATAAATATTATATATTTAAATAGCAAAAGTTATAAAAATTAAATGGTATATATAATTAAAATAATAAATAGTAAGTTGATGGGTATTTTAGTAATTAGAAATAATTTTGTTTTAAGTTGATATTCTTTTTGTAGTTGTAGGTAAGTATTAAGTATTTTACTCCCATTATTATCAATGGGCATCACCCCTTTTATTATAGCTATAACCTTTATTGATTATCATTCCCATAATATTTTTAAAATTATGTCAATTTAAGGTCTTGCGTGTCATTTTCGTATCACGTCATGTCATATCAATTGATTTATATCAATCATCATATAGTTTCATGTCAATCGAGATATCATTTCATGTCGTATCGATTGATTTATGGCATGTTGGTCATTTTATGTCATATCCGATTGAAGTATTTTGGAAATTTGAACGTTATAATCCTTACAATCTTGAAGACAAATACTTACAATTCTTACAATATAACTTTCTAGTATATAATATTTCTTTTTAATGTCTCTCATTTCTTTGATTAAGAAAATGTCAGATTATTTTCATACTCAAGATCTTAGCTATAAAGTATTACTAAGTGGTGTTGATGACGATGATGAAGAATACAAAAAATGGTTAAACAAATGGCATATCATCATACTCAGAATAAAGGAAAAACCAAGTATGGTGGTTCAGTTCCAGTACATGCTTTTTTGTGGCGAGACAAAGAGTAAGGTCATGAAGATTGTACAAAGTTTATTTTGCAGAAAATCTAGTCTATCTTAATAAGTATTTTTGAAGGAGGTATCGAATGTATAAGTTATTATTTTATCAAATTCTAAATTTTGTAGAATCATATGACAGTTATCTTTTTCAAGGTTAAAATCATGCTAAAATTATGGATTTTTCATCCATACAAAAATACACAATTGCGTTTAGGATGCTTGCAGATAGAGGGGTTGGATATTCAGTTGACAAGTACTGTAGAATGGGAAAAATCAACTATAGTCGAAACACTAAGAAAATTTGTCAAGACGGTAGTAATGTAAGGACATATAGTGCAATTAAATAAATATCCAACAAAAATTATATTAAGATGCTTATATCAAATTTCAGTTGTGAACAATTTAAATTTCACTCACATGCACAAAAGCCAAAATAGATTAAATTGTACACCATACACTCAGACGACAAAACAAATTAAATTTTATGCCTAAACCAAAAAAACACTCCTTTCGTTCTTAACTAATGAAGCAGATTCGTCAAAAGACCTCAACTAATGAAGCACCAAAATAACCATTAGCGCGAGTCAGAGTTCATGTACTTTCAACCTAAAAGCAAATCACAAAATATTATATTTTTTCATGATATCAACTTGTTTCTTTTTCCAATAAATCATGTTTGACGGATTTAAGGCAGTTACATCCTTTGACATTATTTACTTCTCCTGCTCAACGATTTATCGCTCCATTTCATCCTCTGTTCCTCACAGACTAGTTATTGGTCTTCACACATATGTTTTAGTTGTTTCTCCCACTCCATATTCTGTTTTTCACATTCCAATATTTGGTCTTCCCACAACCGTTCTAGTTCGATCTTCATGGATTTTTTGGTTCTCTATCATTTTATAATTATCTTTTGCAAATACTGAGCCTTGCAATTTGTTATAGGTTCAATCTTTTTCTCTTATTTTATTGTTATGTTGCATCTTTACCCGTCAGTCTTTCAATCCATGCAAATGTTCCAACATTATCGTTACCAAAAGCTGAACTTACTGGGGTTGATGGAGAAGCTGCATTTGTACCAATATCGTCCTGAACAAGTTTTACTAGTTTTGTTTTCTTTTTGATTAAGTTAATTATATGCAGGTGATGTCTTAGAATATGCCACCAATGCTCATATTCCACTAAGATCATGGAACATCTCCTTGGTATCTTGAATCTGCATTTGATAAACAATAAGTCAGGCACATTCAATTTTGTCTTACTACAAATAAATTATTTGCTACCCATAAACAAGAAAATATTGCTAAATATTAAAGACAATGTTTAAAAATGTACCCAATTAAGTTATGTCTTGCTGTCTACCTTAAATTTGTTCGTGTGTTAAGCGAAATTGTAAACTACTGATGCTTGAGAGAATTTATTGTCCAGTTGGAAAAAAAGATTGTTCTCATGAAAGTAGTCAAATATTCTTTGCCACATTTTTTCTCTCCTTTAGTCGTTCCCAATATCTGCATATGTCCAAACATAAAACCATGCTTGAACGAGAAGTACATCTTCATCTTGCGAGAATTTTTTTGTTAAATTTTGTGACAATTGGTGTGTCGTGTTTGAGGTGTAACGATTGGTTTGTCTACTGTTTGAGGCGTAAGAATTGGTTCGCCTTGTATTTGGTTGGTTGCAAAATTATAATCTAAACCACGGTTAAGAAAATCCGTAAAGGAACGCCTTGTTCATCATACTCAATCTTTAACCACAAAATCCCACTTTGATGATAAAATGAATATAGAAATGATATAAGAAAACCAAAATTATCAATTGCTTCATAATTTTCAGATTGATTGCACTAATGGTCCCCTTGATAAGAAAAATAGCCAAATATATAATAAAAATATTATCAAATGAACATTTTGTTCAAACAACATCTGTACTTTTTTTTTAAGCAAATACATCTGTACTGATTCAATTTAAAACACATGTAACAATCATATTAACAATATTAAAATACGTAAAAGATGTTGATTACTTATGGAGTCTAAAACTTTTTGTACAAAGGTTTTGATTTTTAGCTTCACTGGACAAAAACGAAGAAAATAGTTTTGAACCCGAATCAAATCATTCTATTTTAGATAAAATTGCCAAAAAAACTAAACCCTAATACTTTAACTCAGCAACGGAAACATCATATTTAAACAAAAATGTGCATTTAAGCAAATAACATAGATCTTTACTCATGATTAGAAGTTTGAATTTAAAATAGTTACAAAATACAGCCAAAATAATATATATGAATATGAAGTTTTATATATAAGAAAAAAAATATTTACATAATGCTTACGAATATATTGAAAAATAAAAAATTGCTAGAGAAAGAGCAGAGAAAGAGTCGTTGCAGAAGAAATTACGGTGGAAGAAGGTAATAAAAAAATAAGAGTAAATAACACTTTTGCCCCCTGGGTTTATACGCGATTGACAGGTTGCCCCCTAAGTCTTAAAATGCGCCTCGATACCCCCTAAGATTTAGTTTTGTGACCCGTTACCCCCTACTGCGTGTTCCGTCCATTTTCACCGTTAAAAGTGACGTGGCATTTCCATGTCACATTTTTTTTTAATCCAGATGTTAATTAATTATTTAAATAACTTAAACTAAGGGCAAAAAAGAAATTTCATAAATAGTTTTTATAATATTAAATATAAATAATAAAAAATAACCACCCCCATCCCACCGCACCCCCCTACCCCCCCCCCCCCCCCCTCTTCTTCTTCCCCATTCTTCTTCGTCTTCCCCGCTGGTTCTAAACAAAAAAAATTCAAAAAGAAGATACGAAACAATAAAGCTCCATCAACAATAACAAACTATCACCTAAAAGATTAAACAATGCAACGTTATGAAATAACAGTTGAATATATTTGACCAATAATACAAATAACTCCAAAAAATTCAAGTTACCACCATCACCATTGTTGGTGTTCTTGTCCATTGCCAGGAACTGAAACCATCTTCTGAGGCTTGGAATTAGTATTAGTATTAGCATTAACACCATTAGAGCTTGTGATCGGAGATTCAGATCTTCTACCAGGAGATCTTCTCTTTCTCTTTCACGACTCGGAGTCCTCCTTCTCCGCCCTTGAGGGGAGGCGTTAGGTGTCCTAGATTCACGGTGTCAAAACTCCTCTTCAATCCACAATACCGTTTCCCTCCTCCACCATTGTTATCAGATCCACCGGAGCCTGAAAGTCCGGCCTTTCCTGTAGATGAACTCCGACTAAGCCTACCACATTGAATCAAAATAGCATCAACTTCTTCTTTAGTACAACTTGAAGTCCTCACTGGTGCACCAACACCCTTCTTCGTCTGATTCAAGAAGCTCTAATTTTGTGTTTGTTAAAGGTATAAATACATTACAAAATGGTGTATCAATGAATTATAATGAAAATCAAAGGTGCTCGATAAATGAAGATCCTTGGTCTGAATCTATTCTTCTTCTTCAATCTGCTCAAGAAGCTCTGGGAAATCAAGAGATTGAATCTGAATTTCTGGAAATATTTATTTTTTACTTCAATTTGTCAGTTGAAAAAGTTCATTGATTATGTAGAAAAATTAATGAATTTTCCGGAACTTTTCAATTTTATGTCTAGTTAATCAAATAAAGGTTAATATCGCTTATGTGTATACATCTATCAGTTCAATAGCGTGCTATATGTGTGGTTAAATGTAAGATTTCAGTTGGTTATATTGAGAATGTGTGCTATGAACTATGAACAAATCGAACAATCTTGCTCCAACTAAGTAATATACTCATGGTGTTTTCAATAACAGGCAAATCGAACAATCTTGCTTCAAGAAGATTATGTTAAATCAGAAACAGAACGTGCAAAAGCACCAGTTGAAAGCAATAAGGATCTGTGTTTTTTTTTTGGAAGAGACAGAAATGGGGAAGAAGAAGACGGGGAAGACGAAGGAGGGGTGGGGTGGGGGGGTGCGGTGGGGTGGGGGGTGGTTATTTTATTATTTATATTTAATATTATAAAAACTATTTATGAAATTTCTTTTTTGCCCTTAGTTTAAGTTAATTAAATAATTAATTAACATCTGGATTAAAAAAAATGTGACATGTAAATGCCACGTCACTTTTAATGGTGAAAATGGACGGAACACACAGTAGGGGGTAACGAGTCACAAAACTAAATCTTAGGGGGTATCGAGGCGCATTTTAAGACTTAGGGGGCAACCTGTCAATCGCGTATAAACCCAGGGGGCAAAAGTGTCATTTACTCAAAAAATAATATAAAAGATGCAGCAATAGGAACTTTTGAACCAAATAGGGCTCAAATGTCTTATAGATTGGTTTCCTTACATTTGAGTTCTCTACAACATAGAGCTTGTTGAAGGTCCAAAACTCATTAGTCAAATCTCAGTTGTAACAAAAAAATACAATCAAGAGGCAGATGGACTTAGCCTTAACACTCACACCTTCCCCCTCTCATTGACCTTGAATACCTAGGGTGTTAGACCCAAAATTGGTCGAATGCGGTAAGTAATTATCCAAATTATTTTACCGAGTGGTAGATCACATGACCGATCTCTACAAAAGGGCGATAGACCGCATTGACTGGAGTTTGGTTGTTGTTGAATACTCAGGGCGGTTATAATACCTCATAATAATATATATATTTTCTTCCTTTTTTTAGTTTAACATACCTTTTTAGAATAATACCCTGAACAACCCTTATCTTTGCCTTGTACATCGCTAACACACTTTATGTACGAACCTTTACACCCTTTATCTCTCGTTTCTGTGACACCATTAACCATTTTTCTAATTTTAGTTAGTTAAGGGGTTCATTAATACACAATCAACACCACATCAACGCCCCAGCCACATTTTGGATTTTTTTCTTTTAATTTTTGTAAAAAAAATTCTTTTTTTTTCTTTTAGTTTTTCACCAGCATAGTAAAAACATGCAAAAATCTGAAAAAAAGGTAAAAAGAAACATTCAAATTTTAAAAAGTAGAAAATAATTAAAAAAAATTGTAGTGATGATTTGACACTTATTAAACATAAATCAGCCCCTCGACTAAAAAGAAAAAAAAATTCTAATAGTGTAAAAAAAGTAAAAAGTGTAGATGGTTTTTTTTTTCAAATATAGAGGGTGTCAACAGTAAACTGTCCGGTGGTTTCGCACCTGTTATTTGCAGATGATTCTCTATGTTTTCGTACTTTACAGGGCAATGTCATCGACCACTTTGAAGAATGCATTCAGAAGTACTGCAAGGGATCAGGTCAACGAATTAACTATCAAAAGTCATCAATCTGCTTCAGTAAGGATACACCTCAACTACTACGAAGGCAAGTAACATCCAGACTAGCGATACAGGAGAAAGAAGACCTTGGGAATTATCTTGGAATCCCACTCTGCCATAAACAGTCGAAAGTGGAGACGCTTCAGTGGATCGCAGAACGTTTCTTCGATAAAACGGAAGGATAGAAAGCACACCTTTTATCGGAAGGAGGTTAGGAAGTTCTCATCAAAGCGGTCCTCCAAGCGCTTCCATCTTATTCTATGTCTATTTTCTCATTCCCGATTACATTCTGTAATAAACTAATCTCGGCAATCTCGAATTTCTGGTGGAATTCCGGAGAAAAATCTCGAATACATTGGCTAGCTTGGGAAAAATTAGCAATGAGCAAACTTCTGGGTGGAATGGGTTTCAAGGACTTTAAACGTATGAACACCGCTCTACTAGCAGCGTAGGCATGGCGAATCCTCCAACATCCAGAATCTTTGGCAGCTCGTCTACTAAAAGGTATTTACTATCCTAAAACTAATTTTCTAGATGTTAAATTACGACAGTCTCGAACTTGGTTCTGGGCTAGCTTATTAGAAGGTAGAGATTTGTTGAAAAAATACGGTAAATTCCAAATAGGTAACGGTAAAACTATTAACATTTGGGAAGATAAATGGTTAGATACTCAATGGAAACTCGAACGACCAGAAGGGTGCACACTCAAAAATCTTAATAAATTATGGACTGCAGATACAACAAATTGGAATACAGATCTTCTTAATGACCTTTTCCCAAGCCTTATTATTCCATCTATATTACGAGAAAAGGTCTTTCCAAACGACAAACCAAACAAATTTATTTGGCCTCATTCTAGACAAGGAGAATATGTCACGAAAACTGGGTACAAAATTCTAACCGATCACGCGATATACGAGGAACCACACCAGTCATCAAATGTCCCGATAGAAAGTGTGCTTTGGAAAACAATTTGGTGGTCAAATGTCCCGACAAAGGTCATAATTTTTAATTGGAAAGTATGCAACAATGCTATTCCCACAGGTTCAAATCTCGAAAAACAACAATGCGATGTACAAAGTAACTGCAGTTGGTGCTGTGCCGAACAGGAAACTACAAAACACCTATTACTTACTTGCGGACTCTCTAAACGCATTTGGGCTGGATCAGCGTTACAAATACATATTGAACCCTCAGAGGATCACATCAGCGTATGACTACTGAATACAATTAACTTATATACTTCCGGGGGATGGAATAAGGCAGTTGTCACATCATACTTACTTCTCATGATTTGGAATATCTGGAAAGCGAAAATGAAAAGTAGGCACTCAAATCTTGAAGTCGACTCAACGGAGGTAATACGTATAACAACAGTAAATATTGAGGAACAATTTGGTACGAATTGGTTCACGAGTGTTACAATCAACCGACACCAAATATTACAATGGAAAATACTGGAACAGATCTCGACTTTAATTCAGAAATAGCTTTTCTATGTGATGCCTCGTTCTCAGAAGCACATCTACCAACTGGAATTGGAGTTGTACAACACAACAAAGAAGATGGATCTCAAATTAAATACCAATCAACAACACACTGCAACTCCACCTACATTGGGGAAGCCCAAGCAGTAGTCTCAGTCCTCGAGATCGGAAAGACTTGGAAAAACAAAGAGAAGACGATCTTCTCTGATAACTTGGATTTAATCCAAGGAATACAGCAAGTGTCGGCGGCTAGATGGGAGCTCAGACCATGGATTGGCGTATCCATCAACTGACCAAAGAATCCGGGAAAGTTTTCTTCAAACACATCCCGCGACGTTTCAACAAAGGAGCAGATCTTCTAGCAAAAGACGTCAGACACAGGGCATTACAACACCACATTACAACTACAACTCTTCAGTGTTACTTCTCGAAGTTAGGAATAGGTTAATCATTTTGATTCTGCTTGTTTTTTGTTGTATTTAAGGTTGAAGGAGTGTGTATGGGAGGGAGGCAGTGAAAATTTACCCAATTTTTATAGTGAATTACCTTTATTTTTATCGCCTTTTCCGAGTAGTTAAATGTTTATCCTTAAACCCTTTCCAAATCCAAACTAAAGTTCATCCTAAATTATCACTTATTATTTTAATTGTCCCTTTCAATAATTTTGTACAACAAAGATAAAAGATTGTTTAGGATATTGAGTGTTGACCCACTTTTTAGGATGCCTATCTATATAATTTAGCCAAAGATCAAATTTTAGACTTGGACAGTCACGTTTTGTATTAACAGTTATGACAATTGACTTTTTCATATAAAGCGATTTTCCAACCAATTTCTAATTTAATAAGCTATTTAGCTTCACAAAAACATGGAACATTTTCTACAACTTCTGGGCCTATAATGTTTTATGACCAAACTAGGGGAATTGTTGATTTTTCTTGATGATCTGGTGGGGCTAACGATGATATAGTCAAATTAGTACTACTTTCAAGTTTTAAGCAATCGCAAGAAAATATGGCCAAAATACTCAGCTGACTCGAAGAAAACTAGAAAGATACACCATACATCGACTTAATTGAAACTAGACCAGTCAAATAATACGTGGAAGATGGAACTGTACTAAAAAATCTTTGTTGAATTAATAATTAAAAACGCCCATAAACATTGCAGGTCCATCACTTAAAAAAATAAAAAATCACAAACATTCACATAGTAGTTAATAATTTGACGAGTTCATTATTATAATTTATATATTTTGATATAAATTTTTTTGTCGTTGACGCTGTAGTAAATTTTGTAGTTCACATTCCAAGATATACTAAAATTTTATCCTTAATGTTATGCGTTGTCTGGCCATTAGTTCAATATCCATTCTCCATGGAAAATTTAGTTGGAGATGTAAAGATCAGTGATTAATATGTTCATTTCAAATTCAAGAGATGATAATGTTAAAAATACCAAATGTCGAAGACGAAAAGATTGCGTCCAAAAAAAAAAAAGAAGACGAAAAGATTTATTTTGTAATATGAGGGATGGAGTTGACAAAGTTACAAAATATTGGGCACTATTTTAAATATTTACACTTACCTTTGCACAAAGTGTTCTCATACGTTGCTTTATATCCGCCATTCGTCTATGCTCATGTTATTACTACTACTAGAGAAAATGACCCAAAAAATCAAAATAATATTATTTTCAGCCCAATAACATCAATGACAAAATTTCTTCCCAATAACATCATTAACTAAATTTTGTCTTTGATGGGAATCGTCCTTGACGGGAATCGTCCTTGACGGGAATCGTCCTTGACGGGAATCGTCCTTGACGGGTAAACATGTAATCTTATAATAGTAAGTTAATGGATGATTCTTTGGGGCAAGTATAATATTATTTTGATTTTTTGGGTCATTAACCCTTACTACTAAGTTAGTTCTTAATTTTTGTTTTGTTAACTTGTTATACTTATTCTTAGTTTTTTACCCGTGTTAATAATTTAGGGTCTTATCTTCCTTCATCTATAAAAGACCCTTGTCTTCTTTTTTTCTTGTCAATTTATTTAAAAAGACTGAGAGTTGACATAGTTATCCTAAATATATGA
This sequence comes from Nemophila menziesii, assembly GCA_029959085.1. NCBI lineage: Eukaryota > Viridiplantae > Streptophyta > Magnoliopsida > Boraginales > Hydrophyllaceae > Nemophila > Nemophila menziesii. The sequence goes on along the minus strand of JARWIR010000001.1, from coordinate 139,970,259 downwards.
CATATCTAATATCTTCACCAACTATAATAAATTTACAATTAATTCAGTATTACTAAAATAAAGTCCTCGGTAACGACCCACTGAACATGACAGCCTATTTCCAGCACACTTAGTTTAGCAACTTGGTTTATGTTTAAACACGTTTCCACCTGGTTTTTCTAATATTCATACACCAGCTAGCTCTAGAAATAACGAAAATCTGTACTTTTACTCATCTGCCATTCATATCTAAAAAAAAATTTAGTCAATTTGTATTAAAATAAAAATAATCCTAAGCGTGGCTTATGCTTATGGTGATTACTTAATTACTTATTTTTTTGGAAGATTACTCAATTATACTTTTGAAACTGAACAATCAGAATAATGTAAGAGAGGTCCGTCACTACAAGATAGGCTGTGTTTAGCCGAAAAAAAGTTAACCACTAAATGTTTCGATTTTGCCACTAAAAGACATTAAGAGCAAACGTCGTCGCTATTTACTCATCGCAATAAGTTTGTCTCTAAAAACATTTTCCGTAGTAAATTATTTATTTTTGTTTTTGTTGACTTTTATTTTAATAGTAAATATTACTGTGTGTTGCAGTTAAAAATATTATTAAAGACTATTTTAATATTAATGTAGTATATAGTCTCTAATGATATTGTTTGTTGTATGCATGCATTATAGGAAAAGATGATTACCAATTTACCATACTGTACACCGTATGTTTGTAAAAAAAAAAAAAAAAAAAAAAACTGTACACCGTATAGATCCACTTATATTAAAGAATATAGCTAGTTATTAAAAAACGACTTTCGAGTAAAAAGTTATCAAAATACAACTCCACGTTTAGGGAATTGTCAACGATACAAGTTGCATATTCTAATTTCACCTTATAGATCCACGGATATTAAAGAATTTAAATTAAAAATATAGAGTTCCAATTTTTATATATCTAAATATATACAACTTAATTTTAATATATATGAAAATATCTAGAGTTCGAATCTTTTATATATCTAAATATAAACAACTTAATTTTAATATATATGAAAATATCTATGTAAAACTGTACATTAAAATAACCTAGACCATTTTTATTATGAAAAAAATTAGAGATTATTTTTAAATGCCCAAAATCATGCAAAGTATAAAAATAATCAACATCAATGATATTTAAGATTTTTTCAAATTTAAATATAAAATTTTGTTTTCATATATTTTTGTTTTTCTTTTTAGTCAAAAATAAATTCATTAAAAAGAACAAGTTCATTACAATTTAATCTATCTTTATTGGAGGAAGTCACAAAAGAGTAAGTTGGCTAATTAGGGAAGAGAAGAAAAGCTCCAAAAGCTAAACAAAGAGTCATTAAGTTTTAATTAGGCCAGGAAGGTCTTGTTCAACTCGGTTCTACTAATCATCTTGGCAACTTGTGTTAACCATGAACCTAAAAACTGCACTGTTAACACACAATTAAGGCCCAAAATCCCAATAAATAGCAATATGTCCAAAACTAGAAGGAAAAGTACAAAATGTCGAATACTAGGGAAAATATCTCACTTAAACCCAATAAACCCCCAAAACAATGTATCGTGAATAGATTAATCTATCACAAAAACGAAGACATCAAGACCCTCAACTTAAGGTTTTGTCGTCCCGATCAAATATAATGAAAATAAAAGCTTGAATGGGCCTAAGTCCTATCCTAACAAGTTTCATGTAATATTTTCACCTAATTCATATATACACTTATCATACAAACAATCAACACGGGTTAAGTTTCAAGATATTCGCTTTGCAATGCACAAAGGATAGGTTTTTCTCTTAGTCCGCTATGGTGGCTATAGGGTGTTCCTCGATCCTAACACAGTTTCCAATGGTCCATCTAACTACTCTCTATTGGTTCAGTCGCTCTTAGATCGCATAGTAAAAAATCATAAGGTCTATAAGGCTATGATGTCGGCTAAGGGTAGGTATGATCGTATATTTCGATAATGTATAGTGAGATTTTGGCTCTTTCCTCACTAGCCATCAACGAGTCACCTAGGGTCTCAAAGATGTTCTCACTCAACCCAGATTTGATGTACTTACTTTGCATTCCCAATAACCCAACTAAAATCCAGTTGTTGTATATTTTAATAGGTTATATTATATCAAAAATATTTAAGTATAATATTGATGTCTCCCCATTTGTGATGATTTAATATTAGTTGGAGACATCAATTTAGGTGTATTTATTAGGATATAGGTCGATTTTCTCATGATTTAGTATATTTTCCTATTTCGTGTCTTGATTTAATTATTTATTATTTTTAGAGCATATTGAGTTTAATTATTTATTTATTGTGAAGCTTTAAAGATATATGGTAATTAATTAGATGCCAAGTCAATTCTAAGAGATAAGGGAAAGAAGATAAACATGGAAATTTGAGATAAAGGAAAGAAATATGAAAAAGGAAAAAATAAAGTTGCCAAATAAATCTGAATTTTGTCAGCTACGAACATAAAAGTGATCATAACTCAAGATTGACTAGGAATTTGGAAGATTGGTCTGAATCAAAGTTATAGAGCTTTCCAAGATGATCAGTTTCGACTATTGGAACGCGTCAAACGGATAAGTATTAAAGGAGTTACGGCCAAAACAAAACAACACCAAAATCTTACCTTTTCTATATTTTAGGGTTACGAATTTGAGTTGGGATAGGAGTCCAATACCTATCTTCTACTCCAAGAAACGTTTTAGGGCTTCATATACCCTATAAATACACCCTCTTATCAGAAGAAATACATCATTGGCAAACCTTAAGCGAGGAAGAAGCTTACAACACAAGAAGAGAAGTCTTGAAGGAGCTGATGAACACCATATCATGTTGTCTTCAACCTTCAATTCTGTAATTGTTTTCTTTTCTTTCTTTAGTATGAATTGAATAATTTTAGCTTGAGATTTAGCATATATGTATAAACCCTAGTTCTTTCTATCTGATTTGGGATATTATCGTATTTATTTTGAATTCATATTTTATTCTCTGTTTATGTGCTTTGATTTATTGTCTGTCTTCCTTGCAGTTGCAAACGTATAGGATTACCTTAATAGTAGTTAGATGGTTGCCCGGAAGGGGTGTTTAACTATTGAAACACCACATAAAGTCTAGAATAAGGATTTGGTCCTGACAACTCCAGCCTAACTAGATAGTCATTAGGGTTTGTTTTAATCACCATATCACCAATTGAAGGAATTGTTTGCTTAGGGCCTTGGTAGCGCTTGATAGCCCTATTTGAAATTGCCTCGTGGTTGTTCGTAGCCCCCCTTAGTCGCTCTCAAGGTCTAAGGAATGGGAATTTAGAATTCTGATTATTGTAATACTACATGATTCACCCTTACATGTTAGAATAAATCAGACTAGTGGGGATTACTTGCTAATATCTCAAGCTAAACTATCATACTATCTGTTCCTTGCTTATTTAATTTTCTGTCTTTAGTTTATTAGTTTAATTTTCTATTTATAAAAACCAAATAAAAATCTATTTGTCTTTTATTTATTTGCATATTAGTATTTGTAGCTTTTATAATTGCACTTGATAATTTGCATAAGTTCTCTCTAACTTTCGTAGTATCTGAGGAACAAATCTTTTTTATCATTAAAACTTGCATACGTCCTGTATACTTGCAAAACCGTGCTCAGCCTACGGTGTTTATTTGCACTTGTTTTATCCATTATTTTATCACACCTTAGATGACACCAAATACACACATATAATTTGTCTATATGCCTTACCAATAAATATTACGATTGGTCACACATATATCGAATGATATTTGCATAAGATACATATATGTATATGTATTTTATTTTTTGTATAGGGTGTGCGTATATTTTTGTATAAGATACATATTGGTATTGTGTATATGTAGATTTGATTTATGAAAAATAAAATACACTCAACTTTTTTCTGGATAGTCAAGATATAAATATGATAGAGTAAAAGTATACAACTAACATAACTACAAAAAAACATAATTTAAATATAAACTATATTACTTACCTCAAGATATGATGGTAAATACTATCGTTTGTATTGATATTGCGTTATACAATTCAGAATAGAGTACAAGAGATGGAATAAGAGGGACAAAATAAATTTACTTATCTCAGTGGAGTGCATAACCATATTACCGTTTAAGAAACCTATTTATAACAAAAGTTTAACTTGTTTTTCAGTAATTTTTAATAAACTTATGTCTTTTCAACATGTTATCTAACTTTCCAATTTATAGACCGATGATGAATATATATGTATATTCTTTTATAACAATTTTGATTAAAGCAATAGTTTTTCTTTTTTCTTTGTATATTAAAGATAATTGTTTGAATTACGAAAATGAAAATAAGAATACTAAAATTTATATATGGTAAATAAGACATGAAAAATCATCAACAGAGGAGAAAAATGACATTATGATTTGGTTATAAAAACATGAGTTATATTGATTAGGATTGTGTGTCGGGCTTAAAAACCCGTTAACCCACACAAATAAATCTATAATTAGACGAATTTTATTTTATTGGCTAGTTGTCTTCTGAACTTACAAAATTATATATACTTTTTTTTACAGATGACATGTTTTACAACTAAAACTTGTAGATTTGCATGACCCAATTACCCTTTAAATATATAAAACTAGTAAAATTCATATTACTTTTACTTGAAAAAAATACATAAAATTCATGTTTCTTTCCCTCTATACTAATTTGTTTTCATTCTCTATCAAATTTTCCAAAATTTAAATAATATTTCATCTAATAAGTCTAATTTTGACGGGGCCTTAAAGACACCCCTTATAGCCATTCCCAACCCCACTACCATTTTTTGTCACTAAAGAACTCAAACAGATTTTAACATTATAGACAAAAATCCCATTTATAATTTTACCCCTTTTTGTTTTTTAACTACTATATATATACTATTTACTTTCTTCTAAACCCTAAAACACATTCTCTCACCTCACATTCCATTTTCCCGTCAATTCTCTCTCTCTCTCTCTCTCTCTCTCTCTCTCTCTCTCTCTCTCTCTCTCTCTCTCTCTCTCTATTTTTTTTACCTCACAACAAAGCTCTGTTCCAGCAAGCCAGCACTTGCGTGAAGCAAGCAGCCAAGGTCCGTTTAGTCCGTCATTTATCTGGAAGCAAGTAGAGCCATGGTGAAGTCGTACATCGAGTAGCAACAGTCTGGAGCTTGGTGCGAGATTTGACCTCCGTTTCGAGCTGGTGTCGCGCGATCTGTCCGTTGTTCGAGAAGGTGGTGCAAGGTGACCTCTTTTCGAGACATAGAAGCTGTCGGGCGTTCGAAGCTTCGCCTAAGAGGACTCGTGAACTTCTGTCGATGTATCTCGCCGGAAGAAGGCTTTGCGAGCAAAACTGCAGCAATGGATGCAGCAAAACGGCGGTTTTGTGTGGCGGTGAGTTTCTTGTGTCTTGTCGCCGGAGGTCGAAGCTCGACGAAGACCATGGCTGCTCCGTTCGCAGTAGGGGTGGAAATCAGATCCGAAATTCCCGATTTCCGATTTTTTTGATCCAAAAATTCCGATTCCGGAATAGATTTTTAAGGTTTCGAAATTCCAAAAGTCCGATTTCTGATTTTTCTGAAAAAAAAAATCAAATCGGAAATGGAACTACATATAAATTTCCAAAATTTTCGGGATCTCCGATCCGATTTTATTTCCGAATTATATTTCCGTTCTGATTTTATTTTTGAATTATATTTCCAAATTATAAATTATATTTCAAAATAATATTGCATGGAGTAGTAGAAACATGAAAATTAATGGCATGCTTTTTGGTCCTTGAAAATTTTGGAACTTGAAAATCAACTTGACAATCGTATCCATTGTCCAGTTATATTTCCAAAACTTTTTCAAAGTATACTTATAAATCAACTCAAGACTCGGTTAATCCAAAAAAAAGAATCTTAAGTGTTTTCTAAATAGGTTCAGCAATTAGCTTCTCTCTTTCTTGTATTACTGATAATGTTTGTAAAGAAACCTTCAACAAATGAACAAAATCATGCCTTTGCCAACAAATTTCATATCACTGAAAATAGTCGTAAACCTGTTGATGTTGTTAACTACTTTAACATCCTTAACCGTTTCAATGATGTTTATGGTTGAAACAAAGACAATCCAACAATGCCTAGTGTGATCTTCTTTTCAGAATGCCGAAGCAATGTTTTTGTATTTTCTTTAATAACTTATACAACATTGGTTTCGCACTTTTTCTAACAACTTATAGAAAATTGCAGGATCATTTTGGGACTCGGGGGCATCACTTCTTTGGAATAAAATTGCAGGATCATTTTCCGAGATTTTTTTGCAATATTTATTTTTCATGTAATTGGAAAAGTAACAGTGGTTTAGCATTGTTTTTTAAATACTGTTACTTTGTTACTTCATGTAAATTTTAAGTTTAGTTTTTAACTGTTGTTACTCTTCGTGTGAGTTTTATAAGTTTAGTTTTTAACTACTGTTACTGTTAGTGTAAGTTTTAAAATACTGTTCCGATTTATAACCCTTAGTTCCGCAATTTCCGAATCAAATGTTCCGAAATCCTGAACCCAAAGTTCTGAAATTTCCGAACCAAAAGTTCCAAAATTTCCGTGCTGAAATTTCTATATTTCCTATAAATTCCAAAATTCGGAATTCGGAATTGTTTTTCGAGTTCCGAAAAAGTGGATAGGAATTGGAACCAAAGGGAAATCTATTCCTAAAAAAATTGGAGTTTTTCCGAAAGACCCTTTTTCCGATCTGTTCCTTCCGATTTCTACCCCTAGTACGCAGTGAAGACGAAGAGCCTCCTACAACCGTCATTGTAGCCGCTGCTTGTTCGTGTGGCGAGATTCAATCTCCTTTTCTTTTGGTTCGTAAGTTATAGTCAAACCAGATCTAGATTTGAACAATGGTGTTATTTTTGAATGTTTTGTTCTCTTTTTTTTCTTTTTTTTATTCGAAATAGTTTAGATTAGGTAGATTTACATTTTTTTCCTTAGTTGTTGTAATATTTTTAGCTGATTGTTGTAATAATTGATTATTTGAAATGGAAATAAAATATATTTTTTTGTAGTAATAATCTTTGTTTTAGCATAGTATTCTAATTTTTTTATAAAGTACTCACTGTTTTTTACAGAGTACTCTTCCATTTTTATGGAGTACTCTTCAAAATTTTCGAAACTCTGCAATTTTTTCAAATATTCTATTTTTTTCTAGACACTATAATTTTCCGATACTCTATACATTTTCCAGCGGTGAGATGTGGCCGGAGGTCGGTGGTCGCAGGCCAAAGATGAACAGTGCCAACACTTTTTTTGTCTTCTAGCGTCTTTTGTATTATATAAGGGTATTTTAGTATTTGATTATACTTGAGGTCCCTTTAAAGAACTAAGATTTATACCATTCCTTATAGAGTAAAAAACCAGTTTTCAAGACCTAATGTCTCATTCACCTTTTATGATATATTCTAATTTTTTTTTAAATTTATAAATTTTGTTCTAAAAATTCAGGTTATATTTTCTAAAATCGAAAATGACTTTAGTGTAGGTTGAGATATTAAGTTATATTTTTCGTTAAAAGTTTTCATTTGTAAAAAAATTGACCAGGATTTTATAATTTTACTTGTATATCAACCTAATTCTCCTACAATGGACCCGAAACTCGTCAAATCCGAATCCAATAGTTTATATAATGTATCGGGCGGGTGCGGGTCTAATTTTTCAAGACCCGTACACAGAAGAATGGTTTGCGGGTCGAGTATTTTTTTATTCCAAACTGATCCACACACCTTTAATATTTAGTGTAAGTTAAACAAATATCATTCAAATATTATTCATGATTAAAAATTCAATAATTGTTTCTATTACCTAACTAGTTATTTTTTCTATTATTTATAATTTAACCACTCTAATTTATATCTTAAAATTTGAATAAAATATTTTGGACTATTACCGATCGTTACTCTAAGAAATAAGAATCAACGTTGGGCACTAGATGCATCTCCTTCAAAGCAAGTATACTATCCAACACTTGGTACATGTTGATACACTTAATGTGCAAAAACAAAGATAGTGGAAACATGCAAATGAAAAGTTTAGTGTTCGCTAGCTAACCACATCCGATTCTTGATCATAATTTACTCACAGCATCAAAACTCACTTTCGTCAGAATCTTAAAAATCTCACTGCATCACTCCTATAATAATCAAAGTAACATTTTAGAGTAATCAAACATCTAGCACCACCCTAAGTCACTAAATAGTGGACTTCCGAATGCATATACCAAATTACCAAATCTCTTTGTTTCACCCATCACTCGTGTAGCACCGCACCAGGTAAGTATAACGTAGTGGAAGCGTGGCCAGATCTTCTCATCAAGAACAAAATTAACAATAATATTTAAACAATATATGCTTAGAAGTTTTTTTTCTTTTAAAAGTCAATTGATAGTGTTATGTCAAATATAAAAAGGTACATGCTAAATTTGGATTGCATAATGGAAATGGGTAAGAGCTGATTTCTTTACCGTCACCTTGGGATCTCGCCTTCCACGAGACACCGGAAAAAAGATGAACACAATGATGAGTTTTTTGCGGGTTCCATATCAGCATTCATGTTTATAGTAAAAAAGTTATACGCATTAGTTTTAAAAATTTATATTGACACGTTGGTTTCAGTAATATATATCAAGTTGACAGATCTTTATATGATTTTGGTGTGTAGTCTATAGGCGCATGTATCTTTTACTCTATATAAGATATTGAATAATGCTGGATATCATCCCAAACTGTATCGCATTTATATCGTTTTTTAGGTGGATTTTAAATGGACCAATAATGTGATTTCTCTCTCCTGATTTATCATTTCCTTTCTCTCTTATGATTGGTCCACATAGAAGACGATACCAGTTGGGGTGATATCCAGCATTACTCTAAGATATTTAATACCACTCAAAATTATATAATCTAATTATCACTCATGACTTGACGTGAATTAATTGGCATTAAATAATTAATCAGATCAAAAAAATAAGTAAATTAACGATTTATAACCAACCAATATTTCACATCACATCATAGATAATATACTTGAGTAGTATAATTTTAGATAGTAAATATCATTACTTTTAAAGTAATAGTATACTTTTTTTTTCAAATGACTTTGTATATCACAATTTTTTTTAAATTTCTAATCAAATTATATTATATCATGCATAGGAATAACGGTGGAACGAAATATATAAATAGTGATATATATATATATATATATATATATATATATATATATCATTACTCTTATATTAAAGAGACAAATATATAAACGTCAAGACTGATTGATATACCAAGTATGGAAAACAAAACACCCAGTAACACGGATAAAAGATAAATAAATGAAACTCGATCCGAGCTTAATTCGTACTACGCAAGGGTAGTTAGAATTGTTTAAGAAAATGAAAGGTTTTCTTATATTTTATTCATATTCTTGGAAAAAGTGGTAAAACCTTTTTTTTTAAAAGTACCATATCGGAAATGAAGAAGAGAAAAATATTGAGTATTGCTGGGTCCTGGTGTGTTATAAAATAAAGCAATAAATAAAGGATCCACATACCGCAAGTGTACGGGTCATTCCAAGTAATAAAGTAAGTAAAATAGGAATTATCGTCTCCACAGGGATTGCAAGGTAAGATAAATGTGTTTAAATGATAAGTAGAATTAATTGCAGTGATAAATAAAATAGATACTTGTTTTGATCTTCAATTAATAATAAAAGGGTGAACGCAGAAATTAAGATAATATGCAAATATGAGATAAGTACTTGAGCTTCGCTAGGGGTTTACCTCAACCCGTCAGGGTGGACCTAAATGCTACCCTACAATATTACAAACCCCGTCAGGGCGATTATAAGCTATTTTCAGGTGATTAATGATATTACCCAATTGGCTACAAGGTTAGTCAAACCCGTCAGGGTCAATAACTGATACCTTGCGTCTATTATTTAGTTCAGTATTTTAACCCTCCGTCAAGGTGATCACCGCCACTAGTGAATAACCTCACTACTAATACCTAATTCTAAGTGTACCGTTTAGAATTAGTAAACAAGCATGAAAACGTAGTTAATATAAAATATCCAAGCTAGAATTAAATTAACAAATCCCAAAACTAAAAGAAAACATTAAATTATATGAACTTGGGCTTTACCCAATTTGCAATTCTCAAGTATTAATTAGTTTAGTTCATATTTGAATTGAAATAAATAAATAAATTAAAAGTACAAATAATTCCTAATTACTGAGAATAAAATATAAAGAACCTAATTAATGGAATGTTTGAGCTGTTGTTGGAGGAAGAATGACTTCTCCAATTTCTGCTTTTGCCTCTTCCAAGCGTTCTGCCTTTTTTCTCTCTCGAAGAATGTTGTAAATTGAAGAAAATATGAGAGGTGCTGAATAATGAGGTCTAAGAGGACTTATATAGATGGTGAAAATCGTATTAGGGCATAGGTTAAGAGCATTAGGTCAAATTATAAAAAGCCCAAGCCCATCTTCTTCTTTAATTCCCGTAACTGGTGTACAACCCTTAGTAAAACGGCTGTAACTTTTGCATATCAACTCCAAATGGACTCATTTCAGTTGCTAAATCTTCCTAACTCAATAAGGAATAAAACCTATTTCACGGCCCAAAGGCTGGATCCGCTCCTAAGTAGCCCAAAAAACAGCAATTAGTAACAGTCTTCCAGATCTGCAACTCCTTTAGTCAAGTCTTCGGAAATTCTTTTCTTGCCTTTAGCTCCTCCACTTGATCTAAGACTTTAATTATCACTTATCCTCCTTGTATTGGTTCTTTATAGAATACATGAACCTATGAACTTTATACTAAAAACAAACAAATTAACTCACAAAAGCTCTAAAAATGCAAATAGTCTAATTCCAAGGGGAGAAAGTGTAATATGACGAAATAAGCACAAAAGTCTATTTAATAAGTCTAATTTATATCTAAAATGATGTCTCCTAAGGTCATATATTAGAACAAAAAGGGAGACATCAAGTATATAATATGTTATCCTTTTATTTATTTCCAAAAAACATAACATTGTGGAAACTAAAGGAGGAACGGGAATATCCCACACGCGCACCCCCACCCCCACCCTGCCTGCCTGGCAACAAAAATAAAAATAAAATCAAGTTTTGTAGTTAGTATTTATACTACTCCTTGGTCCCTTATATTAATTCCAGCAGAAGACAAACCATTCAAGTTTTATAGATGAGACCCCACCATCCTATATGCTCGGTTGATCCAAGGATGGGTTTTGCTAGTTGGTCAACTTAGTGGACTAACGTATTCTGAATTAGTCCTTGATGGTTACAAATAAAAATTAATATATGTTTCCTCTCATATAATATCAATTTAATAATTTATATTCCTCTTCACCACAACGTGGATCCATGGATCAGAATTTGAGGACTTGAGATTATCTAAATAAAATATATAACTTAGATTTTGTAAGGTTGGTGTTGTGGCTTATTCTACGTAGCTAAGGATAAAAATAAAGAAAGTAAATAATAAAGTAAATAAAGTTAATAAAATTAAATATAGAGTTTAGGGAATGATATATATGTTTAGTTTTTCTTATATTCTCCACTTCAATTTATTACGGTGGATTCTATTTTGGTTAAAATACTTGAGTATTATAATTGATTTAGCTAGGTGCATAACCTATGGGAGAACAACTTGATATCTATTGTTCGAACCTAACTCAATTCTAACTCACTCGATTATTGTAGAGGACCCAGGGTGTCCATTTTTTTATAACCACATTCAAGTGTACGCTAGACGTACTAGTAATAAATTTTGGAAGTCTGGGTATTGATCAAGGGGAGGTCATGTTGTTATTGTAAGTAATCAAGAGCACAAGAATCCAACAAATATAGGGGAAAGGAATGAACTGAGATCAGTTTTAAGAACTTACAAAGTAACGAAAATTACAACTAACAAAACTAAAGTTAAAAGACTAATGGGTTTACTCTCATTATTAATGGTTAGCTTGAGAAGTCATGGTCACCGTTCATATACATGTGGTAATTTACTTTTGAAGGGGGTTTAGAGGTTAAAACTTTATCCGAGATTCAGTTGGTACTATCTACTCAAGCCATTCTCGTCGTGGTGGGCCCAAAGGTGAGATAAAATAATGAATAATAAAATCACACGCACCTTTAGATCTTCACGAGAAACTTTCCACAAGTTTACGAATAGTTTACAAGTAATAGTAAATAAGTAAAAGTTTTTTCTCAAGGATTTAGGTAGTTAACTCAAGCTTGTGTTTAATATAAGAGTAGATGAATTTAGATGTTTTGATTAAAAGATACTAATAAGGAAATAATGGCTTTGCTTAAATAGTTAAATACGAATGCAAATGAGATAACAACTTAGTGTTGTAATTAAACACCTATCTTTCTAAGCTGTTATTTTAATTATAGGGATGAATTGAGCTAATATAAGTAGCCATGATTCTAAATTCGTCCTAACTCCCGTTAAGGTAGCTTAGAAGGAATGGAACTTTATAAAAAATAATATTAAACTCATAGTCCATGTGGCGAACAATAACTCATATACTTACTTTATTACTTGCCAAATACCTGTACAAATGAAGGAATGCTCCCTCGAGTGTTGATTAATTTATCACGGCTTTGGAGATGACAAGTTGTTTTCCCCACTACTGGGGACTATTTCGTTAATGATGTGTTTTTATCAACGTAGTAGGAGTTTGGTTGTTTTTGTTTTACGCTTGGTGTTTTTTTGTTTCTCTCTCTTATATATTCTTAGGTTTGGTCTATTCTCTCAAACCCTAAAAGGTTGCTTAAATCTCACATGAAACAAGAGGAAATAAGGAAGCAATAAGATATGGCAAATTTGAATGCTAATAGGAACCCCATAGTGTCACTGTAAGAAGTTGTTTCACTGGAGGAGACAAAAATCTAATCCCTCTATGATTTCAAGACAATATTAATCAAGTTGGTTCTCAAGCCCTACAGGGGCAAGAGTCATGGTTTATGCAGCATCCGAGCAACAACGGTTTCATTTGCCACCACTAGAAATTCACCCACTAGCTATTCAAGGCGTGAGGTTCAAGCTTGATGTGGGTGTGGTAAATCAATTCAAAGACTATGGTAAATATATCAGAGATGCTCGTGAAGATCTGATTAGAGCCTTTAAAAAGTTCATGCAAATTTTTGACGCCTACATCACTCAAGGCGCCACTTAAGAACATGTGTACCTCATTATATTCTCGTACTTTTTAACCGGAGGTGCGAGTGAATGATATAATCAACAACCGCGAGATATCATCACTACATAGGATCAATTTCAGACCGCTTTCTTCAATAGATACTACCATCATAGAGTGGGGTTGAGTGTTCAAATATAATTGGCTAATTTCTGTCAGGACGACATTGAGTGAAAAGCTTCCTACCCTCGAGAATCAAGCAGAACATCTAAATTTGACCCAAGGTACACATGCTAATTTGAATGTAGTACATGAGAATAATATTTGTTTGAGTTTCTGTTTAGGTAATCATGTTTGGGAAGAGAGTTAGTGTAACTCGAACTCGATATTATTTATTGGTAATCTCAGGAACCACCCTTTAGGTAGTCAGGTTAAAAGCCAGGGAATCGCAACAACCATCTGTGTTTTCAATGGTCGAATCCTAATAGAGTCGTGAATCAATGGATCTCGTATCAAGGTAATCCGCATCAATACTCGAGTGGACAAATTTATGGGAACCTAACCCCCAAAATCCTAGGTGTGATACGTATATGGATAATCTTGATCAGAAAGCATTTCCCACCTACCCGTAAAACGGTATTACTACATCAATCTAGAAAATTAGTTGAAGAAATTTATGTTAGCATCGAGTGAAAAGTCAAATAAAACCAAGGATACACTGAATTCTCACGATGCAATGTTGCAAATCTCGCAGCAACAAATGGTGCAAATCAACAAGGCCATTCAACTACTTCAAAAAGGTTAACTCATGCAACTCATGCAAGGTACGAAGGGTGGTGCCAAGTTGATTCATAATGGTGAGGATAATAGTGGGTATGAATCATGTAAGGCCGTCGGCCTTCGGAGTGGAAAGGTTATAAAACCATCATTGGTTGTGTCGAGTGAAGTGAAGCACACAAACGAGAAGGAACCTACCAACCCGAATTTAGATGAGGTAATGATCGAATAAAAGGTAGACGATGTGGACGAGGAAGTAGATGAAGAATCGAAAGTGCAAAAGAACAGAGCATAACTGCCTCCACAAGATAGTCGTCCACCACCACCGTTCCCATCAAGAGTGGCCAAGAAGAATTATGATTCCGAGTACAAGAAGTTCATCAAAATATTGAGTTAGTTAAAGATCAATGTCCCTTTTCTCTTAGCAATAATAAGGGTTTCAAAATATGAGGTTCTTCAATAAGACACTCTCCAAGAAGAACAAATTTGAAGAGTATGAGACGGTAGCATCACCGAAGAGGTATCGGCCCAAGTGCAATAGAAGTTGCCACAAAACTCAAAGACTTGCGAGTTTTAACCTTTTAATCAAAATTGGTGGTATGTTTGATGGGGAAGAATTATGTGACTTGGTAGCGAGTGTGAATCTCATACCCAAGAGTGTACATGATGAGGTGGATATTGGAGAAGCTAAGCCAACCTCCGTCATATTGCAAATGGCGGACCAATCATTACCTTGATCGATATTCAATCATTTTGCAAATGGCAGAGTACACTTTTTTTTGGTACATGGGTGATCCGGGATTGCTTGCGCGCACCACGACTAATCCCACGGGGATATTCCCAAGTAAATCTGAACTAGGTTACCCATGTTCAGGGAGGGGTTCGAGTTTTGTACCTCTTACTTTACACCGGCAGAGCACACTTTGGTACACCAAACGTTTAAACTAGAAAAATTCGAGAGATGCAATCTTAACAAGGTGTGTCAACTCATCAAGGAGAATTTTTCAGGATGGAATTACGAACTCATCAATCTATTTTTTCTTGTACCGGTGAGGAATGAAAAAATTTATTATTCCATTGTTCCAACTTGACCATGACGATAAAATTATTTGGCCACGCACAAAAAATGGTATCTACTCAACTAAGTCAGGATTGCACGCTCAGATCCCAGAGGATATTAACAAGAAATGTCGACCATTAAGCAATAATGATCATCATAATCCCAATATATGGAATATTTACTAACGTCCCAACAAAAATAAGAATCTTTGGATAGAAATGTTGCAATGACGCTAAACTTATGAAGAAGAAATTACACCAAAGGAAATGTGTTAATAGTAAAAAATGCGAATGGTGTGAGTATGACCAGTAAACTATTGAGCACCTTTTTCTATCTTGTCTATTTAGTAAAGTTGTTTGGGATTCTTCCGCGAAGAAAATTAGGATTGAACCAGATGACCAAATAAAAATTCAACCGTGATACACGTACGTTGCAAGATCTCATTCAGTGAGAGAATAATGACATTATCTGGCTTAATGATGCATCCTTTTCTAATAGTTGGGAAGACACAAGTATTACTTCTATTTCTATTAATAATCATGGAGTCATAATACATAATGAAATAGAGAGCATTAAATCCAAATATGTTGTTGATGGGGGAAAACAGAGACCTCTTAAATGCAATGAAAATTGCAGATGGTAAGAACAACTTGAGTAGCTCGTTCTACTCAGATAACTTTGTGACTGTTCAAGGTACACACAATGTCACTAACACGAGATGGAGTTTTTGAAAAATCTTGCATGAGATACAACGATGGATAATGAAATTTCCATCATGGAAAGTTTCACATGTCAGTAGGTCTCTTAATGGAAAATCAGATGTACAGGCTAGGTGTACTAGGAAAAATATTTATTTATCTTTTTGGTTAGGATAAATCATGTAGAAATAGTGTTCTCTTTCTTAATAACTAGTACAAACATAATGGAATATGTTAATTTGTGCATGTACTTGTTCAACATTTTTGCCTTTTTAATGAAGTCCATTTGACAAAAAAAATGTATTTCTTCTTTTTTACTTGATCATGGCATAAGAAATATCTATCAAGTGCAGTGTTTATTATCATATAAATATAATAACACGAATCTATATGATTATTTTGTATAGGTTTATATGAGTTTGAATAATAGCTATTAGGAGTGAGTGTATTTGGTTATGAAGTATTTGGAATGTGCTTTTTCTCAAGATTGGAAAGGAAAAAAAGGATATGATTCTAATAGACGTGGGTCCAAGAAATTATGTTGGAGCTTAAATTAAAGCTTAAAAGTTACAACAGATAGTGGGATTTGGGGGCATCGGTGAAAACAAAAATTGGACTATCTTTTAGTTTGCAGAGGGTTTACTTTTTAGGTTGGGACTAGTTATATTCAGGCTAAAGAAGAGGGTGGAAGGGGATTGATGTGTTTCTTGTTCAAGATTTTTTTACCTAAAAATGCTTTATTTTTAAAAAAGTCTCATGGCTTCCCAGGACTAGAAACCAGGGTCGACCTTGAAGGTAAGACGAATAGGGGATCGCTTCGGTTCTTCAGGTTTTTTGATATATTTAGAGATCCTCGATCATCTAGATGTATGCATATATGCATGTATGTATGTACGCATATATATATATATATATATATATATATATATATATATATATATATATATATATATATATATATATATATATATATATATTCCAAATTTGAAACATCAAATTTTTAGTAGTTATGTTGGTTTGGTGATAATGTGACATTAATTTTGTATGAGTTATAGAGTTTGAACTATTCTAATAGTTGTGATACTTTTTTTTTTATATATAGGGGGTTTCATTTTGTGATTTTGATTTGAATCCCCAAAGTGTTAAGACCAACCATGCCAAGAACAACTTTCAAAATAATTTTGTTTCATGGCCATCATTTTTTTGTCAATTTTTTTTCTTGGCCGGAAATAGTTGACTAAGAAATTTCGTAAAATTTCACTTGTTTCATGCCTTATCACTTATTTTTACAAAAGTTAATGTGAAAAGATTTTAAATAAAGACTTATATCCGTGGGTTAATTTTATTTGTTCTAGTTTGTAACTAAAATCTTTTACTAGCCTCTAAATGAGTGAAATCTATGGTATTGAAAAATCTATGAATTTGTCTTTACATGTGCTCTACCTCTCACCCGACCTCGGCATCGACGATAGTGGCTCGACGTGGTCGTGGGGAATTAAAAAATAAAGATAAAAAATATATTGGCTACAAGATATGTTGAGTTATTTATACTAACAGTTAAGGGGGTTAAAAATGTTTTCAAAAGTAACTACAAAACGTGTTGATTGACCACAACTGGTTTTACTCATCTTGTTCTTTACTACATTTTCGTTAATTAAGTGGTTTCCCCCACGTTTTTGTAATGGTCTGATAGGAATTGAGGTTTGTAACTTCAAAAGATTTTTGGTTTAGTGTCTGCATTAATGAACTTGTCACTTCGTAGTTATATAACACTTTTCCACAAAACACTTGTTGCACACAACACTCGAAATTTTTTCCAACTCTCTCTAAACACTATTTTATTTTAAAAAATTCTTGTGGGAAGTTCTAGCAATACTCTAACCAACTCTAAACAAGGTATTAGTAGGCATACTTTGGGAAATAACATGTTAGCACATTTAAGCATTCTAGTTGCATCGTGTTGGCATATAGCCCCCTCCCCCCCCCCCCTTTATAGGTTGTTTTAATGTGGAAAAAACCTTATGCGATTAATTTCTAACTATGTGTTTATGACATCTCTCATTCCATGCATTATCCTTCATCAACGCACTTCTAAAAACATAGTTTTTGTCCTTCACCTTTAACCTTGTATGCTTTAATTATATCCTACATTTCTAGATGTCATATACTTGTGTGTGTTGCTTATTAGGTCTTGATATTAACTAAATATTTGATCATACATACATTGTGAACACTTCCCTTGTTTAGATCATTCTCATCCAAGTATCTTCACCTAGGCAAAAATCTGTTTTTAGACTAGCATTAAGATTTTCAATTTTTGTGTGTTGTTAATTAGCTTTAGAGTTCAACTACAAATTTTATTAAAATGATATTTTAACAAATTTTGTGAAGAAATTTTTTTCATTTGAGTATCACGGAAAAATCCTTCTGAAAAAAAATCCATAAACCATTTCTTCATGTCAGACCTAGTAAATCGGGGACACGCTTTGAGAAAGCGACATCCCAATTTAAAGTATCATATTTTTGGTTCAAACAATCTTCATTCCAATCTCAATGTTCATCAAACCCTAATAGATTGGAAACTAGATATCGACATCAACCTCGTTTACAAAGTGTCATTTTGGTCTTCCAACTTTGACGTTGTTCAAGTACCATATTAGTATACGACCGTTCGATAAGCCAGTGCCACATGGAATATAGTCGATGGGAATCATAGCGTAAACCCGGTTTCGCAAATTGTTATCCCACTTTCCAAAGCATCAACCCGGCTAGAGGCGAAAATGATCAAATGGTACATATAATTGTTGGAGCCTTCTTCCCTATAAATTGAGGACTTATGTGTGTCTTCTACCTTACTTCTTGAAGCACAATTTGAGCCACATTTTATCCACCACTTCAAGAGAGTATTATCAAGCTTAAATCTTTATCACATATCAAAATCAAGCTTAGATACTTCTTTATATTATCCAACTCATTTAAGGAGTTATACATCTCAAGCTCATGATATACACTCAAAGAGCCAAAAGCTCACTTCAAATTTACCAAATATACATTCCATACCGTCCTTAAGCCTACGTTATAAACATAAAGTCCTCGTGATTCCTAGATACATAGTAGATTTTTAATTCAGCTAATAGGGAGTATGCTAAGTGGAGCGTTCGAAGCGAGTGAGGATCGATGAACACCCTATAGCCATCATCTTGAGATATAAGTGTTTCCTAACATTGTGATATTAATCTTGGATTCATATTATTTGTGTTTTATTTTTGCATGACAAGTGTATGTGTATATTAATTCCTAGGTCATACTATATGAGATTTGTTTTAATCTATGCTTTGGTTGTTATTCACTAGACTCTACATTTTTGCGTTTCACCTAAGTCCCTTGTTTTTATTTTACTTTGTCGGACGACAAATGTTTGAGTTTGGGGTCTTGATGTCTCCCATTTTGTTCTAATTATATGCCCTTAGGAGACATCATTTTAGGTGATTAATTGACTTAATTGATAGAATTTTAAACTTAATTGGTTATATTGCGTTTTCTCCCCTTGGATTTGGATTATTTGCGTTTTAGAGCTTTTATGCATTAATTCGTTTGATTTTTGTGTAAAGTTCTTAGGTCCATGGATTATATGGAGCACCAAGATAAGGAGGAGAAATGATAATTAAAATCTTAGATCGAGCGTAGAAGTCAAAGGCGAGAAAAGAATATCCAAAGAATTTATTAGAGGAGAGTGAAATCTCGAAGGCTATTACAAATCGATGTTTTTGAGCTACTTAGCCACTGATTCAGCCTTAGAGTCGTGAAATAAGGAATTTGCATCTTTGAGTAAGGAATATTTTGCGACTAGAATGAAGTGATTTGGAGTTTGGACACAAAAGTTACAGGTGTTTTACTAATAGTTGTACATCAGTTACGGGATTTCAAATTAGGATTGGGCTTTTATTTCATTTAACCTATTTCCTTTAAATAAAAGAGCCCAATCCGATTTCTCCACCATATAAAAGCCTTTGGACTTCATTTTTAGAAAGAACTCATATTACACCGGTACGCTAGAAGAGAAGTCAAAACAAAAGGAGAGAAGAAGTTGAAGTTGGAGAATCAATTTTATTCCATCAACAGTCAAAATCAATCATTTAATTAGGTTACCCATTTTATTTTTGTAATTGAATATGGATTCTCTTTGTTTATTTTCAGTTTTTAATTCAGTTATGAGCTAAATACATTAGTGCTTTAGAGTCGCAATAAAGGGATGAACCCTAATTAATTTCTTATGTTTCTGAATTTGGGATTTCTATAATTTAATTTGAATTGGGTATTATATATTGATTATTACTTTGTGCTTATTTATTATTTCTTTTCTGATCAATTATAAATAAGAGTTAGTATTTGGGTTATTCACTTTAAGTGGCAAAAGTGATCATCCGACGAGAGGGTTTGAATACGGACTTAGGTAATAGCCGTGTAATGTTCGTCATTGACCGACATGCTTGACTAGTTACATAGACAAAGAGGTAAAAACTTCACATCCAAATAGGCATATTCGCCCACACAGGGGTTTATAGTACTTTAGGATAGCTCCTAGGTCCACCCGACAGGGGGCTAGGAGATATTAGAATCCCGACTAATATAATAATACCGATTCTACCCTTAAACAAAAACGTTAATGATATTGATTAGGTGGAACCCTTGCGAGACTCAAATACATCTTCTCATATTTGCGTCTACTCAGCTTTATTTACTTGCGTTTAATTACTTGCATTATTTAATTTAGTACTTTAATTATTTGCGTCTTAGATTTATAAACAAAACCCAACAAATATTCTATCATTTACTTTCTTGTCATAACAACTATCCTCACTTATTGCATAACATCATAAGTCATATCCATCCATCCCTGAGATCGGATACCCATTTATCGGATATTACTTGGACGACCCGTACACTTGCGGTCCGTGTCCCTCCATTTTGGGGGTGTGATTTTATCACACACTAGGAGACACGAATGCTTTTGTAGTCTCTTTCCCTCACCTTTTACTTATTAATTGTTTTTATTGTTTTTCTTACTTTCTATTTAACTATATATTGTTTGACACCCTAATATGTGTTGAAATAACCATAGAGAATCGCTCCTTTTTAGGGGTTTACTTGTGTGACCTAAGGATTTTAGTTACCTAGACTAACCCTCCTTAAGTTAGGCTAGTTCCTTATCTTCCTTAGACATTTGTTTTCATAGTCTTGACCATTTCCTAGTTAAGTTTATCATATCTCCTAGCATATAACTTCCGCATTTGCAGATCCTTAAGAACACCCTTAGATTCATATCTTAAGAGTTTGGCCTATAAGTTTGATTGACCTTAATTTAGGAGTCCTTTTTGTAACTAAACATAGATTAGAATAATGTCTTATTCAACCCCCCTAGGACTTACATACTGCAAATTGGTTTTAAGGTAGTGGTTCACCATGTTATTATTAAACAACTTCCTTTATTATTTTTTCAAATAAATTTGTTAATTTATATTCTATTTATTTCATTATTATCCCAAAAAGATTGCTCTGGTTTCATAGACCTGTACTTGGTTCCAAGAATACAATCAATTGGGAATTAGAACTGAAGTTTTAGTTGTAAATGGAGGAGGTTAAAATTTGTTGCATCATTGGTTCTCCATCTCAAATGATTGCCCCATTGCATATGAGTCGCGTAGTTGCGAGTTTCTTTCTTCATATAAGTTACCTTATGATATGTTCAGTCGTCGATCTTTTTCTAAAACTTGGGTAAGATATTGTGTGGGACCCTTGTGTTATTCTAAAACATGCAATAATTGTATGGATGACAATACAAGAGAGACTTTACTAAGGATATGATAATTTATATGGAATTGGATCCACTTTATGAATTGTGTGGGAAAGATTTTATGTCAAATAAACATGTATTTTTTGAGTGTGTGTTTGCTAAAAGCATTTGGGAAGATATGAGAATATGGTTGGGTATTGGAAAAGAGATGAGCACGATCTTGAACGCCCTTAAATGGCTCAAGAATCTCAATAACCAATAAAATTTTAGGAGAAAAGTATGGAGGGTTGCATTTTGCAGCTACTATTTATAATACTTGGCGGATGAGAAACAATCTTGTTATGAGAGCTGAACCTCCCTCCAAGGAAAGAGTTATCAAGAAAACTAAAATGTGAATTTTTTATATTTTATTCGCGTTGTACCTAAATCATGCCTTTATGGATGATCGTTGATATAAAAATAACAATTAGATAGTGATTGACATAAAATTTCAAGTCTATGTAGGTAAAATTATATAGTATACTGTTTCTAATTTATTTTTTTGAAATCATTTTTAAAAAAACTATACAAACAATTATATATCATTAATCATTGTTATATTTTTCTTTATCGCTGTTACAAGATACAAAACAAAACTAAGTGAAGAAAAGCAAAGATCTCGAGGAACTCAGCCGATCCCGATTTTCAAAAACCTATAAAAATGGTCAAGCATGTTTAGCTGGTGCTGATTAATCCCCCCTTATCTAACTAAATTTGTACGCCTGTCTGCCCAGCCATTACGTTGTCTCATAATGTTTTGGAATGTAATAGGCTCGTAAGACCTAGCCAATTCCCCAATTCTCCTGAATGTCAGCTGAATCCTCCAGTTTGTAGCGCCGATCCATCCCATATAACTTGGCACATTCTACAACTAATCAGTAGGTGGGCTACTGATTCAATCTCTTGATAGCACCAACAACAAGTCTTGGTGTCTACATATATCCTTTTGCATGAAGTTTCATTTGTTGGAATAGCATTGTTACACGCTTTACACATGAAGATCCTAACCTTACTTGGTGTATTAGTATTCCAAATGACTTTCTACGGATTTGGTCTGTCCATTTCCCATCTTGGGGATTCTTGCGGCTCAATTAAGATTTCTTTATCGTAATTGCTTTGTATCTAGTTTTTATTGTGTATTTCCTATTCTTTGAAAAAGGCCAAATAAAATATCCTTTTACTCAATGTTATATAACTTGATATTTTGAATCTTTTAGACTATAGGATGTGGCACTAATTCCTCAAGTAGCTCCCGATTCCATTCACTTGTGCCCGATTTCCTAAGCTGTGAGACTGTTTTCAGCTCACAGACTTTTGGGTTTTCCATCTTCCATGCTGTTTCTATCCATTTATCATTCCATATATATGTTTTCTCGCCTTTCCAATTATATAAATACCTTGTTCCTTCAAGAAATCCCTTTTTTCCATAATGCTAGCCCGGGATCAGGTTCTGTTTTGTCTTAGTATAACATGCATAAAATTTGTTATTGGAAAATATATACCTTTGAGTATTTTTGCAGCCAGTGTGTTAGGCTATTTAAGTATTCTCCAGGCTTGAGCCCCCAATAAAGCTATAGTAACTATCCTTGAAACCTATGCCTCCAAAAAAAATCCCCATCGCTATATTTTCCCATAATAGCCAGTGAGTTCTATTTCTTTCACCTAAGCTCCACTAGAAGTTTGAGATGACTGACATTAACTTTTTACAGAAAGTATAGGGATATGAGAAGATATACATCGAATACACCGGGATAGCTTGTAAAATTTCCTTAATTAAGACTTCGTTCCCTCCATCTAATAACAATTGTCTTTTTCCAACTCTCAATTTTTTGAAGAATCTTTCTGCAATCCAGCTTAAAAACTCCACTTTTGATCTTTTGCGAAAGAGCGAGATTCCAAGGTAGGTCATCTGTCTTGTTAATATTTGTGAAACCACAAACCAATCCCGCAACTCCGTCAAAGTGTCTCTACTAAAATTCAAAACTGGCTTTGTAGAGTTTATTTATTTCCCTGATGCGTTACAATAAAGATTGATACTTTCTTGGAAAACACTCACTTCTTTTTCATCAAGGTTTAGAAAGAACAGTGAGTCATCTACGAAAAGAAGGTGTGTTAGTTTAGGATATTTTTGAGTAATTTGTATACAACTGAATCCTTCCCTTTGCTATGTTGTCTTCAAAATGCCTGATTAATGACCCTGTCATCATCGTAAAGAGGCAAGGAGATAATGGGTCTTTCGTGTCTCAATCCCCTTCCTTGGGTAAAGTTCCCTATTCTATTGCCATTTATGCGAATCTGGAAGGAGACTTTGGATATGAAATTTTCTATCCATCCGATTCATTTATCATAATCCGAGTTTACTAAGTACTTTTAACAAAAATGACCATCTGACATGATCGTATACTTTTGTCATATACAATTTAATCGTTGTCATGTGTTTTTTGTTTTCCCTTTTCATGTAGAAAGATACTTCTTGCGCAATCAAAATATTGTCATGTATAGCCCTCCCTTTTGTAAAAGTTATCTGTGTTGGTGAGATAAATGAATCCATATAATCCTGTAATCTATTGGTTAGGATCTTGGCTATTAATTTGTATCCAAAATTTACACAAGAAATTGGTTTATAGTCTCCACCTTACTTTGAGTATCTTATTTAGGTATAAGGGTTATAAGAGTGCCATTGAGGTTTTCAAATGAAATATTATTATCGGAAAAATCTTTTACCATATTATAAATATCTCAAAATTCATGGTAAAATCTTCCAATTAACCCATCAAGTTTGGGTGCTTTTGATCCAGACATTTCAAAAACTTCTCAAAAACTGCTATTTTTACTTCTTCCATACTCACTTCTCTTAGTCAAGTTATTACTAATGTCGATATTAACCTTGAGGACCATAACCGCCACCGCTTTGTCCTCAAAATGTCCATATTTTTCATTAATATATGTCTATGTTTGTGATTAATAAACATTCATATAAATCTCTCTTTATTCGATAATTTTTAAGAGTATGTATTCAAATTATATTACCATTATCTATTATAATTGACGTAAATAATAAAAGTTTGTCTATTACAACTTTCAAAGACATACAAATAAATTATGTCTATATGTATATGACTGATTGTCAACGTATAAATATCTCTCTAATCGTTTAAATATTTAACTAATCGTTTAGAAGGGATTCGAAAGTTTATGGAGGAGAATAAGCATTTTGTGTCCAAACGTATTTATAGGAAAACTAATGTTGGAATTATTAAATAAAAGACATTTTTTATTAATTATTTTATACTCTTGGGAGAATTGGAAAAGAATATATGTGTACAATTAGTCACACGTTATAATTTGAGGGAAAAAAGTCATTGGAATTATTTGATATTAAATAAATCTTTTTTTATGACAGATTAATAATTCTTGATTGCAGATTAATGATATTTTATTTTAACTGTTACGGGAGTTACTAAAACTTAATAGAAAAAAACGGCTAGCTTTAATGAGCATTGAATAGGCATTTAAGTGACGGTTGTTTGTCTTGCCATTTATTCTATAAATAGTGACTTTGTCACTTTCATTTCTAGAGACATATCTAGAGAAAAGAAAAAAATATTCTTGAGAGAATGGAAAAACTATTCGAGAGAACTAAAAAAAAACTATTCTGAAGAGAATGGAAAAATTATTCTAGAGAGAATAGAAAGGGAAAAAAAACTATTCTAGAGTATTTATAGGATAGAATGTAGAACGTACTAAGAATCAGAATATACTATTCTACTTCTCTCTCAAATATTCTGATATAATATTTCTATAGAGTATAACTTATGTTAGAGATAATCGGCACGACCGGAATATCTTTTTAACGCCATTTTACATTCCGTGTAATAGTTTTTTTCTTGTATTTTCCGTGTAAGTTTTGTTGTTTTCAATTTATTGTAATAGTGTAGTGTTATTTTAGCTGAAAATTATCTTTTGTTTTTCTTTTAAAACTTTATTTTTCTAGTATTACAAACCAGTGATTGTTATTTTTTTTCTAACAACTAATATTTGTACAGATTAGTTAGTTCGCTTGAGGTAAAGCAAAGAAGAGTTTATAAATCATTTAGTGATCTTTTAGTTGAAATTTGAAGTGTTCTTATCAAATACATGGTCGGATAGACCTGTGTCCTAGACAGATATATATATATTATTCATGCATCGTTTAGCATAAATGAAAGTATTTCCCACGGTTTTTGGCCTTCATTTGTAATAAAAAGAAATTATTGGTGAACGTGTGGTCGTCAAGATGCGTTGAAGTGCATGCGTAATATTCTCCTATTAAAGGACCAACCTCGGCTTGTAGGTGCTTGGTTATGACTTATGAGACATGAGTGAAGAAAATTGAGGTGTTTATATACATACATACATACATTGCGGACATCAAATAAAATCATAATAATCGAAGATGTATACTGTATGAACTCAATAAGTTGTCTTTATTTTTGTATGCTTTTCTAGTTCTGGTCAATTAGTATTTACAAAGTTTGTAGTAGGATTAATGTACTTTAACCTCCTTTTTCCATTTATATTCCGTCATTCGTAGGATCTTCATCACAATTGAAAAATCCCAGGAGTAATACTTTATCACAAATGTTAGAACTGAATGGCTCACAAACTTATAGATGAATGTATCTTAAAAATTTTTTTTTTTTTTTTTTGGACAGTATTCGATAATGTAATTAAAAAAGGGAAACTCAAGTTAGGTAACCAAAATGTTTGATTAAGATTGATAATTAATCTGGTGATTAAAATATTATGCATTAATTAAGAGATACTAACTTCGATTTTTATTAAAACAAAAATGATTCTTATACCCAAATAACTCTCAAATTTATAGAAATTGCTTAACTAAAAATGTTACCTTGCATCTTTTTGAATAACCAAAGACAAAATAATAACAAATTGGTATTTAAAAAATATGAATAAAAGGTATATCATTCGATTTTCTTCTTAAATATTGGATATCTAGTTTTGATTTATCTTAAGAATACGAAATATATTTTCACATGCTTAGTTGAGAAGCAAGTAATTTGGCCCACACTATCTATATTATTATTATTTATTTTTTTTAAACAAAAAATGGCACTAACTCAAACCAAAAGTTTAGGAAAGAAACATTGAGATTTGAAACCTGCTTTTGGATGACGTGTCTTAAGACATATCCCCCAAGGGTAGCAGAGATTTTTTGAACTTCCCAGCAATCAAACCACCACCTACACCACCACCTTATTATGTCTTTAACACTCATCTTCCTAAAAATTGCAAACCTACACTAGATCTGTATCAACCTTTCTTGTTTCATCCAATTTACTATTACATCAATCTTCTAATTTGCTCGTGATCTTCTCACGCCTACTACCTTACACAGATCATTAGCATTCACTCTCATTTACTATTTACATTCATTACAATTCATCTCACCTTACATATGCATTCATTTGCACTGTTATGGATTTCTACACTAGAAAAAACCCACACACTAATGATGAACACTTCATCATCACCACTGATCCAAAATCTATTTACGCGCAATTTGAGGCCCAAAGTTGTACGCTAAAACCATCGTAGACAAGGGAATCGATTTTAACTATCTTAGAAAGAACATCAATAACTCCTAGGGAGTTAAGAGAAAGTTACATACTGAAAAAAGAGGTTTTAATACTTGCATCGTTACATTCGGATCTC
This sequence comes from Nemophila menziesii, assembly GCA_029959085.1. Lineage (NCBI taxonomy): Eukaryota > Viridiplantae > Streptophyta > Magnoliopsida > Boraginales > Hydrophyllaceae > Nemophila > Nemophila menziesii. The sequence continues at coordinate 139,942,935 of JARWIR010000001.1, read as the reverse complement.
AACAAGACCTGGAGAAAGTATGGAAAAATCGACATTGGAACTTGGTAGGGCGTCTTACTTCAGAAATGGGACACTGCAAAACTCTTCTCCAATTCTCAACTCACCATAACCTCCTTTATCATACAGATTCATGATATTTTGCCACTGCTCATCAATGAAGATAATGCTAATAAGATCATAGCTAAACTGGGAAAGATGGAGAAAATTTACTTACCTCCAATTGAAAATTCAAAGAACTCAGTGTCATTCGTATTTGATTTGATTGGAACACCTTCAAACCTGTACACGGATCATATACCATCAATCTATGCGAATGACAAAAAATTAGAAGTAATTTAAAATATGACTCTATGTTTTATGCTTCTTATGAAGGATGTTAGACCATGAAGAAGCCAACTGTCATAACAATGAAAAATTGCGTCTTAAGCTACGGTGTAGATCTCGGTTTTGGGCGCTAGGCGGTCGACTGGGGCCTAGCGCCTAGGCAGAATTACACGGGGCCTAGGCGAAATTATACGGGATTGAATTCGACGTGTAATTTTGTATATTTAGTAATATATGTAGTAATTATAGAAATTTTAACTATTTAAGTCATAAAATTCATCTAACAACACTATAGTAAATATAAAAATACTAAAAATCGAGTTATAATATCAACTAAAGAATTCTCGAGAATAAGGAAAATAACAAAAAGGTCTATGCGGCCATGTTTTTCCATTAATCGGTGCCTAGGCAGCCATATTTTGTCATTAATCGGTGCCTAGACGGGCTAAGCGCCTATTCTACGACGACTAAGACGCTAGGCAAAAATACCTAAAATTTTAACTAGGCGTAAGCGGCTTAGAGGGGAGTTAACGCATAGGCGCGGAAATCTACATCATAGGTCTTAAGCTCACTAAACACATTCATGGTTTCGAACCAAAACCTACAAAACAAAAAAACCAGTTCAAAAAGCTTTCCAAAATCCACAACCGAGATATAACCCACCACCGAGTCACAACTCTACTCATCAAAATAGATCTACTATTGAACCGATTCAAACCCCTGAGCAAAAAGAACAAATTTCAAATTCTGATTTGACCCCACACCTTTAATTTAATGCCTCTGATAACAATATAGATATCGAGCAGCGCAAAACTGGCTGGAGGAGCAATTTGGGTAATTCGTACAACTAGAATAAAGAAAAAAAGAAGAGAAAGAGGGTCTGACTTGACCTCTATTCGTGAAAGGCTTATCCAAAACAAAAAAGAAAATATATCGACTCTTAGTCAACCAAAGTCTTGGGCAAAAATAAAAAAAAGAAATCAGGAACAATATATTTTCTCTACCAACTCATCAATCCATCCTTTTTAAATCATTTCAACAAGCCATTCTAAAGACTTAACTTTAGATTTTCCCCAACCTAAAGGAATACCAAGATACTTACCAAGATCCTCTAACTTCTTCATTTTGAGTTGATTAGAGATATTATTTCTGATATCAATATGAGTGTTTTTGATAAATAGAACTCCGCTCTTATTTAAGTTTATATTCTGACATGTAGCCAATCCATACCTATTCAGAATATAAAGGAAAATATCAATGTTATATTCATTAGCTTCCGAGAAAAAAAAGTTATCATTTGCAAACAAAATATGTGTAAGTACAGGAGCAACTTTGGCAATCCTCATCCCTTTCAGTTTACCTGTATGAACATAATATTCAATTAGTGAGGTAAGATCTTGAGTAACAAGACAAAAAGATAGGGGGACAAATGATCTCCCTGTCTTAACCCTTTTTTTAGAGCATTTATATAATGAAGATCTCCATTTATCTATGCTTTATAGGAAACAGATGTGATGCATTTCTCAATCTAACTGAACCAATTTGAATGGAATCCCATTTTTCTCAAAAAATCAAGAAGAAAATCCCATTAAATATTCTTATAATTCTTACTAATATCAGCTTTAACAACTATATTAGATTTTTTTTTTGTTCTTTTATTTTTCAGCAGAATGACTAGCCTCCTGGGCTATAAGGATATTCTCAAAAATTGATCTCTCAGGTATAAAAGCAATCTGAGTTTTAGAAAGCCAAGGTTGAAGCCTATTAGCTAATATTTTATAAATAATTTGTTCATAAAATATACACATCTTATTGGTCTAAATGCATTATTCATGTCAGGATTGGTGCATTTCGGAATAAGGGCAATTATTATGCAGTTAATATCATAAAGAGAATAATTATTCATAATAAAATCAGGCACAAGTAGGGGTGGAAATCGAAAGGAATGGATCGGAAAAAAGTCTTTCGGAAAAATTCCAATTTTTTTCGGAATAGATTTTTTCCATTCCAATTCCTATCCAATTTTTTGGAACTGGGAAAAACAATTCCGAATTTCAGAATTTACCGGAAATTCGGAAATTTCGGTACAAAAATTTCAGAACATTTGGTTCGGAAATTTCGGAATTTTGGATTCGGAATTTCGGAACTTTTGGTTCGGAAATTGCGGAAGTAAGGTTTATAAATCGGTATAGTAGTCTGAAACTTACACGAAGAGTAACAACAGTTAAAAACTAAACTTATAAAATTTAGGGAAAATGACCCAAAAAATCAAAATAATATTATTTTCAGCCCAATAACATCAATGACAAAATTTCTGCCCAATAAAATCATCGATAGAATTATTTTATACATTATTTGACTATACTATCCCTACTTATGTTATACATTATTCGTCGCGTTGACAGGATTCGTCGAGTGATGGGAATCGTCCGTGACGGGAATCGTTGTGTGACGGGAAAATCGTCCGTGACGGGAATAGTTCTTATGGTGTAAGGGTAAATATGTAATCTTATGATAGCAAATTAATAGATGATTCTTTGGGGCAAGTATAATATTATTTTGATTTTTTGGGGCATTGACCCTTAAATTTACACGAAGAGTAACAATGGTTAAAAACTAAACTTAAAATTTACATGAAGTAACAAAGTAACAGTAGTTAAAAAATGCTAAGCCAGTTACTTTTCCAATTACATGAAAACAAATGATGCAAAAAAGTCTCGAAAAATGATCCTATAATTTTGTTCCAAAGAAGTCTGGCCTCCGAGCCCAAAAATGATCCTGCAATTTCCTATAAGTTAGAAAAAGTGCGGAAACAATGTTGTATAAGTTATTACAGAAAATGTGAAAACATTGCTTCAGCATTTTGAAAAGAAGATTACACTAGGCATTGTTGGATTGTCTTTGTTTCGACCATAAGCATCATTGAAACGGTTAAGGATGTTAAAGTAGTTAACAATATCAACAGGTTTACGGGCATTTTTCAGTGATATGAAATTTGTTGGCAAAGGCATGAATATGTTCATCTGTTGAAGGTTTTCTTACAGACATTAGTAATAATAGAAGGAAGAGAAGATAATTGCTGAACCTATTAAGAAGATACTTAAGATTTTTTTTTGGGATTAAACAAATCTTGAGTTGATATATAAGTATACTTTTCAATTTGGAAGTATAACTGGACAGTGGATACAGAAGCCAAGTTGATTTTCGAGCTCTAAAACTTTTCAAGGACCCAAAGAAACATGCCATTAATTTTCGTGTTTCAAATACTTCATGCAATATTATTTTGAAATATAATTTATCATTCAAAAATAAAATCGGATCGGAAATATAATTCGGAAATAAAACCGGATCGGAAAACCCGGAAATTTCAGAAATTTATATGTAGTTCCAATTCCGATCTGATTTTTCGAAAAAATCGGAATTTCGGAACCTTAAAAATCTGTTCCGAAATCGGAATTTTTGGATCGGATAAGTCGAAAATCAGAAATTTCGGATCCGATTTCCACCCCTAGACACAAGTGGAGGGGCCTAGGGTGTGATAAAATAAGATATAAATAACGTGCAAATAACACCCTAAAGCTACACGGTTCCGCAAGTATACAGATCATATGCAAGTTTTAGTTAAATAATTAAGATTCGTTCCGCAGAGACTACGAAGGTTAGAGGAATCTTATGCAATAATCAAGTGCAAATAAATTAAAGTTAGAACAACTAAACGCAGATAAAAGTAAAGATAAATAGATGTTTGTTTGATTTTCTAATTAAACTAAATTAAGACTAAGAATTAAAAGACAGGAAATAAATATGAAAGAGAAGTAATATGAGAATATAGCTCGAGTTATTAGCATGTAATCCCCACTAGTTTTGCCGTTCTAAACATGTAAGGGTGAATTATATAGTATTTCAATAATCGGTTCCAATTCGCTATCGGTAGTTTCAAATAGGATTTACATGTGTCAATAAGGCTTCCTAAGCAAACTTTTCCTGTAATTGGTAAATAGTCACAAGAACTAAACCATAGTGATTATCTAGCTAGGTTGGGTTGTCAGATCAGACCTAATACTAGACGTTATGTGCTAAACATGTAATTAAACACCGTTGTCAATGGTGACCTAACTACTAGATGGTAATTCTATATGGTCGCGATCCACAATAACACAGAATATAAATCCAAACACATAAACAGAGAATAAAAACTATAATTCTATTTAAAACATTAAATTCCCAAATTAGATAGATGTCAATCAAAACTAGGGTTCATACATATATGCTAAAAACTCAAGCTAAATAAATTTAGTTCATGAAAGAAAAGAAAGAAATTACAAATTTAAAGGTAGAAGAAGACATTGTGATGAACAGCTCCTTCCAGACTTCTCTCTTGTGTTGTAAGCTTCCTCTTGGTTTAAGGTTTCACTAAGGATGATTTAAGAGTGTTAAGAGGCTGTATTTATAGTGTCTAGGTTGACCTAATTCGTTTTTTAGAGATAAGGCCAAGTGATGGACTCCAAGCCCACTCAAATTCGTATGGATAATTACTGCTGAACTGTTTTGGGTATATCTTCTTTGTTATTGGTCAGTGTTTGCTCCATAATATACTAAAAGAATCCTCAGAGAATTATCTATGTCTCTATGAAAGGGAATTACCAAATTCGGCCTATTTCTTGGGGTAATCGCTACTTCTTTAGGGTTGCTGCAGAATCTCAGATTTAGGCAGCTTTTCCTTTTCCATGTTTTTAGCCTTTGTTACCATTATCTCCAATTTCCATGTAAATCTCTTTCCATAAGTTGTAGTCTTTGACTTGGACTCTAATTAATCTCCATAATTATCTTTAAAGCTTCACACTAAATAAACAATTAAACCCAATATGCTCTAAAAATATTATGTTCCTAAATCAAGACTCAAACTAGGAAAGTGCACTAAACTAAGCTAAATTCAACCTATAAACTAATAAATAAGCCTAAAATGATGTCTCGGAAATATATTTTATTATCACAAATGAGGAGACATCAACAACCCTAATAAGATCAAGTGTAATGAGGTTCCAATATTTTTGTTTAAAAGAAGCCACCAAACCCATGAGGCCATAAGTATTTATCACTACTAAGGGACAAATAGCATTTTTGAGCTCATTTTCATCAATAGATTTAATCAGATCAAGGTCTATCTCAGTAAAAAGTGTATTATTAACACAACTCAAATTAGGGGCATAATCTCTGGGACCTGCATTTTTTAACATATTATTATAATAAAAGTTGATCTTATTAACAATATCAACTTTAGAATGAATCCACTCGCCACTTTCAAGTTTGAGCCTACAAATTTTATATCTAGTCCTCTTAACTTTAGTAATGGCATGAAAATATTTAGAATTTTTATCCCTTAACTTGAGCCAAAAGGTTCTAGACCTCATAGCCCAATAAAGCTTCTCTTTTCTTTAGTAATTTTCCAACACAATAGCCAAGTTATTTAAAGATGTTTTATTACTATTAGAGTATTGGGTATTGTTCAACTTTTCCATCTTAGCTAGAGTTCTTTTAATAAGAATCCTATTATTTGAAACTCTTTTTTAAGCCTAAAGAGGAACACTTTTGTCAATTCTATTCAACTTAAACTTAAGTCTTTGGATCCCTCTCCCCCAAGCAAGAAACAGAGATTACCAAGTATCAACAATAATATCATTACAAGAATTTTCTTGTATCCAACCCTTTTCAAGGACAAAACTCTTCTTGTTCTTGGTTTGAGGGATTCCAAGATTAAGAATAATGGGACTATGACCAGATCCTGTAGGACGCAACAAAACATCCCAAGAGTTTGAAAACTTAATCATCCATTCCTTATAAACCAATATCCTGTCAAGCACTTTTTTGATCAGCTGATTTCCATTTCTTTTGTTAGACCAAGAAAAATTACAACATTTAGAAGAAAGATCGAATAATTCGTTACTACAAATAAAATCGTTGAACCACTTCATAGTTTTTTTTATTCAAATTCTCAGGTTCTCCTTCTAGCTTTTCAGGGGCATATCTAATCAGATTATAATCTTCCATAATATACCGACACTTATGAAAAGGTTTTTTTATCAGAGATTTTTTTTTTAGAAATTCTTTATCAATTTCTACAGTAGGACCATAAACAAAGGATATTTCACACAATACTCTCCTAGGGTCATCATAGCTACCGTGAGTCAAGTTCTTATCGGAACTTATAAAAATTAAAAAAGAATTTAATTTAAACAAAAACCACTTATCCCCATAGAGCCCCTATAATCAAATAATCTTTTTTTCCGATATAAAAAAATCCGAAAAACAATTAAGAAGTAAAATCTTCCTACTATAATCAAATAATTTTTGTATATAGAAATGAATCAGTTGATATTATATTTACGTATTATATTAATCTTTACTGGTTGTCTCCATCCTCTCCTTTATTTTCCTAATAGTAATCTTTATAATCCCTTTTTTTTTGAACGAATGGTAATCTTTAGAGTAATGATATTTGCTACTCCCTCCGTTCCACTGAAATTGTCCACTTACTAAAAATAATGTTCCAAATATATTGTCCACTTAGAAGTTCAAGACACTTTTTCTCCTACTTTTTCCACTATTACCCTTATTAAAATATTGAAATTTATATTTCCAATACACATTTAAGATATCAAGATACTTTATTAGGGGTATTTTTGTAATGGTGAATGCATTTATTATGTTTCTTAATATATGTGAAAAGCTAAGTGGACAAATTAAGTGGAACGGAGGGAGTACCTTTTTTTATTCACTTTTATATCATCTCCGGCGTAAAAGTTCTAAGCACTAATTAGAGTGTTTCTTTTTCTTAATTTTTTTTTTTTCTCTTTAATTTAATGCCATTTGAGATGACATATAAGAAATAATACAAAAGTGAATAAAAAAAAGTAACAAATATTATTAGTCTAATAATCAAATCCTTATAGTCTACGTATTATTTCATATTATTATAAATATTACATTGGCCAAAAATAAATAGATAAGTAACTTATTTCCTGATCCACTATGATAAATGGACAGATGGTTCCCGTGTTTAGTTGCCAATGCTGAATCGTTAGTATTCAATTAAAGAAAAACGCTGAGTAGTGTTTTCCAATTATTTTGGTACAAGAAATGCTGAATATTTTGTAGTGGTAAATATAGTCTACTACATCATTCTTCTATTTTGTAGTGGTAAATATAGTCTAATAGACTATTCTTCTATTTCGAACAAAACAAAAAAAAGACAATTCTTCAATTTGAACAAAAAAAAAAAAAGACTATTCTTCACGGAATATTATTTAATAGTATTACTAATTCATATGCCAACTGTTATCGTTCATGTGCAATATAATAATTATTTTAGACATCGGTTCAAGTTATTTTCAACGGAACCAAAATATTAACAATTTATTATACTAGAATCGTACGTATTAGCCACTTAAGATTTAGGGTCATCACTTTGTTTCAAACATATATTACTAGATTGGATAATCAAAAACCTAGTCAATGATTTAATTTAAATAATTAATTAAACTTAATTTAACAAATAACCTCATACTCTAAAACTTATTAATAAACAAATATGTTTATGTTCTTAAATTATAAACAATTATTATTAAAAATAATAATATTTATCATCTTTTTTAATTTATTTTATATCACCTCTATGTGAAGATTTTAAATATCAATAAATACAAATATTAATAAATACTTTTTTTTTCTTTCCATAATTTAATGTCATATAAAATAAAACATAAAAATAATATTAAGATGAATCTAATAAAAAATGATAAATATCATTATTCTATTATTAAATCTAATAAATATACTATATATAGATATATATGCTTAATCTATTTTTAACCTTTTTTTCATAATTGTTATACATCATAAATCATGCCGGATTTCCATTTTATATTAATGGTTTGTGAAAGTTTTGTTTCAAACATAAATAAAAATTGTCCAAAAAAAAACATAAATAAAACAAAACAAGTTGTTCGTTAATAATTAAAGGGTGATTGACTGATAAAGTCCACAGATTATTGTCAGTTACCCATCAGATCCAACCCACTTAAAAAGTATGGATTGTCTTGCTGTTCTATTAATATCTTTTGACTTACCAAAACTAATTTTTAATTATATGCAACCAATCAATTAATATCAAAACGAAAAAAGAAAAAATTGCCAAAAATCATTAAATTAAAGTACAAGACAAAACGAATAAAACAAATAGAAATAAATAATTATATATCTTTAATATTTTTTTATTGAAACCATGGTAATCATATCAACGTCCAGTCTGTCGTATATAACCCATTCAATCCTATACACACACCACCACAACTACCCAAGTAACCCATCTTTTTTTCATACTGTCCAAAACACCAGTAATTACAACCCACCGATGTTAACTAGCATACCACTAATATTCCACACATAACTCATCGGAAACAGAAGATTATATATTTCATGTTAATTACAATCCACCGAGTTAACAAGCACACCACTAATATTCCATACATAACATCAGAAACAGAAGATTGAATATTTCATGTTACTTACAACCCACCGATGTTAACTATCACACCACTAATATTCCACACATAACCCATCAGAAACAGAAGATTAAATATTTCATGTGCAGTGTGTATACCCCATTGTTTTTGCATGTTACACCATCACAAGTTAAAAAGCACACTATCACAATTTCCTAGTCTTTGAAGCTGCTCATGCGACAGCTGGCCGATCAATTTGTATTTCAAAAACTTCTCCTTCGATTTTGCCATTCCCATTGTGATAGCTGTTTTTCGCTTCCGGGTTGACCAGCTAAGAGGACACCTCGACCGGCGACGTCCTGGACCATTTTAACTATCACGCTGGTGGCTTTACGGGTCGAGGTTTGGCCCACCATACCTTCAAATACTTGACGTGCTTCCAGAGCTGAGTCTAGTCCCAGGTCGCGGATATAGAAGTCGGCTTCGATTCTTTCTATGTGTCGCTAAGTCACGCATCTCTGAGATCTTTATCTCCGTCATTGTTGTGGTGACGTCGTACAAAGATGGCAGGATTGTATGCTGGTGATGGTTTTGAACAGCCATGTTTGTATATAACAATGTGTGATTATGAAAAAATGGAAGATTTATGGGGTAGAGAAAAAGAGAGAGATTTGAATATATGAATAATTTCTTTTTTTATTGTGGGATTAATTAGATATGATATAAAAGTAGAATCAGTTACAAAAAAATATATATGGATTGAGATCATTATGATCAATTAACTATAGGGGTAAGGATGGTATATCTATTAAAATGATGTACCTTCCTGGGGTGAAATAATAGGTTAGACTATTTGGGGTTGGGTTATTGGGTTTGTAGACCTTTTAAGGTAATATCTCATAATAAAAATGAGAAATGTGGAATCACCAAAAAATAATTATTTAATTATTACGGTACCACCTATGATATATATTCTGAATGCTCCAATCATAAACTTGTTTAAATTCATCTAACAAAATTGGAAAATTTAAATATTTAATATTCAATTCGTCTAAATTTAAATTTGAATAGTTAAAAACTTTAAGTTAAATAAATAAATTTAAACAGATATTTATCTTGACACAATTCATTTACATCATAATTAGATATAATAAATATTCTTATGATGTCGATTAGTAAAGCTTTTATTTTTATTTTTACATGGATAAAGCTTCTTTAAGAATTACATTTTTTCTTTGTTACATAGGAGAGCCACTTTGAACTCGGAGTCATTGACTCGGTTCAAACCTGCACCACTAGATTAAATGGCCAAGGCCCTGGCCAGTGAGCTAATCCAAAATGATTAATTACATTTTTTTGTACAAGTACTCTATCTTCGCCTCATGTTTTTCTTAATGCCAAAAATTATGTTTATATTTTGTTTATTTGACACTAAACAGCGTGTTGCCTTTAACAACTATAATTATAGTCGCTAAAACTTAATTTGGTCTTTAACGACTACATGTCGTCGCCTATATTTGGTCACGAGTAATCCGTCATTAAAGATATTTATGCGACTAAATTTTTTGACGTAGCTGTTGATGTCCAAGATTTATTCGCGCCTACTTTAGTAGTTGCAATTTAACTTATTAATAGCGACAACATTAATGTTCCCCTAATAGCAATAATAGCAACTACTTTGTTTACATTTTTTGTGACTATAATGTAGTCGCTAAGGTCCTTTTTTTTTAAAAAATAAATTGATTTTTAAATGTTTGAATTTTTGAATTTTTGAATTAAGTAAAATTTAAATAAATAATTAAAAAGATTGAATATTTAACAAAAGTCAACATCAACTTAAATAAAAGTTAAAACAGAATAAAAGTCAATACAAAGATAAAATAAAGTCAAAATACTAGAGCCAACATACATCAAAACGATCAAATATAATATTAAAGATCATACAGACGATCAATATCTTCTTAATCTCTTTCATCTTCAGGGGCTTTCCGAGTTCTAGATTGTTTGGTTGAGTGAAATTGGCTAAAGTTAGGTTGAGATTGCGTGTCAGATCCCTTCTTTCACCGTCACCATCGTGATTTCTTGACAAAACGTCAGCCACCTAATCGTAATCCCAATTATTAAATATAAATACTTCATCATATTATCCAAAAATTTTTATTAATAAATTATTTAATTACAATGAAATAAAGGTTTGTTTTAACTAATCACTAAAAATCACATCCATGACATATTCTTAGATGTTCTGCCACCCAAAAAATACATATAATCACGATCATGACCAATACAAAGCATACAAATCCTACATTTATATACTACTTAGTGTCTTTTTATTTTTAATTATCGTTTTTAATACGAGGAGTCGGTTCATTAGCGGAACTGTGGTGGAATAAAAATAGTGTGCATCAAGTTCATACACACCCCGATTGTAGTGGTAAGGGATTTTATCCAAACATATCCTACACGTTCAACAAAAGTCTCGGTAAATGCCCGCCTATTAAGGACTCTAGTGGGAGTATCCGGGACCCTGGTGCATCTGTCATCTAAGAATAAGTATTGCTAATTAATATTACATCCGCCCATCAATGTTTGTCATACTTTTTATTTACACAGATTAAAAAAAGCAATTAATTCATTCTATTTTTACTAAGCTACCCTCAACCAATTAAGTAAATGAATTTAATGATGATAAACTTTTGAATATAAAATAAGGATAAAATTGGTAGAAATGTAAAAAAGTTCCTTGGTATCTTAAATGGACAACCTTTTGTGGACATCTATTTTTAGAAATTGTGACAAACATTCATGGACGAAGCGAGTATTAAATATTACAAACATGTCCCTAAATAATTAATAATATTACAATCCGATGAATAAATTAATAAATATTAAATCCTCAAAAGAATAAATATAAAATATATTCAATTAAATATATTAATAAATAATACAATCCAATAAGAATCTGTAATAAAAACTAACAAGTTAGTCCATTATGTAAAAAAAAATCTAATAAATTTTTTCATTTTAGGCTATTAACTTTACAAAATTATAATTTGGTCCTTTATATTTTAAAAAAGTGTTTTTTATTTCTTAAACTTGATGAAATTAATCGTTAGTCCTAACTTTTAAAATATTACATTTTAGTCCTATATTTGTATACAGTTATATTTTGGTTCCTAAATTTTAATTAAAAGTTTATTTTATCACTATATCTATTAAAATTTCAATTTAGTCCTTTTTTAAAGAAAAATTCCTTTTAGTCCATTTTTTAATAAAAAATTTCCTTTTACTCCTTTTCTTACAATTTTTTTCTTTTAGTCCTTTATTTTCCAAAAACTTCCTTTTAGTCATTTATTAACTAAACAACTACTTAAACACTAATTCTATACTAATCATAGCCACATAATTCTTATAAACTCTAATTTTATAACCTAAAATAATTTTTTATCAAATTAATTTCAAAATACACTATTACATAACTATTTGAACACAATACACATCAAAAAAATTATAAAATAACTTGTATTATATTCAGAATACATTAATTTCAAATTAAAATTAAAAAAAGTTATAGGAAAAATGTAAAAACAAAAAAATACAAACAAAAACTAAAATCCATACCTTTTACGTGGATATTTGACTTTGATGGTTGAAGATCATATGTCAATGACAAAGAATCACATACAAGCACAAGATAAACAAATAGGTTATATTATTGAAAATATAAAATTAAAAGGATGTTTTAACGATATGAATCATTACCTTAAATGTGTTTATGATGCTGAATTTGCTTGGATTCGGCTTCGATTGTGTGCTAAAATGGATTTGCTCTCGTTTGAGATTTTTTAGTGTTAAGAAATATGCAAAAAATGAAATCGGGAGGGTTTTATAAAAGTTTGTTATTAGCGACTACATTTTGTAGTCGATATGGACCGAGAAGTCGCCGCTATATACCTTAGGGATGAAAGTAGCCGCCCAATCCGATCAAATAAATTTTTGAATGTATTTAGCGACTACATTTATAATCGCTAATGACCAATTGTTTTTAGAGACTAGTTCTTACACATAAACTAGTCGCTAAAGAGTTCTCTGTCATTAGCGACTACAAACTGTAGTCACTAATGACAGAAATATCGTCGTTATTATTCATTAATCGTGACGGCAAACATTGTCTCCTAAACAATTGGTCAACAACAACTACTTTTGACAGATAAAAAAATAAATCAAATAGTAATTAAAACCTATAACGACTACATCTTTATTATTCGCGACTACATCCTCGCTAATTACAATAGAAATACGTGACTACTTTTGTAATCGGGGGAAAGTTTTAGTCGGTAAAAAAGATGCATAGCAACTACACGAATGTAGTCGCTAATGACGCGCGTTGTAGTAGTGTGAATCTGATTACGTCTTTTTTCTAATTGTATGTACAAAGAAATTGCTAATAAAATATACCAAACCCAAAAAATTATATTCTAATAGGTTTACTTGTATAGCTTGTTTTATTAAGTTCTAAAATAGTTTATATTTATTATTATATGCTTATTGTACATTTATATTCACCATTCATTATCAAAAAATTAAAAAAGAATAAATACAATTTTATTACTGAATATACACGCATATCATAATCAGATTGTTATTATAACCATTTTGGAAGATTATAAAGAGCAAATCTATAATCAATTAGGTAGTCTTTCCCATTGGTAATAAACTCTTATTCTGTTTCAGATATGAGTCTTTTTCACTTTAATGATGAATCTTTTTCGTTTTTCAATTACATAGCCTACCAAATGGCTAAACATCTTACTAAATGAGATATACAACCCACCTAATAATAACACACAATCTACCTTGAATATTCAACCCACCAAGTCGGGCATACAACCCACCTACTGATAACACACACCTCACCAAATACTAACGCACAACCCACCAAATAATAACATCGTCAATTTCATTAGCAATGTTGTGAACAATTTTATCTACTGGGCTCTCGCGTTCTTGTTTTGTTGAAACTTCAAATAGGTTTTTTAATAGTGCCGAGATGTACGCCTAAGTGATCTATTTCCCTTAACGGCAGGTTTCGTCAGAAAAGAATTTTTCATTGATTTACCTTCGCTCACTGGGCTCTCGCGATCTAATTCCATTGACTCGTCATCTTGTGTTGTGTGAGTGATAGCATCACGGAGGACGACAGTTTTTCACCGTCGAAGTACAAGTCATGCGCGGTGAATGTATTCATCGTCGAAGAACACAGTATGGCGACCACATATGTTGTCGCCAGTATGTTATTTGCGACTACAAGGTGCCTACTTACCCACGATGAATATGTCATCACTGGTAACCTTTTTTTAATCATTGTTTATATTTTTATTTGTTTTTAAATTTTGTAATTAAGATTTGTTTTTCTTATATTTATTAAATGACAAAAAATCTATTGGAACAAATAATAATATGATTTATCTAAAGTAAATTAAAAGTCGATCGTATAATTACAATTGGTTAAATAATTTTAGAAGTCGACAAAAAAATTAAAACATCAAAAATTTGAAATTAAAAATTATTAATACAATCCTGTAAAAATATTAATCAATTATTCGATAAATCTTCATCTTCTTCCTCTTCAAGATATCTTTCAGAGCGACCATTGGCTGACGCACCGGGAGTAGTACCGGAAGGAGGGTTAGAAGGAGTACAGGTGGATGCGGCGGGGTTGTAAGTCGATAGGCCCTCAACCGCCCTAATCAAATTAACCCAATTTAGTGCTTTACTCAAATCTTTGAAGTTGTATGTGGGATAGGTAGCAGTTGTGGATCTAGATTTGGCAGCCTCCGACACCTATGGCTATGGCGGTTGTCCCATCGAGATCAAATAGTCGTTGATGGCCCCCATCATCCTGTTCATATACCACACCAATTGATCGGATGATATAACAGCATGTCTTAAATGTTTGTCCTTCGAAGGGGCTCCAACACTAGGCGCCCAACGTCGTGTCCCTTCACCCATACCTTTGCGAGAAGCGTCGAGTACATCATCCACCCGATTCTTTTTTGTCAAAGTAGGTATAGATGATGACGATCTAGATTGAGTCTGCGTTTCCTTGACTCGTTCACACATAATGGATCTCAAAGCCTCATGTTACATGAAATAAATAAATAGCAATTAATAAAATTTCAAACGTGGAATAAATAATTGAAATTTTATTATTGTTTAAATACTTACATCTAATATTTTGTACCGATCTATCCTTCACTCACTTCTTTCTTTGTCATTGCCGACTCTGTAGAAGAAGTCCACCATGGGAGGAAGGGGTAAATCCTGCTCTTGACCATCAACCAGTTCCCTAATAACCACTAGGTTCATCTCCCATCCTTTTTCATTCAAGGGTCAAAGTGTTAGAAACATTCAAGAAAAAAATTCATGACTTAATATGCTTACCATAAACATTTCCTCCCACGCCCGGGAGTAAGTCTTCGAACCGGTACTACTCAGGCATTTTTGCTTTGCCCGGTTAGCCGTGTTCTTCTCATCCCGATCATGTTTTTTAACAAAACAAATATATTAAAATAATAAAGTATATATATTTATAAATTATTAGTAAAGACAATATTATTTGTGACTTTAATGTACCCCACATTTCACAGTATTACAACCCAATTCTCGGGGGTCTAGTCTTTCAGGATTTTACCTGTGCGGTAATAGGTCTTCTTCATGCGATACTTAAATTCATTGTAGCACTGGGAACATGTAAATTCTATGTTGCCGGAGTTGTTCGGCCAATCCAGCCTTTTTATTAAATCGTCGATACAAAGGAATTCATGTTCACAAATATTTCAAGTCCTAGTATTCCTATATAGTGGGTATGAATACGATAAAATTTTTAGAGAAGGAAAATTACCCGTAGTCAAACGCGAACTTGCTGCAGCATCAGTGGGGGGACCTTTTACCAACTCCCAAAGGACGGAAGGACCTTTTCACAAACCATGAGCCCGATCGTCCGGCTCACGTGTTTTCCATATTTTGTCCTTGGATTCCACATCTTATCAAAGACACAGAAATCGACAAGGAGATAACTTCACTCCCTCTGCATCACCATATAGGTTGACCGCAGTGTTGCCCGTCCCCTGGGTTTTTTAGACTTTTTCCCTATTATAATACATAATTAATGCAAAACAAAAACAAAATAAAATAGATCATCCACGCTGCGCTACAACCTGAGATAGGTTGATTCAGATGCGTGGTGGATCTTGCCCATTTCCGTCACCCGTGGGCTTGTGGCATAATCATGACAATCTGTATCTAATATTTTGTTTTAAATACACTGAAGCCCTAAAATATATTTCAAATACATTGAAAGCCTAAAATATAATATATTTTAAATGCACTAATGCCCTTAAGTTAAATTTAAATACAATACAACCCTAAAAGTTTTGATTTAAATAAAGTAAGGCCCTAAAAGTTTATGTTAATTACACTAAGATCCTAAAAGATTATTCTAATTACACTAATACCCTATATTTTTTTTGATAAACCTAAGGCCCTAAAAATTAACAAAATTACACTAAGACCCTAAAATTTTATTATATTACAATAAGACCCTAAAAGTTTATTTTGATTAATTTAAAATCCTAAAATTTGTCAAAATTACACCAATGCCCTAAATTTTATCTTAAATACACTAAATCCCTTAAAATTTTATCTAAATTACACCAAGGCCTTAAATTTTATCTTAATTACACTAGGCCCCTAAAATTAATTTTAATTACACTAAGGACCTAAAATTTCTTATATTTACACTAAGGCCCTAACATTTATTCTAAATACAATAAAGCTCTAAATTTCAAATTAAATACATAAATTGCCCTACTTAGTGCAATTTCAAAAAAAATATGTCACATATTCATCTAACTTGCTCTTCCAAATTATTAAAAATTTCATAATTTTCCCTAAAAATTAAAAAAAAATAGAGCAGTTTTTCGCACAAATTAAACACAATAGTGACAACTAAAACACTCTATGAATATTCAGAATTAATAATAACATGATATTGAAAGAAATTTTATGATTTTTGAATTTTGTTTTAAAAAAGTAAGGGATGGAAATCGTACCTTGATTGGCGGAGATTAAGGTTGAATCAACGTTATACAATCACAACAACACGTAATCAAACAAAAAAAAATTAATGTTAAGTTAAAATTTTGAAGAAATAAATTAAAAACTCTTTGAATAGTTGCTTGTTTGAAAGATTTATTACATGTTTGATATTGGAATTGAAAAAAGGAAAAAAAATATTGTACTCATGGATTCTGATGAAAATTTAGTCCTTAGAGCACCTAATGGAATCAGTAACAGTAAAACCACCATAACATTGGAAAAAAAGTGGTGCAAAAACTTAACAGATAAGTCTTTATTAGTAAATACAAATGCATTCTTTTTACATGATAAAATTTCATTATCTGCTTGTATAATTAGTGATTTGAAGCGTAAATCAACACATGGATTTGATTGGTCTTTCTTATCAAACAGTGTAGAGAAGGATGAGTTACTAGGAGTGCGCAATGATTTAGTTTATGTTATCATTTCCATATTGAAGACATTCGAAGGTGTGTGACAATAAGATGGTTGTGGATATGCTCAACTCTCCAAGGCGACCCTAGTAATAAAACTTAAATTTTTTGTTAAGGATATTTTATCTTTATCGTGTAATAGATTAGTTAAGTTCTTTTACTTCCTTAGAAAGAAAAACTCTATTGCTGATTGGGTCACAAAGGAACAACTCTTAGGTTTCCTAGTGATTGGGTCACTAGATCACCTCCCCAGTTAGTTAGTTTGCTATTAGAAGCTCCCGTTCCTAGAGGAATCAGTTGAGCGTTATTTATCTTTGTAAGATTGCTTTAAACTTGATTTATATTATTAGTATTTTGACAAAAAAAAAAGGAATTGAAGGTTGGAAGCTCCAAATTTGTCGGGTGAAGATTTGGCACTTTGTAAAACAAATATTTGAGTTGTTTCGTTATGAAAGACTGTGGAGTTTTATAGTTGATGAGTCCTGGAGACGACACTTGCCGTCGACTGCAAGGACACATTGTCGTGAGTTACATGTTGAATTTGCATGCGAGAAGCACACCGTCAAAGGATTGGCCTCGAAAATTTTAGTTTTATTATCTGGGACTAACATGTCGTCGTGGATGAGAAAACGTATATGGTTTCGTGTTCATCATTAAAAACACGTCGTGAATGACATCCCATCTCTAGCGACGTGTTCTTCCTTTACTCGCAAGTACATGTCGTCGCCTATGATCAATAAATATTTTTTTCCTTTTTTCTTGAAAATAATTAAACCATTTTTTTTCCTATATTAATACACTTACTCATTATCAAGATATATAACATTTTATCGCAATAACACCAATTATAAAAACAACCCAAAAACAAATACGTTCTAAACGCAAATTATTTCGATAAAAATTACAAAATTAATAGACACTTGCATAATGTCTAGTCAGTCTCATACCCATCAATGATTATGTTATCGTAATCACTATCAATGTATATAGTCTCCTTGGTTGGATCATCTCGTACTTATCCAACGCGTCGTCATGTACTTCATCATCATCTTCAAATAAGTTCTCGTGTCCCAACAATGGAAGGATCAATCTTTTTCCCTTCACCATTAGTGAAACGTAATAACGAGTATACTAGGTCGAAGTTCATATCAACGAAAGGGATGTTTATAGGTTCTAGACCAGTGGCTATCTATTATGCACCCCATAAATGAGCGCTTTATCAGTGTAGGTAGTTTACTTCACATACAACTTTCCACCCTTCTGCGACTTCTTTCCATTATTTTAGCGATATAAGAAACCTTTTTTTCATGAGGGGATTAAATGTAGGGTCTTTACTCAACTAGAAAGAATATGCATTGATCATTGCTGCCCTGTGTTCTGATTATCTCCTTTTCTTTCTCTTGTCATTGTTATACCACTTACACTCGAACAACATAACTGAACAACCACCATCAAATTCCACCTTCACCATTTTGACTAACTCACTATAATAAGTTATTCCACCTATGATAGTACAAACTCTGTAGTCCTAAGTCACTCTCTTTTGTCCCTTATCACGCGTAACCCATTTGACCCCGTTCACAACACATAAATCAAATCTATATACGGGGCCATTCGACATGTTGGCCAACAAAATCATTTCATCGGAAGCAAATGGATCACTAGCTTTGTGCATTAAATACACATATCCACAACTAGAGTTATTAGTTGTAACAGAGACGAAGTAATGAAAAAAATTGATAACTTAATTACATTTTCCAAGAACCATTGACAAAATTTCTCTCGGTGAAGTTATTATATATCAGTGAGTCATAGCGTGGACTTGTGTTCCTTAAACATAAACAATAGTGTTAATATTTTTTAATAAGGTACTTTAATTAAATTATTTACATCATATAGGCTTAGATTTCATCGCAATTATAAAAGATGTACCAATCTATTTTTTCCTTCTCTTTGTATGGTAAAGTGCCAAACTCTATTTTTTTGATTGGCAGGAATAGACTCTTAAACATAGATAGTTGTTTGGGTTCAAGAATTGTCTCATCGTATCTACCTGGATTACAGAAATGCGTTCTTTCTTCTTCAATATACTGAGATATAAAAGTCAACGTTTCCTCTACAACGTATCCCTCGACGACTGAACCCTCAGGCCTGGCCGGATTCTAAATATATTCTTTAAGTTTACTCAAGTACTTCCAAAATAGGTACATCCAATGCATTTGAATCGGACCTCCTAACTGAGCTTCCTCGTACAATTGTATGACAAGGTGAATCATTATGTCAAAAAAGCGGGAGAAAAATGTCATCTCCAAGTTGCACATAAGTATGGCCACTTCAGTCTTTACCTATTCTAATTTTTCATACTTTGGATCTTTGTACAAACTTTTCTGAACACGTTGCACATCCCAATTATAGGATTGTTAATTGATTTATCATCAATAAGTCCTGGTATACTAACCATAAAAAGAAATTGTATCATTATGTGACATTCATTAGATTTTATACCGATGGCCTTCCCCAAATCACTCTGAACGTTATTCCTCAAATTAGACGTGAATCTATCGAGAAACTTCTGTGCCTTCAACAATCCAGAAACACATGTCGCTTTTCCAGGGGCATCACGTACTTTACGTGTGGTAGCATCACTCTACATCGGTTCTCGAACAACCACAACTCTTTCCTGAGACTCATATCTTTCAAATCCCTTCTCGTTTTTCATGTTATCTTTGATAATTTTTTCATCTATACCAACCACTTACCGAGCAACATATCACACACATTCTTCTCACAATGCATAACATCAATGTTATGTTTCAACAATTTTCCGACCAATATGGTAAACGATCAAAAATCATTTTTCTTCCAATTAAACTAACGAGGACCTGTTTTCTTTCTCGCATTGCCACCAAAGTCCTCGTGTTTACCAAGAAACACAATAGGCAACCCATCTAATTGCATCAGAGTATTGGCAGGTAGGGGTGAGCAAAACAAAACCGAAAAACCGAACCGAACCAAAAAACCAAAAAAACGAACCGAAAAAGCCGAAAACCGACAAAACCGTTTGGTTCGGTATAAGCTTTTTATAAAAACCGAAAAGTTTGGTTCGGTACGTTTTTCTATGCTAAACCGAACCGAAAAACCGAACCAAAAAAAAATATAAAAACTAAAACATTCTTGATTTTAATTTATATTCTTTAAAAGATTATGACAATGTGATAAGAAATGGAGTAATTTTTGAAAACAAAAATGTTCATATATGACATTTATCGCCCCTAAAAATGTTATAATATGCAACATATTTTTACATAAATCATGAGTCGATATATTTTAAAAAATACTTCGTTTATTAATATTTGTTGAAGGTAAAGCATTAACATTAAATTTTATAAATATTCCTTTAATATTATTATTCGTTTACGACTTATATAATATTTGAGTTCCAAAAATACAATTTCTTACATGAATCGATAACATTAAAATCTAACACTTCATATATGGATTTTCTGGAAAATAAAATGTCTCAAATTAAATATATCCAACTATCGAATAAAACATATACCAAAACCGAAAAAAACGAACCGAACATATAGAGAACCGAAAACCGATGAAACCGAACCGATGAAAACCGTTTGGTTCGGTACCGACCCCTTTAAAAACCGAATGATTCGGTTTCGGTTTCGGTTTCGGTTGCGGCCAAAAACCGAGCCGAACCGAACCATGCTCACCCCTATTGGCAGGACTATCTTTCCTAGGCGGTGCCCTGTGCTCGGAATTCACGTACAAAGATACATCTTTTCTAAACATATGCCTTACAGGCAACCATCATTTGTGATCAAAATAGAATACCACCTTATTCACACGCATGGACGGTGTAGAATTCATGCATTCTGGGCACGCTAAATTACCTTGACCCAACCATTTTGAAGTGTATGATCTAGCTGGGTAAATCATTAATCATTAACAACAAGCAAACTTTCATTACAAATTCTTCCTTCATATGTGCATCATATGTAAGGATCCACGTACCCCACAATATTTCCAACTCATCTATATCAGGCCAGAGAAATACATTCATATCTTTTCTAGGTGAACAAGGACCCAGAATCATCAAAATAAGCATAAAGGTGGATTTTTTCATACATAACCAAGACGTAAAGTTGTTGATTGTCAATATAAATGACCACATGTTATATGAGTTGTTCTGCATGGAGAAAGGATAAAACATGCAATGACTAAAACAAGGTGTACATTATGTGGTTCACTGGCAAACTCAAGATTCATCTCGTTAAACATTTTCCAACTAGTACCATCAATTGGATGACGCGACACGTCTCCATATGTACTCTTTCTGGTATGGTGCCAAATTATGTCTTTAGCTGAGTGCCTCGAAACGTACATTCTCTGCAACCTTGGCGCAATGGGAAAATAACACAGATTCTTAGGTGACACCTTTTTCCCTTTCTTCGAATCCCACATAGATTCAACACATACGAGTCAATACTATAGTTTTTTATTCTCTTTATAATATAAAACACAATCATTTAAACACACATTGATCGTGATGTATCCCATGCCCAAACATTTCAGCTATTTGTTGCACTTATCATATGAATAAGGTAAAGTATGACCTTTTAGCAAAACACAACACAAAAATTGAAGAAGTTCGGTAAAAAAAGTGTTTGTCCACTTTTTTTTCACTTTGACATGCATTAACTTGGCTATGAAATTCAAGGAACACATCATAACGAACCTAGAATACAATTTTGTCTCCATTTTCATAAAAACGCGTCGAAAAACCCATGACTCCAGCAACTAGGATTCTTATCACCCATCTTGGTGTCACCAATGACCCCTAATATTAGAACTAGGTCTTAAATCATCATACACATTCAACATTACATCATCAATGATTTGGTTATTCACGGGAAGTTCTTATTTTTCACGGCATTTCGTTCAAACCTCATACGCTGACAAAAAACCATATCTAAAAAGATCTGCTCTGACATCGTTAATATGAATTTTTTATTATTGAAACAACGATTACACAGACAAAAAATGAAATTAGTACTATCCATGTGTATTTTTGCAAAATTAATAAAATCTCTCACACACGGCAAATATTCTCTCGTAAAGAATTTTTTTGATTTAACTTAACTCTTATAAAAAACATCCATCATCTAAAATGTTACAAACATATAATTATATCCAAATAAAAATTAAAAATTAAATTTTAAAAAGAAGAATTATATCCAATTATATATTATAACCCTTAAAAACATACAATAATACACATTTCATTCACATAATCAAAGTATAGTAAAAACAAGTACTTAATTTAAAACAAAATAGGAAAAAGTTTAAAATTTTAAAAATACCTATTTTGGACAATTTAATGGAGCTTTTGAAGTAGAAGTAGGACCTATACGTGTATGATGGAGTTGTGAAGTTTCGTTAATGATGTGATTGAGAACGGGCCGAATTGAAAATTTTTGAGCAATCAATGGGGTAGGGTTTTAATTGTTTGGAGCAAAAGCACCATAAATGGTGTTCTGCCGTTTGATAGTTAAATACTCGTCACTTACTGGCAACGACATATGTCGTCGCCGGTGACCAAATAATCATCCCGGGTAATGAACAACCACGATGACATCAAAAGTTTTGTAAAAAATTATATCAACAACGAGTATGCATTCATTTATAATTTTTTTACTTCGATACAATCAACGTCGTCAGTAAGGAACTCAAAGAGGTGGCGAATTTTGTCATCGCCGAAACTTATTGGTTGCAAGACAGTTATAATGGCGACGATACACGTGTTATCGCGGATGTCGTGGTCGTGAATGATCATGCGTGGAGTAGTGACAATTATCTTTTATTAGTGCACATCAGGGTATTTTTGTCCCAGATTTGTAGTATTCTAGGTTTGACCTTTTAGATTATATATGTTGGATTACGAACCTTATAAATAAAAGAACATTAAAAAAAATTAATTTGAAATTTATATATTTACAATATGTCCTCAAATTATAACATTAATTCCAATAAAAAGAAATTTATATCTATCTTAAAGTTTCAGAACTTAAATAAGTAATATTTGTATAAGGATAATATTAATAAAATTAAAATAATTAAAAATATATGGAAAAATAAAGAAAAAGTAGACAAATAAAAAACAAATAAAATTAAGTAATGCATGCTAAGAATATAAATATTATAATTAACGGGTAAAATAAATATGTCTTCCGTCCATTTTTGTTTGTCCACCTTTTTAATGCACAAGGATTAAAAAGAGTATTTAATACTCTCCCTCTCTACACAAATGTCCTTAATTAATATACATGAGTACGTTTATTACAACAATTTTTCTACTATTTAATTAAGGGTAATATTGAAAAAAGTAGAGAAAAAGTATATTGATATCAGTGTTCTAAAACAAGGTCGCCTAGCCGACTAGACGCTCCAACTAGACGTTCCAAAGTGCGATCCGCCTAGAATTTCTTTCGAAGGTGACTCGAAGGTTCGTCTATGCATAATCTAATTAATAAACTACTCAATCAGATTAAAGGGTTGTCTAACCTAAAGACTAACTAGCATGCTAGCCCATAAATAACTAGTTCAATATAATCCAGTCCAACACCTAAGAAAAATATAAAGAAAAACTACTTAGGTTAGAGTTTGAACGCGCGAGAAAATTAAGAAGGTAGGATTTTTCAAATTTCAAGTCTAGATTTCTTGAATTGGACATTTGTAGGTTAATAATAATGAATTGTTATTATTTTATAATAAAATATATGATATATATGTTAAATTGGTTTATTTTAAGTATATTAGGATGTAAATGTTACTCAAATCGTTATATTAGTCATATATATATTTAATATAAAATAATATAAAAACCGTCTAGGTAAAGACCGCTTAAATTCCGATTAATAGGTCGCTAATCTTCTAGGCGCTCAAAAATAGTCGACCGCCCTAGTACCGCCTATATCGCCTTTTAGATTCATGATCGATATTGAGAATGAGACCAACAATATTGGATACCCTATTTTAGAAAGTTGGACAAATAAAAATGTACGAAGAAAGTAAGAGTTAACCATTAGTTTAATGGATCAAAGTCTTAATTATCTCTTTATAGGGGCTCTCGCATATAAAAAAATTAAAATTAAAATAAGAGTTATACGTACTCAAATATAAATACTATGAATAGCATTTTTCCTCTTTTAAAAGTATACTCTTTGGACTTAAATAATCGCTCCTCAGTATCTGTGACGCAAAGTCCCAACTCCTATCAGATAAAGATGTAAAAGGATGAATAGTTAAAACCCAGTACAAGATAATGTTGACAGTTTTTTCTCCAAGTCAAATGTTAAGAGTTGAGAACGTGATTATCGCTCTATAAATACTCATTGTCCTTAATCATTTTCCTCAACCATTCTTCTCCTTCCCAAACTTCTCTTCTCTCTCTAGCCACATGATGATATCCGGAAAATATTTCTGGGCTTTGCCTGTTTTGCTAATTGTGTGTGCTTTAGTATTCAACAATGGTGGTGGTGTTCAAGCATCCCACAATGTCTATGTTCACTTGCAGTCCATGCCTGCAGAAGAAGCAGTTTCTGTTAAACAAGTTCACAGAACTGGCTTTCACTTTCAACCAAAGAAGAACTGGATTAACGGTAACTCTTTCTGCATTCTATAACTAAAAGATTATTATTGTTTACGGAGACATATTTTATCTTATTGAGTTTCAGATTACCTAAATATTCCTTAAATTTTTTAATTAAATATAATGCATTAATATATTTTTCTTAGTAATCGGAATAGTTTAATTATCCTTAGTAGGTGGTTAGATGGTTAAAGTAAATGCAGCCAAATATGACTTTTAGGGTTCAGAGATATTCTAAGACTTTTCAAGTGTTTTGTTGTATTATCTATTTAGTTTGACAACAGAATATTCAAGTCGACTTTGTTTGTCTTGAGTGATAATAATACATCTGTATATTGCACAATTATATCATATACTTATATATATTAAAAAGAATTTTTATTTATTTAGATATATGATGGTATTATAACTTGTTAATGAAGGTATTGATTTTTCTAGATAAGATATACTATTTGGTAGTTAATGAAACTTGGAATTCTCGTGAAACTTAATCCTCTTTCACTATTGTATAAGTTTATTGTACTCCATATGGATAAGGTCTAAGCAAGTTAATAGAATGATTCTCGTGAGAATCAAATTCGAGCCTCTTTCTCTCTCTCTCGCCATTAATATTTATCAGCAAATTGATTGCAGCTTTTGTTTGACTCACTAAGTCACTACTATAATTGTAGATAAGTCAAATTTGGGCCCTAGGAAAAAAAAGTTCGGGCCTTCCTTTCTTTCTTTCAGTCCATTTTGCTAGATAGTATTAGTTGTTTCTTGTTAGCATCAAATAAACAATTTTTTATTATAAGCTAAGCATATTTTTTATCTAAAATTGCCTTTATAGTAGTTTGTCTTCAAATCGTCCATGCTACATCGTGGGTAAATTAATATTGATGGATGATGATAGGGGAGGATCATGATTTCAATTTTGAACAAACGTGGCTATCTTGGATCTTCTTTTAGTAGTAGACATCATATATTAACAAGAAAAGAAACTTTATTTTAAATCCCCATTTTGTCATTAATACATATAGATACAGACAGCTATAGTCAACTTTGCATTTGTGTGAACATGGTAGCCATGTTTAGTATTTTCCTGCGGGTTCCACATAACAACCCGCTTACGTAGTTCGGATACTCTTTAATTAAAAATAAACGTGATCTAAATTAATTTGATTTTCTTATTTTAATAAAGACGTAACCTACCATAGTTGCAAAATTTGAAATATAATAATAATTTCTTAACTTAGTACAAAACATTTTCCGTTTTTGTGACACGCACTAGCTGAATTCAATTGTTTTTATTCATACACTAATTTAGTTGACTATTTTTGGCATGTTTGATCATTAATGCGGAATCTCAACAAAAGATCCAAATGGTAAGAATATTTCATTCTATTAAATTTTATTTTAAAAAAAATACTAAATAACATTTCATTTCTCTATTTTTTTTATACAACTAGGTCCAATGTATTACAATGGCATCTACCATTTATTTTACCAATACAACCCAAAAGGAGCAGTTTGGGGTAACATTGTTTGGGCCCATTCAGTATCAAAAGACTTAATAAACTGGAAACCATTAGAGCATGCAATTTATCCGTCAAAACCATTTGATGCTTTTGGGTGTTGGTCCGGGTCGGCCACAATTCTTCCGGGTAACAAACCCGTTATTCTCTACACAGGAATTATTGATGGAAACAACACTCAAGTCCAAAACTACGCAGTCCCAGCAGATTTATCCGACCCATATCTTCGTAAATGGGTCAAACCCGATAACAACCCGTTGATCTCCGCGGATTTTACCGTAAACAAAACCGCATTCCGTGACCCAACAACAGCTTGGGTAGGCCCAGACAAGAAATGGAGAATATTAGTAGGTGGTAGAAAGAGAAATAGAGGTATAGCATATTTATATAGAAGTGAAGACTTTATAACATGGAATAAAACAAAGCATCCTTTACACACTAAAGCTAAAACTGGTATGTGGGAATGTCCTGATTTTTTTCCGGTATTAAGCAAGAGTAAAAATGGATTAGATACTTCGATTCTTGGTGGAGGAGTTAAACATGTATTAAAAGTTAGTCTCGATATTACTAGATACGAGTATTATACTATCGGTACTTATGACCATGAAAAAGATCGATACTTTCCCGATAAATCATTGGTTGATGGTTGGAATGGATTAAGATATGACTACGGTAACTTTTACGCGTCTAAAACATTCTTTGACCCAAGCACGAATCGAAGGATTTTGTGGGGTTGGGCTAATGAATCTGATAGTGTGAACGCTGATAGATCTAAAGGATGGGCCGGAATTCAGGTATTCTTTCAAAATTCTAGAAAAATTTATTAGTTTTCTCGTAATATTTTTTACTAATGCAATTTTTTTTGTGTTTTTGTTAGTTAATACCACGTACACTTTGGCTTGATTCGAATGGAAAACAATTGTTACAATGGCCTATCGAAGAATTAGAGACACTCCGAGGTAAAAAAGTTCATATCAGCAACCAAAAGCTTGTAAAGGGACAACTTATTGAAGTCAAAGGAATAACTGCTGCACAAGTATGATTTTTTTTAATTATTTTTCATATTTGTAGTAAGGCTAATAATATTTTATTACTAAAATTAAAACATTATATATTGTAGGCTGATGTTGAAGTAACATTTTCTTTCGCAAGTTTGGACAAGGCAGAAACATTTGACCCAAAATGGGATAAATATGACGCTCAGAAGATTTGTAGCCAAAAGGGTTCTACAGTTAAAGGCGGACTTGGGCCATTTGGACTATTGACATTAGCTTCAGACAACCTTAAAGAAAACACTCCTGTCTTTTTCAGAGTTTTTAAGTCACTAAATAAGCATGTTGTACTTATGTGCTCCGATGGAAGAAGGTTTGTGTTTTAATTTTTAAATTGTCTCCCACTTTTTTTTTTGTTCAAATTGTCTCCCACTTTAAAGCAAACAAATATCATAATACCTAAAGAAACAATAAACTTTGTCCCTTTTAAATTTTGTAATTTTTGATATATTCACGACATAATTTAATTTTTTAAATCTCAATTTTCTATAGGGGTTCCGTGTCGAAAGGAATGTATGCACCTTCTTATGCAGGATTTATGGATGTTGATTTAACTGATAAGAAGTTATCTCTTAGGAGTTTGGTAAGTTATTATGAACATTACATCTTAGGGGTAAAATATTATCTACTTATAAATTTACTTAACTTTTGATTTGGTGCAGATTGATCATTCTGTGGTAGAAAGTTTTGGTGAAGGAGGAAAGGTATGCATTTCATCAAGAGTTTATCCAATGATTGCGGTGCATAACCATGCTCATCTATATATATTCAATAACGGTGAAGAGACTGTTACAATTGAAACCTTAAATGCTTACAGTATGAAGAATCCTCAAATGAATTGAAGTTAGCCGAGTGAAGAATTTAAGTATTTTTTAGATCGTTTTGGAATATAACTGAATATTAATTAGTAGCTGAAAGTAAGTTAATCTTAATGATCATTTTAACTTCGAATTCCAGTTTTAATTTTACAATGATTTAAAATCATCCTGTCTTTTCTGACCAAAAGATAAATACAAAGTTGTCATGTCCTTATGATCATATCGTTAGTCAACTTAAACAAGGAATTCAACTATAATCAATAATTTTTGGCATTTCGACCAAAAAAAATAAAATTGGCTTATTCTTATTAATAAAACAAAAATCGAAGACATAAGGCAAAACAATATTTATTTTAGGGTTAATACCCATTAAACACCTGCCACCTTACACTTTGAACTGCAAAATACAAAAATACCCTTGTCCCTTATTTGCTCTTCTTCAACAGCGCTGCCGGCCGATTCTCCCACTCACCACAAATTTGCTTTTCTTTAACAGCGCTGTGGCCAACGATCTCTCCCACAAGTCTGTTGTTGCTATGTCTACAAATCATGTACTTCACGAACGCACAAAGCATGTAGACATCGATTGTAAGATTACTCGAGAGAAGATTCAAGCTGGAGTAATAAAACTTTTCGACATTCCTTCAAATCTTCAAATTTTCTATTCAAAGCTAAGCAAGTACATTTTTGTACTTGTGGACTAAATGTTGAGTTCTGGGATAGATTCCCATTACTCAGAACTCGGAAAAGGCTAAGCAAGTCCACTTTTGTACTTGTGGACTAAATGTTGAGTTCTGGGATAGATTCCCATTACTCAGAACTCGGATTGTACTTGTGCAAGCCCACTTTTGTACTTGTGCAAGTGCACTTTTGGACTTGTGGCAAATGTTGAGTACTGTGATAAATTCCCAGAACTCAGAAAACGCTAAGCAAGTACACTTTTGTACTTGTGGACTAAATATTGAGTTCTAGGAGAGATTCCCATTACTCATTTGAATTGTTTTTTTCTTCTAGTTTTTCAACGTTAATCAATCAACTTATTCTATACAAACTTTCGCACAATTCAATCATAATTTCTTACTTTCCCAATACTCAAATATCATGTTTCAGTGGAGATGTCAATCTATCTTTGAATACAGCAAATGAATTAGATAAAAAGAAATAATGCAGGGACCAAAATGAAAATTGTTTCTTCTACATAAAAATTAGTTAGATTACAGCTATATCTAGTTAGACATGATTGTATATAAATTAGTTTTGTACATTGTAACTGTAACAAGAAATAAAACATCTCTTCTTCCTCTCTTATTCATTCTTCTTCTTATTCTTCTCTCTGTTTCTTTATTTTTCTTGCTAAATTCGTCATTAATGGGTGCTCTCATAATTCACAGTGTTTGTGTATATGCTGATGATTTAAATGAAAGAGAGAGAGCGGCTATCATAGTTATTTGTTTATGAACTCGTGGAGAGAGAGAGAGAGAGCGGCGGCGGTAGAAAGGGGTAGGATAGAATAAAAATTAAAAGAGGTGCCTTTTATGGGCAAAAGGAGAGCGGCAGGGGTGAGGGGGCATTAATTTTGATTTGAGGTGTTTCTTGGGCATTAATCCTTTATTTTATGCTTATGTCGTGAAGTCTCTACTAACTATGATTCCATATTAGTAGATCTATTGCTTTCCATATAAATTTTCTCTATTCCTAATTTTGTTCCAAATTTTCTATTATACTCTTATTTGTATTTTTTATAGAAATATTAAAAAAAAATCAACAACCAATACGTCAAATCTTGTGATGTTTATTTGCAAGATTAGAGGTATGACTTTGAGTAAAATTTGGTTCAAGAACTTCTAGTTATCTAAAACTACTTTGGACCATTAAAAACTTAAATAAAACATCAATGTACAATGAGCATGATTAGCATTGACGAAGTTTGATAATTACTTGAGAATACTTTACTAAATAGAATATTTAAAATATTTTCTTTGTTCTTTTAAGCTTTGTTAATGTCAGTAACAATTGGGTCACTCTGATACTGTATCCAATAATGAATCAACCAAAAAGATTAGTGAATGTGTATTATTTACCTTCTACTCTGAATCAACATCTCTTATGCAAAAAGGCCCAGACATTTTTATCAAAGCGAACTCAACATAATAACATATTGAAAACTTATGCAACTCTGAGACATCCATTTAAATGTTTTATGGCTCGTTCGATTGTATGAACATTATTTCTTAATGATAAAGACGATATTTCACATATTAGTGATGCAATTGGACATAACCCTACAACGCTATTGCCAAATAATACGAGACATGGCCCATTACAACAGTGAATAATGATTTGTGTGAAGAATTCCCATTGGACGGACAAAGAATGGGCACGTTATTGAGGCGACGCTCCGTTTGAGAAGGCAAGTGATATAACACCACATATTCTCTTACCGATCTATAAAACCGATAGATCGATCTGAGACCAAAACATAACAGATTGAAAAAAGTACTAGTAAAGTCGAGGAGAAAGGAAATGAAATCTCGAGGCTAAACACATACCTTATTGTCAATCACTATCGTAATGCTTCTCTTGACATGGATGAAGCTTTATCATCATAATCGAAGTTTCTTAAAACCAGACATTATCTCAAGAACAAAGGAAGATACACTCCGGATGGGACTCTGACGCTCAATATTAGCATAATGTTTGCGAGTATTTCTACGACCTGGGAGCGCTGGAGGTTTTAAGACTGCATAATTACCATAATGTGATTTTAAGAGAGAGAGAGATAGAATGTTACCTAATTCGAGATATGAAGGAGGTATTTATAACTGTTCTGCACTGAGGCGGTCATGTGTGCGCAGATTAGGTTATCATAAGTGGATAGTTTAGGCCATTATGGGGACCAAACCATATATGGTACTCATAGTGTAACACAGTGCTACCCTGAGATATCGGTTTATGTATGAAATCTTTACCCATCGGTATATCTTTCCTCGGGAGAATTTGTAGCTTCTCTACTCTTATAAGAGATAGCTTACTCTAGCTCCAGTCTTGGCCTTCTTGGTATTTCTAGTGATTTATCTAGTATCCGATCTTTATTTTAGATTATTAATACCCCTTTGAATTTGTCTGGTCGATATCCTTTGCTTGGAATAAAAAATAAT
Source organism: Nemophila menziesii (assembly GCA_029959085.1). NCBI lineage: Eukaryota > Viridiplantae > Streptophyta > Magnoliopsida > Boraginales > Hydrophyllaceae > Nemophila > Nemophila menziesii. The sequence continues at coordinate 139,911,332 of JARWIR010000001.1, read as the reverse complement.
TCATTTACCTCTTCTACGGTTTTTGTCGATATGTAATATGGTATTACATGCTCCAGTGTTGGTTAGATGGTTGGTCGTATGAGCATTTCCCTTCGCATGAAAATGTCGGAAATGGTTAAACAAATTTTTCCAAGAACACGGCAACGTCGAAGGTTGGTTTTTTAAACCATTCGTGAAGTATGTCGATGAAATAAGTTTTGCTTGAATTTGATATTTACTTTTATTGTGTTGATATCATAATTGGTCCTTTTAGTGAATTCCTTCTTGTGAAAATGGCAGGGAGTACCTCGAGAACAACAAGATCTAGTTCATACGTTCAAGGCATATCAGTGGCTTTTGTGCCCAACGTTTGTAGTTGGAACCATTGAAAGGATCCAACATAATCACGCCGGAAATGGCTTTAGCGTTCAAGGATGAAGCAACAGCCGAAATAGAAAAACTATTTTATAGCCAGTGATATTAAAAATATCTTTTTAAAATTGTTGGTAAAAACTAACAATATCACTGGTAAAGTAAAAATTGATTTCATATAAAAATATTCCGAAAGAATGTAATATTACAACTATTATAATACAATGGAAAATATAAAGGTATCCCAAAAACCATAATACAACAAATATTACAAGAAATGGGAAAAGAACTTACATGGAAATATTCAAAAAATATTCTATATACGATACACAAAAACGTGCAGCATTAAAAAATATATTTCGAGAGTACCTGTATCTCCAATAATTATATCCCTCTTTTACTCTAATCTCTATATCAAAAATGATTTTACTAATTATTGAGAAGAGAGTGTTTTATTTTTTGAATTTCTTAGTTCTCTATTCTCTCTAGAATAGTTTTGTATTCTCTCTAAAATAACTTTTAATTCTCTCTAGAATAATTTTTTTCTCTAGAATAATATTCTTTCTCCCTAGAATTATTTTATTTCTCTCTAGAATAATATAAGTGACAAAGTCACTATATATAGGAGAAGGAATACACCAAAAAAAACCGGCACATAAAAGCTCATTAATGCACATTAATGGTCGGTGATAAAGACTCATTAATGTTGACGTTTTTCTTGACCAAGCTCTTGTAACCACCGTAACAGACGAATTAAATAGGTCTTGATGATGGAATATTCTGAATTAATTCCGAGTCAATGAGCCATCAATTCTTGGTCGATTTGTCTTTTATTTACTTCTCCATTTTGTAGGTGGGAGTTTTTAACACATAAATTTTTTTCCCACTTCTCTTTTAAAAAAGAAAGAATTATTAAAATAAAACTCTTTAATTTGTTAATTCCAACAATGTTTTCCTCAAATTTAATGTGGGAATATTATTACACAAATACTCTTTTCCACTTCTCCCAAGAGCATGAATAATAATATAAATCATCTTTTATTCAATAAATCTAACATAAATAGGGTTGAGTGAATACTTCTATGAGTGTAAACTTAGTCTCTAGTTGAATTTGTTGATGGCTAGTTAAGAGAGCCAAAATCCCACTTCAAACTATCCAAATACTTATCATAATGTCCCTAAGCCTATCTTATAACTGAAAGACCTTATGATTCTTAGTTACATGATTAAGGAACGATTAAGATAATAGCGAGTAATTGAGTGGACCAGTTTGATACTATTTTAGAATCGAGGAACAACCTATAGCCACCATGTTGAATTAAGTGGAAAATCGACCCTTCTTGCATTACAAAGCTAATCTAATATTGAAATTATAACATGTTAATTTTCATATGATAACTGTATATGTGATTTAGTTTGAAGATAGTATTACATGATACTTGATTAGGTATTGCTTCAGGATCAAGGTTAAGGTAAAGGTAAAGGTCAAGGCCAAGGTCAAAGTCAAGGTTAAGCTTAAGGTTAAGGTTAAGGTCAAGGTCAAGGTTAAGGTTAAGGTTAAGGTTAAGTTCAAGGTTAAGGTTAAGGTTTAGGTCAAGGTTAAGGTTAAGGTTAAGGTTAATTTTAAGGTTAAGGTTACTATTAAAGTTAAGGTTTAAGATTTAATGTTTAAGGTTAAGTTTGATAAGATATAGGGTTTAAGGTCCAATATTAGCTCGATGAATATCTTCATTTTGTTAAGGTCAAGATCAAAGTTAAGGTTGTGGCTTACAGTTCAAGGTTTAAGGTAAGGTTTGAGGTTAAATGTTAAGGTTACGGTTAAAGTTAATATTAAGGTTACAATATAAGGTTCAAGGTTCAAGGTTCAAGGTTGAAGTAAAGTTTTAACTTTAAGATTAAGTTTTAAATTTAATATTAAGGTTAAAAAATTTAAGATGAAGGTGAAGTGAAGGCTAAGGTTAGGGTTAACGTTTAAGGGTTAAGGGTTAAAGTTAAGGTTAAGGTTAAGGTGAAGGTAAAGATTAAGGCTTATGATTTAAGGTTCAAGGTTTAAGGTTTAAGGTTTAAGGTGTAAGGTTTAAGGTTAAGGTTAAGTTTAAGTTTAAATTGAAGGTTATGGATAATGTTAGCTTGAGGTTAAGGTTAAGGATATGGTTAAGGTTAATAGTTAAGGGGTTGATTTTAAATTTAAGGTGAATGACCTAATGTTTATAATGAAGGTTAAGGTTACGGTTAAAGTTAAGGTTTATGTTAAGGTTAAGCTTAAGATTAAATTTAATGTTCAGGTTAAGGTTAAGTTTGAGGCTAAGTCTAAAGATAAAGCTAAGGCTAAGGCTAAGGTTACGTCTAAGGCTAAGGTTAAGATTAATGTTAAGGTTAAAGTTACGGTTACGATTAAGGTTAAGTTTAAGGTTCAGGTTCAGGTTAAGGTAAATTTTAAGGTTCATGTTAAAGTTAACGTTAAAGTTAAGGTTAACAATAAGGTTAAGGACAAGGTTAACATTTTAGGTTAAGGTTAAAATAAAGGTTAAGGTTAAGCTTAAAGTTAAAATTTTGGGTTAACATTAAGTATAAGGGTTAAGGTTAAGGTTTAGTTCAAGGCTAGGGTGAAGGTTAATTTTAAGGTTAAGGTTTGAGATTTAACGTTTTAGGTTTAAGGTTAAGGTTTAATAAGCTTTAAGGTTTGAGGTTACATATTAGAGTAATGAATCTTCATATGGTTAAGGTTAGAATTAAAGTTTAAACCTTAAGGTTAAGTCAAGGATAAGGTCAAGGCTGATCTTAAGGTTAAGGTTTAAGATTTAACGTTTAAGGCTAAGTTTTAATAAGATTTAAGATTTGAGGTCGAATATCAACGCGATAAATTTTCATCTGGTTAAGGTAAGAATTAAGGTTTAAACGCTAAGTTTAGAGTTAAGGTTAAAATTAAAATTAAGTTTAAGATTAAAATTAAATTTAAGGTTATAAAATTTAAGCTTTGAGGTTGAGTATTAGCGCGATGAATATTCATTTGTTTAAGGTTAGAGTTAAGGTTAAGTTAAGGTTATGGTTAAGGTTAAGATCAAGGTTAAGATCAAGGTAATGATGAAAGTTAAGGTTCAGGTATAAAGTTCATTGTTTAAGGTAAAATTTACAGTTTAGTGTTAAGGTCAAGTTTGAGGTTTAGGTTTAAGGTTCATGTTTCAAGATTAAAGATTCTTGTTTTGGCTTTTTTTTTATGGTTTATGGTTAACGGTTCAAGTTTAAAGTTAAGTTTAAGTTTATGGTTGAGGTTAAGGATGATGCTAAGGTTAATATTGAACTTAAGGTTAAGGTTTAGGTTAAGGTTATTTTTTTATATATTAACACATATCCAACCAATTTTTAATTTATTAGTTCTTGTAAATATTTGTTGTGTATTTAGCTTGCATGTATTTTTTTAAACAAATTAGTTCATGGTTAAAAGTATAAGATTCAAACTTCATGGTTCGTGGTTCAAGATTTAAGATTCGAGGTTCATGGTTTATGGTTCATTAAAAGGAAAAAATTTATTCCATTAACGAAAACCTATCCCAGGTCCCTAAGTAAGCACTTAAAAAAATTATTGCGTTGACGGGGATTGAACTCATGTCTCCTGGGTGAAAGTTAGATATCAAAACCGATAGGATAAAAAAAAATTAGAGATTGGGGTCAGCGTATATCAAGTACGGAACTTTCAAGTGTCAAAAAAATGGAAAATGGACAATTAAGTTTTTTTATTAGTTAAAAATAATTAATGTAATTGATGTAATTAATGCAAATGAGTAAAATAAGAGTCCACATATGGCAATGAACGTTTTTTATGTAAAAGATGTGAAGCGTTAAAAAAGACATTTAAGAAAAGAGTAAATACACTAATTGCCTCTTGTAGTTTCCCCGAGTTGTCAGCTTACCCCCTATTTTTTATAAAGTGTAAATTTTACCCTTATCTTTTCAAGACGTGACTGGTTACCCCATGCGGACGGATTCCGTCCATTTTTGCCGTTAAGTAGGTGCCACGCATGTTTGGTTTTTTGTTTTTTATTAAAAGACGTTCTTAATTATATAAAAACAAAATGAATAAATTATTCTTTTATTAATAAATCAAAAACTCCACTCGTCTTCTTCATACTCACATCGGAACAAAAACAAAATAGAAATTTCTTTAATTGCCGCCACCACCAGGAGCCAAGCTCCGACCACCATCGCCGCCGCTCAAATTCATATCTTCATCCTCAAATTCAAACAAAAAAAAATTAAAAAGGAATCTCTTCACAATCACCGTCCCACTCGTATTGGAATAGAGAACAAAAACAAAAAGAATTCTCTTCACACAAAGGTCTCACCTTCATACCAAACCACTCTCCAGTACAAGAAAACTGCCTCCACTTGAGGACCATTTGTTCACACTCGCTATGGAACAAAAGGCAAAAAAGAAATCTCGTCACACTCATCTTCCCACCAAACCGCTCTCCTGCACAAGAAAACTGCCACAATTCAGAACCATTCTCCACCACCATCTACAATCTGCTTGGCAACGTAATCAACATTCGAAGAACCTAAATTAAGGTAAAAAACTAATTTTTACCATTGAAACTCTAATAAATCGAATTATCTTTAACCCAATCTCATCACTTTTACATTTTTTCCAAATTATATGATTTAAGTATAATTACAGTCGTGATGTTTATTATATTTTGTTACAAATCCTATAATGGCCATTTTATGAGCGTTTGAAGCCTTTTACCGTATGAGAAGTGATGTGCTGAAAATAACGTATATGGGCAGGGGATGCAGTATGAGTTTTGTGGGTCCCATAATTTGTCATGACTATTGGAGTGAGAAATTTGGTCTTATATTGTATTCTTTGAATTGTTTTGCAGTAAATATCCATTTGGCGCAAGTGTTGGAGATGGTCACTGTTGGAGTTAGCAATTTGGTCGTATATTGTATTCTTTGAATTGTTTTGCAGTAAATATCCATTTGGTTCAACTGCTAGAGATGGTCACTGTTGGAGTGAGAAATTTGAGTGTATGAAGGTGAGACTTGAGATATTCGATTGTTGATGGTAGAGATAGGTTTTATTGTGCATGAGAGCGGCTTGAGTGTGAAGAGATTTCTATTTTGCTTTTTGTTCCATAGAAAGTGTGAACAGATGGGTTCTTTGATTGTTGAAGGTGAGACCTGAGTGCGAAGAGAATTCGTTTTGTTCTGTTCCAATGCGAGCAGTGGCGGACCCAAGGGTTCACCAAGGTGGGCTGAAGCCCACCCAGAAATTAAAAAAAATAAAAAATTATATGGGTCGGTCTAATATTTTAATTAGGGTTTTCTCTTTTACATTTTTTTTCTACTGCCTGCGTTTACTTAATTTTTTATTTACATTTTATTTTTATATAAATATGAATGGTTGATATTTATAATAGTTAGAATTTGGGTTTAATTTTTTGTAGGCGGTAAACCATCGATCAAGAAGAAAATCCAGGTAATTTTTCATTCTTGATATTTTTTTATAAATATAAATTCTTTAATTGTAATAAATATTTGATTATATATTGAATAATATAGATAAAAATTGTGTTTAATATACAAATTAAATTATCATAAAGAATCTGAAGCAATAAACACAACAGTTTCTTCGTACGGTCACTGTTGAGAGGGTATTTTCGGTTATGAATATTCTGAAAAACAAATTGCTTAATCGAATGAATGATGAATGGTTGAGTGATGCTTTACTTATCTTTATTGAAAGGGATATTTCCAAAGATATTGATAATAATACGATCATGGAGTGTTTTCAACAGATGAAGACTCGCAAAGGTCAGCTATAATTTGTAGGGAATTTTTGCTTTTTTATTTTCTTAAATTTATTAGGAAACATTTATTATTGATATTTTAATTTAGTTGATTTTTTTATTTTCTTAAATTTATTAAGAAACATTTATTATTGATATTTTAATTTAGTTGATCTTTTTAATTAAATTTAATAAATTTTATATTTTATGTCATATTTGGTAAATAACCTTCAAAAAAAAATTTTCTGGGGCGTTGCCCCCGAACCCCCTATTATATTAAGCCCCCCTACACTTTGATCTCTAAGTTCACCACTGAATGCGAGTGGGAAGGTGAGGGTGAGGAGATTTCTTTTTTTTTTGTTTGAATTTGACTTTGTCCCACCGGAGTTGATTGGTGTAAAGAAGATGAAGATGTGAAGAATTTTTTATTTAAAGTATTATTGGTGTTAAAATGCTAAAGTATTGATATTAATTAATTAAATAAACGCGCATGCGTGGCATATGACCTACTTAACTGCAAAAACGGACGAAATTCTTCCATAGGGGGTAATCAGTCACATTTTGAAAATATAGAAGGTAACTTTACACTTTATACGAATTAAAGTGTAAGCTGACAATTCGGAAAAATTATAGAAAACATTTAATGTATTCACTCTTAAAAAATATAGGGCAAATAATATTAATATCCATTAATAGAAAAATAGAAAAAGAGTAAGAAATAAAATATTTTACTTAATTAACTCAATAAAATATTTTAAAAATAAATAAGAGTAAGTAGTAAATTTCATTCTATAATATCATGATATTATATATAAATCTTTGACTTCAATATAAAAGAAATTTTTAATATCTTAAATCTTAGATAATCTAAGTGACTAACATCTGAATAACTATAACTTTTTAGAGAAAAAAAAAGTCTAATAAATAATACTAAATTATCATTCATTTATTTAAAATGGGCTAATCAAATATCTGGGTAAGTAATATTAATATTTATTGTCCTAATTAATATGTTTTGAATAATGATATTTTCTCTGTCGACTTTTGTTTGTCTTACTTTTGTGGTACACAGATTAACAAAGATATTAAATACACTCATTTTATATTATATTACCCCTATTCATCAAGTATAAGGTCATTTATTATATCATTGCTTTAAGTTAATTAATGAAAGTGATATTGGAAAAATTGAAAAAAAAATATATCTTAATAATATTAAAAAACAAATATTGTTGGACACTACCTTTTTTTTTTTAAAAAAAAAAGAACAAATAAAAGTGAACGATATAGTATTTATTACCATTTTTTGGTTTACTTTTATATCATCTTCTATATAGACTTTCAAACCCTAATTAAAGTGTTTTCATTTTTAAATTACCTTTTTTTCTCTTTTTTTTTTTAATTTAATGTCATATAAAATGACATATAAAAAATAATATAATAAAAAATATCATTACTCATATTTTCCTTCCCCAATCTTTTCCCTCCTTCCGTCTAAAAGCAAGTAAATCATTTTTCCTTTCCAAACTTCTTTTCTCTTTATCCATATAGATATATATCCGAAATATACTTTTAGGCTTGCCTGTAATGCTGATTGGGTAACATTTGAATAAGGATAATTAAAAAAAAATAAGGATAATTGAAAACAATATCTAATAAATGATAAATTCCACTCCTAAAAAAACATACATATAAAAAATGGATAAAAATAAATAATGAATACTAAATATATGGATAATAACTATAATCAACGGTTAAAATAAATAAAAAGTAATAAATACTACGGATAAAAAATCCCAATTCCTATCGGATAAATGTAAAAAGATCCATAGTTATTACTCATTTTTTACAGATAATGTCGACAGTTTTTCTCAAATGTTCTGAGAGTTGTGTACGTTGCTCTATAAATACTCATTCTCCTAATTAATCTTTTCTCTCAACAATCCTTCTCCTTCCCAAACTCATTTTTTCTCTCTAGCCATATGATGATATCCAGAAAATATTTCTGGGCTTTTCCCATTTTGCTAATTGTGTGTTTTTTAGTATTCAACAATTGTAGTGTTCAAGCATCCCACAATGTCTACGCTAACTTGCAGTCCGTGCCTGAAGGAGAAGCAGTTTCTGTTAAACAAGTCCACAGAACTGGCTTTCACTTTCAACCAAAGAAGAATTGGATGAACGGTAATTCCATATATATTTATCATCCGTTCTGAATTCTATATAATAACTAAAACATTGTTATTGTTTTCGCATACAAATATATAAGGCAACATGCATGATTAGTAATATTATATTATATCTTATTGAGGTTCAGATTATCTAAATTTTATTTAAAATTACAATTTTTATTTAAAATATTTATATCACACTACTGGATCCGTACTATTCTATTTATTTTTCTTAGTAACCGAAATAGCTTAACATTTGTAATATAAAATTAACTTTAATGCAGCCACACATGATTTATAGGTCTCAGAGATATTCTAAGACTTTTATTAGATATTACTTCTTGCCGATTTTGTTTGTCTTCCGTGTGTAATAATACACCTAAATATTGCACAATTATATTATATAGGACTATATAATAATATAATATCTAAAATTTATTAACATATATCTCTTTGTATGATTTAGAAATTCTATGGGTTCATTAGCCGAACAAAAAAAATTCTGTTATCTTTAACGGAAGGTATTGATTTTTCTAGATATATCTAAGGAAACTTGAAATTCTCGTGGAACTTAATCCTCTAATGAATGTATATAAGATAATTACATGAATATGTATATACAAGTTCAGTTAATACTTTGGCAATATTTATAAGCAAATTAATCCTACATTCCATGCATTATATGCGTCAGCATTACATAAACAAAGCTTTAAATGATTAATATCTAAATTTAACATATTTTTAATTTTATTTTAAGTTTTTTTAAACAAAGTATTATCTGAATAAAAATCATAAACAAGCCCCATGTAAAAAATACTACGATGTTCGACACTCTGGCCGTGGATATACCACGGTCTCTTCGGAAGACAATTATTCAACTTTCACTTAATTCTTTAATCTTCTATTAAAGAAAGATGGTCATTCAAGGACCGTCGTTTGGAAAGATCACCACAATCAGTGTTAAATTTTAAATTATTTTTATAAAGATACTAGTTTGTTAATATTTTTTTTGCTATAGAGTGCCATGTTGTTTGAGAAAACTCTTTTATTTTTCAATAAAACAATTTTTATCATAAAATAAATTCTTTAGCTAAAAAGATCGTTTTCATAGTTTGAATTCGAAACGTCTTTTCTTTTTTTTGTTGTTGGACAACGACGAAATGTCCATGCCTAGATCCATGATATTCAATCTTTAACAAATTTGGTTATTGTTAATTTTCTTTTCTCTTAAAGATCATATTTTAACCAGAAAGGAAACATTATCTTAAACCCAATTTTGTCATTAATAATAGATAGATACAGACAGCTATAGTCAACTTTGTATTTACAATTGCATTTCATTTGCATTTGTACGAAAATGACAGCCATGTTTAGGACTCCCATTTGCATTTCCATATAACAACCCGTCAACCCGCTTGAATATTAAAATACACTTTGAGTATTCTCACGAGTTAGGAGTACTTCTTAGAATTTATTAAATTTTATCCGAATCGTTTGACTTTCTAACAATGTCTTTTAAACGTAACCAACAACAGTTTGCTAGTTTTGAAATATGATAATAATAATTTTAACTTAAGTATAACGTACTAAACATTTTATTGTTTTGACACGCACTAGCTGAATTCAATTTTTTTAATTCATAGACTAAACTAATTGACTTTTTTTTGACATGTTTGACCATTGATGCGGCCTCCCAACAACAGATCCAAATGGTAAGAATTCTACAAAATTTTAATCCTTAAAACATATTAATATAACAATTTATATTATCCTTTAAATTAATTTTTTCTTGTTAAATTTACACAGGTCCAATGTATTACAATGGTGTCTATCATTTATTTTACCAATACAATCCAAAAGGAGCCGTTTGGGGTAATATTGTTTGGGCCCATTCAGTATCAAAAGACTTAATAAACTGGAAATCATTAGAGCATGCAATTTACGCATCAAAACCATTTGACGCTTTTGGGTGTTGGTCCGGATCCGCCACAGTCCTTCCGGGTAATAAGCCCGTTATTCTATACACAGGAATTATCGATGCAAACCAAACCCAAGTCCAAAACTACGCAGTCCCAGCAGATTTATCCGACCCATATCTTCGTAAATGGGTCAAACCCGATAACAATCCATTAATCTCCGCTGACTTTACCATGAACAAAACTGCATTCCGTGACCCAACAACTGCATGGATCGGCCCAGACAATAAATGGAGAATATTAATGGGTAGTAGAAGGAAAAATAGAGGTATAGCATATTTATATAGAAGTGAAGACTTTATAAAATGGACTAAAGCAAAACATCCTTTACATACTAAAGCTGAAACTGGTAATTGGGAATGTCCTGATTTTTTTCCCGTATTAAGCAAGAGTTTAAATGGATTAGATACTTCTATTAATGGAGAAGGAGTTAAACATGTATTTAAAGTTAGTCTCGATGCTACTCGATACGAGTACTATACAATAGGTACTTATGACCATGAAAAAGATCGATACTATCCCGATGAATCATTTGTTGATGGTTGGAATGGATTAAGATATGATTATGGTAACTTTTACGCGTCAAAAACATTCTTCGATCCAAGCAAAAATCGAAGAATTTTGTGGGGTTGGGCTAATGAATCTGATAGTATCACTGGTGTTAAAGGATGGTCCGGAATTCAGGTATTATTTTAAGATTCCCGAAAAATGTATTAATTTTCTTGAAATACTTTTTACCAATTAATTTTTCTTGTGTGTTTTTATTAGTTAATACCACGTACACTTTGGCTTGATTCGAATGGAAAACAATTATTACAATGGCCTATTGAAGAATTAGAGACACTCCGAGGTAAAAAAGTTCATCTTAGCAACCAAACCCTTGTAAAGGGACAACCTATGGAAATCAAAGGAATAACTGCTGCACAAGTATGAATTTTTTTTTTTTTTTTGTTTTTAAGTATAATTAATAATAATTCTTACTAATATGAAAAAAAAAATCATATATTTCAGGCTGATGTGGAAGTAATATTTTCTTTCGCAAGTTTAGACAAGGCGGAAATATTTGACCCAACATGGGATAAATATGACGCCCAAAAGATTTGTAGCCAAAAGGACCCTTCAGCAGGTGGACTTGGGCCATTTGGGCTTTTGACATTAGCTTCGGAAAATCTTGAAGAAAACACTCCTGTCTCTTTCAGAGTCTTTAAGTCACTAAATAAGCATGTTGTACTTATGTGCTCCGATGGAAGAAGGTTTGTTCTAAAGCAAACAAAAAATTAAAATACCTAAAATTAAAAAACTTGTCCCGTCTAATAATATATATATTGATACACTCATTAAGGACAATCTTAAATCCACCTCATTCATAACACTGATTAAATGTTTTTAATATCAATTCTCTATAGGGGTTCCATGGCAAAAGATATGTACGCACCTTCTTATGCAGGATTTATGGAAGTTGATTTAACTGAGAAGAAATTATCACTTAGGAGTTTGGTAAGTTATTGCGAATTTTACATTATAAAGTTAAAATAATAATATTTACTTATAAATTACTTTAACTTATGATTTTTTTGTAGATTGATCATTCTGTGGTGGAAAGTTTTGGTGAGGGAGGAAAGATATGTATTTCATCAAGAATTTATCCAATGCTTGCTGTGAATGATCATGCTCATCTATATGCATTTAATAACGGTGATGAGATGATTACAATTGAGAGATTAAATGCTTATAGTATGAAGAATCCTCAGATAAATAAAAATTAGTCGAGTGAACCAAATTTATTGAGCCAATGTACTCCATATTTACTTAAAGTTTTAAGTTTTTTAGGTAGTTTTGAATATGATTAAATATTAATTTATAGATGAAAGTTATTTTATATATAATAAGGTCGTTTTGAGTTCAGACTTCCAGCTTTAGTTTTACAATGATTTGAAATCACCTGATCACATCGTTTGTTAGCTTGAATAAGGAATTCAAGTGTAAAAATAATGTTTGGTTTATTCCAATTAATAACACAAATATCAAAGACAAAATGAAAAAAAATGTTTTTAATTAATGACATGCTTATGTTGTGGAGCGCTCTACTAACAAATGTATGATCAATACGGTTTAATAAAATCTTTCTTTATTCACCTCTATTAAATAAGATTGTCAGCAACTTGCTGTTAGTGTTTTAATGCTGATTCAAGACCTAATTGGGGTTCGGAGCTGTTGAGGTGTTCAGGAACCTGTAGTGCAATTAATCATGCTGCTAATATTTCCAAGCCTCCAACTTCGTTAAAGTATGGGGGAACACTCCGGGTAAAACTCTTTGTAGAAACTTCGCGGATGGATGGTGCAAATCGGAAAAGGGTTTAAACTTAATATAGATGGTAGTTATTGTGATTCAAGGTTGGGTTGGAAGAATTATTAGAGATGAGGAATGTAGTTGGATTGATGGTTTTGCAATCACTGATGGTTGGAATTGGGATTAAGGTTTTTTTTTTAGTCGAAAGAAACTTGTATTAAAAAGCAAACAAGTACAAATTAACCAATTCCAAGAGAATTGAAATCCCTAGCCAAGAGAGATGCTAATTAGGGTGGAAGGAAAAAACTCCAAAGACTAAACAAAGGGCCAAATAGCATTTGTTTAGCTACCCAAACATATTTTTGGATCTCCTTACAAAGGTGATTTTGAGCTTATACAAAACCTTACACCTGAGAATATTCCTAACCAAAATTAAAATGTTACAAAATAATTTGGAAGAATTACAAGTTTGATTTATAAGGACTAGGCAATCATTCTCAATCTCAACTTTGCCCTCGGGAAATTTAGACGCCATAGCACACGCCTCATAAACTCCTCTAGCCTTAGCTTCAATAGCGGAATTAGCCACAATCTTAGAAGACTTAATTGGGAATAAGGTTATTGAGGCTTAATGCGTCAAGGGGGAGAGGTCTGGCAAGTCTCAGTTTTGGATTTATCTAAGTCGACAACACATAAATTCTTTCCACAGTTCTTTGGAGCTCCTTAATCTTACCAGAGTGACCAGTTAGCACTTTTCATATTTGTTCCTCTATATCCTCAAAAGGATATAGAGCCCAGACAAGACATTTTGGATTCGGGAAAACTAGGTGACAGAATTTCTCGTATGAAATGCCCATTTTTACACTTTCTTTGGGCAAATACACTAGAACAAATAGCACAACACAATTTTACTTCTCATTTTCATTTTTTGACAGAATTCTGGTGAGATAAACTTAACCTTCTTTAATACAACACTTCCATTTTGCACTTAGTGAATTCAATGTGAACTTAATTTTTTTTTATAATTTTAACATTAAAGTTAAAATCGGATTATTTAAAAGTTAAAGCACAAATAACACAAATACCACAAATACAAGTTAAAAGAATTTCAAAGCAAAGATCCACATTCCATCAAAATATCAAAATAAAATATATCTGTTTCATATCATCCTCATAATATTGTCACTGGACACAATATGATCTAAAAAAAGTTACAACGCCAAACATAAAAAAGTAAACAAGATTCCTTGACACAGAACATCTACTTGATCTTCTTCTTAGGCCTTAGCTGAAAAAAAGAAAATACAAACATATAAATCAATAATTCAATTCAAATTACATTTTCTTGAGTATGAATAGAATAATTATTACCTGATTGGTATGTCCACATTTCTTCTTTCTGCAATTCACTGCCCTTGGGTGTAAACGAGCATAGCATCTATAACATATTTAAATTAATATTTAACTTATAATTTTTATATTACTTAACGTTTTAATTGAAATTCATGTACCATTAAATATAATCAACTGCTACAGAAATTAGTTCAGGTGACTAAGTTGAGAATGGAGATTTATTTAGGAACTATATTATGCTCTCATGTAATTAAACAACACTGAGGCAACAATTTACAGTTCCAAGTAACTAAAAAAATAAAATAAAAAAAATCTTACTTGCGACAAATCATCTTCTCTTGATTGTACTTGCGAGCTAAAGCCATCAAAGAAGGCTCAATAATACCTCCTCTAAGCCTCAACACAAGATGCAAAGTCGACTCTATAGAAACAAAAACAAAAAAACTAATTTACTAAATGGATCTTCAAATTAATATTGAATTAGGTTAATTATATTAAACGAACCTTTTTGAATGTTGTAGTCAGCTAGGGTTCGGCCATCTTCAAGCTGTTTTCCGGCGAAGATGAGACGTTGCTGATCAGGTGGGATTCCTATGATATTAATTCATTAATATATATTAGTCATTTCTTTGATATATAAACATGAATGTATAGATATAAGTATGATGATTATACCTTCCTTGTCTTGAATCTTAGCTTTGACATTATCAATGGTGTCACTGCTCTCAACCTCAAGGGTGATGGTCTTGCCGGTTAAGGTTTTCACGAAGATCTGCATCTTTCTTCCTCTACTATTTTGCTGCCACACCGGCTGAAAGTCTGCGATTTTGGGATATTTAGGTTTTACTTATAGTCTTGATGTTAGGGTTTTAGTTATAGTCTTTTGGACTTTAAGCCCAAACATTGGAAGAAATCTTGGGAGGTTTGTGGCCCAATTTTATTGGTCACGAGCCCAAACTAGGAATTGGTATCGTTCGACGGATATATTAGGGATTTGAGAAAAAACTTACATGACTTGATTTGATTAACAAAAGTACTTACATATCTTTAATTCAGTGAAAACTATTTATTTTATTCTCTACAGATGGGAAGTACGACACAAAAACGGGTTACAAAGTCCTAATCAATGAACAACTTAAAAATAAAGCTACAACGACTGAGGCCAATGACAATAAAGATTCGGAGATATGGAAAACTATATGGAAATCTAATATACCAAAGAAAATAAAGATGTTCATGTGGCGAATCATAAATAATGCAATACCAACGAGACAGAACCTCTATAAAAGAAAATGTGCGGATAGCAATAATTGTTTATGGTGTAACTATCACAAGGAAGATGTAGAACATTTACTTCTACATTGCAATATGTGCAAAGATATTTGGGCGGGATCCTTTCTTCAAATAAAGATCCAAGAAAATAATACAGACAAAATGGAAGAATGGTTTCTAAAAATCATTAAAGCATTTAAAAAAGGAGGATGGGAAGAGAATATTATCCGTGACTTTCTGATGATAAACCTTTGGAATATCTGGAAGGCAAAAATGAAAGCAGTACATGAGGGCAGTACTGTAGATGGAACAGGAATTAATTACGCATCAAAGAGACTAATGGAAGAAACACATGGGATAAACTGGTCAAAAAAGAGCTATAATGGTTTTAATGAGGCACGAGAAAATGAGAATAGTATCCATGAAGACCCTCAGGACAGTGATATTGTGTTATTTTGTGACGCATCTTTCTCGAATAAAATCGATCCAGTGGGAGTGGCAGTGGTTGGTAAACTTAAGGGAAGCAGTAGAACCATCAACAAAAGTTCTTATCTTTATTGCAATTCCTTGCTGGAAGGGGAAGCAAAAGCAGTTCTCGAAGCAATAAAAATTGGAGCCCTATTCCCCGGGAATAGGATTACAATACACTCAAATAACCTTGAAGTGATTCAAGGTATAAAGCAGGTGTCAGCAGCGCGTTGGAATATACAACCCACACTTCAAAAAGTTATCCACAAAGCTGAAGAGCTCGGGCAAATTTCATTTAAAAATATCATCAGGAAGCTCAACAGGGAAGCGGATAAATTGGCGAAGAAAGCTAGACACGAGGCAATCATTACCAATCGAAGTGCTTTTAGTATTTTCGATTTATCTTCTCTTTTTTGTAAACTTGGGATTGGCTAATTTCGTTTTCTTCTCCGGGTGCTTAGGCACCCTCCTACTGTCCAAAAAAAAAAACTTACGGTTTTCGATTATTTGCTTTGTTTTATATCAAAAACTATAATCTAACGATTTTAACCGTCTTTACTCAAAACCATAACATAATTATTTTAACTACGGTTATGTAATCAGTTTTTATTCCGTCCGGTTAATCATCGATTTCTATTTTTATTTTTACCCATGGCTCAGCATGGCTAACGTGCGGACCGGTCCGGTTCGGCCCAGTTTTTATCGGACCTGGGCCTTACCGGTCCCCCACTAGTCTCGGTCCAGTCCGGTCTTCGGTCTTGGAATTGATTGTAACGGACCGGTAAAGGAACCTGGTCTTCTGGTTCCGGTCCGGTTCCTAACCGGTCCTATCGGTTCTGTATCTTTCTTTTTTTTTTCTTTTTTTTTTCGAATTACAGAATACAGAGGGAGTTGAACATGGGGATTGGGGTGGGCTAATAAATGGGATGATTATACTTTGGAGTTTAGGCTAATAAATGGGGTGGGCTAATAAATTGGGCTAAAGCATTTGGGCTACAAATAATATTACATGTAAAAAAAAAGTTCACGGTCCGGGTCCGGTTCCGGTTCGGTACGGACCGGTTATTTATATGAATTTTTTTGTTTAGAACCGAGCCGCTTACCTAATTTCCGGTTTCGATCCGGTTCTAGACCGCCTTCCTCTCCGGTCTTCGGTTCCGGCCAGTCTGTCCGGTCCGATGCACCGGTTCTATAAACCGATAGCCAGGCTGACCCATGGCCATCCCTAGTTAAAGTTCAAGTCACTTCAGCTAGTAGCAACTTGAGGTTGCATGTCGTGCAACTTGGAAGTCACAACTTGTTCAAAAATAATTTTTAAAAGGATAAGAAATCGAAGCTGTTGTTGATATCATTGACTTGATTACATCTTCAATTTTTTTTTTTTTTTGGACGCAATTTTTTTTGGACGCAATTACATCTTCAATTATTAATCATCCATCTCCATGCAATACAACTATCAAGTCCCACAAAAAACCCATTTAGTTCTTTTCCTTTTCTCAATCTTTCTTCATTATAAGTTTTTATTTTATTTCATGGCGAAAAGAAATTCATCACGTTTGATTTTTTTTCAAAGTTTTGCACACTCTAATCCCAAGCAACTCGAGTCTCGCCTCATTTTTTCTTTTCTTCGTGAATATATAGGACCTTTATCATGTTCTCACTGGTACGGGTGATTTTCAAGAGAAAGCGGACTGGTTTGACCTACGACAACTGTGACTTTAATAGCTTTTTCATTCTAATTTCAATTCACGAATCGTTAGCTCTCACACACTCATAACTTCAAGTGCTACCTGAAATCAAAGGGGTCTCTCTGAATCTTCTTCAATTGCACGTGGTGACTCGCTTAAATTGATTTCCAAGTTTTGCAGTTAAACGCTCTAACTTTTGAAAAGTGTCTTTTTGGTTTTTTAACGCCATGACTTGAATTTGAACTTGTTTTAAAACTTCTTTTCCTTGTCTCGATATCTCGTATCATCCATGTACCTAAGAGTTGCACACTTAACACACATGTACAAATAACTCTCAAAGTAATACATATATAAAACTAGACAAAAAAAATGAGAATGTGTCTTAAATATAGGGTATAGTAATAAGTCTAAATAACCCCTAAAAATATTTTTCATGATATGATTAATCTACCACATAAAAGGAGACATTAATTAAATCGCATAAAAAGAAATGAGTAACTTAAACCTTTGCTCAAAATTCGTAACCCAATGGAAAAGTAAATAGTGGGTTGTTTGTGATTTTTGGTGTGTCAAATGAAGAGTTGAATTCCATTTTAACTTGAGGAGACAGGTTAATAGGTGTGTTGGCATATAGCCTCCCTTAATAGGTTGTTTTAATGTGACAAATCCTCTTGTGTTTAGTGTGCTAATTACTATTGTTATATACATTCTATCTTGCACTCTAATTCATCAAAAATCTCATTCTTTATCTTTTAGATCAAAGCTTTATTGTTTTATCTTAAGAAACTAATTCTCATACAAATACTTTTAACCTTATCTTTGTGTACATTGAGAATTAGCTTTAGTGATCAACTTCAAAGTTTCTTAGAATGATGTTTCCAACAATTCTCGTGAAGAAGGTTTTCTGATCCGAGCATCGCAGTGTAAGATATACTCATTAAAAGGTGTTTTAGACCTTTGGTGTGGTACACCGCACTATGGGCACGGTACACCGCAGATATGCGGACCAGGGAACGGACCAGGGGGCTAGCCCGTCAGAGAGCAAGTGAATTTAGCAAGCTTGGCGCGGTGCACCTCACCAACCCCGCGGTGCACCTCACCAACCTCGCGGTGCACCTCACCAACCCCGCGGTGCACCGCAGATTAGGGTTTCCTGCAGCAAAATAAAGACAAAAGGAATAGATCCGTTGTGGATATTAATATATCCGTTGGAGACAAGTCTTATGACCGTTGGGAGCATTTTGCAGCTATAAATTGAAGGGTCTTTCAAGGCTACAACTACACCTTCAACCCATATACACTAAGGGGCTTAATTGTTATCATCCAAGAAGGTGTCAAGAGCTATACATTGTCATATCCACTCAATTAAGGAGTTAATCTAATAAGCCACAAAGTTCTATCTACTCAAGAGGACTCTTACATGCTTAAGTGTTATATCTACTCATTAGGAGATTGTTAGCAAAGTAGTTTCACCCTTTAAACTCTTTGTATTTATCCTCTTAAGTCTAGTTCTTGTAATAGATAGATTAAGAGAGAATTTGAGTATCGGGAGTATACTCGGTGTCCTTGTGTTGTGATTACACAAGAGTTTCCTTCGTGGTTTCGAAGAGGTTGTCCTTCGTGTTATCGAAGAGGTTGTAAGGGTTATTGTGTTCTCGACCCGGTTAAGAGAGACACGGGAGCTTAGTGAAAAGCTTGAAATCCTAAGGAGGCTTCCTTAGGTAGTGGATGTAGGGAAACCGAACCACTATAAATCGTGTGTATCTTTCTATCCCTACTCTATTTACTTTCCGCACTTTATATGTTTGATAATATGCTAGCATGAATATTGTGATATTGATTATCTAGTTTATCTAACATATTGCCATCTAGAGTAGTAAGAGATTAGAAACTCGTTTTACTTGTTTCACTTATATATCGAACCTCTTAGCTTATCCATTGTATGATCCCTTAGGAGTTTGATATATAAGTTGACTTAGAAGTTTCTTTCTTAAACTTATAATTGTCCAAAAGATTTTTAATTAGGCATTAATCTTATTAGTAATCCTATTCATCCCCCCTCTAGGACAATCAATTGGTATCAGAGCCTAACTCTACGTGAATAGCTTAACCGTTAGTAGAGTAAACGATTTGGAATTTAATCTTTTGGAAGTGTTGTTTTCTACACAACCTCCATTTCTTTGTAGGTGATCGTTACTTTGCTTGGAGGAAAAAAATGGAAGAATTAATATACGAAAGAACACTCAAATCTCGAAAAAGGAAAATCCGGTGATTTCTTTTCTTTATCTCGTATATATTTTTGCGTTCCTCCTTATGGCTTGTGTTTATAATTATTATTTGGTTTTGATTTGATTAGTTGTGTTTATCATGTTTTATCCTTGAATATTATCTTGTGTTACTAATCATTGTTTCTATGTTATAAATGATATTGCATCAAAATCTCTTGAATCATGTTATTGCACTTTATCTCTTAGAATTTTGGTGATTGCATTTTAGTCCCCAAAATTTTCAAAATTGCACTTTGACCCCTCATAGTTTTAAAATTCTCCAAAGTGTCATAGTTTGGACTTCATATTCTTTCTCTTGTAAGATTTGCCATTTTAGTTCATATTTTTGAAAAATTGCATTTTTAGTCCCTACTTTGTGAAATTGCTTTTTAGTCCCTCAACGATTATAAAATTGCACTTTTTATTCTTACTAGTTTTTATATCTTTCAAAAGTGCCTATTGATTCTTTTTATCGTTGACAAAAAGGGAAGAAAGATCAAAGATACTAGTTTTCACTTTCAAATCTTTATTTATCTTTGAACACAAATTTGCATTTTCATATGTCTTTTAGTAAGGGTGAGTTTTAAAGAAATTGCTTTTCAAAATATTTTTCCGGTAATCTTTTGCATTTCCCATAGCATTTCAAAAATGTTTTTATGCATAGATTTATGGGAAATTAATCCATTATTGGTCATTAACTCATTTGCATGAATTTGTTTAGCCTTACTATCTATATGATGTGCTTCATTATGTGCTTATGTGGTTTATTCCCTATTGTGCAAATATCTTGTATGTCTTGACCTTTTCATACTTAAAATTGCTTAACTTTGATTTTGGGGCTTTTCGAATTTTTTAGAAAATATAGGGGTATTTGTGTAATAAACTGTTTTCGGGTTTTACTTTGTGTTTCTTTTCAAAACAAAAATTATCTTATAAGTTTTATACCATTCCGAATCTTTTGGGGAAGTTTCGAATGTGTTTCGGGTGTTTTTAAAAGAACCAAAAAATTCCTTCTTGTTCACTTCGCCGAACGTTTTTGCGGTGCACCGGACCACTCCGCGGTACACCGCGATCCAGGGTTTCTGTCTTTGTTATTTTTTTATCTTTCGCCCAGTTTATTCGCAAACATATTCTACAGTGCGGTACACCGCACAGTAATCGCGGTACACCGCGGAATAGGGTTTCGCCTGGATCCATGTTTTGGATATTTAGGACTTTATTGCTATATTTGGTATGATTTGGATAATTGGTTTAGTATGCTATGTTTTAATTTTGGATATTTGATGTTTAGATGCTTTAGTTATATGCTTCGGATTTTATATTGTTGTGTTGATGTTGCTAACTCTTTCCTTGATGATATAGGTACTATTGCATCATTTATCCTTGATCTTGTTTTATTTTGCATTGTGGTCCCTATTGGTTGAAAATATTGCATTGTGATCCCTATAGGTTGGAAAATATTGATTTGAGGTCCCTATAGTTTGAACAAGTTGCATTTAGCTTTCTTATGCTTGAAAATTACACCTAGGTCCCTATTATCTTGAGAAAGTTATACTTAGGTCCTTGAAATTTTTCAAAATTGCATTTAGTCCCTAAACTTTTGAAAAATGCATATTGACCCCTATACTTTTCAAAGATTAAAATTTTACCCCTTGTTCTCTTAAAATCGGTTCAAATATTCTTATTGGTAAAAAGGGGAGAAATTATTGGTCAAACTTTTTCAAAATTGAAACAAACTTTCTATGCATTGTGTGAGGGAGAGTTTTTCTTAAATTATCTTTAAAAACTCAAATGCTTGGTTAATCGTTTGCACTACTCGTTTATCTTATAATTGCACTAATCGTTTGTGTTGTTAGAAAGCTTATAAAGATGAAAACCTTTCAATCAAGAAGTTGGTAAAATGTCTCTATCCCTTATCTCATTATTTCATATTGATTCATGCTTTACTAATCCTTGTGCATTTCATTTTGTTAAAATGTTTTAATTGCTTTAAACTCTTGGACTCTTTTTATCATTGTTTAAAATATATTCACTTGAGTTCTTGCTCTTCTATGTTTAGTTGCTTGATATTATTTTTAGTATCCCGTCTTTTTGATGAAGACAAAGGGGGAGAAATATGTGCACTAAAACTTTCAAAATTGCACTTTTTAATACTCACAAATGCATTTCATATCTTATATTCATTTTTACTTAAATGCTTATTGTGAGGGGGAGCTTAATTGCATTAGAGCTTAAACTTTCATATCTTTCCTAAGGTGTTTTAGTGAAGGATTTGTCATCATCAAAAAGGGGGAGATTGTTGGCATATAGCCTCCCTTAATAGGTTGTTTTAATGTGACAAATCCTCTTGTGTTTAGTGTGCTAATTACTATTGTTATATACATTCTATCTTGCACTCTAATTCATCAAAAAGCTCATTCTTTATTTTTTAGATCAAAGCTTTATTGTTTTATCTTAAGAAACTAATTCTCATACAAATACTTTTAACCTTATCTTTGTGTACATTGAGAATTAGCTTTAGTGATCAACTTCAAAGTTTCTTAGAATGATGTTTCCAACAATTCTCGTGAAGTAAGTTTTCTGATCCGAGCATCGTAGTGTAAGATATACTCATTAAAAGGTGTTTTAGACCTTTGGTGCGGTACACCGCACTATGGGCACGGTACACCGCAGATGTGCGGACCAGGGCACGGACCAGGGGGCTAGCTCGTCAGAGAGCAAGTGAATTTAGCAAGCTTGGCGCGGTGCATCTCACCAACCCCGCGGTGCACCTCACCAACCTCGCGGTGCACCTCACCAACCCCGCGGTGCACCGCAGATTAGGGTTTCCTGCAGCAAAATGAAGACAAAAGGAATAGATCCGTTGGGGATATTAATATATCCGTTGGAGACAAGTCTTATGACCGTTGGGAGCATTTTGCAGCTATAAATTGAAGGTCTTTCAAGGCTACAACTACACCTTCAACCCATATACACTAAGGAGCTTAATTGTTATCATCCAAGAAGGTGTCAAGAGTAGGGATGGTAGCGGTCCGGGTTTTAAACCGAAACCGATAGAAACCGAACCGACTAAAAAACCGTTTATGTAACCGTGGTTATAATTATGAGGTTATGGTTTTAAAAATTGTAACCGTGGTTAAAACCGTAAGGTTATGGGTTTGTTTTAAAAAAAAATCCGAATAAACCGAAAACCGTTTTATTTAATATATAATATATAAGATATAATATATTTATTCTAAATACAATCTGCTCACTTTTAAAATCAAATATTTATATTCTAAAGCAGCCCAAGAGTCCAAGAAGACCAAAAGTCCAAGAAGACCAATACTAACTTTTAACATGTAGTTAGTTTAATTTGAAAAATGAATTAGCTATTATAAAAACTAATTCTAATAAATGTAATAAAAATATATTGTTACATATCTAAAATTTTATTAATTTACAGAACTATTATATATATATATATATATATCTAAAATTATACTTTTATCAATTTATTTTATCATTATTAATTTTATTTTTGGATTATGTAGGCAAAAATATAGCATCGGATTATCTTAAAGCGTACGGTTGAAGAAGAAGATATCGCTTGTTAATGAATTCTACACGTTGTATTTTTATGCGATTTTTGTTGAAACTCCATTGCAATTTTTTTTGCTTTAATGTTTTTTGGTGATGAATTGGATTATATGGTTATGTATATCGAATATTTAAGAGTTTTTAGTTATTTTTAATTAATTTTATATGTCCATGCTAAACGGTTCGGTTCGGTTTTTTGCACGGTTTTTTTTACTTTAATCGGTTTCGGTTATGGTTTTAGATTTTCATTCCTAAACGGTTTCGGTTTCGGTTATGGTTTTTTCTAACTTAAACGGTTTCGGTTACGGTTTCTGGGTTTTTTGCGGTTAACCGAACCGTTGCCATCCCTAGTCAAGAGCTATACATTGTCATATCCACTCAATTAAGGAGTTAATCCAATAAGCCACAAAGTTCTATCTACTCAAGAGGACTCTTACATGCTTAAGTGTTATATCTACTCATTAGGAGATTGTTAGCAAAGTAGTTTCACCCTTTAAACTCTTTGTATTTATCCTCTTAAGTCTAGTTCTTGTAATAGATAGATTAAGAGAGAATTTGAGTATCGGGAGTATACTCGATGTCCTTGTGTTGTGATTACACAAGAGTTTCCTTCGTGGTTTCGAAGAGGTTGTCCTTCGTGTTATCGAAGAGGTTGTAAGGGTTATTGTGTTCTCGACCCGGTTAAGAGAGACACGGGAGCTTAGTGAAAAGCTTGAAATCCTAAGGAGGCTTCCTTAGGTAGTGGATGTAGGGAAACCGAACCACTATAAATCGTGTGTATCTTTCTATCCCTACTCTATTTACTTTCCGCACTTTATATGTTTGATAATATGCTAGCATGAATATCGTGATATTGATTATCTAGTTTATCTAACATATTGCCATCTAGAGTAGTAAGAGATTAGAAACTCGTTTTACTTGTTTCACTTATATATCGAACCTCTTAGCTTATCCATTGTATGATCCCTTAGGAGTTTGATATATAAGTTGACTTAGAAGTTTCTTTCTTAAACTTATAATTGTCCAAAAGATTTTTAATTAGGCATTAATCTTATTAGTAATCCTATTCACCCCCCCCCCCTTTAGGACAATCAAGGTGCCATCAACAATAATCAATTTTTTAGAATCAAAAGGATTTTAATTGAAACCTTTTAAGGAGGAATCAGTAGTAATCACTGAGTAGCCACAAAATCAAGTGGAAGTAATTGTTGACTGAACCTGAGCGTTTAGGAGTGAAATCAACAACTTTAAAGGCATATATTTTTTCTTATTGCTAAAAAATATGTAGGAGTTTCACAAATCAACTCTTACAAAAGTTGTAGCTAGTGGTTAAGATCGATGGTTGTATGGGTGGTTGGAGTTTCATGTGGTAACCAATGAATTTCATGATTGAAATCAAAATGACTCTCATATATATTTGAAAAACTTGTAACCGAACTTTTTTTTATATTTAAATATATCAGAAAAAATTATTCACTTTCTCACCGATATGAGAAATGTCATTTTTGATGTGCTATTGAAACCTAACGATGTACACACCACATAGACACACACAGACACAGACACACACATTCCCACACGCACACACACAAGGACAAGCACACACACACGCATGGACAAACACACCCACCCACACACACACCCCACCCACCCCACATACCTACACGTACACACACACTCACACGCACATGCAAACATGCACATACACACACGCGCGCACACACACACACGCATAGCCGCACACAAACATACACATACATAGACAGACACACAAACACATAGATACACACAGACACTCACAGTGCGCACACACACCCACACACACCACTACTATAGCACGTGTCAGTCGCGACGATTTCTTTAGCAACGATACTTTAGTCGTCGCTAGTATTGGTCTTTAGCGACTAAATCTTATTAGCGACAGCAAATTTCGTCGTCGATAATATACTTTTAATTTAGCGACTACGCAATATAGTCATTAATTTTTAATAAGTAGTCGCGACAAATTGCAATTACGTTTTGTTTTTTTTTTTAATTCGAAAATGTAGTTGCGGAAGACCTAATTTAGTAGCGACAACTTTTTCTGTCCCCGTTAACTGTCAATAACGACGACATTGCACTAATTAGCGACTAATTTTGTCGGTTCTAATGAGGATAGCTCATTTATGACAGATTGCAGGATTTTCAGAACAAAAAATAACACTCAAAAAATATTTTTTCCCACTTTCTCTCAAAACCCTAACTACTTTTTCCTCTAATCTTAATCACTTGTTTCTCCACTTCATCTTACACCATTTCAAGATCCATATCTAACGTGGGGCATACTCAATCTTCAATTTCTCCAACCAAAACTAGGCATTTTCCTAGATTTTGAACTTTTTTAAATTTGATTTATTTGATTATAATATTTGTATTACTTGTTATATGATTTAATTAGGTTAGTAAACACTTATTTTATGATTGTCTTTTTAATTTGTATGGTGTAAAATATGCATATGTTCATTTTTTTTAATATTTACGCAATTGTTTAGTTATATCAAATTGTTATTAAAAGATGGCTTTGGGTATGTATAAGAGTTGGATTAAAATGGATAATTATGTTACGGTGGAATATATTGATGGTTTAGAGGAATTTATCAACTTTGTTGAAAAACAAGATGGTTTTAATGGTTATATGTTTTACCTGTGTAATCAATGTTCGAATAATCGTCTATTTCTCACACAAAAGGTTAGGGCTCACCTTCTATAGTTTGGGTTTATGTCCACGTATGAGGTTTGGACAAAATGGTGTCTCCTGATGTGTGATAAAATCACCACCCTAAATGAGAGGGACACTCCCCGCAAGTGCACGGGTCGTTCCAAGTAATGTGTAAATAATACGGATTTCACTCTCGTGGACAGATAGTTAATCGGAGTAGTAGAATTAATTGCTAAACAAAAAAAGTAAAATGATGCAATAAAAAGTGAATAAGTTTGGACTCAAGAATGAGAGAGGTACTTGAGTCTCGCAAGGGTTTCACCTAAATCTCTATGATTTATGCTTCTGTTTAAGGGCTAAATTGGTATTATTGTGTTAGTCTGGACTCTAATATCTCCTAACCCCCGTCAGGGTGGACTTAGGAGCTATCCTACGGTGCTATAAACCCCGTTAGGGCGATTATATCTACTTTCGAATTGTTAAGCCTTTTACCTCATTAGCTGCGTGGTTAGTCATACCCGTCAGGATCATTGACGAACACACCGCGTCTATTACCTAGGTACGCAATTAAACCCCCCCGTCAAGATGATCACTTCACCACTAAAGTGAATAGCCTAATTACTATAACCTATTTTTGATTCATGACGTCAAAAATAGTAAATAAAACTAAGATAATAGTCAACACAAAATACCGAGTTTAAATTAAATAATTAAATCCCAAATTCAGAAAATATCAATTAAATAGATTATGGCTTAACCCATAATGCGATTCTCAAGTACATAATAATTTAGCTCATGTTCGAATTAAAAAATAAAATAAAATAAAGAAAAGACATTATCCTAAATTACAGAAATAAAATATGAAACCTAATTGAGGCGTTGGATTGAGCTATTGATGGAGGAATGAGAATTCTCCAACTCTAGCTTTCCCTTCTGCTCTGACTTGGACTTTTAAAGTTAAGCATGTAGTGAGTTGTGTGTAAAAAAGAGGTCTAAAGGTTTATTTATAATAGAGAATTAGGATTGGGCTTTTTACTTAAGAATAATAAGTTAAATAATAAAAAGCCCAAGTCCATCTTTAAAATCCTGTAAATGTTGTACAAATGTTGGTAAAACGACTGTAACTTTTGCGTCTCATATCCAAATCACCTGATTCTGTTCCTCAAATCTTCCTAACTCATAGGCACAACTTTCTCTTTCAAATTTTCAGGCCTGAATCAGTGCTGAAGTGGCTCGAAAATAGCAATTAGTGATAGCTTTCCAAATTTTCCTCTCTATTAGTCAACTCTTCGAATAATCTTTTCTTACTTTTGATCTCTCCGGTTGATCTAAGACTTTAATCCTCACTTCTCCTCCTTGTCGTGGTGCTCCATAGCATCCATGGACCTAAGAACTTTGCACTAAAAACAAACAAATTAACGTACAAAAGCTCTAAAATGAAATATCATAATTCTAAGGGGTGAAAATACAATATAACGAAATAAGCATAAAACTCTACCAAATAATTCTAATATTCACCTATAACGATGTCTCATATGGGCATATATTTAGAACAAAACGGGAGACATCAAGACCCCAAACTCAAACCTTTGTCGTCCCGACAAAGTAAAATAAATACATGGGCCTAAGGTAAACGCAAAAATGCAGAGTTTAGTGCATAACTCCCAAAGCATATCTTGAAACAAATCTCATATAGTATGACTTAGGAATTAATATACACATACATCTATCATGCAAAATCAAACATAAATAATAACAATCCAAAATTAAATTCACAATGTTAGAAGATTACACTTATACTTATCTCAACATGGTGGCTATAGGGTGTTCATCGATCCTCACTCGCTTTGAATGCTCCACTTAGCTTACTCTCTATTAGTTGAATTATAAATCCACTATGTATCTAGGAGTCACGAGGACTTTACGATTTTAGCGTAGGCTTAGGGACGGTATGGTATGTATATTTGGTAAATTTGAAGTGAGCTTTTGGCTCTCTCCTCTCTTACCAGCAACAACGGTCCAAGAGCTTGAGTTTACACTCGATATGTTCTCACTCAACCTATTTGACGCACTAATTTAGTGTCCCCTAGTTAACCCAATAAGCACTAAGATGATTTCTAAAACTTCCACTTTGCCGGTTACTATATTTATTATTTTTGTTATCTTTTCTTTTTCATTCTTTTCTCGTTTTTTTCCAACAGTAGATAATCGGGTTCCCGGTTAGTGATGACCGGGTTCTCGGTTGTCTTCTGCTTTGACAACTTTATCACACTTTTTTTTCAAAGACCCCGACAAAGGGTTACAAACAATATCTCATCAACAATTGCGCATGAATAAAAATGCATACATATCCCTCCCAATATACTTTCCCAATAATGAAACCCACCACCCCGAACTCAAGCTCAAATCAGGAAGTCTCAGGATCGTGATTCAATTACGGGTCATATGAAATTGCCTAATAAACTAAGTGGATATGGACTTATATCGTGGCGACAAAAGAAAGGCTTAAAGGCTAAAAATGGAGTTAAGAAGAATATAATTAAATCATGAGATAGAAAGCTAAAAAGTTTCAAATGGTTAACAATGAATTGCCTCTGTCATTTTCCTAGTTACTCCCTCCGTCCCAAAAATAATGTCCACCTTATTAAAAATGGTGTCCCAAAAATAATGTCCACTTAGAATCTCAAGACACCTTATTCCACCTTTTTCCACTATTTCCCTTATTAAAATATTTAAATTTATGTTTCCAATGAATATTTAAAATATCAACACACTTTATTAGGGGTATTTTAGTAATAGGAAAGATAATAATTGTGTTTCTTAATTTGAGTGAAAAGCAAAGTGGACATTATTTTTGGGACGGAGGGAGTACATAGCTTACCTCTAGTTCATATCTAAGTGGGTTCTCTACTCATTCGGATCTCATGTATTACAAACCACTCAATTTTCTTAAGTACAAGTTTACTTTTTTCGGATTGTTCATTAATTTTTCCTATCAATTACCTAATGTTTGCATGCAATTAAAGTGCGTTTTACATTAACTCCTAAAGTATACTATTTTCTATCATAAATTCATAAAAAGTATGCTTAATGGGGACATTTAAAATACTCTACAGTCAAACGCAACCCTCAATTAATTTTATTGAAAGCAGTAAAACACATAACACATAAAATTGGGATGAGGCAACGAACCCCCCACCCCAAACTCAAAAATGAGTCGTGTCCCCACGACTCTAAACGACTTGATAAAGCAAATAAACTAATGTACACTAATAATGAGAAAATGGAGAAGGAAACGTATCTTAACCAACACTAGGCTGGTTTCCATTGTTGCGTTCAGGTTGGACTCCTTTCTTAAGCATTGTGTAGGTCTCATATTGTGAAGTACTCAACCTCTGTAGAATAGTCTTTATCAGTACCAACTCATTTGTTACCTTTCCCACATCTATTATCATCTCATCATGTTTCTCCTCTAAAGTCCCCATTTGTTCTTCCAACTCGTTCTCTTTCACTGTCTTCTTCTTGCGTGTAAGAGTTCTAGCACCTTTCTCTTCCCCATAGGTCTTTTCTAGGTCTATACCCAATTTCGCATCTCCACATGGACATTTTCTATTGATCTTTCTTTCATCTCTTCCCCTTTTTATGTAGGCTCCCTCTTCATTCTTGTGTGGTATCTTTGTTGCTAAACAAATCACGGTTATGGTGCACGGGAATTTGAGGTTTCTTTGAAGAATAAGGGATTTTTCGAATTCCATGAATAGGTTATAAATGACATGGTCAACATCAATGTCTTTCTTCTCTAGAATACACTTTATGAAAATAAGGTGTTCTTTTGTTAACTCCGAAATATGATTATTGCCAAAGAATATAGGGATTACGAAATGGGACCATACTTTAGCGTGTGGTAGCAAATCATTACTCAATACCTGACCTGCATATCTTTCTCCTACATGGATGGGAAGTAGTCCACGAATCAGGACTTGATCGTAAAAATATTCACATTCGAATGATTCATCATTAAATGCTTCATGGTACGGGCATGCACCAGGCAAGTTTGGTAATTTCATTGTTTCCCGAATAAGCTCTATTGAGAAAGGCAGTACCTTTTTGTGTAGGATAATTGACTGTCCATTGGTAAAAACTAGTTCTTCATAAAACTCATGAACCAAGGTAGGGATAAACGCGAGGTCTTTTTTTCTCAGTTCTTTCCAACCAAACTTGTCACAAGTAATAGCAAAATCTTTGAATACACCGTTCATAATACCTGAAGGAAATCCTTTCTCTACGCCAAACTTTAAGGTAGCCACTCTCTCACGAACTTCCTCATTCCAACCAACAAAGGCTCTCTTTGTCTTAGTAGCTATCATCTTTCTACGCGTGGACCTTTGTTCCGGCATGGTTTTGCTAGCAACTTATTCTTCAACCTCTTTTTCTTCCAAGTTAGGCTTTTTAGGAGTAGCCACACTTGGGTTCTCTTTCCTCTTCATAGTAGTCTTGACTTCTCCAATCTTAGGTATAGAACTCGAATCCGGAATCTCGATAGCTTTGTCCGGAGTAGCTCCAGAAGTGTTTCTAGTTCTAGGATTATTTCTCGCCTTACGATTATAGCACAAGGAATCGGTTCTGTTTGTCATCTCAACGCACCCCAAACTCAAAACTTCAAAAATTCAAAAACTAGAGAAAAGGTTTGGACGTTGATGTTTTGAGGATAGATAAAGGAAGATTAAGGTGAGATGGGTAAAAATTATTTTGGGCGTTTGGAGAGGTTTAATGACTCAAGTTATGGATTTGATGAAGAAATATTTTTGGATAAAAGTTGAGATTTAATGGTGGTTTGGAAGGATTATGAGTTGATTGTGTGTTTATGTGGTGTTTAGGGAGAAGATTGGATGAAGTTGTGGTGTTTTGATGATGATTTTCTGAGTTATATGGAGCTTTGGGATGGAATAATGGGGTTTCTTGTGAGAGAAGACAAAGAAAGGAGGTTAAAACCCTTAACGCTTCACAAAAACCGACCTACTATAACGCAACAGGGTTGCCGGTTGAAGATGGGCGGGTGCCCGGTTGGTTTCGATGAATCGTGATATTTTTTTCGTTTGCAACAAAATGTTGCGTGTATGATTTTCGAGGTTAGAGAGTTGCCTTCATGAACCGGGTTCCCGGTCAGCGACAACTGGATACCCGGTTATCTTTTGCATGTCTTGTCCACTTTTCGCACCAAATTCCCGCATCCACTTGTTTCGAGGTCAGAAAGTTTGGGGGGCTACAACTCTGTAACAGTTATATATATAATCAGGGGTTACTACTACTCATAATTACTACATCTATTCAGAATACTATACCCAATGAACCTTTTTTATTCCCCAAGAAAACCCTTTAGGGTTCCATAGACTATGTTTTTTATTTCCATGCAAAACCGTTTCATATTCTACACAAAAAAATAAAAAGAAAATAAAAACGTTTCGTATACTACGTGTCTAACTGATACACTAACGTGGGGCCAGACAATAACTACATTACTAAGTTCAGGGGGGCCAATGGCTACTTTATATAACATATAGGGCCATAGAGTACATTAGGTTATACTTCATGGGCCAAGGGTAACCAACAAAATAAATTAGGGGCCACGACTTCACCTTCTCGGCTACGAATCCAATAAAGGAAAATCAAAACTCAGATAAACAACATTCACGCATAACCCAATTCAGAAAACGCGTTCCATTGACTAATTCCAATAATACTACATTAACAAACACCTATTACACAACAAAAACAACATCTAACATCACCTCACTAGACACACAACACATAAAATCCGTAAAACCTAGAAACACACTATACCAAGAACACCCACTAAAAAAACCAAACAACCTCGACATCCTTAGACTCCATAAAACATTCGAGATACTAAAAAACCTAACATAAAGTAGAAAAACAAATGCTAGATTTTAGGTTTTTACCTTCAATGGATTTCAGGCCTTCAATTTCTTCATTTTTCCGCTACCGAGACCTAAGCAACCCGGAAATCACCACCTTACTTCTATCGCAAATCAGAGGATCTAACCATCAGAAGAATGAACATTTTCTCTCGAGCGCTTGACAGTTCGAGCAACCCATGAAATGCCTTCCCGGATTCATGTCCGTCCACGACGTGTTAATCTTCACACGTAGACCACAATAGCATACCCAGTCATCCTTACCTTGGTCAGTCATCAGAGATGATGCGTTGGTGTTTATGGAACCGGCCATCGGAAGAGAGGAAGAAGGGAGGTGAAAGACGAAGAAGGGAAGAAGGAAGCGGGATAGGGTAAAATGATTTCGGTAATTGATTTTAGGCTTGGTAAATGGGTAGAAATGAAGTAAAAAGACAATTAAGACCCTTGCCACATAGGAAAAACCCATTCAACTAGAGGTGACGTCATACTGAGGTGGCGCTGATGTGGCGGTGACATGGCGCCATGTGTCATTGAAAAATGGAAAAAGGGCTAACGGTGTCAAAAAATAGGTTCATCAAGGGAGAGAAAGGGTAAAACGTAAGATCGGGGGTCGATCGTGCACTTTGGCGAAAGTTAAGGGGTTTCACGGGGGTTTTACCCTATTTAGAATAATTCTAGGTTTGGACCATCTACTTTTATCTTTGTTGATTACATCTCACAAACTATTGGAAGGATTTGAGTATTGTATCAAATTTATTATTATCTTCGCTTCTGACTTAACTATTCAATCAACAAATTTATCTACCTCTCACTCACCTCGAACTTGCGTTCTTAGGTTAAATATATAATTTTACCTCTTATATAATTCTTTTTAAGAAAAACAAAAAAATCAACAAATGACAAGATATGAGTTTCGATATTTATTTATCAGAAAAAAGGAAATTAGCTTTTTTTAATATGTAGAATTAGACCAATATACTTTTTAATAAAAAATAAATACTTTTTATAAGTAGAAATATTTTATGTTTATCAAAAGATTTAATATTTGCGTATACAAACAAAATTCTTTTATACTCAAACATTTAAAAAAAAGTCTTACTTTGTATAGAGTTTTAATCAGATTGTTTATAGTTTTAATTAATGAAAAGGTCCCGTAATTTCAATTCGTTTTAGATATCACAACGGCTCAGGCCGGTCCTGCTTTTACTTATGAAATGGTTAAAGAATAATCCTATATCTTTTACTTATTGAGCGGTTAAAGAATTAAGTGACAATGTTTCCTTAATATTGTATTGAAGTAAACTATTGTATATCAGGTGTAAGAAAAAGTAATATGTCATTCCTGCTTGCAAAGGAAATTGTGCAGTTAAATTATTATTTTTGGTACATCGGTGATCATGATTACTTGCGCACATCACGACTAATCTCACAAGGATATACACACCTCCCCATGTATATTCTTTGGTAAATAAATATATGGATGTTGGTAAAAATAAAGCGTTACTGTAATGGTAATTAAAAATTTAAACGCGAAAATAAGCTTTAACTAGTTTTACGAAAAGAAATAACGAAGAATTAAAACGGGAGAAATAAGAACCAGTTTAATGAAGATAATAATCGAACCGTAGTGCCGTGGAGGAGCCACTGCCTTAAGAACGTGACCGGGACAACCGAGACGCTACACTATTTTTCCAAACGTTCCCCAAGGTTCAAACACTACTACCTACTCTCGTGTGCATTCACAAGCGAATGTTTGGAATCTGTATATGTTTCGCTCAAGAACAGAAGTGAAAGAAAGGAATATTTTTGCTGTTGGATATAATTTCGTAAGATGTAGTAGTAAAGCTGTGTGTGGAAAATGAACTGTTGTAAGCTCCTATTTATAGACGTAATAAACTAGCCAGTAACTAGCCGTTACAGCTCAATCAAAGCTGGTAGTCATGGCCGAAAAATAGTAACGTTCATATCAGTTACAGAACGTGCAACGTTCATATCTATATAATAAAGCAGGATACACCTAACTTTCCCTATTAATAATCAAAACCCCCTTATTATTTTCACACTTTCCATATTATTCTCATAATTAATCAATATAAAATAAAAACATATATTTACTTACCGTTTTACCTCACATTTTGCTCAAATAAATAACAAATTTATATTCTTCAATCTCGAATTTTATAGTATTTAAAAAATAGTGTCTTTATAATAATAAATATATCTAAATATAAACTTATATATGTATCAAACATACAGATAAATCAAACTGAAAGATGATTACCCATGAAAGACACGTTTAAACATTCTATTTTTAATAAAGTATGTGTCATTCTATACTCAACGTATAGAAAAACAATTTTTGTTATAAAAAGACCAAGTTTTGCAATTCATATTTGAATCGTAAAAAAAAATGTAATAATTATTTGATTTTAAATTTACCTTAACCAAAATAAGATATCTATATAAAATAGGATACACCTAACTTTTCATTTTTTATCAATATTAAAATATGACCAAATGAGCATCACAACTTAATTGCAGATTTTCTTATTTATTTTTATTACAAGATCGTTTATATTATATGAACTAATCAAATATTTTTTTTAAAATTAATATTATATATGAGAATACTAATCTTTACCTTAAATTTATAATATAAAACTATTCCTTAAAAAAACTTCCCAAATTTCTCAACCTTAAATTAACCTTAACCTTAACCTTACCCTTGACCAAAAGCTTGACTTTAACCCATAAACTTAACCTTAACCTTAATATTAACCTTAACTCTTACCTTAACTTCAACCTCAACCTCAACCTTAACCTTCAACTTAACCTTAACTTAAATTTAACCATAGCCTTAGCCTTAATTGTATCCTTAGTCGTAGCCTTATCCAAAGCTTTAACCTTAACCTTAACCTTAACATTAAACTTAACCTTAAAATTAAACTAACCTTTACCTTAACTTTAACCTTAACATTAACATTAACCTTAATTCTAACCTTACCCCTAAACTTAACCTCAACCCATTAACTATTAACCTTAACCATATCCTTAACCTAATCCTTAACCTTAACCTAACATTAACCTTAACCTAACATTAACCTTAACCTTAACCTTAACCTTAATCTTAATCTTAACCTTAATCTTAACCTTAACCTTAACCTTAACCTTAACCTTAACCTTAACCTTAAACTTAAACTTAACCTTAAACGTAACCTTAAACTTAACCTTAAACGTAACCTTAAACTTAACCTTATCCTTAACCTTAACCTTAAGCATAACCTTAAACCTTAAACCTTAAACCTTACACCTTACTTTTTACACCTTAAACCCTTAATCTTAACCTTAACCTTAACCTTAGCTTAATTTTTAAACCTCAACATTAACCTTAAACCTTAACCTTAACCTTAACCTTAACTTTCACATTCACCTTCATCTAAACATTTTTTTTACTTAACCTTAAAAGTTAAAACTTATCTTTAACCTTGACCCTTAAATTCTAAACCTTAAGTTTAACCATAACCTTAACCTTAACCTTAACAATTAACTTTACACTTTCCATAAACCTTGAACTTTGAACCTCAACCTTATTTTTCATCTTAACCTTAACCTTAACCTCAAACAAATGAAAATTTGTCGCGCTAATATCCGACTCTAAAACTTAACCTTAAACAGTAAATCTCAAACCTTAACTGTAACCTTAACCTTAAAATTCACCTAAACCTTAACCTTAATCTTAATTTTAACCTTAACCTTAACCTTGAATTTTACCTAAGGAACCTGGGTTCGATTCACGTTAAAAAGTTTTTTTAAGTGTCTTCAGACACGGGTTTAACCTAGATGGCATTCCCACAAGTGATGGCATTACCTAGATGGCATTACCTAGACACGGGTTTTACTATAATTGCTTATCATGTAAAGTCATTAATGCTTCAGCTGTTAACCCAAGTGATGTTTTAGCTTCAAAAATCACACAAGTGTTCTAAATCCTCCAGGCCTCTGAAACTCATCCAAAGGGTATTGATCTGATGGATTTTATCTTCTTTACAATGAAATTTCACCTTATATGATTGTGAGTGATGCTAATTTCCAGGGCCAGGGTTGATTCCTCTCCAGTTCGGCTCCCTAAGTCTTGGTACGTTAAATTGAATTCATGTATGTTTTGACTAAACTGCTTAGAGTTTTTTCTTTTTTTCCTTTTTCGATTTTTTGTTTTAATTGTGTGATCTTAGTTTTTGTTTGGTTTCAAATTCCTGTTTTATTTTTCAGAAAAATTTCCTCTAATGTTTTCAAATGCCGTAGATCGAAAATACCCCAGCTAATTTCATATCTGTATTTCTCAATTTTTTTATAACTAAGATAAGCAAAGATGGGAGAAAAAGAATGTCATTTCTTCAACCTTTGAGATCGGAAATACCCAACTGGAGTATGAAGTAATCGCGCAACAAACACCAGATACTGGAAAACTATTGGAAAAGAAAAAGAGATTTGCAATAGTGTAAGCTCGGAGAAATACCCAGTAGAGTAGTGATAAAAACCCAATGAAGTTTGTAAAAATTGCATTTTATAATATGTAATATTTAATAGCCTAATAGTGTATATGTTTTACTTTTCCAAGAGAACCGGAATGAGTCTCATTATGTTATTTAACATAGTGAGAGCTACATTCTTATAGATCGTGTCTTTAA
The DNA here is from genome assembly GCA_029959085.1 of Nemophila menziesii. Classification (NCBI taxonomy): domain Eukaryota; kingdom Viridiplantae; phylum Streptophyta; class Magnoliopsida; order Boraginales; family Hydrophyllaceae; genus Nemophila; species Nemophila menziesii. The sequence goes on along the minus strand of JARWIR010000001.1, from coordinate 139,874,809 downwards.
TCATGGACTATTAAATTGTGACATGGAGTTTGTATTTGTACAAAACTTGGATAATTTTACAATTGGTCCTGAGTAATGTGTTTCTTACATATCTTTCCAATGTTAGACGAACCCGAGGTGTGTTTGATGTGGTACTCAAGGCTCACAAGACAGTACACGAAAGAGATATTGAAGTTGGTAAGGTTTGAAAACTGGATACTTTGTTGCTTGATAAGGCAAAATCATCAGCTGAGATTCAAGTAAAGCATCTCCCTGGTGGTACCACAAATGCAAACTTGATAAGGCAACTTACCAATGAGAATACAAACGCAACCCAATAAGGAACCTTGCTGATTCATCTAAACTAAAAATCTCACAACATTTGCAAAAAAATGTAGCTGGTCTATGTTTCATTTGGGTCTTTACTCTTTATACGGAAAAAAATGTATTGGTTCTTTATTTTTCAGGTGAGATTACTACATGAAAATTTTAATATTATAAGTAATATAGTAGAAAAGAATAAGGGAAGAAAGTAAAAAATAGATAATATTGGTATTTCTGTATGGATTGAGAATGTAGGTTTATGGGTGTGTAACCTCAAACTAAATGTGCTCAACTTTATAATAGACGGGTCCATGATCATTTAAATTTAAAAAATTGTAGTCGATAAATCATACATTACAATATTTTTAAATAATAAATAATATTTAAATTAATTAGTAGAGAAAAAATTAAGTAATATAATTTATTTTTCCTTTTGCAAGAGTGGGGTGGGAGGGGGGTAACATAAATTTTTCTGTCCTAACCATCTTTTTTATGAAAAGTCGATTGTAATGGTAGTCTACCCCAATTTTTTTTATTTCTCTCTCATTCCCCTCTCACCCTATATGATCATGAACTTTTAAACATGAATCTTGAACACTAAATTATGAATCTGAAACCCTAAAACCTTAAAATCGTAAACTATGAACTCAAATCAACATTTTAAAATACATCCTTCACTCCAACGTAACATATATGAATTATACACTACTTTTCTATAATTTTAAAATTAATAGATTATCTTTCAAGTTCCTCGCGTTGGACGATATATATATATGTTGACACAATGATAATTTGTAGATTTATGAAATCTATGCACGTATATTAAAAACTCGAAATCATATGATTCACACATTTAGATTATGATACTCTTTGATTATTTTAGTATTTTAATCTATTTATTAGTTGTTTGAATTGTACATGGATTTATGGTGCATTTGAATTTAATAACCAATTTTTTTCTCACTTCCGTATTCATTCTATCTATTATTTCGGTTTTTACATATTCAAGACAAAATATCATCCTATCTTTTAAACATTTTCTATGTTAAAACTGAAAGTAGACAATTGACTCAATTTTTATGTTTTAAAGTGCCTTAAGGCACGGGCTATACCTAGCCAGTTTACAAAACATGTGTTTAAAACGTCCAAGAAATGGTCAACAATAGACTATAAGTCTGATAAACCAGAGAGAGTAAAGAAGATTATAGAGATGAGAGAAACTGATCAACTTTTATTATCACAATCAATCACTATTTATACATTACAGCTCTTTGTCTATATATACACTTTAGTGTATCTATATTCATAACAAACTTTGATTCTCCTAACTGTCATGTGAGCTGTCATGTTGTTGTTGTGCTGTTATACTTATCATCCCCCCTCAAGCTAAGCTGAAGTTGAAGAGGTAATTTGGATAGAAGCACAAGAAACGGAGTTGATGCTAGTCCTTTGGTGAACACATCAGCAAGCTGTTGATTACTTGGAACATGAGATAAGACAAGAAGCTTAGCTTGAACTTGCTCACGAAGAAAGTGATAATCAACATCAATGTGCCTCGTACGAGTGTGAAACACAGGGTTTGAGGCAAGAGCAAGAGCTGAGATGTTATCACACGCAAGAGTTAGAACACCAGCATCAATGCTCAAACTTTTAAGTAAGAACGAAAGCCACTTAAGTTCAGCAGATACATGAGCCATTGCTCTGTATTCAGCTTCAGTAGAGGACCGAGAAACAGTAGATTGCTTCTTTGATCCCCAAGAAATTAGATTAGACCCTAAGAATATACAGTAACCAGTTGTTGATCTTCTATCAGAGATAGAGCTAGCCAAATCAGAGTCAGAATATGCTTTTAAAACTGGAGAAGAGGTAGAAAAAATCAAAGCATATTGAAGTGTACCCTTAATATAACGAAGTAGACGTTTTAAGGCTTCAAAATCCATATTTGTAGGAGAGTGCATTGCTTGACAAAGCTTGTTGACTGAAAAGGCAATGTCGGGTCTGGTTATGGTTAGGTATTGTAAAGCACCAACCAAACTTCTAAATAGAGTGGGATTTTCAAATGCCAGTTTATCATGATTGGATAAAACTGAGTATTTATTCATAGTAGGTGTTGGAGATGAATTACAATCCTGTAAGCCAGCCTTAGCAATGATAGAGAGAGCATATGTATATTGTTCCACAGTAATGGAGTTAGTTGAACGCGTTATATTTAATCCAAGAAAATAGGACAAACATCCCAAATCCTTCATTTTAAAACGAGCCTTAAGTGCTTCAAGAATAGAAGTAACACTTGAAGAATTAGCTCCTGTGACTAGAATATCATCAACATAAACAAGAATAACAGTCAAAGAACTAGCTGAGCCTTTGACAAACATGGAAGTGTCTGTAGCACTCACTTTAAAGCCTTGAGATATAAGAAAAGCTGTTAGAAGCTGGTACCAAGCTCTAGGGGCCTGTTTCAGACCATAAAGAGACCTGTTTAGTTTGCATACATAATCTGGGTAAGTTTTGTCAAGAAAACCAGTTGGTTGCACCATATAAACTTCTTCCTCAAGAGAACCATGAAGAAAGGCATTGGATACATCCAATTGTTTAATTTCCCAGTTATAAGTAACAGCTAAGGAGAGTATAATTCGCACAGTTTGATGCTTAACCACTGGACTGAACGTTTCAGTATAATCAACACCATATTCTTGCAAAAAACCTCGAGCTACCAAACGAGCTTTATAGCGCGCAATAGATCCATCAGCATTGCGTTTTATTCGATAAATCCATTTGCAAGTGATTGGAGAGCGTCCATGTGGTTTGGGAACAAGAGTCCATGTGTTTTGACTCATTAAAGCTGAGTATTCATCAGCCATGGCATCTAACCAACATTGAGATTTAGCAGCTTCTCTATAAGACACAGGTTCAGACTCTAAAGAGGATACAACAGCAGCTCTACACTTATAGGAAGGTTTCAAAGATCCTGTTTTAAGTCTAGTAACCATTGGATGAGTTGAATTAATTTGTTGAGATGAATTTGAAGAAGAAGAATTTGGTGTAGAAGAAGTAGAGGTGTCTGAATGAGACTCATGAGAAGATTGATTTGAAGAAATTATAGGTGAGAAAGGTTGTGAAATGGAGTGAGGATTTATATTAGAAGCAAATATGTCAATAAAGGTTGAATATGTAGATTCATTTGAGGAGGTAGAACTTGAGACTTTGAGTTCAAAAGGAAAAACTGACTCATTGAATAAGACATGTCTAGACACAAAAACTCGTTTTAAAACTAATGAATAACATTTATATCCTTTTGAGTGAGAGCAATAGCCAAGAAAAACACAACCTTCTGACTTAGGAGAGAGTTTATGAGGGGCATAGGGTTTTAGCCATGGATAGCAAAGACATCCAAAGGTTTTGAGGTGAGAGTAAGTAGGTGGAGTTTTATATAAGACTTGATATGGTGAAGAATTGGCAAGAACAGGTGTTGGTAACAAATTTATAAGGTATACAGCTACTGAGAGAGCTTCAAGCCAAAAAGTGGTGGGTAATGAGCTATGTGATAAAAGGGATAAAGTTGTTTCAATCAAATGTCTATGTTTTCTTTCAGAGACTCCATTTTGTTCTGGAGTATGTGGACAAGATGTTTGGTGTATAATCCCTTTGTTATGCAAGAAAGACTGAAAATTATTGCTCATATATTCCCCACCATTATCACTTCTGAAGGTTTTAATAGAGACATTGAACTGATTTAAAACAAGATTGTAAAAGATGCAAAAAACATTGTAAGCATCTGATTTAAGTTTGAGAGGGTAAACCCAAGTAAATCTACTATAGTCATCAATGAATACTATATAATACTTGAATAAAGAACAAGAATTAACAGGAGAAGGTCCCCAAATGTCACTATGGACTAAATAAAAAATCTCAGATGATCTAGATGAAGACAAAGAGAAAGGCAGTTTATGAGCCTTAGATGTTGCACAAGCATTACATAGAACTCCACATTGATCTAATCTAGTATGTAATGTAGTAGATAATAGTGAAGACACATGACTTGATGGATGACCTAAGCGCATATGCCACAAAGAAGCTGAAGATGTGGTTGTTTTTTAAGATAGACACACAGGTGTTGATGAATGAGATGAAGAGAATTTTGAGTTTGAACTAAACACAAGAGGATACAATCCATCTTTACAAGGGCCCTGAAAGAGAAGATTATTTGTAGAGGAGTCAAAAATTGACACAGAAGAGGAAGAAAACACTACAACACAGCTATTATCATGAGTAAACTTGGAAATTGAGAGTAGATTAGATGATATAGATGGAACATGTAGTATAGATTTTAAGTAAAACTTAGAAGAAGAGTTAGAAATTGTACTGTTCCCAATGTTGGCTGTATCCAAAGCCTGACCATTACCAACTGAGACTGAGTTAGAGCCTTGATAAGCAGCTGAGTTTTGAAGCAAACTTAAGTCATTTGTAACATGACTATTTGCTCCAGAGTCCAAATACCACATCTCAGGATCATATCAGTTTTGAGATGAAGCTTGAGTTGATGAAGGAGCCTGAGAAGTGTGAGCTGCCATAGCCATTTTGGCATTAGCTTTAGGTGATGGAAAATTCACATAATCAGTCCTTGACCAGCAGTCAATGGCTGAATGACCAAACTTAGTGCAAATTTGACAAGTTGGTGCAGAAGACTGAACAGGTGGTGATCCCAAAATAGATGTGTTCATAGGTGAACCTCTAGACCTACCACGGCCTCTTCCACCACCACCACGTGTAAAACCACCACGACCACGATTAGAAGCTGGTGCTGAAGTGTTAGTAAACAAAGCATTCTGAAATGACATAGAATTCTCATTTGAATCCGCCATTTTCATGTGTAATTCTTCAGAAATTAATAGACTACCAAGGGAATGGAAGGTTAAAGTGGAGGATTGCGCATTAGTGATGCGAATACTTGATTTGAATTGATTATATTCTGAGGGAAGACCTTTAAGAGTGTACATTATAACATCTTCCAAAGGTAAAGATGCAGCTGCTGTATCTAATCCATCGCAAATGTCTTGAATCTCTGCAAGATATGCATTCATAGATTTATCTCCTTTCTTTAAATTGCAGAGCTTCATTTTGAGCTAATGAACATGAGTTCTACATTGCGAAATGAAGATCTCTTCAAGCTTGTGCCACACTTCGGATGCGTGATGAATCTTAACCACTTGAGAGAGAATAGAAGGAATCATTGAGGAGAGTAACGAAACCTTTAGTTGTTGATCCTCTATAAGCCAAGTCGTGAAGGCCGGATCAGCAGCTGGTGGAGGTTGAATACATCCAGTAACATGTTTGAGATAGCCATGAGCTTCGAGAATTGCTTCAAGTTGAGCTCGCCATAGCACGTAGTTCGTTGAATCGAGCTTTACTTGAACAAGACTCGCCCAATTTTGGCGAAGAAGAAGGAGTCCAGCCGGAATTTCTGAGCTGGAGGAGATATTTGGAGAAGGCGATGAAGACGATGATGACGCCATAACAACGATGCGGAAGCAATAGGCCTAAGGATCGAAGAAACACGTGACAAAGCTCGATGAATTTCAGAAGAAAATGAAATAATAGAAGAGGAAGGAAGCCATTAATGGCGGTTTTTAAGCTTTGCACTTGTTTCTTTAGGCTTTTAAACTGATACCATGATAAACCAGAGAGAGTAAAGAAGATTATAGAGATGAGAGAAACTGATCAACTTTTATTATCACAATCAATCACTATTTATACATTACAGCTCTTTGTCTATATATACACTTTAGTGTATCTATATTCATAACAAACTTTGATTCTCCTAACTGTCATGTGAGCTGTCATGTTGTTGTTGTGCTGTTATACTTATCAAAGTCTTTATCAAAAAAATAAAATAAAAGCTGGTGTATAAAGTAGTTTATTTTTATTTTCCCAAAACGCCGGACTCGGCCTGGATAGATGGTGGTAATGCGCGCATATGGGCTTATCCATATCTCTTCATGTGCATGAGTGTTAATTGTTTGGAAGCTAATGCAACCCTAAGCATTCAAGTGGGATACGATAAATAAAAACCCACAGCACCTTCACAAACAAACACCACATGAAAGTCATTATTGCTGCCAATATAATGTTCCAACAATAAATATCATAATTTTTATAATCTACAGTTTAATTTATTAAATTATAGAATAGACGGAGTATTTTTCTATCGTACCTAAATTTTAATTATTGATAACATTTATTGTTGGTCTTTAGAGGCGGCTGAGCAATTATTCCCTTCTGGATATATTTTTTTTTTGTTCAAATTCCTTCTAGATAATTTCAATATGCTTGTGCTGTGCACGAAATATCTTTAGTGCTTAATGAAATAGCTTTTCTATTTCTATATAAGAAGTTACATTATCTGATATTAATAACAAACCATGGCCGATTTCACACAGTTCAGCGCTGCAACTTCTATTCCACTGCAAATTTCCTCAGCTGCTTCAAGGCCGGATATACTGCCATTTCCTATCCTAAAGTTAGTACAAAATTCAGACCAACGTATGGTGCGTAGTTTTTTTTTTTTTGCGCACTCAAATATGCTATTATATTAGAAAAATACTCCAGTACGTGTCATTTTATTAGACTAAGAACTAATTATAATATTAATTAGTTTAATTTCACCTAATTATTAGAACTATACTATTAATCTTTGCATGAGATACACTGTTTTTAGAATTTTTATTCTCAAACTATCATAATTCCCGTATTACATTATATCGGAAAATGATACCCATACTATATTAAATTTCAGGTTAGGATGTATGATTCTATTTCTACCCCAATTATAAAAAATTCCCGTTAAGATAAATGGGTACTCCGCATATCAAAAAGAGTAATATGATATTTAAGTTTTTAAACTACCGATAATAATTCTTTATAAAATGAATATTAAATGTCACATGAACCTTTTTTATTATTCAAAGATAGTTTTTATTTTTGCAAAATAACTCATATTAAAAAAAAAAACTAAAGTAGTTAGTCTTTTTCAGCCACAACGAAAGTATTAGCTTTATTTAACGGAGTAATACTCATTTCCTATCACGTGGTATATGAAATTCATTTTTTAAGAAAATATCAATATTAACTTAATTTTGAAAACTTGATAACTAGTTTGCTGCCTATAAATGGGATATCAATTGTTTTATCGAGAGTTTCTAAAATGTTTTAATTGATTTTTCCCTTACTAAATTTGATTTTCAATTCTTGGTTATTCTCTCATTTTCTTCTTTTTTTCATCAAATTTTATTGACGTTGCAAAAAATTTATTAATTTTTCGAATTCTCTTATAAGACGGATACATTGGCTTATGTACACAAACACAAGATATTATTAACCGTGATTGACTATTAATATTTTTAGGGTTAATGCCTAATAGGTATCTGTCACCTTACACTCTTACCTATAAAAGACACCGTCCTTTTTAAAGAACAACGAGTAATGGGAAACTTCTCATTATTCAAAGTTTGAGTAGTGAAAAGCTTCACATTACTCAAACGTTGAGTAGTGGGAAGCTTTCCATTACTCAAACATTGAGTAGTAGGAAGCTTCTTACTACTCAAACGACTCTTTTATTGGAAACGAAAATGAAAAAGCAAAAATATGTGTGCCTTTTATGGGTAAAAAAATAATGGTTGGGTGAGAGGGAATTAATTATAACTTGAGGTATTTCTTAGGCAATAATCTATATATTTTTTTTATTATAAAACAATTTAACATTTTGGAATATTTATCAAAGGTATCAACTTTTAATATCTATTTAAAATATTAACTTTTAATATTTAAAAGATAAAAATGGTATAAAGAATTAAAAACATATTTTATTTAAATAATTTTTTATTACTAATTATTTAATTAATCACTCAAAAACATTTAAAAACATATCTATCAGTTTTAAGTTTTAACAAGTCCGATTTTTCCAATTCTAAAAAATCTAATTATTAATAGATTATTTTTGTAGTTTTAGTACGTTACATGAGTGTATATATATATATATATATATATATATATATATATATATATATATATATAACAGATTGCATGAGAGTATTTGGTGGGAAACTTATCAAAGAATAATTTTTGTATATAGATTTTTGAAATCAAACATCTATATTATTTTTTAAATGAAAAAAAGTAAAACTTATATTTTAGAACAAATATGTATGTATAGTGAAGATATATAATATTAATGAATCACAATACATAGTTAAATTATAAATAAATGAATTTTAAGTGCTAAAACCAGACAGGTTTAAGAGGGCTGAGACTGGGATTGCCAACTTCTCGGGGTTGAAACAGAGGCGGATCTAGGGTAGGCTGAAGTGGGCTACAACCTACCCTAACCTATGAGATAGCAATACAATTTAATTCTATGTTTTTTAAATAAATAGAAACATGAATAAAAAAATTTACATCCCTTAATTAGAAAATTAGCCCTTCTTAACTTAAAATTTATACATTAACCAAAACTAAATAATAACTTTTCTCGATTAGTAAGTGGAAGGGTAGATTTTGTCTGAAATTTTATTTAGTGAAAAATCTTGTAGAAAATAGAGTTTCGGCCAAATCAAAATTCAAACATATTTTTTTTCTAACCTTTTTCCAAATTATAAATTACCTTCATTTTTTCGAAACAGTACTTTGAATTTGACTTTTTCTTTCTAACTCCACCTGCACTCTACCCTACCTGCCAAACTAAATTTGGAAAGCAGATTGGCTTTAGATTCCATTGAAAGAAGAGTAATTATATATACCATTCAAAATTATACCACCCAAATACCATTTAATGAAATTTTGCAACCAATCAATTCACGTCACGTCATTAGGTAGTATTTAGATGATATGATTTTGAATGGTATATATCATTACTCTGGAAAGAAAGGTATTTTGGAAGAAATCACTTTAGAAACATGCACAGAATCGTACAAACTTAGAATAAAAGAGTAAAGATCTTACATAGATCTAAAATAAATTTGATAAAAATAGAAGAAAGGAATTTATAGAAAGAGCGGTGAAGAACTTTTTGAAAATTCTCACTTCAAGTTTTTTTCATAATCTTCTATCTCTTACTTATCACAAAGTTACAAAATTATGTGATATATTTCTTAAATATTATCTTTCATTAATGATTTAAAAAGTTTAAAATCAACAAATTATTTTAACAAATTAATCTAAGAAATAATACTATCGATAATAAATTTACAGTTAAATCTATGAAACTATAGAATGGAAGAATTTTTTTATATCAAAATAGTAGTAAATAATTCTATTAATAATGTTTTGGACAATTATTGCTGGTCCAGGTGATCAACTAATTACTTCTTGATATTTCCATGTGCTCATGCTTTATGCGTGCACCAGTCTATCATCTATAGTGTCTATAGTGTTAACGGATATAGCTTTTCAATTTCTTTATAAGAAGTTACATAACCTTATAGTTTAATACTAACAAATCATGGCCGACTATACACAGTCTAGCGCTGCCTCTTCCGTTGTGCAAATTTCCTCAACTTCTTCAAGGCCAGATATACAACCATTTCCTATTCTAGAGCTGCTGAAAAATTCACATCAACCTATGGTGCGTAGTTGTTTTTTATTTTTTTTGGGACACTCAAATATACTAACTAAATTTGAAAAATCCGGTCAAAGTATATGTTCACTTTATTAGAATAGGAATTTCACCTCTCTAGTTCAGTCCTGATATTAATTAAGTGCCAACTTTTTCGATTATTTTTTAGAAAAAAATGCTAGTAAAAAAATATTAAATATTAGTTGTTCCTAAATTAAGTTGTACGAAAATATTCCTACCTCTACCCCTCCGTATATAAACCTCAAAAAGTATCCTTTACCAACATCTTTATAAATTTTTGAAACTCCTTTAATAGTAGACATATACAAAGGCTTTGGGTTCACTAGGGAATATGTTTGCCAAGTAATACGTATATAATTCTCACCATATTGTAATGAGACTTTTTATGATATATTGATGATAGGATGTTTATCAGATTTTTCCTCTAGAAATTGATGACAACATAATGATAAAGGAGTTGGTAGAAGAAACTCTAGGGGAATTGCAAAGAACAACTAAAAGATTGGACAAGTTGAAACTAATAGACGCACTTCAACGGCTCGGGATTGCCTACCATTTCGAAGAAGACATCAATACATCACTTGAAGGTTATATAGATGCGAAACCAGATGATGATCTGCAAACTACTGCTTTACGGTTTCAACTATTGCGATATAGTGGCTACAAGATTAGCCCCGGTATAATTTCCTCCACCAAATGTTTCTTTCTTGAAAAATATATATATTGGTAAAATCCTTACATATACTTAGGATAAATATTTTTATAAGAAATTATATCAAGCTTTTCATAATTCGTTTGATTATCTCACTCCCATAAGGTTTGATTACTAGACCTCAATTTTTTTTTTGTTTATTTTTACTAGCTAGTTTAAGTTTTTCAATATGAAATTTTTTAGTTTTGTTATTATTAAAAATAATTAACAAAAAGAACCGTGTCTGCTTTATGTGATCACATACAGATGTGTTTAAAAAATTTATGGACAACGAAGAGAAATTCAAAGAGTCATTGAGTGATGACATTTTAGGATTATTAAGCTTGTATGAAGCCTCATACATGGGAGCAAACGAGGAAGTAATATTGTCACGGGCTATGGAATTTGCTGAAATACACCTGAGAAACTCAATATCCGGATTACCAACTAAACAGGGTGAACTAGTTAAAGAAGCCTTAGAGCTTCCAAGGCACAGAAGAATGGAAAGATTAGAAGCCCGAAGGTACATAAAAGAGTATGGTGAAGAAAGTTACCACAGTTCGACCATTTTGAAACTTGCAAAAGTAGATTATAACAAAGTTCAGTCTTTATACCAGAAGGATTTGGCTGAAGTAATAAGGTTATTAGTGCTGCCATTTATCTGTTTTCTGTTTTCTAAAATATTATTCTTTTTATATACTACCCTTGATATTTTGTTAGCACTACTACTATTATGAATCCTATTAAATTATTATCTTTAATTAAAAAACCTTAATATTAATTTTTTTATATTTAGCAATGAATATTTTTAAGCTAATTAATAATATCTAGATGATTAGTGAAGATGGGTATAAAGTTCTAATGTACTATTTTCCAAACATGACAGAATTTAATCATGGTAGATTACATTAAATTTCTAATTATTTGATATTGATATGAATATTATGTTCATCTCTCGCTACCTTAAACGATTATCTTCGTTCAGGTGGTGGAAACACTTAGGTCTTGTTGATAAGCTTAACTTTGGTAGAGATAGACCTTTGGAGTGTTATTTATGGACAGTTGGAATCCTTCCGGAATCTAAATACTCTAAATCCAGAATTGAATTATCTAAGACCATAGCCATTCTTTTGGTAATTGATGATATTTTTGACACATACGGGGAACTTGAGGACCTTCTCCTTTTCACAAATGCAATTCAAAGGTTTGTAACTTTTAAATTTATATCTTCTAAATTTATTTTATGTGTTTACCGATTCAAACTTGTAATTTTGACATAGATATAAGTTCTATTTTTAACGCATTTTACTTATGTGTAAATTGTCGTTAATAGATGGGATCTTAATGCAATAGAAGAGCTTCCCGAATACATGAAGTTGTGTTACATGGCCCTTTACAACACTACTAATGAAATCTGCTACATGATTCTCAAAGAACATGGATGGAGTGTCCTGCCGTTTCTTAAATCCACAGTAAGTATTCTTTGAAACATATAGTCTGTGAATCTTTAACTTACAATAATGCAACTTTCCATAATTAATCAGAATTAATTGAGTCGTACCTTTTTCTATAGTGGATAGATATGATTGAAGGTTTTATGACTGAAGCAAAGTGGTTGAATAGAAGATATGTACCAACTATGAAAGAATATATAGAGACTAGTGTTTCGACAGCAGGGTCATACATGGCGTTGACGCATATATTCTTTTTAGTAGGACAAGGTGTCACGGATGAGAATTCAAATCTTTTGGTAAAACCATATCCAAGACTTTTTTCTGACTCAGGAACAATTCTTCGTCTTTGGGATGATTTGGGAACATCGAAGGTTTGTGAATAATATTTTTCACTTTATTATAACAATTTGAAGTGTGACGCAACTTAAGTAAGATTTGATACTAGGATTTATGGACATTGAGCAACTCTCAACCTTAAAATATCTAAGTGTGTATTTTTTACAATTTTAATTACAGGAGGAGCAAGAAAGAGGAGATAATACTGCATCAAGTATAGAACTGTACATGAGAGAAAATAATAAGATTGCATCAGATGAGAATGAAGCAAGAAAACATATATTGCAACGCATAAATGGGTTATGGAAAGAGTTAAATGGGGAGTTAATTAATATATCTCAAAATGCCATGCCTAAAGCGATTACACTAGCTGCTTTTAATATGGCTAGAGCTTCACAAGTGGTATACCAACATGAGGAGGACACTTACTTCTCTAGCGTTGATAATTACGTACACGATCTATTTTTCACTCCTATGGATTAAGGTTTTTAAGAAATTATTTAAGTTTCCTTGATTAGTGTTGTAATTTATTGTTATTGGTTGTATGATTCTATTTTATGTTAATGAAGTACTGATTGCTTTAATCAAACCATTTCTAAGTACTATAAAACTAAAGCTTAAACCCCAAATCTTAAAAATTACAAAAAATTAGGATTTTCTGCATGCTCAAGTTACTTGATGGAATAGAGACAATTTTTTTTTGTTACGTTGTGTTTTAATTAGTTTGTGAATATGAGTACTGAACATATTTGAGCAATATTAATTATGTTATTTATGTTAAATCTATTGAATCAAATTTCATTATAAGTTAATTGTTTTTTGTTCACTGAAGATTACGTTATTAGTATCATTAGTCTTTTCATTCACAACGTCTTGCTACACTACGTCCCAAGTTAAGCACAATCTACAAAGATCCACTATTTGTAAGATGCTATTGAGAGTCCAGAGCAATAAAGGGAAAAAAACAACTATTAAATAAGACTTCTAGGAATATATAATGTATTAGAGGAGGACGAGTTTATATATATATAATGGATTGTGTATGGACTCCTCAAGTAAAACTTTACCTCTCGATCACATCAATCATGAAATGTAACACCCCTACAACGACACCTACATTGTCGTCAAGGTCTAATTTATGAGCCCTCTACTAATCGCCACATACGTCGCGACTTGACATCGTGATGCTTCAGCTTATACTAGTTTTTGGTGTCTATTGAAAAGAATCAAGGAACTCCGATCCGAGAAGGGCAATGCCTGTATATTTTTCCTATGTACTAAATCGAGTAGTAGTTGTTTGTTTATTTGCTGAACACGTAAGAAGAAAGATGCAAGAACAATAGGTCCACTAGTACCTCTTCTATCATCTGGACGCCCTGCCATCCGAAGTCTGAGTATACATGAATCAAAAACTCTAGGAATGATTATATAGATAGGGAGGCAACGAGAAACATAATGGAAAGGTAGCTAAGAATTTACTTAAATGTAAACAAAAATGAACTTCAGTTGGACTATTCAGAAACCGAGACATGTTTTCACAACAAAAAAAGACATCTGCAGTTGTAGAGGTGGGAGGTTATGTAGCACCAACAAGAATCTGATATTGTTACATTGATGAGAAAGGGTCACTATACGAGAGACAGGAGCTGTAAGGATTCAGAGTGGCTTAGCACCATTGAGATTTGTACAGAGTAAAAACATTGAGGTTGTACTTTCATAGATTAAGAAAAAGACACAAAGTATTTGGTTTCACTCTAACACCTATAAAGAAGCATAATGATACGATATCTTTTAATGCAAACTAGCCATTAGGAACAATAATGACTAAGAATACTATAGAGGATTTTTTGTCATATGATGATCATATATCATCGACATAGATGTGAGTTTACACGAGGGAACCATGCTTGGGGAGAATGCTTAAGGCCGAGTTATCTCTTGCTCGTATGGACTATTTTTAACTATCAATTACTATCATCATTATAAACAATAATACGCTGACATTGAGTACAACAACTTGTTTTACCAAAATGTTACATCAAATTAAGCACACCTTTTATTATTTTAAACTCATACATGAATGAGAAAATCATAATAAACATATTCATTGATTGATAACAGACATGAAAGATAATCCAAGAACTCGAAAACAAAGACTTCTAGGCTGTTTTTAAAGTGTTCCCAACATCAATCACAAAACTAAATTTGACATCAGCATTTGCAAGGCGATCCATGGCAGTGTTGACATATTCCATTGGAATGGTCTCAATATCAGCCACGATATTGTTTTCAGCGGCAAAATCAAGCATTTCTTGAATTTCCTTCATGCCTCCTATTATACTTCCTGCAACCGTCTTTCTCCCTGAGATTCAATTACATTCGAATTTAATAAGCCATCATGTATGAGATATGATATTATTAAAAAATATTTGTTCATTACCAAAAAGCAAAGGCAACACGGGTAACTCATGAGGCACTCCTGGAAGACCAAGTAAGATTAATTTTCCATGGGACTTCAACAAACTAATCATGCATTCCAGGGAATGAGCAACAGGAACTACATCAAGAATAGCATCCAATGTGCCCATAACAGCCTGCAAATAAATATCAAATAAGACAAATCACTACTCATTATATATACAAACCTGATAAAACCCCGTAAAGTATATAGATATATGATGTAGCTATATATATTTTGTAAGAAAACATATTGACAAAAAAAAAAAAAATAGTTAACCTGGATCTGATCTTGATCAGTACTAACTACAAATGAATCAGCATTAAGATCCTCAAGTGCTTCCTTTTTCTTGTTAGGGGATGTGCTAATTACAGTGACATTAGCTCCAAATGCCTTTGCAAATTTGACAGCAATATGGCCCAATCCACCTAAACCAACAATACCAACACGTGTACCAGGTTTGTCAAGTTCAAAATATCTAAGAGAGCTATAGGCTGCAATACCATCACATAAGAGAGGAGCACTTCGATCAAGAGGTAATTTGTAAGGAATACGAACAACAAAATGTTCATCAACAACCATTATGTTAGAAAAGCCTCCATATGTTGGAGTTCCATCGTGGTAGATTGAGTGATAGGTAAATATGGGTTTGGAGCAATAATTCTCAAGATTGTCTGAACAACTTTTACAGGTACGGCAAGATCCAACCATGCTTCCCACACCAACTTTATCTCCAACTTTAAACTTAGTTACTTTCCCACCTATTTCACTCACTACACCCACAATGTCATGCCCAGGAACCATAGGGTACATAGATAAGCCATGCTCATTTTTCATGGAATGAAGATTACTGTGACTGACACCACAAAACAATACCTTTAATTGCACGTCATTCTCCCCAGTTTCCCTGAAATTATAACATCATTTGACTTTGAGTACAGCAAAAAAAAAAAAAACAACAACTTTAATACCTTCTGTGAAAATTAAAAGGAGAGAGAACACCAGAAGAGTCTCTTGCAGCCCATCCAAAAACCTTCACTGGAAGCATTTTCCTAGGTGATTTCTCTTTTGATAGCAGAATCAGTCCGATGAGGTAAAGAGTAACAATAATGATGGATTGGTATTGTGAAGGCTAATGATGGTAGTTCTTATATATATATATAGTAAGATAATGAGGTTTGGTGGATCATGCGTAACACAAGGTGCTCAGATAACCATTATCTATTGTCCATGAACAGTAAAAACACTTACAGCCAAAAAAACATTAGAGGAGCTCATGCACCACACACTATTCCAAGTGTAGTAACACCTCTATAAAAGAGGAAGATAATATATCAGAAATTAAGAGTGAGAGAGCATGGATTTTCTAACCATCTTGACACTATTCTTTTCTATAACATTATTTCAATGCCTCATTTTACTATCAAGAAGAAAGAAAAAGCTTCCACCAGGCCCATTTTCTTTACCCATCATAGGAAACCTTCATTTACTCGGTACCAAACCCCACAAGCCCTTAGCCAAGCTAGCCAGAACCTATGGTCCTATTATGTACCTACAATTAGGTCATATTAACACTGTAGTGATCTCTTCATCAACCATGGCCAAACAAGTTCTACAAAAGAAAGATTTAGCTTTCTCAAGCAGATCAATTCCTAATGCACTTCATGCTCATGATCAATTTAAATATTCTATCGTGTGGTTACCTGTTGCATCTCGTTGGCGTAGCCTTCGTAAAATATTGAATAATAACATATTTTCAGGTAATAGCCTTAATGCAAATCAGAACATGAGGTTCAGAAAGATTGAGGAGCTCATTAGGTATTGCCGAAATAATAGTCAAACTGGTCTTTCTGTGAATATAGGTCGTGCTGCTTTTAGAACATCATTAAACTTGTTGTCTAACACAATTTTCTCTATGGACTTGACTGATCCTTATTCAGACTCTGCTAAAGAATTTAAGGATTTGGTCTGGAATATTATGGCTGAGGCTGTTGATAATTAAACTTGATAAGTCCAACGTATCTAATCTACTAATGTATCAAGATTATGCATTGTATTTAGGAGTAGGTGGAAAGTCATCTGGTGGATGAACCAAAGCTGCACAATGAATCAAGACAGATCGTTGGCCTACCTGCTCAATGAATCAAGACAGAACGTTGGACTTCTTAGTAGTTGGAAAGTCAAGAGTTTATGTCTGTATTCTTAGTATCTAAGTAGTAACTTTAGTAATCTACTAGTATAAATAGTAGTAGCATTATAGTTCATCAGCAAGAAAAAAGTGTAAGGAAAAACACAAATTATTTTATAGTAGTAAAATCTCCTGTCCGGTACTTCTTCATATCTAAATCTCCTCTCTATAATTATTTTTCAATCAGCTTCCAACAAACTGGTATCAGAGCAAGGTAGATATGGCAACAATTAGTGGAGGCATGCCATTTCCAAAACTTACGAAGAGTAATTACGAGAGGTGGAGCATTCAAATGAAGGCATATCTTGGTGGACAAGATGCGTGGGATGCCATTGAAGAAGAATATGAAGAACCAGAGGGTCTGGCTGCTCTTAGCCAAGCCCAAAAGAAGGCTGCCAAAGATGCTCGAGTGAAAGATCAAAAGGCTCTTTCTCTCATTCAACTGAGTGTTGATGATTCCATCTTTGAGAAGATAGCACAAGCCACTACCTCTTATAGGGCCTGGGAAATTCTACATAATACGTTCAAAGGAATTGATAGGGTGAAGAAGGTTCGTCTCCAAAGTCTTCGAGGTGAGTTCGAATCTTTGAAAATGAAGGATACAGAATCAATATTTGATTATATATCAAGAATTCAAGCAGTGGTTAATCAACTTCAAATGAATGGAGAAGATTTACCAGAAAATCGTGTGGTTGAGAAGATTCTTCGGTCGATTGATCAAAAGTTTGATCACGTTGTTGTAGCCATTGAGGAGTCCAATGATGTGGAAACCTTGACTGTTGACGAGTTGACAGGAAAATTACAAGTCCATGAAGAAAAGATAAAAAGAAGGACAAAAGAACCCATAGACCAAGCTTTGCAAGCAAAGGTGAATATGAAAAATGATGGTAATGAAAGTAATGAAGGCTGGCGTGGTCGAGGAAGAGGACGCGGTCGAGGCCGTGGTAGAGGTCGTGGTAGAGGCCGTGGTCGAGGTCGTGATAGTCAAACCACATGGTACGAGAATGAAGCAAAAGTCGAGTCTAAATCGACTAGAGGACGAGGAAGAGGAGGCTACTATAAACAACAAGACAAGAAATCTATAGAATGCTACAATTGTCATAGATTTGGACACTATTCATATGAGTGTTATGATGGACCTCAAGAAGGAAAGGAAAAATCTCATCTTGCAGAAGAGAAAAAAGAAGATGAGACACTTTTATTGGCGTACAAGGCGTCGATAGAAGAGAACAAATCTGAATGGTACCTCGATACAGGTGCAAGTAATCATATGTGTGGAAATAAAAGCATGTTCGTTGAGATCGATGAATCTGTAAGTGGTAATATAACTTTTGGTGATATGTCAAAAACTCCAGTCAAAGGCAGAGGAAAAATCATGATCAGATTAAAAAATGGTGAACATCAGTTTATTTCTGATGTTTATTTTGTTCCTGGAATGAAGGCAAATATATTGAGTATGGGTCAGCTATTGGAGAAAGGCCACACTATGCAGTTAGAAGACAAGAGTCTGTATTTGAAAAGTGGTGACGGGACCTTAATTGCGAAAGTTCCAATGACTAGCAATAGGATGTTTATAATGAACATCCACCACGATGAAGCAAAGTGTTTAAAGTCATGTTATGAAAATCCATCCTGGTTGTGGCATTTGAGGCTCGGACATCTCAACTTTGATGGATTAAAAGCAATGTCGTCTAAATATATGGTAAAAGGATTACCTCACATTGATCAACCTGATCAACTATGTGAAGGATGTATTATTGGAAAACAACACCGGAGAAGTTTTCCTAAGGAATCTATGTCAAGGGCAAAACAGCCATTGGAGTTAATTCATGCTGATGTATGTGGACCGATCGATCCTGCCTCATTTGGAAAGAATAGATATTTTCTTCTATTTATTGATGACTATAGTCGGAAGACCTGGGTTTACTTTTTGAAGAACAAATCTGAGGTATTCTCTGCTTTCCAAAAGTTCAAAGCACTTGTGGAGAAACAAAGTGACTATCATATCAAGGCGATGAGATCTGATAGAGGAGGAGAGTTCACATCAAATGAATTCAAGGAGTTTTGCGAGAAGAATGGTATTCGTAGACCTCTCACCGTTGCTTATTCACCACAACAAAATGGAGTGGTGGAAAGAAAGAATCGATCCATTATGAATATGGTTCGATCAATGCTGAAGAGTAAAAATCTGCCAAAAGAATTTTGGGCCGAGGCTGTTGATTGTGCTGTGTATCTCTCGAATCGTTGTCCGACAAAAAGCATTGAAGATAAAACCCCCCAGGAGGTTTGGAGTGGATACAAGCCGAGCATATCACATTTGAGAGTCTTTGGAAGCATTGCACACATGCATGTACCAGATCAGCAGCAGAAGAAGTTGGAAGATAAAAGTCAAAAGTTTATCTTTGTTGGGTATGATCATTCATCGAAGGGTTATAAATTGTATAATCCTATTGAGAAGACGAGGAGAACTAGTCGAGACGTTATGTTTGATGAAAGAAGTTCGTGGGAATGGAGCTCACAAGAAAATGAAAAATTTATTTTCTTACCGAACGAGGAAAGTAGTGATGATGAAGAGCATGATCAAGAGGAGCCTATTACTCAATCTTCACCAGGTCCATCCTCATCAGAAGGCGAAAGTTTTGGAAGTGAACGCCCCCAAAAGACGAGATCATTGCAAGAGATATACGATCTCAATCAGAACCCAAATCTATTTTGTTTATTTGCGGATACTGAACCTGTAAGTTTTGAGGAAGCAAGTAGAAGTGAAAATTGGAGAGACGCCATGAATACAGAGATTTCTGCTATAGAAAAAAATAAAACTTGGGAGCTGACTACTTTGCCTCCGGGGCACAAACCAATCGGTGTGAAGTGGGTTTACAAAATCAAGAAAAATGCAAAAGGAGAAATCGAAAGGTACAAAGCAAGGCTCGTGGTAAAGGGTTACAAACAAAGAGCAGGGATTGATTATGACGAAGTGTTTGCCCCTGTTGCTCGATTAGAGACAATCAGATTTCTTATTTCCTTGGCAGCACAAAAGAAATGGAAGATTTACCAGATGGATGTTAAATCAGCATTCTTGAATGGAAACCTTGAAGAGGAGGTGTATATAGAGCAACCAGAAGGATATGTTGTTAAAGGGCATGGAAATAAGGTGTTAAAATTGAAGAAGGCTTTATATGGGTTGAAGCAAGCCCCTAGGGCTTGGAACAGTCGCATAGATCAACATTTTCAGAATAAGGGGTTCAATAAATGTCCACACGAGCATGCTCTCTATGTCAAGACAAATGAAAAAGGCGATATCTTAATAGTTTGTCTCTATGTCGATGATTTAATATTTTCAGGAAACAACGATGAAATGATTGCCTCATTTAAGAAAGAAATGACTGAGGAGTTTGAGATGACAGACATCGGTTTGATGTCTTATTATCTTGGGATCGAGGTGCAACAAAGTAGTGAGGGAACTTTCATCTGCCAAGAGAGTTATGCCAGAGAAGTTCTAAAGAAATTTAAAATGGAGAATTGCGAGTCCATTAGCACCCCAATCGATGTAGGTGAGAAGTTATCTAAGGATATTGGTGGAGAGTCGGTCGATCCGACCTTATTTAAAAGCTTGATCGGAAGCCTAAGGTACTTAACCTGCACTAGACCAGATATTTTGTATGCTGTTGGTCTTGTTAGTCGTTTTATGGAGAACCCGACCATCTATCATTTCAAAATAGCAAAGAGAATTCTCCGATATATTAAAGGTACTATAGATCATGGAATTTTATATCCTGCTTCTGGAAATTTGAAGTTGGTAGGATATAGCGACAGTGATTGGGCTGGAGATATTGATGATCGCAAGAGTACAACAGGTTTTGTTTTCTACTTTGGTGAATCAGCTTTCACCTGGATTTCAAAGAAGCAGCCAATTGTCACATTGTCAACATGTGAAGCGGAATACGTGGCTGCAACATCTAGTGTGTGTCATGCACTTTGGTTAAGAAATCTGCTTAAGGAGTTGGGATTTAATCAAGTTGAATCAACAAATATTCATGTTGATAACAAGTCCGCAATTGCCTTAGCAAAGAATCCGGTATTTCACGATAGAAGTAAGCACATTGATACTCGTTTTCACTTCATCAGGGAATGTATTGCAAAGAAGGAGGTTCAAGTCAAATATGTGAAGACCGATGATCAAGTAGCAGACATTTTCACAAAGCCTTTAAGAAAAGACGTGTTCGAGAAGTTGAAGAGTCGTCTTGGGATGCGAGCATCAAGTTTAAGGGGGAGTGTTGATAATTAAACTTGATAAGTCCAACGTATCTAATCTACTAATGTATCAAGATTATGCATTGTATTTAGGAGTAGGTGGAAAGTCATCTGGTGGATGAACCAAAGCTGCACAATGAATCAAGACAGATCGTTGGCCTACCTGCTCAATGAATCAAGACAGAACGTTGGACTTCTTAGTAGTTGGAAAGTCAAGAGTTTATGTCTGTATTCTTAGTATCTAAGTAGTAACTTTAGTAATCTACTAGTATAAATAGTAGTAGCATTATAGTTCATCAGCAAGAAAAAAGTGTAAGGAAAAACACAAATTATTTTATAGTAGTAAAATCTCCTGTCCGGTACTTCTTCATATCTAAATCTCCTCTCTATAATTATTTTTCAATCAGCTTCCAACAGAGGCTGGTAAACCCAACTTGGCAGATTATTTTCCTGCGCTTAAAAAGGTTGATCCTCAAGGTATTAGGAGTCGCATGACCACCCACTTTGAAGAGGTGCTTAAAATATTTGGTAATCTAATCGATGAGCGTGTCGAACAAAAGAAATCACAACACATTGTGAGATACGATGTGTTAGAGGTGCTTCTTAACATAAGTGAAAACAATCCTGAAGAAATTGATAGGACTCACATTGAAAGATTGTGCCTGGTTTGTGCTAATACTTTTCTCTCATCACTCATCATGTCTTGCGTAAATATTAAATATCTTTGCAGATTTTGTCAAATGAAACTCATTTATGTCAAATGTTTATACCAACTAGAAAGTCTCGTGTTTTGATTTAGCCCATAGTGGGCGTTAATGATTTTTTCTTCAGAAATATAATTCATTGTTTGACACAAACATGTTATTTTGTAGGACCTCTTTATTGCGGGAACAGATACAACTTCTAGTTCTTTAGAATGGGCAATGGCAGAAGTACTTAAGAATCCAGAGACCATGGAAAGAGTCAAAGTAGAACTCACAGAAGTTATTGGAAGAGGCAAACCAATAGAAGAAGCAGATGTTGCTAAATTGCCATATTTACAATGCATTATTAAAGAAACTTTAAGAATACACCCACCAGTACCTTTCCTGATCCCCCGTAAAGTGGAGGAAGATGTTGAATTATGCGGATACATCATTCCAAAAGGGTCACAAGTACTTGTAAATGCATGGGCAATTGGACGTGATTCAAATGTGTGGGAGAATCCTTTAGAATTTAAGCCTGAAAGGTTCTGGGATTCCCAAAAAAATATCGGTAGGCATGATTTTGAGCTAATCCCATTCGGTGCTGGAAGAAGAATTTGCCCAGGCTTACCACTGGCCACTAGATTGGTACCACTTATGTTGGGTTCTCTACTTAACTCGTTTGATTGGAAGCTTGAAGGAGGCATTGAACCTGATAAACTGGATATGGAGGAAACTTTTGGGATTACGTTACAAAAGGCTCATCCTCTAAGAGCTATCCCTGTTTCTCTCTAATTATCAAGTCATGTTCTTAAACTTGAGCCAAAATAAAGTAATGTCTGTCGTTATTAGTTGGGAGTTATGTATGTGTAAAATGTAATGCCTAAGTGTGTATTATGGCGAGTTAATTTCTATTTTCACTTAACCATATATGTATGTCATGTGTTTGGCGAAAGAGATATTTTGTATAGTGTGATATCAATAGTTTAGGGTGATTGTCTATAGAAGTATAGAATTTTAGAGCCTAAATTTTAGCTTAAAGAAAGTAGTGAGAATTAGGGATGACAACAGATCGGTTTTTTGTAAAAATTCCAACAACTATAACTATAACCCTTTTTATAATTAAAAACCATATCCTAACGGTTTTAATCATCGGTTACATTTTTTAAAACCATAACCGTATTATTCGGTTTCGGTTTTTTAAACGGTTTTGCGGTTTTTAACCATATTCAAATAATAATTTAATAAATATATCAAATTTCATACAGTAAAACCACACATATAAAAGAAAACTACAAGGTTTATAAAAAAATTGTGTTGGTATTTGATTAAATTGCATATTTATTATTTTATTGGGTAAATCTAGTATTTTGATTTTGCTTTTAGAATTTCATATATCTAATTTAATCTAAATTATTATAGAATTTTAAAATATATATGATAATAAACGGTTTTCGGTTTTTCGTTTTTATTTTTATCAAAAACCATAACCTAACGGTTTTAACCATCGGTTACACTTTATAAAACCATAACCTAATGGTTTTAACCACGGTTATATAATTCGGTTTTCAATCGGTTCGGTTATCATCGGTTTCGGTTTTTAACCGTAACCATTGCCATCCCTAGTGAGAATCTTATTTATAAAAGAGATTTTAAATATAATCAAATATTTAAACAACTTATTTAATAGGAAAAGATAAAAATAAATAATGCCACTGTTTATCTCTCTTCTCTACTAATGGTGGAGCCACATTACCAATGGGTGGACTCAAGCCTACCTTCAAATTAAAAAAAAAAAAATCATTACATTAAAATTGTTATAAAAAGTTAACAATCAATTAACTTTTAATTATTTTAAATTTGGATCTTAATATTTTATTTTAATTTTTTAATATTTATAATTACTTATAGCAAAAAGGTTAAAACTAAAGATAACTTAACTTTTTTTTTTGTGATCATACATTTCATTCATGAAAATTATACTTTTTATATTTAATTTTATTTTTTCTTTATTTGATCATTGATATATATATATATATATATATTTATTAAAAGTTAATGTTTCTTTATATATGGAATAGAATTATATAGGAATTTTTATTCTTTTGTTATTATTTATAGTTTTATATGACTATTTTTCAATATTTATTATATCAAAATAAAAAAATTAATACATAAGATAGACTCGGATAAAACTTTTATTTTTTGATAATTATTTTTAGTTATAATTCATGATATTCTTATTTAATGTTATTTCTTATATAATAAAAAAATTAGGATTATTATTCTCGAACTTCCTTTGTACTAGAAGCCTAGTCTCAATTTTATTCCTGGATTCGCCACTGTCCCCTACCCATCTACCTCCGAGCTCCGCTTACCGGGAAAAAAAAATAGAGTTTCGGAAAAAATGATGAGTTTCACAAAAAATGACGAGTACTCTATTAAAATAGATGAGTTTTCTTCAAAATTTGATGATTTTTCTACAAAAATTAAAGAGTGTACTACGAAAAAAGCAGAGTATTCGATAAAAAAACTGAGTATTTTAAAAAAAGATATGAGTATTACTTTTACAACACATTTATTACAACAGAAAAAAAACTAAATTACAACATATATTGAACAAAAGAAAAAGAAAAAAGCTTAAACATAATCAATTTTCAACAAAAAAAATTTAAAAAAAAACTAAAAACTACCTACCTACATACTGTTGACCAGATATGGTCAACAAAATAGAACTAATACGCGTACACAGTACGCATTCAAAAAAAAGTGAATCCAAGCTGGAGAAGAATGACACTCGTCTTCTCCATAGAGCAACCTAAATCCAACACAACTGCGAACAGATCTGGCGAATCACGAACCTCCGACGACTCAAGAACCACCGACGACTCACGAACACTCATGAAAATTGCACCAATCTTGCCTGAACACTGCTTCACGAACAAATGGATCACGAACGAACCTTGAGCAGAACAGATCAAGCCACTAACAGAGAAGAGCAAGGCGGTGTTGGTGGTGGTGATGCGCCAGAATAAATGAAGGTGCAGCCATTATCCGCCATTGTTGCAGAGTAAGGTGGTCTAAATCTGAGCTTAAGAAACGACGTAGAAGCGGCGACTCGTTCGTGAGAGCACTCCGACGAAGACGAGCTCACCTCCATGGCTCGATCGAGATCTGCTACCGAGGAGAGAGACTTGGCTCGTCGGAACTTTGCACCATGGCTTGTTTCACGAACGGATCTGCTCTTTGCTGCACCATTGCTTCTCCGACGAGTTGCTTTGCTTCACGAATGGATATCAGGCGAAACGGCGACTCCAGCGGTCCGAATAAAGCTTGCTTCAGCGGTTCGATTAAAGCTCGCTCCGACTATGATGTGTTTTTCTGCTGCCAGAGATGAAAAGCAGCTGATAAATGAGAAAGAGAGGAGAAAGAGTATAGGCTAGGGTTTTAATAAAACAATTTCTGAAATGAAATACTATATATATAGGAAATGAAAAACAAAAAGAGGGAAAATTTGTAAATAGGAATTTAGCCTATAGTGTTAAAATCTTATTGAGATCTTTAGTGAAAAGAGCAAAAAGATGGGTTTGGGTTAGGAGTAGGAGGTGGTTGTTCAATACCCCTTGGTTCAAAATCTCAATAATTTATTATTCGAATCTTGATGCGTCATATTTAGGTTGAGTAAATCAGACCTTAAATTGTCTTATCCAGTTACATAACTCTATATATTTGACCAAATAATATTGGAACGTCTTCTACTCTAGCACAAACTCAAATAATCAATCAAACAAAAAGGTAAATTATTGTACAAAGTTCGACGGGGAAACCAAATGATGAGATCGAGCATGGTAGAGGTAAACCTTCTGCTTATTCATATACCGAGCAAACATTGGTGTATATGAGAAAGTGTACATTGTGTTTTTAATGATTTGTCTTATATTTGCATTAAATATTTTTTTGGTCGAAATAAAATGCATCAAATATAAGTTTATTACAAATTAGCCGATCCCTATTGGATGAAAGTCACTACGAATTAAGTTTGCTAATTGGGGAGGTGGAGAGAAAATCCAAAGGTTATACAAAGAGCCTCTAAACTTTTATTTAGCTGCCCAATCAGCAGTCACATTACTTGATCTCTTTACAAAAAAGATCTTTAGGTTATACAAGTTCTTACACAAAACAATATTCTTATACAAGACTTTAGTGTTATAAAAAATATTACCCCTAGGTCTAGTTTGGTTAATAATATTAATACAACTCACTTCACTTACATTAACTAACAAACCTATTATTATATCAAATAGCATGACAAAACAAAGGATATTACTTTTGCTCTCTAAAATGCTCTCTAGCTACTTTTCAACTTTTTCTTAATTAGAACGCGTGTCTATTTCTTTTTTCCTTTTGGGTCTCTTTTATTACCTTTTTGATATTTACTTGCCTCTTCCACCAAATTCTAATAGCGGGAGACCGTGGCGAGCCTCCAATTCGACGCCGAAGACCTCATCTTCTCTTCCAGTGACACACAGTACTAAGCTTAATTCATCTAAGGTGATTTCGCAAGGGGTAAAACCGCTCTTTTCTAAGCGTCTCCGCCTCTTCTTGCAACCAGCAGGGGAGGCGCAGGGGCAACTTACCGGGGGGACTGATAGGTCAATTGGA
This sequence comes from Nemophila menziesii, assembly GCA_029959085.1. NCBI lineage: Eukaryota > Viridiplantae > Streptophyta > Magnoliopsida > Boraginales > Hydrophyllaceae > Nemophila > Nemophila menziesii. Next base: position 139,848,155 of record JARWIR010000001.1, on the reverse strand, counting down.
GTGGAGACCGAAAATCGAAGACCATCTAAACGGGATCTTGATTACGTGGACCGTGATGATTTATCTCCGATAATTGTTAGCGAAGATATGAGGATGACACTGATTGAGGAAAAGTGTGGATAGTGTCGGTAACTCAGTTGTGGGACTTGAATCGATCCTACCTTTGGTAATTACAAATTCTGAGATCACTGTGATAGAAAACCCAAAGTTTGTTGAGGGGTCATCAGGGAGGGGAGCTGTCCATTTACAGGAGAAGAGGGGTACTAATGATAATCCTGAGACTACCATGGAAAGCCTTGCTTCAGATCATGTAACTGAAGGTAATACAACACATCACTCTCTTTTGGATTCATATCCGGTGTCTACTGTTGCAGGTACATTTCCAGGAGAAGGAGGCAAGGGTGCAACTGCAGATACTCTTCCAACAACAGATACCGTGGTGCGTGAAACAAGAACAAAATCATATAGAGAAGAGCTCGTTGGCGCACCACTAGGGTTTCCACAGAAGGGGGGAGATGAGCAGAATCCGTTTATGGTTAATGAGAAAAGCACATCTAAGGACCATCCCACCCATTCTGGTAAGGAACAAAACGAGGATATATTTGCCATGGATGATGACATCCCGTCGAGTTATACCATGTACCCTCAGTTAGTTCGTACAGTTGCGCAAAAACGCCATGGTTGTGAGGTATGGAAAAAATCTCTTATTATTAAGCTTCTTGGGCACAACGTGGGGTTTAAGTATCTATTCAATAAACTAAATCAAATATGGGAACCGAAAGCTCACATGGATCTTGTAGATGTGGGATTTGGGTATTATACGCTACATTTTACGAATCCGGAGGACTATAATAAGGCCCTTAGTGGGGGGCCATGGATGATATTGGACCGCTACGTTATTGTCCGCGCTTGGGACCCGTTCTTTATGTCGAATGATACACCGGTTGTTCGAACCACGGTTTGTGTCTGTCTACCTTGGTTGCCTTTAATGAACTACACAGAGGAGATCCTCTCCTCAATTGGTAATTTAATCGTAAGGATGGTTGGAATCAATCCGTTTACTAGATCGCGAGCGAGGGGTAATTTCTCTAGTATTGCGATTGAAGTTGAACTCGATAAGCCTCTTGTTTCGATTATTCGGATACAAGACCTCTTACAAAAGGTGGAATATGATGGTCTCCATCTAATTTGTTTTAATTGTGGAAAATTTGGACATGTAAAGGGAGATTGCGCGGGTATTAATAGAGGTGGGGAGGATGAGTCTGGTAAGTCAAAGCACAACAAAGTGGGTGAGGAAAAGGATAAGGGAGTTAGCGTCCCCTCTCCATGCTATGGGGAGTGGATGACGGTGGATAGGGGTAGATGTAGGGTACGTAACCAGGCCGGAACACAACATAACAGAAACAATCAGAAAGGTGGTACAGGTGGGGGGAGAAAGGGGGTCTCAACCCCATCCAAGGCTAAATCTTATCTAGTTTCTGAGTGTGAGTTGGGGTCAAGGTATGAGATACTTTCTTCGGCTGAGTTGGGAGAATATAGTGGTAGCAAGGCTACGGACGCAAATGTTGACATCACAGTGGACAAAATAGCTGTTAATGAAGGAACTCTAGTGGGCCAAGAAGGCTTGGGCGATAGGGAACCACCGAATCATTCCGTGGTGGAGTCAATGATGCATAAATTAGTTTTTTTTTAACAAGGATAAAAATAAATTGGTGGACGGTGAGTTATTGGGACCATAGCCGAAAAGAAAGGATACTAAGACCAAAAAAGGTTCAAAGAGTATTGGGGAAAAGGTCATAGAAAGAGGGACTAAGGAGCATATAAGGGTTACAATAATGGATACAACAGTAGAGGCGGTTGATGGGCATAACGAGGGTGAGTATGGGTCGAAGTTAGGGGCGTCGTGGGCTATTTCGACTAGAGATGGTGAAGGGGTGCAATTCGAGAATGATAAGGAGGATTTTAGTGGGGTTTTGGATCAGCGTATACATGCCCCTACACGCAAAGACCTTTAAGCAATTACTGTAAATATTAGCAGGCCTGCAACTTCTGTGGGTGGCGCAGTCGTTGGCTCGAAAGATGTGGGTCTCGAGGACGACTTGATGGAGGAAGTAACGGGAAATCCGCCTGACAGTCTCTCAATTCCAGATCGTTTGCCTGCTATGGATCAGCCACCCGATGTTGTTTTTAGTCGAGGAGAGGGTGGACCTATAGAGGAGAGGTCTGATCAGCTAGTCTCAACTTCTAATTCTAAACATCCTCTTATGGGGCAGATTGGTAAACAAGCCCTTAAAGAGTTTTTCACTGACAACTTAGATGCACCTGATTATCCGGATTTCTACCTTGAGGACTCCTTGGACTCACAAAAGGTGAAGCGGGATAAAGAGCTGCAGGCTGGTAAGAATTTAGGAGTTAGCTCGATAGATCTTGAGAAGGGGGAGGAGACTTTGAAACGCGTCTTCTTTGGTGACATTAGGGAGTTATTTTCTTTATCCTTTTTCCTATTTTATTTTTAATGTTAAATACAACTAATAGTATTCCTGCAGGGGGTGGGACTTGCCTAGTTACCCGCTAAATGTTTTGTTTTGGAATTGTCGAGGTGCCAATAGTGAAGGTTTCCGGCGCATGTTTAATGATTTATATTTGCGTCACAAATCGTTTATTGCAATTATAGTAGAAACTAAGGCTTTAGGAATGGAGGCCACAAGGATTATCAAGATGCCTTGGGTAGAGAAACTGATTCGGGTTGAGGCAGATTGGTTCTCGTGAGGCCTTTGGATACTTTGGAATCCTATTGGAATATTCGCTCCAACTTTTATCGGCCTCTAAACAGGTAATAAATCTTTGTATATCTAAGGACTCATGTACTTCTTGGATATCGTCTGCAGTGTATGCGAGTCCTAGCGATTGGCTTCAAGATCCTCTTTGGGACTCACTTGATGAATCTTCGGAGGAGATCAGAGTGTCGTGGTTAGTGGTAGGGGATTTTAATCAGATAGGGGATGAAGTAGAGGCGTGGAGGGTACTAGACAGTCAATGGTTAAATTTGAGCAATGGGAGGACTCTTGCGGGTTGGAGGATCTTGGGTTCGAAGGTCCGAGGTTCACGTGGAGTGATTCGTGGAACTCAAGGATGGGGGTCATGAAGCGATTGGATAGTGAATATGGTAATCAACTATAGTGGGAGTTATTTGGGTTTACTAGAGTCAAACACATACAAAGAGTACATTCTGATCATGTTTCATTACTTATAATGATTAATACTCCACCTCCATCGACTGTTGCGAATAAGAGATTTAGGTTCGAGGCTTCGTGGTGTCATCATGAAGGGTTCAAAGGTGGGGTAGAGGAGAAATGGGACATGGAAGGTAAAAGTTTAGGGGAGAATATTGTGAACTTGCGCAAAGAGCTCAAAATTTGGAAGCGCGATGTTTTTGGTAATATATTTAAACGTAAGAATCGTCTCCTTGCTCGTATCACGGGGATTCAAAAAGCGCTTTGACGGTCATATAATGTTTCACTAGTCATCCTTGAGAAGAGATTGCGGGATGAGTTTGAGAGTGTACTTGAACAGGAGGAGGCATATTGGTTTGATCGAGCACGTACATAATGAGTTAATTCGGGTGAGAGGAATACGAAATTCTATCAAAGAGCGGCACAAGTTAAGACGAAGTAGAATAACAATTTTCATATCCGAGATGCTAGAAATGAGTGGTTCGAGAATGTTGAGGATGAAAAGATATGGGTTAGGGATTTTTTTGATGACTTATTTTCACTTGAGGAGGATAATCCGAGCCTTTTGAGTTGCCACATCTTCCAAGTTTGAAACAGAATGAGATGGATTCGCTCAGTGGAGGGGTGTTTGATGAAGAAGTCTGTGTTGCCGTGTTTCAGATGTCACCACATAAGGCTCCCAACCTAGATGGGATGGCAGCAGGTTTCTACCAGAATTGTTTGGAGATTGTGGGTCCTGCTGTTTGTGATATGATTAAAAAAGCTTTAGAGGTTGGGCATTTTCCAAAGGAGGTTCTTGGTACACTTATTTACCTTATTCCTAAGGTGGGAAATCCTGAATTCATCACCCAATTTAGATCGACCAGCCTTATTAACGTGAGTTACAAAATTTGTATGAAAGTGATAGTGAATCAACTACGGCCTCTACTATCAGACTATATTGGCCCCTTCCAAAGCGGTCTACTATTGATAACATTGTTCTAGTTAGCGAGGCCGACTTTCTATTTAGACATAGTAAGGGGAAGAAGAGTTATATGGCCATTAAAGTGGATTTAGCTAAGGCGTATGTTAAGCTCATATGGGACTTCATAAAAGACACTTTGGAATCTCTTGGCATCCCTCACATGTGGATTGATGTGATAATGTAAGGAATGGGGGATAATGATTTGAGTGTCTTATGGCGAGGGGAATCTTTGGGTCCGATTAAACCCAAGAGAGGATCCGACAAGGCGTCCCCATATCACCCTATCTCTTTTCCATATGCATGGAGAGATTGTCTATACTTATCAAAAATATTGTGGATGATGAGAGATGGAAGCCCATTAGTTTATCTTCAGGGGGGTTCCTTATCTCTCATATCTTTTTTGCCGACGATCTCATATTATTTGCTGAGGTATCTACTCATAACTTTGATCTTTTGCAGGACACTTTGCTTACATTTTGTCGAGATGCGGGTCAAACTATTAGTAGAGAGAAGTCGATCATTTATTTTTTGAAGAACGCGGATGATAGACTGGCCTACGAAATTACGGTGCGTAGTGGGTTCCGGAGAAGTGAGGGGCTTGGAAAGTACCTTGGTGCTCCCATCCTCTCGGGTAGGAGACCAAATAATTTCTATAGAGAACTCATTGATGGTTTACGAAGTAAATTGGAAAAATGGAAGGGGAACTCACTCTCGCTTGCAAGTCGCATAACTTTGGCTCAATCTGTTTTAAGTGTCGCGCCGATGTATATCATGCAAGTGGAAAAGTTGTCTGGTTATGTGTGTCATGAGATTGATAAGATTCGTAGAGAGTTTATATGGGGTAACGCGTATGGACAGAAGCACATTAATTGGGTCGCTTGGAAGGATGTGTGCAAGCCGAAGTCTGTTGGAGGGCTAGGATTTTGTTTGGCGGAGGATATGAATAAGGCTTTACTAGGTAAGTTGGGATGGAAGTTAATTCACGATGAGGTATCCATTTGGCCTCTTATGATGAGACAGATATATTTTAAATCGGGTTTTTCCAGTATGCTAGCCTAGTGATCCGCGTATGTGTAGAGCCACCGTGGAAGGTATAGTCGTAGTTAGACGGGGGTACATAATTGCGAGTCTATATCGTTTTGGTTGGATGTGTGGATTGGAGACTCCCCGTTGGTTGATCATGTTATTGGTGAAGTTGATAGGGGCAAAATAAGTAAGATGGTATGTGATTATGTTCTCAGTGGGGGGAGTTGGGATTGGGACAAGTTCCAACATTTGCTTCCCCATTCGAAACTTCTCGAGATTACAAGTTTAAGAGTAGAAAGATTGTTGTGGAAAGGGACACTTTATCTTGGTTACTTGAGGTTTGTGGAAAATACTACGTGAGGTCGGCAAGGTGGGATTATGAGGAGAATGGTTCTACTTCGCATGTGTATTGGGACAAGGTCTGGAAGCTCAAATGCCCGCAAAGAACAAGAGTCCTGGTGTGGAAAGCGATGCTCGATGATTAGCAACAAGGGGAAATCTAGTTCAAAGGGGTATGGTGGTCCCGATATCTTATCTGTTATGTGGGGCAGTTAATGAAAATTCTATTCATTTATTCAGAGACTGTCCTAGGATAAGGGAGATTTGGAAGTTGATACGAACCGAGGTGCAAAGAAACGCTGTTGTTGATTTTTGGTTGGGGAGGAATAAATGACAATAGGACGGATATGGTTAATTGCTTATCATGGCCAGAATTCGAAAATATGCATCAGATCAGCAACGACGAGGAACTAGACCGGTTCCCGCGACTTTATCAAAGCTAGGCTCAATAGAAATACTCTTGAAATCAGGGTTTTTAAAAACAAACTGAACTCAATGATGAGAAAAACAGCTAAGGTAGTTAGAGATTTATTTGAAGTGTTTAGTCTTGTTTTACACAACAAGTGAAATTTTCATGTTGCTAGAAATTTAATCTAATACTTCACCTGTTCCTAAAATATTGTCCATTATACTTAAAATAGTTGTTCCAAAAAGATTGTCACTTTAGAAATTCAAAACATTTTTTATTTCTTTATACCACTTTACCCCTAATTAAATATTATAATATATATTCATAATAAATATTCAAAAAATAAAGACACTTTATGTAGGACATTTTATTAATTATTTGGATAATAAATGACATTTCTTAGTTTGTCTGCAAAAGCAAATGCGACAACCTTTTTGGAACCGAGGGAGTAGTTCTTAGAAAAGATCAAAATTAAAAATTACACAACGAGATAACAATTTTTTGACGACTTCATTTTGCTCTTTAGACAACTCTTTTAAAGTGGTGTCATATATTTTTCATACATTATTTTGCATTGTGTTCTATACTCGTGTTACCAGTATTATAACTACATATTCATAGCATAGTGTGCTATTATTACTATCTTTTCCAACTCTCTACTAAAATACACATACATTGTCTAACACTCTTCTAAATAGAGTAGGCTATTCACCATACATTTCCTAACTCTCTTCTAAATGGAGCAGGCTATTCACACATACATTTTCCAACCCTCTTCTCAGTAGAGTAGGTTATACACATATACATTTCCCGGTTCTATTCTTAAAGAGGAGTAAGCTATTGATACTTCCATTTTCTATCTTTTTTCTGAAATAATGGTCTATCGATGCTTACAATAGGGGAAATATTTTGCTCTTGGTCCTCCCAGTTTTCTAAATATCAGTTATGACCCTACAAATATAGAATTAAATTTTCAAAATATACATAGATTAGGGACTAAACTATCATTTTGAGTAAGATATAAGGACTAATATGTCAATTTGATCAAGATATAGGGAGCAACTTGTCTATTTGAACAAGATATAGGGACTAAACTGTCATATATATATATATATATATATATATATATATATATATATATATATATATATATATATATATACATATATCAATATAAAATGGAAAAATTTAAATATTATTCTATGTTTCCTAACTAGAAATGCACTACAGGTCCCTATATTATACATAAAGTACACTATAGCTCCTTAGGATAATTATTTTTTAGTTAATTGCACTATATATAAGTCCTATATTATACGAAATAACATATATTATTTTTTAGGGAAATGTATGTGTGTATAACCTACTCTATATAGAAGAGGACCAGGAAATATGTGGTGAATACCCTACTCTATTTGGAAGAGGACTGGGAAATGTTGGGTGAATAACCACTCTATTTAGACGAGGGCCGAGACATGTATACGTATTTTAAAAGAGAGTTGGAAAATATAATAGTAATAGCCCACTATGTTATAGATATATGTAGTTATAATATTAGCAACACGGATATAGACCACAATGCAAAATTGTGTAGGAAAAAGATATGACACCACTTTAAAAGAGTTGTCTAAAGAGCAAAACCAAGTCGTCAAAAATTTGTTTTCTTGTTGTGCAATTTTTGTTTTGATTTTTTCTAAGAACTATTAGATTAAATTTCTAACAACCTGTTGCGTAAAACAAGACTAAACAATTCAAATATATCTCTAACTACCTTAGCTGTTTTTCTCATCATTGAGTTCAGTTAGTTTTTAAAAACCCTGATTTCAAGAATCTTTCTATTGAGCCTAGCTTTAACAAAGTCTCGCGAAAACCGGTCCAAATTCCTCACTCTCAATAGGTGATTTTTATATCAAAAAGTATCCAACAATACTAACTCATATTTAATACAGATATAAGACAAATTATTAAAAACACAATGTACCCTTTCTCATATACACCGATGTTTGCTCGGAATATGGATAGGTAGAAGCAAGTCCGGTCCTGACATTTTGGAGGCCTAAAGCGAATTTTTTAAAATGTGCCCTTCAAAAAATCTTATGTGTTTATAGATGGTTTTTTTTTTTTTTTTTTACTTAGGTTAGTTAAACAATTTTTTATTTAAAATAAAAAAGATTGGACTAATATTTTTGTTTTGAATTGGACTAAAATTGAATTTTTTTTATAAAAAAAAATTATACTATATATAAAAAAATTAGAATCCTAAAAATTATAAGAATTACAGGGCCAAGGCCATGGTCTTCTTGGTCTCCCTTCGTTACCGGTCCTGGGTAGAAAGTATACCAATAGTCCAGTACCATGCTTGGTCTCTATCATTTGTTTTCCCTGTCGAACCTTGATAATATACTTTTTTGTTTGGTATGATTATTTAAGTTTGTGCTAGAGTTCAAATATACAAGACAATTTAAGGTCCAATAAAGCCAACCTAAATATGACGCATAAAGAGTCGAATAACACATTGATAGATTGATATCACACTACATAAAATATCTCTTTCGCCAAACACATACATATATGGTTAAGTGAAAATAGAAATTAACTCGCCATAATACACACTTAGGCATTACATTTTACACATACATAACTCCCAACTAATAACGACAGACATTACTTTATTTTGGCTCAAGTTTAAGAACATGACTTGATAATTAGAGAGAAACAGGGATAGCTCTTAGAGGATGAGCCTTTTGTAACGTAATCCCAAAAGTTTCCTCCATATCCAGTTTATCAGGTTCAATGCCTCCTTCAAGCTTCCAATCAAACGAGTTAAGTAGAGAACCCAACATAAGTGGTACCAATCTAGTGGCCAGTGGTAAGCCTGGGCAAATTCTTCTTCCAGCACCGAATGGGATTAGCTCAAAATCATGCCTACCGATATTTTTTTGGGAATCCCAGAACCTTTCAGGCTTAAATTCTAAAGGATTCTCCCACACATTTGAATCACGTCCAATTGCCCATGCATTTACAAGTACTTGTGACCCTTTTGGAATGATGTATCCGCATAATTCAACATCTTCCTCCACTTTACGGGGGATCAGGAAAGGTACTGGTGGGTGTATTCTTAAAGTTTCTTTAATAATGCATTGTAAATATGGCAATTTAGCAACATCTGCTTCTTCTATTGGTTTGCCTCTTCCAATAACTTCTGTGAGTTCTACTTTGACTCTTTCCATGGTCTCTGGATTCTTAAGTACTTCTGCCATTGCCCATTCTAAAGAACTAGAAGTTGTATCTGTTCCCGCAATAAAGAGGTCCTACAAAATAACATGTTTGTGTCAAACAATGAATTATATTTCTGAAGAAAAAATCATTAACGCCCACTATGGGCTAAATCAAAACACGAGACTTTCTAGTTGGTATAAACATTTGACATAAATGAGTTTCATTTGACAAAATCTGCAAAGATATTTAATATTTACGCAAGACATGATGAGTGATGAGAGAAAAGTATTAGCACAAACCAGGCACAATCTTTCAATGTGAGTCCTATCAATTTCTTCAGGATTGTTTTCACTTATGTTAAGAAGCACCTCTAACACATCGTATCTCACAATGTGTTGTGATTTCTTTTGTTCGACACGCTCATCGATTAGATTACCAAATATTTTAAGCACCTCTTCAAAGTGGGTGGTCATGCGACTCCTAATACCTTGAGGATCAACCTTTTTAAGCGCAGGAAAATAATCTGCCAAGTTGGGTTTACCAGCCTCAGCCATAATATTCCAGACCAAATCCTTAAATCTTTAGCAGAATCTGAATAAGGATCAGTCAAGTCCATAGAGAAAATTGTGTTAGACAACAAGTTTAATGATGTTCTAAAAGCAGCACGACCTATATTCACAGCCAGACCAGTTTGACTATTATTTCGGCAATACCTAATGAGCTCCTCAATCTTTCTGAACCTCATGTTCTGATTTGCATTAAGGCTATTACCTGAAAATATGTTAGTGTTCAATATTTTACGAAGGCTACGCCAACGAGATGCAACAGGTAGCCACACGATAGAATATTTAAATTGATCATGAGCATGAACTGCATTAGGAATTGATCTGCTTGAGAAAGCTAAATCTTTCTTTTGTAGAACTTGTTTGGCCATGGCTGATGAAGAGATCACTACAGTGTTAATATGACCTAATTGTAGGCACATAATAGGACCATAGGTTCTGGCTAGCTTGGCTAAGGACTTGTGGGGTTTGGTACCGAGTAAATGAAGGTTTCCTATGATGGGTAAAGAAAATGGGCCTGGTGGAAGCTTTTTCTTTCTTCTTGATAGTAAAATGAGGCATTGAAATAATGTTATAGAAAAGAATAGTGTCAAGATGGTTAGAAAATCCATGCTCTCTCACTCTTAATTTCTGATATATTATCTTCCTCTTTTATAGAGGTGTTACTACACTTGGAATAGTGTGTGGTGCATGAGCTCCTCTAATGTTTTTTTGGCTGTAAGTGTTTTTACTGTTCATGGACAATAGATAATGGTTATCTGAGCACCTTGTGTTACGCATGATCCACCAAACCTCATTATCTTACTATATAGAACTACCATCATTAGCCTTCACAATACCGATCCATCAGTATTGTTACTCTTTACCTCATCTGACTGATTCTACTATCAATAGAGAAATCACCTGATAAAAAAATGCTTCCAGTGAAGGCCTTTGGATGGGCTGCAAAAGACTCTTCTGGTGTTCTCTCCCCTTTTAACTTTCAGAGAAGGTTTTCTCCTCCACCCTTTTTATTACATAATTATGTATATCTTATATTCCTAGCCACTGTTTTAGACCGGTATAGAGGTAATCTTGTATGCATGCGATCATGTTGTTTTTTTACTAATGGTTAATTTTTGGTTATTCAAATGATGTTATATTTTCAGGGCAACTGGGGGGAAGGACGTGCAGTTAAAGATATTGTATTGTGGTGTTTGTCATAGTAATCTTCATTCGATAAAAAACGAGCATGGTTTATCTCAGTACCCTATGGTTCCTGGGCATGCAATTGTGGGTGTAGTGAGTGAAATAGGTGGTAAGGTTACTAAATTTAGAGTTGGAGATAATGTTGGGGTAGGGTGTATTGTTGGATCTTGTCGTTCCTGTAAAAGCTGTTCTGACGATCTTGAGAACTATTGCTCCAAAACAATACTTACCTATAACTCAATCTATTATGATGGAACCCCAACATATGGAGGCTATTCTAACATAATGGTTGTTGATGAACATTTTATTGTTCGTATACCTGAAAAATTGCCTCTTGATCGAAGTGCACCTCTCTTATGTACTGGTATTGCAGCCTATAGCTCTCTTAGATATTTTGGACTTGACAAACCTGGTACACGTGTTGGTATTGTTGGTTTAGGTGGATTAGGCCACATTGCTGTCAAATTTGCAAAGGCATTTGGGGCTAATGTTACTGTAATTAGCACATCCCCTAACAAGAAAAAGGAAGCACTTGAGGACCTTGGTGCTGATTCATTTATAGTTAGTACTGATCTTGATCAGATCCAGGTTAATTAATTTTTTTACAAAAAATATATATAGCTACATCATATATCTATATACATTACGTTGGTATTATCAGGTTGTATATATAATGAGTAATGGTTTGTATTTTTTGATATTTATTTGCAGGCTGTTATGGGCACATTGGATGCTATTCTTGATATAGTTCCTGTTGCTCATTCCCTGGAATGCATGATTAGTTTGTTGAAGTCCCATGGAAAATTAATTTTACTTGGTCTTTCAGGAGTGTCTCATGAGTTACCCGTGTTGCCTTTGCTTTTTGGTAATGAACAAATATCTTTTAATAATATCATTTCTCATACATGATGGCTTATTAAATTCGAATGTAATGGAATCTCAGGGAGAAAGACGGTTGCAGGAAGTATAATCGGAGGCATGAAGGAAATTCAAGAAATGCTTGATTTTGCCGCTGAAAACAATATCGTAGCTGATATTGAGACCATTCCAATGGAATATGTCAACACCGCCATGGATCGCCTTGCAAATGCTGATGTCAAATTTAGTTTTGTGATTGATGTTGGGAACACATTAAAAACAGCTTAGAAGTCTTTGTTTTCGAGTTCTTGGATTATGTCTGTTATCAATCAATGAATAAGTTTATTATGATTTTCTCATTCATATATGAGTTAAAAATAATAAAGGGTGTGCTTAATTTGATGTATCATTTCGGTAAAACAAGTTATTGTAGTCAATGTTAGCATATAATTCATGGCCGGTCCTGACATCTTGGGGGCCTAAGGCAAACTTTAAAAAAGGCCCTTTAAACAAATTTAAACTATAAAATTTGTAACTATATATTTAATACTTTTTGTAATCATAAATGCATGGACGCTGCGTATTAGTGTTAATAATGATGATAGTAATTGATGGTTAAAAATAGTCCACACGAGCAAGAGATAATTCATGATATCCCACGGCCTTAAGCAAATCTCCCTGAGCATGGCTCACTCGTGTAAACTCACATCTGTGTCGATGATATATAATCATCATCTGACAAAAAACCTCTATAGTGATCTTATTCATTATTGTTCCTAATGGCTAGTTCGAATTAAAGGATATTGAATCGTTATGTTTCTTTTTAGGTGTTAATGTGCAACCCAATACTTCACATCTTTTTCTTAATCAATAAAAGTACATCCTCAATGTTTTTACGCTGCACAAATCTTGATAGTGCTAAGCCACTCTGAATCCTTACAGCTCGTGTCTCTCATATATGTTCATAAGGGTGACCCTTTCTCATCACCATAACTATATCAGATTCTTGTTGGTGTATAACCTCCCACCTCTACTAATGCAGGTGTTGTTTTTGTTTTGAAAACATGTCTCGGTTTCTGCATAGTGCAAGTGAAGTTCATTTTTGTTTACATATAAGTAAATTCTAAGCTACCTTTCCATTATGTTTCTCGTTGCCTCCCTAGCTATATAATCATTCCTAGAGTTTTTGATTCATGTATACTCAGACTTCGGATGGGCAGGGTGTTCAGATGATAGAAGAGATACTAGTGGACCTATTGTTCTTGCATCTTTCTTCTTACGTGGTCAGCAAATAAACAAACAACTACTACTCGATTTAGTACATAGGAAAAATATACAGGCATTGCCCTTCTCGGGTCGGAGTTCCTTGATCATTTTCAATAGACACCAAAAACTAGTATAAGCTGAAGCATCACGATGTCAAGTCGCGACGTATGTGGCGATTAGTAGAGGGCTCATAAATTAGACCTTGACGACAATGTAGGTGTTGTTGTAGGGGTGTTACATTTCATGATTGATGTGATCGAGAGGTAAAGTTTTACTTGAGGAGTCCATACACAATCCATTATATATATATATAAACTCGTCCTCCTCTAATACATTATATCTTCCGAGAAGTCTTATTTAGTAGTTGTTTCTTTCCCTTTATTCCTCTAGATTCTCAATAGCATCTTAGAAATAGTGGATCCTTGTAGATTGTGCTCAACTTGGGACCTATGCTGTAGATCTCGGTTCCGCGGCCTAGGCGGTCGACTGGGGCCTAGCGCCTAGGAGGGACTACGCGGGGCCTAGGCGGGATTACGCGGTTTTGAATCCTGCTATGTAATTTTATATATTTAGTAATACGCGTGTATAATTATGATAATTTTATCTATTTAAGTCATAAAATTCATCTAACACCACTATATTGAATATGAAAAATACTAAAATTAGAGTTATAATATCAATTCAAGAATTTCGGAGAGTAAAATAAATTTAATGGAGAGCCTAGGCGGCAAGTTTTTACCATTAATCGGTGCCTAGGCGGGCTAGGCGCCTCTTCCACGGCGACTAAGGCGTTGGGCAAAAATGCCTAGCATTTTTACTAGGCGTAAGCGGTTGAGGGGGAGTTGACGCCTAGACGGCGCCTAGGCGGTGATATCTACAGCATAGCTTGGGACTTAATTTAGCAAGACGTTGTAAATAAAAAGACTAATGATACTAATAAGTAATAACATAATCTTCAGTGAATGAAAGACAATTAACTTAACCAGATGGGATTAGCTCATTGGCCAGGGCCTTGGTCTACCAATCTAGTGGTACAGGTTCGAACCGAGTCAATGACTCCGAGTCCAAAGTGGCTCTCCTTTGTAACCAAAAAAAAAAAGACAATTAACTTAAAAAAAAAAATTCAACCATTTGATTCAATAGATTTAACATAAATAACATGATTAATGGATGTTCAAATATATTCAGTACTCATATTCACAAACTGATCAAAACGCATCGTAACAAAAAAATAAAAAAAGTAAAAAATTGAGATGCAGAAAGTCCTAAATTTTTTGTAATTGTTGAGCTTTGGGGTTTAAGCTTTAGTTTTTTTAGTACTTAGAAATGATTTAATTAAAACAAACAGTAATTCATTTGCATAAAATAGATGACTCCATGGCATTGAATCATACAAACAACAATACGTTACAACACCAATCCTTAATGAACCGTTTAAAATAGCTTAGAAATCTAATTACAGGAGTGAAAAATAGATCTTTTACGTAGTTATCAACGCTAGAGAAGTAGGTGTCCTCCTCGTGTTGGTAGACAACTTGTGAAGCTCTAGCCATATTAAAAGCAGCTAGTGTGATTGCTTTAGGCATGGCATTTTGAGATATTAATCACTACAAGAAATAGTATCTTTAGTGGCAAAAAATTTAACACTAAAAGTCTTAATTTTGTCGCTAATAGTCGTTATTTGTCGCCTCTATAAGTTCGTCGCTAAAGATACCTTTAGTAGCAAATTATTTGTTTTTGCCTCTATTAACTTTATCTTTAGCGGCAAATATTGCCACTAAAAATATAATTAGAAGCCATTTTAGTTGTTGCCACAATAGCTTCCCCGCTAACGCTACTATTTCTTGTAGTGAATTAACTCCCCATTTAGCTCTTTCCATAATCCATTTATGAGTTGCAATATATGTTTTCTTGCTTCATTCTCATCAGATACTATCTTATTATTTTCTCTCATGTACAGTTCTATACTTGATGCAATATTGCCTCCTCTTTCTTGCTCCTCCTGTAATTAAACTTTTAAAAAATACACACTTAGATCTTTTAAGGTTGAGAGTTGCTCAAATTGTATGAATCCTAGTATCAAACATAAGTCGTGTGACATTTCAATAATTTTTTGCTATAATAAAGTGAAAAATATTCTTCACAAACCTTTGCTATTCCTAAATCATCCCAAAGACGAAGAATTGTTCCTGAGTCAGAAAAAAGTCTTGGATATGGTTTTACCAAATGATTTAAATTCTCATCCGTGACACCTTGTCCTATTACCAAAAGAATATATGCGTCAACGCCATGTATGACCCTGATGTGGAAACACTAGTGTCTATATATTCTTTTATAGTTGGTACATATCTTCTATTCAACCACTTTGCTTCAGTCATAGGACCTTCAATCATATCTATCCACTATGGAAGAAAAGTACAACTCAGTTAATTCTGTTTAATTATGGAAAGTTGCATTATTGTAAGTTAACGATTCACAGACTATATGTTTCGAAGAAAATTTACTGTGGATTTAAGAAACGGCAGGACACTCCATCCATGTTCTTTGAGAATCATGTAGCAAATTTCATTAGTAGTGTTGTAAAGGGCCATGTAACACAATTTCATGTATTCCGGAAGCCCTTCTATTGCATTAATATCCCATCTATTACCATAATTTGCACATAAGTCAAATGCGTTAAAATTAGAACTTCTATTTGTTTATTTTGTCAAATTACAAGTTTGAATTGGTAAACACATAAAAGAATATTAAGAAAATATAAGTTCAAAAGTTACAAACCTTTGAATTGCATGTGTGAAAAGGAGAAGGTCCTCAAGTTCCCCATAAGTGTAAAAAATTCATCAATTACCAAAAGAATGGCTATGGTCTTAGATAGTTCGATTCTGCATAGAGAGTATTTGGGTTCTGGAAGGATTCCAACTGTCCATAAATAACACTCTAAAGGTCTATATCTACCAAAGTTATGCTTATCAACATGACCTAAGTATTTCCACCACCTGAACGAAGATAACTGTTTAAAGTAGGGAGATATGAACATAATATTGAGATCAATATCAAACAATTAGGAATTTAATATAATCTACCATACTTAAATTTGGATGTCATGTTTAGGACTTAGTACGTTAGAACTTTATACCCATCTTCAGTACTCATCTGTATTGACATCTATACATTATTAATTAATAATTAGCTTAAAAATATTCACGGCTTAAATATAAAAAAATTATTATTAAGGTTTTTGAATTAAAAAAATAATAATTTAATAGGATTCGTACTAGTGGTGCGAGGAGTTACGGCAGGTAAGTGCCTAAACCTCTTTGTCCTTTATATTTAAACGTCTTTTTATGTGTACAAAGGATAGTAATAATGGCAGATGGAGAGATGCTCTTCAAAAGCCGAACATTCTTGTCTAGAACTATCATGGAGCAGCAGCTGAAATTTCATTAGAGTGGTAAGAGAAATGATATGTTTACACCATGTATGGTTACAGTGATAGTGGAACCTAGGGTAAGTGGTACAAAGGCATATGTAATCATTCTGAGGCTAGGTAAGACTAACTCAACCTGAGTAGAAGCAAACAATTTTAAAGGAGGAATATGGCTATTATGGGACGACTCGGAAATCGAAGTTAAGGTATTATCGGCAGGTAATCAAGTCATAAATATTGAAGTGTCAAGGGAAAACTGCGAGTCCTGGATATTCTCAGCTGTCTATGCACGACCTAAGTCGCGTGATAGGGAGACCTTTTGGGATGCAGTTAAACATGCGTTTAGTAATGTTCGGAGCCCCTGGATTATTGCTGGAGACTTCAACCAGGTTGGAGAAGAAATCGATAAAAAAGGAGGAGAACCGGGTGTTGCTCGCCGAATGATTAAGTTTGAAGAATGGAGACAGGATTGCGACTTAACATATATAGGGTTCGAAGGTCCTATGGTGTGATTCGTGGAACACGGGGCAACGGATTTTTCGTAGACTTGACCGAGCGTATGGGAATACATAATTTTTGTCCTTGTTTCCGTTCATGAAGGTTTCGCATCTTGATAGAAGACACTCAGATTATGCGCCGATTTTGATTCAGTTAGTTCCGAGAGATTATACGGGTACACCAAGAAGGTTTCGTTTCGAGTTTGCGTGGTGTATACATAAGTATTTTAAAGGGTTTGTGGAGAGAAAGTGGGAAGTCAAGAATGGAGATCTAGGGGAAAGCTTAAATGAGATGAGAGGTCACATCATCACCGATTGGAAAGATACCGTATTTGGGGATTTAAATAAGAAAAAGAAGATACTCTTGGCCAGACTCAAGGGGATTCAACTAGCTTTACAAAATTCGTATAATTCTTCCTTGCTTGATCTAGGTAAGAGACTTTGGGAAGAATATCTTAGCGTACTCAAGGAGGAAGAATTTTTTTGGTTCCAAAGATCGAAAGAAAAATGGGTTCATTCGGGGGATAGAAACATGAGATACTACCACCTGGCTACTATGAAGAAATGGAAACAGGCTCGGATTGTACGTCTACGCTATTCGAATGGTTTATGGGTTGAGGATAAGGTAGAGTTGGAGGTTCTAGTATGGAACTATTTTATTGAAAATATATGCGGACCCTCTTCCTTTCATAGGTCCGTTCGCACTCCCTCACGGGAATAGAGATGCCCGAAAAGGAGTTGTTAGCTGAGGAGTTTACAGATGTGGAATTAGAATTGAGGTGTTTCAGTCTAATCCAAACAAAGCACCTGTGAAGGATGGGATACCAGCTTCATTCTATCAGAAGTGTTGGGAGATTATAAAGGTGGGCGTTTGCAAGTTAGTGAGGGATTCGATTAGGGAGGGAAGGATAGCTCCTAATTTTAATGGGACGTTAGTGCATCTGATCCCTAAACGTTCGGATCCGGAGATGGTGGGGCATTTGCGACCAATTAGTCTCATAAATGTGTCGGTTAAATTTATAATGAAGGCAATGATTAATAGAGTACGACCCCTATTGGCTGACTGAATCAGGCCAAATTAAAGTAGTTTCCTCCCGGGGAGGTCTATTATCGATAATATGGTACTAGTTTAGGAGATCGATCATAGAATGAAGAAAGCTACATCGAAAGTGGGATATATAGCAGTCAAGGTTGATTTAGCAAAGGTTTATGACAAGTTAAATTTGAGGTTTATAGAGGATACTATATCGTTCTTTGGTTTTCCGGACTCATGGGTTAGGCTTATTATGTCAGCAATGAAGTCGAATTCGATGGGTGTTCTGTGGAATGGGGAGCAGTTGGAGACATTCACGTCTCAAAGAGGCATCTGTCAGGGAGACCCTCTAGCTCCTTATATCTTTGTACTTTGTATGGAAAGACTTTCTATGCTCATTCAGGGTCTTTGTGGGAGGGGGGGGAATGGTTTTCCATTCGTCTCCATCGCCAAGGCCCTCCGATCTCACATTTTTTTAGATGACCTACTTTTATTTGCTGATGCAAAGAAGTCTCAGGTTGATCTCATTAAGGAAGTGATGAGGATATTTTGTAATGAGGCAGGGTAGACAGTAAGCAAGGAGAAGTCGCTCATATATTTCTCCTCAAATGTTACAGAGGAAAGAGCAATAGAGTTTGTGGGAATGAGTGGTTTCACGCGTAGTGAATCTCTAGGGGTGTACTTAGGTACACCAATCTGTTCACAAAGGCTCCCACGTGGTTTTTTCAGGAGCATCATCTCCAAGATGCAAAACAAGCTACCCAATTGGAAAGGACAAAATTTATCTATTGCGGGGCGTATTACACTTGCACAATCCGTCTTGTCAGCGATTCCTACTTACATCATGCAAACAATGAGGCTCCTAATCCATGTGTGCGATGATATAGACAAAATTATTCGGGATTTTATATGGGGTTCATTGGAAGAAGGGTGGAAGATTCATTGGTTATCGTGGAAGACGCTGTGTTCTTCAAAGAAGCGTGGCGGACTTGGGTTAAGAGGTGGTAAGGATTATAATATGTCACTTCTCGCTAAATTGAGCTGGCGTGTTTTTATGAATAATCCGGCACTTTGGGTTAGCGCATTTAAGAAAAAGTATTTTAGAACGGGCTTTCTCGATCGTGTGGTTAAAACTTCGGATTCGCGAATTTGTAAGAGCATACAAGCGGGTAGAAGTGTATTAGAAAAAGGAATAAGTGAGGTGATGATAGGGGATGAGAAATGCTACAAGTGGGTTCATGAAGCGTCCGGTGTGTATTCGGTGAAGCCTGCGTATAAGTGCTTAGTACAGGAGGGGGTGAAGAAAATTTAAATTGGGAGCTTGTGTGGTCTTTGAAGTGTCCACAAAAAATAAAAAACCTCTTGTGGCGAGCGATTTGGAAGCGTTTACCGACTGGAAAGAATTTAAAATCACGGGGAGTTATTGATGATGCTTTGTGTCGGCGTTGTGGGTTGGAAGAGGAGACTGTCGAGCATGTTTTTGGAGATGTAATGATTATCAGATGTTGTTTAACACTTGCTTTGCAGGGGTTGCAAGGGGAGGAACAATACAGCAGCTGGATGAGGTGTTCAGCAGCTCCGCGGCAGGGACTGTGGCGGCAGCTCGGACTGAGGGAACAACATCGTTGGAGGGAGGCGCTGCAGCTGGAAGGTGGGGACTGCAGGAGGAAGGTCTTCGACATCAGCATAGGATGATCATTAGCTCGGTGGGGCCTGGAGAAATGAATCTGCAGCAGCGCTTACACGAACCAGGCGCACACACTCTTGAAGCGCAAGTTCCTGGAGTAATTTCAGCAGCCACTATTAATTGGTGGACTTTGATTTTGTCCAAGAAGGAATGTGTTAACGGGATTGAGAAAAGACTATTAGTTGCGGCATACGTGTGACATGTATGGTGTGATAGAAATAACAGGATTTTCAACCTAAATGAAAGACAGAAGAGTAATAGCGAAATGAAGGTGATTATTAGTAATGCGGCGAGTGATTATGTTCGAGCATGGGGTACGGAACAAGATGGGGGATTAATAACCTCGACCAAAAGTGTGCTCGTCAAATGGGCTAAACCGATTTATAGAGTGAAGCTTAATGTGGATGGTGCGTTTAACACAGAAAGGAAAATAGCTGGTGTAGGGGGTTTGTTTAGGAATGAAAAGGGTGATTTCTTAGGCAGATTTGCAGGGAAGTGTGTTGCGCGGTCTCCGTTTGAAACGGAAATTCTTGCTTTACACTTCAGATTACATATGGCTTTGTGTAGGGGCTTCACATCCTTAATTATTGAGACCGACTCGTGTGAGTTGCACGCGCTAGTGAAGGGCGGTGTGAACTCAAGGGGATTCTTAATGATATTGTAGATGCTTGTCGAGATATTCTTACATCGAGAGAGCATTTTCAGCTAGTTTGGTGTTATAGGGAGGCGAATAATTGCACGGATTGGTTAGCAAAAATAGGAGCAAATAGTGATGAAGGTTCAGCGCCTCTTAGAGATCCACCGGAGGGACTTTGGAGATTATTAACTAAGGATCTGGTTGGACCATACCGAGAGTGATCTCAGATAGACAATAAATAGGAAGTTTTTTCTTCCGGTCGTTATGACCTCTTCTGTTAAAAAAACAGATAAATAGTAGCACTAACAACCTTATTACTTCAGCCAAATCCTTCTGGTAAAAAGACTGAAATTTGTTATAATCTACTTTTGCAAGTTTCAAAATGGTCAAACTGTGGTAACTTTCTTCACCGTACTCTTTTATGTAACTTTTGGCTTCTAATCTTTCTATTCTTCTGTGCCTTGGAAGCTCTAGGGCTTCTTTAACTAGTTCACCCTGTTTAGTTGGTAATCCAGATATTGAGTTCCTCAAGTGTATTTCAGCAGATTCCATAGCCCGTGACAATATTACTTCCTCGTTAATTTTCTCCCAAGTATGATGCTTCATACAAGCTCAATAATCCTAAAATGTCACCACTCAATGACTCTTTAAATTTCTCTTTGTTGTCCATAAATTTTTTAAATACATCTGCATGTGTTCTCTTTGTTAATTATTACTTCAATAATAACAAAATTAAAAAAAAAAAATCATCTTGAAAAACCTAATTATAAACAAAATAAAATAAAATTGAGGTCTAGGAATCAAACTTTATGGGAGTGTGATAATCAAACGAGTTATGAAAAGCTTGCATGATGTAATTTTTTATAAAAACTTTATCCTAAGTAGTATATGTAAGGATTTTATCAAAATATATATACTTCAAGAAAAAAGCATTTGGTGGGGGAAATTATAGCGGGGCTAATCTTGTAGCCTCTATATCGCAATAGTTGAAACCGTACAGCAGTGGTTTGCAGATCATCATCTGGTTTCGCATCTATATAACCTTTAAGTGATGTATTGATGTCTTCTTCAAAATGGTAGGCAATCCCGATCCGTTGATGTGTGTCTATTAGTTTCAATTTGTCCAATCTTTTTGTTGTTCTTTGCAATTCCCCTCGAGTTTCTTCTACCAACTCCTTTATCATAATGTTGTCATCAATTTCTAGAGGAACAATCTGATAACACCCCATCATCAATATATCATAAAAAGTCTCATTACAATATGGTGAGAATTATATACTATTACGTAGAAAACAAATTCCCTAGTGAACCCATAGCCTTTGTATAGGTCTACTATTAAAGGGGTTTCAAAATTATATAAATATGTTGGTAGCAGGTACTTTTTGAGGTTTATATTAGGGCTGTACAGAAAAACCACCAACCCGCAAAACTGCAAAAAACCGACCCAATACAACCCAAAAAACCAACCCGCACAATCCATGGTATGGTTTGCTATGTCCTCAGAATAATTTTTTTCATGGTTTTGGGTTGGTTTGCGATTTTGGAGAAGCCCAAACCGCGGGTAACAGACCCAACCCGAAGTTTGGCCAAATACCTATATATATATATATATATATATATATATATATATATATATATATATATATAGTGGCGGATGTACCTTAACAACTAAGAGGCTTAAGCCTACCCTCATCTCCTTCTACTATTAATTGTTAATCAGTTATTATTTTTATTAAATTATTAATTCTAATTTTATTTTTTACATTTAACATGTGACATTGTAAAAACTAAAGGTGGTTTCCTTTTATTATGTAAATTAGTTTTTACTTAATTTATTAATTTTATTTCTTATTTTACTTAGTCCTAGTAATACATATTCATTAAGATTCTTATCCTTTTATAGATCTCGATACTAAGGAAATAAAACTAATTCTTTTTTTATTATTGTTAAATAATTTATTATATTACAAAGTTAATTTTTTACCTATGTAGTTTTGTATGAATAACATAAAAAAAACACGGTCCCAAACTCCTCTTATAACAAGCCCGTCCTTAATTTTATTTTTAGATTCGCCACTGTATATATATATATATATATATATATATATATATATATATATATATATATATATATATATATATATATACATATAAAAGGGGTGGTCAACGCAAACCCACCCCATTTCACTCGTATCATTCACGCCTCTTCCTCTCTCGTCTATTTCTTACACCAAAAGAGGCTAAAAAACCCTAGGTTTTTCAATCTCTCTCTCTTCGCTACTCTCTGAAACCATCCCTTCACACTTATCCATCACCGTCTCTCCATCACTCCATGTCACCTTTTGTACTCCGCATTAATTATTTTGCTGGTTTACAACAACCTTTGAGGTCCGCATTTAATGTTTCTCGCCTCCGATTTACGAGGTTACCATGGTTAATCGATTAAGCCATGGTTAATACTTATTTTGCTATGGTTAATTAGTGATTGAGTATTGGGGTTTTCTGGATTTGTATAAAAAGCCGAGATAGGGTTCGTGTTCTTCAAAGCCGCTTTTCAAGGTATGAAACTTAAATCTCTTCTACCATTCTTCTCTTCCTCAAATCTTGTAATCAATTTGAAGTTCTAAAACATTGTAAATGATTTTCGAAAATAGATTTAATTTTTTCAGTTTTTGATTATTACTAATTAATTTTTTGTTTTGTTTTTTGGTTTTGCAGATTAATTAATATGTAGGATGATTCTGAATCCATCATTGATTTTACTATACAACAACCCACTCAAGGTGTTGATCAAACACATGTTGGTAACTCTTCTGATACTCTTAACACTCGCACCACTAGTGGTTTACCCCCTGCCCCTAAAAAGTACTTGATCAATTCAGAAGTTCATTGTCCCTTAAAACTGTTGAAGCTTTAATTTGTACTCAAAATTGGCTAAGAGTTTCACTTCCAATTAATCTTGGAACATCTAAACAACTTGTGGAAGACTTGGAAGCTGAATTGGGTAAATTCAATACTTTTCTATTTATTTTTTTTGCAATTTGCGAGGCTAACTTGAACTTTTTAATGCTATCTAACTTGAATTTTGTCTATCTTTTGTAGGTTATTATGGAATAGATGAATTAAGTTTGAGTGAAACTCCACAATCCACTCTAACTGATTCAATGACTTAGCCAATAACCTAATGTGAGTTATACATCAGTTTCATACATTTTAAACTTTCATTTCATTATACATGTGCATTTAGACTTAAGAAAGCAACTCATGAGCTTCCTAAGATGCAAAACAGATTGGTTATGATGTGTACACGTTTATTTTTATGTATAATTCAGCTGAGGAAGTCATTAGAGATGACATTCTTTTGTCACGCATTTGTAGTTGAAAAGTTGCAGGTTTTTTTGTAAAACTCACCAAGTCCCTTGTCCCTACGGTTTATAAAGGCCTGTGATGATTTACATTGCAAATATGAGGCCTAAAATAAGGTTATATAGATGACTTTGTCACCATTCTAAAATAACAATAAGTTATTGTTACTAATAATGGTGGCAAGGTTGTCTATATAACCTTATTGCGAGGAATAATTAATATCCTATGATTATATTATAATATGAGGATAAGCGCTTACTCCATTTCCGCATTATGTTATTAACACTTTGCTTTGGAAGTTGGAACTAAATAAGGGAGGCAATGTTCAAATCTTATGAAACAGGAAGGAAAAGAAAGATAAAGGCCCTATGCAACTCAAGTTTTGGAATGTTTGTATCTTCAAACTCAACTTTTGCAAGTCCAAATCAATGGTGTATTTTGTTTTTGGAAATGTTTGCCTTTATTTCTGGTTTTGGATGTATGTTTATGTAATTCAGATTATTTTGGCTATGTAATATCTTTAATTCATGGTTTATTTTGGTTTGAAAAGTTGTATGATGTAATTCATGGATTCAAGGTTGTTTATTAAGTGTATTTGTTTTGTAATTCAAGTTGATAGTGGTAGATAATATTATTATGAAGTTGAAATTCACTTTTTCTAATTTTCAGGGACCAAGTTATAAATAAGTTTAGTTAACCCGAAACCAAACCCGAACCAACCCGCACAAACAAAACCCGAAACCATCCTTAAAAAACCAAGACAAACCAACCCAAAACCATAAACCTTTCATGGTTTGGTTCTCGGTTTTCAGAACCTAAAACCTGCAAGTGCGGGTTGGTTCTTGACTAAGGGGCTACGGGTCGGTTACCCGACCCGTGTGCAGCCCTAGTTTATATACGGAGGGGTTGAGGTAGGAATATTTTTGTACAACTAAAAAGTTAAGAAGATTTAATGAGATTCGTGGTGGGTAAACATTTTAGTTCAGGAACTTGTTATTTAACTATAATATCTAGATCATTGTTTAATTTAACCATAATTATTTTAAAAACTATAATTTAAGAATACTAACCTTAATCCATCAATGATGTCTATTAGTATAAATTAATTCATTAATTAATTTTCTCTTCCCTTTTTCCTCTTTCTTTGAATAATTCTTTTGATGGATAAAGGATTCAATCACTATAATCGTCGTTTTCTATATTTTGTTTTTATAAAAAGTAAAAGTATGTTCTTTAATGTAATGATAATCATGATAATTTTATAGGCATTTGTGACAGTTACTCAAAACAAATATCTTTTAATAACGGTTATAGAAGAAATATCATTTTTGTTTATTGAGGTAAGGGAAGAGGGGTATTAATACACTTGAATTATAATATTTTAATTGAAACCAATCCATCATGGTATCATCTTTTATATTATAATATTCAACATATAATATAAAATTGAACTTTATAATTAAATAGTTAGACACATATGTCACATAAGATTATAAATATTCCTATATTCTCCCACTTGACTATTGTGTTAACTTAATGATTTAATTATCTATAATGTGCACTCTTACACCAAGTTCATATAAAAAATATAAGAAAATTGAAACTAATCGAATCGTGGCAGTTACACGCCATTTAATCGATGTGGTCCCTCCTACGTATCACAAATCAATCTCAACTCTAATTGACTCTAATATTGAGAACTTAATTCTCAAAACTACTATATGTTATAATTGAACCATAAATGTATACATATACTCTAATAATAACATAATTGAGAAATATATCAGAAACATAACTATAATTGAATTCATAGTGCCAGGCATAACGAGCACAAGTAAATCAGAATAGCAAAGACTTATCGATAACACCCTTACGTTCCACATGACCAATGAACGCCTTGGGTGGTAATCCTTTAGTTAACAGATCTGCAACCATCATGTCTGTTCTTATGTGCTCAAAAAATCACTCTACGTTTCTGCACTTCTTCTTTGACAGACAAATACTTTAACTCCATATGTTTAGCTCCTTTTGAGTACTTGTCATTCTTTGAAAAGAAGACGGGTGCAGAATTATCAAAATAAATTCTCAGCGGCTTTTCTATGGAGTCGACAATCCCAACCCCTGAGATGAAGTTTCGCAGCCTTAATCCATGAACAGTGGCTTCAAAGCATGCCACAAATTCGGCCTCCATAGTGGAAGTAGCAATAACAGGCTGATTTCCACTCTTCCATGATACTGCTCCCATTGCTATAAGGAACACATAGCCAAACATTGATTTTCTAGTATTTACGCATCCAACATTGTCTGAAACTGAATATCCAATGACCTCAAGGTGATCAGATCTCTTGTATGTAAGCATGTGGTCTTTGGTGCCTTGCAAGTACCTGAGAACCTTCTTTGAAGCTTTCCAGTGTTCCATTCCAGGATCACTTTGATATCGACCCAACATACCAACAACAAAGGTGATATCTGATAGAGTACATGTCTGAACATAGTTCAAACTTCCAACCACCAATGCATATAGAATTCGTTCCATTTCTTTATGCTCCAATTTATTTTTAGGACTTTGCAATTTATTGAACTTGTCCCCTTCTGAATTGGAGTTATCCTTGCAGAGCATTGTTCCATTTGATATCTCTTTAATATTTTATTGATATAGACAAACATAACAATCCTTGTGATCTATCACAAAATATTTCTATTCCAATAACATATGATGCCTCGCCCATATCTTTCATTTCAAAGTTATTAGAGAGATACTTCTTTACATTATGTAACATGCCCATGTCATTTGCAGCAAGCAAAATATCATCAACATATAGGACTAGAATTACAAACTTGCTCCCACTAACCTTAATGTAGATAAATCGATCAACAACGATCTCTACGAAACCATATAACTTTAAATACCACTGTCTGGAAGCTTGTTTCAGCCCATATATTGATTTTCTCAGCTTACACACCAAGTGTTCTTTTCCTACAGCCAAGAAACCTTCAGGTTGGTCCATATATACTTCTTCATCAAGCTCTCCATTAAGAAAGGCAGTTTTTACATCCATTTGGTGAAGCTCGAGATCATAATGAGCTACCAAAGCCAAAACAATTCTTAGAGAGTCTTTCTTTGAAACTGGAGATAAAGTCTCTTGATAGTCAATTCCATCCTTTTAGGTGAATCCTTTAGCAACAAGGCGAGACATGTACCTTTCATTATTACCTTTCGAGTCGCGTTTGGTCTTAAAGACCCATTTTGATCCAACAATTTTGAAACCGTTAGGCAACTCTACTAAGTCCCGAACTCTATTGTCACCCATTGTTTTTATTTCTTCTTTTGCAGCAATCAACCACTTTTCTGAATTGTTACTTTCCATGGCTTTTCGGAAAGTGTTCGGGTTTCGTCACTGCTTAAGTCACATTCATTTTCAATAACATATACCATATAATCATTTGAAATGGCAGATCTTCTTTCTCTTACATCTCTTAATATTTCTTGTGGTGCACTATTATCTTCTTGATTTGTGACAGGTTCATCAGCTGTAAATTCTGCCAGTGGTGTTTGCACAACATCATGTTGTTCTATTGTATCATTTGAATGTGATACAATGATAGGAACAACAACCTTAGGTAAAATCCACATTTCGTAGTTCACCACTCCCACTAGTTTCATCATTCTCAATAAACCTAGCATTGCCCGTTTCAACTATTCCCGTACTGTGTTTAGGACAATAATATATTCACCCCTTTGATTTTTCAGGATAGCCAATAAAAAAACCACTGACGGTCCTAGAATCAAGTTTCTTTTTGTGTGGGTTATATAACCTTGCCTCTGCTGGACAGCCCCAGACACGTAAATGCCTCAAACTAGGTTTCCTTCCCACCCACAGTTCAAAAGGGGTCTTATGAATAGCTTTACTAGGAACCTTGTTAAGCACAAACGTTGCAGTCTTTAATGCATATGTCCACAAAGAATTGGGTAAAGAACTTTTACTTAACCTGCTCCTAACCATTTCCATTAGAGTACGATTTCGCCTTTCAGCTACACCATTCTGCTAAGGAGTTCCAGGCATTGTGTATTGTGCACAAATACCTTTACTTTGAAGTAACTTTGCAAATGGACCTGAACATTGTCCACTTTCATTGAACTTTCCATAAAATTCTCCACCTCTATCAAATCTCACCACTTTTACTTTTCTATCTAATTGCCTTTCCACTTCATTAATTAACATCTCAAGGACATTCACTGACTCAGATTTTTCATGCAAAAGATACGTGTAACAATAACGTGAATAATCATCAATAAAGGTGATAAAATATCTCTCGTCGTTCCATGAAGGAGCATCAAAAGGGACACAAATATCAGTGTGAATTAATTCAAGGAGCTGAGTGCTTCTTGTGGCTGGTTTATTTGTAATATGTTTAGTCTGCTTTCCTTTAATGCAGTCTATACACACATCTAGATCACTAAAATCCAATTGAGGTAGAATTTCATTCTTCACCAACCTCATAATTCTTTCCTTGGAAATGTGGCCTAATCTTTAATGCCACAAGACGGCAGAATTTTCATTAGATGCACTACGTTTAGTGCCTTGAATTTCCATATTAAATAATGATTCAGAAAACTTTGCATCAACATTAAACCTGTAAAGTGAATCAAACAAAGTACCACTACCATAAAAGTTATTATTTAGGTACAATGAAAAATACACCATGTCCAATCTTAAAATTAAAACCTAAATTATCTAATTTACTAACAGAAACAAGATTTCTAGCACATTCAGGTACATAAAGACACCCTTCAAGATCTACATGACAACCGGTCTGCAACATCAATCTATAAGTCCCAATGCCTTCAATTCGTGCCTTCATCCTGTTTCCGATGAACAAGTATTGTTCAGCTCCTCTTATGGGCTGGATCAAACTAAATCCCTGTTTAATTTGAGACACATGAGTAGTAGCACCAGAATCTAACCACCACGTATTATTAGGCACTTCTATAAGATTCAAGAGAAAACAAAATAATGTTTACCTTTCTTATTGAACCATGCCTTCCTTTTTAAACAATCTTTCTTGAAGTGTCCCATTTTCTTGCAAAAGAAACATTTAATTTCTTTACTGATTTGACTTTCAGGCCCTTTCAGAAAAGTCTTATCCTTCTTTTTGCAATTTTTACTTGGTGTTGCTTTACTGTTGATGGCTCTTTCAAGACCTAAGAGATTAACAACTTGGTCATTGAACTTCTTTAATCTCCCCTCTTCTTGAATTAGCATAGCCTTCAATTCTGTAAAGTTCCATTTATCTTTAATGGTGCTGTAGTTCACCTGGAACTGGCTAAACTTATGATGTAGAGAGTTCATAATGAATTGGACCAAGAATTGCTTGTGAACTTTCATTCCCAAGGTCGTTAACTTTGATGCCAAGATTGACATGTGTGTCACATGATCATAGATTGACTGCGACCAGTCATATTTCTTTGTAGTAAGCTCACTCATAAGGCTTCCTACAATAGACTTATCAGCCAAATCTGATTGTGGACACTCTTTAATCGCTTTAATGAATTCCCTTGCATTTTCTGTCTTGGGCATTAATGGTTTAACATTTTCGGCCATCGACATCCTCATAAGATTCAAGCTCAGCCTGTTTGATCGCTCTCAAATCTCACGCCGAGATTTGTCAAGATCAGAACTATCATCTGTAATGGCTGGTGGTTCTTCATCAGAGAGAATTGAAAAGTCCAATGACATTACACCAAGAGTAAACTTGATTTGATCAGACCATTCACCATAATTAAGCCCATTGAATTTCATGATAGAGTTAGCGGATGCAAAAATATTTGACAATGCAGCAACATTTGTACATGCTTATCAATTAGTGCTAAAACAAATTTAATACAGATTCATAATATATATTTTTAATTGGAACTTTATAGCATATATTTAAGAAACCTTTGAATAATACTTAAACCTATACACCTTTAGTGATGCAACAAGAAAAACAAAAAACACTTTGACAATTTATCAAATCTACCATAAATCAAATAACCATGCAACCTTTGGGCAATACATGTCATTAACTAGTAAGAAAGGATTAATACTATTCGTTTTACTAATTATATTCAATGATCCATCTTTGGGTGATCTCTAAGAATATAATTAATATAATTAATAAAATAATTGATCAATAAAATAAATTATGTTATTTATGCATCAATTAATCATGATCAATCATAATTAATTTATAATTTAACAAGACCACTTTGGTGACTAACATGTTAATTACAAAAAAAATATTAAAACTTTTCATGGGTAAAATGATTTTATATTGTGTTGGTATTTCATAAACACAATTACCCAAAACTTAATAACAGCGGAATCTTTAAGATAATTATATACATAATTCATCATATTTAATTAAATATAACACAAATCTATATCATTGATCAAAAAAATTCATAATAATCGGCTATGTTGTAGATATCGGTTATGCGGTATAGGCGGTCGACCGGGACCTAGCGTCTAGGTGGGATAACGCGGGCCTAGGCGAGATTACGCGTTTTGAATCCTGCTATTTAATTTTTATATTTAGTAATGTATATGTAATAATTATAATAATTTTAACTATTTAAGCCATAAAATTTGTCTAACAACACTATAATAAATATAAAAATACTAAAATTAGAGTTATAATATCAATTCAAGAATTCTTGAAAGTAAGACAAATATAAGGAGTGCCTAGGCGGCCATTTTTTGCCATTAGCGGCACCTAGGCGGGCTATACGCCTCTTCCACGGTGACTAAGACGCTAGGAAAATACACCTAGCATCTTTACTAGGCATAAGCGGCTAAGACGGGAGTTGACGACTAGGCGACGTCTAGGCGCGCCTAGGCGGCGATTTCTACATCATATCAATCGGTAAATCAAATAGATCTAGATTGGATCTGATACCAATTGTTATTTAACTTTTATATCTAGATCATTGTTTCATTTAACCATAATTACTTTAAAAACTATAATAGAAGAATACTAACCTTGATCCACTGATGATGACTATTAGTGTAAATTAATTCATTAATTAATTAATTTTCTCTTCCCTTTTTTCTCTTTCTTTGAATAATCCTTTTGATGGATAAAAGATTTAATCACTATAACCGTCGATTTTCTATATTTTATTTTTATGAAGAGTAAAAGTATGTTCTTTTATGTAATGATAATCATGATGATTTTATAGGCACTTGTGACAGTTACTCAAAACAAGTATCTTTTAAAAATGGTTATAGAAGGAATAACATTTTTGTTTATCGAGGTAAGGGAAGAGGGTTATTAATACACCCAAATTAGAATACTTTATTTGAAACCAATCCATCATAATATCATCTTTTATATTATAATCTTCAACATATAATATAAACTGATTTTATAATTAAATAGTTAGACACATATGTCACATAAGAATATAAATATCCTTACATAATTAATATTTAATATTTTTTTTAGCATTTTTTTCTAAAAAATAATTGAACAAATTGACACTTAATTAATATCAAGACTAAACTAGAGAGGATAAATTCCTATTCTAATAAAGTGAACATATACTTTGACGGGATTTTTCAAATTTAGTTAGCATATTTGAGTGTCCCAAAGAAATAAAAAATAACTACGCACCATAGGTTGGTGTGAATTTTTCAGCAGCTTTAGAATAGGAAATGGTAGTATATTTGTCCTTGAAGAGGTTGAGGAAATTCGCAACGAAATAGAAAAGGCAGCGCTAGACTGTGTATAGTCGGCCATGATTTGTTAGTATTTTTTTTTGTCGAATATAAAATACATTAAATAAACAATTGTTCATTACATAGTTAACCTATCCCTAGTGTATGAAAATCATTCAAAAGAAGAGTACCTAATTGGGTGGGTGGAAAGAAATTCCAAAGGCTAAACAATGAGCTTTTAAGCTCTTGTTTAGCCACCCAATCTGCTGCCAAATTACTTGATCTTCTAACAAAAGAGATCTTTTTTCCCTTTTACACAAAATAATATTCCTAACTATGACCTTAGCTTTACAAAAGATTTTGCTACGAGGCATAGTTTGTTTGATAACATTTATACAGTCATTCTCAATTTCTACCAAGTCACTAGAGAAATCTTTAGCTAAAACACAAGCTTCCAATACTCCCCTTGCTTCTGCTTCTAGAATTGAGTTGGCTTGAATCTTCTTTGCAACTCCTCCTTGCATTGTACCTGTTGAGTCCCTAATTATACAAGCAATAGAAGCTTGGTTAGTATTAAGATTAAAAGATGTAACACTGTTAATCTTATAATGTCTAGTAGGTGGAGGTTTCCAAAAAGATGTCCTCCTGCCTAAGATGTTAAAATCTTCCTCTCTCACTGTAATAATATTACCATTGTTACAGTTTATAGGTACACTTTGATTTTCATTCAATTCTGAGATAACAGACTCTAGATGAGAGTTGTTTGATATTTTAGCCTCAGATTTATATCTAATAGCTAGACTATATTCATCATAGGCTTTTAGTGCACCTTTAAGTATGATCATAGGGTCAGGAATTGTGCCTCTAAATAAAAACTCATTCCTTCCTTTCCATATAAACCAAGTTATATAGAATGACATTTCCACCATACATCTTTCTTTATCATTGTTCATTTCTAACAACTGTCTAATGAATTGTATCCATTTTTTTACATTAAAAGATAACTCAGTGAAAGAGTTATAGCCCAAAGGACTTGCCAGCCATGTAGCTCTAGCCCAAGGGAATTGAAATAAGAGATGCTCAGTAGTTTCATCACATTTCCCATAGATTTCACATAAGGCCGAGTCAATAGATTTCCTCTTCCTTTTATTTTCATTTGTTGGTAGCCCATTTTCACAGCATTTCCAAACAAAGTTTTTAATTTTTGGTTGAACTTTACTTTTCCAGATAAGGCTCCAATCTTTCGAGTCAAATTGAAAGGATGAGGATCCTTTCTTAACATCCTTCAATTCTTCCTTCTTTGTTAGTGCCCTCCATAGGGATTTATAGGCTTCTTTAACTGAGACCTCTCCATCAATGGTGTTAAGACAATAAGGAGTATCATCAGTAGGAGAAGAAGGCGGATAAATCTCCAATATTGTTGCAGCTATCTCAGAAGTGAATGTAGAATTAATAAGATTTGAGTTCCAACAGTTTTGTTCAACTGATATTAAATAGGAAACATAATATATATTGCTTTGAGGTGGTTTCTCAATAATACCTTGATTAGGTATCCACTTGTATTCCCACACTTTAATATCCTTCCCATTGCCAACTGACCAAAAAATATCTTTTTGAAATACTTTCCTACCCTCTATGAGGCTTTTCCAGCCCCATGAGCAATTACAACATAAATTTGCATCAATAAATTCTGCATTAGGGAAATATTTCCCTTTCAAGACTCTAAATAACAGTGAATCTTTATTATTCATAAATTTCCATGCATTTGAAGCCAATAATGCAAGATTTTGTGTATGAAAGTCTTTGAAGCCTAGACCTCCATCTTCTTTTGAAGACATAAGTGTTTGCCACTTTATCCAATGGCACCTCTATTCTCCATTGTTATTCCAATAAAAATCAGAGACAAGAGATATAATATGCGATGTTAACTTTTTGGGAATAAGAAAAACTGACATAATAAAGTTAGGGATAACCCCTATAATTGCTTTAATAAGGACTTGTTTTCCACTTTTAAAAAGCATTTTGGTTTCCCAATTTTTCATTCTTTTTAATATCATTTCAACTAACCATTCAAGTGATTTTACCTTTGATTTACCCCATCCAGATGGGATCCCAAGATATTTGCCCAAGTCTTCAAGCTTATTCATTCTCAACTGAGTTGAGATTTGATTTTTGACCGAGACTGGTGTTGGTGTGGCCTAAGGTGTGATAAATTAATGATATAAATAAGTGCAAATACACACCCTAAATTAACATTGTACTGCAAGTATTACAGGACGTATGCAAGTTTTAATGATAAGAAGATTCGTTCCTCAGGGACTGACGAAAGTTAGAGAGAACTTATGCAAATTATCAAGTGCAGATATTAAAGATAGATAATACTACGCAAGTAGAAAGAAGAGAAAGATAGATATTTATTTGGTTTTAAATAAGAAAACTAAACTACTAAATTAAAGACAGAAAATAAATAACAGAAAAGAAAAGAAGATAGTATGAAAGATATAACTTAGGTTTTACTAGTATGCACTAATCCTTCTAATTCTATCTATTAAATCTAGTTCATAAGGGAGAATATTAGCTCTTGGTATACTTAGTCAGGATTCTAAATTCCCCAAGCTTAGACCTTGAGAGCGACTAAGGGGGCTACGTCACAACCAAGAAGTGGTTTCAAATAGGGTTATCAAACGCCACTAAGGCCCTAAGAAAATACTGCAATCTTGGTGATACGGTGAATAAAACAAACCCTAATGACTATCTAGTTAGAAGTATGTTTTGTCAGAACTGCTATCGACACTAGACGTTATGTGGTGGTTCAATAGTTAAACACCCAGTTACGGTGACCATCTAACTATTATTAAAGTAATCCTATACTCGTGCACTAGCAAGGAAAACAATCATTAAATTAAAACACATAATCAAATATAAAGGTAAGTAGCTAATATCAGATTAAAACATATAATTCCCAAAGAAACTTAGATAGAAGAATTAGAATTCATAGATTATACATTATGCAAAACCTAAGCTAATAGAATTAGTTCATACAAAGAAAAGAAGAAGAAAGAATTACAAAATAAGAGGTTGAAGGAGACATGATTGATGCACAGCTCCCTCCAGACTTCTTCTCTTATGTTGCAGCTTCCTCTTGGCCTTAGAGTCTGGCCAAGGATGATTTAAGAGTGTTAAGATGCTGTATTTATAGTGTAGAGGTTGACCTAATTCGTGTGGTGGAGATAACTTCAAGTAATGGACTCCTAGCCCAACTCAAATTCGTAAGGAAAACACTGCTGGACCGTTTTGAGTGTATCTTCTTCGTTATTGGTCGGATTTTGCTCCATAAGATACCAAAAGAATCGCAACAGAATTATCTAGGCCCTGTAGAAGGAAATTACCAAATTCGGCCTATTTCTTAGGTAAAAACACCAATCTTTAGACGTGTGTGCAGAATCCCAGATTTAGGCAGCTTTTCCCTTTCCATCTTTTTAGCAATTATTTCCTTATCTCCAATTTCCATGCAAATCTCTTTCCATAAGTTGTAGTCTTTGACTTGGACTCTAATTAATCTCCATAATTATCTTTAAAGCTTCACACTAAATAAACAATTAAACCCAATATGCTCTAAAAATAATAATTCTACAAATCAAGACCCAAAATAGGAAAGTGCACTAAACTAAGCTAAAATCAACCTATAGACTAATAAATAAGCCTAAAATGATGTCTCATGAGTATATTTTATTATCACAAATGAGGAGACATCAAGACCCCCAACTCAAAGTTGTATCGTCCCGATACAATAAAAGTAAAGAACAGTAGGGTAGTCAAGAAGAAGAAGTAGGAGGAGAATAAGAACAGAACATAATGAATGATCCTAGAGCAAAATATCTAAAAAGTCTCATGTAGTAATGTTTAAGAAATAATGCACAAATATGCTTAATATACATGTAATCAACAATCCATAAAATCAAGTCCAGATTAATTTCGCAATGCCAGAAGGAGAGGATGATAACTTAGTTCAGGTTAATGGATATAGGTTGTTCATAGGTCCCAAATACAGCATCCAATGGTCCACTTACCTACTACCTAATAGCTCAATTGTTTCTCCATCTAGTAGTTAGAAATCCTAAGTTCTTGGTTATAACTTGGCTTAAGGACGGGTGTGGTATATTTGGATAATGAAAAGTGAGCTTTTGGCTCTCTCCTCACTAGCCATCAACGAATCGCCCTAGAGCTTGAGTTTTCACTCGAAGATGTTCTCACTCAACCCAATTTATTGATGCTTTTGATTTGGATCCCAATTAATCCCAATTAAAACCTTTGATGATATAAAATCCACTTTGCCGGTCCGAATATATATTCTTTTCATATCAATTTTCTCTTTTTGTATAGCTATGATTCTCTTTTTGATGTTCGAGATATCACGCTATTTTTCATATATATATATTCTTTAATTTTATGCCCTTGTTGGCAAATTTAGCTCGTAGCTTCTTTTCCATTCACTATTACCCCGGCAAAGGGTTACAATAAATACTTTTTCATCATCAATAAAATCACAAAGATAATTCCCAAATCCCCAAAGTTCCCTAATGATGAAACCCACCACCCCAAACTCAAGCTCTAAAACGAGTTGTCTCAGGTTTTGCGATTCGAGTGCGGGTCATATAAATAAGTCCTAAAAACTAAGGGTATGGATTATAATGTGTTTCAATAAAGGCTTTAGAAAGGCTCAGAGGGGCTAAGACGGATAAATAACAA
The DNA here is from genome assembly GCA_029959085.1 of Nemophila menziesii. NCBI lineage: Eukaryota > Viridiplantae > Streptophyta > Magnoliopsida > Boraginales > Hydrophyllaceae > Nemophila > Nemophila menziesii. The sequence continues at coordinate 139,811,994 of JARWIR010000001.1, read as the reverse complement.
TAATCAAATAAAAGGGTGAGAAAGTATAAAAGGCTTCAAGTGTTTTAACATGAAAGAACTGCCTTAGTCATTTTTCTAACTACCTGATTTTGTTACTTTTTCATTATTAGTTCATAGACAAGTGGGTTTTCAACTAATTTAAAACCTCACGTTCTACACACCAAATAACTATTCCTAAGTTTCAACGTGACTTCTTAGCATTGCTCATTAACTTTTCTATCCTTTATTTCCTGTTTTCATACATGCATCGAAACAAACTTATGACATCTTTCAAAAACATACTACTTACTATCATTGACCTAGTTAAATCATGCTCAATAAAATTTTAAATTTTATGTAAAAACAAAAAGGAAGATGAGGACAACGAATCCCCATCCCCAACTCAAAAATGAGCCGTGTCCCCACGACTCGAAAAAAGACTCAAGAAAAATAAAATTTAAAATTAGCATACATATTGCACATAAAGAAATGGTAGGGAAGAAAGAAAACATACTCTTCGAGGCTTTTACCTCGCCTTGTCGGTACTCGGATTAAATCTAATGTATCTTCTTCACCCAACTTCTTATTCGCTTTTCGTTTAGGACATGTGATCATAATAGGATATTGCATTATATAACGACATGGGAGAGATCGAAAATTCGTATCACCTCCTCATAGATCAACTGTGCCACATCTTCTTCTTCTCCTCAAAATACAATTCACAAACAACCCAAGCATTCCAAATCTCCATGAACCTTCATGTATTCACCTTCAACTTCTTCTTCTTCAAATACTATCTTGTAGAAAAAGGTAGTTCCTTTAATTGTTACTTCGGAGAAACTATCAGGGCCCTTGAAGCTTTCTCTTTTTCTCTTGGGTATAAGGTCTTTGATCTAGAGAGGTTGTGTTGTCTTCTTCACTAAATTTGGAATCTTTTTGCTCATTGAATCAAACACAGCTAGCTAACCTCTCTTCTCTTGACTTGTTTTACCCATTGAATTGGAACTAGGACTTGTCTCACTTGATTTCTTCTCAATTAAATCCAACACCTTGATTTCTTCATCTCCCTTTCAGTAGATAATGTTCATGTTCTCTTAATCATCTCAATTGACCCCCAACTCAAAGCTTTAACCACTCTCGAAATTTGGAACTCTTGATTATTGGTTGTACAAGCTTAATTTGGGTTAGGAAAGGTGATTTGATGATGATTCTCTATGTGGGTAAGATGGGTTCTTCATGGATTGGCTTGGATTTAAGAAATTGTAGGATGGATTTTTGAAATTTAAGCTTTTGATTCTTGGATTCAAGGTGTTTTGGGACGATATAGGTGGTTGAATCTTCCTTGTAATGATGTGGAGAATGAATTGGATGTGTTTTCATGGTGATTGGGCAGTGTTTTGATGATTGGGGAAGGTTTTATGAAGCTTTAATGGAGTTGGGAGAGTTTTGGAGAGAAGAAAGAGGTTTAAGGTTTAATAAATTCGGAATAATAAGCTTTAGATCTTCATATAGCCTTGAAACCCTTTATTTTTTCTCTCTGGCGGCTCGTGCGGACTACCCCTGCAGACCATGGGGTGCACCGCGGGGTACACCGCGGCTTCTGTTGCTCGAAAATTTTTACCCACTGGATGATACACGTGGTAGGACCCCGTGGCACGCGTTTTGGCTTGCGGACCATGGTGCGGTGTACCGCGGGGGTGCTCCGCGCCTCCTACATCAAAATACCCGTGGTAGGACCCCGTGGCACGTGTTTGTGCGGTGCATGGCGCGGTATAGGGTCCGGTATACCGGACCCATAAGCTATTTTTTTTCTTTTCTGTACACAACACGTGGCTGCTACCGTGGCACGGGTTTTTACCCTGCGGTGCACCGCGGCTGAGGTCCGGTGTACCGCACTTGGCAAAAACCTCCCCATCAGCTAGATCTCGAAAAGTTATGCAGTTTAGGCTCAAAGATCACCTGATTTCGACATCCGAGCGCAAAGATATGACTTGCCGAAGTTTCTGTCCGAAATTTTTTTGCTCGTTTCCCTAACTCGATTTCTCCAATACCTAATCATCAAAAACACTAATACCTTTCTCAAATATGCAATATCAAAATAATAAACTAAGCTAAACATAAATAAATAAATAAAACTAAAAATGTAAAAACATAAACGAAATTACGGGTTGTCTCCCGTATAGCACTTTTGTTTAACGTCTTTCAATGTTAGACGTGTTACCTCAATTAAGGATGACGAAATTTCCACCCTTTGCCTTTAATTCCCACGAACTTTTCAGCTCGATTCTTTATAATCATGGATGGTACCATCCAAGATGTCGTGGGAAGTGGTGTTTCTGGTGGTAACTCTAATTCATTTGTAGCATTACACTCCTCTGGCAATCCATTCATCTCGAATCTTCGTTTGTTAGAAAGAATGTCCTTCATGAATTGACCGTATTTTGACATTCTTGTGAGAGCTTCTACAAACGGAGTGCTGATCTTTAACTTGTTCATCATGTCAACGAACTTCTTGAATTCTAGGTAATTGTCCTTTCTGACATGTGACGGGAATGGTGGAGGAGGACATGTGTTGGTTACCACTGGGCTCTCTTTCTTTTCTGGTGTCTTCTCTTGGACACTTTTTTGTTCAACTACCTCTTCGACCTTATCTTCTGTTGTTTTTTCTCCCCCCGTTTCTGGAATAGGGACTGGTTCTGGTTCTGGTCTTGGTGGCGGTAGTTGTTTTCCACTTCCTAATTCAACTGCATGACAAACTTTGTTTTCTGGAGCAGTAGTATCACTTCGGAGTTGCCTTTCTGCAAGGATTTTAGTTTTTTCCACCATTTGTGACACTGCCTACACCCTCTCCATAAGCGCATTCTGCGAGTTTTGAGATTCTTGCTGGCGACTCTCCATCTTTTCGATTAGGTTCATCATCTTAGCCATGCTTGAATTCAAACTCGGAGGTTGTTCTTGTACGGTTTGCTGCATTGAATAAGGAGGTGGTTCTTGATAAGCTTCATTATTAATTGGCGCTTCTTGATAGATAGGTTGTGGAGGATAATAAGCTTGTGGTCGTGGTTGATAATAATCATCATGATAATGGTTATTATGATGATAATTCTGTTGATCTCTGACCCAATTGTAACTCTGTGAGGGTAGATAGTCAGCGTAATTTCCTTGGGATTGATAATAACCATCATAATAATGGTTTTTTTGATAAGGCATGAAGGAAATTGAAGTTGGATTGTTCATGCAATGTCCCCACGAGTGATCTCTTGCTCCACAACTAGGACATGAAGGTGATGTATGTACTAGATTCCTATGAGCTATTTCTCGCGCTTGTTCTTGTAATTCCACAAGTTGTCGGCTTAACTCCTTGAGCTTTAGAGATTCCATCATGTATTAGCTTCTTCAGGATCTAATAGCACGAAACCTTTATCTCCTAATAAATATGCTCTCGCCTAAAAAGAATCTGTAAAGACAAAAACTAAAAAGAAAAGCGTAAAATAGAACTAACAAAAATAAAAGCACAAGATAATTGCACAAGGACTAACGATGTAGTCCCCGGCAGCGGCGCCAAAAACTTGGTGTGGCCTAAGGTGTGATAAATTAATGATATAAATAAGTGCAAATACACACCCTAAACTAACACTGTACTGCAAGTATTACATGATGTATGCAAGTTTTAATGATAAGAAGATTCGTTCCTCAGGGACTGACGAAAGTTAGAGAGAACTTATGCAAATTATCAAGTGCAGATATTAAAGATAGATAATATTACGCAAGTAGAAAGAAGAGAAAGATAGATATTTATTTGGTTTTTAATAAGAAAACTAAACTACTAAATTAAAGACAGAAAATAAATAACAGAAAAGAAAAGAAGATAGTATGAAAGATATAACTTAGGTTTTACTAGTATGCACTAATCCTTCTAATTCTATCTATTAAATCTAGTTCATAACTCTTGGTATACTTAGTCAGGATTCTAAATTCCCCAAGCTTAGACCTTGAGAGCGACTAAGGGGGCTACGTCACAACCAAGAAGTAATTTCAAATAGGGTTATCAAACGCCACTAAGGCCCTAAGCAAATACTGCAATCTTGGTGATACGGTGAATAAAACAAACCCTAATGACTATCTAGTTAGAAGTATGTTTTGTCAGAACTGCTATCGTCACTAGACGTTATGTGGTGGTTCAATAGTTAAACACCCAGTTACGGTGACCATCTAACTATTATTAAAGTAATCCTATACTCGTGCACTAGCAAGGAAAACAATCATTAAATCAAAACACATAATCAAATATAAAGGTAAGTAGCTAATATCAGATTAAAACATATAATTCCCAAAGAAACTTAGATAGAAGAATTAGAATTCATAGATTATACATTATGCAAAACCTAAGCTAATAGAATTAGTTCATACAAAGAAAAGAAGAAGAAAGAATTACAAAATAAGAGGTTGAAGGAGACATGATTGATGCACAGCTCCCTCCAGACTTCTTCTCTTATGTTGCAGCTTCCTCTTGGCCTTAGGGTATGGCCAAGGATGATTTAAGAGTGTTAAGAGGCTGTATTTATAGTGTAGAGGTTGACCTAATTCGTTTGGTGGAGATAACTTCAAGTAATGGACTCCTAGCCCAACTCAAATTCGTAAGGAAAACACTGCTGGACCGTTTTGAGTGTATCTTCTTCGTTATTGGTCGGATTTTGCTCCATAAGATACCAAAAGAATCGCAACATAATTATCTAGGCCCATTAAAAGGAAATTACCAAATTCGTCCTATTTCTTAGGTAAAAACACCAATCTTTAGACGTGTGTGCAGAATCCCAGATTTAGGCAGCTTTTCCTTTTCCATCTTTTTAGCAATTGTTTCCTTATCTCCAATTTCCATGCAAATCTCTTTCCATAAGTTGTAGTCTTTGACTTGGACTCTAATTAATCTCCATAATTATCTTTAAAGCTTCACACTAAATAAACAATTAAACCCAATATGCTCTAAAAATAATAATTTTACAAATCAAGACCTAAAATAGGAAAGTGCACTAAATTAAGCTAAAATCAACCTATAGACTAATAAATAAGCCTAAAATGATGTCTCATGAGTATATTTTATTATCACAAATGAGGAGACATCAGGTGTATTCTTACTAAAGAGAATACCACTTTTATTGAGGTTAACTTTCTGCCCTGAAGCATAACTATACCAAATCATCTTTACAACTCAGAGGCTGAATCCACGTTTAAGTAGCTCGAAATTAGCAATTACCATCAGCCTTCCAGATTTGAAGCTTCAACTTGTCAACTCTTCGGGATATTTCTTCTTGCCTTTGACTTCTTTACACGATCCAAGACTTTAATTCTTGATTCCTCTCCTTGCTAGTATCATGGAACTACAAACATTGCACTAAGACAACCCATTTAACGTGCAAAAGCTTAATGAATGAAAAGTATTAAAATCCAAGGAGAGAAAATGAAATATAACAAATTAACACTAAAAATCTACTCTATCTAATTAGTTAAATAATCACCTAAAATAATGTCTCCTAAGGATATATAATTAGATCAAAAGAGAAGACATCAATTATGTCATTTATATTAGACATGACTTTTATGAGAATTATCACCACCTTCTAGAATGGTATGGGTAATTGCAACTTTTAAATAATATTGACCAAAACTTGAACAAACTTAAAGTAATCATCAAAGTAATTAGATTCTGTAATCGTACTTGAGTTCAGTTTTCAATTTAATAGCATAATTAGTTAAGATATAATGAAATCCTTAAAGAATAAGAAAAATAAAAACATGCATATACAAAGAATTTTACATATTTTAAAACAGAAAAATATTCACTATTAAAAGACAGCGAAACAAAGGCACCCTCAAAAAACACACACAACACCTAAAACACACAATCCTCTCCCTTCTCTCTTCTTTCTCTCACTAGGGTTTGAAGATTTAGTTAAAGGTTGACTAATATTTTACTCTTGTTGACCGCCGTTGACCTCCCCCACCCATCACCGATGACTCTCTGACCTTATGGATGGAGTTTGACCAGCGATTGACCAAGGCGTTGACCTCGCGTTGACTGGAGTTGATAATCTTCAAGCTTAGTTTGTGGAAATTATTTTCATTATTGGTTTATATTTAAATTAATTCAGTTAGCCGATAGTGGATTCCGAGCTTTGAAGCTGCTGTCGGGTGGAAGAGAGGAGAAGTAAGGAGCGTGCGTGTTACTCGCGTGTATATTGGGGGTGAAGGAGACGGGTTTAGTAAAGTAATTATGTTTTGGTTTTGAAGTGGATAAGGAGACAACGAATGATTGGATAATAATTTCTCTATTATTGGTAAGAATCAGCGTTAATTTCAGCACCAAATCAGCAACGTAATTTGTGTAGAATTTTCAGCTCATTTTTACTTTAAATCGCGATAGTAGGATTAATTGGTATTTTGAGCTCATTTCTTAACCAAAAAACGTGATTATTTTTTTTGCTATTCCTCTTTTTTCATTCTTGATCTAATGGCACCTCGAAAGAAGGCTGGAAATCGTGGAAATAAGGATAGAGTTGAAGCTAATGAACCTCAAGCGCCAATGAAAGGAAAATATATTCCTGCTAACCTTGTAATTCAAGTGAGTAACAACTTCTCTGCTACTAAGAGGGGTAATTTGATGAGTGAGAGTGTGGATAAAGGCATTTCTAGCAGGAAGGAAGATGGTTTATGCAGTGAGTGTAATGTGTTTGATGAAAGTCCTGAGAGAAGGACAGTAGATAAAACAAAGAAATTAATGGATGAAACCTTACTTAGCTCCAGTGAAAGCATCCAAGCTACTCAAATCATTGAGTGTACAATGGTTGAGGGGATGGACAGCCAAGATGGGGCCCTAATTGAGAGTGAGGCTCCTAATCCTCTCGAGAATAGCTTGAGTGTGGGTCACAAGGAGGATTACTCCACTTTAGGTGCAGGAATTGGGATAATTTCTCCACCTAGTGAAAGTACCCTCTTGGGAGTAGCACAAGGTCAAAGTGTGGAGGATGAGGATGAATCCGAGGTAGAAATTATTGAGGAAAACAATGGGAAGCAAGGTAAATGGACAAAATTATTCAAGAAAAGTGATCAAGATTTGAAGCTAAAATACTTTGCTCCTAGTCAAGTAGAAGATGAACTCATGGTTAAACCACCTAGAGATATAGTAAAGAGTGGAGTTGAGGAGTGGGATAATTGCTTAGTTGGACAATTCTTTGGAGAAGCTCTTGAATATCACATGGTTAGAAGTATGGTTAATGCTCAATGGAGAAATTGTGGTCAAGTTGAAATAAAGTCTACGGATATGGAAGTGTTTCTATTCAAATACAAAGGTGAGCAAGAATGCAACAATATATTAGAGCAAGTTTGGCATGTTAATGGTAGAGTTATGATCTTGAGAAAGTGGGAACCTAACATGAAATTTGATAAGCTTGATTTGACTAAGGTCCCACTATGGGTTAAATTGAGAAAGGTACCATTACAATTGTGGACTAATGATGGGTTAAGCTACATTAGTAGTGCTTTGGGTATTCCACTCCAAATGGACCCTATTACTAAGACAAAAAATAGGCTAAACTTTGCTAGAGTATGTGTTGAAGTAGATATGACAAAGGAGCTTGTTAAAAGGGTGAAGGTTGATCTTGAGGAGGATGGGATTCATGTGGTGGAGGCTTACTATGAGTGGTTACCTCCAAGATGTTCTAATTGCAAGGCTTTGGGGCATAAGAAGATTAATTGTAGTCAAGGAAGGAAAGATCCTAGACCTAAACCAAACCTACAACCAACCTAAACTTAACCAAGCAAACCAGCAACCTAAACCAAACCAAGCTAATCACCAACCAAACCAATACAAAGTTCAAAAGAGAGTTGAAGAATGGAGGGTAGTGCAAAGAAAGAAAAAAGCGAAGGGGGATGAAGTTCAGATTCCTAACACCAAAAATACACCTACAACTCCATCTCAAAGTGTGGGAAGTAGTAGTGCAAAGGGGAAAGGAAAAACCCCTAGTACACCTAGGGGAAGTGCTTATAATTCTAATATTTGTGAAGGGGAGTTAAGTAACTCCTTTTGTGCTTTAAATATGGCTAATGAAAACCTTGAAAAGGCTTTGAATAGGTTTGTGGGAAGTACCCATTGTGAAGGAGAACCTCTGGATTTAAATGATAATTAGCTCTCGGAATGTAAGAGGTTTGAATCAAAGCCTCAAACAAAAAGAAGTTATTCATGTTATACAAGATAAAAAAGTTGATCTAGTTGGTTTATTGGAGACTAAAATGCCTCTACAAAGCTACAATAAGTTTCTCAACACTTATTTGAGCAATTGGGGGTACTATAACTAATCATGATAAGGATGATAGAGGAAGAATATGTGTAAAGTGGAATAAGAATGTTTTGGATGTAAAGTGTCTTAATTCAACTAGCCAAGACATCTTCCTTGAGGTACATGATATATATAATAAGAAAACATTTAATTGTGTGATGGTATATGCTGAAAATGATGATGATAAAAGGGTGCTTCTTTGGGAAACACTTAGTGAATGGATGGTTATTACTGAGGACTCTCCTTGTATTTGGTGTGGGGATTATAATTAAATTACTAAAGTTGATGAAAGAATGGGTTGCACTAGACTTCATAAGAGTTCTCATGAATTTGTGGATTGTATTAATGATAATGGGATGGTTGAACATCCTAGCCAAGGGTGTTATTACACTTGGACTAATAGAAGAATAGAAGGGTTTATATCTAGTAAAATTGACAATTTTTTTATAAATGATGCTTGGTTCACTTGTTTCAAGTCTCATTTGATGATTGAAGCTCCTGGAATTTCAGATCACTCTAATCTTATCCTCAAAATTCAGGGGAGTTCAATTACTAAACCTTCATCTTTTAAATTTTTTAATGTTTGGATTGATCATGACGAGTTTCTGCCTTTGATTGAAAAGGTGTGGAAATATGAAGTTAAAGGGAGTATGATGTATAAAGTGGTGAATAAATTGAAGGAAGTAAAGAAAGCTTTGAAGATCTTCAATAGAAAATATTTTCACCACTCTACTAAAGAAATAATGGAGCTAAGAGATAAACTTATGCATCTTCTTAATATTCAAGAGGAGATCTTAAAGCAAAAATCTGGAATTACTTGGGCTCAAAAGGGTGATTGTAGCACTACCCTTTATCATAAGAGCATCAAGGCAAAAATCACTCAAAACAGAGTTGCCTCTATTGTGACTAAAAATGGTGACATTATTGTGGAAGATGAGGCTATTCATGATGAATTTATCAAGTACTACACTAGCTTAATTGGTACTAAGTATGTTTATGAAGAAAGTGTTAGCTCTAGTTGTTTAAACAAGCTTGTTCATAAAGCTATCACTAAGGAAGAAGCAAAAGAAATGGTGAAAGACATTACTAGTAAGGAGATTAAAGAAGCTATTTTCTCTATTGATATCTCAAAAGCTCCTGGCCCAGATGGTTTTAATAGTGCTTTCTTACAAGCTACTTGGAATATTATTGGGGAGGATGTTTGTAATGCTATAAAGGAAACTTTCAATAATAGACAAATCTTGAACCAAATTAATGCTACTAATCTTGTTCTTATTCCCAAGGTTAAAAACCCCACTTCAGTGAAGAGTTTTAGGCCCATTGCTTGTTTTAATATCCTCTATAAAGCTATATATAAAATCATTGCTAATAGGATGAAGAAAAGCCTTGAGGAGCTTATATCTAAAAATCAAGCTGCTTTTGTGGGAGGAAGAAGTATTTCTAATAATATATTGGTTGCTCAAAGTGTTGTGGCAGGTTATGATAGGAAGGAATTGAGTCCAAGGTGTACCTTAAATATTGATCTTTAAAAGGCTTTTGATACAATTAATTGGAGGTACCTTTTCCAACTACTTCAAATTATGGGATTTAATAAAAAGCTTATATCTTGGGTCAAGATGTGTATTTCAACACCTATGTTCTCTTTGTGCATTAATGGGAGTGTGTGTGGTTACTTCAAAGGAGAAAGAGGATTAAGACAAGGTGATCCTTTATCTCCTTATCTATTTGTTATATGTATGCAAGGTTTCTCTTCTATTCTTGAGAAAGTGGAAAATAATAAAGCTTTTACTTATCACCCTAATTGTGCTAGAATGGATTTGAACCATCTTATATTTGCTGATGATTGTTTAGTTTTCTTTAATGGTGATAAAAACTCGGCTATGAGACTTAAACAAGGCCTTGATCTCTTCTCTAGAATTTTTGGCCTTAAAATAAGTCCTGAAAAGAGTGGGCTATATATGGGAGGTTGTAACAAATACCTTCATGATGATTTGAGTAGTATTCTCAATGTTAAGAAGGGTAAACTTCCTGTTAGATATCTTGGGGATCCTTTAACTACAAAAGGCCCTAATAGCTTAATGTGTGCTACCCTCATCAATAATATAGTTGGAAGTGTTGAAGGGTGGATGCATAGATTTCTTACATTAGCGGGAAGGATTCATTTAATCAAGAGTGTTTTGCAAAGTAAAGCTAGATATTGGTGTAATGTAATGATCCTTTCAATGGGAGTTATTCATGAGATAGAATCACTCTTGAGTAGGTTTCTTTGGAAGGGTAATACTAATGATTTTCATGGTGCTAATGTGGCTTGGAAAGAATTATGTCAAAGTAAAGAAAATGGAGGATTAGGCATACCTAATCTTCTCCAAATTAATCAAGTTGCTATGCTTAAAGCTTTTTAGAGAATGTATGGCTTTGGTCTCAATGGGTCTACTCGAATTGGCTATGGAACAAGAGTATATGGAGCATTACATATGATAATAAACTTCCTTGGACATGGAGAGCTATGTTAAATGTGAGGTACCTTGCTTTTAAATATATTATACATGATGTTGGAAATTGAAAGAGAACCTATATGTTAGATGATAGATGGAGGAAAGTGTATAGGTGATATTTGTGAACAAAATGATGCTATTTCTTTGAGTAATTTTAATATTAACAAAAAGGTGATGGACTATTATGTGGGAAAGAGGTGGAGATTTCTACCTAGGTTTAACAAGGTGTATGAGGTGGTAAAATATATGGTGCTTAATGAAGAGCATGACACTATAAGATGGGGGAGATAAAGGCTTTAGGATCTCGGATGTTATGTATGACCTAAGGGGTCCTAATGAGAAAATAAAATGGTATAGTGTGGTGTGGCATAAATGGAGTATGCTAAAGCACAAGTTTTGTGCTTGGTTAATATGTAAGGATAGATTAAGCACTAAATATAGGCTTAGAAAGTGGGGAATGGAAGTGGACAAGATGTGCTACCTTTGTTTTGAAGAACATGAATCTAGGGATCACTTATTTGTGAATTGCAAATTCACTACTTTGGCTTGGAAGGAGATTTGCGCTCTTCATAATTGGCACAACTCGGGTAATACTTGAAAGGAAAGGCTTGATTTTATGTTTAAGTTTGATGGTAACACCTTAAAGGATACCATATCAAACATTACATTTCTTAGCTTTCTTTATTGTATTTGGGATGTGAGGAATAAAAAAGAGTTTAAGAAGATGCATCCTAAATATGAGGATATTGTGAAAATAGTTGTGAAAGATGTTCAATATACACTTTGGAATAGAATGTTATTTAAAAGGAGTGTTGAGAATATGAGATTGATAGCAAAATGGAAGCTACATGGAGTACTCAAGGGAGAAGAGCAAGAAGATCAAGGAAGATAGCTTGGAGCTTGGACCTAGTATAAGACTTTAGCAATTGTTGTATAGGGTTTAATTTTCTAGCAATAGTTGTTAATTTTCTAGCAATAGTTGTATAGGGTGCTTCTATTTTTGATTTATTTTTCTAGCAATGGTTGTATAGGTTGTCTTGCAAGTTGATAGGTTTATTTTCTACTAAATGTTGTATAGGGTTTATTTTTCCTAGCCAGACTTGTTTTTGAGTAAAAAACTAGAAGGGATTTGATTTGTATTTGTCATATTGTGAATATAAAATGATAGGTTTGATAAAAAAGAAAGGACATCGAAAAAATAATTAAAGTATAACAAGAAATAAAAAAATTAGTTTAAAAATGTATGGTTAATATTTAGACAGATATCATCCATGTCTTTTTAAAATGGATTAGGTGGAGAACCATTGAGTTCAATATCGGCTCTGCACTTCTGGATTCAAGCGAAGCCAGCAGGATGAAATCACGAACCAGACAGTTTTGTGGGAAAGAGGTGGAGATTTCTACCTAGGTTTAACAAGGTGTATGAGGTGGTAAAATATATGGTGCTTAATGAAGAGCATGACACTATAAGATGGGGGAGATAAAGGCTTTAGGATCTCGGATGTTATGTATGACCTAAGGGGTCCTAATGAGAAAATAAAATGGTATAGTGTGGTGTGGCATAAATGGAGTATGCTAAAGCACAAGTTTTGTGCTTGGTTAATATGTAAGGATAGATTAAGCACTAAAGATAGGCTTAGAAAGTGGGGAATGGAAGTGGACAAGATGTGCTACCTTTGTTTTGAAGAACATGAATCTAGGGATCACTTATTTGTGAATTGCAAATTCACTACTTTGGCTTGGAAGGAGATTTGCGCTCTTCATAATTGGCACAACTCGGGTAATACTTGAAAGGAAAGGCTTGATTTTATGTTTAAGTTTGATGGTAACACCTTAAAGGATACCATATCAAACATTACATTTCTTAGCTTTCTTTATTGTATTTGGGATGTGAGGAATAAAAAAGAGTTTAAGAAGATGCATCCTAAATATGAGGATATTGTGAAAATAGTTGTGAAAGATGTTCAATATACACTTTGGAATAGAATGTTATTTAAAAGGAGTGTTGAGAATATGAGATTGATAGCAAAATGGAAGCTACATGGAGTACTCAAGGGAGAAGAGCAAGAAGATCAAGGAAGATAGCTTGGAGCTTGGACCTAGTATAAGACTTTAGCAATTGTTGTATAGGGTTTAATTTTCTAGCAATAGTTGTTAATTTTCTAGCAATAGTTGTATAGGGTGCTTCTATTTTTGATTTATTTTTCTAGCAATGGTTGTATAGGTTGTCTTGCAAGTTGATAGGTTTATTTTCTACTAAATGTTGTATAGGGTTTATTTTTCCTAGCCAGACTTGTTTTTGAGTAAAAAACTAGAAGGGATTTGATTTGTATCTGTCATATTTGATCTAAAATAAACACGCTCTCTCGCTTCTCTCATCTCAATACGATTTTCTGGTCGAATTTTTTCTGTGATCTCCATTACCACCGTTTAATCGGGGGTTTCTTTTTCCTCGTTCTCGTGTGCAATCAAACCTCACACGCTTCCATCCTTCTTTGATTGAAATGGGGATTTCGTCAGACGGGATAAGGAAACTAGGGTTAGGGTTTCATCAAATTGATTTGGGGAAAAGGACTTCAGATCGGAAGCAAACAAAGGTTATTGGGAAAAGGACTTTACATATCTCTGTTCGAAAGGAGGTCACGCGTGTTGATTCACACACGCCGTCCTTTGGCCATCTTGGAATGAGGATCTCCACGGACGGACTGTGTACCTATTTTCTAGGGTTTCAACAATTGGGTCTGTTTTTCACGCAAATCAGAATGATGAAGACATATATCAGAAGCGCATCAGAGGGGAGTAAATCGTTTGAAGTTATTATAGCCATCGATCTGAAGCTTTTCCTAGAAAAGCCCAAAACAACTCTCAGTATGGGGTTTATCCTCATCGATCAAAAGGTAAGTTTTATTATCTTTCTATTATATCCTACTCTGTTGTCCTTAATAGATCAGGAAGGAGACACTGATATGGCGGGAAGTATCTTGGAAAGTTGGAAGGCTCAACAAGCCACTGAAGAGTGCAATTATGACAAAGAAAACACCATAGAGAGGGTTAGATTAGAGTTCCAATGCTATACTATAGAGCAACAACGAGCATATTCTATGATTAACTCCATAGGAAGGAAGCTACAGAGATATGTAAGGTTTAGGAATTGCTGTAAATTCCTCCTGGACCGTGAGTCTTCTTTGAATTCATTCACATTCTGTCCTTCCTTCTCTACCGTTCAACCTTCGTTCATTTACTCTTTCACTTTATCTTCTTTAACAGTGCTTTGTATTAGTTCTAACACTTTCAATTTGGATAGTTTTTCCCTTTGTAGTTCGGCTTGGTATGCAGGCTTTACAATGGCTACAAGAGATTTTTACGTTCTTCCAATAGTCCATCTAAATGATCACAAATCTTGGAAACTGTGGGTTATCAATATAGGTATGAAGGCGAGACTCGATGAGATTATGAAGACAGAGAAGGCTATCATCCTCAAGGGTAATTATGAGATGAAAGAAGGAAAGCAGCAGCTAAGAGAAGAACGAGGCAAGATTAATACTCACGGGTTTTATAAAAGAGAAAGTAGGCTGGTCATTTGGGACATTGTTTCACGCAGTCCTTACGAAAAACAAAACAATTCTAAATGTTTCGGGAGCATTAATTCTAATAAGATGGGTATAAGATTCCATGAAGTTTTACAATATTTTTATGTTGTTACTCAGATGGCCATCGATCTTATGAATAAGATGACAATTATTTTATATGGGGGATCTCAGATGGCCATCGATCTTATGGAAAAAAGGACAATTACAGCAGATGGGGGCACATGTAATGTAGGGAAAACCTTGTTCTTAGGAGGTTTCAAGAAACTAAGAGTTGTGGATAACGAAGAAAGAGAGCTGAGGTTTGGAATAGTTAGTAAGGAGCAACTGAGAGGGGAGGTTCAACCTATAGGTGGAGTGAAAAAACTGAGAATTATTGATCTGATTGAGGACTTTGATAACAATAATCAGGTTAGTGTCCTTATTAAACAAGAAGAGGGAGCGTTAGAGAAAGGAGAGAAGCAGTGGAAAAGGACATCAAATGCTGGAAATCTTTCACGAATGATTGATGAATACGATTCCCAATATGCTGATGCTTTTGAGGATGAGGAGGAGACTTTTGGCAATAATAAAGGAGGCGGCAACTCCAAAAAAGCCGCGAAAGGAATATGACGACCTTGTTTTGGAATGTTCAAGGGTTACGGGCGCCCTTAACATTATCCAGAGCAAGCTCGTTGGTGGCTCAATATCGTCCTATTGTGGTTGCTTTTTGTGAAACGATGCTGAGAGAAGTGGACTCTCAGGGTGTGTTGGTGAGGTTTGGTTACGAAAACTCCTTTTTTGTTGAACCCTCTGGAAGTGCTTTCCATTCTGGAGGGTTTTTGATCATGTGGCACTCTAACGTGCATTTGCAAGTTGTTTTTAGTTGTAATTCCTTTGTTATCGCTTTTATTAATGAATTGTCGTTTGCTTATTACATTGTCTTTATACATGCTCCAAATGATTTTAAACTTAGACTCGATACTTGGAATGAGATTACAAAATGGAGCGAAGGGATTAAAGAACCTTGGATAATATTAGGAGATTTTAATGAGATACTCAATATCACGGAAAAACAAAGCAAGAATCAGGCTAATATGGATCACATTAACGCTTTTATTGAGTTTACTAACTTTAATTCTTTAGCAGAAATTAATTCTAATGGATGTTTTTTTACTTGGTCTAATAGGATGGATGGAGAAAAGAATGTAAAGACGAGAATTGATCGGGGACTAGCAACTTATGAATGGATGGAAAGATATCCAAGATCACAAATTCATATTCCTCCGGCTATAGGGTCGGATCACTCACCCTTACTCCTTCACTTTGATATAAACATGAAAATAGGGAAAAAACACTTCAAATTTGAATCTAGATGGCTTGATAATGATAATTGCAAGAAAATTATAGAAGATAGTTGGGGAAAACCTAAGGATAGAATTCCTATACCTAATTACATTAAGAAAAGAGAGTACACAAAAAAAGAACTTAATAAATGGAGCTTAGAAAAATTCAAAAACCACGAAAAAACAATCAAAAAACTCCAAGATAGACTTATAGAATTGAATAAAAACGAAGATAACGATAATACAAACATAGAAGAACAAGAGATAAAAGAAATGATAAAAAAAGAATATGAGAAAGAAGAGAAATATTGGAGTGACAGGGCAAGACAGAATTGGTTAACTTATGGTGACAAAAATACTAAATTCTTCCATTTAGCAACTATAAAAAGAAGGAAACTAAATAGAATAACTAGAATTAAGAATAAAGATGGAAATTGGACAGATGACTCTGAAAATATTAAAAATTGTTTCCAAGACTATTATAAAGATCTTTTCAAAGAAAACATCGGGGAAGAGGAATATATGAAAAAAGCCATAGAATTTATTAAACCACGAGTAACGGATAGTATGAATGAGGAGCTAACAAAAATACCAAACATTGAAGAAATCGAGAGAGCAGTTAGAGAGTTGTCAGCTTCTAAAGCACCGGGGCCCGATGGACTAAATGGTAAGTTCTATAAAGAATTTTGGGATATTATTAAAATTGACGTTGTGCAGGTAATCATGGATTTCTTCAAAAATAACTGCTCGGTTGAAACAATCAACGATACTCTGATAACACTCATTCCGAAAGGCATAATTCAAGAAGATCTTGGTGACTTCCGACCTATCTCTTGTGTTAATTTCATATATAAAATTATTACAAAAATTCTATCTAATAGATTAAGAGAAATTATGAACAATATTATTTCTCCAACTCAGTCGGCATTTATCAAAGGTCGAGCAATACAGGACAACATTATGATTGCACAAGAAATATCCTTTTTTATGAATAAAAAGCGGAAAAACAAAAAACATTTGGCTGCCATAAAAATCGACATGGCTAAGGCTTATGATCAGGTAAGATGGTCTTTTCTCCTTCAAGTTCTGGAAAAATTAGGTTTTTGTGAAACTTGGATAAGATGGATAGAAAACTGTATTACATCTGTTTCTTTTCACATTAACATCAACGGAGAGAGACTCGAGAATTTTAAACCTGGTAGAGGGCACAGACAAGGAGACCCACTTTCCCCTTTTCTCTTTTCTATTTTAACTGAATCCCTAATTAGTATTGTAGACCACTATATTTCTAGTAAACTGATTAATGGGATAAAAATCAATAGGAATTGCCCGATGATTTCTCACCTTTTATTCGCAGATGATTCTCTTTTCTTTATAGACTTGGATGGTACAGAGATCGAACATTTTAAAGAATGTCTAGATATTTACTGTAAAGGCTCAGGACAACGAATAAATTTTCACAAATCGGCCATAATCTTCAGTAAAGAAACTCCTAATGAAATTAAAGATGAGATATCAAAAACAATGAATATCAAAGAAACCGAAGATCTGGGATACTATCTGGGGATCCCACTATGTCATAAGAGATCAAAAGTGGAGTCCCTAGAGTGGATAGCAAAAAAAGTCTTTAAAAATACAGAAGGATGGAAAGCTAAATTACTATCAGAAGGGGGCAAAGAAGTTCTCATCAAAGCTATTCTCCAGGCCATTCCAAACTATTATATGTCTATTTTTTCCTTCCCGGTCTCCTTTTGTAATAAACTTATTTCAGCTATCTCTAATTTTTGGTGGAATTCAGGTGAAAGGAATAGAATACATTGGATAGCATGGGAAAAAATCACAGTAAGCAAATTAATTGGTGGTCTAGGGTTTAAAGATTTTAAGAGGATGAATACTGTCCTATTAGCGGCTCAAGCATGGAGGTTAATACACAACCCGGAAAACATTGCAGCGAAACTCCTTAAAGGTATATATTTTAATAAATCTAATTTATTGTCGTGTAAACTTAGACAAAGCAGGACCTGGAGTTGGGCTAGCATTATAGAAGGAAGAGACTTTATCAAAAAACACGGAATAAAAATGATAGGAAATGGAGAAGATACTAATATTTGGAATGAAAGGTGGTTAGACACTAAATGGGAGTTAGAGAAACCGATAGGATCTGATATCATGAAAGTTCATGAACTAATGAAAGAAGGAAAAAATGAATGGGATTTGGAAAAGCTGGATAATCTTTTCCCGGCACCTATAATTCACCTCATTAAAAAAACCAAGATTAAAGAATATGGTATGTATGACAAATTGATATGGCCTTTCTCTAAAGATGGGAATTATGATACGAAAACAGCTTATAAGGTACTGACAGAGGACCAGAACAACAATAAAGCCACATCAATTGGAACTAGAGCCATGCAAGAAACGAAAATATGGAAAACTATATGGAACTCAAACATCCCAAAAAAAATAAAACTGTTTATGTGGCGAATTATTAATAATGCAATTCCAACCAGAGAAAACTTGTATAGAAGAAAATGCACAGACGCAAAAAACTGTCTATGGTGTAATCACGAGAAAGAAGATATAGAACATATACTTCTACATTGTACGATGTGTAAAGAAATGTGGGCTGGATCTATTCTACAGATCAAAATACAGGATGAACAAGATGATAAGATTGAAGATTGGTTTTTGAAAATTATCAAATCTTACACAAAAGGGGGATGGGATAAAAATGTGGTACGAGATTTTTTAATGATCAACCTGTGGAACATATGGAGGGCAAAAATGAAAGCTTTACATGAAGGAATTGCGGTTGATGGAACGGGAATTAACATTGCTTCCAAGAAACTTATGCGAGAAATTCACGGAATTAACTGGTTTAGAGATGGGTACAAAGGATTCAATAATAGAGAAGACCAAAGTAGGAACACAAATAATGAAGAACAGGAGGAAGACATAACGTTATTTTGTGATGCATCTTTCTCAAACAAATGGGAACCTACGGGAATTGCAGTTGTTGGAAGTCAAAAGGAACAAGGAATACCCATCAAACAAAGTACAACAGTCGATTGCAACTCGGCACTGGAAGGAGAAGCAGAAGCAATCCTTAAAGCTACACAGATAGGAGCTTACTTTCCAGGGGAAAGAATTACAATCCATTCAGATAACCTTGAGGTTATTCAAGGTATAAAGCAGGTGTCAGCAGCTCGTTGGAACATCCAACCCATCCTACAAAATATTATCCACAACGCTGAAGAGCTTGGGCAAGTTCATTTCAAACACATCAATAGAAAGCTCAACAGGAATGCGGATAAATTGGCGAAGGAGGCTAGGCACGCAGCAACTTTTGCTCATCGGAATACATTTAGTATTTTCGATTTATCTTCGGCTTTTTGCAAATTAGGGATAGGTTAATTTCTTTGTCTTGTTCTTGGGTGCTTTGGCACCCTCCTTTCGTCCAAAAAAAAAAAAAAAAAAAAAAGATAAAAAAGAAAGGACAGCGAAAAAATAATTAAAGTATAACAAGAAACAAAAAAAATTAGTTTAAAAATGTATGGTTAATATTTAGACAGATATCATCCATGTCTTTTTAAAATGGATTAGGTGGAGAACCATTGAGTTCAATATCGGCTCTGCACTTCTGGATTCAAGCGAAGCCAGCAGGATGAAATCACGAACCAGACAGTTGGTGATTATTATACGGATTACGAGATAAAGATGCGCTTCATCTATGGTTGGCTTGTCGTTATCTTTGTAACATCATTTATCACCCCTTTTGCCCATAAAATTCGGTGAAATGGGCTCTAGCTACTTTATTTATTTCTTATTTGTTTTTCTATGAAAGTGTTTCAACTTTTTTTATTTTAATCTAGAAATTAGTTTTCATGTGGATATTACTTATATCTAGAGCCTTCTTCTGGATGATAGTTCTAGTTCATTCTTTAGATAAGATTTTGAAAAGATAGCAACATATGTTTATTGTTTATTGTTTAATGGGCTTTTTGTCTTGGGTTCGTTGGTAATGTAGTGGTTGAGGGTCTCCCTTTGTTGATAACTAAGGTTCTGTTGTCGATGTTATATGTAACTTAGATGAGGCTCTTTGTGTTGTATCTTGTAGTGTTTGTCTGGCTCATCGTGTTGGCAGTGCATTAGCTTATGTGGACAATTCTAAATGACAATATAACAACGTTTTGTGGATTTCCCCTCGAATGCGTTTCTCTGTTAGGACAATTCTTCTTGTTAGCTTATATAACTTTTGGGTTGTTGGAGTTCATAGGTGTTAGTGTTAGTGTTAGTGTTAGTGTTAGTGTTAGTGTTAGCTTAAGCTTTGTTGGCCATTTATGTTTTTGGTCTTTATTCGTTCTATCTTATTTTGGGTTGTTAAAAATGTGAGGCCTTGAATATGATCGTATTTTATTTTATTTTTTAAACAATTTTATTAATAAAAAGAAAAGTAAATGTACACTATCAAAAAGAATAATTAGTATACAAAATGAACAATATAAAAGAAAAAAACATAACAGTAAGACCTATGACGGGAAAGGGTGAAAAAAGTTCTCTGGTCGTTAGTCTTAGTGCCCGTTTGGAAGTGCTTTTTAGAGAAGCACTTAAAAGTACTTTTAGCATTTTAAAAGTTTTTTTGACTTTGAAAAACACTTTTTTGAGAAGCACCAAATAGGTGCTTCTTAAAAAAAGCACTTAAAATAATTTTAGATTTCAAAATTATTTTTAATAATTTTTTTAAATTTTAAATTTTATTCTAAAAGCGCTTTTTTACTCTAAAATAAGCACTTCCAAACGGGGCCTTATTTTATTTCCTTACCTGATTTACAATTTCCACTTTTAGCTTTTGACTTTTCTTTTGTAAACATAATGATAACTCTCATGGCGGAAAATGGCGGAAAAGGGGAGGCAACCGCCGCCTCAGCCACCGAAAATCGTAGGAAAAAGTTTAGCGCACAGGAAAGGGGCGTCGAATCGCGTCATCTCCCTCCGTCTACACCAAGTACGAAAGCCTTCTCCCCCAAAGACAAGCCCAATAGTGTACAGAAGCTCTCGACGAAGAGACTAAAAAAATTCTCCCATCCGGTTCCCCAATCAACGGCCAAGAGCCGATTGGAGAGCGTCAAAAAAGGTGAGGGGTGAGGGAGTGCAACGAGGGTCTAAGAGGGCTCTTAATTATCCGGATAGAGATGATCTATCCCCGGTGATCAGCAGCGGCACCACCTCAGCGACAAGGGAACCACCCATTCAGACCAGAATTCCAAAGCCTACCTTGTTGATTAAAGACCCACCTTCTGGACTACAGTTGTCCCTACCATTGAATTGCATAATTCAGAATCCAACTTACTCCGATGAGGCAAAAGAACAACAAGATCATCTGAATTCGCCACGTGAATTCTCTCTTACGGAGGAGACGTTCCCAGCTCTTTCGACTCCGGTTCATCGAGAGCTTATTCACCAAGGTACGCATCTAATGTTGAATCATGCACTAACTTGTATGGTACTTTGTGATACAGACCCAGGTGACAAAGAACCGATGGTGGTTGTCCAGTTTCTGACTCCACAACAAAGGAATTTAGTAGAGAAAGAGATAGTATGTTTGTACATTGGGGCAACTTTGAATGGCCCGAGCACCATAACCGAACATAACCAACGCATGATTATGTCAAAAGAGGTCAATTTGATTAATGGCTCCAAGACCCACAAACAAGACGCCCCTATGGAGATGGAGAAGGAAGTCGATTGGTACAGAATGGTGGATGATATTCCTTCGAGCGATACTACATACCCGCAATTGATTCGGACCGCGACGCGGAAGCGCAACAGGTGTAAGGTATGTCAACGCTCGTTAATTATACGCTTATTAGGTTATAACGTGTGGTTTAAATATCTTCTCAATAAATTAATTCATATTTGGGACCCGAAAGCCCATATGGACTTAGTTGAGGTGGGGTTTGGGTATTTTATGGCTAATTTCATGAATCTGGAGGACTATTACAAGGCCCGGGGGGGACCATGGATGATCTTAGATAGGTATCTCATTGTGCGCGCCTGGGACCCATACTTTATGCCTCATGATGCCCTTATTATTAAAACAATGGTGGGTTCGACTTCTGTGGTTGCCGCTCATAAATTATACGGAGGAAATTCTCACCTCACTGGGTCATGAGCAAGGGGAAATTTTGCGAGAATCACGGTAGAAATAGACCTCGATAAGCCACTTATTTCGATTATTCGCACTGGGAATCATTTGAAAAAGGTGGAATATGAGGGTTTGCATTTGATCTATTTTAACTGTGGAAAGTTTGGGCACGTCCGGGAAAATTATTCGAGTATTATTGGGTTGTCAAATAAAGAATCAGAGGGTAATACAGCTGCAAAGACCGGCGTACCGATGGGAAAGGGTTCGGAGAAACCTTCTTCTTAATCTGTATCCGCAATCATTTAAAATGATTTAAATAAAATAAATAATTAAATATTTTTAAATTCTAAAATTAGCTACAAAATTATTGGAAGACCATAAAATGATATTAGTCAATATAGTAATAAAATAGATGATAATCAGTTAGCTAGTTTATGTATGAAATAATTATATTTGATCGATATTATGTATGAAATTTGCATATATAGAATATCTTTATATATAGTATATATGTTTTAATATTTTATTTTCTATATTTTTATTCGGATTTCGGATTATCCGTCGGATAATTGTAAAAGACCAAATCCTAACAAGTAATCCACCGGTTACCTTTTGTGAGAACCAAACCCTCATGGATGCACCATCGGTTCCACTAACAGATATTTTATCGGATCGGATATCCATCGGTTACGGTTAATATTTGAACCATTGCCATCCCTATAGTTAAGGGCATATTATCTGTTAAATATATTATTAGTATAATATATTATTACCTTATTAGATTAGTTTATTTCCATATCATATTAATTTTCAAGTTAGTTTAGTTTTACCTTTCTTACTCACCAAGTAGTTATATATATATATATATATATATATATATATATATATATATATATATATATATATATATATATATATATATATATATATATATATATATATATATATATATATGGTCTCATTCTATTATGTTAATAATCAATTCATTCTCAATATAGTCTCTAGTAATTCTTGTTTACTAGCTTTTATTGTTCTTTTATTATTAATATAGTAATTCTCTTTTCTTATATTCTCACTTCCACTTATTAAAATATCTCACTTAATTTAAATATCTCACATGGTATTAGAGCCACAATCCAAAGTAGTTTCCTGTTATCGTTGCGTTCGCTTCCGCAAGTCGTTAGACCATTCAGTGGTCTCATCTTGTTAGGCCATTCAGTGGTCTTATCTAGTTAGGCCATTCAGTGGTCTTATCTCGTTAGACCCTTCAGTGGTCTTATCTTGTTAGGCCGTCTCATCTCGTTAGGCTATCCAATGGTCTCATCTCCGTATCTCGTTAGACCATCCAATGGTCTCATCTCCGTAATTCAATCAACACTCAGTTCTCAGTTTTTGGTTCACGTTTCTCAATGCTCACCTCATCGCTCCACCTCACCGCCACACCGCCACACCACCATAGCAGCATTGTCACCGCGTCATCTCCCCTGTCATACTTCTCCATCAACAACGCTAAAGATAAATCATCAACGATCCATATTTCAAACTCAAGTTGTTCAATCTCCAATCTACTTGAGTTTGAGGGGGTGTTAAATATATTATTACCTTATTAGATTAGTTTATTTCCAAATCATATTTATTTCCTAGTTAGTTTAGTTTTACCTTTCTTGCTCACCAAGTAGTTAGACCTATATATATGGTCTCATTCTATTATGTTAATAATCAATTCATTCACAATGTAGTCTCTAGTAATTCTTATTCTCTAGCCTTTATGGCTCTTTTATTCTTAATATAGTATCTCTCTTTTCTTATATTCTCTCTTCCACTTATTTAAATATCTCACTTAATTTAAATATCTCACATTATCAAGTGCTAATACCGCTTCATCCATGTCCATATAAGCCAGTTAAACTCGTATCTTAACTTGTCAATGAAAATCTCGTATTGCAATCAAATAGTTCAATTTCTAATTCTAAATTTTTTATAATTACAAACTAACGAGAAAATATAAGAAAGTAGAATTTGAAAAACCAACCTCAAAAACGAATCTGGGGCGTCGGAAAAATCTTGGATAGGTCGGGCCAAAATATTCAACCCAAAAATTCATCGGGCTACTGATCAAAGTTAACGGTCAGCGATAACCAGACAAAGTCAACACAGGCAGGCGGGCAACCGCTATGAAACTTAATTCGATATATATATATATATATATATATATATATATAAATATTTTTTTCAATTAGAAGTGTGGTGCCCAATAACTTGGTGCACCGAGAAACAGTAAATCCATAGAGAATTTTTCTTCTCCCGAATAGAAGATTCGCTTCACAATAAAATAAAAACTCTACCTGGTTAGTATGACTCTAATTCATCAGCAAATTTGACAAAATTGATGTCGTTTTGATCCTTATCTTGCGTAATGAATCTTTGCTCGATTAATAGATACGGAAAACACTCAAGCATCAAACCAAAAATGAAATTAAATTTGATATTATAAAAACCATAACTCGAAACTTCAGATCGCTATATGTAACTTGATTCTTAACGGAATTCGATGAATAATTATATGCAGTTTTAATTCTTAGAACAAGGACCACAACTTTGATATGATAAGATCTTGTAAAAGAAGTTTCAATCTTGATTGATCCTTATTCAGACTCTGCTAAAGAATTTAAGGATTTGGTTTAGATATCATGGCTTAGGCCGGTAAACCCAACTTGGCAGATTATTTTCCTGCGCTTAAAAAGGTTGATCCTCAAGGTATTAGGGGTCACATGACCATCCACTTTGAAGAGGTGCTTAAAATATTTGGTAATCTAATCGATGAGCGTGTGACACAAAAGAAATCGCAACACATTGTGAGATACGATGTGTTAGAGGTGCTTCTTACCATAAGTGAAAGCAACCCTGAAGAAATTGATAGGACTCACATTGAGAGATTGTGCCTGGTTTGTGCTAATACTTTTCCCTCATCACTCATCATCCCTAAAGCTCAACCTTACACACCCTCCGGCACTCTGATGATTAAAGTTTCCCAACTCTATTGACTACCTAGCGGAAAAAACCATTTGATTAGATGCTCTAGGCGTCTATATACTATGTCCGAAAATCACCCCCCGCCCAGGTGTTAGTTGAAAAGTCTTAAACTACCTATATTTGATCAGGGTATAAGTAGGCAACAAGCACATGTAATATAAATAATGGAATACTGAATTCAATTCATATCAATAATGTAAATTATTCCAAATAACCAAAACATAAATGATAATCACTTAGGGTTCAACACATTGCAAGTTTCAAGCATAAATTGTTTAGCTCATACTAAAAAAATGAAAATACGATGGAAATAATGCCATAATCATATTTAGAAGATAAAATAGACTCGAACTAGCCTAATATACGGATTGGATAGGTTGTGGAGTGGTGGATAATGGTGAAATTTGGGTGTAACCCCCTTCTTCCTTCTTTTCCAAGCGCTTAGCTCCTTCTCTGATGATAAAACTTGATAGAAAATGAAGCGTGGTGAAATAGGAGCTCAAATAAGCTTATATACTTGGTCCAAAAACTTTTTGGACCTAATGGGCTCCCTAAGAGGCTTAAAATGGCCCAACCTATTTTTGACCAATGTTGTCCAGGTTCGAGTCACGTTGGAAAAACTGACATAACTTTCTCGTCTCAAGTCCGAATTTACTTCTGTCACCTCTCACATGACACTGACACAAGGATATTTCAAAATAATAAGTATCAGGTACATAGTTATTACCAATTAATCATGGTGACTGAAGAAATATGACTTGCACTTTTCTGGTAAACGCTCTAGATTTCCAAAAGTGACTTTAAGCTCTCTTTACGACTTGTCTTGGGTTTGGACTTCAATTTTTTACTTTTCCTCATCTTCTTGGATCATTGTGTCAACCATGTACCTAAAAGAGACACACTTATCACACAATTAAAGCACAAAAACACTATAAATAGAATAATGTCCAAAGTAATATAGAAAAGTAAGATATGGAAGATATTCGGGAAAAATCCCTCACTTAGGTCCCATAAACCCTCAAAATTATGTCTCGTGGGTAGATTAAACATATCACGAAAGAGGAGACATCGGATAGAAAGGGAAGCATTCCCAGTTGGGGAAAGTTGGTTCTTTTTACGGTTGAAGAAATTCAAAGCCACTTCAAGTTGAAAAGTTAGTTGAGACATGCATGTATCAAGAAGTGGCGAAGAAGATCGAGATCTAATATTGGAACCAACTACATGAACTAGTGTTTAGTGAGGAGCTGGTATTAATTCATGGTGGAAAAGAAAAAGGGTTGGAGACATCTTGGCCTTACAAGTTTCTTCAACGTGATGCGAATGTCTGGTACCATTTCCTTGCACCCTCAGCCCTTGGGGACGCTCGAACCACGGGTATGCTTTGGAAATCTCCCATCTTGTTGGGTTGTATAATGAGATAGGAAGAAGTAGATGTAGCGCAATTATTTTTTTATGAGGCCATGCGATTCACAGTTAAACTAAAGAGTATTTTTAACTTGAAGTACCCATCAATGATCACTAACCTTGTGATGAAGGCAGATGTGAAACTTGGAGAAAGAGAATCTTGTTAGCAAGTTTCTATTTATGCTTGGATCATGAATATTTTGTGAGGAGTACAGTCAAAAGAGTCTTCTTGGCAAGAGAATGTGAGTGAGCAACTTAGTAAAATCTAAGTAGCCCAAACCCTCTTTGTTAATCATGTGGCACTAATAAAATTTAATCAAGTGCACATCATGACACTCCTCGAGAAAATAAGACGCGACACCGTGAAGGATCCACCGCATTCCATCTTGGATGGCAATAACGCGAGGCAATAGTCTCAAGAGTATGTTTCTCTATTCTCCAACCCTTTGTCTATTTGTATATTAGGTGTTTTTCTTCAATTCTATTAAGTCTAATTTGAGTCGTGGATGTCACGGCTCAACTTTGAGTTGAGGGTGTAAATATGTTGTTTCCATCTCCACTTTTATGTGTTTTAATTACTTTCAATAAGTGTGAATGTTGGTGTAGAATATAGTGAAAGTATCTTTTAAGCAAAATTTTAATGAGTTAATGATAAGAGATAGTAGGTTTATAAACTTGTCTTGAATATGCTTAAAGAATTTACATGAAATGCAAACTGAAATTAAAGGAGAGAGTCATGACCAATGTGATTAAGTTAGTTTGATTTAGGGAGTGTGAGTAGTGTGTAGAACGTGAGATCTAAACTAGTGGATAAACCATTTGATAAAAGTGCTAAAAGTGAGAAAGTAAATAATTTGTATAGGATACAACATGATTAAGGCAGCTCTTCGTTAGCCCCTTGTTCCTTTTAGCTTGTTATCAATGTAGTATTTACATATTATCGTCTCAGCCCATCTTTGCCTTTTTAAGCCTTTTTATTTAGCAACATTACGAGCCTTATCCCTTAGATTGTTAGGACTTTTCCATATGACCTTCACTCGAATCGCGATGCTTTGACACTCGTCTAGAGCTTGAGTTAGGGTGGTGGTTTATGGAAATTAGGATTAGGTGGGTTTGTGCTATGTGATTAAGCTTCTTGATCACACTGTAATATGTATAGTGTAACCCTTTGCCGGGGTAAACAGAAAAAGAAAAAGATTTGAAAAAAAAGAAAAATATATATGAGAAAGAAAAAGAAACATAGTGGCATTACTTCTCACATCAAAAAGAGAGTCATCACCACTTACAAAAGGAAAATATATACATTTTTGACCGGCAAGTGGGATTTATTTAGGTGATCATGAAAGGGTTTCATTCGAGTTATTGGGGATGCGACTAAGTGCATCAAGTGGGATGAGTGAGAACATTTTTTAGAGTAACTCAAGCTCTAGGGAGACTCGTTGATGGCTAGTGAGGAGAGAGCCAAAAGATCACTCTAAATTATCCAAATATACGTATCACACCTCCCCTAAGCCTTCATTACAACCTTAAAGACCTTAGGATTATTGATTGTACAACTTAGGAGCTTTCGCATTATAGAGAGTAGTTGGATGGAACTTAGAAACTATGTGAGGATCAAGGAACACCCTATAGCCACCAGTGTCAACTAAGAAAGGATTTAACTTCGCGCATTGCAAAACTACTTTGATCTTGAAATTTATTTGTATCGATTGTATATTTGATAGGTGTATATATGATTAGTTTTTAAATTATGCTATATGAGACTTTCAAATATATTTTATTTAGTGGCATTCATTACTTTTCTACTCTTTCTCTCTTCTTTGACTTATTGGACTTAGACCTTACTAAACTCTATTTTCTTTTCTATTTTATCGGGACGACAAAACTTTGAGTTGGGAGTCTTGATGTCTCTATTTTTTTATGGATATTCATTCACAAGACATTATTTTGGGAGTTTATTGGGCCTAAGTGAGAGATTCCTGTGTTTTTAATATATAGTCGCTACCCTTTTTCCTTATATTTTCTATATTGCACTTTTACTTCTAGTTTTGGATATATTATTATTTATAGTTCTTTTGCACCTTTATTGTGTGTTAAGTGTGTAGCTATTAGGTACATGCTTGATACAAGTTTCCAAGATGAGAAGAAAAAGTAAAAGATTCAAGATAAACCCCAAGTCAAAGTGGAACTCGATCTTAAAGTCACTTTGGAAAGTTGGAGCGATTGCCAGAGAAAATTTATGCCTTAGTGTTTTAGTCACTACGGCATATTGGTGTGAGCTTTAGACCTGGTTCCTTTTTACTTAGAGAGACCTTGAAGTCAGGTTCGTTTTCCAACTGACGGAAGTCAATTCAAAGTTAGGATGAAAAAGTTAAGCCATTTGCTTCCACCGTGGCTCGAACTAGAATTCTGGTTAGTAAAATGGAATGGACCCCTTCTAAACCTAATTAAGCAAGCCTAAAGGGGGGCCTAAACATTTTTTACTTCATACACAAGTCATGTTAGCAGCTTCGAATCCAATTATCAATCAATTCATTCAATGTATAAGACATTTTAGCAAGAGTGGAGCAAAGCAGAAGAGGTGGAAGAGGAGAAAATAAGGGTTTGTCTATGAACCTAGCAATTCTACCTCAGCCATTCACCATTACATTCATCATTAAGAGTAAATTGTCTTTATTTTTGCTTTTAAACATGAGTATGTCATTATTTTTAATTATTTTTTATTCTTTTATTATGAACTAAACTCTCATTGCTTGAGGATATTATTGTAAGAGTTTATGCTTAGCTTTTTAATTGAGTAATTGTATATTGGATATGATAATATTAATTGATTTTGGTTTAAATATTTATTCCATTTCTTTATATGTTTGTGTTTACGCTACTTGTGCTCTAGCCAAGTAGTGGGTAGCTATAGTAATCGGTTGCACCTTAAGTCGGGGGGTTTAGTTACGGAAATAACATATATACGCCTAGTGTGAGACATTGAACCTGACGGTCTTGTCTGTTAGGTAGTCAAGTTGGTGGGAACTTAATTCATCTAATAGACCATTGGTGTGTAGCATTGCGCTATAAGTCTACCCTGACTGGAGTTAGAGAAACCAATGAATCCTGACTAATGTGAACATCACCAACTCACCCTTATCGATAAAACTCTTAACTAGCGGCATAAACAATTAGTAGAAAATTCTCAAGCAACTCTCTCATATTAGTTCATCCCTTTTTAATTATTTACTTGTTTATTTCTGTTATTAGTTTAGTTCTTATTACCATTGCTTTCTTGGTGTTAATCATTGAAAACCCAAATAAACATTCTATCATTCAATGTTTTTAGTATTTCTTTATTTGGCATTGCAAATTTTAAGCATTTCCACTAGTTAAAGTAGATTTGTTCTCACTAATAATCCCTGTGAAAAACGATAACCCTACTTATCAACTTTACTTGTCACCGATTTGTACAATGCAGAGTGACACCCTTTTCTAGTACTGATTTATTATATCACACACGGGGGCACAACACCTTCTATTCTACCGACATGAGTTAGATGGATTGTTGAATCCCAGATAAGGCGAATTACGAACTATCACTCTCTTATTAAAATAATTATAACAATTATTACATATTCAATACAAAAGCAAATAAAAAATTACCTATTTCAGAATCCTAATTTCCCAATGGTATATTTTTGTAATTAGTTTTTTATTTGGTATATGGCTTTTTTTTCTATCCTACGATATATTTATGCAAAAACTACAACAAATAGTATCATTAGAGACGATATATATTGCGGAAACACTAAAATAGCCTCTAATGATATTTTTAAATACCAAAATGGCCTCTAATTATATTTTTAGCATCAATATTTGTCGTTAAAGATAAAGTCAATAAAGGGAAAAACAAATAAATTGCTACAAAAGGTGTCTTTAGAGACGACCTTATTGTGGGAACAAATAGCGGCAAAATTATAACTTTTAGTGGTAAATTTTTTTACCGTTAAAGATAACCTTTTTTTACTGAAATTGTTTATAAAATTGTTGTATATTATAAAAAAGAGATATTAGCTAATTAAGTCCTACAACCAAATTACTCACCCCCAAAGAGTCTAGCACTTAATTCTTCCCCGAACAGGTCCAGCGTCTTATGTGTTATACCACCAATACCCTCTAGTTGATCAAATCGTATCAGAATCTTACCATAATTATAGCTTGTAAACCAATTCTATATTTGTAGCCTATCTAAGAAATCCCTTAATTACAGCACTTTAATATGGTAATTTTGTTTCACGCTTGAACAAATCCACTCCAGCAGGCACACCACCATTTTGCAGTATTAGCATCTCGCAGCACAATATTCATCCACAGTCGATAACAAGGTATGTATCAAATCATATGAGTTTTTTTGTTATTGTAGCGTGATTAATCAAGTTTTGTTCTATATATGATGCATTGTTTTCTCGTTTTTATATGAATCACAGCTGAATACTAATCACGTTTTTTTTTTGTTATTGCAGCGTGATTAATCAAGTTTTGTTGTTGCAGCGTGATTAATCAAGTTTCCGTTCAACATACGCCAGGAACATATCAGCGATGACCACATTCCTAACACAGTTTGACGTCGTAGGTGACATGGTTGTGAACCCACCGGCTTATAAAGCTCAGCCTGGCAGACCCAAGAAGAAAAGGTTCCCTTCCGAAGGAGAGCGTGCAGATTCTTCCCAGCGCCGAATATGTAGCAACTATCACACATATGCCTACCACAACCGCTCCACCTGTCTAAAACCTCTTTAATTTATCGTTCTTCATGATTTTCATTTTGTTGTTTTCATCCATCAATAAGTGTATGCTAGTGCAGACACGTCTATTATCTTGTACTACAAACTCGTCTCCTTTTCCATCTATCAATAACAATTTTTTTACTTCATTTATATTTAGTTAATCAAACTTCTATGTAACTTTTTATGCACCATCACTTTTGACAGACAACCCATCGAAATAACAAAGACAACCCACCCCCGCTTAATTCACAGAAAAATGCACCCCATCACTTTGAACGAGCACACCAACATAATTACAAACACTACTCACCCACTAAAGAATGTCTTTGTAACTTTTCATGTACCATCATTTTTAACAGACAGCCCATCAAAATAAAAAAGATTCCACACCCCTGTTTTTTCAATAAAAAAATGCAACCCATCATTTTGAAAGACACATCAGCATAATTACAAACATTACCCACCCACTATAGAATATATTTGTAACTTTTATTTTACCATCACCTTTAACAAACAACCCATCAAAATTACAAGGTCAAACCTTCCCCGTCTAGCAAGAAGAAATGAACAGTGCTTGACAGCTTGATTACTGTTTTGTTTTGGTTTATTGTTCATCAATGTGTTGCCTGTTGGGATCTATTTTTATTCTTTCATTACTATGTAATAGCAAAAATGTGGTTCAGTTTGTGTGTTTTTCTTCAACTATACCTATTTTTGTATAAATTAATTATGCTATTTTCCCTGATTTTGACTAACCTTTCTATGTCGTATCCCTCACAGTAATATTTCTATATTTGATAGTGACAAATGTATCTAATTTTCTAATTATGCATTAGATGAATTAGTTCATTCACAACTGTGTTTTGTATTTTTATTTTGTAGCTAATTGAGAATCAATTGCGATTCTCTTAATTTTTGTGATGGACTATTTGACTGATTGCATGGAATTAGAGAAATTAGTTTCGGTAACTAATTTTTAATTAATGGCAAGACGGTCATTTGAGATGGGTTAGACTTGATAGACAATCAGCTATGACTGTGACGTTTTAAGTTAATAACCCTATAAATAATCTTATATAAGTATTTTGGTAATAGGTCTCTTATTGGTCAAAGTAGTAGGTCCTAATGATTCTTTTTTTTTTTGTCGAAATAAATTAAAATTAAAATAAATTGACAAATACAATAAGTTAGTGTTTCTCAACCAATACCAGTAGCAGATAGATCATTTCTAATTAGGGAAACTAATTGGGAAGGGGGTGGGAAGCCCAATTACAAGGCAATAGATTATTCATCTCTTGTCGCGCAAGCCTATCATCTGATTTTTTGTGTCTCCTGTTAACGTATTTGAAGGAGATTTGTTGGTTTTCAGCAATGTGTAAAACTTCTTTGGAGAGAGGTTGTAGGAAGCTATTGTGGAAGACAACAGCTGATTGAATGGGTTTTATAATTGTGATGCAGTCACTTCGCAGTTGAAATTTGTTGTGATGATGATGTTGTGTTGTTGCCTTGAGGACTGCATTTCTAATTCCAATCAGTTCCGCCTCTTCTGGTGATTGAGCAGCAAAATTCCACGTTTGTCCATCCAAAAAACGGCCTTGAGAATTACTAAAAATACAAGCAGTAGAAGCTTTTTTAGTTTCGACAATAAACGAGGCATCAACATGAATATGAGTTAGATTATAGTCTAAGATAGAGTTATTCACTGTAGAACAATTTGCATTAGAAGAGGAAGTATGTAAAGGTAAAGAAACATTTACCCTGACCTGTTGTTTAAGTAAGTCAACATGTTGCGCATTTTCATACTCTCTTTTATTCTCATTATCAATTTCATTCACCATATCAGTTTTAGTTTCAGTTTCAGTTTCAGCCTCAGATACATTGAAATTAAATTTTTTGTATTCATCATAGGCTTTATAAGCTCTTTCAATATTATAAAGGGGCATAATTTTCTGATTTTCAAAGTAGCTATTGTTACGACTTTTCCATATGAACCACATAATCCAGGTTGCCAACTCGACTATGTTTCTATTACATTCATCATTTTTAATATCGAGATTTAAAAGAATATTAAATCAACCATCAATTCTAAAACAGACTGATGAATAAGTAAGAAAAGACATAGGAGATGCATACCAAGTCGCCCTAGAGCCACGGCAAAAGAAGATCATATGTTCAATGGTCTCAGGCCCATAATCATAGTGCTTACATAAATTATTAAGAACACATTTCCTATTAAATAGGTTTTGTTGTGTAGGAAGAGAGTCATTGATCAATTTCCAAAGGAAATTTAAGATTTTTGGTGGTAATTTCAAGAGCCAAATCTTTTTCCAAAAATCATCACCATCTGTATAAGAGGCAGAAGGAATTAGCTTGTTTAAAGCTTTATTCCTATTAATGTCACTATATATAATATGATTATAGCAATAACAGTACATGTTGCACTTAAATTCCAACATAATACATCATCAGTAACAATAACAGGTATATTAAGCGAGAGTATTTCGGTAGCTGTAGCAGTATCAAAAGTATCATTAATAAGAGCAATGTTCCAGTTACTAGTATTTGGAAGAATAAGATCAGAAACTTTTGTGAGAGTAGAATTTATGTAATTTATGATCGTTTTCTTGGAATGAAGCCAATGATCATTCCAAATATTTATTTGTTTTCCATTACCCAGGGCCCACTTAAGATCATCTTTAAATAAGTATCTACCTTTAAGAAGCGATTTATAGCACCAAGAAGCATTTGTATTAACTTTAGCGTTTATAAAATCAGTGTTATGAAAGTAAATACCCTTTAGGGTTTTATAAGCTAAGGAGGTTGTTTTAAGGTTTAATTTCCAGGTCGTGGAAGCAAGAAGGGCAAGATTCAGTGAGCAAAATTTTTTAAATCCTAAGTACCCTTCGAATTTAAGCAATTCAAGCTTTTCCCAACTCTTCCAATGTATTTTTTTCTTATCCTTGTTATCCACCAAAAAGATGCCACAAGGCTACTAATTAAATTACAAGTAGTAGTAGGGATAAGAAAAAGAGACATGGTATAAGAAGGGATAGATTGCATAACAGCCTTGATAAGCGTTTATTTACCTCCAGTAGAGAGAAACTTTGTATTCCATTGATTTAATTTAGAAATAATTCTAT
This sequence comes from Nemophila menziesii, assembly GCA_029959085.1. Taxonomy (NCBI): domain Eukaryota; kingdom Viridiplantae; phylum Streptophyta; class Magnoliopsida; order Boraginales; family Hydrophyllaceae; genus Nemophila; species Nemophila menziesii. The sequence continues at coordinate 139,777,781 of JARWIR010000001.1, read as the reverse complement.
TTATCATCTATTCAAGGGATTTTACTTTTGATCTTCCCCAATCAGAGGGAAGACCTAAGTATGTTCCAAGATCAGGTAACTGATTCATTCTAATTAAATTAGTAAGCATAGACATATCATAGGATGGAGTGTTCTTACTAAAAATAACCCCACTTTTGTTTAAATTAATAGTCTGACATGAGGCAAAGGAGTATTGATTAATAACATCCAGAAATTGTTCAAATTCCTCTCTATTTGCTTTAAGAAAGAAAAGAGTATTGTCGGCAAATAATATATGGGATAGAGTAGGGCAATTTCTAGCCAATTTTATACCTTTAATAAGATTTTTTTGAACTTTGTCTTTCATCAGTGCACTAAGGGCTTGAGTAATGATACAAAAGAGGAAAGGAGACAGGGGATCACCCTATCTCAAACCTCTAGTGGGTTGTTTTAAACCAATAGGAGAGCCATTAAGTAAGACTGAGTAAGAGACTGTAGAAATACAGTTATAAATAAGACTAAGCCAGTTTTCAGAAAACCCCATTTTACGCATCATATCAATGAGAAAGTCCCACTCAACATTCTCAAAAGCCTTGGAAATGTCGGCTTTAATAGCTGTAGTGTAATTTATAGAATTTCTTGTTTTTTTCAGATATGTAACTGCTTCATGAGCTATGATAATGTTCTCATGAATGTCCCTACCTGGAACAAAAGCTGTTTGCTCCTCAGAAATAATAATTTGCATAAGAGGTTTAAGTCTAGCCACAAGTATTCCAGCTATAATTTTATAAAGAAAATTTGGACAACTAATGGGTCTGTAGTGTCCTATAGTGGCAGGCCCATTAATTTTTGGAATAAGTGTTATATAAGTACCATTTATAGGTATTAAAGGGTTATGATTAAAGAGAAAATCAGTAACCACTCTCATAAGATCAATTTTAATAAGATGCCAGTGTTTTTTGAAAAAGAAATCAGAAAAACCATCAGGCCCAGGTGCTTTATTGCTACCTAAGGACCACACAACTGTTTTTAACTCCTTTAAGGTTACATGAGCTATTAAGTTTTTATTCATATCATTTGTAATAATAGGGTTAATTTTATCTAAGACAATATCATAATTTCTCTTACCAATAGTAGAGAAGATATTATTAAAATGGGAAGTAATTATATTTTTAATGTCAGAGGGACTTGTTTGCCAAATATCATCATTATTCATAAGAGAAGTAATTTTGTTAATTTTCCTTTTGATTTTCGTAGAAGCATGATAGTAAGATGTATTTTTGTCTCCAAATCTAACCCCAAAGAATTCTACTTCTTTGTTTCCAATATTTTTCTTCTTTATTCCAAAGATTTTCAATTTCCGAATTTATACAATTTATTTCATCATAATTATCATTGACTTTGGAGTTAAGATGTTCCAGGTGTTTCATAAGAGTGTTTATTTGGGCTCGGCTATTAATTCTTTTCTTTCTAGCCCAAATAGTAATGGCATTACTAGTAGCATGTAATTTTTTTCCAAACTTTAGGATACCCTTATTAATGTTATTAAGGTGAAGATTCCATTGGGTATGAATGATATTATAAATATCAGTATCAACATTCCTGTCTTTTCTGTAATAGAATCTTTGATTTGTTTTAGTAATTTTTTGCTCAAAATTTATAATGAGAGGACTATGGTCAGAGCCTAAGGCAGGGAGGACAGTAATCCAGGCTTCAGGGAAGAGAGTATCCCAACAGGAATTAGATATACCTCTGTCAATTTTTTGTTTAATAAGAGTATTGCCAGATCTTTTATTACTCCAAGTATAAAAAAAGCGTTTGTAATTTAAATCATGAAGATTTGTTGCATTCATAAATTCATTAAGCTTTATAATGTTATTAGAGGGAGTTAAACCACCAAGTTTTTCATCAGGAGATTTTATCATGTTAAAATCACCCACAATATTCCAAGGTGCAGAAGCACCAAGATTATTACCAATAGCAATGATTTCAGTTAAGATTTTATGTTTTTTATCATCATTAGGATGAATATAGACATAGTTAGTAAAGAAAGTGTTCATACTGTCATCAGCTATTCTACAGTGAATGTAATATTGAGTTTTGATTTCCACTTTTATATTATAATCAGTAGTAGCTAAAAGTAAAAGACCCCCCGCTTTTCCTATGGGCTCAATGGTAGTAATAATGTTCATATTAAGGGTAGAAGCAAGATTATCAGTAATAGCAGATTTGTTCATAGTTTCTGATAAGAAGATTACCTTAGGATGATGTAGCCGGATCACATCTGGTGTGACCTAAGGTGTGATAAAAAGATGTATAAAATAAGTGCAAATAAACACCCTAAGCTAACACGGTTCTGCAAGTATACAGATCGTATGCAAGTTTTAATGAATAAATAAGATTCGTTCCTCAGGGACTACGAAGGTTAAGAAGAACTTATGCAAATTATTCAAGTGCAAATATTAAAGATAGAAAAGATAATATGCAAGAGAAAGAAAGAAAAATAGATTTTTATTTTGTTTTTAAATAAATAAATCTAAACTAATAATTTAAAAGACAGAAAATTAAATAACTGAAAAGAAAAGAAGATAGTATGAAAGTTAGCTTGAGTAAATAGCATGCAATCCCCACTAGTTTTGCCGTTCTAAACATGTAAGGGTGAATTATGTAGTATTTCCCTAATCGGTCCCAATTTGCTATCGGTAGTTTCAAATAGGATATACCTGTGTCAATAAGGCTTCCTAAGCAAACTTTTCCTGTAATTGGTAAATAGTCACAAGAACTAAACCATAGTGATTATCTAGCTAGGTTGGGTTGTCAGATCAAACATACTACTAGACGTTATGTGCTAAACATGCAATTAAACACCGTTGTCAATGGTGACCTAATTACTAGATGGTAATTCTATATGGGTGCACTTCCACAAGAACACAGAATATAAATCCAAACACATAAATAGAGAATAAAAACAATAATTCTATTTAAAACATTAAATTCCCAAATTAGATAGATGTCAATCAAAACTAGGGTTCATACATATATGCTAAAACTCAAGCTAAAGAAATTTAGTTCATACAAAGAAGACAAAAGAAAAGAATTACGGAATAAGAGGTTGAAGGAGACATAGTTGTTGCACAGCTCCTTCCAGACTTCTTCTCTTGTGTTGCAGCTTCCTCTTGGCCTTAAGGTCTAGCCAAGGATGATTTTAGAGTGTTAAGAGGTTGTATTTATAGTGTATAGGTTGACCTAATTCGTTTCTTGGAGGAAAGGCCAAGTAATAGACTCTAAGCCCAACTCAAATTCGTAAGGAAATAAAGATAAACACTGCTGGACCGTTTTGGGCATATCTTCTTCGTTATTGGTCGGTTTGAGCTCCATAAGATACCAAAAGAATCGTAACAGAATTATCTTTGTCCCCATGAAAGGAAAATACCAAAATCGGCCTATTTCTTAGGTAAATAACCACTTCTTTAGGCGTGTACTGCAGAAATTCAGATTTAGGCAACTTTTCCTTTTCCTAATTGAACTCTGTTTCTTTCTATCTCCAATTTCCATGCATATCTCTTTCCATATCTTGTAGTCTTTGACTTGGACTCTAATTAATCTCCATAATTATCTTTAAAGCTTCGCACTAAATAAACAATTAAACCCATTATGCTCTAAAATAATAATTCACTAAATCAAGACTCAAAATAGGAAAGTGCACTAAATTAAGCTAAGATCGACCTATAAACTAATAAATAAGCCTAAAATGATGTCTCAGACGTATATTTTATTATCACAAATGAGGAGACATCAAGACCCCCAACTCAAAGTTGTATCGTCCTGATACAACAAAGCAAAGAACAGTAGGGTAGTCAAATAAAAGAAGAAGAAGTCGGAGGAGAATAAGAACAGAACATAATGAATGATCCTAGAGCAAAATATCTAAAAAGTCTCATGTAGTAATGCTCAAGAAATAATGCACAAAGATGCTTAATATACATGTAATAAACAATCCATAAATTCAAGTTAAGATTAATTTCGCAATGCCAGATGGAGAGGATGATAACTTAGTTCAGGTTAATGGTTATAGATTGTTCATAGGTCCCAAATACAACATCCAATGGTCTACTCACCTATTACCTAATAGCTCAACTGTTTCTCCATCTAGTAGTTAGAAATCCTAAGGTCTTTGGTTATAACGTGGCTTAAGGACGGGTGTGGTATATTTGGATAATGAAAAGTGAGCTTTTGGCTCTCTCCTCACTAGCCATCAACGAATCGCCCTAGAGCTTGAGTTTTCATTCGAAGATGTTCTCACTCAACCCAATTTATTGATGCTTTTAATGTGCATCCCCAATAAATCCCAAATAAAACCTTTTATGATGATATACAAATTCTACTTTGCCGGTCCGAATATATATTCTTTTCATATCAATTCTTCTTTTGTATAGCTATGACTCTCTTTTTGATGTTGAGATATCATGCTATTTTTTTTCATATATATTCTTTTTATGCCCTTGTTGGCAAATTTAGCTCGTAGCTTCCTATCTATTCACTATTACCCCGGCAAAGGGTTACAATAATTACAATTTCATCATCAATAAAATCACAAAGATAATACCCAAAACCCAATGTTCCCTAATGATGAAACCCACCACCCCAAACTCAAGCTCTAAAACGAGTTGTCTTAGGTTTTGCGATTCGAGTGCGGGTCATATAGATAAGTCCTACAAACTAAGGGTATGGATTATAATGTGTTTCAACAAAAGGCTTTATAAAGGCTCAGAGGGGCTAAAACGGATAAATAACAATAATCAAATAAAAGGGTGAGAAAGTATAAAAGGCTTCAAGTGTTTTATCATGAAAGAACTGCCTTAGTCATTTTTCTAACTACCGGATTTTGTTACTTTTTCATTACTAGTTCATAGACAAGTGGGTTTTCAACTAATTTCAAACCTCACGTTCTACACACCAAATAACTCTCCCTAAGTTTCAACATACTTCTTAGAATTGCTTATTAACTTTCCTATCTTTTATTTCCTGTTTTCATACATGCATCTAAACAAACTTGTAACATCTTTCAAAAACATACTACTTACTATCATTTACTTAATTAAATCATGCTCACATAGGTACATTCAAAGATATTCTATGCCTAATTCAACCCAAAAAATTTTAAATTTTATGAAAAAGACAAAAAAGAAGATGAGGACAACGAATCCCCACCCCCAACTCAAAAATGAGCCGTGTCCCCACGACTTGAAAAAGACTCAAGAAAAATAAAATTTAAAATTAGCATACATATTGCACATAAAGAAATGGTAGGGAAGAAAGAAAACATACTCTTCGAGGCTGTCACCTCGCCTTATCAGTACTCGGATTAAATCTAATGTATCTTCTTCACCCAACTTCTTATTCGCTCTTCGTTCAGGACACGTGATCATAATAGGATATTGCATTATATAACGTCATGGGAGAGATCGAAAATTCGTATCACCTCCTCATAGATCAACTGTGCCACATCTTCCTCTTCTCCTCACAAAATACAATTCACAAACAACCCAAGCATTCCAAATCTCCATGAACCTTCATGTATTCTCCTTCAACTTCTTCTTCAAATACTTTCTCATAAGAAAAAGGTAGTTCCTTTAATTGTTTCTTCGGAGAAGCTATCAGGGCCCTTGAAGCTTTCTCTTCTTCTCTTGGGTGTAAGGTCTTTGATCTAGAGAGGCCGTGTTGTCTTCTTCACTAAATTTGGAATCTTTTTGCTCATTGAATCAAACACAGCTAGCTAACCTCTCTTCTCTTGACTTGTTTTACCCATTGAATTAGAACTAGGACTTGTCTCACTTGATTTCTTCTCAATTAAATCCAACACCTTGATTTCTTCATCTCCCATACAGTAGATAATGTTCATGTTCTCTTAATCATCTCACTTGACCCCCAACTCAAAGCTTTAACCACTCTTGAAATTTGAAACTTTTGATTATTGGTTGTACAAGCTTAATTTGGGTTAGGAAAGGTGATTTGATGATGATTCTCTATGTGGGTAAGATGGGTTCTTCATGGATTGGCTTGGATTTAAGAAATTGTAGGATGAATTTTTGAAATTTAAGCTTTTAATTCTTGGATTCAAGGTGTTTTGGTATGATATGGGTGGTTGAATCCTCCTTGTAATGATGTGGAGAATGAATTGGATGTGTTTTCATGATGGTTGGGTAGTGTTTTGATGATTGGTGAAGGTTTTTATGAGCTTTAATGGAGTTGGGAGAGTTTTGGAGAAGACAAAGAGGCTTGAGGTTTAATAAATTCGGAATAATGATATTAACCTTCCTTATAAACCTTAAATCCCGTTTTTCTCTCTCCAGGCGGCGACCTGCGGTATACCGCGCAAAGGGTCTGGTATACCGCAACATCTGATGCTCCACAAAATTTCGTCCGTCAATAAACGCGCGCCACATACCCGTGACACGGGTTTTTGCTCTCGCGGTATACCGCGCATATGGTCCGGTATACCGGAGTCATCGATCAGATTTTTTTTCTCCTCTGCATAAAACACGTGGCATCCACCCGTGGTACGGGTTTTCTTCACCTGCGGTATACCGCGGCTGAGGTCCGGTATACCGCACCTGTGGTCAGAATAACCGAAAAATTTTGTTCTTCATTCCCTAACTCGATTTCTCCAATACCTAACCATCAAAAACACTAATACCTTTCTCAAATATGCAATATCAACTAAAATTAACTAAGCTAAACATAAATTAAAAACTAAAAATGTAAAAACATAAAAGAAATTACGGGTTGTCTCCCGTATAGCACTTTTGTTTAACGTCTTTTAAAGTTAGACGTATTACCTCGATTAAGGATGACAAAATTTCCACCCTTTGCCTCTAATTCCCACGAACTTTTCAGCTCGATTCTTCATAATCATGGATGGTTTCATCCAAGATTTCGTGGGAAGGGGTGAATCTGGTGGTAACTCGATTTCATTTGTAGCATTACACTCCTCTGGCAATCCATTCCTCTCTTTAGGTTCGAATCTTCGTTTGTTAGAAATAATGTCCTTCATGAATTTTGTATATGTTGGCATTCTCTTGAGAGCTTCTACAAACGGTATTTTAATCTCTAACTTGTTCACCATGTCAACGAACTTCTTGAATTCCAGGTCATTGTCCTTTCTGACACGTGAAGGGAATGGTGGAGGAGGACATGTGTTGGTTACCACTGGGCTCTCTTTCTTTTCTGGTGTCTTCTCTTGGACACTTTTTTGTTCAACTACCTCTTCGACCTTATCTTATGTTGTTTCTTCGCCCCCTGTTTCTGGAATAGGGACTGGTTCTGGTTCTGGTTTTGGTGGAGGTAGTTGTTTTCCACTTCTTAATTCAACTGCATGACAAACTTTGTTTTCTGGAGCACTAGTATCACTTTGGAGTTGCCTTTCAGCAAAGATTTGAACTTTATTCACCATTTGTGACACTGTCTGCCTCATCTTCATAAGCGCATTCTGTGAGTTTTGGAATTCTTGCTGGATAATTTCCATATCTTCAATTAGGTTCATTATCTTAGCCATGGTTGAATTCGAACTCGAAGGTTGTTCTTGTACGGTTTGCTGCATTGAATAAGGAGGTGGTTCTTGATAAGCTTCATTATAAATCGGCGCCTCTTGATAGATAGGTTGTGGAGGATAGTAAGATTGTGGTCGTGGTTGATCATAGTAATGGTTATTATGATAATAATTCTGTTGATATCCGACCCAATTGTAATTCTGTGGGGGCTGATATTCAGCGTAATTTCCTTGGGATTGATAATAACCATCATAATAATGGTCTCTTTAATAAGGCATGAAGGAAATTGAGGCTGGATTATTCATGCAATATTCCCACGAGTGATCTCTTGCTCCACAACTAGGACATGAAGGTAAGGTATGTACTAGATTCCTCTGAGCTAGTTTTCGCGATTGTTCTCGTAATTCCTCAAGTTGTTGGTTTAACTCTTTGAGCTTTGGAGATTCTACAGTCTCTGTTTGTTTTTCTGATTCGAACGACCAACTTCTCTTGGTTTCAAGAAAATTCTCCATAATAGTATTAGCTTCTCCAAGATCTAATAACAGGAAACCTTTATCTCCTAATAAATCTGTTCTCGCCTAAAAAATCTGTAAAACAAAAACTAAAAAGAAAAGCGCAAAATAGAACTAACTAAAATAAAAGCACTAGATAATTGCACAAGGACCAACGATGTAGTCCCCAGCAGCGGCGCCAAAAACTTGGTGTGACCTAAGGTGTGATAAAAAGATGTATAAAATAAGTGCAAATAAACACCCTAAGCTAACACGGTTCTGCAAGTATACAGATCGTATGCAAGTTTTAATGAATAAGTAACATTCGTTCCTCAGGGACTACGAAGGTTAAGAAGAACTTATGCAAATTATTCAAGTGCAAATATTAAAGATAGAAAAGATAATACGCAAGAGAAAGAAAGAAAAATAGATTTTTATTTTGTTTTTAAATAAAGAAAACTAAACTAATAATTTAAAAGACAGAAAATTAAATAACAGAAAAGAAAAGAAGATAGTATGAAAGTTAGCTTGAGTAAATAGCATGCAATCCACACTAGTTTTGCCGTTCTAAACATGTAAGGGTGAATTATGTAGTATTTCCCTAATCGGTCCCAATTCGCTATCGGTAGTTTCAAATAGGATTTACCTGTGTCAATAAGGCTTCCTAAGCAAACTTTTCCTGTAATTGGTAAATAGTCACAAGAACTAAACCATAGTGATTATCTAGCTAGGTTGGGTTGTCAGATCAGACCTACTACTAGACGTTAAGTGCTAAACATGCAATTAAACACCCTTGTCAATGGTGACCTAATTACTAGATGGTAATTCTATATGGGTGCACTTCCACAAGAACACAGAATATAAATCCAAACACATAAACAGAGAATAAAAACAATAATTCTATTTAAAACATTAAATTCCCAAATTAGATAGATGTCAATCAAAACTAGGGTTCATACATATATGCTAAAACTCAAGCTAAAGAAATTTAGTTCATACAAAGAAGAGAAAAGAAAAGAATTACAGAATAAGAGGTTGAAGGAGACATAGTTGTTGCACAGCTCCTTCCAGACTTCTTCTCTTGTGTTGCAGCTTCCTCTTGGCCTTAAGGTCTGGCCAAGGATTATTTTAGAGTGTTAAGAGGCTGTATTTATAGTGTATAGGTTGACTTAATTCGTTTCTTGGAGGAAAGGCCAAGTAATAGACTCTAAGCCCAACTCAAATTCGTAAGGAAATAAAGATAAACACTGCTGGACCGTTTTGGGCATATCTTCTTCGTTATTAGTCGGTTTGAGCTCCATAAGATACCAAAAGAATCGTAACAGAATTATCTTTGTCCCTATGAAAGGAAATTACCAAAATCGTCCTATTTCTTAGGTAAATAACCACTTCTTTAGGCGTGTACTGCAGAAATTCAGATTTAGGCAGCTTTTCCTTTTCCTAATTGAACTCTGTTTCCTTCTATCTCCAATTTCCATGCATATCTCTTTCCATATCTTGTAGTCTTTGACTTGGACTCTAATTAATCTCCATAATTATCTTTAAAGCTTCGCACTAAATAAACAATTAAATCCACTATGCTCTAAAATAATAATTCACTAAATCAAGACTCAAAATAGGAAAGTGCACTAAATTAAGCTAAGATCGACCTATAAACTAATAAATAAGCCTAAAATGATGTCTCAGAAGTATAATTTATTATCACAAATGAGGAGACATCAACATCCTTAAGTGTTAGAACTGTCAAGGGGGTACCAATTCCTTGGCAGTTCCAACCCAGGTGTGTCATATCTCGGTGGGGGTTTGTTCAAGGACAAACCCGCAAACCTTGTTTTCAGTAACAGTGATATCCATGTACATGGCTGAAGTGGTAGCATCATCTTCCTCAATCTCTATTTTTGTGTAATCTGTGCTAGTATTTCCCCAGGAAGAATCATCTTCTTCTTTATCTTTTGTAGATTGAGTTTCAGAAATTTCATTGTTGATGGGATTTGCTTGGTCTATCATGGCAGTTGAGATATGTGGAGTAGTATCATTCCAGATAGTTGCCCATAGTTTATCGAATTTAGCAGCATCAATGGCATCTTTAGTATGGTTTTTTCTTTCCGATTGACTCTTATATTCGTGAGTGTGGTGGTGGGTTGGAGTTTCAGTATCATCAAGTAAGGTAAAATAGTATTGGTTGAATAGTGGTTAGATTGAGAAGAGGATTATTAGGTTCAGATGTTTGGATTAAGGATTGATTTTGATTTTGTGGTATTTGAGGAGAGGATATGAATTAGGGATTAGGTTGAGAGAGTTGTTTTGTTTGATGTTAGAGTTAATAGGAAGATAATGTTTTTCGGTAATAATGACAGGTTTTTCATTAGACCCGAATTGAAGTGTTTGGGGTGGGGTAGTGGCATTGTTTGACGTGGCATGTTGAGTTGGCAGACTGAAGGGGTTATTTTGTAATTCACATGAAATATCAGACCAATTTTTTATGGGACCCTCATAAGTATTTTCCTCTTCTTCTTTCTTTTGTTTTCTTCGATTCTTTCACGAACAGAGCTAAGATCAAATCCTTTTTCTCTTGAAGGGGTTTTTCGATAGTTTGAATTACCCAAATTAGCTTGCCTTTCTGAAACGTTATTTTCTTCATTAATATTGATGTCAGAAGCGCTGAAGAACATTTGCTGATTTTCATCAAGTATTGGGTCTTGTTCCATATTGTTAGGGTTTTTTTTTTTAAATTGGGAATTTTTTGAATTTGAATGGTTTTGGTTTTGACTCGGTTTTGGGTTATAACTCGGATGGGTTTTTTGAAAATCTTTCCGAGTTGGGTTAATTTTTTCATTGATTTTTGTAAGTTTTGTTTTGAGCTTGATTTTGTTTTGACATTCACCTTCTTCGTGATCTAGCATACCACATTGAAAGCATAAATCACATAACTTTTCATATTTAAGAATACCTTTGATACGATGTCCAGCACCCAGATTGATGTTATAAGATCCTTGAACAGGCTTGAAAATATTCCAATCAACTCGAATTCTAATAGCACTGAAATCTTTAAAGTTTTCTACTAGGGGTAAAAAAACTTTTTCCACCTTGCCGAGTTGATTTCCAATTTTTACAGCATTATCTTCATTGATTAAAAGTGGTGGTATGTCATGGATTTGAATGACAGAAAGATGTAGTGGTAAGTTGAGTATCTGCTAGCAATTTAACATCATCCCATTTCTGTAGGAGAACGTGTTTGCTGACAAGATTCCAAGGTCTATTGTTCCATACTTTCTCTATGTCTGTTTTAGTTTCAAAAGTTATTATGCAGGTATTGAAGCCTCTTTTTTCTGTATGGACTTTTCCTTTAACCCCCCCCCCCCTCCCCAGGAGTTTTTTATGTTTTTTCTTAAGTAGTTGAAATTGACTCCTTTGTCTGATATGATTTTCGCATAGAGGTTTGGCCCTTCAAATTGCGCATAAATGGAGTTAGGATCAGCATTTAAGATGAGAGCTTCATCTACAGTATTGGCATTCTGTCTGGTGTAGAATTCCATGATGAACAGTAAATGTTGAAAAGTAGCTGGAGTAAATAAAGGAGTAAATATTCAGCAGGTAGTAAAGTTTAATGAAGGAAAGAGAGGATGGTTGAGAAAGAAGTAGAGATTTATTAAGAAGAGTAGGGAAGAATTAGAAGATAAGAGTAAATATAAATTCAATGAAACAGTAAAGGTTTATGTGAATGTAGTGAATTTTAGCAATTTTTAGGAAAAATAACTGTAAAAGACATAGTTGTAATATGATTAATGAAGGTGGTGGATGGTGGTGTAGGGTGGTGAGGTGGCCGGAAATCCAAAACTCAGCTTTCCAAGGGGGAAGTGCCTGAGAGGAAAAAAGCAAATTCTTTTAACCACCCCTCCCAAAAATAATAATCATGCATACTTTCCCTATCCACCCACTCCACCGTATTTGCGTGCAACACGAGTTGAACATTTCTTCATGTCCTAATGATTCACCAATAGTGTGATACATTTGTCCTTTTAGATGTCCGCGTGACTCGTGAGATTTGCCTAGAAAAAATGACTCGTGAGATAGACATCTTAATTATATGCGCGAGGTTCTTTCGCTAGTGGGATCCTCTAGATCCATGATGATGTGGGACGTTTTTGCCACAAACTTAATAACAATTTTTTTAAAACAATTTTTACAATAAATTAAGGGGTTATTGTTGAAAACATCCTCCTTAAACTCTCTAATTGTTTTTTTATGCCTTCAATAATCTTATTTATAAAAAAATGCCTAATGAAATAATTATTTATAGAAAACATCCCCTTTATATTTTCTATACCTTTATTAATTCCATCACATGCGCGCGTCCGTGAAATTTTTTTAAAATCGTCATAACTAATTCAAAAAAAATCAGAAAATTAAAAAAAAATTATTTTTGAATAAATCTAATTAATATTTACGTCTATGAATTTTTTTGATTTTTTTTGATTTTTTTTAATTTTTCGAATTTTTTTAATTTTTTTTAAACATGGAATTCCGTGTTTTAAACCGTGAAATAAACATGGAATTTCGTGTCTGCGAAAAAAAAATTAAAAAAATCAAAAAAAATCAAAAAAATCAGAAAATTCCGAAAAAAATCATAGACGTAAATATTAATTTGATTTATCCAAATATAATTTTTTTTGATTTTTTTGATTTTTTTTGAATTAGTTATGACGATTTTAAAAAAAATTCACGGACGCGCGCACGTGTTTATTAGTTTTTTTCTTATTTTTTAATTGTTAATTATAAGGGGCTGTTTTCAATAAATATTTTTTTCTAGGCACCTTTTTCTAAATAAGTTTTTTAATAGGCATCAATCAACAATTGGCTCATAAATTAAACCATTATTTTTCAAAATATTTTTTTCTACATATGTCCATAATTTAGTTATAGAATAATTTTTTTACTCACTAAAATAACAACTTTTTTTTCTTAATTTCTTTTCTTGTTAATTCTTTTTTTCTTTGATTAAGTTATAAAATAATTTAGTTATATTAATTTTTAAATAATTTATATATTTTTATTAAGAATTTTTTAAGTTTTTAAATCTTTTAGTTTTTCATTTATTTTATTTTAAAAAATCCAACTAAAATAAAGGAACAAAAAATATATTTGACCAAAAAAAAGAAATAAAAAATATTCATTTTTTATGATTTAAATATTTTGATCAATTATGCTAAAACAATTAACTAATTTCTTAACTGATTTATCCTACAAAATTAATAGAATATCTATATACTAAAGCAAAATATAACTGTTTGTTCCTATTAATACTCAAAATCTCTCATTCTTCTCATAATTTCTTTATTTTTCTCATTCTCTCATTGATTATATGCACATTCTCATGGAAATATAAAACTTGAAACTCATCTATCTCTTTACACTAGCATTCATTGGAACAAAAACTTTTATAAAAGAAATCTCTTGACGCTCACCTTCCCACCAAACCGATCTCATGTACTGATGTACAAGAAAAGTATCGCCGCTCCAGGACTTGGTCACTTCTAGAGTATGTTATAAATCGACACAACAAAAGAGGATAAACTCACCGCAGGTGTACGGGTCATTCCAAGTAATAGATAAGTAAATCAGGATATCATCTCCACAAGGATTACGAGGTTATGAATAAGTGCTTAAACAAAAAGTACTTGAACTTAAAGAGTGACTAACTTAAACTAGAATTTAACTAAGGAAGGTTACGTAGATGAGAGGTATACTTGAGTCTCGCTAAGAAATCACCAAAGTTCATCAATCTAAAGTTATTGTTTAAGGGAAAAGTCGGTATTTTACACTAGTTGGAATTCTAATGTCTTCCTAAATCCCATCAGGGTAGATAGGCTGCTATTCTACGGTACTATCACTAAATGGCCAGTAGAGTAATAGTGGATAAGCATAAAAACATAGTCAATGGAAAAGAACTCAACTTTATTTTAGTTCAAACAATCCCAATTCAAGAAACTCAAATTGAAAACTATGGGTCATCCCTTTAATAGCCATTCTTTAAGTAATGAAATTTAGTTCATAATGATAGTAAGGAAATTAAAAACTAAAAATGTATTCATAATATTCAGAAATTTAAAACTAATTAAAATTACGCTAATAATTGGAACGGTTAGTATTGAATTGTTGAATAATGGTGTAACCATTCTTCTTCTCTTTAGCTCATTGTTTCCATGTGTTGTAGTTCTCTCTCTCTCTCTCTCTCTCTCTCTCTCTCTCTCTCTCTCTCTCTCTCTCTCTCTCTCTCTCTCTCTCTCTCTCTCTCTCTCTCTCTCTCTCTCTCTCCAAAATAAATTTGTGTATCGATTTATGAGGTAGAAAATAGCTTAAACATCTGTAGAAAATGGATTAGGCCCATATGGGCTTATTAGCCCATTGTTGATATCTCGAAAACTCTTCTCTATAGTCGAATAAACTAGAATTTGGGTAATATCCTCCATACATCTTTAATAAAATTACTTGATCCTTACCCTAAGTATAGAACTTGTGGAAGAGACAAAAACAAAAACCAAGCGTAAAATATGAACAATTAATTCTACTAAATGAAATAAACACAAAAAATTAACACTGTATTCCCCGGCAGCGGCACCAAAAACTTGGACGCTCCTAGAGTGTGATATAATTCAACACAAAAGAAGAGAAGCAACTAACCGCAAGTGTACATATCATTCCAAGTAATAGACAAGTAAATACGGGTATTCGTCTCCACAAGGATTACGAGGTTAGGATTAAGTGTTTAAATATAAAGTAGAAGTAATTGCACTACTAACAGATATATGCAAGGTGACACTAAATTAAATACTAAGATTTTACGCAGATATGAGAGGTATACTTGGGTCTCGCCAGGGAATCACCAAAGTTTATTAAATCAAAATTTATTATTTAAGGGTAAAATTGGTATTTTGCATTACTCGGGACTCTAATATGTTCCTAACTCCCTTCAGGGTAGACTTAAAAAGTGATCCTACGGTATTAATTACCGCGTCAAGGTGACACTAAAGTTACTTTCAGATGATTAAGAAATTAACCTAATTGGGTACGCGGTAAGTTAAGGCCGTTAGGCTCAACAACGAATACTACACGTCTATAATCTAGTTTAGTAATTAATCCTCCTTCCAAATGACCGTCGCCACTAACGAATAACCTAATTACTAAGGGTTATACCTAATTGATCAGTAAATATATAATATTTAAAGAAACAATATAGTACATGGAAAATATTATGATTTATATTTAAATTAAAACGATTAAATTAAATAAACTCTTAAATAAAAATCAGGGTTCATCCCTTAATTGCGATTCAAGTATAATAAATTCAGCACGTAAAAATTATGAGAATAACATAAACAAAATAAATACATGATTTGGTGTTGATTTGTTGAAGATTGGTCAAAGACCAATCTTCTTCTCTTATGCTCCAAGCGTTGTTGGCTTTTCGCTCTCTTAAAAATAAGTAGTATAATGAAGTGTACAGATTAATAAGGTCTAATAAGCCTTATATAGAGGTAAAAAATGGATTAGATCTAACTTGGGCCATTAAAGTGATTAAGGACCCAAATCTGTTTTATTAATCACGCACTGTTGTACAACACTCCAGTAAAATAGGTGTAACTTTCGCATTGTAAGTCCAAATCCACGGAAACCACTTCTCAAATTTTTCTAACTCAGAGGCCCATTGTTTTTATTTGAACTAACAAGTCATATTCTACATCTTTGAGGCTCGAGAAGGGCTAGAAGTCACGACTTTCTAGTTTTCAATGCTCTTCCACCTTTACTAAAGTGATGTTTTTCGCTCCTTTAAAGCTTTCTTTTGATCTTGGAATTTAAACTCCACTTCTTCTCTTCATCTTGGTGCCTCCTATCAACCATGTACCTTTAACATCACACTAGCCAAGCAAATTAACGCACAAAAGCTCTTAAAGCAATATAGCAAAATATGACAATAAATCTATCAACTAATTCCAAATTCAACATAAACTGATGTCTTCTAAGGGATTTATATATCACAAGACGGGAGATATCACGATTCAATTTTCCCTTTAAACTTAGATTGTGGGATCTCCACTCTTCTAGGTAGGGTTCCCATCATGGAAACTCAATACTTACACTTTATATCTTTATAGACCTTCGGTCAGTGGATCTGCTATGTTATCCTTTGATCAAACGTAATAAGTTGTGATAACTACATTTGAGAGCAGTTGTCTAACAGTATTGTGTCTACGGCGTAGGTGTATAGACTTACCATTATACATATCGTTTAGTGCCCTACCAATGGCACTCTGACTATCTCAATGTATGCAGATAGCTGGAACAAGCTTTGGCCAATTAGGAATATCCTCTAACAATTTTCAAAGCTACTTGGCTTTCTTAGCAGCTTTATTTAAAGCTATAAACTAAAATTCCATACTGAATCTGGGTATGAATATTTGCTTAGTGTATTACCAAGACACTTCTACTCCTCCTAACATGTAGACAAATCCACTTCTTGAAATTGAGTCTGTGGAGTCTGACATCTAGTTTGCATCACTATATCCTTCTAGTACAGTTGTATATCTTGTGTACAACAACCCTCCGTTCATAGCATATCTGAGATACCTTAGAACTCTTACAATAGTTATCTAACGGTTCTTCACCAAATTATGTGTAAACCTACTTAGCTTGCTGATTGCATGTGTTAGATCTGTCCTAGTGCAGTTTGTTAGGTACATGAGACTCCCGATAACCCGAGAGTACTCCAACTGGATGATCGTATCATTAGTTTTCTTAGCAGTATGTAAATTTACATCAATAGATGTCTTGGCGATATTTGTGTCGCCATTAATAAAAAAATTTAATACTTTCTCAATATAGTGTGACTGAGATAGTATAATACCTTCAGATGTTTGGAGAATCTTGATACCCAAAATAACATCCGCAAGACCTAGATCTTTCATGTGAAACTCAGATGAAAGCATCTTTTTGGTGAATGTAATCACATCATTGTTACTTCTAATGATTAACATATCATCCACATACAAACAGACAATGACATACAATGTCTCATTTCGTTTTACATAAACACATTTGTCACATTCATTGATCTTGAAACCATTTGAGATCATGAATCTATCAAATTTGTCATGCCATTGATTCAGTGCCTGCTTTATACCATATAAGGATTTAACAAGCTTACGTTTTTGTTTCTCCTTACCTGGAACTTCGTAACCCTCAGGTTGTTCATTTAGTTCTCCATTTTGAAAAGCTGTTTTTACATCCATTTGATGAATTGGGAGCTTTTATATCAAAGAAATAACAATTAACATTCGAATTAATGATATATTCATCACTAGAGAATATGTATCAAAATAGTCAAGTCTTTCCTTTTGACTGAAAACTTTTACAACAAGGCGAGCCTTGTATATTTCAATAGACCCATCGGTCTTTAGTTTCCTCTTGAATATCCATTTTCACCTGAGTGGATTATTCCAAGGAGGGAGATCAACTAGTTTACATGTGTGGTTTTGCATAATGGAATCTATCTCTTTGTTTATCGTTTCTTTCCAGTAAGGGGTATCTACGTTTGACATAGCCTCCTTGAATATTCGTGGTTTGTCATCTAGCATGTAAGATAGAAAATCAGGACCAAAAGACGAAGAGGTTCTCATCCTCTTACTTCTTTTTGGTTCTTTTTTATTTGTGAATGATTATTGATCTTGCTTTTTGGTTGGCAATGCTTCCTGATCTTTCTCTTCTTGAATTTCATCTTCTGTTCTTTTTAAGAAACCAGATTTTGGTGTTGTCTTGTACGAAAAAGTTGTTTCAACGAAATATGAATTTCTTGATTCAATCACCGTATTGACGTGAATGTCAACATGGCAAGATTTGTATATGAGGAATCTATATGCATCACTATTATGAGCATATCCAATAAAGATGCAATCGATGGTCTTTGGTCCTATTTTGACCATTTTTGGAGCAGGTATTGCTACCTTCGCCGAGCATCCCCACACTTTTAAGTATTTGAAGGAAGTTGGTTTTACTTTCCATAATTAATAAGTATTTTTATTAAACTTCTTGTGTGGTACCTTTTTAAAGATGTGGTTTGCCGTGAGCAAAGCCTCTCTCCACAAGTTCTGTGGTAACCCTGAGTTAATCAGCTATGCATTCGTCATTTCCTTCAACATGCAGTTCTTTCTTTCAATAACTCGTCTTGTTGGGGCGAATAGGGGGTCGTGATTCCTTGTTCAGTTCAAAACTACTCAAAAGGAGACACATACTCCTCCCCTACCAGTTCTAAGATTCTTAATCTTTATATTTAGTTGATTCTCAACTTCAGTTTTGTATTTCTTAAATGCTTCTAACGACTGATAATTACTTCAAAGTAAGTATATTTGACAATACCTTGTACAATCATCAATGAAATTTTTGAAATACTGATTCCCATTTCTAGTTTGTACAAATTTTAAGTCACGGATGGCACTGCAAATTAACTGTAAAGGTACCAAAATCCTTTCTGTAGATTTAAATGAGGTTTTGGTTAATTTTGACTCAACATATACTTCACATTCCTTTTTGAAAATTGAAAATCACATTAGGTAATAACCCGACGTTTACTAACTTATATGTTGAATCAAAATTAACATGTTCTAATCTATCGTTTCATAAATTAGGCGACTCAAGCATATAAACACAATCATAATTTTCATTTATTTATTTCTCGTTTACATATTAAATAGGTAACGCGGTCATTACATTCATCTTAAACGAACCATCGCAAATGTACCCTTTTCCTACATATCTTTCGTTCTTAGTTAATACAATTTTATCGGCTACATATACAAGTTTAAACCCAACCTTGCTAAGGAAGGAGTCGAAAACTATGTCTTTTCTAATTTCTTGAACATGGAGGACATTGTTCAAGGTTAGCTCTTTCCCGGAGGTAATATTCAGCAATATTTCCAGTACCTTGAACCTTTGAGGTGGCAGAATTTCCCATATACAAGATTTCTTTATTAGTAGCTTTTTTGTAGGCTTTGAACACAGATTTATCCAAGCACACATGTCGGTTGCTCCAATGTTTATCAACCATGTACTTGGCTTGCTAACGAGGTTGACTTCTAAGACTGTTGCAGCCAGGTTTAAATCGTCAATACCCTTGGATATTTCAGTCACATACGACAGACCACCCTTACCTTTCTTTTGGTCTCCTTGTGCCTTTTTGTTTCGACAGTATTTTGCACGATGTCCATGCTTTCTACAGTTATGACAATCCCCCTTGAATTACACCTTCTTATTGTTTTTATTATTTGATTGTCCTTGCCTCTTGCACATTTTGTTTTGGTTGGTCCTTTCGTGTTCCACAACATTTGCCTTGGCTTTATATGATCAAGGGTTAGTTGCATTTTCACCCATTCATCTGTCTTCCTCGATTTTTAATATAACAATTAGATCTTCAAGACTTATATGTTTGTGTTTGTGCTTGAGGTAGTTCTTGAAATATTTATACAACGGGGGTAGATTTTCCACAAGAGCACCAACTTGGAAACGCTTTACCAAATTCATACCCTCAAAGCTCAACTCATGAAGAATCAACTAGTATTGTTGTACTTGAAACATTAAAAGTCTTGAATCCACCATCTTGAAATCAAGGAACCTACCGATCACAAATTTCTTTGTGCCGGCATCTTCAGTCTTGTATTTTTTCTCAAGAAAATATCATAGTTGCTTGGCAGTTTTTATGGTGCAGTACACATTATATAAGAAATTCTCCAAAGCGTTTCGAATAGAATTCTTACATAATGAAATCGACCTCCTTATAATAATTTACCGCGTTGTATGTCTCATTGTCTAGAATGGGCCTAATTTTCAGTGTATCTTTCTTCAGAAATTTTGCCAAACTTAGAGTGGTCAGGTAGAATAATATCTTTTGATGCCACCTCTTAAAGTCAGAACCATTGAACCTTTTTGTCCTATAGATTGGTCCAATGGGTGTTGGTGCAGGTACACAAAAATCTGTTCTTGAGTTTTTACCCGTCTCAGGTTGCTTTTTCACTTTGTTTAGTATTTTTCTCCATATTCTACATGAAGCAGAAATCTAACATTAGTAAGCGAGAATTTTTTTTTGTATGTATATACAAGCCTAGAATTCAGAATAAGAGAAACGAAATAGAATGTAATATTCATGTTTTGTATACACAGACCCAAAAAATTTGTAAAAGTAAAGTTTATGAAACGAAAGGGAAACATTTTTTTGGTTTATACAACGTGAATTATAAATACCTTTAATTATTGTGTTTTATTTGTATAAACCTGTAAAAAATATAAAAACTAATGCAGAACTAAAATAAATGTAAATAAATAAATAACTTTACTTGTCGAGGCTCGGATTAGATTTGATATCTTTAAGGTATTTAGGCCACATACCAGTGTGTTACGTTTGTTTGCTTCAACTTTCAGGATACAACAGCAAAACTATTCAGAAGAAACGGACACACGAATACTACAGAATTTCAACGAACTTCCATTAAAAATGGTTGTAACATTAAAATTTGGAGTTGTGTCTTTTAAATAAAACACAAGTTAGTTAGTAAAATACATTACAATAGTAATAGATCCTTAGTAAAATACATTATAAATTTACTATTAGGCCAAACCCAATGTTAATTTAAGACTTACACATTAAAAAAAAAAGATTAGGCTTGACTCAATAGTAAATTTTCTTTCTTTCACTTTTACTATATATATAAATATATAAATAAATAAAATTTATTTATTTATTTAGTTTCTTTGAAAATTTATGACTGGTTTTTTTTAAGTCTCTAATTTTCTTATTTAGAGATAAATGCCTAATAGAACAATTATTTATAGAAAACATCCCCTTTATATTTTTATACCTATACTATCCTTATTATTAAATATATTATTTTATTTTTAATACAATATTTATTTTTAAATCTTAAACAAATAATAGGGTATTTCCACCACCACCACCACCACCACCACCACAACCATCACCACCTCCACCATCACAACCACCACCACCACTACAGCCACCACAACCATCACCACCTCCACCACCACAACCACCACCACCACCTACTACTAATTTCATCACACGCGTGCGTCCGTAAATTTTTTTTTTAAAATCGCCATAACTAATTCAAAAAAAAATTAGAAAATCAAAAAAATCATATTTGATAAATCAAATTAATATTTACGTCTATGATTTTTTTCGAAATTTTCTGAATTTTTTGATTTTTTTTAATTCGCATAACATGGAATTCCATGTTTTAAACATTGAATTTCGTGTCTGCGGAAAACAAATTCCTAATATCAAAACATGGAATTCCATGTTAAAAAATTCCATGCTCGGCGAATTAAAAAAGAGCCAATTAGAGATTAATGCCTATTAAAAAACTTATTTAAAAAAAGGTGCCTATAATAAGATTTTGTATAGATAACAGCACCATCCCAAACTACCCCTATAATTAACAATTAAAAAAAATTAGAAAAAAACAAAACAAAAACTAATAAACACACGCGCGCGTCCGTGAAATTTTTTTAAAATCGTTATAACTAATTATAAAAAAATAAAAAAAATAAAAAATTTATATATTTGGATAAAGCAAATTAATATTTACGTCTATAATTTTTTTCAGATTTTTTTGATTTTTTTGAATTTTTTTGAATTCTTTAATGGGGTAATTAGAGATAAATGCCTCCTTAATGATGCCTTTAATTTTTTTAAGCCTCTAATTTTCTTATTTAGAGATAAATGCCTAATAGAACAATTATTTATAGAAAACATCTCATTTATATTTTTTATACCTATAATATCCTTATTATTAAATATATTATTTTATTTTTAATACAATATTTATTTTTAAATCTTAAACAAATAATAAGGTATTTCCACCACCACCACCACAACCACCACCACCACCACCATCACAACCACCACCACCACTACATCCACCACAACCATCACCACCTCCACCACCACAACCACCACCACCACCACCTACTACTAATTCCATCACACGCGCGCGTCCGTTATTTTTTTTTTAAATCGCCATAACTAATTCAAAAAAAAAACAAAAACATCGAAAAAAATCATATTTGAATAAATCAAATTAATATTTACGTCTATGATTTTTTTCGGAATTTTCGGAAATTTTTATTTATTTGATTTTTTTTTTGATTTTTTAATTCGCAGAACATTGAATTCCATGTTTTAAACAGTGAATTTCGTGTATGCGGAAAACAAATTCCTTATATCAAAACATGGAATTCCATGTTCTGCGAATTAAAAAATTCAAAAAAATCAAAAAAATCAAAAAATTAAAAAAATTCTGAAAAAAAAATCATAAACGTAAATATTAATTTGCTTTATCCAAATATATAAATTTTTTATTTTTCTGATTTTTTTTAGAATTAGTTATGACGATTTTAAAAAAATTTCAAGGACGCGCGCGTGTATTTATTAGTTTTTGTTTTGTTTTTTTCTAATTTCTTTTTTTTTATTGTTAATTATAAGGGTAGTTTGGGATGTGACTGTTTTCTATAAAAAATCGTATTATAGGCACCTTTTTTTAAATAAGTTTTTTAATAGGCATTAATCTTTAATTGGCTCAAAGACATCAGTAAGGAGGCATTTATCTTTAATTACCTTTTTTTTTTTAATTTTTTATATAATTTTTAACAAAGCAGATATATTACGTTAATATTTATCATTAAATGAATATATTAATCAATTTATCATTAACCTAGTTAATCTTAGGAAAAATTTCATTTGACCAATAAATAATAATGACATGATACTAAATAGTGATAGTCGACAGGATGACTTAATATTTCTGTTTTTAAGAAAACACTGTGTTTTGTTTTCTCTATTAACTCTGTACTTTAGTTTTGCAATTGTATCCAATTACTAGATGGGTCCTCGGGTCGTAGGGCAAGAAGTTTGGTTTTGCGTACTTCAATTTTTACGTATATTTGTGTATCATTTTTAATTTTTGAGAATGTGTTCCTTTGGAATAGGGGAGAGCATGAGTCGGTTTTACCCGGTTTTGAGGTTAGGGTAAACCAAGGATAATATATTTCGGTTTAAGGAATTGCTAGAGTAACCCAAGGGTAGGGTAAAAAAAAGTTTACCCTCGGGTTAATTCGGTTTACCCTTCGGTTACCCTCGGTTTACCCTCGTTAGTCTACATTAGTCAAACTCTTTTTTAACGCATGAAAAAATTAAATAAATGAGAAAATTTGAAAACACTTATATCATTATACTTCGAAAGATCAAAAATACAATCTTGACATTAGAAACCAAAAAATCGTGAATCAAATACTTCAAATAAATTATGCATGTTTGGAATATCCGAGAAGCCAAATGAAATGACTTCTCAAATATACATGTTTTGTATTTTTTTTATTTACACGGTTTTTTGGTTTGGGTAACCCTAACCCAATAGTTTGGGTAATATATAGGTAAAATACATGGACCCGAAAAATCATAAGGTAACCCGATGGGTAAGGTTGGCCAAGGTAAAATTAACATATATTTTGGATCGGTTTGGTTAAACTTAACACGGTTTTTCGGTTTTGTTAAAATTTTGCTCACCCCTATTTTGGAACATGTCATTATATTTTTGCAGCATGAGCTGGTAGTATCTTATCTTGAAAAAATCATTTGATGCGTGTATTAAATTATATGCGAGGTAAAATCCAAGACACCAACCTCCTCTTACTTTGATCCACAAGAAGTAAATAAAAGAAGTAACCAATTCCAGTAACATCCCTATAGTGTCAACGATTTTTAAGCATAGTTACTATGCCAGACTCTAGATATCTCAACCTAAACCACACCCATTATTACGTCAAAAGTAATTACATAGGATAAAATTTTAAAGTAAAGTAAGGAGATGATCAATTATAGGGTTATGATATTCAATATATGTTCTAGAAGAAGTTGAACAAAACTAAAAAATTTAATTAGGTAATTTTATTTTAAGTAAATAAATTAAAAATTAATTTAAATTATATTGAATTAGTAAACTAGATAGTCATAAACTAGATAATACTAATAGACAATATAAGTAACTATTCATACGAGCATATTATCACGCATATAGAATGTGGAAAATAAATAGCGTAGTGAAAGAAAGATACACAATGATGTATAGTGGTTCGGTTTCCCTACTTTCACCACAGTGTCCACCTTAGGGTTTGCAAGATTCTCAACTAATCTTCGTATCTCTTCAACCCGGGTGAGATCACTAACTTGAAGCAAACCACTTGTGCTATCACAAACACATGAAACCAAGTATACTACCTATACTCACAATACTCTCTTAATATATTACAAAGGTTAGAATTAAGAGTAAGGAAAGTGTTTAAAGTGTGATACAATCTTTATGACTAACTCCCTAATGAGTAGATAGAACAATGTAGCTTGAATGTGTAGATATGACTTTGAATGCCTTTAAAATCTTCTTGAATGATGACAATAATTGCTCTTGAGATGGGTAGCTGGAGGGTGTAAGTTATGCCATCAATGAGCCCCATTTTATACCTGAAATATTCCACCAACGGTCACAAGACAAGTGTCTAACATATCTATTTTAAACCCAACGAAGACATGCCTTTTGTCTTGTTTAGTTGACTAGAAAAACCTACCCTGCGGTGTACCGCGAGAATTCCCTGTAATTCGTTTTCTTGTTGCGGGCACACTTGAGTCCGCGCCTGGTCCGCATTGATGCGGTGTATCGCGGTTGTGTTCTTAAAATACTAAAAAAATATTTTATGATGCATAAATAAATGTAAGGATGTATTTTACTAAGTATACAACTAATTGGGTTTAAAAAACAACTTTTAAGTATCAAAACACACCGATTAATAATTTTAGCTAACAAGAGATTTGTCGAATATTAAAACGAGATTAAAAACAAGATTAGGCCAACAATCTCTCCATTTTTTATGTTTGACAAATCGAAAACTTTTGAAATGGCAATAAGTACATTTCTAATCGAAAATCCCCCCTTAACCGAAGCATAAGAGTTTTAAGGATAAGTTAATTTTAAAAGCTCCCCCTTACGAAATGCATAAAGTTTTTATATCCACTTGAAAAAGTTTAAATAAAATTTCTCCCCCTTTGTCAACAACAAAAAGAAACGATGGAATTAGTTTTAGAAAGTATGGGGGTAAAATTGTAATTTTTTAACGTATAGGGACCAAAATACAATTTTTCAAAATAAATGGACCAAAATGCATTTTTTTTCAAAATAGATGGACCGAAAATGAAATTTTTAAATTTTTTTAAAGACCAAAAGATAAGGTTCTAATTTTAAGCTTTTCAAAGATAATGTGAATAAATGATAGGGACCAAAATGCAATTTCCAAAGTTTTAGGGACTAAAATACAATTTTCAAAGTTTGAGGGACTAAAATGAAATTGTAGGAATTAAAAGGGATAAAGTGCAATTTCACCTATAATATCAAGAAAAAGGTTAGCAATGCAATATCACAATAAAAGATAATATCCAAAATACTTAATAAAATATGAATTCAACAATGTAATAATCCAACCACAAAACACTTAAAAACAAGGTTCGAAAGAAAACAAACAAATAACATAAAAATAGAACATAAAGACAAAATAGAATCAACGACGGTCACGGGGAGAATGGATACGAGAATGACGACCGGTGCAAGATATCTTATTTTTATAGCAACAACTTTTTGCTCCAAATCCTCAAGCTTTTGACACACAAAAATTATGAATTATTCGATACGGGACAAGGAGGAGAAAATATCACCGGTAGAAGGATGATGAAGCGGTATCAGGATTGTGTACGGGATTTTGTGGGGCCTGGGTAGGTAGAAGACCAAGACTATCAAATTCCGGACCTTTGGTGGCTTCATTAGCGGACAAAATCCTTTGTTGAAGAGATGTATTGGGGATACAACTAATTTGAGATACCGACATATAGGAGTTACTGTAAATCACAAATTTCATGCTCTTGATCGTCAAGTAATCAAAAGCCCACACATTTACAAACGACTTAACATGTGTACCTCTGAACGGGATTCCCTTAATAGAAAGTAAATGGGAAATAAACATACCATACGTGACCTTCACCTTTGTTTCCCTAGCGTGATTCATTCACTTGAACATAATAGAGGCAAGATTGATAGGCTCCTTGTCGAAGATGAGGAAAAGGAGGTAAGCCTCGTAAGGGATCACTTTAGCATCGTCCTTATCCTTAGGTATTACCTCGTGATCAAGATCTTGTGAGCGATGATGAAGTCGGTGTCAAAATTCCTAATTTTCCAAACACCATTACCCTCGTGAATCACCATACGACTCTCGATGAAATCATCAACGCTATTTTGTTCGATGATATCAAGGCCTGAGCCATCCCATTTATTAGACCAAAAACCCCCCAAAACCTTCATTATAAAGCCCAAAATCCTCACAAAAACCATCGAGAGACAAACAAATAATAACACCCAACTCAAGACTGGATTGTAGTAAGGGAACATTCATAACTAAAATTTAAGTAAAACTCCTCTACCTAATCTACTGCAATCTTATCACTTTAGTGTGTAAATAAGTGATAAAAACGTTAGGGTTCGAACAGAGACATGAGGGAGTTATCACCGGTAGGAAAAGTACTAACTTTGACGACTCTACTCGGAAGCACCTCAAAAGGGCTGAGCTCAGGTGGCGGTGATAGAGAGCGGCGCGGCGACGGCGGGAAGAGGAGTCGCCTACGGTTCGTGGTGCTGTAATAGAGCTTTGAATTTTAGGAGCCATTAAAGAAGCTTGGTAGATGGACGATTAAGGAGAGTGATAGAGAAGAGGCGAGAGGCAAGAGAGAGATAGGGTTGCCGGGAATCGCAAAGAAAACCCTAGCAGGCTTTTGAAGCGCTAGAAACCCTAGAGTGCGGTGTACCGCGGATCCGTGCGGTACACCGCACAAAATCTCCTTCTTGAACGAGAAAGTGGGCCAAAAAGGGATTTTTGAAAATTTGCTAATATTTTTAAAAATACAAAGTGACCCCTATCGAATAAAAAGAATAAAAATGATTTTTTTTTTGTTTTAAAAGGCTTTAAGAAGTAACAAAAATGATATATATATATATATATATATATATATATATATATATATATATATATATATATATATATATATATATATATATATATATATATATATATATATATATATATATATATATATATATATAACTTTCTGTTTTTAAAAGGTAAAAAGGATAAAACGAAATAAAAGTGATTAAAAAAATTCCAAGATATTTGAAAAGCATTTAATTAGAATCTTTTTAAAAGAATTTGCATGACAATTTTACAATGAATCTTTTCAGAAAGATCTTGTGGAAGAGGTTTGGTAAAAATATCGCTAGTTGGTTTTCTGAATTGACAAATTCAAGCAAGTTATCTCCTTTTTTTAGTGTGATCACGAATACAATGATGTCAAATCTCTAATGTGTTTGTTCTAGAATGTTGAATAGGACTTTTTGTAAGATTTATTGCTAGTGTTATCACGACGAATGGGAACACAATCATACTCTAGGCTAAAGTCTATCCAGGCGTGTTTCATCCAAAGGATTTGAGTCACACAATTTCCGGCCGCGATATGTTCGGCTTCGATAAAACAACACTATTTTGTTTTCTACTAGACCAAGATACAAGGGATTGACCTAAAATTGACAACTACCACTAGTGCTTTTTCTATCAAGTCTACAACCCGCATAGTCGGGATCCGAATATCCTATTAGTTCAAAAGATGTGAATCATTTTTTTCTTTTTTGTTTAAATTATATAATTTTTGTTATATTTTGTATTAGTAGTATTGAGTGTTTTATTTTTTTTATTTGGATCATAAGTTATAATAATATTAGGTTTTGGATTGTTTATGGTAAAATAGTTTAGGGAATTTTGTGAACTATTTAGATATCGTAAGGCAATTTTTGGCAACTTATTATGATTGTAGGGACTACGATGTAATTTAAATAATAAAATAGGGACCTTGGTGAACTATTTAGTTGAGCATTTCAGTAATTTATTATAATGGTAGGATCTAAAATGTAATTTACATATTTTGAGAATAATAATAAATTGTTCAATTTAATTTAGATAATTAACACGTCAATGGACAAGAGTTGGGTTGAATAAAAGAATTTTTTACGAGGCAATATATTTTGGGTATATTAGAGTTTATTGATTTTGCAAGAAAACAAACAGATCTAGTCGGTAAAATATTTTGGCTGTGTAATCATTTTTTTAATATCGAAAGTTTTCAATTGACAAAGTTCGAGGGCATCTTTTTCAATGGGATATTTGGTCATCGTATGAGGTTTGGACGAAACACGGGGAAGAAGTAGTAATTCCCATGAATGAACTAAATGAAGATAATGTAATGTTAAATGTGTTTGATGATTTGGTACCCACTATCAAAACTGGCAGGCACTCCGGTGACATTGATATACGTGATGAGAATCTTAATGAAAATGGTCATGGGTCTTTCGACGCGTTGTTCAAGGAAATAGAGATAGATTTGTACCCTGATTGTATTAAGATGAGTTCTTTGGATTTCGTACCAAAGCTAATGCATGAGAAAGTGAAGAACAAGTGGACAAACACCTCTTTTACCGAACTTCTTCAATTTTTGGGTCGTGTTTTTCCTGAACCTCATAATTTGCCTGATTCTTATGCCGGTTGCAATAGGATACACCCCGATCGACACGTGTTTGAATGATTGTGTTTTGTATTATAAAGAGAATGAAAATCTTGATAAATGTCTAGTTTGTGGAGAATCAAGGTGTGACCCGAAAAAGTGGAAGAAAGTATAATATAAGAAGTTGTGTTATTTTTCGATTGCGCCTAGGTTGCAGAGAATGTATGCTTCAAGGCACACCACGAAAGATATAATTTGGCACCATACATGAAAGAGTACCGACGAAGATGTGTTGCTTCATCCCGTCGATGGTCATAGTCGGAAAACATTTAACGAGAGGAATCCTGAGTTTGCTAGTGAATCACATAATGTACGTCTTGGTTTGTGGATTGATGGTTTTTGTCATTTCTTCATGCAAAACAACACATATAGCATGTGGCCAGTTATACTGACGATCTACGACTTACCGCCTTGGTTATGCATGAAAGAATTCACATTTATGCTTACTCTGTTGATTCCGGGTCCTCGTTCACCTGGAAAGGACATGGATGTATTTCTCCGTCCTACTATAGATGAGTTAAAAACGTTATGGGGTACGAGGTTAGTTACATGGGATGCGCATATGAAGAAGGAATTTGAAATGAAGGTTAGTTTGTTGTTCACAAAAAATGATTACTCGACTAGATCGTACACTTCAGGATGGTCGGGTCAAGGCTACTTAGCTTGTCCCGAATGCATGGAATATACTCTTTTCGTGCGGGTTAATAATGAGTTGTTTATTTTGATCACAGACGGTGGTTATCTCTGAACCATCTTTATCGGAAAGACGCATCTTCATACACAAGAGTCGATAATAGGTCCCCGCCTAGGAAACGTAATCCCGCAGATATTTAGATGCAGTTAGATGGGTTACCGATGGTGTATCTAGGAAAACACAAGGATTTCGGTGGCAAGGTTGCAAAAAAAATTGGGCCTCGTGAGTCAAATTGGAAGAAAAGTGTATATTCTACCGTTTATCGTATGTCCGTATTGGTCGGAAAACTTGTTGAAACATAACATTGATGTGATGCATTGTGAGAAGAATGTGTGTGATGCTCTACTCGGTACAGTTGTGGGTTTAGATGGGAAAGTTAACAAAGATAACATGAAGGCGAGGAAAGATTTGGAAGCCATGGGTATCAGGCAAAATTTGTGGTTATTTGTGGATTCACGAGGTAAAACCATACTACCACGTGCAAAGTATGCGATGACAACAAATAAGCGACGAGTATTTCTAGATTGGTAGAAGGTGCAAAAGTTTCCCGATGGTTTCGCTTCTAGCTTACAAAACAAAGTTCAGAGTGATTTGGGAAAGATTATCGGTATGAAATCACATGACTGTCATATTTTGATGCAGTTTCTATTCGTGGCTAGTATTCCAGGATTAATTGACAACAAATCGATTAGCGATAAAATTATTGGGTTGTGCAACGTGTTCAGATGTTTGTATGAAGAACATGAGTAAAAAATAATTGGAATCCGGAAAGTCTAAAGTGGTCGAGCTCATGTGCAAGTTGAAGATTATTTTTCCTCCCACTTCTTTTGACATTATTGTCCACCTTGTTGTGCACTTGTACGAGGAAGCTTGGTTAGGAGGCCCAGTTCAGATGCGTTGGATTTACCCGTTTGAGAGGTACTTGAAGAAACTCAAGGAATATATTCAAAATCCGGCCAGGCCAGAGGGTTCAATTGCCGAGGCATACGATATAGAGGAAACAATTACTTTTATATCTCACTACCTTCAAGAGAAAAGTACAAAATTAAACAATCCGGGTAGATACGGTGAGATGATTCCTGAACCCAAGGAAATATCAGTGATTAAGAGCCAGTGCAAGGCGATTGGTAAAAATTTGTTTGGTTACTTACCAGTCAAAGAGAAAGAACACGTCGATCGATACATCCTTCATAATTGCCATGAGAACCAACATTATATGATATAAGTAATTTGAATTAAAATTATTTTATTTAAATATCATATTATTGATTGTTAATACTATGTTTTTTTTGTTTAGGGAACACAAGTCCTCACTTTAGCCCCTTGATATAGAGAGAAAACACCGAGAGCAGTTTTGTTGATTGTTCACGACAAAGGTATACAAGTTACTAATTTTCTCAATTTAATTGACTTTATTTCAATTAATAACTGATGTCATGTGTAGGTGTATTTAATGCACGTAGCTGGTGATCCCCTTGCTACCGAAGAATTGCTTTTGTTGTCCAACATGTCTAATGGCGCCGTATATCGATATGATTCTTGCGTTGTGAACAGGGTCAAATGGGTTACACGTGACACATGAGAAAAGAGAGTAACTCAAGATTACGGAGTTTGTACCATCACAGGTGGGTTAGATTGTTCTCCCTCGATAATTTGTTTTGTAGTTGGGTGTTTGTTTATAAACTATTTATTTCGTACTATCACGGGTGGAGATACTTTTTACGGTGAGTTGGTCAAGATTGTTGAGGTTGAATTCACCGGCCGGTGTTTAGTTGTGTTGTTTGAGTGTAAGTGGTATCACACCGACGTAAAAAAGAAACTGCGAAAAACAGAACATGGGACAACAATGATCAACACAAGTTATTTTTGGTGGACTGAGGAACCCTACATCTTAGCAACTCAAGCAAAAAAGGTCTTTTACATTGATCAAATTAACACAAGTAAGGCGGAAAAGGGGTGGAAAGTTGTTTGGGAAGTGAACAACCGACACGATTGGAGTCTTGAATTATTTTGGTGCAAAATCGGTTTCCATTGGTCCAGATCCGATTGACATTCCACTGGCTTATACGAACTTGGATTCATAATACCCGCTATTACATCTGACTTCGGGAAAAGGGATAGAGATCGATCTTTCGATTTTTCACCTTGTACCAGAAACCGTTGTTGAGGTCGAGGACGATGTATATGATGACACGTTAAACCAGTATAAGACTGATGAGGAGACTATATATGTCGATAGCGATGATGAACCCGTAATAGTTGATGATGGGGACGAGACTGATTAGTTCTTTAACGAGTTTTTACTATTTTGTCATATTTTCGAATTAATTTGGTTTTCTTTTTTGAATTGTAATTTTTTGGAATGTTATTAGTTTTTGACTTGTGTTTGTTATTATTTATTATTTAGAAAAAATATTTTAGTATAAATATTTTAGTGCATATAAAGTTAAAAATAAAAAAAATAAAAAATAAAAAAATTAGCGAGGACATTGCCCTCGCTAAAGAGTTTCCCCCAAAATTTTGGACACACGTAAGGCGGTCTAAATTCCCTCCTGTTCAATTGGTCAATCTTTAACGAGGACTATGTCCTCACTAAAGACCTTATCGTAAAATATAAAAACCCCACTGAGGCACTCTTCTTCTTCACTTCCTTCATCAACACCATTAAAACCCTCCCCAAAACTCTAGCAACAGTCCAGCGAGCCACCACAAGGATAAAAAACCAACTAATATCAACATTTAAGGTAATAATTTCAAGTTTATTTATTTTTTCATCCAATTTTTTTTAAAAGTTTGATAACTAACTTCTTGTTTTTGCTTTGTGGTTCTCATATATCAACAAATTAACAACTCTTTTCGGCATTTAAGGTATGTAATCCAACCAATTATTTTATTTTTATTTTTTTCCTATTACTAGAAATTATTAAATTTCACCTTTAATTTAAGATTCTTTGTATTTCCGAATTGTTGTAGTGATTAGTGTTTATTAAGTAGTTACTAAAATTGTAGAAAAAACTTGTTTAGGAGGTGATTTAATTTTGTAACTTTTTGCAATTTTTTGGAAATTATTAGAATGGAATGGTAAGTTTAGGGTCTTAGTGGAATTTAGATAATGTAGAAATAAACTCTAAGGGATTTAGTATAATTAATAGAAACTTTGGGTGTAAAAATGAAATTTATAAAATTTTAGGAGTTAAAATGTAATTGTATAAAACTTTAGGGCCTTAGTGATTTTTTAGGTAGTTTTGGGGCTTTAGTGTAGTTAAAAAATAACTTAGGAATAAAAATGTAAGTAATAAAATTTTAGGGGTTAAAATGTAATTTTTTATAAACTTTAGGGCCTTAGTGACTTTTTTAGATAATTTAGGGTCTTTAGTCTAATTAAAAAATAAATTAGGGGTAAAAATGTAATTTATAAAACTTTAGGGGTTAAAAATATAATAAGTTAAACTATAGGGCCTTAGTGACTATTTTAGATAACTTAGGGGCCTTAATGTAATTTAAAAATAATTTAAGGGTTAAAAACATAATTTATAAAATTTTAGGGGTTAAAAATGTAATATGTTAAACTCTAGGGCCTTAGTGACTATTTTAGATAACCTGGGAGCCTTAATGTAATTTAAATATAATTTAAGGTTAAAAAATGCAATTTTTAAAACTTTAGGGGTTAAAATTTTAATATCTTAAACATTAGGGCCTTAGTGACTATTTTAGATAACTTATGGGCCTTAGAGTAATGTAAAAAAATTAGGCGTTATAATGAAATTTATAAAACTTTAGGGCCTTAGTGACTATTTTAGATAACTTAGGCGCCTTAATGTAATTTAAAATTAATTTAGGGGTTGAAAATGTAATTTATAAGATTTTAGGTGTTAAAAATGTAATAAGTTAAACTTTAGGGCCTTAGTGACTATTTTAGATAACTTAGGCACGAAAGCCAAGGGGTACGACGATACTTGCATCTGTCGTCAAGGCGATGCAAGAATACGGAGGAAAACTACCGGCGGAGTTTTGCATGTATGACAACACGTGGAACCCAGACTCGGAGTTTAGGCATCATGTGAGTCAGGTTATTAACCTGACTATCCACGAGACGATTCCCACGTTGTTACGAGAACTGGGGAAAAGTCATCACCGAAGATTAGCTTAAGATCGTGAGACGATTGGGGGTAAGTTGACTATACTTAAACGTTTTCTTTATATCCTTGGAGTTCAATATAAATTATAGTGAATTTGGTTTATTTGTGAGCAAGACTTTTTCAGGTCGAGCAGTAGATAGGTCCAGAGTATTAGCCTAAGATCCAAACCACGCTGACCACAAAAACCGGTTGAAGAATTTTTTTACGGTTCTGATAGATGGCCGGAAGAGCATACCCTAGAGAATTGGGAGAAAACGCTTAAGATGTGGGACTCGGAGAGGTGTCAGGTAATTAATGTAATTTACAATTTTAAATAAAATATTCTCTTTATAAACTACATAGCTTTCCTTTGTTCTGTTTTGTTTAAAAACTAGCACCAAGCTTCAGTGAATAAGGATAATAGGAAACTGCAACAAAACCCGAGCGGGGCGGGTTCTATGACTTACACGCGGAAGAGGACTTCCATGATTATGGTAAGGAATTCATTTAAATAATTCTAAATAGTTATCTAATTGACTATTTGACTAAAACAGGAGGAGGATAAAATAAGACCCCTCGATTTACCCCGGGTTAGGAATCATCGACACAAGAGTTGCCTCTTTCCCGAATAGGCATCTTCTTTGGAGAAATTGGGTGTGACAAGAAAAAGCTCGAGTGGAGGAAAAAGTCGCATGAGCGAGCAGATGTAAGTTTTGAAATATATACGCTGCCATTTATACATAAAATTTTAAATTTAATATTTAATTTATGGAACAGGATGCACTAAGGGCCATTCTGCGAAACATTGTCCAAGAATGTCAGAGTCAAACTGACTCTTCATCGCCTTCACCCTCCTTATCGCAACGGGGGCAAGTGGATGCGGTCCTAGAGGTGGCTCGCTTGGGGATAAGAGACAGGACGCGCTACTGGATCCCTAGAGTTGGACACCTGCTTCTGGCCAAGCTAACGAGTACTAGTGCTAATACAGATCCGGTCAGCGATAAAATGTTGAGGGGCTTCCAGTGGATGATGACAGCCCTTAACGAGTTCCTTGTCTCCATAAGCAAGGACCTTATGCCACATGACATGTCTCGATCCTCGACCTCCATAGCTAGCACTCACCCAGGAAGGAGGCGATCGACGCGCGGATGAGTGGGCCATCGCGTTACTTAATCGGTGCAGGGCCAAACGTGGCTTCGAGGAGGTTGTGCCTCCATCCGAGACTCCAGCCGTCGGTACTTCCGATCCCGCTCGAGCCACTCCTTTTGCTCCTCCTTTGCTGATCCTCCTTCTACTGCTCCTACTGCTGATCCTTCTACTGCTCCCTCTACTAACCGGCCATTTAGGCTTATGGACGAAGGTTATAGTTCAGATGAAGATACTCCTACACTATAGTTTATACTTTTTTCGACTACTTATGTAAAGTTTGACTTTTTGCTGACTTTTTTTTATTGTTAGTACGTTTGACTTTTTGTTGATTTTTTAGTCATCTGTTCTCGTTTCTTATATAAATTGGGTTTATTTCAATTTTTGGCTTTATTATAGACAATATCCAATTAATACCAAAAAAATAACCAAAAACAAAAGCAAAACAAAAAACAATTTAATTTTTTTTTAAAACAATGTAGCGAGGACTTAAGTCCTCGCTTAAGAAAGTCACCAAGTTCTTGCTAAAGACACCAAGGTCAAAGGCGAGGACTTTTTTCTCGCGAGAAACTCCATCTTTTGCGACGAATTCTTCGTTACAAAAGACCCTATCTTTAGCGAGGACAACTAATCCTCGCTAAAGATAGATGGGCTCACGCGGGACACGCAAATGTCATTGCGTAAATGGTCTTTAGCGAAGACATGTCCTCGCTCAAGATAAAATTAACCTTTTGCGTCGACTTTTAGAGTCTTTTGCGAGGACAAGGCGCATAGTATTGCAATGGTACTTGACCAACTATTAATCTTAGTATCAGGGTTCCTTAAATTCCTTTTTTTCCAAGATTTCATCCAACCATACAATCCTTAATATTTATAAGCGTTATATATTGTTCCCTTTTCAGAAGATACAGAAGAGTGAGAACAAATGGATTTTTCAGTGACTTCATGGATCCCTGAACTGGTATGAAATATCTGCTTAATCTCTTAAATCTAAAGCTTAGATATATATTCTGTATTCACTTTCAATATCTTAAATCTAAAGTTTAGATTAGATATACATTCCTGTATTCACTTACATGAATATCAGTTTCAAGTTACTTAGAATTTTCTTTAAAATTGATCCCTATTGTTGATCTCTATTTCGTCAAAATAATATGTTATTACCTATATATTTGATGTGCCGCAAAAACATATATGATACACAAGGTTGAGCAATGTTTTAGTAGTTTGTAGCACCTTTTTACTACTATGAGTGTTAATCGTGAGATCTTAGGATCATTTCGTCAAGTAAATTTAAAAGAATTAAGTAGTATGGGTCGGATGTCATACTCGTCGTTTTCTTTTATATATATATAACATGATAAAAGTGTCTAAATGATGGGTTCAAATGTCTTTCATTTCAACATTACGATCAATAATAAGTAAAATTTAGCTTGATAGCTTTGCATTCTTGTTAACTTTAGTTCTTGCTTTTTTTTTATTAGACTTACTAATATGCATTTATTTGTATACTTTCTTTTGGTTTGATACACGGTTGTATAAAAAATTTGAAATTGTACAAGGTACAAATGCAAAAACATAAAGTAGTAGATCATGTAAGCGTTTATCACTATTAGTGCAAGTCTTTAATAAATCCATGTGTTATCTTGAACTTTTTACGCTTCAGATAATAATAAAAATTCAAGTATCTTGAGAAACATTCCTGACATAAAATAAAAAAGTAAGGTGATAGGGTTTCACATTGTCTTAATCATTTTCATTCTTTGAAAATTCCATGAATTTCGTCATTGTTTACAACTGAATAAGGTGTAGTAATACAAATTAGATTCCAATTTATATACCGAAATGGAAACTTCAGCTCTTTTAGTACCTCATGAAGGAAACCTCGTGAAATTGAATTATATGTTTTACGCAATCAATTTGATTGAACAATTTGGCGAGCTACTATTGCCCCCTTCTATAACATTATCGGGCATAGAGGCGAAGCCACTTATGGGTAGGGGGGAGGGGGCATGCCCCCCCCTCTCTGATTTTTCAAAAAAAAAATTATATTAACAAAAAGAATCATAATTGTAAGCTTTGGTCCTTCTGATTTTTATAAATTGTTTTTTTGGCTCCTTAATTTTTAAAATTTATATATTCGACCTATAATTATTTATATATATAGATATTTTTTTATTATAAAAAATGTTATTTCCTATAATAGAAATTTATAGGGTAATAATTAAAATGAAATTATTATAGGAACTTGTAATGCAATCGTAAGGGACCGATAGTGCAAGTTTGTATAATATAAAGACATATTTTGCAATTTATGCATAATATATGGACCTATGGTAAAAGAATCTTCTGGTTCTTTTAAGTAGAAACCAAGTAATTTATCTATTATTCGACATATCATTATTGTCACTAGGTGACCAAGTCGATTGTTTAATAATACAAAGTTATTTGGATTGTGACTTCTCTTCTTTTGCACAATGTGCGTTTCAACTACTCGAATCTGTAAATTATACAACCCCAAAAAAATAGCAGATTTTATTTTCATTAACACTTCTGGTAAGACTTTTAGGAAATAATGCAAAGATATACATTGTTACGGACACTTTTGGTTTATATAAAATACTAATTTCAGAAAATATCCTTTAAATTTAGTAAATTTCTTTGAGATTTACTTAAAACATAATTCGCCAATTATGTCAACCACACGGTAACATAACTTTTGGGCAGGCAGAATATTTTAATTCACAGACATTATATAGTTCCACATTATCGATAATATTCATGACTATCATTTCGCGATGGCTTATTTACCGTGACATTTTACTTTCAGGATATTCCTTATTATTCCACTTTTGGTGGTAATGATTTTTTTTCTTACCTTAACTTCGTCTGGAGTTCGGGTCACCAAGATATTAATTCCAGACACATTGAAAGACATTGCATTTTCTTCCATAAACACACTTCCATTCACTTCAAGGAATGATTTTTAGATAATAAAAACAATATTTAAGTCACTCAATTATTTCCATTACCAGGTCAATTTTTATATAAGTTGAAAAATGATGCATTTGCTAAAGAGAATGTGATTTTATTCTCTCCATAAAATAATTTCTAATCAGGGAATACAATATTAACCCACTTATTTTTTATCCATACGTCTATTTATTTATATTGTGAAAACGGTTACATTCACTTCATGGAATGTAGCTCCATTCACTTCGAGGAATAAAACGTTATAGTTTACAAGATAATGTAATGTTAATCCTTAATATTGGGATAAAACTCTACTTACGATATTACTACTTCAAGATTATTTCCATGATATAACATGTGTAAAAGCTCTTAATATAAAAAATTTCAAAAATAATACTACCTACAATAATATCTGCTTCAGGAGAATAGTTATATACCCTTGAATAATTATGTATCCCGTTTTTCTTTTGTATTATCATGAAAATAATTAACGTCGTCTTTTTCGATTGCTTAGCTTCTAATTTTTTTCCACGATAAATGTTGTTGTCATCACCTCTCTTTTCCTTTACTTAACAACAATACTAGTAAAATAAAATCATATATACACATAAAAACTATATGTACTTTACGAAAATATACCCGCAAAGCAAATTTTGCAAAACTATCATGATTTTCAACCTCATGTGGAGTTATGATCACCACCACGCTCATTTCAATACACATTAGAAGACGTAGCATTTTGTTTCAAGAAATGCAGTTTTACTCACTATAATGAATAATTTTAGCCAGAGAATACAATATTTAATTGTATTTAACCTTACTAGTTTTGTTTACATGTCCATTTCCAAAGAGATTGAAAAATTCAACAATCGTTACAAGGAATGCAATTCCATCCACTACATGGAATGATTTTGATCCAGAGAATGTGATTTTATTTAATCAAATTTTGTCACCACAATGTTTATTTTATACGCGTTCGAAAGTTTTTGCATACGTTTAGGGAATTTAGTCCTTATTACTTCAAGAAATAATTAATGTAAATGGAACACAAATTATGATATTTATATCAATAATTCATTACTTTTATTGCTTACAAGCCAAACAATATCATAGTATTTTTAAAAACCTTTATTCGCGCTATAGCTACTTCAGGAGGATATGCGTGATATGATACAAGGAGACATGTATTTGTTCCACCAGGTAATATTAGATTTACCCGTTTGAAATCGTCACTTAATTTAGTGATACCTGAAATTGTGCTAACATTTCATTTTTGTCCAATTTACTAACAAATTATTAGACTATCTAAATGGTAAGATTATAAATATTTACAACGGAGGGTGCAGGTTTGAAACCTTTATCATGCAAACTTTGCACAAATTACATCAAAAGATGATGCACTTCATAAAGTTATCTAGTTCAACTTATCTCCTCCTAATTTTATGTACTTTTTATGAATGAAATCATTGTGTTACATATGACACAATTCGTTTCTTAAATATCCATGATATCTATATGATTTTTTTTAATCTATAACATTTTTTTTTTCAAACCCATAAATTTGAATTAAGACTTCAAGGTTTTGCAATTCTTTTAGATTTCGAGCTAAAATTTATTCTAGCCTTCAAGCCTTTTATAAATTCATATACGTTACGAGTCTTTAAATTTTAGTCCAGATTTCACTCATAAAAAATTCGACCTAGGCTTTGGGCCTTTATAAAAATTAATTATATTTCAAGTCATTAAAATTTGATCTTGACTTCAATTTAGATAATTTGTTCAATACTTCGGGCATATAAATTGTGTTCTAGACTTCGGGTCTATGAAATTTGGTATATGTGTCCGACATACAAAATTCGATATAGGTTTCGGACTAATAAAACGAGTCTTATGCTTTCGGCATACAAAATATGATCCAGACTTCAAGCCTGTAAAGTTTCTTATATGCTTTTGGCAATATATATTTTGTATATATTTCAATATAGGTTTTGAGTCTATATAATTTCTCTTATGCTTTCGGACTTTCAATTTGTTGTAGGCTTCAAACCTATAAATTTACGTATATGCTTCTGGCATGTAGCATTTGTTGTAGGCTTCATGTCTTTATTCACTTCAAGAAAATATAATTATTCAAGAATTCAATATCATTTACTTCGGTGAATTGAGAGTAATAATTTATAATCAATAAAATTCTCTTCAAGAGATGAATGAACGATTTTTTTAGAAGTTAAATTTCATTCCTCGATTATTTTGTGGAAATTGTAACAAAATTGATATAGGCTTCAAGCCTTTAGATAATATTATTATACTTTGGGCATATAAATTGTATTCTAAGTTTCGAGCCTATGAGAACTGTTTTATTTTCCGGTATATAAAATTCATGATAGGTTTTCGGCCTATAAAATTTGTTATATCCTTTTGACATATAGAATTGTAGAGTATATCTTTCAAGAATTATTTGTAAAAGACAAATTATATATATAGCCTAGCGCTTATATGCTAACAATCTACGATCTAAGGACTCAAGTTCAA
Source organism: Nemophila menziesii (assembly GCA_029959085.1). Lineage (NCBI taxonomy): Eukaryota > Viridiplantae > Streptophyta > Magnoliopsida > Boraginales > Hydrophyllaceae > Nemophila > Nemophila menziesii. The sequence continues at coordinate 139,737,537 of JARWIR010000001.1, read as the reverse complement.
ATCCTCCATCTTACTCAAAGTTTCATAAAATACTTTTTTTTTTTGGGATGATGAATTAATCTACATAAAACATCATCCTATACTAATCGAAATTAAGACTTCGAGTCTACAACTTTAATCTTAACTTCGGTTTTTTGAATTTTATTAAGGGTTCAAGCCCTTTAAAATTAAATATTAGTTTTAGGCCTTATAAAATACATATAGGCTTCTGGCCTTAAAAAATAATTACATATAGACTTCCGGCCATCGGAATACATAAGCTTCAAAAAAAAATCACAAACACTAAGTTTTGCTTAATAAGAATAAAATGAAAAGTTACAAGCTATTAATCGAATAAAGACATAAAATTTAAAAAAAAAATTGTTATTTGAACATAGACAATCTACTTTGTCAATGAATGATTTTAACTTCTACGCTATTCTACTACGCTTTAGAGAAAGAAACTTATTCGTGCTGATAACGTGTTATAAACTAAAGAAAGAAGAGATGCAACATAGAGAGAGAATTGTATGATCTTGTATTCCAACATCTAGTCTTCTTACAAATAAATGATCATATATTTATAGAGAAAATGCGACACTTCATTTGCCACAATAAATAGATAAATTAAACTAAGTCCTTTAAACATCCACCATAAATTAAGTATAATTTATTCATAAGACTCACTACTTATTTTAATTTTTATGGTGCCTTGCAAGTGAGATTTTTAATTAGTTTAATTTAAAAACATTAGTTCTGTTATTTTTTCATTTACTTTTTACTTTTCAACCTTTCAAAGCATTATATATTGAGACAGAAAACTTTGCAAACACTTATTTTTACGAAAGTTGCATTATCTTATTTGACATCATTAGACTATGTTATTCTATTGATGTAATTTATTATTGGAATAACTATAAGTTGGAATTATAGTTGCTCTAGAAATTAAAAATAATATTGAAATATTAATGAACGAATTAGAAAGTAAAAAAATAAAAATAAACAAAATTACATATAAAATCATAAATAAGAAATATATTACGATATTTTATATAATGCTATAGTTTAAGTAAAGATATTGAGAAAAAATATTCTTCTACAATATGGCGGAGAAAGGCATACATATTCTTATCGGGTGATCGTCGACGCAGAATTGACAAACAAAGTTGACATGTGGACTCTTTCATACATAACCACGGTGTCAAGTTGTAGACGGTCAATATAATTGTCCACGTGATGTATGAGTTGTTCTACATAGAAAATGAGCAAACATTATCGATTCCTAGGCCCAAGAATACATTTCGAGTTTCACCGAAAACTCAAGATGTAACTCTACAATTCTCTTCCAACTATCACCATCAACATGATGACGTAACACACATGGATCGGTATTCTTTCCGGTATGGTGTCAAATCATGTCTTTGGCGGTGTGCCTCAAAGCATATATTCGCTGCAATCTACACACAGTTAGAAAATAACGGAGTTTCTTATGTAGAACTTTCTTACCCTTCTTCGGATCTTATCTAGATTCGCCACATATTGAATAATATATGGTATTCATTCTCTTTGTAATACAGAACACAGCCGTTCAAGCAAACATCAATCGTACTATATCCAGTTCCCATACTTTTCGACCTTTTGTTGCACTTCTCGTAAGAAGGCAACGTATGACCTCCGGGCAAAAACATGACACAAAAATTATAGGAGTTCGGTAAATGAGGTATTCGTCCACTTGTTCTTCACCTTCATAGACATTATCTTGGCAATGGAATTTAAAGAACAAATTACCTTAGAACTGAAGTATAACTCGGTCTCCATTTCCTCGAACAAAACTTCAAAACTCGCTCGACTTGTATGATTCTCGTCTCTCATCTCGGTGTCACCTGAATGACCTCCAACATCGTAAGCGAGTCTCAAAATGTCACACACACTCATCATTTCATCTACTACTATTTGGGCAGTGTTACTTGCGTGTATTTCTACTTTTTACCGTGCTTTGTCCAAACCTCACACGTGGACAAAAAACCATATTTTAGAACGTGTGTCCTAACCTCATGGATACGGAATTTTTATTATTCGAATAATGATTACAACGACAAAACACTAAACCATTAATACCAACTTATTTTTCCACAAAACCAATAAATTATTTCAAACCATCAATGCACTCCAGGTTAACCCAACGGTTAGATTTAATTCAACTCTTAACCATACCCGGATCTTTCGTGTTTTTTGATATAAGCATACAACTATAACAATATTCAAAATAATAAATAAATATTCAAAATATATATTATATACCATTCAAATATACAAACATAAAACAAAATTTAATCACCTAATCATGGCATATCATATGTTATACAAACATGATTACATATAACAAATTGTGAAAAGTTTGAATTTTAGGAAAATACCTAAATTTGGAGATATTATGTGGAGAAATTGAAGTATAAGTAGGCCCCACAAGTGTAAAAGGGTCCCATGAATATCAATTGATGACGTTACGCAAAAGGGCTTCCCGATTTGGTGTAATCATAAATCTAATAGTGGTTAAGGTTCAAGAAAAATTGAGAAGATATTTTTGGAGTTTTTTTTTTAAAAGTTTTGCCCAGCTGCTGCAATAAATATGTCGGCATCATGTGCAACGACATTTTTTTCGTCGCCAATATCCTAAACGTTGTCGCTTGAAAAACTTAAATGTGATGACATGTTTTCGTCACCATTTAAGTTGGTCACTAGAGACTACAATGTTCAGTAATTAAAAATATATTATTATTTTTAAATCTCCCCCGATTACACTGAAGTTATGAGCGACTAGTTAGTCGCTAGTAACAATTGAGATATACGATGACTTTCGTTGTCGAGAACACATATTCCTCCCGAATAGGGTTATTCTAGCGACGACTCGCTTGTAGCGCTAATACCTTGGTCGCTAGAGACACGCGCGGTAGTAGTGTCTTATATCTGTAGAACAAAATATGACCCTTTTATATTATCCAATTAGCATATTAATAATACTATCAATAAGAACATCCACATAAATATTTATATAAATTCTCTATAATACTTCCCTTTTGGATATTTGTACATTACGAGATATGTGTCATTAAAGCCTTATCAAAAAAAATCTTTTTGGATAAAATTTTTGAAGGAAAGAAAAAGAGTACATATTTTATGAAACTATTCATCGTGAAACACTGTCTCAATAAAACCTTGCCAAGAAAAATCTACTGAGATAATACTTGGACGAAAAGAAAACTAGTACAATGTATATCTCATGATTACCCTGATTGCTGGTAAGAGATCTCTGAATTAACACATTTCAGTATTGTGGATTAATTTCTTGAATGTTGTGGTTGACAATGTTTTCGTAAACAAATCGGTAAAGTTGTTTCTTGATTTTATTTTATGAATATCAATATCACCATTATTCTATAATTCATATGCGTAAAATATTTTGGTGAAATATAATATGTTTTCGCCTTTGATGTAACCATTTTGAATTTGTGTGATACAAGAAACATTTTCCTGACATAATACTGTTGATATACTTCTTATTGAAGATAAGTCACACTTCTCTCGGATATATTGAATCAAATACATCATATACTTTTTACATATAGTGTCTAGATTCCAGACTATTAAAATTAAATAGTAACTAAATTTTGTTTCATTGATTCCCATTATATCACAGCTCCACGCAAGTAAAAGTGTACCTAGTTTGAGGTCGTCTTATCTAGGTCAGAAAGATAACCTGCATCGACATAGCCTGCTATTTGATGTTTTAAATTCTTGGAGTAAAACAAACAAATGGAAACTATTCCATGAAGATAACACAAAATATGTTTAATATAATAACATCCCAATGTCTTCAGGTTGGTTCTTAGTTATACCTTGCTAATAGGTTAACTGGGAATGTAATGTCAGATATTGTGAAATTTTAAAGGCACATTGATAGTCCATGAAGACTAAGATATGGTGCTCCATGACCTAATAATTCTTTTTTCTTCTCATGTAAGGAAATTTTTTTTATTTATATCTAGTGATCGAACAACGATGATACTACTCGACAGATGAGTCTTGTTTATTTAAAATCATTTCAAAAACTTTTTGGTATATGTTGATTGATGGATAAAGATCATATTCGACAAATTTTTTACCTTAGTAGACCGATTCAAATCTGTCTTTCAAATATTTTTTCGTTTGAAATTCTCTCATTAGAAAATAGCAATTTGTGGTCCCCAAGGCGTGATATAACCATCACACTCGGAAAAGCTCTACTCGTAAATGAAAAAGTTGACCCATTTAATAAATAATAAGTATTTTTAATCGTTCTCCACAGGGCCTATGAAGTTAAACTCGTGTTTTGAAGTTATGGTTATGATATCTAATGATATTTGGGTTTGATTTTTATAATTAAAATAAAACACATGGATTAAAGTGTAGATATAGAAGTTTGAAAGAAAAATAATTCGAACTAGGAAGGACTAAAATGTAAATATGAGAAAGTAGCTCGAGAAGCTCGTATATATTCACCGCTACTTATGATTTGAGATTTTTCTCGAGTTTAGGGAATAAAAGGAATTTGTTGCTGATCGGGATTCTAAGTTCACCCTAAACCCCTCCCACGTAAGTAGGGGTCATTATACGACTGTAAGGACCTCTTCTGAGTGACCCAATATAATTTTATAACGCTTTAGTCTTATACCATATGTTATTTTCCGACTAGCCTAGGCTCTCAGTTCTTATATGAACATCAAACGTTTATAATCTATTTTCGCTAAACAACCCCCCCTCCAGGGTATAGTAATATATCTATCACACTCAACTATATGTCCAACACAACTGAGTTCCATAACTATCACACTAATTATAAATAACAATTATTTCTCAATTCATTTAAATCACAAGCAATCAAATATACAATCAAAATAATGCCCAAATAATATTCTAGGAGTCATACAAAAACATCTCATGCTAAATAGTTTTAGTTCATAAAGAAAATATGAAATACAATGATAATCATACTCATATTAAAGCTAAGAACTAGAAAGTGATAAGGATTACCCTACAAATGATGATGAAATAATTGTATAATAGTGGAATCGTAACATTTTACTTCTTGTTGGGCCCACTTAGGTGGGTTAAATGTGACCTAGGGAGGCCTTTTTCTAATTATAGACAAGTTCGAGTCACCGTGATAATATTAGCATAACTTAATCATCTCAACTCCAAATTACAAAACATTCCATCTCACGTGCTACCGATTCAAAGGACTATCTTGACCTCGAGGGGATTGATCAGAATCTTCATCATTTGTGTGTGGTGGCACTCTTAACTCGACTTCAACGTTTTTCCAAAAACTTCACTTAACTCCAAACTTGACTTTTTTCTCATCTCACACCTTGACTTGGGGTTGACCTTAATTTTATACTTTGCGGCGTCATCTCGGGGTCTCGTATAATTTATTTACCTAGGATCTAACACACTTTTCAAATAATTAACGCACAAAAAGTCCAAAAGTTGCTAAAATATCAGAGATTTGTAAATAAATCAAACCATGTAACATAACAGAATATAATTCCTTCAACAAATCCAATAACCCCACAAAATGATGTCTCGTGACCCTATAAATCTATCATAAAATACAAGACATCAGCATTCGCGGTGAATCCCTTGGAGTCTTTACAAGATCTAAGTCGTCTATGTATACTAATATAATGATAAATCTATTTTTAGATTTATTTATCAAAATACAAGGACAAAAATTTATGTATACTTTTCTAATAAGTTACTCACCGAGGTATTTATATCACATTTTCCTAGATTGTTCTAATCCATATAAATATTTTTGTAAATTAATTGAGTATAACTCAGGAGGTTTTTTATTATATGCATCATGTCTTTTGAATTCTTCAAGGATCTATAAGTAAATGTTATTATATAATGACCAATGCAAATATATGGTGACAACATCCACAAGAAGTATATCAAGGTTTTATGTGACACTTAAACTGATTAAGTATCGTAATATAGTTGCATTGATTATCGATTAATTTGTTATGTTGTAATCAATCCCATGTCTTTGTGAAAACTCTTGTACCACAGGTTGTGCCTTATATCTTTCAATTTCATTCTTTTTGTTGTGTATTTATACAAATACCCATCTATATCCAACAAGTTTTATAACATTAGGTTTTTGGGCTACTTGTCCAAAAACTTTGTATGACATCTTCCCATTTAGGCCAATCGTTTCTATCTCAACATTCTTCTACAATTTTTGGTTCAGGATCATCATTCACAGTGTCTAGTGATATTACGTATGCAAATACATTATGTACTATGAAATTTTTTCTATTCCAGCTTTCTCTTGTACTCAATAATTTTAGAGATCTCTTCAGATATATGTTCTTCATCTTCTACCTCTACGAGGGGTTTTTCTTTAGGTTGATCAGTCACTTATTTTATAATACTTATCTACTCAAGAGCACTTACTTCTTGTACCCTTTTCTTTCAATAATTATTATCTTTTGCTCCAGTAAGATATACGCGCTTAGTACCTAAATTTACCATATTATCATATTGTCCATTGAGGACATCAACCCGTGTTAATGTATTTGCATCTGTTATATGGATTTTTGTTACTTTCTCAAAATTTGTGAATGTGTCCGGTAACTGAATAGCAATATTTTTTTGAATTACTTATCCTTTTTACTTTTCTCTCTCATCTATTATATACGGATTAAGGTGATACAAAGATGGCTCACTTTTTTATTATGAAATGACACTTTTTCTTCCCTTAACATCGTGAAAGCTGACTTATCAAAATGATAATTTGTATATCTTTCTTTCAATCAACCGTTGGGGGATGTGGAATCAAAATATAACATAAATTCCTAGACGTCTTTGTGGGCCCATCTTTGTTTGTTATCATGGAGATATAGGATCATGAACCGAACAACTGGAGGTTTTTAAGTATGGTACATCATGATGTTGCTAAGAAACAAGTACAACAAAGTACAGTGATTCTCAAATATCAAAAGGGTACATAAACGACTCATCACAATTGATCACCAATTCATTGTTGTAACATTAAGGCTTGGAATTTATTCATTTGGAAAAACCTGGTTTTGTTATTGTATATTGGTCATTGATCTATCTCTGAAAAGTTGTCCCATTTTACTCCAAGGTTATATTATGAATAATTTCCTCATTCCATTTCAATCCTTCAAAAATAAACTCCATTCTTTCCTTCACGTGTTCCAACATGATAACTTGAAGAAAGTAATAATGAGGAACTTCGGTTACCCATTGTTTTGTGTACTATCCACAAATATGACAACCAAGAAAACTATGATTAGTTTTGAAATAATCCTAAGTTGCAGAATTGATCTATTTCAATAACTTTGACTTTTGGGACATGTCGGGGACATATGGTCGATCATTTCATCTTCATTGTTGCATGAGGAACATCTATCTGAATTGGCATAATTTTTCTTTGATAGATTAATTTATGTTAGGAAGGCATTCCTCAGCCATTTCCTGAAGAAGGCACTAATCTTTATGGGTACCTATTTATGCCATATATTCTTCCACAAATCCTTTGGGATGTGAATAATGAGGTCTAAGCTTGATGATACTATATTTATATCTTCTGAGGTACTTTGGAAATATTAGCCCAATTTTGTTGAGTAGGTCTGTGCGGTTGTAAATGGCCATACCACATTTTCTTCATCTTAAATATTTGGGAATATGGATGACATAATCTTATTTGCAATCCTTGGATCACAAATTTGTCTAAGCGCTACAAATTTGTTTAAGTGTCCGTTTAGAAGTATTTTTTTGGAAAAACGCTTAAAAATGTTTTTAGTATTTTAAAAGTTTTTTTGACTTTAAAATGCAATTTTATGAGAAGCACTAAATAGATGCTTTTTTTTTTAAAAAAAAACACTTAATATAATTTTAGATTTCAAAATTATTTTTAATAATTTTTTTAAATATTAAATTTTATTCTAAAAATGTTTTTTTACTTTAAAATAAGCATTTCCAAACAGGTCTTAACAATATCTGAATTCCACCTAAAGAGTTCATCATTTAAAATATATCTAACTAGTGTAACAATACCATTACAATAACTGAGGAACCCAAGCTATATCCAATCGTCCTTCCAATTTTTTTTCCATTTCCAACTTCTCTTGATCCAGTATATATAAGGTCACGCCTAACAAATAAACTCCGCCAAGTCAACTAGAAATAACTCTTCTTTTTTGTTTCCATGAATCTCTCAATTCAAAAATAGATTCCTTTGAGGACTCTAGCAACCACATATCTCTAGTTTGGGGAAAAAATATTCACTGGTTGGTTGGTTAGGAGAGCAACATTCATCTTGTGCAAGTCACTGAAGACAAGCCCACCTAAATCCTTAAAATAAATTTGATAGTAGTAGATCCCACCAAAATGTAGCCAACCTTCTTAAAATCCATCACATATTGTTAAAGGAAGTAGAAAGTAGAATAACTACCACAGGTTATAGCTAGGGATAGCTTGAAGGAGCGCCTTGATTAACACTTTTTTCCCACTAACAATAGTTTTTACCTCTAACCATCTGTTTCCACTCTAAACTTCTTCGTAACCTATTTTGCGACTTCAATCTTTGATTGTTTTCATTTCGAGTCAATACCCATATATTTCCTTATTAAATTAGCCCAATTCACATTCTTAAGTCATAGTGTATCATTTTCTTTTCACACAGGACTCTATTTTCTAATGCACGCAATGGATTTATGAAAACCGTTACATTGCTTGGAATAGAAATAGTAAAAGTAATGAAACTCCTAAGCACAAAGTAATCCTTACAAATGATTTTAAAAAAGAATGAAGAGTCATTTGCAAACCGGCTATGGGCAGAGCCTAAGAACTATTTTTAATTTAGTAAGGCCATCAATTTTTCCTCTTTAGATATTCTTGTTTGGATGCGAAATAAGGCCTTAATTTGTTAAGGAACAAAATTGAAACAGGATAATAGGTCCCCTGTCTGAGGCCTTTTTTGGTTCAAGGTTTGGATAAATCTCTTTGTTCTAACATAATTTATTTAATAACTATTGTTATACATTTGGGAATTATCTGATCCAAAGAAGATCCGTCTCAAGCTTGAAAAGAGTGAGCTCCAAATAATCTTATTGGACTTGATCATAAACTTTTAACATATCTAGCTTAGATCACCATAGTGCTTCTTTGAATTCTTCCTTCTACTGCATATTTAAACCACTGGGTGAGCAATAATAATGTTATCATGGATGTTCATAATGAATGTTGTTTAAGTTTGCAAGACAGTGATATAATATATGGTTGATATTTTATAGTAATATTCTTATAAATAATCGTGTTCACAAAGTTTGTGCACGAAATGAGTATGAAATGAGGGACCCACTTTGGATTTGCAACCTTTAAAATCATAGCAATAGTGGTAGATGTTTTTCATCAATAGTCCTTTATCGAAAGAATATAATAACAAACATCCTTGAGAACAAGCTCAATAATATCATAATGATTTTGGTATAAGAAACTTGGAAATCCAGCTGATGGAAATTTTGATACATTAATGTTAAAGATTGAATTTTTATTCTTCTCTAGGTCAGGGAGACCCATGTTCATAGCGGGGTTTTGGGCAGTAGGGCCAACAATTGTTTTTGGGATATTTTTTAGTTCTCTTAGGGCTAAAAGTCTAATATTTAGACTGGTGGCTAATATTTAGGCTAGTGGAGGTGGTGTCTCCTTGTGTGTTACACCTAAAAAAGCAAGACACGTACCGCAAGTGTACGGGTGGTCCAAGTAATATACGGTAAACGAGATTTCGGTATCAGGGACGGATTAGGTATGACTTTAGATGTTATGATATAAGTGTAGATAATTGTTATGTGATGCGGAAAATAAATGATATAAATATTTGTTTTGGTTTTTGATTAAGAACGAAGACGCAATTAAATTAAAATACTAAATTAACGCAAGAATTAAAATGCAAATAAGTAAATAAAGGGTTGGACGCAAATATTAGAGGTAGTACTTGACTCACGCAAGGGTTTTGCCTAAATCTATTTAACTAGTGTTTCGTTTAAGGGTGAAATTGGTAATTAACAATAGTCGGGATTCAATACTCTTCTAACCCCGTCAGGGTGGACTTAGAAACTACTCTAGGGTATTACAACCCCGTCAGGGCGATCATAACCTACCTTTGAATGATTAAACACTTTTTACCCAATTGGCTATAAGATTAATTAAGTCCGTCAGGATCAATAACTTCTATCTTACATCTATTATCTATTTCCGTACCTAAACCCCCTGTCAAGGTAATCCATACGCCACTATATGAAATAGCCTAGATACTGAATCCTATTACTGATTAATTACTTCAATAATAGTCAACAAGCTTAAAATAATAGAAATTGATTAACTACCCAATTTGAATGAAATCATTACAATCCCAAAATTGAAAACACTGAATTAAATAAATAGGGCTCAACCCATAAATGCGTTCATCAAGTACTTAAAGAATCTAGCTCATACTAATGTTTAAAATAACTGAACTGTTGTTGAAGAAGGAATTCTCCAGCTTCAGCTTTCTCTCTCCTTTTTGCTTCGCTGACTTCTGCTAAGCGTTACCTCTTCTCTAATATGAATTGTGTGTAAAAACTGAAGTTAAAGGCCTATTTATAGTGGGAAAAACGGATTGGCTTTTAAAAAGAAGGATTAGGTTAATTAGAATAAAAGCCAATCCTTTAAATGAAATCCCGAAACTGGTGACCAGCTGTTACTAAAACGGCTGTAACTTTTGTGTCCGGACTCGAAATCACTTTGTTCAACTTGGAAAATCTTCCTGACTTCAAGCTCTATCTACCTCATTTTATGCTCCAAGGCTGAATCAGTGGCTAAGATGCTCAAATACAGTGATTTGTGACAGCATTCTATATTTCATTCTCCACTAATTACTTCTTCGAATCAATTATTCTCGCCTTTGACTTCAACGCTTAATCCAAGACTTTATTTTCCGTTTCTTCTCCATGTCTTGATACTCCATAAAATCATAAACCTAAGAACTTTACACTAAAAATAAACTAATTAACACATAAAAGCTCTAAAACACAAATAATCCAAATCCAAGGGAAGAAATCGTAATATGACCAAATAAGCTTAAAAGTCTAGTAAATAAGTCAAATAATCACCTAATTTGATGTATCCTAAGGGCATATAATTAGAACAAAAAGGGAGACATCAAGACCCCAAACTCAAACCTTTGTCGTCCCGACAAAGCAAAATAAAAACAAGGGTTCAAGGTGATACACAAAAAGGTAGAGTCTAATGAATAACACCCAAAACATACCTTAAAATAAATCTCATATAGTATGATCCTAGGAATTAATATACACATACAAATGTCATGCAAAATCAAACACAAATAATCAATTAAAAATTAACTTCACAATGCTAGAAGGTTACGCTTGTACTTATCTCAAGATGATGGCTATAGTGTGTTCATCGATCCTCACTAACTTTGAACGCTTCACTTAGCATACTGCCTATTAGCTGAATTACAAATCCACTATATAACTAGGAATCACGAGGACTTTATGGTTATAGCGTAGCCTTAGGGACGGTATGGAATGTATATATGGTAAATTTGAAGTGAGCTTTTGGCTCTCTCCTCACTTACCATCAACAAACTGTCCTTAAGCTTGAGTTTACACTCGTATATTGTTCTCACTCAACCCATTTCACGCACTAATGTAGTGTCCCCAAAATTACCTAATAAGCACGAAAGATGATTTCTAGAATTCCGCTTTGCTGGTTACTTTATTTTTTTCTTTATTTTCTTGTTCATTTCAATTTTCTCTTTTTTTTTTGTACAAGATACCCATGAGCATCATATTGATGTGAAAGGTCATGTCTCTTATAATTTGTTTTTCTTTTCTTTTTCAAATCTTGGCAAAGGGTTACGATTAATATATCATCAACAATTGTGCATAAATACAAATGCATACAAATTCCCTCCCAATGTAATCTCCCATTAATGAAACCCACCACCGCAAACTCAAGCTCAAGACCAGAAGTCTCAAGATTGTGATTCAAGTGTGGGGCATATGGATATGCCTAATAATCTAAAGGGATATGGGCTTATATTATGGCGACAAAAGAAAGGCTTAAAGGCTAAAAATGGGGCTAAGACAGATAATAATATATTAAGGGACAGAAGGCCAAAACAAGGATTCAAAGGGCTAACAAAGAACTGTCTCTATCATCTTCCTAATTACATAGCTTGCCTCTAGTTCATACCTAAGTGGGTTCTCTATAATTTTGGATCTCGCGTTCACACGCTACCGACCCCGGCAGCGGCGCCAAAGGCTTGGCGTCTCCTTGTGTGTTCTAAATAAACACACCTAAAAAGGCAAGGCACGTACCGCAAGTGTACAGGTCGTCCAAGTAATATCCGGTAAACGGGATTTCGATCTCAAGGACGGATTAGGTATGATTTTAGATGTTATGATATAAGTGTAGATAATTGTTATGTGATGCGGAAAATAAATGATATAAATATTTGTTTTGTTTTTTGATTAAGAACGAAGACGCAATTAAATTAAAATACTAAATTAACTCAAGAATTAAAATGCAAATAAGTAAATAAAGGGTTGGACGCAAATATTAGAGGTAGTACTTGACTCACGCAAGGGTTTCGCCTAAATCTATTTAACTAGTGTTTCGTTTAAAGGTCAAATTGGTAATTAACAATAGTCGGGATTCAATACTCTTCTAACCCCCGTCAGGGTGGACTTAGAAGCTACTCTAGGGTATTACAACCCCGTCAGGGCGATCATAACCTACCTTTGAATGATTAAACAGTTTTTACCCAATTGGCTATAAGATTAATTAAGTCCGTCAGGATCAATAACTTCTATCTTACATCTATTATCTATTTACGTACCTAAATCCTCCGTCAAGGTGATCCATACGCCACTATATGGAATAACCTAGATACTGAATCCTATTACTGATTAATTACTTCAATAATAGTCAACAAGCTTAAAATAATAGAAATTGATTAACTACCCAATTTGAATTAAATCATTACAATCCCAAAATTGAAAACACTGAATTAAATAAATAGGGCTCAACCCATAAATGCGTTCATCAAGTACTTAAAGAATCTAGCGCATACTAATGTTTAAAATAACTTAAATAAAAGATAAAGGATTCATAACGAATTACATAGATAGAAAAACCTAATTAAAGGGTTGAGTATTGCTGTTGTTGAAGAAGGAATTCTCCTAAGAATTGCCTCTTCTCTAATATGAATTGTGTGTGTAAAAACTGAAGTTAAAGGCCTATTTATAGTGGGAAAAATGGATTGGGCTTTTAAAAGGAAGTATTAGGTTAATTTGAATAAAAGCCCAATCCATTTAATGAAATCCCGTAATTGGTGACCAGCTGTTACTAAAACGGCTGTAACTTTTGCGTCTGGACTCGGAATCACTTCGTTAAACTTGGAAGATCTTCCTTACTTCAAGCTCTATCTACCTCATTTTATGTCCAAGGCTGAATAAGTGACTAAAATGCTCAAAAACAGTGATTTGTGACAACATTCCAGATTTCATTCTCCACTAATTACTTCTGCGAATCAATTATTCTTGCCTTTGACTTCAATGCTTAATCCAAGACTTTATTTCCTGTTTCTTCTCCTTGTCTTAATACTCCATCAAATCATAAATTTAAGAACTTTACACTAAAAATAAACGAATTAACGCATAAAAGCTCTAAAACACAAATAATCCAAATCCAAGGAAAGAATTCGTAATATGACCAAATAAGCTTAAAAGTCTAGTAAGTAAGTCAAATAATCACCTAATTTGATATCTCCTAAGGGAATATAATTAGAACAAAAAGAAAGAGATCAGGAGGCTAAAATTTATGTTAGGTGGTGGGAGAAGGGGGTGTTGGAATCTTATTTTTTACTAAGGTTTTTACAAAAAAAAATCTAGAAATTTTCCGTGCTACTCTTGGAATGGGAGGGCCGTATTCGATTCATTCATTTTTATGTCACTTCCTTTTAGATGCATTTCGCAGCCCGAGCAAAGTTCCGGACCCTGGATAATTTTTAAATATTCTTGAAAAAGTATTGGAACTTCTCATTAAGAAAATGATGCTCGTCAATCCAGAAACCATCATCCTTTTTAGTCTACAACCCATATTATTCATCCTTCTTTTAATAGTGGTTGCATGAATAAGATTAGTATTTATTACCTTGTCATGCGAATTGCATTTTTCTTTATCTGCTAAATGTTCCTCTTCTGTGACCCATAGAAGATCGAGATCCATATAATTATTTTCAATCCTACATACTATGGCCTCATATGGGGGTTCTTTTTTTTTGAGAGAAAAGGTGGAATGCTAGGTCTTTTTAACTTTCTCTAGCAGCATTTTTATAGGTAATTGCACTCCAATTTTTCAGAAATCTTCTATAAACCAAGTTCTTTATGTGATGTTTGGGACATGATATTTCCCAAACAATTTGCACAACTTCATGTTGATTAAAACTAAAAAATCTTCTTAGACCTAATAACTTTTAAAATATTTGGAAAACAACAGGGAATGGTCGATAAACTTGCAGACAGAACAGAAACAACTGCATAAGGTGTTAAAATTAATGTTTTGGTTACATTGTATCTCGTATAGTTTATATTTTTTATATGTCTGAGTCTATTAACTGCTCTCTTAAAGAGTTTTTGTTTATTCTATCTTTTAGTGTCTCTTAAAGTATCTCAAGTACTCTATATAAGAGCCATCATGTAGAGAAATTTAATTATCAATCAAATAAGAAAACCCAATAAGTTTTTATCCAAACTAGAGGTAGCCTTGTTAATATTCTTCTCTTATTAATTTTACAAATTTTTTACTTTACTTAAATTTCTAAATCTTTTATTTCAACAAAGTGGTGAGCCAAGTTTTTCAAACAATTTGAGCGTCAAATAAATCTGCAAAACAATTATGACAATGGAAAATCAAGCATCAGAAAATTTACAACTTCATTTCCTCTCTTTAATGGAGAGAGATATATTTTTGGTACGTGAAGATAAGAACACTATTCATATAATTTGACTTATGGGAGTACATCGAAGATGGATACAACGACCTGGGAAATATCTCAGACTTATGGAAGGTGTCAAAGAGACAATTGATGAAACAACGAAATAAAGATTCAAAGACACATAATATTATTCAAGAAGGAGTTACTGAAGTTATCTTTCCAATAATTATCAATGCTACAACAAAAAATAAGGCATGGTAAATTCTTGAAATGAAATATTGAGGCAATGACAAGACAAAAGCCGTGAAACTCCAATCTTTACGAAGAGATTTCAAAAATCTAAAGATGAAAAAATGACGAGAGCTTAAAAGACTACTCATAAAAATTTGTGGATATTATAAATAAAATGTTATCTCATGGCGAAGAGATCATTGATCAACAAATTATAGAGAAAGTTCTCATTAGCTTACTTGAAAAACTCAATTTGATTGTTGTCATAGTTGAACAAACAAAATAGATTTCAAATATGAGTTTGGAGGAATTTATATGTGCGATCAAAATTTTAAAACTAGGATTGATTAGGCGGTCTGAAAATCTTTAAAAATGCTTTTCAATCGAAGCTCACCATTCAAAATGGAAATCGCGATAGCGGTGATTCACACCGAGGCGACAAATTAGGAAGAGGAAGAGGTCGATCTTCAAGAGGAAGAAGAGGAACAAACTTCAATAGTAATTCAAGTTTCGAATACACTCAAAAAAGGTGTGGAATTTTAAAAAGAAGCATCCATGTTGATAAAGATTGTTGGTGTAAAGGAAAACTACATTGTCACAATTGTAAGTAGTTTGCTCACATTCAAAAAGATTTTCGATTCAAGAATGATCAACAAGCCAAATTTACCAAGGATCAAGATTGTGAAGTAATTTTTTATGCTAATCAAACGATAGCAAAACACAAGAATTGAATTTGGTACATTAATAGTGGGTGTAGAAATCACATGATTGGAGATAAAGATATAGTTGTGGAACTTGATTCATCCACAAATTTCAAGTGAGTATGGAAAATGGTGCATTAGTGCAAACAAAAGTAAAATGAAAATTTGTTGTGGATACAAAGAAAGGAAAATGTGCATTCATAATGTTTTACTTATCTCAGATTTGGAACAAAATTTGTTGAGCCTTGGACAACTGGTTGAACAAGGGTATTCACTCAAATTTGGAGACAACTCATGTAAAATTTTGACAATAAAAGTCAAGTTGTTGCAAATATTGAAATGGAAACCAGTTGGGGTATCTCAACTGGCCAGAGCCTTGTTATTTATTCAACACTTAAAAGGAGATACAGGGTTCGAATTTCCTCCATAACAGTGTAAAGTATGAGGTACAAGGTCTGAACCCCTCCCTGAAATGGGTAACCCAGATCTGATTTACCTAGTAATATGCATGTAAAGGCTTGCATATTCCCGTGGGACTAGTCGTGATGCGCGCAAGCTGGCCGAAACTACCCACATACCAAAAAAACATTAAAATGGAGAAAATCACAACTTTCCTATATCTTTCCATTACCCGAGTAATATTTCTTTGAAAATGCATGTTGTTGACGAGTCGTTGATGTGACACCGAAGGTTTGTTCATTTAATTATCAAAGTATAAAGAACCTAAAAGAAAAGGATATGGTTTATGGGATGCCATTGATCAAAGAAATGCAAGAAACTTTTAAAGGTTGTGAACACGGGAAACAACATTGAGAATCATTCCCAAAATACAAAGTATGGAGAGCAAAAAACGCCCCTAAAACTTGTTCATACATACGTGTGCGGACTAATGTCAACTCCAAATCATGCTGGTAACATATATTTTTTATTTTCTATTGATGACTTCATACGAATGACTTGGGTTTATTTCATGAAACAAAGATCTGAGGTGTTCTCTATTTTTAAGAATTTTCAAATGTATGTTGAAAAGCAAAGTGGCATTCTTATACAAATATTGAGAAGTGATAATGGAGGTGAATACAAATTCAATGAATTTAACAAGTTTTGTTAAGATATTGGGTTGAACATGAAGTTTACAATAGAAAACACTCCATAATAAGATGGAGTCGCGAAAGAAATATTAGAAGTATTAAGGAGATGGAAAAATCGATACTTTATGAGAAGGGGTTTCCCTAATACTTTTGGGACAAAGGTGTGTATATGTCAATATATTTACTGAATATATGTCTAACAAAAGCTTTGCAGTATAAGACTACAGTTGAAGCCTGGAGTGGGAGAAACGCATCCTTAACTACATGGAGGTTTTTGGGTATATTTGCTATGCACATGTTCCAAAAGAGACAAGACACATACTCGATGAAATAATTGAAAAATGCATATTTGTAGGATATAATTCAAAATGAAAAGGTTATAGATTTTATAGTTTGTAGAAAAATAAAGTCATTATTCTACGAGATGTTTTATTCGGTGGGAATATATCCTATGATTGGAACGAAAAAAAAAAGTGTTGCTAATTCTTTTAATGGTAAGAAATAATGCAAGGTTGAAGACGAGATTCCAGAAGATGACCCTTAAAATCCAGTCCCTCTGGTTCCTTATCAAATTCAAATTCTTCATCTCACAGGTCCACTCCAAGGAAAATTAAAATTTTGGAGGAAATTTACTCTAGCTACAATTATTGAGTTACTGAATCAGAAAGATTTGAGGAAGAAATAAAGTAGGAAGCATGGAAGAAAGCTATGCAAAAAAATACAAGTTATCAAAAGAAATGAAACACGTGACTTGGTAAAAATACCTTAAACAAAGTGATCGGTGTGAAACGAATCTTTGAAATAAAGCTTAATCCTAATGGTTCGGTTCAAATAAAAGAAGTGAGACTCGTAGTAAAAGGCTGATTCTTATATCAACTTGATGTAAAATTAGCATTTTTGTATGATATATTGGAAGACTATGTTTATGTTGAGCAACCACAATGATTCATTATTAAAGGTGAAGAATACAAAGTGTACAAGTTTAAGAAGATGTTATATGGGTTAAAACAAAGACCTTGAGCATGGTATAACAAAATTGATTCATATTTTCTAAAAAATAGGTATTCAAAGGAGCAAGATCAACGCAACCTTATGTGTAAAGAAACAAGGTACCATTAGAATTCTTATTGTTTCACTTTATGTTGATGATTTGGTGTTCACCGGGATTAACAGAGAAATGATTAAAAGTTACAAAAGAGACATGCTGAAAAAATATGAAATAGGTGATATGGGTCTCTTGCATTACTTCTTGGGTACTAAAATTTGTCATAACAAATAGAATATTTTCATTGACCAAAAAAAATTTGTCAAAACTCTTTTGGAAAAATCTAGAATGAGAGATTGCAAACTGATGGCTACACCTTTAATTGTGAACAAAAAGTTGAAGGAAGAAGATGGAAGCAAGAAAGTAAAGATTTCAATTTTTCAATATTTGGTTGGAAACATGTCGTATTTAACCGCAACAAGACCGAATATCATGTATGCTACAAGCATGTAGTCGAGATACATGCACAAGTCAAGTCAAAACCACTTTGAGATGCAAAAAGAGTGTTGTGATATGTTCAAGACACTCTTGATTCAGTATTCTACATAAGAGATATATTGAAGCAGACTTGCTTGGATTTTGTGACGACGATTGGGTCGGATGTTTTGATGATATGTAAAATCACATTGGGTTATCCTTTTTCTCTTGGTTCTAGATTAATTTCATGGGATCTAAGAAGCAGAAAACAGTGGCGCAATCATCAGCAGAAGCTGAAATTTGGCATTGTTAGTAACATCATAAGATATATATGGTTAAAGAGGATTTTGGAAAGTATTTGTTTGAAACAAGAAGAATCGACTATTCATTTATGTGGCAACAAGTATGCTATTACAATAACAAAGAATTTTGTCTACCATAGTCACACAAAGCATATTGCAATCAAACAAAAATTTATAAGAGAAGTCGTAGAAAAGGAGAAATTCAGCTGAAGTAATGCAAGAGGAAGAACAAATTACTGATATTTTTATCACTTCCAACAATCAAGTTTGAGTTTTTTCGTAAACTGATAGTAGTCACCAAAGTCATAAAGTGGGGGTGTTAAAATTAATGGTCTAGATATATTGTATCTCTTGGAGTTTATATTCAATTATTTTTTCTATGTGTCTCTTAGAATTTATTCATTGTATCTTTTAAAGAGTTTATGTTCACTATATCATTTATTGTCTTTTCAAGTATTTCAAATGTTCTATATAAGAGATCATGCCGAAACTTGAATTACTAATCAATAGAGAAAAAAATATAAGTGTTTATTTAAACTAGAGATAGATTTGTTTATATTTTTTTCTTACAAATATTATAATTTTATCAGTTTTTATATTACTTTTTTTTGGACACCATCAATTTTCATATTTCTTAAACTTTAGATCTTTATGCCACCACGAGGGAATTTCAACTTGAGGAAAATACAAATTGAGGCTTGAAATCCTCCAACTTTCCAATTTAAATCCCAATCAGAAAATAATCCTATTAAAGTCCCAATTCTAAAATTCTGGTTTCAATCTTTACTTTTTTACACTTGTTGTTCATGGGTACGAAACTGTACCCATGATAATTTTTTATTAATTCGCTTATTCATTTTTATCAAGTCCTTTCATAGTTATATGGGTTGGCCCCATCAAGAACAAAAAACAGCACGGGCTGGCCCCATAAGCAATAAAGCTAGGCTTGAATAAAAAACAATATTTGACTCCCTGTGGGTTGTACCCACGGCTCTAAAAATTGTAACTCACCCATTATCGGGTTGTACCCAGTAGAAACAAAAAAAAAATATCACAAAACACACAACATAATCAACAAAAACTTCTTGGATCAAATATACATCACGACACAAATTTTTTAAAACGCATAGCAGGTTGGCCCCATTAGCAAAAAAAACTATCTTGGGCTAGCCCCATCATATACAAATAACATAAAGGCTGGCCCCATCAGGAACGAAAAAAAAGTTCACGCTTGACTTTGGATCCACGAACCGTGAAGACAACCGATCCAC
Source organism: Nemophila menziesii (assembly GCA_029959085.1). Taxonomy (NCBI): domain Eukaryota; kingdom Viridiplantae; phylum Streptophyta; class Magnoliopsida; order Boraginales; family Hydrophyllaceae; genus Nemophila; species Nemophila menziesii. Next base: position 139,717,424 of record JARWIR010000001.1, on the reverse strand, counting down.
GAACAACAGTCTCCACGGTGGCGGGGAAAGCGAGATCTGACGGAATATGTTGGTGGAGAAGGGACTTCGAACAGATCTGCAACTGGATTTGGGTGAACACAGAGGTGATGAAGGCGAACACAGTGGTGGCGGGTTTCTCGAGCAGGGGAGCGTCGACGGGAAAGTGGCGGATTTCTCGAGTAGGGGAGCGTCGGCGGTCTCCCAGTGCTCCAGAGAGGCGACACTGATGGTGAGATCTGAGATGGCCACGACGGGCAGCGGAGGAGAGCCGCGTCAGCTGTTGTTGATGTACAGGAGCCACGACGAGCGCGGATGATGGTGGTTAATGGTCCACAGCAGGAGGCGGCTTGGTGGGATTGTGATGATTGTGATGAAGGTCATGGTCCACGAACAGAGGTAAGGGATGGAGGTTGGTGATGGTGGTGGTGAGGGAGCAAAGATGGCAGTGGGTTTTCTTGAGAGGGAAGGGGGTGGTGATGGTGATAAAGGTGGTGAGACCAGAGGGAGGTGGGATAAAGATGAAGGTGGTGGATATCTTTCATTCTTCAGGCCTCCCGGCAACATTACATGCTAGTTTAGATGGTGGAGCTGTTGTAGCGAGATGAGTAACTGACCTTTTTACTTTGGCTTCTTCTTTCTTGCGATAGTTGCCAAATGCTCTTGTAGTTCGGTCCGCCTTGCCTTCCTTTGAAGCAGTAGTTTGCAACTTGACTACTAGGGGGCTCTTGTTGGCAGTTGGAGTGAGATATGGAGAGGAAAGTAGAGAGAGTGGAGAGGAAAGTAGGTGAAGGGGAGTTTTCTGAAATGATTTTTTGATAAGAATTGTGAACAAAAGGGTATTTATATTATATGAGATGGAATGGGCTGGGCTGGGGTTGGTTTATGCCTTTATGGGCTAAGAGTTAAAACTTTTATAGGCTCACTTAAATTATATATTAAAAAAAATGAAAGTTGGGCTATGTATACGGGTTGAGTCGGTTAACCGCGGTTTGGGCTTCTCCAAAACCGCAAACCGAACCAAATCCATCAAAAAAAATAATTTGGGTCCACTACAAACCATGGATCGTGCGGGTTGGTTTTTCCGGGTTAGGTTGGGTCGGTTTTGTGTGGTTTTACGGTTTCGTGGTTTTCGTGCGCAGCCCTAATTTTTTGTCTTTATAAAAAGGGGTATTAACTTTATAAAGCCTAAATGCCATATAGGTTTATAATATAAGTCCACCAAGTTAGCTACTAGTTAGAATCCAATTGGTATTGATAAAAAGCCCAAACTACCCCCATACCCTAACCTATCAGTGAAAAACTAAAAACCCAAAAACCATCCCCATTATACAACCCAAACCGAACCCACCCCACCCCATTCTCTCTCTCTCTCACTCATTCTCTCTCTCTCACTCTCTCTGCGCTCTCACCACCCCCACCATGGACGAGCCCACCTCGATCAGAGCTTCATCACAGAGCTCCCCACCACTAACCTCCCCCCCAAACCACCTTGATCTGATCTTCGTCTCACCGCCACCACCAACCCTGCTGCCGTGAAGATGGTGCTGCTGCTGCTGTCGAGATCCACCACCACTGCTGACCCCCTCCCTCTCCTCCTTCATCTCCGCAGCGAAGCTTCATGTCAGATCTGAGATCTCACCTCTGCCGACCTCGTCATCACTGCAGCGAACCACCATCGCCGTCGTCATCCTTCTGCTGCCGTCGAGTTCCAGTGTAGGTGCTGCTGCCGCCGTGGAGACCCAGCGCCGCTGCCGCCGTGGAGACCCAGCGCCGCTGCTGCCGTGGAGGTCCAGCCCTAGGCTCAGTCTGTGAGAGATCCAACACCGCACCTCGCTGTGACCAGAAAACCCCGATGGACACCACCTCTCTGATCACCATCCCCACCCACCTCTGCTACCAGAAAAACCCCTCCATTACCAGACCTCCGCTGCTGACCATCACCCCCGCTCCAGTTCCTGGACCCGCGCTCGAAACCGCCACCACCTCGATCCAGCAGTTCGTGGGTCTGTTTGTTTTTTTTTTTTTTTTTTTACTGTTAGGCTTAACGGGCCAGCCCCATTGGGTTTTTGTGTATTTTGGGCTGGCCCCATTTAGTTGTTGTTATATTATGGGCCAGCCCCATGAAGGTGTAATTGAGAATTTATTTAATTTATTAATGGGCCAGCCCCTTTAAGCTTTATTTCTATGTTGTGGTCCAGATTTAATTTTTGTTGTTTTATGGGGCCAGCCCCTGAGTTGGTTTTGTTCAATATGGGGCCAGCCCTATTTAGTTTTGTTCATTATGGGGCCAGCCCCATGTAACTCTATAACTAGGAAAAAAACACATAAAACTTAGATGAATTTAATTAAAAAAAGCATGAAAATATCAAAACGAGATGGGTCCGTACCCACAATGAACGAGGGTAAAATGGTCAAAAGTCCAACCAGAAATTTTAAAAGAGACCTTAAAACATAACTTTTGGTAACTAAGCTTTATTATATAAAGTTGTTTGGTTTTTGGCTTCAATTGGTATTTTCCTCTTATAAAAAAGTAAATGGTCCTTTCAGCTTCCATGCGTGATCATTAGCCTCCTATTCAACGGGACTATTAAAGAAATTGCTTAAATCTCTTAAATTTTTGCTACCTCTCTATCATTTAGGCCTAAAATAGGAACAGATGAAAATGTATGGTATTAATTTTTTTAATTTAAAGGAACGAGTAGAACTTATGGTTTTATTTGGTAAAACTACTAAACATAAATAATTATTTTACCAGTTTACTGCCTTGGCTGGTATGACCGGCCTTAAACATGTCTATTAAATTCTTGAGTAATGTTGGATATCACCTTAAATTGCATTACTTTTTTATCGCTTCAATGGATTTTAAATTGATCAATTATATGATTCTCTCTTTTATAATTGGTCCATCTAGTAGGCGATAAAAAAGTGACAAAAAAGTGACGCAATTTGAAGTGATATCCAGCATTACTCTAAATTCTTACTTTCTTACTTTGTCAGTACTTTTTATACGGTAAAACTAATTATTCTGGTTTGGGATACAAGATCCTGATCAGTGATAACCAATCTTGTTTATTAGCAGGAAATGGAGGACACAATTTTCACGGACAAATTTGATACTGTAGAGTATTTTGGTGAAGAATTAGCAGCTATACTTGAAGAGGACATCATGACTCAAAACAATACCTCTCTGGATAAATACTCAGTTTCCTCTACATCCAACCAAATCCAACCAGGCACCAACTTCAATGCTTCTTCCTCATTCTTAGATGCACCTCAAGTTAATGACTCCTCAATCATTCACAATATGCATGTGAATTCTTCCGCTCCATATATTCCTGATTTTGGTAACTCAAGTTTCCAAGAAAATCAACATCAAATAAACCTAGGGAACTTAGAGAACCAAGAGAATGAGCAAATCTGCCAGGATTCACTTATGAATCTTGCTGAAGCAAACAAAAGTAGTCTGACTTCAAAGAAGAGCAATCGTCGTATTAGACCACCTTCACATGCCTCTAATCATATAATATCCGAGAGAAAGCGACGTGAGCTTCTCAGCCAGCGATTTATTGCTCTTACAGCCATAGTTCCCGGTCTTAAAAAGGTCTTGAATCTCCCCCTATGAATATATGAAAATAACATTTTTTCGAGTATATCATCTTGGGAGAAAGTGTTCTTATTAGCTAATTAAATTTTAATAACTGTGGACTTTTTCTTTTTGATCTTTGCAGATTGATAAAACTTCTGTTCTTGGAGAAGCCATCAAGTACTTGAAACAACTCAAAGAGCGAGTTAAGACATTGGAGGAACAATCCACTAAGAAAACAATGGAATTAGTTGTCCTTGTTAAGAAAACGGAGCTTGTGGTTGAAGATGAAAGCTCTCCTAATGATCAGAATGGTGGTACCTGTGACTCAGGTGAAAACTCATATATTTTGTCACTCCCTGAAATTGAAGCAAGGATGTGCGAGAAGAGTGTTCTTTTAAGGATTCACTGTGAAAAAAGTAAAGCTAAGTTGGTTGACATACTTGAGCAAGTTCAGAAATTAAATCTATCTATAAGAACTACTAACGTGGTACAGTTTGGAGGATTGGCTCTAGATATCACAATTATTGCTGAGGTAATTAAGCTAAATAAAGTAACAGGACATCATTATTATTGATCAACTTTCATGTGTATATAATCATTTGTCATTTTACATTATTTTTCAGATGGAGAAAGAATTTAACTTGACTATGAAAGAACTTGTGAGTCATCTTCGTTTGGCTCTTCAACCCGTTACAGAGAAAGCTTGAAAACGTACTGTTCCTATCGGGGGAAGCAGACCTGTGTCCCATCTTTTCTGGTTAAATAATGTACTTGTGTAACTTCTTTAATGGATGAATGTCATTTTCTACCATGTGTTTTACTGTCACTCAAATTTCCTCGTGATATCAAATTGTGTTTGAGAAGTCTTAAATAAAGTAAAGTATAAACGATTTTCCTAAATAAATGTTGGTTCGATGATACTTTTTTTATTGTTAGTGCATGCATAAATTATATTAAAAAAACAACTAAAACACCAAAGTGTTACAAAATACAGTTAGCTAAAGGTATTGTCATTTTCTAAAACCAATTTCGCTAACGGGAAACTTAGGTTAAAAACCTAATTACCAAATAAAATAATAACTAGTTGTTATTTGGCTACCTAATAGACACATCTGTTTTTACTCCTAGAAGTAAAAAAAAAAAAAAAATCTTATTACAAACGAGTTTACAAATATCATAAAATAAGATCAAAATACTCCTAGGAAGGGGCTACTTTTTAGCAGCAAGAAAGTGAATCATATTTTAATGCAATCCTTGTAAATTCACACATTGGGTGAAGGATAGGGTTGTGGAATCATAATAACTTTCCTAATTCTCAAAATCTCTACTTCAAGTGGTGTTTGTGCCTTAAAATTCCATGAGTATCCTTCGAAATTTTTCTATATATACGAAGTTGAGACCATACAACAAGATCCTACTTGGTTAGTGTTTTTCAAGTTACTAGCATCAACATGGATATTTATTGAAGGCTTACTATTATTCTTATTTTTTTTCTAGTTGGACAAATGAGATTCTACCTAAGTGTTGACAATGTTTACGATGATAGTCGATGACTCAATTTAAGAAAATGATTCAAATATTGATACGTTTATTCCAGTTGTAAAGAATAACGTAATATATTCACTTGGTTAAAATCATTTAAAATTGAATGAGAAACTGAGTCATGTAATTTGAAGAAATTAAAAGAGAAAAAAAAATGTATGTTATTTTATTTTTTGCCTCTTTTAATTATAAAGCAAAACAAAAAAAACCCTTAAATAAACACAAGTCCAATTACTCGTCCAAAAAAAAAAAACACACAAGTACAATTCGGATTTAACATTCAAAGCAAAAAAAAAGGAAAAATTAAAAACTTTAATTATTAGAAAATTTAAAAATTTGTATAAAGAGATGAAAAATACCCTTTCTGGGAGCAATGATTTTTTATTAACTCTTTCTCGAATGGACTGTGATGCTAAATTGTTTGTAAGGAACTTAAATTTTGAAAACTTTTTTGTGGTTAACCCCCAGGGGAGTATGAATCACTCTGGGGGTTTCCTGTTGATGTGGGACTCGACGGTCTCCGTTAGTATTTTGGACTCCTGCCCCTATTATATTACTGTCTTTATTAATGATAGTTTAAGTTCTTATTATTATATGTTTGTTCATACTCCTAATATTTACCTTGAACGACAAGTTTTGTATCACACTATTACATATTGGAGATCACGGCACGTTGGTCCCATTGTTTTAATGGGAGACTTCAACGACATCTCCAATAGCAGTCAACGACTTAGTTCATCTCTACCAAATCAGCAATATATTTTAAATTTTAATCTTTTTATTTCTAACAACATGCTAATAGAAATTCAAACTTATGGTAGCTATTTCACTTGGACCAATAGACAAGACGAATCTAATGTGGTCAAATCCAAGATTGACCAGGTGTTTGCTTCCACGGAATGGACAGGGAATTTCCTAATGCGTCAGTCTTTATTCCCCTTGCGGTGGGGTCTGACCACTCCCCTCTCATCCTATTCTCTAATGGCAAAGGGAAAAGACACATGAGACATTTTCGTTTTGAAACAAACTGGTATCTTCATCCACAATGCAGGGATATTATTGATGACGCATGGAATACTCCTGTCAATAATTCAGATTTACAAGTGGTGCTTCACAAACGAGAAGTTACATCAAACGCACTGGCAACTTGGGGTAAACTTACCTTCCCAAATAACAAAACAAAGATTAAAGAGCTAGAACGGAAACTAATTGACACTTCTAATGCCCCCTTTACCCCACAACAACAAGGGGAGTAAATTATGCTTCGCGAACAACTCCTTCTTTACTGGAAAAGGAAGAAGATTTACTAGTCTGACAGAGCTAGAGACCAATGGATCCAGTACAGAGACAAAAATACCAAATACTTTTTTGCTCTTACGTCTCAGAGACGAAACTGTAACCAAATTGCAGGGATTCAGAATACAGACGGCGATTGGGTACAAACGGGGGATGAAATTAAACAACAGTTTAACAACTTTTACTCTAATCTTTTACACGAACAGGAACCTACGGAGTTAAACGAAGCTTTGCGTGATATAACCCCAAAGGTGACTTCTGAACTGAATGATACTTTGACAAGGATACCAGATGAGATGGAGATAAGACAAGCTACTTTTGATATGAGCCCTAACAAAGCACTAGGCCCAGATGGTCTGGACGGTAAATTCTTTCAGGAATATTGGGATATTATAGGCCCTGACCTGATTAATTTAGTAGTGGATTTCTTTACTAATAATACCCCATTAACTCTATTGAATGAAACCTTATTACTTTGATTCCCAAAGGAGACTGTTAGACAGGTGTGGGTGATTATCGCCCTATCTCGTGTGTTAACTTTGTGTACAAGGTGATTGCAAAAATATTGGCTAATAGGTTACAGGCCTTAATCAATGATATTACATCACCAACACAATCTGCTTTTATCAAAGGACGGGCCATTCAAGATAATATCCTTATTGCACAAGAAGTTTCGTACTTTATGAAACGTAAATTGAAAAATAAAGCTAAGTTTGGAGCTATTAAACTAGACATGGCAAAGGCTTATGACCAGGTACGTTGGGAATTTCTTCATCTTTTACTTGAGAAACTGGGATTCGCGCCCAGATGGGTGCAATTGATTTGGAATTGTATCTCGACGATCACTTTTCAAATTAATATCAACGGAGAATGCCAACCACCCTTCAAGCCTGGCCAAGGTATTAGACAAGGGGACCCACTATCACCACTTTTATTTGCTTTACTTACTGAATCTCTTATCTCTCTATTGGAAACCAAGATAGAACAGGGAAGGATTACAGGTATTCAGATAACGCGTAACTGTCCGACTATATCCCATTTACTCTTTGCCGACGATTCCTTGTTCTTCATATCTTTGGATGGTCAAGACCTGCAGGAGTTTCAAGAGTGTATTAATACCTACTGTCGCTGTTCTGGGCAGATGATGTCTCCCTTTTTGGTCTAAATATAAGCCCTTAGGAGACATCATTTTAGGATGAAAATGGTCTTTTTATATTGACTTTAGTTCTTAAATAGCAATATTACACTTTCTCCCCTTGGAATTAGACTATTTGCATTTATAGAGCTTTTGTGCGTTAATTTACTTATTTTTAGTGCAAAGTTAGTAGGTTTATGAATTTCATGAAACACCAATCCAAGGAGGAGAAGTGAGAATTAAAGTCTTAGAATGTTTCTAGTGTGTTAGTCGAATTTCATGAATTTAAATTGCACTTTCTTATTTATAGTCTTGATTTAATGATTTATTATTTTTGAAAGCATATGCGGTTTAATTATCTATTTAATGTGAAGCTTTAGAGATAATATGGAAATAAATTAGATGCTAAATCAATGCTAAGGAGATAAGGAAATAAGATCTTGAAGAAATCTGGAGATAGAAGGAAGTAGAGTTCTACTAGGAAAAGGAAAAGCTGCCTTATGAATCTGAAATTCCAGCCACGTTTCAAATATGAGTCCATAACTTATGAATGGCTAGGAATCTGGACGAGTGGTCTGCACCAATGCAAAGCTCTTTCCGAGACAAGCAGTTTCATATATTGGAACTCCTCAAATGGATAAGTATTGAAAAAGATATGACCAAATCAAATCAGCAGCAGAATCTTACCTTTCCTAGATTTTAGGGCTACGAATTAAAGAGTCCTTGACTTGTCTTCCACTCCAAGTAATTCGACCTAGCACCTATAAATACCAGCTCTAAACCTTAGAAAATCATTCCTTGGCTGCATAAGCTTAATATACACAAATAATTCATCATAGAAGCAATCAAGAGGATCTAGAGGAGGAAGAAGCAAGAGCTAGAGCTTAACTACATCAATTCAACACTTCTCCATCTCTATTCTTTGGGTAATTTAGTATTAGATCTATTTTGTCTATGAGGTATTTCTAAACTAATTATTCAAGAAGTTTATTTATGCATAATTTCTCTTTAGGATTGTAATTAGGGGTGTGCGCGGGTCGGTTTTGGATGAAAAATACTCAACCCACGAACCGCCCGTTGTTGTGCGGGTTTTGAAAAATGAGACCCGCACCCGCCCAATCCATTATATAAACCATTGAGTTTCGGGTTAAGCGGGTTGCGGGTGTATTGCGGGTGATTTAGTTTAATAAATGGGCCGAAATTGTATCCATAATCATTCGGCAGGATTATATTACAAATACATGTTGCAACAAAAAATGCAGTTTATGATACTCATATACATTTTAAATCATCTCTAATTTTAAAAAATATAAAATGAAATTTTAGAAAAATAAAAATATGAATTAAACAAAAGATTGAGATAATATCATAACTGAAATGAAAACAGATTCACTTGAAAAAATATATTTGAAATACTAAGGGATTTAAAAAATTTAAAAGGGAAAGAAGAAAAAAATAAATATAAAATAAGAATTACATGACCATACAAATTTATTTGAATAAAATGAGCAATACAATCTTTTCTAATAATTTATACTACATGGTAATCGGGTATGCGGGTTTGCGGGTTTCAAGTTTAAAATCCGCAACCCGCAAAAAGTGTATATTTTTTCTAAAATGTAAACCGCAACCCACCTAATAGAAAACTAACCCGTATTATTTCGGGTTAGTGTAATCGGGTTGGTCGGGTTATGCGGGTTTTCTAACCCGATGCACATCCCTAATTGTAATTATATGAACCTTTGAATATTGTTTTTCTGTTTTAATTTGAATCTGGGATTTAGTATTTAATTGAATTGGTTCTTAATTTCCATTGACTATATTCTTGTGCTTATTCACTATCATTGACGTCGCGAATCAAGGGTAGGTTTTAGTAATTAGGCTATTCACTTTGGTGGGGAAGTGATCGCCTTGACGGGGGATTTAATTACAGACTTAGAATATAGACGTGTGGTATCCGTTATTTGACCCTGACGGGCTTGACTAACCACGTAACCAATTGGGTAAAATAGTATTCATCTGAAAGTAGGTTATAATCGTCGTGACGGGGTTCGTAATACCGTAGGATAGCTTCTAGGTCCACCCTGACGAAGGCTAGGAGATTATAGATTTCCGACTATTGTGAAATTTCCCATTCACCCTTATTCTTAGTAATCATAGATTCAATAGGATAGATTCATACTTGCAACTCCTTATCTTATTTGCATAATTATTTATTGTTTATTAGTATTTATTTTATTTAGTTAATTAGAAAACAAACTCCTTTGCTATTTATCTTTTTAAAACGATTAAAACTACCTATTCTGATATTGAACACAAATTTAGAATAATTTCTTAAATCCCTGTGGAGACGATAATCCCGTATTTACTTATCTATTACTTGGTACGACCCGTACACTTGCGGTCTGTGGATCCTTTATTCCTTTTGCTTTTATTTCATTATTTTATAACACACAAGGACCCACCAAGTTTTTGGCGCCGCTGCCGGGGATTTATTATAGTTATTCTATTGTGATTTGATCGATTTTAAATCCCCAGCAGCAACACCAAGTTTTTGGCGCCGCTGCCAGGGATTTAAAGCGGTTATTTCATTTTGTGTTTAAGTTAGGTTGGTAGTTTTAGTTGTTTTCAGTTTTCAGTTTGTTTTGTTTTAGTCTCTTTTCAGGTTTTCTTTAGGTATGGAGTTTTCCCCCTATCAAGAGCATGATCCACCACTTGTGATGCCTAGTTATCAAGGTCAAAGTCCACCACAGTGGTGGGTGGAACTTTTGGAAGACTCTCTGAATATACACTTTCGCGATCTTTATAGTAGGGTCACCAAGTTGGAGGACTCCCTCAGTTGTTTTATTAAGGCCACACAGGAGAACATAGTAAAGAGTGATGCGAAAATCGATGCTACCATATCACTAGTGCAAGTCATGCAACAAAGCCATCAATTAATGGAGCAACGATTGACGCAACTCACAGAAATAATTGAGAAATTACAACAAGCACCTTCTATGCAACCGGGCCAAAGTACAAATTTAGATGATGAAGCCAGTCAAATTGATAGCGATGTTTTATTCGATGTAACTACAAAGTTTGGCCTTCAAATAGAGAAGGAAGTGGAATTACCACAAGTTGCACCTAGTGAACTAGAGATTCCAACAATAGAAGAATCAACCACGCTAAGCATAGATGAGTCAATTGTTGGTAATGGAGTCGAAATTGAAAGTAAATCTTGTGAAGGTAAGATTACACCCATGGAAAATCCAACCAAGCCGCGTTTAGAGGAATCAAATACCGAGGTCTTGGTTACAAAAGAGATAGAAGAAGAAGATACTAGGATGGATTCACCACCTAGTACTCCAGGGATGTCATTACCAAATCCTATAAAGATAAATCATTCAAACAATGACATCGATAAAGAATTTGTAGAGGTGTTTAAAGACAAAGCCTACACCCAAATGCTTGAAAGAAATACAAAAGAACTCACACCGCAACAAGTATTCATAGAAGCTATTCCGGAAACAAATGAGAATGCGAGTGTAGAGATCGAGGTTGAAGACGTGGCCCTCATAACAAAAGAAAGCTCTGAAACATCCCTTGTTTCAGACAAAATTCAAGAGGAGGAGTCACTTGAGTTCCCCATTATTCCAGAAGTATCTAACGAGGTTAAAGAGAAGGACCACCACCATGAACCTGTGAAGAAGAAAGCTAAAGATGAGTTTGGGGTCGGAACCACGGTTGCTTGGAAGGCCTCCAAACAAGAGAATAGACCACGAGGTTTCAAAAATGAGTGGATGGGACCATTTGTTGTTACTCGAGTGGTGACACCAAAATTAATAGCGATACAAGCTTCGATAGGTCAAAGAACGCGAATTGTAGACATACACAGCCTTACCCACTGCTGGGGAGGCTACATAATCAAGGGATAATGGAGGTAACCCGTCAAACTTTAAAATGACGTTAAATAAAAGTGCTCTTGGGAGACACCCCAAGCTTTAATTGCTTTCTTAGTTTAGTTTTTTAGTGTATATTATTTAGTTACGCATTTTTTAGTTGATAGTACATTATTGAGGAAGGTATTAGTGTTTTTGATGCTCAGGTATTGGAGAAATCGAGTTAGGGAATGAAGAACAAAAATTTTCGGAAAAACTGAAGCAGGGGTGCGGTATACCGGACCTCAGCCGCGGTATACCGCAGGTGAACAACCCGTGCCACGGTATCAGCCACGTGTTTTATACAGAAAAGAAAAAAAATAAAGCTGATGGGTCCGGTATACCGGACCCTACACCGCGCCATGGTCTGCGAGCCCAAAACCCGTGCCACGGGGTCGTACCACGTGTATTGTGCAGAGGCGGAAATTTTGAACGCTGATAGGTGCGGTATACCGGACGATATGCGCGGTATACCGCAGCGCGCCGCCAGAGAGAGAAAAAGATGCGGATTTAAGGTTATAAAAGAGGTATAAAGCTTTTAATTCCGAATTTCATAAACCTCAAGCCTCTTTCTCTTCTCCAAACCTCTCCCAACTCCATTAAAGCTTCAACAAACCTTCACCTAACATCAAAACACAACCAAATCACCATGAATTCACATACAAATCCTTCCCTACATCATTACAAAGAAGATGCAACCATCCAGATCATATCAAAACATCTAGAATCCAATAACCAAGAGCCTAAATTTTCAAAATTCATCCATAAATCCTTAAACCCATATCACCAAAGCTTGATTCAATCATACCCACATAGAGAATTATCATCCTAACACCTTTCCTAACCCAAATAAAGCTTGTTCCACCTATGATCAAGAGTTACAAATTTCAAGAGTGTTCAAAGCTTTGAGTTGGGGGTCAAAAGAGATGATAAAGAGATGATAGAGATTTTATCAAGTGTAAGGGAGATGAAGTATCAAGGCAAGGTATTGGGTGAAAAGTTGGAAGAAGATATACAAGAGATTTCTAGAGTGTGATTGATTGGGATAGATCAAAAGAGGATGTAAGGGATAGCGAAATTGGTGATACATGGAGTTTACATACAAGGAAATCACTGCACCCTATCTTGGGTATTAATCAAGTGAGGCAATAGCCTCGAAGAGTATGTTTTATTTCTTCCTTACCATTTCTCTATATGCACTATTTGCTATTTTTATTTTATTGAGTCTTTTCGAGTCGTGGGGACACGACTCATTTTTGAGTTGGGGGTGGGGATTCGTTGTCCCTCATCTCCATTTTTATGTGATTTACTGTTTTTTTTTAGAGAAATTTGAAAAAAATTGAAATTTTGAAGAGATGGATTAGATGTAGAATGTGTTTAATAGCTTGAAAGCATGAGCTTAGTAAGTTGATGATAGAAAGTAGTATGTTTATGAGCTGCTTTATTTTGTATGCTTTGAGTATTTGCAGGAAAACACACATTGATAGTAAAGAAAAGATTAGTTAGCAATGCGATAGAAAGTATGTTCGATCTCAGGGAGCCACGAGTGGTGTGTAGGCCGTGAGATCCAAGCTAGTTGATGAACCCATTTAGTGAACGTGCTAAAGGTAAGAGAATGACGAAATTGCATGGTTTAGAAAGTGATTAAGGCGGTTCTTTCATAAGCCCCTTGTTGCCTTTTAGCTTGCTGTCCATTTTATTATTATATATCCTTCTCAGCCCCTTCTAGCCTTTCTAAAGCCTTTTTATTAGCCACAATATAAGCCATATCCTTTTAGATTATAGGACTTTTCCATATGACCCGCACTCGAATCGCGATGCATAGACAATTGTTTTAGAGCTTGAGTTTGGGGTGGTGGGTCCACCATTATGGGAAATATTATTGGGTTGGGACTTTTGAGCTTATTAAGTGTGCTCTGTTCTATATTTTGATGATGATTCACAGGTTTATTGTAACCCTTTGCCGGGGTAATAGTAAATGAAAAAGTTATGAAGAGGCATAATGTATGAAAAATAGCGTGATATCTCAACATCAAAAAGAGAATCATAGCTATATAGAAAAAAAATTGATATGAAAAGAATATATATTTGGACCGGCAAAGAGGAATTTTTATGTGAACATCTTATTGCTTTAATAGGGTTATTGGGGATGCTAATTTGTGCATCAAGTAATTCATTGGGTTGAGTGAGAATGTTTTACGAGAGTAACTCAAGCTCTAGGGCGATTTGTTGATGGCTAGTGAGGAGAGAGCCAAAAGCTCACTCTAAATTATCCAAATATACTTATCATACCGTCCCTAAGCCAACTTTACAACCCTAAAGACCTTTTGATTCTTTACTATGTAATCTAGAAGTGATTGAGCCGTTAGAGATTAGTTAAGTGGATCTTTGGATACTAGTGAAGTTCGATGAACAATCTATAGCCTCCATGGTAAACTGAGTAAAGATCCTCTCCTTCTTACATTGCAAAACTAATCCAACCTTGAATTCAAGCCGTGTTGATTGTAGATATAACAAGTGTGCAGGTATGTAGTTCGTAAATATTATTACATGAAATTTTCTAAGTAGTTGCTTTGAGTTTATTCTATATATTCTGCTATCTTCTTCTCCCATGTGCTTCATTGATATAGCTGATATTTTAGAGACTTCCCTATGTTTTTATTTTTTATTGTATCGGGACGATACAAGTTTGAGTTGGGAGTCTTGATTTCTCCCTTTTTGGTCTAAATATAAGCCCTTAGGAGACATCATTTTAGGATGAAAATGGTCTTTTTATATTGACTTTAGTTCTTAAATAGCAATATTACACTTTCTCCCCTTGGAATTAGACTATTTGCATTTATAGAGCTTTTGTGCGTTAATTTACTTATTTTTAGTGCAAAGTTAGTAGGTTTATGAATTTCATGAAAAACCAATCCAAGGAGGAGAAGTGGGAATTAAAGTCTTAGAATGTTTATAGTGTGTTAGTCGAATTTCATGAATTTAAATTGCACTTTCTTATTTCTAGTCTTGATTTAATGATTTATTATTTTTTAAAGCATATGCGGTTTAATTATTTATTTAATGTGAAGCTTTAGAGATAATATGGAAATAAATTAGATGCTAAATCAATGCTAAGGAGATAAGGAAAGAAGATCTTGAAGAAATCTGGAGATAGAAGGAAGTAGAATTCAACTAGGAAAAGGAAAAACTGCCTTATGAATCTGAAATTCCAGCCACGTTTCAAAGACGAGTCCATAACTTATGATTGGCTAGGAATCTGGACGAGTGGTCTGCACCAAGGGAAAACTCTTTCCGAGACAAGCAGTTTCATATATTGGAACTCCTCAAACGGGTAAGTATTGAAAAAGATATGACCAAATCAAATCAGCAGCAGAATCTTACCTTTCCTAGATTTTAGGGCTACGAATTAAAGAGTCCTTGCTTGTCTTCCACTCCAAGTAATTCGACCTAGCACCTATAAATACCAGCTCTAAACCTTAGAAAATATCCCTTGGCTGCATAAGTTTAATATACACAAATAATTCATCATAGAAGCAATCAAGAGGATCTAGAGGAGGAAGAAGCAAGAGCTAGAGCTTAACTAAATCAATTCAATACTTCTCCATCTCTATTCTTTGGGTAATTTAGTATTAGATCTATTTTGCCTATGAGGTATTTCTAAACTAATTATTCAAGAAGTTTATTTATGCATAATTTCTCTTTAGGATTGTAATTATATGAACCTTTGACTATTGTTTTTCTATTTTAATTTGAATATGGGATTTAGTATTTAATTGAATTGGTTCTTAATTTCCATTGACTATATTCTTGTGCTTATTCACTATCATTGACGTCGCGAATCAAGGGTAGGTTTTAGTAATTAGGCTATTCACTTTGGTGGGGAAGTGATCGCCTTGACGGGGGGTTTAATTACAGACTTAGAATATAGACGCGTGGTATCCGTTATTTGACCTTGACGGGCTTGACTAACCACGTAGCCAATTGGGTAAAATAGTATTCATCTGAAAGTAGCTTATAATCGCCCTGACGGGGTTTGTAATACCGTAGGATAGCTTCTAGCCCTGACGGGGGCTAGGAGATTATAGATTCCCGACTATTGTGAAATTTCTCATTCACCCTTATTCTTAGTAATCATAGATTCAATAGGATAGATTCATACTTGCAACTCCTTATCTTATTTGCATAATTATTTATTGTTTATTAGTATTTATTTTATTTAGTTAATTAGAAAACAAACTCCTTCGCTATTTATCTTTTTAAAACGATTAAAACTACCTATTCTGATATTGAACGCAAATTTAGAATAACTTCTTAAATCCCTGTGGAGACGATAATCCCGTATTTACTTATCTATTACTTGGTACGACCCGTACACTTGCGGTATGTGGATCCTTTATTCCTTTTGCTTTTATTTCATTATTTTATAACACACAAGGACCCACCAGCAGAAGATCAACTATCATAAATCGTCGGTTTGCTTTAGTAAACAGACTCTGGAAGATTTACGTCAACACGTTGTATCAACACTACATATTTCTGAGACAAGAGACTTGGGAAAATAACTAGGAATACCACTTTGTCACAAAAGATCAAGGATGGAAACATTAAACTGGATAGTTGAAAAGGTTTTTAACAAAGCCCAAGGATGGATAGCTAAACTCCTTTCGGAAGGCGGTAAAGAAATACTTATTAAAGCAGTGATGCAGGCTATTCCTTGTTATGCGATGTCTATTTTCTCTTTTCCTATTGGTTTTTGCAAGAAATTGGCATCTATTATTGCTCGATTTTGGTGGAATTCGTTGCAGAAACGGAAAATTCATTGGCTTGAATGGGAAAAGATGACTGCCGCCAAAGTGGTAGGGGGAATGGGCTTTAGAGACCGAAGAGGGAAAACAGGGCACTTCTAGCTGCTCAGGCTTGGATAATCCTTAGCAACCCTAATCTTCTGGTATCTAGAGTTCTTAAAGGAATTTATTTTCCTTACGGGACTTTTCTCGACGTAAAGCTGCGGAAAAGTCGGACTTGGTCGTGGGCTAGTTTGATTGAAGGAAGGGATTTATTTGTAGAACACGGTTACATCCAGATTGGAAATGGGGAGTCTACCAATAAATGGAAACACAAATGGCTACCCTCCGGAATTATTAAAGATCGATCGTTAGAAACTAATATTGAAACAGTGAATCAGTTGATGACAACATAGAAGAACAGTTGGGACTGGACGGTGATTGATAATACTCTACCCCGGCCAGTTCATGGAGAAGTCGCTAGGATTCCACTCCTCGAGCCGGAAGGTCGGGATACATTTATTTAGCCATTTACTAAATCTGGTATGTATACTTCTAAAATGGGCTACAAATTATTATCACAAGTTTAGATGATTGGAACAGCAAAAAAACCTCAATCCAAGTTGAACTGAATAATCCAAAACTATGGAATAGGATTTGGAAATCTATTGTTCCTAATAAAGTGCAATATTTTAACTGGAAGGCGTGTCGGAACTTATTACCTACTAAGCTGAATTTATTCAGACATCACTGTAGTGACAGCAAATACTGTATATGGTGTGAAAATTTGACGGATACAGTTCTACATATGCTTTTATCTTGTAATTTTTCAAAACAGGTCTGGGTCGGTATTGCTTTACAGCTTCGGGTACCAGAGGAAGATCCTGATTCCATAGGTGACTGGATCTCCAAGACTTGTGACATGATGGATAACAATATTTGGGAGGAAAACATCTTAATAGCATGTCTACAACTGACATTATGGAACATTTGGAAAGCCAAAATAAAAATGCTACACGAACGAGTTCATATTCGACCATAAACGATTATTTTTTCAATTCATTAAGGTATGACGGATCTATTCAGAGCTTCTTGGGATTCTCCCCCATCTCCAGCGCCACCAATTAGTAGAATACCCGTTGCTAACCCGATGCAAGACGTTGAATTCAACAATGCTATTTTTGTTTATACTTGTGATGCCTCTTTTACAACAGCGAACGAGTAAAGTGGTATCGGAATTGTTCAACGGAATACTCTTACAGGTCAACGCGTTACCTTCTCGAAACCAATCTGGATAGATTCGGCGGCGGAAGGGGAAGCTATTGCGGTCCTCGAAGCTTCTAGAATTAGCCTGGCCCACCCAGGTTCTAAGACCGTCATATCTTCAGACAACCTTGACTTTGTTCAAGGACTTAAGTCGTTGCCAGCTGCATGGTGGAAAGTCCACTGAAATCTGATAAGTAACGAAGGACACATGACCAAATCAATCAGCAATGTTTATCATGTCCTATATTTTAAGGAACGGAAATGAATTAAAAAAAGACTCCAATAACTTATCTTCCACTCCAATATTTCGACCTAAGGTTAGCTAGCACCTATAAATACATCTATTTATTATTGTAAACATGGTCATTTCTTAATTATTAGTCCTTAGTACAAGTAACAACATCAGGAGAAGCAAGTTGGCAAGTACGTATCTATCTTTTAGTTCATTTCTTTCTAGTATGAACTAATTCTCCCATATAGCGTGGGATTTGCACATGTATAATCTTTAAATTCTATTTCTTTAATTTATGTTATTTGGGATTAACCTTTAAATTGATTAAGCTGCGTATCTAATTCATATATTTATTTTATGTGTTTTTATTTAATGACTATAGTACTTGCTAGTGCACGAGTATAGGATTACCCCATTAGTAGTTGGAAGGTCGCTCGGAAGGGGTGTTCAATTGTAGAAACACCACATAAACTTCTAGTGTGTGGTAGTGATTTTGACGGGCTTGCCTAACTATATAGTCACTAGGGTTTGAGATTAACCACCGATCATTGCGCAGGCTCCCCTTACCAAAGTCCCCTGGTAATTGTTGGGTTTTCACCTAAGTCCATCCTGACGGGGGTTAGGGGGAATATAGAATCCTGACTACTTACTATAAAGAGCTTTAATCACTCTTATAACTGAAATGTTGATTTAGAAGGATAAGTGCATACGAGCAAACCTAAGCTATATCTCTCATCTCCATTCTATTTAGTTTTATTTATTTGCATTAGTAGCTAATAATTATTCTCTCAGATTATTTATCTCTTTAGTTATTTGTCTTTTAAATTAGCAATTAATCTCTACTACGCTTTTTTTCTAAACACGATTCTACGCTAACAGACTTAACTCCTGCGAATGAATCTTACTTACTAACTATACTTGCAAACGATCTGTAATACTTGCAATGAGTTTCTCTTGGTAGTTAAGGGTGTGTATCCTTATTATTTATCTTTTATTATCATTATTTTATCACACCTCTAACCCCACCACTCGCCAATCTTTACCATAGCAATCTTTGCTTCATTAGGATCTATCAAACAAAATTACCACCACCGAGATTATCTACTCTTAGTCTAGAACATAGGTCGGGTCTAATTGGCAATACTTTCACACCAGGGACTAAAAAGATTTTTTTTTTCATTTGTTCGTAGGTGGAAACTGATCTACATTTAACTGAAATTCTTAGTCTTTTTTAGAAGAAGTGAGTAACCCTTTTATTCAATCTTACATTGTTCATCTTTACCAATAAAGAAGGGTTTCATTTATGAAGTTAACTATATTAATTTGAAATACATACACAACTGATAACCTATATGAACACTTTAAATGACCAAAATCTCCCAGACTGAGAAAAGTAGTGCAAAATCATAGTACATACACGGATGCCGACTTAGATAAGGTAACAAACTACTACTAGGAGCTATTTTCATAAATAAATTTTTAAAATTAATTTGATATTGATTATAGTTATTATTATGAATAGGAGTTTAAGGAGATGATGTCAAAGAATGATGGTTTTGTTGATAAACAAATGGCTGGCAAGGCCATACGCCCGTTTGGCTCCTCACGCGGCAGTCAAACGGGGGCGTGGACGCGAGATGCCAGCGGAATGATCGGCCGGACAGAGGCTAGGGCTGCTTCCTTCCCACCGCGAAAGACAAACAGAAGGAGTAAGCAAGGCCTATTTTGATAAAAGTGGATATATCGACAGTGGCTATGGTGAAAAGAGAAAAAGAAATTAGATGTATGATACTTTTTATGGAAGAGTAAATAACGGTTGTGGTCAGCAAAATAAAATAATAATATAAAAAAATTATTGGATATTGATAAAAGAAAAATATTGATCATTGTTATTTTATTTGGGTAGAATGGGATAAATAAACTTTTACACGAAGGGAGTATAATCTAATTACTTATGGACATTCATTGTTGGTTCTTGCAGTCTGGCTGAGCAATTATTTCGTTCGGGATGATTCACTATGCTCATGCTTTTCGCGTGCACCAATCTATCTATAGTGAATCTGGAATAGCTGTTCTACTTCTATATAAGAAGTTACATAACTTATCTTTTAATAACAATAGGGTATTATATATATATCTTTGCTCAATAACAAATTATGGCCGATTTCACAAAGTCTTGCGCTGCGTCTTCTATTCCGCTGCAAATTTCCTCAACTGCTTCCAGGCCAGATATACGATCATTTCCTAATCCGAAGCTGCTAAAAAATTCACACGAACCTATGGTGTGTTTTTTTTTTTTTTTTTGGCGCATGCACTTGAATTTTTTTTATTATTTAATCGAATATGTTAACTATATTAGAAACGGATCGTCAAGTTTATTCACTTGAAGAATAGGAATTTATCCTCTCTAGCTTGAACCCGCAACCAAACGTAATACAAATTTGTCTATTTTTATTTTGAAAAAAACATTTGTAAATAAAATTCATAACTCTCTAAAACTTAAATAGAATTCCTTCCCTTCTATAATATGTTTTTATATTATTAAAATTAGTTGTTCCATAATGTTTGTTTAATTAGTCAAAAAAATAAAAATAAAATTGTATAATATATACTCTCTTTTATCTTTGTTTAAAAGAAAAATGTTATTTTCAATAATTATCTAAAATATCAATTACATTTATAAAAAATATTTTAATTATCATAATGTTGGCAAGTATTTTTATTAGATTATATGATAAACAAAGTAAACATATATAAGTAGTGTTTTTGGGACTAATTGTTTCCTCGCCACGAATCACTTAGGCTCCGTTTGGTTCGTGAAAATAATGGGTGTTTTCTGTTTTCATTTTCTATATTTTTCAAAATGCTACTGAAAACGTGTTTGGCTAAAGAAAATGAAAACAGTTTTCTGGAAAATAAAATGAAAACAGTGCTATATTAGAGAATGTGAAATTGATGTTTTCCATATTTTCTAAAAATATTGAAACTAAAAACGAAAATCATTTTCTGAAAATGTATTCAGAAAACGAAAACAGAAAATGTTTTCATAAACCAAACAGGGCCTTATGTTTTTTAACTTTTAGTTGTTCGGGAAAAATCCCTACCTTCACCCCTGGTATATATATATAGAATTAAGATCTTGCCATATTGTACTTCTCTTAATATGTAGATGATTGGGCATTGTCAGATGGTTCCTCCAAAAATTGATGACAACAATAAGATAAAGGAGTTGATAAAAGAAATTCGAGGAGAATTGCAAAGAACAACGAAAAGATTGGACAAATTGAAACTAATAGACACACTTCAACGGCTCGGGATTGCCTACCATTTTGAAGAAGACATCAATACATCACTTAAAGATTATGTAGATGGGAAACCAGATGATGATCTGCAAACCACTGCTTTACGATTTCAACTGTTACGATATAGCGGTTACAAGATTAGTCCTAGTATGATTTTCTCCACCTTTCTCTATTAAAGAATATATATTTTGTTGAAATCATTACATATATATAACTTGTGACATAGATTTTCATAATAAAAAATACATCAAGAATATAATAACTCGTTTAAATATTCCACTCTCATAAGGTTTAAACTTTAAACGCTAGACCTCAACTTTTGTTTTGTTTATTTTGACTAGTACTTAAGGTTTTTCAAGATGAAACTTTTTAGTATTGTTTTTATGAAGTAATATTAACAAAGAGAATTGTGCCTGCTTTACGTGATCACATACAGACGTGTTCAAAAAATTTATGGACAACGAAGAGAAATTCAAAGAGTCATTGAGTGATGATATTTTAGGATTATTGAGCTTGTATGAATCCTCATACTTGGGAGCAAACGAGGAAGTAATATTGTCACAGGCTATGGAATTTGCTGAAATACACCTGAGAAACTCAATATCCGGATTGCCAACTAAACAGGGAGAACTAGTTCAACAAGCCCTAAAGCTTCCAAGGCATAGAAGGATGGCAAGATTAGAAGCCAGAAGATACATAAAAGAGTACGCTAAAGAAAATCACCACAGTTTAGCCATTTCGGAACTTGCGAAAGTAGATTACAACAAAGTTCAATCTTTATACCAGATGGATTTGTCTGAAGTAATAAGGTAATTATTTGTGTTGCCATTTATCTGTTTTTTTAATGTATATTCTTATATAAATATAGTAACCTTGATATTTTGTTAACGCCACTAGTAAGAATCTTATTGTATTAATCTTTTTTAATAAAAAACCATAATATTAATTTTATATTTAATCTTTTTATCATTAAAATATTTTTAACTAAGTAATAATATGTAGATGATTATGGGAGATAGTTAATGTTCTAATGTACTAATTAAGTCCCAGAGATGACATGGTTACAATCTATATATAGTACAAGTGTCAGAAAGTAAACCTAATTTCTCTCTAAACAAGTCCTACAAGGTTGACATAGTTATAGTCCTAATTTATTACCAATATGCTGGTTAATATGTTATCCAAGTTGAATCATGGGAGATTACATTAAATTCCTAATTATTTGATATTAATTTAAGATTTTATGTTCATCTCTCCCAACCTTAATCAAATATCTTCAGGTGGTGGAAAAACTTAGGTCTTGTTGATAAGCTTAACTTTGGTAGAGATAGACCTTTGGAGTGTTATTTATGGACAGTCGGAATCCTTCCAGAACCCAAATACTCTGTATGCAGAATTGAACTATCCAAGACCATAGCCATTCTTTTGGTAATTGATGATATTTTTGACACTTATGGGGAATTTGAGGACCTTCTCCTTTTCACACATGCAATTAAAAGGTTTCTAACTTTTAAATTCATATCTTCTTCTTGTTGTTTAACGTGTTTACTGATTCAAACATGTTTTAACACATTTAACTTATGTATAAATTATCGTTAATAGATGGGATCTTAATGCAATAGATGAGCTTCCTGAATACATGAAGTTATGTTACATGGCTCTTTACAACACTACTAATGAAATTTGTTACATGGTCCTCAAAGAACATGGACGGATTGTCCTTCCATTTCTTAAGTCGACGGTAAATTTTATTCAAATCACATACCCTGCTAATGGTTAATTAACAATAAATTAAATGTACCTTTCCATAACAAAACTGAATTAATTAATTAAGTTGTACCTTTTTTCCACAGTGGATAGATATGATTGAAGGTTTTATGACTGAAGCAAAGTGGTTGAATAGAAGATATGTACCAACTATAAAAGAATATATAGAGACTAGTGTTTCCACAGCAGGGGCATACATGGCTTTGACGCATATCTTTTTTTTAATAGGACAAGGTGTCACAGATGAGCATCTAAAACTTTTAGTAAAACCATATCCAAGACTTTTTTCTTGCTCAGGAACAATTCTTCGTCTTTGGGATGATTTGGGAACATCAAAGGTTTGTGATTTATATGTTTCACTATATATATGACTTTATTAAAATAAAATATTGATGTGTCGCGTTACTCGAGTAAGATTCAATTATGCGATCTCATAGACATTATATTGAGCAACTCTCAACCTTATAAATCGAACTTCATATTTTCTCGTATTTAATTACAGGAGGAGCAAGAAAGAGGAGACAATACTGCATCAAGTATAGAACTGTACATGAGAGAAAATAATAAGATAGTATTTGATGAGAATGAAGCAAGAAAACATATATTGCAACTCATAAATGGATTATGGAAAGAGATAAATGGGGAGTTAATTAATATATCTCAAAATGTCATGCCTAAAGCGATTATACTAGCTGCTTTTAATATGGCTAGAGCTTCACAAGTGGTCTACCAACATGAGGAGGACACCTACTTCTCTAGCGTTGATAACTACGTAAAAGATCTATTTTTCACTCCTATAGATTAAGGTTTTTAAGAAATTATTTACGTTTCGTTGATTAGTGTTGTAATTTATTGTTGTTGTTTGTATGATTCTATTTTATGCTAATGAAGTACTGATTGCTTTAATCAAACCAATTCTAACTACCAAAAAAACCAAAGCTTAGGCCCAAGGCTCAGTTTCTGAATGACATGTAGCAAGTTAAAATTATTTATGACTTCTCTGCATGCTCAAGATACTTGACTAACTTGAGACAAATTTTTTTGCTATGCCGTGTTTTTTTCAGTTTGTGAATATGAGTAATGAACATATTTGACCATCGACTAATCATATTATTTATGTTAAAATTATCAAATTGAATGGTCGAAATATGTTTTTTAGTTAATTGTCTTTTCATTCAGCAAAGTTTATGCTATCAGTATCATTAGTCTTTTCATTCACGACTTCTCGCTCCATTAAGTCCCGTGGAGATTGCTTAAGGCCGCAAGATATCATGAATTATCTTGCTCATGTGGATTATCTTTAACCAATTAATTATTATTTTCATTATCAACAATAATACGTTTAAATTGACTACACCAACTTATTTTACAGAAATGATAAGTCATTTTGCAGAAGTTAGATGAGTTTGTCTGATACTTAGCATACGTGTATAATAATAAACTAATCCGTTAATTTAATGTGCAGGGGAAAGTGGCTTAGGAAATTCGTAAGAGAGATAGTGCGTTAACCACCGTTATAATTATTAGTTGACGTATTGGACCAGAGATATAGGCGAGTCGTGATATTGTTTCTTAAATAAAATTCAATACTGTAAAATATATGAATATTAGTAAAGTTAAAATTGATCTTAATGGGTTGGAATTATGAATCTGGTTAGGTCGCCTTGCAGGCTTAGGTGGTTTGACTTAAGTCTGTGGCATGTCGCGCCTTGGGTTTCGATGGTGGAAATTCGGGGCGTGACAGTGTGGTATCAGAGCAATAGGTTGACGATGAGTGAGACCTAGGTTATGGGTAGCTAGACCTTAGGGTGGACTTTAGATGAATATTGTTAGGTTGTGTGTCTTAACTATAATGTGGTAGACGAGTCTTTGTGTTTATTTTACAGGATTTGGGTTATGGATATACTCGTACACCGAACAGTGTGATAACAGGTAAATTAAATTAATTTAATGCGTGTATATATTTTATGTGATAATAGACAGGAATTAAGTATATGTTTAAAAATTGAATTTGGGACTATCATTAAGAGGTGAGATTTTAGCTAAAATCTAAATACTGGAAAAAAATGGCGGAGTTGTGGTGATTGGAAATATCTTTTGAGTCGTGTCAAAACTTTTGTGTGTCTTATATAACATATTTTAACGTGAGAAAAAAAAAGAGGTCCTATAACATAGTTATAAGAGATAATTACACCTAGGGTCTTGACCACACCCCCCTCTTCAAGATGGGAACCCGGCCTAGAGCCTCTTCTTACTAAAGACCTCAGGAAGTTTTTAACACATGAACCCCAAAACCCCTGTTACCTTTCTACCCTTTTAGACTTACCCTAGTTATAATGAATATTGTGTGTGTGTGTGTAAAAGTAGTGTAGTCCGCGTGAGAGATTAAGAGTTCTAGTTAATTCAAATCAATAAGATATGAAGTATTGTGATAAAATATTGGGGGTGGACTGGGTCGTCAACATTATCACGATCATATTGATTTACTCAAGAAACCGAGAAGATCATGGAGTACATTTAAGGATCGCTCTACAAAACCTCGAGAAAAAAATGTGTATTTGCTAATTTTAAGAAATGAGAATTTTGGTTGAGCATCGTAGTTGTTAGGACATTTCATATCTAAAGACGACGTGTCAGTGGATCCCCAAAAGATTGAAGTTGTAAGTAGCTGGACTAGGCCGACTTTGGTTACAGAGATACGTAGTTTTTCGAGACTAGCAGGTTACTACAAAAATGTTGTAAAAGGATTCACAAGGCCGTCAACACCTTTGACGCAACTAATTTGAAAGAGTACAAAGTTTGAATAGACTAGTTATGCAATATATAGTGAGGCTTCCAGAAGTGGTCTGAGTTGTGTACTGTTGTGACATGAGAAAGTAATTGTTTATGCGTTTCGGCAGTTAAAGAGTTTTGAAAATAACTATCCGACACACGACTTGGAGTTAGTTGCAGTTGTTTTGCACTCTATTTCTAGCGTCATTACTTTTATAGGGCTGCATGTGATATTTACACTGATTATCAGAGTTTGAATTATATTTTCACCTAGAAGGAACTTAATCTATGACCAAACAGATGGTTGGATCTCTTAAAAGATTATGATATGACAATTCATAATTATCTTAGGAAGGCAAACATCGTGGATGACGTGTTGAGTAGGAGACCCTCTTCTATTATGGTTACTTTGATGACAACACGGGTGGAACAACTTAAGGAATTCAAGAGATTGGAACTAGAGACCTGATTTGTAGTCAAAAGGTTCTGATGGCTAGGCTTACTTGATTCTTAATACTACCTTGATGGAGAAAATTATATCGTTCAACTGAATAACCTGTTTTTGTAGAAGGTTAAGGAAAAGTTGAGCGAAAGGGAAGAATCTGAGTTTCGAATTCATGATGATATAGATATTGTAAGTAAGTAGAGGGAAGGGATGAAGCTTGTTGTGAGTTTAAGTTTATACGTTTCACGAGTCCAAAAAAATCTGTGTAAATTACATGAACATCATGATTTGTTGGCAACTAGCTCATCGGCTGCTGAACCTGCTTTTGAGAGCTTCGAAAAGATTCACGCTTCATTAGAGGTACAGGCTCATGATCAGAAATTCACTAAAGAAAAAAGAGGTGGAAAGAAATAATTAGGGACAAAGATATATCTTTCTTGCGTAAAGAAGACCGAGCAGAATCGTGTAACATGGTGTTGTAGAGTCATTCGAGAAGCAGGAAAAAAAATATTGGAAAGCAACAGTTGATTTTGAAAACGATAGGAAACAAAGTTTAAATACAAGGGAAGTGTTTTAGTGGTACTCAATTTAGCCACGAGTAACATATAGTGATGTTGAACATCTAAATCGTGACTCCGAGTCAAAGATGGACCAAACAAAAAGTTAGGAGTGCTTCTCAAGGCAAACTTAGAGATTATTAAATGGAAGATAATGATAATCACAAAGATGTTTTAAAAAAAACGTCATTATTGAGAGCGTCTAATACATTGGCAACTGGCGCGCTCCTTGTGCAGTATAGAATCAAATTGCAAGATCTTGGTCTGCTTGTCTCAATGGTATCCAAGGATAAGAGGGTAAAATTGTACGGTGTAGAAAATCTTTACAAGAATGGCTATATTAAAGTTGCCTTGAAAAAAAATTTGAAAATTGTATGAGGAAAGTGGAATGTGTTGATACCTACGTTGTTACAAATACGCGCCATGGCACTTTTGTGGTCTGATTAGGTTGGGTTTTCAGTTACAGAATATTTACACGCATGAAATGGAAGAATCAGTTGTTCGTTTGGAGAACTGATGGGATACTGTTTTACAAGCAAATGAGATTAGTGATTAATGGTAGTCCAAAGAGAGATCATAGTATAGGAAAGTTGATGGATGATATATATGAAGATGCGTTTCAGATGAGTGGGACCCGTGATGGTAAAGATGAAATTTCCTACCTACATTCTTAATCAGCGATAGTTATTGGACAAGAAGGTTGCATAGATCTCCGAGACGCAAAGAAAAATTATGGGAACAGTCCCTGTAACTGAAGAAAGTCGTTCCGAGTTGGTCGTAGAATATTCCTTTGACGAATATTCATCTTATATTTGTTTGTTTATCGAGTTCTTTCAAGTTTTGAGGACGAAACTTTTTAAAAGGTGGTGATAATGTGATACCTGGGTATAATTTCGCCAGGTTGACATAGTTAAGGAGTGAGATAGTGAATTACGCTCTACAGTTGGTGCGTGTTGTATCAAAAAGTTTTATACTGGCTATATTAAACATTAATGTGATAGTATGTCTACATAAGGTACCAAAGGATATCGTGTCTGATTGAGATCCAAGATTACATCGAGATTTTGGAAGAGTATACAATAAGCTATGGGTACCGATTTGAGGTTAAGTACCGTCTTCCATCCCAGAGTAACGGTCAAATTGAATGGACAGATCAGATTTTGGAAAACTTACTCTGATCATGTGTCATGGACTTTAAAGGTAATTAGGATTCACATACTCCATTGAGTGAGTGCGCTTATAATAATAGCTATCAACCCCATTGTATTGGAATCTCGGTGAGAGAAAAGTAATTGGTCCACAACTTCTCGAGGAGACTAAGGGAAAAGTTAGAACTTATTCGAGCGAGAATTAAGCTAGCTCAAGACAGACAAAAGAGTTGGGCGGACTTGAAGCGTAAGGCGCTAGAATTTAATGTTGGTGATCACATGTTTCTTAAGGTGTCTCCAATATAGGTGTGAGTAGGTTTGGAGTTCGAAAGAAACTAAATGCTAAGTATACTGGTTCGTTTGAAATATTAGAACAAATGGACGAGGTCGCTTATAAGATTGCCCTAATGCCATCTCTAGTGGGCACCCACAGTGTATTCCTTATTTCTCAGTTACGCAAATACGTTTCGGATCCGAGTCATATCTTGCAGTACGATCAGTTACAGGTACGAGACAACTTAACGTATGAGGAGCACCGATTGGTCCTGTTGAGAAAAAAAAGACTAAGTTATTCGACGCCGCACTATATCATATCTAAAGGTTCAATGGAATTCTAATCATACTGAGAGAGAAGCCATTTGGGAATTGGAGTCGGAAATGCGAGAGAAGTATCCGTCTTTATTTGCAGCGAGGTTAGTAAGTAAGTTTCGGGACGAAACTTTTTAAAAGGTGGTGATAATGTGATACCCGGTTATAATTTAAAAGACACTTAAAATTAGTGGGTCTTATTAATAATTTGTTAAAAGTTAAGGACTAAAGTATAAATACTAATTAATATAAATGTTTTATATTTTATTAACAAAAGAAAAGAAAAAGAGATCAGCCGCCTTTGGATAAAATAAATAAAGAAAAGAAAGAAGTCGTGGGCACTTCTTTAGAAGCCAGCAGATGGACTTCGTGTAATGCTATAAGATGACTCACCTATTAGATTTTATCCCTTAAGTAGTTCGCACATAAATAGAAGAAGAAGAAAAAAGACGAACAAGAACAAACAAACAAAAAGAAGGGATATAAAAATAAAGCCCCAATCCTGTAACTTAGCCTTGGGTTTCTTGAGCCGAAAAGGAGGATCGGAGATTTAATTAAAAGGAATTAATTAAAAGCACAGTTGAGGTAAGTCGGACTCCCTTCCTTATGTCGATTTGTGATATTGTGTTATCGGCATTTATTTAAATTGTATATATTGAGATCATGTGAAATATGATTATATCTTGTGAAATGCATTTAGTTGTGTACGAGAACAATACGTGTTATGTGATCATTAGGGTTGCGACACCTATCTGACAGGTGAAATTGTCGTTGTCGAGGTACTGTGGTAGTACTAAGTACTGTGATAGTACTGATAAGTACTGTGGTAGCACTAATTAAGTACTGTGGTAGTACTGACTGTGGTGTGCCGTAGGTGGAAAGATCCACTACGGGTATGTGGGGTGGGCCTATATGTTGCCCAGGGGGTCGGAGATGGCAGGAGCAGTCAATGGTACTAGGGTGTGTACCGAGACACTACTGAGTTACTAGGGTGTGTACCAAGGCACTAGTGAGTGCTAAATATTAGTTATCGCAGCTCTAAGTAGTGTGTGTGTGCGTGATCCTTTATATTCGAGGCTAGTGATGGCCGGTTACTGAACAATATTATGTCATACATGCATTTAACTTATATGTCATTGATTATAATTCGTGTTATAATGTTGTTAAGTGAAACCCCTTCCTGGGAGACGTTTCGACTTACTGAGCTTGTGTAGCTCATTCGTTAATTTAATGTGCAGGGGAAAGTGGGCTAGGAAATTCCTAAGAGAGATAGTGCGTTAACCACCGTTATAATTATTAGTTGGCGTATTGGACCAGAGATATAGGCGAGTCGCGATATTGTTTCTTAAATAAAATTCAATACTGTAAAATATACGAATATTAGTAAAGTTAAAATTGATCTTAATGGGTTGGAATTATGAATTTGGTTAGATCGCCTTGCAGGCTTAGGTGGTTTGACTTAAGTCTGTGGCATGTCACGCCTTGGGTTTCGATGGTAGAAATTCGAGGCGTGACAAATCTATCTATAGTGAATCTGGAATAGCTTTTCTACTTCTATATAAGAAGTTACATAACTTGATCTATTAATAACAATAGAGTATTCTATGACAAAAAAAAAAACAATAGGGTATTATATATAATCTTTGCTCAATCACAAATTATGGCCGATTTCACAAAGTCTTGCGCTGTATCTTCTATTCCGCTGCAAATTTCATTAACTGCTTCTAGGCCAGATATACGATCATTTCCTAATCCGAAGCTGCTAAAAAATTCACACAAACCTATGGTGTGTAATTTTTATTTTTATTTTGGTGCATGCACTTGAAGTTTTTTTTTTTTATTTAGTCGAATTTAACTATATTAGAAACGGATCGTCAAGTTTATTCACTTGAAGAATAGGAATTTATCCTCTCTAGCTTGAACCCGCAACCAAACGTTATACAAATTTGTCTATTTTTATTTTGAAAAAAACATTTGTAAATAAATACATAACTCTCTAAAACTTAAATAGAATTCCTTCCCTTCTATAATATGTTTTATATTATTAAAATTAGTTGTTCCATAAATGTTTGTTTAATTAGTTAAAAAAATAAAAATAAAATTGTATAATATATACTCTCTTTTATCTTTGTTTAAATGTTAACATTTTTATTTTCAATAATTATTTAAAATATCACTTACATTTATAAAAAATATTTTGATTATCATAATGTTGCAAGTATATTTTATTAGATTATATGATAAACAAAGTTAACATATATTATGGAACATTATGAGACACAGGGAGTAAGTTTTTTCGGGACTAGTTTACCCGCCACGAAGCACTTAAGTAATACGTATTAATAAAATTTTGAGACCCCTTAAATAGTAGACCTTTGTCAAAGGCTATGGGTTCACGAGGGAATTTGTTATCTATGTAATACGAATATAGATCTTGCCATATTGTACTTCTCTTGATATGTAGATGATTGGGCATTGTTAGATTGATGACAACAATAAGATGAAGGAGTTGATAAAAGAAATTCGAGGAGAATTGCAAAGAACAACGAAAAGATTGGACAAATTAAAACTAATAGACACACTTCAACGGTTCGGGATTGCCTACCATTTCGAAGAAGACATCAATACATCACTTGAAGGTTATATAGATGGGAAACCAGATGATGATCTGCAAACCACTGCTTTACGGTTTCAACTGTTACGATATAGCGGTTACAAGATTAGTCCTAGTATGATTTCCTCCACCCTTCTCTCTAAAAGAATATATATTTTGTTGAAATCATTACATATATAACTTGTGAGTTGTGACATAGATTTTCATTAAAAAAAAATACATCAAGAATATAATAACTCTGTTTGAATATTCCACTCTCATAAGGTTTAAACGCTAGACCTCAACTTTTGTTTTGTTTATTGTGACTAGTTTAGGTTTTTCAAGATAAAATTTTTTAGTATTGTTATTATTTAAGTAATAATTAACAAAGAGTACTGTGCCTGCTTTATGTGATCACATACAGATGTGTTCAAAAAATTTATGGACAACGAAGAGAAATTCAAAGAATCATTGAGTGATGACATTTTAGGATTATTGAGCTTGTATGAAGCCTCATACTTGGGAGCAAATGAGGAAGTAATATTGTCACAGTCTATGGAATTTGCTGAAGTACACCTGAGAAACTCAATATCCGGATTGCCAACTAAACAGGGAGAACTAGTTCAACAAGCCCTAAAGCTTCCAAGGCATAGAAGGATGGCAAGATTAGAAGCCAGAAGATACATAAAAGAATATGCTGAAGAAAATCACCACAGTTTGGCCATTTTAGAACTTGCAAAACTAGATTACAACAGAGTTCAATCTTTATACCAGATGGATTTGGCTGAAGTAATAAGGTAATTATTTGGGTTGCCATTTATCTGTTTTTTTTTTTTATGTATATTCTTTTAATATAGTAACCTTGATATTTTGTTAGCACCACAAGTAAGAATCTTTGTATATTATTTTTTTTTAATTAACCTTGACATTAATTTTTTGAGAAAATTCTATATTTAGGCCATTATCTATGGTCTAAAAACATTTTTAGGCTAAACATTTCAAAAGTCATTTTTTTAGGCCAAACGCATTTAAATGCCTATTTTTAGGTCATTTTACTAATTTTGTAAAATATTTTATAAATCTTAAGGATAATTTGAACATTTTAGATAGGGTTCTTAGTTTGTGATGCGGTCAAATAAAGATATAGTTTATTTGAAATGCCTAAATTATTTTTAAAATCAATGAAATATCTCACGAAATTAGTGAAATAGCTTAAAAATTTGGCACTTTGAATACGTTTGGTCTAAAAATATAACTTGTAAAACATTTGGTCTAAAAATATGACTTGTGAAATATTTGGCCTAAAAATACTTTTAGGCCATAGGTAATGGCCCAAAAATAGAGTTTGCTCTAATTTTTTATTTTATCTTTTCATAGTTGAAATTTTTTTAATTAATATATAGATGATTATGGAAGATAGGTAATGTTCTAATGTACTAAGTCCCAGACATGACATGATTGCAATCTATATAGTACAAGTGTCAGAAAGTAAACCTAATTTCTCTCTAAACTAGTCGATCCTACAAGGTTGACATAGTTGTATATTCTAGTTTATTACCAATATCCTGGTTATTATGTTATCCGTTGAATCATGCTAGATTACATACCCGTTGAATCATGCTAGATTACATTAAATTCCTAATTATTTGATATTAATTTAAGATTTTATGTTCATCTCTTCCAAACTTAATCAAATATCTTCGTTCAGGTGGTGGAAACACTTAGGTCTTGTTGATAAGCTCAAGTTTGGTAGAGATAGACCTTTGGAGTGTTATTTATGGACAGTTGGGATCCTTCCCGAACCCAAATACTCTCTATGCAGAATTGAACTATCCAAGACCATAGCCATTCTTTTGGTAATTGATGATATTTTTGACACTTATGGAGAATTTGAGGACCTTCTCCTATTCACACATGCAATTCAAAGGTTTGTAACTTCAGAATTCATATCTTCTTCATGTTGTTTTATGTTTACCGATTCAAACTTGTAATTTTGACAAAATAATTAAATAGAAGTTCTAATTTTAACACATTTAACTTATGTATAAATTATGGTTAATAGATGGGATCTTAATGCAATAGAAGAGCTTCCTGAATACATGAAGTTATGTTACATGGCTCTTTACAACACTACTAATGAAATTTGTTACATGGTCCTCAAAGAACATGGACTGAGTGTCCTTCCATTTCTTAAGTCGACGGTAAATGTTATTCAAATCACATACCCTGATAATGGTTAATTAACAATATATTAAATGTACCTTTCAAGTAACAAAGCTGAATTAATTAAGTTGTACCTTTTTTCACAGTGGATAGATATGATTGAAGGTTTTATGACTGAAGCAAAGTGGTTGAATAGAAGATATGTACCAACTATGAAAGAATATATAGAGACTAGTGTTTCCACAGCAGGGGCATACATGGCTTTGACGCATATCTTTTTTTTAATAGGACAAGGTGTCACAGATGAGCATCTAAAACTTTTAGTAAAACCATATCCAAGACTTTTTTCTTGCTCAGGAACAATTCTTCGTCTTTGGGATGATTTGGGAACATCAAAGGTTTGTGATTTATATGTTTCACTATATATATGACTTTATTTAAATAAAAATATTGAAGTGTCACGTCACTCGAGTAAGATTTGATTGTAGGATCTCATAGACATTGAGCAACTCTCAACCTTAAAATATCAAACTTCATATTTTCTCGTATTTAATTACAGGAGGAGCAAGAAAGAGGAGACAATACCGCATCAAGTATAGAACTGTACATGAGAGAAAATAATAATATAGCATCTAATGAGAATGAAGCAAGAAAACATATATTGCAACTCATAGATGGATTATGGAAAGAGCTAAATGGGGAGGTAATTAATATATCTCAAAATGACATGCCTAAAGCAATTACACTAGCTGCTTTTAATATGGCTAGAGCTTCACAAGTGGTCTACCAACATGAGGAGGACACCTACTTCTCTAGCGTTGATAATTACGTACAAGATCTATTTTTCACTCCTATAGATTAAGGTTTTTAAGAAATTATTTACGTTTCCTTGATTAGTGTTGTAATTTATTGTTGTTGTTTTTATGATTCTGTTTTATG
This sequence comes from Nemophila menziesii, assembly GCA_029959085.1. Classification (NCBI taxonomy): domain Eukaryota; kingdom Viridiplantae; phylum Streptophyta; class Magnoliopsida; order Boraginales; family Hydrophyllaceae; genus Nemophila; species Nemophila menziesii. Next base: position 139,683,386 of record JARWIR010000001.1, on the reverse strand, counting down.
CTAATGAAGTATTGATTGCGTTTTTGAACCATTTCTAAGTACCCAAAAGACCAAAGCTTAGGCCCAAGGCTCAATTTCTGAATGACATGTAGCAAGTTACAAAGTATTCATGACTTTTCTGCATGCTCAAGATACTTGACGAAATTGAGACAAATTTTTTTGTTATGCTGTGTTTTTTTCAGTTTGTGAATATGAGTAATGAACATATTTGACCATCCATTAATCATATTATTTATGTTAAAATTATTGAATCGAATGGTTGAAAAATTATTGCTCCATTAAGCCCCGAGGAGATTGCTTAAGGCCGCAAGATATCACGAATTATGTTGCTCGTGTGGGTTATCTTTAACCAATTAATTATTATTTTCATTATCAACAAGAATATACGTTTACATTGACTACACCAACTTATTCTACAAGAAATGATAAGTCATTTTGCAGGATGTTAGATGAGTTTGTCTAATACTTAGCATACGTGTATAATAATATACTAATCCTATTGAGTATATAAGCTTAACTAAGTAAACAATTAAGTAACTTTGTCTTCTATTTTATTTTCGCTCTTAACAAACGAAGTAGCGCATTTAAGGTAAAATACCTTTAAAATTTTAGTCTGTGATTCATAAATGAACTTCGTATGTAGCGATTTTTTTCTTGGTTAAAGCTAGAGTTTAACTGTATGTTTTAGTTCATTCTTGAAAATTATGCATATGGTGAGCATAATTTGAATTTATTTTGCTATTTGAAATGTGATAATTTCAAGTAATTTGGGTTTATAGAATCCAAAATCTGTCAATAATCTCTATTATTGTGTTTATATTCAGGAAGCTATGTGGATAATAACAACGTGTCTGTGTTCCATGACAGTGATATATTTATCAACAACTATAACGAAATGAATGAAATCTTGAAAATCTAATTATATCCTCACAGAAAAAACAGATCCTTTCGCTGAAGCATTATTACCAGTAGATTTCGAACCTGGACGTAACTACGCTAGTGAAAGTTATTTCAAAAAGATCCTTATAAAGAGCCATTTCGTAACAAAAGACCCTCTCGATTCTCGAAGCACATCTTTTCTTTATGCCCTTCTCAATCACAAGGTTAAGGCGTTTTCAGTGGAATCTACTGCTTGTTGATTATGATGTGTTTTACATGGTTATGTATGAATTATGGATACGAAGAAATTCTTTGAGGGTTTCTTTATGAATTAAATTAGATAATAGATAATTTTACTGTAAGGTTGTATTGACTCTCCTGAAATAGCAGATAGTTTTAAAATGGATTCCTAAAATCGGTTACAATTTTTGTTGCCTTTAGTTACTAAATATTTTTATTGCTATGAAAAGTTTGTAACATGTAATGAATTGCAGAAAATCTGATGAAAATGTACAATTCAAATGTAGAAGAATTATCAGTCAATTATTTTATTTTTATGTCTAGAAGAAGAATAAAGCTTCTCTGATACACACACAAGCTATTTAACAGATCTTTTAAAACATTCCCACATCGTTTGATTGTTTTGTTGTTAATCGTTTTATAAGTTGGAAAATACTTATAGTTAACACCGAGCTCATTAACAAGGGCTTGTAACTCATGTGATGGTATTAATGTGACGGAACATCGGTTTGGCCCATTTTGTTGCTGTCCAAGCCCACTATTACCAAATGGGCCTTCCTAATTGAACCATCACTTTTTATACACGGTTAGCAGATCAGCATGAATCAAGTCTTTATTATTTTTAGACACAAAACTCGTCTACTGTTATTGCAAATTGTTCACTAGCCATCATCTTTTAATCTAAAAAAAAGACTGAAAAAATAATCGTTCCATTTCTTCTTTATCATATTAATCTAACACCATCACATCTTCTTCTTGCTCTTCTAACTTGTTGTTTTGATTATAGTTATCATCTAGCTTTTGCAAATCATAAGACTCTCAAAATCTTGTCTGTTTTGTTTATGCAAAAAATCTTTCTCAACATTCCAATCTGAAACACTCTTCTCTACCAAATCCTCAATTAATCTCCTATTTTCTGCTATGTGCTTTATATTATCCACATCAACTAACTCTCCAGCTTCTGTATCACAAAAAATAAAATAACTTCAATTACTGAAATAATTATAAATTATCCAACTTGAGCACTTCCTGTCAAAATATTACAGCTAGCTCTTTAGCCACTGCATATTCTGTTGACTTCTTCTTGACCAAATCAACGTCAACTTCTAACCCCTGTACAAACCAATACTTAGATTTTCTTTGACAAAAAAAAACTCAGATTTCACAATATATATATAATGACATAAAAGGTTTAGAACTCACCATGTCCAGATGGATAAAATGCTCAAGTCTTGTATTAGAAACAACATATTTTATTTTAACCAAAACAGTCGATAAACAAACAGACCTATATAGGCACAAGTTCTTCTCAAGCATACTTTTGAATTAAAGCCGAGACAACCTTAATCACCTTCTCCTACCAGATCATCAACATAGTAATGAATAATGACTGTCACATCAATAGAGTATCATAATTGTGTTAATACAAAACATTTGACTGGTACCAATTAAAAGATATATGAAATTTAAAAGGAGGCTTGAATGACTGAGTTTTATTGAGGTTTATAGAGACAGTAAAGTCAATACATGCCACCAAGTCTATGTGACCGAGAAGATGCTACATATAATCTGCAAGAAATGAAATATGATCACATTTAAACATAATATGTATGTAATTTATAAGATTTTGGAGAACTAAGAGTAAGATTTATTAGAGAAAGTTCTTCATGGATATCCATTATTTCAACTTCTGCTCTCCTTAATTACCTGTCATTAATTTTTGTTGTTACAATGCCCGTGTCAATGACGTGACTATTTTTTCTCTCCAAAATGAAATACCCATGTTTACAAAAGTGGACAAACAAGTGTCCAACGTACTTTATTTTCAAACAGGGTCCTGGCGTTATTTATTGACACGTGACATTTAATGACAAAATTCATGACGGGTACTAACATGAGATTAAAAACAAAACATTGGGTACTTATTTGAAAATTTTGTAAATTTGGGTTCTTATTTGTCTAAATCACGAAAAAGTGTATCCACTGAGAATTTTCCTGATTTATAATCACTAAATGATGGGCATAGAGGGATTGCATAAAGTATCCTTTTAACTCGTGGTAGGACTAATGATGTAGAATCAATATACGCACTAAGAAAGAACACAATTTTGAAAAAGCAAAAAAAATTCTTAATAATTCAAAAGTTACTTTTTTTTTTTTTTCAGAAAAAGTTACTTTAGCGAAATAAGGTTTTTAAATAATGCATAGAGTAAAATCTTAATGGGCCTAAAATACCAAACACTAAAATAAATTATTAAAAATGATCTAAAAGTCAATTAAGAAAAACTGGAAACGTAAAACTAGAGGATAGTCTTTTGTTTTAGATCCGTTTGAAGCTTTCAGTTACACTACATAAATATCCTTCACATTAAGCTTCATATGTCGCTTGGAGAACTTACTTTTCATTGAAAGTTCCATCACCCCGATCTGGTCTAGATATTTCAGTGGGGTAGGATGCTGACATTGATTCACCCATCTCGGAATTTTTTAGGTCTTCTACTTCTTCCTAATATATAGGGACTATTTACTTATAATATATAGGGACTATTTACTTTTATCCTTTGATGTGACCACGTCATTTTGTATGGACGAAATACTTGATGATCTTTCGTAATAAATTTTTTAATTTCGGTTTTTCATTTGTTTATATAAATAATTTTGGACTTTTACTATCTTATGCCCAAAGATGGATTTAGAAAATTTGTGCAGGAATAGGGCCATGACCCCTCTTATGTCCTTATAGGACATATTGATGTTTGGAGAGCTCGGATGGACCGTATTGTAGTGGTTTTTTTCGGTATGAACCCTCTATTTTTTAGCACTAGTAACTCGAAGACTTGAACTAGGTTTTATCTTGATCACCCTTAGGATTTTTTATTTGAGTATTAGTAACTAGGGCTGCAAACGAACAGAATCGAGCCGAACTCTAGCTTTCTTGAATTTGGTTCGCTAATATTTTAGTGAGCTTGAGCTTGGTTTGAGTTTAAATGAATCAAGCCGAGCCGAACTTTAACTTTCTTGAGCTTGGTTCGTTAACTAACAAGCCGAACTCAAACAAACCCTTAGCGAACTCATTTTTTTCAAGTTTGAGTTCGGCTTGAATTGTTCGTTTAAGACTCATTTAAGTCTCGTTTATTTTCTATGATATATATATATACTTCTTCGATATATAATATTTTAGTTATGATTAATTATATATACAAAAAATTTACGTAGTTTTGATTTTTTGTATATATATATATATAATATAGATATATTAATAATTTTTAATTGAATATATCTACCAAGCCTATTAACGAGCTTTTAAAGAACCCGTACCAAACTGTTAACGAGCTTAACAAGTCGAGTTTATACAAGTTTGAGTTTGTCTCGTTTAGTAAACGCGCCTAAATTTAAAGTTTGAGCTTGGCTTGTTTAACTAATGAGCCAAAATCAAACAAACCCTTAGCGAACTCAACTCAAGCACTTAGTGAGAGTATCAGTTCATTTGCAGCTCTACTAGTAACTCGATGAGTTGAACTAGGTTTTACCTGATCATCCTTTTTGGATTTGACCAAGCACTAGTACACTGAGGAGTTAAACTAGGGTCTACCCTGATCATTCCTTGAGGATTCAACCAAGCACTAGTAAATCAAGGAGTTAAATTAGGTTTTTTCCCCATATGACCTCTTGGGGGAATTGACTGAGAACTACTAACTCGAGGAATTGGACTAGGTTTCTTGTAAATCATCCCTTTGGGGATTCGACCGAGCACTAGTAACTCGAGGAGTTGAACTAGGTTTTTCCCCCGATCACCCTTTGGGATCATACCCGAGCACTAGTAACTCGAGGAGTTGAACTAATTCCCACCTCAATAATCCCTTTGGGTTTTAATCGAGAACTAAATACTCAAGGAATTGAACTAGGTTTTACCACGATGACCCCTTTGGGATTTGATCGAGCACTAGTAACTCGAGGAGTTGAATTAGGTTTTCCCTCAATAACACCTTGGGGATTTGACCGAGCACTAGTAACTCGAGGAGTTGAACTAGGTTTTTCTTAGACAACCCCTTGGAGGTTTTAAACGAGCACTGGTAATCCAGGGAGTTGAACAGGGTAATAGAATTCATAACAAGCATATTGAAGTTATAAATCATAAAACTGTAAATAATTCATAAAAATACACGGTTCAACCTAATATTGCATCATACATATTAACCATGTAAAAATGCACTAATGCCACTAAAATATTTACTGTCACAAAATTGTACAAGAATGTTGGTCCAATTGGAAGAGCCCATTTGGAAATAGTAGTCTTGGTTAGAAACAGGTCTTAACCATAACCCTTTCATTGCAAAGTATGATTGTCATGTTAAGTCAGTCTCTAGTTTATTGAGAGTTTATTGGTACTAAGTGAGGGATTTTTCCCTATTATTCGACGTATTGTACTTGCTCTCTAGTTTTGGGACTTATTGCTATTATAGAGTTTTTGTACTTTAATTGTGTGTTAAGTGTGATATTTTAGGTACATGGCTGAGACAAGATTAATATATGAAGAGATGAAGTAAAATATTTATGTCAAACCCCAATTCAAGGTGCAATATGAGATTAAAGTCACTTTGGGAAGATGGAGCGGTTTTTAGAACAGTCTTGATGCCATATTGTTTCATTCACCATGAGAAATTGGTAAGAGATTTTGAAGAAATGTCTTGAAGTCAGTGTCATGTGGGAAGTGACGTAAGACAATTCGGGGTTGAGACAAGAAAGTTGTGATATTTGCTTCCACTGTGGCTCGAACTAGTCCAACACTAGCTAAAACCGGGTTGAGCCATATTAACCTAATTAAGCAAGCCCATGGGGCCCCAAACATTTTTAGTTAGTCTTATATTAGCTCCAAAACATATAAAACTCATTAGACCTTTATTTTACCTGTTTTTCAAGAGGAGCAAGAGAAGAGCAGAAGAGGGGGGAGGATGGGGTTTTCACCAAAAATCACCATTCTTCCTCATCGGAGCTCCGAATTCACTCATCCAAAGAGTAACTTTATTCTATTTTAGCTTTTAAACATGATTCCGGTATTATTTTAATTAGCTTTCATTATTTGAGTATGAACTAAACCCTCATTGCGTGAGGATTTCAATTATGTATGAATCTTAATTGATTTATTTGATGTTCGGGATTTTATATTTAATTAAATAGAGATTTGCATCTATTGGGTATGCAACTTGTGTTAAATACTAATCCTATATTGGATGAATAGTATATTAGCCTTAGTAATTGAGCTTGCGCCCAGAGGGGGGTTTTTAATTACTAATTAGTGTACACGTGCTTGGTGTGCGGTAGTGAGCCAACGGGTCATGACTAGCCAAGTAGCCATTAGCTATTATTTTAATCTTGCAGAATTTGAGTATGTGATCTTCCTAAATAGGCCCTTACGGGAGTTAGGAAGACTTTAAAATCCCAGTTAATACGAATAACTTATTTACCCTTATATCAAGAACATCATAAATATCGATTTTTGCGAGTACTAGCGATCCTTAAGCACCACTCTCATATTTGAAAACTTGTCTTTTAGTTGATTGTCTTTTCATTTCTTTAGTTTAATTTACATTATTGTCATTTGTCTTTATATTATTAAATACCCAAAAACATTTCTTCAATTACTTTATATTTCTGATTCTTGTTCACAAAACTATTCAATATTATAGTACAAGCCACCTTGAGATAACGCTCAATCCCTAAGGAGATGATCCATCCCTGAACTTATTTTATTACTTGAAAACGACAGTTGCACTTGCGGGAAGTTACCCCTATCTTATGTGTTGATTGAAACTTATTTTATTACTTGAAAACGACAGTTGCACTTGCACCAAATTTGCTCATTTCGGATTGAAACTTACCAATTTCTCATGGATTAATACTCCTATCATTTATTTACTTCGAATCCATTTAGTTCAAGCTCAAATATTCTACAATTTTAGCGAATTTGGTCACCAAGGATCCCGGCTTAGCTACCTTAGGTGACACAGAAAAGAACCACCTAACTCCGACCTGATACCACCTGACTTTGAGACAACAAATTCCCCAGAAACTGACTCTACAACATTGCCATAATTGTTCCCCGAATCACCATGTTTACTTGTTGAATCTAATGCACTAGCTACTTCATTATTAACACTTTTATATTTTGAGTAATTTATCTTGCATTACAATGTCTAAAGATATCTCCCACACTTGATAAACCATTCAACATCAGATTTTTTAAGAATAGGGTCGTTTATTCTTTTGGTGTAGTAGCTCTAACATGTTTACTGAACAGCACGAAATGTGAAATCATGAATAATTATAGAGTCATATGATTGACAAGATTGCAATAATAACATCAAAAATCTAATTATTAACATCAATAGTCAAGTTTGAGTTTTTTCGTAAACTGGTAGTAGTCACCAAAGTCATTAAGTGGGAGTGTTAAAAATTAATGGTCTAGATACATTGTATCTCTTGGAGTTTATATTCAATTAATTTTTCTATGTGTCTTTTAGAATTTATTCATTGTATCTCTTAAAGAGTTTATGTTCTATATCGTTTATTGTCTTTTCAAGTATTTCAAATGTTCTATATAAGAGATCATGCAGAAACTTGAATTACTAATTGGTGGTCCTTTGTGTGTTCTAAAATAAATGCAAATGTAATCGAACCACAACCGCAAGTGTACGGTTGTCCCAAGTAGTAATAATGATCTGGGATCGTTCGCAGGGACGGTTTGGTTAATCACAATGCTTATCCACTAATGAATGATTGCACTTATGAAAGCAAATAAGATAAGATGATTGATTTGATTTTTGTATTAATTCTAATTAATGAAAGACTAAATATAAAATGCAAGTAAATAGTAAAACGCAATATGAGAAGATAGCACTTGAGAACGCAAGGGATCCTCATAATTCTATTTCATAACCTATTCTGTTTAAGGGTCAAATTGGTCAATTGACATTGGTCGGGATTCAATAATCCTTGTACCCCCGTCAGGGTGGACTACAAGGCTATTCTAGAGTGTCACTAGTCCCGTCAGGGTAAATATGATCCACTTTCGAATGATTAAGCTAAATTACCTCATTGGCCATAAAATTAACTACGCTCGTCAAAGTCAAATAGTTTATATTTTATATTCTGTAATTATTTATGTACCTAAACCCCCCGTCAAGGTGATCCAATCGCCACTAATTGGAATAGCCTAGATACTAAGCCCTATTATTAATTGATCAGGTCAATAATGGTAAATAAGCACAAATTAAAGAAAACTGTAAAAGACCCAATTCGATTTAATTAACAGAAACCCAAATTCAGGACAAGAAATTCAATAGAATTGGGATTCACCCATAAAGCATTCTCAAGCACTAATAAATGTTTAGCTCATACTAATTAAAACGAAAACTAAATAAAAAGAAATTGAATTCATATTGTTTTACAGAAATGAAATACAGAGAAACCTAAATTCGGAATTGGAATGACTGAGAACGGAGATATAGACCCTCTCCAGCTCCAAACTTCTTCTTTTCCTTGTTTATGCTTCTTCTCTGGACACTCTCTTCAAAGGATGAATTGAATTGAAGAATAAAATGAGAGGTCAGAAATAATGAGGTCAAAAGCTCCTTTTATAAGCTCAAATTCGGAATGGGCTTTTAATTAGGGTTTAAGTGAATAATAAAAAGTCCAAGTCCACTAATCAAGCCCAAATCCCGTAACTGCTGCACCACCTCCACTAAAACGGCTTTTCCCGCTTCGTTATAACTCCGATTGACTTGATTCCAGATGCTAAATTTCTGTAACTCGATAAGGAATGTTTTCTCTTCAAAGGTCAGCGGCTAAATCATCTCTTAAGCGCCTTGAAATCAGCAATCTTTGGCTTGTTTTCCAGATTTGCAGCTCTAAAATCAAATTCTTTCGGGATTTATCTTCAAGTCTTGACTCCATATCACGATCTTTGACTTTCTTCTCGGATTCCTCTCCTAGCTAATATTCAAAACCTACAAACTTTTCACAAAAATACACAAGATTACGCGCAAAAGTTTAATAAATCAAAAATAGTAGAAATAAAAGAAGAAAATCGGATTATTGCATATTTAGTCCAAAAGTCTATCAAAATAGTCGAATAAACACCAAAAATGATGTTTCCCAAGGGCATAAAATTATAACATTTAGACAGACATCAAGACCCCCAACTCAAACCTTTGTCGTCCCGACAAAGCAAAACTAAAAACAAGGGGAATGAAGTAGATGCAAGAGAAAATAGAAGCTAGCAAATAGACCCTAAAGCACTTCTTAAAATAAATCTCATATAGCAAAAATTAAGAACTAACATACACATACACTAATCATGCAACATCAAACATAAATAACTTCAATCATAAAATTAACTTTGCAATGCTAGAAGGTTACACTTGTACTTATCTCATTATGATGGCTATAGTTTGTTCCTCGATCCTTACTCGCTTTGAATGCTCCAATTAGTATACAATCTATTAACTTACCATGCACCTAGGAATCACGAGGACTTTACGGTTTTAGCGTAGGCTTAGAGACGGTGTGGTATGTATATTTGGTAAATTTGAAGTGAGCTTTTGGCTCTCTCCTCACTTACCATCAACAACTGTCCACGAGCTTGAGTTTACACTCATATAATGTTCTCACTCAACCCATTTGACGCGCTAATGTTGTGTCCCCAATGTCAACCCAATATAAACTAAGATGATTTTTCAGAATATTCCACTTTGCCGGTTTATTTTAGAGATAATTTCTAATTAAGTCCAGAACCCAAAAAATTGTGTCTTAAGAAGTCCAGCCCAAAAGTTTGGATGATAAAGGTCCAAATTTTATTTACAGGCTTATGATATACCCAATATAACCCTATTCTTCTTTTATACATTGAAGCCTTCTTTTCTAATTCTTCTATACACGCTGCTGACAAAGAAAAATAGGTATTCCTTCTAACTCTCCCTTCTTCACCAGCCATGGCCAACGCTAGAAGATCGCCGCCAGTCCAAACCCTATCTCTCACTTCCGACCTCCAAATCACACCAATAACCCAACACAACCGCCCTTCCTTCTGTCCGTTCGAGCCCATTAACACAGCCGCCACTCTCCGACCAGTTAGATCTATAACCGCCCATTGTAGCGAACCCTCTCCAGCCATGGCCAAACCTCCGCCAACCCAAACCATCTCCATCACCTCCGATCTCCACATCACAGCAGCAACCCAACACAGCCGCCACCCCTTCTGTCCGTTTGAGCCCACCAACACAGCTCCGACTAGTTAGCAGCCCCACCTCTCTACAAATCCATCCACAACCAACCGCCGTCGATCACTGTGCGAGGGTTTCTGTTTGGACAGCAGGTAGCAGTGGCCCCATTCACAAATCTGACCATAACCCTTTCCGATCCAAATTTTATCAACGAACTTAGCTATATCATACTTATCCTTCCTCCAGATCGAGCCCACCACTATGCCTCATTTCAAAAAATACAATCCACACCCATTTCTGAAATCATATGCCCAACATAAAATCATTAACTTGCGCCTAGCCAACAATGTCCGATCGTCCACCACCACAGGCCCTATCAAAACTCCAATGTTATTTGCACTAAGTTCGCTGGTTAATCGAGAGCCCATTTCTAAAACTTCCCAAGCTTCTGAAAGATAAGGACTCGAGACTCCAGATTCACGATCAATGGCGGTTTCCACTTCTTTTCCCATTCTTTGCAGTCAAACGTGTGTACAGAGCCCACTAAATGTGTGTACATAGCTCACCAAGTGTGTTTGTACATAACCCACCAAACGTGTGTACAGAGCCCACCAAATGAGTTTACAAAGCCCACCAATCTCATGACAGTGGCTTGGTTTTTTATTGGCTGACCACTAAACATATGTACAAAGCCCACCAAAACGTGTGTATAGAGTAATAAGAAGTTTGTAAATTGGCTTGGTTTTTTAATTGGCTGTCTACCAAACATGGTCGTGTTTTTATGAATACAAATATATGCCTTTTGATCTTTGTAAATTTTATTGCCTGAGAATAGTGTTGATGAGATATTTGTTGCTTGTAGCAATGGTGTTTTGACTGTTATTGTTCAGAAATTGCCTCCTCCTCAACCCAAGGAGCCCAAGACCATTGAAGTTCAATAATTGCTTGATTAGTGGTTTTCCATGGTTGTGTTTTTATGAATATGAATGTATGCCTTTTGATCTTTGTAAATTTATTCTCCTAAACTATCTAGTCTAACTCAAACTTTTTCAAATTAGGAATTATATAGAGTAATAAGAAGTTTGTAATGTTGTGCTTAAGTTTGCCATCCAAAATTATATAGATATATTCCAACAAAAAAATAAAGTCTCGTGAATGATTAGTGAATTTGTTACCCATCGTTTGAATCTCCAAAAGCGGTTATACAAAGCTGCTAACATGCACAAGAGCCCACCAAACGCGTGTAAAGAGCCCACCAAACAGCGTGTAAAGAGCCACCAAATGTGTGTACCGAGCCCACCAAACATGTGTACAAAGCCCAACAAAACGTGTGTATAGAGTCCACCAACCGTGTGTACAGAGCCCACTAAACATGTTTACAGAGCCCACCAAGGGTATTACTGACTATGAATATTATAAAATTGGGTTGGACCTGTTAAAGAAAGTAATTTTGGCTTTGGACCTTTTGGATTAATCACCCTTTATTTTATTCTTTCTTTCTTTCTTTCTTTTTATTTTATTTTTTCATTTCTTTTCTTCTTCTTTTTTTGTAGAAGATACCCATGACCATCATTTTGATGTGAAAGGTCATGTCTCTTATAATTTTTTTCTTTTCTTTTTTCTTTTTTTCAAATCCCGGCAAAGGGTTACAAATAATAATATCATCTTTATTTTGTGCCTCAATATAAACACATAAATCCCACCCAATGAAATTTCCCAAATGTGGACCCTCCACCCCAAACTCAAGCTCGAGACAGGTCTCAGGAATGTGATTCAAGTGCGGGTCATTTGGTCATGCCTAATAATCTAAGGGATAATGGGCTTATATCGTGGCTACAAAAGAAAGGTTTAAGGCTCAAAATTGGGCTAAGACGGATAAAATTAATATAAGGGATAGCAAGCTAAAAGGCTTCAAATGGCTTACAAAGAACTGCCCCTATCATTTTCCTAACTACATGGTTCGTCTCTAGTTCATATCTAAGTGGGTTCTCTACTAATTTAGATCTCACGTTCTACAAACCAAACATTTTCCTTAAGTACAAGTGTACTTCTTTTGCATTGTTCATTAATTTTTCCTATTCATTATCTATGTTTGCATGAAATTGTAAGTGCGGTTTATGTTATTCCCTAAAGTCCACTATCTACTATCATAGATTCATCAAAAGTATGCTTAAAAGGGACATTTAAAATCTTCTACAGTCAAACGCAACTCCTAATTAATTTATTGAAAGCAATTAAAAACAAATAAACACATAAAAACTGGGATGAGGCAACGAACCCCACCCCAAACTCAAAAATGAGTCGTGTCCCCACGACTCGAAAAGACTCAATAAAGCAATTAAACTAATATACACTAAATGAGAAAAGGATTGGAAAACATATCTGGATCGACACTAGGCCGATTACGTGTAGTCTCATGTTGAAATTTTGAATACTTCTTTATCAAGCTTAAAAGATCATGTATTTGTTGCGTTCATCTTGAATAAAGTGTTCTTCATTACCTCGAACTCTTTTGTCATATTTTTCAAATCTTCATCTTTTCCTAACCCTCTAAATCATAATCTCTTCTACGAAAATCTTTCCTCAACACCCAACTTTCCATCTTCATCATGTACCTTTTCCAACATTCATGGTCATCTGTGATGACCCCAAACTCAATTTTTCACCTACTTAAAGATTACTTGCAAAATATATAATATTAATATGCTCAAACAATTCACAATTCCTCCGCTAAATAACTAAAATAAATCTTAATTCCCAACTGGTAATAGAAAGAAAAGAAGAGTTCTAGCTATTTTACCGGATTGGCCATGGAATTTATGATGATCTGATATCTTGCACTTGCAATCTCCAACCTTCAAAGTACCAAAGCTATTGATGAAACTTGTGTCTCTTACTATTGTTGAAAGTGGCACAGTAGTGGGATTGGCGATTTATTTGAGATGGGTATATAATATCTATGGTGTTGGAGAGGTTTAAAGGATATAATTTAAGCTTTGGTGAAGAATTTTTTGGGTTAAAACTTGAATTTCTTGGTGTTTTTGGAAAGATTTGTGATTGTTAATGTGTTGGGATGATGTTTAGAGGTAAGGATTGGTGATATATTGGTGTTTTGATGGTGGAATTTAAGTGTTTTTGGAGCTTTGGTTCGTCATCAATGGTGTTTCATGTGTTGGAGGCCAAAGGAGAGGGGAAATAAGGTTTCTTAAACTTTAGGTCTATTTTCGCCGAGACCACGACCGGCATGCCGGTCAGATGACCGGCTAGCCGGTCGCGAACGACGACCTCTCCGACACATGCAGAAACTTGAATTACTAATTGGTGGTCCTTTGTGTGTTCTAAAATAAATGCAAATGTAATCGAACCACAACCACAAGTGTACGGTTGTCCCAAGTAGTAATAATGATCTAGGATCGTTCGCAGGTACGGTTTGGTTAATCACAATGCTTATCCACTAATGAATGATTGCACTTATGAAAGCAAATAAGATAAGATGATTGATTTGATTTTTGTATTAATTCTAATTAATGAAAGACTAAATATAAAATGCAAGTAAATAGTAAAACGCAATATGAGAAGATAGCACTTGATAACGCAAGGGATCCTCCTAATTCTATTTCATAACCTATTCTATTTAAGGGTCAAATTGGTCAATTGACATTGGTCGGGATTCAATAATCCTTGTACCCCCGTCAGGGTGGACTACAAGGCTATTCTAGAGTGTCACTAGTCCCGTCAGGGTAAATATTATCCACTTTCGAATGATTAAGCTAAATTACCTCATTGGCCATAAAATTAACTACGCTCGTCAAAGTCAAATAGTTTATATTTTATATTCTGTAATTATTTTTGTACCTAAACCCCCCGTCAAGGTGATCCAATTGCCACTAATTGGAATAGCCTAGATACTAAGCCCTATTATTAATTGATCAGGTCAATAATAGTAAATAAGCACAAATTAAAGAAAAATGTAAAAGACCCAATTCGATTTAATTAACAGAAACCCAAATTCAGGACATGAAATTCAATAGAATTGGGATTCACCCATAAAGCATTCTCAAGCACTAATAAATGTTTAGCTCATACTAATTAAAACGAAAACTAAATAAAAAAATTGAATTCATATTGTTTTACAGAAATGAGATACAGAGAAACCTAAATTCGGAATTGGAATGACTGAGAACGGAGATATAGACCCTCTCCAGCTCCAAACTTCTTCTTTTCCTTGTTTCTGCTTCTTCTCTGGACACTCTCTTCAAAGGATGAATTGAATTGAAGAATAAAATGAGAGGTCAGAAATAATGAGGTCAAAAGCTCCTTTTATAAGCTCAAATTCGGAATGGGCTTTTAATTAGGGTTTAAGTGAATAATAAAAAGTCCAAGTCTACTAATCAAGCCCAAATCCCGTAACTGCTGCACCACCTCCACTAAAACGGCTTTTCCCGCTTCGTTATAACTCCGATTGACTTGATTCCAGATGCTAAATTTCTGTAACTCGATAAGGAATGTTTTCTCTTCAAAGGTTAGCGGCTAAATCATCTCTTAAGCGCCTTGAAATCAGCAATCTTTGGCCTTTTTTCCAGATTTGCAGCTCTAAAATCAAATTCTTTCGGGATTTATCTTCAAGTCTTGACTCCATATCACGATCTTTGACTTTCTTCTCGGATTCCTCTCCTAGCTAATATTCAAAACCTACAAACTTTTCACTAAAATACACAAGATTACGCGCAAAAGTTTAATAAATCAAAAATACTAGAAATAAAAGAGGAAAATCGGATTATTGCATATTTAGTCCAAAAGTCTATCAAAATAGTCGAATAAACACCAAAAATGATGTCTCCCAAGGGCATAAAATTAGAACATTTAGGGAGACATCACTAATCAATAGAGAAAAAATATAAGTGTTTATTTAAACTAGAGATAGATTTGTTTATATATTGTTTCTTACAAATTTTATAATTTTATCAGTTTTTATATTACTTTTTTCTGGACACCATCAATTTTCATATTTCTTAAACTTTAGATCTTTATGCCACCACGAGGGAATTTCAACTTGAAGAAAATACAAATTGAGGCTTGAAATCCTCCAACTTTCCAATTTAAATGCCAATCGGAAAATAATCTTATTAAAGTGTCAATTCTAAAATTCTAGTTTCAATCTTTACTTTTTTACCCTTGTTGTTCATGGGTACGGACCCGTACCCATGATAATTTTTTATTAACTCGCTTATTCATTTTGTCAAGCCCTTTCATAGTTATATGGGTTGGCCCCATCAAGAACAAAAAACAGCACGGGCTGGCCCCATAAGCAATAAAGCTAGGCTTGAACAAAAAACAAAATTTGACTCCCTATGGGTTGTACCCACGGCCCTAAAATTGTAACTCACCCATTATCGGGTTGTACCCAGTAGAAACAAAAAAAAACATCACAAAACACACAACATAATCAACAAAAACTTCTTGGATCAAATATACATCACGACACAAAAGTTTTAAAACCCATAGCGGGTTGGCCCTATTAGCAACAAAAACTATCTTGGGCTAGCCCCATCATATACAAATAACATATAGGGGCTGGCCCCATCAGGAACGGAAAAAAAGTTCACGCTTGACTTTGGATCCACGAACCGTGAAGACAATCGATCCACGAACAGCATTCTCCACGGTGGCAGGGAAAGCGAGATCTGATGGAATATGTTGGTGGAGAAGGGACTTCGAATAGATCTGCAAATAGATATGGGTGAAGACAGAGGTGATGAAGGAGAACACCGTGGTGGTGAGTAGGGGAGCGTCGGCGGTCTTCCAGTGCTCCACAGAGGCGGCGCTGATGGTGAGATCTGAGATGGCCACGATGGGCGGCGGAGGAGAGCGGCGTCAGTTGTTGTTGATGTACATGAGCCACGACGAGCGTGGATGATGGTGGTTAATGGTCCACAGAAGGAGGCGGGTTTGTGGGATTGTGATTATTGTGATGAAGGTGATGGTCCATGAACAGAGGTAAGGGATGGAGGTTGGTGATGGTGGTGGTGAGGGAGCAAAGATGGCAGTGGGTTTTCTTGAAAGGGAAGGGGGTGGTGATGGTGATAAAGGTGGTGAGACCAGAGGGAGGTGGGATGAAAATGATGGTGGTGGATATGATGATGGAGATGATGGTGGTGAAGTTGAAATTGGAGCTGGAGAGAATAAAGGGGGTGGGATGTGGCCGTTCACAGAAAGAGAAAAGAGAAAGAGAAAAGGGGTGGGGTTTGCAGTAAAGTATTAGGGTATGTTTGGATGGAGGGATTGGGAGGGAGGGGATTGTATTAAAGGATAATGACAATCCCATCCGTTGTTTGTTTTGGAAATAAGTAGATGGGATAGTTTATTAAAGGATACTTGCAATCCCTTATAAACCCATATATTCAATCCCTCCAATTTGGTGACTTTAGGAAGGAAGGATTCTTTTATTACGTTGTAATGTCTAAATTACCCTTATTCTTTCTTTATAAAATATTTTAATAGGGGTATATGAGTCATTTAGTTATAAAAAGAATCCCTTCCTCCCATTATTCTTCTAATCCAAACACCGGATAAATGTTATCCTTTAATAAAATCTTCCCTTCTCTTTTTATTCAATCCAAACAAGATTAAATACTGTTCTTTCCATTCCCTTGTTATACTCTCCCTTCCTATCCTTTAATAAAAAATCCTTCCTTAATCCAAACATATCCTTAGAGAATTTTAGGTTTATTTTAGGAGGTTTTCTGTAAGCATTAGGGGAAGAAGGGGTTTTTGAGATTCTTTGTCAAAAAAAAAAAGGAGTTTTTGAAATTTTTACCTTTTTTAATTAGGCTATAATTGATAGTTACATATGAGAATTTATAATAGAAACACATAAGGTTTTTCAGCTTTATAAAAAAAGTAAATGATCCTTTCAACTTCCATGCGTGATCATTAGCCTCCTATTTAATGGCACTATTAAAGAAATTGCTTAAATCCTTTAAATTTTTGCTATCTCTCTATCATTTAGGCCTAAAATAGGAACAGATGAAAATGTATGGTATTAATTTTTTTAATTTAAAGGAATGAGTAGAACTTATGGTGTTATTTGGTAAAACTATTAAGCATAAATAATTATTTTACCAGTTTACCCTGCCTTGGCTGGTATGACCGGCCCTAAACATGTCTATAAAATTCTTGAGTAATGTTGGATATCACCCTAAATTGCATTACTTTTTTTATCGTTTCAGTGGATTTTAAGTTAAACAATTATATAACTCTCCTTTATAATTGATCCATTTAGTAGACGATAAAAAAATGACGCAATTTGGAGTGATATCCAGCATTACTCTAAATTCTTACTTTGTCAGTGCTTTTTATACGGTAAAACTAATTATTCTGGTTTGGGATACAAGATCCTGATCAGTGATAACCAGTCTTGTTTATTTGCAGGAAATGGAGGACACAATTTTCACGGACAAATTTGATACTGTAGAGTATTTTGGTGAAGAATTAGCAGCTATACTTGAAGAGGACATCATGACTCAAAACAATTCCTCTCTGGATAAATACTCAGTTTCCTCTACATCTAACCAAATCCAACCAGGCACCAACTTCAATGCTTCTTCCTCATTCTCAGATGCACCTCAAGTTAATGACTCCTCAATCCTTCACAATATGCATGTGAATTCTTCTGCTCCATTTATTCCTAATTTTGGTAACTCAAGTTTGCAAGAAAATCAACATCAAATAAATTTAGGGAACTTAGAGAACCAAGAGAATGAGCAAATCTGTCAGGGTTCACTTACGAATCTTGATGAAGCAAACAAAAGTAGTCTGACTTCAAAGAAGAGCAATCGTCGTATTAGACCACCTTCACATGCCTCTAATCATATGATATCAGAGAGAAAGCGACGTGAGCTTCTCAGCCAGCGATTTATCGCTCTTACAGCCATAGTTCCCGGCTTTAAAAAGGTATTGGATCTCCCGAGGGGTGGATCTAGGATTTCGAATCGGGGAGGGCTATTATTTAGTATTTTGTAAAATTAAATATAAATTTTGAGTTAAGGAGGGCTAATTTTCCAATTAAAGGGTGGTAATTTTTTTATTCATGTTTTTATCTATTTTAAAAAAAAATCAGGTTAAATTATACTGGTATCTCATAGGTTGGAGTGGGCTTCTCGAGTATATCATGTTGAGAGAAAGTGTACGTATAAGCTAATTAAATTTTAATAACTGCAAACTTTTTCTTTTGATCTTTGCAGATTGATAAAACTTATGTTCTTGGAGAAGCCATCAAGTACTTGAAACAACTCAAAGAGCGAGTGAAGACATTGGAGGAACAATTCACTAAGAAAACAATTGAATTAGTTGTCCTTGTTAAGAAAACGGAGCTCGTGGTTGAAGATGAAAGCTCTCCTAATGATCAGAATGTTGGTACCGGTGACTCAAGCGAAAACTCATATATTTTGTCACTCCCTGAAATTGAAGCAAGGATGTGCGAGAAAAGTGTTCTTTTAAGGATTCACTGTGAAAAAAGTAAAGCTAAGTTGGTTGACATACTTGAGCAAGTTCAGAAATTAAATCTATCTATAAACACTACCAACGTGGTACAGTTTGGAGGATTGGCTCTAGATATCACAATTATTGCTGAGGTAATTAAGCTAAATAAAGTAACAGTACATCATTATTATTGATCAACTTTCATGTGTACATAATCATTTGTCATTTTTTTTTAGATGGAGAAAGAATTTAACTTGACTATGAAAGAACTTGTGAGTCATCTTCGTTTGGCTCTTCAACCAGTTACAGAGAAAGCTTGAAAATGTACTGTTCCTATCGGGGGAAGCAGACCTGTATCCCATCTTTTCTGGTTAAATTATTTACTTGTGTAACTTCTTTAATGGATGAATGTCATTTTCTACCGTGTGCTTTACTATCACTAAAATTTCCTCGTGATATCAAATTGTGTTTGAGAAGTCTTAAATTAAAGTAAAGTATGAACAATTCCTAAATAAATGTTGGTTCAATGACACTTTTTTTTTGTTAGTGCAAGCATAAATTATATAAAAAAAACTAAAATACCAAAGTGTTACAAAATACAGTTAGCCAAAGGTATTGTTATCTTCTAAAGCCAATTTTGCTAACTGGAAACTTAGTTTAAAAACCTAAGTACCAAATAAAACAATAGCTAGTTGTTATTTGGCTATTTAATCGACACACCTGTTTTTACTCCTAGAAGTAAAAAAAATCTAATATTCTTATTACAAACGAGTTTACAAATATCATAAAATAAAATCAAAATACTTCAAGCAAAGGGCATCAGCTGCAAGATGGACGATTCTTCCGATCATCCGACAAATCTGGATGGGATCGGAGTGCCATGGCCCAATCTCCTTTCGGCATCTGCCGAGGAAATTGAATGGACATGCGACAGGCTTGCGAACAAAGCTAGGTGCGGAGCCACCCCCAACAGTACAGTTAGCGACAGTATTACTCTAGGGATGTCGAGAGTGGGAATCGGATGATAAGGAGGACACTCTGTTACTTTCCGACCAAAAAAATCATATTTTAATGCAATCATTGTAAATTCACACATTGGTTGAAGGATAGGGTTGTGAAATCATAATAACTTTCCTAATTCCCAAATCTCTGCTTCAAGTGGTGTTTGTGCTTTGAAACGCCATGAGTATCCCTCCAAAATTTCTAGCATCAACATGGATATTTATTGAAGGCTTACTATTATTCTCATTTCTATTCTTAGTATATTTATTTATAACATTTGGTTGGTTTCTTTTATTAGCTTCAGGTTCACTTAGACTTTTGTGAAGTAAAGAGAACTCATTACTGGCTATTATTGATTTATTAGCAATTTTTTTGGGGTTCTGTTTTTATTTCTTTATATATAGTCATTCCTTACTTTCTATATATACCATACTACCATTACAACCTTCTCTATTAGGGAATCCCTTTCTCAAGTACTTCAGTAGTGTTAATAAAGTTTTGGAACCATTCATCAAATCTTAAATTTTCCTGGTTCCTAGTTATGAATCCTTTAGAGGTTGCATACACTACTACAGCGCGGCTCTCTAGCGACTAAATTTCTCGCGACTACATGATGTAGTCGCTAAAGACAAGCACCATTAGCGACTACATCTCTTTAACGACTACATGGTATATTTCTCGACTACACAGTAGTCGTTAGTAATTTCTGTTTTTAACGACTACATGAAGTAGTCGTTAAAACATAGTACGTAGTCGCTAGTGTTGTTTTTATTTTTTAATTTTTTTTCCACCGTCAATGAGTAGTCGCTAGTGGTTGGTTTATATAACGACTACTTGAAGTAGTCGTTAGGTTATTACTAACGACTACTTTTTAGTCTTTGGCGACTACTCGTGTAGTCGCGATTAGTGGTAGCGTATTTATTACAGCAAGTTGCGGGGATCCTCAAAACACCATTATTTTATAATTTCTCTTTCTTTCTCTCAAAACTTTTCCAATTTTTTTCCAGAATTCATCATCAAATATTATTTTAAGACTTGGAAAAGCTTTCCCGGGTCAATAAAAAACGTGGGACCTCCTCAATTTTCAATTTTTTCTTCTAAATTTGCCCAAAAGTAGGTATTTTTTGTTTCATAAAACTCTTTCAAATTTCTTTTACTTGCATGAAATTGTGTAGTTAATGGTAAATAGTATTACTTATTAGGTATTTCAACACGTGGAAAAGATTTCACGGGTCAATCAACAACGTGGGACCTCCTCAATTATCAATTTTTCCTTCTAAATTTGCCCAAAAGTAGGCATTTTTGTTCCATAAAACTATTTTAAATTTCTTTTATTTGATTACAATTGTATCGTTAATGGTAAATAGTATTATTTATTAGGTATTTCAACACGTGGAAAAGCTTTCCCGGGCCGATCAACAACGTGGGACCTCCTCAATTATCAATTTTTCCTTCTAAATTTGCCCAAAAGTAGGTATCTTTTGTTCCATAAAACTATTTTCATCTCTGTTTTATTTGATTATAATTGTATAGTTAATGCTAAATATATAGTATCACTATGTATATCTGATAATTTTATATGACATATAAATATATGTGTGTATATATATATATATATATATATATATATATATATATATATGATATATTATTGTATGAGACATAAATGCATAAATAGGATAT
The DNA here is from genome assembly GCA_029959085.1 of Nemophila menziesii. Lineage (NCBI taxonomy): Eukaryota > Viridiplantae > Streptophyta > Magnoliopsida > Boraginales > Hydrophyllaceae > Nemophila > Nemophila menziesii. Next base: position 139,661,880 of record JARWIR010000001.1, on the reverse strand, counting down.
ATATTTATTTAGTGATGTTATATTTTGTATGCTTTTTATTGTATATTGTATTTATTTGGTGATGTTATATTTTGTATGCTTTTAATTTTATATGTATGCACTTATTTGGTGATGTAATATGTTGTGTGCTTTTAATTTTATATTTATTTATTTAATTGGTGATGTAATAAAAAAAATTATATATTCATGTATTTAATTGGTCATGTAATAATTTTTTTATATTTATGTATTTAATTGGTGATGTAATAATCTTCCTTTTCATTTTATTTTTATGTATTTAATTGGTGATGTAATAAAAAAATTTCATTATATTTATGAGACATTTATGTTGCATTCTTTTATATTGGAGTAGTTGATTATGGTTTCGGGTATTGATAAAAGTTGGATTGCTTCCGCTCATAAAGTTTCGCGTGAATTTATTAAGGGGATAGAAACATTTCTCGTTTTTGATCAAAAAAAAAAAAAAATCCTGAAGAAACAATTTTTTGTCCGTGTAATGGGTGTTCGAATTATCGTCGGTTTAACGTGGTCAAAGTTAGGGCACATCTTTTACAATTTGGGTTTTTGTCCACGTATGAGATTTGGACAAAGCATGGTGAGAGCGGGGAAATTCCCGAGACTCGATATGAAGAAAATGAAATGTTGGATGTCTACGAAGATTTGAGACCTAATTATAAGGGTGGTGGTCATTCCGGTGACACCGAGATGATAGACTCGAACAGTTCAGCACGTGGAAAATTCGAAACGATGTTTTCCGAATTAGAGACCGAGTTATACCCTGGTTTTATAGTAACGAGTTCATTAAATTTCATTGGAAGCTAATGCACGTGAAGGTGAAGAACAAGTGGACTAACACGTCTTTCACCGAGTTGCTTGATCTTCTGTGCCGTGTGTTGCCCAAACCTCATACCTTGCCCGAGTCATACGAGGAGTGCAACAAAAACTTAAAAAGTTTAGGTATGGGTTACAATAACATCGATGTTTGCGTGAAAAATTGTGCTTTATTATACCAGGTTTCTCTTGCACATCTACAATCAAAGCAAAGGTGATCAGTATCCTCTTATTCTATATGACAGATTTTGCGTATATTATTCATAGCACATTTTATTTTAAATTTATTTTCCTATGTTGATGGAGCATTTCTACATATTCTCCAAAGAAATTTCTCTCTTTTGGAGGTATTTTAAGATTCCAAATCTTATCTCACAGTTTCTTTGGTAGTCCAGAAGATTGTAGGAAATATATCCTACTGGTAGTGATTCTCCCATCATTAGCATGAATCCAGTAGGATATATCCCTACATATGGTATAGGGGGGGGTTTTATGTTTAATATTATCTATGCCACTTCAAAAGAATACAAATTGTAAACAAGTGGTTTATTTCATCTTTAAGTGTTCTCAATATAAAGTTCATTTACCCTTTTTATATTGGGTTTATGTAGTTTTTCTCTCAACTCATAGGATCCAGGAGGAGCCCCATATATTAATCAACTTACCATTTACCACCTTTCATATTAATTCTCTTATAAAACCGTCTCTTTTCTTCATCCCCATGAAGGGTTGTGTCCTATTCTAGCCCTTGAAAATTCAAGGTTATAGTGATTTATTCTTTTGTACGACTTAGCAAGAAGTGACTTGGGCATGATTAGATTTTTCAAAGCATTTGAAGTTAATAGTGCTTTATTCGTAATTTTAATGTTTTTGAAGTTCATACCCCCTTTATCTTTTCTTTGTTGCCTTTTTTCTTTATTAATCCAATAGATTCTATCATTTTCTCTATTTCCCCACCACAACTTATGTACTAGTCTTGTAATTTGGTCACATGTAACCCTAGGCGGTTGGAACACTGACATTATATAAACTTGTATTGATTGTATAACAATTTTTTTCATTACTTCCTTATCCCCCTCAAAAAGGGATTTTGTTCTTGATGTCTCCTCATTTGTGATAGATTTATGTTAAGATGAGACATCATTTTTAGTGTTTTAGAAGTCAATAATGTCGATTTTCTTGAGTTTTAGTGCACTTTCCTATTTTGTGTCTTGATTTGTAGAATTAATATTTTTAGAGCATATTGGGTTTAATTGTTTATTTAGTGTGTAGCTTTAAAGATAATTATGGAGATTAATTAGAGTCCAAGTCAAAGACAACAACTTATGGAAGGAGATATGCATGGTAATTGGAGATAAGGAAAGAATTGCTAAAAAGATGGAAAAGGAAAAGCTGCCTAAATCTGGGATTCTGCAAAGATAGGCGTTTTTACCTAATAAAGAGGCCGAATTTGGTAGATTACTCCTAAAGGGCCTAGATAATTCTGTTGCGATTCTTTTGGTATCTTGTGGAGCAAACACGGACCAATAATAAAGAAGTTATGACCAAAACAACGTAGCAGTGTTTATCTTTATTTCCATACGAATTTGAGTTGGGCTAGAAGTCCATTACCTTAACTCTTCCTCAAGAAAACGAATTAGGTCTTCTAAACACCTATAAATACACCCTTATATCACTTGTAAAATCATCCTTGCCTCATAGTAATTAGTTCTTAAGGTTTTATTCTTCCAGTTTATTGTAGAGAGCAAGATGATGTCTTTTATTATTTCTTTTAGTTTATTTCCTTCAGGTATGAACTAAACCTCCCATAGCTTGGGTTTTGCATATGTATAATCTATGAATTCTAATTCTTCTATCTAAGTTTCTTTGGGAATTATATGTTTTAATCTGATATTAGCTTCTTACTTTATATTTGCTTATGTGTTTTGATTTAATGTCTTTCCTAGAATTGATCACTTTAGGATTGTTTTAAGAGTAGTTAGATGGTCACCTTGTAAGGGTGTTTAACTATTGAACCACCACATAATGTCTAGTGTCGATAGCAGTTCTGACAAAACATACTTCTAACTAGATAGTCATTAAGGTTTGTTTTAACCACCGTATCACCAAGACTTGCAGTATTTGCTTAGGGCCTTAGTGGCGTTTGATAACCCTATTTTAAATCACTTCTTGGTTGTGACGTAGCCCCCTTAGTCGCTCTCAAGGTCTAAGGTAGTGGAATTTAGAATCCTGACTAAGTATTACCAAGAGCTAATATTCTCCCTTATGAACTAGATCTATAGATAGAATTAGAAGGATTAGTGCATACTAGCAAAACCTAAGCTATACTTCTCATCTCATATTCTTAATCTTTTATTTTATTGTCTTTATTTTCTTAGCTTTAATTTAGTTTTAATTCATAAATTCGAAAAACCAAATATTTATTTACTGTCTTCTGGTTATTTACTTTTACTCGTTATCTGTTCCTACGCGATTAACACACTTAAGTCCCTGAGAACGAACTCTACTTATCATTAAAACTTGCATACGTCCTGTAATACTTGCAGTACTGTGCCTGTCTAGGGTGAGAGTGCATAGTTTTCCATACTTAAATTGATCTTATTTTTATCACACCCTAGGCGACACCAAGTTTTTGGCGCCGCTGCCGGGGACTTGTGTCTCGTTAGCGTGTGGGTTATCTATTTCGAGTTTTAGTTTCTAATTAGTTTTTACTTTTCAGTTTTTAGTTTAGTTTTCGTTTTTATTTTTCCAGATTTACGCTTGTGGTTTGCTTTAGTCTTTTTCAGGTTTCACAGTGTTTAATTCTTGGCCTCCCTTACCGGAGCCTGAGAGGAGCTGCAGAGCTTATAACAAACGAATTCGTGAGGAAAGAGCCTTGAGAAGAACTATGGCAGACATACATGATAACGATCCGGAGTTAGTTTACTTTGCACCAGGAGGACCTCCAGCATACATTCCACCTGGTGTACATTTACCAGTAGGAGAAGGTAATGGGCAGAATAATCAACAAAACCGAGTTGAACAAGATCTACCTGGCCTTAACATACCATTCCATGTTCAACCCATCGGTTACCGCCCTCCTGAGATTCCGAATATCAAATTTAGACCCGATCCGGGTATGCTTAGTCAATTTCAAAGTTTCGGACTCTATACTGGTACTGCAATTCAAGATCCGGTAAAAGCGATTCAGAAGTTCATGCAGATTTGTGATGCCTACATTACTCCTGGCATTACACGCGAGCAACTGTATTGTCATATGTTTTCGTTTTTCTTGACCGGAAGAGCTAGCGATTGGCTAGAAAGACAACCACATGGAACCATTCACTCTTGGAGAGAGCTTCAAGCCGCGTTCTTCAACCGATTTTATCCAAAGAGCATGAGACTTAAAGATCAAACCGAGCTTGCAAGATTTTCTCAAGAAGATGGAGAAACAGTGGGAGAAGCATGGACAAGGTTTCAACAAAAGTTAACAAGATGTCCACTCCACGGCTATACACCTGCTCTACAACTTGCTATATTCTATGAAGGACTTACTGAAAGAGGTAGAGAAAAGGTGGATAACATTGGAAAGGGTAATTTTGTGTCCATGAATCACAATGAAGCTTCCGAGGTGTTAGAAAATATTATGGAACAAGAAAGAAGTTGGCCTGCAACGCGAGCTTCTGCAACAAAGACCCGAGGAACGCTTTGTTTAGATGCAGAAACTGCGAACTCAGCTCAAATATCCTCGTTAGAAAATCAAATCAAGGAGCTGAGAATCGCGATGGATAAGAATTTAGCTGCTACAAAGGTAGTTCAAGAGGCACAAGGTTGTCAACAATGTGGAGTTAACGATCATTCATGGGAAGAGTGCGAATCAAATCCGCAATCTGTTTACTTCATATCCAACCGATGGGGCAACCGCAACCATCCGGGTATGCAGTATTCAAATCCACAAGGGGCCGCTAATCCTGGTCAAAATCAATCGCGACCCCAGAACAACTCTTACCAACAGAGAGGTCAGTACCAAAACCAATATCAGAATCGACCTACTCCTCCACAACAACCTGCGCAAGACGCCTATACCGATACCTTAGATCAAAAAGCTCTACCTCAGTATCCGCAAGAAGGATCTATGGACAATACACAGATAGTACAAGCTCTAGAACGTTTGAACACAACTGTAAACGCTCAAGAGGAAAAAGTCCGAGGACACGATGCCATACTTCAGATGCTAAGTACTCAATTAGCCCAAATAAACAAGCATCTAATAGAACAAAAGGAAGTAAAGGCAATCGAAGGAGGTGAAAACAATGTTGGGTTCGAAGCTTGCAAGGCTATATTCCTTGAAATCGAAAAAGAAAAGGAGGAAGCACCACATGCTGCCATTAGTGCCGTGGAAGTTCCCATTATTGAAGAAGAGCCAACCGAGTCTAACCCCGAGGAGTCCGACTGTCTAGAAGTTTATCATCTGGAAAGCGATGAAGAAAGAGACGAGTTCATAGAGCTACTGAGAAAGGTGCAAGAGGAGATGCGATCGATGGTAGAGTATGCAGCGGAGTTAGCGAGAGAGAAAGAGGAAGAAGCCTCAAAAGAAGAATCGAAAGAAGAAGAAGTGGCACCTGCTGTGCTAGAGGAGAAAGAAGAAGAGAAGGTGGAATCGCCACCTAGTGTTCAACCAGTGTCATCAACTATTCCTGATACAAATCCTAAAGATGACACTGCTCTCAAGACATTTGTAGAGGCGTACCAACCTGAAAATATCAACGCCCAAATGCTTGAGATTGCAAAGAGAGGACTTACACCGCAACAAGTTTTTACGCAAGTTATTCCTGAAAAATAAGCGAGTGTAGAGATCCCGAGAGAGAACCTGAGGGTTTCGAGAAGAAGTGAGAAAGAGCTACCTACTAAGCTTAAAGATCCGGGAAGTTTCAACCTTCCTATTCAATTACATGGTAGGCTCAAGGTGAAAGCGATGTACGATGTGGGTTCTGGTGTGAATCTTATGCCTAAGTCCGTATTCGAGAGACTTGGACTTCAAAAATCAGAGAAAACTCCAGTGAAGTTGCAGTTTGCTGACAACTCAGTGAAGAGGACATGGGGAACAGTGGAGGACGTCTTAGTCCGTGCAGGTAATATCGCCATCCCTACTGACTTTGTTATTCTTGAGTTTGATGCAGATAAGCAGGTACCGATCATACTTGGACGACCCTTCATGGCCACAAGTCAAAGTGTGATCAACTTCCAAGATGGGACCATCACCCTTCATGCAAAGAATGTATCCGAGACCTTCTATGTCTTGGGTAAGAAACCGAGGAAGTTGGATCCCACCGTGCCTATCATCCACAGCCTTTCACATCACAAAGTCCCTCCTGAGGAGATCCACTTAAAACCTGTGGACATTGAGCCAAACATTGAGTTTGGGGTTGGCCATGAAGTCCTATGGAAAGCCCACAAACGCGAGAACAGGCCACGAAGTTTCAAAGACTCGTGGATGGGACCATTCATTGTCACGAAGGTTGTTTCAGCCAAGGTAATATAAATTCTCCCCAAAACTGGGGTCAAGCGCAGATTAGTTGACGTTCATAGCCTTACTCGTTGTTGGGGAGGCTATATTCGCAAATCTTGACAGAGGTAACACGTCTAACTTTGAAAGACGTTAAACAAAAGTGCTGTTCGGGAGACAACCCGAAGTTTTTTTTTATGTTTTCATGTCTTTTACATTCTTAGTTTAAGTTTATTTTAGTTGTTTTTAGTTGATAATGCATATTTGAGAAAGGTATTAGTGTTTTTGGTGTGTAGGAATCGGAGAAATCAAGTTAGGGAACGCGAGGAAAATTTTTGGAGCGCAAGAAAGCACCCCGCGGACTACCCTCACGGACTACCCCATGGTCCGCAGGGATGGTCCGCGAGGTCAAAACCCGTACCACGGGTTGCTACCGCGGGTTTGATCCAGAAACACGAAAAAATTCCACGGACTACCCCGCGGTGCACCGCGCCATGGTCCGCGCCCCAAAAACCCGTACCACGGGGTGAGTACCACGGGTATTTTGACGGAGTTGACAACAGAAGCCGCGGTGTACCCTCCGGTGCATCGGACCCTAGTCCGCGAGCCAAAAAACCCGTACCACGGGGTCCTACCACGGGTTTAGGTCAGTGAGCAAAAAAAAAAAAATTCGAGCATCAGATGTCACGGACTACCCTGCGGTGCACCCCATGGTCCGCAGGGGTAGTCCGCAGCGCCGCCAGAGGAGAGAGAAAGTTACGGGATTGAGTTATAAAGGAGGTATTGAGCCTATTATTCCGAAATTATTAAACCTTAACCCTCTCTTTCTTCTCCACAACTCTCCTAACTCCATTGAAGCTCATCAAAACCTTCACCAATCACCAAAACACTACCCAATCATCAAGAAAAACACATCAAACCTTCTCTCCACATCATTACAAGAGAAAATCAAGCTACCAATCATCACCAAATTCATTCAAATTGAAGAATCAAAGAGCCAAATTTCACAAAATTCATCATACAATTTCTAAAATCCTAGCCTACCCATTACAAATCATCCTCACCCACATAGAGATTCATCACCAATTCACCCATCCTAGGCCAAATCAAGCTTGTTCATCCATTAATTCAAGAGTAAATTTCAAGGGTTGATAAAGCTTTGAGTTGGGGGTTAATTGAAGATGACTAATAGAACAACAATCTTATCTAACAAGAGGGAGGTGAAGAGTAACAAGGGATTGGATTTAAACAAGAAGAAATCAATTGACAAAGGAGCTAGTTCTAAATCAAAGGGTAAAGATAATTTGAAGAGTGGGAAACCTTCGTATGATAGTAATGGTAAAAAGCTTTATTTTTATGCAAAGGAGAGAACACTACCTCAACAAAATCCTATACCTATAGAGAAAGTGGATACTTCAAAGGCCTTGAAGATTTCTGCAGAGAAACAATTAAAAGAACTACCTTTTGCCTATGAGAAAGTATTCAAGGAAGAAATTAGAGATGGAGAATACAAGAGATTCTTTGAGCTTGGTGAAAAATTGGGTTGGTCTACGTTCATGGTAAGCCGTTCTGAATTATGTCCTGAATTAGTTTTGGAGTTCTATCTAGGCCTCTTTAGCCAAGATAGTGATTGTGTTCCGATTAGAGGAAAGTTAGTTCCTTTCACAGTTGAGGAGATTAGGAACCACTTCAAGTTTAAGAAACTGAAAGGTTTTTGCAAATTTGAGGAAGCAGTTGCTAAACGAAAAATCTTTGATAAGGAATTACTTTTTGAGCATGTTTTGGACAAGGAGAAAGTGCCATTACAAAAGGGAGAATTGAAGGCACCTTGGCCTTACAAATATCTTCAAGCAGATGCTAGAATTTGGCACAATTTCCTTATCCCTAATGTCTTTGGAAACACACGAACTTTGGAGGTGACCATGAAGAACGCGCTACTGTTGGACTGTATTTTGAGAGGAGAAGAAGTTGATGTGTCACAGTTGATCTATGAGGAGGTGATACGATTCTCGGTCTCTCCTAAATCGGTTTATAACGTTAAATTTCCAACTATGATCACGTGTCTTGTGCGAAAAGCGAATGTAGTATTGGGTGCAGAAGAGAAACTCGAATTTAAAACAAGTTATATTGATAATGCTTGGATCAAAGAAAGTCTTCGAAGAGCGGGTTCTACTCAAGTATCGAAGGCAGAAAAGGAGCAATCTTGGCAAGAGAAGATGGAGGAGCGTTTAACGAAATTAGAAGCAGCTCAAACTTCCTTAGTCAATGATGTGGCACAAATCAACGCTAATCAAGTGCACATGATGAAACTCCTTGAGCAATTAAAGAAAGGTCCAGCAATTCCAATCTTGGATGTCAATGATGCGAGGCAATAGCCTCGAGAGTATGTTCTCTTTCTTCCTTACCATTTCTGTAAATATGCCTATCTGCTAATTTTAATTTCTGTTTTCGAGTCTTTTTTTCGAGTCGTGGGGACACGGCTCATTTTTGAGTTGGGGGTGTGGGGATTCGTTGTCTCTCATCTCCATTTTTTCTGTTTTTGAGTGAAATTAAAATTTTTGATGCATGGGAATTAGATGTAGAGTGTGTTTAATAGCTTGAAAGCATAAGCTCAGTAGATTGATGATAGTAAGCGATATGTTTATGAGCTATGTATGTGTATGCTTTGAGTATTTGCAGGAAAACACACGTTGATAGTAAAGAAAAGATTAGTAAGCAATGCGATAGAAAGTATGTTCGATCTCAGGGAACCTTGAGAAGTGTGTAGGCCGTGAGATCCAAGCTAGTTGAAAAACCATTTGATGAAAGTGCTAAAGGTAAGAAATTTTCTGAATTACATAGTGTAGAAAGTGATCAAGGCGGTTCTTTCATATTTTTAAGCCTTTGAAGCCTTTTTATACCTTCTCACCTTGTGATTTTTGAGTTTAAAAGTTATATCCTTCTTAGCCCCTTCTAGCCTTTCTAGAGCCTTTTTATTGAAACACATTATAAGCCATATCCTTTAGATTTTAGGACTTTTCCATATGACCCGCACTCGAATCGCGATGCTTAGACAGTTGTTTTAGAGCTTGAGTTTGGGGTGGTGGGTCCACCATTATGGGAATTGTTATTATGTTGGGAACTTTGAGCTTATAAATTGTGCGTTGTGCTTTATATTGATGATGTTTCACAGAATTGTATTGTAACCCTTTGCCGGGGTAATAGTGAATGAAAAAGAAGCTTCGAGCTAATATTGCCAACAAGGGCATTAAAAGAAAAAAATATATAGATGAGAAATTAGCGTGATATCTCACATTAAAAGAGAGTCATAGCTCTAATATAAAAGAAAATGGATTTGAAAAGAAAAGAAAATATATATATTCGGACCGGCAAAGTGGATTTTTATGTGAACATCTTAAAGCTTAATTGGGTTATTGGGGATGCTAAATTGTGCATCAAGGAATTCATTGGGTTGAGTGAGAAATGTTTATGAGAGTAACTCAAGCTCTAGGGTGATTCGTTGATGGCTAGTGAGGAGAGAGCCAAAAGCTCACTCCAAATTATCCAAATATACTATCATACCGTCCCTAAGCCTACATTACAACCTTAAAGACCTTGTGATTCTTTGTTATGTAATTGAGAAGTGATTGAGCCATTAGAGATTAGTTAAGTGGATTCTTGGATACTAGTAAGGTTTGATGAACAATCTATAGCTCTCAAGGGGAACTGAGTAAAGTCCCAATCCTTCTTACATTGCGAAACTAATCTGATCTTGAAATCAAGCCGTGTTGACTGTGGATATGAGAAGTGTACAGGTATGTAGTTTATGAATATTATTGCATGAAATTTTCTGAGTTATGTGCTTTAGGTTTATTCTATATATTCTGCTATGCTTTTCCCTTGTGTTGAGAATTTTATAAGTGTGTATTTCTAGACTTCCCTATGTTTTTATCTTTTATTGTATCGGGACGATACAACTTTGAGTTGGGGGTCTTGATGTCTCCTCATTTGTGATAGATTTATGTTAAGATGAGACATCATTTTTAGTGTTTTAGAAGTCAATAATGTCGATTTTCTTGAGTTTTAGTGCACTTTCCTATTTTGTGTCTTGATTTGTAGAATTAATATTTTTAGAGCATATTGGGTTTAATTGTTTATTTAGTGTGTAGCTTTAAAGATAATTATGGAGATTAATTAGAGTCCAAGTCAAAGACAACAACTTATGGAAGGAGATATGCATGGTAATTGGAGATAAGGAAAGAATTGCTAAAAAGATGGAAAAGGAAAAGCTGCCTAAATCTGGGATTCTGCAAAGATAGGCGTTTTTACCTAATAAAGAGGCCGAATTTGGTAGATTACTCCTAAAGGGCCTAGATAATTCTGTTGCGATTCTTTTGGTATCTTGTGGAGCAAAAACGGACCAATAATAAAGAAGTTATGACCAAAACAACGTAGCAGTGTTTATCTTTATTTCCATACGAATTTGAGTTGGGCTAGAAGTCCATTACCTTAACTCTTCCTCAAGAAAACGAATTAGGTCTTCTAAACACCTATAAATACACCCTTATATCACTTGTAAAATCATCCTTGCCTCATAGTAATTAGTTCTTAAGGTTTTATTCTTCCAGTTTATTATAGAGAGCAAGATGATGTCTTTTATTATTTCTTTTAGTTTATTTCCTTCAGGTATGAACTAAACCTCCCATAGCTTGGGTTTTGCATATGTATAATCTATGAATTCTAATTCTTCTATCTAAGTTTCTTTGGGAATTATATGTTTTAATCTGATATTAGCTTCTTACTTTATATTTGCTTATGTGTTTTGATTTAATGTCTTTCCTAGAATTGATCACTTTAGGATTGTTTTAAGAGTAGTTAGATGGTCACCTTGTAAGGGTGTTTAACTATTGAACCACCACATAATGTCTAGTGTCGATAGCAGTTCTGACAAAACATACTTCTAACTAGATAGTCATTAAGGTTTGTTTTAACCACCGTATCACCAAGACTTGCAGTATTTGCTTAGGGCCTTAGTGGCGTTTGATAACCCTATTTTAAATCACTTCTTGGTTGTGACGTAGCCCCCTTAGTCGCTCTCAAGGTCTAAGGTAGTGGAATTTAGAATCCTGACTAAGTATTACCAAGAGCTAATATTCTCCCTTATGAACTAGATCTATAGATAGAATTAGAAGGATTAGTGCATACTAGCAAAACCTAAGCTATACTTCTCATCTCATATTCTTAATCTTTTATTTTATTGTCTTTATTTTCTTAGCTTTAATTTAGTTTTAATTCATAAATTCGAAAAACCAAATATTTATTTACTGTCTTCTGGTTATTTACTTTTACTCGTTATCTGTTCCTACGCGATTAACACACTTAAGTCCCTGAGAACGAACTCTACTTATCATTAAAACTTGCATACGTCCTGTAATACTTGCAGTACTGTGCCTGTCTAGGGTGAGAGTGCATAGTTTTCCATACTTAAATTGATCTTATTTTTATCACACCCTAGGCGACACCAGTTCTCCACTGGTTTATCTTTTGTTCTATTCTATCAACTAGCCATTTTAGGGATTTTAACTTGGATCTTCCCCAATTAGAGAGGAGTCCAAGATAGTCCATAAATCTTTTTATTGATTCATTCTAATAATTTCATCTAGTTTATGTTCCTTATCAGGAGGTGTATTTGAGATAAACATCACCCCACTTTTATCTAGATTTACAATTTTCCCTGTTGTGATTCCATATTCAATAAATATTGTTAAGGGTTTAAAATTAATTTTTATCAGTTTTTAAGAAGAAAATGTTATCGTCTGGGAATAGAATATGGGATAAGGTAGGGTGATTCCTACTTATCTTCATACATTCTAGCAATTTTTTATATTTATTTTTTCATTGGTAAGTGTAGTCGGGTTTTGTGTAACCATAGAGAAGAAAAAAGGGGATAGCGGCCCCTTGCCTTAACCCTCTTGATGGTTTAGAAATTTTTGATGTTTTTTCATTATAGATAATCGCATTTCTAACTAAGGTTATGCACATCATGATTATTTCTACCCAGTCTTGATGAAATCCTATTTTAGTCATGAGATCATCAAGATAATCCTATTCTATATTATAGATAGTTGCATTGCTAACTGAGGTCATGCATATCATTATCATTTCCTTTTTTATTTTAGAAAATGACAAGTCTCATAATCTATTAATATGTTTTCATGGATTTCCCTGCCACGGATAAATGCAGTTTGTGTGTTATTCACAATACCTGGCATCATTGGTTACAAACATAGCACAAGTATTTTAACAGTCGCTTTGTATAAGAAGTTTGAACAGTTTATAGAACTGTAATGTTTTATGTGCTTAGGTTTAGATACCATTAGGATCAAGCAAATAAGAGTTTAATTGATACAAGTGAGATTACTCTTATTTTCTAAGAATTTTTAGACTTCTCTCAGTATATACATTTTTATCACCTCTCAATGATGTCTAAAGAATGATCCTTAGTAGCCATCAGGTGCAAAACCTTATCAGCACCCATGAACCAAGCAACTTCCTGAATCTCATTCATTATTAATAGTTTTATAATTTTTCTATTCATACTTTCATCAATACAAGTTTTAATTTTATCAGTTTAATTAGAGTAATCTCCCATTCCTACTATTTGGAATATATTATTATAGTAGTTGGTAATTATTTCATCTAGTTCTCAAGGATCTTGGGTATAAGTCCCTTGTTCATTTTCAAGTATTTTTGTTTAATAACTGCTTGGAAATATTTTATATTTCTATCTCCCAAAATTAACCAGTTATTCGTGGACCTTAAGGCCCAATACTATTCATATTCACTCCATATTATCTATAGCCTTCTTAGCTTCTCATTAAAATATTGCATATTATCTCTTCCTTCATTTGTTATTTTTTCAAGTTCCAATATTATATCCTTAGACTCTTGTGTTTTATATTGATTAATTTTTTATTCCATTTCATCAATACTCCACTAAGAAAGATTATTTTTTTCCCACATCTTAGAACTCATTTACCTTTATAGTTTCTCGTATTTATCCAAGTATTCTTTACCAAATTATCACATTCTGTTTAAAGAAGACGAGATTTTTCAAAGCGGAATCTTTTATTATTTTTTATAGTTTCACCATCAAAGTGTACTACTGTTGCTGAGTAGTCAGAGCCTATGGGAGGTAGAACAGGCACCCAAGATTCCTTAAAGGAGTATAACCATTTACCATTCGTAAGTCACCTATTTAATTTTTGTTTTATATGTTCATTACCTTCTCTTTTGTGTGATCAAGTGTATTTGCACCCATAAGATGGTATTTCGCTTAGGTTTAGCAATTCTATAAAATTTTCAAGCTTATTTGATTTCCTTACACTTTTAGTATTTTCTCCAAGTTTTTCATGATGATATAAGGTAAGATTAAAATCTCCCAACATGTTCCAAGACATATTTTCACCCTTAGGGGCATAATCCACTATTTTATTCAAGTTATTTATGTTTTGTGCTTCATTAGTTGAGATAAACATAAAAGATATAATTTCACAGTGCATTATATTATCATTTTTTCCTCCACTTTAAGTGTACCATTTATAGCAAAGATAGCCAACCACCTCCCCCCCTCCTCCCCAAAGTCCAATAGGGTCAACAAAACTAACAAGTTTCATATCAAATTCGCAGCTACTTCTAGAGGCTTAGCAAGATAATTTTTTGTTTTAGAAAAAACTATTACCTGAGGCTTGTGCATTCTAAAAACTTCATAGTGTTAGAATTGATAGAGGTGTCCCAATCCCTTGACAATTCAAACCAATTTGTATATTTTGCCAGCTGGGGTTGTTGTGGATCAACCCTACAAGTCCCGTTCTTCTCAGCTTTTTATGCATCTTCTTCTTAGCTTGAATAATACTCATATCACTTTTGACCTCCTTTCTTCTTGTCCAGATAGATTTGTATCATCCCACAGAACCGTAGTTGTTTTGGTATAGCTTACTCTTAGATCTCTCTTTGTAGGTTATTATTCTTTGTGATTTGTTCTCGATCTTATCACTTAGAATGTCATTGTTTACCCACCAAATCTTCTTGAGATATGCATCCTTGTTAGACTCTGATTGTTTCTCCATAGTGACTTTATTCATGGTCTTCTTAATGTTTGAGAATATATTTGGCTCATTTGGGGAGAAGATGGGACCTTCTTTGTTGAGGGTGAACGGTATGTGCGTTTTGTCTTCTCCGATCGACGAAGAGCTTTGGGGTAGGTATAGCTTTTCTGCTTGGGTAGAGGGATTAGTTTTATTTTGGGTGGGTTAGGTGTTATATTTTTTTAGGCCGAGATAATGTTTGATCTCCAATTTCTGACGTGTATTTTTGTTGGGCTTGGGACAATTGTGTCAAAGATAATGATGTGTTTTGGGCTTCTTGAGATATTAAGGCTCGCTTTACTTTTACTTTATTTTTCATTTGGGCTAGAGTTGCCTTTTTGTGTAGTTGTAAAGACCATCGATCCCCCCATCCTAAACCTAAAATCCTTAAATGTCTTGTCCAAATTAGCAATTTCAAATTTTGAATTAATTTTTTATTTTTCCTTTTGTACTACTTATCCCACGACAATCAAAGTAGCAGGTGGCGATTCCACTACTTTCTCAGTTTGAAGGTTAATCGACTTACATGACTCAAACCAAACACTACGTCACTATTACTTATGGCCTTTACATAATATCTTGTACCTTGGCTCAATTGTGGAAGAGCTTTTATAATCTTGTCAAGATGAAAGGCTGTTTAGATGACTTGAGTCCCCAGTATATTCACGCGACAGATTGCTCGTTGAACTATTCGTTATTACCTCTCATGTTATCTTGTGTCAATTCCTATAAAGATTGGATCGTCTGTTGAAGCATGGTTACAGATCCTTCTTGTTGATGTTGGGACACACCTTTTTAGGTGAGACTCTCAGTATAAGCATCATGGGTTGGTTACGGTGGTGGTGCTGGCTTGACATAGCTTTGTCCCCACTTGATATGGACCTTGAGATATTTGCTGGAAATTATTGTTTTGAGGTCATGGTTGGTAAGAAGTACCTTTATTCATGGGCCCATTCTAATTAGATCATTGACGACCCAGATTATGGTGATTCCCTTGCTGAAAACTAGAATTAGCCAATTGGTAATTCCCATGATTTGACATGAAAACACGGACTTTGGGTTCCCTTCACACTTTCCAAAACATGATCATTAACGCCACAACACAAACAACTTTTTTCTTCTTGCACTACTTTCATCTCAGCTTGTTTCCTTGAGAATCCTTCTTTCATTGTAAGTGACATCTGCTTCATTTGATTATCTATTGATGAAAATTTAGCCTCTATGACAGTTGCACCATCTAAACAGAACATACCTTTGGAATTAGTAATAAGAGCTCGGAATGTGGCCAACTCCTCTCCGTTTCGACTATCGTTTCCATACAAAATGTGACTTCAATTGGGATCTTTGGATACAAAACCTCCCCTTCTAAGGTTATTTACTGTTGCTCCACTAGGTGTGATAAATAATCAACACCTAAAAAAAGGGTAACTTACCGCAAGTGTAGGGTCGTTGTCAAGTAATAAAAATAAGTCTAGGGATGTATTGTCTCCTCAGGGATTATTTTAGTTCATAATAAAATAATGAAAACTAATACTCGAATCATGTTTAAAAGCTAAAATAAAATAAAGTTACTCTTTGGAATGAGTAGATTCGGAGCTCCGATAAGGTTGAATGGTGGATTTTGGTGAAAATCCATTTCTTCCCTCTATTCTACTCCTGCCTTACTCCCGCTCCTCTTGAAAAATGTGTAAAATGAATGTCTAATGAGTTATTAGTGTGTTTTAGAAATGATATATGACTTATTATATACTAACTGAAAACATTAGGGGTCCCCATGGGCTTGCTTAATTAAGTTATATATGACCCAACCCGTTTTTAGTTAGTGTTTGACTGGTTCGAGCCATGGTGGAAACAAATAGCATAAAATTCTCGTCTCAACTCCGAATTGACTTTCGTCACTTTCCATGCGATACTGACTTCAAGATCTCTCGGAATCAAAAGGAATTTCATCAAAATATATTACCTATTTCTCGTTGTGACTGAAACAATATGAGGTCAAGACCTTTCGAATAAACGCTCCAACTTCCCAAAGTGACTTTATGCTCAGCTCGTACCTTGACTTTGGGCCTGACTAGAATTTTTTACTTCTTCTCTTCATCTTGGAACCTTATTTTATCCGTGTACCTAAAATTTACAGATTAAAAAGATATATAAGGCACAAATACTCTATAAATAATAATTAGTCCCAAAACAAGAGAGAAAAGTACAATACGTCAAATAATAGGGAAAAATCCCTCAGTCAGGCCCAATAAAATCCTAATAAAGATGTCTCGTGAGTGGATTAATCCATCACAAAAATAGAGACATCAAGACCCCCAACTCAAAGGTTTGTCGTCCTGACAACATAAAAAGAAAATAGGGTATAGAAGGGACATAAGTCCAATATTCTTTGGGGCAAGTATAATATTGGTTTGATTTTTTGGGGCATTGACCCTAAAAAAATTATTGATCATTTTTTTTTTGTATGGGTGACGGACTCGAACCTTGCACCTCTTGCTTACCTTCTTTAAGGGAGGAGGAAAATAACAAGAATAAGGAGATTCGAACCCTGTACCTCCTAGATGAGAGACAAGGTTCTGGTCATTGAGCTACTCACAATGGTTGATCATTGTTATTTTATTTGGGTAGAATGGGGATAAATAAACTTTTGCACGAAGGGAGTATAATCTAATTACTTATGGACATTCATTGTTGGTTCTTGCAGTCAGCTGAGCAATTATTTCGTTCGGGATGATTCACTATGCTCATGCTTTTCGCGTGCACAAATCTTGTGATACCCGGTTATAATTTAAAAGACACTTAAAATTAGTGGGTCTTATTAATAATTTGTTAAAATTAAGGACTAAAGTATAAATACGAATTAATATAAATGTTTTATATTTTATTAACAAAAGAAAAGAAAAAGAGATCAGCCGCCTTTGGATAAAATAAATAAAGAAAAGAAAGAATTCGTGGGCACTTCTTTAGAAGCCAGCAGATGGACTTCGTGTAATGCTATAAGATGACTCACCTATTAGATTTTATCCCTTAAGTAGTTTGCACATAAATAGAAGAAGAAGAAAAATGACGAAAAAGAACAAACAAACAAAAAGAAGGGATATAAAAATAAAACCCCAATCCTGTAACTTAGCCTTGGGTTTCTTGAGCCGAAAAGGAGGATCGGATATTTAATTAAAAGGAATTAATTAAAAGCACAGTTGAGGTAAGTCGGACTCCCTTCCTTATGTCGATTTACGATATTGTGTTATTGGCATTTATTTAAATTGTATATACTGAGATCATGTGAAATATGATTATATCTTGTGAAATGCATTTCGTTGTGTACGAGAACAATACGTGTTATGTGATCATTAAGGTTGCGACACCTATCTGACAGGTGAAATTGTTGTTGTCGAGGTACTGTGGTAGTACTAAGTACTGTGGTAGTACTGATAAGTACTGTGGTAGTACTAATTAAGTACTGTGGTAGTACTGACTGTGGTGTGCCGTAGGTGGAAAGATCCACTACGGGTGTGTGGGGTGGGCCTATATGTTGCCCAGGGGGTCGGAGATGGCAGGAGCAGTCAATGGTACTAGGGTGTGTACCGAGACACTACTGAGGTACTAGGGTGTGTACCGAGGCACTAGTGAGTGCTAAATATTAGTTATTGCAGCTCTAAGTAGTGTGTGTGCATGGCTAGTGATGGCCGGTTACTGAACAATATTATGTCATGCATGCATTTAACTTATATGTCATTGATTATAATTCGTGTTATAATGTAGTTAAGTGAAACCCCTTCCTGGGAGACGTTTCGACTTACTGAGCTTGTGTAGCTCATTCGTTAATTTAATGTGCAGGGGAAAGTGGGCTAGGAAATTCCTAAGAGAGATAGTGCGTTAACCACCGTTATAATTATTAGTTGGCGTATTGGACCAGAGATATAGGTGAGTCGCGATATTGTTTCTTAAATAAAATTCAATACTGTAAAATATACGAATATTAGTAAAGTTAAAATTGATCTTAATGGGTTGGAATTATGAATTTGGTTAGGTCGCCTTGCAGGTTTAGGTGGTTTGACTTAAGTCTGTGGCATGTCGCGCCTTGGGTTTCGATGGTGGAAATTCGGGGCGTGACAGTGTGGTATCAGAGCAATAGGTTGACGATGAGTGAGACCTAGGTTATGGGTAGCTAGACCTTAGGGTGGACTTTAGATGAATATTGTTAGGTTGTGTGTCTTAACTATAATGTGGTAGACGAGTCTTCGTGTTTATTTTACAGGATTTGGGTTATGGACATACTCGTACACCGAACAGTGTGATAACAGGTAAATTACATTAATTTAATGCGTGTATATATTTTATGTGATAATAGACAGGAATTAAGTATATGTTTAAAAATTGAATTTGGGACTATCATTAAGAGGTGAGATTTTAGCTAAAATCTAAATACTGGAAAAAAATGGCGGAGTTGTGGTGATTGGAAATATCTTTTGAGTCGTGTCAAAACTTTTGTGTGTCTTATATAACATATTTTTAACGTGAGAAAAAAAAGAGGTCCTATAACATAGTTATAATGAATATTGTGTGTGTGTAAAAGTAGTGTAGTCCGCATGAGAGATTAAGAGTTCTAGTTAATTCAAATCAATAAGATATGAAGTATTGTGATAAAATATTGGGGGTGGACTGGGTCGTCAACATTATCACGATCATATTGATTTACTCAAGAAACCGAGAAGATCATGGAGTACATTTAAGGATCGCTCTACAAAACCTCGAGAAAAAAATGTGTATTTGCTAATTTTAAGAAATGAGAATTTTGGTTGAGCATCATAGTTGTTAGGACATTTCATATCTAAAGACGACGTGTCAGTGGATCCCCAAAAGATTGAAGTTGTAAGTAGCTGGACTAGGCCGACTTTGGTTACAGAGATACGTAGTTTTTCGAGACTAGCAGGTTACTACAAAAATGTTGTAAAAGGATTCACAAGGCCGTCAACGCCTTTGACGCAACTAATTTGAAAGAGTACAAAGTTTGAATAGACTAGTTATGCAATATATAGTGAGGCTTCCAGAAGTGGTCTGAGTTGTGTACTGTTGTGACATGAGAAAGTAATTGTTTATGCGTTTCGGCAGTTAAAGAGTTTTGAAAATAACTATCCGACACGACTTGGAGTTAGTTGCAGCTGTTTTGCACTCTATTTCTAGCGTCATTACTTTTATAGGGCTGCATGTGATATTTACACTGATTATCAGAGTTTGAATTATATTTTCACCTAGAAGGAACTTAATCTATGACCAAACAGATGGTTGGATCTCTTAAAAGATTATGATATGACAATTCATAATTATCTTAGGAAGGCAAACATCGTGGATGACGTGTTGAGTAGGAGACCCTCTTCTATTATGGTTACTTTGATGACAACACGGGTGGAACAACTTAAGGAATTCAAGAGATTGGAACTAGAGACCTGATTTGTAGTCAAAAGGTTCTGATGGCTAGGCTTACTTGATTCTTAATACTACCTTGATGGAGAATATTATATCGTTCAACTGAATAACCTGTTTTTGTAGAAGGTTAAGGAAAAGTTGAGCGAAAGGGAAGAATCTGAGTTTCGAATTCATGATGATGTAGATATTGTAAGTAAGTAGAGGGAAGGGATGAAGCTTGCTGTGAGTTTAAGTTTATACGTTTCACGAGTCCAAAAATAATCTGTGTAAATTACATGAACATCCTGATTTGTTGGCAGCTAGCTTATCGGCTGCTGAACCTGCTTTTGAGAGCTTCGAAAAGATTCGCGCTTCATTAGAGGTACAGGCTCATGATCACAAATTCACTAAGGAAAAGAGGTGGAAAGAAACAATTAGGGACAAAGATATATCTTTCTTGCGTAAAGAAGACCGAGCAGAATCGTGTAACATGGTGTTGTAGAGTCATGCGAGAAGCAGGAAAAAAAATATTGGAAAGCAACAGTTGATTTTGAAAACGATAGGAAACAAAGTTTAAATACAAGGGAAGTGTTTTAGTGGTACTCAATTCAGCCACGAGTAACATATAGTGATGTTGAACATCTAAATCGTGACTCCGAGTCAAGAATGGACCAAACAAAAAGTTAGGAGTGCTTCTCAAGGCAAACTTAGAGATTATTAAATGGAAGATAATGATAATCTCAAAGATGTTTTTAAAAAAAACGTCATTATTGAGTGCGTCTAATACATTGGCAATTGGCGCGCTCCCTGTGCAGTATAAAATCAAATTGCAAGATCTTGGTCTGCTTGTCTCAATGGTATCCAAGGATAAGAGGGTAAAATTGTACGGTGTAGAAAATCTTTACAAGAATGGCTATATTAAAGTTGCCTTGAAAACAAGTTCTGAAAATTGTATGAGGGAAGTGGAATGTGTTGATACCTACGTTGTTACAAATACGCGCCATGGCACTTTTGTGGTCTGATTAGGTTGGGTTTTCAGTTACAGAATATTTACACGCATGAAATGGAAGAATCAGTTGTTCGTTTGGAGAACTGATGGGATACTGTATTACAAGCAAATGAGATTAGTGATTAATGGTAGTCCAAAGAGAGATCATAGTATAGTCAATTTGATGGATGATATATATGAAGATGCGTTTCAGATGAGTGGGACCCGTGGTGGTAAAGATGAAATTTCCTACCTACATTCTTAATTAGCGATAGTTATTGGACAAGAAGGTCGCATAGATCTCCGAGACGCAAAGAAAAATTATGGGAACAGTCCCTGTAACTGAAGAAAGTCGTTCCGAGTTGGACGTAGAATATTCCTTTGACGAATATTCATCTTATATTTGTTTGTTTATCGAGTTCTTTCAAGTTTTGAGGAAGAAACTTTTTAAAAGGTGGTGATAATGTGATACCTGGGTATAATTTTGCCAGGTTGACATAGTTAAGGGGTGAGATAGTGAATTACGCTCTACAGTTGGTGCGTGTTGTATCAAAAAGTTTTATACTGGCTATATTAAACATTAATGTGATAGTATGTCTACATAAGGTACCAAAGAATATCGTGTCTGATTGAGATCCAAGATTACATCGAGATTTTGGAAGAGTATACAATAAGCTATGGGTACCGATTTGAGGTTAAGTACCGTCTTCCATCCCAGAGTAACGGTCAAATTGAATGGTGGTGGTCCTTTGTGTGTTCTAAAATAAATGCAAATGTAATCGAACCACAACCGCAAGTGTACGGTTGTCCCAAGT
The DNA here is from genome assembly GCA_029959085.1 of Nemophila menziesii. Lineage (NCBI taxonomy): Eukaryota > Viridiplantae > Streptophyta > Magnoliopsida > Boraginales > Hydrophyllaceae > Nemophila > Nemophila menziesii. The sequence continues at coordinate 139,640,229 of JARWIR010000001.1, read as the reverse complement.
AGTAATAATGATTCTAGGATCGTTCGCAGGGACGGTTTGGTTAACTACAATGCTTATCAAATAATGAATGGTTGCACTTACGAAAGCAAATAGAGATATAATGATTGATTTGGTTTTATATTAATTCTAATTAATGAAAGACTAATTGTAAAATGCAAGTAAATAGTAAAACGCAAGTAAATAAGTGTAAAACGCAGTATGAGAAGATAGCACTTGAGAACGCAAGGGATCCTCCTAATTCTATTTCATAACTTGTTCTGTTTAAGGGCTAAATTGGTCGATTACAATGGTCGGGATTCTAAATTCCTTATACCCCCGTCAGGGTGGACTATAAGGCTATCCTAGAGTGTCACTAGTCCCGTCAGGGTAAATATGATCCACTTTTAGATGTTTAAGTTAATTACCTCATTGGCCCTAAAATTAGCTAAGTTCATCAGAATCAATAGCTTCTATTTTAGATTGAATAAATATTTCCGTACCTAAACCCTCCGTCATGATGATCCAATCGCCACTAATTGGAATAGCCTAGATACTAACACCTGTTCTTAGTTCATGACTCTAAAAACAGTAAATAATCTTAATTTATCGAAAAGAGTAAAAGCCCCAATCTAATTTAATTTAACAGAAACCTAAATTCAGGACAAGAAATTCAATAGAATTGGGAATTACCCATAAAGCATTCTCAAGCACTAAAATGTGTTTAGCTCATACTAATTAAAAAGAAAACTAAATCAATTGAAAGGGAATTCATAATTAATTACAGAATTAAAATTAAAAGAAACCTAATTTCCAGAATTGGAATAACTGAGAACGGAGATATAGACCCTCTCCAGCTCTTGCAGCTTCTTCTTTCTTCCTTCTGTTGCTTCTCTCTGATGTTTAATCTTGTAAAAAGTGAATTCTGTGAAAAATAGAAGTCCAGAGCTCCTTTTATAAGCTCAAATTCGGACTTGGACCTAGGCTTTTAATTAAATGAAATATTGAAGGCCCAAGTCCACTAACTTAGCCCAAAATCCCGTAACTACTGCATCACCTTCACTAAAACGGCTTTTCCCGCTTCGTTACAACTTCGATTGACTTGATTCGAGTTGCTAAAGTTCCGTAACTCGATAAGGAATGTTTTCTCTTCAAAGGTCAGCGGCTAAATCATTTCTTAAGCGCCTTGAAATCAGCAATCTTTGGCCTGTTTTCCAGATTTGCAGCTCTAAAATCAAATTCTATTAAAATCAATATTTCTAGAAATAAAATGGAAATTCCGGATTATTACATTTTTAACTCAAAAGTCTATTAAAATAATAAAATAAACATAAAAAATTATGTCTCCTAAGGGTCGAAAATAAGAACAATTAGGGAGACATCAAATGGACAAATCAGATTTTGGAAAACTTACTCTGATCATGTGTCATGGACTTTAAAGGTAATTGGGATTCACATACTCCATTGAGTGAGTGCGCTTATAATAATAGCTATCAACCCCATTGTATTGGAATCTCGGTGAGAGAAAAGTAATTGGTCCACAACTTCTCGAGGAGACTAAGGGAAAAGTTAGAACTTATTCGAGCGAGAATTAAGCTAGCTCAAGACAGACAAAAGAGTTGGGTAGACTTGAAGCGTAAGGCGCTAGAATTTAATGTTGGTGATCACATGTTTCTTAAGGTGTCTCCAATATAGGTGTGAGTAGGTTTGGAGTTCGAAAGAAACTAAATGCTAAGTATACTGGTTCGTTTGAAATATTAGAACAAATGGACGAGGTCGCTTATAAGATTGCCCTAATGCCATCTCTAGTGGGCACCCACAGTGTATTCCTTATTTCTCAGTTACGCAAATACGTTTCGGATCCGAGTCATATCTTGCAGTACGATCAGTTACAGGTACGAGACTACTTAACGTATGAGGAGCACCAATTGGTCCTGTTGAGAAAAAAAGACTAAGTTATTCGACGCCGCACTATATCATATCTAAAGGTTCAATGGAATTCTAATCATACTGAGAGAGAAGCCATTTGGGAATTGGAGTCGGAAATGCGAGAGAAGTATCCGTCTTTATTCGCAGCGAGGTTAGTAAGTAAGTTTCGGGTCGAAACTTTTTAAAAGGTGGTGATAATGTGATACCCGGTTATAATTTAAAAGACACTTAAAATTAGTGGGTCTTATTAATAATTTGTTAAAATTTAAGGACTAAAGTATAAATACTAATTAATATAAATGTTTTATATTTTATTAACAAAAGAAAAGAAAAAGAGATCAGCCGCCTTTGGATAAAATAAATAAAGAAAAGAAAGAAGTCGTGGGCACTTCTTTAGAAGCCAGCAGATGGACTTCGTGTGATGCTATAAGATGACTCACCTATTAGATTTTATCCCTTAAGTAGTTTGCACATAAATAGAAGAAGAAGAAAAATGACGAACAAGAACAAACAAACAAAAAGAAGGGATATAAAAATTAAAACCCCAATCCTGTAACTTAGCCTTGGTTTCTTGAGCCGAAAAGGAGGATCGGAGATTTAATTAAAAGGAATTAATTAAAAGCACAGTTGAGGTAAGTCAGACTCCCTTCCTTATGTCGATTTACGATATTGTGTTATCGGCATTTATTTAAATTGTATATATTGAGATCATGTGAAATATGATTATATCTTGTGAAATGCATTTAGTTGTGTACGAGAACAATACGTGTTATGTGATCATTAGGGTTGCGACACCTATCTGACAGGTGAAATTGTCGTTGTCGAGGTACTATGGTAGTACTAAGTACTGTGGTAGTACTAATTAAGTACTGTGGTAGTACTGACTGTGGTGTGCCATAGGTGGAAAGATCCACTACGGGTGTATGGGGTGGGCCTATATGTTGCCCAAGGGGTCGGAGATGGCAGGAGCAGTCAATGGTACTAGGGTGTGTACCGAGACACTACTGAGGTACTAGGGTGTGTACCGAGACACTACTGAGGTACTAGGGTGTGTACTGAGGCACTAGTGAGTGCTAAATATTAGTTATCGCAGCTCTAAGTAGTGTGTGTGCATGATCCTTTATATTCGAGGCTAGTGATGGCTGGTTACTGAACAATATTATGTCATGCATGCATTTAACTTATATGTCATTGATTATAATTCGTGTTATAATGTTGTTAAGTGAAACCCCTTCCTGGGAGACGTTTCGACTTACTGAGCTTGTGTAGCTCATTCGTTAATTTAATGTGCAGGGGAAAGTGGGCTAGGAAATTCCTAAGAGAGATAGTGCGTTAACCACCCTTATAATTATTAGTTGGCGTATTGGACCAGAGATATAGGCGAGTCGCGATATTGTTTCTTAAATAAAATTCAATACTGTAAAATATACGAATATTAGTAAAGTTAAAATTAATCTTAATGGGTTGGAATCATGAATTTGGTTAGGTCGTCTTGCAGACTTAGGTGGTTTGACTTAAGTCTGTGGCATGTCGCGCCTTGGATTTCGATGGTGGAAATTCGGGACGTGACAAATCTATCTATAGTGAATCTGGAATAGCTTTTCTACTTCTATATAAGAAGTTACATAACTTGATCTTTTAATAACAATAGGGTATTATATATAATCTTTGCTCAATCACAAATTATGGCCGAATACACAAAGTCTTGCGCTGTATCTTCTATTCCGCTGCAAATTTCATCAACTGCTTCCAGGCCAGATATACGATCATTTCCTAATCCGAAGCTGCTAAAAAATTCACACAAACCTATGGTGTGTATTTTTTTTTTTATTTTGGTGCATGCACTTGAACTTTTTTTTTATTTAGTCGAATTTAACTATATTAGAAACGGATCGTCAAGTTTATTCACTTGAAGAATAGGAATTTATCCTCTCTAGCTTGAACCCGCAACCAAACGTTATACAAATTTGTCTATTTTTATTTTGAAAAAAACATTTGTAAATAGATACATAACTCTCTAAAACTTAAATAGAATTCCTTCCCTTCTATAATATGTTTTATATTATTAAAATTAGTTATTCCATAAATGTTTGTTTAATTAGTTAAAAAAATAAAAATAAAATTGTATAATATATACTCTCTTTTATATTTGTTTAAATGTTAACATTTTTATGTTCAATAATTATTTAAAATATCACTTACATTTATAAAAAATATTTTGATTATCATAATGTTGCAAGTATATTTTATTAGATTATATGATAAACAAAGTTAACATATATTATGGAACATTATGAGACACAGGGAGTAAGTTTTTTCGGGACTAGTTTACCCGCCACGAAGCACTTAAGTAATACGTATTAATAAAATTTTGAGACCCCTTAAATAGTAGACCTTTGTCAAAGGCTATGGGTTCACGAGGGAATTTGTTATCTATGTAATACGAATATAGATCTTGCCATATTGTACTTCTCTTGATATGTAGATGATTGGGCATTGTTAGATTGATGACAACAATAAGATGAAGGAGTTGATAAAAGAAATTCGAGGAGAATTGCAAAGAACAACGAAAAGATTGGACAAATTGAAACTAATAGACACACTTCAACGGTTCGGGATTGCCTACCATTTCGAAGAAGACATCAATACATCACTTGAAGGTTATATAGATGGGAAACCAGATGATGATCTGCAAACCACTGCTTTACGGTTTCAACTGTTACGATATAGCGGTTACAAGATTAGTCCTAGTATGATTTCCTCCACCCTTCTCTCTTAAAGAATATATATTTTGTTGAAATCATTACATATATAACTTATGAGTTGTGACATAGATTTTCATAAAAAAAAATACATCAAGAATATATTAACTCTGTTTGAATATTCCACTCTCATAAGGTTTAAACGATAGACCTCAACTTTTGTTTTGTTTATTGTGACTAGTTTAGGTTTTTCAAGATAAAATTTTTTAGTATTGTTATTATTTAATTAATAATTAACAAAGAGTACTGTGCCTGCTTTACGTGATCACATACAGATGTGTTCAAAAAATTTATGGACAACGAAGAGAAATTCAAAGAATCATGGAGTGATGACATTTTAGGATTATTGAGCTTGTATGAAGCCTCATACTTGGGAGCAAATGAGGAAGTAATATTGTCACAGTCTATGGAATTTGCTGAAGGACACCTGAGAAACTCAATATCCGGATTGCCAACTAAACAGGGAGAACTAGTTCAACAAGCCCTAAAGCTTCCAAGGCATAGAAGGATGGCAAGATTAGAAGCCAGAAGATACATAAAAGAATATGCTGAAGAAAATCACCACAGTTTGGCCATTTTAGAACTTGCAAAACTAGATTACAACAGAGTTCAATCTTTATACCAGATGGATTTGGCTGAAGTAATAAGGTAATTATTTGTGTTGCCATTTATCTGTTTTTTTTTTTCTTATGTATATTCTTTTAATATAGTAACCTTGATATTTTGTTAGCACCACAAGTAAGAATCTTTGTATATTATTTTTTTTTAATTAACCTTGATATTAATTTTTTGAGAAAATTCTATATTTAGGCCATTATCTATGGTCTAAAAACATTTTTAGGCTAAACATTTCAAAAGTCATTTTTTTAGGCCAAACGCATTTAAACGCCTATTTTTAGGTCATTTTACTAATTTTGTAAAATATTTTATAAATCTTAAGGATAATTTGAACATTTTAGATAGGGTTCTTAATTTGTGATGCGGTCAAATAAAGATATAGTTTATTTGAAATGCCTAAATTATTTTTAAAATCAATGAAATATCTCACGAAATTAGTGAAATAGCTTAAAAATTTGGCACTTTGAATACGTTTGGTCTAAAAATATAACTTGTAAAACATTTGGTCTAAAAATATGACTTGTGAAATATTTGGCATAAAAATACTTTTAGGCCATAGGTAATGGCCCAAAAATAGAGTTTGCTCTAATTTTTTATTTTATCTTTTCATAGTTGAAATTTTTTTAATTAATATATAGATGATTATGGAAGATAGGTAATGTTCTAATGTACTAAGTCCCAGACATGACATGATTGCAATCTATATAGTACAAGTGTCAGAAAGTAAACCTAATTTCTCTCTAAACTAGTCGATCCTACAAGGTTGACATAGTTGTATATTCTAGTTTATTACCAATATCCTGGTTATTATGTTATCCGTTGAATCATGCTAGATTACATACCCGTTGAATCATGCTAGATTACATTAAATTCCTAATTATTTGATATTAATTTAAGATTTTATGTTCATCTCTTCCAAACTTAATCAAATATCTTCGTTCAGGTGGTGGAAACACTTAGGTCTTGTTGATAAGCTCAAGTTTGGTAGAGATAGACCTTTGGAGTGTTACTTATGGACAGTTGGGATCCTTCCCGAACCCAAATACTCTCTATGCAGAATTGAACTATCCAAGACCATAGCCATTCTTTTGGTAATTGATGATATTTTTGACACTTATGGAGAATTTGAGGACCTTCTCCTATTCACACATGCAATTCAAAGGTTTGTAACTTCAGAATTCTTATCTTCTTCATGTTGTTTTATGTTTACCGATTCAAACTTGTAATTTTGACAAAATAATTAAATAGAAGTTCTGATTTTAACACATTTAACTTATGTATAAATTATGGTTAATAGATGGGATCTTAATGCAATAGAAGAGCTTCCTGAATACATGAAGTTATGTTACATGGCTCTTTACAACACTACTAATGAAATTTGTTACATGGTCCTCAAAGAACATGGACGGAGTGTCCTTCCATTTCTTAAGTCGACGGTAAGTTTTATTCAAATTACGTACCCTGCTAATGGTTAATTAACAATATGTTAAATGTACCTTTCCATAACAAAACTGAATTAATTAATTAAGTTGTACCTTTTTCACAGTGGATAGATATGATTGAAGGTTTTATGACTGAAGCAAAGTGGTTGAATAGAAGTTATGTACCAACTATGAAAGAATATATAGAGACTAGTGTTTCCACAGCAGGGGCATACATGGCTTTGACGCATATCTTTTTTTTAATAGGACAAGGTGTCACAGATGAGAATCTAAAACTTTTGGTAAAACCATATCCAAGACTTTTTTCTTGCTCAGGAACAATTCTTCGTCTTTGGGATGATTTGGGAACATCAAAGGTTTGTGATTCAATTGTTTCATTATATATATGACTTTACTTAAGAAAAATATTGAAGTTTCCCGTCACTCGAGTAAGATTTAATTGTAGGATCTCATAGACATTGAGCAACTCTCAACTTTAAAATATCAAACCTTTTTATATTTTCTCGTATTTAATTACAGGAGGAGCTTGAAAGAGGAGACAATACCGCATCAAGTATAGAACTGTACATGAGAGAAAATAATAATATAGCATCTAATGAGAATGAAGCAAGAAAACATATATTGCAACTCATAGATGGATTATGGAAAGAGCTAAATGGGGAGTTAATTAATATATCTCAAAATGACATGCCAAAGGCGATAACACTAGCTGCTTTTAATATGGCTAGAGCTTCACAAGTGGTCTACCAACACGAAGAGGACACCTACTTCTCTAGCGTTGATAATTACGTACAAGATCTATTTTTCACTCCTATAGATTAAGGTTTTTAAGAAATTATTTACGTTTCCTTGATTAGTGTTGTAATTTATTGTTGTTGTTTGTATGATTCTATTTTATGCTAATGAAGTACTGATTGCGTTTTTGAACCATTTCTAAGTACCCAAAAGACCAAAGCTTAGGCCCAAGGCTCAATTTCTGAATGACATGTAGCAAGTTACAAAGTATTCATGACTTTTCTGCATGCTCAAGATACTTGACGAATGTGAGACAAATTTTTTTGTTATGCTGTGTTTTTTTCAGTTTGTGAATATGAGTAATGAACATATTTGACCATCCATTAATCATATTATTTATGTTAAAATTATTGAATCGAATGGTTGAAAAATTATTGCTCCATTAAGCCCAGAGGAGATTGCTTAAGGCCGCAAGATATCATGAATTATCTTGCTCGTGTAGATTATCTTTAACCAATTAATTTTTATTTTCATTATCAACAATAATACGTTTACATTGACTACACCAACTTATTCTACAGAAATGATAAGTCATTTTGCAGGATGTTAGATGAGTTTGTCTAATACTTAGCATACGTGAATAATATACTAATCCTATTGAGTATATAAGCTTAACTAAGTAAACAATTGAGTAACTTTGTCTTCTATTTTTGTTTTATCGCTCTTAACAAATGAAGTAGCACATTTAAGGTAAATAACTTTTAAATTTTAGTCTGTCATTCATAAATGAACTTCCTACGTAGCGATTTTTTCCTAGTTAAAGCTAGAGTTTAACTGTATGTTTTAGTTCATTCTTGAAAATTATGCATATGGTGAGCATAATTTGAATTTATTTTGCTATTTGAAATGTGCTAATTTGAAGTAATTTGGGTTTATAGAATCCAAAGTCTGTCAATGATCTCTATTATTCTGTTTATATTCAGGAAGTTATGTGTATAATAACAACTATATATTCATTAACAACTATAACGAAATGAATGAAACCTTGAAATTCTATATATATCCTCACAGAGAAAACGATCCTTTCGCTGAAGCACTATTACCAGTAGATTTCGAACCTGGACGTAACTACGCTAGTGAAAGTTATTTCAAAAAGGTCCTTACAAAGAGCCATTACGTAACAAAAGACCCTCTCGATTCTCGAAGGCCGAAGCACATCTTTTCTTTATGCCCTTCTCAATTGCAAGGTTAAGGCATTTTCAGTGGAATCTATTGCCTGTTGATTATGATGTGTTTTACATGGTTATGTATGAATCATGGATACGAAAAAACTCTTTGAGGGTTTCTTTGTAAATTAAATTAGATAATAGATAATTTTACTGTAAGGTTGTGTTGACTCTCTTGAAATAGCAAATTGGTTATAATTTTTGTTGCTTTTAGTTACCAAATATTTTTATTGCTACGAAAAGTTTGTAACATGTAATGAATTGCAGAAAATCTGATGAAAATGTAAAATTTAAATGTAGAAGAATTATCAGTCAATCATTTTATTTTTATGTCTAGAAGAAGAATAAAGCTTCTGATACACACACAAGCTATTTAGCTAACCAGATCTTTTAAAACATTCCCACATCGTTTGATTGCTATGTTGTTAATCATTTTATAATTTGGAAAACACTAAAAGTTGTCACCGAGCTCATTAACAAGGGCTTGTAACTCATGTGAGGGTATTAATGTGATGGAACACTGGTTTGGCCCATTTGGTAGGGTTTGGGTTAGCGCTTATCTGGCCTGCCCATTCCAAGCGGAGAATCGGGCTGCGTGGTTTAGGCGTAGGCTTGGGCCTCGTAGCTCCTAGAGTGGAGGGTAACGCATGAGACTGGTTTCACAGGGCAATGAAAACTTCCCATTCTTTGCAGTGGAAGGATTACGGGCTGTTGCTGTCCAAACCCGCTATTATCAAATGGGCCATTCCTAATTGGACCATCACTTTTTGGGTCACAAAGCGTGATTTCAATATAGCACCTGCTGGGAATTTTTGGAGCGCCAATACAGGAGCTATAGGTCCAACTATTATGGGCCTGCAGCAAGTAAATGAAATGTGACGGCAGGGGCTTGTCCTAAATGTGGATAGCAGGATTGTAATTAATGAAGTGCAAAATAAAGAAAATATAGCAGGTATTGAATGACTAGGTATTGAATGACTGTTAATTTTTTCTGCAGCTATTTGGGTAATTTGGGTGCGAAGAAATGCCGTGGTTTTTAATGAAGGAGATGATGTGCTACTAGATTGGATGGAATTAAAGAGGAAATTGTGAGACTCGCGAGCGGTTTTTTATGGCATGGGGCAAAGAAATTGACGACGGTATTGTTAAGTCGGCAAGAAATGTATAAATTAAATGGGTTAAGCCTAGGGGTCGAGAGAAATTAAATGTGGACGTAAGCTACAACGCGAATAATTATGTAGCAGGTATCGGAGGTGTGTCGAGAGATGAAAGTGGCGCGTTCCTAGCTGGATATTCAGGATCATGCATAATGGATTTTCCTTTAGTCTCAGAACTCCTTGCACTCCATTTTGGACTAAACTGGACGGTTAAGAAAGGGTACAAAAAGCTCTTTATTAAGATCGATTTGAAGGAGATTCATGCGCTAGTGAAGGGCGGTGTGTGCTCAAATAATCGTCTCTTACATATAGGGCGTGAATGCCGGGGTATACTTCAAACTCATCCCAACTTCGAAATAAGTCACATTTTTCGCGAAGCTAATTTTTGTACGGATAAATTAGCTAAGGAAGGAGCAAGTAATTAAGCCGGTCCAAGTTGAACTAGAGGAGCCCTTGGGTTATCTGTGGAGCTTAATCACGAGAGATATGAGTGGTTGTGTGACTCCTAGGGTAGTAATAGATTCCGTGTGAGGATATATTCCTCTAGTTATGTTGTAACTATTGCCTTTTAAGCCTCCTATGTATAAAAATAAAAATTGTGCTATTAGACAAAAAACTCGTTTAATATTATTGCAAATTGTTCACTATCCATCTTTTATTCCAAATTGTATAATGCTAATATTTTCCATACGATTATATGATTCATTCCTGTTTTTACAATTAAATCTAACAATGTCGAAATATTAACAAAAAAAATAGCGTGAGAAGCTGATCATTCCGTTTCTTCTTCATCATATTAACCTAACACCATCACATCTTCATCTTCTTGCTCTTCTAACTTGTCGTTTTGATTACAGTTTTCGTCTAGCTTTTGCTAATTAAAAGACTCAAAATCCTGTTTGTTTATACAAAAATACTTTCTCAACATTCCAATCTGAGACACCCTTCTCTACCAAATCCCTAATTTATCTCCTATTTTCTGCTATGTGCTTTATATTATTCACATCAACCAACTCCCCAGCTTCTGTATCACAAAAAATAAAATAACTTCAATTATTGAAATAATTATCAAACTTGAGCACTTCATATCAAAATATTATAGCTAACTCTTTAGCCACTGCATATTCGGTTGACTTCTCGACCAAATCAACGTCTAGTTCTAACCCCAGCACAATCCAATACTTAGATTTTCTTGACTAGAAAAAAAACTCAGATATCACAATATATATAATGACATAAAAGGTTCGGAAACTCACCATGTCCAGATGGATAAAATGCTCAAGTATTGTTTTAGAAAACAACCTATTTTATTTTAACCAAAACAGTAAATAAACAGACATATATAGGCACAAGTTTTCTCAAGCATGCTTTTGAATCAAAGCCGAGACAACCTTAATCCCCTTCTCCTTTGCCAATGTAGTCTAAGTTGTTGCGATTCTCCTTCCAGTCATCAACATAGTAATGAGTAATGAACATCACATCAACATAGTATCATAATTGTGTTAATACTAAATATTTGATTTGTACCAATTAAAATATATAAAAAATTTAAAAAGAGGCTTGAATGGCTGAGTTTTATAGAGACAGTAAAGGCAATACAGGCCACGAAGTGACAGAGAAGATGCTACAGATAACCTGCAAGGAATGAAATATTTAATCATAATATGTATGTCATGTATAAGATTTTTGAGAACTAAGAGTAAGATTTATTAGATCAAAATGTTCTCGTGGATATCCATTGTTTTAAATTTTGACAAATAAGTACCTAAGTTGACAAATGTTTCGTTTTTTTAGGCTCCCGGCAGTACCTGTCGTGAACTTTGTTTTAAATGACACGCGTCAATGACGTGACTACTTTTTCCCTCAAAAATGAAATACACATGTTTACAAAAGTGGACAAACAGGTACCCAACGTTCTTTATTTTGAAAGAATCCTGGTGTTATCGATTGACATGTGACACTTAACGCCAAAATTCATGTCGGGTACTAATGTGTGATTAAAAACGAAACGTTTGGGTACCTATTTGTACACTTTGTAAACTTGGGTACTTATTTGTCCAAATCACGAAACAGTGGGTATCTACGGGAATATTTTCGTGATTTTTCTCTACTACTCTTAGGTGATCATGAACTTGTTGTGATGTAATTGAGTGTTCTGGACCAACCTCAAAAGAATTGACAACCTTTGCAGTAGCTGCGTATGGTATGCCTTTACTATTAGGGATGGCAATGGTTCAAATATTAACCGTAGCCGGTGGATATCCGATCCGATAAAAAATCCGTTAGTGGAACCGATGGTGCATTCATGAGGGTTTGGTTCTCAGAAAAGGTAACCGGTGGATTATCCGTTAGGATTTGGTTTTTTACAATAATCCGACGGATAATCCGAAATCCGAAATCCGAATAAAATATAAAACATAAAAAATAAAAATATATATACTATATATAAAGTTATTATATATGTACAAATTCTATAGATAATATCAATCAAATAAATTTATTTCATACATAAAGTATATAACTGAGTATTTTCTAGTTTATCACTATATTGCATAATATCTATTTATGGTCTCCCAATAATATGTAGCTAATTTAGAATTTTAAAAATATTGATTAGATTGTTTTATTTAAAGCCTATTAAACGATTGCGGATGCGGATTAACCGCGGATAAACCGCATCCGCCGCGGATGCGGATTTGGTAAATAATTCTAAAATCCGATGGTTAATGGATGCGGATTTGGTTATCGTTTTTCTTAATGGATGTGGATGTGGTTATGCTATTTTTCGCGGATATCCGATCCGTCGCCATCCCTATTTACTATGAAGTTGAGTAACCAAATCCTTTATACTGCTTATCGATAAATCTTTTTATGAGATCGGTTTTTCCATACTTTTGACATAGTGGATAAATAGTGACTATGTTTGGAAAAAATTTGCTAACTTTTCACTTATCAGTATTTGTTTTTTTCATCATTACTTTGCATCCTACACGTATATTACGACTATGTTGTATGTTATCATCTACAATTTCCTTACTCGATGACTTTCTTTGTCCATCTTTGTTACACACAAATGATCAGCCTATAATTTTGTTTTTATTGGTTCTCTACGTATTGGTAGATCATCGCCTAATTCCGAATCTCGTCGTTAGTGCATGTATATTATAAAATTTATAAGTTTCGTCTTGTGTAAAGAATTCCATACCTCCATCTGGTATAATAATCATCGAATCGTTTTTAGATGTTGACTCAAATTTTAACTCGTCGTCACTTGAATCATTTCTAGTAACATGTTCGACTAATTCTTCATCACCCATCGCTTCCATATTATAATCTTTATAATTTTTTTAGGAAGAAACAAGGAGTAAATCATTATCTATGATATCCATCTTTTCTATACAAACAAAATAAAATAAAATTTACATTAATAAAAATTACACATATAAAAAATAGACCAATTTTGTTCATGTTTCTAGAATCATAGCAATTTAAATCAGTATAAATCATTACAACATTATTAAACAACAAAAAAATTCAGAAATAAAAAACACGGAAAATATATTATAGATGAACATTGACATTTACATTTAAGTCTAACCAAAAGTTAAGAATCATCCGCCTATACTATCTTGTGGAGGAGGTTTGTTAATTGTTTGTTGTATGGACCTGAGGTCGTATATTACATAAGACCACGTGCAGGTGAGAATATCAATTAATTGTTGTGAACAGTTTACACTCCAGATCACTTCATTAAAATGTCCCAATTTTCTTCTTCTTTTTTCTTTAACTCATTTAAGTGCTTAGTAGAGGCTAAGGTGGATAGAATTTAGTTGATCAAGAAGGCATTTCACATCATCTCCAATTACTAAGGACTAGCACCCAAATTTGCTCATTTTTGGATTGAAACTTACTAATTTCTCGTGGGTTAATACTCACATCATTAATTTACTTAGAAACCTTCAAGTTCAAGCTCAAATATTCTACGATTTTAGCAAATTTGGTCACCAAGGACCCCGTCTTAGCTACCTCAGGTGTCACAAGAAAAGGACCACCTAACTCCGACCTACTACCACCTGACTCTAAGACAACAAATTCCCCAGAAGCTGACTCTGCAGTGTTGAATTTTAAATTACAGAAATGAGAAGAAACTATAAAGAAAAGATTAAACTGTAACTTATTTTCTTGTACGTTTATCGATGGAAAACAAGATGGCTTATATAAGCCTACAAAACTACTGAACTACTAATCAGGCGATAAAAGATTTGAAGCCTAACAGCTTCCTAATAGATAACAACAGCTGTAACAAATTAAATCTACTAATTTATTCTTAATACTTAGTCAAAACAGAATCAAATCTTGTTGGTGTCGATATCTTAACACTCTCCCTCGACACCAGCTTCCTTATTCACCATGTTGAGCTGACGACAGAACTTCTCGATCTTGCCTTTGTTTAAGCCTTTTGTGAGTAAATCCGCAGCTTGTTCATCAGTTCTTATTTGTTCCAACCTTATCTCTTCCTACAACACTTTTTCTCGGATAAAGTGGTAATGTAGTTCCACATGTTTCGTTCTAGCATGAAAAACAGGATTTTCTGCTAAGCGTATTGCTGAATGATTATCACAATACAATGGAATTGCATAATCTATTTGTTGATACAAATCTTTCAAAAGTTGTACAAGCCAAGTGCAATCTTGAGCTGTTGTTGCCGCCGCTCGATACTCCGCTTCAGTTGTTGATAATGATACAGTAGATTGCCTTTTACTACACCAAGAGATTGCTCCTTGCCCAAGTTTGAAAACGAACCTCGTAGTTGAGAGCCTTGTATCATTATCTCCAGCATAGTCTGCATCACAATATCCAGCTAACTTGCAATCTCCACATTTCTTATACAAAACACCATAACCAAGTGTATTCTTCACATATCTCAAAATTAGACGAACAACTTCCAAATGTGATTTCTTTGGGTTTTGCATATAACGACTCATTACCCCAACAGCGTAAGAAATATCAGGTGTTGTTAAATTCAAGTAAATTAGACTACCCACCAATTTTCTATACATGGTCGCATCTTCTACATCTTTACCTTCATGAATACATATTTTAATATTTGACTCCATTGGTGTCAAGATAGGCTTACACTCAAGCATTCCAAACTTTTTCAAATGGTGAGAAGAAATGTAACCTTTGTTGAGGAAGTCTATTGATTACAAAAGCTGCAGTCTTCATTGCTTCAGCCCAAAATCTTCGTGGAATATTTTTTGCATGAAGCATACTTCGACAAATTTCAGCCAAGTGTCTATTCTTTCTTTCTGAGATTCCATTTTGTTGTGGGGTATTGGAACATGTGAACTGATGGCGCACTTGACACTCTCGAAGGTAAAAAGTGAATTCATGTGAAGTATACTCTCCTCCGTTATCGGTACGCAAGCAACGTAGTTTCTTGCCAAGTTCTGATTCAGCTTCCTCCTTGAACTCTTTAAACTTAGAAAATGTTTCAGATTTTTCCTTCAAGAAATAAACCCACACGTACCTTGAAAAATCATCAAGGAAAGTCACCATATATTTCATTCCACCAATCGATGCTTGTTTGACAG
The DNA here is from genome assembly GCA_029959085.1 of Nemophila menziesii. Classification (NCBI taxonomy): domain Eukaryota; kingdom Viridiplantae; phylum Streptophyta; class Magnoliopsida; order Boraginales; family Hydrophyllaceae; genus Nemophila; species Nemophila menziesii. Next base: position 139,624,790 of record JARWIR010000001.1, on the reverse strand, counting down.
GTCCAAATAAATCTGAGTGTATTAATTCCAATGGTTCCTTTGCTTTGAAATTTGAATCTTCATATGGCAACTGATATGATTTACCATATTGGCACCCGGCACAAATAATGTCAGGTTTTATGTCAAGTTGAGGTAGCCCCTTTAACATTGACCTTTTCATCATTAAGTTATGTTTTGAATAACTTACGTGACTCAAACTCATATGCCATAAATCTACTGTCTCATTCTTCTTAGTCTTATCAACCTACGTCATTTCCGCTGATATCACATAAATTCGCTCTAATTTTCGTCCCTGCATCACTGGATTTTCTGAGATCTCAATATCGCGATACACTTTCACATCTTTAGGACCAAACAAAATGGAATGACCTGATGATGTCAATTGTGCTACTGAGATTAGATTTCTTTTCATACCCGGGACATGGTAAACATTTTGAAGCGAAAACTTATTAGAGCTAAATTGAGGAGAGACGACTGTATTACCAATGTGGGCTATTGGTAATTTTGAATTGTTGGCAGTTACAACCACTCGATTTCCCTTGTACTCTAATAGGTTCAACAACTTTTTTCTATCACCAGTCATATGATTATAGTAACCTGAGTCAACGATCTAATCATTTTCATAATTTATTTGTTCAGATGTTAAACCTGTAAGTGCTAACTCTTCTTCTCCAGAAAAAAGTGCTTCGACATCCCATTCATCTTCGCTTTTTGATGCAACAACATTGCTCTCCACGACCATTTTCTTCGACCAACAATCTTTTTCCATGTGACCTCTTTTGTTACAATTATAACATTTTTCTTCAAACTTTTTAGCATTATTAGGATTGTTTGAAACTCTCCCGGAGTGAATGTTTCACTCACCTTGATGACTTTTTGTCCCACCGCCATTCCACTTAGACACACCAGTAGTGTAATGGTTGGACCTCCATCCACTCTTGTTAACATTGAGTGCCTCATCTTCCCCTTTTAATTGAATTCCTCCCATTTGTTTTGGCATGGCTTCTTGACTAGCAAGCAAGTTTTCAAACTCAACAAGTGATGGTTGATTTTGCCATCCCTGTACTGCTGTAATAAAGCCTCTATATTCAGATCGTAAGTCGTGGATAATTATTCTTTTCATCCTGGTTTCTCCAATTGGAGCTTCTCGGTCCAAATCGGAAATTTCACGGCATATTGACTTCACTTTGTGGAAATATTGAGCAATCTTCATGTCATGTTGCATTATCGACAATAGTTCATTCTCTAAAAGTTGAAGCCTAGTATCATTCTTCTTAGAGAACAGCGTGGCAAATGTATCCCAAGCATCTTTTGGGGTTTTTGCATCTCGTATGTGTTCTAACACATCTTCTACGATAGTAGTTTTTAATACGAATATTGCTTTACCAGCTTTTATCTTCCATCTTCGTAACATTTCATTTGAATCCTCAGCCTCTGTTTGTATAACTTCGCTTCCATTAACGACCTCCCATAAGTCTTAACCTTGCATATAAGACATTATACATGCTGACCAAGTATTATAGTTTTGGTTATTGAGTTTTTTGATTCCGCCAACGATCTGAAGGTCACTCATCTTTGTAATGGATCTGATAACAGATTGTTGAATTTTAGATTAGAGAACTGAGAAGAAACTATAAAGAAAAGATTAAACTGTAACTTATTTTCTTGTACGTTTATTGATGGAGAACAAGATGGCTTATATAAGCCTACAAAACAACTGAAGTACTAATCAGGCGATAAAAGATTTGAAGCCTAACAGCTTCCTAATAAATAGCAACAGCTGTAACAAATTAAATCTACTAATTTATTCTTAATACTTAGTCAAAACAAAATCAAATCTTGTTGGTATCGATAATTTAACATGCAGCATCACCATAATTGTTCCCAAATCACCATGTTTACTTGTTGAATCTGATGCACTAGCTACTTCATTATTAACACTTTCATATTTTGAGTACCTTATCTTACATTACAATGTCTAAAGATATCTTCCACACTTGATAAACCATTCAAAATCAGATTTTTAAGCATAGGGTCGTGTAATTCTTTTGGTGTAGTAGCTTAAACATGTTTAACAAATGTGAAATCATGAATAATTACGGAGTCATACGATTGACCAAATTTCCATCATAACTAACAAAATCTAATTATTTACATCAATTCTACTTCGTGAAGTATACTTTAAGTATTATTAAACAAAATACTCTTTAACACTCTGTAATTGTTCGATAGAGTGAATAAAATATTGTTTATCAAAGACTTTAAGCAATTACTTAACTTCTTTCAACCTCCGCAAACAAAAAATATACTCTCTCTGTTCCCAAAAGGTTGACACATTTGCTTTTGCACACAAATTAAGAAATATCATTTATTATTCATATAATTACTAAAATACCCTCCATAAAGTGTCTTTATTTTTTGAATATTTATTGGGAACATATATTATTATATTAATTAGGGTTAAGGTGGTATAAAGAAAAAAATATTTTGATTTTTTAAAGTGACAACTTTTTTGGAACAACTATTTTAATACAAGTGACAACATTTTAGGAACGGATGGAGTAACAAATAAAGAATTTATGTGTGCTCTACATCAACACAAAAAAAAAAAAACAACCCACCTTCAATTTTTATTAGTAAATAAAGAATTTTCAACTACAATAGCACAACTAGAAATTCAGGAAAATTAACAATACCACAAGACACATTACATTAATTATATATATATATATCACGGTTAACCGGTTAACCATCAAATTAACACAGAAGTTGTCCATAATTTTGGAAATTCTGATAATGTGGAATGTCCTATTTCTATATTTTGTGATGCCTTATCTAATATCCTTTATGAAGTAACATGTATTAGAACAATTATTAGAAACAATGATAGTGGCCAGGAAGAGGAAATCAAATACACTACCAATTGCACTACCTGTCTTGAAGGAGAAACTATTAGTGTACTCAAAGTCACCCAAGTGCAAAGAGTTCCCGAATATTAGAAAGATTGTCTTTTCAGATAACCTTGATCTCAGCAAGTTGAAAAATTTATTCGATCATCTAGAAGATCATCCAGTTGAGTGGAAAAGCGTATATGATATCCTTCGAGTTCCTTCAATGAAGGTTTAAAGGACAAGCAGATCAACTTGCCAAATCAGCTAGGCATAGAACCTGTTTTTCAGCATCACTTTTGAGTATTCAGGAGATATTCCGCTATTTTCAATAAGCTCGGAATTAGCTATTTTTTCTTAGGGATTTCCTGTTTTTTTATTTTTTTTCCTGAGTCCAAATAAATAAAAATAAAATAGAGAGCTCACAACCTCATAATAACAACTTACGAAAAGCCTATCTAATAATATCCACACTCACATTTACTGCTTCCAAGTCTACACACCAACACTAAGAGAGAGAAGTAAGCTAGCTATGAGCTCCATAACAACCACCAATGCACATTTGTTATATTTTTCAGTCAAATATTTGGGGTAAAGTCAATAAGGTGATGTGGAGGCTTATGTGGCAAGTTACTTAAGCTGATGGGAGTTAATATGCGTGGCCTTATTTACACCCTTGATCTAATATAATAATGGATGGCTCAGATGATATCTCACCTTATGTCTCATATAAATACCCCTCATTCAGAGTGGGTCTTCTCTCTCTTCTCTTCACTTCAGTTTCGACGCCTCTCTATATTCTCTCATCTCTCAGCAGTAGACTTAGGGTTTTGTCTTGTACATTGTTGAATCTATACTATAAAGATCAACAATTAGAATAGTGATAATCAAGCATCTGGCTTGATTGATTGAGTAGTATTTCTCGATTGGTAGATTAGGGTTTCTAATTGAAGCCTTGATTTGATTCTATTCTTGTAATCGTGCTGTAAGATTGATACTGAGGCTGTAACCGTGTTCAATAGTGTGTGAAGCATCTTCTGAAGAAGGGCTTCAACGTGGATGTAGGCATTTTTGTGCTGAACCACGATAAATCTTGTGTTCTTTCTTTTTCGCTGATATTTTCTTTTGATCTTGTTTTCTGGGTTTGGAAACTTGTTTTGCCTCAAACGAAAACTATTTTCTAAGTGATTTTATACAACAGTGGTATCAGAGCTTAATCGATTCTTTGTGAAAATCGTTTTCGAAATTGTTGCCGGTTTATAGATCGGTGAATCATTTGTTTTGGCTTTGAAATCTTCTTAAAATCTCTTCAACAATAAAAGTTGGTGTTCTTTTATTGTTCTTTCACCGATCTTACATTCTTTAGGGTTTCAATCAAAAACCGAATCCTAGAGTTATATTTTCTAGGGTTTGTGATTTATTTTCTAACCCTAACAGTCGATTGCCTTGTGGATTGTACCTTTTCTGTTATATAGGTATTAAGAAATGGCCACAACAAGGCTAGAAGTTTCGGTGTTCGATGGTAAGGGTGATTTTGGAGTATGGAAAAAGAAAATGCGCGTACTGTTATCACATAACAAAGTGTTAGCTGCTCTTGAAGCTAACATGGATCTTTGGTCTGAAGATGCTCGAAAGCGAGTAGATGAAATTAAGGAGGAGGCTTATAATCTTCTTTTCTTAAATCTATCTGACAATGTAATTCGAAAGGTAGATGGTGCTGAGACTGCTCTTGAACTATGGGGTAAACTCGAAACTTTATATTCTGTTCAATCTGCTCCCAATCTTGCTTTTCTTAAGGGAAATCTATTTTCTTACAAAATGGATTCTGCTAAAACTATTGATGAAAATGTAGATGAATTCTTGAAACTTAACCTTGTGTTAAAAGGTTCTGAAATGGCCCTAGATGAGACTAGTAAAAGCATGATCCTATTAAATTCTATACCTGATTCATATCAAGTAGTTAAAGATGCTTTTCAATACTCTTCTGTGATGCCTACATTTGATCAAATTGTTGCTTCTTTGAAAACTAGAGAGCTTGAACTGAAAAACTTAAAACGAGTAGGTAATAACTTGTTTGTGAAATATAAAGTTGACCCCCCTGAGCAAAACAAACCTAATAAGTTCAAGAAAAAGAACAAAGGTAATAAGAACAAATCTGAAACAAGAAAATGTTATCATTGTGGTAAGCCTGGACATATTAAAAAGAATTGTTATGCTTTAAAGAATAAGAACAATGCTACACTTGAGACTAATCTTGCCTGTATGCCCCCTAAACATGATGATACTTGTGAAGTGTTAAATGTATCTGATATTATTTGTAAAACTAGCTGGATATTAGATTCAGGATGTACTTTTCATATGAGTCCTAATAAAGACTGGTTCTATGACTTGAAATTTACCACTTCTGAAACTGTTTATATGGGTAACAACAACACTTGCCAAGTGGCAGGTATAGGTAGTATTGACTTGAGGCTTAATAATGGTAATGTGGTAACCCTCACTAATGTGAGATGGATACCTGACCTAAAGAGAAACTTAATTTCTTTAGGAATGTTAGATGACCTTGGTTGTGTATATAATGTATGCAATGGTATGTTAAATGTCCATAAGAATGATAAACTTGTCCTGTGTGGAAAGAAAATTTCTGGTTTATATGTTCTTGATGGTATATGTGTGTTATCTGATTCTAACAATGTTGAAACAAGTGTTGAAAGTACAGCTACTCTCAAATGGCACCTCAGGTTAGGACACATGAGTCAATTAGGACTAAATGTGTTGAGTAAAGAAGGAATGTTTGGTAAGGATTCTATTACTTCTTTAAATTTCTGTGAACCCTGTGTGTTAGCTAAACATCATAGGATGAAGTTTAAATCTGGTGTTCATTTATCTACTTGTATACTTGAATATATACATGCTGACCTGTGGGGCCCTGAGAAGCATGAAACTCATGGTGGGAAAAAATATTTTCTGTCCTTAGTTGATGATTATTCTAGGAGAGTCTGGACCTTTCTTTTAAAGAATAAAAGTGATACTTTTAGTGTAATAAAAGATTGGATTGTTTTAAATGAGAATCAAACTGGAAAATCAATTAAAACTCTTAGAACTGATAATGGATTAGAATTTTGCAATGATGATATGGATAATTTGTGTAAATTGCGAGGTATTATGAGACATAGAACTGTTAGAAAAACCCCACAACAAAATGGGGTAGCTGAGCGCATGAATAGAACTTTGCTTGAAAAAATTAGGTGTTTATTGTTCACTTCTGGTTTGTCTAAATCTTTTTGGGGTGAGGCATTGTATACTGCAACCTATTTAATAAATAGAAGTCCCAATAGATCATTAGATATGAAATGCCCCATGGAATTATGGAACAATAGGAAGCCTGATCTGTCTGAACTTAGGATTTTCGGTTGTGCAGCTTATGCTCATAATAAAGAGGGTAAATTAGACCCTAGATCCATAAAATGTGTATTTCTTGGTTATCAATCTATGCATGGTACTAAAGGTTACAGGTTATGGGATAAAAATGCAAATGGCATTAAAATATTAATAAGTAGAGATGTTATATTTGATGAAACTAACTTTCCTTGCAAGAAAAGTGTTGTGATTTCAGGTAATGATCAAATTGAACCTGATGCAACCCCAGCTGGTACTGAGATTGAGGTGGAGCCACTTCAAACTGGAAATGATGATGAATCATCTGATCCAGTCACTGAAGAAGAAGCATCTGAGGACACTCAACCACCTGAGCAGCCAGATAACCCTGAGCCACACTCAGATGTTGAGACACCTCAGCAGTCCCTTCAAGAAAGCCTAGCAAATTATCAATTAACAAGGGATAGAGAAAGGAGGGATCCAAAACCCTCTACAAGGTACTCTTATGCAGAATTGGTTTACACTGCATTAATTGCAGCTACTGAGGTAATAAACCCTGAACCTGAAACTTATTTTGATGTCCTGAGATCTAAGGACAAGTGTAAGTGGTTAAATGCTATGAAAGATGAAATGAACTCTTTACTTGTTAATAATACTTGGACTTTAGTTAAAAAACCCCCTGATCAAAAAATAATTGAGTGTAGATGGTTATATAAGTTGAAAGATGGAGTTTCTGAGACTGAACCACCTAGATATAAAGCTAGATTAGTTGCCAAAGGGTATACACAAAGGGAAGGGATAGATTTCCATGAAATTTTTGCTCCTGTAGTAAAGTTCAAAACTATTAGAACTATGTTAGCATATGTGGCTTGTAATGATTTAGAATTGGAACAACTTGATGTAAAAACTGCCTTCTTGCATGGTGAACTTGAAGAAAAGTTGTATATGAAACAGCCTGAAGGTTTTATTAGTTCTAAATATCCTGATCGTGTTTGTTTACTTAAAAAATCCTTATATGGTCTTAAACAGTCACCTAGACAGTGGTACAAAAGATTTGATACTTTTGTTTTGAATTTGGGTTTTAAGAGAAGTGAATATGATAACTGCCTTTACTTTAAAGTATTATCTGATGATATGATATTCTTGCTTCTCTATGTTGATGATATGTTACTGATTAGTAATTCTTTGCAGAATATAAACAAATTGAAATCTAATCTTAGTTCTGAGTTTGATATGAAGGATTTAGGAGAAGCTAAGAAAATTTTGGGTATGATCATTGAAAGAAATAGAAAAGAATGCAGTCTGAGATTGCATCAAAAGCCTTACTTAGAAAAGTTGGTTGAGAAGTATGGAAACCTAAACTGTAAAAGGGTTGAAATGCCCTTAGCAGGACACTTTATCTTAAGTAAAAGTCAATGTCCCAAAGATGTTTCTGAGAAAGTAAAGATGAGCTATATACCTTACTCAAATGTGATTGGCTCTATAATGTATGCTATGATCAGTACAAGACCTGATCTCTCCTATGCTATATCCTTACTCAGTAGGTTCATGTCTAATCCAGGTCCTGAACATTGGACTGCCTTGAAATGGGTGGTTTCATATATTAGTAGTACTTTGAATGTGGGATTAAGTTATGGCTATTACAAAGTTCCTTTTGAGTTGTGTGGCTTTGTAGATGCAGATTTTGCTGGAGATAGGGATAGTAGAAAATCTACTACCTCTTACTGCTTCTTACTTGGGAAAAATTGTATAACTTGGAAGTCTCAGTTACAACCTTTAGTGGCTCTATCAACAACTGAGTCTGAGTATGTTGCAATATGTGATTGTTTTAAGGAGGCTATTTGGTTACAAGGGTTAACTAATGAGTTACAGTTGACTAAGTCAACTGCTACAATTTTTAGTGATAGTCAAAGTGCTATACATTTGAGTAAGAATCCTGTGTACCATGAAAGGACTAAGCATGTTGATGTGAAGTTTCATTTTATCAGAACTTGGTTAATATCTGAGAAAATTAAACTTGTGAAAATTGGTACTGAGGACAATCCAGCTGACATGGGAACAAAAGTAGTAACTGTTAGCAAATTTAAGCATTGCTTGAGTTTGTTGAACATTGAATGAACTTTATATTCCTTAATTATGTTTAACTTATTACTAACTCGTGGTTTTAGTAATTATTGCAGGTTCTTAAAAGCAACCAGAGGATGCTTTGCACACTGAACACCAGGATGACAGCTGATGATGAGGATTTTGCAGAGTATTGACTTTAAGGTGGAGATTGTTATATTTTTCAGTCAAATATTTGGGGTAAAGTCAATAAGGTGATGTGGAGGCTTATGTGGCAAGTTACTTAAGCTGATGGGAGTTAATATGCGTGGCCTTATTTACACCCTTGATCTAATATAATAATGGATGGCTCAGATGATATCTCACCTTATGTCTCATATAAATACCCCTCATTCAGAGTGGGTCTTCTCTCTCTTCTCTTCACTTCAGTTTCGACGCCTCTCTATATTCTCTCATCTCTCAGCAGTAGACTTAGGGTTTTGTCTTGTACATTGTTGAATCTATACTATAAAGATCAACAATTAGAATAGTGATAATCAAGCATCTGGCTTGATTGATTGAGTAGTATTTCTCGATTGGTAGATTAGGGTTTCTAATTGAAGCCTTGATTTGATTCTATTCTTGTAATCGTGCTGTAAGATTGATACTGAGGCTGTAACCGTGTTCAATAGTGTGTGAAGCATCTTCTGAAGAAGGGCTTCAACGTGGATGTAGGCATTTTTGTGCTGAACCACGATAAATCTTGTGTTCTTTCTTTTTCGCTGATATTTTCTTTTGATCTTGTTTTCTGGGTTTGGAAACTTGTTTTGCCTCAAACGAAAACTATTTTCTAAGTGATTTTATACAACAACATTTCTTTGACTTAACTCGAGCTTCCCACCTACAATTTTCACATCCTGGAGTTGCAAATTCATTGCTTATGTATACTAATACATCAAAAAGTTACAAATTCGATGATCGCTTCTCTAAACTTGTCGAATTCTCTAGCCAACGCAATTTGTCTGTAGTCTTGAAGGCATCATCCAGAAATGGAGGCGCCTCAGTAATAAATGATGAGGATGGTGTGTCTTTGGGAACCATGAAGTTGCCTATTGATACTGATCTTCCAAGATTTGAAACCTTGCTTTTTCAGGTAATACCATTCATAATTTACTATGCTTTACAGATTAATTTGAGTACTTAATCAAAGAGTCATTTCGTAAGCTAATCATGACCGTATTTTGCAAATTAACTTGCAAAGAATTTGAAGATTCTTGATTTGAGTTGAATGGTACATTTATGCGTAAAAGTAATTTACTATCCGAATGGTCAGTGATATAATCGAACCCTGAGATGTCCGTACAACTTAAAACTAGTTCAGTTAGTTTTGTAATTAATTATAAGATTTTAGAAAATTTTAATGCACCTTCTGAAATTTTGTTGTTGTGACGTGACAGTGGGCTAATAGTCTTTGCCAAGGTGCTAATTTACCACTTCCGATGCCTCTAAAGGTTTGTGCGTACTAACAACACTTGTTTATTTGATACCTTTCGGTGTTAACTAGAGTTAAAATTATCAGGTTGATAAAATAAATGGTGGAGCTAGACTTGGATTTATTACCATTGGAGATGGAAAAACTGAGGTATCAGTGTACATAGATGTGTTAGTATTTGCAGCTACAGATGGATCAGCACCCATCTTTCGAGCCATAAGAAATGGACCCTCTAAAGACAAGTCACCTCCCGGTGAACCACGAATCATGAAAAGTCTCTTGGGTGCTCTTCAAAAATCTGTTCAAATCGCTAAACTTTAAATTAGTTCATTCACTGGTATATAATTCAGCAGAACAGAGACTGTGTACAAAACCTTTAAGTTGCTAAATGATTGCACTACATACTCAATGAAATACTTCAATTCAGAATTGATTTGTGTATCAATTACATATTCATTTTGACGAGCACATTAATATCCGATTCACGAGAAATTCTTCTGTAGTATAATTCCACATATGATCCACATGTAATGTTAGTGTCGCACAAGATAACGGCAGCATAGTAATGTTGATCTAGATAAAATTAGATCTAAATAATTATATACATGATTAGAGTTATCCCTTGAATCAGTGAAAATCAGATTAGTGAAAAAGTGTCACCACTTAAGAATCTCTTACTATTTTAAATTTTAAATAAAATTAAACTAACTTTCACAGGCCAGGGATAACGTGAAAATAAGTTATATTATATATTTCTTTGGGGGAATTATATTATACAGCCCCACAACCTTCTTTTTTACAAATAAAAGCCCAACCTAATTCCTCCACTAACTACTAGTTGGATCCTAACTAGAAGCCAATAAAAAGACCCAAAAGCCCCATCCCCTCTATACCTATTGTAAACCCACAAAAATCAAAAACAAAAAGCTAATAGGGGATTTTGTTTCTGAAAACCCTAGATGCCCTCCTTCTCTCTCCTCACTCCCTCTATGTCGCACCACCATTCCCACCTTACCCCACACCATGGCCACCCCACCACCCTCTTCGCCTTCCCACCGAAGCCACCCTACTAAGCCCCCTCGATGCCCTCCTTCCAAGATCTGTGAACCACCTCGAAGCCACCATGAACCACTGCAGCAGCAGCGCCATGAACCATTGCAGCAGATTCGCGAAGCCACTGCATCGAAGCCACCACTGCACTGCACCACCATGAAGTGAAGCGAACCACCCACCACCACTGCAGATCGAAGCGAAGAAGGCCACCACGAACCTGCAGAGCGAAGCGAACCACCCACCACCACTGCAGATCGAAGCGAAGCCACCCCAGCGCTGCATCGGGATCGGGATCGGGATCTGCTCCACCCCGTTCTGCTCCACCCCGATCTGCTCCACCCCGTTCTGCTCCACCCCGTTCTGCTGTCCCGCGCTGCTGTGGTCTTCCATCAACGGCTTCTTCTCTGCGACATCAAAGAACTCCGACACCACCACCATCAAAGCAGCGGCGAGATCTGCACAACACCACCACCATGACCAACGGTATCCACATCAACACCAAGCTGTGGTTCGAGATCTGGTTCGCTGGACCTTTTCCACCATTGCTTCTGGTGCACACGATCCAGATCCACCATCGTTTTTTACACAGAAAGCTTTGGTTTTTTTTTTCTTATTTTTAAAACGTTTTTAACCCATTTGTTACAGCTTTAATGGGCCAGACCTTTGTGGTCCAGACTGTTATGGGCTGGAGTTGGTTTTTTTTTTAAAAGAACGTGTGTCTGCTTTTTTGTTTTAAAAAAAATGTGTTTGGGCCCAGCTTGATGGTTGGGACACACTGTCCAGCCCATGTCTTGGATTTTTTCTATTTATTTTTAAAACTTAGTTTGGTGTGAATGTGAATGTGTCCAGCCCATATGGGCTTTTAACTTGTTTTTCAAATAATAGTCCAGCACAATAGGGTCATTTAATATTTGTTTTTATACTGTTATTTTAGTGTGTCCATCATATTAGGGCTAGACATTATGGGCTAGACAGATTGGTCTAGACACTCTCGGAAGTTTGACATGGATAAAACGGACAAAAAACGTATTCCCTATCTCTTGACATGGACGAACCGGGCTTGTGTACACCCCCTTGGACAAAAACTTGAAGAATACCGACTAATTGGATATATAAGGAAAAATAAATTGGACCTAAAACACCTAAAAAAACGTTTAATAAGGACAAGTCTGTACGAAATGGTCTGGACAATGTTGGTACATACCTTCTTGAATATACCGGGAAAATATATCAAGTAGTAAAAGTTTAGAAAAAAAAATTAATAAAAAAACGAAAAAGGAATAAAAAAAAATTAAAAAGGGTAGGAAAGTAAAATCCCAAACCAGATTTTTGAGTTAGGCCTTAAAAAGAAGTAATTTGTAACTAGGCTTTATATCCTTAAGAAGTAACAAATGGGGCCTTAATTTGTAGATTCCTCTATTTCTTTCTTCTATTTTTACTTTGTCTATGGGTTATAATTGTATTCAAGGTATTTGCTTTGAAATTTCTCATATTTTCTCATATATACAATCACATCATTAAAAGAAAAAATTATCATACTTCACAAATAGTTGCGCGACCAAAAAAAATCGAATATACGTTACTATTAGTATACTAGCGTAGATAGTTGCTCGAATAAAATTTTATTTCTCACATATCCTGCAGTATCCCAAATTAAAAATATGTTGTATCATATCTAGGGCTGTAAATGAATCAAGCCGTTTTCAAGCAGCTCGAACTCGACTCGGAGAAAACCTCGTTCGAGATCAAGTCGAATATAAACAAGTTCAAACTCAATTTCCATTTTAAAGTCGATAAGTAAACGAGTCTACTCGAACTCGACTCGTAAACTCGTTTAAAATTATGAATTATAAATTAATATATTATCTACTTATAAATATATTATTAAACCTTCAATATCAAATTGGATATTTTAATTTTTTTAGACATTTATTTTTTTCATTAATGTTATGTTTCATATTTTCATAACACATGCTCCATCAAATACCAACCGTTCATGAAAGTTCCATTTCAACCATAAAAAACAACTAAAAATGATTGTTCTATAAGTTAAACAAACAAGTTCTAATATTTCTGATTTGGATCGTTGGAAGCTCGGGCTCGACTCGTTTAAATTTGAGCTCGACTCGGCTCGACTCGGCCCGACTCGTTTAAATTGGAGCTCGGCTCGAGAGATTAAACAAACAAACATGTACATCTAGTATTCGGCTCGGCTTGCCTCGTTTACAGCCCTAATCATATCAAGTAACTCTGACCCCTTTGATTTAATATCACACCATCTATGTGATTAGAAGATTTCACTGACAAAATATTATGTTTCTCACTATCATGTTATAGTCTGTATTGATTTACATGATCGGTTAATCTGCAAGCGCGCACTTTCATACATAATTTTTGTCAGCCCTTTACACTTAAATTCTTTTATTTTGACTTGGTTGCTTTCCCAAAAATATCTCATTAGATTGAATCATTCGTGATAGTAATATATTAAAGTAACATACACCTAGTCCAAATACCAAGATATCGTCAAAAGTAATAAGTGCACATCACAAATGCATCACACACTAAAAAATAAGGATCAATTTTTCACTTTCTTTTGGTCGAAAGAACATGTGGTATAACATACGTGTTATGGTACTATTCATATAGCTCAAATAGTATATCATGCTTTTATGAATACCATGTATGTATGTATGTATGTATGTATGTATGTATGTATGTATGTATGTATGTATGTATGTATGTATGTATGTATGTATGTATGTATGTATGTATGTATGTATGTATGTATATATATATATATATATATATATATATATATATATATATATATATATATATATATATAATTAGACAAGTCTTGTTGTCTAAGATGAGATCTTCGATCTATCAACCTTTTTATGAAATCAATCAAGTACCTTTCATATCCAACTATCATAGACTAAGTAGACAGTAGAATTCTATTTCGATCATAATATAAACTCAACATGTATCATACATATTTATAATCTCATCTTAACACTTGTTAAGACGACTATGTTAGCTCAAGTTCTCTTAAGATTTCTTCTTTATTATAAATTAGTCTCATCTCTGTACACTTCTTGAGCTAAAGACGATTACACGTGTGATAAGGCAAATTTCAGTTTATCTGACATACATACTTTAAATCACACACATCATAATATATATCATACATGATATTACTAAAAACAAACAATTTAAATCAACTTAATGAAAATATATACATAAATGCACATAAACTTGCAATATTCATACATTATATCTTGTTTAATCCTATAGGTCTAATATTATTTATGAACATATCCCTTGAAATACCCTTTGTGAATTGATCAACAAACATATTGCGTGTGGTTACGATTGCAAATTGACTTCCTTTTGTGAAAGCATATCTCTAACAAAGTTAATACTTTATATCAATGTGATTGATCTTGAAATATTTAGGATCTTTCATATAAGTCATTGCAGCTTGACTATCACAGTGTATCGTATTTGGACTCTCGCTATAACTAGATAATCCTAAATGCTCAAAGGAATTTTTTAACCAAACAGCTTCTTAAACCGCAGTTGAGCAATTTATTATGAAGCTTCTATTTACATCACCAGCCCAATAATGATATAGCACAGCTAGACAAAGCTACATAGGTTTGTTGCTTGCTAATCTAAGATATATCGCAATTATTCAACAAGAATACATAAACTAGGGTAGATTTACGCCCATCGATATCACCAACCCAATCAATGTATGTATATCCTTCTAGGCGTAATCTATTTCCTTGAAAGCATAAGGCATGTTGCTTAGTGCCTTTTAGATATCTCAGTATTCTTTTCACAGCTTTCCAATGGTCTTGTCCCGAGTTGAATTTAAAACGACTAACTAAACCTACTACATAACATATGTTTGGTCTATTATACATCATATTTTACATAAGACTAACAATGGCACTAGAATATGGTATTAAAAACATTCTTTGTTTCTCTTTTGGAGTACTTGGACACATGTCAAGACTTCAGTTTATTCCCTTTGTTACAGGAGTACCAATGCATTTCACTTACTCATACTACAGCGCTCAAATATATTCATAATGTAAGGTTCTTGGGACAAAAGATAATAGTCGTCTAGACTCATCTCTATGAATCTTAACACCAAGAATATAAAATGATTCTCCCATGTCTTTCGTATAAATTTAGAATCTTGCCACTCCTTATTAGTTTTAATAAACTCCTCATCATTCCCAACTAATAGGATATCATCCACATATATAAATAAAATCACTAAATTTTGCTTGGAACGCCTAACATAAAAAAAGTTGTCTGCACTTATCATTTTAAATCCATTTGGTAAAATGACTTCATGAAATCTCAAATTCCATTGTCTTGAGGCTTGCTTAAGATCATAGATTGATTTCTACAATCTACATACTTTATTTCTTGATTTTTTACAATGAAACTCGAGGGTTGTTCCATGAAAATAACTTTTTATAAATCTCCATCTAGAAATGCAGTTTTACATCCATTTAGTCCAGCTCCAAATCAAGATGTGTCACAAAGCTAAAATAAGACATATCGAGGTAAATCTAACAACGGGAGAAAAAGTTTCTTCAAAATATATTTTTTCCAATTGAGTATAGCCTTCACTACCAAGCAACCTTTATACCTCGCAACAGAATTATCAGAGATTCACATTATTTTGAGAAGCCATTTATTCTTAATCGTCTTACGTCCTTTTGGGAGATCAATCAATTCTCATACCTGATTTTTCCTCATTGACTCCATTTATTTTCTCCATTCTTCCTTGCAGGACATGAAAGTGATTCCTTTACTGTTCGAGGTTCATCTTTGTCGTGTAGAATTATCATAAATACTTCTCATTTGATTTCAAACCAAAGGTGAAGAACTAAATCTCTATTTTAGTTTGAAGGCCCTAAGAGATAGGATTAGTAGATGATGCAATTGTTTCATTTGTATCAAGATGTTGATGAGTGTCGGTCTCTACATCTTGGATATGTGCAACCTCACCCGGCATCACATTTTGCATATCATCACAAAACAAGGCGGTAAGTTATTAAAAGAGGAAATCCCATTTTTAGGCCATTACCTATGGCCTAAAAACATTTTTAGGCCAAACGTTTTAAATGTCACATTTTTAGGCCAAACGTATTCAAAACGCCCATTTTTAGGCCATTTCACTAATTTCATGAGATATTTCATTGATTTTAAGGACAATTTGGACACTTTAGACCGAGTTTCTAATTTGTGATGCGGCCAAATAGACATATAGTTTATTTAAAATGCCTAAAGTGTCCTTAGAATCAATAAAAATATCTTATGAAATTAGTGAAATGGCCTAAAAATGGACGTTTTGAATACGTTTGGCCTAAAAATGTGACTTTTGAAACGTTTGGCCTAAAAATGTTTTTAGGCCATAGGTAATGGCCCAAAAATGGAATTTGCTCTTATTAAAAACATAAAAAAGTAAAGAAGAATAAACTATTTACCTTTTAAGAATCTAAAATATGATTGAAAAATAAAATTGACGAAACTAACGGCGTCGTTCCCCGCCTTTACCCTCTTCCAATTTACTCACTTCTCTGAAGAAGCCTAAACATACGACGGTCATGGCCAGAACACTAAAGAACAAAGCCGGTTCATTTCTCACGACCCGGTTCTTATACTCACAGATTCCGGTCCTTTTCCGGTCCAACCGATCTATACAAACCTTAGCTTTCGATGAAGTTCGATCCTCCCCAGAAAAACCATACAAATTCACAGCATTTATACTCCATGGCCTCTTAGGATCTGGCCGCAACTGGCGCTCATTCTCTCGCTCCCTCGCTTCCTCTCTCTCATCCGGTCCGTTTCTAAACACGTAATCATCTTCCTTATCTAGAAAGTTCATTACATTTTTTATTCATCTTTGTACAGATTGGAGGATGGTTCAAGTAGATTTACGTAACCACGGAAGATCAGCCGAGATTGAAGACCTATCGCCACCGCATGACATGGCAAACGCCGCTAAAGACGTGGCTGATTTAGTGAAAACTCAAGGCTGGGAATGGCCTGACGTTGTTATAGGTCATTCAATGGGTGGTAAAGTTGCTTTACAATTTGCTCAAAGCTGTGCTAATGGTGATTATGGTCAATCTATTCCTCTTCCTAAACAGGTACTCAATTACCTTAATTTAATTGAATTAAATTAGCTTGATTCCTTATTATAATGTATGCAGAGCAGCTATGGGTACTTGATTCAGTCCCTGGAAAAGTAGATCCTGAAAAAACTAATGGAGAAGTTGAGAAAGTATTGGAAACACTTCAGAGTTTACCTTCACCTATTCCATCTCGAAAGTAAAACTATGATTTCTCTGTAAAACAATTTGTTTATGATTCTATAATGAACTGAATTTATTGATGGTATTTAGATGGCTAGTTGAACATATGATGAAACTTGGTTTCTCAAAGGCATTATCAGAATGGTTAGGTAGTAATCTTAGAAAGTCAGGAGAAGAAGAAATTTGGGCTTTTAATCTAGAAGGTGCTGTTCAAATGTTCAATTCTTACAGGTAAATTTATATATATAGTGATTTTTATTTGTTTACTTATGTAGTATGAATTTATAGGGAGACGGATTATTGGGGGTTATTAGAGAATCCACCACAAGGGATGGAGATTGATATTGTGCGTGCGGAGAATAGTGATAGGTGGGACCCGGAGATAGTTGAGCAGCTTGAAAAGATAGAAGGTGGGACTCGTAAGGTATTTGTTCATATGCTTCCTAAGTCAGGGCATTGGGTTCATGTGGAGAATCCTAAGGGGCTTCTTGATATTATTTCTCCTAGAATTGCTTCCATTGCTTAGCACTAATTCTGTTACGGTTCTTTGATTGTCTAGTGACTTACACAACACTCATTGTTGAACTGTGTAAGAACTGAAAAATAATGATAGATATTTTATTTGAACTTGTTTGCCTTAATAATGGCCAATTCTTATGTTTGCTCATGATATTTTTACCGATTGTTGAAATTCTTTAGTGTTATATTTAAGTGAAATTTTTTAAATGCGTGAAATACAAAGAAATTAGAGGAATTGTTCATATGGCAATAGAGACCACACATACAAAGAATCATGCTAAAAAGAAAGTAAACATGTGTGTTGTACAAAAGGGGGAAGTTGAATATGGAGGAGCTAGCGGTCAACCACGGTAGGTAGGTTAGTCAACCAATTTCCTGCATTTCGATCTGACCGTTACACAAATACTTTCCTACATGCCGAAACAAACCAAAAATTATTGCCAATAAGCGATCTAGACCCAATCTAAAGAACAAGAATCAAAAAGAAATTGGAAGCCTTTCTGCATTTGTATAGTTTGATAAACTAATATTACCATGGTATATGATAGAGCAATTTTCTTGGGGTATCATTTAAAAAAAAAATTAAAGACAAATTTGTTCAAATTGATTAAAATCTCTTTTCTTTTTGCATGATATATTACAAATTCATAAAAGTCACATGAATTGTGACTATCATCTCCGTTTCAATATATTTAAAGGCATAGCCAAAATTTCAGTATATTATAAAATTACACTGGAAAATCATAAAAGTCACCAGAATTATGATAGTGTTTTTGGATTTAATATATTTGAAGCTCTAGGCAAAATTTTAAAATCGAAAATATTATACTGAAAAATCATAAAAGTCACCAGAGTTGTACTAGTGATTTTTAGTTGAAAAGATTTGAAAGTTAGAACAAAATCTCTAAATAGAAATAAATCATATTACAAAATCATAAAAGTCACAAGAACTGTGACAACGATTTTGGATCAATAGATTTTTAAAGTTTAGGTGAAATTTTAAAATATAAATAAAATATGCTAAATAATCATAGAAGTCACAAAAGTTGTGATAGTGATTGTATTTAGCTAAATAGTTACATAATATTAAGAATAGATAAATTATTTTTTATATAATAATATTAAGCGAACGGAGCTTAATATCCATGAAACTTCAAGGACAATGCCTCCGATAACTTATTTAGCTATCGATTATTTTATTTTATATGATAATTGGAGGATTTTCAATGCATTGTAAACATGACACTTCGTTCTTTTACTTTAGACAATAGTTAGATTTATCCCGAAATCAAATTAATTAATAGTTACATTAAACCAATATAATATCGTAAAGTTTGATGGAATCTTTGACTAAATTTTATTTTCTTAAATTACTTTACATAAAAAAAAGTATTTGTCATCTAGTGTTGGGGATATAATACAATATTTTAAACATGTAGTAAAAGAAAGAGGATTATAGAGAAAAAATGAAATAAGAAAAACATTAATTGACTGAAACAAACAAAGATTTGATATCTCATCATCATAACCCACGTCAGAAATGTAAAAAAAAAAACCCAAAGTTTGGTCCAAAGATTTTAAAAGATACAAAGAAAACCAATATTCTCACTCTCCTGAGTATGAAAAACTTGACACAAACTTAAAAAAACAATACACAGAAACATGATAGTAGGTAATGAAAGCCCAAGCCCATGACCAGGCCCAATTAATATATCACTCTTCTCATCTCTTTTTCTCATTCTTCTTTTTATCCGATCTGACCCAGGCCTAGGCCCAATTAACATATCACTTACCATTTTTTAACCAATCGACTCTTTTCTTTTACGCACTTGATGCTAGACTAAACCTGCTACTGCAAAAACACACAAACAAATATACTAAAAATAGCAATTAATTAATTAATTAATTAATTAATTCTAAAAAACACAATAAAAACATGCCTCTTCGTACTTTCTGAATTAACTTCTTCTCCCGATTTCTGATTCATCTACAAATAAAAATAAAAATAATTGTTGTGTTTGTCGACCGTGATTGTTGTGTTTTGTCATGCTTTCATGCCAAAATTCTGTCATGGTTTTTTGTTGGAGTATTTTCGTTTTGTTGTATTTTATGAGAATTTTTAAGATTGTTCAAGTGATATGACTTAAATGATAATTTGCCTTGATAATAATCATGACTCAAATGATAATTTGCCTCTATATATAAGAATTTTTGGGTTATATGAGCCTTATTATCTTATTATTCGATTACTTTAGGTTGTGTCTTCATTCTATACATGATATGACAATTTATTTATCGTTTTTTTAATTCATTCTATATATGCTAATAAGTGAGTATATCATGTTGTTCTATAGACTAAAATTATATATTTTTTATGGAACTGGATATTTGGATTTAATGGTGGATTTAAAAGTTTAGTTTGAAGGGGCTAATTTTATCTTCAAACTCTAAAAAGAATTGCTTCCATTAAACTTAGATGGTTGAACACCTTATATTTAATGTTTAACGCTAAGGCAAAAAAAAACTACAATCCGGAGTTGGTCGATGATATTTTAGTATAATTGTTATTCCGATCTTTGGGGGTCTCCATTGTATTTTAAAAAAACTATTTCTTTATTTTTGACAATAAATATTATTTAATTTTTAAGGAGGTTAATTATATTTTCTGAATAAACTACATATAAATTTTGAAAAATCTCGGGATCCTAGTAGGCTTGAGTCCCCGTAAGTAAAGTTGAAAATTGCTGATAGGGCATTCGACTTTTTTTCGAAGTTAAAGGGTAATAAGATCTTTTGTTATTTGACACTTCTCCACTCCTAAATTTTCTCTTTAAAATAACATAACCCGTACCAGATACCCTTGATATTGGGGGCCTAACGGGATTTAGGACGCATTTGTTAGTTTTGCATATTTTTTGGGTCGAAAGGAAATAATTACATTAAATATTATGCTTTAGATCGTGTTTTATAGAGAAAAAGGACAAAAAAATCTGATATGTAACTAATCTATCATTCTACGTAGCGTTCTTCTATTATTAAAGAATAAGAAAAAAGAACTCATCAAAGAAAACTACTCATCATATTATAGCTTGATATATATCAATTTATTGTCCACTCGTTCAGGGGTTTATCAATCTTCATTGAAATATCTACTCGTTAGGAGTTTTTGTTCATCTTGTAATATCTAAAAACACAAGACTTTGCTCTTTCTCTATGTTAGGAATTAAAGATTCCAAGTGGAGAAGAGTAGTTTAAAGGTTGAGACTGAGCCTAGAAAAATCTCATTAGGTCCTGCTTTGAGCTCTTAAACATCACACATGTTATGTTCAGAGCGAGCCTGGTAAGAATTTCGGTTTAGGTTGTAACTGAGCCTATTAAATATCATGGTTGTATATGTTTTTATTTTGCCTTCAAGAAATTTCAAAGTTTAGTGGAAAAACTTAAATTCCTAAGGTGTAACCTTAGGTAGTGGACTACACCTGCGGGAGTTCGAATAACTTCAAATACTTGTGTAATTCTATCATTATCTCTTTACATATTGTATCGTAAGCGTTTTGCATGAGTATTTATCAAACCTAGACTATTTATATATTCTATCTTGTTTGTATTTGATAATGCCTAGAAGAAGTTCTTCCAACTAATATTACCTTGCTAAAAAAAATTAATTACACATAGTTTGAGCAATGTTCAATATATACCCTATAGGACTTACACATTATCAGTTGTTCATCTACGATCTTATTACTTCTCTTACTCTTATCAATAGGAAACCAAATTTTGGTTGCTGGTTTTGTTCATGTCTATCAAATATTATGAAGATCTTGGTCTAGTGGTTAGACTACTCTGCAGAGACCAAGAGGTCTTGAGATCGAATTTTATTGAAGTCAAAATGATTATGAGTCCAAAGTGGCTCTCATATCTATTAATAAAAATCATGATCTCTTTGCTTATTTTCTTGGTTTTGATGGTTGCCATGATTTCTGGTGAGGAAATTATCCACATATCCAAAAGTATTTCTCTTTTTCTGGTTTAGGTTAGGCTTTGATAGTGTATTTTTGGTTTCACACAATTGACCATATTTTTGAAAATGGATTTTTTGGTGAAACTGGTGTTAAAGGCGTGGGGGCGGAGTTCTCATGTTCTCGTTTTAGGAATTTTACTTCTGATAAGAATTAGTAATTGCGAGGGAGGTTTTATGCTAAGCAATAATCAAATAAGGCAGAGTTCGGGTTTATGTGATATGCTTCGGTGTAATTGGTTTCACCACCATGGATGGACGTTGAAGGGTGGGACTTTGGATGGTTGTTGCGTGATGGGTAACAAAATACAACAAAGGCTTATTATGGTTGGGGGAAGATAGGATAATGAGGTGGTTGAAGCAAAAGGGCCTTTGAGTTAGGTGGAGAGGGAGATGTTTATAATTCGAAGGAATCAATGGCATCGTGTAATCTTTGGCTATGGCTGATCCCTGGGATGTGGATTAAGGTGCATGTCATGAAGGAGGGGATAGTCCCGACCCAAGTTTCAACTGAGAGTGTTATGGTTGTTGGGTTGGGTGTATTAGGGTTGTTGGGAGTATTAGAAAACTATAGACTTAATGGGTTTAAAGGTTTGGTTATTTGTGGAGTTTGAGCCAAGACACAGAAGGGAAACAAAATCTGGGCCTCTGTCATTGGGCTCAAGTTTAGTAGCTTGAGAAGGTTATTCACTAGGGAGTTTTGGATCATAGGGGTTCATGAAAATAGAAGTTAGGCCGTTGGAATTATATTACATGTTAGTTAGAATATGTGAGGGTGTTGCCATTCTGGTTTAGTTATAAGTAAAAATGTGAGGGTGTTGCCATTCTAGTTCAATTGGAAGTTCATGACCTGAATTTTGGAAGAAATTCTATAATCATAGGTGGACAAGGTTTTAACGAGTAAACCGTGAATGGTTGTGGTATGGTAGAGGGGGATGAAGTGGAGGGTGTTAAGGCCAGGATTATCTTATGAGTCTAGACGAGGATTGGAGTCAAGATCTCTCTTTCCAATGGAAGATTTAATTCGAGTGACAACCACATTCTGGGTCTTTCATGGTCTAAACCCAATTTATTGGGTATTAGGAAGGTTTGTGATCGTGATTAGGTACATCATTCTAGTACTGAGATTAATAGTCGCTGTTTTTGTTCAATGACGGGGTATCCGATACCATAGTGGAGTTTTTTGGCTGAAAACTTCCCGTTAGGGAGGAAAAGTCCTAGATTTTATGGTCGGGTCTGGTTTAGGTCTATGTATTTTTCTAGCTATGTAAATATCATTTGTTGTACAATCTAGAAGTGTTTTATCATAAAAGAAAACCCCCCAAAATTATATAGAATAGTTTATAGAGTAAATAACACTTTTGCCCCTTGCGTTTATACCCGATTGACAGGTTGCCCCCTAACCTTTAAAATGCGACTCGTTGCCCCTTAAGTTTTAATTTCGTGCCCCGTTACCCCCCGACTGTGTGTTCCGTCTATTTTGGCCGTTAAAAGTGACGTGGCATTTCCATGTCACATTTTTTTTAATCCAAATGTTAATTAATCATTTAATTAAGATTAAAGTAGGGGTAAAATAGGTTTTTTATAATAGTTTTAATATTATTATATAAAAATGATAAAATAACACCCCCCACCCCCACCGCACCGCACCCCCTACCCCCCTCCCCTTCTTCTTCTTCCCCTTCTTCTTCCCCGATGACCTGCAACTCCTCTATTTAAAAAAAAAAAAAAATCAATTCTCGCATTGTTGGAGTGGAAAACCACCATGGATGAGTTTGATCTCCATGGATGAGTGCTTGAGAGCCAGAGAAGAAAGCAGCAGTGCTCGAGGCCGGAGAAGACATCCGCTGCAGCATCTCAGAACCGCTGCTCTTCTTCTTCTTCTTCCCCGAGACCTGCAACTTTAAAAAAAAAAAAAAATCCGGAAGGCCATTGAAGGAACTGGAGCTCGCGCCATTGCAGATCTGTTCTCCAGCTCTTCGAAGCTCGCGCCACCATAGAAGCAGCATTCGAGATCTGTAGACAATGTGCGGCGGTCTTGTGCAGGAGAAGCTCGAGAAAATGATTCGCTACTCTAGCTACGAAGCTTCCATGGCTGACGGTTTTTGTGACTTTCGTGGCTCTTTCACGCCGGATCTTTGAGCTTCGTTTTCATTGAAGA
Organism: Nemophila menziesii; assembly: GCA_029959085.1. Lineage (NCBI taxonomy): Eukaryota > Viridiplantae > Streptophyta > Magnoliopsida > Boraginales > Hydrophyllaceae > Nemophila > Nemophila menziesii. The sequence goes on along the minus strand of JARWIR010000001.1, from coordinate 139,600,891 downwards.
ATCTTTGAGCTTCGTTTTCGTTGCAGGTCTTTCACGCCGGATTTTTTTTTTAAGTTGCAGGTCTCGGGGAAGAAGAAGGGGAAGAAGAAGAAGGGGAGGGGGGGTAGGGGGTGCGGTGGGGGTAGGGGGTTTATTTTATTATTTATATTTTATATAAAAACTATTTATAAAAAACCTTTTTTACCCTTAGGTTAAGTTAATTAAACACTTAATTAGTATTTAGATTACAAAAAAAAAGGTGACGTCACTTTTAACGGCCAAAATGGACGGAACACACAGTCGGGGGTAAGGGGGCACGAAATTAAAACTTAAGGGGCAACGAGTCGCATTTTAAAGGTTAGGGGGCAACCTGTCAATCGGGTATAAACGCAGGGGGCAAAAGTGATATTTACTCTAGTTTATATAAAGAATTACATCTTCTCCAAAAAAATAAATAAATATAAATAATAAAATATATGAATGTATTTGGGCCCCAACATAGTTTGGGCCGTGATCCAGGCTGACCTGGTGGGCTATAAGGTAAATCGGTCTGTCCATTCTAAAACCCTAGATATAACATATAAGCCGATACACAAACTCTCCTTCACGCCCCCCTCACGAAATCAGCTCAAGCAAAGCCGTTCTCCTCCACGCTCAGTCATCCCCAACCATGGTAATCCTCCATTTCTCTTCATACACACAGATTTAATCATCGATTTCTTTATCAATCAACTAATTCTAATGTTTTATTCTTATAAAATCCATTTGTTGGTAATAGTCGAAGAGAAGAACCAGGGAGCCCAAGGAAGAGAATGTAACCCTCGGACCCGCCACTAGGGAGGGTGAATTGGTTTTCGGAGTTGCCCACATTTTCGCTTCTTTCAATGATACCTTCATCGTACGTATTCTTATTGTCTTATATCTCCTTAAATTCTCCGAATCTTTTGTTAATTTTAAGTTATTCCTTATTATTATTACAGCACGTGACTGATTTGTCTGGAAGAGAAACCATGGTTCGAATCACTGGTATTACTTTACTTTAATTCTTCTTCTTCTTACATATATGTATGTATGTATTATATAATCGATACAATATTATTTTAAAATATAGGTGGAATGAAAGTGAAAGCTGATAGGGATGAATCATCACCTTACGCTGCTATGCTTGCAGCACAAGATGTTTCTACACGATGCAAGGTATTATAAGATCTATTACAAGACCAAGTTATAAGAATAAATAATTAAAACATGTAATTAATTATACAGGAACTTGGAATTAATGCTCTTCACATTAAGCTTCGTGCTACTGGAGGTAACAAGACCAAAACTCCTGGTCCAGGTGCTCAATCTGCTCTTCGTGCTCTTGCTCGTTCTGGCATGAAAATTGGTCGCATAGGTAAATTTAATTTATTTTTATTTATTAACAAAATTAAGATATTTAAAATATTTAATTTAATATTTTTGTTTATTAATTCAGAGGATGTGACACCAATTCCAACTGATAGCACTCGTAGAAAGGGTGGTAGAAGAGGAAGAAGGTTGTAATTTTGTGTCTGCAGTCATATTTTGTGTTATGGCTTTAGATTATTATTACTATTATTATTATGGTTTGGTTATAAGAAGAAAAGCTATATCGTGTTCTTTATTCTCTACTGTTTGAACAGTGTTGTAGTTTTAAATTCAGCTCTCTGATTACAATGTTTTGATTTTTCATCTCTTTACACAGACCATATTTGGGTTTTTGATCTTATTATTTGCACTTCAATGGCTTCGTTTGTTTAAATTTTCTGTTAAAAGTGCATGAAACCTTACTTTGCACTCCATTAATATAAATATTGAAGTTAATAGTGAGTATTTATCCTTGTTACAAATCATCCTCTTTAGTGGTCTTGGTTGAACAAAATAGTGGCCTTGTGGCTTGTACTAGTCTCTCATCATAATGATATCTTCCCTTCATTTTCTTGTCAAAAATGCAACTTGGTAGTTCTTGTTACTCTTTAAAGTGATCTTGGTTAGTGACTATTTTTAGTATGAATATGGTTGAGTATTTGCTAAAGCGTATAAGATTTATAATGATTATATGGAATGTGATGGTAAAATTCTGAGGAGGCAAAATAAGAACAAAGCTTATATTAAGAACTATGATCAGTCCATTTATATGATGCCTCCCTTTGTGCTGCCTGCATTATTAGAATGTACAAAAAGTGATTATCTAAAACTTGCACCAATTCAATTATGAAAGACAAAAAGAAAGATAGAAAAAAGCATGATAGAGATGCGAAGAAATTTTGGCATAAGCATCTAACTAGAATATCACTCACTCTATCAACGAGGCTAAATTTTGATAGAGACAAAAATGACCATCAAATGCCAGCCATATTCGAGAAATGTTGATGTCCATGGCGAAGGGATATATTATAACACATATATTGTACATATATTATGACATAATCAAATTCTTACGAATTAAATTACAATAGGTAGAAGGGGAGGGAAAAACGACAAACTAGAGCAGCTTGCGTGGTCGGCGACAACCTTCAAAGGCGTGGATGGTCTGCGCCAACCTTCGATGGCAGTGGAGCAACTCATCAGAGCAGGGGAGAGGGGGGATTTTGGGATATTTGAATCATTTTAGTAATGGATTTGATTACCCTACTAAGATATATACGGTTTAAAACCTTTAGCAGCCACCTGTCGGTCACTATTGATCGAGTAGGTTGTCGGTAAAGAATTCAACTAAAAATAGGATGGGTAAAAGTTGACTGCCAATATTTTAGGTGGGTATATTAGTGAACATGTGGGCGGTCGATAAATGTTAAATTGTTATTTGTTTTAATTATCACATTATCGACTACTATTGGTTGTAAACATGTCATTTTTTCTTTTTTAAAAGAAATAATAATTGTCGTGGTCGGTAAGGTATTTTTTTTTGGGGTCAAATAATGTATTATCGAGTAACAGTGATCGATATAGTGTATATTCAAGCGATTACGGGAACAGCCGCTAAAACCCTGGTCGCTAAAGACAAGTGCTATAGTAGTGGTTATTGCATTTTTGAATACCCTTTTTATTACTCCCTCCGTCCACAAATGTTTGTCACAATTTCTAAAAAGGGATGTCCACAAAAGGTTGTCATTTTAAAATATCAAGAAACTTTTTTACATGTTCTACCAAGTTTACCCTTATTAAATTTTCAAAAAGTAGAAGGCATTAATTGCTTTTCTCAATCATTAAATAGTTGGTTGAGGGTAATTTAGTAAAAGTAGAAGGCATTAATTGCTTTTCTTAATCTATGTGAAAAAAAAGGTATGACAAACATTTGTGGACGGAGGGAGTAATATATAGAGACATAGAATAAAGTCAAATTAAATAATATTTCTTTATTATTCTTTTTATCTAATTTATACGTACATTTCATTTTCCAAGTAATTACATCAAGTATCGGAGTGTGTTGTGTAACCAAGTCAAATTCTATAAATTTTCTGTGCTAGTCCAGGACTAAATTATTGCCAAGACAGTAATTAAGCTAAACAGGTCAACCTGCACTAGTTGTGACCTTATAAAACAAGTGACCATTTCGCTCTTATTTTGACTCCAAACCCTTATGTTAAGATGCCCCTTATTAGTATTATAATATATATATATATATATATATATATATATATATATATACATGTGAAGCAATTTATTTAACTTAGAATTGGAAAGTGAAGAAGCAGGGGAATAATATATGTTATCAAGACTTGAGCTCTGGCAATAAATATGAATAATTGAGGAAGCAAGTGATCATGTTATCAAAGCCTAGTTAGGCGGATATAATTTCTTTTGTTGGTGTCTAAGTAAAGAGAACTTCAAAACACGTCAGTGGGGTATTATTCCTCATCAATAATGTTTTAATATACCTGATTTGAATGATTCATTCAAAAGTGACCATTTCGTTGTTTGTTATCAAACTCTTTGTTTAACTCCATCATTTAGATAACTTGCCCTTCTATTAGTTAATATTATCTATCCTCTATGAAGCTTTTTATCTAATTGAAATTTGACAAACGAGGAAGCAAATAATCATGTTATCAAAACTTCGAGCTCTGGCAATAGATATGAATACATGAGTAAGCAAAATAGAATAATCATGTTATCAAAACCTAGTGAGGCGGATATAATTTATTTTGATGGAGTTAAAGTCAAGAGAACTTCATAGCACGTCTGTTGAGTACTATTCTCCATTCACAATGTTTTTATATGTCTGACTTATTGGATTCATTTACAAAAAATGAACTTGTTAATTTACAATCCTCCAAATATTAGTCAATATTCAGGCGTCAAGATGCCTATAAATACTTCACAATCACCTTCATTTTTTTCCATCCTCACAAATATTTCTAAGTTTAACTTTTCATTCATCAATATATAAAGATGAGGGGAGTTATTTTAGCTTCATTTTTTTGTCTTGTAGTTCTTGGAAGTTTTAAAATTTGCAATGCGGGAGAATTGACGCCTGATTTCTACAAAAAGAGCTGCGCTTTAGCAGAAAGTACGGTGAAAGACATTACATGGGGTGCTGTTTCTGCTTCCCCAAGTATGGCTGCTAAGCTACTAAGGCTTCACTACCATGACTGCTTTGTTAGGGTAACAAATCTTTTTTACTTATTTAATTTCATGCAAATAATAATCATTACTTACTAAGAATAATAATAATAATAATTAGGGATGTGATGCTTCTGTTTTGCTTGACTCAACCCCAACTAACACAGCTGAAAAGGCAGCTCCACCAAATAGAAATCTAGCAGGATATGAAGTTATTGATCAAATCAAATTAAAACTTGAATCAATATGCCCTGGTGTTGTTTCATGTTCAGATATTGTTGCATTATCAGCTAGAGATGCTGTCTCATTTCAAGTATGATTCATCTCCATTTTATACTATTTTACAAACCATCACAATATTAATTATATTATTTTTGTTTTCAGTTCCAAAAATCCATGTGGCCAGTTCTTACTGGTAGAGAAGATGGAAGATTATCCATAGCTAATGAAGCAACAGCTAACTTACCATCTGCATCTGCAAATTTTACCGTTCTCTTGACTCAGTTTGAAGGGGTTGGTTTAGATGTTTCAGATCTTGTTGCATTGTCAGGTATATAACAAGTACTCTAATAACTTTATTTATATACTATAATGTTATTAATAATTGTTGAAGAATAACTTTCAGGCGCACATACAATTGGAATTACACATTGTCCAGTGATATCAAGAAGACTCTACAATTTCTCAGGAAATAACGATACAGATCCAGATATTGATCCAACATATGCTACAGTTTTGAAATCAATTTGTCCTCTTCCTGCTAATCCATCAACTACTGTAGACATGGATCCTGCGAGTGCTGCCAATTTTGACTCCAATTACTTTGTTGCTTTAAATCAACACAAGGGTATATTCCGATCAGATGCCGCTTTATTGACAGATCCTCGCTCAGCACAAATTGTTAATACTTTTGAAAAGTCACAAGTTTTCTTTGCTCAGTTTAGTCAATCAATGAAGAAAATGGGTGCTATTGGAGTGCTTACAAATGGTGAAGGAGAGATCAGAACTAATTGCAGAGTTCCCATTGTTAAACCTTAAATAATAATTCCCAAGGCAACTTATTATCTAAAATTTGTTTTGTGTTTCATATATGATTCAAGCAACTAATTTGTTTTGTTTTCTTAAATTCTTTATTTTTGGGGGCTTGTTCAACCTCTAACATGTTTGTCGATGTTCTTGTTCTTGTTCTTGTTCTTGTCATTCGTTACATTTTGTATTTTGAATTATAATTGAAATGATGCTCAAATGTTTTATATCCTTTTGTCAGATCATAATTCATATTTTGTTCAACAAAATTAATCTATAATGAATCTATAATTAGTGAAGTGGATGGTTTCACATGTGATCAGTAAATTGTCATTATACTTAGCCAGTCATTAAGGACTCAATCAATTACTGAGCAAACTTAGTAAGTCACTGAGTGCTAAGGCAAATACTGAGCATACTTAGCAAATCACTGAGTAATTGTGTATGCTCAACCATTGTTTGTGTATGCTTAATGACTAACTGTGTAAACTAAACAAGTTTTTGAGTATACTAACCATTGTTTGTGAGGCCGGTAAGGTGCACACATCTCACACTGAACATTACACACATATGCAAGACATATCCAGAATTAGAATAAAGAGATTCTTCTAACATAGTATATAAAAGACATGTTCAGCTGCATCACATATAAAGCAAGAGATGTTTATAATTCCCATTAAATATTTAAGTTAACAATGCAAGATCAAATATTTCCCATTAAAGAAAATCCATACTCAAGCATAAATATATTACATCCCGGCCCTAATATTATCCCTAATCGTAAAGCCCGATTGAGCATTTTCACGCGCTAGAAACAAAAAAAAAAACTTCTTTTTTCCACTTTTGCGATGTACAAGTCACAAAAGCAAAATTCACTGTGAAACTTTAGCTCTTACATCGGTCAAAGGGTTTGACCCGGTTTCAAGATTATGTTATTCTAATCTAAAGGAAAAGCCTCAAGTTTAGGAAGCAAAGTTTTCCATGATTCAGCTACACTATTAGCTAAATATGTTTGTCCTTTGGCAAACTCATGAAAAGCCAAACCAATATCCAAAGTTTCTTGTTCTTGAAAATGCACAATTTCTTCATTCATTCGTCTCACAATATTTTCAAATCTTTTCGTTGCTTCTTCACTTTCAGCCTTTAACTGGGCCAGAAATTCAAATATCAACCCAACATTAATTTTTACAAAAATACACAAATTAAACTAACCTCTTCATATTCAGCCTCAGCATCATTCAACTTTTCTGATTTTACAAGCCTTAGCGTGTTCCTGTAAATCATCATATACACATATATCATCTACAATTTATAATCATATAAGTGAAAAATAATGATTGAAACATAACCATACAGATCTATTTCCATTAACTTGATTTTCTCAGAAAGTTCACACTGATGCTTAAAAGCAGATGCTCTTTCACCTAATGTAGCCTTAATAGATTGAACTGCACGAACATAATCTTTTAAAGGTTCTTCAAAATTCATCAACAGATTATGCGCCTGAAAATTGCAAGACACTGTTAATTAAAAAAAAAAAAAAAAAACACATAAATTTTGAAGTTAAAAATACTTACCTCTCTTTGCAATTTAACCGATATAATATCAGATTTTTCTCCAAGATCAGAAAATGCTTTACCAAGAGAATTTTCTTCATAACTACCAAGAAGTTTTACTGCCTTTGAGAAGTCCGAAAGTGACTGTCCCAAGTCTGGTAATATTTTTTATTATTACATGCATGGAGGATTAAAAACTAAATTAAAAGTATAAGTATTATATTTTTAAGGTTGTTTAAATACCTCTGTGTCTTTTAACAAGAGCGAATGAGTGTTTTTGAGCTTCAGTTAAATGAATTTCCAGGTCATATATGTAATTCTTCAGTTTCTCATATTCAGGAGTTGTTTCTTCGATTGGTTTTTCTTTTCCACGTATCACATCACTTACTTTAGATTGTACATCCTGTCATGCATAATTAAATTAGCATTATATTATATTCATCTAATAAAACAAAAAATTTAGGTTTTCTTTTAGTACCTTGAAGATTTGCATAAAATCAGCAGGCTTCTTTGTGAATATACCTGTTTCCTGAGATCTTGCTCTGTCCATTGTCTGAGCAAATATTAAATTCAAAATAAATTAGCGGAAATAAGAAAGAGAATATGCATGAATTGCATGTGTATCACCTGTTCATCAGCTTGCAAAAACATTCTTAAATCTTCACTTTGACAAAGCTCAGGATGAGAAACTACACGATGAATAAATATATCTAGAGCTTTACGTCGCATTTCAATAAATTCAGCACTAAATTTAAATTTCTCTGCATTAGAGTGAGCTTATGTTATTAGACATTTTTATTAAATTTAAATGATGTTAATCATTTGATCACTTAAAGTGTTAAACCTACCTACAGTGCTTTTCTCTGGAAGTGGAGGAATAAAGATGCCTTGATACTTCTCAAATAGACGATCACGTAACCAAACAAAATCACTATAACGTCGAATATTAATCTTCTCTGTCCCTTCTTCATTCTCAGGTAGATTCATCTTCATAAAATATCACAGTAACAAACTTTTATTAATCATTTTGATTAAAAAAACATGAAGAATAATCAATGTTTATAAGTGAATTTGAAAATTATGCAATTACATAGTAAATAAAATAACCTTGGTGATGACTTTGTATGATATATAAGCTTGAACGCCATTGCCCATCTTAGCGGGATCAGTTATTGTTACGGATAAATATGGTCCTTGTGAAGATGATTCATTGATCTGCTGCATTTTTTCCTATATTTTCAGCAAAATTGATCGGTTAATAAATGGCTATATGATGCGTTTATATTATATGTAATTTAGATCTATTAACATTATTATGTGAACGACCTGAGGGCGTCGAAAATAGGAGTGGACGGAACGCTAAAGAGCGCCGGCGATAGGCGGATTACGGTGGTGGATTGTGACGGAGTGAGAGTGATGGCCAGGTATTTTTTTGGTGATTGACGATTACTCTGCTAAGCTACCCCGGTGCCACGTTGGACTCCTAATGAATGTTTATAAATTTTCTTTTTTGGTAAATGCCTCTCTCATTGATCCCTTATCTTTGCCTTATATGACTGTTTCCCCCTAGTATTTTTTCAACTTTATATTTTCTTTCATAGAACCAGACACATACATATACATGTTTTCTACATGGCAAAACTAAAGATTTATACACAAATTTGTTAGAGATATGGCATAATTTTTATTTGTAAGGTTCTTACTCGGGGTGGAAATCGGATCCGAAATTTTTGATTTTCAACTTTTCCGATCAGAAAAATCCGATTTCGGAACAGATTTTTAAGGTTGCGAAATCCCGAAGTTCTGAGTTCCGATTTTTCCGAAAAAATCGGATCGGAATTGGAACTAAATATAAATTTTCGAAATTTCCGAGTTTTCCGATCCGATTTTATTTCCGAATTATATTTCCGATCCGATTTTATTTCTGAATTATAAATTATATTTCAAAATAATATTGAATGGAGTATTTAAAACATGAAAGTGAATGACCTGTTTTTTTGGTACTTGAAACATATAATATTGCAGGATCATTCCGAGACATTTTTGCAATATTTGTTTTTTCATGTAATTGGAGAAAAGTGACAGTGGTTTAGCTTTGTTTTTTTTAACTACTGTTATTTTGTTACTTCATGGTTTAGTTTTTAACTACCGTTACTCTTCGTGTACGTTTTATAAGTTTAGTTTTTTACTAGTGTTACTCTTCGTGTAAGTTTCAAACTACTATTCCGATTTATAACACTTAGTTCCACAATTTTCGAGCCAAAAGTTCCGAAATTCCAACCCAAATTTCCGAATTTTCTGAACCAAAAGTTCTGAAATTTCCGAATTTCCGGTAAATTCTGAAATTCCGAATTAGGAATTGTTTTTCCCAGTTCCGAAAAATTGGATAGGAATTGGAATGGAAAAAATCTATTCCGAAATAAATTGAATTTTTTTCCAAAATACCTTTTTTCTGAGTTGTTCCTTCCGATTTCCACCCCTAGTTCTGACCCATTAGATTATGATATGGCCTAATTCTTATTTGTAAGGTACCGACCCATTAGATTATGAGCATTGCTATATATCATCCCTATTTGTTATACCCTTATTTCACCTCCTATGTGTCACCCTATGTGACATTAAACAAAAGAGAGAGAAAATAATTAATTAGGAAAAAAAACGATTTGATTGGTTCTTAAAACCTCCAAATAGGAGGTGATATAAAGGTGAAGCAAAAATGAGTGATATATATCTTTACTCTTAGATTATTTACCCTAATTTCCTGACTTTCCTATATATACACATGTAGTGTGTATTATTATTTACACTTATTAGAATATAACTCTCCTTGTAATCTCTCTTTCATTATAGTAAAACTCTCTTCTCTTCCCGTGGTTTTTTCACTACTTGGGTTTCCACGTAAATCTTGTGTCAATAACTTACTTGTGTGCTATATTCATTCGATCTTATTCTATCAAATTGGTATTAGAGTTTAGGCTTATATTGCACAACAAGTATCGTATTTTTCTAGACAATAATCGAGGACTCAAAAGCTATCAGAGATTCATTAAACCCTAAATATTTGTTTTTTCATTTATCCCTATTCTTTTTCCTTCAAATTTTCTGAAACATCGATTTTTTGCTTCTAGTTGGACTTTAATTTCAAAAACTTATTGAATCAAAGTTGTGCTTGTAGACTGCGTAGTTTCCCATTTGATTAGAGTTATGTATTTAAATCTAAAGATATATTCTCGGCCCTCTACTCAGTAAGATATACAACATGTTTAAGGTTGACCTGGTTGTCTAGTTGTCCTCCCTGATGCACCTTAATGCCCCTTAATATCACCAACTAATAAAATGACGATATGACTTGGATACAACACCCCTTGATAGGTTGAGGACCACAAAATTCATGGATTCATTCCTAAATAATGGATGTCAATAAGTAAAATTTATGTATTATGTTCCCACATTGATACTTCTTCAGTGCAGCTCTCGTAGTTAATTTCCACTTTATGAAAAATGGATCTGATAAGGCACATCAAATATTGTGTGCTCATGCTTACATAAGATCTTGATGGATTTCGACATCTACACACTTAGACAAAACAATACACAAAGACAATGTGTTGAAAATTAGTTTATTAGTTTTGGTTAGATTTTTATTAAGTTAAAATAAGCTAGGGTAGTTTAAAAAACATTCTAATGGGGAACATTATTCAATTAAATATCATTCAATATCCTACTATAATTCGAGAGATCAATACAATCTATCAACTTGGATATCATTTAGCATACTATATACTTGTTTAAGATACAAAATCAAGAATTTCTAGAATAATAACCATATCTACATAAACATGACTATTCAATTAAGTTTTCAATATTTGAGTATAATCTAAACAAGTTAAATATGCACAAAAATATATGTAAAAGCATGCTAAGAACACTATAAACCCTATATGTAAAAGCTTGCTAAGAACACTATAAACCTATATCTAAAATATAGAATCAAAATAAATATTTTTGTTTAAGAATCCTAAAAAAAAGTTATTCAAAATTTCATAAAAACAAACCTCTAAATCTACATTTTAATGAAAAAAATTACCATATTATGTAGAAGAAGTTCAGGGCTACTTGTGAATACAAAAGTTTATTGTTTCACGTAAGATTTAAATGGTAAGATTTTCGTAGATGTTTTTTATGGCCCTCTCAAAACTGATAACCAAACTTAGAATTAGTTTACATCAAGATAACAAAATAAATTAAAATAACAATCATCAACAACAAATGCTTTTATTATCACACCAAATCTGAAAGATCAAATTATAACCACTATCCTAGAAACACGGTCTAAGTAATAAAAAAGTAGTTGTACGGATAATTCATTCTTAGTTAGTTGTCATTGACATTGTGTCTGTCTGAGTTGTTGAGTTACATCAGTTCGAGTTTAAGTTGAAGCAAAAATAGATAATCATGGCAGTTCTTGGCTAAAATAGTTATAATGGTGGTCGGAGGCGGATAATTTGCATGATGTATGCGAGAGAGAGGATGGCGATAGAAAGAGAAAGACGAAAGATTGAGAAATACTAGTAAATTATGGTTATATAAATAAATTAAAATTAAAAAAATTAGGGATTTATCTTTTATTTTATATTTACACTATTAAAATATTAGTTTTAAATATTAAAATTATTTGATCTTTATATTTTTAATTTATGATTATTTGAAAATAACCTCTTAGACTTATCAACTAATTTATTGACTTCCTCTTGACTTTTGTCTTGCTTTTCATATTTATTTCTTAAATTTTAGATAATTTGTATATCTGCTAAATTCCAAGAAACTGTCCCGGTTCATGCTCTCACAACCATATCGATTTTTTCTTAATTGTACCCTTTTGCGTATATTTTCAGAATACTTATACCATTAAAGAAAAAAGTCAGCAATTTCCTTGGTAAACGCGATTGGCCTTAATTAGAAAAGATGATTATCTTGAACTTGTTCCCTTTAAGGGATAAGGATGCATTTACGGCCAAGGGTGTCCCATCTAAAGAAAAAGGTAAAAAGAAAAGAGTCTGACCATGACAAATGACTTGGTGGGGTCCACAACTTGGACTTTCACTCAACACTCACCAAATTAATTTCTCATAGATCATCTCAACCGTTGATTAATTTCTAGGTCCCGCAAGTTACATTTCGAACCGTAGATTAAAAAATGGTCATAGGTACCATTATTAACTCAGAGCTACTATTGATGACGAGGCATAATTACTTATATTGTGTGTGTATATATATAAAGTGCAGGAGAAGTGATATTCATCTAATCTGGTAAGCTATTTATCATTTTATTCATTACCCTCTCGTACTTATGGACCGAAACGGTGTCGTTAGCTTCCGTCATCGTCAATCTCCTTCCGCCGATCGTTTTCTCGACGTTTTCTCTCCTCCGCCGTCTGATAATTTGCTAAGCGGAACTCCTAAGTCTCCTTCCCCTGGCGTTGAGCTTAACGAACACGACGTGTTCTGGACCGGAGAACACTCGTCTGAGACTGATCGGCGTTCCAATTCTTCATCCAAAATCAATCTCCGTCAGTCCTTTTTGCAGAAGGAGAAGTTCGGTATACTTGCCGCATTACCAGAGGATCGTCGGAAAATGGACCGATCAGTTCTTTACCGGAAGACTTCGATCATTTCATCATCTCCTCCGGTTACTGTTTCATCATCGCCTTTGGTGCCGCGTGCGATTCCGAAACCACCGACTGAGAGAGACTCAGGCAGTAACAACAATATCAACGCTTCGCAGTCTATGCCAGTGAGGAACTTCCAAAACTCAGCTCCGATGAGGATTCCGATGATGCCGAGAAAGCTTCCGATGAAAGGAGACCTTGCTGACGTGGACATTGAAGATGATGGTGACGATGAGATGCTTCCACCACATGAACTTATTGCTCGAGGATCAGGTAATTCTTCAAAGACAACTTTCTCGATGCTTGAAGGTGTTGGAAGAACACTCAAAGGGAGAGATCTTCGTCAAGTTCGCAATGCTGTGATGCGTCAAACAGGTTTCCTTGATTAAGATTTGAATCTTGATCATGTTTCTCTTTCAATTGTTCGATTGAGAAATTAACTTTCTTTGCTAGTTAAGAGTAGCAAATAGTGACTGATATATGTCTATACATTTTCTGAAGTCTAAATTTTACTTTGATTTGGGTTTTGGATCAAATTGCTGGTATGGTTAATTGCAGATGTGTTAATTTGATGCGATAATTTTGATCTAATTGTTACCTCAATTTGATGATTTCCTTTTCTACTGGTACAATTTCGCCCAATTTTATGTGATTTCTATACAAAATTTTACCTTTTTATTGAATTGCAAGTCCTAAATCATTGAAGAGATGCAGATAAATCGTTGTTTATTCGATTTAATTAGACAATTTGTCTCGCTCTAATGGCTTTGATTTGTTTCCCTTTATTTTCAATCAAAATGACACATTTCCTGTCTAGTTAAGATTATCCTGTGTTCCGGGTTTTAGTATTTCCGAGTCACTAGAACACACTGAGTTGTTAAGAGAGATAAACCCAAAGGGTTATGTCATTTCGATAGATAAAAGCTTGGAGGTGGTGTCACATAAGTCCATATTCAGTAATGGGATCCTATGACATGTGATGTGGGGCTTAAGAAAATACTATTTCAAAAATGGGATCATATCTGTCACACTTTTTCAGGTTGTTTTGGTTTGTTTGGAATGAGTTTTTTTCTTTTATTTGGAAGTCAATGGTTTTCTTTATATTAACATAATAAAGTAGTAAAAACTATCACAAGGATTGGACAATTTGGACAATCCTGTAGGTCGAGACCTATAGTACATAGAACCATCATAGAAATATAGTGGTATCGACATTAATCGGGGAATGGAATATAACTATAAAAGACTAAAACCAATGCAATAAACAAAACACAGAGACGAAACTAAAAAAACTACCTTAGCAAACCAATTGGGCCCGTAGATGAAGAAGTGGCCCCAAATGAAGCACCCCCAACAAAACAAAACCACCCTCAACAACTAAGAAAGGAGACAAATCATGGACATCGAAAATAATTGCTGAAATGGGAAATTTACTAATTTAGGCTTAAAACCAATACAAAACACAAACATCGAAACAAACAAAAAGCCTTAGGAACTGACTAGGCCCATTGGATGAAATAGTGACCCCGGATACGATGAAACAATCCTAACGTCATGAAACTACCTGCAAAGATGAGAAGAAAAACAAATCATGAAGTATCGAAAATAATCGCCGTATATGGAATATAACTATAAAGGGCTCAAAACCAATACAAAATATAAACAACGAAACAAACGAAAGTCATTAGCAACTGATTAGGTGCATTGGGTGAAATAGTGACCCCAGATTCGGTGAGACAACCCAAACGTCACGAAACCACCTGCAACAATGAGGAAAGAAACAAATCACGAAGTATCGAAAATAATCGTAATAGGAATATAACTATAAAAGGCTTAAAACCAATAACAAACACAAACAATGAAACAAACAAAAAGCCTTAGCAACCGACAGGCCCATTGGATGAAATAGTGACCCTGGATGTGGTGAAACAACCCTAACATCACGAAACCACCTGCAACGATGAGGAAGGAAACAAATCATAAAGTATCGATGGAAGAGCCAGCAAATCATTATCATGAAACCAAGAAAACAACAAACAACCCGTTAAAGTTGACCCCAACTTCCAAGATCACTATAAAAAACAATCCAAAGAACCTTAAAACATGGCCCAAATTCGAAACCAACCACCAATGCCTCAAACGATTGGATGAAAAAGGTGATCTGAGATGCGGTGTAACAACTCCAACGTCACGAAACCACCTCTGCAACGACGAGGAAGGAAACAAATCATGAATTATCGATGGAAGAGCCAGCAAATCACTTGTCTTGAAACCAAGAAAACAACAAACAAGCCACCAAAGTTGACCCCAAACCCCAAGTTCTTTTTCGAAAACAATCCAAAGTACCTTACAACATGGCCCAAATTTGAAACCAGCCACCAATGCTTTAAACGAAGCGCTCAACTGATTAAGTAGGCTGACCACCAAAACCCCATGATAAGTAGACTAACCATGCACTATCATATAAGAGTATCAGACTGAATTTTGTCAAGTTTAGGACATAATATACATATATTAAATAATGTTAAGTCAAGAAGATGATAAAAGAGGGAAGTACTAAGACATCAAACTTGTTTAAAAAAATATAGTCATGCAACTAATGAAGTCATATAAAATGAAGAGGAGAACACAATATTCTTATTTATTTTGCACACTCAAAACTCTTTATAGATGATATCTTAGCTTAATATTATTAGTTTGAATGAAGATTAACATATACTAGTTTTAAAATTAAATAATTTGTTTGTCTTATGTACTTGTACAACTTCTCCTTTTAATAATAAAAAAGATCTTCTTATATCATTTATCACAAAATGTACCATTTTATTCTTTTTAGGCAAAATTTGTCTAAAAATTACCATAAATTATTATTGAATTATTATTTTAATTATATAAATTATTTTAATGTTTGTTTAAATCCATAAATTTTTGAAAATTAAATTTACCTCCTAAGAAATTATTTATTCTCATATTCCCACCTGCCTTCAACTTATTCCATAAGTTTATTTATTTTTTTAAAACTAATTTTTAAATTTTTAAATTTTTCACACATATCCCCACCTGCCTCCAACTTATTTCATAAGTTAGAAAAGAAAAGAAAAGAAAATTAACTTCGCAAAACTTTTAATTTTTACACACCTCTCCAGCTATCTCCAACTCATCCCATAAGTTTTAAATAATCAAAATTAATTCTTACAGTTTTTTTAAATATTTTTCACACACCTACCCACCTACCTTCAACTTATTATCTTCACACACATACACCCACACCATGCCTGCCTTTCTCAAGCATTCATAATCACCACCATCATTATTATTGATAATTTTTTCCAATAGTGATCATGGATCCTACAATACTCACATGGCAACCCCCTACCCCCCTCCCCAACAAATACTTTTTGCAAGTCCTATACAGGGGGTGTATAAGATACTTGAATAATTTTATTTAATTAAATACTTAATCAAGAAAAAATATTAGTTGAAAATATAATCAGTTTCATTGAAAAATCTCTAAAGAGTTATGCACTAAGATTCAAGACAAGTTTGTTAAATAATATAAAAGTTATTTGAACATAAAAATAATCTAAACAATTACAATATTAGTTCAAAAATTTCTATTAGACAATTTATTAAATACGAGGGGCCCATGTAATGGGATAGATTGCGGTTTTATAAATACACTAAAAAAGCATATAAAACAATAGTACAAAGTAAAGATAGAAAATATACAATCGTTTTTAGTGGTATGAACTCCTGAGAGCCTAATCCATCACTGAAGATATCCACCTTAGGATTCTAACTTTCTTTCACTGAAATTCTCATTTTTCTTAACAGTTAAAACAAACAGATACAATGAGGTTTATACTGGGCAAAACCACGATTTTTCCGAGCTCAATTGTTGATAGAGCATGAAAATCACGCTACCACCAGTTAGAAAACCACACTCAACCTAAGGATAAGAACAAAATCGAAATGCATCAGTTATGCATATGTGTAGGCAGAAGAAGAGGAGAGAAAGGAATATCAAATTATACGCAAATAGGAGTAGATAATTCTGTTGTGAGAGAAGGGAATTTATTTCTATTGTGTTAGAGATTATTTTCCTTTGATATTAACCTTGTAGACAAGCATACTAAGTGATACTTTTTGAAAATATTTTAATACCAAAGTTTGTATAGAAAAGAATTTTCCATGGCATCAACTGGTGCTTGATTCCCATATTACACATTTCATATCTAGTTCAAAATAACCATGTGTTTCTGTTTTAGTATTTCTGAGTCACTTGAACATTGAGTGGCTAAGAAAGGGTAAATTATTTAAGTTTGGAGTGGAACTGTGCTAGGCATACATTGTGGCATATGTTCACCTGAGAAGAAAGATAAACCCAAGGCTCGTATCATTTTGATTGATAAAATATCGCAAATGAATCATAAGTCCATATTTATAAATGTTGTCTAACTAAGCCTTCTTGAACGAACATTGTGGTCTTCCAAGTGATACCATGTGCTTGTAGTTTACTTATCTCTGTATTTTGACATAATGTAAATGTGTGTCACCCTATGTATTGCAAACATCACAAAGTATGCACATACAACATGTTGCTCTAGTCATTTTTTGTAGAAACTTTCTTCGGATGTTGTTTGTGATATCTCACACCCAAAGTATGGTGGATGATGGAGCTTGTGCCTGAATGAGGGGATGAGAGAGGGGAAAGGGGGAATTATGCATTTCCAAATGTATATAAAGCTGATTTTGACATGTGAGTCTTAAAGCACCAATTCAAATGGGATCATCTGTTGCATCGATTGAAAACCTTTTGCAATTGATAAATATATATAGATGTTTGACAAGACATCAATTTCAAGGATCCTTGCCGAGGTTGATGCAAATGAGATCCCATCCATAACTTAGAGATTATCATGCCAAATGGTAAGACACCTGATAGAGAAATAAGGTATGAAAGCTAACCCTTTTTTTGCACTAAGTGTAAGGAAAGTGACCATGTTGAGAATAAATGTTTTTATATGAAAGATACAAATATGAAATTTGGCGGTGGCTCCAAAAACATTGTGTCCCCAGCTGCTAGTTGCCTAGAAAAACAAGAACAAATATGAGTTTGTGTTAAGAGAAGATCGAGAACCAAGATGAATCGATCAAAATCTGCAGTTCAAAAATGGGGTTTCGATTTGGTTAGAAACGCGTGCCCGAAATTCGACTGTATAGAAACAAAAATTCTTGGAAAAGGTGATTCATTGGGTCCAAGAACGACACTCACCGCCATTATCATCATATTTGAGGTCTTAGACAGTGAAGAGGTTAAGAAAGACAAGCATGTGAAAAACAAAGTGCTTAAACTTGTGACAACCGAGACACCTCCAACCAAGACAATTCATTCTTTGCCACCGATGAGCCTCACGCCATTGCGAGATGCGAGAGAAGTACCAAAGCGCTCACAATAATGGGATAATTGGTGATACACAAACCCAACAATTGTGTGTTGGAAAATCAGAAATTGAGGTAAGACCGAATTAGAGGCCACGAGGTAAGAGTGAGAACAATAAAGAAAATTTGCCCGAGGTAATTACCAAAAAACCTAAGTGTAAGAAGGAGAACAAGCCCGCCACTAAGGGAAAGGTAAAGGGAGGTAAAAAATTTACTTTACAATGATTATTACATATTGGAATACAAAGAGTTTCTCTACCCCCTGAAAGAAAGATGAGGTTGTTTCTCTTATCCGTAGAAAAAATGTGGATGTCATTCGCATCCTCAAAACACATACAACCGAGGATAAATCAAAAGTTTATCAATAAAGGACTTTTTGTTTGAAAGTTTTTTTGATAATTTTGATTAATATAAAGAAGGAAGGATTTGCATAATCCATAATCTTAACAAAGTGAAGCTAAAAATTAGTCATAACACCCCCAAACTATGTATTTGCATAGTTGAGTGTAAGGTTACCTTTTGTCGCATATACACTAACTTTGTGTATGTCTTTAATCCCAAGGGACCGTAGACTCAATTTTAGATAGAATTAAGGAACTATGATTGCACATTTGTGAATCATGATTGATCTTAGGTGACTTCAATAACGTTTTTCATTTCGATGAGAAAGCAAATGGAACCTAAGTTACACCAATCGAGATTTATAAGTTTGCGGAGTGTTGCATGAATATTGACCTATCTGATTTACCTTGGACGGGTCGTTGTTTGGATCTTGAACTATCCAATTTATCTTGGACGCGTCAACATTTCACCTTGCAATATTTTCTTTTTGTTGATCAATAATTTATTTATTAGTAAATAGTAGTGTTCTGATTGTATAGGTTATACTCCCTCCGTGCAATAATGTTTGTCAAAATTTCTAAAAGTAGATGTCAACAAAAGATTGTCCATTTAAAATACCAAGGAATCTTTTTACATTTTCTACCAATTTTATCCTTATATAATATTCAAAACTTGTCATCATTAAATTCATTTACTTAGTTAATTAAGGGTAGTTTAGTAGTTGAACAGAAAAAAAAGATAGTTTAATAAAAATAGAAGAAATTAATAGTTTTTTAATCTACGTGAAAAAAAGAGTATAGCAAATATTGATAGACGGAAAGAGGATTACAATTTTTATAATGTAATTATTTGTATTAAACTTTAATAGTTTACTTACCAAATCATTTTGGTACAATGTTAAAACGTATGGCGTGAGATAGATAGTTGGCCTAGTGGTTAGGCTACTCCGCAGAGACCAAGAGGTCCTGGGATCGAATCTCATTGGAGTCGAAATGACTCCGAGCCCAAAGTGGCTCTCTCATGTACTCAAAAAAAATAAAACGTATGGCGTGTATGCAACCCAAACATTAGTAGGCTTATAAAAATTTAAAATGGTTAAAGTTACGAAGTCGTTTTTACTTTTGTAAAGTTTGAGTGGTCTAAAGATATATTTTAATGGTTTTATGGGCTTGTTTGTAAGTGTTTATTTTAGAATAAAAGTTTTTTAGAATAAAATTTAAAATTTTGAAAAATTATAAAAAATAATTTTAAAATCTAAAATCATTTTAAATGTTTTTTTTGAAAGTACTATTGATATTTCTTCTAAAAATGTTTTTCAGGATAAAAATATTATTAGTGTGCTTTAAAAAAACACTTCCAATCAGGCACTAAGTTCACCACTTAGATGGAAAATATTTTTATCTAAGTTATAATCGAGGGAAAAAGATTGAATAATGAAATAATTAATTCCCGTGTTTTTTTTTTACATGGGTGTCCGGGTCAACTTTCGCGTAAGTTGCTCATATTAAGAAAGAAGATTCGAACCCTATACCTCTTGGTTTATCCCCTTTAAAGTCTAAAGAAATATTAAGACTCTGTCCAGTTGAACTACCCCAACTAGTTAATATCTATGTTTTTTTAGTACTATGTGGTGAAGCTTGTTCCCCACTCTACTTTTTTCTAGTTTAATAAACTAAACTATAAAGTATCTTTTGTGATAAAAAAGAAAAAAAAATTCTCTCATTTCATATTTACTTTGATATACACTGATTACTCAATATATAAGTTGTTCATCCTTTTGCAATATTTGTAATAGATCTAAGCTATGTTATATGTCTCCGGCTTTTTGATGATTGAAATGGATTTGATTAACGCCATGACTCTCGCAACTCCGCAAAATGAATCTTTGAAATCGGACGCACTCGAATTAAGACTATAAAGTGAACCTTCGAAATCGGGACATACATGCACATTTTCAGGTGACAGAAAATATATCGTAAAGTAAACACGTGTTTGGATTGGTTTTGTGTCATAGTTTGGGAATGTATCACCTATGATGATCTCCATAATGGTCTTTTAGAGGTTTTTTTCGAGATAGGATCCAAAACTTCAACTTGCCTATATATAGCAAGAGCTTCTTCCATTTTTAGATTCAACGCTTCAACTCTCTTCTGCCAAGTAGGATGCGAAGAATAACCCTCCTCTGGTGGATCTTCCACCACTCTCTCCATCTTCTCGTAAAACTTTGGAGCTACTTGAGGATCATAACCCGCATAGGCCATTAAAAGTAGCCCTATATAATCAGCTTCTAACTCATACCTACTTTTAAATAACCAAGTTAGAACCAACTCAAACATAAATCACAACCACCCTAAATGCAAACTCTCCCTAATCGTTTCTAGTTAATTGCAATATCACATACGAATATAACCAGAATAAAATAAAGAAGTCAAAATAGTCAAACCATGGAATTTATTTACCTTTGTAACCTTTTGTTTAAAAATGCAAGCTTATGAGACTTAGGAAGTATTGACGACACAACGACCCATCTTAAATCTTCAATAGAATGTTGTGCCACAATATGTCCAACCTATAATGAAAACTTATTATAGTGTAATTAACTCAACTTAATTTAATATAAGGACCTATTCTATAATTTGGAAAATTACATGCATACGTAGAAGAAAAAACAAATTTGGAGAAAGCATTTCATCACATACCTCATGTGCAATCACAGTTGCCACCTCAGCATCTGATTCGCAAAGTTCAAGCAACCCAGAGGACATTATAATCAACCCAGAAAAATTGGAGTACGCTTCAAAACTTACGTCATTAACCACTAAAACCTCCCATTTCAACCACTCAAGAGGATCAGGGTCATTCTTCTTCGACTTCAACCCTCTTTCGAACCCCGTGAATATATTTTTTGCTATTAACCCAACCCTTACACATACAGGGTGTGTTGCAGGTAATATTTCATGATTAGGATCCGGTTTTACTTTTATCCGTTTTAGTATAGTATATATTGGAGTGATAGACAAACGGGTCCTTTTTGAAAAGGGTATGGTCTCTAAACTCAGAAGATAGAAGGTAAAACCCCCATAGCCTACAGTTAAAACAACGATAGAGCCTATCAGGAATTTGAGTAGACTTTTATGAGCAGATTGATATAGTGTTGCTCCATTTTTAGCAAAAGTGATGAACTGGTGTTGTTTATTGAAGTTGGACGGAAATGCATGTTGATTATTGGTTAAAAAAGATGAAGAGTGTTTGAGATTAGTGTAGTAATGATGATGGGTGGTTATTTGAATTGGGTTTTTGGATATGAACTGCTTTGAGACTGAGGTGAGATTAGGGAGAGCATACCATCCTATATCCATGGTGGTGGTGGTGCTAGTGGTGGTGGTGCTAGTGGTTGTATTAGTATGTACGTACGTCGACGTGTAAATATTCTATCTCCTTGAGATGGCGGAATCGAATGTAGCTTTTATTCCTAATTTTCATGAGGCTATTACCCTGTTGATTGTATTGGTCAACAATGACCCTCATGTTTTGTAAATTGTTTCCTGTAATTGTATTTCGAATTGTTTCTTTTCAAGTCTGGTGCAATTTCTTTTTGTTCGAAAGAAAATTTGGAAATGAAACTATTAACTATCTAATTCTCTTGGAAATTGTCGTATAAAATGGTAGAGGCTAATTAGAAAGGTTGCAAATAGGGATCGCAACTGATGGGATTATTGCAAAAAAATCAAAACTCGTGTCTATAACCATTTAATTTATCAAAAACCAAATCTTAACTGATTTAGCTGTCGGATTTACTTTTCAAAATCATAACTAAATTATTCGGATTCGGTTTTTTAGCGGTTTTTTGGATTTTAACCATAACCACGGTATAACTTTATAAATATATTTAAAAAAATTAAAACAAGATCCCGAATACAAGAAAAATCTTTAAAATATATAAAATATTATGTTAATCCTTGATTAAATAACATATTTGTTACTCTTTTTGTTAAATTTAATATTTAGATTTTAGTTTTGAGATATAAAAATACTTTTTTCATTTATATTATCATAAAATATACAAAAATAAATGATAATAAACGGATTTTTTGTTATTCGGTTTTATTTTTATCTAAAATTATAACCTAACGGATTTAACCATCGGTTACACTTAATCAAAACCATAACCTAACGGTATTATCCATGGTTGCATAATCAGTTTTTAATCAGTTTGGATTTTTATCGGTTTCGGTTTTAAACCATAACCATTGCCATCCCTAGATGTAAAAGAGGTTAATGGTCAAATAAAGCGTCTATAAATTTTTATTCTATAAAGCGTCATTTTTGTATAAGCTTTCTTCGGATGACGTTTGTGACATCTCAAACCCAAAGTATGGTAGATGATAGAGCTTGTGCATGAATGAGGGGATGAGAGAGGGGGAAGGGGAGAATTGTGCATTTCCAAATGAATCTATAGATGATGTTGACATTTGAGGCTTAAAGCACCAATTCAAAATGGGATCATTTGTTGCATCGATCAAAAACCCTTTTGCAATTGATGAAAATATATAGTTGCTTGACATGACATCAATTTGAAGGATCTTTGTCGAGGTTGATGCAAATAAGAATCACATCCATAACTTGGAGATATCATGCCAAATGGTAAGACATCTAGTAGAGAAATAAGGTATGAAAGCTACCCCTCCCCCTTATCTCGGCGAGCTCCATGGACTCCGTTCGTGGTCGCATCTAGATCGAGCCTCTACAGCAACACCACTACAGCTCCACAGCAACCACGAGCTCTTCTTCTCCAACATTCTCCTCCGGCGAGCTCTTTTTCTCCATCGTTCAAGCTTCACCACCGATTTTTGCTTCCTAGGGTTCCGCCATGGCTGCTAGGGTTCGGGATCTGTTCGAAGCTTCAAGCACAGATCAAGCTTCACCACCGATTTGCAGCAACGAAGCCGTTCGAAGCCATGGCTGCTCAAGGCGAGATCTGTTCGAACCTCCACCATAGCCGTTCGAACCTCTGCTCACTGCTCGGCTAAGACCAGGGCAGCACCACCGAGATAGAGAGGCGCCGGAGCTCGAGAGAGATAGGTGGGTCTACTGGAAAACAGCTGTTGGTGGTGGTGCTTTGGTGGAGTTTTATGAGGGAGGAGGGAGGAAGGAGGTGGTGGTGCAGATCGGCGGTGGTGGTGGTCATTTAGGTGGTGTCGGTGGTTGTTGAGAAGAGAGAGGAGAGAGAAGCAGTGAGGTGAGGTATTGAATTTAGAACGTGAATGAAATTAGAAATGGAATAATTAGTATATATAGGTATAGAAAAAACAAAAGAGGGGTAGTCTAGTAATTGGGGTTTTGAGGTTCATGTGTTAAAAAGTTTCTGAGGTCTTTAGTAAGAAGAGGCTCTAGGTGGGGGTGCCAACTCGAAGAGGGAGGTGTGGTCAAGACCCTAAGTGTTATTTTCTCTTAATTAATATATTTTTACAAATTAGCCAATCCCTATTGGACGAAAGTAACATCAAAGAAGGTTTGCTGATAGGAGAAGAAGAATGATTCTCCAAAGGCTTAAAAAAGAGGCTCTAGGCTTTTTTTTAGCAACTCCATCAGCATTCATGATTTTGGATCTCTTAACAAAAGAGATTTTCAAGTCATACGAAACCTTACAATTTCTAAACTTCTTAACTAACACTCTAACAGTACTAGTTTGGAAACTTAAGTTGTTGCAAACAATTTTCACAAAGTCTAAAATAAAAGCACAAGCTGCATTCTTTCCTTTCTTTCCTCTATCCTCTGCTTTGGCATCCGAATTGACTTTCAGATTCTCAGCATAGTCTTCTACCATTCTTCCTGCCTCATGATCTGTAAAAACAAAACAGTGAGCATAAAGGTAGAAAATACTAACTCATGTCTTAACAAGATAATCAAGCCCTGCACCAATGTAAATAATTAATGCAACAAAACAAATTAATTTGATCAAATCCAACTTACAGCAACACAAAACTGCATTTATCCTTTAAGTTAGAGGAATACTCTAATTTCAATATGTTCCAAATCAATCCGGACTTGCTTTTAATAACTGTACCTAAGTGTGAAGGAAGGTTAAAACAATATCTTTGTTTAGCCAAAAACATAAAAAATTTAGCCCAAGAAAACGAAGTCAAATGAGCGCAACTAAGTCCAGAAAATCTGAATCTTTGAATTGGGTTAGCACCATAGTTAACAGTACAGAAAATTTCTTCAAAAGTTTCGTTTGTAAATTCTAAGCAATTGGGTTTAAAAACCAACTTAACCAAGTAAATATTAGTGTCGTTAGACTCTTTATTCACTTCACAAAACATTATCTTATGAATAGAAATAGCTAATAAGTTTTTAATAACCAAACTCATCTGCTCTTTCTGAATCATATTAATACAATAGAACAAAGTCCAGGGATGTACCCGTCTAGACAGTAATGCTTTTACACATGCATTCTGCAGCCTAAACCTTTCAGCGAGTTGATGTAAACAACCATCAAGAGACAAATTACTAACAGATTTCAAAAATTAAAGTTTTATCCTTATTTTTGAAATTTAAAAACGTATCTACTAAGTAATAAATACTACCAGGCATTAATACAAAGAAATTCGAAATCTCACCAAAGGCCCATAAGGCCTGTATTTCGATTTTGGATTGTATTACTTGCAAGACTGCATCTGCACTTCGAGATCCATATCTGCTCTGGGTCGACAGCATGAAGAAACAGGTGTCTCTGCTTCTTCGATGTATGGGCTTGGAGCCGCTGTTGTTCCCTGATTTGGGTTGTGATCGGCCGGCCAAGGTTTGAAAGGGCCTAAGAAGATGGTCCATCGGCATAGGGCTTGTGTTGTGCTAGGCGATAGTTGTTATGGGGCTTGTATTGGGTTTGGACAGCCGTTTTTGGTCAAGGCTGTGAAAGGGATGGCAGCGGTAAATGATCGGCGGCCTGGCTGGAGAAGCTTAGTGACGGAGAAGGAGGTGGGGACTCGATGAAACGAAAAAAGGGGTTTGGATGGTTCAGTGGTGGAAATAGAGGATCGGTAGGGACTGAGGTAGTTTGGTGGTAGAAGTGGAGGACCGGTGGCTTGGTGGGGTGAAGGAGATGACAGGGCTGTGAGGATGGTTGGGTTGGTAGGCTGGCCGTCTGTGGAGGTCAACGGAGGTGGAGGTTAGTTTTTTTTTGAAAAATGTGCCACGGAGCACATTTTGCCTTTCCGATAATCAATTAGATTAACCAAAACAGTCTAATAACACCTTTTGAAAAGCTAACCCACTTTGTAATTTAGTTACTATAAAGTCTCGTTTGTGTTAAAAAAAAAAAGCTCTCTCTCATTTCATATTTACTTTGATATAATCTGATCAATATATAAGTTTGTTCATCCTTTTGTAATTTTTACCAATTTCTGTAATAGATCTAAACTATCTTATATATTTTAGGCTTTTTGATGATTGAAATCGATTTGAATAATGACATAACTCTCGCAACTCCGCAAAAAGAACCTTTGAAATCAAAGACACTCGAATTGAGACTGTAAAGCGAACCTTCGAAATCAGACGCACTCAAATTGAGACTATAAAGTAGATATTGGACATACGAGCACATTTTCAGGTGACAGAAAATATATCGTAAAGTAAACACGTGTTTGGATTGGATTCGTGTCATAGTTTGGGGATACAATGATCCCCATAATGCTCTTTAGATATTTTTTACAAGATGGGATCCTGTACTTCAACTTCCCTATATATAGCAAGGGCTTCTTCCATTTTGAGATTCATAGCTTTAACTCTCTTCTGGAAAGTAGGATGTGAAGAAGAATCCTTTGGTAGATCTTCTACCAGTTTCTCCAGTTTCTCCAGTTTCTCCATGTTCTCGTAAAGCTTTAAAGCTACTCGAGGATCATAACCCGCATATGCCATTAAAAGTAGCCCAATGTAATCTGCTTCAAACTCATACCTAATTTTGAATATACAAGTTAGAAAAACCAACTCAAAAATATATTACAACCACCCAAAATGCAAATTCTCCAAAATCATTTTTTAGTTAATTGCAAATTCGCATACAAAATTACAAATATAATCAGAATAAAATAAACTAAAGTTAAATAGTAAAACCATGAAATTTATTTACCTTCGTAACATTTTGTTTAAAAATGCAAGCTTAAGAGACTTGGGAAGTATCGATGACACAAAAATAGTATGTCGAGCCAAAATATGTCCAAACTATAATAAAAAAAATAAAGAAAAATTAGTAATATTCAACTTATAGTGTAATTAACTCAAATTAATTAAATATAGGGACCTATTTAATCAACCAATGAGCGGACAATATGGGTCGAAGCTTCAAGTAACGAAAAATCAAACTCATACAAAGAATGGTAATTAAGTAGAAGAATACACAAATTTGAACAAAGCGTTTCATTACATACCTCATGTGCAATCACAGTCGCAACCTCAGCATCTGATTTGCAAAGTTGAAGCAACACAGAGGACATTATAATCAACCCATAAGAATCGGTAGACGCTTCAAAACTGGAGTCATTAACCACTAAAACCTTCCATTTCAACCACTCAAAAGGATCAAGGTCATTCTTCTTCAACCCTCTTTCTAACCCCGTGAATATATTTTTTGCTATCAACCCAACCCTTACACATTCAGGGTGTGTTGGAAGTAATATTTCAAGCTTAGGATCCGGATCAACTTCTTTCCTTTTCAGTTTATTATACAGTGGACTGATAGACAAACGGGTCCTTTTTGAAAAGGGTATGGTCTCTAAACATAGAGGATAGAAGGTAGTAAAAACTTTATAACCTACCGTTAAATCAAAGATAGACCCTTTTAGGAATTTGACTAGACATTGATATAGTGTTGCTCCATTTTTAGGAAAAGTGCTAAACTGGTGTTGTTTATTGAACCTGGACGGAAATGCATGTTGATTTTTGGTTAAAGAAGATGAAGAGTGTTTGAGAATAGTGTAGTAATGATGATGGGTGGTTATTTGAATTGGGTTTTTGGATATGAACTGCTTTGAGAGTGAGGTGAGATTACGGAGAGCATACCATCCTTTACCCATGGTGGTGGTGGTGGTGGTGGTGGTGCTAGTGGTTGTATTTGATCTCCTTGAAATGGCAATTACCCTGTTGATTGTACTGGTCACCAATAGTGACCATGTTCTGTGAATTGTTTCCTCAAATTGGCTACACTTGACTCTTTGGGAAAAAGACAAAAAAAAAACTACTCTTGACTTAATTTCCTGAAATTGTATTTTGAATTGTTTCTTTTCAAGTAGGTGCAAGATTTTTTTATGTTCGAAAGAAAATTTGCATTAAGGAAATGAAACTATTACAACCTATCTAATTCTTTTGAAAAATTGTCATATATAAAATAACAGAAAATAATAGATGATAATTGGAGAGGTCTTACAAGAGGTCAACTGTCAAACAACTTAATCCATGGCTAAGTTGTTTTTTTTCTTATTAATGTAAGAATTGGCCAAGAAAATTCAACTATATCATAAATACTATTCAAAATATTACATTTAAATTGTCAATCTCAATAATAATATTTCTACTTAGATAATCAACCGCTAGTAATATAAAGTTCAATATCTCTAACAATTTTTGCCTCCATCATTCAAAATTTTGACTATAACAAAATCACTATTATAATTTTCTAATAATACTAAGTTATTGTTAATCCAATCATTAAAAGTAGTAACATAGTTTATTTATACAAAATTTAAGGAAGAGGATTTTCAAAAATACCTATCCTTATTGGTATAAGCATTAATATTACTTTCATTGTCCATTATGATATTAACAACATTAGAATTACGATTCTGAATGTTTTTGTTATCATTATTTTTCTTGTTATCAATAGGTTTTCTATCAAGATAATCAATAACTTTGGACGCAGATACTTTTTGAAATTATTTCTAAGTGTTTGTAACTTGTTTCATTATTAGCATATGAGTACACTCTTTATTATTATAATAAATTCGTTTCTATTTTTCTAGATACTTCCTATGATAATGCAGATAAATGCTAAAATTCTATCTTATTTTTTTATATATTTATTAACCAAACATCGCATCTATTGGTGTTGAATTTAGTTTTTTTTTTATGAAGATTGATAGTTGGCCTAGTGATTATGTTACTCTGTAGAGACCAAGAGGTCTTGGGATCGAATCTCATTGGAGTCATTTACTTCGAGTCCAAAGTGGCTCTCTCATATATTCAAAAAATTTAGTATATTTTTACTAATAGGGCTCGCAAACCAAATACTTTTTGTCTAGGGGCATATAAATTTTCTAATTCTGGGAGTAGTTTTCATTTTCCAAACAAGGTTCCACAATCCTTCAGTAATAATATGAGAGATAGGAGATTTTGCCTTCTTTGTTGATTGTTTGTTATTTTCATCATTCTTTTTCAAAAACTGATATGCTTCTTTAACATTATATTCTCCATTCTTACATAAATTACAATAAATTCGATCATTGACATTAAAGGATTTAATCTTCTCAGTGGTTTAGGGGTTGTAAATTATTTCAATAAGGTGGTTATTATGGTTATTTTTAGCCCTAATACACCTCAGCTAATAACCCCATATTTGTTAAAATTTAGTGTTATATTAATTAAATGTTTATATTTATAAGTAACATCATTAAATGCTTCAATTTTTATATAATTAGCTTTCATGAAAAAGATATTATTATTTGCTAATAATAGGTGAGTGGGCTACGGCAGTGCTTAAGAATATTTTATCTATCAAGTAAATATTTTCTTTTTTATCTTTTATTTAAATAATTAGTATTTGGGTGATAATACAAAATATAAGAGGGGACGGGGGGCCCTTGTCTTAAAGCTATAATAGGATTTATGATGAGGTATAGGACCCCATTTATTAAGATTTCATAAGAAACTGACTTTACACAATTCATAATTTGTCTTACCCATTCTTTGTGATAACCAAGATTGAGTAGAAGGTCTAAGAGAAAATCTCACTCAATATATTCGTAAGTTTTCATTATATCAGCTTTAATAGCTACTAGATCATTTTTAGTATCTTTTTTTCCTTTTTATATGTGTTATTAACTCATGAGCTATAAAGGTATTTCCTTGTATATACCTATTTGGGATGAAGGCTTATTGGTTTTTGCTAAATATTTGATCAATAAGGTGTTGAAGTCTATTCATTAAGATTCTTGAAATAATTTTGTAAATGAAATTAGTGCAACTGATGGGTCTGTAATGTTTTATATTTTTGGGTTTATTAATTTTAGGATTAATGATATAATAGTTTGGTTAATGTCTCTAAGATCACCATTATTAAACTAGAAATCATTGATAAGAAAATCTCATAATGTAAAGTTTTATGTATTCCCAATACGTTCTAAAGAATAAAGCATTAAAGTCATCTGCGTCGGGGGATTTATTAATTTTAACTCCCATGTAGCTTTTTTGACTTCTTTTGTGCTAATGGTTTTTATTATAATTTTTATTCATTGTTTCATTAATGATTGTAAATGTGTTCTTTGTGTTGTTGCTGGTGAGTTTTCTAAAATTTCAGGTTTTATGGTGAAACTGGTTTTGTTAAAGATACTATTTTGAAGTTTGAGCATACTATAAGCATACATCCATCAACCACCAATCATATATTCTATAGTAATCATTGTTATTTTCTTTCAATTGAAACCTTTGATAACATAACTGGAATCCAGTGTGATCTTTTATTGCAATTTTAGAGGCGTTTGCGACAAAAATTATTGGTGTGGAATTTATTAGGCTAAATTCGACAAATGGTCCATGTAGTTTATAGTGAGGCTTTACTGGAATTCAATTAATTCTTATGTATTTTTTTTGCAGTTTAGAGTGTATCCAGTGTTACTTGAACTAGCCAAAGACTATAGATCCATGTATGAATCTTTATGCAAAATTGCACTGTAAGCCCATATGTTAAGTTTTTTAGTTATTTGTGATTGATGTCGTGTTACGTAAATTGCTTGCAACACGCATAATTTATATACTAGATTATATGGGTCAAGGTAAATATATATATTTTTCTTTCTATTTTGTACTTCCCTTGATCTGATGAGTTTCACATTAACATATACTCCCTTTATTCTACAAAAATTATGCATTTATCTTTTAACACAAATTAAGAAAAATCATTATTTAACTCAACATTACAAGAATACCTCTTATAAAGTTAATATTATTCCAATACAAAATATTAATGATTCTTGATTGTGGAATATGTTTAACCATACATGTATATTCCAACATCTAGAAATGTGTGATTGGTGTCGCCTAGGTATGATAAAAATATGATAAATAAAGACGAGAAACAATGCACTAATCACCCTAGGCAAGCACGGTACTGCAAGTATTATAGGATGTATGCAAGTTTTAATGATAAGAAAAATTCATTCTCAGGGACTTAGTGTGTTACACGAATGAACAAATAATCAGAGTAGCAATAATTAATTAAAAGACAAAAACTAAATAAGATGATTGAGAGATTAATGTTTAAACTAAATAAATTATAAGACAAATAATTAAATACGAGAAAATATGAGATGAGAGAGTATAGCTTAGGTATTTGCCAGTATGCACTAATCCTTCTAATTCTTTCTATCAATTTAAGTAATAAGGGAGATAATAGCACTATCCTCGGAAAGCGAACTAGGGAGGCTATGGCACAACTACGAGGTGACCTCAAATAGGGTTATCCTACCCCACTAGGTTCCTAAGCAGGACTTTCCTTCAATTGGTGATATGGTGATTAAAACAAACCCTATTGACTATCTAGTTAGGCAGGTGTTGTCAGGACCAATTCCTTATTCTAGACGTTTATGTGGTGTTTCAATAATTAGACACCCATTCTGGGTGAACATCTAACTATAATAAGAAAGCCTAAAGTGATCAGGTTTTGGACAGGCAATAAATCAAAGCACATAAAACAGATATATGGTTAAGCAACTAATATCAGATTAAAACATATAATTCCCGAAGAAACTTAGATAGAAAGAAAATAGAATTCATAGATTATACATAATGCAAAACCCAAGTTATGGGAAAATTAGTTCATACCTGAAGTAAATAGACTAAAAGAATGATACAAAGATGTCATCTTACTCTCTACAATAACTCTAATGATATAAACCTTAAGGACTAATTTATGTGAGGCAGGGATGACTTTACAAAGGTTATAAGAGTGTGTTTATAGGTGTAGCGAAGCCCTTATTCGTTTTCGTGGAGTAGAAGACAAGTAATGGACTTCTAGCCCAACTCAAATTCGAAGCCCTAAAATATATAAAAGGTAAGATTCTGGTGCTAGTTTGTTTTGGCCATATCTCCTTCAATACGTATCCGTTTGACGCGTTCTTTATGTCTAAATCGATCATCTCGGAAAGCTCTACAACTTTGGTTCAGACCATTCTTCCAAATTCTTATCCAATATTGAGTTATGATCACGTTTTTGAACGTGGCTGGTGAATTTTAGATTTACTTGGCAGCTTTATCTTTTCCTTGTTAATCTTTCTTTCCGTTGTCTCTAACTTCCATGCATATCTTCTTTACCTTATCTCTTATTCTTGACTTGGCATCTAATTAATCACCATATATATCTTTAAAGCTTCACAATAAATAAACAATTAAACCCAATATGCTCTAAAAATAATAAATCATTAAATCAAGACACGAAATAGGAAAGTGCACTAATGCATATGAAAATCGACCAAATAGACTTCTTAAACACTAAAAATGATGTCTCCAACCAATATTAAATCATCACAAATGGGGAGACATCAGTGATCAGTAATAAAATATTATTTTAAATATTTACCATTAAAAGTTAAAGTAAGGGTAATAATGGAAAATATATTCCAAAGTTTTCTTGAAATACTAAATGGATAATTTTTTCGAACAAGACTTTTAGTAAGTGGTCAATTTTTGTGGAACAGAGAAAGTAATTATTTCCAGGAGAGAAGTTACGTGAGTTTACCAGCTCAAGCATAAGAAGTGCTTTTATTGAAGAATATTTCTAATGACAAAATACTCTACTGATGGTATACTAGATTTATCTTTTCATTATTAAAGTAAAATTTGTATATTTAGTTAATGTTGTTTCTCTTTATAATGAGTTTCACCTTCTTAATGGTATATAATGAAGATCGTACCCTGGAAACCTTTGCAATGAATCTGATCTCTCTTATATCAGATATTTATAGATTGCGAGATCTCATAGAGTAATGTGTCTTCTTTCATGTATGTCATAATTTAAGGGGGTGTTTTCTTCAGTTTTGATCATTATAAACTAAAAAAAATATGTGTATACTCTTTCAAGTATACTCATACTGGTGGCATGTTGCTTTGTACTATTTGGAATGTCATTCTTCTATTTCAAAAGTTCGAGATGTTAATGATCAATGTATTTGGAAAGAGTTGGAAAAGAGTGACGACGTTTCAATAGAGGTATATAGTTTTGGGAATTACAATGTAATTCACATGTTGAGGCACACGAACTCTTATTTATATGCAGGTTTACTTGAATGCTCTTGGTTGGTTACTAAGGATATTTGTATGAAATGAGCTAGAATTTTTTGAGGATCGTTTGAAGATCTTAGCTCATTCTCTAAAAGATCAAGTGAATGTCAAATCATACTTTTCTCTTCTGTAACCTTTTCAGATTATGTGATAAATTTTGTTACTTTTAGGTATATTGGCATCTAGAATTGCACCTTGATGTGTTGATTATATGGGCTTTGGTTTCTACTGGTGAATTTTCCAAGCATAAGAGTTGCTTAAGGAATTAAAATCAATGTTAGGAGATTTTACTCGATTTAGAAGCCGTAGTTGATTATCTAATTAATACGAACGTTTCCTTTATCTTTTGGTAGAAATAGTAGGATGGCAAAGAAGAAGCAAGATTTAATGTGTAGAGGCTTTATGGTTTGTGCTTTTCACATTCTATATATGATATTTTTTTAAATTTTGTTTTGACCCTCTTTTAGTTTTCTACTTATAGCTTTTAGAATTTGTATATGGGTATTGGTAGGGCAAAAAATGGACCGACACTTTAATTGTTTGGACTTGAATTTGATGTTATCCACTGTATGGCATTTAAAGAAATAATCACCTTTCACATTTATTGAACGAATAAAATATGTCCATTACATAAAATAACAGATTAAGCAACCTAAACCAAACAAAAAGTAAGAAAATCACTTAGTTTGGGTTTTGGACACGATAAAAGGACAAGAAGAAGAAAAGTGAAGCTATATTTTACTTAAAATTCAAACTAAGTTTTCTTGAATTGGTCTCTTTTAGGTTAATAGGAACGAATTAGTATTGGTTTATATAAAAGTATATCTTAAATATATTAAATTATATGTTTTTAGGTACATTTGAATAAATTATTTATTATAAATGTATCAATAATATATAATTTTAATAAAATAAAATTAAAATATGCATTCTTATAAGTAAGAGGAGTTATGTACAAGACACATTATAATCAAGAAAAGACTATGATTTCTATATATACACATTATAATTATATATCTAGACTATAATTGAAAGAAACACAATTAAATTCTAGTCAAAAACTTGCATAGTGATCTTATCTTGATCCAATTAAAAAATTATTTATTTTGAAAGCCAAAATTTCAACATACCAAACCTTTACAAAATTAATAGGAACAACATGATATCTTTCTCAATAATATTATTCCCATATTATTTATAAGAACACCTGGTATTTATTTACTAGCATGGTTGTGCTGCAATGTTTACTTATGTCATTGTTATGGAACTTCAAATTTAGGATACAAAATGGTTTGATTGTATTAAAAAAAATCAAGGAAACTGTGGGAGGATTTATATATTTCTTGGCTTTTTTCAAAATTATGAAATAATACAAACATTTATTAGGTGTCTAGAGAAATTGTTAACTAAATAAGGAAATATTTTTTGAGAAATTAGTATAAAGGTGATAGGTATGGAGATTGGATCATGAGATTCCTATTTCTTTTAATTATAAAAATAATATAATCAAGATAATGAGGAACATATAGTTGACATCGTTGATCTTTGATTCATTCGTTTTCTTCCCATCGTCTATGATATGCTAGATTTAGTTTTTCGAATTATTTATATAATGTAAGTTTAACATCGATGTGATTAGCTTGCATCCGTTCATTTTTTTTTACTATGGCTTATATATTTATTTTATTATAGTAACATTTTTTTATGTATTTTTTTCAATTTTTTAGGTTTTTTTGTTTAAGTACAACACTTAACAAATATACGCATAGTTAGCATATTCCCGTTTTTTACGCATAGTTAGCATATTCCATTTTTTCACATAACTTATAAAGGTATGCATATGATTCCACTAGAGAAGTAGTTACCATCTAGAAAGATAAAGATATTATCTAATCAATTTAGCAAGAATGTCAGCGATCTGATTAAACTCCCTTCTAATGTGATAAATTTTCCAGTTCTGAAATTTGTCAATTCACTTTCTTATTTCACAAATTTAGGGTAGGTGTGAAATATGGTTGTTTTCCAAATAATTAAATATGTTCTACGCTTATAATCAGAAAGGAATTGGGGTCTCTACCATGCTATCTGGACTTCAATAATCCTTTCTCGAATGCTTTTGATATACGTGAATGCTACAATGCTCATAACCTTGGCACTTACACACGGTCTCTCACACAAAATTTTGTTTAGCAAAATGATAAGAACAACACGCTTAAAAGCCATGGATCTTATGGCCGTCACACACTAAGTAGTTAAATCTAAATGTATGTAAAACATAAGACATAACTATTATTTATCAAGGTCATTACCAAACACGAGACAATAATAAACGGGTAGAGTAAAAACTCAATCAATTCCCACTTAACTAATACTTCCTCCGTTTCAAAATATTTGTATCACTTACTAAAAATGTTGTTTCAAAATGTTTGTCCATTTAGAATTTCAAGACACTTTTTTCCATTTTTTTCACTACTACCCCTATTAAATATCAAAATTTATATTTCCAATACTCATTTAAGAGACCAAGACACTTTATGAAGGGTAATTTTGTAAAAGGAGCATAATTATTATATTTTTAATATATGTAAAAAGTAAAGTGGACAAGTATATTAAAACGAAAGGAGTGGTTAAGAACCCTAACCCGTTAGTTTACACATGCATAATAAAATAGGTCATAAATTAATGTCAACTTATAGAGAAAAATATCTCAAAATTAAATGAGAGGTAATAACAAGAGAGATACTAAGTAGTGTAATACATATATATTACAACCAAAAATTTGCTCACCAGAGATGTAAGGCTTGGCCTAATTATCAGAACACCGTTTGGAAAGTCGTTGTTGTTAAAGACCATAGTGTTCCTCAACGCACAACCCCCATATAGAACAAATCAAGCTATAAAAAGTTAGATGGAAATTGAGGAGATGAGTTTTCAAGTGTAAGGAGTAACTTGAAGAAGACATTGATACTTAAAGGATAGAGGAGAAGTTACGATGACGAAGATAAGAAAGATGGAGATAGAGTTTGAGATAAAGAAAAAGATGATCAAAATAGAGCAATCAAACCTCCAAATAAGCAATTAGGCGGAACACCTAAATTTGTTAGATAGCGAGGCTGAGACAAGTGAATACCTAAACATTAAAGACGAGGATTAGGAAGAATGCCTAAATCAATTGAGGGAATGCCTACATCAATTGAAGATTGAAGGTGTGAAGATCTGAAGATCAGACCTTCGAGAAGCATATTAGGTTAAATTCCTAAACACGTTGGAGATTCAAGCTACGAAGAAACGGGCCTACGAAGCTAGAATTAGGAAAAATATCTAAACCTGGTGGACTATAAGTCAATATATTATACAAAAATTAAAATTTAGGTCCTTACATAATGCAAAATTGCACTATGAATCACTATATTGTGTAAAGACTTAAATATAAGTTCCAATATTAATTTTGTGAATCAATTATCCTATAAATGTCTTTTTTTGTACAAATTATCATATATTTGTTATAAAAAACTTAAAAATTATATAATAATAATAATTTTAGAAGAGGACCAAATGAAGATTCTAAATTTTTTGAGGATTAATTAATGTTAATTATATATTTAATAATAGTTATATATTTATTTTTTAAAGAGGGACCGTAGAACCTCAGTTGGATATTAGTAGAAAAGCAACATCAAAACATGGAAAATGATTCACGTCATCAGATTTACGAGTTGTGAGCTTCAATGTACAAAAACCGATGTTATATAAGATTTCATTCATCTTCGTTTCCCACGAAATGATGAACAAATGAAATTTACACGGTAAGGATAATGACTGGAGTCATGGACCTTTAAAAATGGAAAAAAAAAAGTGAGCATCATTCTATCTAGATACTCTTCTCCCATCTCTGTAATCAAGAGGATTCTCGTTCCAGATACTCCTCATAATAAATGACTATCTTTAGATTATATTGCTAAATAAAATGTGCTGATTACTTCTCTCTAACAAACAAAAAACGTGTCGCGTGCAATTAAATAAGGGAGAAGCCCCCGTGAAGCCCCATAACTTTGGCCAAAGTGCAGAAACCGCCCTTTATCTTTTTTTTTTGTCACAAAACGCCTTTTACGAAAATATTTTTGTCACTATTTGCCCCTTTTTTCATTTTCTTCCGATTGGGCCGCATTGGGCTTCCTGTGTGGTAAGCAGCATGTGTGGTAAATTGCATTTAAGGGTGTTGATTAGGTGGGTTAGCCGTATTTTTTGTTAGTTTTATGTGCCTAGTTTGGTTTTCCTGGCCTTGTATTTTGCTCTCCCTCACTAACGGTTTGTGGTGGTATACATTGTATTTTTTTGTTAGTTTTGTCTAGTCTTTCTATTAGAAACATTGTTTGTAATATTTATTTTTTGACGGAACTTTCAAATCCTTCTTTTACTCTTATTCCTAGGAGTAGAATTGTTGTTGCTGACTGGATTTGCTTAGCTGCCTGTCCCACATCCCTTTCTAATTCGTGAATTTCTAATGATCGCTGTCTTCCTGGCGGGCGGATGGAGAATGAGCTACTTCGATCCAGCAACTTGTTAGGAGTGTTTTGGCTTGGTGTAGACTCCATCCGTCGATAAACGGGTACAAGGAACATCGCGCCACCATACGAACATGGTATATAGGATAAATATGAGGCCCGTGTGTATATTGATGAATAACTCCCTTTGTGCCAAACAAGAGATTTTAAGCAATTTGTTTAGTATTTGGGCAGTTTCTCTCCCATCTCCCAGTTAGCGTGTTGACAAGGACCGATAGGGGTATGGTGACTTTGTAACCTTTTATTATCTATCTATATATTATGCTTTGGAACAAAAAAAATTTTACTAGTACAGTCGGTTTTGATTTTGGAAATTTCACTCGGCATTTCTTCTATATATTTACCGTTTAGTCAAGATTTTTAGTGTTCGGACTATCATTGTTTGGTTACTTTTGGCTTGCAATTTCATAAGTAGCTTGGAGAAGCGTTGTTTTGTTATGCTTTGGTGTATGTTCTAGTTCAACACTTCCTGACTCAGTATCTGCTTCGAGTTGATAACTACAGAGGTTCGTTATATAGTAGTCGTTTCACCTTGTTTCGAGGCTTGAGTTTTTCTTTCCTAAAGATCATATTTCTTTGCCCCTTGAGGTGTAAGCCTACTACATTGGTAGCATCTATATGATCTTGCATTTCAAGAGTGACTGGTTTTTATCTTTGTTTTAGCTATTTTAGTCATTATTTTTTTGACGTTAAATTAAAAAAGACAAATACAATAAGATAGGATCCTATGCCTTCAATTACAAAATCGAGATCAATTTAAGAAAGTAGGGGGTTGGATTAGAAATCCAATTACTCCTAAGGTCGGCAAGCCTCCCTTGTTTAGGGATATAATAGACTGCTTTGTTGAATTTCCTTGAAACGAAATGAAAATTTATCAATGTTGCGCACTAAAACTTTGAAAGCTATTTTAGTCATTTGCCTGTTTGTTATTATGTGTAGGTCTTTCCTTGGGTTTTTGTTTGGTCAAACCCGAATATTTTATAATCTTCCTTCATTTTAATATAAGCTTTTGGAAAAAAAGAATTACTTAAATTTGGACGTGATAGAATTATGCTCTCTTTCTCTCTTATCTTATCTCTTATCTTAGCTGCTTTCTTAGAAGATGTCACAAACAATATGATAATTACTCATTCTTATTGAACGAACGACTAAGTAACCAAACACTTTATATGTCACTGAAAAAATCTTGTATGGCCTCAAACTATATGGTAGGTCATTGTTTAAGCATTGTATCGATACAGTTACTTTAATAGAGCAAATTCAAGATCATATATTAGAAGGAATCATAAAACATACATACTAGTCACAATAGAGCAAATTCAAGATCATATATTAGAAGGAATCATAAAACATACATACTAGTCACATAAATGAGACATCTGAGAGCAGAATTCATAATTCATATCTAATAAAAATTTCTAAAAACTCAATTTCAAATCATTTTAGATAACAAAAAATATTTAATTAGTACAAAGAAAAATAATCAAAATATTTAAATGTGGGCTTAATCCAGGCCCTCAAATCATTAGTCACATAAAAGAGACATCAGTGAGAGCAGACATGACGACCCTATTTCAATCTCCGTGGACATAACCATGCTTCCTTCATTATTATAATCCAGAGCATCGGCTTATTGTCCACGGATCCTTTTTATTAAAGGAATTTTTACATGAACAAAAAAATTAACAAATATATACATATAAATTATAATATTTTAAAATATAAAACCCCTTAATTACCAAAAAATCACCAGTTTAAGAGAAAATGTAAGTAGCAAGTCAGGATATCAATAAGCTTAATGATTCATAAGGAGTATTAATCCTTCGACGTTTAATTTTTCATCATTCTTGCTAATAATTATTAAAATATCTCAAAAACTTACATAAAAAATGATTATCTCGATTACACTGTCCTAGCAAGTCAGAATACATTAGCATAATAATCTAGATCTTCGAGAATAAATTCTCTCACCTAAACAATTAACTTCATCAATCTTGCAATTAAGATATGAAAATCACAAAAAAAGTATGTTCCCCACAATCAAAAGAGACATTTACAACTTCTACTATGGATCTGAGAACCTTCAATTATAATCTACAACAACATCAAATCAATAAATCTGAGTTGTTGTAAGAAAAATTGAAGAAACAGGGACCAAAAAGCGAAAAATCATGTCTCTAATGTAGTGAAAGTGGGATAAAAGAGGTATTCTTAAAAGGAAAACCCTATTGAGAAACCCCTAAAATATACAGAATCCATAGGGATGTTGTATAAATTATTGATATAGCGCCGCTATGACTCAAAACGCTTCCATGCTAGGCAGCGGAAGGCGATCTTAAGGGCGGCGCCGATGTAATATAAATTAAAACATTTAAAGAGCTAACTGGAGTGAAACTTGTATTGGCTGTGGAATAGTCTATACGAATGTGTAATTTATAAGGATCAAGGTAGGTTTTAGTTGGTTGGGCCTGGTTATTCAGTAGGGTGTTTAAATTATATGGGCCAAATGTGTTTGAAAATGAGTATCATTTAAATTAGATTAATACAAAATGGGCAAAAGACCATGGTATTGTTTGGTCCAATTAGTTGAAATTCTTGAAAATCCTTTTTATTTTTTTATAGAAAACAAAATATCAAAAAGGTCAAAAACTCAATCGTTATAATATTCAATCGATTTCGCTCAGGTCGATTTCGCAAATTAAGAATCTCGCTAATTGGAGAGGAGAAAAAAAGTCAGTCGCAGCCTAAACAATATGGCATATAACTTTTATTTTGTCACCTAATCCCAGCCTAAACAATATGACATATAACTTTTATTTTGTCACCTAATCCCAGCCTAAACAATATGGCATATAACTTTTATTTTATCACCTAACCAGTACCATTGTTATTCTTTCTCGGGACATACAAAAAAGAAATATTACATATATTTTTCAAATAATTAATCTCGACTAAACTATTACATAATCATTTATCGGTTTTTGAACTTGGGTCTTGTATAACGCTAGCGCAATAATTCTTAACGGTGATGGATGCTCTCGAATAATGCTCCGCTAATCTACACGCAAAAACTACTCCAAGGGTCTCCGCTTCAACCGAATATTATGTGTTATACTTCCAAACTCTACCATCGACCAAAATTCCACCTGCATTCCTGACAATGCAACCCACCGCTGCTAAACCGTACTAGCGTTCAAAGTCACATCACATGTATTTTTAAAACAATTAAAACTGGAAGGTTTCCATAAGGGGATGGAGTGTGATCTCGACATTTCCCCACCTAGTAATAATATCTCTTCGTTGTTGTTGCTTAACTAGGGAACCTAATCTATTCACTAACGTAGTATGGACATAAGATTGTTAATGATGAGTTATTGTAAGAACTTTATTAGCTACCCTATTAATGTGAAAATTAGGTTTATTAAGACCCCTCTCAATAATGGATTTTTCCTCAAAACTTGTAGCCACGACTTTAGATAACTCGTCATAGGAACGAAAAGCATTATTAACCGTAACCAAATGGTCAGGTCGGGTATTTCTAAAGATAGAATTGTTTTTCCTATTACTGATATTTCAAACCAAATAGGCATCTTAATAGAGGGTCTTGTCTGCTTTTGTCGCCCCGTGAATTACTTTCGCATAATCATGGAAAAAAAGGATCCACTCGTCGAAACAAGTAGTAGAGACATTAAGAGTAAGATGGTTAAGAGGACTAGTCATCCAAGTCGCTCTAGTGTGGTGGTAATGTAAGATTGAGTAGACTCTTTTTCTTCATTTCACACCTCACGAATCTCATTGGTTATTATGTGTTTAGTCAGAAACGATTTATTGCCGCATTCCAAAGAAAAAAAATTAATCTTGGGGGTTGCCTTGAGGCCCCAGATTCTATTCCAATGTTTGTTACGAATAATTTTGGGTTGGTCGTCTCCTTTAATAACCTCATTTCTCTTTTTTCTTTCTTTCTTTCTTTACTATAAGGACACGATAAGCTTCTTTGGCAGATAGGATTACCGATACCATCAAAGGGAGGTATGTGAATAAGTGATATCGCATAGGCATGACAAGGGGTGATAATTGAGCAAATTAAATTTATATTCCAATCCCTCTCATTTGTATTGGTTAATTGATGAAGGAAGCTTAGGTTAAAATTGGTAGTAATAACAAGCATACTACCATCTGGGAGCCATTGGTCTTCCAATATACCTTTACTGACCACCCATTTAATATGTCTATAAAAATAACACCAGCAATAAGAAGTCTCTTATATCCAAAAGAAGCATTATTACCAACACCAGATTCACGGAAAGATTAGCGATGGAAATACTTTCCCCTTAACACTCGGAAGAAGATAGAATCTAGTCGAAGCAAAAACCCACCAAGCATCAGAACAATGAGGGAGATACTCATGAGATTGAGGTCCTTAAGTACAAGGGGTCCATCCCACTTGGGTATAATGAATAAATCCCACTTGCGCCAGTGGACCTTGTCTTTTTCATTATTGTCCCAAAAAAAGTTGTCAACCAAAGAAATCAAATGAGGGGAAACTTATTTTGGGATAAGGAAAACCAAAAGAAGGAAGTTTGCGATGGAATTGACTACGTCTTTCAGCATGACCTCCTTACCACTCTCGAATAAGAAGGAGTTATGTTAGGAAGCCATCTTTTTTCTCACCAACTCGATCAACCAATCTAATGATTTCACTTTATATCTTCCCTAGTCAGAGGGGAGGCCTAGATACGTTTCTAGGTCGACAAGATTTCTCATGTCTAAAAGATTAGAGAGGATGCTTCTAACGTGAGAGGGTTTATGCTACTTGAAAGAACCACTCTTATTAAGGTTTACGATCTGGCCTGAAGCAATTCCGTACAGATGGAGGACGTTCCTAAAGACTGAAAGATTATTTTCATTTGCTTCGAGGAAGAAAATCCTATAATCCCCTAAAAATGATGTGGGTCACTATTGAAGAATTTCTAGCAGCCGAAAAACCCTTACGTGTGCCACAACTTTACTTTTCAATTATAATAGAAGAAAGGGTGTGGGTCACTATTGGGCGTCTTGCTCGCTTTTGAAATAATTTGATCTAAAAATATATTTGCCTTACTTGCGATGCATCCAACAAAAGAGTTTTGCTCGCTCAAGAAATATCGCATTAGGGAGTATATTGAGAAAAACTAGATACGGTGACCATTATCGTCGCACATATCGTTTATGCTCAAGAGATTATACCTAAAAAGGAAAGATAAGAAATAAATATATTTAACTTTCTTACTCTAAAAAATAATGATGAAGAAGGCCTCTGATAAGACGATTAAGGAGAGATCAACTATCAAAAATTTAGCCAAGATGAGACTTGAAGACTACATAAGGAGTTACACAACACTTAAAGGTAAGAAGTTTGTCTGAAAAGAAAGGCATCCAATAATGGAAGGTACAAGTAGTGAAGGGACGATTGGGAAGAAGTGCACGAAAGAGATGAAAAGGATGGAGAGATTGAAAAATGGATGTGTCCATAATGGTAAGGAACATTGATGGAGCTTCCAACGACAACCCTCCTATTCAACAATTTGTCTTAGAGTAATTTGAGAGTCACGGAAGCTTCGTACTTGAACAACACAAAATGCGCTAGGAGTAAGAAGATATAGAAAAATGAATACATGAGAAGATTGCCGGATTTGCATAACAGTGAGGTTGTCCCACACTTTCCTAGGCCCTTCTTGTACTCTTGGTGTGGGGTTTATTGTTGAGTGTGGCATAAGAATTTTATCAAGATTTATTTCATAAGACTTTATTTTATTATGTACTAGGAAGACGGTATAATTTAGGTATGATTCTCAAATGGATGGGTTTGGTTATTTATAGGTAGCAACAAAATCTATCCTCCATATCTTTATGTCTTTTTGTAGGATGATAATTATGTAATGTTTGGGAGTAGTTAAATTTTTTGTGTTATAGTCCTTCCTTGTTGGAAATTGGTGTTTTCCGTTATTAATTTACAAGTACTATGGTTAGCATTGCTAAACGTGGAGGTCATGGCAAATTTGTTTCACAAAAGATGTAATCAAAATCAAGGAACTCTAACCATATTCTATAAACCGTCCAAGGTAATCTGGTATCTTCCCTTTTACAGTTTATAATGCCCTTGTCCTTAATTAAATTATAGTGAGGACACTATAAGGTTCAAATGTGGGGTAGGAAGGAGTCGCTTGAGAGTTGGGTAGTCTTGGATATTCTA
Source organism: Nemophila menziesii (assembly GCA_029959085.1). Classification (NCBI taxonomy): domain Eukaryota; kingdom Viridiplantae; phylum Streptophyta; class Magnoliopsida; order Boraginales; family Hydrophyllaceae; genus Nemophila; species Nemophila menziesii. The sequence continues at coordinate 139,556,949 of JARWIR010000001.1, read as the reverse complement.
TTTTTCTATCATGACCCCTTAATAATGTATGAGTTGTAGTGGGAAGAAAATTTTTGTACAACTATAGATTAGGAAGAATATTAGAAATACGGTGATTATATGCATTTTTAGATAATTTGAAGTATTTGAATATGAAAAATATTTAGAACTGGAAATTTTGTATAGCTAAAGAATTTGCATGTCTCATTAGAATTTTATATGCGGTCATTAACTTTTATCTCTATATGTGTTAAATAGTGGATACTTGAGCTTTTTAGTAGTGTTAGTGTATTGATTTAAAATAGAAGTAGTAAGTATGTGATGCTAAGTTAGACACACAACGAGAAATTTCTTGCTTAAATATTTATGTTCGACAAACTAAATAAGATTTTATGAAAAAGAAGGAATAAGTAGAATGTCATTGTCGTCTCTGGAGGTGTGATAAAATAATCTAACATCAACTCCCCTAAAGTTCACTCCCTACAAGTGCACGAGTTGTTTCCAAGTAATAAGTAAGTATAAAAGAACGTTCTCCACCAGGCCTATGATGTTAACTAATATCGTGCTTCTAGGAAGCGTAGATTGACTTAGTTGCTATTACTAAAAGACAAGATATTAAATCATATTATTTGTTCGGTTTTCATATTAAAAAACTAAGATGCAATGAAGGTAAATTAATTATAATTAACTAAGAATGAAATGCACATACACAAAGAGATAAGAGTGAGAAGTACAGCTTTAGTTTGCAAGTAATCCTCTATAGTGACAATTATTGATTCTAGTTATAAGGGCGAATTGGGAAGTTGATGTCTCCTCTTTTGCTCTACTTAAATGCCTTTAGGAGACATCAAATTAGGTGATTATTTGGCTAATTCGATAGACTTTTAGTAATAATATGCAATATTTCATTTTCTCTCCTTAGATTTTAGTATTTTTGATTTATTAAACTTTTGCGCGTAATATGATGTGTTTTAGTGAAAAGTTTGTAGGTTTCTAATACTAGCAAGGAGAGGAATCGAGAAGAGAAGTCAAAGATCGTATAAAGAAGTCAAAAGCTAAAAGGAATATCCCAAGGAGTTGACAAATTTGAGCTGAAAATCTGGAAGGCTGATGGAAAGTGCTGATTTCGAGCGACTTAAAGATGGATTCAGCCTCTGAGTTATGAAGAAGATTTGTACCTTATCGAGTTACGAAGAATTAGCAAGTTGAATGAGTCAATTCGTGAGAAAGTTAAAGCCGTTTTCGTGAAGGGTGTACAACAGTTACGGGATTTGGGCTTAAGTTATGGACTTGGGCTTTCTAATTTTCATTTAATCTTTTAAGAAAGCCCTAGTCCGAATTTCCCACTATAAAAGGGCTTTTATACTTATATTTTCACAGATAATTCATTATTCACAAAGTCAGAACATCAGAGAAGAAGCAGAAGCAAGGAAGAGAAGAAGGCAAGAGTTGGAGAAATTCAAGTTCTCTAATTCGTAGCCGAATCAACTCCTCAATTAGGTTTCTTATCTTCATTTCTGTAAAACAATTATGAATTCATTTACCTTTAATTTCTTAGTTTTTACGATTATGAGCTAAATTCAATTAGTAGTTTTAGTACTTGAGAACGCATTAATGGGTTAAGCCCCAATTTATTTCATTTTATGTTTTTGGTTTTGGGATTATTATAATTGAAATCGAATTGGGTAATTAGTAATTTTCTTTAATTTGCATTTATCAACTATTATTGAAGTAATTAATCAACAATAGGACTTAGTACTTAGTCTATTCCATTTAGTGGCGAATGGATCACCTTGACGGGGGGTCTAGGTACGGAAATAATTAATGAATGTAGGATAGAAATTAGTTGACCTTGACCTGCTTAAGTAATCCTATGCCAATTGGGTGATTAGAACTTAGTCATTCGAAGGTGGACTATAATCAGGAGTGCAAAAAGCCATGAGTTTGGGATTAAAACCGTTAGGAAGTAAGAAATTTTGGGAGAAGTCCAGGAGCTAACCGGGTACCCAGTTTTGAGCTGACCGGGAACCCGGTCCATGAGCTGAAGATCCCAAAGGGTTCTGACCATGGCGTGGCTCGAGAAGCAAGAAGGTTGCGTCTGCATTCGTGCCAGCGACGGCGACCGGGAACCCGGTGGCCAGCTGACGGGGAACACGGTGGTGGTGTTGTGAGGTATTAAAAGTTCTGATACCTGCGTAGGCTCAGACGCAAGGGGTCGTGTCTAGCTAGTCCACGCTCCAGCCTCAAACGCAGACCGGGAACCCGGTGGCTGCACTGACCGGGAACCAGGTCATGAGCTCCAATTCTCTGACCACTGCGTGGCTCGAGACGCAAGGTAGCTAGCGTCCAGGTAAAAAAACTTTTATTGCACCGACACAACGTAGCTAACTGGGAACCCGGTCAACACAAACCGGGAACCCGGTCAGCGTCTGTGTTAGGCGGTTTGGAGCTTTCTTAACCTATTTATTTAGCTTCTTTCTCAAGCTAGCCTCTACCTGCGATTCCAGCTTTATACCACTCCAAAAATCATCATCAAAACAATTTCTAATCACATATTTCCTCTTTCTTTCACCCTAAAAACACATAATCAACTCAAGATCTTTCTAAAACTCCACCAAAAATCCTACTTTTCTCCCAATTCTTTTTTCATCCAAACCTTAAATTGAACCACTAAACCTCTCCAATCCTTCAAATTAAACCTTACCCATCTCATATCTCACACAAACTCACCTTAATCTTCTCTAAAAACATCAAAGATTGAAACTTTTCTCTAGTTTTCAACTCTTTGAAGTTTTGACTTTGGGGTGAAAAGCCATGAATAACAGGACAGATTCTTTCAGTTATACAAGAAGAAACAACCCAAGAACAAGAAACAATCCTGGTGCTACACTAGAGAGAGCTATTGAGATTCCAGATTCGGGTCCTAAACGCAAGATTGAAGAGGTTAAGACTGCTATGAAGAGAGAAGCAAAACCAAGTAAGGCTACTCTTGCTAAGCCTACTTTGGTTGATGAAGAAGAAGAGGAAGAGATTGAAGAGGAAATTCCCAAAGAACCTGTTCCAGAACCACGAGCTCCACGTAGAAAAGCTATTTCACACAAACCCAAGAGGGTAGCTATGATTTGGAATGATCAGGTTCGTGATCGAATTAATTATTTGAAGTTTGGTGTTGAGAAAATATTCCCTTCTGGTATTATGAATAGTGAATTTAAGAGTTATGCAACTACTTGTGATAAGTTTGGGTGGACTGAATTGAGACAAAGAAAACTTACCTTTATCCACACCTTGGTACGTGATTTTTATGAAAGAGTAGCCTTTTCGAATAAACAAGCAATTATCGTCCGCAAAAAGGTATTGCCCTTCTCCGTTGAACTTATTCGCAAAGCTTTGAAACTGCCTAACTTTACTGGTCCTTGTCCTTATTACGAAACGCTTAATGACCCATCTTTTGAGTGGGAATCTCTTTGGGACACAATTTTAGTTCATGGGAAACGCCCTATTCCGAATGGTGAGAGATATACTAGGCAGATTTATAGTAGTTGTTTGCTACCTTGTGCTAAGGTATGGTCAAGATTCATAGTACCCACTTTCTTTGGTATTAATCACACTTCCGAATTGAAGAAGGAGCGTGTGATCTTTATTAAATGAATTTTTGAGAATCGAGAGATGGATGTTGCGCGTGCAATTTACGAGACTATAATGGAGTTTGAGAAAATCCCTAATAGTCAACAAAACCTCAAGTTCCTTTGTACCATCACTACCTTATGTCTAGACGCAAAAGTATCACGTAGGAGCGAAGCGGTTGAGCCTTCAGATCAGGGGAACACAATGACATTGAACTCTATTGAAAACGCCCACAATGAAGCAACCCATCCGATTAAGAACCCTAGAGCTCCTCCACCAAAGAAGAAGGTACATACTGATAATGGGTTGGAAGAAGAAATTCGAGTGTTGAAAGAGAATCAAGAAAAAATGATTGCTACTTTAGGAAACGTCACCAAAGAGTTAGATCTTCTTCACAACATGCTACTTGGGGTGAGAACCATCCAACACGCCACCTATGGTTCACTGGCGAAGGATTCTATGCCTAGACGCAACACTGATAACCAGCCTCGCGCTGGTTAAGTTACGTTTTCTTTCCTTTCTCGTTTAGTGTAGATTAGTTTAATTGCGTTGAGTCTTTTCGAGTCGTGGGGACACGACTCCTTTTTGAGTTTAGGGTGGGGTTCGTTGTCTCATCCCAATTTTATGTGTTATTTGTTTTTATCGCTTTCAATAAAATTAATTAGGAGTTGCGTTTGACTGTAGAAGCTCTTAAATGCCCCCATTAAGCATAATTTTAATGAATCAATGATAGTAAATAATGGACTTTAGAAATTAGCATAAAACACACTTTACTTGCATGCAAACATAAGTAATGGATAGGAAGAATTAATGAACAATGCAAAAGAAGTAAACTTGTAGTTAAGGAAGATGTTTGGTTTGTAGAACGTGAGATCTAAATTAGTAGAGAACCCACTTAGATATGAACTAGAGACGAACCATGTAACTAGGAAAATGATAGGGGCAGATCTTTGATAAGTCATTTGAGACCTTTTTAGCCTTCTATCCCTTGTATTAATATTATCTTTCTTAGCCCAATTTTGAGCCATAATCCTTTTCTTTTGTCGCCATGATATAAGCCCATATCCCCTTAGTTTATTAGGCATTTCCAAATGATCCGCACTTAAATCACGATCCTGAGACATGTCTCGAGCTTGAGTTTGGGGTGGTGGGTCCATCTTTTGGGAAATTATATTGGGAGGGAATTTATGTGTTTATATTAAGGCACAAATTTAAATGATGATATAATTTGTAACCCTTTGCTGGGATTGAAAAAAAAAATCTCGAAAAGTCAATACAGTAGCTGACCGGGAACCCGGTCAACGCAAACCGGGAACCCAGTCAACGCCTGTACAAAAAAAAGATTATGATAAAAAGAAAAGAAAAAGAAAAATGAAGAAAGAATAAAATACCCGGCAAAGTGGAAGTTTCTGGAAATCATCTTAGTATAAATTGGGTTAACTTGGGGATGCTAACTTAGTGCATCAAATGGGTTGAGTGAGAACATTATTAGAGTGTAAACTCAAGCTCGTGGACATTTGTTGATGGTAAGTGAGGAGAGAGCCAAAATCTCACTTTAAATTTACCAAATATACATACCACACCGTCCCTAAGCCTACGCTAAAACCGTAAAGTCCTCGTGATTCCTAGGTACATGGTAAGTTAATAGGGAGTATACTAAGTGGAGCGTTCAAAGCGAGTAAGGATCGAGGAACAACCTATAGCCATCATATTGAGATAAGTACAAGTGTAACCTTCTAGAATTGCGAAGTTAATTTTATGATTGAATTTATTTGTGTTTGATTTTGCATGATTAGTGTATGTGTATATTAGTTCCTAATGTTTGCTATATGAAATTTATTTTTAGTAATGCTTTGGGTGTATTTATTTGCGTTTGCGTCTCTGCAATCACCTTTTCCCTTTGTTTTTAATTTTACTTTGTCGGGACGACAAAGGTTTGAGTTTGGGGTCTGGGTGTCTCATCTTTTGTTCTATTAAAATGCCTTTAGGAGACATCAAATTAGGTGATTATCTGGCTAATTCGATAGACTTTTAGTAATAATATGCAATATTTCATTTTCTCTCCTTAGATTTTAGTATTTTTGATTTATTAAACTTTTGCGCGTAATATGGTGTGTTTTAGTGAAAAGTTTGTAGGTTTCTAATACTAGCAAGGAGAAGAATCGAGAAGAGAAGTCAAAGATCGTATAAAGAAGTCAAAAGCTAAAAGGAATATCCCAAGGAGTTGACAAATTTGAGCTGAAAATCTGGAAGGCTGATGGAAAGTGCTGATTTCGAGCGACTTAAAGATGGATTCAGCCTCTGAGTTATGAAGAATATTCGTACCTTATCGAGTTAAGAAGAATTAGCAAGTTGAATGAGTCAATTCAGAGTTATATTGAGAAAGTTATAACCGTTTTCGTGAAGGGTGTACATCAGTTACAGAATTTGGGCTTAAGTTATGGACTTGGGCTTTCTAATTTTCATTTAATCTTTTAAGAAAGCCCTAGTCCGAAATTCCCACTATAAAAGGGCTTATAGACTTCTATTTTCACAGAGAATTCATTATTCACAAAGTCTGAACATCAGAGAAGAAGCAGAAGCAAGGAAGAGAAGAAGACAAGAGCTAGAGAAATTCAACTTCTCCAATTCGCAGCCGAATCAACTCCTCAATTAGGTTTCTTATCTTTATTTCTGCAAAACAATTATGAATTCCTTTACCATTAATTTCTTAGTTTTTACGATTATGAGCTAAATTCAATTAGTACTTGAGAACGCATTAATGGGTTAATCCCCAATTTATTTTATTCTATGTTTTTGGTTTTGGAATTATTATAATTAAAATTGAATTGGGTAATTAGTATTTTTCTTTAATTTTCATTTATCAACTATTATTTAAGTAATTAATCAGCAATAAGACTTAGTACTTAGGCTATTCCATTTAATGGCGAATGGATCACCTTGACGGGGGTCTAGGTACGGAAATAATTAATGAATGTAGGATAGAAATTATTTGACCTTGACAGATTTAATTAATCCTATGGCCAATTGGGTAATTAGAACTAAATCATTCGAATGTGGACTATATTCACCCTGATGGGGTTTGTAGCACCTAAGAAGAGCTCCTTAGTCCACCCTGATGGGGATAAGGAGAATTCCGAATCCCGACCAATATTATTTATCGAATTCATCCGTTAAACAATACATGGAATGAATAGATTTTGGTGAAATCCTAGCGTTGCTCAAGTACTACCTTTCATACCTTGCGTCTAGCTATTTTATTTTCTTGCGTCTAGCTTAATATTTACATTTCTTTAGTCTTTAAATTAATTGTCTTAGCTATAGAAAACAAAACAACCAATCTTAAAATCATCTACTTGCTTTTACGTGCAATTATACACTATTTGATAAGCATTAGAGTCAAACCAATCCGTCCCTGCGAACGAATCTGTTATCACATATATTACTCGGGACAACTGTACACTTGTAGTTGTGGTTTCTCTTTTCCTTATTGCATTATTTTAGTACACACAAGGGACCACCAGAAGTTCTCGTTATTAGGGATTTTAACTTCTTCTTAGCTCCTTTTCGGGTAGCTTAGCAGGTTACCTAACAACACTAGAGGCCTCTTCTGAGTGAACTTTATGTGATTATTGGTGCTAAATATAATTACCCTATACAATTATCCGTCTACTCAAGCTTGTCAGGATCACTAACGCACATCGGACGTTTATGAAATCTTGTTGTTCCCTAACATCCCGTCAGGGCGATAGTCTAGGGATACTAAAGGGATTACTATATTTTATCAAGATATAAGAAACTAATAATCTCTATTAATAAACAACAAAATGAATCCCCAATTCAATTAGATGTTAAATATCCTAAATAGCATCAATATTTAACATTAAAGCAATAATTTACCCTAAGAATGATTGTGAAAGGTGTAGAAGTTGTGCAGTAGGGTTCCCAATTTCTATTTTCTTCTCCTTTGGAATTTCTCCTCTTTTCAAGCATGTTTAATGAGTTCTCATTGAAGTGTAACCCTTTCTAAATTGTATTTGATGATATAAGGGTCTACAAGCCAATCCAAAAACATTTTCAAGGGAGAGTAGGCTAGTTTGAGCTAGGGTAGCTGCAACTTTAATAATTATATCATCTTAACCCCAAACCATGAAAAATCAACTCTCAAGCGCTCTCGACTTCAATTGGTACCATGAACCAAAGGGCTCTCTCAGAATAGTCATCAATTGCACGTGGTGACTCATTCGAATTGATTTCCAAGTTTTTTTGGTAAACTCTAGCTTCCCAAAAGTGGCTTCTTGGTCCTTTAACGCCTTGACTTGGGTTTGAAATTCCTTATAAACTTCTTTTCTCGTCTCACGGTATCGTATCATCCAAGTACCTAAAAAATTTAGACTTAACGCACAATTAACGCATAAATAACTCTAAAAGTAGCAAATATCCAAAACTAGACAAGAAATGTGAAAATGTCTAAATATAGGGAATGATCCCTCATATAGGTCCAAATAACCTCTAAAAATATGTCTCGTGATACGATTATCATATCACATAAAACGAGACATCAAGACCCCCAACTCAAAGTTTTGTCGCATCGACAAAATAAAAACTAAACTAGGGGACTAGTAAATATATATGGGTGAAAAGAATGTAAAGAATGATCTCAAAGAAATTACCTAACAAGTCTCATTTAATAACATCTACAAACTAATTCACACATACACTTATCATACAAACAAACAACACGTTATAATTTCAAGATCGGATTAGTTTCGTAATGCAGAAATGACCGGTTTTTCACTTAGTCCGATAAGGTGGATATAAGTTTTTACGCGATCCTAACATAGTATCAAATGGTACACTCTACTACTCCCTATTAGATCAACCATTCCTTGACCACATAATTAATAATCATACGGTCTTAAGGTTATAACATAGTCTTAGGGACGAAGTGATAAGTATGTGGATAGTTTGAGTGATCTTTTTGCTATGTCCTCACTAGTCGTCAATGATATGCCCTAGATCTTGAGTTTACACTCATAGATGTGCTTACTCAACCCACTCGATGTGCTTGATAAACATCCCCAATAATACCAAAGCATTTTAAATTGATTACATAGCAAATCCCTTTGTCGATCCTTTTATTTAATTTCTTTTTCACTTCTTTGTATGTAAGACATGCCACTCTTTTGGATGTGAGATATCATGCTACTTAATTTTTTTTCTCGATATGCGTTTTGTTTTCTTTTTCCAATAGACTCCGACAAAGGGTTATAATAAGGTGTATTATCAATATAACACATACATACAAGCTCAACCCACCAAATGTGTTTCCCATAATTAAACGCACCACCCTAAACTCAAACTCAAAGGACGATGGTCTTAAGGAATTACGATTCGAGTGTGGGTCACCGGTCATATAGAGAAGTCCTAAATCAAAATCGTATGGCTTATAACGTGGCTACAAAGAAAGGGCTAAAGGCTATAAGGGTATAGTAATGATATATCAATTATATTTGGTTAGCAAGCTAAAAGGAAACAAGGGGCTTATAAAATGAATGCCTTAGTCATTTTCCAGACTACATGATCTCGTTACCTTTTAACCTCTATTACATTCATTAAGTGGGTTTTAACTAGCCCAGATCTCACGTTCTACACACCACTCAATCTACTTAAGTTCAAACTTACTTTTACGCATTTCTTACTAATCCTTTCTATATTTTATGGTTTGTTTTCATGTCCACATTTTAAGCACGATATAACTAGTTCAAAGAAACTTTACTTATATATCATTAAATCAGTATAGTTTTGCTTTCATGATTCATAATTATTCATCAAGATGCTCTTAAATTCCTTCATTTTCACCACATTATCTCCATTTTGGGATAAAACCCTACCCGATTTGACCATATTATTTACTTTATGGGCATCAACATTCCAGACTTCTATCACACAATTGAATATTCATCTCAACATTATGTGAGTTAGGCATTTTCTCAAACACCCGCATTACATCATGTGAACCCAAACTAAGAATCTTGTCAAGTACCTTACTTGTACTCGGATTTGTTGCCCCATTCACCAGATCAACTAGGCTCCACTTGACTTGATCACTATATGACTAACCTCTCGCGATTTGCACACTTCAAACCAGAGCCGTTTGTTTCTATCCTCCTAGGTTCAAATCCCTTGCTAGACCCGTCCTCACGAACCATATGCCACCATGAATAGTGCTACCGAGTTTATAAAGTAATCGCTGATCTAAGCCCTTACCCTCAACCCGCACATATGCCATTAGTGGGACAAAATAACCCAACTGGCCTAGTTTATTGTGTATCATAAAGCTACCAATCTTCAGACTACTATGTAGCCCTGAGATTCCCCACAATGTGAGGTCACCAACGCTCGGTGGTTCTTTGACGGAAACCGCTAATTAAATTTTGGATGGGCTTCTAAGTCCCCCAAATATGTTGCTTGTAGGTTGGGAAGTCATCATGAATCTAATCTACTTAATCATCTTGGAAAGTTCACTACTAATTTGGTGTAGACCGGCAAATCAGATGGGGGTACAAGAAACTCTAGTCCCTTGGGGAGCTTCTCTATCTAATCTCATTTCTCTCTAACTTTTGAAGGGAAATAAAGATTATTCATACATTTCTCTTCATCCTTTCTACTAAAGTGTATTGGTGTTCTCATAAATTTTCTTATAGTATGTTCTCCTAATCAAACAACACTAGTCTATCGTCTAAGCATTCTTTTCTTTTTTTGGAAAAATTTGGAGTGAGAAAGTGACTTTGAATACAACAAATAATTTGATGGAAAATATCTTTGGTGTGAGTTGGTTTCTTGTTATTCGAAATCATCATAATATTCCAGAGCAGGTTGGTGTTCAACAACGATTCCAAACTGAAAGTCCAAAACGTTGTAAGCGATAGAGAAATAAAGAGTAGCGTTGTGTTTATTATCAGAGAGTGTAAAGATCACATAGTGGTAACTCCTATTTATAGGTAATATGTAACCCTAAACCCTAGTGTTCTTGGGCTTGACTACAAGCCAATAGTTTTGAATGAATATCCATTATATGAGTTTATAACACTCCCTCTTAGATATTAAATCCCTAAGAATATGCCTCATTAAAACCTTCCTAGAGAAAACATAGTAGGAAAAAATCTAGTGAAGTCTTTCATATTATTTCAGACAAATTAAAGTGCATCCACCACCAGAGACTATATCTCCTTAAGTAATAAATTATTGTGCTACAACATACTATTTTAGATAGATTCTCCCCTTTGTAGCACATTCATTTTATTATTGTAAAAATTTCACGTCGTACAAGTGAAATTCAAAAAAAATTGTCTTATTTATGTCTTTTCACTGATGGCCAGTCAGTTTTATATAAACATTTAAAAAAAAAATCCTCGTCTAATTTATTTATCAATTCTATTGCATGCGTATGTAAATATTTGATCATGACTAATTTTAGTTAGGTTTCAATAGTCTAAAGTAGTAAAATAGCTGATCGAGATCTCAATATATAATCAGGTACCTGATACTCAGTAGGATTATTTTAATTCTCTGTTATATACACCACTTTGACATTTATAAAATGTCAAAAGTCTCATAATTAACAACTTGCTCATGTTGTTGCTCCTTTATGCTATCTTTGGAACCATATAGATCTATTGTGCTTTAAGCGTACAATAGTCTAATTTTATTAGTTATCTCTTCAAAGACATAAATTTAATCAAGAGCATTGATAACGGGATATTGTGACTTAGTCACTACAGCTTTACAATATTTTCAATCAATTGAATAAGTATACGAGGATCAATATAAATGGTGTAATCTTAGTTTACAATTATATTTTTTATTTCTTCCCCTATTCTTGAGAATATCATATATTACATGTTCTCAGAATCCATCTTTGTGCATGGTAGTGGAGCAATTGTAATAAACATGCGCAATTAAAATATTTTGATAGATATAAATTTTGGTCTTTGACCAGTAGGGATATTTACTATAAGAATTGGTCATAGCAATTCGTCATAGACGATTTAATAAATAAATTTGCTAGACTCGTATATATCCTTTAACCTCGCCATGAAAAATAGACGATTTAATATCAAAATTATTTGGGGTACAATTTTTGATTGGGTATAGCCAATTTAATAATATCTATTTTATCATCTAGATTTTTGATTTTTTCCACTTATGAATATTTCACTATTAATATGGATTATTGCCCAAGAAACACCTCAAGTTAGAATTAATTCCCTCTCACCCCAACCATCATCTTTTTGCCCATAAAAGGCCACATATATTTTGTTTTTTCCTTTTCTTTCCTATAAAAAGAGTCGTTTAAGTTATGGGAAGCTTCCCATAACTCAAACTTTGAGTAATGAGAAGCTTCCCATTATTCGTTGTTCTTTAAAAAAGACGGTGTCTTTTATGGGTAAGGGTGTAAGGTGACATGTGCCTATTGGGCATTAACCCTATTTATATTATCAAAAAAAATAAAGATGAAATTGTTGTCAAGATAAAACAAAATCAATGATCCATGTTATATTGTTCATGATTTCGTATAAGATCAAAATAATAATGTAATCTCCAAATTTTATAGAGGAAAAAAGTTCCCAAGCGAAAACAAAACGCTTACCAAATTATATTCCTTCAAGAAATATAATTTTGTTTCTTTAAGAACCTTATATATAATTCACATCATCATACATACTTTGGATTTTGGATAAATTCATAAAAAAATTAAGACCATAACGTCATAAATACAATTGGTAATTGACCAATGAGGGCATTCAAAACGTGATAGTTGGACTTGATTCATATAAAGTTGCAATTATATAAAATTATAAGTTTGTAAGTCATACAAGACAAATTCATATTAGTTTTCCAACGATTCTCTATATATGAGAAAATATTTTTTTTTGATAGATCATACATGTCTACCCCTGAATTTGTCAATTGACTTCAGATATTGTATGATGAGAGGTTGCCTAGTAATATTTTGCGAGACATAAGTGGTATCTCAAAACTTACTTGATTATAACTTTCATTTCATTTTGTGCTCATATATATTTTTATACTCATCAAGTTGTTTTGACCAAAATCGCATTAATATGTGATGGTATAATCATGTTTATATCAAATGGAATAGCGTACGGTTTTACTCTTAGCTTTCACGAGTTTTTTCCGTGTGTTTAAATATATATAATTTATTTTGCAATAGTATATAGATCATATATTATGTGATGATCAAAGTTTAATAATTTTTTTGGGATTATAAAGAAATATATTCTTTGATTAATTGTTCCGATTTGTATAATATTTGAATTTTCTATCAAATTCGTAATAAAGATTGCTAAAATTTCAAAATAGAATTATTTTTCACACACTTTGAATTGGAGGACGTATAATATATCAAATCGAAGACTTTGACGAAAGGAACAAAGCCTAGATAAAATCGTCTTCACATAAAATATATATTCCACGAAAATCAAAATGTGAATTTCTTCCAAAATACAAAATATAATTTTCGTGACTTTTCAAATACGGATTTTGTTTGCTGAATGTTAAAACGTATTTTTAACGTTAATATATCAATAGGTTATACAATATCAACTAATATAAGTATACCATACATATACAACTTGTGTATATGCTCTATATGAATAAAAATTGTCAGCTTATGCGATATCAAATAATCTTTCACATAAGATACATATTCGAATATGTTCTATATTTTTTTTCATAGGTTATGCATATATTATTGCATAAAATACATAAACATTTTGTGTATATGCCGTATATATAATTTAATTTCGTGAAAAAAATCGCTTGACTTTTATTTAGAATAGTCAAGATATGAACTTATACAAGTATAATAGTATTTCATATGAATTTTATCATATCCAATAACATGAAATGACACACGAGACACCATTTTGTCAAACGGTTTTTGATATATGAGATCCATATGATAGTAAAATGGCACATGAGGCACAAATTTGTCCAACAATTTCTGATCTATGAGATCAATATGATAGTAAAATGGCACATGAGTCACAATTTTTTGTCAAACGTTTGTTGATCTATGATATCCATGTGATAGTATAATAGTTGGACATCTTAGATGTCATGATACATAAGATAGGAAAAAAATTAATTACATGATAGTTGGATAGTAGAGACTATCGTGCTGATAACGTGTTATGAACTTAAATATAAAGTAAAAAGAGATAGACAAGAGAGAAAGATAATAATATTATAAAGAGTCGGAGAGTATCCAAATTACAAAATAGAGACTCATAGTTATAAAGAATAGGTAACCCTAAACCCTAGTCATCATGGGTTGGACTGCAAGTCAATGGACTGGGCTGAATATCCACTAGGGGTGAGCATGGTTCGGTTCGTCTCGGTTTTTTGCCAAAACCGGAACCGAACCAAATTATTCAGTTTTTTATAATTAAAAAACCTAACCGGATGGTTCGCATTCGGTTACATTTGGCTTTTGGTTCTGGATTGGTTCGGTTCGGTTCGAAATTTGGTTCGCTTCGAATTTGAACGTTTGGCCAATAATATTTGTCAACCTATTTCTTGACATTTTCCAATAACGACTAATACTCTTATACAATTATAAGAGTATTACATAAGTTGAAGATTAATATATCAATTAGGTAAAAAAATTAATCTAACAACAATTATCTTAATTTAAAATACTAAATATATTTATATAATTAAAACTACTACTTCTAAATTTATACAATCATGATTAGTAAAATCAATAAAATAATAGATAGTTACTAATATAATATTAAACAATATATAAACAATTCTCACTAATAATACTACCGAATAGTAAAACAAAAATTTCACGTAGATGATAAATTCTCACAAAAAATTTCTCCCACAATATTATTATAAAAAAGTTCACACATTACTTATTTTTTCCCTTCGACGGTTCGGTTTTTGTTCGGTTTTTTTGGTTCGGTTTTTGCATGGTAAACCAAACCGAACCAAAAAAACCAGTTTTTAAAAATTAAAAACCGAACCATTTGATTTTTTGATTTTTGATTTTTTTTATTTGATTGGTTTTTTGGTTCGCATTTGCAAAACTCTAATATCTACATATGGATAACACAATGGATAACACAAAATATATTTTCTCCTTGTTGTCAATAATATTTTCTCTAAGTTTGTATGTATGCCTACATGCCCGTCGAACTTTTGGACACCATTGTGGATTAGTATATGAATTGAAAAAAAAATGGTAAAATTTTGTACAACATTCTATGTTGATCATTTGACATTTTTAAGCTACAAAAATTCGAAGAAAAAAAAATTCTAAGCTACAAAATACATCACGTATGACGTAACTGGCCCTTTGACATTTATATTCTAAATAATATCATTGTATATGACCATTTGACATAAAATTATCTTTAAAACGTTGTGAATTGGACACGAGATTATCGTTTCGCATTACTAGCCTAAATAAGAAGAAAAAGGTGCTCCAAAGATAGTTCATAGTTCATACTTTCGTTTTTTTCCAGAAGCTTTTATTAAATAGAAGAAGATTACAATAGGTTGCCCCCTTTTTTTATATATATAAAAGGGGGAAATTTTTGAGAAGTTAGTCAATCTTCATAAAGAATTGTCTAGGGCTGTAAACGAGTCGAGCCGAGTCGAATACTAGATGTACATGCTTGTTTGTTTAATTACTCGAGCCGAGCCGAGCTCACATTTAAACGAGCCGGGCCGAGCCGAGCTCAAATTTAAACGATTCGATCCCGAACTTCCAATGATTCAAATAAAAAATGTTAGAACTTGTTTGTTTAACTTATAGAACAATCATTTTTAGAGTCAAGCACGAGTTGCTCATGAACAATCATGGTTGAAACGGGACTTTCATGAGCGGTTGGTATCTGATAGAGTGTGTGGTATGAAAATATGAAATATAACATTAATGAAATAATAAATGTCAAGAAATTAAAAATATCTAATTTGATACTGAATATTTTATAATATTTATAAGTAGATAATATATTAATTTATAATTCATAATTTTAAACAAGCTCACGAGTCGAGCTCGAGCAGGCTCGTTTATTTATCGAGTTTAAAATATATTCAAGCCGATCTCGAAAGAGCTTTTCTCCAAGCCGAGATCGAGCGGCTCGCGAGCGGCTTGATTCATTTGCAGCCCTATCAATTGTTGGTTACAAGTAAAAGAGTTAATTGAGGAGAGATGCAAGATTCTCAATTATCAAACAATATGTCATTAAGTGTTTGTTTGAAAAATATTGTTTTGAGAAATATTTAAAAGTGTTTTTACAATATATAAATTGTTTTAAACTTTGAAAATCACTTTTAGGATAAGCACTATTTTGGTGTTTTAAGAAAAAACACTTAAAAGTGATTTTAGATTTCAAAATTATTTTTAATAATTTTTCAAAATTTAAAATTTTAGAAAACACTTTTATACTTTAAAATAAGCATTTTCAAACATGCTTTAAATATCCAAAATAGTGGAGAAAATGATGTTACTTAGTTCATCAATTTTTCACGATGTCTATTGGGGTCTTAACATCAGAGCTTTTGATCACCTCCTAGCCACTCACACGTTCTTTGACTTTATTTTGTTCATGTTTCTCGACACATAGAATGTATGGGATTTGTCCTCAATGCTTAAGGTAACATATCCTACGTAAACATTGATCATAGTGCGCCCAGTTGCCAAAATGGACACCCCATTATGAGAGGGTATTCTTATCTGTGTTATAATCGAGTATAATGAAGTATATATGTATAATGATCTTAATTACTTGCACCAAGACATCTTCGATCACTCTATCCGGGCATGTCAATAAACGGTCTGTCATTTCCAATACGACAGAGGTTGGCTTTGCTTCTCCAATTCCTAGCTCATCGAACACATTTTTAGGCATGATATTGACACTCGGTCTCAAATCATATAAAGCCTTGCCATCAAATGTACCACCAATCTATATTGGAAGGTTAAAACCACCCTGGTCTTTTAACTTAGGTGGCAACTTCCTTTGTACCTTGGTGGATATTTCCTCGGTTAATTTTGCAGACTCGAACTCAAAATAAATTCTTCTTGGAGAATTTCTCCTTTAAGAATCTCAAGTATTTTGGTGCTTTCTTAATGGCTTCGAGTAAGGGAATGTTGATTTTTAGTTGACTCAACATATTGATATATTTCTTGTACTCGGAGTCATCATTCTTTTTGGCTACCCTTGATAATAAATGGTGGTCGTGAGCGACTATGTTGTGCTGGCGGTTCCACTCTCAGCTTCTCTTGAACTTTCAGAACTTCCACTAGTTTATCAAACAATTCTTCTTCTACCTCATCTACCCACTCGTTAACTATTACCCCATCTAGATTCGGCTTGCGAGGCTCTTTCTCTTTGAATGTCTCGTCACTGGTCAACCTCTTAGGTTATGATACAATTGTTCCACTTTGGATACCAATGGCCTCACATGATTTGTAATTCAGGTTTTCATTCAAATCACTATTTTGAAGTAACTTGACCTCAACATTTGTACCTTGTGTGAGTTGTATGCGTTGACCTTGCTGTAATTGTTGAATAGTGGTAGTAAGTTGTGTTTGTCTTTGCTCCATGAGATGAATTTGTTGTTGCATACTCCTCACCGCTGCTGCGGTAGGGTCGGTCTTAGCTTCACTTTTTGTCATATTGTTCATTGAAATTTTGATGAACTAATTGAGGTTCTTTTTGGATGGGATGTAACCGCCTTCTAAGCTAGATTATCTTCATATGCATTATACACCAAATTTCAAGGATTGTTCCCATAAACAGGTCCATTCGAGTATTGATTATGTGGCCTCGGTTGATAGTTATTGACTTGAGGATGATGCTGGTACAAATTACCTTGTTGATAACATTGACCACCTTGACAGGAACCACAGTTTCCCATTAAGAACAACGACTCGAGAGAACTCTGGTACTCTTCCCAACTATGATTGTTTATCCCACAGCTCGAGCACCTATATGGTTCTTGTACTATGTCTACCTCAGGTTGCCTACTTTGGAGACATTCTTTGACAGCTAAGGCAGGATGTTTCAAGTAATTCACGATTATGGAAAATTTTGTATCCATCGCAGTATCATGATCTAAACGTATAGTACCTCTATCTGAAACAAGAACTAGTGCTCTTGTGGGTTGCTAACTCGTCTATTCTTGACTACTCGGTCTATGATTCCAAACTCATGATTTGATTGAACCATCATAAAACCTCCTCCGCAGAAGATGTCTACCTTTTCCTTCGAACTTTCATTGAGACTTCTGTAGAATATAGCCAGTTGCGGTTTTGTTGTACAGTCGTGGAGAGGACATATCTTCAAACATGCTTGGAACCTCGTCCATGTTGCTCCTAATGATCCATCTTGTTCTTGATGGAAACTTGACAAGTCTATTTAAGCATTTGACCACACGTTATAAGGATAGTACTTATAAAAAAATACAGTTTTAAATTGGTCCATGTAATGATTAGCTCTCGAGGCTGCTGATCGTACCACTCATTAGCTCCTCGAATTAGAAAGAATAGAAACATGAAGAGATACATTTGTTCTTGAGTAACACCTTGGGTGATGTATACATCACATATTTGCATATACTTTTGCATGGCTCTCACTAGGTCTTTACAAGCTGATCTGAAATAGTTATCGTAATTGATGAATTGATTGAGCATGCCCACACCAGGTTTGAATTTAACCGCTTGAATTGTTAGTGAGTGAATCCCCAGTGGTGGAAAGCACAATTGTTGTGGGTGCTCGAAATAATGCATGAACCATGGTTCACGTTCCTGTTGGACTTGAGCATCGCCTTGATTACCTCTGGTTGGTGGTTAACCACCTAGAAGAACTTGATTGTTCAGGTTTATTACTTCTTTCCTAGATGGCAATATCTCGGTGGTAAGAGAGGGTTGCCTTACGCATCAAACTCTTGTTCCTGAGCCATTGATTTTTTTCTCTCGCTTCCTATAAAGTCTGATTGTGCTCTCAGGATCGTCAAGCATACACTAAACGATAGTACCTAAGAAAGGTAGACAATAAAACTAGCGTAAAATCTGACAACGAAAACTTAAAATAAATTAAAGAACAATTAAAAAGTAAATCCTAGGCAATGACGTCAAAAACTTGTTATTTCCCGAAGCGTGATATAAAGAAACACTAAGGGAGTTGCGTCCTACAAGTATACGAGTCGCTAAGTAATATAAAAGGTAAGTAAATTATCATTTCCTCAGAGATTACAAATTAATTTACGACTCTAGTTTAGAATTAGTAGTTCGTTGTTGATAAAAAACTATAAAGTAAATATCTATATATATTTGTTTTTTATATTTAATACTAATTAAGACTAAGAAGATTAAAGGACTCTAAAGTAAATAACAAAGAAAATATAGATGATCAATATAAAATCTAAAAAGAATTAGTTCATGGTACATTCAGAATCACAACACATAGCAAGTTATGATATAAAACATGGTCAATAATATGAAAATAAAGATACATGTTATACTATAAGTAGTGATGTTTAACACATAAAATATTCTATATGTGTAACTCAATAAGTATATAGTTGATCACTTTAATAAATTTAATACACGTGAGAATTTATACTCTAGAAAGTGTTAAACTTATGTGAAAGCTCATAAAAGTCATAGAATGATATTTAGAATGCTTGTACTTCTAACATGTGATATGTTCTAAATATGCATATAAGCAAATTTACAATTCAACACTTTTGCAAATCCATTTTACATAAAAATATATTCTTAAGAAATAGGAAGTGTTCAACTCATATTAATACCTAAATAAGACAAGTAAGTTTGTAGACTTGTGATAAATGTTTATGTTTTAAATAATTGTACTAATAACAAAATATATGTTGCAATACACATAATCAAACAATTAACATATTAAGAATTTGAAGATTTATCACATAAAAGTAAATTTTAGAAAGTAATATACCAATACAAACACTTCTCCATAATCACCTATCGTAATTTTTTTTAACAAAATAAATTTATTTTGAATTTTGATTGTAATTTGGTTTTTTTTGTTTGATTGGAAATATTATATGATCATGATATAATCACATCGATAGACGGGGTCAATATTTTTTCTATATGGAGGATTCTATAAATTAGAGCCCAATTCCCACAATTCTTTAAAACCTAGTTAGAAAATACGTCTATATAAAGTCTAATTCAAATTTCTGGTTAGCTTTTTTTACTTTTCTACCCTTTTCAATTTTTTTTATTCATTTTTTATTCATTTTTTTTAATTTTTTTTATTAATTTAGTTTCTGAATTTTTAGTATTTTAACTTACTTAATATACATTTTCGGTACATTCACGGGGGGTACGTACCTACATTTTTTATGAGGTACGTAGCTACATTTTTTGTTTGGGTACGCACCTATTTTTCACGGGGGTACATACCTATGAATTTTTTGTCCATGTCCAAGTCTAGGAATACGGTTCTAATCGGGGTTTATCCATGTCAATGTTTAGTAGCGGAACCCTATGGGTTGTACCCAAGACGATATACCATACAAAATCCATTAACAATCACATACGAACAAGGAGCAACAAAAAATCCCATTAATAGGTTTTATTTATGTTTATTTTAGATTGGTGTGAGTCAAGTTTGTCAATAATATGTCACACATGGAAAAGCCTCACCGGAATCCTCTCCCCTCTCTCCTAAATTAACCACCACTTCTCCTCCTCCGCCACCATTCACTACCACCACCACCACATTTTAACCTTCACTCTCCTCCTCCTCTTAGCCACATACTCCGTAGCCCAGGTCAGTCTCTACTCTTCTCTTCCCCCTTCTCTTCTTCTGGCCCTCTTCTCTCTCCCTTTCGTTTACCTCAAACTGATCTGCCTACCACAATCAACACCGTCCCAAACCATTGATGAACAAAGTCATCTTGAAACCAGTCCAAAACTCAATCTACACCACCTCTGAAAAACCTAAACTCCTAGCTAAAATAGTGAGTAACAAACCGATAAGCTTTAACTTCCTAAGAAAACCCATCAATAAATCATGGGGTTTAAAAGATGAAGTGACTACTGAGAAAGTCGGCTTCAATGCTTGTTTGATAAAATGTAACTCGGAAGAGGATTATCATAATGTTCTTCGGAAGAGACCATGGAATTTAGCTGGAAAACACATTCTTATACAAGAATGGAATGAACAAGAAGGCCTTCTTATTCACAACCAAAACACATCAATCTTTTGGATTCAAATCCATGGCCTACCTGGAAACTACATATCGATGGAAAATGTCGAAATTATTGCTAGTAGATACGGAAAAGTTATTGATATTCAACTCCCTCCTGTTAAAACCTTCAAGGAAATCAGCTATTGTAGGGCTAGAGTGGAATGGGACATCAATCAACCCTTAAGTCCGATATACTCCTTCAACATCACTGAATTTAGAAGCCTTACTGGTATGATCAAATACGAGAGATTGGGTGAATTCTGTTACTTATGTGGTCAATTAGATCATACAGAGGAGGAATGCACTAATAAGCTAAAGCTAAGGAAAAGACTAGGTAAATGGCTTCATGGAAATGATAGGGATTTCAATGAATTGGAGAAACAGAACTCAATCTTCGTTTTCTCATCGACAATGGCGGAAAATAGCAACCCGGAATCAAAACCGGTGAGTCAAATCACGAGTGAGATGAGAGAGAAAAGCGAGTACTATAGAGACAGAAAAGACAAAATGGGTACAAAGATTAAGCTGTCTGCTACACTAAAGAAAAAAAACTCCACCACCACTAAGGAGTACGTGGTACCGGAAGCTAGTACGGGTTTAACTTTTGTGGAGGTATGTGACACGAAGAAGAATATGTTTGGAAAACATTTCCAATTCAAAAATACTCTGGAGGAGAATGAGCCCACTACCCCAATTACTATTGGGCCTTTATCTTTAGTTGAAGATAACACTAATGGGCCTCTCTCCCTTTCTTTTGGGTCAATTAAAAAAATGATATAGATAAGGCCCTATCAGCTGAGCCCAAGGTAGACATTATTACCCAATCAAAAATAACCCATCTACAAAACACAGTACATCCGACTCCTCTACCTTCTCCCCCAATTTCTGAAATCCAAACAGTTAACCCTAGCTCTCATGTCGATAATCTACCACACCCCCTCACTAATCCTATCATGGTGGAGGTATATTCCGATGATGAGCGTATGGAGGATAGACCTTCTACCTACGGTAGCGAGAGACTTAAAGAGGATAATAGGATGAGAAGAATTGAGACCCATAATAAAGAAGTTCTATCTCTAAGAGTGAGAAGCTCTGGAAAGCAAGATGGAACCCAGAAATGGGGAATATTAAACTGGCTATGGATATGGAAACTGAGAAGAACACTGATTCGGCTATGGGTACTGCTATTGAGGGTATGGCTGCTACTAATGAAAAGTCTTGCGAGGTTGAACTTCATCAACCTCATCTACATCAATGAATCATATGAGTTGGAACTGTCAAGGTCTCGGCAACGCTTTGACAGTTCTAACACTTAAAGATGCTGTTGTTCAGCATCACCCTCAAGTAATTTTCTTATTAGAAACTAAAAACTCTGATTCTTATGTGATAAATATAGCCTCTGAATTGAATTATAAAGTGATTCATATAGAAAACCCCATCAATGCGAAAGGGGGTATCGCCTTATTAGCAAAACCCTCGAGTAACATTGAGGTCTTGGATTTCTCTATAAATCACATTCACTGCCTGATTAATATGGATAATGGTATTAAATATTGCACCACCTTTGTGTATGTTCCCTCTTATGATAACTTAAAAGACCTAGCACTGAAAAGAATTGCACACTGTAGAAATTACTTCCCCAATTTAGCTTGGAACATAATCGGTGACTATAATATGTATAGATATTCCTATGAGAAAATGGGGGTGATGATCCTAATAAAAATAATACGGAAAGAATTAATAGATTTCTCAACAAACTAGATATGTCTGAACTCTACTCTAAAGGCTGTAGTTTCACTTGGACTAATAAAAGACAAGATAATAAGCTTATAAAAGAAGTTATTGATAGATGCTGTGTGAATATAAATTGGGATAATCAATTTCCAAATTCATGGTTAGCCATCTTACCCCCTATGGGGTCAGATCATTCTATGCTCCTGGTTATTAATGATACTACACAAATTCCTATGTTAAAAAGATTTATGTTTGATAAGAATTGGCTAGATGAAGATGAATGCATTGATCTGATTAATAAATCTTGGAATGAATTGGCTTGTCTTAGAGGTAATGGTATACTTAAAATGGGAAAGAAATTAAACCACCTTACTGGAAAAATTACTTTATGGGCTAAACTAAAAGCTAGAAAGAAAAAACATGAGTTTAAGTCTGATAAAATAAAATTAGAAAAAATGGTTAACTCTTCTGAACCTATCAACTGGCCTGAATATAATAGCATTGTATATAGAATGGAAAAAAGATGGAAACAAGAAGAAACCTACTGGAAACAAAAGTCTAGATTGAGATGGCTAGAATTAGGGGATAAAAATACAGCTTACTTTCATGCTATAACTAAAGGAAGAAGGGGTAGGAATAAAATCACTAGAATTCTTAAAGATAATGATGAATGGGTGGATAGTAAAAGAGGGATAAGTGACGAAATTAAAACTTATTTCAATAATATCTTTCATACTAGAGGCCCAAGAGACTACTCTCATGTGATTGAGAGTGTCCACTCCTGTGTCACAGATACTATGAATAAAAATCTTACTTGCCCAGTTAGCCTTAATGAAATTAAAGCAGCCCTTTGGAGTATGGGAAATGATAGGGCCCTAGGCCCTGATGGTTTTCCAGTGTACTTTTTTAAAAAACACTGGAACCTACTAAAAATGGACATTTTAAGGTGTATAACTGATTTTTTATGGAATGATGGGGACCTGACCTCTATAAACAACACAGTTATTACCCTTATCCCTAAAATAAAATGTCCAGCCAAAATTGGTCACTATAGACCTATTAGTTGCTCTAATGTGATTTATAAAATTCTCGCTAAAGTCTTAGTTAAAAGATTACAAAAGATAATGGAACTTATTATAAATGAAAGTCAAAACGCCTTTGTCCCAAGAAGAGAAATAACCGAGAATATTTTAATTGCTCATGAGGTTAATCATTTCTTAAAAAGGAAAAGAAATTCCCCTAATCACTACTTAGCCATTAAAGCTGATATTGCTAAGGCCTATGAAAATGTGGAATGGGACTTTCTTAATGATATGTTAATCAAAATGGGTTTCAATAATCTTTGGATTAAATGGTTAATGAAGTGTGTTACTACAGTATCTTACACATGCCTTCTTAATGGAGAACAAATTTGCCTAAATAACCCTACTAATGGGTTGAGACAAGGTGATCCCTTGTCTCCCTTCCTCTTTTGTATTATAACACAAGCTTTGTCTAGTATGATTAATGAGAAAATGGAAAACAAACTGATCACAGGTATCAAAATGACTTGAAACTGCCCTAATATTAGTCATATCTTCTTTGCTGATGATAGTTTGTTTTTCTTACGAGCTGACATTAATGAGGTTGAAGAATTTAATACTATACTAAATGAATATAGTAATGCCTCTGGACAAACCATTAACCTTAATAAAAGTGGAATCTTGTTTTGCAAAGACACTCCTGAAAATAAAAAAAATAGATATTATTAATATATTGAGAATGAATAAAATGCATTCTCTTGGCAAATACTTAGGCCTCCCAACTGACTGGGGTAGGTCCAAAGTCAAAACCATGAACTGGCTTATTGAACTAATGAATGAAAAAGTAGATAAATGGGATACTATCTATTTATCCGAGGGAGGTAAAGAAGTACTAGTAAAAGCTGTTATAAATGCTATCCCTTCTTATACCATGGCTGTTTTCTCTGTTCCTAATACTATATGTGATAAAATGAACTCTTTGATAGCAAATTTTTGGTGGAATACTAAACAAAAGAAAAATAAAATCCATTGGGCAAATTGGAATACAATGACCCTAAATAAGTTTGAAGGTGGTATGGGATTTAAAGATATGAAACTAAAAAATAAATCTCTTATTGCTCGAAATGCTTGGAAGGTCCTTAATAAACCAGAGTCATTACTTGCGAGAATCCTTAAAGGAATTTATTATAAAAATAGTCACTTTATTAATGCGGAACTTGGCTACCACCCCTCTTGGGGTTGGAGAAGCCTACTTGAAGATAGAAATACCTTTAAGGAAGACTTAAGATGGAAAATTGGGAATGGAAAAAATATAAGTATTTGGAATAATGAATGGATTCCAGGTGTAAAGAGATTAAAAAGAGTTGTTAACTGCCCCTTGCATACTGTCTCGGAATTATGCTATGAAAATTCTAACATTTGGAATCCTGAAATTATTGATAAATACTTTCCTAAAGAGATGAGTGACCTAATCCAAAATATTATTACTCCTATACAAAAATGCGAAGATATTGCTATTTGGAATTTCTCTAAAGATGGTGAGGTTTCCTCAAAAGCTATGTATACCTTTCTTAAGAAAAATCAAGAAATGATGGAGGTGCATATGAACTTTCATATTGGTTCTAGCTCTAATGCCACCCCAGATTCTATCTGGAAGGAGGTATGGTGTAGAAATGCCCCTCCTAAAATAAAAAACTTCCTTTGGAAGGTTTGTAAAGGTATATTAGCTACTGAGGAACTGGAGTATAAAAGAAAATGTGGTGAAAACCCGTTATGCAAAGTATGTAATAATGATATGGAGAATGTGGAACATTTACTATTTGCTTGTCCTTGGGTCAGGGCCTTTTGGCTAATATCACCTCTACAACTACTTTCTACACACTATAGTACAAGAAATGTTGAGAAATGGCTCTTGAATTTGGATAGTATAAATAACTGTACTATATAGCAGATAGAAGGCTGAGGGATTTAGTCCCTTTTCTCTTTTGGACAATCTGGAAAACAAGGAACAAGTACCTATATGAAGGTGTCCCTCCTGACCCTATATTTGCATTATCACAGGCCCTTAAAGCCTATGATGAATTTGTAAAAAGTAAACCAAATACAATATCTGAGGCTAATCAAGATTCTTTAACAAATCTTGATAAAAAAGATAGTAAGAATCAAGGTACCAAAAATACAACAGGTAACAATGACACTAATGGTAGTATAGATAAGAATTATATATCTTATGATAGGAATCAAATTTTTGAAAACTCTAATGATGATACTCTATTTGTACACACTGATGCTTCCTTTAAGACAGATAAAACTTCTTCATCTGCATTTATTAATCAGAATAACAAAAATAATCTAATTCATGGACATGCCTTCACCTTTGTTTGTAACAGCGCAGAGGAAGTTGAGTTTGTGGGTGTGAGGAATGGTCTTCTTTCAGCAATTAACCTCCAAGCTACGGATATTAGAGTGATATGCGATAATGAAGTAGTGGTTAAGACCTTGAAGATGACATCTCCTCCTTCCTTTACTCGCCTTAGGCATTCTTATCTTGATATTTTTTCTTTATGTAATAGTAATAGACGTGTCAAGTTCTTCCATTGTAATAGGATAGAAAATGTTTGCGCTGATTGGGTTACAAAGCAAATGCTCGTTGGGTGTTTGCCAAGTAATTGGGTTGTAAAACCCCCTCCCCAATTAGTTAGGTTGTTAGACTCCTTCCCTATTTCTCGTGGAATAGGTTGATTTTTGCTATGTAATGAACTTATTTCATTTTATATTTAAATGCCGTTGACAAAAAAAAAAGTTTGTCAATGTATTTAATCAGAAGTCATAAGCTGTCATTTTATATTCCTTTTTGTACTGTACTTTAAACTGATCAAAATTAAATTAATGGACCCAACAGGCTGTACCCAATGGGCTGGACCCTAGGGGCTGGCTCGTGGGGGCTGTACCACGGGGGCTGAACAAATAAAATTGTTTTGTCTTAAAAAAAGATTTTGTTTGTCTTAAGAAAATTAAAAGTAACCAAGTTATGAAAAAAATAAGCTGGACCCTAACAAAAAAATAAACTGGACCCTAACAAAAAATGAACTGGACCCATCACATTTTAAGTGAACATTGAAAAACATTTGATAACTTTTTTTAACTTGGCTAGACCCAAGGCCCAAATGGGTTGGACCCAGCAAAGACCTGGACCAAAGTGACCATTGAAAAACTTTAGATAACATTTTTTTGTATTAGGCTGTACCCAAGGCTCAAAGTGGCTGGACCCAGCAAAGACCTTGACCCACACACTTTTACAGACGGCAAAAAAAAAACTGGTTTTGTGCGTGTTGTGAAGGATGAAAGTGAAGGATGGTGATGGTAGGGCGCGGCGACAATGGTGCGCTGGAGGCATCACATCTGGATGGCGTCGATGGTGGAGCACGAATCTGGAGGAACGAGGGAGGCGGATTTGTCTTGCGCTGGAGGCGGATCTGCCTTGCGTGGCAGATATTTGACACAGCGGTAGCGTTGAAAGTGGATGGCTCCGGCTTCGTTGATGGTGGATGGCCACGAACGGAGGTTCGTCACGCGTCGGAGGTTCTTCACGAACAAAGGTCCATGAACTGCGGTGGTGTGGGCAAAGGTCTGATAAATAAATAGATAAATAAGAATAATAATAAAGAGCACACACCCTTGAGAAACACGGAACTCACTACAAGTTTTAATGATAAGTTAAGTTCGTTCGCAGGGATTTAATCTGTTAGATCTAATTGTATTCAATAAGCGTAGATGACTTTATATGTTTAGAATAAAATATAAAAAGGATGAATAATTATCTGATATGAAATAAGTAAATAGGAATGCAGATAAATAAATATGGATGTAAGTCTAATAAATTAGGGTCACTAATATGAGTCTAGTACTAACTTGTTATTCTAACCTGTTACAAATTAAGCATTATATATTAACCAGGATTCTAAATTCTACCTAGCCTTTTCTAGGCTTAGGAGCAACCTCTCCACTACTAGGGATTCCTAAGTAATGATTGGTGATTAAATGAAACCTTTATGGCTATCTAGTTAGGCAAAGGATCAAAACTAGACGATTATGTGGTGTTGTCAATAACTAAGAATAATCCTAAGATTGGCCAAATCTAGGGTTGTAACAATAAGTCAAAACACATAATAACAATATACGCCAAGCTGAATCAATTAAAATAACAAATAGTATTAATGAATTTAAAGACAAACTAATAACCCAACAATTAAAAGTAAAACTTACAGAATAATAGCTTAGAAATATGGTAAAGCACAAATCTATAGCTTATTACCCTAAATATAGAGAAGGTAAATGTAGAAGAGGAGTTTGTCACTCTCCAACTTCTTCTTCTTATATTCCTCTATAGGTCAGCTTGCTTCTTGGATGAATATCTTGTTTCTAAGGATGAATATTAAATTAAAGGACTAAGCTATTATTTAAAAGTGAGAAAATACAAGTAAGGTCTAAGCCTAAACTTGAAACTGAGCAAGGACATGTTTACAATGGTATAAGGGTGTATTTATAGGTGTTTAGGAACCCTAATTCGTTTTCTTGAAGGAGAAGGAAATTAATGGACTCCTAGCCCAACTCAAATTCGTAGGTAGATAAGGATAATTACTGCTGACTTGTTTTTACCATATCTTATTTGTTACTGGACCGTTTTTTACCCATGAGATGTCAAAAGAATCCTCACGGAATTATCTACGTACCTATGAAAGGGATATTCCAGAATTGGCTCGGTTTTAGAGTTATCACCACTTCTTTAGACTTAGGTGCAGAAATTCAGATTTATTTGACAGATTTTCATTTTCCTAATTGAACTCTGTTTCCTTCTATCTCCAATTACCATGCTTATCTCTTTCCATATCTTGTAGTCTTTGACTTGGACTCTAATTAATCTCCATAACTATCTTTAAAACTTCACACTAAATAAATAATTAAACCCAATATGCTCTAAAAATATTATTTTACTAAATCAAGACTCAAAATAGGAAAGTGTAACATTTCTCAAGAAAATCGACTAAATGACTTCCTAAATCACTAAAAATGAAGTCTCCAACTAATATTAATTCATCACAAATAGGGAGACATCAAGACCCCCAACTCAAGGTTGTATCGTCCCAATACAATAAAGATAAAAACAAAGGGAAGTCTCTAAATACACACCTAGGTCAATTAAGCACATAGGGAAGAAGATAGCAGAATATGGAGAATAGACTCAAAGCAACTACTAAAAAAAATTCATGTAATAATATTTAAAGACTACATACCTGTACACTTCTCATATCCACAATCAACACGGCTTGAATTCAAGATTAGATTAGCTTCGCAATGTAAGAAGGAGAGGAACTTTACTCAGTTCACCAAGGAGGCTATAGATTGTTCATCGAACTTCACTAGTATCCAAAGATCCAATTAACTACTCTCTATTGGCTTAATCACTTATCGATTACATAGTAAAGAATCAAAAGGTCTTTAAGGTTGTAATTTAGGCTTAGGGACGGTATGATAAGTATATTTGGATAATTTAGAGTGAGCTTTTGGCTCTCTCCTAACTAGCCATCAACGAAGCGCCCTAAAGCTTGAGTTACTCTCATAAAACGTTTCTCACTCAACCCAATGAATTCTTTGATGCACAATTTAGCATCCCCAATAACCCAATTAAAGCATAAGATGTTCACTTAAAAATTCCACTTTGCCGGTCCGAATATATATATTTTCTTTTCTTTTCAAATCAATTTCTTAAGCTATGACTCTCTTTTTAATGTTGAGATATCACGCTATTTTTCATATATATATTTTTTCTTTTCTTTGAATGCCCTTGTTTGCAATTTTAGCTCGTAGCTTCTTTTTCATTCACTATTACCCCGGCAAAGGGTTACAATATAAACCTGTGAATCATCATCAATATAAAGAACAGAGCACAATTAATAAGCTCAAAAGTCCCAACCTAATAATATTTCCATAATGGTGGACCCACCACCCCAAACTCAAGCTCTAAAACAATTGTCTATGCATCGCGATTCGAGTGCGGGTCATATGGAAAAGTCCTATAATCTAAAGGGACATGGCTTATAATATGGTTAAATAAAAAGTCTTTAGAAAGGCTAGAAGGGGCTGAGAAGGATATAAAATATTAAATCAAATAA
This sequence comes from Nemophila menziesii, assembly GCA_029959085.1. Lineage (NCBI taxonomy): Eukaryota > Viridiplantae > Streptophyta > Magnoliopsida > Boraginales > Hydrophyllaceae > Nemophila > Nemophila menziesii. Next base: position 139,527,131 of record JARWIR010000001.1, on the reverse strand, counting down.
CAGGGTGAGAAAGTTAAAAGGCTTTAAATGGCTTCAGTATGAAAGAACTGCCTTAATCATTTTCTACACCATGCAATTTCGTTATTCTCTTACCTTTAGCACGTTCATCAAATGGGTTTGTCAATTAGCTTGGATCTCTCGGCCTACAAACCACTCATGGCTCCCTGAGATCGAACATACTTTCTATCGCAGATATTGCACATATAGAAATGGTAAGGAAGAAAGAAAACATACTCTTCGAGGCTATTTACCTCGCCTGATCAATACCCGAAATAGGGTGCAGTGCTTTCATGTATGCAAATTTCATGTATCACCAGTTTCTCTTTCCCTTACATCCTACTATGCTCCATCCAAATCAATCACACTCTAGAAATCTCTTGTTTATCTTCTTCCAACCTTACTCTCGAATACTTTTTCATGTGAAGGTGTTCATCCAGGAACATGTTTTGAACACAGCTACTAGCGTCCCAGAAGCTTTGTATCTTTGACATAGGAATCTTTGATTAGAAGAGGTATTGGTATCTTTTGCTTCCTAATCACAATTACTTGATTTTTAGGATTTGAATCCACCAAAAACCGGTTCCTCTCTAATTTCTTGACTCGAATTATCTTGTAATTTATTCCCAAACTAGTACCCATCTCAATTGATTTCTTTTATAACTTACCCATTACCTTGCTTTGATTCTTCATCTCCCATAACAATATTTTTGTTCTTTACATCATCTCTTTTGACCCCGAACTCAAAGCTTTGAACACTCTTGAAATTTGTAACTCTTGATCATAGGTGGAACAAGCTTTATTTGGGTTAGGAAAGGTGTTAGGATGACAAATCTCTATGTGGGTATGACCGAATCAAGCTTTTATGATGTGGGTTTAAGGAATTTGAGAAGAAGATTTTGAAATTCATGGTTTTGATGCTTGGTTTCTAGGTGTTTTGGTATGATTTGGGTGCTTGAATCTTCTTTGTAATGATGTAAGGAAGGATTTGGATGTGAATTCATGGTGATTTGGTTGTGTTTTGATGTTATGTGAAGGTTTGTTGAAGCTTTAATGGAGTTGGGAGAGGTTTGGAGGAGAAAGTGAGGCTTAAGGATTGAAAAATTCGGACTAGAACTCACCTCCTCTTCTTTATAACCTTAAAAACGCAATTTTTTTTTCCAGCGGCATCGGGCGGTATACCGGAGGTGAGGCCCGGTATACCGGAGCTTCTGTTGTTCGAATTTTTACCTCTCGGCATAAAACCCGTGGTGACACCCCGTGGGCACGGGTTTTCTGACCTGCGGTATACCGCTGGTAGGGTCCTGTATACCGGAGGCAGGTCAGAATACTCCCAAAAAATTTCGTTTTTCGCTTCCCCAACTCGATTTCTTTAATACCTAACATCCAAAAACACTAATACCTTTCTAAAATACGCAATATCAACTAAAAACAACTAAATAAACTAAAACTATAAACATAAAAACATAAAAAAAACTATTATGGGATGTCTCCCAGATGGCACTTTTGTTTAACGTCTTTCAAAGTTAGACGAGTTACCTCGGTTATTTCTTTTTATAGCCTCCCCAGCAGTGAGTGAGATGATTAACACTTACCAACCTGAGCTTGCAACCTTCGATAGCTTTTATTTCAACCACTCCTTCTGAGATGATTTGTGTGATAATGTATGGCCCCTTCCAAGAACTGTTATGTTTGGGGTTGGGAGGTTTCCATGCCACCTCGTCTCCTACCCAAAACTCAATCTTTTTCTCCCTGGTTTCTTGAGGGCTTACAGGTTCTAGCTTCTTGGTTACAACCCTGATCGGATGTAGTTCTTTTGACTCATTCTTCTTTTTCTTCTTCCCCGAGACATAGAATGTTTCAGAGTTATCTTCAATACGGAGAGTCACGGTTCCTTCATTCACATTCACTATAGTATCACTGGTGGCTAGGAATGGTCGCCCAAGAATGAATGGGTTCTTATCTGCTTTATAGTCAAGAATAATAAAGTCCGTTGGAATAACAAGGTTACCTACTTGGACGAGAACATCCTCTATTACTCCCCAAGGCTTTGTTGTTGATTGATCCGCAAGTTGTAAGATTACGGATGTTGGTTTCGCATCACTAATACCAATATTCTTGAATATACTTTTGGGCATGATATTCACACTTTCCCCTAAATCACACATGGCTTTTCCATAAAATATTCCACCTATTTTTATTGGGAGGTTGAAACCTCCAGGATCTTTAAGCTTCGGTGGTAATCTTTGCTGAACTTGTGCTGATATCCCTTCATTGAGTGTCACAGATTTGGATCTTGTGAACCTTTATTTATTGGAGAGTGCCTCCATAAAGAATCGATCATAGTTTCGCTTTCCTTCCATAGCTTCGAGTAAAGGGACGTTAATTTTCACTTGTTTTAACGCCTCTATACACTTCTGTTGTTGCTCCTTTGGATAAGCGGGATAGTGGAAATGTATGGGTGGCTGTCTTGCTCTATGTCTCACTTCAATTCTTGGTTCATCAACCACTCTTGGCTTCTTAATCTCACCTTGTTCAACTTCTTCAACCCAATCTTCAACAATTATCTCATCTAAGTTCATCCGATTTACGTTTGACTTGTTTGATAGGTCATCCCCTTTTGGGGAAGATGGTGGCGTTTCCTTGATCTTTTCAACTTGAAGACTAATAGTCTTAACCTTGTCGTCATCGTATTGGATCTTTTTCATGTTAGTAGTTGTATCTTGGGTCAGTTGTAGGAGTTGACTTTGCATTTGTTCTATGATTGTAGTGAGCCGTATGACATTCTTCTCTAAAAGTTGATTATGTTGTTTAAGATCTTGATTCTGTTGTTGCAGGCTTTGCAATACTGAGGCATCGATCTTCGATTCAAGTCTGCTCATATTATCCTTCGAGAAGTTGATGAATTGACTAATAGTCTCTTTTAACTCAGTGATTTCTTCTTGAGGATATGATGGAGCTTGACTTCCATTGCGTGCATTGTAGCCTGGTGGTTGTTTAGCTTGATTTTCATAGGCTTGTTCTTGCAGGTATAACTGTTGAGGTGGCATTGGGATGCTTTCCTTAACTGTTATAGTGAGTTGTTGTATTTGATCTTGCAATCTTGAAATCCTTGTTTCTTCTTCTTCGTTAGTGGTAGGAGTTTGTTCTTGTGGCCAAATAATGTTGTTCTCAATGATTGTTTCCATACCACTCTTTGCTTCTTTTTGATCCATAGAGACAAAACTACCACGACCCATATCATCTGCTCTCAGCCTTGACTCTCTATCGAGTCCATTATAGAACATGGATAATTGTAATTGTGGCGTGTATCCATGTAGTGGACATCTTGCCAACATCTTTTGAAATCTCGTCCATGCTTCGCCAACATTCTCTCCGGCTTCTTGTAAGAAATTCATAGGCTCCAATAGTTCCTTCACTCGCATACTTGTAGGATAAAATTTGTCAAGGAATCTTTCTTGAAGCTTGTTCCAATTGGTTATTAGCTTGGGAGGTGGGTCATCGAACCAATCAATTGCTTTCCCGGTCAAGAAAAATTGAAACATTAAATAATACATCTATTCTTGCGTAACACCTTCATTAATGTAGGCATCACAGAATTGCATGAATTTCTGAACAGATCTGACCGGATCTTGATTTATATCGTCATTAAATTTCCCATAGCTCGCGAATTGATTAATTAAATCAGGATCAGGCTTAAATCGAACGGCTTGAATAGTTGGGACGTGAATCCCAATGCGTTGAACTCGAAATTTACTAGGAAAACCTAGCTCTAACCGTTGATGAGTCATCTACAATCCTGAGAAAGACTAAAACAAAAAGAAAGCGTAAAACTGAAAACAAATAAAAACTTCTACACTAAATAAACACAAAATAGATTTAACTTAAAGATAAATCCCTGGCAGCGGCGCCAAAAACTTGGCGGGGGCAAAGGTGTGATAAATAAATAGATAAATAAGACTAATAATAAAGAGCACACACCCTTGAGAACCACGGAAGTCACTGCAAGTATCACAGATCGTTTGCAAGTTTTAATGATAAGTTAAGTTCGTTCACAGGGATTTAATCTGTTAGATCTAATTGTATTCAATAAGCGTAGATGAATTTATATGTTTAGAATAAAATATAAAAAGGATGAATAATTATCTGATATGAAATAAGTAAATATGAATGCGGATAAATAAATATGGATGTAAGTCTAATAGATTAGGGTCACTAATATGAGTCTAGTACTAACTTGTTATTCTAACCTGTCACAGATTAAGCATTATATATTAACCAGGATTCTAAATTCTACCTAGCCTTTTCTAGGCTTAGGAGCAACCTCTCTACTACTAGGGATTCCTAAGTAATGATCGGTGATTAAATCAAACCTTTATGGCTATCTAGTTAGGCAAAGGATCAAAACTAGACGATTATGTGGTGTTGTCAATAACTAAGAATAATCCTAAGATTGGCCAAATCTAGGGTTGTAACAATAAGTCAAAACACATAATAACAATATACGCCAAGCTGAATCAATTAAAATAACAAATAGTGTTAATGAATTTAAAGACAAACTAATAACCCAACAATTAAAAGTAAAACTTACAAAATAATAGCTTAGAAATATGGTAAAGCACAAATCTATAGCTTATTACCCTAAATATAGAGAAGGTAGATGTAGAAGAGGAGTTTGTCACTCTCCAACTTCTTCTTCTTGTATTCCTCTATAGGCTAGCTTGCTTCTTGGATGAATAGCTTGTTTCTAAGGATGAATATTAAATTAAAGGACTAAGCTATTATTTAAAAGTGAGAAAATACAAGTAAGGACTAAACCTAAGTTTGAAACTGAGTAAGGACATGTTTACAATGGTATAAGGGTGTATTTATAGGTGTTTAGGAACCCTAATTCGTTTTCTTGAAGGAGAAGGAAAGTAATGGACTCCTAGCCCAACTCAAATTCGTAGGTAGATAAGGATAATTACTGCTGACTTGTTTTTTCCATATCTTCTTTGTTACTGGACAGTTTTTGACCCATAAGATGTCAAAAGAATCCTCACGGAATTATCTACGTACCTATGAAAGGGATCTTCCAGAATCGGCTCAGTTTTGGAGTTATCACCACTTCTTTAGACATAGGTGTAGAAATTCAGATTTATTTGACAGTTTTTCCTTCTCCTAATTGAACTCTGTTTCCTTCTCTCTCCAATTACCATGTTTATCTCTTTCCATATATTTTATTCTTTGACTTGGAATCTAATTAATCTCCATAATTATCTTCAAAACTTCACACTAAATAAATAATTAAACCCAATATGCTCTAAAAATATTATTTTACTAAATCAAGACTCAAAATAGGAAAGTGTAACATTTCTCAAGAAAATCGACTAAATGACTTCCTAAATCACTAAAAATGATGTCTCCAACTAATATTAATTCATCACAAATAGGGAGACATCAGGCGGCGGCTTACTGGTGCGTCACAGCGGCGATTTTCAGGACGGCGTCGATGGTGGAGCGCCGATCTGGAGGAACGGGGAAGGCGGAGAAGAGTGGCTGGTGGTGGAGCGCGAGAAGAGTGGTTGTGGTGGTGGTTTTACAGTGCAAGAAGAATGGATGTGGTGGTGCGGTGGTGGTGTGTAGATGGTGAGGCGTTGGTGGAGGCGGTGAGAAGAGTACTTGTGGTGGAGCGCAAGAAGAGTGGTTTTGGTGGTGGTTTTCTTGCGCAAGAAGAGTGGCTGTGGTGGTGGTTTTCCTGTGCGAGAAGAGTTGTTGTGATGGTGCAGTGATAATGTGTAGATAGTGTGTATGGTGGAGCGTTGGTGGAGAGAGAGAGAGAGAGAGAGAGAGAGAGAGAGAGAGAGAGAGAGAGAGAGAGAGAGAGAGAGAGAGAGAGAGAGAGAGAGAGAGAATAGGGAAGGTGAATGGGGTCGGTGAAATTTTACTATATGGTGTTTTTGTTTAAATATTTTGTTATTCACTGTAGGAAGGGGGTGTTTTGGGTTTTTCCTCCTATAGTAGTTAGGTTGTAATGGGAGATTTGGAGTTGGGCTTTTGTGTGTTAACCTACCTATTGTAGGACTCTAATAAATAGTTCCCGGTGTGACTTATGATAAGGGGCAAGGCTGGAAAAATAAAAATTCAAGTTAATTACATTATAGTTCCAATATTATACAAAAACTTAGTATAATACAGAATATTAAGTTGATTGATCTAAAGAATTCAAGTAAAAGAAATCGTTGCATAATAAAGCCTATATTAATTTAACATTTATAATTGATATAAAAACGAGAAAATGTCTAATTAATTACACAAAAAATAAAATTATTTCTAATTAAATACAACTTTAAGTTATTTTGTAACTAAAAACAAAAAATTAAATATTACAAAAATATCCATAACCTTATTAATTATATATATTATTTAATTTTTATTATTTTTACCATTTATTATATATATATATTTATTTATTTTCTTCACCACCACCACTATCCTTCGCCTACCACCACCCTACCCCCACCATTATCCTCACCCCACCACCACTACCACCACCCTCACCACCACCACCACCGCATAACCACCACACCACCACCACTACCACCATCACCCCCACCACCCCACTACCCCACTACCACCACCCTCACCACCACCCCCACCCCCACCACATTCCCACCACCACTATCCATCCTAACCACCACCACCCACCCCTACAGCCACCCCAACACCACAACTACCACCCCACCACTCCCACCAACACTCCCACCACCCCCACCCACCACCACCAACACCACCACCCCACCTACCTCCACCACCACCATTAATCTCCGCTGACCAGCACCTTCGTCCATAACCACCACCGACTAGTTCCGTCACCACCAATCACCACCAAATTCCATCACACGCGCGTGTCCGTGAATTTTTTTAAAATAAATTCTTAACTAATTCTAAACAAATCGTAAAAATAAAAAAAAATTGCATTTTTGGACGAGACATTTTAATATTTACGTCTATGATTTTTTTTTGTTTCTTTTTTGAATTTTTGAATTTATTATTATTTTTTATTTCGATAATCCGTTTTATGTGTTGCTACAACACGCAAACAAAGATTTTTCAATTCAACCACACGCGCGCGTCCATGAATTTCTTGTATAAAATTTATAACTAATTCCAAAAAAATAGAAAAATTAATTAATTGCATTTTGACCGGGCAAGTTCATATTTACATCAGCGAATTTTCTTGATTTTTAAATTTTGATATCCAGTTTTATGTGTTCTTACAAATACAATACACAAAAATATATTTATGTCTTCGTGTAACACACAAATCATAAAATCTATCTAAAACATTCCCTTGTATAACAAAATTATATTTCCTCTTTATTAATTGGATATACCCTACTTTTACTCGTTTTTTACTATCTTTATGTATCATCTTTTTGTCCAACCCCTTAAAGGGTCATTTGTGTATTACATGAACATACACAATCATGTATTCTCTTTTAGTCATGCCCTTTCAGTCTGTGATTTTGTGTATCACATGAACACATAAACTGATCGTTTTGTGTAATGATGTAATACATAGAAAAATATTCAGTGTCTATTGCTTTAGTGTCGGAGACCCTAAACACTAAAAACCATAAAATTTCAACATTAAAAACCATAAAACCTCAACCCTAAAACCTAAAATCAATAAACTCTAAACCTAAAAACTCTAAATACTAGCCCTTAACCCCTAGCCCTAAACCTAAAAACACTAACACTAACCCTAACCCCAAACCCTAAATTATAAACCTTAAACCTAAACCTTAAAACCCTAAACCTTTAATCAAAAAAATAATAACCTTAAACCTGAAAACCCTAGAGCCTAAATCCTAAAAGAAGAAAAAATACTAATATGATGGGGTCTGTGATTTCATGTATTCAGAGAATACGAAAACCTGAGTTTTGTGTGTTCCCAAAATAGACAAAATCATAGAGAATGAGAAAGAGGACTAGTATGATGGGGTCTATCATTTTGTATGTTTCAGTGCTACAGAAAATTGACTTTTGTGTATTACTAAAACCCTAAAACGCTAACCCTAAACCTAAAAACCTTAAAACGCTAACCCTAAACCTAAAAACCCTAAACCCTAACCCTAACCCTAACCCTAACCCTAAAGATGGTAAAAAGTAACTAAAATAAACTAAAGTTATTTTTATGAAAGTATAAAACTGAAAAACCATAAACCAAGTTCCTAAACCTTAAATACATAAACCCTAACCTTAATAAAACCAAACCCTAAAAACCCAAATCATAAATCCTAAACCTAAAAACACTAATCCTATTAAACCTAAACACTAAAACCATAAACCCTAAAAAGCACTTAAACCTAAATACTAAAAGGAGAAAAATGACTAATAGTCTAATATGATAATGTTTGATATTTTGTGTATTCCAGGAATACATAAAACTGGTACACACAAATTTAAGTTTTGTGTGTTACAAGAATATACAAAATTGAGTTTTATGTGTTACAAGAATACACATAACTGAGTTTTGTGTATTCTTGTAACACACAAAATCACAGAAAAGGAGATAAAAGACTAGTGTGATGTGGTCTGTCATTTTGTGTGTTACAGTACTACACAAAACTAATTTATGTGTATACTTGTAACACACAAAATCTCAGATTAAAGAAAAAAACTAATATGATGTGTCATTTGGTGTGTCACGTGAATACATAAAATAAAAAAATACATATAATTCAATATCTACACATTCTTTTTTTTTTTGTATATTACATCATTACACAAAACAGTTGGTTTATGTGTTCATGCGATACACAGAATCACAGACCGGAAGGGGCTTGACTGGAAGAGAAAAAGTGAATTTGTGTTTTGCTGTAAACACAAATGACTATTTGTGCATTACCGCAATACACAAAATAACAAAAAAAGGTTGGACAAAAAGATAATAAATCAAGATAGTTAAAAACGAGTAAAAATAGAGTATATGTGATTAATAATGTGAAAAAATAGTTTTGTTAAAGAAAGGAATTTTTAGATTGATTTTATGATTTTGTGTGTTAGATGAATACATAAATATATTTTTGTGCATTGTATGAACACATAGAAGTGAATATCGAAATAAAAAAATTAATTTTTTTTCGATGATGTTGATATGAACTTACCCTAAGAAATGCAATTTTAAATTTTTCTATTTTTTTGAAATTAATTATAAAAAAAATTAAAAAAAAATTACGGACACGCGCGTGTAGTGGTATTGACAATCTATTTTTGTGTGTTATGCAACACATAAAATGGAATATCGAAATTAAAAAAAATCAAAAATAAAAAATATTCATAGACGTTAATATTAATTTATCTCATCCAAAAATACAAAATTTTTAATTTTTTTGATTTTTTAGAATTAGTTATGAATTTTTTAAAAAAATTCCCGGACACGCGCGTATGATGAAATTAGTTAATGCTGATTGGTGGTGACGGCGGTGGCAGGACTATTTGGTGATGGTTATGGGAAAAGGTGGTGGTGATCGACGAAGAATAATGGAGATGGTGGTGGTGGTGGTGGACACATGTGGTTGCGGTGGTGATGGATGCATTAGGTTGTGGTGTTGGATGTGTGAGGTGGTAGTGGTGGTGGTTGCATGAGGTGGTGGGGGTGATGGTGGTGGATGCATGATGTGGTGGTAGTAGTGGTGGATGCATGAGGTGATGGTGGTAGTGGTTGCATGAGCTGGTGATGGTAGTGGTTGCATGAGGTGGTGGTGGATTTATAAGGTGGTTGTGGTGGTGGTGGATTCATAAGGTGGTGGTTGGGTTGGATGCATGAGGTGGTGGTGAATGCTTGTGGTTATGCATGCGGTGGATGCATGAAGTGGTGGTGGTTATGGGTGAAGGTGGTGGTAGTAGTGGTGGTGGTCGGTGGAGAATGTATGAGATGGTGGTAATAGTCGGTGGTAAATGCATGAGGTGGTGATAGTCGATGGTGGTTGCCGGATTTTTTTAGAATAAACTAAGATTAAATAAATAAATAATATATTATGAATATTATATAAAAATAAAAAATAAATATAAAATTACATTAAGGGTGTGACAAAACGTTTAATTAAAAATGAACTCTTTAAACTATAAGTATGTAGGAAGAATTTTTTTTAGGAATGTAACTTAAAGATTTGTAATTAATTACCCTATAAAAACAACGGAATTCATTAAAAAACACAGAGATCGTTAAAAAATATATTAATTCTTTGACAAAATTATAACTCCTTAAAAAATCACTCATCAATAATTGGACATTCGAGGAAAAAAAACTTAAACTTGGTAAAGGAAAAAAATACTACTTCCTAATTAGAAATTTTTTGTAATAAAGAAGAATTGTACTTGAGAGAAAAGTCTAGAATACAGTGGGTTAATTATAGAAATAAAAATATTACTTTCTTTCATAACTCCACTAAAGCTATAAAAAGACGCAATAAAATTCTTAGACTTTTAAACCATGAAGGTAATTAGATGGAAAAGGAAGAAGAAATTGATAATCATATCATAAATCATCATACTAATATTTATACTACAAAAGGCCCTAGAAATTATCAATATATTTTTCAAAAAATTAAGCCTATGGTAACATCTGATATGAACAAAATTCTTAAAGCTCCCGTTTCTATTCAGAAAAATAAAAGAAGCAGTTTGGGACTTGGGGAAAGATAATTCCCCGGGACCAGATGGTTTCACTGATAGTTTTTATAAAAAGAACTGGGAAATCATTAAATTTGACTTGATGAAGTGCATCTCATATTTTTTATGGAACAAAGGTCATTTAAACTCTATTAATAAAACTTATATTACTCTGATTCCTAAAGTAAAAATATCAGCTACTATTACTCAACTGAGACCTATAAGCTACCCTAACTTCTGTTGTAAAATAATAGCTGCTATCTTAGTAAAGAGATTAAAACCTTTTATGAATAGCATTATATATCAAGAAAAATCTGCCTTTATTAGTAATACAAGTATTACTGATACATATTATTATTGCACAGGAGGCTGTGCATTACTTAAAAAATAAAAGAACTTCGAAAAATTACTCAGCTGTAGTAAAAGCTGATATTTCAAAAGCTTTTGAAAGTATTGGATGAGATTTTCTTTTTGATACTATGAAAGCATTGGGTTTTTCTACAACTTGGATTAATTGGATGAAAATGTGTGTTAAAACAGTTTCATATTATATCTTACCTAATGGAAATCATATTCATTACCAAATCCTACTAAAGGACTTAGACAAGGGGACCCATTGTCTCTTTTTCTATTTTTCATTGTGACACAAGCTCTCACTTCCTTGAAAATGAAAAAGTTAGCAAAGGTCTTATTCAAGAAATAAAACTTAGCAGAAACTGCCCTACCCTAACTCACATACTCTTCGCTGATGATAGTCTTTTTCTTTTAAAAGTTGAACATAATGAATTTTATTACTTTAATGATGTTATGAGTATGTATAGTTTTGCCTCTGGACATAATGTAAATTTAAACAAAAGTGGGGTTATCTACAGTAAAAACACTCCCACAAATGTTGCTACTGAGTTGACTAATATACTTCATACGAATCATCTGTCAAATCTTGGTAATTACTTAGGTTTACCCTCGGATTGGGGTAGATCTAAAACATGGGCTTTAGAATGGCTTATTGAAATAATTATTGTCAAGCTTGGAGATTGGAATTGTAAATTTCATTTGGAAGATGGGAAAGAAACTTTAATTAAAGTTGTTACTCAATCAGTCCATGTTTATATCATGTACATATTTCAAATTCCTGAATACATATGTAACAAAATATCTTCACTTATTGCTTCATTTTGGTGGGATAATAATGGGAAGTCTAGAATTCACTGGAAAAAATTGGAAATACATGGAAATGCCCAAAACTGAAGGGGGTATGAATTTTATATTTTTTACCCAACTTAATACTACCTTACTCGCTTCATCGGCCTGGAAATTAACTATTAACAAAGACTCATTATCTTATAAAGTCTTTAAAGGGATTTATTTCCCAAAAGAAAATTTTGAAAATGTTGTATTAGGCTATAACCCTTCTTGGGCTTGGAGAAGTCTCATTAAAGGAAGGAATACCTATATTTATGTGATAGTGGGAAATGGTGAGAATATAAGGGTTTGGCATGATGAATGGATTCCTCAATCTAACAAACCTGAAAACTCATTAATCTCCCTATTATTAAACTGGCAAATCTGATTAAGGAAAATATACAATGTGATAAACAAGAACTTATTAACACTCTTGGAATTGAAAAGCTGAAAAAGTTTATTCTTTAAACATTAGTATTGCAAATGCCCCTGATATTTGTGTTTGGAAACATGCTAATAATGGAAATCTTACCGCTAATAAAGTTTTTAAATATATATCCATCAAATTAGCTGAAGAAAGGAAACAGAATGAAGCTCTTACCTTCTACTTCGTTCAATCTGAATGATGATTTTCGAGATACTATATATAAGCTAAAATCCCTCCTAAGCTAAAAAAACGTTACATGGCATGTTTTATCAAATTCCATACAAAATGAAAGCAATAAATATTACATAAAATGTGCTCCAAATAGTACTTGTAAAGTATGTGGAACTGAATCTGAAACTGTAGAACATCTTATATTTTTTTGTTCAAACTCTAGAACCACTTGGTTTGCAACTCTTTTTGGTCTAATATCTTCACATGATTATACTAGAAATTTGCAACAGTGGCTTCAAAATCTGATTGATATGAAGCTCCCAAATGTTGAAAAGAATATACGAATGGTTGAGATGGCAATTTGGATTATGTGGTTCATTTGGAAAGTTAGAAACAAAGTTATCTTTGAGAATCATAATGTTTTCCCCATTATAAATATGAAAAACGCTTACAATGCCTATGAAGAATTTAATTTTTTTCTGATGCAAATAATTAATCAAATACTTGCAGAATAAATGTTACTGATGAGGATATATTTTTTACTTAAATAGGGAGAACATCAATAACCCTACATTCCTTTTAAATGTTGATGCATCTTATCTTAAATAAGCTAATATTGCTTCATATGCATGTGTTTTTAGTGATAAAAAGGGACATTTTTTGAGAGGGAGATCTTGGATATTCACAGCCTATTCTCTAGAAGAAGCAGAAGCAAATGGAGTTAGAAATACAATCGGTGAAGCAACAACTTAATCTGGAAAGAAGTTTGTTTTGAGGAATGATTGTCTTAGTCTTATGAAACCTTTAATGAAGGGCATGAAGTTTGAAAATCGCCATCTACTATGCATATTTGAAGATATTCAAAGTTTAGCGCGCAACATTTGATATAAATTTTCAATTTGTTTCAGAGAAATTCAACAAAGAGGCAGATCACATTGTTAAAAAAAGGAAGGGTTGCCGACCTTAGGGATGATTGGGTTCTAAATCCAACTCCACATTTTCTTAAACTACTTGAATTGGACTTTGTAATTGACGAAAGGTAGGGCTTTTGAATCCCTCATTTTGTTTTACGCATTTGTCTAGTGCTGCAGATAGTTGGCGTTTGGGAAGCTTAGGTGTGGTGGTTTTGGGAATCCCAAACATCATTAAGAAGGAGGTAAGGCGTGCACAGATTAACAACAGAAACTCTAATGCAAACCATAATTCTTCATTTACGAGAACAATTATGATCTTTTGCCACAGTAATAACGGCGTTACAAGGTTCAAGATGGAGTAGTCTGGGTCATCTTGTTTACTAGAACAAGTTATTGGTTATAGGAGAATAACGAGGAGTCTATTCACCTTAAAGTTTATCATTGCTACTCTACAACCGGTATTATCCTCCTATTTAAGCCCTTTGAAGAGTAAAGGACCCTCTACCTCTCCTCTTGTCATTTCCTTAAGCTGCTCTCCTTTCAAGCTTGTTTCTATCTGGTTTTACTTCACTTTCTTATAGCTTAACCATGCTTTCTCTCTTTCCTTGGTTGCTTTTGTTGTTTCAACTCTTTTTAGGTGGTCTAGAACAACTTCAAGTATGGCTACTAGAGAGTATCACACGCTCCTAATTATTCCCTTATCAGAACATAAACTTAGGAAGTTGGCAGTTATTAATATTGAAATTAAGGCTCGACTTGCTGAGAGCATGAAGGGTGAAAAGGCCATTATTCTTAGAGTTATTGGTGATTCTACTGTCTACACTATCCAACTCTGTAAATTCATCGAGGATAGATGGGGTATACAAGGGTACTTCAAAGTTTCAGAAATCAAAAGCAACTTGTTCAAAATTGAAATATTTAATGAGAAAGAATTCAGAAGAGTGTGGGAGATGAGACCAAGCATCATCCAGAAGATGCATCTGAGCATGACCATCTAGCACCAGGTAATAGACTTCAATGATATTTCTACTGGCTACTCTTTGATTTTGGTGCAAGTTAGGGGATTATCTTTTAAGCAAAACAACATAGAAAGTGTTAAAGCATTGGTGGCTTGTTTCATCAAAGTTGAGGTTGTGGGTTTTCCTTTCATTCTCAACTGTGACATCAAGATATTAAGGTTCAGAGTTAAATTTAACAAAAAATACCCTTTACCTCCTGGAACTTACCTACTTCAAGAAGAAGGAGCTGCTTAGGTGGTTTTCCAGTATGAGAATACTGGTTCTCTCTGCTACAAATGTGGAAAAATAGGTCACCAGTATGGAGAATGTCCTGTGAAGAATATTAAACAAGTAGAAAATATAGATGAACGAAGGAAAGTCACATGGAGTATCGAGAATGTCGCTAAGTTCCTACCTTTCAATCCTATTTATGGACTTCATCTCAACACAGAGGGTAACTTCGTCAACTTCCAGCACAGTGAAATTTTTTTCAGAAATGTAGGAAAGGATCCTCGACAATCAGTTTCGTCTAGAGGCATCATCATAGAGGAGGGGATATCAAACATTCTTAACAAGTATAATTATACAAAGAAGGCCAGTTCAAGTAAAGCTGATACACTTAGAGAGTTGGAAGAGGAACAAGATAGTGAAGAGAAAGATTAGGAGAGTTGGCATAAACAAATTCATGAGCTGTAAAATGAACTTCATGAGTCCACCTTAAAATTAATGCATCCAAAGAGGCTCATGGCATTACTGATAAAGGGGAAACAAGTAATGAAAGTAATATTAGAGCAGCTCTTATGGCTTTCGAGGAGGAGATGAGAAAGATCAAAGGTAAATACGTAACAACTAACAGTGGAAATCAATCTTCAAGTCAGGGAGATTTTTCTTCATTTCAACAGAAAATTAAAAGAAGAAGAGATGTTAGAGGTGGTGCTGTTGAGATAGGGACCAAAACAGGCAATTCAAAGATGGAGGTAACTTTAAAAAACTAAGAGTTAATGATGCCATAGAAAACTTCGTCAACAACAACCAATTTAGCATATTGGAAGAAAATGAAGAAGATGGTGTTGATGTTGGGGAAAACAATAAGGGAAAGGCTAACATGAAAGAATTATAAAAGATGATCGATGAGTTTGACTCGCAGTTCGAGCCAGAGGAGGAGATAGATGGTAGCAATGGTAATAGTGTTAATTATTTTGATAAGGACTATATGGGTGGTGGAGAAGATCATGACATAAATTTTTTATACGAGGATGCTGAGGAGGAGTTAGCTTATCATTAGGAGAAAGGAAAAGGATCCGACAACTCCATGAAAGCCGTAAGGTACAAATGACTTCTCTTTTTTGGAATGTCCAGGGTATTCGAGCGCCCTTGACACTCTCCAACCTTTGCTCGCTGCTGGCTCGGTTTCGTCCTGGTTTAGTGGTTTCATGTGAGACTATGTTAAGAGAGGAGGACTCTCGATACATATTCAGGAAGACTGGTTTTTGTAATTCTTTTTGCATGGACCCCACCTGTAGGGCTTATCACTCTGGACGGTTCTTGGTCTTATGACACTTGTATGTGTCTCTTTTGGTGGTCTGTAGTTGTAATTACTTTATTGTCGTCCGTATTAGTGAACTTTCCTTTCCGTACTTTATAGTTTTCATACATGCTCCAAACGACTTTAATGATAGAAAAGATATTTGGCTCCAAATTTCAGAATGGAGTAAAGATATCCAAGATCCTTGGATCCTTATCGGGGACTTTAATGATATCCTAATTCTTAACAAAAAGCATAGCAAGAATCCATCCAATATTCATCATATCAATGAATTCATTAATTTTACTTCTAACAACTCGCTAATAGAGATTAAATCTAATGGATGTTTCTTTACTTGGTCTAGCAGGCAAGAAAAAGACAAACACGTGAAAACAAGGATAGATCGTGCTTTGGCAACATACAAATGGATCAACAACTTTCCAAGATCACAAGTTTTCGTACCACCAGCCATCGGGTCGGACCATTCCCCTTTAATCCTTCATTTCGATATTAATATGAAAATTGGTGATAAGCAATTTAAATTTGAGACGAGATGGCTAGATAATAGAGAATGTAAAACTATTATTGAAAATAGTTGGACAACCCCCAATCACAATACCCCCGTTACTAATTATGTCTATAAGAGAAATAATACCGCCAAAGAATTAACTAAGTGGAGCATAAAAACCTTCAAAAATCACGAAAAACATATCAAAGTTTTACAAGATCATTTAATTAAGTTTACTAATAATGTTCACAATAAAGATATTATTAAAGAAGAAAAAGAACATAAAAAACTATAAAAATTGAATTTCAAAACGAGGAGAAATATTGGTATGATAGATCTAGAGTTAACTGACTCATTTACGGTGATAAAAATACTAAATTCTTTCACTTAGCTACCATATAAAGAAGAAAACATATTAGGATTACTAGAATTAAAGATAATAACGGGTACTGGAAAGAAGACTCGGAAGATGTTAAAAAATGCTTCCTTGAGTACTATAAATATTTATTTCATAACGTACCTACTACAACGGATAATATTGATAAGGCTACAAAATTTATCAAACCCTGTATAAATAATGAGATGAATCAGGAGCTTACTAGAGATCTAACTATGGAAGAAACAAAAAAAATGCTATTAGAGAGTTATCGGTTTCAAAAGCACCGGTTTCAATGGTAAGTTCTATAAGGAATTTTGGGATATTATTAAAAACGATGTTTTCAAAGTAATTCTTGATTTTTTTAATAACAATTGCTCTATCGATGAGATTAATGGTACCCTTATAACGCTAATCCCTAAAGGGGACACCCAAGAAAATCTAGGTAACTTCAGACCCATCTCTTGTGTTAACTTCATCTATAAAATTATTGCTAAGATTTAATCTAACAAACTTCAAGATTATATGAATACCATTGTTTCTCCGACACATGCATCTTTCTTTAAAGGCAGGGCTATTCAGGATAATATCTTAATAGCTCAAGAAATTTCCTTTTTATGAGTAGGAAAAGAAAGAATAAAAAGAACATGACAACCATCAAAATAGATATGGAAAAAGCTTATGACTAGATTAGATGGGTTTTCTTACTCATTGTTCTAGAAAAACTTGATTTTTGTGATACTTCGATACAGTGGATTAAGAATTGGATTACTACCGTCTCTTTCAATATTAACATGATTGGTGAAAGGTTAAAAAAATTTAAAGCGGGTAGAGGTCTTAGACAGAGAGACCCTCTCTCTCCTTTCATGATCACTTTAATAACTGAACCACTCATTACTATCATCGACAAAAATATTTCAGAACGAAATATTCGCGGCATCCAAATTAACCGTAATTTCCTATTATCTCGCATTTACTTTTGTTGATGACTCACTGTTTTTTCTCGATCTCGATAAGACTAATTTAGACTCTTTCAGAGAGAGTCTTAACATTTATTGCCAGGGTTCATGACAAATCATTAATTTCCATAAATCGGCTATCCTCTTAAGTAAAGAAACTCCTCAGAATGAAAGAGACAAATCAACTCAAATTCTAGATATTAAAGAAACAGAGATCTGGGAAACTATCTCGGCATACCATTGTTCCATAAACGATCAAAAGTAGAATCGTTGGAATGGATCGCTAAGAAACTATTAAAAAACACAAAAGGGTGGAAAGCTAAGTTACTCTCTGAGGGCGGGAAGGAAGTACTCGTGAAGGCTATATTACAGGCTATCCCTAACTATTATATGTCTATTTTTTCATTTTCGATTTTCTTTTGTAATAAACTTATTTCAGCTATTTCGAATTTTTGGTGGACCTCAGGTGAAAAAAACTGAATCCATTGGAAAGCATGGGAAAAATAGCTATTGGGAAATTAATTGGAGGACTTGGATTTAAAGATTTCAAAAGGATGAATACGGTTTTAGTAGTAGCACAAGCTTGGAGATTGATGCACATCCTTGGAAACTTAGCGATCAAACTTCTGAAAGGTATTTATTTCAATAAGAGTAACTTTCTTGACACAAAATCAAGACAAAATAGGTCATGCAGTTGGACGAGTATTATGGAAGGTAGAGATTTTATTAAAAAATATGGAATCTTTATTATTGGGAATGGTCACGTTATGGATATTTGGAAGGATAAATGATGGAAAATAGAAAAACCTAAAAATGTAACTTATCTAAAGTAAGTGAACTTCTTCAACAAGGGTCTAAAGAATGGAACATGGAAATCCTGGACAATTTTTTCCCTGAACCTATCGTTCCCTTAATTACGAGAATCCAGATTTATGATATTTCAGTTAAAGATAAATACATTTCCCCTTTTTCAACGGATGGTATATATAATACAAAAACTGGATATAAAATTCTTACGGGAGAGCATGTAATTAATAAACCCACTACAGTTTCAGAAAAAATCAATCATCAGTCCCCCTGTATGGAAAATAATTTGGAAGTCAAATGTACCAAAAAAAGATTAAACTGTTCATGTGGAGAGTACTGAACAATGCGATTCCTACAAGAACCAACCACTATAAAAGGAATTGTGCGGATTCAAAGAGCTGTATATGGTGTAATGAATAAGAGGAATCAGTTGAACATCTATTACTTCAGTGTAACATGTGCAAAGAAATATGGGCAGGTACACCTCTACAAATTAGAATCGAGAAGAAGATGGAATGTAACACTGAACAATGGTTTATGGAAACGTTGAAAATCTTCACAAAAGGAGGATGGGAAGAAAGTAAGGTTAGAGATTTCATTATGATTAACTTGTGGAATATTTGGAAGGCAAAAATGAAAGCTATACATGAAAAAACTGCAATCGAAGCAACAAATATAATTCTCTCAACAAATAAACTTATGTTAGAGCTACACGGTATAGAATGGGGGGACATTGTACTAGCTTTGGGGAGAAGATAGTCAGAGAAAACATAGATCAAACGGAGGACGACATAGGAGAGGTTATATTTAAATGTGATGCGTGTGGATTGTATGCTGCCATAAAGAAACTGGAGAAACTAAAACTAATACTTTTACTAGGTATTGTGACTCATCGGCCGAAGGAGAGGCTCTCGCAGTTCTTAAAGCGGTTGAGCTATGTAAAGGTTTTCCCGGTAGTCGAAAGACTATCGTCACTGATAACCTTGGAACTATCCAAGGTATTAAGCAAGTGTCAGCAGCAAGTTAAAATATTCAACCTATCCTAAGGAGAATTGTCAGTGAATCTATTAAGAATGGACCTATTTCCTTTTGTTTCATTAAATGGAATCTCAACAGACAAGTTGATAAAGCTGCGAAGGAAGGTAGGCACAGGGCAATGGAGATTAAACTGAAGATTATTAGTATTTTTGAACTTGCTTTTGTATTTTTTAAACTCGGTATTGGCTGATTTTAGCCTTTTTGTTTTTCTTTCTTTGGTGCATCGGCACCTTCCACCGTTCAAAAATAATAATTGTATTTGTACTGTTTTTATTAATCTAAATTATATTTTAATAGAAAAAAACTTCTATATTTTATTAATTTTATATAGATAAATTACAATATCCATACAGAATAAATTAAAACTTAATAATAAAAATTAAAGAGAACGTTGAAAGTTAAAGGCAGTGAAATTTTATAACATTTTATAAATTCCTAAGAAAATAATATAATTTTTTATTATAAATTATGGTTCCCCCTCATTTGAAGAGTTTTTTTTAAAAATATACTAATTTTCTAAAGTATTTGTAAGAATATACCAAATCAAAAAATATTTTAAAAGTATACCAATTCGGCAACTGACTGTTTTGCTTTATTTTTTTTAAGATAATGTATATATATTATATGAAATAGGTTTAAAATTTTTAAAAAAAGAACATAATCACATTTTGGCAAATTATATATTAAAAAGTGGTTTTATTTATTTTTTATTTTTTTAATTAATATATATTTATTATATTGAATGGTGTGAAGTAAAAAAAATTAAAATAAATTTAAATATTAGAAACGTGTATAAAATATAACAAATAACCATATTTTGTGGAATTTGATATTTCTAATTAAATTTTTAAATCATTTCAAACTTTTATGGAGACATTAAAAAAAATCTCTTTGGATAAGTTATAAATATTTATATTTATTTATAAATTAATTAGAATTATATATAATATATTAGTGTATCAAATTTTTTTTTAAAATTAATCCTCTACATGTTTATCTAAAACTCTATTGAATACATATTTTTAATAGATTTTTAGATAGATTTAAAAAAAATTGATACATTAATATATTATATATAATTCTAATTAATTTAGAAATAATTATAAATATTCATAACTTATCAAAATAGATTTTTTTAATGACGTCATAAAAGTTTAAAATAATCTAAAATTTTAATTAGAAATAATCAAGTTCCACAAAATATGATTATTTGTTATATTTTATATACGTTTCTAATATTTAAATTTATTTTAATTTTTTTTACTTCAAACCATTTTTTTTTTTTTGGACAATCGACTTCAAACTATTCAATATAATAAATATATAATAATTAAGAAAATAAAAAATAAATAAAACCACTTTTTAATATATGGTTTATCAAAATGTGATTAAGTTCTTTTTTAAACTTTTTTAAACCTATCCCATATAATATATATACATTATCTTTAAAAAAGAAAAAAAACAAAGTAGATTCGGCAACTCAGTTGCCGAAATGGTATACTTTTGAAAATATTTTTTAATTTGGTATATTCTTACAAATACTTTTAAAAATGAGTACATTCTTAAAAAAAACTCCTCATTTGAACGTAGCTTCGTCTCTAATCACATTAAAAACAAAAGTTAAAGAATTGGTCATCTTTTAATCCAATTAATTGTAGTTTAAATAAATAAATAAAAATTTAGGCTCACTGACAGATATATGACATATGCGTATATGTCATTCATTGATTAATACAGTCTGTCATAAATCGGTGATTTTCTCCACAAAATTGGTCAAGCGGGGCATGGACTTAATTCTTAGATTTGGTCATGCAGTCTCCTCAACTTGCTTCATCCAAACCTCAGCGTATTTTTTTTTTTTTTGTTCGACAACCTCAACGTATAAGAGTAATGACCCTTTCAAGTTTCTTCAAATGCATCAGTGACCGACAGTGGAGAATTTACTTATTATGTTTTCTTTTTTTTTGTGAAACTCTTTCCTATTTCACAAATAATATATCATATAAAGGGTAATAATTATTCCAATAGCAAATTTTTTTTTGTCAAAAGCATAGTAATATTAATTAGAAATAAGGTTCATTACAGCAATACAATAACTCAACCAATACCTTTAGAGGTAATTAGGCAAACAAAAGGTAAATCTAACGACGATAACTGGGGAAAAAATTTAGAAATCTAGTCACGCGGCAACATACTAAGTAGCTTGTGCCTCACAACCCAATCAGCAAAACTATTTTCTATTCTCAGAATATGATAGAAGGAAACTAGTCTATTATTACACAATCGTTTAATATCAAAGTAAATAATACTATGCCTAGCATTGCTAGGTGCTTTAGGATGATTAAAAAGATCAATAACCTCTTTGTTGTCATTTAGTACTCTAATGTCTTCAAGATGGAAATCAATCGCCGAGATCAGTCTATTATGCACCCCAATAAGCTCAGCTTCCTGTTCATTATTACAAACATAAGAACAAGCAAAACCATGTATTAGTACACCATCATTGTTACTTAAAACACTTGCAGATGAAACCTCACAGTTACTTTTAAAAGAGGCTTCATTCAGTTTATGTCTCCAATTTGATTTAACTTTACCTCTCCTATCTAAGTAATAATTTTTACCAATATCTATTTCTTTATTACAATTATTGTTACTATTTCTCCCAATTCTTATATCATAATTCCTTTCTTTTCTTTTTGTTTCCTTTAAATTGTTTCTAGAATCCATATTATTCTTTAGGATGTTGTTTATATTTTCTATATTCTCAATATTCTCAATATTTCTATTAACCTCAGAGGATTTCTTTTTATAATTAGAGTACTCATTATAGGCTTTGTCGGACATATATAAGACTTGATAAGGATCATGTACTTTTTCTTTAAAACATAATTTATTTCTTGTTTTCCATATCTGCCAAAGGAGAAAAGGAATAAATTTCTCCATATTTCTCCAGCTATAATTGTACACCTTCTAAGGGATTTGACTTCCATAAACCAGGAGTCAAACCTTAGGGTATACCTAGAGGCATCTAAAATTTGTATGGGTGATATAAACCAACGAGCTCTAACCCATGAACACTTAAAGGGCAAGTGTACTATTGATTTCGTGTTAGTCCCACAAAGAGTATATAGATCAGTTTTTGCATATTTCCTATTAAATTTCAGCTCCTCAGTAGGGAGTATTTTTTTTACATAATATCCATAAGAAAATTATGATCTTAGGTGGAGCATCTAGGTTCCAAACCTCCTTCCATATTAGATATGGGGTGGCATAAGAGCTACCAGGCTTCCCTCTTGCAAGATTATTCTCTTTCTCAGCTTCTTTATCCTTAATATAACCATAAATACCTTTACATGAGACTTCACCATCCTTAGATGGTAACCACAATGCATTATCCTCCATTGTTTACATAGGAGTTACAATTTAAATGATTTTTCCTTTAATTTCCACATTGAACCATTTAGTGATAACTGATAACCTCATGGCTCCAAATGTTAGAACTGGCATAGAAAATATCGGAAACATTAGTAAGGGGGCATTGAGAAGGGCATTTAAGCTCTTTTCCCCCTAGGATCCATTTATGATTCCATAAATGTATACTTTTTCCACCCCCTATTTTCCAGAATAAATCATTTTTAAAGTTGTTCCTGCCTTCAATTAAACTCCTCCATCCCCAGGATGGGTGATAACCCAGGTTACCATCCAGAAAATTAGTTTTTGAAAAGTAAATCCCTTTAAGGGTTTTTGCTAGTAATGATTTTGGGTTTTTAACAATTTTCCAAGTATTTTTTGCTAGTTATGAAATATTCTATATTCTCATGGATTTAAAACCCATCCCTCCTTTGTTTTTATTCACATTCATTTCTTTCCAATTAATCCAGTGAACTTTCTTTTTATTTTTGTTATTCCTCCAAAATTGTGAAATAATAGAATCAATATTATCATAAAGAGAAACATGTATTAAAAAGGTTGACATGGTATAAGAGGGGATAGCATTTATCACAGGTTTTATTAAAATTTCTTTTCCAGCTTCTGATAGAAAGATGGTTTTCCATTTTTCCACTTTGCTTTGTATAATATCAATCACCCAGTTGAGGGATTTTCCCTCGGACCTACCCTAATCAGCAGGTAAGCCCAAGTATTTACCAAGGTTATCTAATTTATTCGTATTAAATTTTTTCATAAGATGATGTATTTTCTCCCCTGGGGTATTTTTACAGAACATGACCCCCACTTTTATTGTGATTTATACTTTGGTATAATCCATGACTATATTCATTAAGGACTTTCATAAACTCCTCATTATCATTTTCCTCAGCTTGCATAAAAAACAAGTTGTCATCAATAATCAAGATATGACTTAGGGTGGGGCATTTCTTGTTGATTTTGAGCCCCCTTATTAAATTATTATCCATTTTTTATTTAAGGAGAGTAGTTAATGCCTGAGTAATAATACAAAGAAGGAAGGTGGATAGAGGATCCCCCGGCCTTAAGCCCTTAGAAGGATTATCCAAAGGTATTTGTTCACCAGTCAATAGCACCTTATAGGACACTGAGGTTACACACCACATTAACCACTCCACCCATTTAGAACAAAAACCTAATTCCAAAAGAGTATCTTTTAAAAAATCTCATTTTACGTTTTCATAAGCTTTAGCTAAATCATCTTTAACAGCTATGTAGTGGGTATCGGTTTTTCTTTTTCTTTTCATGAATTGGCAGACCTCATGCACAATAAGGATATGTTTTGTAATATCCCTTCCTAGTATAAAATCACATTAGTTCTCGCTTATTATCTTAGGCACCACCTTTTGTAATCTTTTAACCAAAATTTTAGCCGAAATTTTGTAAATAGCATTTGAACAACTTATAGGTCTGAAATGAGCTATTTTAGCTGGTTTGTCGATTTTAGGGATAAGAGTAATTAAATTTTTATTGATTTCATAGAGGCTACTTCTGTTCCAAAGAAAGTCTGCGATACATCTTAAAATATCAAATTTTATTAAATCCCAATGTTTTTTGTAAAAATAAACAGGGTAGCCTTCAGGACCCGGGGCCCTATCATTACTCATCTCCCACAAGGCTTCTTTGACTACATCCATACTTACTAAAGTGATGAATTCATGTTATAAGCGATACACTTCTCAAGTGGATCAAGGGCAGGTGTATAATCCCTTGGTCCCTTAGAACTAAAAATATTATTAAAATAGGTAGTTATTTCTTTCTCCATATCCTTCTTGTTACTTACCCAAACATCATTTTCATTTAGTAGAGATGTAATTTTATTCCTTTTTCTCCTAGCTTTAGTAATAGAATGAAAGTAAGCCTTGTTTCTATCACCCAAGTTTAGCCATTTTATTCTAGATTTAAGTTTCCAGTAGGTCTTCTCATTCAACCATCTTTGTTAATCCTATTAACAATAAATTATACTCATATTAGTCTATAGGGGATGTGGAATTAATCATTTTTTGCAATGAATTTTTATCATTTTTCAATATCTCTTTTTTTTTCACAGTTTTCCTGGCCCAGTCATTTAAAGTATTCGTAAAAGTGTACAAATTTTGCCAAATCTATCGATACCCTTAGCTCTGAGTAAGGTCATCTCAATCCATTTCTTGTTAATAATATCCACACACTCATTATTATCAAGCCATGTTTTACAATAAATAAATCTCTTCAGTATAGGAATTTTTTTAGCATCCTTAATAATAAGAATCATGGAGTGGTCTGATCCAATTAGGGGAAGGGTAGCCAGCCACACATTAGGGAAGAGACCATCCCAGTTAGAATCAATACATCACCTATCAATGGTTTGTTTAATTAATTTTGAGTGTTTTATCTTGTTTGACCAAGTGAACTTACACCCCTTCACATGTAGATCAGCCATATTTAACTTACTCAGCCAGTTATTAAGTCTTTTCATGTTGTTGTTATTAGGGCCCAAGACTCCTAATTTTCTTTCGCATACCTATACATATTAAAATTCCCAATTAAGTTTCAGGGCAGGTCAGAGAATAATCTTTTACAGTTACTGATAGCATTAATATCACCATATTTTAAGTTGTCATCAGAAGGGACATAAACAAAGGTGGAATTGTAAGAGTTCAAATGTTCGTCAGTAATCCTACAATGTATATAAAAGTCTGTAGTTTCAAGAATATCGATTTTAATATTTTGGGTTTTCAGTAAAGCCAGACCCCCTTAACATTCCTAGGGTCCACAATACAGCTAATATCATATTTAATATTAAAGCGATGTTTTTAACATAAGCAGAAGGGTTTTCAGTTTCAATCAGGAATATTACCTTTGGTAGATACTATGAAACAACATCCTTAAGGGTTAGAACTGTCAAAGCATTGCCAAGGCCTTGAAAGTTCCAACTCAGTTGTGTCATTTTTGGTTTTGGGGTTGATCTGGTTCAACCCTGCAAAACTCATCAGTATTTTGCTTTTGATCCTCATCTGACTTCATAGCCTTCTCCTCCCCTCCATTAGTTTCTTGTTCTTCTTCTATTCATAGTTCTATAGTAGTAGTACCCATTGCCGAAGTCCATCTAGCCCGCCACATTTTGTCATTTTTTAGTTTTCCCTCATTTGATGTGATGTCTCCCCATTTGTGATGATTTAATCTTAGTTGGAGACATCATTTTAGGTATTTTAGGAAAGCTTATACTCGATTTTTATATATATTATTGTATTTTCTTAATTCTTGTCTTGATTTGATGATTTATTATTTTTAGAGCATATTTGGTTTAATTATTTGTTAAGTGTGAATCTTTAAAGATATATGGTAATTAATTAGATGTCAAATCAATTCCAAGAGATAAAGGAAAGAAGATATTGAAGGAAAATGGAGATAAAGGAAGGAAAAGATAAGTATGGAAAGATAAAGTTGTCAAATAAATCTGAATTCCAGCAGCTACGTTCATATAAGTGATCATAACTCAAGATTGGCTAGAAATTTGGAAGAATTGTCTGAAGTACAGTTGTAGAGATTTCCGATACGATTAGTTTCGATGTAAAGAACGCGTCAATCAGAGTTGTATTGAAGAATTTACGGCCAAAACAAAACAACAACAGTTTATTACCTTTTCTATATTTTAGGGTTTCGAATTAGAGTTGGACTAAAAGTCCAATTACTTATCTTTCACTCCAAGAAAACGTGTTAGAGATTCCTAGACCTCTATAAATACACCCTCTAACCTTTGTAAACATATCCTTGCCTCCCTTAACGAGTTCTTAAGTTTTATTTATCATTAGAGTATTCAAGAGAGCAAGATGACAATCGTGTATCTTTATTTTAGTTTATTTCCTTCAGGTATGAACTAATTTTCCTATAGCTTGGGTTTTGCATATGTATAATCTATGAATTATATTTTCTTATATCCATGTTTCTTTGGTAGAATTATTTTAAATTGATTCTAGCAGCTTAACTATATATTTGTTTTATGTGCTTTGATGTATTGTCTGTCTTAAACCTGATCAATTTAGGGTTGTGCTAATAGTAGTTAGATGGTCACCTTGAAGGGGTGTCTAATTATTGAAACACCACATAAGCGTCTAGTGTGCGGTAGTGATCCAGAAGGGCTTGCCTAACTAGATAGTCATTAGGGTTTTATTTAATCACCGATCATCATTAGAAGGCCAGTCTCATTTAGGAACCTAGTGGCGTAGGAGCACCCTATTTAAGTCCCCTCGTGATTGTGAGGTCACCACCCTAGTCCACCCTGACGGGAGTAGGGAGGAATTTAGAATCCTGACTACTTATATAAGAGTTATTGTCACCCTTATTAACTAGTAGAAGAAATAGAAGGATTAGTGCATACGAGCAGAACCTGAGCTATACTTTCTCATCTTATTTCTCTCATATTTATTTTACTGTCTTTTAATTTATTCAGTTTAATCATAAATCTCTCCATCAATCATATTTTTTTTGTCTTTTTAATTATTATTCGCTACTCTGATTTATTTACCCATCTGTTAACACATTTAAGTCCATGATGATCGAATCTTCTTATCATTAAAACTTGCATACGTCCTATAATACTTGCAATACCGTGCTAGTCTAGGGTGATTGGTGCATTGTTTTCCATATTTATATATCATATTTTTATCACACCCTAGGTGACACCATAATGGTAAGCACTTAACCTTTTCTTTTTGTTTTTCTTCCTCAATTTGCCGCTACCAAAGTTACTCTTAACGTCCTCCATTCTTTCATCTTCAACCATGGAGAATTGGTTTGGATTGGGGTTAGGTTTTGGTTCTGCTCTTTTTCTATCGAGGGAATTGGGATATTTTTTACTTTGCTTTGAATATATGGGTTAATAAGGTAGACATTTTCTTTTTATAGAGTTGGGCTGGTGTATTGGTTACTGAAACCAGCTTGGGTTCTGCTGACATGGCTTGGTCAACTTCCTTTTTGTTAATAGAACCAAAGGATAAAGATAGTGGCCCACTTTCCTCAACAAGTCCATTACCAAGTCTATTAGTAATAGGACCACTTGGTGATTTGGTCTCCAGCTCATAAAGAATAGTTTACTTAATATATTTCCCAAATATATTATGTTCCAGTTTAGTGTAGTACAAAAAACTCATCCCCATTATCGTGTCCTTTTTCCTTTCCACAACCTCGCACTCCTCTTTTTTGGCGCTTTTATTTTCTAGCTTTGATTTGTCCTTCATCAAGGTACCTAATTTGGCTCTCTTATTCTTTTTTAAGTCAAAGTTTTCACTCGGTTTTTGTACTCACTGAGTAGGTATGGTTACTGTTCATCGACGTGAAAACAAAATTCATCGGAGTTTCTTCCGTAGTTTTGAAATCTATTTCATTACCATGAATCCATTTTCCTAACCGTTTTTTGAGACGTATCTTGTTATTACAATCTTCCTCAATATGATCTAGTTGACCACAAGCAAATCAAAATTCCCCTAATCTTTTCGAATTTAAGAAAACCAGTGAGGCTCTTGTGTTCTGAGATATTGAAAGAATAAATGGAGCTTAAGGGTTGGTTGATATCCCACTCAACTCTTGCTCTACAATATCTTAGCTCCTTGAAGAATTTGTCTGGCGGTAATTGGACCTCTATTACCTTACCAAACCTTCCTGCAAAAAATTGCACATTCTCCTCAGAGATATAATTACTCGGTAATCCGTGTATTTGTACTCAAAAAATTGTTGTTGATCTTATCAATAGCTAGTTTATCATTTTCCTTCCATTCTATAATAAGAATGTGTTTTCCAGCAAGTTTCCAAGGTCTCTTACTCCGGATGGTTTGATAATCTTCATCAGAGCTACAATTGATTAGACAGGAGTTGAAACCCATTTTTTCTGTTGTGATTTAGTCCTTTAGGCCCCATGATTTGTTAATAGTCTTTCGTAAGAAATTGAAACTGATTGGCTTGTTACTAATGATTTTTGCGAGTAGTTTAGGTTTTTCGATTGTAGCGTAGATTGAGTTGAGTACCGGTTTTAGGATGAATTTACTGGGTTTGAGTTTGTGTTTGTTGTTTGGATGAAGTTTCCCCAGAT
Organism: Nemophila menziesii; assembly: GCA_029959085.1. Taxonomy (NCBI): domain Eukaryota; kingdom Viridiplantae; phylum Streptophyta; class Magnoliopsida; order Boraginales; family Hydrophyllaceae; genus Nemophila; species Nemophila menziesii. Next base: position 139,498,038 of record JARWIR010000001.1, on the reverse strand, counting down.
CAAATAACAGTAAAGAGTGTATTGAAAGGGTGAGGAGAGAGGGGGAAAGAGACGGATGGGAGATAAAGAAGAGGAAACTGACCTGGGAATGGATGAGTTTTTGAAAGATAAGGGAAGGTTGGCATTTTTGGCGGTGGTGGAGGTGTTTTGAGTGGAGTTGGGTTTTTTTTGGTGTTGGTGGGTTAATCCATCTAGCACAAGATCTTACATGACTATCTTACATGAAAAGAAATACAAATGTTAACTTCAATATTTTATTTTATTATTTTATAGCTATATAATAAAGGGTGATTAACCCATGGAGTCCATGAGCCATCAATGACTGCCCATCAGGTCCAGCCTATCGCAATTGACAAAGATACCCTTACTAGCCCATTAATTACAAAACAGTTTCCAAAACAAACCACGCTAAAATCATGCAAGAAATTGAAATTAAAAAAAAATAGAATTTGAAGCGCCAAAACATTAGTCAAACGTGTAACCCATTATCGAATACCATCCATCATCAAAAGAAACCCTAACCTTCATCAAGCCATTAACGAAAAAAGCCAGAAAACAACCTAAACTCGACCACAATGGCAGGCGAACCATCAACTAAAACCGGAAGTGGTGTGAAGGGTAACAAGAGAAAGCAGTCGGGTGATGGTGTGATGAAAAAGCCGGCGATGAAAAAAGTTACATTGACCCCAGTATTAAGCGATGAAGATTTTGTTGAAACCATTCCCACAACCAGTATCTTGAAGAAACCCACCCCTACTGATGGGCAACACAAAAAGCCGCAGAAGAACAAGGGTAAGGCAAAGGTTGTGGATGATAAACTAGATGGTAACTCAAAAACCAAAGGTAATACGGCGACATTGGATGGGAAACAACGTGTTACGGATCAGAGGAAAAAGAAAATTGACAGAGAAGACGTGGATTGTGAAGATAATAAGGATGGTAACAATGAAGATGAAGTTGTCGAAGGTATTCATATGTAAAATATTACACTATGTTTGTTTTTTTTTCAAAAAATAAAAAAAATGGTTATAACCATTAATAATTGCAGACGAAATGATGAGTTATGTGTTAGGATTAATGAGAACTTGAAGTGTTATGGGTATGATTAATTGAATAGTGATGGGTTGTGTGTGTAATATGATGGTGTGTATCAGAATTTTAAGATTGGTGTAATACGAAATTGAAATTCACTGTAATAGCAAAAAAAGATTGTATACTGCTTTTTGATTGCCTGACTAACTAATTGTTTGATTGTTTCAGTGAAAGGAGGAGCCACCAAAATACAGTACAGATCATCACTGGAGTCGATCTATACGGTTTTAAAGAATGTAAAAGTAACTGATCGTCACGTAGAGGCTTGTCAGGTCCTTCCGTTTTATCTGTTAATAAAGGGTGTGCACAAATCAGCTGATGGTGTGGAGTGTTTCAAGAAGAGTGTCAAACAGATACACGAAATACTCAAGACGTTTGACATTCACCAAGGAGGATTCGTACTGGGCAACAAGTGTGTTGAACTCACATCGATAGATGTGCGTATAATAATGGGAGTGGTGGGTGGAGGTAGACATGTTCCGGAGTTCAAGGCCGATGAATACAAGAACTCGGACTGGTTTGATCGGAACTTCCCCAACAAGGTTGGGCAACTGAAGGATACGGAAATTAAAAAAAGGATTGTTGATGTGTTGAACATAGAGCCGCAAACAGATGAGACGGTTCGTAGCTTTGTGATTTTGATGGGGATATTGTGTATGGCAACTGTGTTTTTTCCAACTGGATCGCGAACACCAATGTGGGTGGTCAGCATGTGTGAAGATCTTGATAATTTATTAAACTACGATTGGGCGACCCATGTAGCCGAGTTTGTTATGAAGCCGATAAGCAATGGGTCAATCAACCATATATCTGGATGTGCTGTGATTTTTATAGTAAGTATATATATATATATATATATATATATATATATATATGTGAACCGTTTCTAATGAGTGCAATTTATTGATTTTCGTTTAACAATCTGAAATTCGAAAATCGCAGCCGTGGTTTTTGGAGCACGTTAAGTTATTGGAGCCGAAAAACAAGGGGGCGATACCGAGGTGTCTGAAATGGAGTCTGAAATGTAATACTAAAAGACCTTTCCCGGAAGTGATCAGAAGGTTACGCTACGATCAGGTAAACAAAAAGATTCAAACCGGTTAATCGTGTAATTATGTAGGCATAACTGATTTGTTTTTTTAATTGACGCAGGTTATAAATCTCGATCTACAAATGACCCCCGAGGAGGCAAAGTTAAAGGAGTTTCAGGTGGTGTATGACGATGAAGATGATGTGTCATTAAGTAAGTACGTGTTAGACGAAGGTGTGGACGAAGATACTAGTACAGCTGTGGATGATAACACATTAGGTGTTAATGGTGTGAGAAGTGGAGATGGTGATACGGTTCGAGTAGGGGAGGTTAATTTGGCAGATAAAGAAGTTATAGACGACGATGATTTGGCGCAGATAGATGTGGAAGGTATAATTGCGAAGCTAAATCGTATAGGGACTGAGGGTAGTACTAGTAAGGTTATTGACAATGAGGTTGGGTTGGAAGACGGATCGAAGAGTTTAACGGGTGATGTGAGAGGAACAGTTGAGGGAGGTGTTGATATTGAAGATGAGATGATAGTGGATGAGATGGGTAACAACTTTGATTCGCCAGTTAGGAAGGGAGGCGATGATGTGGTGTCAAACGATAAAGAGTTTAGTATAAACGATGACGGAGGGTTGGTTGCTGGTTTAAGGAAAAGGCTTGAGGAGGTCGAACGTATAAATCAATCACTAATGCAAGAATTGGAAGAAAGTAGAGAATCAGGAAGGGCAAGAGTTGAGAAGTTAAAAAGGGAGATTATTGAGTTAAAACAGAAACAAGCCAACACTGGTACGGACAGTAGTAAAGAGGAGGTTGTGAGACTGAAAGAAGAATTAGTTCGAATGAAAGAAGAAATAAATAACTTGCGAAACGCCAGTGGGGCAACACCGAAGACTGTAGCGGCGAAGGGGAAAACAATAACATTTCTAAGGAATGCTCTGAACGAAGCAGAGAAGGAGCTGGTAGTTATTAGAGGCGCGTATGTAGCAGCGACGGATGAGCTGATCAGATTGAAGAGTGGAGGTAACATTACTTATCGAGGCACGTGTTCTACTGGCGGACAGGTAGACGATGGTAAGGTTATGGTAGATGATCTTGGTCAGAAGGTGGGTGGTGATGGTAATCATGGTCGGGGCAGCGAAGGTGAGAGAGTACGCGATGGTGTGTCTGATACAGTGTTAGGAGGAGTGGAAAAAGAACAGGTGGATGGGTGCTTGAAAGAAACTGAAAATGCAAGCAAGGGGCCTGAAAATGAACGAAAAGAAAAATCAATCAGTCCAGTTATCAGCTATGATAGCATGTTCGAAGAGAACAGCGATGATGATGCATCGACAGAAAAAAACAGGGAGTCTAGTGGTGATGATATTGAGCTAATTGGGGAGAAAAGAGGTGTACAGGGGACAGATCGAGAGTTGAGACGGTGGAACAGGGGGTCGGTTAGAGGGGCAGCGAACCGCGGTGTAGGTATAGGTGAGACGAGTGGGTCAAACACAAAGAAGAGGAAGGCACTTAAGGTAACTCCGAGTTCATTAATACGGAAGGTAAAACAGGCCGATAGGACAGGTGGAAGCAAAATGGATATGGAGGATTTTGTTATGCCTAAAGTTAAGCAACAGCGGAAACCGAGAGACATAGAGCAAACAAAAAAACTTATTATAAAGAAAGCAGATGAGAAGATGTTAGAGATGCTTTCGGGTGATGAGCCATTTAGTGTAGATGTGTGGAGGTACATGGGACATCGGGTGACAGTTGAAGACTGCTACGATATTGCAAGAGAAGAACAATTAAGCGCAAAGGTTAACTGAATTTTTTTTGGTACTTATACACTAATAACAATTAACAGGTTTAATTTACTTTATTTAACTTGCTGCAGATGATGGAGGTGTGTATGATGATCTATAAACATCATCTTAAGAGTAAGCTGGTGAAGACAAAAAACCCTGAGATTGGGTTAAGTTTCAAGGTGATGCCATCGAGTTCATCGGTATGTGTGAAAATCCGAAAAAAAACTTATGCACTTAGCTTATTGGAATATTAATACAAAGATATTTTGTTTGGTTATATGACAGGGTTATATGAGGAAGGGCGAGATCGCAGATATAGAGAGATACGTCATAGGATTTTTCAGAGACAACGTTAAGGATAATAAAGACATAATAATTCCGCTAGAAACCAAGGACAAAGGTTTGACTCATTGGTCAATCCTTATATGGAACAGAGAACAAGAAGGCTTCTATCACTACAATGGGCTGGGCTGTATGAATCGAGCATCAACTGGTGCTAAGGCAAATCGAAACGTAGACAGGATGTACGAGTTTCTACTCGATAATGTATTGAAGGGGTGGTATAAAGAGCTTGGAAGGTCTACACCAGAATGGCCCGGGATAGGTCATGTACGAGTTGAGCACGTGAAGAGTCGGATTGCAGACACAGGTGTATACTTGATACTATATGCTTTTGACATAATGAGAGGTGAAGGCGTGAAGAAGGTGTATGAACATGAACTGGTGGTTGATCAGAGGAGGAAGCTTATAACTTGGGTGCTCAATGACAAACACACAGTTGATTCGGTTTTCAAAACAAGAAGAGCAGTCAAAGATGATTAGTTACTCTATTTTCCTATTCATGTATTAATGATTTTAAGAACTTGAAGTTTAATTTCTAATGTTTTTGTAACAAATTATGAAGTATCGATTGATGGGAAACAGTTTAATGATTGTTTTTTTTATATGTTTTATAATGAATTTGCTAACTTCATGTGTTTAAATAGTTGATTATGGAGAATAAGATAATCTATGCATTTATGCAGAAGTGTAATACAAGATTGATGGAAAAAGATTGAATGTTTTTGATGGTTTATGTGATATAAATGATGGTACAGCTGATAAATTTTGTAAGAAAAACAAGTGGTGGGTAATGTTTATAATATTGATGGTATGTCTGTTAGAGTAGATGGTTTAGTAGTTGAAGTTGTATTTATAATCTAAATGGTGGGTGATGTGTTGTTTGTTGATGGGCTGTATGATATAAATGGTGGTAAAAGTGTAGAGCTAGTGCACAAAGTATATGGTGGTTTATGTATTAAAAAACGATGGTTTGGCGCCAGTAAATGATGTTGTGTGTCTCTGTAGTGTCAAACAGATGCAGTGGGTTATGCGTTTAATTTAGGTGGGTTAGATAATCAATATGATGGTTCATATGATGCACAACTTATTGAAAAAAGACAGCACTTTTATTGAAAAAAGACAGCACTTTTATTGAAGAAATGAATAGTACAATACATATAGCATTGCACAACTTATTGAAAAATAAGAACTAGAAACATAAAAGACTTAAGAAATCAAATCATTTGCGAGGTTGGGGTTGGTTGATCGATTGTGGTATGTGTAAGTGTGACAGTTGCTACACATTCGACGCTGTGACGAATCAGCGCGTTCTCCTTCTGACAAGAATCGTTTTTTCTTAGGGCGGCCAGGTTGCGCTTTGTAATCCGGTGGGTTAACTACCAAGTCACCCACAGCGTCTGACTGTGTTAAGAATGTTGACATTGCTGGTATGCTCTTAGCGTAAGTAGAACAGAAACTTGATACATGCCAATATTGGTCAATGTAAGGATATGGAATACCAGGTGAAGCAACCTCAATAGCAGCCACGGCATGGACACACGGGAAGCCCTTGACCTGCCATTTACCACACGAACAAGTCCGATCAGCAATATTAACCACCATGTTGGGATCGGATAAAATCTCGAAGGATGACTCGCTTGATCGCAACACAAACCATGCGTGAGCATAGTCAAACTTTATCTCGTACGTGGCAGTTTCTTTAGGCGATAAGACAGATGTCCAGTTTGCAGCCTCGACAGAACGGTCATACATTTGTTGCATAAGGAGTACACGGATTGAGTCGATTAATTCAGTGACGGGGAGCTCTCTTGTAGCTTTTATTTGATGGTTGAAAGTCTCAGCAGCATTGGATGTCGTTTCCCCATATCGTTTACCTTTGAAATGCGCGTTGGCAAACTTTTCTTTAGGCAGATTTTTCATGAAGTTGGAAGCCTTCTGCCCACCTGTTGCAAGAAACATTCGAAGGAAATCATCGTAACTATCTGAAGTGGTTGCAAAACACATCCTATCGAGTAGGTATAACATCGTTTCTCGCTGAGATTTTGAGTTCTTGAATTTTGTCTAAAGATTCTCTTTAAGATGACGCTGGCAATAAGCATGGTGTGCTAGAGGGAAGACAGCTTCAAGAGCATTAGCAATTCCTCCATGTCGATCCGATACAAAACTCACGTCGCGTGAGGAGATTAGTGGTGCAAGGAAACGAAGAAAATGTGTCCAGTTAATAGTGTCTTCCGATCGAACTATAGAAAACGCGACAGGGAACAACCCTGATAAGACATAAAGTTATAAAATTATTAGTTTGCAACTAACAATAATCTGCTGAGTTTATCTAAAAAATATATAATACCTTGGTTAGCATCTTTCGCAGTAGTGACGAGTAGTTGACCTTTATATTTATTCTTAAGGAAAGTTGCATCTAAAAAGAGTAACGGGCGGCAATGATTAAATCCTTCAACGCAGGCACCAAATGCAAAGTGGCATCGAGTAAATGAACGGTTAGATGGTTCACACTCAAGAGAAACAGCGCCTAAAGGGTCAATCTCGCTTAGTTTGTCGAAATATGCCTGTATCCTATTGTATGACAACCCAGCATCGCCAAAAATATCATCACGGGCCTTATTCACGGCACCATAAGCAATCTTGTAAGTGATATTATAACCGTATTCATATTTAAGAAAATTCATCACATGGCCTGGTTTAGTATCAGGTTTAGACCGCATCATGTCGATTATAATGTCCTTGATTAAATCGCCGGTTAATCGGGGGTTTGTGAATGTTTTCATTGGTGGGTCGCATGTGTGATCTTTAACAAATGTCCTGATGAATGCTTTTTGAGTGTCATTGTCTTTAGATGCATACACATACCACTTACACCCTGAATAAACAAACAAATGTATAATCCATAAGAAAACAAGAGTATAACTGATAAACAATATGATGGTAAATTATGGTGGTGTGTCAGTTTAAAATTGGTGGTTGAAAAGAATAAATTGATGGGCAGTGCGTATGCACATGTGATTATGTGAGTGATGGTATACGTGTTTAAATTTGGTGGTTTGCCTGAATATTATGATGGTTTGTAACTAGTTAAGGTAAACTTGATGATGGTGTGTCTGTGTATATTTGATGGTTTAGCCTAACATTATGATGGTGTACAGAAAACACGAAACAAACCTGATTCTTTGGCTTTGGAGCAGTAAGCACTAACACGGTTTGGGCGATTATGACCGAACTGAAAAGTGTATCCAGTCTCACAAGCGAATTTCGCGAGTGCCCGACGGAATTCTTTTATCCCATCGCGGAAACATTGACCGGGTTCTCTGAGGGCATGTTTCCAAGCACTGCTCTTTAGAACCCTGACTTTGTGATGATAGTTGTTTTCATCTGCTTCATCATCTTCTGCTGGTGCTTCATCAACCAAATTTTGTGGTGGTATATGAACAATGTCCATAGAATCTGTTGCATCTTGAGGTTGTTGAATCACTGCAATGCTCTTACATATCACTTCAATTTCAAATTCAACTACAAGACAATGATCTAGTAACCATGTAATAGTCCCAAGATCTCCTTCACCACCAAACTTGCATTTTTTGTGTTCAGCAATTGAATAGAGTAGCTCAAAGACATTATCTTCCAAGGATTTCCATGTTTCTTTAACATAATTTGTTATTGACTCGAAGGAATCAAACAACCTGAATAGCTTCAAAGCCTTCTCATCATTGAAACGAAATACGACAAGAACATTTGATGCCATGCCTATTAGATAACAACACAAATAAACGTGTATAAATCATTTGATAAAACTAAATTGTAAACTAATTATGTTATTGAAAACCTTCTATACAACAGATGATATTTACTGTATTCATGTGTTAATATAGATTGAATGGTATGTAATAACATTTGTCATGAAAAAAGGATACGTGATGTAGAAGAATGTATGATTAGAAACATACCTTGATGATTATAGTGGATGAAAGCTACGAGTTGAGACTGAAATTGTGATAATGGTGGAAGAAGCTCTGGAATGTAATTGATATAACGTATAACTAGTTTACTAAAATAATTGCATGATTGTAGGGATATATGGATTTTGCTACTATAAATGAAATAACTGTAAGCGAGTATCAAGGAGGATAATATATTCGTGATATTGTTATGAGGGGTAATGATGGAATGCAGAGAAAAACGTTGGACTCTATAGGGTGAAAATAGTGGGTTGGACTTGATAGGGATTGATAGTTGGGCTCTAGGACCATATGAGCTAATATCTCTATAATAAAAAATAATTATTAATAAGGTCCTTAATCCAACAAATTGTATTTCAAAAAATCCAGCTAAGTTGTATTAATGAGCTCCAAAATATTATTTAGTAAGTACAATATCCCTTTAATACCTTTTCAATCTCATTAAAGTAGGAGACCATAAAACAAAAGTTTGACTAGTTCCTAATTTCACACGGTTAACCATCTTTAATACAAGTAAATCATTACCATAACGATTTCATCGGATTTTATAGAATAATTATATCGTCAATTAGCTATTCACTTCAGCAATTACGAATAAGCTATTAATAAACATGTGAACAACTATACAAGAAACTCTAGTTTTTCTCTCCCTACCAAATAAAGACTTTCTAAAAATAACTATCCTCCTAAAAACTCTTTCTCCTTTGTTTTAAACTTCATCTTCAACCACCAAGTTGTGTACTCAGTGGTGTTTTCTCCATTGTTTGTTTTCCTTGGTGGTTGTTTTTCTTTTCTCTCTTCTTGTAGCTTTTTACTATGGCATCTTGAAACTTCCAGGCTGCTCATTTATTGCTCCTTATTCCTACCGGTTTTTTATTCCCTCATTTAAAGCTTTATTCCTTCTTTTTCAATCATTGTGCATCTACCTTTGTACCTGTATAAAATGAATATATATGCTTTTAACCATCCAAATGCTAAAGAGGGTGTTTCACTCTTTAAAGAATGTGCTAATCATTACAAAACAGTTGACGATCCAAAGCTTCTGGCCAAAATCATGAACCAAGATGTTGTTAAGTTTGGGTTTATGCACAATAAAATACACAAATTCTAGGGTATAAAAGGTAAAGTGCAATTTGAAAAAAGTTGCACACGATGAATGTGTTCTAAAATTTGACTCTAAAGAAGAAAACAACTGGTTTGGGACAAGAGGCCTTGGAATCTTATGGAAAATCATTTAGTTCTCAGTGAGTTTAATGTAGATGCAAGAAGGATCACTCACTCAGTTGTGTGGCTTAGACTTTGTGGGCTTCCCACCACTTTCCTCAACAAGAAGAGTATTTCTGAGATGCTACAACAACTCGATTATATTCATGATATTGTTCTTCCACATGTAGTTTTTGTTAATGATGATACCTACACAAGAGTCAAAATATAATGGGATTTAGGGAAACCTATATTCACTGGATTTCTTTTCTGGGAACGTATTAAAACTGCAAATGGATGAAAATCAAATATAAAAATCTTGGTCAAGTGTGCTATGGATGTGGTATGCTAGATCATGAAGAAGTTAAGTGCATAAATGCTAACAAAGTCTCACCTAAACTTGGAGGGTGGGTCAAAATTTCAACAAGAAATAACTTCAACTCCATGGAAGGATCTTCAATAAATTTTGTAGAAAGAAGGAATGCTACTCCCTATGCTAGGACACATCACCATGAGGTCAATAGGGAGTCAAGTCAGCCACCAAATAATCAGCAAAAAGTGGGTACTAAAGCTATGGGAAGCACATCCTTGGCTAACAATGCAATATTTTCATTTAATTCCAGAAAAGAGAAAGTTAGTACATTGGATAATAACATAATGCAAGAAGAAATGCTAAAAGAAAATTTAATAAACAAAAAAGTAGGACCTCAACCTACTCACCCAAAGTCTCAACATGACTCGGATCACCCAAAGCATTGTATCTATACCTGCTTTGTGTGAAAATATTGGCCAAGTATGCTATGGATGTGGCATTTTCGGTCACGAAGAGGGAAAATGCAAGAACCCTAGGGTAAATCCAAAATTGGGCGGCTGAATCAAAATCTCAACTCGTGGTCTAACTCAAAGCTACATGATCCAGAATTATGAGGAAGATAAGAAATTACCTACGAAGGATCAACTCAGCAGCAAAAATCATCCCGAGTTAAATCGGGAAGGGAACCAAATCAGAAGTGAACTCAGTAACGGAGTTACTTATGGCGTCAATAGTACTAATGAAATTTCCAAATTTGGTAGTACTGGAATTTGTGGAGCGAACAAAGGACAACGCGAGGCAATGGAGAAGAGTAAGGACGATGGGGGTTTGTCTTTCTCTGTTAGTGGGAAGGTTATGAAAGAGAAAGAAGATGAAAATAAAAATTATAAAGATGGTGAGGCTAAGCTAGCCAAGCTGGCAGAGACTTTGGTCAAACATCTTCAAACACCTTCTCTACGTGGGAATGAAGTTATATTTGGTAGCTTTGTGAAAACGAGCCCAAAAATAAAAAGCCCAAATGTAGTTATTAATCAAACCATTATCAACTCAAGCCCAAACACTAACCCAAACATTATCTCAAGCCCAAACACTAACCCAAATATCACCTCCACTCCAAACTCTAATCAGATCAACCCTAATGTCACGAACCCTAACTCTTCCCCCAAATTATACCAATACTCTCCCAAATCAATCTCTATCAACCAAAAATCTAACAACCTATTCGATTATTCCTACCAAGATGTTTTTTCTACTCCCTATCAAAACAATCCACAAATTTAATCACTCAATCATAAGGAATAAACCATCTCTAATAGTCTTGAACTCTCGGAGTATGGTGAAGAAGGTGAAAAGTATGAAGGAAATGAAACTGGAAGACAATCAATTAAGAAGAGAAATAGAAATAATAAGAAGAAACACCAAACCCAAGTGAATATGACGCGGCAAAAACAATATGGGCTGCGAGATATGCAATTTACGATGAGGATGTGAAGGATAGAAACAAGGATGAGGTGTTAGTAGGGACTATGAATGAAGATGAAGAGGTGACTGAAGTTAGAAAGGAGGAGGAGAAGGAAGTGATGGCTTCTAAATAGGTTTGCGGCTTGACCTTGATCAACCCCAAATCAATCAATGATACAAACAGTCTGGAACTATCAGGGTATTGACAATACTTGACAGTCCAGACCCTATCTGGTATTGTTGCCAGACTCGGGTATTATTTCTTTCGGAAACTAAGAACACTTACAATTCGGTTAAAAAACTTGACAAAATTCTTAATATGAAACTTCTTGAGACTGTTGAACCAATAGGATTAAGTGGAGGTTTGGTTATTTTACTAAAGATACTGTGAATATTGAAATTATTAGTAAATCTATTAATCATTTTCATTGTAAGATTCAAATTGAATGGATCGATTTTTCACTACTTTCGTATATGGTGCTCCGGTTGATAAAAATAAAGAAGCTTGTCTTGATTTATATAGTAATTGTAGCCCTAAAAACAATGAACTGTGGATGCTCATAGGGGATTTTAATAATATTCGATATATTTCTGAGAAAAAATGGGGAATTAGTAATAATAAAAAATCTTTGAATCGCTTTAATGGATTTTTAAAACACCATAGAGTTGAGGAGTTTGTAACCAAGGGGTGTAAATTCTCTTGGACTAAAAAAAGAATGAATGAGGATATGATTAAGTCTTTAATTGACAGAGTTTTCTATAATAAGAAGTGGGGAGAATTGTTTCCTACAGCTTGGGTGGTCCTACTACCTGCTATTGGGTCGGACCACTCTCCCAAATACTACATATGAAAGATAACCATATTAAGAAAGATAGAAGGTTTTTTACTTTGAAAATATTTGGACTGAGGAGGCAGAGTGCTTAGAAACTAATAAAAAGTGTGGAATTTAAAAAATTGTAAAATTAGTTTACAAAGGGATGCCCTAACCTATAAGTTAAAGAGATGTAGTGTACTCACTAAATTGAGCAAGAAAAAGTTTAATAACAATAGAAAAATAAATGAACACTATGTTAATGAACTTGATTCTATTTTTAATGACCCTGATACAAAGAATTGGGATGAATATAATGATATTATCAAAAGAGTGGAAGAAATATGGAAAAATGAGGAAGATTTCTTGGCTTCCAGATCCAGGAATTGCTGGCTTAAAAAGGTGATAAAAACACCTCATTTTTTCATGCTTCTACTAAATAAAGAAGAAAAAATAATAAAATTACTCGAATCTCTAAAGAAGATGGTACTTGGGTTGAGGAATATACTGATATTAATAAGGAAATTAAAGATTACTTTGATAATATTTTTAAGACAGTGGGTAAGAGAGACTATGAATCTATTATTAAGTCTTATCCACCCTATAGTTAATGATAATATGAATGCTAGCCTAAACAAAACTCTAGAAATAGAGTAGATTAAAAGAGATATTAATGAGTTAGGGGCTAATGAAGCCCGTGGACACGATGGTTACCCTGGATGATTTTATATAAAGTATTGAGATATTATTAAATTGGATGTGGTTAGACTGATTAACAATTTCTAGTACAACGAGGGGTCATTTAAAGACCTTAATCAAACCTTTATTTCACTTATTCCCAAATTTACTAAACCTACTAGCATTAAACATTATCGTCCCATAAGTTGCTCTAACTTTATTTATAACATAATTGCGAAAATTCTCGTGAATAGATTGCAAACGGTAATGAATGTCGGCGTTTATACCTGGAAGGCACATTCAAGAGAATACTATGGTGGCTCAGGAAATCATTACTTTTATTAAAGAAAAAAGGAAGGCATACGAAAATGTGGAATGGGATTGTTTAAATGATATGATGAGAAAGATGGGTTTTAATGAAAATTGGGTTAATAAAATAGTGAGATGTGTTAACTCTGTAACTTATGAAGTGCTGGTGAACGGGAGCCTTGCTACAATAGATAAACCCTAGCGAGGTTTGCGCCATGGGGATCCTCTATCCCCCTTTTTATTCTGTATAGTTAAAAAATTGCTATCTATCCTTATTAATAACAAAAAATATAACAATATTATGGAAGGGATCAAAATTGCTAAGTTGGCACCTAGTGTAACTCATTTACAATTTGCTGATGATAGTATATTCTTTATGAAAGCTAATAACCAAGAAATAGAGGGTTTTAAAGATGTTATTAACAAGTATAGCCATGCTACAGGTATAAAACTTTACTTGAACAGATGTGGTGTAAAATTTTAGCCCCAATACACCAAACTATTTACAAAATATAGGGGTCAAAAGACTGAATATGCCTTTTACTAATAACCTGGGGAACTACTTAGGACTTCCCACTGAATGGGGGAAGATCTAAGGTTAAGGACCTTAACTTACTAGATGAAAGAACTTTACTAAAAATTGAGAATTGGAAAAGCATGTTTCTTTCTGCCGCTGGTAAGGAAATACTTATTAAATCAGTTATACTAAGTTTACCCAACTATTTTATGTCCTCTTATCTTGTACTTAAGAAAGTTTGTGATTTAATTGCATCTCAGATTTCAAACTTTTGGTGGGGGAGTAATGGGAAGAAAAAGATACATTGGGGGAAGCTGGGATTCCCTTACAACAAGTAAACTATCAGGAGGCCTAGGTTTTAGAGATTTACATCTCATGGACCTATCACTTCTAGGTAAACAAGCTTGGAACTTAATAAACAATCATGACTCTTTATTATATAAAATACTTAAAGGGAGGTACTTTCCACTATTCACTTTTCTTGAAGCACAAATTGGGAGCTCACCCTATTGGGGTTGGAGGAGCCTTATGTGTGGAAGGGATATAGTGAGTAAAGACCTCAGATGGAAATTGGGGAATGGTTATACCATCAACCTCTATAATGATAAATGGACATAGTAAAAATGAAGTTATAAAACCTAAACATTGTGGGGTAAGGAAATCCAGTGACCTCATGATATATAATAGAAGTGGAATAGTGAATTTGTGAATGAAGAATTGCAATCAGAGGTGGCTAAAATTATTAATACTCTTATACCTTACTCTAGAGGGAAAGATATTCCCTACTGGGATAAGGATAAAAATGGGATCTTTACAGTTAAAAGATGTTATTAAATACTAAAAGATGAAAAAGATAAAAAAGAAAGTAGGAAGTGTGACACTAAGGCAAAATCATCCTATTTTATTCTTCCTGAAATATGGAAGATGATTTGGAGCCTTAAAGTTGCCCTTAAAATCAGAAATTTCATGTAGGGGGTACTTAAAAACCTCTTGCCTACTAATGAGAATGTCTATAAAAAGAAAGTGTTAAAATCCTATTTATATGAGATATGTAATAAATCTATTGAAACCTATGAACATCTACAGTTAGATTGTGATTGGGCAAGAGTAGTTTAGTTTTCTTCCCCTTTTAACCTACTAAATTGCAACCAATTATCCAGTAAAATAGATATATGGACGGTAAGAATGGTAGAGACTATTAAAAAGCAAAACCCAAGAAGAACATTTATAATGGAACAAATATGCACACTATTGTAGTATATTTGAAAAAGTAGGAATGATAATAAATATAAATTCATTAAACTTGACCCTATAAATATAGTACAAAGGGCTACTAAAGAATGGGATGATTATGAAAAAGCTAATTATCCTAATGATGTGAATAATATACTGAAGGGTAAGAAAATACAACACCAAAATCAAGAGAGTACCCCTATGATAAGAAACGAGACAAATAACCATAAAATTAAGGTGAAATGGATACCACCACCTCAAAACACTATCAAAATTAATTGTGATGATGCTATTATTAGTAACCGATTTGCAATATCTTGTGTTTCCGGGGATTACTTAGGCAAAGTTAAAGATTGCAATGCTTGGGAAGTGGCAACCGGTTCACCTATTGAAGCTGAAACTTTAGGCATCCTCAAAACTTGTGTTATTGCTCGAGATTTAGGTAGCTCTAGAGTGATAATTGAGAGAGATTGTCAACAAGTGATGCTCCCCTTGGAGAAGAGGCAGTTTATTTCCATTCTCAAATTTTGTAATATTATTAAAAGTATTTATTTTATTGCTGAGAAATGTAAACCTTTTTTTAGATGGATTAGCCGAGATAGGAATAAGTTAGCCGATGGGGTAGCCAAACATATGCTTCTTAGCAACATGAATGACTCGTGTTTTGACGCGTATCTAAGTAGGTTAGCTGAAATAATTAGAAACAAATCCGTTCTCTCGGGAATTTGGTGAAATTTGTAACAACTTTATCGTTTATTTAAGAGATTATTACCCAAAGGGTCTTGAAGATACCACCTCATGACCTAACAAGACCGCCTCTATAGCCTCTTCTTACTAAAGGCCACAAACTAATTTTTACACTATAAGTCAAAAAACCAATTACCTTCTTACCCTCTTTTATTTTTTATTTACCTATATATACTATCTTTTATCAAATAAAAATGAAAACCCAAAACACGCTCAATCTCTCCTCTCTCCTCTCTCCCCTCTCATCTCTTTCTCTCTCTTTGAAGCTCAACCCTCTCCTCCAAAAATCCATGGAGCTCGAAATTAGGGTTTGAGTTCCGACAATGAAGCCGGATTTGTGACGAAGTTCCGACAATAGAAGTGAAACAACTGCTTATTGAAGAACAACACCTATATGGGTCTTCCAAATTAGATGCGTCTAAGGTTTTAGAAGCGTTGAATGTTAGCAAAGATGGGTTTCTTTTAGTGATGCTGATGAAGAAGCTAACTCAAAATCACAGCCCATAAGTCCAAATCGTGATGATGATGCTGGTTCTTTTCGAGCCCTAAAACTGCAGCTCTTAAATCATAATCGTGAGGAAGAATTGCAGGCTGCAAACTTTGTTATTGAAGGTAGTAATAGCTTGAATTGCACATTTTCATTAGATAAATGTTTTGGAAACGATTTATTAGTTAATTTTGGTAGTACCAGCTGTTGCTCTTTTGAATTCTGGGTTTTAGCTGTTGCGCTCAGAACTTTTGCGCCTAGAAATTTTGCACTCAGAATTGTTGGCGATTACAAATCTGGCAATGGAACTTTTGCGCTCAGAATTGTTGGCGATTAAAAATCTGGCAATGGAACTTTTGCGCTCAGAACTTTTGCGCTCAGAATTGTTGGCGATTACAAATCTGGCAATGGAACTTTTGCACTCAGAAGTTTCTAGAAGGCTGCGCTCAGAAGTTTCCACATCGTTAAGCTAGATTAGATTACTTTTTTTTTCCAGAAATGTAATAGATTTGTGTTAGATTAGATTACTTTTTTTCCAGAAATATCGGATTTGTATTTTGCTCAGAATTTTTGTTAAATGCTCAGAAGTTTTATGAAATGCTCAGAAGTTTTGTGGTGATGTTGATTTTTTGTGTTGAATCAAAAAAATATTTAAACTCAATAACTTTTGTATAAATGCTCAGTAGTTTACTGATTATACGAGAAATGGTTAGGAAGTTTACTGATTATACGAGAAACGATCAGCAAATTATTGAGCATGCCCAATACCCCATGCTCAGAACTATTTTCTATGCTCAGAACTACTTTCCACGCTCCGAACTATTTTTCAGACTCAAAACTTTTTTCCAGACTCAGAATTATTTTCCAGACTCAGAACTTTTTTCCACGCTCAGAACTTTTTCCGGCGGTGGCCAGCGGTGGTCGGCGGTGATCGGTGGTTGTGGTCGGAGCTGGAAATTATTTGATAATTAATGAAGAAGGAGAGAGAAAAATGATAAAGGATGAGAGAGATTAATGGTAATGGAGGAGAGAGTGTAATGGTAGTGGAGTAGAGAGAAATCTATTTTTTTGTCTTATATACACTATAAGGGTAGTTATGACATTGAACATCTTATTGGCCTCTAAGTAGAAGAGAGGAATCACTTGGTTCCTATATGGCACATCGATTCTCCTCAAGTCTCCTTAGGTAATTGATCCTTTATTTAAGTAATATTTTGAAAAAAAAGTATTAAATTTGAAGACTAATATATATTTTTACTAAAATTATTTACTTTAAAAGATATGCTGACAATTTTTTTTGATATATAGGTATTCGGGCCAGATTACGCGCACCACGACTATTCCCATAGCAAATATATACGCCTCTTCATGCATATTTCCACTTAATCAGAACTAGGTTACCCATGTTCAGAGAGGGGAATTGAACCTTGCACCTTTTGCTTTACCGTCTTTAAAAGTTCAAGAAATAACAAGGTTGAAGAAATTCGAATCCTATTTCTCTTAGATGAGAGACAATTTCTTACTTATATTTCAAGGCGGTAGGACTTCAACTTCCAGATCTACCGCTGATCATTCCTATTAAAGACTATCCTCCATAGTCCTTTTTTTTTATGTCAACTGCTTAGAACTATCCTCCAGAGTCCAGGAAGGCATGTATTAATAAAAGAATAGAGGCCATGCATTGTACACGAGGTGAATTGGGTTGGAACAAAAAAAAAAGGTGAATTGGTCAATTATATTTAATCGGGTGAATTATCATATAGGGTTTTAATTGTTTGAAATTTTGGATATCCAATTATGTTTTCCTTTCCTTTTATGTGTTTTGAGATGATAAAACTTGGAAGGGGTCAAATGCATCGTAATTTGTCATAGGATGAGTAGACAAATTGATCTCTATAAACGAGACAAAGAAGTGGAGAATATGTAACCCTCAAGGCTTCAACAAATGAGGACGAAAATAAAGGAAATATTAAGAACTTTACAAATTCTTGTCTTTCCACTCAAGAAGCGCGTAAAAGTAAATGTTCTATAATTCTCTTTGTTATAATGAAAAAGACTTTACTTAACTTCTTACACATTAGTAGCTACAGCAAGTATCTGTCATCGTCATCATCATCATCATTTCATGTGCATGTTTTTGATGGAAGAAATGACAACATCGACAGTAGAAACTAGAAATGGTCAACTTCATTTTAAGTGCAACAAAATTGTTTACCACAATTAGCGTTTTTCTAGTTTCTAGTTGGTAAAAATGATAGGATTTGGTTAAAATGTATTGTTTTAAAAATTATTTCAAGTATTTTACATAAAATAGGGTTCGGGTTGCGAAAAACAATACATAAGTTTCTGATGTGCGTTAGCGAACCTGACGGTCTTGACTAACCGGAGGTAGTTCAAGATATTAATCGAGGTGTAGGGATCAACTGGAGGATTCTCCCCATGATTTCGGAAGTATGGAGATGGATAGGACGATTCCCGAATTGGAAGATCACCCATATCAAAAGGAAGTTTAATGGTGTGGCCGACCTTCTCACCAAGTGCGCCAAGATTAATGTGGACATTTCTAATTGTCCTTTTAGTTCTTTAGTGGAATTTTATTCTAGTATTAGTAAGGAATAATCGAAGTGTATCAGTAAACAATGTTAGTTTCTTGTATTTGACAAAAAAACCGGATAATTATTAGTTTAAGAGATTTTAGCGCCGATCATTTACTTAGAGTTCACTCGGAAGAGATCTCTAGCGGTGTTAGGTAGCTTCCTAAAATATCTGGAAGAGAGTTAGGAACAAGTTAGAATCTTGGCTATTGCATATTTAACAATTTGCCCTTAAACAATAAATACAATCAATACTAGTGGGGATTATTTACGAGTTTTCGAGTAACAGTTCTCATCTCCTTAATATTTACATTCATAGTCATTAGTTTAATAATCATTAGTTTAAGTTATCTTAATTGCATTTTAGTCCTCAAAAATATAAAACCAAAACAATTATTATCTTTTAGTTTCACGTCTTGTTCTAAAACACGTTACAAAAACGCATTTAGAATTAATTTTCATAGTCCCTATGCAGACGATAAGTCTTATACTTACTATTTATTACTTGTCAACGATCCGTACACTTGCGGGTAGTAGCTCGCGAGGTATTGATTATTTTATCACACCTTGGAAGATGACACTTGGTTATGGAAACAAAGTAGAATTGGAAACTTAAGTATTTAGCCCCATGGAAGTGCAACTGGCTATGGCGGTCCAATCTTCAATCATGTGTATTGCACGGGTTCTCTCCTATGGGTTTAGTTATGATATATGGTAATACATTTGGGAAGGGACTTAGGAGATTGTTTGCATGTATTCAAGAGAACTAAAGCTCTATTTAATCTTCATAAAGTGATTACAAAGATCTTAGACTAACACCCTAATCAGTGAAGTTTAGTTGCTCATCCTACTTAGTGGGTGAAGAATGAAGAAAATGATAGTGTGTGCCTAGTTTTCCTTCCTTTTATAGCTAAAGAATAGAAAACTAGGGTTGATTAATGAATAATTAAAAATATAAAACTAATTCATTAATGTTGGTGTTTATCTCTTCACTCTTTATTTATTCTTGGATTCTTTGTGTCCTTGGTCTCTTCTACTTTTGGACAACTTCCAAGATGATATCTGATAACTGCTAATTCTGGTAATTTTCACTAGGACATATGAATGGGGAAAATTTTCTTTTGTTGGGGCCACTTTGCTTGTTCATCTAGAGTCTTTTAAATCTGAATTGAGGTTCGATATTTCAATTTTTTTAATACTGCTAAAAATAACACTTTCCTAATTTGGATGCAATATCTCTTTTTAGTTTCATTTTCTTCAAAAGGGATAATTCCGGTCTTTTACTTATATATGATGCGAGAATACCAAAATACATTGTAATTAGACCTAAGGTGTATACGATAATAGGTAGTTATATCATATAATCTGGATATATCACATGTCTTCTGCCTATCTGATCTTTGTTGTCCTTTGCCTATTAAGAATGATACTTTCTTGCCGAGTACTTATGGTGTACGGTCGTGATTCGAGATTTGTTCAGATGAAAACATGGAATTTCCATCAGGATCCCCTATAAAATGGACCTCGTGAACATTAAAGGAGTTGAGATAGCATTCCTGGACTTGGGATTGTTTACTTTGGACAATCAATATTCCCTCTTAGCGGTGACTTTCATGGTTAAGTGATATGTAAAAACAAAAGATTGTAAATTGTTTATATTTGTTTTATTTATAATGGTGTCGTAGGAAGATTCACAATCGGCTAATACGAGTTTAGTTAGTATGGTAAGAATTGTCTTACTTGACCCGACGGTAATTTGCACCTCGATGTATCTGTGCGGCTAACAAGATTGTCCCGTGAATCATCAAATGGTGTTGTCATAAGGCCATATTAATTCCAATTCTGTGTCCATTTGCTTGAAGGTTTGGATGAATAACTGGTCCAATGAGCTTCTAATATAAATCAAAATGCGTCAAGCGAGAGTGCTCACGGTCATAGTCGGAATGACTAACGAATCATCATTGGTAAGCATCAATCATTTTGTGTCTCGATCTCTAAATTTTATCCCATCTTGATTTTATGGGTATCATGGAGAGGGAGGACCTCGACCTTTCTTAACATATTGAGTCCTTCCCGACTGGGTTTCCTAGCTACAAACTTGTCGGGTATGTTATTGACTTCTATTTGAAAGTGTCTGTCTAGAACAAGGGTTAATCATCCTCATTTTTATGCTTTTTATGATCTCGTATCCTATATCAATACCAAATTCTCTTTATGTGTGAGCAGTCCTGTCTTTTTTGTCGGCTTTTCCTTCTATTAAGGTACTTGTTTCTTCTTACAAATTCTTATCCTAGTGAGAAAGATACGAAGCTTGTTTGTTACCCGCGTGTTCCTCCCTTACCTTCTTAGTAGTCGGAAGAAATCCTAGTGACTACTTTTTTTAATCATTGATTAGGTCCCGGTAGTCATTAGTATTATGGTCATAGTCACAGTGGAAGTGACATTATCAGGTCTGGTCAAGCCTAGGAATTTCCTAATCTTTTCCGTGTCCATTGGGTTAAAGGATCTTAATCAATTAGAGATATTATATCTCTAAAATTAGACTTACAAGGAATATTGACGAGTCCATGAGCCTAGTAACGATTGTAAGCATAATAATGTCATCCATAAGGTTATTAGAGGTTGTTCCTTCTCATTTTTGCATGGTTTTAGTCTCTATTTGATATCGGGCCTCCATCACCATCTTAGCTAATGTCAGATGTTGTCGAGGGGAAAGGTATATTAGGTGGTCCTAATTTTCTAGTTCGTTGTAGTAAACACTACGAGATTGAGTTCATCCACCTCGAATGAAGCATTTCCAAACGGGTGATTGTATTCTTTCGAATTTTCTCCTTTCTCCTGACACGTGTTTAAAATGGCGCATAACCTATGACTAATTTTTGAGTTCTTGACCGTCTTTTCAAGAGTGCGATAGTTTGAGCGTAGATAGAAATAAAACAAGGTGGTAGCTTGGTGAACCATGGTTGGGCCTTCTTTAGAGTGTTATGGGAAATACTCCACTCCAAGTAGTGGCATAGTCCGTATTAAGGTTAATCTATAGACGTAAGCGTTGACGTGTTGGTTAGGGTTAGATATTCAGTCATATGGTTGAATAGTCAGGAGTCTCAGTTATTTGGTCATCCAGAATCTCCCATGTAAATGGTCTTAGACGGCTGGTTAGAGCATCCTGGTCCATTTGATATATCGCCGGAGTATAGTTTCAGTTTTTTTTATGGTTCTTGGCTTAAGGTTGACTCTGGGCTGAGTTTTTGGGGTATGAGATGTTCAGAATGATTCTATTGGTTTGTTGTTTTCCCTTTAGTAGGTGACCTAGTTAACCTTAGTGATGATTCTCAAGAGGGGGTCATCCATTAAAGTAACCCCTTAAGGGTTGCTGATGTGGTTGGAGATCCTAGCAGAAGGCCCTAAATAATATTGACGACCCCTTGGATAAGGTCTCTTCCTATTCTAATTCTCCCTTATCTTGGGTCACTACTGATATTGTTGACCCCCTAGTTGGTGTATCTACTGATACTATTGTGGGTGTTGTTTGCCTCCTTGCTAGAGGCTTAACTGATGGTGTTGACTTCCCTGTGGAGATACTTTCTGGTGTTGATATTGGTGTAAACTCATGTGATAGTGATACATTATATTGATGAGCTATGGATTTAAGCCAAGTAACGGAGTTCATATATGTGGAGCCTAAATTGATTACTTGTATAAAGGTGATCTAAATGTTAGGTGGAACAATATGCTGGGTGGTAGGAATAACAATGTGCAGAATAGATGCACGGGCATTATGCTATCATATAATGACTACGTCCAGTTGATCTTATGGTCGATCCATGTAAAAATACATGAGATGAATTTATGGACTATGTTGGCTTAGGGTTGGTTCTTCCTTAATTCTTGTGGTATGCCAATCTTTAGGGGTAGACATGTTTCCATTCCTCGAATCTTACCCCCGGGTTCAACCTCCTCTTATGCCACTATTTCCTTGTACACGTACCTGGTGGTCCTTTGTGTGTTCTAAAAATAATGCAATAAGTAATTGAACCACAACCGCAAGTGTACGTTTGTCCCAAGTAGTAATAATGATCTAGGATCGTTCGCAGGGACGGTTTGGTTAATCACAATGCTTATCCACTAATGAATGATTTCACTTATGAAGACAAATAAAGATAAAATGTTTGATTTGGTTTTTGTATTAATCCTAAGTAATAAAAGACTAAATGGAAAATGCAAGTAGAAGCTAAGACGCAAGTAAAATGATGTAAAACGCAAGTATGAGAAGATAGCATTTGAGAACGCAAGGGGTCTTCCTAATCCTATTTCGTAACCTATGCTGTTTAAGGGTTAAATTGGTCAATTACAATGGTCGGGATTCTAAATTCCTTATAACCCCGTCAGGGTGGACTATAAAGCTATCCTAGAGTGTCACTAGTCCCGTCAGGGTAAATATGATCCACTTTTAGATGTTTAAGTTTAATTACCTCATTGGCCCTAGAATTAGCTAAGTTCGTCAGAATCAATAGCTTCTATTCTAGATTGAATAAATGGTTCTGTACCTAAACCCTCCGTCAGGATGATCCAATTGCCACAAATTGGAATAGCCTAGATACTAACACCTGTTCCTAGTTCATGACTCTAAAAACAGTAAATATTCTCAATTTATCGAAAAGAGTAAAAGATACAATCTAATTTAATTTAACAGAAACCCAAATTCAACATATGAAATTCAATACGATTGGGAATTACCCATATAGCATTCTCAAGCACTAAAATGTGTTTAGCTCATACTAATTGAAAATAAAACTAAATTAAATAAAAGGGAATTCATATTGTTTTACAAAATTAAAGATAAAAGAACCTAATTTCCGGAATAGGAATGACTGAGAACGGAGATATAGACCCTCTCCAGCTCTTGCAGCTTCTTCTTTCTTCCTTCTGTTGCTTCTCTCATTAAAAACGGATTAGGGCTTGGACCTAAGAATAAAACACTAATTAAATGTCCAAGCCCAATTTCGAAGTCCAAAATCCCGTAACTGCTGATACACCTTCACTAAAACGGCTTTTCCCGCTTCGTTATGACTCCGATTGACTTGATTCCATTTGCTAAAGTTCCGTAACTCGATAAAGAATATTTTCTCTTCAAAGGTCAGCGGCTAAATCATCTCTTAAGCACCTTGAAATCAGCAATCTATGGCCTGGAAAACAGATTTGCAGCTCTAAAAACAATTTTTTCGGGATTTATCTTCAAGTCTTGACTCCATATCACGATCTTTGACTCTCTTCTCGGATTCCATTCCTAGCTAGTATTCAAAACCTACAAACTTTCCACTAAAATACTCAAGATTGCGCGCAAAAGTTTAATAAATTAAAAATACTAGAAATAAAATAGAAATTCCGGATTATTGCATTTTTAACTCAAAAGTCTATCAAATTAATCAAATAAACACCAAAAATGATGTCTCCTAAGGGTCGAAAATAAGAACAATTAAGGAGACATCACTCGCATCTCCTATAGGAGCATAAATAAGCTTTTCTTTAATTGCTTTGAAGGCCGCTAAACAAGCTTCATCAAAAAAGAATTTGGAATCCTTTTCGAGTAAGTTGCATAACGGTTTAGCAATTTTAGAAAAGTCTTTAATAAATCGCCTATAAAAGCCAGCATGGCCAAGAAAACTCCTTACCCCTTTAACAGAAACAGGAGGGGGAAGAGTTTTGATTACCTCTATCTTTGCTCTATCGACCTCTAATCCAGCACTCGAAACTTTGTGACCCAGAACAATACCTTCGCGAACCATAAAATGACACTTCTCCCAGTTTAAGACCAAATCTGTTTCTTTCATCTGATTAACACTTTCTCCAAATTATCTAAACATTTATCAAAATCATCACCAAATACGGAGAAATCGTCCATAAACACTTCAAGAAAGTTATCGATCATATCCCAGAAGATGGTCATCATACATCTTTGAAAGGTAGCAGGAGCATTCCACAACCCAAATTGCATTCTGCGATATGCAAAAGTACCAAAGGGGCATGTATATGTTGTTTTATGTTGATCTTCCGGAGCCACGTAAATTTGATTATACCCAGAGTAACCATCCAAGAAACAGTAATTTTCTCTTCCGGCTAATTTATCTAACATTTGATCAATGAAGGCAAAGGGAAGTGATCTTTTTTGGTGGCTTTGTTCAGCTTTCTGTAATCCATGCAAACTCTCCAACCAACTACCGTTCTTGAAGGAATCGCTTCATTTTTATCGTTAAGAACTGTTGTCATTCCTCCTTTCTTCGGTACACACTGAACTGGACTCACCCATTCACTACTCGAGATGGGATAAATAATCCCCGCATCTAAAAGCTTGATCACCTCTTTCTTCACTACATCCTTCATAACAGGCATTAATCTTCTTTGACCTTCAACTGAGCGTGCGTTAACATCTTCAAGTATAATTTTGTGTTGACAATAGGATGGACTAATGCCTTTGATGTCAGCAATTGTCCAACCTATCGCCTCTTTGTTGGCTCTCAACACACACAACAGTTTATCTTCTTGAGGACCTGTTAAATTAGCTGAAACAATAACAGGTAGAGTTTCATTAGTACCTAAATACGCATACCTCAAGTGTGCTAGTAACGGTTTTTCTTCCAATTCTGGAGGAGATTCAATTGAAGGCTTCTTTTTAGGAATAATCTCCCCCGGTTCTCTCACAGGTTCGTAGGCAAGACGCCTATACTTTGGATTTTCAGAATTTAGAGCTGCCACTGTTTCGGCAAGCTCTTCCATCATTTCAGGTGAATCTAATGTCAAAGCGGCCTGCAAGATATCATCAAAATTTAAGCAATTAAATACCTCTTGCGATGCCTGCTCAACTACATCCATTCTGAAGCAATCTTCCTGAGAATCTGGAAATTTCATAGCTCGAAATACATTGAATTTGACCTCCTCGTCTTGTATCCTCATCGTTAATTCGTCATTCTCTACATCAATCAAAGTACGCCCGGTGGCTAGAAATGGTCTTCCCAAAATAATGGGGACATTTCTATCCGCGTCGTATTCAAGTATAACGAAATCAACGGACATCTTCAATTCGGCCTTCAGGATGTGCAAGAGACCTGTCCGCCATTTGCAAGACCATAGAAGTAGGCCTTGCTTCTCCAATTTTTAATTTATCAAAGATCGATTTGGGCATCAAATTGATGCTCGCACCCAAATCGCATAGTGCTTTTCCTTTCCATTCTTCTCCAATCGATATCGGAATAGTGAAACTCCCCGGATCAACTAACTTTGGAGGTAATTTACTTTGACAAATCGCACTACACTCTTCAGGAAGACCAATCATCTCATTATCACAATAAGGCCTTTTGTTAGTGAGGGCCCTTTTCAAAAACTTCGTATACTTAGGAATATCTCGAATAGCCTTTAGTAACGGAATATTAATACTTAGGCCCTTCACTCTATTAAAGAATTTTGAAAAATCGGCCAAATCCCCCTTTTTCTGAACTCGAGATGGAAACGGTGGTGGAGGGCGATTACTAACAATATCGTCTTTCTTCTTTGGAATCTCACTTGGCCTCACTATTTCTTCAACCTCATTATCTTTATCGTTCTCTTTCTCTTTCTCTTTCTCACCCACTTCTTTTTCTTTTCTTGGAACTTCTTTCTCTTTCATAACGGGAAAAGGAGGTGGAGGAAGGTTTTGCAAATTGCTCCATTTGATTCTGTATTAATTTCATATTTGCTTCAGACGCTTGTTGACGTTCCATAGCTTGTGTCTAAAGAGTAATTAAACTTTCAACGGTTTTCTGAAGGGTAACTACTCCTTCTTGTGGATGGGCAGGGAAGGCTTTTTGGTTCATGGTTTCATCGTAAGTATTTTGAGGAGCTTGTCTTTGTACATAATTACCCTTATTCTGTCCTCCTTGATAATTGTTGTGTGGCCTTGGATTGTAGTTGTTACCTTGGAGACGCGGCTGATACGCATATGTAGGATTGGCGGCCCCATTAGGATTTGAGTATTGAAACCCAGGATGGTTTCTGTTAGGCTGATATCCATTACCACTTGAATTAAAGTTACCTCTATTGGACACAAACATCACAGGCTCTTGATTATTCGGACAATTTTCCTCATCGTGATCATCTACCCTACAAATCGAACACATATAGACCTCTTGTGCAGCTTGCACATCTACCTTCTTACCCAAAAATCCCTCTTTTACAGCTAGTGTAAGCTGTTTCAACTGTTGCTCTATAGTAGTTTGAATCTTATTCTCAAGCGTAGCAAATTTTTCTTCAATATTAACATTATTCACTCCTTTAACCGGGGTTCTTACCGAAGTCCACCCAACTTCATTTTTTACTGTTCTTTCCAAAATGATTTTAGCATGAACGGGTTGAACTTGAAGAAATCCCGCACCACATAACAAATCCAATTTCTCTCTTGAAGTCCCATCAAGGCCTTTGTAAAATATTTTTAGTTGTTGTTGTTCTGTAAAGCCATGATCGGGAACCCTTCGTAAACACATCTGAAATCTTGTCCAACTCTTACCCAAAGTTTCATCATACTCTTGACGGAAATGTGTTAACTCAAGTTGATCATCTAACCTCATGTTACTTGGGTAAAACCTGTCAAAGAAAGCAGTTTCTAATTGGTCCCAGTTTGTTATCTTCGTAGGATCTTGTGTATCGTGCCATTCACTTGCTCCATCAATGACAAAAAATCGAAACGCAGCAAAATACAGTTGTTCTCTTGAAACTCCTTCTGTGATGTAAGAATCACATATCTGCTTGAATTTCTGTACTGCTCGGATAGGATCTTCTCCTGGTCTACCACGAAAATTTCCAAAATTTTGGAATTGAGCTAACATACCCGAATCTGGACGAAATCTTGGAACATTGATATCTGGAGCACCTACTCCTAGAGCAGGAGCACGAAATGGAGCTTCTGGTGGTCCATTAACAAACCATGGATCTTGATTCATCACTATCTGAACTTGAGGATTAGGATTCAGTGGTTGAACTTGAGGAATAATGCCTGGTGGCGCTAAAGGTTGGTCATTTGCGTCTAGCTGGCCTTGTCCGTTGTTTTGTTGAATGTTGATCTCCTCCATTCTGTTAATTAATTCTTCTACCTCTAAGGCTTCTTGTTCTCTCCTTCTCTTGTTAGCAAGTCTAATTAACAATTCTGGATTACTAAGGATCAGAGGTGTTGGCTCTAGATCCTTGAATAGTCTTCTTCGCATACACCAAACCTAAGAACCTGAAAAAGATGAACAACCAAAAAGCGTAAAACTGATAAAATAAAATAAATGCAACTATCACTAAAGGTAAACACCGTGGTCACACGCTACCGTCCCCGGCAGCGGCGCCAAAAACTTGGTGGTCCTTTGTGTGTTATAAAAATAATGCAATAAGTAATTGAACCACAACCGCAAGTGTACGGTTGTCCCAAGTAGTAATAATGATCTAGGATCGTTCGCAGGGACGGTTTGGTTAATCACAATGCTTATCCACTAATGAATGATTGCACTTATGAAGACAAATAAAGATAAAATGTTTGATTTGGTTTTTGTATTAATCCTAAGTAATAAAAGACTAAATGGAAAATGCAAGTAGAAGCTAAGACGCAAGTAAAATGATGTAAAACGCAAGTATGAGAAGATATCACTTGAGAACGCAAGGGGTCTTCCTAATCCTCTTTCGTAACCTATGCTGTTTAAGGGTTAAATTGGTCAATTACAATGGTCGGGATTCTAAATTCCTTATACCCCCGTCAGGGTGGAATATAAAGCTATCCTAGAGTGTCACTAGTCCCGTCAGGGTAAATATGATCCACTTTTAGATGTTTAAGTTTAATTACCTCATTGGCCCTAGAATTAACTAAGTTCGTCAGAATCAATACCTTCTATTCTAGATTGAATAAATGGTTCTGTACCTAAACCCTCCGTCAGGATGATCCAATTGCCACAAATTGGAATAGCCTAGATACTAACACCTGTTCCTAGTTCATGACTCTAAAAACAGTAAATATTCTCAATTTATCGAAAAGAGTAAAAGACACAATCTAATTTAATTTAACAGAAACCTAAATTCAACATATGAAATTCAATACGACTGGGAATTACCCATATAGCATTCTCAAGCACTAAAATGTGTTTAGCTCATACTAATTGAAAATAAAACTAAATTAAATAAAAGGGAATTCATATTGTTTTACAAAATTAAAGATAAAAGAACCTAATTTCCGGAATAGGAATGACTGAGAACGGAGATATAGACCCTCTCCAGCTCTTGCAGCTTCTTCTTTCTTCCTTCTGTTGCTTCTATCTGATGTTTAATCTTGTAGAATATGAATTGTTGTGAAAATAGAAGTCAAAGGCTCCTTTTATAAGTGTAAAAACGGATTAGGGCCTGGACCTAAGAATAAAACACTAATTAAATGTCCAAGCCCAATTTCTAAGTCCAAAATCCCGTAACTGCTGATACACCTTCACTAAAACGGCTTTTCCCGCTTCGTTATGACTCCGATTGACTTGATTCCAGTTGCTAAAGTTCCGTAACTCGATAAGGAATATTTTCTCTTCAAAGGTCAGCGGCTAAATCATCTCTTAAGAACCTTGTAATCAGCAATCTATGGCCTGGAAAACAGATTTGCAGCTCTAAAAACAATTCTTTCGGGATTTATCTTCAAGTCTTGACTCCATAGCACGATCTTTGACTCTCTTCTCGGATTCCATTCCTAGCTAGTATTCAAAACCTACAAACTTTCCACTAAAATACACAAGATTACGCGCAAAAGTTTAATAAATTAAAAATATTAGAAATAAAATAGAAATTCCGGATTATTGCATTTTTAACTCAAAAGTCTATCAAATTAATCAAATAAACACCAAAAATGATGTCTCCTAATGGTCGAAAATAAGAACAATTAAGGAGACATCAGTCCATTGTGGTATTTTTCGCGATCTTGGATTTTAAAAAATTACATAGTTCCATTGACGCCAACAATCTAATGGAGAAAATTTCTACTAGATAAAATTGGGGTGTTCAGATCATAAACTCCATAATTAATTTGAGCAAATGGCTTGAGTGGAATGACTGAATTCTGGTCAGTGGTGGTTGGACTTGTGTTGTTATTCTCGTACATAGAAAACACATTTATGGGCCAAAGGGGTGTGTTCTTTCATTTATGCTCTGGCAGTCAAATAAGCACGAGGCACGCGTAGAAGGTCCCCCAATGATATATGTACCAGTGATGCACAAAAGATATGTGAGATGTATGTGCAACAACATGAGAGTAAACTGATATAATGCAAGTTACCGTTACTATAAAATTATTACCTCTATTTATAAGGAAGGTGATCAACTATAATAAACTTTTGGCTGATTTAGGTTCCTCATGAAACTGGTCTCTTAACCTAGCTTATCTAATTGATTTTTTTCTATCACATCTCCCGTCGAGGGTGAAGTATCATGGATTTGTCCCAATCTTTTCTTGGTTGAACTTATGTCATTAGTTCTCACCATATCCTTCGCAATCTACATCATGACTAAATGTCCAACATGTATAAACAATAACCCACCATCATGTGAGCTCGGCTTGTCCGATGGTGAATTTGGATAAGTGGATGGCTCTATGACAAGCTGTTTTTTTGTCTATAACTTATCTTCTATCTGACATCATTGGTTGGGTGTCTCATGATAACTACCGACATATATTGAGTAACAATGTAAGCAATGATCTCGTCCACTGGTTGGACGGGAAAAATTTGGCTTATTAGGTATGTATACTTAAGCCCAGATTAAGAAATAAAAAAAAAGTTTGTATACAAAGACCCAGAATAAGATAAATATTTATTGTTGGAATACCTTTTTTCTCTTTTGTAATTAATTCTATTTGGTTTTGGGTTCTACTTATTTTATTAGTCAGATCTTTCATTTTATTTTTTGTTAGTGAAGAATTTGGCCAGTCTGAAGATTGAATTTTACTAAATGATTCATGAATTCTTTGATTCCTAGTTATTGCGGAAACTAATTTTAGAAAATATTATATTTATTTTATTGTTTCAAGTATAAGAAACTTTAAACTGCAATCGTTTTTTATAATTTAGGAGTACTCATATTATAACAATGACAAAAACATAAATAAATAAATAAATGAATCTGCAAAAATGTGAATGTCGAGCCTCAAATTGGAACGATATCTTCAAGTTATTTAGACCATATACTGGTATCTAATGTAGGTTGGCTACAACCTTCTGAATACAATGACAAACGATCTGATAAAACAAACACATAAATTCTTCAAACAATGACGCACTTGATAACTCTCTCTCTCTCTCTCTCTCTCTCTCTCTCTCTCTCTCTCTCTCTCTCTCTCTCTCTCTCTCTCTCTCTCTCTCTCTCTCTCTCTCTCTCTCTCTCTCTCTGATGCAAATATATTTAAGGTCTAAATACAATTATACAACCATATTTGTAGGTGCATGATACTTCTTAAATGACCCTAAAAAGTCATCACGTAGGGTTAGCTTTCTTTTCAAAATGGCACATGTTTGAATATGGATGTTACCGCTCAAGAGCTACATATTCAGAAATAGTTGTTGGATTTTCAAATTAATTTAAATTAATACATTGATCAAATAATTTGATAACAGAAACATTAAGTTTGCAAGCCAAGCCAACGTGCACCACGCCTTGCCTTGCCACGTCATGAAAATATTGTCTAAGGCATACATGTGTGTATTTCCATGGGGAGAGGTAAGGTTGAGCAAATGAAAACCAGAAAACCAAACCAAACCAAAAAAACAAAACAAAAAAAGAAAACAAAAAAACCAAAAATCGAAAAACCAAATGGTTCGATTTTCAGTTTTTGAAAATCCAATTTGGTTCGGTTCTGTTTACGACGTAAAAACCGAACCAGAAAAGTTGAACAAAAACCAAAGTGATGATGGGAAGAAATAGGGAATGTGAAAACTTTTTTATAAGAATTATGTGGGAGAAACCTTTGGTGAGAATTTATCATCTACGTGAAATTTTTGTTTTACTATCTAGCGGTGTTATTAGTGAGATTTATTTATATGACTTAAGATAATATTAGTAAGTATCCATTACTTGATTTCTTTTGTTACTCACGATTGTATGAATTTTGAAGAAATAATATTAATTTTATAAACTTATTTAATTGTAAATTAAGATAATTATTGTTAATAGTATTTTAAATTAATTGATATATCGATAGCCCACCGTGGACATGTAATTGAGGATAATTGTATTTGAAAATCAGTCGCTATTGGACAATATATTTCATGAAATTGGATGACAAAGATTATTGGTCAATCATCTGAATTCGTACTGAACCAGAAACCGAAGCGAAGCGAAGCGAACCAATCCTGAACCAAAAACCAAATGTGGAACCAAATACGACCCGTCTGGTTTAGTTTTAAAATTATAAAAAACCGAAACATTCGGTTCAGTTCCAGTTTTTGCCCAAAAATCGAACAAACCGAACCATGCTCACCCCTAGTAGAGGTCTAGATAGTCCCCTTCTTATGAAATTATGGTTCCCCAAGGACCCAAACATTTTATCTAGGTAGTAATATATGAACTTAATCTTTATTCTAACTTTTCTGATATGTTACTTTTGCACTACAAACGTGCAATTTCTATTTTCTTTCCAACACTTCAACTTGTCACTTTGAGAGCTCACTACATCTTTCTATACTAAATGGTTTTGAACAAATTATAACATTTTCTTAGAAATTGTTTGTTTTTTTATGTGATAAGTACTAAATACTGAATAAACAACTGAATAGAACTTATTATGTTAAGAGACAGTGTTTGAAAGAATCAAACTTAGTTTGAGATCTAAATGAAAAAGACCAACAAAAATCCTTTCAGGTTTGAATTGCTCAGGATACAAAAATGTTTTATTGATCTAGTGTCTTGATGAACTAGATTAAAATCTTATTAAGTGAAAATAAACACCCCCTTAATCTCCAACATGAGACTAACAACTTTTGCTTATATTCCTAGTTACAATAACCAAACTTATTTTATATTAAAGAGATCCATTTCCTATGAGTCAAATGTTAGGATTCTATGCACATGACGATGCATTTACACTTTACTAGTTTAGTATTAAATGACATTTTAGTCATTATGATCTACATCATGTTCATGAAATGCACATAATGATCATAAGAAATGACAAAGAATAAGGCCACATGATGTTTACAGTGCAGGGTAATGAAAAAATTATACATGATGGAAAAAAACGTGTGGTAGGTCAGGACCTTGCAATACTCGCATAACAAAGCTTATTGAACAAGTAATCTTTGTTTGACATTTGATTGTATGGAGGTTCTGCTAGATGTTGATTATAATTATAAGTTACATGCCTACTGCCACCAGAGTGTCCTATAAGTTACATCCACTCAGTAACCATTCTCATAGGTACATTTGGATGTGTACATGATGGACTTACAAGGAACACTTTTTTAGTTCGAAAGTGTCTTATAGCTACTTAGAATCAAATAATCTTAACTCTTAATCATGTACAAGGGGAATGATAAAGTCAAGATTCGTATAGTTTGATGCACCATGGGTACGAACAAATGATGCCCTTATATATTCGTATGTTGGGTATATGACTAGATTAGTTTTGATATGTGCACGCAAGAAATAATTTATGAGAGATCCACTTAATGCTAGTACTATATTAATTATCCTAACCTTGATCGGGTTATATGTTGAAATACATATTTAAAAATTATCAATCTCATGTAGATACTTGGAGATTGAAGGAATATTTTAAAAAATGAACAAAGTGCAAATTTGATAACCATGCAAGATGTAAACTTACTAGTTCTTAAGGAAATAATAGAGGGGGTATATATGTTCATCACAAACATGGAAAGTCAAGGATAAAGATTGCTTAAATGATCTAAGTCGACTCTCAGTAAAAATAGTATTTACCTAATGGAGTTTGATTGTGTTTCCTTAGTGAAAATTTATATGACTATAAGTATGGTAATCTCCTTAACCTAATAGACTAAATAGACATGAGTATATATGTCATTTGGATCCTCTTTTATACATCTAAATTGTTACCAAATTGCTCAACAAATTTTTGCAGTGTTACCAAGATGAAAAAATAAACTTGGAAAAAAATAATTTTTTAGATAATGACGAACTTGTAGTACTCTTAACTCCCTCTCATTTTTATGCAAATATATTTTGACAATTTGATGTTCTCAATGATTTTATGGCCACGTATCTATAGGTGCAAGACACTTGTCAAAATGAGCTTAGAAAAATCAACCAGGTAGAGGGAGATGCCTTTTCGAATATGATTGTTGTTACTAATGAGATAATGCAAAAAACAGTTGGGTATTTTGAATTGATTCAAATTAAATACATAATTCAAATAATTTAAGTAGTACAAAAATTAAGTTTGCAAGCTAAGCCAAGCCCGCATCACGAACACAAACCGAGCTAGTCAACACATACGTGTGCTGTAATGGGGTGGGCTCTAGCTCCTCACCCTTTATCCTAACGTTTTAGTTCTTTTTTGGACTGGGAAAGAAAATGGAAAACAAAATGGAACCAAAACAAATATTAACTGATTCCTATATTATGTAATTTCTCCATAATAGACGTCACATTGGTGATCCTATGTGATAGGTCGGTGGCTCCGTGCCTAGCGTCTTTTAAGAGCTTGCCTGCTTGATCATTTCACCTTCTTGAGATATGCCTGAAGGTGATAGGGACAAACTCCCTGACCAATACGTGTTATCTTCCAGATGATCGGTTGGATTTTCCAGTTTGCTGCTTACACCTGCCCAATACCTTAAAAAATTCAAGGTTATTTGAACAGATTTTCTTTTTTTCTCTCGGATATTCTTTACATATTTTTTTGTAGCTTTGAGAATCGCAAGGGCTTTTCCTTCAAGAATAGAATCACAAATACTGTATCATTAGTGTAGGCTTTGCAACCTGTTTCTTTATGGAAATTACAAGATCCCGCTTCACGTAACTTCATAGGCTTTATCAAATGAAGTGTCACAAAACGTGGTGATATATTTGTCGCCTAAAAGAGGTTCAACCTCCTGGTTGGGTGTGTGATTTCGGTCTTTCTATGTAGCGGTGTTGAAATTTCTCCAATCTGTACCATACAATTCCTTCATTAGTTTGTTAGTTGAAAAAATAACATCGATGGAGCAATCCTCTTGAATCGCTTTCATTTTTAATATTTAGATGTTCCACATATTTATCATAATATAATCAATAACTTAGTTAAAACCCTAAACTCCTTTTGAGTAGTTATTTTCTATTTCTAAAATTCAATCCCCGATATTATTTGTCTGCTTAAGGTCAGCCTTGATTTGAAGAGATGATCCGGCCCAAATAGCTTGACTAATATTACACTTAATGAGAAGGTGTGTCACTGTCTCGATGTTTCCTTTTGTATAGATTTAGTTTCGTAGGAATCACATTGTTGTTCGCCTTCCATATGAATATATTTATCTTTTTCGGGATATTTGATTTCCAGTTAGTTTTCCACATGTTTGTTTGTATCCTTTCAGAGGTAGTTAGCGATTGTGGTTGGTGAAATACTTGTTCTTCAGAGAGGACTTTGTAACCTGTTTTAGTATAATATTGTCCAACTTTCGAATAAGGCCAAATTAATTTATCGTTATATCCATTATCAAAAATATGAATTCTTGTAATGCAAGGAATAATGGGTTTTGGAAATAAGTTATCAGGAATTTCATCATCCCATTCGTAAGACTCATGTATCCAAAGTTGGTTGATGTTGTTGATATTACATTTATTAGGTTTTTCTAACTTCCCATTAGTATCAATTTATCTTTCTTTCCAAATATCAATATTTTGACAATTACCAATTTGATAAATTTCATAGTTTTTAATAAAAGTCTCTTCCTCCAATAATACTAGCCTAACTCCATGTTCTACTTTGACGAAGTTTAACATTCATAAAATCTTTGTTAGGAAAAGAAATACCTTTGAGGAATTTTGCCGCCAAGGAAGAAGGGTTATTCATTATCCTCCATGCTTGTGCTTCCAACAGTGTTATATTTATTTTTTTGAAATCTTTAAAACCAATTCCTCCCACAAGTTTTCCAATTTCCTATTTCTCCCAAACCATCCAGTGTGTCCTATTTTGTTTTCCAAAGTTCCACCAAAAGTTAGAGATGACAGAAATAATTTTATTGCAAAAATTTATAGGATAATAAAAAATTGACATGGTATAGTTAGGGATAGTTTGCGATACTGCGTTAATTAACACCTCTTTTCCTCCCTCTAATAGTAATTTTGCTTTCCATCCTTCAGTTTTTTTTTTTGAAAGTTTTCTAGTAATCCACTCCAAGGATTCTACCTTGGATATTTATGACGTAGAGGGATCCCTAAATATTTTCCAAGATCATTTGTTAATTTAATGTCAATCTCAGATAAATCACATAAATCTTGGGGGTCTCTTTACTAACAATAATGGCCGATTTGTCAAAATTGATTACCTGTTCAGCGCCATCACATTATTCTTTAAGACAGTTCTTGAAAGCTTGGATATATGTGTCATAAGGCGAAAAGTAAATGTGTGATGGTAGGACAATTTCTATTTATTTGGATACCTTGAATTTTCTTACTTTGAACGTAATAATTAATTAAACCTATTAAAGATTCATTCATGATAGTAAAAAGGAACGGAGATAGGGGTCACCTTGTCTGATTCCTCTACCTGGTTTGAATTTCTCCATTATTTCACCATTTAAATTAATTTAGAAAGAGACAACATGAATACAATTCTTTATCCAAATAATCCATCTATCGTAAAAACCTAGCTTCTTTAACAGTAGTAAGATAAAATCGCATTGAACCTGGTCATAAGCTTTAGCCATATTTTTTATTATAGCTGTAATATTTTTTTAAGTTTTCCTTTTCCTATTCATAAAGAAAGATAGTTCTTGTGCTATAATGATGTTGTCTTGGATCGCTCTTCTTTTTTTTAAAAGCTGACTGAGTGGGAGACACAATAATCTCCATAATTTTTTTTAGTTTGTTAGATAAAAAATTTGCAATGATTTTATTAACAAAAATTAACACATGATATGGGTCTTTAATCTCCAAATTTTTCTTGAGTATCCCCTTTTGGTATAAGGGTGATAAGCGTATCATTAATAGTTTCGAGTAAAATATTGTTGTTAAAGAAATCCTGCACCATTAGGAACACATCATTTTTGTAATATCCCAAAATTCCTTGTAAAATTAACCATTAAGGCGTCTGGTCTAGGAGCTTTCGAGGGTGATAGGTCTCTTATTGCTCTTTCGATTTCTTCCATGCTAGATTTATTTGCTACATTTTCATTCATATCTTTAGTGATTTTTGGGGATATAAATTGTGATGCAATCTCCATCTGGTCCTCGGATACATCTTGTTTAAGAAAAGAATTTTTATATTAATTTTGGAAGTATTTCCTGATTTCTGCTGAGTCTTCCTCCCAGAGCCCTTGTTCATTATTTATTCTTGTAACTTTGTTAAAACTTCTTCTTTGAATAGTTTAAAGGTGAAGTTTTTTGTGTTTTTGTCTCCATATGTGAGATACTCTACCGGGATCTGTCTGCCCAGAATTTCTCCATACATTCAAATTCAAATTTTATTTATGCTTTGATATTATTTTCTTTTAACTGTAGTCTAGATTTGGGCCCGAATTGGTAGTTTTTGTAAGTCGATCATGTAATAATTTTATTTGAACTTGATTATCTATGAAAACCTCTTTACTCCATTTTTAAGTCATGTATAGTTTTATCACTTTTACATATAAAATTAGGAATAGAAGGAGACATACCCGGATTACCTTAATAATTATTAGTAACATTTTGACAGTCACTATTATTAATCCAGTATGATTCAAACTTGAATTTTCGTTGACCTTGTCTCATATTACTATCATACTGTAATATTAAAGGTGAATGGTCGAACCCGATCTTCGTAGGTTGTGCTCTAGGGAGAGTGTTAAGCCATTCATAGGTTGCTAAAGCTCTATCATTTTTTAACCAGTTCATCACCTGATCTTCTGTTAGACCATGTAATGAAACAATAGTTAGATTTAACTTCAACTAAATAATTATGCATAATAAAGAATTTAACTCAGTAAGGTATAGTAATCTTATTCTATGTTTAATTTAGTGTAGTAATTTTATTTGTTTTCAATTTTACAGTTGATTTTGTTTTTTCTCTCTTTCACATGTGTTACATTTAGGGTAATGAAACAAGTCCAGTGATCTCTTTAAATATGTTGAAGGATACTATTTAAATCTCGGTCCATACATCCTTGGAGAAAACTCTTCGGAATATCAACAATGGGGTAGTAAATTCTACCAAACATCTTATCAACCCCCGCAAGAGCAAAGATGGAACAATAAATAGACCAGAATTATTCAACAACCTCCACATATACATTAAGCCTACGAATTGAGAAGAAATCTTACAACATTGGTAGACAAGAACAATGCGGAAAATGCAACACATCAAGAATAGAAGGCAAGATAAAAGGTGCAATAGGTACATTGGGAAAGTTTGGTGATGGATTCTAGTATGGCGGAAGAAAAAATAATAAAAATTCAAGATTTTAGACTCAAGCGACTACGAGATGAACATGAGTTGACCATACTTGGGATGTCGATAGATTGACGGTGTCCCATAACCTGATAAGTCGTAATATAATGATGGATACTTTGTACGCTCACCTTACACCACCACATTTCCACCAAAGCAAAGAGTGGAAGAAATTCGTGGATTCTAGTAACAATAAATATGTGAGTAGAGATGTTGGATTACGTGAGCTAGAAATATGTATAAAAGAATGTCTTCTTACGAAGAAATAGATTGGAGTTAAGCTTTTTGAAGATCAATGGGTAATTACCGCGACAAGAACAATCATCATATATTACCTGGTGAAGAAGTTGTTTCATCATGAGAACAAGAAGGCGAAACGGAGACACTACCCACCCCTTAGATCGATTGAATCAAAATTTAGGTGGAAAGTTTTCATAGTTTCCATATCAAGGAGGTGAGTTTAAGCGGAGGAGTACTGCAAGCGCCCTAATACAATTTTCATGGCAGGTAACGCGTCGGACTTAACAACGTAATAAAAAGAAAGTGCTTCTTAGGAGACAACTCATGTGTTAAATGCTTTGGCAGTTTAATTTTTATGATTGTAGTGTATATTATTTAAGTTTGTATGTGTTTTTAATAAATATTGCATTAATGAGGGAGGTATAATTGTTTCTGATGTGTAGGATACAAAGAATATGAGTTTAGGGTGAGTTTTATGAAGAATTTCGTGCCCCATCTTTCCCAACAGTATACCAGACCTATGGGTGGTATACCATCTCGTAACCTTCATGACTGTATGGAAAACAAAATTTTGGCCGAGACTCGAGCGGTATGCTGCTTATACGGGCGGCATGACGGTCCACAACAGTATCAAGATTCACGAAAACCTAACATCTATCTTTGAATGACCATAAAGTTTGCATAAAACTCGGAATTCAGTGATTCCGGAGGCCACAGAAAGTTTAGGAAATTTCCTACAACTTCCATTCAGGAGACTTTTCCTAATAACGAATGAATCAAGCAGAAATTAAAAGTATGTCAAGAAAAAAGCTAGAAAATTCGACGATTTGCGAAGGGGTCATGACGGTCTACGCCACGGTCTATGTCAGAAAATTCAAAGGCATTTGATTGGAAAGCCGGCCTTCTCAGTAGACAACAGTATGTCGGTCCCAGACCTTGTTGATATGAGCAAAAAGGGGTCATGACGGTCAGTCTAGTCAAGGGTACTGGTCCTAGACCATGTCGACAAGTGCGAGAGAGGTTCATGACGGTTCGAGGTCAGAAACATTGAAGACTTTGACTGGAGAGCCATCTCCATAGGCGGCAATGCCGGTGCGGGACACAATCAGTTCAAGAAGAATAAGGTTAGAATACATACAACTCTTAAACCATTAGCCTTTTTCTTCTCCAAACACCCAAACTCCATTAAATCTTCATTAAACCTTCACCATACATCAAAACAACACCAACTCACCACAAGTTCGTATCAAAATTTATCCTTAGACTCCTACAAACAAGATGTACCAACCCAAATCATTCCAAAACACCTTGAAATCAAGAATCATATTCAAAATTTTCCAAAATCTTTATTCCCATATTTTCTTAAATCCTTCTTATCCAAGCCAGATCAGATCATACCCACATAAAGAATTGTCATCCTTACACCTTTCCAGCTCCAAATAATACCTTATCCACCCACATCAAGGGGTAATACCAAAAGTGGTAGAATTTCAATTTGGAGGTCAAGGAGATGATGTGAGGAACAGATACATCAGTTAATGTGATGAAGATGCAGAAGAATCAAAGAAAGAATCTGGGTGAGAACAAGAGGAAAACAAGCGAAGATTCTAAGGTCCCTAGTAGCTATCGCAACAAGAATTCAAGAAAGGAATTAGAAAAAGGTAAACACAAAATATTTCTAGAGTTGATTGATTGATTAGGATGGAGCATACTAGGAGGTAAGTGAATACGAATGTGGTGATACAAGATGTTTACATACAATAGAACCAGTGCACCCTATCTTGGGTATTGATCATGTTAGTTTTTAAATTTTTATCGAACCTGTTTTGATTTGTGGGGACACGACTCTTTTTTTAGTTGGGGGTGTAGGGATTCATTGTCCTCATCTCTATTTTTTGTGATTTACAGCTTTTTAGGTAAAATTAATTTTTTCAGAGATGGAATTAGATGTAGAATGTGTTTAATAGCCTAAAAGCATAAACTTTAGTGAGTTGATGATATATAAATAATGTGTTTAGGAACTATTTTTATTGTATGCTTTGAAATATGAACATGAAAATGCACCTTAAAAGTAAAGAAATAAATAGTAAGCAATGCAGTAGAAGTAAGTCTGGTCTTAGGGTACCTTGAGGGGTGTGTAGACCATGAGATCCGAGTTAGTTGATAAACCCATTTAATATATGTACTAGAGGTGAGAAGGTAACGAAGTTGCATAGTTCAGAAAGTGATTAAGGCCCCTTTGTGCCTTTTAGCGTGTTGTCCAATTTAATTGAATTATTATCCGTCTCAGGCCCTTGTAGTCTTTCTAAAGCCTTTTATTAGCCACATTACAAGCCATAATTTTTAGATTATAGGACTTTTCCATATGACCCACACTTGAATTGCGATGCTAAGACAATTTTCTCAAGAGCTTGAGTTTGGGATGGTGGGATACAATTATGGTAAACAATTGGGTGGGTTTTTGAAGCTATGTAATTGTGCTTTTGATGATAAACCACTTCTTTATATTGTAACCCTTTTCTAGGGTAAAAGGAAAAGAAAAATGTTGTGAAAAGAAAAGCAGTAGCATGACATCTCACATAAAAAAAAGAGTCATAGCTTTACAAAAGAAAAGAATATGAAAAAGATTATATGATTTGGACTGGCAAGGTGAAATTTTTATGCTTTATATTGAGTTGTTAAGGATGCGAATTAAGTCCATCGAATCTTGGATTGAGTGAGAATATTTATGAGAGTAACTCAACCTTTAGGGTGATTCATTGATGGCTAGTGAGGAGAGAACCAAAAGCTCACTCTACATTATCCAAATATACAATCATATTGTCCCTAAGCCTAAAATTACAACCTTAAAGACCTTATGATTCTTAGCTATGTGATCTAAGAGTGATTGAACCTATATAGAGTAGTTAGATGGATCATTGAAGACTTTGTTAAGATCGATGAAGACTCTATAGCCTCCATATCAAACTAAGTGAAAGACTTATCCTTCGTGCATTGCAAAGCTAATCTAATCTCCAAATTAAACCATGTTTATTGTTTGTATGATAAGTGTATATATGATTTAGTTGGTAAATATTATTACATGAAACTCGCTAAGTAGTTGCTTTAGGACTATTATTTACATTCTCCTTCTCTCGTGCTTATTTGACTCGACTGATATTTTAGAGACTTCCCTATTATTCTTATTTTTAATTGTCGGGACGACAAAGTTTTAAGTTGGGGGTCTTGAAGTCTTTTGTGATAAATAATAACATTGTGAGACATCATTTTAGGTACATTAGGTGTTTAGTTTATGTAGTTTTCCCTATTATTTGATATATTTCCGTTTTGTGCCTTGTTTTGGAAATTTGTCACTTTTAGAGCTATTTGTGCGTAAACTGTTTGTTAAATGTGAAGATCTTAGTTACAAGAATTATATTAGATTCCAAATCAATGTTAAGGAGTTAAGTAAAGAATTTCAAAGATGAAATCAAGAGTTAAAAGGAAAGAAGCTGGTTTTGGAAACTGAAAATGATGCCAAAAGTTGTTGTCCAGATTTGGAGACGGTAGTATTTTCAATGCTGCATAAAATATAAAAAGAATTTGGAGGAGCCCTTTTATATCAAGAAAGTTATTTGAATTTTGGTCGAGTGTCCACTGGAATCAAGTGATTTGGAGTTGTGACTCAACCTGTCTATCATACCCGGTTCTCCGGTCCACTGGACCGAACCGGAGGTGGTTCGCGGCCCAGAACCGCTCCGAACCGTGGTTTGTTGCTAACGGATCGGTTCTTAAAAAAACAAATATGGAACCTGTCCGGACCGAACCAGACCGCTAATAAATTCTTTATTATTATTTAATCCCTAACCCAACCCACCGACCCCATTCATTACTCTTTCCTCCTTCAAACCCAAACCCAACCACCCCATTCATTACTCTTTCCTCCTTCGAACCCAAACCCACCACCCCATTCATTACACCCCAATCTCTCTCTCACGCGTAAAATCATCTCACCAAACCCACACCCCCATTCATGATACTTGTGGTGGTTTGATTGTTCTTATATGGCTCGATTAAGCTTTGGTGGTTTAATTATGTGATATTGTCTTGATTAGTTGAATGATGTGGTGGGTTTTTGCGTTCGAAAAACGCCGAGATATGGTGGTGGATGGTTGTTTGTCGAATTCTACCATATGGTTTGTCTAATTCATCTCTAATATTCAATTTTCAATTCTATAATACTTTTAATCCATTTTTTGTAATGAATTGTTTGATTATTCATATTGTCATGTTGTAATGGTGCTCCAATAATGAAGATGCGATTTATTTATGATGGTTTATGTATTCATCTACTATGGTAAGTAGATGACTTTGAACCCTTGTGTATGATTTTTGATTTTCTGCAATTTAATTTTGAAAATTGCATGTGTAGTCCCTGGGTATTTTGGAAAGGATTGGTGATGTATTTTTTGCAATTTTGGTCCCTTTGTTACTCGGTTATCTAAAGAAATCAATTGGCTTGAATTTTTTTTTTGGTAAAATGCTAGAATGATACTGTTTTTGGTGAAGTTGTCTAAACTTGTTGAATTGATTTTTGAAATTGGCCACTTTAGTCCCTGTGCTAGATTGTTACTGTTTTTGGTGAAGGTGTCTAAATTTGTTGAATTTAATTTCGAAA
Source organism: Nemophila menziesii (assembly GCA_029959085.1). NCBI lineage: Eukaryota > Viridiplantae > Streptophyta > Magnoliopsida > Boraginales > Hydrophyllaceae > Nemophila > Nemophila menziesii. The sequence goes on along the minus strand of JARWIR010000001.1, from coordinate 139,454,941 downwards.
AATTGCAAGTATAGTCCCTGAATTTTATTTCAAAAATTGCAAGTATAGTCCCTGAATTTTATTTCAAAAATTGCAGGTTGAGTCCCCGTGTATCTTAAGAAATTTATTTCACAAATTGGAAAATGAATATAATACTTGAATTTGCTCTTTTTGGTCCATATGAAATCAAAATTTGCAAATTTGAGGATTTGGTTCAGATTTCTATGATCAAGCAGTTGAAATTGTGGGTTTTATTAATGGAAATATTTGAAATCATCCCCTCCTTTAAACAAAAATGATGATATACTTTTATATATACAACATTTGATGACAAATTGACCCCTTATGTTTGAATTTTAATAAAGTTTGGATTTTATTCCCTACACGATTTTGATTTTCCTTTTTTGGATAATCTATACAACTTGGGCGGTTTTGGTGATGACAATGCATTTCTAAAGTGTGTTTAAGTTTAGAATTCTTGAACTGTAACATGAAATTGCCAAGTTGTATTAATAAGTTATATGAAAATGTAAATGGGGTTATAGTTTTCTGATTTGTGAACTAGAGTAGAGGATGATTTCAAAATTCTGAAATTGTATTGAATGGGTTGATTCTAGTCACTTCAAAACCAGAAAAGATCTTTTGTGTTAAATGTTTGGATAGAAAGAAAAGAAATATTTTAGCATTGTATTTATTCACTTAAAAGAAGTCACATCTCATCTACTCAATTTAAACCCACTACCATCTTAAAAATCCATCCTTTTTGCCTATATAAGTGAGGTTATTTCATGTGTAAGTCTCACATTGCAAACAAGTGTTAACATACGAAACAAAAAGCCTCACTTTTATCTACTTAATTTAATTTTTCTTATCAACTTTCAAGTTTTTTTCATTTTAACTTTCAAGTGTCTATCATTTCAACTTTCAAGTTTCTTATTCAAACAAGTAATTGTTGTTCAACCATCACAAGAAGATAAACTCTTAACTTTGTGTAGTTTAGGTTGTGCATATGTAAATGTAAAATACTTTGTGTAGTTTATTTGTAGAAAACACCCCTAAGTTTCGCAAATCACCCCTAAATTTTATATAAATGTAAAATAACCCCTATACTTTGTAGAAACCCCCCAAAAACTCTCGAAAATGGCCCTAAAACTCTAGTTAATACTTTAATAACTCTTATTCTTTGTTTCCCCCCCCCCTAAGTTTCGCAAATCACCCCTAAACTTTATATGAATGTAAAATAACCCCTATACTTTGTAGAAACCCCCAAAAAATCTCTCGAAAATGGCCCTAAAACTATAGTTAATACTTTAATAACCCTTATTCTTTGTCTTTAACCCCCCCCCCCCTAAGTTTTGAAAATCACCCCTATACTTTATATAAATGTAAAATAACCCCTATACTTTGTAGAAACCCCCAAAAACTCTCACAAGTGGCCCTAAAACTATAGATAATACTTTAATAACCTTTATTATTTGTTTAGTTTCGCAAATCACTCCTGAACTTTATATAAATGTAAAAAACCCCTATACTTTGTAGAAACCCCCTAAAAACTCTCGAAAATGGCCCTAAAACTAGAGTTAATACTTTAATAACCCTTATTATTTGTTGAAAAACCCCTTTTACTCTCGAAAATGCTAACACTATACTTGTTTTTTTGAAGCATATCTACTTCAAGGAGTACTAGGCATATCATCATCTACAAAGCACACTACAAAAGGGTCTTTATACATTCAACAAAGGTATAACACTTCTATTTCAAATATTTTTATTTAGCGTTAATTTAAGTTTTCAAACGTTTTGTAATAATTTTTTTCATTTCTCTTATTTTGTTTTTGTATTTTCCTCTTATGGTTTGTTTTGTATGTATGTTGCTAAAACTAACAAACTCTAGGATATCGTCTAGTAGTTAAATAGGTTAAGCGTATAATAGTAAACCAAATCATATACTCTAACTTATCATTGTCCAAGTTAAATTAAACTCAATTTTCACTAAATAAACTCAACTTTTAACCAATTTAAACCAACCTTAACTCAACTTTAAACTCAAATTTAAACTTTAACTCAACTTTCAAATTTAAACTCAATTTTCAACTTTAACTCTTCTTTAAACTCAACTTTAACTTATACAAATAATATAAGTTAGCATACAAATTAAATATAACTTAAGATACAAATAACTCAACCAACTCAAACTAAACAATATTTTTAAACTCATGTATCATTTTTTAAGTAAACTTAAGTATAACCCTCGTGTACTTAGATACCATATCTTCATCAAGATCCAGTGGGCGAAGTAGCGGAAGTGGATCTAGAGAAAGTGTTAACCTACTTCGAGTTGCCGAAATACAAGCCCAAATAGATGCTTTGATGGCACAACATCTACAACATACCGAAAACAGTGTCTCTCCTGAAATAAAAGGTATAAACCTGAAACTCATAAAAGTTTTAAACTAAGCCTTAAAATTATAAATTGTCGATAACCCGTACATTTAGACGCTGAGACGTATCTAGACCGCACTAGGGCCGAGGCGAACAGTCAACCGAAAGAAACCCCAACATCGGATGACATCCCTCAACCCGGCGATGAAACTGATGATATGGACGCACAACATCCACAACCAAATGGAAGAGCATCAAGATCACCAGCGTGAGAATACTTTGTGAAGGACAAACCACGTCATGGTATGGAAAAATGTAAGGTATGCAAAGTCTCATACAACATACTTGTTGATAAATCTATTGCTAAATTTGTGAAACATATAAGAAATGCCCATAAGGCGGTCAATAACCTAACACAAACTACAATTGACCCCCATACTGGAAAAGCCTTCACCCCTAACATCGAGCTTACTCGTACAGAAAAGGTAATATACATTTCATGTGATGTTAAGTCGTCTAGTCACGCCAAAAGTCCTCATCTAGCTAGGTTCATAAGAAACTCACAAAACCCGTGTTACGAGCCAATCCCAAGGACTATTCTAATGACGGTTATGAAAAAACTGTATAATGAGCTTAAGGTTAGTCTTGCGGAGGACCTTAAAAATATAAGCAACAGGTGTTGCTTAACCGCCGACATGTGGGAAGCCAAAAATGGCTTGAAGATACTGGGAATAACCTGTCATTGGATTGATCCCAAGTGGTTACTCCAGAAACACATAATATGTTTTTGTGTAGTGAGTGAATGTACTACAAGCAATAACATAAACGATTTAATAACTGTTATCGCGTTGACCTATAATATTTCTGGTCGAGTGCTTTCGTGTACGTTTGACAACGTCGCAAATATGACACTTCACCGATAAATCAGCGTATTACCACGAGCTATTTCATATCCGGTGTAACTGTCATATAATTAATCAGATAGTAAGCGACGGAATTGACGGTGTTGGTGTGACTTATCGCGTAGTGTCAGGTAGGAAGATTGTGGGACCTAATATAGTGAATAAGAATAAAAAAGCGTCAATGTGTATTAGAACCACTTCAGCGTCAATGCAAGCCTACATGTATTAAATATAAGAGATTACGTTTAGTGTGCCCTACCAGGTGGAATTCGACACACTTGATATTGGAACGTGCATTGGATCATAAGGATATTATAACAAGCATCAACAACGAGAACTTGGCCGATAACTTTATTGAAAGTAGGGATTGGGATACTATTAGCCAATTATGCGTTTTTCTCTAGCTTTTTACCTACACAACGACCGTATTATCTGCAACATACACTCCTACGAGTCACCGGGTATTAGAAATGGTTTACGAGATGACTTTATATATGAAGGATAATAAATTAACCGATGGACTCCAAGATATAATTATACCGATGATGGACAAGTTCTTGAAGTACTATGACCCCTTCCCATACGTTTTTGCGATATGTTGTGTCCTTGATCCGCGTTACAAAGTTGAGATCGATGCCTACATGAAGAAAGTAGAGAAGATAATGTGTGACTTGTACAAGACTTATACTGAAAGGTTATGTCACAACGGTAGACCACGCCGTATCCCACAACCAGTACAAGTGGGTGTTGTGAGATCTAGAGCCAATAAGATGTTAGCCGCAATAAACGCATCGGCACCAAGCACCAACCAAGACACGATTAATGATCTAACATTTTACCTTAAGTCTGCCCTTGAGCCGCATGTGTAAGACTTCGATATCCTGGGTTATTGGAGAAAATATCCTAGCGGACTTGTTTTGTCTCTAATGGCACGTGACCTGCTCACTATTCCAGCTTCCTCAGTTCCTTTAGAGTCGGCTTTCATTGAGGGTAAGAAACAACTATCCGATCAGCGGCAGAGTATGATCGGGTCTATATTAGAGAGGGTGGTGGAGCTACAAGACTGGATGAAGGTAGACACCCGAACACAAGACCAATTGGATGCTTTATCAGAAGAGGAGGATGCGTTCAACTTGTCTAGCTCTGGTGACGGTTCAGGTCCTTCAGAATCATACCAGGCCGATGAAGACGAGTAGTAAGTTCTTTCTCGTACATTTATATATTTAAAGTTGTTTATCTTAAAAATTACTAACACTTTTACCAAGGGGGTTTAAAGAACTACGTGGTGGCTTGATCCTTTTCTGAGTATGCATTTCACGCTACTTACAGATAAGGTGCGTAGGCTGCCTAAATTCTATGGGCACAGTCACCAACCCCCCCTCCTCTTCATTATTCTCACAGGTCATTCTTCTGGTGTTGTTGCAATATACTCTGTTATGTATTATCTCATTTATATTTCTAACTATTTCTTTTATTATAACTTGTAATTTATTTAATCAGTATTTTTTATATGTATGAATTGTATTTGTATGACTAAATCAATGGAATATACACTTTTTATCAATTACAGTCTAACATATCATAAAATCAACAAATTAAGTGTTAACAAAATAATTTTAATCTGGAAAAAATAATTTATGATTTTTAAAGTTTAAACAAACAAATTAATTAAAAGTATCTTTAGAAAAACTATTTAAAAAATCAATTTTTACAAATTTAAATATATTGCATCATTTTATTATTTAAACAAGCATAAAATACCAGTTTGAACCGTTAGGAACCGGACCGGAACCGATTCAAACGGTTCCCTTACTCGGTTCGGTTCTCCATCTTCGCAACCTAGCACCAGACCGGTAGCAGTGACACTGGTAAGCCGGACAGGACCAGACCGATAAGGACCAGGTCCGCTAAGGACCGGACCGAACCGGTCCGATAGCCAGGTTGAGTTGTGACAAATGAGTTATGATTTTCACAAACTCTATGGGTCAACTCATCCACTTTCTAAGGAAAACGAGTTTGAGTTGGTTTAGGAGTCCTAAACGTAATCCATAACTTAGATATATAATATTAGTTAATGACCTTAGAAACTAATCCCTTGGCTGTCAGAGCTTAGGAGGATCCATGGGAAGAAAAATTAAGAGCTGGAGTCTCACCGCATCAATTCTACACTTCTCTATCTCTATTCTTTGGGTGAATTAGTATTAGATTTAATCTATAATTTATTTCTAAGCTATTTATTCCAAATTTCATTATGCACAATTTCTCTTTTAGGATTGTTATTACATGAACAATTGCTTATTGCTAGTCTGTTTTAACTGAATTCGGGAATTATATTATTTAATTGAATTGGTTTTTAATTAATTTACATTGGCTATATATTTGTAATAACACTACACATATCGTAGCTAAATAGTGGGTAGCTCGAGTAATTAAGCTATCTCCCAGGAGGGGTTTAATTGCGGAAATAGCATATAGGCGTCTAGTGTGCAGTAGTGAGTCGGGAGGTCTTGCCTAGCTAGATATTCTATAGGGTTAGATCTTTATGTCTGAAAATATTGTCGGGTCACCCTGGAGGGGCCTCTAGTATCATAGGATAGCTTCCTATTTACCCAAGGGGTTAGGAAGATAATTGAATCCCAACTGTTGTGAAATTACCCATTCACCCTTATTTCTAGACACGCTAATTCAATAGGATAGGCTCATACTTGCATCTCCTTAACTATTATCTTATTTGTATAATTATTACTTTTTATTTAATTAGAAAACAAAACACTTTACTTGCTTTTTAACCAAAACATTGAAAACTATTTATTCTAATATTGAACACTAGTTGAAATAACTACTTTAATCTCTAAGAACGTATTCGATTTTACTTACGTATTACATGTAATAATCTGTACATTTGCGGAGAGTCAATCGTGGTTTTTGATGTATGTGCATTTTTTATATCATTGTTATTTATTCATTTATCACATCTTTGGAGTCATCAGTTTTAATGTTTTTTATCCTTTCTCTATCCTTTTTAGGCAAAAAAGAAAAAAGAAAAAAGAGTAACATGAAGATATACCTTTGCTATTGAAATGGAAATTACAATTGAAAGTGGACATCATGTTAAAATTACATGAGATTGAAAAGTGAATATGCACTAATACTTCATTTTTATTTAAAATAAGATTTTTGTAAGTCTTCTGACCACCATTTTAATTTTTAAGAAAGATGACAAAATATTTCTCACAATTTCATTTAATACTAAATTATTGTGACCAAATAATAACATTTTTCAATTTCTAATATAAAACTAACAAGTTTAATTTACATTCTAAATTATTCTGAATTACAAATATGAAATATCTAACTTATTTTAAACTAAAATAGCATTTGCTACCCGAAATTTATCCTAAAAACTTAAAAATTGCTTTAAAGCACTAAAAAGCAAAATTATTATAACAATTTTTCTAATCTCTGTCCAACAAAAAATTTATCTAAGATGCGACATTTTTTAATAAATTCTTGACTAATTCTAATCTATCCGTACACAATATAGTGGAGAAGATTTTCTTCCACACACGCGTTGAAATTTCTGAGCAATTATCTATCCTCAATACAAAATAGCTTCCCCATTTTTCTAGTTTTACTCGGTGCTTTCCCTTTCGCGTCGTTGCCTAACTCTTTACAGAAAATGACAAACTCTCTCTTTTAAATATTATATATATATTATTATCCCTTACTTTAATGTTGCAAACCTCTAGTTATATATATCAAGTTTTATCATATATTATTTCAAGAAACTAAACAAATATGAACCATAACTTAGCTCCTGGTTTTAGGTTTTATCCAACAGAAGAAGAATTAATTTCTTTCTACTTGCATAACAAGCTCAAAGGGATTGGACCTCAAATAGATCGTGTTATACCAGTTGTTGATATATATGATCATAATCCATGGGTTCTTCCAGGTAAGTCATAAAATCATCATCATCTTTTTATTTCATTCATTGTTTTTAGGTGGTATTTGGGTGGTATTTTATCTGATATACGTATATGAAAGCTCTTCGAAAATGGTAGAATTATAAAGAGCAAAAGTCTTGAAACTACACTCATGACACTACTACTAGTTTACCTCAAGGAAAAAAATCCCATTTGGCAAGGAAATCACTTAAGATAAAGAAAAATCTCTTAAGATAAAGAAAAATAATTAGCAAGCACTAAATACAAATGCATGTCTTATATATAAGTATATGAAAACATTTATGGTATTATATATGCATGCTAGTTTGTGTTGAATAATTAATGTGGAAATACATATAACAGAATATGCAGGAGTAAATTGTAGATCAGGGTCAGAAGAGCAATGGTTTTACTTCATTCCAATGCAAGAAAAAGCGGCACGTGGAGGAAGACCTAATCGGTTAACTAAGGAAGGATACTGGAAAGCCACGGGTTCTCCAGGATATGTTTACTCTTCAGATAACCATCAAGTTATTGGAATGAAAAGAACAATGGTTTTCTATAAAGGAAGAGCACCAACTGGAACTAAAACTGAATGGAAGATTAATGAGTATATTGCTATGGAACCCCACACAACTAATCATGCCGCACCTCCTAAGGTAATTAAATAGCATTTTAGCCTCCTTTACTTAATTAACCAAATATATTCATGTGTTTTAACAAAGTAATTCTATAAAACCCTTGTGCTATCTTAAAAATACTAACTAAGGCTAGTTCCAATTGCTTATAGTTGTGTTAAATGGTATCCATTGAATGCTTCTCTAGATTCATTAGCATATAGTTGACACAAAAAAAAAAAAAAAAATATTCATTAGCATATTATAGATTGGATGATCTAAAGATGAAAATTATATTTATGTACACCACATATATCACTAAGAGTAATGATATATACCACCCAAATGTCACCCAATGACGTGGCGTGAATTAATTGGTTACAAATCTTTAATTAAATCAAGAAAATAAATGCATTAACAATTTGTAACCAATTAATTCACGTCACGTCATTGGGTGACATTTGGGTGGTATATATCATTACTCTATCACTAATTAGAGTACCTCTTCATAGAATATGTCCTTCATTAAAAAAAATTAGACCCTATATTTTTTTTAATACATGGCTGTCCGTGTACGAAAAGACTAATCTCATGAGAAATATACATGTTTTTCTATACATATTTTCAAATAAATCAGAATTAGGCTACCTTGCTTTACCCTCCATTTAAAGGCTCTATATTATATCTCCAAAGTGATCTCTAGCTAGTGGAAACCATCATTCTTACAAAAAATATTAATTTCATGATACTTAGACAAGATTAGTATTGATTTATTAAATAAAGTAGGCCTAAACGTTTAAACTAATATTAAATTAACAGTTGTTTACCGCATAACATGCACTATATATTTATAATCTATATGTTCTCACACTTGGCTTGTTATGATTATGTAGTTGCGACCAGAAATGAGTTTGTGTAGAGTTTACATAAAATCAAAGAGTGTTCGATCATTTGATAGACGACCATCTGGAGGAGTATCCACCATAACAAGTGAAGGAGCTAACAAGATAGCTGCAAATTCTGTAGTACAGTATGATCAAAACCATAATCATCAAAATATTATACAAATGGAGAAAAGCAGTTCACAAGATAGCTCATCTTCAGGCGATCATAATCTTCATCATGCTATGGATTATAATGAGCCTTGGTGGGATTGGGAACAAATCAATTTTGACTAGAAAAAATAATTACATCATATTTATCCGAATATTGTGTAATTAACGTACGTGTTGATTTATTATTTTAATTGTAAGGGTTAAATCTAGAACTATATGATCATGGGAAGTGCTTCCAATTATGGGAGCAACTCTCAAAATTTTAAATGTTGTATTTATTAATGTTTTATGTGATTTAATTTCTTGTTTAACTTCTTGTTTTGCTACTTTTGGTTAACTTTCCATATGGTACATTAAATACAGACTATGAATAACTACAAAAAAATGTGTAAGGGATCGCTGTTCTTGATAGAGAGATATTGACCAAGACTTTATCTTTGATTCCAAAACGTCATGACTTTATCTTTGATTCCAAAACGTCATTTTTAGTACCTCTTGGCTCTTTTACGTTTATTAGTTTTCCACAAACACTCAGATTCCTCTTTCATTTTTAGCAGTTCGATCACAAATTTGTGAATCTTATATTGTCATGGCTTAATTGAACAGGAGGTCCACCAAAAATATATACCTAAAATCTATGTGGTAAAACTGTAAAAGAATAAAATTAGAGACCCTTATGATCAAAAGTTTTTTTTCTTTTGGTACATGGATAGTCTCAACCACTTTGCGCTCACCTCGACTAATCCCACAAAAATATGCACACCTCCCCCGATAAATTAGAAATAGGTTACCTTGAATGTTTATGTAACAAAGAGATCCTTTCATCCAAATTTCTGTGTTATAATGTGACTATTATTATATTTTTTGAATCTTTACTATGTAAAGTGACTTAAATACCTCTCAACTCATATAAATGAAGTTTCACTCTCCAAAATTATCTCACAAGATTTCGTTACCTCTGATATTGGGACCTAGAACGAGAGCAAAAGTTTAGGATGTCTGCTCATAAGTAAAATGGTTAAAAGTAGGTGATATGAATATTATATTCTTTCATGCTTTGGCACAATAAGATGGAAAGAATTAAGGAGACATTCTAGGCTTTTTCCAAACTTTTGTACTTTTGTGTCAGTAACTGAAGGTGCGACAGAATTCATTATCAGAAGGGTCTTTGGTGAAATCAATGGCTACTAATTGCCTGATATGGAAGAGTTACATAGTGTTGTTTTTAGTATGAAGGCCTTTAAGAGCACCGAGCATTCAAGGATTTCCAAGTTTGCTCTACTATAAGTGCTAGCCTGCTAGGGATTATTAAGGGTGGCCTTTTAAAATGCCACCGTGCTTCTTCACTAACAATGAGTCAGTTACAGAGGTTAAATATATCATTATCGTCCTTTTTCCGAAAATCTCCACACAAGAAGAGTTCGCTCACTTGAGGCCAATTATGTGAGTGTTGCTTATAAGGTTATCTCAAAGAGTAGACTAGAATTCAACCATGGATGAATGGCATTATCTCTCCTACTCAGGCATTTATTTATGTAAGATGCATCAAGATAATGTCATATAGTTGCGAACTTAAGGTGAATGTTTTATCATCAAAATGAAATAATATAATGAACACATACTTTCTTGACCGTCTAAGTTTGCCAATTTGTCCTTTACAATCCTTACATATGCATATTTGCTTGGAAAAGACACTTTTTATAAAGAAGTTGTTAGAAACAAACAATTTAGGACAATAAATAATTCAAACCATACAAAATATAACATGAATAATTTTGATAAGATAAAGAAATCTTGGTGCAAATATTTTTATAGAAAGATATATTTTAATAACAATTTTAAAAAAAGTAATTTATCATATTAAAATATTTAGAAATTAATTAAGTTGTAAAGCGCGTCGTGTTACATATTTTGCCTTTTGATCGAGTTTTTTCACCTTATATTATTTTGCTAAACATGTTATTATTGCATGACCTTTCTCTTTTGAGATTGGGCAACTCCTTTTCTAGTTTTTAAAAACTAATTAAGGGTGTTTTCTGTCGAATAATGACTTCTATACATACAAAACATATTTACATAGATGAAAACCCCCTTCTATCCTATACTACTTCTTATCGACCCCAGGAAAAAAAAATCTATATTGCTTCTATCGCAAAATATGTGAAACAGAGTGATTTGACCCAAGAAAAAATTTACTTTAAAGCAATACTTTCTGTCAATGTTTGTCACAATTCTTAAAAATAGATGTCCATAAAAAATTGTTCATTTAAGATACCAACGAACTTTTTTATACTTTCTACCAATTTTATATTTATTTAATATTCATAAGTTTAGCATTATTAAATATATTTACTTAGTTAGTTGAGGATAGTTTAGTAAAAATAAAGAAAATTAATTGCTTTTCTTATATTTGTGTGGAAAAAATATAATAAACATTGATGGACGGAAGAAATATATTTTAAAGGCAACAATTTGTCATTTTGCCACCTCCTACTCCTCCTGGCATTGAGGACAATTTGAGAAATTTGAGTAATAACTATTAAGCCATTACCAATTCAGAGACCAGTTAGGCAACCACGCACCTGCACCCTACTGACCCAAAGTTGTCCCTTACCAGTTTTTATTTTTATTTTTATTTTGGTCATGATCATGGTCACCATCAATGAAAGGCAAGGCCGATCCTGACATATTTGGGGCCCAAGGCGAATTTTGTAATAGGGGCCCCTATATATTTATATTAAAAATAATTATTAAAAAAATCGAAAACTATTTTTTACAAATTTGTTATTAAGAGATGAGACTTGAACCTTGAATCTCTCATACGAAAATATATGACTTTACCAATAAGCTAACTTGTGATTCATGCCATTTTACTGAATTCAAATATATAACTATATGTACGTATTAATATTTAATTTTTCCGAAAAGGGGCCCTTAAAAATACCAAATTTTTTGGGGGCCCAAGGCGGTTGCCTCCTGGGCCTATGCCCAGGACCGGCCCTGCTTATTTTCACATTCTTTCTTTCTCATTATTCTCTATTTTTCTTTGTAACCCTCGCCTTCCTCTCTCATTCTTGTATACTTCTCTTCTTGAAGTCGCCGTCTCTCTTTTTCTTTATTTTTACATCGCTATAATTCTAACATCTAAAATATCCTACAATATACAATAATATCGATCTATATTGCTCGTCGATATATATAATTTTTTCATCTCTTTCGAGTTATGTAATGGATTTCATATAGATCTTGATGGTAAATATCTTAATATTAGTAATTTTCAGCATATATAAAATCTTTATGGTTCTAATTGAATGATTTTAATATGTATCACCATAGATGTATATATCACGTTTTTTTATTAAGTTTTATTCATTATTTAACTAAATTAATTTGTTAGTTGTCAAATGAATTTGATCTCGCTTCTAATGTGATATCTTCTTTTTTTAATATTTTTATAGGAATAATTACTATTAATATATGTTTTTTATGTGCTAATATGAAGTTAAATGAGTTCATTGTTTACTTGTATAATTATTAGATTTTTTTGGTTAATAGGATTCACACAATAAATATTTTATTTAATATTAATTTTTTATTTAATGTTTCTCATATATATGTTTTTAATTTATAAAGAGTCATGATATATACCATGCTCATATTATCTCCTTATGTGGCGTGATCTGATTGGAAATGAAATCATTTGCATTCGTAAGGGGACGGTATGAGAGTTATATGAAAGGGGTATAGAACTACAAAACATGCGTATTGATGCATAGTTATTTGATAGACTATATATTTAACCAATTTAATATGATTTGTAGGCAATTTATTTAGTACCAAAATTATATTATCTCAAGAAAAAGATCGTTGATCATGTCATTTCAAACAGAAATAACATTTATATCAGGTATACCATTTTACTATATATCATAATATAAAACTGATTTTTACCATTTACATTCTTATGCATAGAAAATAGCATATAATTTCAATATATTTATATCAATATATATCACATTCATGTATATTGAAAATATATGCATAATTTAATCAAAAATCTTCATCCAACATTAAATTTTTTTTTTTACCAATATTTTACATGAGAAATATTTTAGGTAAACTTTGTAATATACTTGTGTATTTCAGCCCTTACCAATGGGTCTCTTCAGGTTCGAGCCACAACGGTGCTGATGTGTGCAATGTAAATTCACACATGATGGCTTTTATTCACCCCCCTTCCGGCCATGGCCACGGTAACGTCCATTTCCTGGCCCTCGTACATACCCTTCTAGCTTTCAAAATTACTATCCACCTGGAAATAACCTTTCCGGTAACCCTATGGCGATGGTAACTGAGGAGGACAATGAAGTCCCACAAGAAGACAGGACTATTTTCTTAACTTTCTCAAAGGGGTATCCTCGATAGATAAAGTTCGGGAATTCTTCACCCAGTAAGAGCAGTTTCTAAATAATTTGTTCATTTTCTATTTCATTAATTATTTTATATTTTTAACTAATAATCCAACACTTATCTATACATTTTTGACAGAAAATTTGGAGATTTTATTGAATTCAAGATCCAGGAGATGGTGAACAATCCTTATTTACGCGCCTTGTTTGCAAGTCAGCTGATATGGTCGATGAGATTACTGGAGATGGAGACGGAAAGGCCAAGTATAACATCAATTCAAGGCATGTGTGGGCCAGAAAATTCTTCAGACAGCATTGATCTCTCAGGAATTGGGACGAGGAGATTCTGTAATGAAACTTCATTGCGATGTGTCTGATGCGGTATGTTTGTTTAATCTACTAGTTATGTGTTATCTCTATAATATAATAAGCAACACTTAATAGATGCGTAGAGGATGTGACATTTAAGTCTTCTGTTTTTGTATCTAAGGTGAATGTTTTGACGCACACCCAAGAAATAACCTTGACTTCTAACAACCTTATGAAAATAAAGGAGCTGAAAAAGAAGCATGCTGCACAGGATAAAAGGGAACTTAGGGGGATCGAAAAAAAAATAATCATCTGAGAACTTAAAAGCAAAGAAAACCATACTTCTCAAGATGATGCTCAGATAGATTAAACTACAGTTACATAGGTTGAAAATGACAGCAAGGGTGGTGCTGTTTGGGACATTTTTAGGAGGGAAGATGTTCCGATACTGGAGGAATATCTTCGCAAGCCCTATAAGGAGTTCAGACATATCCATTGTTCTCCATTGGACGACTAGGTATCTATTGCGCCTTTTTGTTCATTTTCTTATGTGGAGATATATCTGTAAAATGTTAGAAGTCTGAGATGGGTTTGTTCTTATGCTTCACCTTGATCAGACTTTTTATTTTATTCACCACTAGATTTAGCATAGGTCCAATCTTTACACATTTAAATTATATGTATGGCCTATGCTTAAACTAGCGGTTGTTAATGCAATATGGGACTCCTTATGTGCACATAGCTGACTTGTGAATTTGCATATATTCCGATATCTAAATTATATGTATTGTCTTTAGTTTAAATTTAGTCTCATTGTTGTTGAGGTGCAACATTAGATTCATATTTTCTGAAGTACAGAAAACTACATTTTACCAATTTTACTGGAGAGGACATGTACACTTGTATTTTTATTCAACATCATGAATCTTTAACAACTATCAGAGCCATCTCTAGACTTTTGAAGGCCCTAGGCGACGTCAAAATTTGTGACTATTAACAGTATTTTAGAATAGCCAGAAAATAAAGATTTTGGTTTTTAATAATCCTGATCTAAATTTGTATTTTACTATAGTCATAACTAACTCAAATAATAATTATTAAGATTTAATCACGGAAAATATATATTTTCTAAAATTCATACACAGATCAGAAAATTTATAAATATTTTTGCATCTTGATTCAATACCATTAAAATTTCAACCGAAAGGCAATGCACAAATTTATAAATACAAATACAAAAACATATTTTAAAAGAATTAGTAAAAATAGGTATATAGCAATGTTGAGATAGTATAAAAAGTTTAAGAATCTTAAATAATTAGGAAAATCTATTAAAAGTACTGTTAGAATTTTTATAACTATTAATTTTTTTTTTTAGACATTATAACTATTAATTATAATGGATCATAAACACAATTACATATATTTTATTTTGTTTGATGCATATTACTTAATTATTTGAAAAAAAAAAAATTGGTGGTCCTCTCAATTTTTTATTTTAAATCTGGTGCCCTTCTCAAAGTTGGGCCCTAGGCCATTGCCTAGTTGGCCTTACCATTAAGCCGGTCCTGATGAAAGGAACAACAAATGTGTGATCTCGTTTTAATCTACTTTCAGGATATGTAGGGTTCGAATTAAAAAATTAGAGGTACATGATTAAAATGATTCAGTGAATATCAGCAATCTAATTTTTATTTAGCTTAAGATATACATGGGATGGGTACATATTTTCCATAGAAATAGTCGAAATAAGCAAAAATTAGTCTGAACCACCGACATTTTATAAAGAAAATCAACAAATATGGTATGAATGTATCAATTCAATCGATTTAGTTTTTTTAGAGGCATGATTTATTTCTTCATTTAACCTGTATCCCAACTATGTTTCTTTGTGTCATTAAGACTTTCTAAAATGATAAAAGTTCTCATATGACTAATAAGTCCTACATTCGAGTAAAAAAAGATCTGAATCCAAAGTGATTCCCCCGTTTAAAAAACACTATGTTTCCTTATCTATAAATATAATATATCAACTTTCAACTAAAAAAAAGTTATCAATTGATAAGTCTAACAACCAAATAGTTTGCACGATTAAATAAACCTTGAGCATACCGCATATCTCGGTCATTTTGTAGGATACTACAATTATTTGATTGACGGCCTAAATCGACCATCTTCCAAAATCATATCCTGTGCCCTTCATTTATTTGGGCTACTTGCATATATTTTATACATTCTTATTAATATGTAAACAAAGCTCTAAATTGGTTCATTTTTCATACATCTTAGTCTAAAAAATAATTCGTAGAAGTAGCCTACTATTATTGGTAACCTGTCTCTCACTGCTTGCTATATTGCCTTAAACAAATCAAATACCAAAAAAAGTCCATAAACAAAATTAGGCACCTTTTTTCCTTTCTCAAGACCAAAACAACTTTTGTCTTTCTTTCATCAAAAGTTCACATGTATCTACATAGAAGCAACTCATAAATTTTGCAGAACTTCTTTTGATTATTGATAATGTATCATTTGATTTAATAAACACATTACTATCTATTAACTAATGCCCATCTAATTTTCTTCCTTCAACTGTTCTAGTCTAAATTAACGTTTGCTTCAGTGTTTAATGCCTTTCTTACAGTGACATATTTGAACCAAATACCCATACTATTGACCATTATCTATTGGATAAAATCAAAATATAATTTTTGGACATAAATAATTGTTCAAAACTCACTTTTTGATCATTTCACTAATTCTGTATACATTTCATATGTTTTAAGAACAATTCAAATTAACTATATTTCTATCACAAAATGAAAACTATATTTGAAATACTTAAATTAACCTTAAAATCTGTTAAATGTCTATCTGAACTAGTGAACTACCCCAAAATAGCACTTTTGAAAAATATGGACTAAAATTGATTTTAGCCTATAAGTAAATGGCCTTTTTTTGGTATTTGCTCGAAATAAGGCGTGTCCATAAAATTTATTGATATATGAGAATACCAATAATCAACCAAAATATATCAATATGTACATATTATAAAATCAGTATTTCATTTCACGCTTATTTTACAACCACATGTCTAGAAATTCCATCACAAAAAAAAAAAAAAAAAACTTCTTCAACAATAATATCATCACCATTCACCACTCATCATCAAGATTAGCACGATGAAAACACATAACAGTACAAGAAAATATAAAAAAAGAAGTAAATTCAATAAACATAGCTCCTGTCTCAATTAAATTAGCGTGCCTCAATATAATCGGGATTGCTATACTCCCTACTGCAGAAGCACCCGTTAAAAACTTAGCAGCATCCATCCATCTATTACACACAAATTAATACAACATTAATTTCTCCAAAAGGACAATTCCGTAATTATATTTATAAGTACTTACCCACCACCATCTCTACTTGTTAAAAACTGAGTGGACCCACCACCAAAGAACATACATGGCATAGGTACTAATACATACATAAGAGCTGCTAACATTGGCCACCAATTACTATATATTGCACAAGCCTGTAAAAAAAAAACCATAAGCACCTATACATACATACATATATATATATAAATAAAAAATAAATAAAAATTACCAGGATCTGGAGCAGGATACTAGCTGAAAACATGAAGGCAAGCCCAGCTAGACTGAAATTAAATAAATATTATAAGATAAAGATTAAATAGGAGTTATAGAATTTAAATATGTATATGTTTTACTTACACTGTGTTTAATAAACGACACCGTTGAATAATTCCATAGCAGAAGCATTAAGAGAAAACCAAGAAGTAAAGGTTAGGTTACATTAATTTTTCAAGTGCAAAGTCTTAAACATTTGATCTGAACTAAATTAATCAAAAAGGTGGATTAAGAGTGCGTTTGGTAATTTATTTGAATCTGTACTATATTTAGACATCTGTATAAGGAGTCTAGAATAACTAAGAATGTTTCGATCCAACTATAATAAATAATTAGTTTTATTACAAGTAATTAATAGTAGCTATGAAGCAACCTAAAAAGAATTATGCTGAAATTGAATCATAATATCTCCGATTTCAATTATTAAAATTTGAAAATATATACAGTAATTAGGAAATAAGAATCAAGTGAGGGAAGTACCTTCTATAGTCATTGCCATTGTCTGCGAATTTAAAGGGCAAAGAAGAAATTAAATTTATGGTAGCTCCTTCTGCGCGAGGATTGTGACGGAAATTGATGAACAATATAGGGTTACGCAATTTTCAGAATTCTGAAGGATGGAAGAACAAAAATTGGGGGTTCTGTCTTTCTTTTTCTTTTTTTATTCTTTTCCCCATTTCTAAAAGTCAAGAAAATCTATAATTAATAGTTTGCCCCCTCAACTCTTAAAGAACTTCGATGACACCCCTCTATTCTTGTGATTTGTTCAACCAAGCTCCAAAAATGAAGGGTTAAGTCATCAAACTCGTTTTTTTATTTCTCGAGCCTAAGTGGAAACAAGATCAAATTTAAATGAACCGGGTGAGATATGATTACACCTTTTTAGGGTTATGTACTTGGATTGGTAATGTCTTCCGTTTTGTTCTAAATATTAGCCCTTAGGAGACATCGTTTTAGGTGATTAATTGACTTATGTGATAGACTTTTAAGCTTATTTGGTTATATTGCGTTTTTCCCCCTTGAATTTGTATTATTTGTGTTTTAGAGCTTTTGTGTGTTAATTTGTTTGTTTTTAGTGTAAAGTTCTTAGGTCCATGAATTATATGGAGCACCAAGTTAAGGAGCAGAAACGAGAATTAAAGTCTTAGATCGAGTGTAGAAGTCAAAGGCGAGAAAAGATGATCCGAAGAATTTATTAGAGGAGAGTGAAATACTAAAAGTTGTTACAAATCACTGTTTTTGAGTTACTTAGCCACTGATTCAGCCTTAGAGTCGTGAAATAAGGATTTTGCATCTTTGAGTCAGGAAGATTTTGCAACTTGAGCGGAGTGATTTGGAGTCCGGACGCAAAAGTTACATCTTTGGACTTGGGCTTTTATTCATTTTGTTAAACAACCAATTCTTCCAAAAGTTTAAGCTATCAGGAGGGGGTATCTATATATATATATATATATATATATATATATATATATATATATATATATATATATATATATATATATATATATATATTATGAGTTTTACATGGTCAATACATTCAACATAATCCTTTTAATTAAAAAGCTCAATCCGATTTCTCCACTATATATAGGCCTTTAGACCTCATTATTCAGCAACTCTCATTTTATTCTTCAAATTAAATCATCCTTAGAAGAGAGCGTCCAGAGGAGAAGCAAGAGCAGCTGGAGAAAGTCATTTTTCCAACTACAGTCATATTCAATCCTTCAATTAGGCTCTTCATTTTATTTCTGTAATTGATAATGAATACTTTATCTTTTATTTTAGTTTTTATTTCCATTATGAGCTAAATACTTAAAATATTTAAGAATCGCTTTAATGGGTTGAGCCTCAATTTATTTGATTAATGTTTTCAAATTTCAAATTGAAAGATTTAATTTGAATTGGGTAATTTAGTATTGACTATTATCATGAATTTATTTACTGTATTTGAAGTCATGAATCAAAAATAGGAATTAGTAATTAAGCTATTCATTATAGTGGCGTAATGATCACCTTGACGGGGGGGGGGGGGGGGGGTTAATTACGGACATATGTAATAGACGCGAGGTATAAGTCATTGACTCTGACGGGCTTGATTAACCTTGTAGCCAATTGGGTAAAAGACTTGAACATTCGAAGGTAGCTTATAATCACCCTGACGGGGTTTGTAATACCCTAGGATCACTCCTAAGTCCACCCTGACGGGGGTTAGGAGAAACTCGAATCCCAACTAATACCAAATCCTGATTCAACCCTTAAACGAAAGCATTGATTAAATAGATTTAGGTGAAACTCTTGCGAGACTCAAGTACCATTCTCATCTTGCATCCATCTTATTCACTTGCATTCTTTCTTTTCAGTTAATCATTTAAGCACTTTAGGAATTTTATATGCATCCTTTGGACAGGTTGTTGAGGGGGAGCAGGTCTATTTTGATGTTGATTTTGATACTGACCTCTTGGATGGAAAAAGTTGTTCTGGGGGCGCGGTTGATAATGACCAGGATTAGCGGCCCCTTGAGGATTTGAATACTGCATGCCTGGATGATTTCGGTTACCAAATTGATAACCTCCTCGGTTGGATATGAAGTACACAGATTGTGGATTTCCTTCGCACTCTTCCCATGTATGATTATTAACCCCACATTGTTGACAACCTTGTGCTTCTTGTACTACGTTTGTTGTGGCTAAATTCTTCTACATCTCTAGCTTAAGCTCTTTGGTTTGATTTTCTAATGCGGATATTTGAGCTGAGTTTGCAGTTTCTGCATCTAATCGAAGCGTTTCTCGGGTCTTTGCTACAAGAGCTCGCGTAGAAGGCCAACTCCTTTCTTGTTCAATAATATTTTCCAAAACCTCGGAAGCTTCATTATGATTCATGGACACGAAATTTCCCTTTCCAATTTTATCCACCTTCTCTCTACCTTTATCATTAAGACCTTCATAGAATATAGCAAGTTGTAAAGAGGGGGTATAACCATGGAGCGGACATCTAGCTAATTTATGTTGAAACCTTGCCCATGATTCTCCTACTGTTTCTCCATCTTCTTGACAAAACCTTGCAAGCTCACTTTGATCTTTGAGTCTCATACTCTTCGGATAAAAACGGTTAAAGAATGCGGCTTGAAGTTCTGTCCATGAATTAATTGTCCCTGGTGGTTGTCTATCTAGCCATTCGCTAGCTCTACCGGTCAAGAAGAACGAAAACATATGACAATACAGTTGCTCGCGTGTAATGCCTGGAGTAACGTAAGCATCACAAATCTGCATAAACTTCTGAATCGCTCTTACCGGATCTTGAATTGTTGTACCACTATAGATTCCATGACTTTGAAATTGACTGGGCATACCCGGATCGGGTCGAAATTTAATATTCTGGATCTCTGGAGGACGGTAACCTATTGGTTGAACATGGAACGGCACATGGAGACCAGGAAGGTCTTGCTCTACTCGATTCTGCCCATTACCTCGTCCTAGTGGATGTTGTCCTTGATGTTGTCCACAAGGTGGGACTCCAAGTGGTGGATCTAACTGCCATTGTACGCCTACCATAGCTCTTCTCAAGGCTCTTTCCTCACGAACACATTTGTTATAAGGTCTGAAGCTCCTCTCAGGCTCCGGTAATGGAGGCCAAGAATTAAACACTGTGAAACCTGAAAAAGACTAAAGCAAACCACAAGCGTAAATCTGGAAAAACAAAAACTAAATACTGAAAAATAAAAACTAATAAAAAACTACTACTCGAAATAGATAACCCACACGCTAACGAGACACAAGTCCCCGGCAGCGGCGCCAAAAACTTGGTGTCGCCTAGGGTGTGATAAAAATAAGATAAAATCAAGTCTAGAAAACTACGCACTCTCACCCTAGACAGGCACAGTATTGCAAGTATTACAGGATGTATGCAAGTTTTAGTTGATAAGTTGAGTTCGTTCTCAGGGACTTAGTGTGCTAGTCGAATGGGTAGCAATAACGAGTAAGCAATAATTAATTAAAGACAGAAAATAAAAGAAATAGATTTCGAAATTAACTAATTAAAACTAGGAAAAATAAAGACAATAAAATAAATACGAAGAATATGAGATGAGAAATATAGCTTAGGTTTTGCTAGTATGCACTAATCCTTCTAATTCTTTCTATTAGATCTAGTTAATAAGGGAGAATATTAGCTCTTGTATACTTAGTCAGGATTCTAAATTCCCATTCCTTAGACCTTGAGAGCGACTAAGGGGGCTACAGACACACCACGAGGCTGGTTCAAATAGGGGTATAAAGCGTTACCAAGGCCCTAAGCAATCAATTTCCATACATGGTGATAGTGATTAAATTATACCCTAATGACTATCTAGTTAGAATCAGTGTTTTCAGGACTAATATCGACACTAGGCGTTATGTGGTGTTTCAATAATTAGACAACCAGCTAAGGTGATCGTCTAACTACTATTAAGAAAGCCTAAACTGATCAGTTCTAAGACAGGCAATAAATTAAAACACATAAACAAATATAAAGGTAAGAAGCTAATATCAGATTAAAACATGTAATTCTCAAAGAAACTTAGATAGAAAGAAATTAGAATTCATAGATTATGCATGATGCAAAACCCAAGCTATGGGGAGTTTAGTTCATACCTGAAGGAAATAAACTAAAAATAATAATAAAAGACATCATCTTGCTCTCTACAATAAGCTGGAAGAATAAAACCTTAAGAACTAATTACTATGAGGCAAGGATGATTTACAAGTGATATAAGGGTGTATTTATAGGTGTTTAGAAGACCTAATTCGTTTTCTTGAAGGAGAGGTTAAGTAATGGACTCCAAGCCCAACTCAAATTCGTAACCGTAAAAACATGCAATCATGCCCGTTTTTCTTTTGGTCCTAGAAGCTTCAGTTGTCATCCGTTTGATGCGTATGAATATACCAAATTCATCGTCTCAGAATGATCTTCAACTTTGCTCTTGATCGTTTCTCCAAATTCCACACCGTTTTTGAGATATAAGCTGAGTTGTGCTCGTAGGTGCAGAAATTCAGGATTAAGGCAGATGTTCCTTTTCCATGTTTTTAGTTTTTCTTTCCTTTATCTTCAATTTCCATGCTTATATCTTTCCATATCTTGTAGTCTCTGACTTGGACTCTAATAAATCTCCATAATTATCTTTAAAGCTTCACACTAAATATATAATTAAACCCAATATGCTCTAAAAATATTATTTTACTAAATCAAGACTCAAAATAGGAAAGTGCACTATTTCTCAAGAAAATCGACTATTATGACTTCTAAATCACTAAAAATGATGTCTCATCCTAATATAAAACTATCACAAATGAGGAGACATCAATACCTCATTATTTAGCACCTCTCATTTTATTCTTCAAATTAAATCATCCTTAGAAGAGAGCGTCCAGAGGAGAAGCAAGAGCAGGAGCTGGAGAAAGTTATTCTTCCAACTACAGTCATATTCAATCCTTCAATTAGGTTCTTCATTTTATTTCTATAATTGATAATGAATACTTTATTTTTTATTTTAGTTTTTATTTCCATAATGAGCTAAATACTTTAAGTACTTGAGAATCGCTTTAATGGGTTAAACCCCAATTTTTTTGATTAATGTTTGTGAATTTGGGATTGAAAGACTTAATTTGAATTTGGGTAATTTAGTATTGACTATTATCATGAATTTATTTACTGTATTTGAAGTCATGAATCAAAAATAGGAATTAGTAATTAAGCTATTCATTATAGTGGTGTAATGATCACCTTGACGGGGGGTTTAATTACGGACCTAGGTAATAGACGCAAGGTATAAGTCATTGACCCTGACAGGCTTGAATAACCTTGTAACCAATTGGGTAAAAGACGTTAGCATTCAACGGTAGCTTATAATCACCCTGACAGGGTTTGTAATACCCTGGGATCGCTCATAAGTCCACCCTGACGGGGGTTAGGAGAAACTCGAATCCCGACTAATACCAAATCCCAATTCAACCCTTAAACGAAAGCATTGATTAAATAGATTTAGGTGAAACCCTTGCGAGACTCAAGTACCATTCTCATCTTGCATCCATCTTATTCACTTGCATTCTTTCTTTTTTAGTTAATCATTTAAGCATTTTATTTTATTGCGTCTTTAGTCCTTAACAAAACCAAACAAAAATCTTTCATATTTTATGTTCTGTATTAGCAATTACTACTACTTATCTATTGAACACTTGGGTTATACCAGTCCAATCACTGAGAACGAAATCCCGATTATCGGTTTATTACTTGAACGACCCGTACACTTGCGGTCTATGAGTCTTTACTTTTATCGCTTATTTTATAACCACCAGGACCCACCAATTGGGATCTTGTCTGAATAGTCTAGGTGTCCTTTGCTGAGTTTGTAGTTTTTTTGTTTGTATTGAGCGGGATAGTGTTTGACCCAATTTTATTTGTAATATTGACTGGTTGATCTATTAATGAAAAGGCTTGTTTACCAAAAAAAAAAGGTCTAATCTTAAAGTGTTCAAAACTATTTTGTTTCTTGTACGGATAAAGTGAAATCTCATCAAATGTTCGAATTGGATAGAAGTATGTTGTATGAAGTATGATATTTATAAAGAAAAAAAATCAATTTTTAAGTTTTAATAAAAAAATTATTTAATAAGTAAAAATATTATATTTTACAAATCGCAAATATGAACGAACAATTATGAACGAGTTCAAACGAGTTAAATTTATTAACAAGATTTTATCAGAGGCCACCTTTAGTGTTATCACCAATACTAATAAACCAAGTAGACAATCTACACTCACGATATACCACTTAACAAGTCTGTAAAAAATTCACTCATGTATCACCACACAAGCAAGAGTAGACAATTTCTAATCACGATATACCACTTCATACTCCATGAAGTCTTCAAGCCTTATGTTTGCACCACGCGAGTTTTAACCTACTCTTGGTTAGTCTATGAGAGATCACACTTCTTCACTGGAGCAAAAGTAAACCCTAGGTTTGATTATTCCTAATCTACCTATCGTAGGCTCTATACTCCTTGATGATTACATATGAAAGTGAATGGGTTAAGAATTACAAAACAATATGTATAGATTTACAATGATATTGCTTTGAGACTTTCTTGAAAGATAACTATAAGAAACATAAAAGTTGGTATAGAGAAGATTTATTTTTGAAAGTTCTCTAGGTATCTATATATAAGCAAAATCTTCCGAACGTTCTTATCCACGTAGCAGTTTCTAGTTGACTGATTTTCAATTTTCAAAATTGCGGGATATATATAGACATAATTAAGAAACATAAAAATATCGGTATACAGATTATTCATTTTTAAAAGTTCTCTAGGCATCCATATATAAGCAAAATCTTCCGAACGTTCTTATCCACGTGCCAATTTTTGGTTGACTGATTTTCAATTTTCAAAATTGTGGAATAAATGTAGATATAATCAATTAGCACTCTTAACAAGTAAATGATGGAATTACTAAATGTGACTTACTAAAGAAAAAGAAACTTCCACGAATTTGTGGAAGAATTCTAATATCTTTTTTTTTAAAATATATTTGTTGTAAATTAATGAATCTAAATACTTAAATTTACTAGACTTACTAATTTAATAATTAGCGATGAATGACATTGTAAATTAATGTATCTAAATACATAAATTTACAAGGCATTAACAAAATCTAATCATCATAAATATATACATAAATGCTTTGATGTACATATAAAAGAGTGATGATAAAAGTACTTATTTTCATGTAATCTTTTTTTTTTTAATCATTTTCGAAGTGTTAGTCACATTAATCTATGAATTGGTTTTCTTTTTTAACTAATTATGTTTTCTCTCTATTTTATTTTACAAGTGATAAAAAATTAATTACTCATGTTTTAAGTTTGAATCGACCAAAACATAAAGAATAAAAAAAAGTTTGAATTGAGTTAAACTTTCAATATAAAAATAAAAAATTGAGCTAAACGTTAAACCAGTCAAAACGAAAAAGGACATAAAGTTGACTAGCCTGCGCCTCATCACAGACTGCAAATTCCGTACTTCCAATTACCGCGTCAAATTCAACGACTTCCAGGTAGTGGCATAATCGCAAATCCACCAAATACCAAGGGCAAATTCTCTATTTTCGTAGCAAATCGCTGTACACCCCGGAGCTTCCGGTTCCGTCTTCTCCGACGGCCGGTAATACAGAGAGAAGATAACTCGCTACTTCATTCTACTCGTTCAAGTTAACACTAAAATCATCCCTGTCATTGAATGTAAGCTTATTCTGATTTCTTTATCTCTCTAACTCTCTCTCTATATATATCTATATGTATGTATCTACAGTGATTGTTCGACATTTTCTACCCATTTTCTTGATCTTGATTTCATGTATCACTAATTAAATTCTCTTCTTGTTAAGTAGAGTTGTTTCTTTATTGTTCATTTGATCACTTTCTTGCCATAAAAGCCCTAGCTCCTCTGTTCCTGTATTATCAATGTTAGTTCTCTTTAAAGTTTCCTTCTTTCTAAAATTACAACAATAATAGCACCAATTGATGTAAAGAAACTTTCTATAAAAAGGGAAATTTCAATTTACACCTTTTACTTTGACTTAAAAGTTCCGATTTTCTTACTTTTTAGTTTTTACTGTTACTTTTTCAATCTGATACTTCGTACTATGATTTTCAAGAAATTAGTGATAAGATAAGATAAGATAAACCCTTGTTTTAATATTTTATTCTTTTCTTGTTTCAGGATCAATGAGCTTGTAAATTTACTCAAATGGCATTAACAGATAAAGATGTTGCAGTTGAAAAAGAAAAGGACGCCATTAATGATGTTGTGGGTCCCACAAAAACAACGAAAGATTTGCTCTCTTATGCTAATATTCTTCGTTCTCGGAACAAATTTACTGATGCATTAGTTACATACGAGAGTATACTCGAAAAGGATAATGAAAACATTGAAGCTCTCATAGGAAAAGGAATATGCTTACAAATGCAAAACATGAGTAACTTAGCTTTCGAAACTTTTGCACAAGCCATTAAATTAGACCCACAAAATGCACCTGCTTTAACACATTACGGAATTTTATACAAAGATCAAGGCCGTTTAGTAGAAGCTGCTGAGGTAATAATATATAATAAACGCTTTGTTTCTTCATATCTTGTACTAACATAATTTAACAACGTTTTTCCTTTTATTAATGTAGTCATATCAGAAAGCTCTTAAAGTGGACCCCACTTATAAACTCGCATCAGAATGTTTAGCAATTGTATTAACAGATCTCGGAACTAGCTTAAAGCTAGCTGGTAATACAAATGAAGGAATTCAAAAATATTACGAAGCTATTCAAATCGATCCACATTATGCTGTAATTTTCTAACTTTCTGAATTATTTTAATCACACAATTTAATCTTTTACTTATCTGTACAGCCTGCTTATTACAACCTAGGAGTCGTCTATTCAGAGCTAATGCAATACGATACAGCTTTAACTTGCTATGAAAAAGCCGCGCTAAAAAGACCCATGTACGCTGAAGCGTATTGTAATATGGGTGTTATATATAAAAACCGTGGCGATTTAGAATCCTCTATTAATTGTTACGAGAGGTTAATTTTATTTTAATTACCATTTTTTTTTTAATTTGGTATATTTTCTGATGACGTGTCATTATATAGGTGTCTATCTGTATCTCCAAATTTCGAGATCGCGAAGAACAATATGGCAATAGCGTTAACTGATTTGGGCACGAAAGTAATTTTCTAAATTAATTAAATAATTAATTAAATAATTATATACATATACTTACATACAGTCGAATATGTATGTATAGGTTAAATTAGAAGGAGATATAAACCAAGGCGTGGCGTATTATAAAAGAGCGTTATATTATAATTGGCATTATGCAGATGCGATGTATAATTTAGGTGTAGCTTATGGAGAAATGCTTAAATTTGACATGGCAATAGTATTTTACGAACTAGCTTTCCATTTTAACCCTCACTGTGCTGAAGCGTGTAATAATTTAGGAGTAATATATAAAGACCGTGATAACCTTGATAAAGCAGTTGAATGTTACAAGGTATATGATTATTATTATTTTATTTTATTTTTAATTTTTAACTATGTTTATTTTTATACGTTATAGACGGCTTTATCAATTAAGCCAACTTTCTCGCAATCATTGAACAACCTAGGAGTAGTGTATACAGTCCAGGGTAAAATGGACAATGCAGCAATTATGATTGAGAAAGCTATTATAGCAAATCCTACTTATGCAGAAGCGTATAATAATTTAGGTGTTTTATATAGAGATGCTGGGAATTTATCTTTAGCTATTGAAGCGTATGAACAATGTCTTAAAATTGATCCTGATTCTCGTAATGCTGGTCAGGTACTTTTTCGTCTTTTTTTGTTATCTCAAGGACTAGTTTTGCAATTTTTTGTAACGTTAAGGACTTATTTGGAAATGTTTGTAGAATCGGTTACTTGCTATGAATTATATAGATGAAGGAAATGATGACAAATTATATGAAGCTCATAGGTATATATAATATATATTTTTTTTTTGTTGAAAAAAAATAAAAATTATTTTGCTATTTGAATATGTAGAGAATGGGGTGAACGATTTATGAAGCTATACACACAATATACCACATGGGAAAATCGGAAAGATCCAGACCGTCCGATTATAATTGGATATGTATCGCCTGATTATTTTACACATTCCGTTTCATATTTTATCGAAGCGCCTCTAACATATCATGACTATACTAAGTATAAAGTGGTGGTTTATTCAGCAGTAGTAAAGGTAAAAATTAAATTAAAATTTATAAATTTTTTTGAGTATTGATTTTTAAAAATGAATTTATAGGCGGATGCAAAAACTCATAGATTTAGAGATATAGTAGTGAAAAAAGGTGGGATTTGGCGAGATATTTACGGGATTGATGAGAAATTAGTTGCTAATTTAATTCGTGAGGATAAAATTGACATTTTAATTGAACTTACGGGTCATACTGCAAATAATAAGCTGGGTATGATGGCGTGTCACCCTGCACCTATTCAGGTATTATTATTATATTTCGTAATTTATTTTCGATAATAAATTTATTTTAATTTATTTTTGATATTTATAGGTGACGTGGATTGGGTACCCAAATTCAACTGGTTTACCTACTATAGATTATCGAATTACAGATGCTATGGCGGACCCTATTAATACTAAACAAAAGTGGGTATTGTTATTTTAATTTTAATTTTAATTTTTTTACGTACCGTAAAAAAATTGTTTTATTATTATTTTTAATTATTATAGGCATGTTGAAGAGTTAATTCGATTACCGAATTGTTTTCTTTGTTATACACCTTCACCTGAAGCGGGACCTATTTCTTCTACTCCTGCTTTATCTAATGGGTTTATTACTTTCGGAAGCTTTAATAACTTAGCTAAGGTAATTTTTGATAATTTTTTTTAATATAAAATTATCTTACGATTTTTATTTATTTAATGTGGTTAGATAACGCCTAGAGTTGTGAAAGTATGGGGAAGGATTTTAAATGCGGTTCCGAATTCACGGTTAATTGTGAAATGTAAGCCTTTTGGGTGTAATAATATACGTGAGAGATTTTATAAAGGAATTAAGGAATTAGGGTTGGAATGTTCACGTGTTGATCTTTTTCCTTTGATATTATTGAACCATGATCATATGCAAGCGTATAGTTTAATGGATATAAGTTTAGATGCTTTTCCATATGCGGGGACCACAACTACATGTGAATCGTTGTATATGGGAGTGCCATGTGTCACTATGGGAGGAAATGTGCATGCGAATAATGTGGGTGTGAGTTTACTTAAGACGGTTGGTTTAGGGCATCTTGTTGCGAAGAATGAAGAGGAGTATGTGGATTTGGCGGTAAAATTGGCGGAGGATGTTATTGGGCTTTCGAATTTGAAAATGGGGTTACGTGATATGATGAGGAAATCGAGGCTTTGTGATGGGGAAAAGTTTATTGTGGGGCTTGAGTGTGCGTATAGAGATATGTGGTATAGGTATTGTAAAGGTGATGTGCCTTCTTTGAGACGAATAGGAAGGGGACACGTGGATGGGGGAGATGAAGAATTGGGTGGAAGGAATAGATTGGATGATATTGTGTAGTGGTGTTTTGTATATTTT
Organism: Nemophila menziesii; assembly: GCA_029959085.1. Classification (NCBI taxonomy): domain Eukaryota; kingdom Viridiplantae; phylum Streptophyta; class Magnoliopsida; order Boraginales; family Hydrophyllaceae; genus Nemophila; species Nemophila menziesii. Next base: position 139,425,509 of record JARWIR010000001.1, on the reverse strand, counting down.
GGGTATAGTTTGTATGAGATTGTTTCGAGAAACATGTGGAATTATTGTATGTTGAATTGATATATGTTCTCGGTGGGGTATTCATGATATGTATATATATACTTATTTTGAGGGTAAGTTTAGTTGTGGCAGAAATTATATTTGTTAGATTGGTTTTAATCATTAGATTAGATGGAATTAACAATTTCTTAAGGACACCAAGTGGACTATCGCTAGCAAGAATAATATAATCCATATAATCCAAAACAAAATTTAAAGCAGTAGATGAACTCTTAATGAACAAAGAAGAAATATTATCCCTTTGTTTAAGATCATATGTAAGCAAAGCAGTTGAGAGTTTGGCAAACTATTGCCTTGAATCTTGTTTGAGACCATATATTCTCTTCAATAACCCCTACTCCAAAACACAGGGTAGCAGCCTTTTCTTCTTCCACTTAAGGAGCATAATCCAGAATGCACCTAGACTCAACTGCAAGATAATATTTAGACACAGGACGAGAAAAGCAATAAAATCAGCATGTAAAGTTTACCACTAAGTTTGTTTGGGCTCTCCCATTAAAAAAAGAAGCCCTCCAAAAATTGGCGTATGCCACTATAAGCAACGAGCACACGGTATTCTTTAGTAAAAGGCGAAAGAATAGTTCGCTTTGTGCTCATTGCATGGCTGCGTGATTAACAATGAGAATTCAAGATTAATAATATCAAGCCAAGTAAAACTAAAACCTATCTTCTGAACGATGTGGGATTACTTTCTTTATATTCATGTGAGGCATTTCTGCATTTCTTTATAAATATGTGTGAATTTGTTTGTTTCGGTGAGCATTGAAGACTAATTTGAGTGTTTACATTGAAAATATTCTTTCCAAAATATTGATATATGCACACACAAATATCTAGAAAACGCTCTCCTTTCTTCTCAGTAGGCTAAAGCTCAAGAAATGTAGTTAGTTAGAATTGAAGACTGGTTTAGATCGATGGTTAGACTTTTAAGCTTTTTATCTCATTCACCTTGTTTTATATAGCTTAAATCTTGGATTTTGTAAGCTTTTCTAGTCTTATTTAGTCCCGCCTTGGCTGAAGCTGGTTTCGGTTTTGGTTTCCTATGAGAGCGCAAGGAAAAGAAGGCTTCTCTGGAATATGAAGCTACAATACTAGGTAATCTACGTTCTTGAAACTTGACCTTCCTTTTATTTCGAACAAAAAAAAGAACTTGAACTTCCTTTTAGCTGGTTTATTAACAAAAGTTACACTCGGGGGCTTAATTACCTTGACGTCCCTTTCCTAGACCTCCATCATCTATAAGTCCAATCTTAGCCATCATTTCCGACCCAGAGCCTGTAGTGGGTAACTCAAATGAACCGTATTTTATTGCATTCGTTAGGTTTGAGCTCAACTGTTATTAAACAAAATAAAAAGCTCAACTGTTTCTGAATTTAAAATAACACTTGACACAAAGGACACGGGTTGAGAGGCATAAGAGCCTGTTTTGTCATTGTTATTATTTTTTCGGCTACTAAGACTAGTTGTGGAGTTCTTCACTGGAATTGAGTTAGCTTTAAAAGTCTTTTTACCTGAACTTCTAATTATCGAGGACTTTGCATTATTGACAGTGAATCAGCTGAAAATTCACTCAGACAATCAAAATGACAGGTTCGTCCAAACTTGCATATGAACCCACAGTATGAAATTATATTATCACTACACATCTCATCACTAAAAATACAAGTCCATCTATCAAATAACTTGAGGCCTAAGCTAATCAACATGACCTAAAATGCTTAAACTGATCAACAAATCTTACAACAACTAACATAAAATTTATAAGTTTTACACTTAACAATTAGGAAAAGCATTTTTACAGCTCTGTAATTGAATCTAATAACTGTAACATCATCACACCCCATTCGACACAAAATATCCAGAAAAAAAGAAATAACAGATTAAAACCTATTCTTATTTAAATCATCCGATGTTCATGTTTTTGATGAGTTCTGAGCATCGTGAGCTATGCTATAATAACAATTTATTCTGCTTAAAAGAAAAAAGGTGTGGGTATGTTACGCAATTATGGAAAATATAAGGGGTGGGATTGAAGAAGAATGGGTCATAAAAAAATTTGGACCATTTCTCGATTTGTGCGTGTCATCCTTGCGCAGGGGCCATGCTAATCTTCTCTGTATCGTTCCAATTTTATCGGATGTCCCCGAAGGGACATTCTTATGTTGTATGGATTTTGTATATGAAGTGTAAGTTTTGATGAAATATATCCGATGTGGGAAAGAACTGCTTTGTCTTTTCTTCAGAATACAACACACTAGCCTTTCTCTAGTTGCTTCATATGATCAATTTGTGTCGTATCACATAAAGTAATACGTTTGATTCCATTTAAGGAGCGTAAGCAGAAATGAAATGCAAGATAATATCTAGACACTTGAGAAGATAAGAAATAAAATCACCATAGGTGAAACTGAGTATTTTAGCTCATTAAAGGAAGATTGGTAATTCGGTTTAGGTATCTGATCAATATCATTGGTCCAAATCTACTAAAGTTTGGTTAGTGTGATATTAGGGATATTAAGGAGTGGGTGACGGATAGATTGTTAGTCGTCTCTATAATACTTGTTTATTGTGTAAATTTGTTACTTACTATATCTTGGTTAAAGAGTATATACGGGACATTCCGGTTATGTAGCCATTTTGATGTTTAATTTTCTTTACTGCTTGTTTCATTGTAGAAAAACATATAGCAAAGAGTGAGTTTTGTTTTTCCTCTAAATTCGTGTTGATTAGATTGCTTAGGAAATTACCTCATGACATTCCCTCTTTCATTTCGAAACTCATCCCTAACCTAGTTCTAGCCGCCGTTTTTGGTGGCTTTCCACTAGTGATGACGGCCCCATTTATGTTTCTCTTTCCTTTTTTTCCTTTCCTTGTTCATTTCCCTTTCCTTTTTTTTTTTCTATTTTCCTGTCGTAAACTCACTACAATCTTGGCTTTATCTTTTTCACTCCTTTGTTTCTAGTTTTTACCCCGATTTGGGTCCAGATCGTGTTTGAACTTTTTCATCGCCATTTACGAGTTTGGTGTTGAAATTGTGGCGGCTCTTTTGCAGTTGTACACGGGGTTCGTACATTTGGATAAAAAGCCAGTTTGGAGGCCCAACAAGACGGCGTTGCTGTTTTCTTTGGAATCAATGTTTTTCAGGTACATGTCTTTGCTCCTTTGGCCTTATTTCCTTGTTTTGGTGTGATGAACTAGAAGACGTAGTAGCCAGTTCATCCGTTTGGTCCGTCTTGGGCTTCCTGATTGGTAATCAGGGCATATGAGTGTTGATTAGTTGGGTTAGCTGTTGCGTTTGTTTGCTAGGATTTTGTGTGTGATTTGTTTTTTTTGCACTCATATTCTGCTCTTCCTCGCCAACGGCTTGTGGTGGTGCACTTTAATTTAATTTTACTAGTTCAATTGGTTTCCATTTTTAGAGTTCCAGGTGTTTGTCGTTCACTCGACACTTTTTCTTTTCAATTCTTATTTGTTCAAAATTATTCCCGCTAGTGTTGGATTGCGGAAGGGGTGTGATCTTGTGTGTTGGTTAGTTTCTCCGTTTCTTGCAGATCCCTTACCATCGCGGGTGGTGATTCATTTGTGTCCAAGGTTAGTCATTCAATTGAGTCAGACATTAAAAGTTTCGGGTGTTTGCCGTTCAGTTGAGGTTTCTGGTGGTTGGACTATCCTTATATGGTTAATTTGGCTTACGATTTTATGGTTTGGTTACAGAAACGTTGTTTGTACTTTTCATTTTGGTGTTTGTGATTTTGTGTGAGGCGTGTGAAATAAATTGACTTGGAAAATTAGCGATGGGTCCAGTTTGTATATGTATGAACTTGCAACCTCGTGATGGCGTTTGGGTATGAGTTATTATATACAATTATAGACAATTTTGATAGATGGGAAAATTCTTTACATATAGATTTATCAACATGAGGAACATACACATATGAACAAGAAAAACTCCATTTAGCATAAAATAGGTGGTGTGAGCATAAGTCTTATAACTTTCCAGTAAGCTTGGGGTATATATTTGAGCCTTTTTCATCCTAATTATTTTGTTGCTCTAATGATTGGAAGTAATCATGTGATCGAGTCGTATTTGTATCAAAAGATATAGCGAGGACATAAGGCGTGTGAAATAAGTTGACTTGGGAAATTAGTGAATGGTCAATATTGTATATAAATACTCAAGGCAACCTCGTGATAGATTTGTAGGATGGTTTGTTAAGGACACTTAAAATAGATGTGCGTGGTGTTCAAGATATATCTATTTAGCATAAATGGGTCTTGGTGTAGTTGGCTAGTGCGCAAGTATCATAGCTTTTGACTAATCGTGTGGTCGAGAGTTCAAACCACTCTCCAACTTGATTTTGTTGATGATTTTTCTAGTGGTTGTGAATATTTATAGGAATAGACCATATTCAAATCTAAATGAATCTTTGGTTTGTGTGGCAAGAGTGAAGGGAGAGATAGTGCGAGTGTGAGACTTGTGAAATTAGTCAACTTGAAATCTTGGGGAGGGGTCAAATGTGTATATGGATGTACTCAAGCCAACCCCGTGATCGGGTTTTGGGATGAGTTGTTATATACACTTTATACAGATGGGTGAGATGTTTCACATACAGATTTAGAAACGTGATGAAATTAGCAAATCTCCGTTTTGTTGATGGTTTCTCCAGTGGTTGTGAAAATCATGGGATCAAACCATATCTAAATTCAATAATTCTTTAATTTGTGAGGGAAGGGTGACATGAGAGATAATGTGAGTGTGGGACTTATAAAATTAGTCAACTTGGAAAATTAGGGAGAGGTCACAGTGTACATCGATGTAATCAAGGCCTACCTCGTGATAGGGTTTTGTGATGAGTTGTTAGAAACACTTTGGATAGGTTGGTTAGTGGGTATGTCTTATAACTTTCGAGTAATCATGTGATCAAAAGTTTGAGTCTTTTTCACCCCAATTATATTTATTGTTGGTTTATCAAGTGGTTGAGAGTGATAATGGTATTGAAGCGTCTTTGAATTAAAATGACTCTGTAATTGTGTTGTATAAGTGGCGATAGTAATAGTGAAAGCATTAAGGCGTGTGCTTGAAAAACTAATGAGGTTTCAAAAGTGTACATGGATTCACCCAAGGAAATATCGTCATAGGGTTGTGGGATGAGCTGTTAGATACACTTTGGATATATGGCTCATATGATTCATTTATAGACATGCAAACAAGGACATCCCGATCTTTATTTAGCATAAAAGGGGTGGTGGCGCAGTTGGCTAGCGCGTAGGTCTCATAGCTTCTGAGTAATCCTGAGGTCGAGAGTTCGAGCCTCTCTCACCCCAATTATTTTATTAGATGTTTACTCTAATGGACTAATGGTTATTATTTTGTTAGATGTTTACTCTAATGGACTAATGGTTGTGAAGATGAACATACTCTAATGGACTAATGGTTATTATTTTGTTAGATGTTTACTCTAATGGATCAATGGTTGTGAATAATCCCGGGAACGTGATGAACATACACATGGAGAAGCGAATCTGCATATGGGTGGTGGTGCAATTAGATAAATTTAAGGGCTCATAGCTTCTGAGTAATCCTGAGGTCGAGGGGTCGAAAGTGTGTATAGATGTAATCAAGACAGGCTTGTTATTGATTGACCAGATTAGTCATTGGTTAACTTATTTAATTGAATCTTGATTTTCCCCAGGCAAGTTGTAATAAACTAAGGGGGCATTCAGCCTAAAAGGAATCACCAAGGATATTAAGACAACTTATTTCACGTTATTTTTTAAGACCGAAGAGGTTTATCTACCCGGTTAGTACTATCTTGATCTAGGAGCTCCATCAGGAGCCTTTAACGTTTGGTGATCTATATTATTGTTTGCTGTATGATATCATTCCTAAGGACTAAATAACATTGTTGAACAAGTAGGGGCGGTGGCGCAATCAGGTAAATTTAAGGGCTCATAGCTTCCGAGTAATCTTGAGGTCGAGGGGTCGAAAGTGTGTATAGATGTAATCAAGACAGGTTGTTATTGATTGACCAGATTCGTCATTGGTTAACTTATTTAATTGAATCTTGATTTTCCTCCAGGCAAGTTGTAATAAACGAAGGGGCATTCAGCCTAAAAGGAATTACTAAGGATATTAAGACAACTTATTTCACGTTATTTTTTAAGACCGAAGAGGTTTATCTCCCCTGTTAGTACTATCTTGATCTAGGAGCTCCATCGGGAGCCTTTAACGTTTGGTGATCTATATCATTGTTTGTTGTATGATATCATTCCTAATGACCAAATAACATTGTTGAACAAGTAGATCAAGACACCAATTGTAGGCTTGGTTGACCATCTGCTCGTTAAATCTTATTGGAAGTTTTTTGCACTATTACTTGGAATCTTCCATGGGAAACAAGAAGGTTTTCACCAAAATTACTTAGATACCACGATGGAAGAACAAAAGGTTTGAGGCCGACGTGGAGGTGGTAGGGTCGGGGGAATAGGAGGATTAACCTCGGAGAATCAAGATGATGATACAAACTCACTGGCCGGTGAGCATCAAACTAATATGCATTAAGGATAAAGGAACATACATTGATCCTTCCATTTGTTCAACCACATCCAATACAAGGAAACAATCTTGACACACCACCAAATCAAGTGTCGACGATCTCAAGTTACGAGTGGCTATGATTAATATACTATATGGCCACCAAGGTTCACAATCCATCCAATAATATTATAACAGACATTCCAACAACTCCAACAAGATCAGGTACAACCTAGAGCCCAACTTTGATGGTCATTGTGGAATAAATAGATGGTCCACCAATCGTAGGCAATGAAAGTATAGACTCCCGCCATATTGAGATGAGGTGCCACCACAAATGCCAAGGAGTGAAAGAAATTTCCCACCAAAGGTAATAAAATGGTCATCCTCGGAGGAGATATTGAGTAGCCTATCAAGATAATAGGAGGCTCAGACCAACCGGGAAAGTTTTTTTACTAGGAAGATCCTTTATGTGGAATTCTCACATAATTTCAACCGACCTGCTCTACCAGTAGGCTTCTGAATGAACCAAGTGGTCTGCGAACAACTCAACTTAGTTAAAAGAAGCTCGGTTGAACTCGTTTGTTTATTTAAACAAACAAGATCAAGCTCTTATGAAATTTCATTAATAAAATGAGTTAAATTTGATATTGTTAATAAATTGATCGTTTATTCTCATGAACTAAAAATGGATATTGATTCATGATGTCTCCTCATTTGTGATAGATTAATGTTAGGATGAGACATCATTTTTAGTGATTTAGAAGTCTTTAATGTCGATTTTCTTGAGTTTTAGTGCACTTTCCTATTTTGAGTCTTGAATTGTAGAATTATTATTTTTAGAGCATATTGGGTTTAATTGTTTATTTAGTGTGTAGCTTTAAAGATAATTATGAAGCTTAATTAGAGTCCAAGTCAAAGACTACAACTTATGGAAAGAGATTTGCATTGTAATTGGAGATAAGGAAACAAAAGCTAAAAAGATGGAAAAGGAAAAGCTGCCTAAATCTGGGATTCTGGATACACGTCTAAAGATGTGCGATTTTACCTAAGAAATAGGCCGATTTTGGTAATTTCCTTCTTTAAGAGCAAAGATAATTCTGTTACGATTCTTTTGGTATCTTATGGAGCTCAAACCGACCAATAACGAAGAAGATATGCTCAAAACGGTCCAGCAGTGTTTATCTTTATTTCCATACGAATTTGAGTTGGGCTAGAAGTCCAATACCTTACCTCTTCCTCAAGAAAACGAATTAGGTCTTCTAAACACCTATAAATACACCCTTATATCACTTGTAAATCATCCTTGCTTAGAAAAACCTTATAATTATTCCTTAGTCATTGTCAAGAGCAAGATGATGTCTTTTGTAATTTCTTTTAGTTTATTTCCTTCAGGTATGAACTAAACTCCCCATAGCTTGGGTTTTGCATAATGTATAATCTATGAATTCTAATTCTTCTATCTAAGTTTCTTTGGGAATTATATGTTTTAATTTGATATTAGCTACTTACTTTATATTTGCTTATGTGTTTTGATTTATTGTCTTTCCTAGAACTGATCACTTTAGGATTGTTTTAATAGTAGTTAGATGGTCTCCTAGGGTGTTTAACTATTGAACCACCACATAATGTCTAGTGTCTATATTAGTTCTGACAAAACATGATTCTAACTAGATAGTCATTAGGGTTTGTTTTAACCACCATATCACCAGGATTGCAGTATTTGTTTAGGGCCTTAGTGGCGTTTGATAACCCTATTCTTCATCACTTCTTGGTTGTGCCGTAGCCCCCTTAGTCGCTCTCAAGGTCTAAGGTATGGGAATTTAGAATCCTGACTAAGTATACCAAGAGCTAATATTCTCCCTTATAAACTAGATTTATAGATATAATTAGAAGGATTAGTGCATGCTAGCAAACCTGAGCTATACTTCTCATCTCATATTTCTTATCTTTTATTTTATTGTCTTTATTTTCTTAGTTTAGTTCTTAATTTCGAAATCTGTTCCCTTTAATTTACTGTCTTCTAATTATTTACTTTTACTCGATATACCTACTCACGCGATTAACACACTTAAGTCCCTGAGAACGAACTCAACTTACTAACTAAAACTTGCATACGTCCTGTAATACTTGCAGTACTGTGCCTGTCTAGGGTGAGAGTGCGTAGTTTCTTGGCTTATTTTAATCTTATTTTTATCACACCCTAGGCACCACCAATTCATCAAATAAATATCTTATTAAAATTTAAATAATAACTAGGATATCATCCATCTCTGGTTCTCTTTATATATCTTTTTATTCATCAATATCATATTCTATACTTCATAAAACACAATCCATATTACACAAATCGATCATGGAAGTTTGTTTCAACCATAAAAGAAACAAGTAGTTTGTGAACAATGCAAGCAAGACTATAAAAGCATGTACAAATTGGCTCGAGAATTTAAACAATCAAGCTTGAACATCTGGTATTTGGCTCGTCTAAATTTGATCTCTTCTAGTTGAAAGTGCGAAGTTAACAAACAAGCTTGAACATCTGGTATTCGTCTTAACTCATCTTGTTTATAGCTCTATCTATCATCCTACGATGGCTCGATAGATTCTGATCAACATGAGAATATATACGCACGACATATGGAACGACCACCAGTTTTGGTGTGGTTTACTTTTAGGATCCTCTCCACTATGTCAAACAAATCCTAAAAGGCTCAATCCCTATACTATAAAAAGTTTTGCACAACTAACCAAAAGGTTGAGGCCAGGCTAGCCTGAAGTTGAAGACCTGAACGAGAAAAATTGTCCCTTCTAACTTTACTCCAATAAAAAATGATACTCCGAATTTTTTAGGGATGTAACCTGTGAGGTCGAGGATCTCAATTTTTCCATCTCTTATATGGTGTATACGAATTGGTTGTGAAGCCGGGATTTCCAAATGAATCTAGCCTTCGCCTAAAAATAACTCTAGTGGATATTCTTGAAGATGTCAACCATTACAAAGAGGGTGAAGAAGTAGTAGCAATATCTAAATTAAGAGCATGCATTTGAGGTAGCCAAGTGTCTCAACTCCTAAAAATAAAAGTCTAAACTAATCAAGTGCCCAACAAAAACAATGGCAAGAGACACAAGAGGGTTATCAAGATGATCCAAGAGGTTCTCATAAATAATATTATCGAGAACAAGGAACACCATACTAAAGGATGCCTTAGGCTCTCTCTTTTCTCGTGGAACATGGCCAAACGGTCTGATGGAATCTGAATATACTGGTGATTTGGCTACTTGATATAGGATTTGATATTGTAATTTCCACCGAGATAATATGCATGGCATTGAAAATTTCAAATAATCCTTAGTAAAATTTAGAAAAGAATATTATAATCCATGGGAAAGATTCCACATCTTGATCAAGGGCTGGGAGACCAAACAATGATGTCGTTCTAGGACAACCTCCAACCAAAGGAAAAAGGTCACCCCCATGGTCGTCAACCAAGGGAGGAAATACGACAAAATTTTCTATGTGAGGCAAAAATTGTGAAGGGTAAGGCGACTCTATATTATAACAATCAAAGTGCAATTCAATTAGATAAGAATCGTGTATATCATGGGAAGACCAAACATATTGATGTTAAGTTTTATTATATAAGAGATGTTCTTACAAGAGGTGAAGTAAATTGTCTAAAATTAGCAATTGAAGATAATCCTGCAGATTTTGGTAATAAAATTGTTACTAATTCAAAGTTTAAGCATTGCTTGGACTTGCTATTTCATGGTTGAATTTTTTGCAGGATACTTGGGCTGAGAAGATGAAGATTATGTGAAGGGGGGACACTTGGAGATTTTTGAAATTATATGTATATATATTTGTATGCAATATTATTTAAGTGAAGTGTTATATTGCTAAGGAGAAGTTTGTGTCAAAGTATTTAACATGTCTCTGGACCCCATAATAAAACAATACTGTTTAGTGGAGGTTGTCATACACGTGGCTTGCTTTATCTCTTGATCTTGCGCTTGATCGACGGATATCATTCACCCTCGTTTATGTCTAATATAATATCTTTTGTTGGTTCAACATTATTATTTTATTCTCTCACTCTCACCGAAACTCTCTTGTAATAGTATAATTCTCCTTGATTCATTACTTATATCTTTCAACATAGTTGGTAGGCTAGTGAGATTTGTGGTTAACTTTGTAAAATCTTTAAATAATTTAAAATACCACTTTACAGAAAGGACATAAAATTAAAAATGTTTACACTAAAACATTTGTAACTCTAAATGAGAGATAAAAAAATTTGGACCTTTCCTCGAGTTGTGCGTGTCATCCTTTAATTCGGGATTGATCCTAATTTTTTTTTGGTATTCTAAACTAATTTTTTTTATTAAGATAGGACCTCAATTCTCAAGCCGCTTAGAAGGTGAATCGAGACTATAGATAATTGAGCTAACCTTAAATTGAACCAAGACTCTAGACAGTTAAGCTAACTTTAAATTGGTTTAAACAATAATAGTTGTATATTAGATTATGGCATGTATTAACATCACATCAATTTAAACAAATCATAACAATGTTAACACTAAGTAAATAGGTAATGCATTAGAATTTACAGAATTACCTGCTCAGATAATTTAGGCTATTTGAACGCAACAAAAAGAAAAAGCTTCTCCAGCATGTAACAATGCCTTGACAATCTCTATTCCATCCAATCCCTTTTTCAACATCATCTTTGATCCAAAATCCTTAATTTAGTATGCTCTTCTCAAAACCCTCAACAATCTCTGAATAGTTCCAAATTTATCTTATTTCTTGCGCAAGGCTATGCTAATCTTCTCTGAATAGTTCCAATTTTATCGGATGTTCCCGAAGGGACAAGCTTATATTGCGGGGCTTCCACATATGAAGTGTAATTTTTATTTAAACATACCCGATGTTGGAAAAATTGCTTTGTCTCTTCTACTTAAGGAGTGAATCCAAAATGCACCTATGCTTAAATACAAGATTTAGACACGTGACAAGAATTGCAATAAAATCACCATAGAAAACACTAAGGATTTTAGCTAGCCAAATGAAAATCCTTAATTCTTTAGCCTTTTTTTTGTTCCAAAATGTCTTTAGCCTACATCTACTTAAGTTTGGTTATGTGACATATCTATTTTAATTGTTGATCTAACCCACGGGAAGACAACTCAGACAATCGAGTCGCTCAATCTTCTTAGAAAAACAAGGAACACAGAGTTATCGTTTTTCAACTAAACAGGGTTGTAATTGTTTGCATTTCTTATACTCTACAGTATAATTATTGTTCAGGTGTATAGGCAACACACCCATTGTCAAGTCAATGAAATAACAACCAAAAGATGTGCAACCGTGAATTTAACACGAGACTTGCGTAAATCTTCGAAATTACCCTCATTGAAATGGCTATCACACGGTTTTTAGGAGTAAGGGCTAGACACTTAATTGTAAAAGAAGAGTAATCAATCTGGCTAGACTTTTAGTATCATATTTACCACGATGGTTATCAAGACTTTAATGCTCTTGAGATACTACTACAAATATTATCTCACCATCTAAGTATCAACATTATAATAAGCAGCATGTAAAGTTTATTACTAAGTTTGTTTGGGCTCTTCCAATAAAGAAGGAAGCCCTCCAAAAATTGGCGTATGCCACTATAAGCAACGAGCACACGGTATTCTTTAGTAAAAGGCGAAAGAATAGTTCGCTTTGTGCTCATTGCATGGCTGCGTGATTAACAATGAGAAGTCAAGATTATTATATATCAAGCCAAGTTCAACTAATGCCTATACTCTGAACGATATGGGACTACTTTATATTCATCATGAGGCATTTCTGCCTTGCAACTAATCACTACCTAAAGAGCCTCCAAGTTTTAAGGGTATGTGTTTAGGTATGAGTATGTGTGAATTAATTTGTTTGTTTCAGTGAGCATTGAGGAACTAATTTGAGTGTTTACATTTGAGTTATATTCTTTCCAAAATTTTGATATAAGCCCACAATAAAATCTCTGAAGCTCAAGATTTGTAGTTGGTTAGAATTGAAGACTAGTTTAGATTGATGGTTAGACTTTAAGCTTTTATCTCCTGAAACTTGTTTTATATAGCCTTTTTTTTTAGTCTAAATATATTCTCCAAAAATTGTTTTATATAGCTAAAATTTTGATTTTTGTAAGCTTTTTTAGCCTTATGTAGTTCCTGCCTTGGCCGAAGCTGGTTTGGGTTTTGGTTTCCTATGAGAGCGCAAGTAAAAGAAGGCTTCTCTAGAATATGCAACACCAATACTAGGTAATCTATGTTCTTGATCTTGAACTTTTTTTTAGCTGGTTTATTAACACAAGTTGCACTCAAGGCTTTAGCACCTAATCCGAGTGATTTAGATCTTTGCGATCTTCAATAGGAGCATCCATACATTGACGTCACTTTCCTAGACCTCCACCTTCTATAACTCCAATTTTAGCCATCATTTTCGACCCAAAACCTATAGTGTGTAACTTAGATAAATGAACCATATTTTATTGTATTCTTTTCATAGTAACTGTCGCTAGTCTCGTATGATTTGTTAGGTTTGAGCTCAACTGTTTCTAAATTTAAAATACCACTTGAAACAATATGAAATTCTAATATCTTTACACATCTCATGACTAATTATACAAGCCCTCTAACATGGAAAATTCTGCAAATGTATTCTCTTGCTGGAGAATCTTTTAATTCGCTAATTTTCACTTTGGCTTGCAGAACAAGTATGAATCATGTTACGGAGACCAACTAATACACAAAAAATCAGTACTGCCGGTTTTTGTATTACATCATTTGCTAAGTTCGGTTCATGAAAGGTCATGTAAGAAGTAATGACATCCAGTTCATAATCTAATATGGATCATCTCAATCAAATTATATTCTAATATTACACTCTTCTCCTACCTCTTAACGAGGACAATTATCTGAATAAATAAAATTGAGTTTCGAATTACACAGACTTGCTAAATAGCCAGAGTTCGAGGTTGAGAAATCACTATCAGGCGGAGACACCTCGGACAAAAGCTCGAGATCAAGAACTTGGCAGAAGTAAAGTTTAACCCCAGATTATAAACCAGGTTTAACTACCAATCTATCAAAAATTTGAGGCCTAAAGTAATCAACATCTCATAAAACGCTTCAACAGATCACATATTTTCCAACGACTGACATAAAAATGGAAAGTTTAGCAGAAGAAAGATGTGAGTGTGTTACGCAATTATGGAAAATATAAGGGTGGATTGAAAAAGAAAGAATGGGTGATAAAAAAATTTGGACCATTTCTCGATTTGTGCGTGTCATCCTTGCGCAGGGGCCATGCTAATCTTCTCTGTATCGTTCCAATTTTATCGGATGTCCCCGAAGGGACATTCTTATGTTGTATGGATTTCGTATATGAAGTGTAAGTTTTATTTAAATACATCCGATGTGGGATATAACTGCTTTGTCTTTTCTTCAAAATACAACTCACTAGCCTCTCTCTAATTCCCTGGTATGATAAATTTGTGTCGTATCATATAAAGTGATACATTTTCTTCCATTTATAGAGCATAAGCCAAAATGCATTCATGATCAAATGCAAGATAATATCTTGACAGGTGGCAAGAAAAAAAAAATCACCATAACTGAAGTATTTTAGCTAGCAAAATGAAAGATTGGTAATTCGGTTTAAGCATCTGATCAATAGCCTGAAGTATATGGTTTGGGTTATGTGATACATTTATTTTAATTGTTGATCTAACCCACAGGTGGAGTCCGGTAAAACGAGGAACACATAGTTGCTTTCTTAATTGAACAATGCTGCTTTTACTCTAGATTCCGATCATTGGATAGACTCTATGGATTGAAATCTTGCTGCAATGAACACGTTGTCAAGTCGATGAAACAACAAGCTAAATACATCATCTTGAATTTAACAAAGTTTAGAGGAGGTGTAAATGTGGAGCATCATAAGTAAGAGACAGACGATCGAGCCTCCAAACTTCGATTGGAAGAGGACAAGGAAAATTAAAGATTATTGGTAAACTGATTCATATAGTTCCTTCGGAACCTCCCTCATTAACATGGCCCATCAAGTCAAGATATATAGAGAGTTTAAGATTATAAGGAAATTGTTTGATTTTATTTAGTCAAACGGTCAATTGAGTTGGAAGCATGTACCTGGTCTTATCTTGTTATTTCTCGTGGCGCCAATTTCCTTAGGTTCTATCAGTGATACCAATACTGTCCTTACTCTTAAATGTAAATATCCCCAGAAAATTGGACAATATAGGCCTATTTCTTATACCAACTTCTTCTATAAAATTCTTTCGAAAGTGATGGTTCTTAGGCTTTTTAGTATTATCCCTGGTGTAATTTCCCCTGCCCAATCTGCTTTCATTAAGGGTAGACTCATCCAAGACAATATCATTATAGTCCATGAAATTTTACACAAGCTCAAGCACCTTAGGAAAAACTCCAAGGACATCTACTCCATCATAAAGGCTGATATTCACAAAGCTTATGACAGAGTTAGCTGGCCCTTCCTCTTTGTTGTTCTTCAAAGAATGGGATTCAACTCTAACTGGATCTCCTTTATTAAAGAGTGTGTTACTTCTGTTACCTTCAATGTCTTGGTTAATGGTAAAAAGGTAGGCGCCTTTAAACCGTCTAGAGGTCTTCGTCAGGGAGACCCTCTCTCACCCTACCTTTTTACTATCGTATCTAATGTTCTATCCATCCTCATAGAATCTGATTTCTTGATGGGTGATATTAAGGGTATCCAGCTTGAGAGGCAAGGTTCTCATATCCACCACCTTCTTTTTGCTGATGACTCAATCTTTTTTCTTAGGAATTCAGTATTGGAAATTCATGTTTTTAAAGAAATCCTTTATAAGTTCTGTTTTGCTTCTGGCCTCACCATTAACCTTAATAAATCATCCATCTTCTTGAGTCCTAACTGCCCTGATTCTATGAAATTTCTATTGACTGAAGCTTTCCGAATGCCTATATCTGAGGATTTAGGGCTTTACCCAGGATTACCCACCGAATGGGGTAACTCTAAGACTAAAGCTATGGTTTCCATGATTGATAAGATAGCTTCTAAACTTAGTGAATGGAAAAAATCTTTATTATCTATGGCAGGGAAGGCTGTTCTTATCTCGTCTATCATTCATGCCTTCCCGACCTACTTTATGTCCCTACTAGCTCTTCCTAAAGGGGTTATCAAGAAGATTAATTCCTTGACTTGCCCATTTCCTGTGGGGTAATGAGGAGGATCGTGGCATCCACTGGATTAACTAGAAATAAAAATTCATCTCCAAAAGAGCTTGGTGGTCTTGGTATTAAAAATCTTGAAGTATTTAACTTAGCCCTCCTTGCGAAGCAGGCTTGGTCTATCCTTATGCGCCCTTTATCACTGGTTCATCAGGTTCTTAAAAGTGTCTATTTCCTTGATAAGGATTTGATGGATACCGGTGACATTAAGAAGGGTTCTTGGATCTGGAACAGCATTCGCAAAGGCTGTGAGTTTCTCAAGCCCAACTTGGTAAAAGCTATTGGTGATGGTCATCACACTCTTATTTGGGAAGATAACTGGACAGGTAAGCTCATCGATAAACCAGATTTTTATTCTGAAGATCCTTCTTTCCCGAAGTTTGTGGCTGATCTTATTCATACTCCAACTAAAACTTGGAAGTTGAATTTGTTGAACCAACTCTTCTCTCCTGAGATGGTCACCATTATATCTTCTCTTAATATCCCTTGGACCACCCAGAATGAGGATTGGATTTGGCCTCTCACCAAGGATGGTTCTTACTCGTGCAAATCTGGTTACCTTTCCGCATTTCATCCTACTTATTCACCATCTATTCATCCCTCTACATCTTATTTCCCCTTTTTCCGATATTATTAAGTTGAGTTGGGATTCTCAGGCTCCCCCTAAATTTAAATTCTTCTTCTGGCGTGTGATGATGAATGCTTTTTCCACAGAACAGAATAGGTTTTCCCGTTCTTGTTCATCCACTGATCTCTGTCACATTTCCTTAAAGAAGAAGAATCTATTGAGCATTTATTCTTGAAATGTGAATGGACTAGAAAATTTTGGTTCTTATCTCCCTTCCATTGTCACATTCCCCCCATTATGATCATGGATTTAGTTCCTGGGTAGGATCGATTATTGATAATGGAAAAAATACGAAGGAAAAATTCCATCTATTACAGAATATTATCCTTTGCTTATGGGTTATTTGGTTAACTAGGAACAAGTTTATATTCCATAATATCCCTATTTATCTGGACTCTGCATCAAATTAATTGATTTATTCCACAGGCAAGTGTTCTTCGTAGGTGATACAAGCTCATTTGAATCCCTTGCTGAACCTCTTAACCCAAATCATCCTACGTCTGGTTCATCCTCTACCCCCATTTGGTCACCACAAGATGAATGTCGATGCTTCTTTTTAGATAGGAAAAGCCTCCGCTGCTGCAGTGATTCGTGACTGGAAAGGCAAAATTATGAATGGTTTTTCCATAAACATAGTTGCTTCCTCCAGTTTTGAAGCAGAAGCTAAAGCATTGAGATTCGGTGTTCAATTTTCCTTAGCCCATGCTCCTCTTTGCGACAGAATCGAAACTGACGCCGAAGCCATTCTAAAAGATGAGTATTCATCGAGCCCGAACTGTCATTGGAAGGACAGGGCTATCCTCGGTGATATAAAAAACATGGTTAGAGACCACAGTCATATTCGTATTTGTGGTATTAGAAGAACGGCGAACAAAGTCGTTGATTGGCTTGCGGAAACTTTTTCTAATTCTTTATTATCTCCTGTTTGGCTTTGTAATATTCCTTATGAACTTTTCTCTTTGGCATATAATGATTGTAGCACTTTTGTTGCTTCAGGAGTTGGTTGACTTTTGAGGCATTTATTTTAATATATTAGCTTCCTTTGTCTAAAAAAAAACTCATGATATAAAGGGCAATTTACACCACACATATCTCACCATTTTTTTATTCTTCTATTTTACTCTGTCAATTTCAGTTACTTTTCTTATTTGATAGTTTAAGTTCAGTCTACTTGGCGCCATGAGAAATAACAAGATAAGACCAGGTACATGCTTCCAACTCAATTGACCGTTGGTATCTCGACGCACACAATTGTGTGTGTGAATCAAACTCTGTATTTTGACTAATAAAATCAAACAATTTATAAAACCAGACATTCATCACCCAAGTTTCCCCACTTATTCTTTCATTCTTCTTTGGTTAAATAGGTTTTACCCCAAGCGTTGATCGAGTTGATAATAACTTAATTGAGACGTTTATCTAATGTAAAAACTGTAATATCATCACTTTGGTAATAATCATTTAAAATTGAATGAAAAAATGAATCATGAAATTTTATGGAATATAATAAAATAAATAAATATGTTGTTTTACATATTTATATATATTAAAGTTAAAGAAAAAAAATTGATTGTTACTTGAAGGGAAAGATAGTGCGAGCGTGAGACTTGTAACATTAGAGAAACTTGAAAACTTAGAGAAAGGTCAAATGTGTATAATAGATGTACTCAAGATAACCTTGTGATAAGGTTTTGAGATGAGTTGTTAGATAAACTTTATACAGATGGGTGAGATGTTTCACGTATAGATTTAAGAACTTGATCAAATAAGCAAGTCTTTATTTGTTGATGATTTCTCTAGTGGTCGTGAAAATTCCTCGGATCAAACCATATCTAAATTCAATGAATCTTTAATTTGTGTGGGAAGAGTGACGGGATAAATACAATGAGACTTATGAAATTAGTTAACCTGGAAAATAAGGGGAGAGGTCAAAAGTGTACATCGATGTACTCAAGTCCTAGGCCGAGAGAGAGAGAGAGAGGAGAGAGAGTGAGAGAGAGAGAGAGAGAGAGAGAGAGAGAGAGAGAGAGATGAGAGAGAGAGAGAGAGAGAGAGAGAGAGAGAGAGAGAGAGAGAGAGAGAGAGAGAGAGAGAGAGAGAGAGAGAGAGAGAGAGAGAGAGAGAGAGAGAGAGAGAGAGAGAGAGAGAGAGAGAGAGAGAGAGAGAGAGAGAGAGAGAGAGAGAGAGAGAGAGAGAGAGCTGGTGGCGTAATTGGTTATCGCGAAGGTCTTATAACTTCTGAGTAATTATGTGGTAAAAAGTTTACGTCTCCTTCACCTCAATTTTTTTTGATAGGTTATCTAGTGATTGGGAGTGATTATGGGACTGAAGCGTCTTTGAATTAAAATAGCTATGTAATTTGTGCAATATAAGTGACGAGAGTAATAGTAAAAGCGTTAAGGCATGTGCTTGAAAAATTAATAAAGGTAAAATGTTTATATGGATTTACCCAAGGCAATATCGTGATAGGGTTATGGTATGTGTTGTTAGATACGCTTTGGATATATGGAGCATATGATTAATTTATAGACATGGAGACAAAAACATCCTAATATTCATTTAGCATATAAGGGGTGGTGGGGCAGTTGGCTAGTGCGTAGGTCTCATAGCTTCTGAGTAATCCTGAGGTCGAGAGTTCGAGCCTCTCTCACCCCAATTATTTTTGTTGATGTTTACTCTAATGGTTGTGAATAATCTCGGGATGTACTCGAGTCAACCTCGTGATACGATTTTTTTGCTAGCGCGTCAGGTCTCATAGCTTCTGAGTAATCCTTAGGTCGAGAGTTCGAGCCTCTCTCACCCTACTTTTTTGTTGATGTTTACTCTAATGGTTGTGAATAATCTCGGGTGTACTCAAGTCAACCTCGTGATAGGTTTTTTTGGGTAGATGTTTCAGATATATATTGGGAACGTGATGAACATACACGCATGGAGAAATAAATCAAAATTTAGAATACATGGAGTTGTGGCACAATTAGATAAATTGAAGGGCTCATAACTTCCGAGTAATCTTGCGGTCGAGAGCGTGAGGCATGTGAACTACGTTGTCTTATAAAATTAGCGAGGGGGTCGAAAGTGTGCATAGACGTACTCATAGATTTCAAATCATATCACCAGTTCACCACGTCTTAAAAGATTAGAGTTGTCCATAGTAATAAATCATCAATTAGATAAAAAATTAAAAAATAACAATTTAAAGCCAACCAATTCACACCACGTCATAGATGGTATACTTGGGTGATATGATTTGAAATGGTATATATCATTACTCTAACATCAAACACATATGTATATATATATATTAAACTAACCCTTTTAAAAAATCAGACGAACATTAGATAATTTAACCTATTCGAGCGCAACAAAAAAATGATTCTCGAGCATTCTATCTAACCTATATCACCCAAACTTTTGTTTCTAGGGCATCTACCCGCCACAAGAGGGTCATGTTGACAATCTCTGCCCAACCCCATCTCTCCTTCAAACCCCATTTTCAACATCATCTTCGATCCAAACCCCTTAGGATGCTCTTCTCAAAACCTTCTACACTCCCACTTTCCTTCTTTGCATATCTATAACTCCTTGAATATGCAACCATCATTCAAGACTCAATGCTCGTAGTGCCAACTCGAATGAACTGTATTTTACTCTACTCTTTTCATGGAAACTAAACTTAAAATACCACTCTACAGAAAGGACATAAATTTAAAAATGTTTACACTAAAACATTTGTAACTCTAAATGGGCGATAAAAAATTTAGACCTTTCATCGATTTGTGCGTGTCATCCTTTAATTCGGGGATTGATCCTAATTTTTTTTTGTATTCTAAACTAATTTTTTTTTATTAAGATAGCGACCTCAATTCCAAGCCGCTTAGAAGAAGAATGAAGACTATAGACAATTGAGCTAACCTTAAATTGAACCAAGTATCTAGACTGTTGAGCTAACCTTAAATTGGTTTAAACAATAAAAGTTGTATATTAGATTATGGCATATGTATTAACATTACATCAATTTAAACAAATCATAAAAACAATGTTAACACTAAGTAAATAGGTAATGCATTAGAATTTACAGAATTACCTGCTCAGATAATTTAGGGCTATTCGAACACAACAAAATGAAAAAGCTTCTCCAGCATGTAACAATGCCTTGACAATCTCTATTCCACCCAATCCCTTTTTCAACATCATCTTCGATCCAAAACCCTTAAGTTAGTATGCTCTTCTCAAAACCCTCATCACTCTCTGAACAGTTCCAAATTTATCCTATTCCTTGCGCAAGGCCATGCTAATCTTCTCTGAATGGTTCCAATTTTATCGGATGTTCCCGAAAGGACAAGCTTATATTGCGGGGCTTCCATATCTGAAGTGTAATTTTTGTTTAAACATACCCGCTGTTGGAAAAATTGCTTTGTATCTAAAATGCACCTATGCTTAAATACAAGATATATTTATACACGTGACAAAAACTGCAATAAAATCACCATTGAAAACACTAAGGATTTTAACTAGCCAAATGAAAACCCTTAATTCGATTAGGCATCTGATCAATGTCTTTAGCCTTTTTTTTGTTCCAAAATGTCTTTAGCGTACATCTACTTAAGTTTGGTTATGTGACATATCTATTTTAATTGTTGATAAAACCCACGGGAAGACAACTCAGACAATCAAGGTCGCTCAATTTCTTTGAAAAACAAGGAACACAGAGTTATCGTTTTATAAATTAAACAAGGTTGTATTTGTTACACTAGAATATAAAAGAAGGTTTATCAGACAATCCTTATACGCAGCGGATTGGAATGAAGAGTCCAGAATTCAGTCTTCTTCTACTTGATTGAATTGAAATGAAGGAATCGCTTTGCTATCTGGTCGTAAGTTTATTTACTAGAACTAAACTCTTTGTTTTCACCACCTAAATGTCTCAGAAGTATTTATTGTGTATTATTGATTTGGAGAGAAACAAATTTTAAGCTTGTGAGTTGTTGACTGTGTTTGTATTTTGTGAGGAAGAGGGGCTCTATTTATAGAGTTGGAGAGTTGGTTTATTGTCTGTTAATAAACCACCCTCCCACTTTCCTCCACTCCCTATACCATTTAGCGGGAAGTTATCAAATACGCTCATGTCTTTCCTATCATGGGTGACATGGAATAAAAATTATTTTTTATTTCTTTCAGTATTCATTGTCATGCATTTCTTATACTCTACATTATAATTATTGTTCAGGTGTATAGACAATACACCCATTGTCAAGTCAATGAAATAACAACCAAAAGGTGTGCAACTTAAGTTTAACACGAGACTTGCATAAATCTTCGAAATTACACTAGTTGAAATGGCTATCACACGGTTTTTAGGAGTAAGGGCTAGACACTTAACTGTAAAAGAAGAGAAAGCAATATGGCTAGACTTGTAGTATCTGTTGGTAAAAACTAACAATCACCGTTACAGTAAAAATTGTTTTCATATAAAAATATTTAGAAAAAATGTAATACTACAACTATTACAATACAATGGAAAAAAGGAATATATAGGTATCCCAAAAACCGTAATACAACAACTATTACAAGAAATGGGAAAAGAACTTACATGGAAATATCAAAAAAAATTTACTAGATACGATTACACAAAACGTGCATCGTTGAAAAAGATATTCCAGGAGTACCGGTATCTCCAACAATCGTATCCCTCTTCTACTCTTATCTCTATGTCAAAATAATTTGACTAATCATTGAGAATGGAGAGTTCCATTTCTGAATTTCTAGAATAATATATCATTCTCTTTAGAATGATATTCTTTCTCACTAAAAGTATTTTCCTATTCTCTCTATAATAATTTTTCCATTCTCTCTAGAATTACATTTTTTCTCTTCTCTTGAAAAGCAAGTGACAAAGTCACTATTTATAGAGAAAATGATGAGACAAAGGAAAAAAACCGTCACATAAATGCCTCTTCAATGCTCTTTAATGCTAGCCGTTTTTTTTCTTTATCAAAATTTTGCAACTCCCATAACCACTAATATAAAAGAAAAACTATTAATCCTCCATCAAGAATAAGGAATTATTTGAAATTAAATAATTCCAATGGTTTTTCTTTTTCATTTTCTAGATGGTATTTTTTAACACATATAAAGTTTACCCACTTTTCTTAAGAGAAAGAAAGAACTAATAAAATAAAACTCTTTAATTTTACTAATTCCAACAATTTCTTTCTCAAATTTTTATGTGGGACTATTAGAACACAAATATTTTTTCCCACTTCTCCCATGAACATGAAAGAATTAATAATTAAATAATCATTCATTTAATAATTCCAACAATCCCCCACTCAGGTTCTTTGGGAGAGAAGGTGAACAGGTTTCCGTAAATACCAACATTTGGGTGAATTGTACTTAAGTGGCAATATCTTTCGATTTGAATTGACACGTAGTGAAGTGAGGCAACCACCAAATTCCTGTCAAGTGAACGTATTCTTGAACTTGACGGTTTTCGATCGAGACCCTCACAGCACATACTCTACCCGGCTGATAGTTACAGATTTCTCAAACATCACCTTTTTCTTACACATAGGTGATCTCCAAGAGCGTCTAGCCTCATTAGCCGACCCCTCTCGGATTTCAAGATCATTAAGAGCAATAAAGCCCAACCTCATTATGTGTCTCGCGAATTCATCAAGTCCTTTCTCTTTAGGACCACCCTTATGGGCTATGAATTTGTGGTGAGTTTAAAAACTCATCCCTTGGGAACATCAAGGACGCCTCCTTAAAGTTATATTATGATCAATATACAACAACCTCAACGGTGAATTCATCAATTTCATCTCAATAGGACCGCCACACATGGCTATGAATTCATTGAGTTTAAGCAATATACAAACACCCTCAACGGTGAATTCATCAAATCCTTCTCGATAGGACTACCACACATGGCTATGAATTCATTAAGTTTGATAGATGTACAACAACCTCAACGGTGAATTCATCAAGTCCATCTCAATAGGACCACCACGCATGGCTATGAATTCATTGAGTTTGAGAAATATACAACAACCTCAACGGTGAATTCATCAAGTCCATCTCAATAGGACCACCACGCATGGCTATGAATTCATTAAGTTTGATTTTTCTCATGTATGCACAATTTACACAATATAGATCGGAAGTTAGTGCATCATATATAATCATTAGTGATAGGTTCCCCATTAATGGGTTCTAAACCTATCACTCAACATTTCTAGGATTATTCTCCCAATTAAGTCTATTAGTAAAAGAATCAACCATTTGTTTCATCATTTATATGAGACCCAGTTTGCGTAACAAAAAAATTCTTCAAGAACTATATGAATTATTTTAAAACGCAGATTAGATCAATAGTACTCTCTCGTACTTTATTAAATGACAAAACCAATCCAATGTTCAACACTTGAGTCTCTTTACAATATGGAAAATACCAAGTTGAGTATAGCTCATTAAGAGCATCATAATCATTATAATTATTTCATATTCATCAAGGGGTACACACCCCCACAATTCTCTTATTCATGAATATTTGTATTATAAGGAGTTTTACCATACATTATATCAAGAGAGTCAAACATTTCCACCAAAAATGAGACTAACTAAGGTAAATTCCATTATTGACTAATGAATTTCATCCTTATGATTAGCTTCCCCCACATCTTTTATATATAAAAAGAAGATTGGAAGCAGTAAGCCCCATGAAATGGAGTACCAAAAGACAATCATGTCATACACCTATTGAAAAAAGTGTAACACAACCTGATCTATCTTTTATTAAGGTACTATTAGCAAGGTGCCTGTTTAACAACACAACACGATGTTCTAAGTTTTCATACTTTATCCCTTTAATCCAAAACCACCAACCCTTCATGTTGCAACATATAGATCTCTTCATATAGATCTTCATTCACACATAGATTTAATATCCAATTGATATATAATCTATGAATGATATTTAGTGCATCAAGAGTTAAATAGTTGTAATAGAAAGGGGAAAAGTAGTCCTTAAACTTATATAAACATGGAAAATTAAGGACTTATCCTTGAACCGATTCACTTTTCTGACTCGTATGGGACCGATTGGATCTTTTTGGGTCATTCCCAAGTGATGTATTTCTTCTCATCAGAATCATCACCCTCGTACCTTTTCTAAACCGTTTCACAGATAGTCTTTATTGACTTCTCAACGACTACAGATAAAAGGCAATGTTCGTCACATTATCCAAGATCCATTCCCTAACCACTGAATTATCTTTCTTGAACCCAACTTCAAGAGCTAGGATCCTAGCATAGTGTTCTTTGGTAATTTCCACATTGCCCTCAATGGCAGGGAGTACCTCGAGAACAACAAGATCTAGTTCATATGGTTCAATGAATATCAGTGGCTTTTGTGCCCAACGTTTGTAGTTGGAACCATTGAAAGGATCCAACATAATCACGTCGGGAATGGCTTTTGCGTTCAAGGATGAAGCAACCGCCGAAATAGAAAAACTATTTTACAATCGGTGATATTGAAAATATCTTTTTCAAATTGTTGGTAAAAACTAACAATCACCGATACAGTAAAAATTGTTTTCATATAAAAATATTTAGAAAAAATGTAATACTACAACTATTACAATACAATGGAAAAAAGGAATATATAGATATCCCAAAAACCGTAATACAACAACTATTACAAGAAATGGGAAAAGAACTTACATGGAAATATCAAAAAAAAATTACTAGATACGATTACACAAAACGTGCATCGTTGAAAAAGATATTCCGGGAGTACCGGTATCTCCAACAATCGTATCCCTCTTCTACTCTTATCTCTATGTCAAAATAATTTGACTAATCATTGAGAATGGAGAGTTCCATTTCTGAATTTCTAGAATAATATATCATTCTCTTTAGAATGATATTCTTTCTCACTAAAAGTATTTTCCTATTCTCTCTATAATAATTTTTCCATTCTCTCTAGAATTACATTTTTTCTCTTCTCTTGAAAAGCAAGTGACAAAGTCACTATTTATAGAGAAAATGATGAGACAAAGGAAAAAAACCGTCACATAAATGCCTCTTCAATGCTCCTTAATGCTAGCCGTTTTTTTTCTTTATCAAAATTTTGTAACTCCCATAACCACTAATATAAAAAAAAAACTATTAATCCTCCATCAAGAATAAGGAATTATTTGAAATTCAATAATTCCAATGGTTTTTCTTTTTCATTTTCTAGGTGAGATTTTTTAACACATATAAAGTTTACCCACTTTTCTTAAGAGAAAAAAAGAATTAATAAAATAAAACTCTTTAATTTTACTAATTCCAACAATTTCTTTCTCAAATTTTTATGTGGGACTATTAGAATACAAATATTTTTTCCCACTTCTCCCATGAACATGAAAGAATTAATAAATTAAATAATCATTCATTTAATAATTCCAACAGTATCATTTGAACCACGAGGATTATCAAGACTTTGATGCTCTTGTACTACAAATATTATCTCACCATCTAAGTATCACCATTAAAATAAGCAGCATGGGCTCTTCCAATAAAGAAAGCCCTCCAAAAATTGGCATATGCCACTTTATGCAACGAGCACACGGTATTCTTTAGTAAAAGGCGAAAGAATAGTTCGCTTTGTGCTCATTGCATGGCTGCGTGATTAACAATGAGAATTCAAGACCAATAAATATCAAGCCAAGTTAAACTAATGCCTATCTTCTGAACTATGTGGGATTACTTTATTTATATTCATCATGAGGCATTTCTGCAGTTGCAACTAATCACTACCTAAAGAGCCTCCAAGTTTTAAGGGTATGTGTCTAAGTATGAGTATGTGTGAATTAATTTGTTTGTTTCAGTGAGCATTGAGGAACTAATTTGAGTGTTTACATTTGAGTTATATTCTTTCCAAAATTTTGATATAAGCCCACAATAAAATCTAAAAGAAGCTCTCCTTTCTTCTGAGTCTCTGAAGCTCAAGAATTGTAGTTCGTTAGAATTGAATAGTTTAGACCTATGGTTAGACTTAAAGCTTTTATCTCCTTCAACTTGTTTTATATAGTTTTTTTATTTTTAGCCCTCTCTTGCTGGAGAATATTTTAACTAGCATTTGTTTGTGTATGATTAGCTAATTTTCACTTTGGCTTGCAGAACAAGTATGAATCATGTTACGTAGACCAACTAATACACAAAATATCAATTCTGCCGATTTTTGTATAACATCATTTGCTAAGTTCGGTTCATGAAAGGTTCACTTGATCATAATCTAATATGAATTATCTTAATCAAATTATATTCTAACATTACATTCTTCTCCTACCTATTAACGAGGACAATTATCTGCATAAATAATATTGAGTTTCGAATTACACAGCCTTGCTAAATAGCGGAGTTCGAGGTTGCAAAATCACCTTCTATCAGGCGGAGACACCTCAGACGGGAGTTCGTGGTTGAGTTTCTGTTTTATTTACGAATTAAATCACCTCAGACGGGTTATGCTATAATAACAATTTATTCTGCTTGAAAGAAAGGGGTGGGTGTGTTACGCAATTATGGAAAATATAAGGGGTGGATTTGTGCGTGTCATCCTTGCGCAGGGGCCATGCTAATCTTCTCTGTATCGTTCCAATTTTATCGGATGTCCCCGAAGGGACATTCTTATGTTGTAAGGCTTCCATATATGAAGTGTAAGTTTTGTTTAAATACATCCGATGTGGGAAATAACTGCTTTGTCTTTTCTTCAAAATACAACACACTAGCCTCTCTCTAATTCCCTGGTATGATCAATTTGTGTCGTATCATTTAAAGTAATACATTTTCTTCCATTTAAGGAGCGTAAGCAAAACGTATCTATGATCAAGTGCAAATAATATCTAGACACGTGAGAAGAAAAGAAATAAAATCACCATAGCTGAGTATTTTAGCTAACAAAATAGTTTGGAACAAAAAAAAAAGCTAACAAAATGAAGATTGGTAATTCGGTTTAGACATCTGATCAATATCCTTGGTCCAAATCTACTATAGTTTGGTTTATGTGATATATCTATTAAAATTGTTGATCTAACCCATGGGAGACAGCTCAGACATTGGAGTCGATAAAACAAGGAACATAATATTGTATTTTTAATTGAACACGGCTGCTTTTACTCTAGATTCCAATGATTGGATAGACTCTATGGATTGAAATTCTGTCACAACGCACACGTTGTCAAGTCAATGAAACAACAAGACTTAAATTTAACACCGGACTTCCAAAAATTTTCGATAATTACCCTCATTAAAATGACTATCACAAAGTTTAGAAGAGTAAGGGATCTGAAATGTACCTTGACCTCGTGGTAAGGTATTCATACATACTCATCGAGGAGGTATAAATGTGCAGCATCCAATAGTACGAGACAGACGTCGAGCCTCCAAACTTCGATTGGTAAAGGACAAGGAAAATCAAAGATTATTGGTAAACTGCTCCAAACAGTTCCTTTGGTAAACTGCTCCAAACAGTTCCTTTGAAACCTACCTCACCAACATGGCCCATCAAGTCAAGATATATAGGAAGTCTACTATTGTAAGACTAACTCATATTATCACAGGCAATTTACACCACACATATATCACAATATTTGTTTTTATTCTTTCATTTTACTTTGTCAACTTTCAGTTACTTTTCTTATTTGATAGATTTAGTTCAATCAAATAGGAGTCATGAGAAATAACAAGATAAGACCAAGTACATGCTTCCAACACAATTTACCGTTGGCATCTCCACACACACTGAAGAATATATATATATGCGGGTATATATATATTATGTGAAGTGTTATGTTTTAATAGGCGGATTACTTATTGACGTGGCATATACGTGGCTTAATCTCGTGCGCTTGATCTTATTACCATCCAATGGCTCTCATTCGCTCGTGGTCTTTGTCTCATATATAAGTAGGGATGGCAACGGATCGGATTATTGCAAAAAAATCCAAAACCATGTCCATATCCATTTAATTTATCAAAAACCAAACCCTAACGGATTTAACCATCGGATTTACTTTTCAAAACCATATCCGAATAATTCGGATTCGGTTTTTTAAACGGTTTTTCGGATTTTAACCATAACCCGGCTCGCGAGGCGTCCCTCTCGCAGTAAAATTCCTAACCTCGGCTCGCTCTTGTGACATGCCAAACTATAACTGTGTAAATATATTGAAAATATTGAAACAAGATCACAAATATGACAAATCTCCAATATATAAGATATTATGTTGATCTTTAATTAAATAACGTTTTTGTTACTTCTTTTGTTAATTCTAATATTTAGATTTTTTTTGAGATATGAAGATACTTTTTATCAATATTACTATTAAATATACAAAAATAAATGGTAATAAACGGGTTTTTGGTTATTCGGTTTTATTTTCATCTAAAATTTTAACCTAAAGGATTTAACCATCGGTTACATTTTTCAGAACCATAACCTAACGGTTTTATCCATGGTTGCATAATCGATTTTTAATCGGTTCAAATTTTCATCGATTTTGATTTTAAACCATAACCATTTTCATCCTTATCTATAATTGGGTTGAGACTTTTGGTAATTAAAAATAAAAAAATATAAGAAAGATGGACTTCAAAATATAAAAATACATGGATTTTAGACTTTAGTAGGTAAAATAAAACCAGATTTATATATATATATATAACGGATTTTCGGTTTTCGGATTTTTTTTATATCTAAAACCATAACCTAACGGTTTTAACCATCGGTTTCACTATTTAAAACCAAACCCTAACGGATTTAACCACGGTTACATAATCGGTTTTTATTCGGTTCGGTAATCCGTCGGTTTCGGATTAAAATCGTAACCACTGCCATCCCTATATATAAGGGAAAGAGGGTTGACCGAAGTCGTAACCCTTACTCTCTCAACTTCCGCGTTCTCTCTCGCCTCTCTCATACACTAACCCTAGTTTTGTAGAAGATCAAACTCTGATTCTTCTTGTAATCGATTAGATAGCTTCTTGATTGTAATATCTCGTGTAATTTGTGATAATCATCTTGATTAATCACTAGATAGCCTTATTCATCTGTTTAGGGTTCGAGAGTTAGATTAGAAGTGGTATTCATTCGATTGTGTGGTTTGTATTGTAAGGTGAACTGAAATATTGTAGCTCTTGTGATTTCTAGTAGTCGAGCACCTCTCATCGGAGCTCAACGTGGATGTAGGTCTGATTTGGACTGAACCACGATAAAATCTGTGTTCTTACTTTCTCGCTTTAATTTCTTGTGTTTGTGGTTATTGAGTGGTGTGATTTGAAGATAATCTTGATAGAAAATTACAACAGTGGTATCAGAGCTTGAGTATTAATCTTGGGCTATCAGATTAAGGTTTTCAAATCGGTGTTCTTGAAAAATTAGGGTTTCGCCTAATTTCATCTCGTGGGTTTTATTTCGATTTCTCTCCGTTCTTGTTTCAATCATACGATGACTACCTCTACACGAATCGATATGTCCGTGTTCGATGGTAAGATGGATTTCGGTGTTTGGCAGAAAAAGATGAGGGTTCTACTCTCTCATCATAAAGTGGGAAGTGCTCTTATTGAGGACATTAAAGAGTGGCGTGAAGGAGAACTTGACAAAGAAGCACAAATCAAAGAAGAAGCATATAATATTCTCTTCTTGAATCTTTCTGATCTGTCATTCGACAAGTTGATGGTGCTGATACAACTCTTGAGTTGTGGGGTAAACTCGAAACTCTCTATGCCTCTAAATCTGTTCCTAATCTTGCTTTCTTGAAAGGTTCTTTGTTTAATTATAAAATGGATGTTTCTAAATCTATTGATGAGAATTTAGATGAATTTACTAAGATGTCCCTTGTTCTGAAAGGAACCACTATGGCCTTAGATGACACTAGTAAATGTATGATTCTTTTGAATGCTATACCTGAATCTTTTCAAGTTGTGAAAGATGTGTTTTAATATGCTAGTACTGTCCCTACTTATGATCAAGTTGTTACTGCACTTAAGACCCGAGAAAATGAATTAAAGTCCCTTAAAAGAACTGGTATTAACATGTATGTTAACCCTAGAACAGATACTACTCAATCACTTGACTTAGCTAAGAATAAGAAAGGTAAGAAAACCACTAGTTCTAAGAATAAAGAAACTAGGAAGTGTTTTCATTGTGGGAAAGCTGGACATTTAAAGAAAAATTGCTATAAGTTGAAAAACAAGTTGAACAATAATGAATCTAATATTGCTAGTATGCCTAAGACTACTGATGATGTATTTGAAGTCCTGAATGTGAGCAATTTGTCTGAGCATGCTAGTTGGATACTTGATTCTGGTTGTACCTTTCACATGTGTCCCATACTTGAACTATTTCATGACTTGTCTTATGTGAACAATGAAACTGTATATATGGGGAATAACAACACTTGTGAGGTTAAAGGTATTGGGAAGATTAAATTGAGAATGGGTTCTGGGAAATGTATTGAATTAACTAATGTTAGATATATTCCTGATTTGAAAAGAAATTTAATTTCTTTGGGTGCTTTAGATGATCTTGGTTGTGTTTCCAATGTGTCTAAAGGTGTTATTCATGTTTATAAGAATGGTAAATTGCTTTTATCTAGTGTTAAACATGCTGGCCTATATGTCCTTGATGGTACTCATATAGTTGGTTCTGTGAATTCTGTTACTAATGCTTCATCTCAGGAAATCACTGAAAAGTGGCACTTAAGGCTTGGGCATATGAGTCAACAAGGACTCAGTGTCCTTAGCAAACAAGGTATGCTTGGAAAATATACAGTTGGGGACCTCCCCTTCTGTGAGACTTGTGTGTTGGGTAAACAACATAGGGTAAGTTTCAAGCCTGGAACTCATAATTCCAAGGCTTGTCTTGAATATGTTCATGCAGACCTTTGGGGTCCTGAGAGGTATGATGCTCATGGTAATTTCAAATATTTCCTTTCTTTAGTTGATGATTTTAGTAGAAGGGTCTGGACCTTTTTACTTAAAACTAAAGATGAAACTTTTCAAAAAATCAAAGAATGGAAGTGTTTGGAAGAAAATCAAACTGGTTTAACTTTAAAAGTTTTGAGAACTGATAATGGTCTTGAGTTTTGTAACACTGAGTTTGATTTATATTGTAAGACTAATGGAATTTTGAGACACAGGACAGTTAGGCATACACCACAACAAAATGGTGTAGCTGAGAGGATGAACAGGACTCTTCTTGAAAAAGTCAGATGTATGCTTTTCACTTCAGGCCTACCCAAAGAATTTTGGGGAGAAGCTCTTTATACAGCCACATATCTTGTTAATAGGAGTCCAAACAGATCAATAGGCCTTAAGACTCCTATGGAAATTTGGAAGGGGCAGAAACCAAACTTGTCTTTTCTTAAACCCTTTGGGTGTGCAGCCTATGCACACACAAAAGGAGGGTAAGTTAGATCCTAGGTCTATCAAATGCATAATGTTGGGTTATCAAAACCAACATGGTGTAAAGGGTTATAGACTGTGGGAAAAAGATAGTAGGGGTTTCAAAGTTATTGTTAGTAGAGATGTAATCTTTGATGAACTAACATTTCCTTTCAAAAATAGTACAGGTACAGGTGATGATGCTTTGCCTGAACCTGCACAACCTCAACAGGTGGTGGGAATTGAGAAAGAGGTGGAGCCTGAGTCTTCCAGTCCAGTTGATGATCATGGAGATGAACCAAGCCCTCCCCATGATGAAGCTGAAGCTACTGAGGACAATGAGGGTGAGGAACATCCTCCTGAGTCTTCAACAGGGCAACTTCAGAACTATCAACTCACCAGAGATAGGACTAGAAGGGAAACCAGAGTTCCTTCAAGATACTCATATGCAGATCTAGTATATACAGCTTTGAATGCTTCAATTGAGGTCACAAACTCTGAACCAACATCCTACATGGATGCTATGGAGGCAGAGGATAGCATAAAGTGGGAAAAAGCTATGAAGGAAGAGATTAAATCATTACATGATAATAATACATGGATTCTCACTGAACTACCCCATAAACAAAAGGTGGTGGAGTGTAGGTGGTTGTTTAAGCTCAAAGAGGGCATCTCTGAGACTGACCCTCCAAGGTATAAAGTTAGGTTGGTGGCAAAAGGCTATACTCAAAGGGAAGGTATTGATTTCAATGAAATTTTCTCTCCTGTGGTTAAGTTTAAGACTATTAGGGCTATGTTAGATTTTGCTGCTTGTTATAACCTAGAAATTGAGCAATTAGATGTTAAGACTGCCTTTTTGCATGGTGACCTAGATGAAACAATTTTCATGAGACAACCTGAGGGTTTTATTGACCCTAAATTGCCTGATCATGTATGCTTACTGAAAAAATCTCTTTATGGCTTAAAACAGTCCCCTAGACAATGGTATAAAGAAGTTTGATTCTTTTATGCTTAAATGTGACTATGTGAGATCTGATTATGATGCTTGCTTGTATCTATCTGTTAAAACTGATCATCATGTATATGTTTTACTCTATGTTGATGATATGCTCATTATTTCTAAGTCCCTTAAGTACATATCTGAGTTAAAGAGGAAACTTAGTAAGGAATTTGATATGAAAGACCTTGGAAATGCTAAGAAAATCTTAGGGATGATGATTGATAGAGATAGAGATAAATGCATGATTAAGCTTCACCAGGAACCTTATTTGAGAAAAGTAATTTCAAAATTTGGTAGCTTGAATTGCAAAACTGTTATGACTCCTTTGGCTGGTCATTTTGTTTTATCTAAACATTTGTGCCCCAAGTCTCAGTCTGATATTATTAAGATGGATACTGTCCCATATGCTAATGTTATAGGGTCCCTCATGTATGCTATGATTAGTACTAGACCAGATTTGTCCTTTGCTATATCTCTTTTGAGCAGGTACATGTCAAATCCTGGTTGGGATCATTGGTGTGCTTTAAAACATGTTCTTGCATATGTTGGAAGTACTTTGGGTGTTGGACTGTGTTATGGAAACCATAATATACCTTTTGAGTTAGTTGGATATGTAGATTCAGATTTTGCTGGAGATAGAGACTCAAGAAAGTCTACTACCTCTTACTGCTTCACTCTTGGAGGTAATTGTATTTCTTGGAAGTCTCAACTTCAACCCTTAGTGGCTTTGTCTACTACTGAGGCTGAATATGTGGCTATAACTGATGTTTCTAAAGAAGCAATTTGGCTTCAAAATCTGTTATCTGAGGCTTGTATAGTGAAAGGAAAAGCTACTATATTCTCTGGCAGTCAAAGTGCAATTCAACTGAGTAAAAACCCAGTATATCATGAAAGGACCAAACATATTGATGTTAAGTATCATTATATAAGAGATATACTGGCTAGTGGTGAAGTTAAGTTGTTAAAGGTTGCTACTGAGGATAATCCTGCTGATTTTGGTACTAAAATTGTTACTAATGTCAAGTTCAAGCATTGCTTGGATTTGCTTTCTATTGGTTGAAATTTTGCAGGTGTTTTGGGCTGAGATGATGATGGAGATGGCTTAGGCTGGCTAGAAATCTTTGAGGTGCAGTTTCAGGTGGAGGTGGAGGTTTAACACTTCAAGGTGGAGATTGAAGAATATATATATATGCGGGTATATATATATTATGTGAAGTGTTATGTTTTAATAGGCTGATTACTTATTGACGTGGCATATACGTGGCTTAATCTCGTGCGCTTGATCTTATTACCATCCAATGGCTCTCATTCGCTCGTGGTCTTTGTCTCATATATAAGGGAAAGAGGGTTGACCGAAGTCATAACCCTTACTCTCTCAACTTCCGCGTTCTCTCTCGCTTCTCTCATACACTAACCCTAGTTTTGTAGAAGATCAAACTCTGATTCTTCTTGTAATCGATTAGATAGCTTCTTGATTGTAATATCTCGTGTAATTTGTGATAATCATCTTGATTAATCACTAGATAGCCTTATTCATCTGTTTAGGGTTCGAGAGTTAGATTAGAAGTGGTATTCATTCGATTGTGTGGTTTGTATTGTAAGGTGAACTGAAATATTGTAGCTCTTGTGATTTCTAGTAGCCGAGCACCTCTCATCGGAGCTCAACGTGGATGTAGGTCTGATTTGGACTGAACCACGATAAAATCTGTGTTCTTACTTTCTCGCTTTAATTTCTTGTGTTTGTGGTTATTGAGTGGTGTGATTTGAAGATAATCTTGATAGAAAATTACAACACACACAATTGTGTGTGAATCAAAATCTGTATTTGACTAAAAAACATCAAAAATTTGTAAAACCAGACATTCATCACCCAAGTTTCTCCACTTATTCTCTCATTCTTCTTTGGTCAAATAGGTTTTACCAGAACGTTGATTGAGTTGACAATAGAACGTTGATTGAGTTTTTTTTTTGTTCTAAACGCTTATATCGTTGATTGAGTTGACAATAACTTGATTGAAACGTTTATCTAATTGTAAAAACTGTAATATGTTCACTTTGTTAATAAACATTTGAAATTGAATAATAAATTGAATCATGAAATTTTGAAGAATATAATAAAATAAATAACATGCATTTTTTATATGTTTATATATATATATTAAAGGCTAAAGAAAAAAAAAAGAAAACGTGATTGTTGACTTGAAGGGAGAGATAGTGCGAACGTGAGACTTGTGAAATCAGACAACTTGAAAACTTAAGGAAGGATCGAATGTGTATGTGGATGTACTCAAGACAACCTCGTGATAAGGTTTCAGGATGAGTTGTTAGATACACCGTATATAGATGTGTGAGATGTTTCACGTGTAGATTTAGGAACTTGATAAAATATGCAAATCTCTATTTTGTCGATGATTTCTCTAGCGGTTGTGAAAATTCATAGGATCAAACCATTTGTAAATTCAATGTCTCTTTAATTTGTGTGGGAAGAGTGACAGGATAGATAGATTAAGACTTATGAAATTAGTCAACTTGGAAAATTCGGGAGCGGTCAAAAGTGTACATCGATGTACTCAAGGCCTACCTCATAATAGGGTTTTGGGATGAGTTTTAGAAACACTTTAGATAGGTGGGTGAGATATTTAATATATATATATATATATATATATATATATATATATATATATATATATATATATATATATATTAAAATGAAGAAATTACACTCATGAATAGGTAAGTCTCCATTTAGCATGAAAGAGTTGGTGGCGTAATTGGTTAGCGCATAGGTCTTTTAACTTTTGAGTAATCATGTGGTCAAATGTTTGAGTCTCTTTCACCCTAATTATTTTTGTTGATAGGTTATCTAGTGTTGGGAGTGATTATGGGATTGAAGCATCTTTGAATTAAAATGACTCTGTAATTTGTGCAGTATAAGTTACGAGAGTAATATTGAAAGCGTTATGGCATGTGCTTGAAAAAATAATGAAGGGATGGATTTACTCAAGGCAATATCGTGATAGGTTTGTGGGATGTGTTGTTAGATACACTTTGGATATATGGATCATATGATTAATTTATAGACAAACAAACAAGGATGTCCTAATATTCATTTAGTATCTAAGGGGTGGTGGCGCAGTTGGCTAGCGCGTAGGTCTCATAGCTTCTGAGTAATCCTGAGGTCGAGAGTTTGAGCCTCTCTCACCCCATTTTTGTTAATGTTTACTCTAATGGTTGTGAACAATATCGGATGTACTCGAGTCAACCATGTGATAGGATTTTGGGATGATTTGTTAGAGACACTTTGGGTAGAGTAAATTGAATGGATCATAGCTTCTGAATAATCCTAAGGTTGAGAGGATGAGTCATGTGAAATACGATGTCTTAAAAAACCCAGTGAGGGGTCGAAAGTGTGCATAGATGTACTCAAGGTAGACTTGTTATTAACCGACCAAATTAGATCATCGGTTAACTTATTAGGAAGACTTGTTATTGACCGACCACATTAGATCCTCGGTTAACTTATTTAACTGGGTCTTGATTGTTCCCAAGATAAGTTGTAATAAACTAAGGGGCCTTCAGCCTGGAAAGAGGATCACAAAACAAGTATTCAATCAGTAAATCTCCCTTACGACTTGAGTAATTTCTCTCAAGCCATATGTAAGAACATCAACCATATTTAGCTACCAAGGAAATGATCTCAGAATATCTAAAGGGATAACTAAAATAATGAACTCAATGGAATCGCAAACCAACCATAGTTATCCACCACAACCAGAATCTTAAAGGTTTGGGAGATATAGTCGACTACGCAATCTAATGGATTTCAAATCAGGCATATATATCTACGAGGGGAGAATATTATAAATAGGAAGGTAATTACATAACTCTATTCTATAATTATCACGTTAAAACTCATAATTAAGGTACGTCTTTTTACACATAAAACACCCTCACTTCAATTCTACTTCCCTCAGAGACTAAGGCCAAAGAGGTTAATCTCTCCTGTTAGTATTATCTTGATCTAGGAGCTCCATCGGGAGACTTATTCCTTTTGGTGATCTATATCATTGTTTGTTGTATGATATCATTCCCAAGGACCAAATAACATTATCGAACAAGTAGATCAAGATACCGATGGTAGGCTTGTTTGAACAATCTGCTCGGTAAATCTTATTGTGAGTGTTATGAGAAATGCTTTAAGGAGAGGATACATCAACTGAAGGAAATTGGAAAGTGTTATGAGAAACAACATCAAGTGATCCATAAAAGTAATATTGAAAGTACATTGGGAGTTGTTTAGTTCTAGTAGGTCTAGAAGGACTGGTAGGTTGAGAAGTAGAGGAGGGAGAACTAGAAGAAGAATCTGTGGATGGGGAAGAAAAGGGAGTTAAGTGCGATCTGAAGAAGAAGAAGGAGGAGAAGCGGTAGAAGAATCTGAAGAAGAAGGAAAAATAGGAACAAATCCAACAGAATAGGAAAAGTAAGGAAGGAAAATAATTATGTGAAGATCAGAAGGAGGATAAAGATAAGCAAATGAAATGTATTCTCTTAGAAAACATAATTTCTAGAGACAAAAACTTTATAAGATGTGAGATCAGGGAGTTTATATCCTTCAGGGTTTGTACTTCCTACTATTGTAGAGTTAATCTCTCTTTATGAGGGTTCCATATGGGTGGAATAGTTAAAGTTACGGAAGCTGAGTATCACGATCAACTCGCGAGAAGTCTTAACCAAGATCTAAGTGGCGTGCAATGATCGAGGACCCGAAGTAAGTTAAATCAAAGACAAAAAGACCGTCCTAAGTCGGAAGCCACTTTTTAAAGTTAGAAATACATATCGAGAATCAAATGTTTGTGCAAATTGGTTAGACAGAAAAGGGACGTCCCAATATTTTTAGAGAGGGGTCTTTCACGAAGAATTGAAGGGGGTGAGGCGTCTTTTGCTTCAAAATAAGAGCGGAGGGGTGTCTTCTAGTCATTTATGGTAACCCATTTGAGGAGAACTACGTATCCACCGTTTTTGGACCTCCCATGTATTAAAACAACACAACAAACCGTTGTAGTAACTGGTATATTAATTTAGGTAAAAACAATTTTATATTTTGCTTAAGAAAAAAACAAGTACTTTACTTCAGGATTGATCCTAATTTATTTTTTTAGTATTTTAAACTAAATCTTTTATTAAGATAGGACCTCAATTCTCAAGCCGCTAGGAGAACTAAGGCTCTAGACAATTGTACTAATCTCAAATTGAACTAACACTCTAGACAATTAAGCTAACCTCAAATCGGTTAAAACAATAAAATGTTGTATATAGATTATGACATGTATTAGCATTACATCAATTTAAATGAATCATAATAACAACGTTAATATTAAGTAAATAGGTAATACATTAGAATTTACAGAATTACCCGCTCAGATAATTTATAGGCTATTCGAGCGCAACAAAAAGCAAAGGCTTCTCCAGCATGTACACAATGCCTTGACAATCTCTATTCAACCCTATCCCTTTTTGCTCTTCTCAAAACCCTCAACACTCTATGAATAGTTCCAAATTTATACTATTCCTTGCGTAAGGCCATGCTAATTTTCTCTGAATAGTTCCAAATTTATCGGATGTTCCCGAAGGGACAATCTTATATATATTGTGGGGCTTCCATATATGAAGTGTAATTTTTGTTTAAACATATCCGATGTTGAAAACATTGCTTTGTCTCTTCTACTTAAGGAGCGTAATCCAAAATGCACCTATACTTAAGTTCAAGATAATATATAGACACGCGACAAGAATAGCAATAAAATCACCATAGAAAACACTAAGGATTTTAGCTAGCCAAATAAATATCCTTAATTTGTTTTTACGCATCTGATCAATGTCTTTAGTCTTTTTTTTTTGTTCCAAAATGTCTTTAGCGCCTACTTAAGTTTGGTATATGTGCCATATGTAATTTAATTGTTAATCCTAACCCATGGGAAGACAACTCAGACAATCGAGTCGCTCAATCTTCTTAGAAAAACAAGGAACACAGAGTTATCGGATTTGAATTAAACAAGGTTGTATTAAGTTTAACACGAGACTTGCATAAATCTTCGAAATGACTATCACACGGTTTTTAGGAGTAAGGGATAGACACTTCCCTTGACACTTAATCTGGTATCAACATTAAAATAAGCAGCGTGTAAAGTTTATTACTAAATTTGTTTGGGGTCTTCCAATAAAGAAAGAAGCCCTCCAAAAATTGATGTATGCCACTATATGCAACGAGCACACGGTATTCTTTAGTAAAAGGCGAAAGAATAGTTCGCTTTGTGCTCATTGCATGGCTTCATGATTAACAATGAGAATTCAAGATTAATAAATATCAAGCCAAGTTAAACTAATGCCTATCTTCTGAATGATGTGGGATTACTTTCTTTATATTCATCATGAGGCATTTCTGCATTTGCAACTAATCACTACCTACGGTTTACCCGACCCAAAAAAAAAACTAATCACTACCTAAAGAGCCTCCAAGTTTTAAGGGTATGTGTTTAGGTATATGTATGTGTAAATTAATTTGTTTGTTTTGGTGAACATTGAGGACTAATTTTAGTATTTACATTGGAAATATATTCTTTCCAAAATTTTGATATAAAGCCCACAATAAAATCTCTGAAGCTCAAGAATTGTAGTTGGTTAGAATTGAAGACTAGTTTAGACTTTAAGCTTTTATCTCCTTCAACTTGTTTTATATAGCTTTTTTTTTATTTAGTCAGAAGAAGTTCCATCATAGATTCTCCAAAAATTGTTTTATATAGCTAAAAATTTAGATTTTGTAAGCTTTTTTAGCCTTATGTAGTTCCTGCCTTGGCTGAAGCTGGTTTGGGCTTTGGTTTCGTATGAGAGCGCAAGTAAAAGAGGCTTCTCTAGAATATGCAACACCAATACTAGGTAATCTATGTTCTTGAACTAGAACTTCCTTTTTAGTTGGTTTATTAACACAAGTTGCACTCGAGGCTTTAGCACCTAATCCGAGTGATTTAGATCTTTTCGTTACTTCAATTGAAAAGGCTATGCCTTGATGTGCCTTTCCTAGACCTCCACCTTCTGTAATTCCAATCTTAGCCATCATTTTCGACCCAAAACCTGTAGTACGTATATCAAATAAAGAACCCTAATTTATTGCATTTTTTTTTATGTCAACTATAGTCTTGTATAATTTGCTAGGTTTGACTTCAACTGTTTCTGAATATAAAATACCACTTGACACAATATGAAATTATAATATCTTTACACATCTCAATACTAATTATACAAGCTCATTAACGTGGAAAATTCTGCAAATGCTTTCTCTTGCTGGAAAATATTTTAAGTAGA
Organism: Nemophila menziesii; assembly: GCA_029959085.1. Classification (NCBI taxonomy): domain Eukaryota; kingdom Viridiplantae; phylum Streptophyta; class Magnoliopsida; order Boraginales; family Hydrophyllaceae; genus Nemophila; species Nemophila menziesii. The sequence continues at coordinate 139,385,210 of JARWIR010000001.1, read as the reverse complement.
GCATTTGTTTGTGTATGATTCGCTAATTTTCACTTTGGCTTGCAGAACAAGTATGAATCATGTTCCGGAGACTAACTAATACACAAAAAATCAATACTACATAAAAATGGAAAGTTTAGCAGAAAGAAAGAAGTGGGTGTGTTAAGCAATCATGGAAAATATAAGGGGTGGATTGAAGAAGAAGAATGGGTCATAAAAAAATTTGGACCATTTCTCGATTTGTGCGTGTCATCCTTGCGCAGGGGCCATGCTAATCTTCTCTGTATCGTTCCAATTTTATCGGATGTCCCCGAAGGGACATTCTTATGTTGTAAGACTTCCATATATAAAGTGTAATATTTGATGAAGAATATCCGATGTGGGAATATTTGCTTTGTTTTTCTTCAATATACAACACACTAGCCTCTCTATAATGCCCTGGTATGATCAATTTGTGTCGTATCATCTAAAGTGATACATTTTCTTCCATTTAAGGAGCGTAAGCCGAAACACATCTATGATCAAGTGTAAGGTAATATCTAGACACGTGACAAGAAAAGAAATAAAACCACCATAGGTGAAACCGAGTATTTTAGCTCACAAAATGAAGATTGGTAATTTGGTTTAGGCATCTGACCAATATCCTTAGAACACATCTAATACAGTTTGGTTTATGTGATATATATATATATATATATATATTAATCGTTGATCTATCCCACAGGAGACAACTCAGGCTATTGAGTCGCTAAACGAGGAACACACAGTTGTTTTTTTAATTGAACAAGGCTGCTTTTTACTCTGGTTTCCGATGATTGGATGCTCTATGGATTAAAATCTTGCACGTTGTCAAGTCAATGAAGCAACAAGCTAAATACAACAACTTGAATTTAACACGGGACTTGCGTAGATCTTCAACGATTACCCTCAGTGAAATGACTATCACAATGTTTAGAGGAGTAAGAGATCTGATAGGGAAAAATGTACCCTGACCTCGTGGTAAGGTATTCATATGTATTCATCCAAAGGGTATAAAGGTATAATGCGCAATATCCATAAGTACGAGATAGACATCAAGCCTCCAAACTTCGATTGGAAAAAGACAAGGAAAATCAAAGATTATTGGTAAACTGCTCCAAATGGTTCCTTGGAAATCTACCTCATAACATAGCCCATCAAGTCAAGATATATAGGAAGTTTTTTTTTTTTTTTTTGTTACAAGGAGATCCCTACGGATCGTGAAATTCTAATCTAGAACATCATCTAATAAACCAGGATCATAGACCACACGAGGCATCTTCCATCCCATTCGATCTCTCGTAAGCGTTTTCCAGATTCCCATAGGAGGGTCTCTATGAACAATGTGAGCCGTATCTTGTGATAATCCAAACCGAGCCATCCAATCCGCACACGTATTAGCTTCCCGATAAATGCACTTAAGTACGAAGTCTTGATTCCGTGCTAGGATATCCTTAATAAGATCAATAGTTCCTGCAGCAGGACCTCTACCCCGTCCCATACGTTGAATCACCTCCACCACCTCCCACGAATCTACCTCAATAGTAGCCTTTATTGCGCACATTACCTCAAGCATTCGAAGCCCCTCATATAGGGCTATAATCTCGGCCATCACAGAAGAATCGCAAGCAATCTTTACCGAGAAACCCTTAACCCAATTACCCTCGCTGTCCCTAATAACACCACCGCATCCACCCTCTTTTCTCCACCGATTCCAACTCCCATCCGTGTTCACTTTGATCCCATCTTCTGGCTTGCACCATCCAACAAGGTGAATTCTACTTCTACTGATCATTACTTTTTCCTGATTGCTCCTCCAGGCTTTTGTGAAATTAGTAGCCAAATAATGTGCCTTGCGCAATATAACCTTAGCCGGTGGGAAAACACTGTCATTAAACACCACATCATTCCTTTCTCTCCAAACAACTTCCAGTAACGCACCAAAAAATACATTCCATAATACACCCGCGAAGATGCCCTTATAGGATAATTGTTTGGTCCACCACAACTTGTCTCTATGGTTCAAGACCTCAGGCTGAATAATCTCGTCGTTCTCCAGCTGAACCGAGCTCGAGTCACCTACTGTCTGGCCATTAACAGCTCGCACAACCAGGGGCTGATTTGAGCTGTCACGATAATTCCTCACTTGACGCTGCTGATCAGGTACCACGACTGTCCGGTCCTCTTCTTCTCGCTGTCCAGGAGCATGTTTCTGCATTGTACCTGTTCTCCCAATTGCAGGGACCTGCACATGCAAATAACTTAAGTCTACACCAGAGGTTAGAAATCTACCTGAACTCGCCGATTCTAGTGGCCCCATATCTGCAGCATTCCCGTTCAAAGCCTCCACTCTAATCAGGCGCCACACTTCACGGATTATAGGGCAGTCCCGAAACAAATGGACAGCCGTCTCAACCGCCCCGCCACAACACGGACACCAAGGCAGAACGTCCATCCCTCGGAGAACAAGATTATCCCGAGTGGCTAACCTATTTTGTACTGCTCGCCAGAGAAGAACTCTTGTCCTTTGAGGGCACTTGACCTTCCATAGATTATCCCAATCAACCTCACCATGAACTCTACTAACATCGTACTCCCAAATTGCTGATCGAACAGAATATTCGCCTCCAATCTCATGCAACCAAGATAGAGAATCCACCCCTTCTTCAATTCTCATTCCCATCACCTCAAGTAACTTTGACGGAGGAAGCCATTGTTCGAACTTATTCCACTCCCAAAGACCCTCACTATTCACATAATCCCGCACCTTTTTTGCTTTTTCATTCTCACTAATTTGACCTACCACCCAATCTATCAGAGGACTTTCACCAACCCATAAGTCCAACCAAAACGAAATTAATTCTCCATTACGTAATAACCATCGGGATCCCCGTCTAACCACGGCAATTCCTTCCGCGATGGTTTTACACATTTTCGAATCATAAGGTCTAATATCATAATGGAATATATTAGACTTGAAATACCTTTGCCGCATTACTGTAGGCCAAATGGACACCTCGTCATGAACTAATTTCCAGCCCAACTTTCCCAAGAACGCCCTATTCATGTCTTCGGCTAATCTAAATCCAAGTCCACCCACACTCTTCGGTCTACACACATCTTGCCATGCAACCCAATTAATTCGTCTCTCTCCGTCTGAATTACCCCATATAAAATCTCTGCGTATCTTATCGATCTCCAAGCAAACGTACTTCGGCAACCTCTCCACTTGCATGATATACATAGGGGCGGCGCTCAATACGGACTGAGCTAGTGTTATTCGACCAGCTAGGGATAGTGACCCCCTCTTCCAATTTGACAGCTTACTACGCAACTTATTCAGGAACTCACCATAGAAACCCCTAGGTCTTCTTCCAGACAGAATGGGGACACCAAGATATTTCCCAAGTCCATCACCCCTCTTATATCCACTTCGATGCTCAATCTCCGAGGCCAACCCTTCATCAATATTTTTGGAAAAATATATAATTGACTTGTCCTTACTAATTGACTGTCCCGCATCTTTACAGAAAGTGTTGAGAGCTTCCTGCACAATATCAAAATTATGAATAGACGCTTCTGCAAATAACACAAGATCATCAGCAAAGAATATATGAGATAAAGGAGACCCCCCTGGTGAAAGGCGAATCGGTTTCCATGCCCCTTCCCTGACGAGCTTTTGAATAAGCAATGAAAGACGCTCCATGCAAATGACAAAGAGGTATGGCGAAATGGGATCGCCTTGACGGATTCCTCTTTTAGGCTTAAACGAAGGTAGTGGGGACCCCTTCCAAAGCACGCTTACTTCATTATCCTCCATCCCTGCTATAATAAGCGCAATCCACTTAGGAGGTACTCCCAAGGATTCAAGCGAATCCCTAATAAAATCCCAACGAACTCTATCATAGGCCTTAGCTAAATCCACTTTTACCGCCATATAGCTCTTCTTCCCCTTAGTATGCCTCAATACAAAGTCCACCTCACTAACTAAAACAATATTATCAATTGTAGAACGTTTCGGTAGAAAGCTACTCTGATAAGGGCCAATATAATCGGATAATAACGGTCTCAATCGATTAACTAGCACCTTCATGCATAATTTATAGCTCACATTAATAAGGCTAATCGGTCTAAACTGGGTAATAAACTCAGGATCATCCCCTTTAGGTATGAGATGAATCAAGGTACCAAGCATTTCCTTCGGGAATTTACCTTTTCCAAGAACGTCTCTAATCATATGACATACCGTAGGACCCACAATTCCCCAACACTTTTGATAAAAGCCCGCGGTCATCCCATCCGGACCTGGTGCTTTGTGAGGTGACATTTGAAAAACAGCAATACGAACTTCTTCATCCGAAATATCCTCGGTTAAAGAATCTATACCACCAAGCGGAAACGGTGGAAGATTGGGCAAATCAAACAAGGCCGAATTATCTTCATCCAAGGTAAATAAATCTTCAAAAAATTTACCCACCCACGTCTTCTCCAACTCCTCATTATCAAACCATCTATTTCTCACATTGGTTTGAAAGATCGCGAATGGATTGGATATATAGGAAGTTTACTATTATAAGACTAACTCATATTATCTCAGGCAATTTACACCCATATTTCACAATATTTTTTTTATTCTTTCATTTTACTTTGTCAAATTTCAGTTACTTTTCTTATTTTCTTATTTGATTGATTTAGTTCAATCAAATTGACGTCATGAGAAATAAAAAAATAAGACCAAGTACATGCTTCCAACACAATTTACCGTTTGCATCTCCACACACAAAATTGTGTGTGAATCAAAATTTGTATTTGACTAAAAAAAATCTAACAATTTGTAAAACCAAACATTCATCACCCAAGTTTCTTAACTTATTTTCTCATTCTTCTTTGGTCAAATAGATTTTACCTAAGCGTTGATTGAGTTGACAATAACTTGATTGAAACTTATATTTAACTATAAAAATTGTATCTCTACTCTATTAATAATCATTTGAAATTGAATAAGAAATCGACTCATGAAATTTTGAAGAATATAATATAATAAATAATATGTTTATATATATCAAAAGTTCAAGGGAAAAAAAAATAAAAAAATTAATTGTTAACTTGAAAGGAGCGATAGTGCGAGCGCGAGACTTGTGAAATCAGACAACTTAAAAACTTAGGGAAGGATCGAATGTGAATGTGTATGTGGATGTACTCAAGACAACCCCGTGATAAGGTTTCAGGACGAGTTGTTAGATACACTTTATATTGATGGGTGAGATGTTTCACGTATAGATTTAGGAACTTGATAAAATAAGCAAATCTCTATTTTGTTGATGATTTCTCTATTGGTTGTGATAAATCATGGGATCAAACCATATCTAAATTCAATGACTCTTTAATTTGTGTGGGAGGAGTAACGCGATAGATAGAGTAAGACTTATGAAATTAGTCAACTTGGAAAATTGGGGAAGATCAAAAGTGTACGTGGATGTACTCATGACCTACCTCATGATAAGGGTTTGGGATGAGTTGTTAGGAACACGTTAAATAGGTGGGTGAGATGTTTATATATATAAATATATATATATGAACATGGAGAATTTACACTCATGAAGAGGCAAGTTTCCATTTAGCATGAAAGAGCTGGTGGCGTAGTTGATTCGCGCCTAGGTCTTTTAACTTTTGAGTAATAATGTGGTCAAAAGTTTGAGTATCTTCCCCCCCCCCCCCCCCCCCCCACCCCCAATTATTTTTTTTGATATGTTATCTAGTGATTGGAAGTGATTATGGAATTGAAGCGTCTTTGAATTAAAATGACCTGTAATTTGTGCAGTATAAGTGACGAGAGTAATAGTGAAAGCGTTAAGACGTATGCTTGAATAACTAATGAAGAGTCAAAAGTTTACATGTATTTATTTACTCAAGGCCATATCGTGATAGGGTTGTGGGATGCGTTGTTAGATCCACTGTGGATATATGGATCATATGATTAATTTATAGACATACAAACAAGGACATCATAATATTCATTAAGTATATAAGGGGTGGTGGCGCAGTTGGCTAGCGCGTAGGTCTCATAGCTTCTGAGTAATCCTGAGGTCGAGAGTTCGAGCCTCTCTCACCCCAATTTTTTTGATGTTAGCTCGTGATAGGAGTTTGGGATAACTACAGAGGAAAGGATCTCAGAATATCTAAAGGGATAACTAAAATAAAGTCAAATCAACCATAGTTATCCATTACAACCTGAATCTTAGAGGATTGGGAGATATAGTTGATTACGCATTCTAATGGATTTCAAATCAGTCATATATATCCACGAGGCGAAAATATAATAAAATAAGGAGGAAATTACATAACTCCATCCTATAATTATCCCCTTAAAACTCATAAATAAGGTACGTTTCTTTACACATAAAACACCCTTACTTCTATTCTACTTCCCTCAGAGACTAAAGATGAAGAGTTTAATCTCTCTGGTTAGTATTATCTTGATCTAGGAGCTCCATCGGGAGACCTATTCCTATTGGGAGATATAGTCGAAACACCCTTACTTCTATTCTACTTCCCTCAGAGACTAAAGATGAAGAGTTTAATCTCTCTGGTTAGTATTATCTTGATCTAGGAGCTCCATCGGGAGACCTATTCCTATTGGGAGATATAGTCGATTATGCAGTCTAATGGATTTCAAATCAGTCGTATATATCCACGAGGGGAAAATATCATAAAATAAGTAGGTAATTACATAACTTTATCCTATAATTACCCTTAAAACTCATAAATAAGGTATGTTTTTCTTTACACATAAAACACCCTTACTTTTATTCAACTTCCCTAAGAGACTAAGGCCGAAAAGGTTAATATCTCCTGTTAGTATTATCTTGATCTAGGAGCTCCATCGGGAGACCTATTCCTATTGGTGATCTATATCATTTTTTTTGTATGATATCATTCCCAAGGACCAAATAACATTATCGAACAAGTAGATCAAGACATCAACTGTGGCTTGGTTGAGCAATCTGCTCGGTAAATCTTATTGTGGGTGTTATGAGAAATTCTTTAAGGAGAGGATACATCAACTAAAGTGGGAAGAGGACAGGAAGGAGCTGCTGCTGTTGAACCGAAAGTAGGAGCGATCACGAACTACAGGGGTGGCTGTTATCTCGGTGCATGCCGGGTCCACTGCTGGTAATCAAGCAACTGTCATAAGAGGCGATACAAGGGTTGTCATTCCTGCTTCAGTCACGGTAAAGTCATGGACGGAGGGCCACCTTCGCTCCAAAGCTCGAATTGGGGGCCTAGATTGGTCATATCTGTTCATATCCGCGCTTTGGCTTATATCGGTAAAGCGTAATTCTTTGTTATTTAATGAATCCGCAAATGTACCTCATATGTTAGAACTCAAGAGGGAAATCTTCTCACTTGCAAGAAACTTTGTTCTAGCATGGGGGAAGCGCTTTGATGGGGGTATAATAAAGGCAGCGATAATATAATGGTTAAGTGGGTAAAGCCTATTATTGGCTTGAAACTGAATGTCGATGGTAGTTTCTTTCTCGCGAAAGGGACCGCTGGTATTGGTGGTATTTTGAGGGATAAGAATGGATCATGTATATCGAGTTTTGTGGGAAATTGTCTAGCAGATTCTCCATTCACCTCAGAGCTTTTGGCATTACATTTTGGTTTGAAATGGGCTATCAACAAGGGCTATACCGCTTTGAGTACTGAAACAGATTCGGAGGAGCTCACGCGCTAGTGAAGGGCGGTGGGAGCTCAACTCACCATGAGATGGACTCGAGGAAGTTCCACGCGCTAGTGAAGGGAGGTGGGAACTTAGGTAGTCGCAATGTTTCAACTCTAAGAGATTGTTGCACAATATTGAGAGATTATCCCCTTCTTGAAGTGAATCACATATTTAGAGAAGCGAATTTTTGCGCTGATAAATGGCAAAAGAAGGAGCCTTTATGAACACACATCTGGTGGATTTTAATGGACCTCCAGAGTATCTATCGAATTTGATTATGAGAGACAGAAGTGAGCGTGCAATTGTTAGAGTTGTACTAGAATGTTAATAAGAACTTTTGTTCTTCTTGTAATTTTTATTCTTAACGGCTTTTAAAACCTCTTATGTATGAAAAAAAAAATCTTAATATTTAATATATCAACCGGTTCTCAAATATATTAAAAGAATGAAAAAAGTATTTCAAAAAAAGGCAAAATAGAACCTTCACCCCTTAAACTAGGAGTGATTTTGACATGATGTCCATATATTTTTAAGTGTACTTTAGATTTGTGCATTGTTATATTTTTTTTGTCAATTTCTATAGTTAAGTCATTATTAAATTATAATGTAATATTTTATTGATTTTTTCAATTTTTGTGATTATTAATTTTGTTTGTTTATAAACTTTCAATTGTTTTTATTAAATAATGTTGGATGATATAATAGACCTCAAGGAGTAACAAAGCAGGCATTTAACATTTAAGGGGTAAATTTTTTTTTATAATGAAAGCAATATATTGAAACAATCTATGGGACAAATGTTCTATTTTTCCTAAAATTAATAACCTATATAAACATTTTTATCATTATATTTTTCATTATTATTTTTATATAAATTGGTAAATATATAAAATATATATTTTCTATGCAAGTTTAATATATATATAAAATATACATCTCTCTAGAAAAACTCTCTCTCTAGAAAAACTCTCTCAAAAAACTAGCCGTTATCAGCTAGATGTCTTCTCCCTTTGATCCAACGCCGGAGGCACCTCCGGACATCCCGCGAGCACCACCAGAGATGAGGAATTCCGGCGACACCATTATGGTGGAGGATTCCGCCGAGTTGAGCAAGAAGGAGGCTTTTCCGCCATTAGAGACCAACGAACCTCGGATTAACAAACGGGCGAGATCAGGTATTGAGATGGGTGCGGCAATTGGCGATAATAATCACACACCGGTGGGTATTATGCACAAAACTACCAATCCTAATCCGGCAAGAAAGATTTCAGGTTAGCATTCTGCTCTTATGGGTAATAATCATGTAATACCTGAAATAATTGATTTAGAGGAATCCGAATTGAACAAGATTAATGGTTTAGATAATAAATTCCTTGAATCGATAAAAGATGATGAACCCTTACCTAATTGTGAATTCCCACAAGTGCTTAGGACTAGGGAAGAGATTATTGAAGGGATTAATTTATGGAAAAATACGGTTGTGGTAAGACTTTAGGTACTAAAGTGAGTTTTGGTTATCTTTCTACTAAGCTGAAACAGATTTGGGCACCGAAAGGGATGATTGATTTGGTTGATGTGGGCTTTGGTTATTTCATGGTTAAATTTACTAGCAGAGATGATTGTGAATTCGCTTTGGCTGGAGGACCCTGGATGATTTTTGATCATTATCTTATCGTTAGGGAATGGACACCGGATTTTAGGCCTCAATTGGACTCTATCACCACTACCACCGCTTGGGTTAGGATATCAAATGTGGGAATGCACAACTACACGGCCCGTATACTTCGAAAAATGGGGGACCAGATTGGTAGAACTGTGAGGATCGATCCGTTAACGAAGGCGCGAAAGAAAGGGAATTATGCGCGGTTAGCCATCGAATTGGATTTAGGTAAGCCTTTAACGCCTAAAATACACATTGGTGGTGAGGTTTGTTTGGTGGAGTATGAAGGATTGCACTTGGTTTGCTTTGAATGTGGTAAGTTCGGGCACCAAAAAGATAAGTGTGGAAAGCTAGAGAAAAATATAGTAAGTGTTGAACCGGTGGGGGAAAGCAACTTGGATGGACAGGAGGTTACTTCGAACAAGGAGGTTATGCCGGAGCCTACGTATGGGGAGTGGATGACTGTGAAACGGAGCAATCGAACGAATAATAGAAATAGTAACAAATGGAATGCGAATGGTAATAAAGGGGAACTAAGCAAGGATTTGGGGTCTCGATTTAATTCTTTGTTTGTAGAAGAAGGCGAAGTCATTGGTTCAGTAGGTATTACAAAGAATGTGGGGAGCAATCGTGCCTCTACAAGTGCGGGTAATAAGGCTAATAGGAACAATCCGGGTGGAATCATGATCCGTAATAGGAATCGTGCTAAGGGAGGTCATAAAGTTGTGTCCGCGCCAGACTTCGAGGTGCGCAAGGAGTTGGTGTCACCTCCTGAGATAGTGTATTTTGGGGCTATGAATGGGAACAGTAGTGGGCTAAATAGGGGCGAGGATAAGGGTGCTTCTGAGGGCAAAAAGAACGGTAAAGAGCTTGCCACAAGTCAGGATTCTATTGTGGCTAGAACGGGAAATGGAAGTGTGGTTATATGCGATAAAGTTTCGAAAGTTGCTGGGGCTGTTAGTGAAAGACCAGCAGCTGCTGAACAGGGGCAGGCCTCGGGTGTGGGACAGGTTCCAGCTGGGGTACCTGCTGTCCACAATGAGGCGGAAGGTGAAAAAGAAAAAAAAAAGTTACAGGTCATCACAGCCGAATTGCAGCAGGTCCGAAAATTTCAGGGACCACAGCTGCAATTTCCGAGAAATTACAAGGGATTCCAGCAGCTGCAGGTGCGGCTCCAGGGGTCATCTCTATAATTTCTGATAGTGTTAATGCAGGGGGCCGCTGGGTCACTACTTCGCGAGGTCCTGTTGCTAGCTCCGAGGGGATGGAAGCCTTGAGTCTCCCTCCGGTCTTCGGCGATAGGAGTTGGAGCGAGGAGAAAGATTCAGGGGTGCAAGATCATACGGACACGGATGATCATGATATTTCACGAGTCCCGGAAACTCAGTTTGAGGATGGTGATGGGGACGCCGTGATGGGCCTTGCTCCGGATAGATCAAAGGGACAGGTATCACCTTGATTTGGTTTTGTTACTAATATCCTTTGTTTTAATGTGTACAGGTCCTAATATTTTCGGGAGTTGGGAAGACATTTCCCTCCCTCTCAATATTCTTGTTTGGAATTGTCATGGCGCGGCTCAGGCTGATATCCAAAGAGTTGTCCGAGAAATGGTTCGAATTCACCGCGTGTGGCTTATAGTTATTGTGGAGCCGCACGTTAGTGGGGCGAGAGCCGATGAAATAATTAATGGGTTGGGTAAAGCCAACTCGGTAAGGGTAGAGGCGGAGAATTTTAAAGGCGGTATCTGGCTGCTTTGGGACGATACGGAAATAGATGTTCGAGTTTTATCGGCTGGAAAACAGGTAATTAATATTGAAATTTCTAGGAATAATTGTGTTTCATGGTTGTTTTCAGCTTTATACGCTAGGCCAGCAGCGAAGGACAGGGAACCACTTTGGGAGGCAATCCATCATGCTTTTGGCAATATCGGTGAGCCGTGGTTAATAGCGGGGGATTTCAACCAAGTTGGAACTGAAGAGGATAAAAAAGGAGGGGCGGTAGGCCTCACGCGTAGAATGGAGAACTTTGAGCTTTGGAGAGATAGCTGTGATTTGACTGACTTGGGGTTCGAAGGTCTGAGGTTTACTTGGTGTGATTCGTGGAATACAGGTCAGAAAATTCTTAGAAGATTGGACAGAGCTTATGGTAATACGGGGTTACTTGAATTATTTCCTTCTGTTAAAGTAATTCACTTAGACCGCAGACACTCCGATCATGCGCCGATTTTAATCCAGTTGAGTCAGGGAATTCAGCGACCTCCTGCCAGATTTCGTTTTGAGTCTGCCTGGTGTCTCCATAAAGGCTTTAAGGATTCGGTCAAAGAGAATTGGGATAGTAGCCATACGGATTTGGGTGATCGCCTCTCTAATTTGAAGGCTCATCTTACGAATTGGAAGAGGGATGTGTTCGGTGATTTAAATAAAAAGAAGAAAATTTTACTTGCCAGGCTTAAAGGGATTCAGTGTTCACTTGAGCGTGCTTATAATCCGTATTTGTTCAGGTTAGGGAAGCGACTCCGAAATGAATATTTGAGTGTACTAGATGAGGAAGAACAGTTGTGGTTTGAAAGATCGAAAGAGAAGTGGATTCGGTCAGGCGAAAGAAATACTAGATATTATCATTTGGCTACCATGAAGAAGAGGAAGGCAAATAGAATCCGAAGACTTTGTAACACGAATGGAGAGTGGGTTGAGGAAGAAGCGGAGCTAGGTGCCTTGGTCCGGAATTTTTATGTGGAGCTGTATACAGATTCTAATAGCTTTGTAGGTCCCTTTGCATTTCCCCATGGTACCAGTTTGGGGGCTTTGGAGAGGGAATTATTGGAAGAAGATTTTACAGACGAGGAAATAAGGGTTGCTGTCTTTCAGTCTAGCCCGAATAAAGCATCGGGTCCTGATGGTATTGCGGCTTCTTTTTATCAGAAGTGTTGGGAGGTTGTGGGTCCGGACGTTTGTAAGATGGTTCGTAATGCGATTCAAGATGGGCGGATTTCGGAGAAGCTTAACGGAACGCTAATTCACTTGATTCCGAAAGTCACGGAGCCGACAAAAGTAGGACAGCTAAGGCCTATTAGTTTAATTAACGTTCCGGTGAAAATTATTATGAAAGCCATGGTGAATCGGGTGAGACCGTTTTTAGCGGATCGGATTGGTTATAACCAAAGTAGCTTTCTTCCGGGTAGATCAACAATCGATAACATTGTGCTTGTGCAAGAAATAGACCATCGAATGAAGAAGATCACGGCAAAGGCGGGGTATATGGCCATTAAAATCGATCTAGCAAAGGCATATGATAAGCTTAGCTGGAGATTTATTGAGGACACAATTGATTATTTTGGGTTTCCGAAAGCTTGGACGCGTGTGATCATAAATGCAATGGAAACGAATAGAGTGCGTGTCCTATGGAATGGGGAGCAGCTGGAGGAGTTCATCCCTCAACGGGGCATTCGGCAGGGAGACCCTCTATCCCCTTATCTTTTCGTGCTTTGTATGGAGCGTTTATCTGTATTAATTAAGGGACTTTGCGAAGGGGGTGAATGGATTCCTATTCACCTTCATCGTCAAGGTCCTGGTATTTCTCATGTTTTTTTTGCAGATGATCTAATGCTATTTGCGGAAGCGGATAATCGTCACATAGATCTTATTAAGGAGGTCCTTCGAGTCTTTTGTGATGAGGCGGGCCAGACTGTAAGTGAGGAGAAGTCGCTTATTTATTTCTCTAGTAATGTGGATAGGGAAGTGGCATTGGAGCTTGCAAGGAGGAGTGGGTTTGTGCTTAGTGATTCATTGGGTGATTACCTTGGGACGCCAATTAGATCACAAAGGTTGCCACGGGGCTTCTTCCGTAGAGTAACAAATAATATGAAAAACAAACTTCCGAATTGGAAGGCTCAAAACCTTTCGATGGCTGGGAGAATCACACTAGCTCAATCGGTGCTATCGGCCATTCCTACGTATCTTATGCAAACAATGAAGTTTCCGATTTATGTTTGTGATGAGATTGATCGGATTATTAGGAATTTCATTTGGGGTTCATCAGAAGAAGGGAGGAAAATCCATTGGCTAGCTTGGGATAAGCTCTGTTGGCCTAAGAAAAAAGGTGGATTAGGGCTTCGTAAGGCAAGTGATTATAATAAGGCTTTGTTAGCAAAACTAGGGTGGCGAGTTCTTCAAGGTGATTCTGCATTGTGGGTGTTAGCCTTGAATCAGAAATATTTCAGTGGAGGGATTCTAGAGACCGTGGTAAGACCTTCGGATTCAAGAATGTGCAAGAATATTCTTGCGGGATGTGAGGTGCTACGGCGTGGGGTTGTAGAAATCATGAACGGGGAGGAGAGGCTTTACAAGTGGAGTTTGGAACCTTCCGGAGTTTTTACCGTAAAATCAGCATATAAGGAATTAACAAAGGAGGAAGGGAGCTTTGATTTCAATTGGGACTTGGTTTGGAAGCTTAGATGCCCACAAAAAAATAAGGTGTTGTTATGGAGATGCATTTGAGATAGGCTTCCAACGCGCGATAACTTAGTGAAGCGAGGAGTAATTGAAGATGCGAGTTGTCCGGGTTGTGGCGCTGGACTTGAATCGGCAATTCATTTATTTAAAGAATGCATCTTGTACAGGGAAGTGCTGGAGTTTTGTACAGGGACTGATTTGCAATATTTGGGAAATAATACTCCTTCCCTTTTTGCAGGTGTTGATGCTCGCGTAGCAGCTGGAGGAACGCGCCAGCAGCTTGGAGAAGCTAGAAGGAGTCTCGGCAGGGGCTGGAGCACTTCTGTGGGGTCACAGCAGCTCGACAGCAGACCACAGCAAGGCTCCTTTCCGGCGGCAGAACAGGTTGGGCAGGGGCTCCCTCAGGCGCGGACAGCAGCGAGTGGACCTGCAGCAGGTTCGGGAACAGATTCAACTCGGTGGTGGACAGCTATGTTATCACGAACGGAGGTTTTCAAGGGCATTGAGCGTTGCACTTGGACAGCAGCGCTGATTTGGGTCATTTGGACGGCGAGGAACGCGAAGCTATTCGATAGTGGAGCGCGAGTCAAAAACAAGAACGAGCTAATTGCGATTGTTAAAAACGCAGCTAGAGATTATATACGAGCTTGGGGAGTGGAACGTGAAGGTGGGATTATTACATCATCTCGAAGTGTACTAGTAAAATGGACGAAGCCGGAATCCGGGGTAAAGCTTAACATTGACGGAGCTTTTGATCCAAGAAATAAATCGGCGGGTATAGGTGGAATTTTTCGCAATAGCGCCGGTGATTATCTTGTGGGTTTTGCGGGATATTGTGTTGTAGGTACACCATTGGAGGCGGAGAGTTTGGCCCTTCACTTTGGGTTGCGGTTAGCGGTGTCTCGAGGGGAGAATAATCTTATCATTGAAACGGACTCGAGTGAGTTGCACGCGCTAGTGAAGGGCGGTGCGAACTCAAGGGGACGTTTAAGTGATACCCTCTCGGAGTGTGTGAATATATTAAGGAATAATCCGTATTTTGAGCTTGTGTGTAATTTTCGTGAAGCTAACAGTTGCGCAGATTGGTTAGCAAAATTTGGAATGCGGAATAGAGAGGGACCGATAACCTATGTGGACCCCCCAGATGGCTTATGGCGTTTCCTAGCACGCGACCGTTATGGTTGGGCAGTGCCTAGGATAGTTATAGGAGATTAAGTTTTGTGTTTCTTCTTGAAGAGTATTCTTCAGGGTCTTATGACCTCATATATAACAAAAAAAAAAAAAATAATTTGGATTCACATACGCAAGACTACTCATTATCTATCCTCATAAATGAGAAATATCAAGTGCCTGTGAAATTATTTCATTATAAACATGCTATAATTATATATTAAATTAAGTTATTTTTATTAATAGAATTAATTCATACTAGATAAGAACTAATAAAAATTGTGAAAAAAAATTAGTTTAACTAAAATAAACCTAATATTCTTAAATATTTTTGTTAGCATTTGAATTTTTACTTTATAAAGTAAACTAAAAAATTTAAAATCTACTCATTAACGTGACACTTCATTCTTAATTAAAATAAAAGTTAAATTCGTCACCAATTCAAAATATATCGAATACTTATACAAAATTAATATGGCAGTTTACAATGTCATAATATCTATCCACTATGTATCATTTTTTTTAAAACCATTTTACATAGAAAATGTATCAAAAATATAAATATATGATCTCCACTCTAAGCTATGAGGTCCCTTCCCAATTAATTCTAGAAAACATAAAAATATTGTCGGATACCCATTTTACAAAGAAAATATCTCTTGCAGAAAGAGAAGTTAAGATTTGGGTTCGAGGTTTTTTCCTAAATCATCGCCATCTCCACTGATGATCTCAACAAAGATTTTGATTAATGCATTTGAAGCGGAGTTGCTTCTCTCTCGAAATTCTGGATGATTTCCACACAAATGAATCTTGCAATACTTCTACGATATTGATATATACCACCCAAAATCATACCACCCAAATACTACCAAATGACATGGAATGAATTGGTTGGTTACAAATCTTTAATCTATTTATTTTCTTGATCTAATTAAAGATTTGTAACCAACCAATTCGCGCCACGTCATTGGGTGGTATTTGGGTGGTATATATCATTACTCATACTTTATTATTGCTTAAATTTGCAATACTTCTATTATTGCTTAAATTTATATCTCTTATACTTTAGACAATAATGGAATGTTGGTTTCTATGTGGATGGGGTTGTCATCTTTTTCTAGAGTCTAACGGGGTTAATCTTTTGAGATACTTTTGGGACTTTTACCTTTTTATTATTGATGTTGGTCCATCGATGATAGTTTTGCTTTCCTTGTTAGTACCAGTGTGTTGTTTTTTATTTAGAATGAAAAAGACAGAATAAATAGAAAATTCAGAAATGACAGAAATGAAAATAAACAAAAAACCTGTTACTGATCGAGGTTAGGATTGGATCCTATGTCTTTAAAGTTTATTAGCTGCGCTTTGGTGTCTTACGTTTTGTAATGGCTTCAACCTTCAGGATACAACGATTAACACTGCAAATATAAGACACTTGAAAATCTGTAAAACTTTGAACTTTAAATGGCGTTTAATCTCTCTCTTTTATGAACCATTTGTCTGATTTTCTCCTCTCATGCCAGAATTCCAATACATTGTGATAGTAAGAAGCAAATAAGTTCAGAATCTTTCAGCAGGAAGGTTCAAACAATGATTTTTCTCGTTGGACGAGCAGTGTTATTTTGCTTTCTTGGGCATGAAATATAGTTCACAAACACTCTATATACTTTAGATGTTTAGGCATTTCAGAATTTTTTTAAACATGGGAAAGAAGGGCCAGATGTTGGTTTTTCGAGAAGTTTTTATCCCATTTGGTGAGTCTACATGTTTGAATACTTTCAGGCACGAGAGAGTTTTAAAAAGAAACAGAGAAGAGTTAAAGTACACAAAAAACAAAAACATAAACAAACTGTATATAATCTGTTAAAGCTAAGGTGATCAAGAATTCTTGTTCTATACAAACATATTAATCTACATTACAAACCAACTCAACACTGATCAACTTTTAGCAAAGCTTCACAAAACAAGTCAATAAATCGATCATCCTGAACAAGCATTAAAAGCGCTTTTCGAATCTTTTCTCTACTAAGTAAACAAGTCACATTAGGATTAACCGTAAGAGAAAGTGGTGGTGGAGTAGGTGGTGGAAATGGTTGAAGTAACGGACTACCACGTGAAGTAACGGAGGAGATAGGTTGTGCCGCTAATGCAAAGAAAGTCGAAGGTTTAAGAAGATTCGGGACCATTAGATCATCATGACGTGGAATCAACGGTGCTGATGGAGTTGACTTTAAAGGAACTTTTGAATATGCACCAAGTATTCTTGTAAAGAGTGTTCCAATTTCTTCACATTCATCTGAGTTATAAAACCATATACCATTTACTTCTTGAGCTGAATTACGATAAAGAAGATATGGAACTTGAATTTCGTACTCAAGGTCTCCTAATAAATCTTCCACGAGATTTCCTGTGAATGTAAAATCGTATATTATTATTTATTATTATTATTAAGAAAAGAATTAAGTTATATAAGTCAAAACCTGTATTTCTTCTGTTCATAACTATGTATTGGAAACGTGGTTGACCAGTTCTTTTGACTACAAAGAGTGAGCCTTCAACATCTTTTCTACTCTGCATATACAGATTCATATAGACATTTATACAAACACATCGAAGCTGAAACGAAAATTCGCCTCAATGATGTTGCATTTTCAGTGGATGTTAAAATTATTAATTATAAAGTAACCGAAATGTAAAAAGAATGGAAGATAAAAAAAATCAGAATTGATGAATTTAATCGATAATGTACCCATTCTTGAAGGTCGGTGTTAAATTCGTAAAGAGAGACGTGACCAGCTGTGCTTAAGATCTCTTCGATATATGGATCGATTCTTTGCAACACGGTTAGGTTTAGAATTTTTGTGCTTTGCTCGTCCAGATGTGGCATTAGCTTCCCGCCGCCTCCTCCGCCACCGCCGCTTCCGCCGGCGATCTTCTTGGTGGATGATGACATGTTTTTGTTCTTCTTCTTAGATGTTGTTGATTCACTCGAACTAAACGATAACCCTAGCTCTGATCATGTTTAGACTAGTTTGGACTGGTGAGGAAAAATGGAAGGAATGAATGAACACAGGAAAGCTTAAGGAATCTTTATATGTATTGAAGAGGGATTTTTTCGTAAATTCCGCGGAGAGTAGTGAGATAATATATTTTATTAATTTTTATATAATATTTCGAAAGGGTGATCTAAGGCTAATGTCAATACTATTGAGGCTAACTATGATGGAAATTTTGGTTCAAAGATTAATCTCAAATATGATAGTAATCTTAATCAATTGAATGAAATTGGGAATATAATGTCTAAGTGGACTCCCTATCTAGTGGCAAGTATAAAATAAACTGTGATGTTTTGGTTATTTTAAAATTTAATAAGCTGTTTTTGCTTGTGTCTTAAGAGATTCAACATGACAATTAGTAGAAGGTTTTGTTAGAGATATATACACAAACTCAGTTGAAGATGCTGAAGGAAGAGAAATCTTTGCTGCTTGTGAGATGGCGTCAAAGTATCCTTCTGAAAGTGTTGATATTGAAAGTGATAATTGTAGTATTATTGATCAAATTAATGTCAAATGTAAAATTGCTAGTATTACTAAGGTTTTGATTAAAAACATCATGTTTGGTAAAGAGACTAGGTATTACCCGTGCCTTAAGGCACTTCGATGATTAAAAAAAGTTACACAATAATAAGAAAGGTCGATGATTGAATTGAGCTAAAAAAATTACATATAAACTATGTTGTAGATCTCCCCGCTTAGGCGTCAACTCCCCCCTCAGCCGCTTACGCCTAGTTGAAACTCTAGGCTAGCCCGTCTAGGCGCCGATTAATGGCAAAAAATAGCCGCCTAGGCGCCGAATTAATGGCAAAACATGCTAGCATAGACCTTCTTATTATTTTTCTTATTCTCGAGAATTCTTTAATTGATATTATAACTCAATATTTAGTATTTTTATATTTACTATAGTGTTATTAGATGAATTTTATGACTTAAATGGTAAATTGCTATAATTACTATATATATTACTACAAAATTACACAGCGGGATTCAAAACCGTATAATTTCGCCTAGGCCACGTATAATCCCTCCTAGGCGCTAGGCCCCGGTCGACCGCCTAGGCTGCGAAACCGAGATCTACAGCATAGCATATAAAACAAAAAATATTGACGATTCTCAAATCCTTAAGTGATATATGAAGAACATGAAAAATTCTCTTTAACCACCGTATTTTACCTTTGATCCTACATTTTTTCATATTTTATTTAAAAATCTTTCTAAAAAATCCACGAATATATGTGACATTTTACAAAATGTATATAATTTTCTATTTTAAATAGCATGAAATATGTCTAGAAGTACAGTAAAATTAGAAAGGGTGAATTACCCAAGGGGTCTTGGGGACCATCTTAGAGCCATATAGGAACCAAGTGGATTCTCTGTTCTACTTAAAGGCCTCAAAATTGACAAATACCTTTACTACCCTTATAGTGTATATAAGACAAAAAAATAGATTTTTCTCTCTCCTCTATTACCATTACTCTCTCTCCTCCATTACCATTAATCTCTCTCCTCCTTTATTAATTTTTCTCTCTCCTCTGTCATTAACTATTAATAATTCCAGCTCCGACCTCCGGCCACCGACCACCTCCGACCACCACCGACCACCGCCGGATAAAGTACTGAGCATGAAAAAAGTACTGAGCATGGAAAAAGTGTTGAGCATGAAAAAAGTGCTGAGCATGGAAAAAGTGCTGAGCATGAAAAAAGTGTTGAGCATAAAGTACTGAGCATGGACAAAGTTCTGAGCATGGAGTACTGAGCATAGAAAAAGTTACTGAATATCGGAAAAAGTGCTGAGTATAGAAAAAAGTTGCTGAGTATTCGAATTTTTTTGTTGAGTCGTTTTACTGAGCATGCTCGGTTACTCAGTAACTTTACTGAGTATTAGATTATTATTTTTTTAAGTTTTTGGAATTATAACTGAATATTAGGACAAAAATAAAAAGAAAAAGCTGTATTTAAAAGAAATTAATTGAGTTTTAGAAATAATAGTTAGTTCATTTATTAGTTAGGAAACCAAAATGAAAAAAGAAAATAAATATACTGTGAGCATGATCTCCACTCCACGTTGGCAAAGTCTAAAATTGTCAACAAAGAAAAGAAATAAGCGAATATACTGAGTAAAAGAAAAAAAAACAGCCAAATCAAATAATTTACTGAGCATCTTCACAAATCCTACTGAGCATCTTCGCATTTTCACAAAGCAGCATTAATTACTTCAAGATCTTCATGCCTGCAAAATAGAATTTTTAGTCACGAACACAGCAGTGTCGAAGAACCAGCTTGCAAAATAGATCTTAAACATATTTGCCTTCTTCTCCGGCGAGATCTCGAACGCCGGAGGTCACTCACGAACGCAGATCTGGAACCAACGAACAGCCGGATCTTCACCATTAACCCATTAACGAGGAGATGAAGAGCGTGTTTCTCCGGCAGGTGAGTAACAGTGCAGGTTGGTGCACCAGATCTGAGGAGATTAAGCTTCAATTTTATGAAATTTTCATGGCAAAAAATGGAACGAGGGAGAGAAAAATAGAGCTCTGCGTTCCGCCGCCACTTAGAGCTTCACGAACAAACGGCGGGCAGCTTTTTGCTCCGGTAGGGTTCCGTTCGGTTGGGTTCATTTGCTGATGGAGTATATTTGAAGCTTCGGATGAAACAAAGCTCAGCACCTCGCCTGAGATTCGCGAACAGAGAACATCTTCTCGCCTGGAGATTCGCGAACGGCGATCTGCGAACCACCTCTTGACTTGACTGGAGATTGTACAGGAACACCGGAGCTCGAACTCTTCCACGGTGGACTCTTCTTCCTCGTCGCCGGAGCTTAAACTCAGCAGGCCCGAAGCTATCTTCGCCGGATTTGTGCGTCAAGCCTTCAAAAATGATGGCTTCCATGGCTTTTTTAACCCGTGTTGCTGTTTTGCAGCCATGGATAAGAGAGAGGCTTTCACGTGAAAAGAAAGAGCAGGAGAGAGAGAGGATAATGATTAGGGTTTTAAAAATATTTTGATATAAATTAGTATATATAGGAAAATAAAAAACAAAAGAGGGTAAAACAGTAATTGGGAAAATAGGATTATAGTGTTAAAATTAGTGTGTGGCCTTTAGTAAGAAGAGTAAATTCAAGGAGTCTTGTTAGGTCCCGGGGTGGTGTGATCAAGACCCCTTGGGTAATTTTCTCAATTAGAAATTAAGAAGAAAAACCAAAAAAATCAAAAAAGGACCTTTTTTGTGTTTTCTCTAGTGAGTTTCCACCCAATTCCACATTTAAAAAAAAAAAAGAATAACATCCACAAAATTTCCCATACAGTTACTATGAATTAAAAAAAAAGTGAAACATAAGCCATCCCTAATTTAATGAAACATTATGAATATTTTGTTGTGGAATGACCAACTGAAAAATATATCACTTATTAACTATGTCCAATTGAAAAACCTAACATAATTTTCAATTATGAATTCTCCATCTCATCTGGCACTTAACTGCTCCTCGGTTCACCTCATTCTTAATACAATACGATGAAACCGCAACCCATTTTGGCTCCACTTGAACATCCGTTATCATTCCAATGAAACCTGATTCTTCAAGTAGTGCTACATGAAATACATTATTCAATTTATGTTGTACCACTAATCCCTGTAGATTTTCCAATTTGAAAACCGGGACAGTTAAACCGGTTTATCACATTTCAACAATAAGAATATGAATACGGGGACCAACGATGCAATATATTTGGTCATTTCCCATAATACATGTACCAATGAAGCATTTCACCCAAAATTAGAAAGAAATTATAAAACTGATTAATCAAACCCAAATCTTACATGCCACCTTCTTGTACTAAAAGCTCAACAACTTGAACTAAACCTCAAACTGCACGCCAGTGTATTGTTTGACTTGTATGATCCTCCGCATTTACATCTCCTCCTTTCTGCAAATTATCATCATAATATTAACATTCAACTGATACAGTTTAGTGCAAATTCCAGTTTTTATCTAGCTCTTTACAGTTGAGATGAACAATTCTTTCGCGTGTATAGTTGAATCAAAACTTTTGAGACATATATAATACAATTTTTTTTAATGAAAAGCATTTTCCTCCCAAAGGCAATATTAAAGATTTACATGACATTCTATTATACACTTCGGCCTTTGTGGGATAAACTTCAGATATATGAAGTGATTTTATGAATTAATCACAATAACACTTCATATATGCTTGTGTACAAAAAACATATGAAGCTATTACAAAAATCTGAAAAGATTTCTAGTTGTCCTTACTTCATATATCCTTGGTTACAAAAAACATATGAAGTGATTACAAAAAAGTAAAAGATCTTCGGTTGTCCTTACTTCATATATCCCTAGTTACAAAAAACATATGAAATTATTACAAAAAACTGAAAAGATCTCCAACTATCATTTTCATCATAATTTTCATCTGTAACCATTAAGACATTCTTTTTTAACATCACTCAAAAAATAAACATTTCTGATACTAACAACGTTAAAAAGTAACTACCTAAGTTTAAAATAATACCTACTTCGCAGATTTATCAATTTTTTCCAAATTGTCAAGCTATTAAAAACAAACAACAAAAGCTATCATCCATGATCCATCACAATACAAAAGAAAAATGTAGACCTTACAGACTTGAATGGATTAGGAGAATCTTCACGTAATTCAAGAATATAAGTAGCTCTCTTCACTTTAATACCCTTAAATCCTTTCAACTCTTCCATGTTGATTTCACGTTTAATTAGTGAGGAAAAAGACAAAAGCAAAAGAATTAAAAATGTACTAATACTCACTTGCTAGTAGAAGTGAGGAACTTGAAATATTCCTGAACATAAGAGTTCTCCATGCGCGAGCTTTGCTAGCAAAATGATAATGGATTGAGGGTTAAGGTTAAGGTTTAGTTTAAGTTTAAGTTTAATGGTAAGGTTACGGTTAAGGTTAATGTTAGTTTACGGTTTAAAAGTTAAAGTTTTAAGGTAAAGTTTAAGGTTAAATGTTAAGGTTAAGGTCATGGTTAAAGTTAAGGTTAAGGTTAAGGTTTAAGGTTTAAGGCTCAAGGTTAAGGTTAAGTCTTAACGTCAAGGTTAAGGTTATTTTTAAGGTTAAGGTTAAAGTTAAGATAAAAGTGAAGGTAAAGGTTAAAGTTAAGGTTTTAGGATTAAGTTTTAGGGTTAAAGGGTTAAGGTTAAAGGTTTAAGGGTTAAGTTTAAAGTTAGGGTTAAGGTGAAGATGCAGATTAAGGTTTAAGGTTTAATGTTTAAGATGTATGGTTTAAGGATAAATGTTTAGGCGTTAAGATTAAATTTAAGGTTACAATAAAGATGAAGATTAGGGTTTAAGGTTTAAGGTGTAAGATTTAAGGTTAAAGTTAAGTTTAATGTTTAAAATTTAAGGTTCAAGGTTCAAGGTTAAGGTTAAGTTTCAACATCAAGGTTAAGGTTATGCTTAAGGTTGAGTTTAAAGTTAAGATAAAGGTGAAGGTAAAGGTAAAAGTTAAGGTTTTAGGTTTAAGGTTTAAGGTTTAAGGTTTACGGTTTAAGAGTTAAGGCTAAAGATTTAAGGGTTAAGGGTTAAGTTTAAAGTCACGGTTAAGGTGAAGATGAAGATTAAGGTTTAATGTTTAAGATGTAAGGTTTAAGGATATATGTTTAGGCGTTAAGATTAAATTAAAGGTTAAGACGAAGATGAAGATTAGGGTTCAAGGTTTAAGGTTTAAGGTGTAACGTTAAAGTTAAGGTTAAGATTAACGTTTAGATTTAGGTTAAGGTTAAGGTTAAATTTAAGGTCAAGGTTAAGGTTAAGGTTAAAGAAATAATAGTTAAGAAGTTGAGGTTATGGGGGTTAAGGTTCATTTTAATCCTATTCAACATTTGGTCCCTTAATCCTAAAAAATATATTATCAATTCAAGTCATGAATCAATATAGTAAGTAAATTATACAGGGAAGGCCCAGGGCCGGTCTTGAGGGTAGGTTGAAGAGACGACCGCTTCGGGCCTCCGATTTTTTGATGTTTTTAGGGGTCTTCAACTTATAATATTTTTGCATAAAGGGGACTCATTTTGCAAATTAGACCCCTCGAGGGAAACATTGCTCAATCTTTTTTATTCATTTATTTAAAGGTTAAGATGAAGATGAAGATTAGGGTTCAAGGTTTAAGGTTTAAGGTGTAACGTTAAAGTTAAGGTTAAGATTAACGTTTAGGTTTAGGTTAAGGTTAAGGTTAAATTTAAGGTCAAGGTTAGGGTTAAGGTTAAAGAAATAATAGTTAAGAAGTTGAGGTTATGGGGGTTAAGGTTCATTTTGATCCTATTCAACATTTGGTCCCTTAATCCTAAAAAATATATTATCAATTCAAGTCATGAATCAATATAGTAAGTAAATTATACAGGGAAGGCCCAGGGCCGGTCCTGAGGGTAGGTTGAAGAGACGACCGCTTCGGGCCTCCGATTTTTTGATGTTTTTAGGGGTCTTCAACTTATAATATTTTTGCATAAAGAGGACTCATTTTGCAAATTAGACCCCTCGAGGGAAACATTGCTCAATCTTTTTTATTCATTTATTTATTTTTTTAATTACTATCTTTGTATATAGTTATAATTTAAACTAATGCATGTAAAGGAAATATATCATTTACGTTAAAAGGTTTACCAAAAGGTGATAAGGCTTTATTTATCTGTGGTGATTAAGATATTCTACTAATTAAGTTTTCATGTCACAAAAAAAAATTAATTGAAAAATTATTATTATTATAGGAGATAAAAAAGATATCACGTACCATTGTCATTATCATAATGTTCATGTCTAAAATGAGATTATTTTTGTATATTATTTGCATTATTAGTATATTTCATCTTGTTCAATTTAGAAAATAAAAATAAGACTTATAATTCTTTATTTTATAAAAAATATATAACTGGTGAGATAAATTTTTAATTTTTGTTTTGTTAAAATTATACATATATGAATATAATAAATAAAAGAATGAAAAAAATAAGGGAATTATTATATAGACTTTATAAACCAAACGAAGCCTAATTTTTGAGAAGGATAAGGAGCTATATGGGGGATTTATGAGCTAAAAGGGGAATGAGGGAAAATAGGGAAAATTAGGTAAGTCCTATTATGTAATATAGAATATGAACACGGGGACCAACGATGCAATATGTCCTATTATCCAATTTGAAAACCGGGACAGTTAAACCGGTTTATCACATTTCAACAATAAGAATATGAATACGGGGACCAACGATGCAATATATTTGGTCATTTCCCATAATACATGTACCAATGAAGCATTTCACCCAAAATTAGAAAGAAATTATAAAACTGATTAATCAAACCCAAATCTTACATGCCACCTTCTTGTACTAAAAGCTCAACAACTTGAACTAAACCTCAAACTGCACGCCAGTGTATTGTTTGACTTGTATGATCCTCCGCATTTACATCTCCTCCTTTCTGCAAATTATCATCATAATATTAACATTCAACTGATACAGTTTAGTGCAAATTCCAGTTTTTATCTAGCTCTTTACAGTTGAGATGAACAATTCTTTCGCGTGTATAGTTGAATCAAAACTTTTGAGACATATATAATACAATTTTTTTTAATGAAAAGCATTTTCCTCCCAAAGGCAATATTAAAGATTTACATGACATTCTATTATACACTTCGGCCTTTGTGGGATAAACTTCAGATATATGAAGTGATTTTATGAATTAATCACAATAACACTTCATATATCCTTGTGTACAAAAAACATATGAAGCTATTACAAAAATCTGAAAAGATTTCTAGTTGTCCTTACTTCATATATCCTTGGTTACAAAAAACATATGAAGTGATTACAAAAAAGTAAAAGATCTTCGGTTGTCCTTACTTCATATATCCCTAGTTACAAAAAACATATGAAATTATTACAAAAAACTGAAAAGATCTCCAACTATCATTTTCATCATAATTTTCATCTGTAACCATTAAGACATTCTTTTTTAACATCACTCAAAAAATAAACATTTCTGATACTAACAACGTTAAAAAGTAACTACCTAAGTTTAAAATAATACCTACTTCGCAGATTTATCAATTTTTTCCAAATTGTCAAGCTATTAAAAACAAACAACAAAAGCTATCATCCATGATCCATCACAATACAAAAGAAAAATGTAGACCTTACAGACTTGAATGGATTAGGAGAATCTTCACGTAATTCAAGAATATAAGTAGCTCTCTTCACTTTAATACCCTTAAATCCTTTCAACTCTTCCATGTTGATTTCACGTTTAATTAGTGAGGAAAAAGACAAAAGCAAAAGAATTAAAAATGTACTAATACTCACTTGCTAGTAGAAGTGAGGAACTTGAAATATTCCTGAACATAAGAGTTCTCCATGCGCGAGCTTTGCTAGCAAAATGATAATGGATTGAGGGTTAAGGTTAAGGTTTAGTTTAAGTTTAAGTTTAATGGTAAGGTTACGGTTAAGGTTAATGTTAGTTTACGGTTTAAAAGTTAAAGTTTTAAGGTAAAGTTTAAGGTTAAATGTTAAGGTTAAGGTCATGGTTAAAGTTAAGGTTAAGGTTAAGGTTTAAGGTTTAAGGCTCAAGGTTAAGGTTAAGTCTTAACGTCAAGGTTAAGGTTATTTTTAAGGTTAAGGTTAAAGTTAAGATAAAAGTGAAGGTAAAGGTTAAAGTTAAGGTTTTAGGATTAAGTTTTAGGGTTAAAGGGTTAAGGTTAAAGGTTTAAGGGTTAAGTTTAAAGTTAGGGTTAAGGTGAAGATGAAGATTAAGGTTTAAGGTTTAATGTTTAAGATGTATGGTTTAAGGATAAATGTTTAGGCGTTAAGATTAAATTTAAGGTTACAATAAAGATGAAGATTAGGGTTTAAGGTTTAAGGTGTAAGATTTAAGGTTAAAGTTAAGTTTAATGTTTAAAATTTAAGGTTCAAGGTTCAAGGTTAAGGTTAAGTTTCAACATCAAGGTTAAGGTTATGCTTAAGGTTGAGTTTAAAGTTAAGATAAAGGTGAAGGTAAAGGTAAAAGTTAAGGTTTTAGGTTTAAGGTTTAAGGTTTAAGGTTTACGGTTTAAGAGTTAAGGCTAAAGATTTAAGGGTTAAGGGTTAAGTTTAAAGTCACGGTTAAGGTGAAGATGAAGATTAAGGTTTAATGTTTAAGATGTAAGGTTTAAGGATATATGTTTAGGCGTTAAGATTAAATTAAAGGTTAAGACGAAGATGAAGATTAGGGTTCAAGGTTTAAGGTTTAAGGTGTAACGTTAAAGTTAAGGTTAAGATTAACGTTTAGATTTAGGTTAAGGTTAAGGTTAAATTTAAGGTCAAGGTTAAGGTTAAGGTTAAAGAAATAATAGTTAAGAAGTTGAGGTTATGGGGGTTAAGGTTCATTTTAATCCTATTCAACATTTGGTCCCTTAATCCTAAAAAATATATTATCAATTCAAGTCATGAATCAATATAGTAAGTAAATTATACAGGGAAGGCCCAGGGCCGGTCTTGAGGGTAGGTTGAAGAGACGACCGCTTCGGGCCTCCGATTTTTTGATGTTTTTAGGGGTCTTCAACTTATAATATTTTTGCATAAAGGGGACTCATTTTGCAAATTAGACCCCTCGAGGGAAACATTGCTCAATCTTTTTTATTCATTTATTTAAAGGTTAAGATGAAGATGAAGATTAGGGTTCAAGGTTTAAGGTTTAAGGTGTAACGTTAAAGTTAAGGTTAAGATTAACGTTTAGGTTTAGGTTAAGGTTAAGGTTAAATTTAAGGTCAAGGTTAGGGTTAAGGTTAAAGAAATAATAGTTAAGAAGTTGAGGTTATGGGGGTTAAGGTTCATTTTGATCCTATTCAACATTTGGTCCCTTAATCCTAAAAAATATATTATCAATTCAAGTCATGAATCAATATAGTAAGTAAATTATACAGGGAAGGCCCAGGGCCGGTCCTGAGGGTAGGTTGAAGAGACGACCGCTTCGGGCCTCCGATTTTTTGATGTTTTTAGGGGTCTTCAACTTATAATATTTTTGCATAAAGAGGACTCATTTTGCAAATTAGACCCCTCGAGGGAAACATTGCTCAATCTTTTTTATTCATTTATTTATTTTTTTAATTACTATCTTTGTATATAGTTATAATTTAAACTAATGCATGTAAAGGAAATATATCATTTACGTTAAAAGGTTTACCAAAAGGTGATAAGGCTTTATTTATCTGTGGTGATTAAGATATTCTACTAATTAAGTTTTCATGTCACAAAAAAAAATTAATTGAAAAATTATTATTATTATAGGAGATAAAAAAGATATCACGTACCATTGTCATTATCATAATGTTCATGTCTAAAATGAGATTATTTTTGTATATTATTTGCATTATTAGTATATTTCATCTTGTTCAATTTAGAAAATAAAAATAAGACTTATAATTCTTTATTTTATAAAAAATATATAACTGGTGAGATAAATTTTTAATTTTTGTTTTGTTAAAATTATACATATATGAATATAATAAATAAAAGAATGAAAAAAATAAGGGAATTATTATACAGACTTTATAAACCAAACGAAGCCTAATTTTTGAGAAGGATAAGGAGCTATATGGGGGATTTATGAGCTAAAAGGGGAATGAGGGAAAATAGGGAAAATTAGGTAAGTCCTATTATGTAATATAGATATACTAGGTATTGCCCGTGTCTGAAGACACTTTGGAAAAAAAATCAATTAATCGTCAATTTACTTACTTTAAAAATTTAATAATTCTAGATAAAAGTACGTTTAAGATTATGATTAATTACGTGGTCTAATATGTATTCATGATTTAGGGGTTCAACTTCAAGTTTCATGAAATTATATGGCAAGATCAAAATTATCTTTCTATTTTATGTTTAGTGAGCACATTGTTTGGTTTTTGTCTATTATTTAAAACTCGTGTATGAAGACACTCGAGCAAAAATTTGAGTGAAAGTCAAGTTTATGCTTAAGGTTTAGGTAAATGTTAAGGTTAAGGTAAAAGTTAAGGTTTAAGATTTAACATTTAAGGTTAAAGTTTACTAATATATAAAGTTTAAGGTCGAATATTAGCACGATCTTCATTTGGTTAAGATAAAAATTAAGTTTAAGGTTTGAAGTTCAAGATTTGAGGTAAATTTTAAAGTTAAATGTTAAGGCTAAGATTAAAGTTTAAGGTTTAAGATTTAGGGTTCAAAGTTAAGGTTAAGTTTTTATCTTTAATATTAAGGTTTACGTTTCAAGGTTCAAGGTTAAGGTTAACCATTAACTTTAAAGTTAAGGTTAATATTAAGATGAAGGTAAAAGTTAAAGTCAAAGTTAAGGTTTAAGGTTAATGATAATGTTTAAGGTTAATGATAATGTTTAAGGTTTAAGATTTAAGTTAAGGTTAAAATGAAGATAAATGGTTCAAAGTTAAGAGTAAAATTAAGGTTAAGTTATGGTTAAGGTTAAAGTTAATATTAAGTCAAGATTAAGAATATGATCAAGGTTAATATAGTAAAAAAATCCCTTTTGTAAATAAACGTTCTATGGTGAAAAAAAAATCCCTTTTGTAAATAAACGTCCCCACTTTCCAGAAATTAATCCCATCCCATTCACTTAAAAAAATATTGCATCTCTAAAAAAAAACTCTTCTATAGATTGTGCCCCGTACCTGAAGGTACTTGGGTTAAAATGAATTTAAAAAATTATAATAGATTGTGCAAAACCTATAATTGAATTATATATAAAAGAAGTGCAAATCATTCTATTATTTGTAAAAATTAGCTAAATGAAAATGATAAAAGTATATCAATACATATGATTACCATCTTCTATATATATATCTATACATTTCCCATACCCCTACAAAATAATATCTAAAAAATTGATCTATGACGATCTTATATGACACATGTCTAGAGTCACTGTGAAACTTGATTTAGAAAAAAGTAGATAATTTGAACTTCACCTAACTTTTGACCTCATTACAACATTAGTATTAGGTGAGTTGGTGTATGTAAAAAAGGAGCACATACCATTGTTACCGATCTTTAGACAAAACAGAATAACTTTACATAAAAAAAGATAAAGCGGAGTAAACCTTTAAAACTTGTAAATAACTATTTTCAATCACTTTTAGTACTCTTCTTATTTTCTAATCCACAAATTATGGAAATTTATTCTTTTCTCTTCTAATATGTTTCTTCATATTGTGTGGATAATACATATATAAGAATCCATACTTAGTTTACATACGGCTTGTCTTATTTGCTAAGATTTATGTTCTCTTTCAAGTTTTTACTATAAATAAAAAAGAACCACTATCCATAAATTTTTACCTAATAACTATTTTGAGTGTCTTAAAAATAAATATTTTATAGAATAGATCTCAAATTACACGTCTCACCATTACATAAACGAATTCTTAATTAAACAAATCTCGAATTACTTTAACTAACCACCACGAACATTGGGCCTCATCCCCCACTTAATAATGGATCTACTTTTGACCAATTAACATATTTGAAATAATAATTACAATAATATTGCACTTTGTACAGAATATAGTTTATCAGAAAGTCTTGCAGTCAAATCAAGTCAACTCAAAAGCACCCGAATTATTAAAAGAAAAAAAAACAGAGGCTTGATGTGTTGTTTTGCAACCAAGAAAACTAAAAAGCACCCTAAAAACCGAACAAAAAAAATAGGATTGATTTATTTTTGAATTGAAGTTTGATTCTTCATTATAAAATTTTAAATATGCCAATGTTGGCATAACATGAGCAACATAAAAATCACTAAGATACATAACCTTTGATCTCGATGAGAAACTCAAAATAGTCCAGTCATCAAATAAACATATCCAAAGCATATAAACTATAGACTTGATTGATATACCTATTGCTTGATTGTCCGAAATTCTTGAGCAACTCATTTTCTCCGCGCAAGTAATTGCCAAAAACTTTTATTATTCTCTATATGTCATGAGTTGCAAGATGAGTATTTTAAACAATATTTAAGAGTTCAATTTTGTGGTATCTAGTAATAAAAAAACTTTTGTCATGAAATTCATCCTTGACAACAAATTAATGAGAGCCCCTACAAATTTAATAAGAAAACAAAGTTAGAAGTTCACAACCAAAAGCAAAGGAAAGGAGAATATTACAAAGTAGAAGATCGGTAACGCAGAAAACGGAGTAGAAGATCGGTGGTCTGGGAAAAAAGAGTAGAAACAACCTAAGTTATATATATATAGATTACTCCGCAACTTGTGCAAAAATTAAAGAGAGGTCGAGATCTAATTTAATACATAAAAAATGTAGTACATAGACAGTTCAAAATTTTATCTTTAATCTTGCCGTGTATATATAAAGGCCATCTTTTATCAATAGAGGTAAACCGTATATAAAGTTTACAATTCAGATTCCTAGCACATTTTCTACAACAATATCAAAGTGTATTGTTTCAGAGTTTTTTGTCAACCAAATAATTGCCTCACCAACTCATTTGATTCATAAATGGATTATGAATTATTTCGGCCACGATGAATAAAAAATAGATTAAAATCATTAAAAATGTGGCCTCATGAGGCTCATGGTTACTGGTTGACCTGAATTAGGTAGTAATATTATCTCTAGTGTTTTATATCATAAATACTGTAAATATAAATATGACATTAGATAATATCATTTTATATATCCTACCAAAACAGTATTATGTGACAATCATTTTCTTATAAAATATATGATATATATTTATATGAATTGGCAAATGGACAGAATGATTAATGATTGGTTTAAATTATAAACGTGACAGAATCTTAGACTATTTGAAAACCCTTAGGGATCTTGATTTTCGTGAAGCTCTCGTCATTATCTCGTCTTCAACGGACCAATAAAGCAATTAGTTGATTTTGCATTCTGCAGCACCATGAAGGAACCCAAAGTAAATCAATTCCAAACCCAAAGAATGTTACCCGAACAAAGTGAACCAACTCACCACATTCATAGTTATCCATTGAACGAATCCACCTTTAGAAGTTTGTCCTCTAAAGACTGGTACAAAGTTTGAGCAGCCCGTTCTTTTTCCTCAAGTAGATACTGCTTCGCCTGATAAATTATCAAAAAAGATGAATGAGTTTGTGTAGGAAAGTGATGGATGAAATTAAATTACCTTGATTAAGTATTCTATAGAATAATTTGAAAGGAGCAACTTTGAGAATAGCTAAGAGTAGTACGTAACAGCATTTGCAAGTACAACCTTCTCAAAATGATCTTGAAAACATGTTTCTGTTTCTCCCCTAACATCCAATAAAAAGCTTGAGATATTCTTCAACAACTCCCTATCAAATGCTTCTCCGTATATGCAAGTCAGTACCAAAGTCCGCCTTAGCAGTTCCAAACTCAGAAATCTGTATAATTCAATCGTTTTGCTCATAAATCAATAAAATTATGAAATATAAATTGCCAATCCAAGTAATAAATTTCACCTGCATATATGTAGAAATCCTTCTTCCACTATCCTTCTTACATTCGGCTCCACTAACAGTGCTTGTAATGCCGAAACTCATTCATTTTCGGTTGATCTTTAATCCCCTGACCAATTAGAAAAATCAAAAAACCATTATATAATCAACCAAATAGTAAGTACGGATGTCACACATAAGTCAAAAAACAGAAACAAATTTTCAGTTATATAGCTTATTTTGCATGATACAGGACCTACACTACAATTTTTGCATAGTATAGGGAGATACAGTGCAATTTATGCTTAATCTTTGGGACCTATAGTGAAATTAACTCAAAATAATTTAGTTGTTTCCCTTAATATATTCATAAGACACTCACTTAGAAAGAATTCTAAAGAGGAAACCATACCTCTGGCTTTTTTATATATCACAGACATGATTGAGTGACTTAGCCTTTCTTTACTAATTGGTTTCGAAATCTTGGGGGTATTTTGTTCAGTTCCCAGCTTCTTTGGTGGCAAAGTTTCTGCTAATTTACTCTCATTCCCAATAGTTGACTTTGAGGAAACTGGATTTGCTTCGACAGTCCTTCATTAAGAGACATATGCTCACTCAGAATTCAGAAACAAACATGTCATTAAGATAAAAGAGAAGGGCTAATTGCATTGTTAGTCCCCGTATTCAATAAATCCTACGAAAGCAGCTGTTGAATTAATTATGCAAAATGATTTCAAAGATGCAAGAATTTCACACTAAAAAGATCCTTCTGTTTAATTTCGTCAAGTATTTTACAAAAATTGCTCTTTCCTGTAATTTTTAAAACGCTTAAACAGGTAAACATTGTCACGTACCTCAAACTTGTCTGCTGAGAAAAGTAATTTTCATGAAATCAATAATTTTCATGAAATCAAATCCATTCTCGTGCACTAAATCTGATTTAGTAATAGGTGAGACAGTGAGACTGAGATTAAAGATCTTGCCATGAAG
Source organism: Nemophila menziesii (assembly GCA_029959085.1). NCBI lineage: Eukaryota > Viridiplantae > Streptophyta > Magnoliopsida > Boraginales > Hydrophyllaceae > Nemophila > Nemophila menziesii. The sequence goes on along the minus strand of JARWIR010000001.1, from coordinate 139,351,679 downwards.
CAGAATGTGGAAAATTAGTGACAATACTCTTTGTAAACGTCTATTGGAGCACCTAATAAGCGCATTTCAGAGAGTAAAGATGAAATTGAAGAATAAAAGAGGTTGAACAAAGAGCGTCTCTAACTCAGAACAGAGAAGAACTTCAGGAGCATACCCTTTTTTGATGAAATTGAAATAAAACGAATGGTCCCGCGAGTAGCTACGGCGGCTTGGTGTGGGAAGGTGAGTGTGAAGATATGAGATTAGGTAAACCGGTGGATCGGTGAGAATGGACCTTGAGAGCGACGGTAGAAGATGGTGAGAATGGCCCTTGAGAGAGCGACGGAAGAAGATGGTGGAGATGTTACCGGGCCGGAAAGAGGGGTTTTGTATCCTTGAAGATGTCTTGAGTTCTCGGTTCTTCGTGCGGTGTCGCTGGAGATGAACATTCCCGATGTGGTGATGGGTCTTGGGCGAGTCTGTTTGTGGCGGTGATGGTGTGAGTCTCGTCGTGGCGGTGAGGGGATGTTGTGTGAGGATGTTAGACCGATAGTTAAGGTTTTGTTTCTTTTTTTTCTTTTTTTCTGCAATTAAGATATAGTTAGGTTATTTTTTTTAAATTAATGATAGGTGGGGCCAGAAACGATCTTGGCCACTATTTATGTTTGGCCAGAATCGATCTTGGCCACCACTTATAAAAAAAGCTTGTAATATAATATAGATAAACTGAAAATCTCGTATGTAAAGAGATCTAACAACAGGATAGCTGATTGGGTGGCTAAACAAAAACTATGTGGAAGTTTGTTTGGTCTTTGGAGTGTCTTTCCTCCTTCCCAATTAGCTAAGCTATTAGAGTATGACTTTGAACAAACTGGAATTGGCTAATTTGTAATATTTTTAAGGTTTTATTGAAATTTATTTTCGATTAAAAAAATGTATAATTTGCCTAAAAAATCTAATGTATAAAATTAAGTCAAACGCTCCCAAGAGTTGATCGTCATTGTACAACAAAATTATATTTGGGAGGAAACAAGTTAACACTTTATACGTGTGAGAGGACCTTTAGGTATTTTGCAGAGTAGTCTAATCACTAGACCAATTATTGATCTCTAACTCTTTTTAAAATATAAAAGGATAATTGTTCATATATAAAGATACGGTGGGTTTTATTTGATGAGACGATCAAGACACAATCAATAGAAAAATATATCAAACTATTCTAAATCTTTTACTTTTCTCAATCGAGTAAACACAGGGGGTATCATAAGTTGTGAGAACTGGATTTTTTTTCGAATAAGAAATCGTGTCGACTTGGCAAGACGATTAAAACACGCTTCCACCATAAGAGGTATTCTGAATCTCCTTTTATATGGTGTGGCAGATGCACTTTCTAAATACGTGAGACAAAATCTGGACTTACTAGAATAGAACAACAAATCGTTATTCGAATCATTTAATTATCTTTCTAATCGATGTAGACAAAAATGCGTTGATAACTATCTCTTTGTAATTTTCTTTTCCTATAAAAAAAATAAAAACTCTTTTTTATTTATTATTTACAGTTTCTCCTAACGTAAGATAACATAAATTGACAAAAATCAATAAAATTTTACATTAACATACAAAGAAAGAGAATATATTTTGAGTTAGATAATTCATTATTTCTGAGCAATCAATCTCAATCGTAATGATAAGTTGTGGGAATCCAACCTCAACCATATATGCAAGACAAAAAGATCCGTCTAGTTTCAAATTTGATTAAATATGCAATTTCAAACATAACGGTCACTCCATTAATCATCTATCCCCTAGCGTTTCTGGCGACACAAGCAGCGTAAGCAGTGTCAATTATGGTTTAAGACTATGATATCTTAGTTTTAGACCCCTAATAAATTAGATTTATTAAGAGAACCAAACTTTATTATATAATCCATTTTTATCAAACTTACTTTTAGATTGTGTTTTCTTAGGCCATTTTGTAGTTCAAAAATAAAATAATATAAACAATTTTCCAAAATTAGGAAAGTCATAGAGAGTAAGGAAAAAAGGAGAAAAAAATTACTTGATTATTATTGTAAGTCTAAAGGCTTCTCTAACCTTATCCGTTTATTTAATGTGTATATAACTTTTTTAGTTTTCCTTTTATTCATAATAGTTAGTTTTCAGAGTGTTCCACAAATCAAAATTTAAGAGAGGCCTAATTTTCAAAACAAGTCTCATATCTTTAAAATCTCAACACCAGTTCTACAAATGACCTTTATTAGATATAGATTACCAAGAAACATCACAAATAACCAAGAAGCATCACAACCAATCATATAACAATCATATGAGGGGTTTCCATTGGGACGTTCTTGTGTTTAGAGGAAGCATAGTATAATGAGCTTCCTCCCTACTATCCAAAAACTATAAAATCACAAGGTATAGATTAATAAAAATAGAATTAGCTACTATTAAAATATTAGTTTTATGTAGAAAATAATGTTTATACACCTGGGAGAGAAGAAGTAATTCTTAGGAAAGGTGCTTTAAGATAGTTTGTTAGCTTTAATGTCCGTATCTATCAATTTCAGAGGATCTAGAATGGTTTCATTACTTCTATATTTTTCTAGGTAACTTTTTCCTAGTAGTTAGAGAGCTACCGTAACCATGTATCAATTTTGTCAGTGTCACTAGTCCGAGGTAAAATTTGGATATGGTTGGTAAACCAAGTGGTCCTAGCATAAGGAAAACATGGCACTCAAACACTCTAAGTTCCAACTAGAACCATCCTCGTTCACCATATCAGAAATTATTAGTTATAACTCATATAGGTTCGATAAGAGTAACCAAGAAGTAGCCCCAAATATTAATATCCACCCCATTTCCAATATGCCAGTGAAGGTTTTGTAAGAGATTATATATCGAAGAGATAAGACTTGTCCACCTCAGGATCGGAAGACCCAAACGAGGCCTCAATAAGTTAGAGTAATGGAAGTGTTTACCTTTAAGTATCTGGATGGTAGAGCGTGAAATGCCCGATCAATATGAATTTTCAAACAATGGATCTTCACAACTTCTCGTAAGGGTTGATCGAGGATAAGTTATCTCCTATTTTGATGAGAGACATGAATTAGAGAAAGATTCGGACCAGATGGGGGTTGCCTCCCGATGGCATTCTAACGATCAAGTTAGTACTTGGGTCGATTACTGAGGAGAATACTAATGATGAGGTCTGACTAGATATATGAACAATGTAGTTTTAAAATTGAGATCTATTTAGGCAATGTCATGGGTATATAGATAACAAAAGCCCAACATACCTGGATGGGCTTTTTTCGTGTTCCCTGAAGGAGTGCCCAGGCAATCAGAAAGACGAATAAGAAGCAAATCAATTTGGGCCCCTTTTGGGATTAAGTCCTAGATTTATTTTTCCTCGGATTTGGGGAAAGGGGATCAACATGTCGTATTCTTACAAGAAGGCCATAATCATTTTCCTCGACCGAGCCTGATCAAGCCTATCAATACCCCATTGAACTTGAAAGGAAAGTCTTGACGGCTTTGGATAAACCCAACTAATGAGTTCACCCTAACTAGAGTATTTAGTCAATGGAGATGGTTATGGATCATTCATTTGTCAAAGTGGGGCACTTATCGATATGGACCTGGTATTGGTGGACGAGTCATGATTGATATAGTTTTCCTAAAAGAGTCTAGCGTTTTGTCTGAGAGAATTTGAGGTGTCACGTTATAATGCCCTTGAGAATATACATTATCCCTAACCTGCCTATATATAGGTGGTGCCTTTTCCATAATATGTCATCTCATTAGACTAGATTTCTTAGAATTTTCTCTCTATCCCTCTTTACTTTTAATTTATCCACAAAAGATGATTAGGTCCTCTAGTGTAAAACGTCGCTTGAACGTGGATTCCTTGGAGGTCCCTAGGGTTCCTCCTCTACATTCCTCTCGACCATCTAGCACTAAGGACCCGCTATGGATATACCGCCTACCGAGCCCAACTAGTCTCTTCATATAAAAGATGAATGATTTCTCAATATGTCCCATTTTGCACGGGGGAATCTCTTTGTCCGGAAGGGACCTTATGCTTCTCACTAGTCCCACTTCTTTAGGGGCGTTAATGTCAAATAATCTTCCTCCTTCCACTATCAGTGGGCCGCCCATTCTTGAGTACGGATCTACGAGACCGTTTGATCTTCAGGCTGCATGTGCCTTATTGAGATATCTCATTAAATCGGCATGTTTGTCCTATACCCGCCTTTCCCATTTCTTGTTATCCTTTTTCTAATTTTATACCTGTTTGTCGTTTTAGGCGGTACACATAAATATCTACTTTTCTAGCTTGAGCATTCATTCTACCAAGGATAGTCGTCTTCGTAAGTCTAGAGATGGAGCTCAGGAGGATGCATATAACTCGAGGATGAGGGCTTTGACACTTCAATACAACATGGATCGAATCAGCTCTTTTTCTGAGGGAGTAAGCGAGCGTCATAAAAAAAGGTGAATGAAACGGCTGATCCTCGATAGGGTGATGAGAAGGCCAAATGGTTTCTTGCATTAAATAAGAATCAACTAAACACTTGGCTCGGGTTAAGAAAATAACTTGAGATTTGAAGGCAAGTAGGGACTCTTCCATCACGAGAAACGGTGCTCGAGCGGTGGAAGTTTTCAAGGTTTCCTTGAGTTTGTTAAGGAGCTATATATACATTGCACTCCTATGTACAATAATGGTGTTCGATATGGTTACTTGCGATGTATTAATATAACATGTCATTCCACCCAAACTTGGCTTCGATGGTCAATGAAGAGTCCCTGCTTGTACCCAAAAAACTATGGGGGGGTTATGTGGGGTGTAAAAGACTTGGAAGCTTACAACTTTACTTTAATAACTAAACAAGCATGTACACTCCTCATCAATCATATCCCCTTAGTTTCTTTTACTCTAAAGGGGGTCTATTTCCATGATACTGATTTTTCTCATGCCAAACCTTTCAAAAATTCTTCATGGATTCATAATAGCCTTTTGAAATGGAGAGACATCATCCTAAAATATGTTATTAAGAGCATTAGAGATGGTCACAACACTCTTATCTGGGAGGACAGATGGCTAGACATCCAAATATCTAAACCTCCTTATTATAGTGACGTGCATAAGTTTTCCAAGTATGTTGTTGACCTCTTTGATCCTCCATCAAGGTGTGTAAAACTGAGTTTGTCCACTCCCTATTCCTTAATGTACAAATATACTATGCTTAGCTTACATATATCTTGGGAAGAAAATAAGAATAAGTGTGTATGGATTAAGGGTCTTTAGGGACAATAATCCAGTAAAATATGATATACTTCTGCCATTTCTATCCTTTCATGATATAGGTAAGGGGTTACCAAAAAAGTTATGATCACGAAGGACCTTAAGTAATGACCCTTCTACTAAAACGAATAGATTTATTGGGAAACGCTCCATCTTGATCTTTGTAGTTCTTAACTTGATTTGAAAAGAGGAATGTGTTGAACATATGTACTTAATGTGTGACTAGACGAGGAGGTTTTAGTGTTTATCCCCTTTGCGTTGTAAGATGACCCTTAAATAATTAGTTAGAACGACCATGTAGATGATTTTTGTTCTTCCTCTCTTCCCAACATGGCATAAAACTACATCACGATTGCTCTTTACTGTCTGCCTATGGACTATTTGAAATGTTATGAATAAAACTGGGATTGATAATACCTTTATTTGCTTTGATAAGTCTATACCTTTAAATTCTACATTCAGTAGAGACCTCGTTTTATGCAGAGGGCTTGTTAACACAACCAACTAATCCTGAGGTACATGTTGAAAATCCAATCATTCACTCGTAGTGGATTCCCCCATCACAAGAAACCACCAAGATCAATGTCGCCGCAACCGCCGTTATGCGTAATTAAAATGAGAGCTCACTTAAGAATTTGCTAAATTTATTAGTTGAATAGCTTAAGATCATCTGCTTGTCAAGATTCAATGTATTAGGAGAACAACCAACAAGGTTATGGGTTCAGTTTCGAAAACATTTTCTAATTTGAATCTTTCTTTAAATTAGTTTAATAACTTCTCTTTTAAATCCCATAGTTTAATTTTCAATGATTTAACCGTAACTGAACATTTACGATGTATTGACGATGTCTTTTGATTATAAATAGAGTAATATTATATATCATTTTTTATACCATCCATCATACTATACCACTTCTTATATAATGTATTTTGATCAATTTTTTTATTGTCTCAATCTAAAAAAATAAAAAAATAAAAAATAGTATGAAGGGTGGTATATAACATTAATCTTTTTTTTTTCCGTTACAAATGAGGTCAAAAGACCGGGAAGCAACCTTCCTTACAAATGATTGATTAACTAGAGTTACTCTAGGTACGACCCATCCATACCGATTACGTGCTAATAATCGCCAAAGCCCATCTGGTGGGTCCCTATACGGCACTGGTCCCTCCGCATTCGAAACACCAAACTTCGCAAGCCAATCCGCACATTTATTCGCTTCTCTACAAATCCAAACTAGTTCAAACTGTTTATTAGAACTCATGATATCTCTACAAAGCCCAAGTATACTATTCGAAAAGCCCCTTGAGTTCGCACCGCCCTTCACTAGCGCGTGCAACTCACTCGAGTCAGTTTCGATAGTGAGATTATTAAACCCTAACCGTACCGCCATACTTAGACCAAAATGCAGGGCAAGGAGCTCTGCTTCAAAAGGAGTGCGTGCAACACATCTTCCAGCAAAACCCCTAATATATTATCTGTCCTTATTTCTGAAAAGTCGTCCCACACTTGCTAAGGAGCGTCTCGCATCGAAAGACCCATCCACGTCCAATTTACTACCTCCCACCGGCTTCTCCCATCTCACAAGGATAGACCTCCCCATAACAACCAAGCCACCTCCCTTTTTTCTTCCCCAGGCTCGCGCGTAATTGCACGCCGAGTTCCTAATGATAGCACACAGTTAAGTACACGATCTTTTCTTAGCTGTTGGCTAAAAAATTCTTTCATTTCTATCTGTCCATGTATGCCACACAAACGCGGCAAAGAGATACCGCTCCTCAAGCCCATTGATCACCACTTAGCTAACAGGTCCTCCCACCTCTTCTTTAAGTCTGCAGAATTTTTCCCGAAAATAATTGCACCTGAGGTCCCTCGCTGAACCAGTACCTTGCTGCTGTCAAGAGGGTACCCTTGCTGCTGCCCCGGAACTGCCAAGTCTGATCCTAGGCGAAGTGAACCTCCAGGTCTGCTAACCCCATCCACAACAGTAGATGGAAAAGAAGGCCCAGCAGCGGACCCCATCTGTTGCAAAGAACCTGAACCCGAACCTACTGCCAAACATCCCCTGGACACCTCTCTATACCTGCTACATCCCTGAAATAAGTACCCCGCCGTTTCACTAACCGCTCCACACTCCTTACACCCCTGTTCCTCAATGATTCCCCTAACGAACAAATTCCTACAAGTGGGTAAACGGTCCCAAATTGCTCTCCATAACAGCACTTTTACCTTCTGAGGGCATTTAAGGGACCATACTAATTTCCACTTGAAATCCGAGACACTCTCCCCCGGTAGCAAACTCAAATAAGCCGATTTAACCGTGAACAAACCCGAGTTTTCCAGCTTCCACTTATATGAATTCTCACCCCCATTAACCACCTCTACTACATTACCAATAAGCACATCCGACCCATTAGAATACTCTTGCAAATCCTTGAATCAGATGACTTAACTTCCCGTTCCAAGAACCCTTCCGTAAAGTACTTTTGTTTGAAAACACTAACCCATAAAGAACGATCATTACACAAAAGTTTCCATCCAAGTTTTGCCAACAAAGATCTGTTATAATTCTTGGCGCTCCTAAGACCTAACCCTCCATTCTTCTTAGAACGACACAGAACCTCCCACGATAGCCGGTGAACTTTCCGACCCTCATTGGATGAGCCCCAAATAAAATCCCTTATAATCCGAGCAATCTCTAAACAAACATTATTCAGAAGTTTCAATGTTTGCATGATGTAAGTAGGTATCTCCGATAGCACCGACTGGGCTAGTGTTATTCTTCCGGCTAATGATAGTGTTATTAATATAAGACACTTTGATTAAAAAAGTAAATATATAATTCATTTCCTTTCCTTTTTTTAAATATATATGAAGAACCGCTTTTAAGCCGGTTTTCATTAGCTTTAGAACAAAAAAAATAAAGAAATTAGTAGACCTAGACAAGGGATATTGACTCAATCGACGCTCTCAACACTGCACACAAACAACGAGCCGTACAATCAGAATGTGGCCGAGCTCAGAGGGAGGTCCGCCGGAGGTCACTCTCGAAACCTCCATGGGTCCTTTCACCGTCGAGGTACACACTACACACTCCTCTCTTTCTCTCTCTACCTCTAAACCATACATATCTCCAATTTTCACTTTTAATTGAATGAAATTTACAATAAATATAGATGTACTACAAGCACGCCCCAAGAACTTGCAGAAACTTCATCGAGCTTGCTCGTAGAGGGTATTACGATAACACCAAGTTCCACAGAATCATTAAGGTAACTAAATACTTAAATTCTCGTCTAATTTTTTATATTTTTCCCACAATTAAATTTATTTCGAGCAGGATTTTGTTGTTCAAGGTGGGGATCCAACTGGAACTGGTCGAGGAGGAGAATCAATTTATGGGTATGTTTTGCTACAAATTAATTTGGGATAATTGTAAATAATAATTGGGTGTAATTATATTATATTAATTACTTATAAATAAATTTTGCAGTTCAAAATTTGAAGATGAAATAACCCCTCAATTAAAACATACTGGAGCTGGAATAATATGCATGGCTAATGCTGGTCCAAATACAAATGGAAGTCAATTCTTTGTTACCTTAGCACCAGCACAATCACTAGATGGTAATAAAAATATTTCCATAGTCCAATTTTACCCCTAGAATGTTATTAATTTTCCCTCATGTTGTTATAAAGGAAAACACACAATATTTGGGAGGGTATCTAAAGGAATGGAAATTGTTAAAAGACTTGGTAGTGTTCAAACTGATAACACTGATAGGTAAGGCTTATTTCCTGTTTTTTTCTAAAGAATATATAATAATGCAATTTTATAAATTTTAATTAAGTTTTTATTGTGTTAATACAGACCTGTTCATGATGTGAAGATTCTTCGTGCACAAGTGAAGGATTGATTTTAATTAGCTTCTCTAAATTATAACATTTGGTCAATGTAATTTTATATTAATATATTGGTAAATGTTGCAAGAGATGTTTTATGTGCCTGAGATTTTAAACCCAAATTCAATTAGGCTTTAAGGCAGATTAGGTCAGCCTTTTTAACTCAATATTGGCATTTTATCTTAATTTTCGACTATTTTTCCTGAACAATCATATATCAGATTTTGACTAAAAAAAAAAAAAAATCATATATCAGATTATAGGCAACTCTATAAGCAAAATATAAATTTATCTCTTTTTAATAAAGCTTTATGAAATATAAAAACCCGAATGCTCTAACACCCTAAGATATAGATGTTCATCTGTCCATGCTATCTACAAAATAAACCAAGGTAGTATAGTACTAAAGATTGAGTTCTCATTGTTTGGGTAAAGGATTACATGTATCTTTGGGTAAAGGATTACATGTATCTGGTGTTTGGATTAGAAGAATAATAGGAGGAAGGGATTCTTTTTATAACTAAATGACTTATATACCTTTATTAAAATATTTTAGAAAAAAAGAATAAAGGTAATTTAGACATTACGTCGTAATAAAATAACCTCTTCCATCTAGTCTTAACGAATTGGAAAGATTGAATATATAAGAATAGAAGGTATTGTAAGAATCTTTTACCAATCTTTCTTTTCCAATCCTGTGTAATACAAACAAAGGAATAGATTGTTGGAATCCCTTAATATGATCCCCTCCCTCCTAATCTTCCCATCCGAACAAACCCCCCATCTAAACACACCCTTAGGGTCTGTTTGGATTAAGGAGTGATTCTTTAGTAAATGATAGAAAAGGAGAGTATAGTAAGGGAATAGAAAGAAGAGTATTTAATCTTGTTTGGATTGAATAAAAAGAGGAGGGAGGATTTTATCAAAGGATTACATGTATCCGGTGTTTGGATTAGAAGAATAATAGGAGGAAGGGATTCTTTTTATAACTAAATGACTCATATACCCCTATTAAAATATTTTATAAAGAAAGAATAAGGGTAATTTAGACATTACAACATAATAAAAGAATCCCTCCCTTCTAATCCCACCGAATTGGAAGGTTTGAATATATAAGAATATAAGGTATTGTAAGAATCTTTTACTAATCTTTCCCTTCCAATCCCGTGTAATACAAACAAAGGAATGTATTGTTGGAATCCTTTTATATAATTCCCTTCCTCCTAATCCTCCCATCCAAACAAACCCTTAAGGTGAAATAAAAATAAATTATCTAACTAATTCTATTTAAATAAGGGGAAAATTTTAATTGTAATAGACCTATTGTTCTAAAGATTGCATTTATTTTTTCTTTATCTTTTATTTTGTTTGGACTTCTCTTTCTTGCTTTACAAGACATAGGATTTTGTCCTACACATATAAGAGGAAAAGTTTGGATTTCTTGGCACCACTTGGATAGTGGGCTGATTCAAGTGGTCTTCTTTTAGACCGATACTAATTCTACTTTCCCTTACAAATCTAAGGGTATGTTTGGATTGAAGGATTAGAAGGGGAGGGAAGGGATTATAAAGGATAGTAGTTATCCTTCCTTTGTTTGTGTTATAATTTTTTTAAAGGATAAGTTATTAAAAGATTAAAATTATACCTTCTATTCCTTTATATCTTATCCCTCCAATTTGGGGTCATTAGAAGGAAGGGATAAATTTTAATAGTAAAATATCTTTATTACCCTTATGTTCTATTTAAAATATATTTTATTAGGGGTATAAAAGTAATTTAGTTATAAAATAATCCTTTCCTTTCCTTTACTTATACAATCCAAACACAAAATTCAAATAATCCTTTACTAATGTTCTCCTTTCGTTTTCTATTCAATCCAAACAAGATTAATACTCTCCTCTCCTTTCCTTTAATATACTATCCTTTCCTATCCTTTAATAATTAATCCCCTCTATATCCAAACAAACCCTAACCGATACTAAAATGATCTATTTCCGAAAATAATTTTAATATCCCTTTTTTAAATTATAACTAGGTTAATTGGGTTTTTTATCATCAAAATTCTCTCTAAATTAGACTAATGTATGATTTGAACATATTTGATTCATAATTGCATCTCATTAGTTTCTTTTTAAATTAAATTTAATGGCAAATGACCTAAAAAGTTGTAACCATAACAAGATATCAGATAAATGATCTCTTTTGCTCTCTCCTTTTCTCTCTATGATTGAAGGCCTCATTGGTTAACTTAACAAACAATGCAGATAAGCAAATATCAAAGGTATCTCTGTGGCTATAACTCAGTCAATTTTTTTTTCCGCTAATGATCCTCTCTTCTTTAACTCCCTCAACAAAAAAGAGATAAAATATTTTAAGGATACAATTCACTTTTATCGTGAAATTTCTTGTCAAAGAATCAATTTTATTAAATCTTTTAGGTGTCTCAGCAGGGATACCCGAGTGATGTAGTCACATACATTACAAATTCCCTTATTACTAAGGGAACAATGTTTTTGTGAAAACACAGGATAATTAATCTCAATCTTAAAAGCTCCGAGACGGAGAATCTAAACTACATCAAAGACCATCTATTTGCATAAATTTCTAACTATATTTCATTATCTGAAGGCAGGAATAAACATTTCATTAAAGCGGTCCTTCGAGTAATTCCAAACTATGCGATGACAATCTTTACATTCCCAAAATCTTTGTAAATAATTGGCGAATTTGGTCACAAACTTATGGTGGGATGCTTAACACAAAAAGAAATTTCATTGAGTTGCATTGGAAAAATTCGATGTTGCTATATCAGTATGCGGAAGTGGTTTTCAAGATTTCCAAAATACCAAGACAACAATGTTGGCAAATCAAGTTTGGAGGTTACTTAATAATCCCAATTCTCTTGTGGAACAGATTCTTAATTGATTCTTAAGAATTGTATTCAATTGATCAAGGTGATCATTGAGAACCATACCTTCTGTCATCCGTAGACTGAACAATCGCTGCTTTAGCATCAACTTACTAGTGAGTGACTTCATCATGTAGAGACTCTCCAACTTGAGCCATGAAGCTGTCATCGTTATCTGACATGCGACCTCTATGATTAAGTCATCTGATAGGCATAACATGATTGACGAGTGTGCCTTCTCCTCTGTCAACCTGTACACCATTAATACAATATCCATGTCTCCCTTGTCTGTGGACAAAGGTGTCCGGATAACTTGCGACTTTAATAAGGCGCACATCTTGATCTTCCACAAACTGAAGTTGTTCCCTCCTGTAAAGCTATCGATCTTCAACATCTATCCGGACATTGTTCTTGATGGAATTCACCAAAAATTGCTCTAATACCACTTTGTCATAACAATATATATATATATATATATATGGCTGGTCGGGCCTGGATTTAGCAGTTTTTAATAACACTAAGACTCGATTTAGGTCCTGTTAAAGTGTAGCATAGCATCTACTATTACCCTTAGGATATTAGTACATACTATTATCCATTAGGTAGCTTAGTCTTTTATCTATTGTGTAATATCTTATGTGTATTAGGATGATATGTAATTCTCTATATATATGGAAGAATAGTGTCTCAAGAACACTAAGATTATAATCACAATTTCAGCATTAACATGGTATGAAAGCCTATGTAAATTCGTTTGAAAAATAAAATAAAAAATCCATCGTCTTCTTCACAAGTTCACAGCAGCCCAAAACCCTAACCCTAGCCACACATTTCACCCACCTCCGCCGCTAACCAAACCACGGAATCCGTATAGTCAACTTCGCCTGACCATCGTGCCACCACGGAGGTCTTCCATCACCTCCGACGAAGCCGCAGCAGTTACACGATAGAGCAACAACAACCCTAAACCTAGCCACGCCGTTTACCCACCTCCAGCCATAACCAACCCACGCCACCCACATAAATCACTTCGCCTGACCATGGCGCCACCACGGAGGTCTTCCATCATCTCTGACGAAGCGGCGGCGGCAGTTTCACTGTAAAAAAAAACCCGATCTACACCTAACGACTTCCAGTCAGCGCGCGTGAGTCACCCCAACAGGTTCGCAAGACAATTCCGAGCAAGACATGTCAGCTCCGTCGCCTTCAGCCGCGCGTGGGATTCCCGCACCACCACCTGCCGCCGCGCGTGGCCGCCACCGGTCTCCGGACAGTAGGTTCGGTTGTGTCCCCTCTATTCGTTTCCACTGTTTATTTAGTTTGATTCCGCTGTTTTAGTGCCCGTTTGATTATAAATAGAGATATATTTATTGTGTGATTTGTGGTGTTATGGAGGCCTTACAAGATAGTAGTTCTAAAGACCCTATATCTAGTGTTTCTCGTTCTACTTTGTCGATTAGTAGTCCTACCTTTTTGGGTACCCCGGTTATTACTACAACTAAACTTACTAGTAGTAATTATTATCGTTGGTCTTCTTCGGTTAGATTGTGGTTTCGAGGGCATGGTTATATTCGTTATTTAACAGAAGATTGTCCTAAAAATGCTTCTGTCGATGAAGCTACACTTTGGGAAACTTTGGATTGTCAACTTGCTAGCTATTTGTTACAGTCTATTGACCCGGACCTTCATGATATGTTTGATTATGAGTCGTGTAAACTTATGTGGTCTATGGATAAGAGTTTATATAGCAGTAATGTGACTCGAGTTTATGATGTGGTTTCTGACTTGATGCAAATTCAACTCGATGAGAAGGGGCTTTCTGGGTGGTACGGTCGTTATCAGCGCTCCTTAATTGAGTTTCATTCAATCTTTCCTCCTACGACTGATATGGCCGTTTCTCGTGATCAACAAGAACAACTGTTTGTTGTACTCATGCTTCGGAGTCTCCCTTCTCAGTATGACGCTGTTCGTTCTCAACTATTGTCTAGCAAGACCCTACCCGCTATGTCTGAGGTGTATTCTACTCTTGATCGTGCTTGTCTTACCCCTAGTGCATCTGAGCCTCCAGTCAATCGTTCTTCTTTGTTGTCTCATCCCGACAATCGTAGGGATAGTGGTATTCCTCGTGATAGTATTTCGAGTAGTCGTGGTCGTGGTCGTGGTTATAGTCGAGGAGGTGGTAGAGGTAGCTTTACTTCCCGATCTCAATTCTCTTATTGCCATAAAGTAGGACATCTTCGAGATAAGTGTTGGGATTTGCACGGTTGTCCATTAGGTGTTGCTCATGCCGCTCAGACAGATCCATTAGACGTCTCTTTACCAGGTGTTGGTCCTTCAGATCGTGTCCTTACTATACCAGAGGATCAATACTCTCAGCTTCTTAGGTTAAAAGCATCTTTTCAGGCATCTCAATCTTCTCATGCTCACGCCAGCTCTTCCACTGCTTGTCTTTCTCACACCCAGTCTAGCTTAGGTCCATGGGTAATTGATTCTGGTGCTTCCGATCACATGACCGGTAATGTCACTTACTCTCTGAAATACGTACAGGTCCTTCTCATAATGTTACTCTTGCTGATGGCTCTTCCACCTCCGTTCGTGGGGTTGGATCTGCCCGCCTTTCTTCTACTATTTCCTTAGAGTCTGTTTTATACCTTCCTAAATTTTCTTTCAATCTTATGTCAGTCAGTCAACTTACCAAGCGTCTTAATTGTTCTGTGATCTTTACCCCTGACTCTGTGGTTGTACATGATCTCCAGACTCAAGAGCAGATTGGTACAGGGCGTGAGGAGCGGGGCCTATACTATATGGATGTTACCTCTTCTACTGCTTGTCTTGTTGATCTTCCGCCCGAGCAGATTCATTGTCGTCTTGGTCATCCATCGCTTCCTGCCCTGAAGAAAATGGTTTTTGGTCTTAACCATGTTCGAGAACTCTCCTGTGATTCATGTCAATTAGGAAAACATGTTTGTAGTTCTTTTGTTAGTCGTGTCAATAAACTAGTTAGTTCTCCTTTTGCTTTAGTTCACTCTGATGTTTGGGGTCCTTGTCGTACTACATCTTGAACCGGTTTTCGGTATTTTGTCACCTTCATAGATGATTACTCTCGTATGACTTGGTTATATTTAATGAAAGACCGTTCAGAGTTGTTTTCTATTTTCTCATCATTTTGTGCCGAAATTCATACCCAATTTGGTGTTCCGGTTCGTATATTGCGTAGTGATAATGCTAAAGAATATTTTTCGTCATTATTTTCACTCCTTTATGTTTGCGCGTGGGATCATACATCAATCCTCATGCGCCCACACTCCACAACAAAACGGGGTGGCTGAACGAAAGAATAGAACCTCATAGATACCGCTCGTACCCTTCTCCTTCATAAAAATGTGCCGTCTCGTTTTTGGGATGATGCGGTTCTCACGTCTTGTTATCTCATTAACCGCATGCCATCCTCTGTCTTACATGATCAAATTCCCTTCTCTATCCTATTCCCTAGAGATTCTCTCTACATATTACCCCCTCGAGTCTTTGGTTGTGTCTCTTTTGTTCATAATCTTTCTCCTGGAGCGGATAAATTAGGTGCTCGATCAGTTAAGTGTATCTTTCTTGGGTACTCTCGCTTTCAAAAGGGATATCGTTGTTATTCTCCTTCTCTGAATAGGGTGTTTATCTGTGCGGATGTTACATTTCTTGAGTCCTCATCATACTATCCATCTAACACATCTGATACTGCTATCGAATCATTGTCTCCTCCGGTCCCTACCTTTATTTCACCACCTCTTGTCCCCATCCCTGTCTTCTTACCGGTTCCTACAGTTCCTACAGTCACATCTCGGTTAGATCAGCCCGATTCACAGGTTTATACTCAGCACCCTTCTTCACCGTCGCCGCTCTCTTCGCCTGTACCGCTTTGTCGCCATCTGTAGATCCGGTGTCCTCTGATTTAGATGTCCCTATTGCTTTACGGAAAGGTATTCGAAATTGCACCACTACACATCCTATCTCTTCTTTTGTGTCTTATGATCATTTATCACCTTCTTATGCGTCCTTTGTTACTTCACTATCATCTATGTCTGTCCCTACTTCTCATACAGATGCTCTTGCAAATCCTGGTTGGCGTGATGCTATGGTTGAAGAGATATCTGCGTTACACTTTAATGGTACTTGGGATTTAGTTGATCTTCCAAGTGGAAAATCTCCTGTTGGTTGTCGATGGGTGTTTATTGTGAAGGTCTCTCCAGATGGTAAAGTAGATCGCTTAAAGGCTTGTCTTGTGGCTAAAGGTTATTCCCAGGTTTACGGTGTTGATTATAGTGATACTTTTTCACCTGTTGCTAAGATGTCTTCCGTTTGTATTTTTCTCTCTATGGCTGCTATGCGTAATTGGTTTCTTCATCAGTGAATCCTTACTTGAGTTTGGTTTGACACGTTATGCAGTTGATCACTCGGTATTCTATAGACATTTTTCTGGTAGAAGTCTATTATTAATTGTTTATGTAGATGATATTATCATTACAGGAGATGATACATCAGGGAATCAGAATTTGAAGACATTTCTTCATAAGCAGTTTCAGACAAAGGATTTGGGAAAATTACGCTACTTCCTTGGTATTGAAGTGGCGCAATCAGATAAAGGAGTATTCATATCACAGCGAAAGTATGCTTTGGATACACTAGAAGAGACCGGGATGCTTGGTGCACGACCATGTGACTCCCCAATGGATCCAAATGTGAAACTCATACGCAATGAGAGGGATCTATTCACTGACCTAGGGAGGTACAGAAGATTAGTCGAGAAGCTTAATTATCTTTGTCACACACGACCAGATATCTCATTTGCTGTTAGTGTTGTTAGTCGGTTTATGGATTCACCATGTGAGAGTCATTGGGAAGCAGTTGTACGTATTCTTAGATATATCATAGGAGCTCCCGGAAAAGGGATATTATATAGTGATCGAGGTCATACAGAAATTGTTGGTTATACTGATGCTGATTGGGAAGGATGCCCAGATGATCGACGCTCCACCACTGGATACTGTGTCTTCATTGGTGGAAATTTAGTTTCATGGAAAAGCAAGAAACAAGACGTGGTAGTAAGATCAAGTGCTGAATCTGAATATTGTGCTATGTGTTTGGCCACCTGTGAGCTAATATGGGTGAGAAATCTACTTGCAGAAATCAAAGTCAATTGCCCTAATCCTATGAACTTATGTGTAATAATCAGGCCGCCATACATATTGCTTCAAATCCGGTTTTTCATGAGCGTACTAAGCACGTCGAAGCTAATTGTCATTTCACCAGAGACAAGATTTTATCGAAAGAGATTGTAACGTCTTATGTTGGTTCTAGTGATCAGTTAGCCAACTTATTTACTAAGTCTCTCAGAGGACCTAGAGTTGAGTATATATGTAACAAGCTAGGCACATATAATATATATGCTCTAGCTTGAGGGGGAGTGTTAAAGTGTAGCATAACATCTACTATTACCCTTAAGATATTAGTACATACTATTATCCATTAGGTAGCTTAGTCTTTTATCTATTGTGTAATATCTTATGTGTATTAGAATGATATGTAATTCTCTATATATATGGAAGAATAGTGTCTCAAGAACACTAAGATTATAATCACAATTTCAGCATTAACAGGTCCAAACCCGCGGGTTTTTCTAAAAGTAAAGTCATGTATATGACCAAAACCCGCAGACACAGTACGGGCGTTCCGTTTGCTCACCCATAATATAGGGGTTATAAGAGAACCAAGCCGAGACGGATACTAGATGTGCAAGCTTGCTTGATAAGATTTATGAGATGAGTCGAGCTCAACTTATAACTAATTGAACTAAAATTTGTAGAGCTTGTTTGCTAACATACGGAACAAGTTTTTTCGAGATGAGTTCGAGTTATTAACGAATAATTTTTTGTAGATTTAGTAATATATTTATCGATAACTAAAACATTAATATATAGATTATATATATTAATTATGAGTTAACGAACGAGTTCAGACAAAGATTTTGGTTCGTTTGTATAAACAAACGAGTTCGAACAAACTTCTTTCTGAATCAAACGCGCGCGAGTGGTTTGGTTCGTTGATGTTCCTATGGGAATATATATAGGATTAATAACGGTTTAAGTGTGTCCCTTTTGACAAAAATGTGGGTCATTTGTTTAAAATTGTAAAATGGAGTTGAAATTGATCAATTTATTTATAACGATTAAAAAAGGGGAAATTATAAAAAAGAGCCCATACAACTTAGTACTTAACATTAAAAGTCCTTCTAGTTGGAGGTCTGGTTACTAGTCCAACCGGTTATGTGGAAAGACTACCCTGCCCCTCTTTTATCTGACTGGCGTGGACTCCCAACCCCTCCCTCTTCTATGCAGAGTAATAAGAGGATTCAAAAAACGTGACATATATTGGAAAAAGCTTTTTGTTCCCTCTCTCATCATTCTCTCTTGTTCTCTCTCTTCTATTCAGTATACAAAACGCCTTTCTTCTCCGTGACTCTCTCTTCCAAAAAGCAACTACACAGCAACCGATAGGAGATACACTATTCATCGACGGAAGACACACTCAGGTTAGTTACCGACATATCTTCTGTGATAATATGGTAGGTTACGGTTGTAGTGTAGTTATTTTCTATGTGTGTAAGAAAATGGGTTCTGTAATGTGGGAACGTGCCCTATTTTCTATTACATTCCTCTGAGCTTTGCGTGGTTAGGGATGGGTACTTGGATGTGTAAGTTATATCTTATGTAGTGATTGTATGATTAGTAGCATAAATGCTAATGGGTATTGAGTAGTTGACTGTAGACGTAGGTGGATAAAAAATTGTTTGTACACAGGGAAAATTGTGGAAAAGGTTTTTGTATGTTCGGGGGCACTATATGTTAAAAAGTTGCAGAAGATGTGTTGTGGGGCTGTACCCATAGCAGTTAAGAAACTGTATTTATAAATTGTCTGTACCCATGGATACATCATACATGTATGGTATTTAGTTTGGAGTTTGGGGGGAAAGAGCAAAACGTGGGGGTATAGTAGTAGTAGCTAGATTGGGAAGCAGTGTATAGTAGCAATGTTAAGGTTTGATAGTACTGTTAATGTGTATAATGATAATATTGAATTGATGCAGGTAAATGAAGGAAAGAAGATGCGCACTGCAGGCAATATATGCCGTGTTCAAGGATAATGTGGTTAAACCGGGGTTTATGGTAGCATTGACATGTTCTCCTTTTTATGGACTTTTCCTTGGACTTGCCAGTTACAAATGCAATGGGGACTTCCCAAACACGAGAGTATGATAAGTGACATCTTAGATAGGTATGATCGGAATAGAAAGGCGTTCATAATTGGTGAGAAGAGGATGCGAGTCACTGCGAATGACGTAAGACGAATACTTGGTGTGGAGGGTGGAAAGGAAAAGATACCAACATACACGAGATGGGTGCATCGAAGTGGTTCAAAAAGAATTTCCCAAACACAACAACCGGCAGACTTTCGATGAAAGAGTTGAAGGATGTTATAACCAGTTCTCTGAAGTCGGAGAAGACCGGAGCTCGGAAGACGTTTGTGAAGTGCATGAATATGTTGGCTATGTCAACAATATTCTACCCAGCAACATCCGGGAGGATCACGCAGTGGCATGTGAAAATATCGGAGGACCTGGATCACCTGAAGGACTACAATTGGGCTGAACATATAGCGGAGTACCTGATGAGCCCAAGCGATGGATTGGAAGATGGTTGTTGCGTCTTATTATTGGTGAGTATGTGTTTTTTCCCATTAATAGAGTTAGTATGTGTAGCAGTTAATATGTATATGTTTTATATGTCAACCCTGGATTTGCGAGCATGTGAAGAACACGGGTGTAGAGCGAGTTGCAGAAAATGCAATCCCATGGGTGTTGAACTGGCTTATTGAAGAACCCATAGCAAACTGGGGAGCGGATTATCTGGACACGATTACCCCCAACATGGTAAGTACATCTGATTACGCCTGTTAGTGATAATCCAACTCATAAGTTACACAAAATGGAATGTGGCAGTGAACTTCATATTTGTGAGATGTGTGTTACATGGGTCTGTACACAGCTGAGTTAATGGGTACAGACACATGATGCACTACGGCATAAATATATGTTCAAGGGTACGTTCCCATTTCAATGGCATAGGGGTATGGCTTTATAATCTGCGACCATCTTAATGTGAGTTTTGTAATGTCCCCTTGTAGGTTGACACTAAAGAATTAGTTTGGACTCCTGAGGAAGTGGTGGATATTGGAGAAGATAGCGAAGATGAAGAAGCTGAGTCTGAAAAATCTGAGGAGGATGATGACGATATTGAACCGAGAGTAACGTTGGTGAAGGTGGTTGTGTGTGTGTGAAGGAAGGGTCAGTCTGTAAGTATAAGGAAAATTCGAAAATTATAGACAAATTAAAAGCGGATTTGGCAAACGAGAAGGCTGGTTGTGCTGCGATTAGCTTACAACTGATGAAGGAGAAAGAAGAAAAGGTTGAAATTTTCAAAGAGGTGGCGCGTTTGAGATAAGTTATACAGAAGAGAGAGCAGATGTCGGACACGGTTGGGAGGACTGACGGTGAACTGTTGGTTAATAGTTTGCGGGTTTTGGGTGGAAGGAACTCGACAGGGAGCAAGCAGATAACGTCAGGCGGAAATACGACAGAAGAAAGACCGAATTTCGATGATAACTACACGGGTGATTCGGGTATGTTCCCAGAGAAGGGTGTTGAAGATCATGATACGAGAACCGTTTTGGAGAGGCCTGACGGGTTAGTAAGTGAGTTGTTGGACACTGATGAAGAAGAAATTCCAAACACTGACGAAAATCAGCGAGGACCTGTATGGGAGGGTGGTCAGAACGAAGTACAAACGGGGGGGGGGGGGGGGGTTAATAGAAATTGATGATGAAGATGTACCATTAACTCAGTTGGTTGATAGAATAGTGAAATCGGCTGGGCTGGATACGGACAAGAAATGCAGAAGCTCCATGGTCGAAAGAATCAAATTACTTGATAGAGACCACATAAAGAAAGATTTAGGTGAGGACTTCGTGAGCGGGCAGACCCCAAATAAACGAAGAACAGAAATAGGCGATACAGTCGACCCGTGTGAGGGTGAAACAGGCAAGGGGGCAGAAGGGTTAGTGGATAAAACAACTAAAAGGGGAGTTGGTTCAGAACATGTTGAACTTGCGAATCCCGTTGTGCACGCTGAAGATCAGGTGGGTAATGTTATGAGTTTGGATCCAGCGATAGAAGCTGAGGGGAGTATCACGGAAGGTAGTGACGATGACGAGGTAGAGGTTATAGAGAAAGAAGTGGAACCGAAGAAGAAGATCGTTTGTGGGAAGCCAGAATTGGAAATACTGAACAACCTATTGATAAGTGGAGCAAAAACAACAGTTGTTTGGTCAAGGGGTACTCATAATGTGAGTGTAGATGATTACATGACAGCTGCTGCATAAGGCGTGCTACCTGGATCGGTACGTATAATGAAACGCGTATAATAGTACAATCTGCTACGTATAAATTAGTATATATTTACATAATGTAATTTTGTTGTTGCAGGTAGTGGATATGATGATGGAAATGTGGCATGCATACTGTGAGAAAGAGGTTGGGGGAGATTGGTGTGGACGTATTACTATTGCTGAATTTGTAAGTGAATTTGATAATATATGTGTATCAGCTACTAAACTGACTTGTTTTTCCTGTGTTATAGGCTGAATATTCGTTGAAGCAAGTGACGTCTCCCTAATTGTTCTTATTTTAGACCCTTAGGAGACATCATTTTTGGTGTTTATTTACTTAATTTAATAGACTTTTGGACTTAAATTGCAATAATCCGGAATTCCCTTTTTATTTCTAGCATTTTTAATTTATTAAACTTTTGCGCGTAATATTGGTATTTTTAGTGTAAAGTTTACAGGTTTTAGATGTTAGCTAGGAAAGGAATCCGAGGAGAAGGTCAAAGATCGTGAATTAGAGTCAAGACTTGAAGACAAATCCCGAAGATATTATTTTTAGAGCTGAAAATCCATTTTCCAGGCCATAGATTGCTGATTTCGAGGTGCTTAAGCGATGATTTAGCTGTTGACCTTTGAAGAGAAATCATTCCTTATCGAGTTACGGAACTTTAGCAACTGGAATGAGGTCAATCGGAGTTGTAACGCATCGGGAAAAGCCGTTTTAGTGAAGGTGTATCAGCAGTTACGGGATTTTGGGCTTGGAAATTGGGCTTGGACATTTAATTAGTGTTTTATTTTCTGGTCCAAGCCCTAGTCCGAAATTTTGCTTATAAAAGGAGGTCTGGACTTCTATTTTTCACACAATTCACATTCCACAAGATTAAAACACCAGAGAGAAGCAACAGAAGGAAGAAGAAGAAGCTACAAGAGCTGGAGTGGGTCTATAGCTCCGTTCGTAGTCATTCCAATTCCGGAAATTAGGTTCTTTTTATATTTTAATTTTGTAAACAATATGAATTCCAATTCTTTTTATTTAGTTTTTATTTTTAATATGAGCTAAGCTTTTAATAGTGCTTGAGAACAAACAATGGGTGAATCTTAATTTTATGAAATAACGAATGTTGAATTTGGGTTTATGCTGAATTAAATTAAATTGGGTTCATTACTCTTTTCGATAATTTGTGATTATTTACTGATTTTAGAGTCGCGAACTAAAATTAGGTATTAGTATCTAAGCTATTCCACATATGTGGCGTGTGGATCATCCTGACGGAGGGTTTAGGTATAGAAATAATTATTCAATCTAGGATAAAAGCTATTGATTCTGACGAACTTAGCTAATTCTAGGGCCAATGAGGTAAAACACTTAAACATCCAACGGTGGATCATATTTACCCTGACGGGACTAGTGACACTTTAGGATTGCCTTATAGTCCACCCTGACGGGGGTATAAGGAATTTAGAATCCCGACCATTGTAATTGACCAATTTGGCCCTTAAACAACATAAGTTAGGAAATAAGATTAGGAGGATCCTTGCGTTCTCAAGTACTACATCTCATATTGCGTTTTCACTCATTTTACTTGCGTCTTAGCTTTACTTGCATTTTAATATTTGTCTTTCATTTAGTAGTTTAATAAACAAAACCAAACAAACATCTTATTATCTTTTACTTTCATAAGTGCATCAATCACTACTTGCTAAACATTGTGATCAACCATCCGTCCTTGGAACGAATCTGTATTATCATACATACTACTTGGGACAACCGTACACTTGCGGTTGTGGTTCGATTAGCATTTGCATTTATTTTTAGAACACACAAAGGATCACCAGCAAGCTGATGAATGCAACGAACTTTTTGAGAAGATAACAGAGCTAATGGTTAAGAAGTCGTTTGTTGTTATGCCAATAAAGACGATAATCGGAATTCGCACATTGTGGACAGTTCTAGTGTTCAAGAGGAGTAGCAATAAGTTTGAACATTACCATTCGTGCAAGGGGGAAAAGGATGACCTGCTATTTTAACAAGCAGAGAAAAGAGCCCGGACACTAATCAACAAGATTACCAGTTTCGCTCAGTTGCAAGTGAAGCCGGGATTTGTGAGAGACGTGTATTTGTTGCATAGTAAAGCTAGATTTTGGTACGATTCAGGAGTGTACATCCTTATATGCATAAATGAATTGTACAACGGCGAAGAGGCAGGGGGCGTATATGAAGTTGGAGAATACAGGAGCATGCGTAAAGTTATTGTCGAGAATCTGCTGGACGGAAACTATACCATAGAACCAGTGAAGCAGGCGCGATTGGCTGTTGGATTATGATGAAATGGTGTTTTTTATTGTTTAATGCATTTTTACATTTGAACAATCGAAAAATTATGTTTAGCTTATGTAATATTCAGATATTGTGATGCTGATTTGTAAGACATTGTGGTGTTTTAAAAGTATTATGTTTTTCTGTTTCAATATTTGTGTATTAGTAGTGGTAAAACATAAAAGGGAACATTCCCATTCTGTGTGTAGTGAAATGGGTGCGTTTCCATTATGGTGTTAATTGGGGTAGGACTCGTTAGAGTAATGTGTAATTGATAACAAGGAATGCACCTAGAATCGTATAACCATCTGTGTCTGTACCCGCTAGGGTGTTGATGTAGTGTGTATGTCTGGGGCTGTTCCCTGTAAGGTCCATTGCATTTAAAAAAAGGAAAAAAAGGGTATAGATTAGTTGAAAAGGGAAAATGGAACGCACACATTAGGTGAGGGATTAACTGGGAATGTTCCCATAGAACTTGTGCGCTATATATTTGAAAAGGGAATGCACCCATTACGTGATGCGTCACTGGGACTGTTCCCAATAGGGTTCTATTAAGGGTAAGACTTGTAGAACAAAGGTTTAATTGTGTTTAGTAGTGGTAAAACAAAAAGGGGAACACAACCATTATAGGCGTAGTTGTCTGGGAATGTTCCCATACAACTTGTGTACTCTATATATGAAAAGGGAACGCACCCATCAGGTGAGGATTGAAATGGGAATGTTCCCAATAGGGTGGAAATGGGGTGTAGTAGTGGGAAGAGTAAGGTTTAATTGATAAAAGGGAACGCACCCAGGAGTTCGTATGTCCCTGTGTGTCTGTACCCGGTGTGTTGTTTATCTAGTGTGCCAGTCTGGGGCTGTCCCCTGTAAGAACCATTGCAGTTTAAAAAATTAAAAATAAAAATGGGGTTGGCTGAAGCTCATGGAAAAGAAATTAGTGATGTGGTGATGGGTGTTGGTGAGAACTGGTGAGGTTCGTAAATCAAGACTGTCAGATTGCATCATCATACAACGTGTACTTTATTATGGAAAATATACAATCTGAATCACACGTTAGCCTTATCCGTGTTGGGGACGTTCCCAGGGCAAATTTTTAATATTTTAAATCCACGTGTTCCAAACCAAACACGAAAAAAGAATGTTAACGTGCAAAGTAAAGGGATAAGAAGACAAGACTTTCCAACTCATTAATGGCCCACAACACACAATGTCACTTCTCTGAAAAGTTAAGACTTTCTTTAGTACAGAGAGAGGGTAGGGTTTAGGGGGAACAAATTTATAAACCCATCTACATACTTTTTACTCGTGTAAGTAACAAAAGACACAAACATCAAACCCTAGTATTGGAAAAGGAAACTATTGTCTTTCTAGCAGAAGATCAAGAAGAGGCCTAAGATTCATCTCACACTCGAAGAGTGAGTAAGGTACCCTCTAACGAATCTTATAATAGGTGTGTATAACGTATTGGGTTTTAGTGTTTGTGTGGTAATAATGGTTGTTCTATAGGTAGAACCATAGTAGGGCTTGCTATGATGTGATAATGGTGCATGAGCATATAGGTATACCATTGTAAAACTTGCATATGTATGGTAAATAAGACTTGTATGGTAGGTTGTATGTGTGTGTGAGAAGAAACTCCATATTATAAATGTATATACTGTCATTTTATGATGGAAACAGACCACATGTGTACGTACCCAGGTGAGTGTAAGCATATTAGACAGGGGAGCTAAATACAGTAGGGATATAAAAATGTTAGAAACATTCAATATGTAAAGCGTGGGTAGTACCTGTATTTAGGTGTGTGTGATGGGGCATGGTTAACAGTGTTTATTTGCATTTCTGTAATAGGATGTCGAGTTATCGGTGTTCACTGTCAAATCTGTTGGATGTCTTGCGCGACCCGAACGTCACATCTTACCACATCGAGGGATGTTCTGTTACACCATTTTATGGGTTGTTTGCAAAACTATTCGAAACAAGATACTCGGGGGATAGATTTGAGAAATCGGACAGGATGATAAGTGAGATAGTTGCAACATATGACGAAACCGTAGGGGCTTACGTAATAGGTGGATTACCTATGAAGGTATCTGGAAGAGATGTAAGCCTCATAATGGGTGTGGAAGGGGGTAAGGAGTGCGTACCGCAGTTGGAACTGGCAAATGGTGTGATATCTTCGTTGTTTGGCCGCAATTTCCCCAATGTGACACTGGGCAGCTTGTTGCAAAAGACAGTAGAGGATATGTTGCACAAAATTGTCGCGTCTCCGACTATCACAGATGGCCAGGGTAACTTCGTTAGGCTACTTAACATGTTGGCGATGTCAACCATATTCTTCCCTGCCGGGTACGGGAAGATTAGTCAGTGGCATGTTGACGTTTCAGAAGACCTAACTAAACTGAGAGATTACGATTGGCAACGAATATAGCGGAGTATATGATGAGCCCTAGAAAGGCACGTGGAAAGGGATGTTGCATCTTGCTAATAGTAAGTTGCACTTTAGTTAAATAACATTCAATTGGATATATTGTCATATAACATGTGTTTTTTTGTTCGCAGCCGTGGTTTTACGAGAGGATAATCAACACAGGAGTTCTTCCCAGAAATCCAGATGCTATGCCTCGTTTGTTTAAGTGGGATGTAAGTGAGTGCCCCATCTTATTCAAGCAAACCGTCTTGTCGTTGCTGACACCAAACATGGTAAGATAAACAAATGATTACATTGTATATATAACACACATTGGAGTGCACGGGACCGGGCACATGTATTACTAGAAATGGTCCATTCATATCAATGGGAACGTTCCCTTGGTGTTGTGGGAACGTTCCCATTGAGTATAGAGTGGTGTGTAGCTGAACACCAATTTCTGTGATACATGTGCACGTTCCCAGTGTGTACAGTGTAATATATATAACACATATTGTAGTGCATGGGAACGTGCACATGTAGTACAGTAAATGGTCCAGACATATCAATGGGAACGTTCCCTTGGTGTTGTGGGAACGTTACCACTGAGTATATAGTGGTGTGTAGTTGAACACCGATTTCTTTGATACATGTGCACGTTCCCAGTGTGTACAGTGTAGTATATATAACACATATAGTTGTTTGACAATATGGATAAAATGTAACAGGTCTATGGGGGTGACTTAGTTATGAGTGGAGACGAGGCATTATTCCTCGTAAATGACGACGTTGATTGTTCAATGAAGCAAATGTTAGATGAAGAAATATTGGACGGGAAGAACGTAGATGCGTATGAGTCAGATGATGGAAAGAAGGTGCATTACGTAAGTTCTTCGTGCGATGATGATGAATGTTTTGTCCAGCCAGGACAGCGAATGCAGACCCAAGTCCCTGATGAAGACGGTTGGGATGTGGTAGTACCTGAATCACCATATATGTTGGGCAGCAGGTTTGACTTGGATACGATTCGGTTGGCAGTGAGAAGCGAGGTGGGTAACCTGAAAAACGACATATTGAAGGAACTGGTGTGGAATGCGGAATTGATTAGTGCAGTGGCAAGCCTGAAAGAGAAGAACACCAAGCTGGAGGTAAAAAATGCACGGTTGAACAACCTTGTTAATGTGTACCTGGTAATGCAGAGGGTAAATATTAGTGAGCCATCAGGCACGAAGGAGACATTAGTCAATAGTAGTGAGAAATGTAATGAGGCGCCTGCAGTTGTTGTAGGCAATCAGCCGGGGGTGTAATTGAAGAGGAACCAATAGGAAGTAAAGCTACAAATGCTGGGTTAACAAGTGTTGCTATGGATGGCGCTGAACAAACTATTGGGGACGTAGTGGATGTGATGCCTGACGCGTACGATATGGATATAACAAAGACGGTGACAATGGTGGAGGCAACTACTGAGTGTCCATATGAAACGCCGAAAGTTGTTTTCCGGTGTTTTAGTCAGCCGACAGTTGAAGGAGTAGAGTTCGTGAAGGTACATGACGCGCGTAAGGTAAAAACCGAAGAATCGAGTCATAATGTGTATTGCACCCATACGAACTTGTTGTTTAACTTTGGGAGAAACTAAGAGGTTGAGGACCCATCTGGTGACGTTCCAATGGTTGGACCGGATGAAAGGGTGACAGAGGTCGTCAACAATGTGAAGTATGTGGAAGAAAAACATGGCCGCACGAACGTTGTGCTGCAGGGTGTGCTTGATACAGTCCCGACCTTTTATCTTGGAGTAGTGACTCCAAAGGGTGTAGGGTGTGAGGAAAAACATATGGGAGGGCCAGCTAAAGGCAAAACTGCATTAGAACCGCAACCGATAAAGGGTAACAGTATGGGAGATACAGATGACGACGACATCCCGTTAGCTGTTCAGGCCACTCGTTTAGTCATTAGGGGGAAAGGTACAGCGAAGCGGATGTCAGAACGGGTTAGATAAAAGGAGATGGTGTCCAGCAGACGAAGGAAAATGGGTGCTTGGGTCGATGTTCCGTTGTCGTCAAGGGGGCAAGGATCGGGTATGGGTGCAAGAGGCGTGAAAAGAGCAGGAGCACGCCATGTGTCAAAGGCGGCTGTTGCGAAGATGGTAGACAATACTGTCATCAACAGGCTATACGATAACAAACCCGAAGCAACAGTCGTGTGGGAGTTAAACGAGACACGCGTCACCATATCCCATCTAATGGACGTCAACAGACAAAGAGAAGTAAAATGGCAGGTGAGTTCCCGTAACTGAGACATCATGTATAAATATAAAGTTGATCCACAAAACCAGTAAGTACTCATCTAATGCCGGCAACAGGTCATGGACGCTATACTACACTGTTGGCGGGTTGAATCAATGAAGCGGAAAGGTCAAACCAAGGAATATCGGGCTGGAATGTGCAACCAGTTGCCGGCAAGATCGATGGTAAGAACAATTAATATGTAGTTTTAGTTGGTGGTGGTATTCCCCTTCAATGCATGGGAACATGCACATGTGTCGTAGGAAATGGTGTTCATCTAAACGTAACGGGAATGTTCCCAAATACATCAAGGGAACATTCCCATTGAACTGACTGAAACATTGTCGTCAAGTGAATGGGAACGTTCCCATTGTACAGATTGGAACATTCCAATTGCGCATATAGTCGTGTTAAGTGGAACACCATTTCCTGTACTACATGTGCACGTTCCCATACAATACATTGGGGTCATTCCTATGGTTTCTAGTGTGACTGTCATTTATAAGAAAATGTAACTAAATTGAAAGTGTTAATTGTGTAGTATTACTATAATAAGGGATTGGAGGCCATGGAAATGGTGCACGTTGTGGATGCGTTCAGGAATCTGAGCATGGACTACAACTACATATTAATTCCTATAATGACAAAAGTATGAGGGTTCGCATTTTGGAGTTTAATAGTTCATGATACACATGAGGGTGTTTTTGAGCATTTCAGTTCAATTAAAAAGGAAAGTGGAAACATGGTCGGTGTTACATCCGAAATCAATGCAAACAAAATGTACAATATGTTGATGACTAGGGTGATTGCGGGGATGTACGCGGAGGACAGCAATGTCAAGCACAAGAAAAGTGAGTTATACAGAAAGTCAGAGCAAGTTTAGGTTAAGCCAGCAATAGATGACTCAGGAGCGTATGTTTGTTGTGTGCACATGACTTGTACAATGGGTTTGGTGTGAGGGGGAACTATACGGTAAATGAACATAAGGCAATGCGCGGTTTGATGGCAGATAAAATGTTACAGACCGAGTGGACTACTATAGAAGCAAGGTTAGCAAGTGATTTGACAAAGAAATACCCCGTTGAAAGTATCAACAGGATTAAATGACAGCGGAGGGGCCTGCTGATGTCGATGACATAGCTGTAGCGACGGTTTTTGTATAACATACGATTACATAATCTATTAATATATAACAAACAATGTGTATTTGTAAGAGGTTAGTAGTATTCGTTATGTTTATATTTTGTTGTATGAACTTTGCACTAAGGCTTCAGCCAAATGTGTTATTTTGTATTTGTATCTGTATTTGGTGTGCATTTAAACGTAGAGTTAATTACATTGAATGGGAACGTGGCCAGCTAAAAACAGATGTTGTGGTCCAGGCAGAAAAGGTTGAATATAACAAATAACAGAATGTAATGGGAACGTTCCCGTAGATGTACCAGAAGTTGCACTAATCATGGAATGTTCCCATTTGTTTGTGGAATAAAATCACGACTGTGTGAGTATACACATGATGAGATTACACGTCATCTAAAGAACCAATGGGGACGTTCCCATGGATATATATAGTTATGTCCATATGAGGTACGTAGCATGACTTTTGGGAACGCGTACCTTATGTTGAAAGCATAGTGTAGAAGTTAGGGAAACAAGGAGATGGGTACGTGTACATGCATATGCCCAATGAATGGGAGCGTTCCCAAGTGGATTGACTGTGGTGTCTCTACAGGGTACACAACGGACAATTCAGGAACGTGTACATTATGTTGGAAGCACAGTAGGGCAGGTATTATGGGAAAATGTACATGATATGTATCAAAATGGGAACGTGTACATGTGTACAGCTTAATAAAATGTTCATATTTTGTGATCAATGGGACTGTACCCATGTATTATGTATTGTAATTGTACACATTAGCGTCGTGTACAATATAGATACAACAACGAAAGGATAGACAAAAATACGTAATCGATAGCATAATGTGTTAATGATTACACACAGAGGATGTGGGGTTAATGTCATATGATTGGTTGGAAACGTATACATATGAATTGTAATACGACAGTACAAAAACCTGCATACATAAAACTATTTATGAAAAGCCAAAAGATGTTGAATCAAGACAAATTGGTCAAATGATGTTAGTACATGTGGTCTTGTTATGGTGGCCGAGTTTGTTGCATTTCCGCACCGTATTGGAGCATTAGTACGTTCCCATGCAGTTAGAAACCTCTTACTTTGAGGACGACCAGGCAGATTCTTCATAGTAGGAGGCAGAACGGTGATAACTGTGGGTTTTGGGACGGAACCGAATGAGGCCATCAGAGGAATTTTAGTTGCATATACGTCAATAGCTGCTGATGTGAAAAAGTATTTTGGAACAAAATTGTAAAGGTTACGAGGGTGTGATAGGCATAACGCAGCAATCGCGTGTTCACACGGGAACCCCTCAGCTTGCCACTTACCACAAGAGCATTGACGAAATTCAGTATCGACCCGCATTGATGGCTCACATTGGACTTCAAAATGATTGGCGGATGATTGAATTACCTGCCAGGTACGAGAGTGCTGGAATTTGCCATCAAACTCCTCCTGCCTAACGGGAGTGAGGGGTGTAGTCCAGTTTCCAACCTCAACCGATCGGAGGTATATCTGTTTCATTACTTTGATGCAAAACTTGTGAATCAACGCGCATGGAGGGAGACCACGTATATCTAATATCCAACTGTTAAGGGACTCAACCGCGTTAGATATCATCTCACTGTAACATTGGCCACCGAAGTATGCGTTTGCGAAGTGTTCGATCGGCAAATTTTCAAGAAATGATCTTGCAGTTTGGCCTCCGAGACGCAGAAATTTGTCCATATGGTGGTCAAATAGTTCAAATGACGGTGCATAGGCGATATTTTTGAAGATGCTAATAACTGCCTCCTTAATTTCGGCCCCAAACTTGACATAGAGGTTAGCTATAAGGTGACGTAGACAAAACGCATAATGATCAGTTGGGAAAACATTGTGTACACCGTTGATTATACCACGCAACCGGTCGAACACAAAAACCATGGGTCGGTACGATATCAGTGGCTGAAGAAAGCGGAGGAAGGCCTCCCAGTTGACATTATCCTCAGCTCTACATATAGAAAAAGCGATCGGGACAAGACCTGAGAATGCAAAGGATTTGCATTAGGGCAATGATACCTAAGAAGAAATGGGATGCAATATTGGTGCACGTAATAAGCAATGGGAACGTGCACTGTATAAGTAAACATAGATTGATGGGGACGTCCACATTAGGAAATGCAAGTCCTGGGAACGTGTAACATAAAGTTTAAAGATGATGGGGGCGTGCACATGACGCTAGATATTGACGGGGACGTGCACATTTTGATATAAAAAGTGATGGGAACGTGTAAATAAAAACGTGCATCTTTCAACATATGTCAAATTGAACCTAAAAATTTAACAAATGAAATGTGAGTCTGAACAAGGGGATAGTATTACCATTATTGCCATCCTTTACTACTGCAGCAAGTAATGTGACTTTGTACTTGCTTTTTAAGAAGGTCCCGTCCAGGAATACAACAGGGCTGCATGCTTTAAAACCAGCTAAGGAAGCACCAAATGCGAAATGGGCACGTTCAAATGAGGAGGTCAGCGGATCGGATTCAAGAGCATATGCACCAGATGGATCAACCTCGCGTAGTGTAGCAAAATAAGCCTCTATCCTATTATACGACTCACCAACATCACCACTTATCACATCTTTTTCTTGGTTAAGCGCATCGTATGCACAGTTGTAGTCAATAACAAAACCATATTGTTCGTGCATTATGTGAATAACGTCTTTTGGATTTAGATCATGCTTTGCCCTAGCATTGTCAATGATAAGTTCCATTACCAATCCAGATGACATACGTTTATTGCGTAGGGTCCGAACTGGAGCGCCACATGTGTGTATGTTGTAGAATGTCCTGACGTATACCTTATAGTCTGTAAGAGACGTTGATGCATAGACCCACCATTGACATGCCGTGGAATCACGTTTGCCACAATAGGCAGCGATTTTGAAACAGTTATTATGTGATGTTTTGTACTCATAACCAGTCTCACAGGCGTATTTCTGTAGCGCGTGCCGGAACTGGATGGGGCCGTCAGCGAAACACGTACCAACGTGTCCAATGCTATCAGCCCAATCATGGCTGAGAAGTTTCTTGACGCTGTGAGTGTAGAATTGCGGAGGGATAACAGAATTGTCAACCGTGACACCTAGATCCCCGGTTTTGTCCGGCTGAATCACAAGATTACAAATGTTAGGCGTGGGCGGTGTAGAAGTTCGTTGCACATAAACAACGACTTCGGTGGCGGAATCAAGGCTTAACAACCATTGAAGTGTGGAGTAGTCTTCCTATGTGCTTAGTTGACAATCGTCATGTCCATTAAGTGAGTAGTGGTAAACAACATCAACATCGATTAGATTACACCACTTGCTAAGCACGAAATGTTTAATGTCAGTTAACAGCGGATACTTAGCCATGGGGGAAAGATACTTCTCCTTGCCGTTCTTGAATATACCAATTACATTGTCCATGATGACCCTGGAAAAAAATTGTGCTTTGTAACAAGCAACGGGGACGTGCACGCTATCAGTAATCAAACCTAATGGGGGCGTGTACAGTACGAAGGGAAAGTCTTGGGAACGTGTACAATAAAGGTTTAACATGGTGGGTACGTGCACATTACACTACATGGTGAAGGGTACGTGCACAGAGCGAGATACAAAATTCTGGGGACGTGTACATTATCAACTACAAACACGTTACTCACACCCACCGGTCATGGGGGTGTTCTCACAAAGGTATACATATATATGGGAACGTGACCATGAAGTGTAAGATAATAGGAACGTGTCCATGGATGTATACGACGTGCACTTTATCAAAATAAGATGATGAAGATTACGTAACCACAACGAATGGACATGGGGACATGTACATTATACATACTATAAAAATATGGGAACGTGCCCGTGAGCAAGCAACCTCATGTTAGTCCATTGTAGATGAAAGGGAACTTATTGAAGTAGTACAATACATAATAATGCTTGCTGGGAACATGATGATGAGCATTTGATAACACGCTTCAATGTAGCAATACTATTGGAACAGATATGGTATAAACCTCAAATTCGCAGATTTAGCATAGTAATTTGAATGTGTAATTCAAAGATATGTACGATGCTGCTTCTCTATTACTAAAGATATATGCATGAAACAAACTACTGTAACTATGCAAAAATTGCATGGCAATATATGTTTACAAGTGATATTGACTAGCTTGAGAATTTGAAGCTTACCCGTGAACAACAATGGAGTTCGTGATATTCTCTTCTGTGAATTCTTTTTTATTTTTGAAATTCAAATTTCAAAAGTGATATGTGAAAGAGGTGGGTAAAGAGTAGTACGATGTACGAGATGTGTATGAGAGAGAAGAGAGAGGAAGGTATAATAGAGAAAAGAGAGGTTAAGGTGATTAGTCATCAGCCGAGAGGGAGAGAAAAGAAGAGAGGGTAAAACTATCAAGGGGTATGAAGGTAATAGTGATAAAGCAAAAAACTAACTAAAGACCTTATGAGGAGTTGTAACTATTTAGGATCTTATTTATAAGTTTTGTATGATTTGGGATTCAATTTGTAATTTCCTCTTAAAAAAATAAAAAGTTCCAATTATAATAAACAAAATACATTCTTTCATGCTCATTAGTAGATAACTGGAAATGTATGAAAATTCATATAAAATTATACAAATTATTCAGTATATCTATCGTTATAGATATCTGGTTCTTAAAAAGCATATTCCTATTTGTTATAGGCGATTGATAATAGTCATCGGAGAAAGTCTTCTCACAATCGTCTATATCAAATAATGTTGTATTTAGATGGACAACAGCATCCCTGTAGTAGCCTATTTGAAACCTTGTTATCCCAGTAAGAATTTCTCCAATATCAATATTATAGAAATTAATGCATTCATTGAGACAATTCTTAACAATTGGAATCGTTTCCCTAGGAAACAAAGATTTCAGTTGAGCTAAATTATCCTTTCCTTGGGCTAATGCTATGTCAAGCATAATACGAGCCAATCCTTTTTCATCTGCGCCAGTGCTTTTAGGATTTGACTTTAAAGAAGAAACACATAAGTTGTACAAACTAGGATTTGTATATTTGCAAACACTTTCGATCATAGAAGCACCCTTGATTGTTATATCTGCATATGATAAATTCACCAAGAAGAAAAGAAAGATTATAGCCATTGTTTTAGGGACCATATCTTATTTGACTATGTGATTATCAACAATTCAAGTTATATAAAATTATCTTGATGAATAAGCCCAAATTAAATAGAATACTAAATCGTGGAGAAAAGGAAATATAAAAAAAACATTAATGTATCCAAAATAAGTGGTATACTTTCTTAAATTGACATTAAAATTTAGTCCTTAAAATTTATATGAGTCTGATTTTAAAAAATTTCAAACATAATTTTTTTACATTAAAAATCTATATTATATTACAAGGTTTTTTAATAAGTGGTGGTTAGGATTGATTTTGGCCAAACATAAGTGGTGGCCAAGATTGTTTTTGGCCCCACCTATCATTAATACCATTAATTAATTTTTAATTAATTTATAAAAACATAAAACAAAAAAATTTAAATCACTCTTTACATTTAATTTATAATATTTATATAATAAAGCAAATTATATATTATATTACAAGGTTTTTTGATAAGTGGTGGTCAGGATTGATTTTGGCCAAAAATAAATGGTGGCCAAGATTGTTTTTGGCCCCACCTATCATTAATACCATTAATTAATTCTTAATTAATTAATAAAAAAATATAAAGCAAAAAACCTTAAATCACTCTTTATATTTAATTTATAATATTTATATAATAAAGCAAAATATATATTATATTCTACGCTGTAGATATCGCCGCCTAGGCGCCAACTCCCCCTCAACCGCTCACGCCTAGTAAAAATGCTAGACATTTTTGCCCAACGCCTTAGTCGCCGTGGAAGAGGCGCCTAACCCGCCTAGGCACCGATTAATGGTAAAAACTTGCCGCCTAGGCCCTCCATTAAATTTATTTTACTCTCGGAAATTCTTGAATTGATATTATAAATCTAATTTTAGTATTTTTCATATTCAGTATAGTGGTGTTAGATGAATTTTATGACTTAAATAGATAAAATTATCATAATTATACACGTGTATTACTAAATATATAAAATTACATAGCAGGATACAAACCCGCGTAATCCCGCCTAGGCCCCGCGTAGTCTCTCCTAGGCGCTAGGCCCCAGTCGACCGCCTAGGCCGCGGAACCGAGATCTACAACATAGATTATATTACAAAGTTTTTTGATAAGTGGTGGCCATGATTGATTCTGACCAAACATAAGTGGTGGCCAAGATCGTTTATGGCCCCACCTATCATTAATACCATTAATTAATTCTTAATTAATTAATAGAAATAAAATAAAAAACATTAAATCACTATTTGCATTTAATTTATAATATTTATATAATAAAGCAGAATGTACCTAACATCTCATATTACTACTAAAAAATCTCTAATTTCTTTCATAATTCTTTTATTCTTCTACTAAATATCTTAAAAAAATTTAATTTTTATTTTCTTAATTATTATATCTATATAAAAACAACATTGATCTTTTAAAAGAAAAAATTTCACATTGGAAATATGGGAGCAATGTATTAACCTACACGATTTTTCGAAAAGCCAATGAAGGAAAATAATATTGAAATATATGGTGGAGTTAAAAATAACAATAATGATAATAATAATATCTTGAAACACTTTAGAACAATTGGTCAAATCCGATTTGGACCTTTATAATACCATTAATTAATTCTTATTTACTTAATAAAAAATTTAAAAAAAACCTTATATCACTCTTTACATTTAATATAAATTTATAATATTTATATAATAAATCAGAATGTACCTAACTTCTCATATTACTACTCAAAAATCTCTAATTTCTCTCATATCCATAACCTTAGACCCTTAACTATCAACCTTAACCTTAACTTTAACCTTAACCTTAACCTTAACCTTAAATTTAACCTTAACCTTAACCTTAACCTTAACCTTAACCTTAACCTTAACCTTAACCCAAACCCAAACCCAAACCCAAACCTTAAACTTAACCCAAACACAAACCTTAACCTTAACCTTAACCTTAAATTTAGCCTTAACCCATCCTAAAACTAAACCTTAACCTTAACCTTAACATTAACCTTAACCTTAAACTTAACCTCAACCTCAACCTTAACCTTAAACTCAACCTTAACCTTAACCTTAACCTTAACCTTAACCTTAACCTTAACCTTAACCTTAACCTTAACCTTAACCTTAACCTTAACCTTAACCTTAACCTTAACCTTAACCTTAACCTTAACCTTAACCTTAACCTTAACCTTAACCTTAACCTTAACCTTAACCTTAACCTTAACCTTAACCTTAACCTTAACCTTAACCTTAACCTTAACCTTAACCTTAACCTTAACCTTAACCTTAACCTTAACCTTAACCTTAACCTTAACCTTAACCTTAACCTTAACCTTAACCTTAACCTTAACCTTAACCTTAACCTTAACCTTAACCTTACCTTACCTTACCTTAACCTTAACCTTAACATTAACCTTAACCTTAAACCTTGACCTTGAACCTTAAACCTTAAAGCCTTATCATCATCTTCACATATCCTTAACCGTAATTCTTAACCCTTAAACCCTTAACCTTAACCCTTAAATCTCAAGCCTTAACCTTTACCTTCACCTTCATATTAACTTTAATCTAAAGCTTAACCATAATCTTAACCTTGAAGTTAATACTTAACCTTAACCTTGAACCTTAAACCTTGAACTTTGAACCTTAAACTTTAGACCTTAACCTTAACCTTAACTTTAATTCTAACCTTAACCTTAACATTAATCCTTTAAATTTACTTTAACCTTTAAGCCTTTAAATTTAAACCTTAACCTTAACTTTCATCTTAACTGTAACCTTTACCTTAACCTTAAACAAATGAAGAATCATCGTGCTAATATTCGACCTTAACCCTGGAACTTTGGTAAACCTTAAATGTTTAATCTTAAACCTTAACTCTAACTTAATCTTAATCTTAAAATTAAATTTAACCTTAACCTTGACTTAAACTTTAACCTTAACCCTTAACTTTAACCTTAAAATTAACCATATCCTTAACGTTGACCTAAACCTTAACCTTAACCTTAACTATAACCTAACCTTCTTATTGATAAGTAAAAAAAGAACAACCTTAACCCTAACTTTAACCTTGACCTTCACCCTTAAAACCCGTATTTGATTTCCGTTAACGGAACAAATTTTTTTTTCAGTGTCTTCAGACACGGGTTTTACCTAGTCTATCTATATTATAACACAAGATTTTTTTCTTAAATCTAAATCTATTACCATAAATGGTGACCAGATCATTTCTGAATAAGGATCATCTACTAGAAAAAATCTCTTAACATAAATACTGACTAGAATTTCGAATAAATTTAAATCTATTACTATAAATGGCTGAATAAGGATCATGTCCTAGACAAAATATCTTAACATAAATAGTAACTAGAATTTTCGAATAAAGATTATCTACTAGACAAAAGTTTCTATGACTCTCTATTAGAATGACTTAGACATTTTTGTGACCACAATTTTATTTTTATTCAAACAATTTTTTAATATTTTGAAGCATTATTATGTTTTTTTTTTTCCGTAACCTTTTCTTGTTTAGTACATGCCACTCTTTTTTATTAATTTTTTAAATTTTTTACTAACTTTAAAAGAAAATTATGATAAATTTTTTGTTTTATTTTTTCAAATAATATTATTATAATTTAAGCTCTAAAATGTTATATACGTTTTTCATACTTTTTTTGGTATAATGTCATTTTTATATCTTTTATTATTTCTTAATACCAAAAAAATTAAAAATAATAAGTATTAAAATTTTTAAATCTTTTTTTTTTCTTTGTTTGCATATTGCCATTTTATTAATCTTTTTGCTAATTTTTTTTACTACCTAAAAATCAAGATTTTTTTCTTTATTTCTCTCTTTTATAATTTTTCTTTAATTAGAAAAATATCAAATTATAAATATTCTATTTATATATTAACTTTTAAATGATTTATACTTATTATCAAAAAAGGAAAAAAATCACGAGTTTTATTCTTCTAATTTTGAACTTTATTTACTATATAATAATGAGCAAAAGAAAATAACAAGAATATTTGATCAAAAAGAAAAAACAAAGAAAATTAAAAGTTTATATATCTTCGTAGCTAAAATATATCAATATGTTATTCATAAGATAAAAAAACTTAAAATGTACCATAATTGCGTGATTCCAATTTTATTTTAAAAGAAAAATCAAAATTACGAAATATCACAGTACTAAAAAATCATTAAGGAAATGTTTGTATGTATATATATCTAAAAGCATTATAAACACTATTTTTCCTAGTCGATATTGCCTATTCAGTTAGGACCTAATTTTGCCTAATCGTCCAGGACCTAATTTTGCCTAGTCGACTGGTACCTAATTTCTCCTAGTCTACCGAAACTTAATTTTATATAAAATGGTTTACCGCTTAATTTTGCATAATCGCCAAGTTTCGGTCGACTAGGCAAAATTAGGTCTAGGACAAGTATGACCAATAATGGCTCGATCGACTTGCCGACAGATGCCGGCCGATTAGGTAAATATTTCATTAAGAATTTGTAAAAAAAATATAAAAACGACCATATACCAAAAAAAAGTATATAACGTTTAAAATTTAATGCTTAATTATAATATTATAAAAAAATAAAACAAAAAATTATTATAATTTTTTTGAAAATTTAAGAAAAATAATAAAGAGATTGCCAACATGTACTACACAAAAAGAAAAAAGTAGTACGATGTATGAGATGTGTATGAGAGAGAAGAGAGAGGAAGGTATAATAGAGAAAAGAGAGGTTAAGGTGATTAGTCATCAGCCGAGAGGGAGAGAAAAGAAGAGAGGGTAAAACTATCAAGGGGTATGAAGGTAATAGTGATAAAGCAAAAAACTAACTAAAGACCTTATGAGGAGTTGTAACTATTTAGGATATTATTTATAAGTTTTGTATGATTTGGGATTCAATTTGTAATTTCCTCTTAAAAAAATAAAAAGTTCCAATTATAATAAACAAAATACATTCTTTCATGCTCATTAGTAGATAACTGGAAATGTATGAAAATTTATATAAGATTATACAAATTATTCAGTATATCTATCGTTATAGATATCTGGTTCTTAAAAAGCATATTCCTATTTGTTATAGGCGATTGATAATAGTCATCGGAGAAAGTCTTCTCACAATCGTCTATATCAAATAATGTTGTATTTAGATGGACAACAGCATCCCTGTAGTAGCCTATTTGAAACCTTGTTATCCCAGTAAGAATTTCTCCAATATCAATATTATAGAAATTAATGCATTCATTGAGACAATTCTTAACAATTGGAATCGTTTCCCTAGGAAACAAAGATTTCAGTTGAGCTAAATTATCCTTTGCTTGGGCTAATGCTATGTCAAGCATAATACGAGCCAATCCTTTTTCATCTGCGCCAGTGCTTTTAGGATTTGACTTTAAAGAAGAAACACATAAGTTGTACAAACTAGGATTTGTATATTTGCAAACACTTTCGATCATAGAAGCACCCTTGATTGTTATATCTGCATATGATAAATTCACCAAGAAGAAAAGAAAGATTATAGCCATTGTTTTAGGGACCATATCTTATTTGACTATGTGATTATCAACAATTCAAGTTATATAAAATTATCTTGATGAATAAGCCCAGATTAAATAGAATACTAAATCGTGGAGAAAAGGAAATATAAAAAAAACATTAATGTATCCAAAATAAGTGGTATACTTTCTTAAATTGACATTAAAATTTAGTTCTTAAAATTTATATGAGTCTGATTTTAAAAAATTTCAAACATAATTTTTTTACATTAAAAATCTATATTATATTACAAGGTTTTTTAATAAGTGGTGGTCAGGATTGATTTTGGCAAAACATAAGTGGTGGCCAAGATTGTTTTTGGCCCCACCTATCATTAATACTATTAATTAATTTTTTAATTAATTAATAAAAAACATAAAACAAAAAAATTTAATTCACTCTTTACATTTAATTTATAATATTTATATAATAAAGCAAATTATATATTATATTACAAGGTTTTTTGATAAGTGGTGGTCAGGATTGATTTTGGCCAAACATAAATGGTGGCCAAGATTGTTTTTGGCCCCACCTATCATTAATACCATTAATTAATTCTTAATTAATTAATAAAAAAATATAAAACAAAAAACCTTAAATCACTCTTTACATTTAATTTATAATATTTATATAATAAAGCAAAATCTATATTATATTTCAGAGTTTTTTCTACGGTCCAAATTTACCCACATAAGTGGTGGCCAGGAATAAATCTGGCTAAACATAAGTGGTGGCCAGGATTTAATTTGGCTAAATATAAGTGGTGGCCAGGATTGATTTTGGCCCCACATACTATTAATACCATTAATTAATCTTTATTTACTTAATAAAAAAAATTATATTTTAAAACAAAAAACCTTAAATCACTCCCTTATTTCTCTCATTATTTTTTTAGTCTTCTCATAAATCTCTTAAAATTTTCAGTTTTTATATTTTCTCATTTGTTATATATATAAAAACCACATTTATCTTTTAAAAGATTTTTTTTTAAATTGGGAATATGGGAGCAGTGTATTACCCTACACGATTTTTTGAAAAGCTAATGCAGGAAAATAATATTGAAATATATGGTGGAGATAAAAATAATAATAATATCTTGAAACACTTAAGAACAATTGGGCAAATCCGATTTAGACCTTTACAACCAAATTACAACAAATTTATATTTTGTTTAATAATACTTTAATAGAGGAAATGAAGTATATTTTATTGTAAAAATATATCAATAAAAGTTACATAATTAATTATAAAAATTATAAGACTATCCTGCATTTAATTTTTTCTATTAATATTTTAAAATTATTTATTTCTCTCACCCTTATTTCTCTCATTATTATTTTATTCTTCTCATAAATCTCTCAAAATTTGTAATTTTTTTAATTTTCTCATTTATGGTATTTATATAAAAACCACATTGATCTTTTAATAGATATTTTTTTCAAATTGGGAATATGGGAGCTGTGTATTACCCTACACGATTTTTCGACCCCTTATCCATAACCTTAGACCCTCAACTATTAACCTTAACGTTAACCTTAACCTTAACCTTAACTTTTCCCTTAATCTTAACCTTAACCTTAACCCAAGCCTAAACCAAAACCCAAACCTTAACCTTAATCTTAACCTAAACCCAAACCTTAACCTTAACCTTAACCTTAAACTTAACCTTAAACTTAACATTAACATTAACCTTAACCTTAAACTTAACTTTAACCTTAAACTTAACCTTAACCTTAACCTTAACCTTAAACTTAACCTTAAACTTAACCTTAAACTTAACCTTAAACTTAACCTTAACCTTAAACTTAACCTTAACCTTAACCTTTAACTTTATTTTTAACTTTACCTTTACCTTTACTTTAACCTTAACCTTAACTTGAACCTTAACCTTAACCTTAACCTAAACCTTGACCTTAACCTTGACCTTAACCTTAGCCTTAACCTTGACCTTAACCTTAGCCTTAACCTTGACCTTAACCTTGACCTTAACCTTAAACTTAACCTTAAACTTAAACTATACCTTAACCTTAACCCTCAACCTATTATCCATAACCTTAACCCCTTAGCTATTAACCTTATCCTTAGCCTTAGCCTTAACCTAACCTTGACCTTAAACTTAACCTTATCCTTAGCCTTAACCTAACCTTGACCTTAAACTTAACCTTAATCTTATACTTAACATTAACCTTAATCCTAAACCTTAAACCCTAATCTTCATCATCACCTTAACCTTAACTTTAATCTTAACCCTTAACCTTTAACCTTTAACCTTACACCTTACACCTTAAACCTTAAACCTTACACCTTAAACCTTAAACCTTACCTTGACCTTGAACCTTAAACCTTACAACCTTATCTACATGTTCACTTTAACCTTAACCATTAAACCTTAAACCTTAAACCTTGAATCTCAAGCCTTAACCTTTACATTCACCTTCATCTTAAGTTTAACCTAAACCTTAACCATAACCTTAACCTTGAAGTTAAAACTTAACCTTAATCTTGAACCTTGAACCTTAAACCTTAAACATTAAACCTTAACCTTAACTTTCATCTTAAATGTAACCTTAACCTTAAACAAATAAAGAATCATCGCGCTAATATTCGACCTTAAACCTGGAATTTTGTTAAACCTTAAACGTTTAATCTTAAACCTTAACTGTAACTTAACCTTAATCTTAAAGTTAAATTTTACCTTAACCTTAACCTTGACCCTAACCCTAACCTTAACCTTAAACTCAACCTTAACCTTAACCTTAAACTCAACCTTAACCTTAACCTAACGTTCTTCTTGATGAGCAACAAAAGAAAAACCTGAACCCTAACTTTAACCTTGGAACCTGTGTTCAATTTCCGTTAACAAAACAAATT
This sequence comes from Nemophila menziesii, assembly GCA_029959085.1. Taxonomy (NCBI): domain Eukaryota; kingdom Viridiplantae; phylum Streptophyta; class Magnoliopsida; order Boraginales; family Hydrophyllaceae; genus Nemophila; species Nemophila menziesii. The sequence continues at coordinate 139,308,338 of JARWIR010000001.1, read as the reverse complement.
TTTTCTTCAGTGTGTTCAGACACGGGTTTTACCTAGTATATATTATATTACAAAGTTTTTTGATAAGTGGTGGCCATGATTGATTCTCGCCAAACATAAGTGGTGGCCAAGATCGTTTATGGCCCCACCTATCATTAATACCATTAATTAATTCTTAATTAATTAATAGAAATAAAATAAAAAACATTAAATCACTATTTGCATTTAATTTATAATATTTATATAATAAAGCAGAATGTACCTAACATCTCATATTACTACTAAAAAATCTCTAATTTCTCTCATAATTCTTTTATTCTTCTCATAAATATCTTAAAAAAAATTATTTTTTATTTTCTTAATTATTATATCTATATAAAAATAACATTGATCTTTTAAAAGAAAAAATTTCACATTGGAAATATGGGAGCAATGTATTAACCTACACGATTTTCGAAAAGCCAATGAAGGAAAATAATATTGAAATATATGGTGGAGTTAAAAATAACAATAATGATAATAATAATATCTTGAAACACTTAAGAACAATTGGGAAAATCCGATTTGGACCTTTATAATACCATTAATTAATTCTTATTTACTTAATAAAAAAATTTAAAAAAACCTTATATCACTCTTTACATTTAATATAAATTTATAATATTTATATAATAAATCAGAATGTACCTAACTTCTCATATTACTAATCAAAAATCTCTAATTTCTCTCATATCCATAACCTTAGACCCTTAACTATCAACCTTAACCTTAACTTTAACCTTAACCTTAACCTTAACCTTAGCCCAAACCCAAACCCAAACCCAAACCTTAATCTTAACCCAAACACAAACCTTAACCTTAACCCTAACCTTAACCTTAACCTTAAATTTAGCCTTAACCCATCCTAAAACCAAACATTAACCTTAACCTTAACATTAACCTTAACCTTAAACTTAACCTCAACCTTAACCTTAACCTCAACCTTAACGTTAACGTTAACCTTAACCTTAACCTTAACCTTAACCTTAACCTTAACCTTAACCTTAACCTTAACCTTAACCTTAACCTTAACCTTAACCTTAACCTTAACCTTAACCTTAACCTTAACCTTAACCTTAACCTTAACCTTAACCTTAACCTTAACCTTAACCTTAACCTTAACCTTAACCTTAACCTTAACCTTAACCTTAACCTTAACCTTAACCTTAACCTTAACCTTAACCTTAACCTTAACCTTAACCTTAACCTTAACCTTAACCTTAACCTTAACCTTAACCTTAACCTTAACCTTAACCTTAACCTTAACCTTAACCTTAACCTTAACCTTAACCTTAACCTTAACCTTAACCTTAACCTTAACCTTAACCTTAACCTTAACCTTAACCTTAACCTTAACCTTAACCTTAACCTTAACCTTAACCTTAACCTTAACCTTAACCTTAACCTTAACCTTAACCTTAACCTTAACCTTAACCTTAACCTTAACCTTAACCTTAACCTTAACCTTAACCTTAACCTTAACCTTAACCTTAACCTTAACCTTAACCTTAACCTTAACCTTAACCTTAACCTTAACCTTAACCTTAACCTTAACCTTAACCTTAACCTTAACCTTAACCTTAACCTTAACCTTAACCTTAACCTTAACCTTAACCTTAACCTTAACCTTAACCTTAACCTTAACCTTAACCTTAACCTTAACCTTAACCTTAACCTTAACCTTAACCTTAACCTTAACCTTAACCTTAACCTTAACCTTAACCTTAACCTTAACCTTAACCTTACCTTACCTTACCTTAACCTTAACCTTAACATTAACATTAACCTTAACCTTAATCCTTGACCTTGAACCTTAAACCTTAAATCCTTATCATCATCTTCACATATCCTTAACCGTAATTCTTAACCCTTAAACCCTTAACCTTAACCCTTAAATCTCAAGCCTTAACCTTTACCTTCACCTTCATATTAACTTTAATCTAAACCTTAACCATAATCTTAACCCTGAAGTTAATACTTAACCTTAACCTTGAACCTTAAACCTTGAACTTTGAACCTTAAACTTTAGACCTTAACCTTAATCTTAACCTTAACCTTAACTTTAATTCTAACCTTAACCTTAACATTAATCCTTTAAATTTACTTTAACCTTTAAGCCTTTAAATTTAAACCTTAACCTTAACTTTAATTCTAACCTTAACCTTAACATTAATCCTTTAAATTTACTTTAACCTTTAAGCCTTTAAATTTAAACCTTAACCTTAACTTTCATCTTAACTGTAACCTTTACCTTAACCTTAAACAAATGAAGAATCATCGTGCTAATATTCGACCTTAACCCTGGAACTTTGTTAAACCTTAAATGTTTAATCTTAAACCTTAACTCTAACTTAATCTTAATCTTAAAATTAAATTTAACCTTAACCTTGACTTAAACTTTAACCTTAACCCTTAACTTTAACCTTAAAATTAACCATATCCTTAACGTTGACCTAAACCTTAACCTTAACCTTAACTATAACCTAACCTTCTTATTGATGAGTAAAAAAAGAACAACCTTAACCCTAACTTTAACCTTGACCTTCACCCTTAAAACCCGTATTTGATTTCCGTTAACGCAACAAATTTTTTCTTCAGTGTCTTCAGACACGGGTTTTACCTAGTCTATCTATATTATAACACAAGAATTTTTTCTTAAATCTAAATCTATTACCATAAATGGTGACCAGATCATTTCTGAATAAGGATCATCTACTAGAAAAAATCTCTTAACATAAATACGGACTAGAATTTCGAATAAATTTAAATCTATTACTATAAATGGCTGAATAAGTATCATGTCCTAGACAAAATCTCTTAACATAAATAGTAACTAGAATTTTCGAATAAAGATTATCTACTAGACAAAAGTTTCTATGACTCTCTATTAGCATGACTCAGACATTTTTGTGACCACAATTTTATTTTTATTCAAACAATTTTTTAATATTTTGAAGCATTATTATGTTTTTTTTTTCGTAACCTTTTCTTGTTTAGTACATGCCACTATTTTTTATTAATTTTTTAAATTTTTTACTAACTTTAAAAAAAAATTATGATAAATTTTTTGTTTTATTTTTTCAAATAATATTATTATAATTTAAGCTCTAAAATGTTATATACCTTTTCATACCTTTTTTTGGTATAATGTCATTTTTATATCTTTTATTATTTCTTAATACCAAAAAAATTAAAAATAATAAGTATTAAATTTTTTAAATCTTATTTTTTTTCTTTGTTTGCATATTGCCATTTTATTAATCTTTACTACCTAAAAATCAAGATTTTTTTCTTTATTTCTCTCTTTTATAATTTTTCTTTAATTTGAAAAATATCAAATTATAAATATTCTATTTATATATTAACTTTTAAATGATTTATACTTATTATCAAAAAAGGAAAAAAATCACGAGTTTTATTCTTCTAATTTTGAACTTTATTTACTATATAATAATGAGCAAAAGAAAATAACAAGAATATTTGATCAAAAAAAAAAAACAAAGAAAATTAAAAGTTTATATATCTTCGTAGCTAAAATATATCAATATGTTATTCATAAGATAAAAAAACTTAAAATGTACCATAATTGCGTAATTCTAATTTTATTTTAAAAGAAAAATCAAAATTACGAAATATCACAGTACTAAAAAATCATTAAGGAAATGTTTGTATGTATATATATCTAAAATCATTATAAACACTATTTTTCCTAGTTGATATTGCCTATTCAGTTAGGACCTAATTTTGTCTAATCGACCAGGACCTAATTTTGCCTAGTCGACCGGTACCTAATTTCTCCTAGTCTACCGAAACTTAATTTTATATAAAATGGTTTACCGCTTAATTTTGCATAATTGCCAAGTTTCGGTCGACTAGGCAAAATTAGGTCTAGGACAAGTATGACCAATTATGGCTCGATCGACTTGCCGACAGATTCCGCCGATTAGGTAAATATTTCATTAAGAATTTGTAAAAAAAAATATAAAAAACGACCATATACCAAAAAAAAGTATATAACATTTAAAATTTAATGCTTAATTATAATATTTAAAAAAAATAAAACAAAAAATTATTATAATTTTTTTGAAAATTTAAGAAAAATAATAAAAAGAGATTGCCAACATGTACTACACAAAAAGAAAAAAACCAGTTGGGATTAGCTCACTGGCAAGAGTTTTGTCATCTAATCTAGTGTTGCAGATCCCAATCGAGTCAATGACTCCGAGTCCAAAGTGGCTCTCCTATGTAACAAAAAAGAAAAAAGGAAAAGAATACAACACAAAAGAAAAAATAAAACATAATAATTTAATGCTTTAAAATATTTTTTTTTTTTGTCAATTGAAAAATATTAAGAGTTAATACAACGTTGTTCTAGATGGTTAATAATTCCTATTCTATCAAAAATACAATTTAATTTCAGATTATCTAAGTTTCCAGTTTTCCTACACCATTTCGCTGCTTTATCCGCAATAGTAGTATGCTCTCTTTTTATATAGATGACCTTCCATTCCGGAAATCTTCTAGTCCATGTCCAGATTAACTCTATAATTGGCTGGATCCTCCAGTCGCTTCTTTTATTCTCGTAGATTCCTTGTACAATACTAATATTATCCGTGTAGAAATTGATTCTATTGGCCTTTAGTTTTTCCGAGTTGTTCATTGCCTGTAGTATTGCCCATGCTTCGCCTTCCAATGCACTTTTTATTAGTTTTCTTCTACATTTTTTTCCGCAAATTCTCCCTTCTTTATCAACTCCAATTGATACTATTCCAGCCGGTTCCCCTGTGTTGGTAAAAGACGTGTCGTTAAACCAGTTCATGTCATCTGTTCCCGTATTGTTTTTGTTATTGCCCTTATCCATTTCCTTATTATGACCTCTTTTGGTATTATTCTTGGTTTTCTTGTCGCTTTGCTTTTCCTTATATATTCTCTCTGTAATTCTTTTTGCATTATTTATTATTTCTTTAACGTCCCATTTTTTATGCTCGTGAAAAGTTTTCATTCTTGCTTTCCATAAGCTCCACAAAACCGCTATTATGGTACTAGTTAATCTTTTCTTGTCCCATCCGTTCTTGGAGTAATCTTCTATGGTATTGCTAAACCATTCCTTAAATGTATATTGCTTTTCTCTGTCAATCTTTAATTGAAGTGGGGATTCTGCCCATATTGCTGCACTTAAGGGGCATTTGATGAATAGATGTTCAATTGTTTCATCACCATTCTCGCACCATTCGCAGGATGTGTCTGTAATTATCTTCCTCTTTTTTAAATTCCTTTTAGTTGGTAGAGCATTCCTGATTATCTTCCAAACAAAATTCCTCATACGAGTTGGTACATTAGATGTCCAAACTATATTCCATAGTTTTGATTTTCCTTCTTCCGTTATCTTCCTAGATACACTTCCTTCATTGCATATTTCTTCATTGACTAATAGGTGGTATCCGGATTTAGTGGCATATTCTCTATTTTTTGTATACAGCCATATTATTTTGTCTTCTTTTTGAATATTAATAATTTGTGAATTATTGATTTCTACTATTTCTCTTTCATTAGATATTAATCTGAGTAGGTTATTATTCCAGCCCGTGCATCCATTATTAAATAGTTCCGCTACTTTTTCAATTGATAGCCAATCACATTTGTCCATTTTCATCCCTGGTCCAATCCACGTATCATCCCAAATGTTCGTAGTTAAACCATTACCTATTTGCCAACAACATTGTTTTTTCAGGAAATGTAGTCCTTTCATTATGCTGGCCCAACTCCACGATCTTTTTTGCTTGAACTTTGCATTCCACATATCACTATTAGGGTGGTAAAATCATTTATAAATTTGAGCAACTAGTGAGTTAGGGTTATTAATTAACCTCCATGCTTGTTTAGCGAGCATTGCCAAATTCATTTTTTGAAAATCTCGGAAACCTAATCCACCGACTTTTTCCGATCTCGAGACGCTTTTCCAAGATACCCAATGAAATTCTGTCTTGTCTCTCGAATCCCAATAAAAATTTGATGTGATACTTGAGAGTTTTTTACAAAGGGCCTTTGGAAATTCAAAAATAGACATGGCATAATTCGGTATAGCTTGTAAAACAGCCTTAATTAGGATTTCCTTACCTCCTTCCGACAGATATTTTGATGACCAACTAGATGTTTTAGAAATTACTCTATCCTTAATATAATTAAGATTTTCCGCTTTCGATCTTTTCAAGGTGAGTGGTATTCCTAAATATTTTCCCAAGGAGTTAGTGCTGGATATTCCAAGTTTGCTTTCTAGTCTTATTTTCAAATTATTTTCAATTCCATTACTAAATAGGATAGATGATTTTACGTAGTTGATAGCTTGACCTGAAGCTCGACAATATTTCTCTAAGATCTCTTTGAATTTATCAAATTCTTCCGAATTGGCTTTCATAAAAAACAGAGCGTCATCAGCGAATAATAGATGAGTTAAGATCGGACAGTTTCTTGTGATTTTCAAACCTTTAAAATTCTCATTTTCCGTATATTCTTTGATGAGATAAATTAGAGCTTCCGTCATGATTGAGAAAAGTAAGGGTGATAGCGGGTCACCTTGCCGTAAACCTCTTTCCGTTTTAATTTTTTCAAGTCTCTCCCCATTGATCTTCATTTGCATACTGACCGTAGAAATACATGAGAATATTAATTTCCTCCATTTTTCACAAAAACCCATTTGTTCTAAAACCTTCATGAGGAAATCCCAATCAACTCTATCGTACGCTTTGGCCATATCAATTTTTACCGCTGCGTAATTTTTTTTTCGAATTTCTTTTACAGTTTAAGAAAAAGGAGACCTCCTGAGCTACTAATATGTTTTCCTGGATACTTCTTCCTTTTATAAAAGCTGATTGTGTCGGCGATATTATGGAATCCATAAAAGGTTGAAGTCTTAGTGCAAGAATTTTAACGATTATCTTATATATAAAGTTGATACATGCTATTGGTCTATAGTCTTTTGGGTCTTCTTGTATCTCCCCCGTAGGTATCAAAGTTATAAGCGTATTGTTGATGTATTCAATGTTACAACTGAAGTTGAAGAAATCTTGTACTATTTTTGTTACATCGTCTTTTACCACTTCCCAAAATTCTTGATAAAATTTACCTGTCAACCCGTCGGGTCCAGGAGCTTTTGCTCCCGACATACTGAATACTGCTTCTCTGATTTCCTCCTCATCTGGACTTTTGATTAATTGCTCATTCATTTCTTCAGTAACCTTGCAAGGTATAAATTCTGTGATGTCCTCCGATTCTTCTTTTTCTTCTTTTTTGAAAAGACTAATATAATATTCTTGAAATATGTCTTTAATTTCCTCAAAGTCTTCTCGCCACTTTCCTTCTTTATCTTTTATCGCTACAATCCTATTGATATTTCTTCTTATTTTAGTACTATTATGAAAATAAGTTGTGTTCTTATCACCAACTTGTATGTGTTGATCTCTTGCCCTATCAGCCCAATATATCTCCTCTTTTTCCCAAAGGCTTGATATTTCATTTTTGATCTCTTTTATTTTCTCTTGTTGATATTCACTATTAGTTTTGTCTTGAAGTATCTCTATTTCTTGTTGTAACTCTAGTATTCTTTTTTTCGAGTTTGGAAATAAATTTTTGCTCCATCTTGTTAATGATTTACAGGTTATCTCTTTCTTTTCTTGAAATGTAAGAATTGAGTTTGTTTTGTGAGTTGTGTGCCATGAATTTTTAACTACATTAAAACATTTCTAGTTTTCTAGCCATCTAGAATCGAAGATGAAGTGTTTTTTATGAGTTTTGTGTTTAATATCACTCTCAACTATTAAAGGGGAATGGTTTGAATCCACTGCTGGAGGTATTTTAATTATTGTGTTTGGGTAGAGATCAAGGAACTTAATATTGCAAAGACCTCTATCCAAATTCTCTCTTACATTATCCTTTCCCTCTCTATTGTTATTCCATGTGTAGAAACAGCCCTTTGATTATAGTTCTATCAAGCTATTCTCTCTAATGAAGTTGTTGAAAATCAAAATTCTGTTAAGGTTAGCCTGGATTTTACCTTCTTTCTCAGTAAATTTTGCAACTTCATTGAAATCTCCCAAGAGCAACATAGCTTCTACCTGTTTCGACATCCAATTCGATAGTTCCTCCCATAAACTGTATCTCATAGCCTCATCACACGGTGCATAAATAAAGACTAGGAACGAGGTCCTGTCGTAGCATTCATTAATTTTACATATTACATAGCAGGGATTGGAATAGAAAATAGATAAATTAACATTTTCTTTCCATTCCACTAGAACACCCCCTAACTTCGAATGAGAGCCAGTTGGGTTAACACAGTGGATGTACTTGAAAGACTGACAAGCATAAACATCACCAACACATTCACTTCTTAACTTAGTTTCTAATAAACACAAGATAGACACATCAAAAGTAGATAGTAGGGACTTTAAGCTGCGTTGAGTCAAGGTTGCCCTCACACCTTGTCAGTTCCATAGCATGATGTTACTCATTAACCACGTTTGTTATAGCAGCTCCTCCATTCTCCATCACAAGCTCAATGTTTCTCCTTCTCACTGGTGGAACCTCGGAAGTAGCAGCATCGTTAGAGTCACCATCACTCTCGAACTCTTTCTCGAAATGTCTCACATGAAATGCCTTCACAGTAATAAAGTTTATTGTTGTTATTCTGGTTGTTAATCATTCCTCCTCTTGGTTGTGGATATAAACCCTCCTTCAGCATAAATTGGTGTTTAACATCACTTAAACAGTCGTATAGATCATCCATGAAGAGTTGTATTTCGCCAATCTTTTTGCCCATCATCTCAAACTCTTCTTGCTTCCTCCTTTTGATTGCAAATAGCTCAGCTTCATTGTCAACTGGCTCTTTCCTTGTTTGATTGTTATTGAGGTTCAAATCAAAAAACTCATTAGGATTCTGAACTGTCATCATATTTGATAGTCTTTCATTTCCACTTTTTTCCACCCAAAACTTATTATTCTGCAGGTAGCTCATTCTCATTTGATTGCTTTGATTAATGTCAGGTACAATTTCCACATCATTGTCAAAATTATTCTCCATACCTGCCCTGTTATCATACTTGAATTTTGTTCTTCTTTCTCGCTCTTCAGTTGTAGAAACCACAATTGCTTTGCCTTTATCTCTAACCTCCAAACCTTTTCCCCTCTTTACCTTAAAATTCTCCTTATCACCGTGTAGGAAATCCTTGTATAGTTCCTCAATGGTGTTGTACTTTTCATTCATCATTTCTTTCACACTAGCGCTGTTAACCACTAAACTTTTTCCCATGTCTTTCCACTCACTTTGAAATGCTCTGTATAAGCCTGGAAATCTTGTCTCAGATATTTTTTAAACGGCTCATCTGGGAGTTCTAATCCGTTGGTAATGTCTCCTAGTAAGCCTGTGTTTTCGCGTTTTCTTTTACTGGATTCTGAACCATCATTCTTTTTTTCCTTGCTTGTAGTTTCACCTGTATTTTGGATAAGAACTTGTATAGCGCCTACATTAAAACTTGGGTATTTCCAGTTGGTCCACCTTGAACTGCATCGCCATCTGTGTCTTCATCATCCCCATCAAATCTTCTAAATGGATATAAGCAAATTATTTCATCAAAGACTCCCCATCTGTCTCTCCTCCTTATCACAAAAACTGGTTTATCTTCACTTTTCATTGTCAACTCCTTGCTCCAGTTAGTGTATTTGAATGAAGATTCGTTCCATCTTGGTTTCACAATGCAAGTCCAGCACGCATTTTTGTTGTGCCCTAACCCACGCAGCAGAATTGATTAAATCCAGGTCTTTGATCTTCTCTCCATCGTTTAGCTTCACTATCACCACATGCATTGATTGGATGAGGCATGGTCTGATGAAGTACAAGAGATTTGCCTCCTCTTCATTATCAAGTGTAATTTTAAAAGTATTAGGAGACTCTTCTTCAAAGATCATTCTGCATCTAACCTTCCAATTGTCGAGTACCGCCTTTCTGAACACCGGTAAAGGTATGATTCTCTCAGAGACTACCCTCGCTACCAAGTTGAATTCTGGTACCTTAGGTTTAACAGCAGCAGCCTTAGTAGTCAGTGATAGTATAACAAACTTTTCTAGGTTTTCTTCTGATATTTTCGCAATTGGTAGGGAGTGATTGACTTTCGTGGCCATTTTTGAGAGGTTGAAGTTACTATGGGTGCAGAAGATTAAGGTTGTTTTCCTGCAGTGATCAATAACTCTCCTCATATATAGGAGGTGAAAGAACCCTCTTTGTTTAACCACACCTTCTTTATTGCATGTATTGCAGAAGGTTTTTGACACGCGTTCAAATAACACCTCGAGATGACAAAAATTTGGCGTGCAAAACAGCCTAATAATCACTACATAGGTATGAAATTTATTTTTGTTTATTTTTATTAAACATTTAACACACAATCTAGGTTTATTCTTCTTGGATAACGCAGAAGTTGTTTTCGGGGATGCCATTTTGACACGCTCGATGAATCCATAAAGGTGTGTAATAAAATAGCTATTGGAATGTGAAGCGTTTTTTCTGATAATAAGCTTAACGTAAATATTATCATACCTTGGATAATTTGTAGAGGCCCAAAGAGAATTATAACCCATTAACCATCCATTTAACTTCTTCATTAATCTAAGGATCCAATCAATTTTAATTATGGTCCCAAGCCCATTCTGTAGTGATCTAATTCTTCCAGAGCGAGAACCCAAACCTTTGATGGACTTTTCGACCTTCAGAAGTTGCTGCATGTACATGCATATCCATGAATTGATGTTCCTCACAAATTCTCTTGAGTTATCAGTCCTCCAATCTATCTTTTCCCCAATAGAGATTTCATACTTTTCTTTCTCAATTATCTTAGAACAATTAATCATGATACAAACCCATAAAGCCATTTCCTCAAAGTAGAGATTCACGATTGAGCAAAGCACAACTGCAGAAATAAGGAGTTCCATTGGGACCCAACGGGGGAGGTTATAATGTAGCCAGAGCGAGAATTGAAGAATAAAACCGAGAAAGTAAGGGTTATAGGACAGAATCGTTGTAGGGAGGAGAGAATTTTCTTTTTTGAACATTGGGTAGAGGTATTATACAGTAGCCACTTGGTGGTCCTTTGTGTGTTCTAAAAATAAATGCAAATGCTAATCGAACCACAACCGCAAGTGTACGGTTGTCCCAAGTAGTATGTATGATAATACAGATTCGTTCCAAGGACGGATGGTTGATCACAATGTTTAGCAAGTAGTGATTGATGCACTTACGAAAGTAAAAGATAATAAAATGTTTGTTTGGTTTTGTTGATTAAAGCTAATGAATAAAAGACAAATAATTAAATGCAAGTAGAAGCTAAGACGCAAGTAAAATAAGTGAAAACGCAATATGAGATGTAGTACTTGAGAACGCAAGGATCCTCCTAATCTTATTTCCTAACTTGTGTTGTTTAAGGGCTAAATCGGTCAATTACAATGGTCGGGATTCTAAATTCCTTATACCCCCCGTCAGGGTGGACTATAAGGCGATCCTAAAGTGTCACTAGTCCTGTCAGGGTAAATATGATCCACCGTTGGATGATTAAGTGTTTTACCTCATTGGCCCTAGAATTAGCTAAGTTCGTCAGAATCAATAGCTTTTATCCTAGATTGAATAATTAATTCTATACCTAAATCCTCCGTCAGGATGATCCATACGCCACATATATGGAATAGCTTAGATACTAATACCTAATCTTAGTTCGCGACTCTAAAATCAGTAAATAATAACAAATTATCGAAAAGAGTAATGAACCCAATCTAATTTAATTTAATATAAACTCAAATTCAACATTCGTTATTTCATAAAATTAAGATTCACCCATTGTTTGTTCTCAAGCACTATTAAAAGCTTAGCTCATATTAAAATTAAAAACTAAATTAAAAGAAATGGAATTCATATTGTTTACAAAATTAAAATATAAAAAGAACCTAATTTCCGGAATTGGAATGACTACGAACGGAGCTATAGACCCACTCCAACTCTTGTAGCTTCTTTTTCTTCCTTCTGTTGCTTCTCTCTGGTGTTTTAATCTTGTGGAAAGTGAATTGTGTGTAAAATAGAAGTCCAGACCTCCTTTTATAAGCATAAATTCGTTCTAGGGCTTGGACCAGAAAATAGAATATTAATTAAATGTCCAAGCCCACTTTCTAAGCCCAAAATCCCGTAACTGCTGATACACCTTCACTAAAACGGCTTTTCCCGATGCGTTATGACTCCGATTGACCTCATTCTAGTTGCTAAAGTTCCGTAACTCGATAAGGAATGTTTTCTCTTCAAAGGTCAGCGGCTAAATCATCGCTTAAGCACCTAGAAATCAGCACTCTATGGCCTGGAAAATGGATTTTTAGCTCTAAAAATAATATCTTCAGGATTTATCTTCAAGTCTTGACTCTGATTCACGATCTTTGACTTTCTCCTCGGATTCCTCTCCTAGCTAACATCTAAAAACCTGTAAACTTTACACTAAAAATACCAAGATTACGCGCAAAATTTAATAAATAAAAAATGCTAGAAATAAAAAGGGAATTCCGAATTATTGCAATTTAAGTCCAAAAGTCTATCAAATTAATTAAATAAACACCAAAAGTGATGTCTCCAAAGGGTCGAAAATAAGAACAATTAGGGAGACATCAAGACCCCCTACTCAAACCTTTGTCGTCCCGACAAAGTAAAACAAAACAAAGGGGTAGAAGTAAGCGTATAAACAAATAGAAGCTAGCAAATAAACCCTGAAGCAATTCTCAAAATAAACCTCATATAGCAAACTCTAGAAACTAATATACACATACACTAATCATGCAACATCAAACCTAAATAATCTCAATCATAAAATTAAAGTCACAATGCTTGAAGGTTACACTTGTACTCATCTCTGTATGATGGCTATAGGGTGGTCATTAATCCTACCTCGCTTTGAATGTTCCACCTAGTGTATTCCCTATCAACAGAATCATAAATTCACTACGCACTTAGGAATCACGAGGTCTTTACGGTTATAATATTGGCTTAAGGACGGGTGTGGATGTATATTTGGTAAATTTAAAGTGAGCTTTTGGCTCTCTCCTCACTTACCATCAACAGTGTCCTCGAGCTTGAGTTAACGCTCAAAAAGATGTTCTCACTCACCCATATACGCAACAATTTAGCGTCCCATGTCTACCCACTATAAATAAGATGATTTTCAGAAAAAATTCCACTTTGCCGGATGTTTTATTCATTCATATTTTTTCTTTTCTCTTTTTTTTTTGTACAGAAGCAAACCGGGTTCCCGGTTTTGATGAATCCGGGTTCCCGGTTTTGATGAATCCGGGTTCCCGGTTCCTACTGTATGGATTTTTCATTTTTTTCTTTCTTTTTCACTTTTCTCATTCCCGGCAAAGGGTTACAAGTATATATCATCTGCAGTTGTGCTACAATACAAAGCACATCGATCCCAACCCATTAAATTCCCCATATGTGGTCCCACCACCCCAAACTCAAGCTCGAGACATGTCTCAGGATTGTGATTCAAGTGCGGGTCATATGGTCATGCCTAATAATCTAAGGGATAATGGCTTATATCGTGGCTACAAAGAAAAGGCTAAAGGCTCAAAGTGGGCTAAGACGGATAATAATTAATACAAGGGATAGAAGGCTAAAAAGGCACAAATGGCTAACAAAGAACTGCCCCTATCATTTTCCTAAGTACATAGCTTGTCTTTAGTTCATATCTAGGTAGGTTCTCTACTAATTAGGATTTCACGTTCTACACACCAAACATATTCTTTGAGTACAAGCTTACTTCATTTGCATTGTTCATTAATTTTTCCTATCAATTACCTATGTTCGCATGCAATTGTAAGTGCGTTTTATATCAATCCCTAAAGTCCACTATTTACTATCATAGATTTATCAAGAGTATGCTTAAAGGGATATTTAAAAATTTCTACAGTCAAACGCAACTCCGAAAATTCTTTTATTGAAAACAAATAAAGCAAATAACACATAAAAATTGGGATGAGGCAACGAACCCCACCCCAAACTCAAAAATGAGTCGTGTCCCCACGACTCGAAAAGACTCAATAAAGCATTTAAACTAATCTACACTAAGAGGAAAGTTTAGAAAACGTATCTTAACCAGCGCGAGGCTGGTTATCGGTGTTGCGTTCTGGACCTTTATCTCGCGTAACAGCATCATAAATCGCGTTTTGAAGTGTATTTACGCCTAGGATTAAATTTCGAAACAGGTCCAATTCTTTGGTAACGTTTCCCAAGGTAGCAGTCATCTTCTCCTGATTCTCTTCCAACACCTGAATCTTCGCTTCCAACTCAGGTACAGTTTTCACTTTCTTTGATTGAGGAGTTCTCGGACTTCTTGTAGTTCGTGTTGCTTCTTCATGGATGTTCTTGATTGTGCTCAAAGCTATACGCACACCAACTGAAACAGTATCAATATCTGCGTCCTTACGCGGAATCTTTGCGTCTAGACACAACTGAGTAATAGTACAAGGAAACTTCAGATTTTGTTGTTTCATTGGTGATTTCGCGAACTCCATGATCGTATCATGAATGATCTTAGCAACATCAAATGGTTTCTCCTCCAAAATACACTTAATAACAAATACGTGCTCTTTCTTCAACTCGGAAGTGTGTTTAATACCAAAGAAAGTGGGTATTACGAAACGAGACCAAACCTTAGCACGAGGTGTCAAACTACTGCTGTAAAACTGTCCAGGATACCTGTCACCTTCGGGAATTGGGCTAGTCCCATTAACAAGCACGGTCCCCCAAAGGGATTCAGAATCAACAGAAGGGTCATTAAGAGTTTCTTGGAAGGGGCATGTTCCAGAAAAGTTGGGTAGTTTCAATGATTTCCGAATACGTTCAATAGAGAAAGGAACTACCTTTTTGCGGATATCAATGGCATCTCGGGATGTAGCTATACCTTCGTAAAATTCTCGCACAAAAGTAGGAATAAACTCAAGCTTCCTTTCTTGTAACTCTTTCCAACCAAACTTAGCACATGTCACAACATATTCCTTGTAATCACTACTCATAATACCCTTAGGAAAATTCGTCTCCTCACCAAATTTCAAAAATTCAATTCTTTCACGAATCTGAGTATTCCAACAAGTGTAAACCCTCTTAGGCTTGTGGGCCCACATCTTCATACGCGGAGGTTTTTGAACGGGTGCGTCCGGAATCTCTTGTTCAGTTTCCTTCTCAATGGTCTCCGCAATTTTCTCTTCATGTTCCTTTTCACTTTCACTCTCATCAAGTAATCTTCTCTTGTCACCCGTGATTTCTTTTCTTTTAGGATCAAGCTTAACTTCGTTAATTTTTCGTTTAGGACGCGAATCAGGAATCTCAATAGCTTGATCTTGTGAACCACCAATGGTGGTCTTTCTTCTAGGAGCAGTTCTTCGAAAATCACCGGTTCTATTAGTCATCTCTTTTCACCCCAAACTCAAAACTTCAAATAATGAAAAACTTAGAGAAAAAGTTTAGAATTTTGATGTTTTGAGGCTTAGGAATTGAAGAACTAGGGTGAATATGAGATGGGTCTTGTTCAATTTGAATGGAAGAAGAAAGAATTGGGTTTTATTTAAGGATTTGATGAAGAAGAATCTTAGGAAAAACTAAGGATTTGATGTTATTTTGGAGAGGAGGTGAGTTGATTTTATGTTTTTGTGGTGAAAGAGGGTAGGAATTGATGATATATAGTGTTTTGGATGATGAATTTCGGAGGTGGGGAGGCTATTGGTGCGTTTTAGGTAAATACTTGCAAAAGAGGCTAAGAAAACTAGGTTAAGGCCTAAAAAACCGACATCACAGCTTCAAAACCGGGTTCCCGGTTTTGGCAAACCGGGTTCCCGGTTCCGCGTCGCTGTGACGGCGCGGAAAATAAACTAAAAGACTTTTTTTTTTTTTCAAAACGCTGGACCCCAAGACGCTGGGTCAGAGATTTTACTCGCCGAAACCGGGTACCCGGTTCTGTGGAATGCGGGTTCCCGGATTTTCTCGATGGTGCGAGTCAAAACGCGCCAAAACGCAGGACTCCAAGACGCCGGCTCGGAACTTTTGGACTTTTGCAGCTCCGAAACCGGGTACCCGGTTTCGCCAAATGCGGGTTCCCGGTTTTGTGTCGATGGCGCGAACCAAAACGCAGCAAAACGCAAGCCACCAAGACGCCGGGTCAGAAAATTTCAGAAATCACAGCACCAAAACCGGGTGCCCGGTTTCGAAAATCCGGGTACCCGGTTATGACGCTGTGTCGTGAACCAAGACGCCAAGTGTTGCGTTTGAAGAGGGCGGTACCAGCTCCAAAACCGGGTTCCCGGTTTGTGCGAAACCGGGTTCCCGGTTTCTCCTGGACATCCATCCTCTTTTTCTCCTGTTTTCGCCGAATCGACCCCAAACTCATGATCTTTTTACCCCTGAAATCATCAAAAACAACTACCCTTCCTCATTTCTTAATAATAAACACTAAAATTATGAAAATCAAACTAATCTAAATTGCAAAAATGTAAAACTCAGCTAATATACAATGAATTGGCTTTTGTTTAACGTCGTTAAGCTCGACGGGTTACCTCACGCTTCTAAGGAGTCTCGAGGAGATACATGACCTCCCCGCAATGTGGATCTTCCGAGCGATTGGTATCTTCACCTCCATGGTATATCTTTAGTCTGTGACCGTTAACCATAAAGGTACGGTTCTCTAGTGGATGTTCTATTTCTATCGCCCCATGAGGTGTAACTTTGGTCACTATGTATGGACCTGACCACTTAGATCTTAACTTACCCGGATGATTGCTGAACTTTGAGTTATACTTCAACACTCTTTGCCCCACTTCAAAGTTCTTTGTACGAATCCGATTGTCATGCCATTTCTTTGTGTTTTCTTTATAAAGTTTGGCATTTTCATAAGCATGCAACCGGAATTCGTCAAGTTCATTAAGCTTCATCATACGATTCTTTCCGGCTAAGATAGGATCTAAGTTCAACTGCGCAATTGCCCAATAGGCACCCATTTCAAGCTCTAAAGGTAAGTGACAAGCCTTACCATACACCATACGATAGGTAGATGCACCAACTGGAGTCTTAAACGCAGTACGATAGGCCCACAACGCATCATCTAACTTTATTGACCAATCTTTTCTTGTAGCACCAACGGTTTTCTCTAGGATTGACTTGACTTCGCGGTTCGATACTTCAGCTTGACCATTGGATTGTGGATGATACGCAGTAGATACACGGTGCCTAACTCCATATTTCTCTAGAACAGTCTTCAGATATTTATTAACGAAATGAGATCCTCCATCGCTAATAATCACTCTAGGTGTGCCATGTCTGGTGAAAATATGTGATTTCAAGAACTTGATCACCACTCGTGAATCATTAGTAGGTAAAGCCACCGCTTCTACCCACTTAGACACATAATCAACAGCTAATAAGATATAGAGGTTACCATTTTAAGGAACGAAAGGACCCATAAAGTCTATGCCCCACACATCGAATATCTCAACCTCTAACACATTATTACGCGGCATCTCATCCCTCTTGGATATGTTTCCGGTAAACTGGCATCTCGTACATTTCTTAACATATTCATGACAATCTTTTATAAGAGAAGGCCAGTAAAAACCTGATTGAAATACCTTTGCAGCAGTTCTGTCTCCTTTGAAATGTCCTCCATATAATGAATCATGGCATCCAGCTATAATGGCTTGAGTCTCTTCCCTTGCTACACATCTTCGTATCATTTGGTCAGCACAAACTTTATAGAGGAACGGATCCTCCCAAAAGAACTGTCTAGCACGATGAGCTAACCTCTTTCTTTCTTGATAAGTAGAACCTTCAGGAAAAACACCACTCACCACTAAATTCGCAATATCTGCATACCACGGAGCCTCATAATCTCGAACAACGAATAAACTCTCATCAGGAAACTCTTCTCTAACTGCTTCAGTACCACTATTCATCTCTGAACCCTCTAAACGCGATAGATGATCTGCAACCTGATTCTCACAACCCTTTCTATCTTTGATCTCTAAATCGAACTCTTGAAGCAATAACACCCATCTGATTAACCTTGGTTTCGCATCTTTCTTCTCCATAAGAAATCTGATCGCGGAATGATCTGTATAAACAATAACTTTCGCTCCAAGAAGATAGGAGCGAAATTTATCAAACGAATATACAACTGCTAGCAACTCTTTTTCTGTAACTGTGTAATTAATCTGAGCACCACTAAAAGTTTTACTAGCATAGTAAATCGAATGAAAAACCTTCTCTTTCCTCTGTCCTAATACAGCTCCCATACACAAATCACTCGCATCACACATAACTTCAAACGGTAAATTCCAATCTGGAGGTAACACTATGGGAGCAGAAATAAGCTTTTCTTTGATTGCTTTGAAGGCCGCTAAACAAGCTTCATCAAAAAGGAATTTGCAATCCTTTTCGAGTAAGTTGCATAACGGTTTAGCAATCTTAGAAAAATCCTTAATAAAACGCCTATAAAAGCCAGCATGGCCAAGAAAACTCCTTACCCCTTTAACAGAAACAGGAGGGGGAAGAGTTTTAATTACCTCTATCTTTGCTCTATCAACCTCTAATCCAGCACTCGAAACTTTGTGACCCAGAACAATACCTTCGCGAACCATGAAATGACACTTCTCCCAGTTTAACACCAAGTCTGATTCCTTGCATCTAACCAACACTTTCTCCAAGTTATCCAAACACTTATCAAAATCATCACCAAACACGGAGAAATCGTCCATAAACACTTCTAGGAAATTATCAATCATATCCCAGAAGATGGCCATCATGCATCTTTGAAAAGTAGCGGGAGCATTACACAACCCAAATGGCATTCTGCGATATGCAAACGTACCAAAAGGGCATGTAAAAGTAGTCTTATGTTGATCTTCTGGAGCCACGTAAATCTGATTGTACCCGGAGTAGCCATCCAAGAAACAGTAATATTCCCTTCCGGCTAATTTGTCTAACATCTGATCAATGAAGGGCAAAGGGAAATGATCTTTTCTGGTGGCCTTGTTCAGCTTTCTGTAATCCATGCAAACTCTCCAACCTACTACCGTTCTTGAAGGAATCTAGTGTAAAATTGCATCAGGTACTTTTATAAAGTTAGGTTTCACGAAGAAGAGTGGAGGGTCGAATACTATCGTCAACCGGATGTAATATTTTTAGTTAATTAATATAGAATTATGATAATAAATATTAAAAAATGATTAGTGGTCTAAACTGTTATATTTCTTTAAGATTTCATGTTAAGTCCATTTCATTCAAATACTACCTCTTAGCAGAATAATTTATTATCATTTATTTTTTCAGCATTCTGTACTTATCACTTAAACAACAAATGACACGTAAGTTTAGGATTCTTTTTAAATAGCAAAAGAAAAATTAGTGGAAATGGAGAATTAATTTTTATTTAGAAATACTATTCTTTCCGAAAATAATATATAATTCTAAAATTCCAAATTCTCCAAATCTAGAATAAACTACTACATAAGGAAAAAAAATGTTTGGGCCTGAGCGAGTGAATCCTAATGAGCCCAAGTTACTTACTCTCAGCAGTGAGCTTCCATTTCGCAGTTCACCCTTTCTTTCTTTGTGTAGCGGCGGCCGGAGAGATTAATAGAGTAGAGAAGAGTCATATATGGCGGCGCTTAGAAGATTACCAAAGCTCATAGCATCTACTCACCTATCATCATCATCATCATCGTCTTTTCCTCCTGCTTTTGCTTTCATTTCTCGCCGTGGAATTGCTTCCAAGCTCTTTGTTGGAGGTCATCTCTCTTTATAATTACCTCATAAATTAATAAATTTCTGAAGCTCACTGTCTAATTTGTCATATATATTGTTTGATTTTTTATTCTTCATATTTTTGATTCACGATTCAATTAAGTGTATAGGGAATCGTGAATCGTGTATCGCATTGAATCATAAATAGTAATTGATAAAGTTAATTTATGCAGGCCTTTCATTTTACACTACAGAAAAGGGACTATTAGAAGCATTTTCTCAACATGGACAAGTTATTGAAGGTGTTAAATTCATAATTCTATATATAATTTCTCTTCTTTCTTGTATCACCAAAACAAAAAGAATAATTCAAATTTATTGTCAGCTAAAATTGTGATGGACAGAGTATCAGACAAATCAAAGGGATTTGGATTTGTTACTTATGCATCAGAAGATGAAGCAGAAAAAGCAGTAACAGAGATGAATGGAAAAGTATGTCTTATATTAGATTCCTTTTAATTTTGATTTTTATAACATTTTATTTTAAATTTGACAGCCATTAAATGGACGTGTAATCTTTGTGGATCATGCGAAGCCTCAGACATATTCGACTGGTGGTATGCCAATAGCTAGAGGACCTCCTGAACCACCATCACAACAATAATTAATGTTGTTCTTTTATGTGTTTAAACTATTGTGTAATGAGTTAAAATGCATGGAACTAACAAAAAGCTTCTTCAGCTATAGAAATGTATGGTATATGATATGTTTGCATTTTGCATATTAACCTACAATTATTTGGATTTCAGGATTTTAGCATTTAACAACTATTATTCAAATCATGTTAAATAGATTTAACGTAAGTGAATTTGAAGTTGTATCTAAATGGTCTCTTTCTCTCATCATTTGCATCACTTATAGTTAGAGCTCCTCAAGGGCCTTCAAAACTAGAAAAAACAAAAATAAGCAATATGTGAACTTAGGGGTGGAAATTGGATGGATCGGGAAAAAGGTTATGTGAAAATTTTAACTTTTTTCTTGGAATTCTAATCCAATTCTACGATTTAGAAATACTATTCAATACACAAGTTAGATACTTGCTATCTATTCTAATTGAATTTTTTTTATAACATATAACTTGATTCGCACAAACCCTAAGTTTTATTTGCAAATGCAAGAGAGAAGAAGAAGATTTGGGTATGTTTGGATAAAAGAAGGATAGTATAGTAAAGGATAGGAAAAGAAAGTTTAGTAAAAGATTGGTAAGGAGAGTATTAAATCTTGTTTGGATTAGATAAAAATAGAAGGAATAATTTTATTAAGTGTTACATATATTTGGTGTTTGGATTAGAAGGATAATGAAAGGAAATGATTCTTTTTATAGCTAAATGACTTTTATATCTTATATATAAAGAATAGGGATAATTTAGACATTATGACATAATAAAAAAAATTATTTTTTCTAATGACACCAAATTGAAGAGAATGAATATATAGTATAGTAAAGGATTAAAAGAATTTTTTAATAAATTTTTCATCTAATTATTTTTAATCTAAATAAGGGAGGGAATTGTTATTATTCTTTAATATTATTCCATTTCTTTTGATTCCCCAATCAACAGGGCCGGTCCTGACATTTCGGGAGCCTAGGGCAAACTTCAAAAAATGGGCCCCAAAAAAATTACAAGTTATATAAAATAAAATAAAAAATTCAAAATATAATAAAAAAATAATCAAATGAATTTTAAAGAAAAAAAATATCTAGGTGTTTTTTAACTTAACAAGTAATATTAAAATTAAAAAGAAAAGTAACTTAATTAAATATTTTTGTAACTAAAAATATAATCTAAATTTTTTATTTCAGGTGGGCTAGAACTGGGCTTTTGTAATAAAAAAAATTATACTTTAGAAAGGGCCTAAAATTATATGAGTTGGGAAAAAGCCCAAAACTATAAGTAAAACTGGGCCTTTTTAATAAAAATAAAATTATGTTTCAGAGGGGCCCTAAAATTATATGAGTTGGGGAGGGCCCAAGGCCACGGCCTCCTTGGCCTCTCCCCAGGACCGGCCCTGCCAATCAAAACAAACCTTTAGAAGAAGATTTGAAGTCAAAACCAAATCTAATCAAAAGAAAAGTAAAACGGCTTTTATATGAAAAAAAGAGAAGGGATTTAATCACAGCCATCTAACTTTATAGAGTAAAGATATATATTACCCTTTTTGCCTTCACTTTTATATCACCTCCTACGTGGAGGTTTAAATAACCAATAAGATCGTTTCTTTTTCATAACTAATTATTTTCTTTTTCTTTTGTTTAATGCCACATAGGGTGACACATAGGACGTGAAATAATGGTGAAGCAAATAGAGGTGATATATAGCAATGCTCAACTTTATATTTGATCAACACTTCGAGCAATGTCACACGTCTATTTTTTAAGTAGGCAATGGAACGATATAAAGTTTGTCAATATATTACTTATATAAGACCGAAATCACATTTGACCAAGTTAATTTTAATTTTCCCCTTGTAAGTAGCAAAGCCCTTTTAAGGGGTTTCTATAAGTCCTCCAACTATTCCTTTTGGAAATTACATTTTTTTAATGGGAAAATATATATTTTTTAGGTATACTTTTAGGCGGAAATAATGTGTTGTGCGTTATTTTTTCTTAAAACTCCTAATGCAGATGCAGATACTCTACTTTTCTTCCACTTTCTGTGTTTGTCAATATTGTTGTTACTATTTCTGTACCCAAAAATGTTACGAGATTAAAGAAAATTTTAAACTCAACAAGAAAACAAAGTTTAAGTCAAAAATAATATTTAATCAAGACTACATTCGAAAGTTAGTGGATGGGAGCTACAATTTCCTGATATCCACTAGTTCTGGTCGAGGTTGATATTCCCTTGAACCCATAAAATTTATCTGGAAAAGAAATTACTTTCATCGTCTAATAAGATGATTTACTTTCATCGTTACTCTTTGATTACTAAGTTGTCACAACTTAATCAAATCCGTTAAACTTTTTACCAAAATTATAGAACTGCCATTTTACCTGTAACATTTTTTTAATCAATTGTGCTAAGAATTCAAAATCCAAATCAAAATAAAACATACCCCACCCCACCATTGAAAGAACTCAGATCTAAATTCCGAAATTTAGTTATAAGAAGGCCAATTTAGAAGTTCTTATATGGAGTTCAGTTTCGTTTAATACATTTTTTATAATTTTTAATGAGAAATTAGACAGAGGAGAATATATGTCCCTACTTCATAAAATATGAAGAGTTATTTATCCCTTTCTAAATCATTATGATTTATTTTTTACTTTTAACGAAATTATGTAGGGTATTTGATACTTAATCTTAAAAGATAAAGTTTACCAACGAAATTTTATTTCACGTAACTGGAGAACTGATTGTGACCAAACTCAGAAGTTTTTTGGTTCAAAGGCATTTAGTTTTGTTTTCAACTTGCTTTTACTTTTTGACCTTCATTAAAGAATGAGATTATTACCCAAAGGGTCTTGAAATCACTACCTCGTGACCTAACAAGACCGCCTCTTTAGCCTCTTCTTACTAAAGGCCACAAATAAAAATTAACACTATAAACCAAAAACCTAATTACTTTTTTACCCTTTTTTTGTTTTTTATTTTCCCTATATATATTAATTTGGTCAGGAATTTTTTAAAGCCTAAATAACATTCTCTCTCCTCTCTATTTTATTTCTCTTTCCTGCCGTCTCTTTTTTCTTTCACGTGAGAAGTCTTTCCTGCAAACTTTGCTCGTGAAACAGCTTTGTGGTTGAAGGTCCGGCGATGACAGCTTCCGACATGTCGCTAGTGGAGATTCGCGGTGGTGGTGCTGCCGTTCGTGGAGATTTGCGGTGGTGGATCTAGAGATTTGTGGTGGTGGTGTTGCCGTTCGTGGAGATGCGCGGTGGTGCGAGGTGGTGCTGTTGTTGCGTTCTTTGTGGTGTCAACGCCTTTTATGCAAACTTCGTTCTTCTTTGGATATAAGGTCACTAATTTTTTTTATTTTGTTGCCAGTCGAAGAAGCTTGCAGATCTGACTTGTGCATCTTGGAATCAAACAACGCGTGTTACTTTTATACTATTGATATTAGGAGTTGTTTGTGCAGATCATATGATGTGGTGCTCACTTATTGTTCAAGGCAAAAGTTAAAATATTCAACACAAGCTTGTGTATCGGAGAAAAGAGTTTAACCTATTAGGAGGCCCACGTGAAAATGGTGATTTGAGCTAATAATAATAATATATTATATGGAAGGAGGAGTAAAAGGCTTAAAAAGTCAAAGATATGGAAAATCAAAACTAGGCTCGTGAGTTGTTTGAAATGAATGGGTATTGCTTTTTTTTTTCTTTTTTTTCTTTAATGTAGATGCTTTATTAAGCTTAGATCTTGTTCTTAATTAGATTATTGTATAATTAAGTTGGGATATATTTATTGCTTTAATTTCTATTTAGCATTTTTATTCCATAAACTCAACTGTTTTTGATTTAATACTCAGCAAAAATCCTAAAAATTCAATTGATTTTCTCAATACTCAGCAAAGTTACTGAGCATGCTCAGCAAAGTTACTGATCAAACGAGCATGCTCAGCAAAGTTATTGAGCACGCTCAACAAGTTATTGAGCACGCTCAGCAAGTTACTGAGCACGAGCATCCTAGGCTCAGTACTTTTTCCATGCTCAATCCCCCAGACTCAGTACTTTTCCCATACTCAGCACCCTAGGCTCAGAACTATATTCTACGCTCAGAACTTTATTCTATGCTCAGAACTTTATTTTATGCTCAGAACTTTACTTTACGCTCAGAACTTTACTTTACGCTCAGAACTTTATTCCATGCTCAGAACTTTTTCCGGCAGTGGCCGGAGGTGGCCGGCGGTGATCGGTGGTTGTGGTCGGAGCTGGAAATTATTTGATAAAGGAGGAGAGAGATTAATGGTAATGGAGGAGAGAGAGTAATGGTAGTGGAGGAGAGAGAAATAATCTATTTTTTTGTCTTATATGCACTAGAAGGGTAGTTATGACATTGGACATTTTATTGGCCTCTAAGAAGGAGAGAGGAATTGACTAGCTCCTAAGTGGCACATTGATTTTTCTCAAGTCTCCTTGGGTAATTGACCCTTAAAGAATATACTATATTTTTTGGTTCATCATGGTAATATACCAACCTCGAAATATTTGTACCAAGTCCAATTGTAAATGTTTTTTTTTTGTTACAAAACATGTTTTCTTTAGTTGGGTAAAAAGCATTATTATATGAAATAAAAGTTATATATTATAATAATTACACATTATAACAAAACTAAAAATTTAACCAATTGAGGTTAGCTCAACGACCAGAGTCTTGGTTATTTTTCTATGTAGTACAGGTTCGAACCAAAAAAACTAAAAAATCTAAAGTAGTATTTGTCTACTCGCTAAAAAATATTTTCATGAGTTACAACTAAAATTTAAGGGTACAGTGCAAATAGAATAGAAAAAGTACATACTTTCTTTTTCTTGAAAATCGCTATTTTAAAAAGTGTTACATCTCTCATAACAAGATTGTCTCTTACTCGTTAAATGTGATAAATTGTAGCGGCGGAGGCAATACAAAAAAAAATCACAAAATTTCCCGAGTTGTAAGTATTTTATTAGATTATACTCTGCCTTAGAGAGTCCATAAATAAGAGTGTCCAAAACTTTAGCATTCTGGGTGACTTAGAGCTTGTCATTTATTGTCAATTTTTCTTTGTCTTTGACGTTGTTAATGATTACGATCTTTCGTTCCTTATTTGTTTTTTTCTTTATATGAACTGAAAGGACCATCTCTTGTGATCATCAAAGGTCGTAATCAAAGTATTGAAGATGAACTCCATTTTCTTCTTCCGATAGTTATAGTTTATTGCTACAAAAAAAAGAGGTCTAGTAGTAGATACACCTTCCCCATTATTAGCATGCATGTCATTTACTTAATTATGGTTAAGCAATAAACTAGACTCATATACCTAGAGGGCGTGAATAGGTTTAATCCTTAATTTTTGCTATTTATAAATTATTTACAAGAAAAAATTAATTTGAAAAGTGGTTTAGACAATTTATCAAACATAAGATATGCAATAAATGCTACTATGATAGAACGATTAGATTCTTCTAAGACAACAAGCATATTACACAATCAAAGCAATAAAGAGTTAGAGATTGCTCTAGCATATAGAGTGATTCAAACTCCTAAAAGCCTAATCTACTACCTAGGGTCTTCCCTTTAGGATTTTACAAAGCTTGTATACCACTAAACTTTCCAAACTCTTAAAGGCGATTTATTAACCTGATACAATGAGACTTTTTCCTGTTCTGTCACAACTCATGCTTGATCGACCAAGCTAATTCCCCCTTGTGCAATTTCTACACACAAGTAACAACCCCTTACATTAATGGAAGTAAAACTCCATCTCTTCTAAAGTTAAACCCTAAAGGTTTGTCTAGATTGAGGGACCGTGAGAGAGAGGACTAGATTAAATGATTCCAAGAATCTACTTTTTTGTTTGAATTACAAAGGATTGTAGGGGAAAGTTAGTAAGGTATTCTTAGAATACCTTATGTTCTTATATATTAATTTAAGTCTCCCATTGTTAGTACCCTTCCATTCTTCCTCTCATTGTGATCCAATATGTTATTAAAATTTCCAAAGAGAAACCACGGAGCATCAAATGAAGTATCATGATCGACTAAGTTTTTCCACAAATCTCTTCACTCAATCTTTCCATTTATCCCATATATAAAGGAAGTCTAAAGGCTAATAAAGGTTACCTTACACATGACTTTACAATAGATATCTTGCGTTGTCATCAATATTATATCTACTTTGACTTTATCTAGGTCCCAAACTAACTATATTCCCCTATGCTCAATAAAGTCAAAGTTATCCACGTGTCCCCGCTCTCTTAACATCGTATACATAAAGTTATTTACACTACCACGAGTCCTCCTAGTTTTCAAAATTGCCAAAACATCAATATCTTTTAGCCGGGTGAGATTAACTACCCCTTGCCTCTTGTAGGGTGAAGCGACTTAGGCGGAACCCACCTTAATCGTGCGGTGCTCCGTATTAGTTCTCTTGGTTCACCATTATTCCCTTTTATCTATTTTGATCCTTTTTCACCAATTTTTATCTTATCGCCTGCCTCTTTCTTCTTTGTGCTCTTATTAATTATCACGATGAAAAGATCCTATTCTCATTTAACTCCCAATATATTATGTTTTCTTTGTTTCTCACCTTGCGCTCATACTCCTTTGCACCCAAATCATGACTAGTTTTTTACTCAGGGAATTATTTTAACAATTTTTTTCTTGGGTCTTTGTAAAAATCATCCCTTAAACATCCTTACTCCTGACTCACCTCCCATATTGTTTCCTCTATCCAAATTTACCTTAGTCTCAATCAAAGAAGGCTCTATTCTCGAATCATCTGCAAAAAATCCAGTTTTATTTCCTACCTGAAAGTTGCATTGTTCACTTGCTAACTTACCCATGCACATGTTTCTTTCTCTTTTGTTTAGCTTCTTTAACAAAAGGACTCAGTACAACATAATTTTTCACATCCATAACACAATTCTTCGAGGCTTCTACATTGTTACTTTCTTTTTGTTCACGTGTTGTATCAAAATCACCTAGTACAACATTTTCTGTCACAACCACAATAATATTTTCCGAGGCTTTTACAGTGCACTCCCTACAACTTTTAAGTTTGCTTCCCAGAATATACGGTTTGAACCTGCAAGAATTTTGAGAGCAGCTATAGTAGTTTTGTTCTAGTGGTGGTCTCCTTTCCCCTACAAGTCTCCTTTCCGATTCCGTTAATCGAAACATCTCCCTAGTCTATAGGGTTTTCCAACATCTTGATTTACCCACTCATTTATATGTCCATCAACCTCGTGTATATTGATGTGATACTTTGTCTTTTCCCCCATAAAAGCAGTACCATGTTTGGTTGTCACATGCCCTTTACTCCAACTTATACTTAGATCCTTTACCCCAACTATACTTGCACACGTAGTATTATTAACCCCTCTATACACCTCCCTACTAATATAGAGACACCTCGTCTCATCGTCAACAATTGCTTTGTATTTTCGACACCTAGTAGGTATACTTTCAAAGTACATGTTCAAGTTATATTCCTTTCCTCCAGGTTTAACAAATTCAACCACTTCCTTTCAGTTATTACTCAATACAATTTGATGATAATTCGATCAAAACATATTCCCTCATTTACCATAGTTATTTTATTGATTTTTAACAGTCTACCTACTTGAGAAGCGATCTTAACAACACCCAATCTTGTTCGATCTTGCTCTAGAAGTATTTGAATCACTATCCAAGTCAAAACTTTAGAAATCTCGTGATTTTGAAAGTACAAAAAACTTAGGTATTTTGGTCATGAGAATCATCTTACCATATGAATTTAATGACCTTTAGATAATATGTTTTCCGGTCTTTACCAATCTCAAACTTAAAAATTATCCCTCCACTAGGTTTTTTTTAGATTTACACTCCATATTCCGCTTCTTAAACATTTTCTTAATATCCACCATGTCTGGAACTATTTTTCAACAATATACTCGATAAGAGATTACCCAAAAGCTCCCACAATCGTTATTACATCAATCTAAAGAATTTTGGAGCTTCTCACATTTGATCGGTTTGAAGTAATTGAGTTCCGATTCTTCGGAGGTTCTACGGTGGTTTTAAAGTACATCTTTATAATCTACACCCCCTTTCTCCTTTTCCTTCACCGGGGATAAACTCAAACTTACCCAATTTGTGACCAATTCCAAGGATTCACTCTCGGTTCCTTTGAGTGACCCTCCCACGCAAGTTGATCATATTCTTTAACTGGTAAGGTTTTTCAATAACCATTGTATCACTCTTACTTTTGAGAATTTTCTTGCAAAACTATCTTACGCGTTTTATCAAGCAGTTGGCGTGTAATTAAATTATCCCAAGCATTTGTCATAAAAGAAACTACAACCTCCTCAATCTTACTAATACTAATCATCTTCCTCTTTATGGGCATTCCACGTGGATGTGGTTACTTCTGCGAATCTAATGCTGACCTCTATCCTTATCATAGCCATTTTCTTTTGCATGCACTATAGAAACAATTGTCATTTTCCTTTCTTTTGGTGCCTTATAATATAAAAGTACATCTTTTCATTTAAAGTATTAGAAGATAAAACTAAGTTTCAGTTTTGTATGTTGTAATTGTTTAGATCCTTTACTAGATCAAGAAAGCATGCTCTGAAGATTCATTAGATTGTGTGAGGAAATCCATGTTCTTTAATGATTGAAGCTCTAATTTGTCTGAGACATAAGGTCAACGGGGTCTTGTAGTTTCTTAGTGGAGGATCTGAAAAGCACGAATGAAGTATCAATGGGGTCAAAATTAGTGGATGAAAAGCCCCGTTTCTTTCTTAATTTAGAGCGAGTAACCATTTGTGGTGTAACCCTATCAAAGAAAGCTCGCTATAGGCGATAGATCTAAAGATCTAGGAGAAAACTATCAAACCTCTCTCTTTAGCTATAGTTAGATTCAATTAAGATTTATTTTTTCTGACAACAAATGTAGGTTCAACGTCACAGATATTAATGATTTTAAATGGGAAGATCATATATTTTTTAATGTTGTTTACCTAAAATTAAATCTGAAAAAATTTGTATTGTATCTAGAGATCAGGGTGAGTTGCAGCCCATCCCCGCCTATCCCTAAATTCTCTCTTGGTCAAGGTTTATCAAAGAAACATGCGGGTAACTGTATCGACTATAAATCGATTGGTTAAACCCATTAGAATGATTTTAAAAAGTGTAACCGATTTTTAAACGGTTAGGTAATAGATTTACATATAATAAACTTAATAAATGGAAATCGTTTATTATCTTTTTTTTTGTTAACTTAATAAAATTTATATTATTATTACAGATTTATTTTCTCTCACCTCCCTCTTCTCTCCATTTCCCCCTCCAAACGTGAGTTAGCACCCCCCAAACCGCCACCACCACCACCACCACCATAACTCCACATCCATAACACCACCACCACCACCATAACACTACTGCCTCCCTCTGAAACACAACCACCAAAAAACCTGCTGCTATTCTTCTTCTTCGATGCGAGCTCTAGACCAACGTATCTGTTATTCTTCGCGTGGTGTTAGTTCGGTGGTTCGTCGGAGATCTCCCTGCGAACAGATCTGCTGCAATGGGATGATGGAGGTGTAGGTGGAGCCGAGGTGCAATGGGAGGTGGCTTATCAGTTCCTCTCGCCGGCAGGTTGAGGATAAGCTGGAGAATGGCGGTGGTGCTTTTTGGAGGATCGGTCCATGAGAGAGGCTTCTTCTTCTTCGATGCAAAATCCGGCGAAATCTTGCCTGAAGACCAGCGCAGGTGTTCATGAGAAGACCACCAAAGAAGCGGCAGCCCACACCGTTCTTCTCTCCAGCAAATCGTGGACGACGAGTTGTTGCCCACTCCGTTCTTCTCTCACGCACTGGATCGGAGTTGTTGCTGTTGCGAGCTCCATTGTTGTAGAAGCACAGCTCCACACCGGAGCTCCATTAACGTTGGCGAGGGAGATCAAAACGGAGGTCTCTCCTTCAACTTGATGGCAGTTTCTTCTTTTTTTTTTGGTAGAAATTGTTGACCAGATCTAGATCTGGTCAAAGGTTTTTTTAATAATTATTTTTTTCTAGAAATTGTGTAATAAAATGTGTAAATGTGATTATTTTTTAATAATACTCAATAATTATATTTTTTTAGCATTTTTCAATTGTATTCTTTGTGTGTTTTAATAGTACTCCCCAAATTTTAAGAGTACTCTGAGATTTTCTTAGAGTACTCCGAGATTTTTTTAGAGTACTTCGCAATTTTCTGACGGCTGGATGTAGGTGGTTGGAAGTCGGTGGTCGGTGGTTGGATATATAGAGTACTCATTTAAATATATAGAGTACTCAGCAAATTCTCGGAGTACTCTATGTTTTTTCCGGTGACTGGTGGTCGGAGGTCGGTTGTCGGTGGTCGGTGGTCGGAGGTCGGTGGTCGGTGGTCGGAGCTCGGAGGTCGGTGGTAGGTGGTGGGAGGTTGGAGGTAGGTGGGTAGTGGTAGGTAGTGGAGAGAGAAACAGTGACATCACACTTTTTGTCTTTTAGTGTTAGTAAGGGTAGGAAAGACTATTGTAAAAAATGAGGTCCCTAAGAAGAATAGCATTTTTTAAACTACTCTATAGAGAAGAAAGATGTTTTCCAAGACCCTATATATAATTCACCCGAAAAATATATTACACACTAATCAACATCTTATTGAATACTATAATAGACAACTTTTTTTATCGATAACATATACTCCATTCGTTTTCATAAATTTGTTCTCTTAACTTCTTCAGGGTTTAAAATAATGTAATAATTAAATTCTTTATTATTAAAGCACCTTAAAGACTCGATAGTTTTTACTCTACATTAATCAATAGGATCTGAGATCGAATTTTACCTGTATCAAAATTATTCTTTTATGCTATGCTGTAGATATCGGTTCCGCGGCCTAGGCGGTCGACTGTGGCCTAGCGCCTAGGAGGGACTACGCGGGGCCTAGGCGGGATTACGCGGTTTTGAATCCTGCTATGTAATTTTATATATTTAGTAATACGCGTGTATAATTATGATAATTTTATCTATTTAAGTCATAAAATTCATCTAACACCACTATATTGAATATGAAAAATACTAAAATTAGAGTTATAATATCAATTCAAGAATTTATGAGAGTAAAATAAATTTAATGGAGGGCCTAGGCGGCAAGGTTTTACCATTAATCGGTGCCTAGGCGGGCTAGGCGCCTCTTCCACGGCGACTAAGGCGTTAGGCAAAAATGCCTAGCATTTTTACTAGGCGTAAGCGGTTGAGGGGGGAGTTGACGCCTAGACGGCGCCTAGGCGCGCCTAGGCGGCGATATCTACAGCATAGCTTTTATGTGTTAAAAATTTTTTTTTAGTAAAATATCTTGATATTTAATTTTTTTATTGTATATACACTTTTTTATTATTTTAATAAGGTAATAATAGAAAAATTAACAAAAAAAATATTTTAGTATTTTGAATGGATATTTTTGTTTGAACTATAGTTTTTCTATAAGTGGACAAATTATCCAAAGAGAAAAATATAAATTGAGGCCTATTTCTTCCCAACTTTATAAAATAAATTGTAGTTGCAAAAACTTATTTTTTAAGGTCTCTTTCCAAATTTCTGGTTGTGGTTTTGACACCCTTATTCGTAATGGGTACACCCATCACATTTGACATTCATACCTTTTTCAATTAACTTGTTCTGTGTTTTGTTTTTGGGGTTGTTTGGTTAATTGGGCTAGCCCCATCAAGAATAAAAGCATTACGGGCTGGCCCCTTGAGGAACAAAAAAAACATTTAACGGGTTGGCCCTAGTACATTCACAATTGGGCCATCAAAATAAACATTAAAAATACATGTGTTTTTTTACATGTATGGGTTGTACCCATACTGACCAAAAAAATAAACAAAACCGAACTACATTTGTACACCATAATGGGCCAGTCCCATTACCAATAAAAAATACATTAGGGTTGGCCCCATTACGAATCGCATTAAAAAAACCAACAAATGAACGAGCGACAATGGTGACGAAGAGATCTACTGCTTCCCTTTGTTTTCTTGGTGGTGGTGGTGGTGGCGGTCTTCCAGTGCAGCGGCAAAGATGGACTGCAAGGGGGCTAAATCTGGGGCTGGCCCTAGCATGAACAAACCCTTATTGGGTCTGGCCCCATCAACACCAAAGATCGTGGATCTAAAGTTGGACGGCGGATTTAAACTTGGTACCTGAAGACCGTGGATCTGAAGACGGTGAAGAATGGTGCTCGACGGCGGCGGTTTTCTGGTGGAGATGGGTGGTGTCCTTGCGCTGGAGATCGGAGATCTGGTTGGCTTGGATGGTAGATCTGAACGACGTGGCTGTTTCTGGTGCAGCAGAGAGCGGCGTCGAATTTTCTAGTCCAGTAGCGAGCGTGGATGGCAGAGGACACGAAGGTGGATCTGAAGATGACAGTCGGTTTTCCAGCGACGCGACGAAGATGGGCGCCGATTTTTCAGTAACGCGGCGAAGGTGGGGGTGTGTGTCTATTGCAAGTCGAGGCGAAGGTGGGGGTGGTTTCTAGCGACGCGGCGAAGGTAGGGATGGGTGTCTTCTGAAGGTGGGGGAGGGCGGCGGTGGTGATGTTGGTGGTCAGTGGGTTGGTAGTGGTGAGGGGCTCGGGGTGTAGTTCACAAAGAGGGAGGATGGTGGTGAGGGTTGAAAGAGAGAGGATGGTTGTGAGGGTTGAGAGACGATCGAGGTGTGTATAATGAGATTGGGGGTGAGATTTTTTCTTTTTATTGTAGAATAAGAGTTTGGGGGTATTTTGAACGTTTAGCTTTACTAGTTAAGATATTTTAACTAGTAGTTAAGATTGAGATTTAATGATTTAAAAAAGAAAGTAAGAAATAGGTTGGACCTTAAAGATAATTCTTTCCTGACAAAAAAAAAAAAAGATAATTCTCCCGTATCCAAACGGAAGAGTATGATTGACATGATGGCTGAAACACCGAATAAGGCCTCACGTTCGAAGGGATAAGCTTTAATGAGCAATTAGCAATAACTGGATGCTACGGAACTTAATACTTGCGGCAACCAATTGAAATATGTGAAATTGATACATACCCACACACTGGAGGGGGGGCCGAAATCTATTAACCAGGAAAGTTGTTTTCAGAAAAAGACATATAACGAGACCAGTTTATCGTTGACTTTTTTTTTTTTTTTTTTTTTTTTTGGACATCGAGTGGGTGCAAAGGCACCCGAAAAACCAACAAAATTACCCTATTCCTAGTCTACTAAATGCCGCAGAAAGATCGGAAATACTAAGCGTATTCCGATTGACAAAAGTTGCTGCGTGCCTAGCTTCCTTCGCTAATTTATCCGCATTCCTGTTGAGCTTCCTGTTAATGTGTTTGAAAGTAATCTGCCGGAGCTCCTCAGTTGTGCCAATAATTTTTCGAAGAATGGGTTGGATGTTCCAACGTGCTGCTGACACCTGCTTTATACCTTGAATCACTTCAAGGTTATCTGAGTGGATGGTTACTCTTTTCTCGTGATATCTTCTCGCTATCTTCGTAGCTTCCAAAACCGCTGTTGCTTCTCCTTCTACTACTGTATTGCAGTCGATGATTTTACTTATTTTTGATTTGTCGTTGTTCTCTCTTTGTTCCCATACAATTGCTATTCCTGTTGGTTCCCACTTGTTCGAAAAAGAAGCATCGCAATATATGTTGATTTCGTCCTCGTAATCCGTGTTTCTTGTTTCATTTTGTTCTATTAAGTTATTGAACCCCTTATAACCATCCTTAACCCAGTTAATGCCGTGAATTTCCTGCATGAGTTTTGTCGATGTCTTGTTTATTACTGTTCCATTCGCTGCAGTTCCCTCGTGAAGGCCTTTCATTTTTGCTTTCCAGATGTTCCAAAGGTTGATCATTATAAAGTCTCGAACTACTTTCTCGTCCCACCCTCCTTTTTTGAAAGATTTTACCGTTTTTAGAAACCAGTCTTCTATATTGTCATCCATCTTATCTTGAATTTTGATTTGTAAGAACGATCCTGCCCAGATATCTTTGCACATATTGCATTGAAGGAGTAGGTGTTCCACATCTTCTTTATCTTGGTTGCACCATAGACAGTTTTTACCATCTGCGCATTTCCTTTTGGAAAGATTAACTCTAGTAGGCAAAGCATTATTAACCACTCTCCACATAAATAATCTAATTTTTTTTGGTATATTCGATTTCCATATTTTTTTCCAAATTTTTGTTTCTTTCATAACCCTTGTTTTGGTAGTAGTCGCCTTGTTGTTGTTGTATTCCTCCATAATTAGTTTATAACCTGTTTTTGTATCGTAATTCCCATTTTTTGAATAAGGCCATATGAATTTATCTTTAGTATCAACTTCTTTGATCTTTGTTTTCTTAATCAAGTTTATTATAGGTTCGTGGAAAAGGTTATCTAAAGTTTCGAGGTTCCATTCCTCACCTCCTTCCTTCATGAGTTCACTTACTTTTGTAATATTCGATCCATTTGGTCTCTCTAATTTCCATTCTGTATCTAACCATCTTTCATTCCATATATCCGTGTCTTTCCCGTCACCTATTTTTTTGATACCGTATTTTTTAATAAAGTCTCTACCTTCCATTAAACTCGCCCAACTCCAAGTTCTACTCTGTTTAACTTTACACGATAAAAAACTAGATTTATTGAAGTAAATACCTTTGAGGAGTCTAGCTGCTAGGTTATTTGGATTATGCATGATTCTCCAAGCTTGAGCGGCTAGAAGAACTGTGTTCATCTTTTTGAGATCTTTAAAGCCGAGTCCCCCTATGATTTTATTCACCGTTATTTTTTCCCAGGCCACCCAATGTATCTTGTTTCTCTCACCTGAATTCCACCAGAAATTAGAAATAGCTGAGATAAGTTTATTACAAAAATTAATAGGAAAAGAGAAAATGGACATATAGTAATTTGGAATAGCTTGAAGGATTGCTTTGATGAGCACTTCTTTGCCTCCTTCCGATAGGAGTTTAGCTTTCCAACCTTCTGTGTTTTTAAACACCTTATTAGCTATCCACTCAAGAGAGTCTACCTTTGATCTTTTATGACATAATGGGATACCCAAATAATGTCCCAAATCATTCGTTTCTTTAATGCCCATTTTCCCCATTACCGAATTTTTGATCTCTTCTGTTGATTCCTTACTAAAATTAATAGCCGATTTATTAAAGTTAATAGCCTGTCCAGATCCATCACAATATATATCAAGACATTCTTTAAAAGAGTCAATATTAGAATTATCTAAATCTAAAAAGAAAAGGG
Organism: Nemophila menziesii; assembly: GCA_029959085.1. Lineage (NCBI taxonomy): Eukaryota > Viridiplantae > Streptophyta > Magnoliopsida > Boraginales > Hydrophyllaceae > Nemophila > Nemophila menziesii. The sequence goes on along the minus strand of JARWIR010000001.1, from coordinate 139,272,526 downwards.
AGTCATCTGCAAATAAAAGATGAGAGATAATAGGGCAGTTTCTATTAATTCGTATACCGTTAAAGAGTTTATTGTCGACAAAATGGTCCACGATACTGATTAGGTACCTATTTGACAAAAAAAAAAAAAAAAAAAAAAAAAAAAAAAAAAAACTAGATACCTACATATATTTTGATTTTCTTTATCGAGAATGCATTAAAAATTAAGTCTTCACCATAAGAGATAATAAAGTTCATCCAAATTTAAAAAATCAGCATTATTGAATAATAGTTTAACTAATTAAAATGGAGGAGAAAACCTCTAGTAACTAAACCAAAAATCAATAACGGTTATGAAATATTATATTAAGTGGATATACATCAATGATATACCCGATAAAGTAGTAACGTGTATAAGTGATTTGTAGTACAGCTGCGTAGCATCTTGAGTCTCGCAACAGCTTAATCTGGTAGCTGCACAACTACTTGCGGTTTTTTATATACAGTACGATATTCATATCATATTGTAATCATTCTAAATTCCACAGAATAATAATACGAGATTATATTTCTCTATATTTCGATTTATCGTTGTTAATTCATAACACGTTATCAACACGAGCCTCTACTTATTATTTGAATTAGGATTATACTATAAATATTTTTATATATTGCTTTCTTGACACCTCAGAATCATAAATTTTATTTTCACTCCATGAACATTTTTCTAATTCGAAAATGTTTAAACAAACAATTGCAGTGTTGAAAGTCGATTTTTTTTTCTTTTCTATCTTTGAAATCAAATAGAAAAGGGAGGAGGATTTTTTTCCCAGTGACTCACTCCTTCCATCTTTGATAAAAAGAGAAGAATCATTTAATTGAAATCTTTTCAATGGATTTAAACTACTCCTGTAGTATTCGAAAAAAGACTATTACTGTAGTCAATTTTTTTCATTTATCCAAAGAATTTTATATTATGACATGATCAAATTAGTCATCCAAGAATAAGTCGAATAATAGGAAATTAACTCAACTTAAAAGAACCAGAAGTTTCTTTTGTCAAGTGACTACCCATATGTGTAATTACTCTAGTAAATTTGACTATGAGACTATTTCAACCGGCCGTAGAGATTTATACTATTTTTATTTCTCTTTCTATTATTTGATACCTTGAACACCTAAAAGATGATATCTTTAAAACACATCTTGGAGAGTGTTATTTTGATGAGATAATATACCCCTTATTAGGGGGAGAGACATCGCAACCTGGAGTAATGCGCGAGATATCGTGAAATATAATTCATTATCTCATCTCTTTCCACGAACTAAAGAATCGGAACTTGAAGTTCAAAAGGCGATTCATTTGTGAAGTATTGTAAATAATATACAAAATACATTCATAAACACAAAGAATGTTGTAAAATCCCATAAATCTATTAATAACACTCCAGTAGACTATTGTCCTAGAAGGACATATAACAAATATGTCAGTGAATGCATTTAACTAACACATGAAGCGTGTTGACTTAAAATATATCTAACCAGCACATGAAGCGTGGTGAATCTATAATACATCTAACCAACGCCTAAAGTGTGGTAAACATGTAATGTATCTAACCAACACATGAAGCGTGGTAGACCTATAATGCATATACCCAACACATGAAGCGTGGTAACCGTGTCGATTTAAAATATACCAGCCCCGAAGAAAGAAATCTCGTAAGTAAATGAGTAAATGGTAAATATCATGGAATGTGCACATCCATGTATACGACATGATTGGTTAAGTCAACTAATTTTGGCACATGCATTACTTCTAAAGTTTGTAATGTTCCCTGAAGTGACCAAGGTAGTTGACTAAATGAAAGCCATGTAGATCATTTTTCTGTTGAAAATATATGAAAGTTAATGGGTTTGATATATTTTATTTAAACAATGGCTTGAAATAAATAACGAGGATCCTAAATCACAAAGTGGTGAAATTATCGACATATAATGAAATAGAAATACAATTTATTAAATCTGTAATTCGAATTGTATCACATAAGTTCCTACAGAAACCGAGAATTGATTATGGGAAGACGTCCCTATTCTCATGTTATGGATACAATGACGTTTGGATTTCACTTTTAGAAAAATATTGCAGAGTTTACTATGATAAGAAAATCACAAAGATAAATGTCATTATTCTTAGATTGATATCAATATTCTTGACGAACACATGTGCTTGAAGCACAAGTGCCTGAAGCATGATAAGTGCCCGAAGCACATAGAGCGTATGAATATATTAAATTCTCGAAGAACGAGAAGTGCCTGGAGCATAAAAAGACGGTATTATTTTATGATGAGACTGTCTCATCCTGGAAATTCAAAAATAAGATTCAAGAAATAGAAGATCAGTTCGTGAGATGTCAAAGTATATTTCAACAAATTTTCCCATGCGAGAATCCAGCAGATTCATCAACTAAAGCTATATTATACTTATGTTAAAATTATGGGCTCGAAAATGTATCATATGATTCAAAGTAATTATTGTAATAACGCATGTTACAATGAGGGGGAGACAAAACTTGTGCATTGTACTCTTTTTCATTCACTAAGGTTTTTCCCACAGGGTTTTTCCTAGTAAGGTTTAAACAAGGCATGCCAAATATCTAAAGAGAACAATATTCTCCTCCCTATGTCAATCTACTGTTTATTGACATTGAACGAATATGATCCAGTGAGATCCAACAGATTTCTTCACTAAAGTTATACCAACAACAATATTCAAGTTACAAGCCCACCAGTAATGAAGGCTTTATAAAAAATGTTTGAGTTCGCAATGAGGGGGGAAATATATTGACATTCTGTATTCTTTTTCCTTTACCATAGATTTTCAAAAGGTGTTTTCCTGGAAAGGTGTTAACGAGGAAGGCCTCCAAGAAATTATGTACTCTTTTTCCTTTATCAAGTTTTGTCCCAATGGGTTATTTTGACAAGGTTTTAACGAGGCAATCATATATCATGTACTTCAAACTTTTCGTTGGTGATATCCAAGGGGGGGGGTATTATGAAATATTATATTAAGTGGATATACACCAACAATATACCCGTTAAAGTAGTAACGTGTATAAGTGACTTGTAGTAAGCTGCACAGCAGCTTGAGCCTCGCAGCAGCTTAAGCTAGTAGCTGCACAGCTACTTTCGGTTTTCTATATATATAGTACGATATTCATATCATATTGTAATTATTCTAAATTCTACAAAATAATAATACGAGATTATATTTCTCAATATAGATTTATCGTCGTTAATTCATAACAATAACTTATATTTTATCACTCATGTGGTTACTAAATACTTTTGTAAGGTTAAAAACGCAAAAAATATTACATAAATTTTTATAATAATTTATCTCAACTTAATTATTTCATATACTTTGATACTCCCTCCGTTTCAAAATGTTTGTCCACTTTGCTTTTCACACGAATTAAGAAATGTAATTATTACACTCCCTACTACAAAAGTACCCTTCATAAAGTGTCTTGGTATCTTAAATGTGTATTGGAAACATAAATTTTAATTTTTTAATAAGGGTAATAGTGGAAAAAAGAGAGAAAAAGTGTCTTGATATTCTAAGTGGACAAACATTTTGAAACTACATTTTTAGTAAGTGGACAAACATTATGAAACGGAGGGAGTACTTTTATAGTATATATTTGTCATAGAAGTGAAATATCTTGATTTTCAATTATCTTCTAAACTTTAAGGGTATGTTTTGAATTTTTTTTGGTTCAACAAACATTCTATAACACTCACTTATATGCAGTATTAACTGATCCTAACAACTGAGAAGTAAATTTCATCGAAACTCATCCCATGACCCTCTATCTAATAGACTTTGCAACGACGTCAGACCTAGAGTTTAGGGTTCTCGATAAGTGATGGTTCGTAATAAGGCCGAAACATTATGCAACCTCTACGATCCTATGAAGCACTGAATGGATAGACCACCTTGTTGCTGATGGCTGCCTAGTACCTTGAACTGCGTCAAGGTTATCAAAGAAAATAGTCTTCTCTGTATTTTAAAATGATTCACAAAACTCTGTCGCAAAAAGCACGACATGTTCCACCACTTCAATAGCTGACAAACACTTAATAGTTTTAGACCGATCGATCCTCATCCCACTAGTCTTATGAACTTCCACCACATTGATACCCATAGGGTCCTATTTTTCTATAAATATCGTGTCACAGAAAAATGAAAATGTCGTCCAACAGTCTTGACTTTGTATCAACTAGTCTACCTGCATCATCCGTGTGGTCATAATTACATGCTTATATGTTTGGTTCAAACAACTCAGTTGCCATCTTCTCAGTCGAAAGAATTATTTGCATTCACATCCACCACCTGCTTTTATAGTAGGCCTTCATTTTTGCCTTCCAGATGTTCCACACCATCAACAAAATATACGCTCTAATAATACTAGCATTGCATCCACCATCTGCATACGTGCAAATTTTTTTATCATCTACTCCTCGATGTCGTCCAACATATAACTATTAACCTTGATTTGCAACGTTGATCCCGCCCAGATTTGACTACTAACTAGGAAAAATAACAACAAATGTCGAATAGTTTCCACTGTATCCGGACACCACTAGCAAATATTGTCTCTTACACATTTGTGCTAATGTAAATTATGCATCACTGATAACACATTCTTGCAACACCTCCAACAAAAAGTACATACCTTTGTTGGGACATTTGACTTCCACACTAAGCTCCACAATTCAAGATCTGAATTTCCATTAGCTGCTGAAGTTTGAGGGATAGTTTCCATATTTTTCTAGAGAGAAGGTGATAACCCATTTTAGTTGAATAAGTACATGTCTTAGAATGAGACCATATGAGTAGATCTGGCCGTTGATATTGTAAAATCTCTAAGATTATCGGTGTTAGAAAATTGTCATCAAGTAACTCAATATTCCAGTAGTTCTCATAATTTCGCATGCGTTGTGATACAAAAGAATATTTAAATTCATCGGCTTTTCTAGTGAACAACCGGTATCCAACCACTTATGTTCCCAGGCCTCAATGCTTTTACCAACACCAATTTGATACCGTCCATTCTTCTGCTGGAAATCCAGGCCCTCCAAGATACTTGTCCACTACCATGATATGCCATGTCATAGTTTAACACATCCATAAACTTCGTATTTGGAAAAGGAAGGACGCCATAGTTCGGATAATAAAGAATTTGCCACGCCTTGCCTGGTCCGCCAATAATGCAATATTCATTCTTTTTAAGTTCCTAAACCCTAAGCCTCCAACCATTTTACCAACTGCTAGTTTCTCCCACACCAGCTAATAGATTTGATTATGCTTAGCCAATTTCCACCGAAAGTTTGCAATCATACTTGATATTTATTTACAAATTAATTTCAAAAAGGAAAAGATTGACATAACATAGACAAGAATCTCTTGAATAATTACTTTATTCAGTACCTTCTTACCACCTTCAGTTAGCAGTTGCGCTTTCCAGCCTTGTGCTTTACCAAAGAGCTTATCCATTACTCTCGTGAGTGTCTCAATCTTGGAACTCTTATGACATAAAGGAATGCCAAATTTTCCCTAAGTCTTACTTCTCTTGAATATGTACAATGTCCAAATTTTAGTCTTTAAGTACAATGGAGTCTCCTTACTTAAAAAAAATTAGAATTTTCTAATATTTATTTTTTATCCCGAACTCGCATAATAAATGTCAATACATTCTTGAAATTCATTCACTTCTCACCCTTTCAAAGAAAAGAAAAACAAAGAATAATATGCGAACAACAGATTTGATAACATCGTCAAATTTCACGTAATTTATATACCTATTAGATTAAATAGACTCAAACCCCCCTATGCTATGACATGTTTGACAAATTACCTCATACTTTCTAAACATGCCCCTTTACCCAATACAAAAATTTTGTGCCAGTTTACCCCTTACTAACACATTTCATCCAATTTTTCTGTTTATTTATTTTTAATCATTTTAATTAATTTTAATCGTTTCAAATTATTATTTTAATCCATAAGTTTGAAAAAAATCAAAATTAACCCCCCCCCAAAGTATTTTAATTTTTTTTTTCAAACTACCCCTATAATTATTATTTCAATCTTTTTATATTTATTATTATATATAAATAAATAAATAAGAAAATTACCCCTCCACCCCTCCCTCCCTTCCATTTCTTCATCTTCCCGGTAATCCTTGTTTCTCCCAAAAAAATACATATATACTTGAGTACAATGTATAATCATTTAATGCAAAGCCTTAATATGTACATAACTTTCCTACATAAGGCTTTATTTTTAAATCATATACCTTTTTTTATATGAATTTGTTTGATATTTTAGTTGGTGTTCTTGGTGAACACCAAGAACACCTATTAAAATTCCAGAGAAATTCATAAATTTAAAAGGTACATAACCAAAATTGCTGAATAATAAAACATAAAACCTCAAGCCCATATCCTAACCTATTGGCTTAAATCCAAATTGTTAAAGCCATCAACTTATTATGGTTTTAGAGATCGAAACAATATTTTGTCCAAAAATAATTGAAACAATATGGCACATCTGAGGAAACCATTCCAATTCAAACAACAACCATGGGGTACGTCTATTCCTTATTCCATTATGACATACCGTCTATTATTATTATCCCGTATCTGCTTCAATTTGTAATTAGGACTTTCACATTTTTTAATGAAAAAATATGCATATAATTGTATTCATATATTGATAGCAACATGGAAGAGCGGGTGGATTACGCTCTGCTTATTGAAAAGTATGTAAAGTTTTTTCATTTTTAAAAAAAATCTTTAACTCACTAGTAATGGGTAAATATATCGAGAAAACATGGCAATTGCACCATTTGTCCCTGACTAACACCAATCCAAAAAAAAAAAAATCAACAATCAATGACAGTGATAATTTTTTTCTATAATCACCAAAGCAACCTTGCCCCTGACTACCTTTCTCGTTGTTCTTCAAGTTGATGCTCAATTATCAACCAAATTATTGGAGTCCAAGGATTGGATGGATTATGAGTTGCGTCTCAACAGTTCACTACCAAATAGTCATTATTGGCGGGTAATGGGGAATATTTATCCTTCGAAGGTATTCGACAAGTCGATCCTCTCTCTCCTACCTCTTTTGCCTCCATACTGAAGCTTTAGTTGGACTCATCAATATCGATATCAGAGAAGATAACATTAAAGGTATCAAACTTGCTAGAGAATACCCCTCCCTCCTCTTGCCCCATTTTCTCACCCCATTTTTTTACTGATGACTCCCTATTTTGGTAAGCCTGAACGGTTTGCAAATTGTCGCCTTCCAAAAGGTCATACAACTCTATTGTAAGGGATCAGGACAAAGGAAAGACCTCAATAAGTCCAACATTTGTTTTAGTAAGGGTACCCCTACCCTATTGACTAATTAGACGACAAGCTACCCTAGAATCCAACAAGCAGAATCAATCCGGAAATACCTCAGTATCACGATGAACTACACTAGATCCAAAGTTGTTACCTTACACCGGTAAAGTATCGATTGGTATAAAAAGGCAAGTGGATGGAAATAAAAACTTTTCTCATATGGTGAGAAAGAAGTTCTGATCAATGCGGTACTGCAGTCAATCCCAAAACACACCATGTCCCTCCTCCGTTTCCCTGAAACTTTTTGTAAACAATTTTCCAAAGTGGTCTTCGATTGTTGGTGGGGATCGGGCAATAAGATATGTATTTTTTGGAAGGCTTGAGACAAAATTACAACATCCAAAGAAAAAGGGGGCCTTGAATTTCAAGATTCTGAGAATATGAACCTTGCCTTGTTTGACTCCACGACGTGGTGTCTCCTTCATAATAAGGACTCGCTTATTTTAAAAGTGATTAAAGGTGTTTTTTTCACTCGGATTCTTTTTGGGATTGTAAAATAGAGTTGGTTGAATATTGGGCATCGGCGAGCATCCTAGCAGGAAGGGATGTCTTGAAACAAGGGTGTACTATGCAAATCGGTAATGGCGACAACACAAATATCTGGAAGGACAAATGGTTGTTGGCACACCTGCCCGTGTAAAAATCCAATGGTTGTAATCTTGAGTTGGTTAAAGATCTAATCAGGGGTGATGGTTTAGGATGGAATATTCCACTTATTCACAACAATTTTTACCGGATGGCAACCAGATTTATCTACAAGATACCAAAACATACCTCTGATGAGGGTGACAAACTGATATGGGTCCATGTCAAGAAAGGAAGTTTTACTACTAAATCAGGATATCATGCCATTTATTCTTTTGATGCAACTGTAAATCCTACTGCTTCATCCTCAGGTACAACCGGGAACCAGACAATTTAGTAGACTCTATGACATGCGAAAGCACTGATGAAAGTTCGATCATTTATTTGGAAATGTTGTAATGAATCCATTCCTTATGGGATAACACTTTTCAATAGGAATTATGTTGAATCTCCTAGATGTAGATTGTGCAATGATCCCATAAAAATTAGTGAACATATCATTTTCGCATGCCTAATGAGTATTGAAGTTTGGAATGAAACAACCACAATCTGCGGAAGACTTATTAAAGATTCAGGGGATTTCGAATCCAAGATCATGAACATCATTAAAGGATGATCCAATGAAAGATTGAACACATATATTTCGATTACTTTCACCTTTCTCGCAGTTTGGTGCATATGGACAATTAGGATGAAGTGCATGTTTGAAGGGTCAAAATGGAACACACATATGATTTTGCTCATTAGAACAATCTTATTGCTAATTTCAATGGGCATGAATGAAAAAACAAGCCCCAGTTGGTTGATTCCTGGAGTGGTATAGCCGCAAAGGAAACAAAATTTGGTGTAGCTCGGTTATTGAAGGGGAAGCTTTCGCGGTACTCTTAGCTTGTAATCAAGAATATTGCACCAAGGATAGAAGTATTACGATTCACATTGCCTGCCCCGGTGTCACCCACTGCCTAAAAAACACAGCTAAAGTCTGCTGAAACGCCCAACCTCTTATACAAAAAATTAAGGATCTTATCTTTTCGAGATAATATTTGTATTCGGCATATTTATAGAAATATAAATGAGAAGACATACTTACTAGCTAAAAGTTTAGGTATAATCTCCTTCCAATAAACTGGTTATCAATTCCTATCACCAATCTGATACGGACGCTAGGTAGGATATTGTTCGTCTAATCTCTTTGTTAATGGAATTAACAATCAATATAGAATTATTAAGTTAATTCCTTCATGATAGTATGGGATAAAGTGGAAAAACTATTCATGAATTGAATGGTCCCACATTGAAAGATGAGAAGAAAACCATTGAAAAGTTTTTATTTAAAATGGTTTCCTTTCCCAATATTCCATTCTATTAGGAGATGTAAAAAAACTTTTTATCAAATAAAAAGTCCCACATAGGAAATGTAGTAGATAAAAAGTAAGAATATAAGTGCTTACCTCTCTATCCATCCCAAAAGAGAATATGCAAAGTCCCACACGCGCGCACCACCACCACCACCACCACCACCCGCCCTGCCCGGCGACAACGTGGGGTTGTGCGGGAGTTGGGGAGTTGTGGAGTAAAAAAATGAAAAATAAAATAACTTTTGAAGTGGGACTAATGTTGTACGGCTGGTACTTCTAGTGTCGTTGTCATTTCATAACCTTTCAGCCATGATACAAAACGTCAACGGATGAAAGGTTCATTAAACTCAGAATATTCTTCAACCAATGCTCAACAGTTACAAAACCTAGTAAGAGTCCAGGTTCATGCTGCAATTTGAAAAGATGTAACATGCAAAACGTCATCAATAAAGGAGCCTTTCACTGCCATTTATTGTGACGTTTCCGGATGCCTTCTACATTCGGTGTAATTATTCTTTTCTACATAAGGAGATAACCGGCACGACCGGAATATCTTTTTAACGCAAGTTATATACCGTGTAATTATTCTTTTCTACCTTCAGTGTAGGTTTCATTATTTTCAATTTATTATAATATTGCAGTGTTACTTTCATTGAAAAGTTTTTCGTCTTTTGGAATTCCATTTATCTACTTTTACAAACCAGTGATTGTAAGTTTTCCAACATTTGTAACCCAACTTTTATTTTATTTTTTATAATATATTTTTGACAAAAAAAATAAAGACTACCTCATTGTTACTGGGATATTCCCCGCTTGGTATACCAAAACGGCCAAAAGTGACAGGAACAAGAGTTGACAAAAAAAGACAGGAACAAGATATTGGAGATCCAATTAATTTATGAAGAAATTACTAATTAAGGCCTAACTAAACCAAAACTTATTTTTAAAGGCCTAGTTTCTTAACAATACTAACAAAGACCTTAGTTCACAATCTGGTTTGGTCAACTTATATATATATATATATATATATATATATATATATATATATATATACCTTTGATATTAAAATTAATTAGTTTTTATTGATTTTTTTTTTTCATTTTGAGTTCCAGATTCGTTTTTGGTATGTACCAAGGTCGGTGTGTATCATCTCGAAACAATAGCAAAGGTGTTATAAAATGTAGGTACGCACCCATCTCAAAACAATAGCAATGGTTTGAATTATAGGTCTGTTTACGTCCAGTTTGAATCCTTTTCAAAGTATAGGTGGGGAGTGTAAATGTAAAAAAAAATCAAAATCCAATTCAAACTGAGGCATCTCCAGCAGTCATTGGGTTCCAAGTAGGTGCGTACCAATTTATATATAGAATTATCTCCAGTGAACAAAACACAAAAAGAAATATCTTCACACTCAGGTTATTAAAAAACAAAAAGTAATCTCTTCACGCTCCGTTGAACAAAAAGAAAAAAGTAATCTCTTCAGTACGATGAACAAAAAACAAAAAGTAATCTCTTCACACTCGTTGGAACAAAAAAGAAATAGAAATTTCTCCACACTTGTTGGAACAAAAAACAAATAGAAATCTCTTCACGCTTGTTGGAACAAAAATCAGATAGAAATCTCTTCACACTCTCTCTTCACACGCGCTAGAACAAATAAAAAATGGAAAACATAATGTTAAAAATAGAAGGTGAATTCTGAAAAGATTTCTTTTTGTTTTTTGTTCAGATCTCAGTTTGACCAGTCCATTAATGGCAGCGGTTTTCTTGTGCTGGAGAGCGTCGACGGTGAAGAAAGGGCGATGATTTTTTTATGCAGCAGAGCGCCGCGGGAAATGATGGTGGTGGAGGATGGTACGAACGGCGGAGGTTGTCTTTGACAGTTGAGAGAGGCGGCGGGAAGGTGAGCTTCTGTGGAGAATGACCCATGAACGGCGTCATTTTTTCTTGTGCAGGAGAGTTTGGTGGTGGGAAGGTGGTCCATTAGGGTTTGATGGTGGTAGAGAATGCCCCCCACGAACGACGACAGTTGTCTTTGGCAATGGAGAGACGACGTGAAAGTAAGCCCTGGTGGAGAATGGCCCACGAACGGAGCTGGTTTTTCTTTTGCATGAAAGCTTGGTAGTGGGAAGGTGAGATCTTAAGAGATCTCATTTTATTTTTTGTTTGAGTATGAAGAAAGAGAACTGAGGAGAGAAGAGGTAAAGGATGAAAGAGAACAGAGTTGAAGAAGTGGTTTTATTGTCTTCTATAATTTTATTGAGTTTTTGTTTTGAGTTTTGATTTTTCAATATAATAAGATAGAAAAAGAAAAGGTTTTTAAGTATTTTTTATTTTAGTTAAAATCTAATAGACTACTTAGTGGAGGGTTTTTTAATAGTGTCTCACGCTTTTAATCATAATTGTCCATTTATATATGAAGCAAGTGGTATAAATTATTAGTCGATGAGTGATGTGTACCAAAGATCGATTAAGTGGCATAAATTAATGAAATGGAAATCAATTTCGTTTGTTTGTTGTTTGTTAGCTCGAAGGAGGATGATGATGATGACTCAACCGTAAAAAATATTAAATTCCACTTCCCCTGCCCCTCTGAAGCATTCATTCATCAAGGATGAACATTTGTATTGCTTATTTTCCACGGCAAACGTCAACCATCTCACTCTCCATTTACTTGAACTTTTAATTTTTTGTTTAACTTTTACTTAAGTAAATTTTGATTATAAATTACTTATAGGAAATTTTAAACTTCACACCATACAAATATATAAAGACCATACAAATATATACGAGTAAATTCTATTTTTAAATTATTATCTAAGACTTAAAAATACTAAAAATTATTTGTAACCCAAACATATTTAAAGGTAAATTTTTTAAATCAATATACTAATGTGTGAGATATATCATAGATTTTAAAAATAATTTAGACATTCCAAATGAATTTGGATCCTTTGTAACTTGACTCCTATACTAATTCCACTAACTCCAATCACAATTAAGTAATTAGTTTTTAGCATTATTTTTATTTATAATTGAATTACTATGTGAGATATAATAGGAAGAGAGAGAAATCAATTATAAATAAAAATAATGCTAAAAACCAATTATTTAATTATGATTGGAGTTAATAGAGTTAGTATTAGGGGTGCACACTGGTCGGGTAATCGACCCGTGGACCCTTAGTCAAGAACCAACCCGCACATGCGGGTTTAAGGTTCTGAAAACCGAGAACCAAACCATAAGAGTTTAATGGTTGCAAGTTGGTTTTTCATGGTTTTTCAGTTCTGGTTTCGGGTTTGGTTTTTGCGGGTTGGTTCGGTTTTGGTTTGGTTTCGGGTTTACTAAACTTATTTATAATTTGGTCCCTGAAAATTAGAAAAAGTACATTTCAAGTATATGATATATTACCAACTCATGTCTACTTGAATTACAAAACAAATACACAAAATAAACATCCTTGAAACCTTGAATTACATCATAAAACTTTTCAAACCAAAATAACACAGTAGATTAAGATATTACATAGCCAAAATAATCTGAATTACATCAAAATACATCCAAAACCAGAAATAAAGGCAAACATTTCCAAAAACAAACTACACCATTGATTTCCATTTCCAAAAGTTGAGTTTGAAGATACAAACATTCCAATAGTTGAGTTCCATAAGGCCTTTATGTTTATTTTCCTTCATGTTTCATAAGATTTGTACATTGTCTCCCTTATTTAGTTCCAAAGTAAAGTGTTAATAACATAATGCAGAAATGGAGCAAGCGAATATCCATATAGAAAACACATAAGTTCCAACTACATTCTTTCCTTCATCAGATTTCTTATAATTTAACAAAGTTTGACCATCTTCTTGGGGGATAAAGGGATATTTTGGGCATCTTCTAAGCTTAATGTGATTATTCATATTAGTTGTACCATGCTTTCTAGAATTAGCTGTATATGAATATTCATAATATTTACAAACTGATCTTATACTACTGTCTTCATAAGTAATAATTTCAAAGTTTTTCCAACAATCAGAGGTTTCTTTCTTAGATTTTTTAGGGACAGGGGGTAAACTACTAGATATGCGAGTGTTAAGTGTATCAAAAGAGTTACCAACAGGTGTTTGATCAACACCTGGAGTGGATTGAATAGTGAAATCAATGATGGATTCAAAATCATCTTCCATATTCATTAATCTGCAAAACAAAAACACAAATCAAAAAAATAATTAGTAATAATCATAATATATAAAAGTAAACTAATTCTATTTTTGAAAATCAATTACAATAACCTAGAACTTCATATAGAGTACAAGAATTGAAGAATAGAAGAGTCAAGAGAAGAGAGGGAAGATTCATACCTGGAAAGGGGGTTTTGAAGAACAAGAACCCTAACTCGGCCTTTTATACAAATCCAAAAAACCCCACTTATCAATAACTCATTAACCATAGCATAAAAAATCGATTAACCATGGTAAGCTCGTAAATCGGAGGCGAGAAACATTAAATGCGGAACTCAAAGGTTGTTGTAAACCAGCAAAATAATTAATGCGGAGTACAAAAGGAGCCATGGATAGACGGTGATGGATGGGTGTGAAGGGATGGTTTCAGAGAGTAGCGAAGAGAGAAGGTGAAAAGGCTAGGAGTTTTTAGCCCCCTTTTCGTGTAAAGAGAGACGCGAGAGAACATAGCGTGTGAGAGCCGAGTGAAATGGGGTGGGTTTCGTTGACCCGCCTCTTTTATATGCACTATATAAAAAAAATTATTGGGCCAAACCGCAGGTTGGGTCAGTTACACGCGGTTTGGGCTTCTCCAAAACCGCAAACCAACCCAAAACCATGAAAAAATATATTGGGCCCATGATAAACCATGGTTTGTGCGGGTTGGGTTATTTCAGGTTGGTCGGTTATATGCGGTTTTGCGGTTTCGTAGTTTTTGTGATGGATGGGTGTAAAGGGATGGTTTCAGAGAGTAGCGAAGAGAGAAGGTGAAAAGGCTAGGAGTTTTTAGCCCCCTTTTCGTGTAAGAGAGAGACGAGAGAGAACATAGCGTGTGAGAGCCGAGTGAAATGAGGTGGATTTCGTTGACCCACCTTTTTTATATGCACATATATAAAAAAAATTATTGGGCCAAACCGCGGGTTGGGTCGGTTACCCGCGGTTTGGGCTTCTCCAAAACCACAAACCAACCGAAAACCATGAAAAAAAATATATTGGCCCCAAATCCATTTAGAATAAATCATATCTTTATTTGACCAAATCATAAATTAAGAATTATATTTGAAGTGTTCAAAATGCTTTTAAAAATTATAAAATATCTTACAAAATCAGTAAAATATCGTAAAAATGATATTTATTGAATACATTGACCTAAAATGATATTTTTGAAATAATTGGTATAAGATATTTTTATTTTATAAATAATGGTCGAAAATAAATTCTACACAATATATAAATATAATTTTTTATGATAACTTATTTTGACATATAAATCAAGAGTACTAGATATTATTCTAAATTATATCATTTTTTTATCGTTTCTTAAATGAATTATAAATTAACCAATCATTAAATTTTTCTTTCTTGATTTATTATTTTCTCTCTTCTTTATAATTGGTCTACCTAAAAAACGATAAAAAAGTGATGCAATTTAGAATAATATCCAGCATTACTCATAAATCAATCTTATAACTCCAAATACTAGATGATTAGTTTTTTATGTGATTATTTGTTTGAAACATGTAATATTTTGTGCTAGATCTATTAATTCTACTATATGTTTTGAAGCTCCTATAGATTTTTTTTTTTGTCAAGAAGCTCCTATAGGCCATGTGCACACGTTAACCGGGACAAAAGATAAGATCATTGCTATAATGTGAAAAATTTATTCCGCCTTCTTATAATGTAAAATTTTACTTGCTTTTTTCTGCTGTCAACAAGTATCACAACAACAACAAGAGAAGTTCAACATGTGAGTTCACTTCCTTCCTGTGCTTTTAGAAAAAAAGGTTATGAAATTTTGTTTTGATTTATACAAGTCGACAAAGAATCCAGTGAGAATGATTATTGGTGCGCTTTTTTAATATGAAAGGTATGGTGACTATAGAATTTTCTCCAAAGCGAGGCCTGTATATGTATTTAAATATCGTTAACCTTTTCTTTTTTTACATGGATGATCCGGGTTAATTTGCACGCACCCGACTAATCCTACGAAAATATACATGTCTCCACATGTATATTCTCATGGTAAATCGAAACTAGGTTACCCATGTTTAAGGAGAGGTTCGAGTCTTGTACCTCTTACTTTACACCCGTTAGGGAGGAAATTTGAACTATGAACCTCCCTTTTAAGTGTTGAAAAGTAGCAAGGCTCTGTCCAGTTGATCAACCTGTAACTATTGCGTGTTAATGTACCGGGGTAATGTACCGGGGTGTATATCAATTGATAAAGGCTTCGTTAGTCTTATTGGGTGGTGTAAGCCGAACAGTGGGGTGAAATTAAATACAGACGGTAATTGTAATGTTTGGCGAAAGGAAGGAGGAGGTGGAGGTATAATTAGAGATAGCAATGGTACTTGGATTGGAGGTTTTTCGATGAAAATACAACATGATTCACCAGTTATTGTTGAATTAATAGCGTTATGTGAAGGATTGAAAGTATTAGAAGCGATGCAGTTGAGCGAGGCGGTAGTTGAGATTGATTCATGGGCTGTGATTGAGTTAGTTCGTGGAGTAGAGAAGGGTAAAGGGCCGGCGGCCATTTGGATCGAAGAGATTCAGACAATTTTGGGCAGGAATAGACTATATACACTTGGATGTATTTATCGTGAGGCAAATTTTTGTGCAGATTGGTTGGAAAAGGTTGGGCTATTACAGTCGGAGATCTACTGTTGGCATAGGGACCCTTCTAAGGGTCTGTGGAAACTTCTCACGCGTGATCAGCTAGGGTGGAAGACACCACGTGCAATTTATAACGCTGGTCTTCTTGATGGGGTTTTAGCTTAATAATTCGCGATCCTTATGGGTCTCCTTGTAAAAAAAAAATTATTGCGTGTTCATAGGGTAACGAAAACTGGATTAACACCGGATTTAGATTTTTACTAACCTTGGGTAAAAATATCCCGAGTTAGGATTTGAAAAACACAACCCGTCTTTTTTTTAGTAGTGTAAGGTGATTAGTGCATTGTTTCCCGTATTTTTTATCATATTTTTTTCACAATACCGTTGTCATAATTGGTTTCTTACACAAATAAAAAAAATTATTTATCAACCCTTGCATGGTGGTCAGTCTGACCGTATTCTTTGTGGATCGATGCCTTTCAAACATTTTTCTAGACATTTTAACGGTTTGGCTGATAAGTTGCACATTTTTCTAGACGAAGAGCCACAAGTAGTTAGGGTCATTTTCAAGTTAGAGCCCAGTTTTGTAGACTTGGTATTGGCTGACCGTTTAACACCATTTTTTGTATCTTTACTTGCCAAAAAATACCATGTCATTATTATATCTCCTTTATAAAGTGTTTTATATTTTAATACAATTGCAAACATAACTTCTAATATTTAAATAGATATAAAAAACAAAAACATATCCTTTTTTTTGAAATGATAATTTTTTTTTTTTTTTTTTGAAAAAGCAGTAAACTAGCGTGCGTTATAAACTTACGAATAACATTACGATATAATATTAATTATCTACATATAGGGATATAAATGAATCAAGTCGAGTATTAGATGTGTAAAGAATGTTTGTAAAGATTTTTTTAGTCACATCGAACTTGAGTATTAACGAGTTGAGCCAAATTATTTAAATCTTATTTGTTAATTTATCAAACGAGTTTTTTCGAATCGAACTCGAGTTATTAACGAGTAATTTGTTTTTTTATGATGAAGCGGAACTTTCATGAATAATTGGTATTAAATAGAGAGTATGGTATAAAGTATGAAGTGTGATAATAATGAAAAAAATCAAAGTTTAAAAAAATAAAAAGAATTTAAATTACTATATTAGGTTTAACAATATATTTATTAATAACTAAAATATTAATATACATATCATAAAAATTAACGGGTAATTAATGAACGAGAACAAATTTTGTTCATTGTATAAATAAACAAGTTTGAAAAAATTATTTTTTGAACTGATTTCGAACGGCTCGCAAGCGATTTTCTTCCTTTACTTACTATCTGCAGATTAAAAAACACCAAAATGCTACAAAAATGAGTACCACAAAAGCGACACATATGACATCTAACGCCCCTTCTAGTTTTAACCTTCTTTCAATTTTTTGTTGCTTCATTCTCAAGTATTTTTCGTATCTTTCTCTACCTACTATTTCAACCTTCCTCCTCCCGTTAATTCCCTTTCGTCCTTTCCCCTCTAAAGCTCTCTGTAAAATGGCTAAACTATCCTTCCCATTTAACTGCTTTCCATCAAGGTCTTCTGCCTCCAAGCTCACTTCTTTGACCAGCATTTCTCCTCCCTCTGACCAACCGCACGTCACCACTATTCCTAACTGCACATGACCTGAACTGGCTCCCTTCTCTATTGAAGCAAACCTTGCTTGCACTTCTCCAGTTAACCAATGGCGATGCACTGAAACAGGTTTGTGGGAAGATAAGTTTACTGCTAGCCGTTGATTTGGGTCAATAAGAATCCAACTTAATGACATATCACTCATGAGTGTTGTACACGTGTCCTTCTCCTCCCCGTTTGGGAGTTTCACTGTTGTCGGGACAACGTCCTTTGGTTCAAGTAGGTCAATCCTGAAAGGCGAGCACTGGAACCACCCGGTCACGGTTTCTGTCTCTTGAACTTTAGTAAAGATTAATCTAGTTTTGTAGTGAATATCTACGGCTGAGATCAACTCTAACGTTGTTGATGATGTACGTTTCGAATGATGTGATAACATGGTATCTATAGAAGGGATCAGGGGATATGCGTGACCAAAAAACGCGCGAGGACCCCCTCCGTCAGAAAACGTAGACATGATATGATTGACACGTGTGTTGTTAGTTGATGGCCACGTGGCATGACATATGTCGGACCATAAACAATCTTGGGAAGAAAGGTGTCGGAGGGTGGTGGAGGTGCAATTAGCGGAGGCGAGGGTAGGACCATCAAGGCGAGGAAGGATGTGAGTCTCGATAATATCTGGATGTAATTTTGAAAAAGTGGTGGTGGTTTCACTTTCCATCGCCGTAGTTGAAGAGGTGGTTACTGGTGGTGGTGAAATCATTTTGGCAAGCAGCGTAGAATTATAGTTAGTTGTTCATGCTTCTTAAGTTGTGTGAAGAGAACTTAAGGATTTGAGGTGATTGCTCTTTTGTACTATGTGTTGTTGGGATATATATACTACTACAAACTTAAAGGTGTAGCGTGGACCCTATAAATAGCATTAATACATTCAAGGATTCTAATACGGTTCTAGTAAAAGTTATCTTTGTACATCAATAGACTTCCAAGATTTAGTGTCGGGCACAGTACGCACATTAAGTATTTTTCTTAAAAAAATTATTTTTGGGTTTTGATTATGACGTACCTCGACTTTCTTTTCAGTGTCAATTTTTTTTTTTTGGACGGGTGAAAAAATTAAAGTACAAAATAAACAAAACCCTAAACATTAACCTATACCTAATTTCGAGTAACGATTCAAAATGTTGTCCGCGTTGATGTAGAGTTCTAATGCCCTGTGTCTGGCTTCTTTCGTTAGAAGATCGGCTCGAGTGTTGAATCTTCGTGGGATGTGTTTGAAGTAAACTGGTCCGGCTCCCCGGGCTAGTTGGCGGATGTGATTTACCCACGGTTTGAGCTCCCATCTAGCTGCCGACACTTGCTGGATACCTCGAATAAGGCCGAGGCTCTTTATTCAGCCATTCTCTAGCAATATCGAGAGCAGTTACAATAGCCTGAGCCTCCCTTATGGTACTGTTTTCACAAGCACCCGTGGTTTGGTGTTTGATTCGCGACCCATCGGCTTTGATGTGTTGTAAAACACCAATTCCAGTGGGAAGGTGCAGGATTGTGAAGGATGCGTCACAAGAAAACGCGATTTCTGTATTGAACTCGAGATCTGTATTGATTTTCGCCAAGTCGCTACGTTGTACGGGATGAGCGTAACCCTATTCAAACCAATTGTTCCCAAAGTGCTCGTGAATGTTAAACGTCGTGACTCGGATTATCTCAGAAGAATATACCTCACAATTTGAATGTCTGCTTCGCATCTTTGCTTTCCAGATATTCCAGATCATAAGTAACAGATACGAGATGACAACTTCTTTCTTCCATCCTTCCTCGGTATAAGTGTTCACCATATTTAGAATCCAATTTCCCAAATCTGGCTCTGTTGATTCAATATGGATCTGCAACGTCGATCCTGCCCATATGCGTTTAGATAACCCACATGTCAGTAGTAGGTGTTTAATTGTTCATGCTCCCGCAACACCATCGACAGTTACTTTGTACGTCACATTTCCGTTTCTCGAGATTTGTGCCTGTCGGGATAGCATTATTGCAAGCTTTCCAAGAAAAAATTCTAACCTTTGTCCGGACGTTTGACCACCAGATTGTCTTCCAAAGTAAGTTCCCCGTTGGGATGCCGGCTGATTTTCGTGGCGCCTCGTAAATGTCATGGTCTGTAAGAACTTTGTGCCCTGTTTTCGTCACGTAGTCACCGTGTGTTGCATAAGGCCAAATGAATTTGTCGGTGGAATCGGTCGGGAAAACTTTCTCTCTAAGTATTACCAGAATGATAGGACTAGGAAATATCTCATTTAGTAGCTCCGTGTTCCAGTTTGTAGTGTCCTTGATCCATAGCTCATTCAAATGTTCAAGTTTGCATCCGGCTGGTCGTTCGAGTTTCCATGGAGAATCTAACCGTTTATATGTCCAAATATTAATCGATTTTTCGTTCCCTATCTGAAATTTCCTATATTGTTTTAAGATATCTCTGCCCTCAATTAGACTTGCCCATGACCATGTTCGAGATTGTCTTAACTTAATTTCGAGAAAGGTAGTTTTTGGAAAGTAAATACCTTTTAGGAGGCGTGCTGCCAGAGTGTCTGGGTTGTTGAGTTTTCGCCATGACTGCGATGCGAGTAAAGTTGTATTCATTCGTTAAAAATCTTCAAATCCCATGCCCCCGATACGTTTACTCATCACTAATTTTTCCCAAGCCAGCCAATGTATTCTTGATTTTTCACCGGAGTTCCACCAAAAGTTTGAGATTGCGGAAATTAATTTGTTACAGAAAGTAATCGGGAAGGAGAAAATCGACATGGAGTACGATGGTAACGCCTGAAGGACGGCTTTGATGCGAATTTATTTACCTCCCTCTGATAGTAGGTATGCTTTCCATCCTTCTGTTTGTCAAACAGTCGTTCCGCAATCCATTGTAGTGAGTCGACCTTCGATTGTTTCTGGCAGAGCGGGATACCTAAGTTTCCCAAGATCTTCTTTTTCCTGTATCGCTAGTCGGGTTGTCACTTATCTTCGTTGTGTTTCTGGTGTATCTTTGCTAAAGTAAATCGATGATTTTTGATAATTTATTCGTTGACCAGAGGCCTTGCAGTATTTAGACATACAATCCTCAAAATTTTCGATAACATAATCGTCAAGGGTAAGAAATAATCGAGAGTCATCTGCAAATAAAAGGTGAGAAACAACCAGACAATTTCTTGTAATCTGTATTCCTTTAAGGGGATTGTGTCTTATCTTAATATCAATTAAACTAATATGAGATTCGGTCATAAGGGAGAATAAGAAGGGGAAAAGTAGATCACCTTGTCTAAGTCCTCTGTAAGGCGAGAATTTGCGTAAACTTTCTCCATTAAAATTTAATTGAAACGTAACCGAGGATAAGAAATTCGAGACACACCTAATCCATTGATTATGAAATCCTAATTTATGAAGAACGAGAAGTAGGAAATCCCAGCGTACCTGGTCATAGTCTTTGGCCATATGCTTTGGCCATATCGGGCTTGATTACTGCCATTGGTTTGGCATTTTTCCTTTTCTTTTTCATGTAGAACGAAATTTCCTGGGCGACAAGAATATTGTCTTGAATGGCCCGGCCTTTGATGAAAGCTGTCTGGGTCATGGAGATAATATCTGGCATGAATTTCTGTAGTCTGTTTGCTAAAATCTTCGCAATTATTTTATACCCAAAGTTGACGCAGGAGATTGGTCTGTAATCTCTTACTCCTTCTTGAATTTTTCCTTTCGGTATCAGGGTAATCAGTGTTTCATTTAACGTGCCGAGAGAAATATTATTGTCAAAAAAGTCTTGTATCATTAAGAAAACGTCATATTGTATAATATGCCAGAATTCTTGATAGAACTTACCATTAAGACCATCAGGTCCTGGAGCTTTACTTGGGGACATATCGAAGACCGCTTGTCGCACTTCTTCCATAGTCGGTTGTCGAAGGAGTTTATCGTTCATAGCTTGCGTGACCTTCTTTGGTATCCCTTCCACCGCATCCGTCATTTCGTCGTGATTGTGTTCTTGAAAGAGATCGTGATAATATTTTTGGAACCCATCCCGAACCTCTGATGCCTCTTCTATCCAGACTCCTTGAGTATTTTTTTATTCGATGACTTCTGTTAACATTGCTACGAGCGATAGTTGCTAGGAAAAAGAATTTTGTATTTTTGTCCCCATACTTGAGCCATCCTTTCCTAGCTCTGTCGTACCAATATTTTTCCTCAGCTTCATATGTCTTTTTAATTTCCTGTTTAATTGTCATTTGTTGTTCTATAATTTGTTGTGTAACAGGTTTTTCTTCTAGAAGAATCAATTGATCAGTCATCGCCTTAATCTTAATTGCATTGTTATGTAAAGTACGTTTACTCCATGATGTTAATGAATTGATTAGTTGTCCTTCTTTCCCATGAAGACTGGCAATGAAGGTGTGTTACCCGGATCTCCCCATGCTGTCTTGATTACCTCTTTACACTATTTGTGTTCAATCCAGATAGTCTCAAATTTGAACCACTTCTTACCTTGAAATCGAGAACGGTCGGTGTGAAGAATTAAAGGACATTGGTCAGACCCGATTGCTGGTGGAATTGTGACCTGAGCTCCAGGGTACCTAGTTAACCAATTATTTGATGCAAACGCTCGATCAAGTTTGACCTTGACGGGCTTATCGAGACCTCGATTAGTCCAGGTGAAAAAACTACCTCTAGAATGAATATCACTTAAACCATTATTGGAAATAAAGAAGTTAAAATGTTGAATGCGATTAAAATTAGGGGGTATGACTGAGTTTTTCGGAAGAGTGTAAAATGTCGTTAAATTCGCCAATTAAAATCCAGGGTTTATTAACATTTTTATTCCAAATTGAGATATCCTCCCATAAATTATGCAAGGTTATTTAAGACAAATCACTATTTATTAATTAAATAAATTACATTAATATAGTAAATCAATGACACATGGCGGCATATTATTGGATATTATTCGTATATATTATACGTGTATGATAGAAGGGAATTCCAAGTTATTTCTATTATTTTCACAACCTCCTTAAGGATAATAATTATTATAAACATTAATTATATGTGTTAAAAAGAAAAAAAGTTAATCACATGTGTTTTATCTGTTACAACTTACGAGATAATAGATAGCTTTATAATGTATGAAATGTGTATTATCCCAACAATATATATTCATCTCGATTGATATAACCTGCCAAATACATTTTTGACCAAAAATAATGATATATTTGGAAAAAAAGATCAAAGTGATTGTATTTTATCGATATCTTAGTGGTTAAAGCGTTTTATGAATTGGTTTTTTTTGCATACATAGGAGGCTTTAAAGCCGTTAAGAACAAGGATTACAATTAAAACACAAGCTTTTATTCCTAATCTCGAACAACTCTAGGAGTCGCACATTCGCTTCTGTGTCTAGTAATTAGTTTTCACAGATACTCGGGAGGATCAGAGAGAGTCAAAGGTTGCGCATTCGTCAACGCTCCTTCTTTTGCTAACTTATCAGCACATTGGTTAGCTTCACGGTATATATGATTCAGCTCAATCTTCGGAAAGTCACGTAACCATGAGCAACAATCATTTACTATTGAAACACAATGACTACCTAAGTTCCCACCGCCCTTCACTAGCGCGTGGAACTTCCTCGAGTCTATCTCATGGTGAGTAGAGCTCCCACCGCCCTTCACTAGCGCGTGGAGCTCCTCCGAATCCGTTTCAATAGATATTTCAGTATAACCTTTGCCAATAACCCAGCTAAGCCCAAAGTGTAAGGCCAGCAATTCCGAAATAAATGGAGAATCGATCAAACAAGAACCCATAAAACCAGATATGTACATACCATGCTTATCTCTCACCAATCCACCAATGTCAGCCTTTCTTTCCGTAGCAAAATAACTACCATCAATGTTCATTTTGAACCCGACATTAGGTTTAACCCACTTCAGCATAATATTCCTACCAATCTTGATTATACCACCCTCAATGCTCTTTCCTCGAGCATGCGGTACCTTTGTCCCCTCGTTAAATAATAAATCATTTCTTTTAGTCCATATAACCCAAATAATAGCAACAAAAACATATGGCCAATCTAGCCCAAATATCCTTGCCTTAGATTGAAGATTGTTCTCAATCCAATTCTTAATTGCACCTGTATCCACGTTACCAATATTGTTCTGAGACTCCACTATTCTCGCGCAAGCTTCAGTAGGAGGAAGGGAGTCACAAGTTGTTCTGTAATGGCTTTGCATCCATTTTAGATTCACGGCCACGAGGTTCACGCAGTCATTGCGCTCCAGCGTTGTAAGAGCAGGCCACCCTGCATTTATTTCCGCAGCAGCACCGCAGGGTCCAGTTCCAGCAGTAGCTCCTTCCGACAGCACGGTCCACGATTCTGTAGTAGCAACTTCCCGATCATTCCTCCGGGTGATCACAGCAGGTCCCTCGGAAATTCCAGCAGCAGGTTCTACGGGATTTCCAGCAGCGGTCTCGAGCACTTCCGCAGCTCTAATAGCAACAGTTTCGCCTCGTTCACCTATGTTTAAACCCAGTGAGTTCCAAACCAATAAAGCTATTTTACATTTTTTAAAAACATGGAGGAGGTCTTCCCTTTGAGCACCACAAATTCCACATTCCCGCGATTCAACGATATTCCTATTATAAATATTATCCGCTGTAGCTATTTTATTTAGGACAACTCTCCATAGGAATAGCCGAATTTTCTGAGAGCATTTCATCCGCCATATCAAATCCCAATTGGACGACTCATCCGATTCTTCCACCACCATATTCGTGTAGGCTGATTTCACCGTAAGCACCCCCAAGGTTTCAAACTTCTAAATTAGCTTCTTGTCCTCTATCACATCTATCACAACTATACCACTTCAAATGGCATTGACCCCAGCTAGAATGGCTTTGCAAACACTTGATTCGTTTCCTTTTTTAAGCCAATTTAGTAACCCATTCTTGAAGTATCCACCCATGCTACATTATTCCCATATTTTAGAATCTTCTATCCAAGTTTCGCCAATAGTGCTAAATTGTACCTTTCTACGCTCCTAATCCCTAGTCCTCCATTCTTCTTGGATTTACAAATTTGTTCCGAAGCAACCCAATGCAATTTCCTTTCTGAAACCGAGGAACCCCAGATGAAGTCTCTAACTATTATGTCAATCTCTTTGGCAGACATACTTTGGTAGTTTCATGACTTGCATTTGGTATATCGAGATCACGTTCAAGACCGGTTGAGCTAACGTAGCACGACCTGCAAGCGAGAGAGTCTTTGTCTTCCATGTGGCAAGTTTCCCTTTCATCTTATCAATTATTCCTTTGTAAAACCCTGCTGGTAACCTTCCCGAGTGGATAGGTACTCCCAAATAGGTACCAAACGATTTACTAAGGCAAAATCCACTTATTGACGCCAAATCCACTTGAACTTGTTCCGGTACATTTGTTGAAAAATATATCAGTGATTTTTCTGCACTAATTGTCTGACCAGTCCCTTTTCAAAAAAATTTCATCGTCTTTTGCATTAATAGTACATGTGCCGAAGAAGCCTCACCAAACAATATTAAATCATCCGCGAAAAATAGATGAGATAACTTCGGACCACCCCGACCAATTTGAACCTCCAACCACTTTCCCGAATTACAGTGCTCCTGAATTAGTAACGAAAGTCTCTCCATGCATATTACAAATATATACGGCGATAAGGGGTCCCCTTGGCGAATACCACGGAAGGGAGAGAACGGAGGAAGAGGTTCCCCATTCCATAACACCCGCATTTCGTTCTCCCTCATACTAGACATCACTAGTTTTGTCCAGCTTTCTGGAAACCCAAAATGCCTAACCGTCTCTTCAATAAATTCCCACCTAATTTTATCGTAAGCCTTTGCTAAGTCAATTTTTACCGCCATAATTCCTTTTTTCCCTTGCTGGTGACGCATCTTGTGATCCATTTCACGAACTAGCACCACATTATCAATTGTTGAGCGACCTGGCAAAAAGCTACTTTGGAACGGGCCAATAACATTAGATAAAATAGGCCTTAGTCTATTGACCATTGCCTTCATAATAAACTTGACAGGGGAATTTATAAGACTAATAGGACGAAAAAAGCGTACCCGGGACGGATATGAAACTTTAGGGATAAGGTGTATGAGAGTACCGTTCAGACTCGAAGGTAACAAACCTGTGTTGGTAGCTTCCCTCACCATCTTGCAAATTGACGGGCCCACCGTAGACCAACTTCTGATAGAACGCAGCAGACTTTCCATCTGGTCCCGGAGCTTTGTTTGGGTTAGATTGGAACACCACTATCCGTATTTCTTCATCCGAAAATGGTTGATCAAGATCATTTGCGATTTCCATGTCAATAGATCCAATATATGGTAGCGCCTGACCATCCATTTGATCATTTGGTTTCTCATATAATCGTTCAAAATATTCCCGCACTAACTGTTTAATACCCTCCTCGTCTTCCACCCAAATGTCCTGATCGTTTAACAACCTAGTACAGCTAGCCTTTCTTTTCCGGATAGTTGCAGCAAGATGGTAGAACTGTGTGTTCCTCTCACCAGACTCAATCCAAGCGTCCTTCATTTTCTAGAAATACATATCCTCTTCTTATTCTAAGACACTCTCGTCCTCTTTTGTTAACTGCACCCCCAACAACCTAAGTGATGAGTTGTATGAATTTTGCAATGACTTTTGAATCCCTCTAATTCTTGCACATAACTTTCTCTTCTTTCTATGAAGGTCACCAAAGACCTCAACTTTCCATTCATTAATATGAGTTTGAATCCCTGCGAGGCCATCACCAATCCCCAATCTATCCCCTTCCCAACTCTTCGTTACAAATTCCTGGAAGCCTTTATGAAGACACCAAGCATTCTCAAATCTGAATCGGCGAGGATTTTGTTTCGCTTTTAAGTTCGGACATACTTGGATTAGAATCGGCATATGATCTGAATGGACCCTAGCCAAATGAATAACCCGTGTATTCGGAAATAAAAGTTGCCACTCCGCATTCCCATAGGCTTTATCTAGACGCTCCATAATATTTTGGCCTGTGTTCCATGAGTCACACCAGGTGTAGCGTGGACCCTCGAAACCAAGGTCAATCAAACCGCACCTTTGTCTCCAATCTTCGAACTTTTCCATTCTTCTAGAAATCCCTGGTACCCCTCCTTTTTTATCGATTTCTTTACCTATTTGATTGAAGTCACCCGCTAATGACCAAGGAGTTTTTAGGTTATGAAATGCTTGAAACAGCGCCTCCCATAAGTCTTCTCTTTGTTTATAATCCGGGCTCGCATACAATGCAGAAAAAATCCAGGATTCACAACTTTTCTGACTAACTTCAACGTTTACAACTTGGTGACCCGCCGACAACACTCTCATACATATATCTGAATCGTTCCAAATCAACCACATACCCCCACTATAGCCTTCTGAATCTACTCTTACGGAGTTATCCTTTTGTAGCGAATTGATGATTTTGCTAGCAGTTATACCACTTAACGGGGTTCCACGATTACTGTTAGCCATATATTGTTATTAGTCATCATATCGCGCAACACTCTTCTAAATCTCGGTTTGGTTGCCCTGTAGCAATTCCAAATCAAAATATTAACAGGAGATTTAGTCTTCTCCCAAGACATACCTGTAAAACTTTCACAATTCATTAGTAAAATAATTTAATTGACTAGGATTACCCAATGGCGCATCAGGTGCGAGCAGCCATATCGACATCATCGTCCTTGTCTCTTGTCTGTCGTCCTTCTCCGTCAATGCAAGGTGCTGCAGTTTCTTGGATTTGGCTCTCTATCCACATTGAGTCATCATCATCGTCACGCGAGCCAAGTTCCCATATCGGGCCAGTTAGTCTACCCGCCACTTCCTTATTCTCTACCGCACCCCTGGACTGGCGAGAACAGCATCTACTGCCGCAGCATCCATAGGCGGACTGTGTTGGGGAGTTGCAGGTCCCATATCGAAATTTAATAATTTTGTCTTTATTGCAATAAGGTCCCTACCACCTTGAACACCATCTGTAACACTAACTTCCACCAATTCCTCCATATCACCTACATTATTTCCGCCCACTACATGCTCCCCTACATTAACACTATTTCTGCCCAAAGCAAGTCCCGTACTAGCCCCAGAAGAACTCGAAACAGCACCAGCAGCACCTCGCGCTTTCGGCCCTTTCTTTCCAACTTTTTTCGCACCTGTTTTATCTCCTTCTTGTTGCTCATCCGAGGCAACATTACAGATTTCCACAACATCCTTAAGTACCTGCCTTTGCTCGAAATTAGGGGTAGCAATAATGCTATGCCCCTTCGTGCCCCTAGCCTTTCTAATATTCTGATTCGGCCCTGAAGTATTTTTTTCCTTTGCTCGAGTTAGGCTTTATACAAGAAGTTTGGCCTCTGTTTAGCACCTTGTGAACCCCAGGTCTTGATTCCCTATCATTATCCCCCATTCGTAATACCTCGAATCTGGTTCCCAAGTTAATTTTCGAATGAGTGTTTGCAACGTTGTTTGAGTTACCTCTCCTGATCCCTCTATTCCCGTGCCTTGTTGTCATCCACTCCCCGTATTTTGCCTTCGTAATTGGAGCTTCAATGACTTCCTCCGATATTATTTCCTTACCCTTAGCGTTTCTCCTCTATTCCTCCATTCTATCTATGACATTAGACGGAAAATTATCACTCTTGTGTCCAAATTTTCCACACTCATAGCATATCAAATGGAGTCCTTCGCAACTTTGCAAATATCCAGCCCGATTCTCACTTCGGGTTCTAACGGTTTACTCAAGTCAAGTTCGACGACTAATCTTGCATAGTTTCCCCTTAGTCTTCCTTTGGTCATTGGGTCGATTTTATTCGTTCGAACAAGCTTGTTTCCAATCTTTCTTAAGATCCGAGCAGTATAGTTATGCATTCCAACATTAGATATTCTTACCCAAGCAGTAATCGTTGTGATTGAATTGGTTACCGAATTAAAATTTGGGGTCTATTCCCTAACGATGAGGTAGTGATCAAGAACCATCCACGGACCCCCAAAGATCGCAAAGTCAAAATTGTCCATATTTCCGAATTTTACCATATAGTAACCATGTCCAACATCAACTAGTTCGAATTGCCCCACTAGTGCCCAAATCTGTTTTAATTTCGATGATAGGTAATTAAATCCGACATCCCTACCTAATAGTCTAATTACAGTTGTATTGCGCCACAAGCAGATACCCTCTTGAATTTCTTCCCTAGTCCGTATAACGGTTGGAATCGAGTCATTAATTTCCAATTCCTCATCATCTTCAACAAGTTCTTCTAATTCGAAAAAATCCTCTTCAACCCTAACGTGATTCGTTTTACATTCTTCACTATCCTCTATTATTGGGATTACTACATTGTTACCCGTAACCATGTCTTTCCATCCCATTAATTTAGGCTTCATAAAGTTTCCTGAGGTGTTACCTGATATCATAGTAGGAGCATTCTCTTTTTGATTCTGCATCACAGGTGGCTGCTGGTTGCGATTCTCCGACGCAGTAGGGATGGCAATTCCTTCCCCGTTTGCTCGTTGCCGCTTACCCGCTCTCCCATTCGTTCTGGATATTCCATTATCTGCTGGTCTTGATCACAATTCTCTGCAATTGGATGCTCTTCCTGCGATGCCATCTCACCAGGTAGAATTGGGTTGTTCTCCGGTGGTTTTTCCGCCCTTGAATCGCCGGCCATAGGCGGCGGTGGGGTGGCCATTTCAGTAACGTTGGAATCTGTTTTTTTTTTCTTCCGAAAACTATGGAGCGTTTTGAAAAAGTCAATAACGTTGGAGTCTTTTAGATTTTCTTGTAATAAATAAATTGGTATTTGGCAACTAGAAGATACTCTTATTAAATATGAGATGATAGATCATGGTATCTGCTTCCGTCCAAAAAAAAAAAAAGATCATGGTATCTGCTGCATGGAGTCGTGGAAGACTATTTCAATTAACTAAATATCATATGGGAAAAAGATGATATGATGGCGGCCCAATGATATTAATAATGTAATTATTTTATTTTACGAAAATAATGTAATTTTACTGAACAATATGATAACAAAGTATGTTGGACTTCTTTAATGTCAATCTGCCGACCTGCTACC
This sequence comes from Nemophila menziesii, assembly GCA_029959085.1. Lineage (NCBI taxonomy): Eukaryota > Viridiplantae > Streptophyta > Magnoliopsida > Boraginales > Hydrophyllaceae > Nemophila > Nemophila menziesii. The sequence goes on along the minus strand of JARWIR010000001.1, from coordinate 139,242,490 downwards.
TAACAAACGTAATGTAACCATGAACTGGAGTATTGTTATTTTTTTGTATTTAAAAAATTCTGTATTTCTTTTGTTGACTCAGATCATCTTCCATATATAGGCTTTAAAAACCAATTAGATTTTTTTTTAAATTTTTCTTTTTATATCTTTCTACTATCTTATTGCATTTACCGATAGATTGTTCACCAAGGATTATTATGTTATCCTCTTCATCCTTTGTGGCTTGATCACGTGTTCATCAGAATTGGGGATTTTCATGCTTTTAACCTTGTTCATCCATTTTGGTTAATTGATGTAATATATTTGCGAATCTTTGATGGAATGAAACATGTAAGTACAATTTTTTATTGGTTTATCCATTTATTACCTTAATACTTATTCAAGATAATTGATTTTTGTTTAATTTTTGTTATGCATGGATGATTATCTGGATTTCTTCATAAATCCTCTGAAGGAATGATGGAAAGTTGATGGGTGGTAGAGGGATTTGTGTGTAATACACTTCTAAGCCCCTACGATATGGTAAATTATTACTGATTGTCCATGTTATATGCAAAATTGGTATTACATGTTTGTTTTTTGTGTGATTTTGTGTATGATAATCCAATTAGTTTATGGATAAGAGACTTTTACTCCTTGATAGTTGCAAAATTTATACTATGAGGGTTATTTTTATGCGAAATTGATACTTAAGGTCCTTGGTTTGTGTGATTATTGATGGTTTAATTTTGTGTGTTAGTAGGTATGCGAATTTGATAGTATATGTTGTTGATTTATGCGAATTAGGAAGAATTATTCTATGATCTATGTGTGATGTGCTCTTTAAGTAACTCTGGTTTTTGAAATTTACACTTCAAACTCCATCTGTTATGCGAAATGGAGACTTTTAGCCCTTATTTTATGATAATTTGATAAGAGAAGTCCTTGATGAAAATTGATAGTTGAAAAATTTGCAAAAATTACACTTTAAGTCCCTATGGTTTTCGAAATTCATCGTATATGCAAATTGGGACATCATTGTGTTATGTGAATTTGTTAAGTGCATTTGTATCTCAATGTGTTATGCAAAATTGTTATTAGAATATGAACCTCATTGTGTTATGCAAAATTTTCAAAAATTACATTATGAGTCCCTGCAAAAATGAAATTTGAGAATTCAATGGGTGTTAATTAAATTACACTATAAGTCCCTATGAAAATGATATTTGTTAAGTAAATGATATTTTCAAAAATTACACTATTAGTCCCTAGAAAATTTTGAAATAAATCAGGGACTAAAATTATCAATTTCGCATTTATTCAAGTTTCGATAATGATTTTGGAAAACTAGTTTTGTTAAGATCAAGTAGTTGATTTGTTTTTTGAACTGACGGAATGAGTTGCGAGTTTAACTCCTTCAACATCATACCAATCCGATGAAGATGAGTGGTGAACACTTTCTTGTACATTTATCTCTTTCAAGTTATTTTTCAGAAAACTTACTAACAGTTTTACCAAGGTAGTTTAAAGAACTACGTGGTGACTTGATCCTTTTCTGGGTATGCATTTCACGCTACCTATAGAAAAGGTACGTAGGTAGCCTAAATTCCATGGGTACAGTCACCAACCCCCTTCCCACTAGTCATTCTTTTGGTTAAGTTGAAATGTAATAATTTATGTATTATCTAAATTATATTCGTAATAAGTTCTTCTATTATATGTTGTAATTTATTTTTATCAATAAATGTAATTAGTTGTACAGTTGGATTTATAAGATTAAATATTTTTAATCAAACAAGTGGTTTATGTACAATTTCTCTTTTATTAAAAAGTTTCATAAAATCCTAAACCAAATACAAAAACAATGAACAAAAATAATTTTACTAAAAAATACAGTTAACTAAAAAAAAATTATATTGGAACAAGTTAGAACCTGACCAGAACCGGTACCACCGGTTCTATCAACTGGTTCGGTCTTCATTAATTCTCCCCACGAACCAGACCGGTCCGGAGCGATAAGGGGGAAGCCCAGTGGACCGGAACGGACCGCTAAGGGTGAGGTCCGGTAAGAACTGGTCCTAACCGGTCCGAACAAGATCGTTAGCCAGGTTGATCCATATGCAACAAAATATAAAACCCAACTTAATTAAATCAAAATATCCAAATAACGTCAAAATGAAATCAATTGTCTATCAAGGTTCATACAATGCAACTCTAACTAATGGAATTAATTTTTAATAAAAACAATAAAAATAGATTGTAAAAAGATTAGAATCATGTTTAAAACAAGAAATTAACATAAATTACCATAATGATAGAGGTGGAATCGTGTAGAAGTGGCACAATAGGGCTCCAGCTTCTAGGCTTCTTAATTTACAAACGATTTTCTCTCTCTCCATCTAATAATTAATAATTATGAATAATAATGACTAAGGACTGATGTTGGACCCTTTTATCATGATAAAAACTAATATATATATATATAGTCTAATTACGTTTTAGGTGTTGCAGACCCCTTTTAAGTGACCTAATCTAACTTGAAAACGTTTTCAAGGAAGAGTTGATTGGTTTGTGCCACGACAACTGCAACTTTAATAACTTTTTCCGTTTAGCTCTAAATCACGACCTGCCCATTCCTACGCATTCCTAAATTCAAGTAATATCTATACACCAAAGGCCTCCTTCAAATGCCATCAATTGCACGTGGGACAAAACAAGTTGTTTTCCAAATCTTTCCAGCAACTGCTCTTGCTTTCCAAAAGTGATTTTTTTGTCCTTTAACGCCTTGAAGTGGGTTTGAACTTCCTTTATCGTCTTCTTATCATCTCCTTGGGATCTAATTGCATACAAGTATCTAAGAGTTACACTTTTAACACATAAATTACGCACAAATAGCTCTAAAAATAACAAATCTTCAAAACTAGATACAAAACGATAAACAATCTAAATATAGGGAGTAATTTCTCCAATATACACAATATAACTCTAAAAAAATTCTTTATAGTGATATTTTTTGTCCTGGGGACAAGCAATAAGCCTCAATTTCTATCTTGAATGCCAAAATCTAATTATCTTTTAATGAAACAGAGAATCATCTATAACTATGAGATGAGTAAAAATTGGACTAGGGCGTGCCAAATAAATACATTTGATAGAACACTTTATGAATTCCTTATTAAGAAATACATATGGTTCAAATACAATAACAAAACACCATATTTATCATATAAAACAAGACAACATGAACTACCAAATTACCAATATGCCAAAGTACAAAACTATGAAAAAGACCAAGCTAGACAAAAGTCTAAAGGCCCAATTCACAACTAATTTCAGTGAGTTTTGATCAAATTTGTCTAGAGATGAGTGTAACCTTGTAATTCATTAGCTTTTAAAGTTCATGTACTAGTTTATTTTACGTTGGTTGATGTGCATTTGGTCCTTATAAGTCCTTTTATCTAAGAAAGAGGGCAAAGTTGCTAGTTGTTTGTCGAAAGGTCTGAACAGAGAACATAGGTATACTATAAACTTTCTAAATCATTAAAATTTGTAAAAGTTCAAACAAAACGTGGCTAACTTTCTCCAAACTTTTGCACAAAACAAGCCACCTGACACCAATTATTCACTCTTGAAGTTATAATATAGTGAGCTGGTTGCTATTAAGTTGTTGGATACAAGGAATCACGCATAGTATCGGCTGTAAGAAAATCATAGTATTGAGGTTAATATGATTAACATAATTACAAAGATGATATTATATGGAGAAAAGAATATAGAACATCTAAAGCAATGGGATTTATATTGCAGAATCACGAGCTATAAATTTACTCCTATAAATAAGAATGAGCATAATTCGAATCTATATACTCTTTACAAATTTACGCAAAACGTGGACTGCAAAATCTTAGCCATACTCTTGGCTATATTCCCAGTAGTATAGCTGCACCATTGTAACCCAAACAATGTTTTAATTCCTATCAAAAGAAAGCCTGTTGAACATATATGTATATTTGTTAGCAAATATCCAATTAAACCCTTGATGATGCAGTAGTATATGAGGCAATATTGTAAGACAAAGATGATTCAGTTGAACTACATAAAAATATATCAAGGAAATCAAAGTCCTTTATCATTACAATGACAAAACTAAGGCAAAATTGTATGATATATGATTGAGTAAACTAGAAACCTTCATGCATTATTCTCACCAACATAATAAACTAGTCAACCTGCAAGTTTGTAATCAATTTAGACTTGTATTACCATTATATGCAGGTAAATAAAATTTGGCAAGTGAAGGAGTTCAAAACTTGATATTTTATATTCTTCAGAAAAAGATGTGATCTAGTCTCTATTTATCAACTTTTCCAAACAAATCGATTTTTTAATTTCTCTAATTAGATTAAAAGATGAAAACAAAATACATGAGCAAAAATGACAGTTCATTTATACTTACAGATTTGTAGATGTGAGACATGATTAGCACTTCATTTGATATTGATGTATGGAATATAGGAAAGCTACTGCACAGAACACGCCACTCTGGACCTTATTATTTACTCTAGAAGTTCACTATAGGTTAAACTCTTCCTTTCTTTATCTCCCTCCCAATTTTGATAATGTATAGCTTAGTGCAAGAATCTCTTGTATTGTAGCATTTAATTATTGAGTCGGACCCATTACGCTTTAATGTTACATTTATGCAAAAAGCTTTTATCTATGTTATTTTAGGAATTCTCTTGTATTTCCTGATGCAGGCAAAAAGCTTCTGCGTGTATAGCCACATTCAACTCAGGAACTTAGTGATGATATCAAAGAAAATGGAAAAATTATATTGGCCAAGGACTTGGCATGTTTGGTTGAGAAATATTATATTAGTAGTGAAACAAAAGAAAGTGAAAAAGAATCAAAATGAAGTCACGAGGTTTCTAAGGCTAAGAATAAAAATGAAGGTGAAGGAACATTATGACAAGTTTCATGAACTTATGACATTAGTAATTGCTAATCCAAATACTTTATCAAGATGCTTATGATTGTATGAGGTTGACCTCTAATATTGACCTAGCATCATCCAAAGGGAATGATCTTCCTTTCTAATCTATGTCAGATGAGCTATGTTTTGGGAATATTACATACAACATTTCAACACGGGGTAAAGTAAAAGATTCCGTAGTGTTCCTAGTCTTAAGATAAGGGTTGTTGCTATAAGAATTATGTTGGAAATGATTTGTCGTCCTCAATTTTAAAAGATACTCCCCCGTCCACTTTTATTTGTCCAACTTTCTAAAAGGAGGTGTCAAATATTGTTTGTCCCATTTCAAATATCAAGACACTTTTTCTACACTTTTTCCAATTTTACCCTTAATTAAATAGTATAAAGAGTATTGCATTAAATAACCTCATGTACATTAATTAAGGACAATTGTGTAAAGAGGAAAAGTATTAAATGCTCTTTTTAATCTTTGTGCATCAAAAGGGTGGACAAATAAAAATGGACGGAGGGAGTATCATATGGTTCTCGAAGTGGAAGAGGACATTTTTCTGCTTTGAGGTATGTTTGTAATAAGATACATGAAAAAATTAGATTTTAGAATTATTGATAAGCTAGTATCGTGTGTATGGAAAGTATAATCGAAGATCTCTGTTTATCTCATATGGTTAGGCTTATGTTTGATGCTCAAGCGCTCATGTTATAACATTTATCTTGACCAACAGTAATGGATGAAAACTGATCACTGTTACAAAATCTTATTATAAACATGTACGCAAAACATCAACGTTAAATCCATGGAGAACGAGGAATTTATATTGTCTAAACATGTCACGGAACCAACTCTTCCATAAGAATTACGCGATTCATTTTATGAATTTTATAATCAAGCTGAAAATATTTTACTTCAGAGACAACTTCTATTCTTGTCCTTCCACGGAAACCAAAACAAGTTTTCGCGATACAAAGTATTGTTCCGGAGAATATTATCGAGAAACAGTTAAATTAATATGGACTAACGAATCTCGAAGGGTATACTGGGACATGTTATATACTTATTTTTCACGATGATAATCATATTATCGATTGGTTTTCGAGAATAGTTGGTCGTTGGGTTAGATGGTACAGTGAATGTGACAACTTTAATGAAGTACAAGATATCGGATCAAGTAAGGATGTCTTGTATATTATACGCACATTGGCTGCAAAATATAAAATATAGAGATAAAAATAAATTTTGATGTAAAATTAAGTAAAACTTATTATCCCAATAGATGTGAGATATTTTGTGTTTACCCCTAAAGATACTTTTAGTCACGTGCAATGGTGTAGGGCATATATAGTATTTCTTGTTTCTTGAGATTTAAAAATCTTGAACAAAATTTTAAATTAAATCTCTTAAATTAATATTCTAACAAATACAAGTTTCATGTGAATGATTACGATTCATGATATGTAAAAAAATATTAGTGAAAACAATTGAGTGGTGGGTGCACAGAAGAGTTGATAGTAGAGTTGATGTTTATATGCCTAATTTATTATATATTTTTGTAATATGTGAATTATTTATAATGAGAAGGTTTTTAAACTACTTTTTTATAATGAGAAGAGTTTCAAACTACTTTTTAAAATAACATTCTTGAATGCAAAAATAGATTTGTCTAAATTTATGATTTACTAAAATTTTACATGAAATTAATATAAAAATTAAAAAGATTACAAAATATTTGAAAAACTAATATAAAAATTCATTCAAGAAATAAATTGTCCAAAATTCCATATTAATTTTAAAGAATAAACACTCACATGTTATTGAAAAACACACCACATGTTAAAAGCACGCAAGCAATAACGGTTAAACTTTTGGAAAAAGAAAAAAACGGATGGGTCCGTCTTACCTGTTAAAAGCACGTAAGCAATAACGGTTAAACTTTTGGAAAACGAAAAAAACTGATGGGTCCGTCTTACCGGTCCCGGTAAGAACACCGAGGATTCACGTTTTGACCAGAAACTTTTAGCAAATAACGCCGAATTATTAAGATCTAATAAATTTAGTGTACTGATGTCTTAAACGAAAGAAATTTCTTGTTGTAATTGATGATGTATGGGCTATCGAGATATGACATAAAGTACCGAGATATTTCCCAAATTCTCTTAACAGAAACAGAATTGTATTAACTAGTTTGTAATGTTTTGTAAGATTTCTTTTTCTTTTGAGGCTCCCACATCTTTGGAGTGCTCCTAGCTAGTTTGTAATGTTTTGCAGCGGATAAAATGAGAAATTGTTTGTTGATCAAAAAAATAAAAAGTTAGAGAAATCAGATGGCAGACCAAAAAATTGTGTTTTAACTAGTTTGGTGAGTGACTTAATCTCAAGCAAAGATATGAAAGATAATTTACTGCATATTAGATCCTTTCCTAATCATCATCCATAAACAATTTTGAGAACCTAGGAACTCTTGTATTCAAATAAGAGAAATATAAAGTTGTAAGTACTTGTATATGGGATATGTCAATGTCGAGTCACTTTCATATACATTCCTATCCTTCTTTAAATTTGGAGCCCCATAGTCTTGAGAACTTCTCTAGCTTACTCAATTGACTGTGGACTTTATATGTTGTCAATGGAAGTCACTGCTAAAGTTGCTCGAAAGCTTGAATAAGCTACAATCTCTTGCCCTTCTTATGGTAAGTAAAATCCTATCAATCAATAAAATGTGGGGCCAGTGGTGCTTCTTCTTTGATGCATTTTTCTAATGTTGTTTATAGATCGGCTAACCATGTCACTAAGTTCAATATTCCAATACATTGTTCCTATTAAAAATTATCGTCAAGATTTAACATAATTTGATATTCTTTATGTTTCATAATTAACCTTGAAAGTGTATCTCCACAGCGGCTAGAATACATAGGTGAGAATTAATACAACTTATTACAACACTCCGATCACTAGTAACTTCAGAAATGTACACACCTAAATATACAGAGTCTTTCTTACTTGGACGTTCACAAATTAAAAGATTAGATTTGTTTATTAACGCCACAGAAAAGCGAGTATTTAAGAATCGAAAAAAATGGCTAGCCCATGTATTAAAGAATTTTGCGGATAGAAATTCACATTTAAACTAGGGTTTTCGTTTATGTAAAGCCGGAATGAAAACCATCGCTGGTACAAAATCTTACTAAATATATGGATGCAACACATCAATGCTCTACACAGTCAAATCCTCCTTGTGTTCAAGCTGGGATGTATAGTTTGCAAATATAGTTTTCCAACCCGGAAACTTTTGCCTTTCCATCACATTCACTGTATAAACATACGCAACCACTTCAACCCATCCCGTAACAAAACAATTACAAGGACGTGAAATACGTACTATTCTTGCTCAAGATAATGAATATAAACCATTTAACCTATTGAGCAGCTATTCCTAAAAACCATTAGATAATATGATTATCATTGTGCAAAATAAGCATATAACATGTATGAGGACACCCTTTCAGATTCGTTAGTCCGTATCAATTTAACCGTTTTTTATAACATTCACCGGAGAAATAATTTGTGTTACGAAAAAAAAAATTCGATTTTTGCGAAAGGGATATACTTTTCAGCTTGCTTCTGAAATTCTAAAAAAGAATCTCGTAATTCATGTGGAAGAGCTGATTCCATAACATATTTAGAATCAATAAATTCCTCGTTGTCCATGGATGGGGAGTTGATGTTTTGCATCCATGTATCTAGCAAGATCTTGTACCAGTGATTGGTTTTCATTTCAAATTTACGGAAACGAGACATCTGGCTTAAATGTGAATTACTATCCACAAGATACTTTAACCCCTGGGCTTACCATTTTTCCCGATTCTTCAAGTCCCTTCGTCCCAAGCCTCATTTTTCTGTGATGGAAGCTACTCCTCCAATTCGCCACCACCTCTACGGAAAATTACCACATCGTTTAGCTCACTTCACGACCAATTAAAAACCTTAAAGCTAACTTTCATTCCTCTCTCACGATGTCATGGCTATGTTGCACGGATTCTTCAAAACGGTGACGAATCGCGAATCGGATACGGAAACGGAAGCGATTCTCCTCGGATTCGCGAATCCTTGAGTCAACGAATTCAGAAGCGTTGACCATTTTCGGAAGTGGCGCTTCCGTGCTAGGTAGGGGTGTGCATCGGGTTAGAAAACCCGCAATAACCTGACCAACCCAATCACATTAACCCGAAATTATACGGGTTAGTTTTTAATTGGGTGGGTTGCGGTTTACATTTTTGAAAAAATATACACATTTTTGCGGGTTGTGGATTTTAAACTTGAAACCCGCAAACCCGCATATACTCGATTACCTTGTAGTATAAAAATTAGAAAAAATCGTATTGCTCATTTTATTCAAATAAAATAGTGGGGGTCATGTGCTTTTGACTCTACATTTTTTTTATTCCTCCCCTTTTTTTAAAAATATATTGAAATCCCTCAATATTTTCAACAATATTTTATCTAATGAATATGTTTTTCATTTCAATTATGATATTATTTGTACTCTTTGTTCAATTCATATATTTAGTTTCCTAAAATCTCATTTTATATCTTTTAATCATAGATGATTTGAAATGCGTATGCGTATCCGAAACAATATTTTTCGTTATAATTTTCATTTGTAATGTAAATTTGACTCGCCAAATGAATATGGATACAAATTCGTCTTCTTTATCGAACTAAATCACCCACAATGCACCCGCAACCCGCCTAACCCGAAACTCAATGGTTTAAGTAATGTATTGGGCGGGTGTGGGTCTTTTTTTTCAAAATCCGCAAAAAAATGAACGGTTTGTGGGTTGAGCATTTTTCATACAAAACCGACCCGCGCACACCCCTAGTGCTAGGATTCTTTTCGGAAGTTTCATTTTTTTTAAGATCTAATGTATAAATTTATAAAATTTAAGGGGTTAAATCGAATATTTAAAAGTTTATATTAACTAAACCCTTATTAAAAATATTATTTACATTTTTTGAAAAAAAAAAAAGAAGAGCAGTGAAAAACCAAGAGTCGGCCCCTTGCTAACCGCTATCGACGGTTGACAGAAGCTTTACCGTTTAATACAATATAGAAAGTGTTTAACTAAAATGTTTGTTCTATTTCAATTGAAGTGTTTTATTTTATAATATTGCAAATATTTATATTATAATTTTCTACTTTAGAAACAAAAATATATATATTTAAAATAAAAATTAAATATATCGCCGAATCCCCGAATCGGCTTTTTTGGAGATGCCGAATCCCCGAATCGCATCGCATCGCTTCCCCGCACCCGCACTCGCTCCCGTGTAACCTAGTGTCGTGGCCTATTCTCCGGTGAAAGCAATGACATAAGCTGCTCGGCCAACACGCTATCGCATGTTTGCCATCACCTCTTTTTGTTCTCTAGCAACTCAGCACTAGTCAATAGCTCATTTCTCTCGCGATTTTGTCATTAAATCTGGTCTCTTTCCTGTTTAATGAATCTTCTCTCTCTTGATTCTTAGAGTTATCTCGTTTATTATTTTGTGTGTATATATAGATATATTATTGTCCGTTTACTGGTTTAAGGGTTTTGTGATTTCCCATGAGTTAGTCAATTTTTGATAGTCTCAAGAAGTTATAAGCAATGAATTATGTTGTCTGATCTTTAGGTTTCACTTTGTGCCTAGATAGGTTTATCTAGTCCGGAATTTTATGTCCATTAAACATTTGATAATGAAATTTTTTGATAAGTATAATAATCACATCTGTTCTTACAAGGAAATTTGTAGTAATTTCTTCTCTTATGATGAAATGTTGTCAGGGTTTGATCCTCTGAAAGATGAGTGTTTTGCTGAGGTTACTCGTGGAAGTTTCACTGAGTTGCTCAGTTTTGGAGATGCAATTGATAAAATCAATAGATCTCTTAAGAAGTTGTTTGTGCTTCTAGATATGTATGAATTACGCAAGAATGTCACCCATAGAGTTGAAGGTCTTTTCAGAGGCAAAGCTTGCTGTGAGATTAGATTATAATGCTTTTCAATTTTCTGAGAACTATTAGTTCTGTTCTGCATATTAGATAGTGGTGAATATGGAACAATATTTTTGAAGACGTTCCAGTAATTTAAAGCAAGAAAAATAAGTTATGGTGGGTATATAAGGTTAAGGAAAACTCAAAGAAGAGCCTTTTTCCAAAGAAAGGTAATAAAATGAAGTTGTATGTAAAAATTGTTTTAATACTCTAGTTTTAACTTGTTTTTTGTCTCATACAGAAACTGTGACAATGGTTATATGAGACATATGACTGGAATGTTGCTTCAAATGTGTTCAGCGTTGGGGTTAGATATTTTCCACATTTTCTTTTTTAAAAAAAAAAAAATTCCTAAATGGTCCTTGAACTATAGGAAAAGAAGCAAATGGTTACAAAAGGATCAGATAAGGGGAAAAAATACTTGTTCGATTAGGCAATAGGTGATGTTAGTCAACATAATCAAGGAAGGGAAAGCTTTCACTCATGATTGGTTATCTTGGGTATAACTCCATAACAAAGTGATTTGTTCAAGTATGTTTTTTATTTGAGTTGTAATAGTGTTTAAATCGTACATGTATGACGGGTTCACAATCACATTCCATCATAACTTTTTTAAAGGGTACAATATGGAGACACACACAAATATTCTACACGACTATATATTCTTGTATACTCAGTATCACTGGTAATTTTATTTTGTTTGTTTTCCTTCTTCAACTGTATGTGGTTTCAACTGATTGAGTGGATATATATGGGTCCCAACTTTAGAGGGACAAGATGTGTTGAATCGAAACGAGAATCTTGGTGGGAAAATAGCGTTTAAAGCTAAAAATACGCAAAGCTTACCTCATTGTACTATTAAAATATTTTTGGATGGAAAGCCTCTTCATGGAGTATTGCTTAAGACTCTTTTTTACAAGTATCTTGAGTCAAAGGTTATATAATAATATTGTGAATATTGATGACAATTTTGAAATTGCAAGGTCACAATGCAGCTTTAGTGATTCTCCTCCAACATGTAGTGTTAATCATGTGAAGCTTCTTATCGATGACACAATTAATTATGTGAGTATCACCCATTTTTTTTTCTTTTTAATCCTTCCAAGTCCATGAAAGAACTAATTTCTATCCTTTTTACAGTTACTACATTCTTGGAATACCCACAGAGGCCAACTCCAGTTGAAGCCCTTCAATATCTTTCTCATCTGAAGCCCATATGTTCTTTTAGAGGATATTTTGTACAATATAGGAGCCTATAATGCAATTTATGTAAAATATAGGGACATATAGTGAAATTGCACCATAGACATATATGCTATTGTTTGTAAATGTAATATTTTTTGTTTGTGACAAAATCAGAATCTGTAATAAATTATAATCTTAGAAGTCAAAATAGTGTAATTAATTTTTTTTATTTTTTTTTATTTTTTTTGTCTTTTTAGTACGTTTTAACAATTATTTTTCACTTTTATCAGATTTTCACAAACAATTTATGGTGTTTTTTTATCAAAAAACACCACCTTTAAAACATGTGCTAAGATTCCATAAACTTGAGAAACTTGGCTAAATTCTCAATAGTTTATATGCCGGTTATAACCGCCACTAAATGACAAGAATTACCACTTATAACCTCTTTTTTTTAATATAAATTGTCTTTTTTTAGATGTTGGGATTTGAAAATGTTGAACAAAAATTTTAAATTAAAAAAAACACCACCTTTAAAACATGTTCTAAGATTCCATAAACTTGAGAAACTTGGCTAAATTATCAATAATTTATATGCCGGTTATAACCGCCACTAAATGACAAAAATTACAACTTATAACCTCTTTTTTTAATGTAAATTGTCTATTTTTAGATGTTGGGATTTGAAAATGTTGAACGAACATTTTAAATTAAATATCTTAAATTAATAAAAATTATATATAATATGTATAATGTAAATTCTAACAAATCACAAGCGTTGTGTGTATAAATTCGTTTGAATGAGATAGTAGAAAATATCAGATAATCGTCCAATAAAGTTAAGGATAATTTATTATATATTTTTGTAATATTTGAATTTTTTATTTATACAATAACGAGTGAGTTTTCAATCTACTATTTAAGATGCCATTTCTGAATGAAAAAATAGATTTGTCTAAATTTATTGTTTACTAAAAGTTTATATGAAATTAAAATAAAAATACAAAATTTGATGATATATTTGAAAAATCGATTCTAAAAGTTAACACAACAAATAAGTTCCAATAAAATCTATAGAGAAATTTTAAAAAAAAATTAACATCCATAACTCATTTGAGAAACACACGCAAGGAGTCACGTTTTGACTGGAGTCTCAAAGCATGTAATGCTGAATTATGAAGATCTAATAATATTAGTATATGAATGTCTCTAAGGGAAGAGGTTCCTTGTTGTAATTGATGAAGTATGAGCTATCGAGATGTGGCATAAAATACGTAGATGTAAACCTGAATCAATGTCTCTAGTAATTCCACTTCTTCAGAGGTTTCGAAAAAAAATAGTTCAATAGGAAGAAGTAGCAAAAACTTTAAGTCGCGCGCATAGTTGGTGTGTAAAATTTTTAGGAAATAAGCATGCTAGATTAACTTGCAATCTATCTACCAGATCATTTTAGATCATGCTTTTTCTAACTGGGGAGAATTTTTAAAAAAGGAGGAATTTTCGTCTTGAAATTGATACAATTTTGGATAGCCGATGAATTCATGAAACACGTGGCATCCAAAAGCTTGGAGAACAAAGAAGAGGATTACGTAGCAGATCTGATCACGAGAAACCTAATAGTACCTATTGAAGAGAAATCACTTGGCTAGCCAAAAATTTGTAATTGGAAGTTGATAGGTGTTTAAAAGTTACTGTTTTGGTCGGTCAGAAAGGTTGAATTTTGCAAATTTAGTCATTCTATTTTGTAAGATTTTTTTTTCTACCGAGGCTCCCACATTTTTCGAGTGCTCCTAGTTTGTAATGTTTTACAGTAGATAAAATGAGAATTGATTTGCCCATAAAAACTAAAAATGAAAGTGAGAGAAATCAGTAGACTGAAAATTTGTATTCTCACTAGTTCGGTAAGTGATTTAATCTCAAGTAAGGATATGAAAGATAATTTTCTACATATTAGATCCTTTCTTAATTAACTCATATATTAACAAAGTCATATTTTGTTCAATCGTCACAACTCTAATTTTCTTAGGGTATTGGATTTTGAATTTTTTTTTGTAGGAGAGTCTTTCATAGAGATTACCGTTGTTGTCCTGCTAAGGTACCTGGCAGGGCAAAGCTCTGTTGATTATAACCCGTTATCCATAAACAATTTCGAGAACCTAAGAACTTTGTATTCAAATAAGAGAAATTTAAAGTTGTAATTACCTGTATATGTCAAAGTTGGGACACTTTCAGATACATTCTTATTCTTCTTTTATTTTGGAGCCCATAGACTTGGAAACTTCTTTTCTATTCCAGATAATCTACAATCCTTTTCCGCACCCACTCTTTCTTATGGAGATGATTTGGAGAAGATATTTAGAAGGCTATCGTGTATTTGGAAACTACTTTGTGTATTTTTAGATTTATGGGGTGATGATACAAAATGGAATCAATTCCCAGTGCTGGTTTTTATTAATCATCTCGTATCACTAAAGGTACACTACACCGGGAAAGAGAAATACCCATGTGAATTCAATTTCTCTTCATGCCTAAAGAAGATTATTTTAATAAGTTTTTGATTTTATGTAATGAAATTTCACAAGTTGCGATGCTAAAGAATCTGGAGATTCTCAAATCGATAGACGATGCATTTGAAGGTGGAAAATGGGAGATGAAAAATTATGTGGTGTTCCCAAAAATAAAGTACTTGAAGTTGAAGTACATGATAGTTGTAGAGTATTGGAAAGCCCCTAATGATAAGTTTCTTAAATAAATTATGTTATTTTATTTTCAGTTGTTTGTTATGCCTGAATGAATATTTGACTAGATTTATACTCTGCCTTGTGAAAAACTGAAAATAGAATTCTTATGGTTCTTAAAGGATACCATTAACTATGTAGTTTACTATGTGTTTGAACAAGGTGGAACTCTAATTCTTTGTTTAATGTATCCTAATTTTTCTTTCTGTGAAGGACCTTCGCTGTGGAGGTGTAATGCCATGATTCTCGAGACTATCTCAATTGACCGTGGACTTTATATGTTGTCAATGAAAGTCAATGCTAAAGTTGCTCGAAAGCTAGAATAAGCTACAGTCTCTTAACCTTTTAATGGTAAATAAAATCCTATGCATAGATAGAAGGTGGGGCAATGGCATAGAATGTGGGGGCAAGGGGTGCTTCTTCTTAATTTGATGTAGTTTTCTAATGTTGTTTATAGATCTTCTATCCATGTCACTATGATCCGTATTCCAATACATTGTTCCTATTAATAATAATCACCTCAATGTCCAGATTTAACATCATTCGGTCTTCTTTATGTTTTATAACCTTGAAAGTGTATCTACACAGCTTCATAGGCTAGAATACATAGGTGAAAATGAATTTGAAGTGTACACACCTATATATACAGAGGGCTTCTTACT
Source organism: Nemophila menziesii (assembly GCA_029959085.1). Classification (NCBI taxonomy): domain Eukaryota; kingdom Viridiplantae; phylum Streptophyta; class Magnoliopsida; order Boraginales; family Hydrophyllaceae; genus Nemophila; species Nemophila menziesii. The sequence goes on along the minus strand of JARWIR010000001.1, from coordinate 139,226,906 downwards.
TGGATGTTCATAAATTAAATGATAAAAAAATTTATTCGCGTCACAGAAAAGAATTACAAGGACATGAAATACCTACTATTCTTGCTAAAGATAATGAACATATACCATCTAACCCATCAAGAAACTATTCCGAAAACCAATTGATAATATAATTATCATTGTGCAAAATAAGCACATGACATGTACAAGGATACCCTTATACATCCGTTAGTCCATATCGATTTAACCAGTCTGAAAAATTTGTTTCGATTTATTTTCTAAAGGGATATACTTTTCGGCTTGCTTCTGAAATTCTTATAAAGAATCTCGTAATTATTGTGGAATAGCTGGTTCTGTAAAATGTTTAGAATAATTCCTCGTTGTGCATGGATGGAACGTTGATGTTTTGCATCCATGTTTCTAACAATTAAGATCTTGTACCCGTGAATGGTTTTCATTCCAGCTATACAGAAAGAATCACCTGTCTTAAATATGAATTACTATCAACAAGACACTTGATCTCCACTACTTTCATCTTCTTTAATCCATGGGCTAACCATTTATTCCCAAATTTTTGAAGTCCCTTAGTTCCTATTACGTATGTTCTAAAGATAATTCCTTTGGCTAAACAAACCGATAAAATGATATGTACGGCTCAACAAGAGGTCAATCTTGCATGTTCTTTTTTATACATTATCGCTAATCGCTATGCTATTATCTTATTCACGTTTTTGAATGATTATTATATCTACTTCTTATTTATAGGCTGGAAAATAGCTTTAAATGCATTTCATTTATCTTAATCGAACTTTAATAGTTTCTCATATGCTTATTTGTTACGTGAATGTTGCTGATGAGTTTGATAGCTTAACTAGACCATCTTTATATTGTGAAGTTTAAAGATGCTTGGTTTTGACAAGGAATCTGATATCTGCAATGTTACTAGATATGATGAAGTAAAACACACGTAAGTACAATAATTGAATTTGACTATTTTAAACTTTTCACTCCCTCTCTCACTTTCTATTTGTTTTGGGACCAGGGGTGAACTTTTAAGGAATACTCAAATAAGAGCATTTTTTCAGAGAAAGTAATAAAATGAAGTTGTATGTAAAACCTATTTTATTACTCTAGCTTTAACTTGTTGTTTGTCTCATATAGAAACTATGACCATGGTTGGCTCAACTCATAAGAGACATATGCCTAGAATGTTTCTTCAAAGGTGTTTAGCGTTGGGGTTAGTTATTTCCACAATTCTTTTTTTTTAAATAAAATTTCCTAAATGGTCTTTGAACCATAGGGAAAGAAGCAAATGGTTACAAAAGGAAGGGGAAAAATACTTGGTTGATTAGGCAGTAGGTGATGTTAGTCCACATAATCAAGGAAGGGAAAGCTTTCACTAATGATTGGTTATCTTGGGCATAAGTCCATAACAAAGTGATTTGTTTAAACATGTTTTTTATTTTGAGTTGTAATGGTGTTTAAATCATACATGTATGACGGGTTCACAATCACATTCCAGGATAAACTTTTTAAAAGGGTACGATATAGAGATACACACAAATATTCTACACGACTGTATGTTCTTGTATACTTAGTATCACTAGTAATTTTATTTTGTTTGTTTTCCTTCTTCAGTTGTATATGGTTTCAACTGATTGAGTGGATAAATGTGGGTCCCAATCATAGAGGGACAAGATGTGTATCTGAATCGAAACGAGAATCTTGGTCCAAAAATAGCGTTTAAAGCTAAAATTAAGCAAAGTCTAACTCATTGTACTATTGAAACTGTTGTGGATGGAAATCCTCTTCATGAAGTATTGTTTATTACTTAGTACGACTTCTTTTATCCATGGTTGTGAGTCAAACGCTATATAATAATATTGTGAATTCTGATGGCAATCTTGAAACTATAAGGTCACAATGTCGCTTTAGTGCATCTCCTCCAACATACAGTGTTCATGTGAAGCATCTTATGGACGACGCACTTTTTTTTGTCAACAAGAAACACTAAAAAAACTACCTATAACTATTACATATCGACCATACAATTAATCATTTAAGTACCACCCAATTTTTCCTTCTCTTTAGTCCTTCCAAGTCCATGGAAAAACTAATTTCCATCCTTCCTTGTTATAGTCATATGTTATTGGAATACTCACAGAGGCCAACTTCAAATAAAGCCTTTCAATATCTTTCTCATTTAAATCCCATATGTTCTTCCCAAGGTTATTTTGCACAATATATAAGCCTATAATGCAATGTCCTTAAAATATAGGAAACTATAATAAAATTGCACATAAATATATCTGCTATTGTTTGTAAATGTAACATTTTTTATTTATGACAAAATCAAAACTTGTAATAAATTGTTGACGATGTAATAAATTATAAGCTCAAAAGTCAGAATAGTGTAATTGATTTCTTTTAATTTTTTATTTTTTGCCTTTTAGTGATGCTTAACAATTATTTTTCAATTTTATTAGATTTCCACGTTATGTGGTGTTCTATCAAAACATCCAGAAACAGTTTGTAATGTTTTTCTAAACAAAAATATGTGCAACTACTATTATGAAATTCTGTGGTGTTGTACTAAGTGCCATGATAAATTTTGTGAAGGTAACCATTACTAAAAGGCAACAAAAATGACTTCTTATTTTTTTTCTTTTGTAGCGTCTTTCTTAGATCTTTAGATTTGAAAAATTTGACCAAAATTTTAAATTAATAAAAATTATGTATAACTTAAAAACTAACAAATCACAAGTTTTGTGTAAATAAATTATTTGAGTAAGATGTATAAAATATTAGAAAAAATAAATAAATGGTGAGTGAAAAGGAAAGTCATGTCCATTAAAGTTATATGGTTTATTTTTATAATATTTGAATTATTTTTATTTATACAATAATGAGAGAGTTTTTAATCTATCATTTAAAATAACACTCTTAAATGAAAAAATAGATTTGTTTAAATTTATTTTTACTAAATGTTTCTATAAAATTATATAAAAAATCAAAATATTATGATAAATTTTAAAAAATCAACACAATAAATAAGTTGTCAAATAACATCTATAACAATTTTTAAAAATAAATACATCTACATTTCATTGAGAAACACACTTAACTCATTAAAAGCAACAATCCATTAATAGTTAGATCTTTTGGGAAAGAAAAAAACTATTGGACTTCTATGTTAACCAGTTGGGGGTTAGCTTAACTAGTCAGAGTCTTGATTATCCTTCTAAGCGGTACAGGTTTAAACCGTGTCAATAACACCGAGTCCAAAAGTCGTTCTCCCATGTAACAAAAAAACTGTTGGGAAACTATTTTTGGGTTGTGGAATTGTTTAGTTTGTCGTACGGATCCCGGTAAAGAATCACGTTTCGACCGGAAACTCTTAGCATATAATGCCGAATTATGAAGATCTAATAATATTTGTGTAAAATGTTTCTAAGTAAAGAGGTTCCTTGTTGTAATTAACGATGTATAGGCTACCGAGATATGGCATAAAATACGTAAATGTTTCCCAGATTCTCGCAATTGAAGCAGAATTGTTTTAACTAGTGTGCTAATGGAATTCACACCTCAATATATAGGAATATAGTTGGTGTAGAAGGTTCAAAGGAAATGCGCATACTAGAGTTAGCTTGCATCTATGTACCTGTTCATTTAAAATCACATGTTGTTTACGTGGGTGTATTTTTTTTTTTAAAAGGAAATTTTAGTCTCGATATTGATACAATTTTGGATAGTCGAGGGATACATGAAACATGTGGCATCCCAAAGATTGGAGAACAAAGAAGAGGATTACTTAGCGGATTTGATCAAGAAAAAACCTAATAGTACCTATTAAAAGAGAAATCACTTGGTTGGCTAAAAATTTGTAATTGGAAGTTGATATGTGCTTAAAAGATACTTTTTTAGTCATAGAAGAAGAATTTTCAATTTAGTCATTCTATATTGTAAGATTTCTTTTTGTCTTTTGAGGCTCCCACATCGTTTTGGAGTGCTTCCTAGTGTGTAATGTTTTGCAGCAGATAAAATCAGAATTTTGCCAGTAAAAGATAAAAAAAATAAAAGTGAGAGAAATCAGATGGCAGACCAAAAAATTGTGTTCTCACTAGTTTGGTAAGTGACTTAATCTCATATATCAACAAAGTCATATGTTATTCATTTGTCACAAATTTAAGTTTCTTAGGTAGTGAATTTTGAAATTGTTATTGTAGGAGAGAGAGACTTTCATAGAGATTATCGTTCTTGTCCTCCTAAGTTACCTGGCAGTGCAAAGCTCTGTTAATATTAATCCATCAACCATAAACAATCTCGAAATTAAACCTAGGAACTTTTATATTCAAACACGAGAAATTTAAAGTTGGAAGCACATGTATATGAGATATGTCAAATTTGCGACACTTTCTTATATATTCTTATTCTTTTTTTAATTTGGAGCCCCATAGACTTGAGAACTTCTCTTCTATTCATGACAATCTACAATCCTTTTCCGCATCCACGAATATCCAAAAACTACTTTGTGTACTTTTTAGATTCATGGGGTGATGATAGAAAATGCAATCGATTCCCAGTACTGGATTTTCTCAATCAGCTTGTCTCACTGAAGGTACATTACAACGGGAAAGAGAAATACATTATTATGATAAGTTTCTAAATTCCATGTAATATAATTACACAAATTGCGATGCGAAAGAATCTAGAGATTCTCCAATGATAGACGATGCATTTGAAGGTGGAAAATGGGAGATGGGAAATCACGAGGTGCTCTCAATACTAAAGTACTTGAAGTTGAAGTACATGATAGTTGTGGAGTATTGGAAGACCCCTCATAATCAGTTTCTTAAAAATATATTATGTTATCTAAATTCAGTTTTCTGTTATGCCTGTATTGATATTCAATCAGACTGAACATAGAATTCCTATTATTTGCAAACAAATCCCATTAACTATGTACTTTACTATGTGTTTTAACAAGGTGGAATTTCTAATTCTTTGTCTTTGTTTAATCTATCCTATTTTTTCTTTTTGTGAAGGCCCTTCATCATTGAGGTGTGATGCCAAAATTCTCGAGACTATCCCAATTGACCGTGGACTTTATATGTTATTAATGGAAGTCACTAAAGTTGCTCGATAACTCGAGTAAGCTACAATCTCTTACCCTTTAATGGTTAGTAAAATCATATGAATTGATAAAATGTGGGGCCAGGGGTGCTTCTTGTTTGAGGCTGTTTTCTAATGTTGTTTATAGATCCGCTAACCATGTCACTAAGATCCAGATTCCAATACACTGATCCTATTTAAAATTATCTCCTCAATGTCAAGGTTTGACATTATTTGATCTTCTTTGTCTCATAACCTTGAAAATGTATCTCCACAGCTTCATAGGCTAGAATACATAGGTGAGAATGAATATCAAATGTACACACCTAAATATACAAATGCCTTCTTACATGGACGTTCACAAATTAAATGATAAAATTTATTTATTCGCGTAAAGGGTGAGCATGGTTTAGTTCGTTTCTTGACCAAAAGCAGAACCGAACCAGATGATTCGGTTTTTTAAAATTTCAAAACCAAACTGAATAGTTTATTTTCGATTCGCTTACTTGGTTTTTGGTTTGTAATTGGGATTCGTTACTAGGTTTCTTAAATTAATCATGATATATGGGCTAAATTACAAGTGAAATTAATTCTTATAGAAAAGCCACACTTACCTACAAGTACATTAGTTTTAACTACCCTCCAGGATTAAAGAGAATAAAAGATAAAAGATTAGAAAGATTATTAACTATATTATTTTTTATATTCGGTCTAATTTCAAGAATTTTGATAATGAATGGTTTGTTGTTCCAGAATATTACATTATTAAGTTAAATACAATTAACCAAATACCTCCCTTTATAAAGCACTAAAACCTATCCTTGATTAGTGCATCTAATTTACCACTTGATCTGATTGGAATGTGAATACCTAGTCAAAAATTCAAAAAGCTATGTGAAAACTAAATTCGAAAGAAATTTTCCAACTATCAAGATTTGATGGGCTATGTGATTGAGATCAAATTATGTTTTTGAAATTGATTATTTGGTTCGCTTTTCCGGTTCGGATTTTGCGTACTATACCAAAATGAATCGGAATTTTTTTGGATTTTGAAAAATAAAAAACTGAACTAATCATTTTTTTGGTTTTTGGTAATTTTGGTTCGATTATTCAAGGTTTTTTTATTCGGTTTAGTTTTCTGATTTTAACATACTTAGCCCTAATTTGCGTCACATAAATCAATTTTAAGAACATGAAATACTTACTATTCTTGCTCAAGATAATGAAAATATATCATCTAACCCATCAACCTCAAGCAACTATTCTCGAAAGCTAATCTATACTATAATTATCATCGTGCAAAATAAGCGTATGACATGTACGAGGATACCTTTCCAGATTTTCCATATCGGTTTAACCATTTCTTAATAACATTCACGGGAGCAATAATTTGCGTCGGAAAAATGTGTTTCAATTTTTTAAGGGGGTATACTCTTGGGTTTGCTTCTGAAATTTTTAAAAAGAATCTCGTAGTTTTTGTGGAAGAGTGGGTTCAGTAACATGTTTAAAATTGATAAATTCCTCGTTGTGCATAGATTGAGCATTGATGTTTTGCATCCATGTTTCTAATAAGATCTTTTTCCAGCACTGATTGGTTTACGTTCCAGCTTTACGAAAACAAGACATAGCTTAAATGTGAATTATTATATGCAAGATATTTGATCTCCAATTCTTTCACCTTCTTTAATTCATGGGCTAACGATTTCTTCTCCAGTAGCACTATTACTACAAAATTTGTTGCATTCAACTATCACTAAAACTAGAGATTTCATTTAACATCATGTTGATTTTAGCGGTGTTTGGCTAAATGCTACAATAGATTATGTGGCGATAATAATCACCACTTAAAGGCAAAAAGACTAACACTGTCTATAACCTTTTTATTTTGTAATATATCGTCTTTTTTAGGTTTTGAGATTTAAAAATCTTGAACAAAATTTTAGATTAAATCTTTAAAATTATTAAAAACGATGTATAATGTAAATTCTAATAAATTACAAATTTTGTGTGAATAATTTTCGTTCAAATGAGATGTAATAAATATTAGAGAAAGTAATTAAGTCGGGGTGCGATAAAGAGTTGTCCATTAAAATTAAGGATACATTTATTATATATTTTTGTAATATTTGAGTTCTTTTTATTACACGATAATAATAGTTTTCAATCTACTATTTAAAATGACATGCTTGAATGAAAAAATTGATTCGTCAAAATTTATTGATTACTAAAATTTTACATGAAATTAATATAAAATTATAAATTCCTTGATATATTTGAAAAATTAACACAACAAATGAGTTGTCCAATATAATCCATATCAATTTTGAAAAAGAAATATATCTTTTATTGAGAAACATACACAACTCATTTAAACACACAATCCATTAATAATTAGATCTTTTTGGGAAAGAAAAGAACTGTTCGGTTGGGTTGTGGAATTGTTTGGTTTGTCGTACCCATCCTGGCAATTAATCACGTTTTGACCAGAAAATCTTAGCATATAGTCACAAATTATGAAGGTGTAATAATATGTGTGTACAAATGTCTCTAAGGGAAGAAAAAAATATGTAATTGACGATGTATGGGCTATCAAGATATGGTATAAAATATGTAGATGTTTCCCATATTCACTCAACGGAAGCAGAATTGTATTACCTAGTGTGCTAGTGGAATTCACACCTCAATATAAGAGTATAGTTTGTCTAGAAGGTTCACAGGAAATTCGCATACTATAGTTAACTTGCATCTATGTACACGTTCATATAAAATTACATGTTGTTTACGTGGGTGTATTTTTAAAGAAGAGGAAATTTTTGTCTCGAAATTTGATATAATTTTCGATAGCTGAGGGATTCATGAGATGTGAGGTATCCCAAAGCTTGGAGAACAAAGAAGAGGATTACGTAGCAGATTTGATCATGAGAAACCTATAATACCTATAAAAGAGAAATCACTTGGCTGGCCAAAAATTTGTTTTTGGAAGTTGACGGGTATTTAAAAACTCTTTTAGTCATTTGCAATTTAGTTATTCTATTTTGAAAGATTTCTTTTTCTTTTGAGGGTCCTACGTCTTTGGAGTGTGATGTCTCCCTATTTTTTCTAATTATATGCCCTTAGGAGACATCATTTTAGGTGAATATTTAACTTATTAGATAGACTTTTGTGCTTCTTTTGTCATATTACACTTTCTCCCCTTGGAGTTAGACTATTTGCATTTTTAGAGCTTTTGTGCGTTAATTGGTTTGTTTTAGTGCAAATTTAGTAGGTTCATGAATTCTATAGAGAACCAATACAAGGAGGAGAAGTGAGAATTAAAGTCTTAGATCAAGGGGAGGAGCTAAAGGCAAGAAAAGAATTTCCGAAGAATTGACTAGAGGAGTTGCAGATCTGGAAGGCTGTTACTAATTGCTGTTTTTGGGCTACTTAGGAGCGGATTCAGTCTTGGGACGTGTAACATGAAATGATGACCCTTTGAGTTAGGAAGATTGTGCAATTAGAATGATCCCATTTGGAGTAGATATGAAAACGTTACAGCCGTTTTACTAAGGGTTGTACACCAGTTACAGGAATTAAAGAAGAAGATGGGCTTGGGCTTTTAATAATTTGACCTAATGCTTTTAACCTACGCCATCCGTTTTTACTAGTATAAATATACCCTTTAGCCTCCTTTTTACACACAACTCAATTTACACAAGTCAGAAACGCCAGAGAGAAAGTCAGAAGCAAGAGGAGAGAAGAAACTGAAGTTGGAGAAGCAATTCTTCCATCAACAGTCAATTCAACCTTTTAATTAGGTTCTATCTTTTATTTTTGTAATCAAACATGAGTTTATTTTATTTTATTTCCTTAGTTATTAATTTCGTTATGAACTAATTTCATTTGTGCTTGAGAATCACAACTATAGGTTGAGCCCTAATTTATTTAATTAGTGTTTTCTAATTTGGGATTGAAAGATTTATTTTGAATTGGGTAATATAGTATTTTCTATAATCTTGAATTTATTTACTGTATTTGAAGTCATGACAAAAATAGGAATTACTAATTAAGCTATTCATCATAGTTGCGTAATGATCACCTTGACGGGGGTTTAGTTACATAACTAGGTAATAGATGTAAGGTATAAATTATTGATCCTGGTGGACTTAATTAATCTTATAGCCAATTGGGTAAAACACTTGAACATTCAAAGGTGGCTTATAATTGTCCTGACGGGGTTTGTAATACCCTAGGATAGCTCCTAAGTCCACCCTGACGGGGGTCGAGAGAAACTCGAATCCCGACTAGTACCAAATCCTGATTCAACCCTTAACCGAAAGAATTAATTAAATAGATTTAGGTGAGACCCTTGCGAGACTCAAGTTCTACTTCTCATTCTTGCGTCTACTCATTTTACTTGTCTTGCGTCTCAGTTATTTGCATTAGTTAATTTAGTATTTTAAATTATTTGCACTTTAGTCTTTAAACAAAAACCCAAAAAATATTTATATCTTTACTTTTCGCATCATATAACAATTATCCACACTTACTGCGTAACATTTTTTGTCATATCCAATCCGTCTCTGAGATCGAAATCCCGTTACCGGATACTACTTGGACGACCCGTACACTTGCGGTACGTGTCTTTCCTATTTAGGGGTGTTATTTTATAAAACACCAGGAGACACCAAGTTTTTGGCGTCGCTGCCGGGGACGGTAGCTTGTGACCACGGTGTTATCCGTAAGTGTTTTAGTGTTATTTTTTCGGTTTTACGCTTTTCTTTGTGTTGTCTCTTCTCAGGTTTTACAGATAGTGCATGTACTCAAACCGCGAGAGGTTTTTCAGTGATAAAAACAAAGACAAGGAAGCAAGAGAAAAATCAAAGCAAGAAAGAGATTTGGAGGATTTGAACATTCATAATGGCCAAGAACCTGGAGTTCGGTTGGATGAAAACGGTAACCCAATAATCCCACTAGTTATACCCGATCCACCGGAAGGAGTTCAGAACGCTCAATTCCAAATCCCTCCGGGAGGTCAAATACCTCTCAACAATAACGGTGTGGAAATTCAAGATGATGGTCCGCGATTCGTCCAACCTAACGAGTATAGACCTTTTCGTTTACCACCGATAGGACTTTGTCCTCCCGCAATTCAAGGAATCCGATTCAGACCAGATGCCGGTATGATTAACTTGTTTATAAATATTGGACAGTATAGTGGTGCAGCTCGTGAAGATCCTATTAGAGCTATGTATAAGTTTATGCAAATCTGTGATGCATATGTCACTCCTGGAGTAACCCAAGAACAAACGTACTTTCATATGTTTCCGTTTTTCCACACTGAGAGGCGAGTGAATGGTATGATCAGCAACAACACGATGAGATCTTCACTTGGGATCAACTTCAGACATCATTTTTTGACAGGTATTATCCTCAAAGTGTTAGACTTAGTGGGCAATTAGATGTTGCTAGTTTCTATCAAGAACAAGGAGAGACTGTAGGAGTTGCTTGGACTCGTTTTCAATATTTTCTAAAAAAATGCCCATTACATGGGTATTCACTTGAATTACAGCTTCGGATATTTTATCGAAGTTTAGATGAAGCTTCGAAAGAGAAAGTAGATACTATGTGTCAAGGTGGCCTCATGATGGTCACAACTAATCAAGCTTTAGCTATTGATGTCTCCTCATTTGTGATAGATTTATGTTAAGATGAGACATCATTTTTAGTGATTTAGAAGTCTTTCTAATCGTTTCTTGAGAAATAGTACACTTTCCTATTTTGAGTCTTGATTTAGTAAAATAAAATTTTTAGAGCATATTGAGTTTAATTATTTATTTAGTGTGAAGCTTCAAAGATAATTATGGAGATTAATTAGAGTCCAAGTCAAAGACTAAGAGATATGGAAAGAAATAAGCATGGTTATTGGAGATAAGGAAAGAAAAGCTAAAAACATGGAAAAGGAAAAGCGGCCTTAATCCTAAATTTCTGCACCTACGACCACAAATCCGCTTATATCTCAAAATTGGTGTGGAATTTGGAGAAACGGTCAAGAGCGAAGTCGAAGATCTTTCCGAGACGATGAAAATTTGAGCTCTTGATTCTTCAATTTAATGTGTTTGGTGAGAATTGGTTGCTTGAATCTCTTTTGTAATGGTGTGGAGAGAAGATTTGATGTGTTTTTCTTGATGACTGGGTAGTGTTTTGATGATTGGGAGAAGTTTATTTGAGCTTTAATGGAGTTGGGAGAGGTTTGGAGAAGAAAGAGAGGCTTGAGGTTTAATAAATTCGGAATTATACCCAATATCCTCCTTTTATAAGCTTCAACCCGTAACTTTCTCTCTCCAGCGGCGACCTGCGGTGCACCGGAAGTTTTGGTGCGGTATACCGCAGCTTCTGCTGTTCCAAAATTTTTATCCTCGTCAAAAAACACGCGCCTCATACCCGTGGCACGTGTTTTGGGTCATGCGGTATACCGGACCTGATGGTCCAAATTTTTTTCTCCTCGGCACAAAACCCGAGGTACCAACACGTGGTACGGGTTTTTCTCCTGCGCGGTGTACCGGAGTGGTAGTCCGGTGTACTGGACCGCTGATCAGAATTCTCTGAAAAACTTCGTTTTCTCCTCCCGAACTCGATTTCTCCAATACCTAATCATCAAAAACACTAATACCTTTCTCAAATATGAAATATCAACAAAAACAAAACAACTAAACTAAACATAAACTAAAAACGTAAAAGACATAAAACTTAAAAAAATTGCGGGTTGTCTCCCGTACATCACTTTTATTTAACGTCTTTCAAAGTTAGACGCGTTACCTCTTTCAAGATTTGCGAATATAGCCTCCCCAACAACGAGTTAGGCTATGAACGTCAACTAATCTGCGCTTGATCCCCTTCTTGGGTCGAATTTCTATCACCTTGGGGGAAACAATCTTAGTGACAATAAATGGTCCCATCCACGAGTCTTTGAAACTTCGTGGCCTATTCTCGCGTTTGTGAGCTTTCCATAGAACTTCATGGCCAACCCCAAACTCAATGTTTGGCTCAGTATCCACAGGCTTTAAGTGGATCTTCTCAGGAGGGACTTTGTGATGTGAAAGGTTGTGGATGACAGGAACGGTGGGATCTGACTTCCTCGGTTTCTTACCCAAGACATAGAAGGTCTCGGATACATTCTTTGCATGAAGGGTAATGGTCCCTTCTTGGAAGTTGATGACACTTTGACTTGTGGCCATGAAGGGCCGTCCAAGTATGACTGGAACCTGCTTATCTGCATCAAACTCAAGTATAACAAAGTCAGCAGGGATGGCGATACTACCTGCACGGACTAAGACGTCCTCCACTGTTCCCCATGTCCTGGTAACTGAGTTGTCAGCGAACTGCAACTTCACTGGAGTTTTCTCTGATTTCTGAAGTCCAAGTCTCTCGAACACGGACTTAGGCATAAGATTCACACCAGAACCCACATCGTACATAGCTTTCACCTTGAGCATACCATTAATTTGAATAGGAAGGTTAAAACTTCCCGGATCTTTAAGCTTTGTTGGTAGCTCTCGTTCACTTCTTCTTGAGACTCTCAGATTCTCTCTTGGGATCTCTACACTCGCTTCTTTCTCAGGAATAACTTGCGTAAAAACTTGTTGCGGTGTAAGTCCTTTCTTTGCAATCTCAAGCATTTGGGCGTTGATATTTTCAGGTGTATACACCTCTACAAATGTCTTGAGTTCAGTGTCATCCTTAGGATTTGTATCAGGAATAGATGGTGACACTGTTTGAATAATAGGCGGCGGTTCCACCTTCTCTTCTTCTTTCTCTTCTTGCACAGCAGGTGCAACTTCAACTTCCTCCTTGGAGGCTTCTTTCTCTTTCTCTTTAGCCAGCTCAGCTTGATAATCCATAACCGATCGAATCTCCTCTTGTATGTCTTTCAGAAGCTGTATAAATTCGGATTTTTCTGAATCGTCCTCCACATCAACCTCAGAAAATAAATAGAGTAACGATTGTTACCAACCAATTCACGCCACGTCATTGGGTGACATTTGGGTGGTATGATTTTGGGTGGTATATATAATTACTCTTTTAATTTAGCCGGGCTATCTTTTGGCGTTCTCTTGACTAGAGTGCCCAGTAATCGGAACCCACATGGACTATTTTGTCCGATAACAATTTCATAGACATGGTCTAATGATTTAATATAGAGTAATGATATATGTCACCCCTTTTCATGTCACCCTTTTATCACCCTTCTATATATATGTTCTGATTTCCTTCAATAGAAGATAGAGAAAAATTAAATAGGATAGAGAAATCAATTCATTGGTTCATGTAGGCATACACGTAGGAGGTGATAAAAGGGTGATACAAAAAGGGTGACAAATATCATTACTCTTTAATATATTGTTTCTCAAAAAGAATTTTTTTCTCTTTTGTTACTTATTATAAAAGATGTCAGCACAGAAGAATTCGTGGGCAAAAAATGAACATTAAATTATATAAAACAAACAATCATCTTTATGACGATCATATGTATCACTATTAAACCTTAGGTGGGCTGGGAACACAATTGCTAACCAAAAGCGTTAGGTGAGCTTGGTTTAAGGGGTGCACACAGTTATAACTTAGCCCTCTTAGAGAAACTTGGTTGGAAGCTATTGCAAGACGAGAATGTAGCGTGGATAGAAATTTTTAAGAATAAATACTTTAAGGAAGGACTACTAAATCAAGAAAATAAAGGGAACTATTCAAACATATACAAAGCTATTCTTGCCGGAGCAAATATACTTCGAGATGGCGTTAAAGAATCGCAAAGCGTATCAGGTAGAAAATAATTTTGCAGATGGAAGCTTCAAATGGGATCTGCTTTGGAGGATTAAATGTTCCCAAAAGGTTAGGCTGCTGCTTTGGAGGATCGCTAGAATCCGCATTGCAACCACAAAGAATCTGTACAGACGTGGCCTTATTGATTCGATGAATTGCAAGGTCTATGGAGATGAGGATGAAGACTTACTTCATGTGCTGCTGAGTTGTACAAATGCATCAAGTGTTTTGCGTCTTTTTCGATCTGGACAATGAGATAAACTAAGAAACAAATATCACAGAAAGCTTGGTTGATAACTTCGAACCTGCTGCATTATCATATGAACTAAAGGACACTTGTGACAACATGAAGCGCCTACAATTGTTGAACAAGTAACGGCAGCAGGAGGTATTATTACAAAGTGAGAATAATAATGTGAATTATGAAATGGGCGATGGGCACGGCTCCTTAGTTGGGGTAAAGAGCTGGTTAACGGGCCATTTAAATGCCAATGAGCGAATTGCTGGAGTGGAGTGGGCCCTTGTATTTGCCGTTGATATGGACAAGGCGGAATGCGGTGGTGTTTAAGGAATATAATAGCGTGCCACGAAATAAAGTAACCAAAAAATAAATATTACAACTTGCTAATAACTTTGTACTAGCGTGGGGAAAGACTTGATGGGGCATTATCAAGTCGGCAAAAAGCGTGATGGTCAAATAGGTAAATCCAAAACTCGGGATAAATTAAACGTGGTTGGTAGCCTACGATGTGAGTAGAGGCATAACCGGTATTGGTGGAATTTTGAGAGATAAAAATGGTATGTTCAGGGCCGGTCCTGACCTTTTGGGGGCCTAAGGCGAACTTTAGAAAGGGACCCTTAAAAAAATTATAACTTACATAAATAAAATAAAATAATTTAATATCACTTATATGCAAAATTCAGAAAAATTATTAATAAATTAACAATCTAATTACAACTTACTTTTTTAATTAATTAGATATAAATAAAATATATTATAAACTATAAAATTATAACTATTCATTTAATAATTTTTTAATTATAAACCTAATTTTTTTAGAAAAGATAAAATAATTAAATAAATATAATATATTCTAACAAAAAAAAAACAGCATATATAAAATTTATAAAAGAATAAATAATCATAATGAATTAAAAAATAAATTAAAAAAAAAAAGAATAGATACCTTTGATTATAAAGTAGGGCACGCAAGTTTTTTGTTCCAATCCGCCGCACACGGAACTATTCTGTATTAGTCTTCACTTCTGTTTTTTTTTTTTCCCAAAGCCTTCTGTCTTTTTTTTTTTTTCAAAGCCTTCTGTCTTCAAATCTTTATTATAGTATAGTAGTATAAGATTTTTTTTTTCTTTTATCGAACGAATATGAAGTACTGATATATATACAATTCTTGACCAAGGGCCCGTTTGGAAGTGCTTATTTTACGGTAAAAAAGCGCTTTTGTAATAAAATTCAAAATTTAAAAAAATTATTAAAAATAATTTTGAAATCTAAAATTATTGAAAGTGCTTTTTTCAAGAAGCACATATTTGGTGCTTCTCAAAAAAGTGCTTTTCAAGATAAAAAAAACTCTTAAAATACTAAAAGCACTTTTAAGTGCTTCTCCAAAAAAGCACTTCCAAACGGGCACCAAGTCAAGAAGTTATTTTTATTTTTTATTCTTTTTGAATTGGGCTAATATATTAAGTTGGGTCTCTTTAATTTTTTTACCTATAATATTTTATACATAAATATAAATCTGGGGCCCTAAAATTTTCATTAATTGGGGGGGCCAAGGCCATGGCCTCCTTGGCCTACCCTCAAAACCGGCTCTGGGTATGTTCATAGCTGGGTTTGTAGGCTCGTGTTTAGTGGACTCATCCTTTACTTCAGAACTTCTTACCCTTCATTATGGTTTACGTTGGGCAGTTAGGAATGGATACAAAGAACTCTATATGAGACAGACTCGGAGCTCCATGCGCTAGGGAAGGGCGGTGGCAGTTCAAGTAGTCGGCTTTCTCATATAGGACACATGTGCAGGAATATATTGTAAGATTACCTTAGATTTGAGGTAAATCATGTCTCGCATAATCTTTGAGTCATAAAGTGACTATGTTATGAAAATAATTTCTTCAGTTAAGCAAATGGAGAAAACACCAAGAGGTCGATCTCTCATGCTCTTTTGTATACATTATCATTATGCTATAATCTTATTTAATGTTTTGGTAAATGAGTTTTATATCTTCTTCTTATTTATAGGCTGGGAAATACCTTTAAATGCATTTAACTTATCTTAATCGAGCTTTAATAGTTTCTCATATGCTTATTTGTAACATCAGTGCTGCAGATGAGTTTAATAGCTAAACTAAACTAGACCGTCCTTATATTTTGAAGTTTAAAGTTGCTTGGTTTCTACAAGAAATCTCATATTTGCAATGTTACTAGGTATGATGAAGCAGGTTACATGTAAGTAACAAATTAGTAATTGAATTTAACTATCTTAACCTTTCTACACCCCTTCTCACTTTCTATTTAATTTGTTTCGGTGATTATGGGTGAGTTTTTAAGGAAAACTCAAAGAAGAGCAATTTTTCTAGAAAACGTAATAAAATGAAGTTGTATGTGAAAATTGTTTTATTACTCTAATTTTAACTTATTGTTTGTCTCATATAGAAACTGTGACAATGGTTGACTCAACTCATATGAGATATATGCCTAGAATGTTGTTTCAAAGGTACAAAGGCCAACTTCAGTTAAAGCCTTTCAATATCTTTCTCATTTAAAGCCCATATGTTCTTTTCAAGGATAGTTTTGCATAATATAAGGATCTATAATGCAATTTTTGTGAACTATAGGGATATAGTAAAATTGAAATCTATAGTAAATTTGTACCATAAACATATTTGTTATTGTTTGTAAATGTAACATTTTTTATTTATGACAAAATCAGAATCTATTATAAATTATAATTGTAGAAGTCAAAATAGTGTTATTAATTTTTTTTATTCTTTTTTGTGAACTTTTACAATTATGTTTCAATTTTATCAAACTTCCATAAATAATAATTATTGGTGTTTTTTATAGAAAAACACCACATTTAAAACCTGAGCGAATGACAAAGTGGTTTGCCTATGTACCTAGTTTACATTTTCTTTATGTAACTTTTCTTAGATTTTAAGATTTGAAAATTTTAAATAAAATTTTAAATTAAATCTCTTAAATTAATAAAAAATGTGTATAATAGATATAATGTGTATTCTAACAAATCACAAGCTTTGTGTGAATAATTTCGTTTGAATGAGATAGTAAAAAATATTTGATGATGTCCGTTAAAGTTAAAGATAATATATTATGTATTTTTGTAATATTTGAATTCTTTTAATTTATACAAAAAGGAGTTAGTTTTCAATCTATTATTTAAAGTGCCATGCTTGAATGAATAAATAGATTTGTCTAAATTTACTGTTTATTAAAATTTTACATGAAATAAAAATAAAAATACAAAATTTCATGATATATTTGAAAAATTCAAAAAATCAACACAACAAAATGAGTTCTACAATAAAATCTATAGAAATTTTTCTCAAGCAAGGATACGAAAGATAGTTTTTCTCCATATTAGATCCTTCCCTAATCAACTCATATATTAACAAAATCATATTTTATTCAATTATCACAACTTTAAGTTATTAGGGTATTGGTTTTTAGAACTGCTATTGTAGGAGAGTCTTTGATAGAGATTATCGTTCTTATCCTGCTACGATACCTGGCATTGCAAAGCTCAGTTGATTATGATCCATCATCCATAAACAATTCCGAGAACCTCGGAATTTTTGTATTCAAATAGGATAAATTTAAAGTTGTAAGTACATGTATGGGATATGTTGAAGTAGACTTGAGAACTTCTCTTCTATTCAAGATAATTTACAATTCTTGCTTATATGGAGATGATATGGAGAAGATATTGAGACGGCTACCAAATATTCGGAAACTACTTTGTATAATTTTTTGATTCATGTGGTGATGATACAAGATGCAACTCGTTCTTAGTGTTGATTTTTCCTATCAACTCGTATCACTAAACGTACATTACAACGGGAAAGAGAAATACCCATGTGAATTCAATTTTCCTTCAAGTCTAAGAAGCTTATTTTGATAAGTTTCTGAATGTCATGTATGAAATTTCACAAATTGCAATGCTAAAGAATCTGGAGAATCTCAAATGGATAGACGATGCATTTGAAGCTGGAAAAGTGGAGATGGTAAATCACGTGGTGTTCCCAAAAACTAAAATACTTGAAGTTGAAGTACATGATAGTTGTGGAGTATTTGTAGACCCCTCATGATCAGTTTCTTAAATAAATTATGGCATCTATTTTCAGTTTTCTATTATGCATGTATTAATATTTGATTAGATTCGTACTCTTCTATGTGAAAAACTCGAAATGAACATAAAAAAGAATTAAAATTAATACCTTGCAATACATGATTTAAACACAATTGATTAATTATAAATTCCAACAAGTTTCCCTCTAAAATATTAAACATCGAAATGAAAATGCTAAAAGATGTAAACCTGGATTAATGTCTCCGGTAATTCAACTTCTTCAGATGATTCAGAAAAAAATGGGTCAATGGGAAGAAGTAGCGAAAAATTTAGGGTCCCGCATAGTTGGTATGGAAGGTTTCCAGGAAATAAGCATACGAGAGAGTTAAATTGCATCTATCAACGAGATCATTTAAGATCATGCTTTTTCTAAGTTGGTAGAATAGAGGAAATTTTAGTCTCGAAATTGATACAATTATGGATAGCCGAGGGATTCATGAAACATGTGGCATCCCAAAGCTTGGATAACAAAAAAGAGGATTACGTAGAGGATCTGAGAAACAATAATACCTATTAAAGAGAAATTACTTTGCTGCCCAAAAATTTGTAATTGGAAGTAGATAAGTGTATAAAAGTTACTTTTACGTCATAGAAGTAGAATTTTGCAATTTAGTCCTTCTATTTTGTAAGATTTCTTATTTCTTTTGAGGCTCCGACATCTTTGAAGTGCTGCTAGTTTGTAATGTTTCGTAGCAAATAAAATGAGAATTGATTTGCCGATAAAAAAATAAAAAAAGTTAGAGTAATCATTTTGCAGACCAAAAAATTTGTGTTCTAACGAGTTTGGTAAGTGACTTTCCTAATCATCATCCATAAACAATTACATTACAAGTTATGTTATAAATGCGGACTATTATATTAAGTAGTAATAACACAATCAAAGGTAAATTTCACTACAACTGCTTGTGCAAAAAAGGTGGTTTTATTAAGTGGTGTATGCCAACATTAGCCATATAGGATTGTAATGGATCTCCTGTAGTCATGGACGAAGTGTTGAAAATTGGAAAACTCGATTGCAGGTATGAAAATGATTATTGTGTAAATTGTGGTAAAATATGTAAGCTATAAATCATCCAGAGTAATCACAATCATGAAAGAAGCCGTGTTCATTATTATTGTACTTGTATGCATTTGAAAGTGGATAATGGGAGATGGAAAATCATGTGGTGTTCCCAGAACTAGAGTACTTGAAGTTGAAGTACATGATAGTTGTGGAGTATTGGAAGGCCCCTCATGATCCGTTTCTTAAATAAATTATGTTATTTGATTTCAGTTTTTTGTTTTTTTTTTTTTTTTTTTTTTTGTTTACATGGATGATCCGGGCTAGCTTGCGCGCACCCGACTAATCCCATGGAGATATACATGTCTCTCCATATATATTTTCATGGTAAATCAGAAGTAGGTTACCCATGTTCAGAGAGAGGTTCGAGCCTGTATTAATATTAAATTAAATTTGTACTCTTCCATGTGAAAACCAGAAAATAGAATTCCTATGATTTGCAAAGAATCCTTATTACATGTTTGTAAACTTGAGAATGGTAAAGTATTGACAACAATGACATTACATGTTTGTAAGTCTCATTTGAAATCTAAAAAGGAGTTGATTCATTACAGGAATGGAAAAAGACAGATAATTAAAGTTGCTGCAGAAGTAGTACCTGTACCAGTTATTTTCCATATTATAGTTGTGCATATTATGTTCCCGTTAAATTACTTATTTTTGTATACTGGTTGTTTTATTCTGACAAAATCAAACATGCAAAGTATTATATAGAGATTAGGTAGCTTTTGTTTTGTTCTCCGTAATATAGATTTCAAATTGTATTATAGATCCGCTAACCATTCCATATTCCAATACACTGTTCCTATTTAAAATTTTCTCCTCAATGATAAGAACTTTTCTTTCTGTTTCATAACTTGAAAGTGTATCTCCATAGCTTCAAAGACTAGAAGTCTAGAATACATAGGTGAGAATGAATACAAAGTGTACACACCTAAATATACAGATTCTTTCTTACTTGGACGTTCACAAACTAAAAGATAAAATTTGTTAATTCGCATCACAGAAAAACGAGGGCTTGGAAAGAGGGGACTTTAAGAATTGAAAAAAAATGGTTAGCCCATGGTTTTAAGATTTTTGCGGATAGTAATTTACATTTAAGCCGGAATGAAAACCGATCACTGGTACAAAATCTTACTAGAAATATGGATGCAACACATCAATGCTATTTACACAGTCAAATCCTCCTTGTGTTCAAGCTGGGATGTACACAATGCAAATCTAGTTTTCCAAGCCATAAAACTTTTGTCTTTCCATCACATTCACTGTATAAAACATACGCAGCCGCTTCAACACATACTTTAACAAAATAATTATAAGAACGTGAAATACTTTCTATTCTTGCGAAAGATAATGAACATATACCATCTAACGTAACCCATCGATCAGCTATTCGCGAAATCCAATCCATAATATGATTATATCATCGTGCAAAATAAGCATATGACATGTACGAGGATACCCTTCCAGATTCGTTAGTCCGTATCGATTTAACCGTTTTTTGATAACAATAATTTGTGTCACGAAAACCTGTTTCGGTTTTTGCAAAAGGGATACTTTTCATCTTGATCTGAAATTCATAAAAAGAATCTCGTGATTCTTGTGGAAGAGCTGGTTCCATAACATATTTAGAATCGATGAATTCCCACGTTGTCCATGGATGGAGAGTTGATATTCTTGTACCAGTGATTGGTTTTCTTTCAAACTTTAAGGAAACGAGAAACCTGATTTAAATATGAATTACTGTCTGCAAGATACTTGATCTCCGAGTCTTTCACCTGCTTTAATCCATGGGCTAACCATTTTTCCCGATCATTCAAGTCCCTTAGTTCCAAGCCTCGTTTTTCTGTGATGCGAATACACTAATTTCATCTTATAATTTCTGTGATTTAATGTATCTTTCGCAAAAAGCATTTTATATCTTTTTTATTACTTATTATAAAAGATGCTAAAGCAAAACGACATAGAAGATTTTCTGGTTAAGAATTGAACATTAAATTATAGAAAGCAAACAATAATCTTTATGACGCTCATCTGCATCACTTTTTAACCTTGAAGTAGCCTACTATTATTTAAGATAGACAAAATAATCAGTTCCACTTACTTCTATAAACATCACTAATACTTTTTATTTTATTTTTTGGACTGACAAACATCACTAATACAAACATCTCAAAGAAAGAATATTAGAGTTATTTCTTCCTTTTTAATAGGCCGTCTTGTAACCAAATCAGCCTTTCTCAACTTCTTTTGTCCATGCTCTACTTTACAAACTGATTCAATTATTGCCTGACACCTCGTGTCTATCAGCTTTTTAACCCCTGATGGAAATTTTACCTCACAATATATTCATTTCATTAATATAAGCAAAAGAAATAATTAATTTTATATCTGAATAAATAATTAACACACTTTGACGGTTTTGAACTAGGCTCAGTCAGAATCTTTGCACAAGTTCCAGCTACTCGGACAAGCTTCCCGCCTTGCCCAGGTCGGATCTCGATGTTGTGGATAAATGTCCCAATTCTCATCATTTCAAATTAGTAATTGAATTTAACTATCTTTACCTTATTACTCCCTCTTTCACTTTCTATTTGTTTCGGTAATTAGGGGTGAGCTTTTAAGGAAAACTCAAAGAAGAGCATTTTTCCCGAAGAAGGTAATAAAATAAAGTTGTATGTAAAAAGTGTTTTATTACTCTAGTTTTAACTTATTGTTTGTCTCATATAGAACCTGTGAGTGGTTGACTCAACTAATATGAGACATATGCCTGAAATGTTTGAGTATGTGGTTTATTTTGAATTGTAATAGTGTTTAAATCTTACAGGTTTGATGGGTTTACGAGCACGTTCCAGGATAAACTTTTTTAAAGGGAACGATATGGATATGGAGACACACACAAATATTCTACACGACTGTATGTTCTTGTATACTCGTAAACACTGGTAATTTTATTTTGTTTTTTCCTTCTTCAATTGTATGTAGTTCCTACTCATTGTGTGGCTATTTTTTTCTTCTCATCTCATATCAACTCCATACCATAAAGTTTATGAAGTAAGGACTCAAAAAAAAAAAAACATTGCAACAACTAGTCAATTTGTACATTCGGTTCTTTGAAGAATCAGTTAAAGATGAAGTGTCAAGTACAGAATGTTGATACTCTTTACAAAGTACCTGTTAATGGTTATTTACCACCACCATGTAAGAACAATCTTGTTTTAGTGTACATTGAGAAATATTCTAAATGTGGTCCCAATTGTAAGGGGATAAGATGTGTATCTTGTTGGACTCGTTTATTGTCCACAAACATTTGATGAGATGTGCAGCATGAGTTGATAATTTTGGTGTATAAGTTATAAGACTTAATTTAGTATCCCACATTGGTGGATACAAAGGGATTATACCACTTAAATTATTGGTGTTCTATTTACCTATCAAACAACTAACACTCACACATGAGAAAAAATACTCCACGAGCATGTGTAGTAGTGCTCAAATCTTGCGGAACTCGTAAAATAGTTAAAACTGATATGTCTAAACTTGAACCTTTAATCTTGATGTAGACATACACGTAAGAGGTGATACAAAAAGGGTGACAAATATCATTACTCTTTAATCTTTTCCTCCCGTAAAATAATTAAAACTTATTTTCGCACTTGAAATTTCATGCTTTAACTACGACTATGAAAACCTTACCTGATATATCTAAACTTGAACCTTTAAATGGGTCTAATTTTAAACGCTGGTCCCAAAAACAACTTATATTTTTTGAACAATTGGAGGTCGACTTTGTACGACTTGACGACCCTCCTGTTTCAACTGATAACGCCGATGCTACTATATCCGCTAAGATTTTAAAATACAATAAGGCAAATAAACTAACCCGGGATCATCTCTTAAACCACATGTCAAAGCCCCTGTTCGATTTACTTGTAAATGAAAAATCTTCGAAAACTATTTGGATACGTTTACACACTAGGTATGGAGGTGACTATTCTGGTAAGAAAAAATATTTGGTCGGAAACTGGCTCAAATTCTCAATCACCGATCAATAACCGATCATCGAACAAGTTCACATTTACGAGAACTTTGTGCTGAAATTATACCCAAGGAAAAAATGTGTGAGATCTTACAAGCCAATGTATTAGTTGAGAAATACCCACCATCCTGGAATGACTACCTCAACCGCCTCAAGTACAAGAAAAAAGACATGACGATCCAAGAGCTTATCGCCACATGAGGACCGAAGAGGCAAATCGCCTCAAAGACAAATCTGAATCTCTACCTATTATTCTTTGAAAGAAAACTTGGTCGAGACTTCCGGTCATGGTAACAAAGACGGTTTCCAGGGTAAAGGAAAATATCATGAGCATAATAAGAACAACAAATCGAAGGGAAAATTTAACAAATCCTGTAACTCCAAACCAACTAGTCATATTCAAAAAACTAAGGCAACTTTCTATTCTTGTGGAAAGGAAGGACACAAGGCGTACCAATGCAAGAACAAGTTCAACCCTAATAACCCACCTCGTGCCAACTTGACTGAAACTGAAGAGATAATTGTCGCGGTAATGGAAAAATAATTTGGTATAAAACAAGGCCGAATGAATTATGGATACTAGAGCATCAAGACATTTCTGCGCCAACAAAGAGTTATTCCACGGGTTTGAGGATGTATCTGATGGGGATGCGCATACATGGGAAACTCTACAACTGCGGCTGTCCTTGGCAAGGGAAAGGTGTGTCTTAAACTTACCTCTGGCAAGAGCTTAGCCCTTAACGATGTTTGTATGTCCCCACGCTATGTAGAAATTTAGTTTTGGGTCTCTTCTAAACAAAGGTGGACAAAAACTTGTTTTTAAGGAGGGGGAAATAATTATCTCTAGGAATGGTGAATTTGTAGAAAAGTGTTACCTTAGTGGAGGACTATTTGTACTTATTGTTGTTTCTGCTTTTAATTAAAATGCATCTAGTTCTGCTTATATTGTTGAATCTCTTGATATGTAGCACGCGAGATTAGGACACTTAAATGTTTCCTCTATTAAAAGACTTAAAAGTCATGGAATAATACCTGGAAACTATAACGATGATTTATTTAAGTGTCAAATATGTGTAGAGGCTAAACATGCTAAGAAGCCTTTTAAAACCATGACCACTAGAGAAACTCAACTCTTAGAACTAGTGCATTCAGATTTGGATGACTTTAAAACTACCGCTAGTAGAGGGGGAAAATAATATTTTATGACCTTTGTAGATGACTACTCTAGGTTCCCCAGAGTATACCTTCTATGGCCTAAGGATGAAGCATAATCCACCTTTTTAAAATATAAGGTTGAGGCTGAAAACCAACTAGATAGAAAGATTAAAAGGTTTAGGTCCGATACGGGCAGCGAATATAGTTCAAACACACTTAAAGAATTTTGTGAACGTAACAAAATTATTCATGAACTTACTCCCCCTTATAAACCCCAACAAAATTACATAGTTGAAAGGAAAAATAGATCCCTTAAAGAAATGATGAATGCCATGTTAAGAAGTTCAGGCTTACCATCCACCATGTGGAGGAAAGCTATCTTATCTGTTTGTTATGTATTAAACTGAGTACCCCATAAACATATAAATAAGACCCCTTACAAGCTGTGGATAGGATATTCACCTAACATAATTTTTTGAAGAGTGTCGGGGGGTTTTGGCCAAGGTAGCATTACCCGACTTCAAGAGACTCAACATTGACCCAAAACCGTGGACTATATATTTATAGGATATGCTAAAAATAGTGCGGCTTATATATTTATGTCCTTAGTTGATAACACTATTATTGAATTTAGAGACGCCGAATTCTTTGAGCATACATTTCCCTTGAAAAGGAATATTGTTCCATAATGCCTCCTCATCTACCAGTAATGACTCACCAATCAATACTGAAAAACGTGTTAGTGATAATCTGTCAACTTCTCTACCCTCCTCAAGTTCAAGAACAAACCTTGATAACGAAATTATGAGAAGTAAAATACGTAGAACAAAGTCTAGTCTTAGACCAGACTTTATCACTACTTTCTTGATTGAGGATTTTCACATAGATATGCTATATGAAGAACTAGACTCTTGTTTCCTTCTTCAGGAAGATCCTAAGACTTTACCAAGGCTATAAAATCAATAGATTCCACCTTCTGGAAAGAGGCGGTAAACAGTGAGATAGAATCAATTAGATCAAACCAAACATGAGACTTAACTGACTTACCAAAGGGATGTAAGCCAATTAGTAGAAAATGGATCTTTAAAAGAAACGTAAGACATAATGGTTCCATAGGGAAATTTAAGGCTAGACTTGTAATTCGAGGCTTTACTCAAAATAAAGGCTTTGACTACTTTGACACCTATTCCCCAGTGACAAAAATAACACCATAAGAACTCTAATATCCTTACCTTTCATTTATAAACTCACTATACATCAAATGGATGTTAAGACCATATTTTTGAATGGAAGCTTAGAAGAAGAGATATATATGGTATAACCTGAAGGGTGTGTAGCATCTGGCCAAGAGAGCAAAGTATGCGAGCTTAAGAAATACTTATATGGTTTGAAACAAGCACCCAAACAATGGTACGAAAAATTAGATAGTACTATAGTTAACGATGGCTTTATAGTCAACACTTAGGACTCATGTGCTTACATGAAGATGTTCAAATCTGAATGTGTGTTCATCTGTCTATACGTAGATGACATGCTTATCTTTGGCACTAACCTTAAAGTCATTAATGTGACTAAGGACTTCTTATCATCTAAATTCGATATAGAGGACATGGCAGAAGCTTATGTATATTAGGAGTTAGGATCTTAAGAAATGAAAGTGGTATATCCCTTAGTCAATCTCATTATGTAGAAAAGTTGTTGAGGAGATTCAACTCTGTGAAATCATACCCACTACAACCCCTTATGACTATAGTATTCATTTGACTAAGAACAAGGGAAGTGCAATATCTCAAAATGAATATGCTAAGATAATAGGAAGTGTGATGTTCTTAATGAACTACACTCAACCTGATATCGCCTATATGCCGTAAGTAGACTTAGTCGTTATACCCATAACACTAGTAGTGAACATTGGACTTCCCTTCGAAGACTACTAAAATATATAACATGTACTATAGACATTGGCATACACTATAGCAGGTTCTCTGCTATATTGGAAGGCTATTATGATGCGAATTGGATATTTAATAATGATGAAGTGAGCTCCACTAGTGGTTATGTGTTTTCCTTAGTTGGAGGAGCTATATCCTGGAAGTCCTCAAAACAAACTTGTAGAGCATGATCAACCAAGGATCCGAGTTTATAGCGCTAGTGTTGGCAGGACAAGAAGCTGAATGGTTGAGGAGTCTCCTAGCAGATATTCCATTATGGGAAGATAAAGTTGTTCTGGTTTCCCTTCATTGTGACTCGCAAGAGGCTGTCAGCATTTCTCACAACAACACCTAAAATGGAAAACAGAGATATTTTCGCATCAGACATAATTTAGTAAAACAGTTACGGAAGAATGGTGTGATAGCATTGGCCTTCGTTAAATCTAAGAAAAATCTGGCTGATCCATTCACTAAAGGTTTAACCAAAAGAGTAGTTCTGGAAATATCGAAAGGGATGGGGCTTAATCCCATTCATGGGGGACATATGATATACTACATACCCATCCCTATGGCATACAACAACAAATGAGGTTGAGTTTTGACTCATAATGATTCATAGCCCTTTTTGGTGGTCCTATTGAGACCGACTTAATTAATTCACCGATGATTAATTCAAGGTTGAGTTTAACTCATAATGATGTGCATAGCCTTATGTGGTGGTCCTATTGAGACAGACTCGATGAACTCACCGACATGTGATGAGGTTGAGCTTTAGGGCTCTTACTTGAGGGGTAGTATATGAGGTATAAACAATTTTGAAATCACCTATTTGAGTGTGAAGGCGTGGGTCGCTTTCTATAAAAGGCTGGAGTAGTCTTTTTAGAGCACTCATGAGAACCAAAGTATCTGCATGGCCTAAAAGGCGTTTGTGATAAAATCGCGGAATATGTATAAATCTAGTGGGTTTGAGTATGTGTGTTGGGGGTCTCAACTAAAGTATGTCAAGTTCAAGAGTACGTTCACTTGACTGCACTTGGTTGTTGCCTCAGTTCACTACGTGTCAACTCAATATATATATATATATATATATATATATATGTGTGTGTGTGTGTGTGTGTGTGTGTATATATATATGTGTGTGTGTGTGTGTGTGTATATATATATATATGTGTGTGTGTGTGTGTGTGTGTATGTGTGTGTGTGTATATATCGTGTAGACAATGTGTGGGGGCATTGTTGGACTCATTTATTGTCCACACACATTTGATGAGCTGTGCAGTATGAGTTAATAACTTTGGTGTATAAGTTATAAGTCACTTAAGTGACTTAATTTAGTATCCCACATAGGTGGGTACAAAAGTGATTATACCGTTTAAATGATTGCTGGTCTATTTACCTACCAAAGAACTAACACCCTACCAAAGAACTTAATTTAGTATCCCACATCGGTGGGCGCATCCCCACGCGCGCACCACCACCACCCACGTAGCCTGAGCCCGGGTTGTTGGTCCTAGGTCTTGGGAAATAAAAAAAAAATATTTAGTTTTATTACCAGCTTTTATTTATATGTTTTCTGATAAAGACTTAGTCCGGTTTGACCATTTCCTCCATATTTGTAACATCTTTTAACCTATGTTTATAACAATGCTATTGGTTGAAATTATTCCTGATTTTTTGCCATGATCAACAACTTTGACTAAAGTGTAACAACTAGTTTATTGGCTAGTTTTTTCGTCTATATATAGAGCTTTGTGCAGTTTGCTATACTCACAACTTCACAGCTTTACAAAATCATTTTAAAAATATTAATCTTCTTCTTACCTTCTTCTTGAGCAAAACTTATTCAGGTTCCTTACCTTCACTTGTGAGTGCACACGAGCGTGGGTAGTAGTGTTCAAACCGTAGGGAACATTATGAAAATCTGTATAGCATCTCGGCTGTCTCGAAATTCGTTCTTAAGGCATTGGCTTCTCCATGCCAATACATTTCGCTTATCATCTTCTACAAATCTGGTTCGTTATTTATTTCGTTTTAATACTCGCTTTTTTATCTTTTCCTTTTGTAAACTAGTTACAGCTTATTTTTGCACTTCAAATTTTAAATTCCTAGTACAATATTGTTTTCTTGCGCTAACATTTCTGAATCAAACCGAGAATCTTGGTGGGAAAATTACGCAAAGTTTACCTCATTTTACTATTGAAATTGTTCAAGATGGAAAAACTCTTAATAGGGTATTGTTTTCTACTCAGTAAGACTTCCTTTATCAATTATCGGAGTCAAAGGTTATATAATAATATTGTGAATTCTAATGGCAATTTTGAAACTGCAAGGTCACAATGCAGCTTTAATGCTTACCTTCAACTGTTGGTTAACAGGCAGTGTTAATCACGTGAAAGATCTTATGGATGGTGAAATTAATCATGTGAGTACCACCCAATTTATTTTCCTTTTAGTTCTTCCAAATTCATGAAAGAATTTCCGCCCTTCCTTTATACAGTCACTATGCTCTTCGAATACACACAGAGGCCAACTTTAGTTGAAGCCCTTCAATATCTTTCTCATTTGAAGCCCATATGTTCTTCCAGAGGTTATTTTTCACAATATAGGGACCTATAATGCAATTTTTGCAATATATAGAGACCAATAGTGAGATTGCACCATGGGTATACCTGCTCTTGTTTGGAAATGTAACATTTTACCTGTGTGACGAAATTGAAAC
Organism: Nemophila menziesii; assembly: GCA_029959085.1. Taxonomy (NCBI): domain Eukaryota; kingdom Viridiplantae; phylum Streptophyta; class Magnoliopsida; order Boraginales; family Hydrophyllaceae; genus Nemophila; species Nemophila menziesii. The sequence continues at coordinate 139,197,730 of JARWIR010000001.1, read as the reverse complement.
CTGTAAAAAATTGGCGGTGATCTAATAAATTATAATCTCGGAAGTGAATAATAGTGTAGTTAATTTCTTTTAAATTTTTATTTATTTATTTATTTATTTATTTACATTTTGGTGGTATTTAACAATTATTTATTAATTTTGTTAGATTTCCACATTAGGTAGTGTTCTATTATAGAACCGCGACAAATAATGTGTGACGTTTTTTATTAAAAAAACATCATCTTTATAATATGTTTGATGTATTGATTAACTGCCACCAAAATTACAGAGGCTGCTAAAATTATGGTGTAATTAGTGATCAACTTTGGTTAAGTGGCACAATAGTTTTTGTGGTGATAATAACCGCCACTAAAGGATAAAAAAACTTTCACCTATAACCACTGCTACACGTCGCCTTTCTAGCGATGAACTCTTTAGAGAGGACCCGTGGGTCCTCGCTAAAGACCCTATCTATAGCGATAACTATCTTTTGCGAAGACTAAGTTGTCGCCTATAAGTTGCGGCTAATTTACGCGAGCGAAAATAATGAAAAAAAGAAAGTAGTCATTGCGAGTTCTCACTAAAGGGTTCTATCTCTAGCGAGAACTATTTTGCCGTATTAAATAAAGTCACTCGGCAGTTGGCCATTAATGAGAAAAAACGTCCAAAAACTCCAAAAAAAACCCCAAAATTCTCCCATTTTCCCCCGTAATCCTCAAAAAAAGCCGGATCAATCAATAACGAAACTTCTCCGATTCGTCTAGCTCTTTTTGGTGCCATTTTCATGCAATTTCTTTCATCACTTTCTCAACAAAAAAGGTATTTTCTAATTTTTTTTCCTTTTATTTGTTTAAATTGTATAATTGCGTTTATATATTGTATTACATAAGTGCAAGTAGTATTGTTTAGTATTGTATGTGTGATATATTGTTTATTTTTTGTTAATTAATAATTATATTAGAATTTTGTGTTATAATTTTGATTTGGTTATTGAGTTATAATAATTTTAGGTGATGTTTTATTAATAGAAAATTTATGTATGGATCTTTGTAAACAATTTAGATGTTTTTAGAGGCACCTTTATTATTGAGTATGATTGTTTGGGATTATAACGACAATTTAATAAACTTAAGTGGCATGTTTATAATTTTAAAAAAATTTAGTGGCCTTATTATAATTTTGAAAAAATTTAGGGGTAAAAGTATTTTTTTTAAACTTTAGGTGCCTTAGTATATTTTTCATAAATTTTAGGGGTTAAAGTGAAATTTAAATAAACTTTAGTATTTAAATTAAACAATTTGAAATAATAATTAGTGTTTTAATTTACGTTAGAGAATGGACAAGAGTTCGGTTAGATCAAAGAATAAGGTTACGAGGGAATATATAAAGGGTATATTACAGTTTCTTAAGTTTGCGAGCAAAAAATTAGATCACGCCGGTAAGATATATTTTCCGTGTAATCATTGTTATAATAATCAAAAGTTTACACTAGCCGATGTTCAAGCGAATCTATTTCAGTGGGGTATTTGGTCATCGTATGATGTTTGGACGAAACACGGGAAAGAAGTAGTAATTCCCGTGGATCAACCAAACGAAGATAATGTAATGTGTAATGTAAATCATGATTAGGGACCCACGTTTGAAACTGGTGGGAACACCGATGACACCGATATGCGTGACGAGAATGTTAATGGAAGTGGTTGTGGATATCGCGACGCGTTGTTCAAGGATATGGAGATAGATTTGTACCCCAGTTGTACTAAGATGAGTTCTTTGGATTTCATAGCAAAGCCCATGCATGTGGAAGTGAAGAACAAGTGGACGAACACATCGTTTACCGAACTTCTTCAGTTGTTGGGTCGTGTTTTGCCTAAACCTCATAACTTACAAGATTCGTATGCGGATTGCAATAGAAAGTTGAAAAGTTTGGCCATGGGATACACCACGATCGAAGTGTATTTGAATGATTGTGCGTTGTATTATAAAGAAAATGAGGATCTTGAGAATTGTCCAGTTTGTGGAGAATCAAGGTGGGACCCGAAGAAAGGGAAGAAAGTGTCGCATAAGAAGCTGCGTTATTTTCCGATTGCGCCTAGGTTACAGAGAATGTATGCTTCGAGGCACACCGCGAAAGATATGATTTGGCACCATACCGGAAAGAGTACCGACGAAGACGTGTTGCGTCATCCCGTTGATGGTCATAGCTGGAAAACATTTGACGAGAGGAATCCCGAGTTTGCTAGTGAACCACGTAACGTACGTCTTGGTTTGGGGATCGATGGATTTTGTCCTTTCTCCATTCAAAACAACTCATACTGCATGTGGCCGGTTATATTGACGATCTACAACTTGCCGCCTTGGTTATGCATGAAAGAATCCACGTTTATGCTTACACTATTGATACCAGGTCCTTGTTCACCTGGAAAGGATATGGATGTATTTCTCCGTCCAGCTATAGAGGTACTTGAAGAAACTAAAAGTATATATTCAGAATTCGGCCAGGCTAGAGGGTTCAATCGTCGTGGGATACGTTGTAGAGGAAACTTTGACGCTTATATCTCGATACATTTGTGAGGAAAGTACAAAGTTCAACGACCCAGACAGATACGGTGAGACGATTACTGAAAGCAAGGAAATATCAGTGTTTGGATATATACCATTCGCAGAGAAGGACCACATCGATTGGTACATCCTTCATAATTGCGACAAGATCCAGCACTATAGATGTAAGTATTTTAACTGAAATCATATTTACCGTTTATTTAAATATTGTATTATCGATTATTAACACTATGTTTTGTTTTTAGGGAACACAAGTCCTCACTTCCGGTCCTTGATAGAGAGGCAAAACATCGAGAGCATTTTCGTTGATGGTACAGGATAAAGGTATACAAGTCAACAAAATAAGTTGACTTTATTCCAACTAATAACTAACCCTGTGTGCAGGTGTATGAAATGGAACAAGTAGGTAATCCACTTGCTACGAAAGAGTTGCTCTCGTTGTCTAACATGTCGAATAACGTCGTCTATCAATATGATTCTTGCATTGTGAACGGGGTCAAATGGATAACGCGTAAAAAGGGTGAAAAGAGAGTTACTCAAGATTATGGAGTTTGTACAATCACATGTTGGTTTCTTTTGTTTTTTTATAGTTGGGTGTTTGTATATAAACTAGTTATTTTGTAATTTCATAGGTGAAGATCCTTTTTATGGTGAGTTGGTCAACATTGTCGAGGTTGAATTCAGTGGTGGTTGTTCAGTTGTGTTGTTTAAGTGTAAGTGGTGTACCACAAATGAAAAAACAAAATTGCAAAAAACCGAACACGGAGCAACAATTATCAACACAAGTTCTTTTTGGTGGACTGAAGAACCCTAAATCTTAGCTACTCAAGCAAAAAAGGTCTTTTACACTGATCAAATTAACACATGGAAGGTGAAAAAGGTGTGGAAAGTAGTTTGGGAAGTGAACGACTGTCACAGATGGAGTCCTAAACTATTTGGTGCATAACCGAAATAAAAGTTTTGGAATCGCAGAGTCAAAGCGGCTATTTATCGTGTACACCCTCCTTGACGCAACAAGAACAGGTTGACGCAGTCAGAGAGGCGGCGCGATTAGGGTTCGAAGGTGGGACCCACTAATGGATCCTGGGGGTTGTCCACCCACTTCCGGAGAAGAGAAAGACTGCTAATGACTGGGATTCGGTCAATTAGACGATGCTGAGGAACTACGAGTGACTGATGAGATCGCTAGACGAGTTCCTTGTCTCCATAGGCAAGGACCCCATGCCAGACGACCTGTCTCGATCCTCGGCCTCCACAACTAGTACACGACCCACGAAGGAGGCGGTAGACACCAGGATGAGTCGGGCCATCATATTTCTTAATAAACGCAGAGAATAACATAGACATGAGACAATACTTGTCCCTCCATTCGGTAATCCTTCTACTGCTCCCGCTGGTACCTCTAGATCCCGAACCACTCCCTCCGGCGCACCACTCTAGCTTAGGGACCAGGAAGAAGATGAAGATGAAAAAGATTTGTCTAATCCTTAGTTTGTGTTGTTTGACTTTATGTTGACTTTTTACGATATTTGACCATTTGTTGACTTTGACTTTGACTTTTTTGTATGTTTGACTTTGTAATTATCTGTTCTTGTTTATTTTATAATTCAGTTTTCGGTTTTATGATTTCATCTCGTTTCTTTTATACAATTAAATAAATAAAAGAAAAAACAAAAAAACAATATTTATAAATAAAAGAAAAAAACAATTAAATAAAAAAACAAATAAATAAATAAAATAAAATAGAAAACAGTTGAATAAATAAATAAAATAAAAAACAATTAATTAAATAAATAAATAAAATAAACAATTAAATAAATAACATTAAAAAAATAATTATCTTTAGCGAGGACATTTTATTCGCTAAAAATATAGTCAAAGGTTCTCGCTAAAGAGTTGACCAGCAAAGACGAGGACTAAGTTGTCGCAGTTGACCCTGTCTAATTTCGCGAGGACTCTTCCGTCGCAAAAGACCTTATCTTTAGCGAGGACCCGGAGTCGTCGCAATGATAAGGTGCCTCACGTGAAGATACCAGATGACGTTGTCGTTACTGTCTCTCGCGACGAAACTTTAGCGAAAAATCTTTAGCGAAGAATCTTTGGGAGTACCCATCCTCGCTAAAAGAAAAACCAGCGTTCAGTAAGAATTTTTGCTGTGTTTAGTGAGAGTGTGAATCCTCACTAAAGATAGGAAGAATAGTAATGAACATGTTTTACTTTGTAGTGTATCATCTTTCTTAAATCTTGAGATTTGAAAATCTTAAATGAAATTTTTAATTAAATCTCTCAAATTAATAAAAATTATGTATAATGTAAATTCTAACAAATTACAATTTTTTTGGGAATAATATCCTTTGAATGAGATAAAAAAATATATTAGAGAAACTAATTAAGTGGTGACTGCAAAGTTGAGTTGATGTCATTAAAGTTAAGGATAATATATTATATATTTCTATAATATTTCAATCTACTATTTAAAATTACACGTTTGAATGCAAAAAAAAAAAAAATTTATCCAGATTTACTGTTTACTAAAACTTTACATAAAAATAATATAATAAATACAAAATTTCATGATATACTTGAAAAATCGACTCCAATAATCAACCCAACAAGTAAGTTGTCCAATAATATCCATAGCAATTTAGAAAAAGAAATTCATCCATATGAGAAACTTACACAATTCACACAATCCATTAACAGTTACATCTTTTGGAGAAAAAAACTGTTGGGCAACTATTTTTGGGTTGTAAAATTATCTGGTTTGCCGTACCCATTCTGGTAAGGAATCACGTTTTGACCGGAGAATCTTAGCATATAATGCAGTATTTATATAGAGATTATGTACCTTTCTTTTGGTCTCCTTAATATAAATTTCAAATTGTTTAAAGATCGGCTAACCATGTCACTAAGTTCCATATTCCAATACACTGTCCCTATTTATAATTATCACCTCAATGTCAAGTTTAACATCATTTGATCTTTTTATTTATTCATACCTTGAAAGTGTATCTCCACAGCTTCATAGGCTAGAATACATAGGTGAGAACTAATACAACTTATTACCACACTCAGATCACTAATAACTTCAAAAATGTACACACCTAAATATAAAAGACCTTAATTACTTGGACGTTCACAAATTAAAAGATAAAATTTGTTAATTTGCATCACAAAAAACGAGGCTTGGAAAGAGGGGACTTTAAGAATCCGAATATAATGGTTATCCCATGGATTAAAAGATTTTGCGAATAGAAATTCACATTTAAGCCAGGTGACTCGTTTCTGTAAAGCCGGAATGAAAACCGATCACGGGTAAAAAATCTTACTAAGAATATGGCTGCAGCACATTAATGCTTTTTACACCGTCAAATCCTCCTTTGTGTTCAAGTTGGGATGTATACAACTTGCAAATCCAGTTTTCCAATTCGGAGACTTTTTCCGTTCCATCACATTAACTGTATAAAACATATGCAGACGTTTGAACACATCCCATAACAAAACAATTACAAGGACGTAAAATACTTACTATTCTTGCTAAAGATAATGAACATTACTATATAACCAAGTGAGTCCTGTAAACCAATCGATAATATGATTATCATCATGTAAAATAAGCTTATGACATGTATGAGAATACTCTTCCAGATTCGTTAGTCCGTATCGATTTAACAGTTTTTTGATAACATTCACCGGAGCATTAATTTGTGTCACGAGAACTTGTTTCGATTTTTGCGAAAGGGATATACTTTTCAGCTTGCTTCTGAAATTCTCAAGTTGTATGTCGTAGTTCTTGTGGAAGAGCCGGTTCCATAACATATTTAGAATCGATAAATTCCTCGTTGTCCATGGATGGAGAATTGATGTTTTGCATCCATGTAACTAGTAAGATCTTGTACCAGTGACGGGTTTTCATTCCAACTTTACAGAAACTAGAAACCTGACTTAAATGTGAATTACTATCCGCACGGTACTTGATCTCCGATTCTTTCACCTTCTTTAATACATGGGCTAACCATTTTTCCCGATTCTTCAAGTCCCTTCGTTCCAAGTCTCGTTTTTCTGTGATGCGAATACACTAATTTCATCTTATAAATTTTGTGATTTAATATATCTTTCTCAAAAAGAATTTTTATCTTTTTTATTACTTATTATAAAAGATGCTAAGCAAAATGACATAGAAGATTTTCTGGTTAAGAAATGAACATTAAATTATAGAAAGCAAACAATAATCTTTATGACGCTCATCTGCATCACTTTTTAACCTTGAAGCAGCCTACTATTATTTAAAATAGACAACATAATCAGTTCCACTTATTAATGCACATACTCCATGTTTTAAACTTAAAAAGTAACTAACTTGTTAATCTAGTGACATGTATTTTGTTACACTAATCAATGGCTTTGATATGAATATTGGACCATTCAATATTGGATGGAAGTCTTACCCTGTACAATAAAATCTATAGAAATTTTTCTCAAGCAAAGATATGAAAGATAGTTTTTCTCCATATTAGATCCTTCCCTAATCAACTCATATATTAACAAAATCATATTTTATTCAATTATCACAACTTTAAGTTGTTAGGGTATTGGTTTTTGGAACTGCTATTGTAGGAGAGTCTTTGATAGAGATTATCGTTCTTATCCTGCTACGATACCTGGCATTGCAAAGCTCAGTTGATTATAATCCATCATCCATAAACAATTTCGAGAACCTCGGAACTTTTATATTCAAATAAAAGAAGTTTAAAGTTGTAAGTACATGTATATGGGATATGTTGAAGTTGAGACACTTTCATATATATGCTTATTCTTCTTTTAATTTGGAGCCCCATAGACTTGAGAACTTCTCTTCTATTCAAGATAATTTACAATTCTTGCTTATGGAGATGATATGGAGAAGATATTGAGACGGCTACCGAGTATTCGGAAACTACTTTGTGTATTTTCAGATTCATGGGGCGATGATACAAAATGCAACCGGTTCTTAGTGTTGAGTTTTCATATCAACTCGTATCACTAAAGGTACATTCCAACGGGAAAGAAAAATACCCATGTGAATTCAATTTCCCTTCAAGTCTAAGAAGCTTATTTTGATAAGTTTCTGAATGTCATGTAATGAAATTTCACAAATTGCAATGTTAGAGAATCTGGAGATTCTCAAATTGATAGATGATGCATTTGAAGCTGGAAAAGTGGAGATGGCAAATCATGTGATGTTCCCAAAACTAAAATACTTGAAGTTGAAGTACATGATAGTTGTGGAGTATTTGAAGACCCCTCATGATCAGTTTCTTAGATAAATTGTGTCATCTATTTTCAATTTTCTATTATGCCTGTATTAATATTTGATTAAATTTGTACTCTTCCATGTGAAAAACTCCTATGATTTGCAAAGAATCCCATTAACTATGTAGGTTACTATGTGTTTTAACAAGGTGGGATTTCTAATTCTTTGTCTTTTTTTAATCTATCGTATTTTTTCTTTCTGTCAAGGCCCTTCGCCGTGGAGGTGTGATGCCAAGATTCTCTAGACTCCAGGCGCTGCTATATTAAATAGTCCATCCTCATTAATATCTTCAAGACCCGGACTGGTGCTAGCTACTTCTATCGGCCCAATAACAGGCCCTGTTCTGCGCACCAATTCCTTCTCACTGACCTGATTCTGCAGCTCAAATAAGGCGGGCCACATCTTCCAAAGTTCGACATATCTGCTGCAGTCACAAAACAGGTGAGTTCTGTCTGAATTTAGTTTTAAAAATATATATATTTTTAAAAATATTTTGATTGTTATTAAAAAATCCAAATTAAAAGTATTTTTAATTCTAGAATAAACAATATAAAAAAGATCGAAATCTAATTAGCTACGTAGTTATCGGGGTTTATTAGTTGTCTCCAATGTCTAACTTAATATATATACACGTCACCACCAATTAAAAATATAACATTAATTCTACACCGTGGATCATCCAGGAATAACTCTCAAGTAAGTAAAAGATGGCCGCCGTTCAGTATGTTGGTAAGAAAAGAAGATACGATGATCATGATATTGTTCTTCAAACAAAAAAGTCAATAATTGTTCCTGATGATTTGATATTTGATGTGGTATCGAGGTTACCTGTAAAGAGTCTCGTACGTTTCAGGTGTGTATCAAAATCATGGTGTGATTTGATCGATAACAATAGATATTTTTACAGCATCAATTTAAATCATATTACTACTAATTCCACCATGTTTATTGTGAGTCATATTTCTTGGAGTAAACCAAGGGTTTATACGGTAGACTACATCACAAAAGATACTAGAGAGTTCAATTATCCTCGTCGTATAAAGTACGACATAGATGACGGGTTTACTCCTATAAATTGCAAGATTCTCGAGATTAACTCAATTGACTGTGGCCTTTATATGTTGTCAATGGAAGTCACTGCTAAAGTTGCTCGAAAGCTCGAATAAGCTACAATCTCTTACCCTTTTAATGGTCAGTAAAATCCTATGAATTGATAGAATGTGGGGCCAGGGGTGCTTCTTCTTGATGCAGTTTTCTAATGTTGTTTATAAATCCGCCAATCATGTCACTAAGATCCATATTCCAATATACTGTTCCTATTTAAAATTATCTCCTGAATGTGTTAAACATCATATGTTTCATAACTTTGAAAGTGTATCTCCACAGCTTCATAGGCTAGAATACATAGGTGGAAATTAATACAACTTATTACCACACTCCGAATCAATAACAACTTCAAAAGTGTACCCACCTAAATATACATATAGGCCTTTCTTACTTGAACGGTCACAAATTAAATGATAAAATTTGTTTACAATTACGTACAAGGACGTGAAATACTTACTATTCTTGCTAAGATAATGAACATATACTATCTAACCCATCAAGCAGCTATTGCCGAAAACCAATCGATAATATGATTATCATCATGCAAAATAAGCATATGACATGTACGAGGATACCCTTCCAGATTCGTTAATCCGTATCGATTTAACGGTATTTTGATAACATTCGCCAGAACAATAATTTGTGTCACGAAAACTTATTTTGCATGGTTTTTGCGAACGGAATATGCATTTAAGCTTGCTTTTGAAATTCTTAATAAGTATCATGTAATTCGTGTAGAAGAGCTGGTTCTATAACATATTTAATATCAGTTCCTCGTTGTCCATGGATCTAGCGTTGATGTTTTGCACCCATGTTTTTAATAAGATTTTGTATTAGTGATCGGTTTTCATTCTGGCTTTACAAAAGCGTGCCACCTAGATTAAAAGTGCATTACTATCCGCAAGATGCTTGATCTCCGAGTCTTTTCATTCCTTCTTTAATTTATGGGCTAACCATTTCTTCACATTTCGTAAATTCCATTAGTTACAAGCCTCGTTTTTCTGTAATGCAAATAGACTAATTTCATCTTTTAACTTAGCCGGGCTTTCTTTTTGTGTTCTCTTGACTAGAGTGCCCAGGAATCTTTTAACAATTTCATAGACATGGTCTATCGATTTGGTATATCTTTCTCAAAAAGATTTTTTTATCTCTATTATTACTTATTATGTAAGATGCCAAGCAAAACGACACAGAAGATTTTCTGGGCAAGAAAGGAACATTAAAGTATAGAAAGCAAACAATAATGTTTATTTAACCTTGAAGCAGCCTACTATTATTTAAAATAGACAACATAATCAGTTCCATAATCACTAATAGTGTTTTGCTGAGGTTACTCGTGGAAGTGTCACTGAGATGAAATTTCTAAAAGCAAGAGATCTCTTGAGAAGTTATTTGTGCTTCTAGATATGTATGAAATTATGCCTGTCACCCAGAACTTGAAGATCTTTTTAGAGGCAAAGTTTGCAATAATATTAGATTATAATGCTTTTCAATTTTATGACAACTATTAGTTATGTTCTTCATTTTAGATAGTGGTGAATATGGAACCATATTTTTGAAAATGTTCTAGTAATTTAAGGCAAGAAAAATAAGTTATGATGGTATGTATGGCTTTATTTGCAAATGATTCATATGTATTGAGTTATAAATTGACTATGCTTATATTGTCTCTATTAGGTATGTTCTGAATACAATTTTTTTGGCTAAACAAACAAAGAAAACACCAAGAGGTAAATTGCTATAATCTTATTCAATGTTTTGGAAATGAGTTTTATATCTTCTTCTTATTTATGGTTGGAAAATACCTTTAAATGCATTTTATTTATCTTAATCGAGCTTTAATATTTTCTCATATGCTTATTTGTAACGTTGAGTGCTGCAGATGAGTTTGATAGCTAAACTAAACTAGACCATCCTTATATTTTGAAGTTTAAAGATGCTTGGTTTTGATAAGAAATCCCATATTTGCAATGTTACTAGGTATGATGAAGCAGGACACACGTAAGTAACAAATTAGTAATTGAATTTGACCATTTTAACCTTTTCACTCCCTCTCTCACTTTCTATATGTTTCGGTGATTATTGTGTGAGCTTTTAAGGAAAACTCGAAGAGCATTTTTTCCAGAAAAGGTAATAAAATGAAGGTGGATGTAAAAACTGTGTTATTACTCTAGTTTTAACATGTTGTTTGTCATTTGAACAAAAAAAAAAAAACATGTTGTTTGTCTCATATAAAAACTGTGACAATGGTTGACTCAACTCATATGCTTGGAATGTTGTTTCAAAGGTGTTCAGCGTTAGAGCTGGTTATTTCCATATTTTCTCTTTCTTATTTAAAATAAAATTTCCCAAATAGTCCTTACACTATAGGAAAATAAGCAAATGGTTCCCAAAGGATCAGATAATGGAGGAAAATACTTGTTTAACTAGGCAGTAGGTGATGTTAGTCCATATAATCAAGATAGGGAAGCTTTCGCTCATGATTGGTTATCCTGGGTATAAGTCCATAACAAAGTCCTTTGTTCAAATATGTTGTTTATTTTGAGTTGTAATAGTGTTTAATTGGTACAGGTTTGATGGGTTTACAAGCACATTCCAGGATAAACTTTTTTAAAAGGTACTATATGGAGATACACACGCAAATATTCTATTGACTGTTTGTTCTTGTGTACTCAGTATCACTAGCAAGTTGCTTTTTGTTTGTTTTTCTTCTTCAATTGTATGTGGTTTCTACTGATTGCGTGGCTATTTTTTTCTTCTCGACTTCTCTCATCTCCATAGAATAAATTTTATGAAATAAGGACTCAAAAGTAATAAAATAAACATTGCAGGAAGCAATAGCTAGTCAATCTGTACATTCAGTGCTTTAACCTTTTCCACCATAATGACCACAAGACATGTTACACATAATATATATACACAATTTCGATACAGGTACACGTAATAGTATTTTTCAAATGATATATAAATATTCTAAATATTTTTGTTTATCTAATTTTTAAAGTTCAAATATTTGTTATTAGATTAAAAAATTTCTAATATTTCTTAAGTTTTTATTTACAATTTATTATGTACGGTAATGTTTAAATAATATTAAAATATTAAAATAATTAAAATAAAAAAAAGGAAACTACATAAACTACAAATGCAAAATGAATGTTGTACGAAAAAGAAAAAGCATGAGTTTTTTTAAGATTAACGTTTTTTTATAAATAATTGATGATTTGGCATGGGAAGAATTTTTTTACAGATTTGGCACAAGGTCGGTATCTCGAACACCGCCCTTAGACAAGATTGTATTTCCGTTAAGGGCGGTCATTCAACCACCCCCTTACAATTCTGCCTAAGTATGGTGTTCGAGATACCGCCTTTATGCCAAATTCGTAATTACTTTTCTTTTTATGCCAAATTACCAATTATTTATTAAAAAAATGTTAAAATTAAAAAAAAAAACTCAAAAAACATTTATATCTTTAAGTTTCCCTCTCTTCAACTTAGTATTATTTTATTACTAAAACTATACAAAAATTGGTAATCCATGACTACCCAAGTTTCTCCCGTATATTTGTTATTGTTTGTAAATGTTATATTTTTTGTTTTTGACAAAACTGAAACATGTAATAAATTTTTGGTGCACTGTATGAATAGTGTGATCAATTTCTTTTAAATTTATTTATTTGCCTTTTGGGGCGTTAAACAATCATTTTACAATTTTATTAGATTTCCAGTACAGTTAAAGTTTTTGGTTACCTGCCACCAAAATTATCTCCTAATATTGCGGTGTTCTTAGTGGTAGGAGTAAGTTATATTTTATTTTAAGTCTTGAGATTTGAAGATCTTGAGTGAAAATTTAAATTAAATATTTTAAATTAATAAAAACTATGTATAATATGAATAATGTAAATTTTAACAAATGAGAAGCTTTGTGTGAATAATTTCGTTTGAATGGGATATAAAAAATATTAGAGAAAATAATTAAGTGGAGGGGGGAGGATGGAGGGTTGATGTTCATTAATAAGGATAATCTATTATATATTTTTGTAATATTTGAATTCTTTTTATTTATAGAATAGTAAGAAAGTTTTTCAATCTAGTATTTAGAATGACAAGCTTAAACGAAAGAATAGATTTGTCTAAAGTTAAGTTTTACTAAATTTAACATGACATTAATATAAATATACAAATTTTCATGATATTTTTGGAAAAATCAATACAATAAATAAATTGTCCAATAAAATTCATAACAAATTCAAAAAATAAATACATGTATTTTATTGAGAACTACATGCAACTCATTAAAAACACACAATCCTTTAACCATTAGATCTTTTGAGAATAAAAAAAACTATTTGGTAATTATTTTTGGGTTATGGAATTGTCTAATAATATTCGTGTACGAATGTTTCTATGGATAGAGTTTCCTTGTTGTAATTGACGATGTATAGGCTATCGAAATATGGCATAAACTACGTATATGTTTCTCAGATTCTCTCAATGAAAGAATAATTGTATTAACTAGTGTACTAGTGGAATTCACACCTCAATCTAAGAGTATAGTTGCAGCCCGAATCTCCACAAAATGATAAAATCCGGGAGTTCGCTGTTTCAAAAGGTAAGTTTCCCTGCCCAAATATTGAACATCGGAATGAAAATTGCTAAAAGATGTAAACTTGAATCAATGGCTTAGGTAATTCAACTTCTTCAGACAATTCAGAAAAAACACGTCAATGGAAAGAAGTAGAGAAAACTTTAGGGTCAAATAATTGGTCTACAAGGTTCACAGGAAATGCGCATACTAGAGTTGACTTGCATCTATGTACCCGGTCAATTAAAGTCATGTGTTTTCTACGTGAGTGTATCTTTTAAAAATGAGGAAATTTTAGTCTCAAAATTGATACAATTTTGGATAGCCGAGGGATTCATGAAACATGTGGCATCCCAAAGCTTGGAGAACAAAGAAGAGGATTATATAGTGGATCTGATCATGAGAAACTTAATAGTACCTAGAGAAATCACTTGGCAGGACAAAAATTTATAATTAAAAGTTTATAGGTGTTTACAAGTTACTTTTTAAGTCATATAAGTAGAATTTTACAATTTAGTCCTTCTATTTTGTAATATTTCTTTTTCTTTTGATACTCCCACATCTATATATGGAGTGCTCTTAGTTTGTAATGTTTCGCAGGAGATGAAATGAGAATTAATTGCCTATGAAACAAAAAGTGAGATAAATCAGTTGGCAGACCAAAAATTTGTTTTCTCGCTAGTTTGGTAAGTGACTTAATCTCAAGCAAAGATATGAAAAATAATTTTTTACATATTAGATCCTTTCCAAATCAACTCATATATCAACAAAGTCGTATTCTATTCATTTGTCACGACTTTAAGTTTCTTTGGGTATTTGACTTTGAAATTTTTATTGTAGGAGAGTCTTTTATAAAGATTATCGTTCTTCTCCTGATCAGATACTTGTAAGAATTGGAGATCAAGTATCTTGCGGATAGTAATTCACATATAAGCCAGGTGTCTCGTTTATGTAAAGCTAGAATGAAGACCAATCACTGGTACAAGATCTTATTGGAAACATGGATGCAAAACATTAATATCTGCAAATACTTATTATTAGCCTAATAATAAAATCTTTAATATCTTCTAATTATGTCATGAATATATATGTAACATCCCTCTCAAATTGATGCTGGTAGATCAAAAAGCATCAATTTGTTAACCAAAAATTGATGTCAGTGTCGAGAAAGAGCCTTTGTAAAGATGTCTGCAAGTATAGATATAAGGAAGAGTTGTCACATTTTTCTTAAAGGATTCACATTTAGAGATACAATCAACTTCAATATGTTTTGTACGTTCACGGAAGATAGGATTGGCAGCAATATGAATAACACTACTATTATTAGCATGAAGATGAGTACAATGAAGTTGAGGAAAACCAAGTTCACCCAATAATCCAGGAAGCCTTGTGACCTCAGAGCAAGCAAAAGACATAGCGGGATATTCAGACTCGATTAAGGACTTGGAAACCATGTCTTGCTTCTTAATCTTCCATGAAACAAGCGCATTAACTAAAAGTATACACTAGCCAGTAACCGAGCGATGGCTATCTACACATCCAGCCCAATCAGCATAACTGTAACCCACCAGCTATAATAAAGATGACTTAGGACAATCCCCGCATTATGGTTCTAATTAAATATCTAAGAATGCGACAAACTACGACTAGGTGGAGGTGTCGAGGGGCTTGCATAAATTGACTGACTTGTTGCACGACAAATGAAATGTCCGGACGAGTTATTGTCAAGTAGTTCAAACTCCTAAAAGCTGTCGATACAGAGATAGGGCTGATAGAAGGTCACATTTCTCTCAACTTAGTTTGAGATTTACCTCTAATGGAGTCAGAACTAAATATCCCAATTGAAGGCCACCTAAAGAGATGACTTCCTCCGTAAATTTGTGTTGATGTAATATATACCATCTTGAGAAATTTGAACCTCAAGACAAAGAAAATATTTCAAAGGACACAGATCTTTCATGTGAAATAAACCTTTGAGATGATTTTGGAATTGTTTAATTAACTCTTTATCAGAGCAAGTGATCGTGATATTATCAACATATACCAGAAGTAATACAATTCCCTTAGGAGTTTTGCGAAGAAATAGAGAAAAATCAAACTGACTCTGAATAAAGTGAAATAGTAGTTTATGAAACCATGCCGGATATTTAATTATCTATTGGGCCTAGATATTTTTTGTAATAGATAGTAAGTAATGGGCCGAGTAGTTAAGGATTATGATAGTAATGTAATGTTTTTTTTTGTTTTAAAGTTTAAATGGGCCTACAAGGTATAAAACCCATGCTTGGGCTAATGCTTGAATGACCCATATTTTAATGACTTTGAAGTTGATTTATAATGAAAAAGTTAGATTTGTTGATAAAAAAAAAAAACCATGCCGGAGGAGCCTGTTTCAGTCCATATAAAGATCGACGTATCTGACAAACCTCTAAGAAAGGTGTCGGTGGAGACATATAGATCTCTTCCTTTAAATCTCTATGTAAAAAAGCATTTTTCACGTCCATTTGCAGAAGAGACAAACCTCGTGATGCAGTAGCTGCCAAAATGATTCATATAGTGGTTATTTTGGAAACGGGTGTGAATGTATCTTGGTAATCAATGTCACACTCTTATCAATTTCCAAGAGCCACAAGTTTAGCCTTGTACCGGTCTATTGCTCCATCATATCGAAACTTCACTAAATATACCCTTTTGCAACCAATGGATTTTACATTAGATGGACAAGTATGATTGTTTTAAAGAGCATGAATTTCTTCTGCCATGGCTTGCTACCAACATGCTATTTTGACTGCCTGAGCATAAGAGCGAGAAACAAAATTAGTATCGAAATTGGAAATACACGATGTATGAGAGAAACCATACCTATCTGGTGGATGTATAACCTAGGCAGAGCGCCTTAGAAGCGAACGGATGACGGATTGGTGTCTTGAAGTTGCGCTAAAGGGGGTGTAACCAGTTCTAAAACGTTCAATAGAAGAAGATACATCATCATAAACTGGAAGTAGAGTAATATGAGGCTTAGAAGCAACTTGTGACTAAAGAAATATTGATTTTCTAAGAAAACAACATTTCAAGAGATATGAAATTTGCTAGCACAAGTATTATAACAAACAAATCCTTTAGGAGTAGGGTTACATCCCATAAAAGCACATATGACAGATGAGGAAACAAGTTTATGACGATCAAAAGATAGCAGATGAACAAAACAAACACACCCAAAAGTATGGAGTGATTGATACTTAGAAGATATGCCATATAATCGAGAATAAGGAGAAACTTAATTTAAACTGATAGCAGGCAGACGATTGATTAAATAAATAGTAGGGGATAAGGCTTCTACCCAGAATTTAGAAGGTACTTATGAGTTAATTAGCAATGTACGAACGACATTTAAAAATAACGATTCTTATGCTCATCCATGCCATTTTGTTGGGGTATATGGACAAGAGCACTGAGAAAGTATCCCTTTTTGTTGAAGATAGTTATGAAATAAATGAGACATATATTCCCTCCTAATTCAGATCGTAACATTTTGATACTAGTACTGAATAGTGTCTCGGCAAATGCAAGAAATTTTTGAAAGACAAAAACACTTCAGCTTTAGAACAATGGAAATATATCCAAGTAAATAGACTAAAATCATCGATAAATGATACAGAATAGCGACATTGACCATGGGAAATAATAGGACTAGAACCCCAAAATCCATATGCACAATTTCAAAGCAAGTGGAAGCACGATACCATGTGTAGGAAAAGGTTACAATATACTTTTACCTAGATGACAAGTAGCACAATGATAAGATATAAAAGAAGAAGAAGAATCTTTATTGCCCAAAAAACCATGTTTCAAAAGGTGACTCAAGACATCAGAACTAGAGTGTCCTAATTTCTGATGTCATATACGTCATTATAATTGGAGGTAGACGTACATGCAAAAGATACGACATCAGGAATAGAAAACTGTAAAGGAAATAGACGCCTTACTTTAGGCCCTTTTGCAATCACCGTCCCCGACACATGTTCCCATACAATACAATCACCACAAGAGAAGCGAACATCACAATTACTATCAACAGATTCTCCAACAAAAATTAACTTGGTAGATAATGTAGGAGAGTCGGGAACATTTTGAAACAAGGGGTTCAAATTACCTACATTGGTTATAGGGAATACACTGCCATTAGCAATTTGAATAGTTTGTGAACCTCCATACTTACAAACATCATAGAGGCCCATCGAATTTCTAGTGGCGCCCGAATAAAAAATCCAAGAAAATGAAGTAAATTTGAACATTGTAGGACTAAAGTCGTAAAAACTGATCTCATCATTTGTTGAACCATGACTTGTGTAAGGACATAACTCTCGGAGCTTACATTGGGAGGATTAAATGAAGTGGAAGATTGAACCACCGCTTGAAAGGTTTGAGATTGGCGATTTTGAGGTTGCACGAGATTGTATTTAATGATATGGCCTTCTTTCTTACATTAATTACAAACATTCTTGGGACAGTTGCGAGCAATATGACCGAAATCCTGCAAATGAAGCATTTCAGTTTGATCCTTCCTCTCCCTTGTGCTGCATAAGTTACATTCACCGTTTTAGAAATACCTTTTCAGAAGTCATTGCAATTTGAGTGGATAAACGTTGTTCCTCACACAATAAATCCCCTAATTTTACATCCAATGAAGGAACCAGATTACGGTTCAGTAAACCAGCTCTAACAGGTTCAAATTTGGTCGAAGCTTCATTAGAAATTGTTCGTGTTGGCTTCCATCATGGACCGCTTGAAGAGACTCAAGAGCGACATTGGGAACCTTAGCATAAACAATAGCAGAATACTCGCTCCTAATATAAATAAATCCATAATGAATTTGCTTTATTGTTAAGTTACCTTGAGTGTAGTTGCATAATTCCAATTCCAATTGGAATTTTCTAGAACTGTTGTCTTGATGATAAATAGGATTTAGATAGTTCCACATAGCCTGAGCTGTAGTGGAACACTGAATATTGGTGACCATGTGAGGCTCAATCATCCCCAATAAACAAGAAACTACCTTAACATCCTTGGCCTCCCATTTAGAAAGATCTAATTTGTCAGTTGGAACTTGTATAGTATCGTCAATATGATCGTATAATTCTTTACCTTTCAGTAACATCGTAAACTGGGATTTCCACGCAGGAAAACTCTTTCCAGTAAATCAAACCGTAGAATTATCAAAAGACATTATTAAAAAATTTCTCTAACACTGTTGATCACCACAAAAGAACAATTAAAAAAAAAGATTATAAGTCCCAAAAGGAAACCCTCACTATAAAACAGAATCTCTCAAAGATTACACACTAATATAATGATTAGACTATGCTCAAAATAGTTTGAATGACTTTTCTATGGGTTTTCTTCTATTTATATAGTAGAATATTACAATCTATTCATTACCTAAAATGATATACAAGGTAAATATATTTATAGCTCTATCTCTTCCCTAATAATCCTTCTCTATACAATCTTTAATATTTATTGCCTAATAATCCTCCCCAATACAATCTTTAATGTTTCTTGCCTTATAATATCCCTTAATACAATCTTTAATATCTCCTAATACTTATACTTTGCCTAATGATACAATCTTTAATATCTTCTAATTATGTCATGAATATCTCTGTAACAATTTTTCAGCTTTGACGTATGTTTGTAATGAGATACATGATCCAGATTAATGGTTCACAATTCTTCTCAATACAAAATTAGATGTTAGCATTATTGAGAAGCTAGTATCGTGTGTGGGGAAAGTAAGATCGAAGATATTGGTTAATCTCATATTTATTAGGCTTATGTTTGATGCTCAAGCACTCAAGTTTAAACATTTATATTGACCAACATTAACGGAAGAAAATTGATCGCTGGTACAAAATATTATAAAAAACATGGATGCAAAACATCAAAGCTATATCCACGGAGAACGAGGAATTTATATTTTCTAAACTTGTCAAGAGATTAGCTCTTCCACAAGAATTACGCGATTCACTTTACAATTTTTTTATAAACAAGCTGAAAAGTATATTACTTTGGAGTTAACTTCTATTCTTGTATTTTCGCAAAGACCAAAACAAGTACATAAATTAATTCTCTAGTGAATGCTATATAGAAACGTTTAAATCGATATGAACTCAAAAATCTCAAAGGGTATCTTGGACATGTTATATACTTATTTTGCATGATGATAATCATATTATCCATTTGTTTTCGAGAATAGTTGGTCGATGGGTTAGATGGTATAGTGAATGTGACAACTTTAATGAAGTAAAATATATCATATCGGTTCAAGTAAGGATTTCTTGTATACGCACATTGGCTGCAAAGTATAGAATACATGAAACCGAGAAAGAAATAAAAAATTTGGTGTAGAATTGAGTAAAACCTAATTATCACAAACGACTTGGAGATATTATGTGTTTAGCTATGGATCCCTATATCCCTTAAACAAAAAGGGTGTTTAGCTAGGGATGATCTATATGGCCAACATACCTACTCCTAAAGATACTATTAACCATGTGTAACCGGTATCCAAGTCGATCCAGACATTTTTAGGACCTAAAGTGAATTCTAAAAAAATCTTTCAATTAAAGAAAACTACAAAAAAAGATAAAAGAAAATAAAATATCAACATATGATAAAAAAATATCACTTGGACATTTTTTTATATTTTTTTTGGCTAATAAATCAGATAATATGTTTTTCTTTTTTACAAAGTCGAATGAAAAAGATTAATTGTCCAATCTAATAATTTTATTCAATTAAGCTATGTATAAACATAGACTTATAGAACTTAAATAAATTAGATGTCTGAGAGAGTCTAAACGGTGGCTTTCTTAGCCATCACACAGGCTATGCCTTGACCGTTCTGGCTTAAGCCAATGTGGCTATATAGTCTGTTTTATATCTTGAGATTTAAAGATTTTGAACAAAAGTTTAAACTGAATTTTATTAAATTAATAAAAACCATGTATAATGTAAATTCTAACAAATTACAAAACTTGTGTGGATAATTTCGTTTCATGATATGTAAAAAGTATTAGAGAAATTAATTGATTAGTGGGTACAAAGGAGAGTTGATGTCCGTTAAAGTTCATGGATTATTTATTATATATTTTGTAACATTTTGATTTCTTTTTATTTTATAAGATAATGAGAATGTTTTAAACTACTTTTTAAAATGACACGCTTGAAAGAATAGATAATTTACTATTTACTACAATTTTACATAAAATAAATAGGAAATAAATTTAGAGTAAATATATTGTTTACCCCCTGAACTTTATCCCGATTGATAGTTTCCCCCCCCCCCCCAAAGTTTATTTTGCGACTAATTGCCCCCTAAATTTTAGTTTCGTGACTTGTTAGTCCTTTTTGCTGTTTTCCGTCCATTTTTTGATGCGTGCATTACACGCGCGCGTGACTAGTTGCCCCCTTTTTTTTTAAAAAAAAATTTGTTAATTATATCCTTTTTTTAAGATGGGTATTTTGGGTATTTTACACTTCTTCTTCTTTAATGGAGAAAGTTTGATAAAAAAAATCTGAAAAGTGGCTATCCAAACGTGACTCATATTGCCTCCATTCTTATTCTTATCGAATCCCTGCTGATGACGTAATGATAGCAGAGATGCTTTTATGCCTTAGCGAGGCGAAACCTACACTGATGCCGACTGTGACACCACCATCCAAACTGGAAATTCTGTTCGAGTGGAGCGTGCGTCAGCGACGTTCAAAGGCAATGAGTGCCAAGAAACCAGCTGCTCAAAGAGCTAGTCCTAGCACACCGCTTTCATATAGCGGCGCCACCTCTTACAGTGACGTAGGTGTTGGCGGCACTGTTGATGGTGTATCAGAAAATTCCATCAAATCACTCCTGATTGCGCATCCGAAGCGCACTAAACCCGCAAGATCTAAGGTTTGTAACGTTACTTTCTTTATTTTTTGCTTTGTAAGGAATAGGATATTTATAGATAAAGCATATGTCCAGAAGAATTAATGTGTTACCTCACCTCAACAGAAATTTCCATCATGTTTCCCCCCATTCCCTGGTGATTAAATTTAATAAAAAGTATTTATTTTGCAATTAAACTTGCATTTGTTTCATTTATGAATTTCAGGGTACATGGCCTTATTATGTGATTCCCATTTTTGGTTGTATAAGAAAAGATTGATATTTTTGGGTATAATGGTAAAGTAATTAGTGATGAAGGGATTTTTTTTCATATGCAGAGAACACATATATAGGGAAACCCTGGGTCTTGAATATAGAAGATTTTCGCATTTTCGGAATAATAATTTGAAGAAACCTTGTTCTTCTTCAGTTAATTCATGGGCGGGATATTCAACCCGTGCTAAATGTGTACAATATGATTACTTTTAACAAGGGTATGTTAGTTAGTCTTTGGAATCACACTGGTATATTTAGTGATTTCGCTCAACACATGGACCAATGGTGCAATTAGCCCAAAAACTATATATGTATTTAGAGAGAAAAGAAAAGAGCAAGTGAAAATAGGGATTTTGGTCTTTTGTGGTTAAAGAAGCATTCCACCTGATTGTTAGATCTTCGCTCTTAGTACTCAAATCGATTAAATCAAAATCAAATCTTTATTTAACAAAATGTATCCTCATTTACTATAATATCTAGCCATTTTTTTCCAACATATTAGAGGAAATTAGCCAGAGTATACAAATATTTGGGTTGTTTCTCTCAATAAATTTATACAGTAGTAATTTTCTTATGAACCCGTAATTGTGTACAATATGATTACAGTTATACAGGGATTTTTTTTTACAAATCAAATGTGTTTTTAGGTCTCTTTCTTGAACATAGAG
Source organism: Nemophila menziesii (assembly GCA_029959085.1). Lineage (NCBI taxonomy): Eukaryota > Viridiplantae > Streptophyta > Magnoliopsida > Boraginales > Hydrophyllaceae > Nemophila > Nemophila menziesii. The sequence goes on along the minus strand of JARWIR010000001.1, from coordinate 139,175,333 downwards.
GAGTTAAAGATTTGAAGATTTGAAGATTTGATGATTTGAAGATTTGAGTATTTGAAAATTTAAAGATTTAAAGACTTGAAGATTTGAAGACTTGAAGATTTGAAGATTTGAAGATTTAAAAATTTAAAGATTTGAAGATTTAAAGATTTAAAGATTTGAAGATTTGAAGATTTGAAGATTTAAAGCTTTAATCATGGAGAAGAAGTTTTGGAAAAGAAGATCATGGAGAAGAAACTTTGAAATACCAATTTTGCCCCTGTTAAAATGATTTTTTAAATAATTAATTCTGAAAAAAAAAAGTTCAGGGGCAACGAGTCACAAGTTAACAGCGGCTGGCACCCACGCTGCGAATTAACGGCAAAAATTGACGGAAAATGGTCACAAGGGGCATCGAGTCACGAAATTAAAATTTAGGGGGCAACGTCGCAAAATAAACTTTGGGGGCAATCTGTCAATCAGATTAAAGTTTAGGGGGTAAACGATGTATTTACTCATAAATATATTCAATATGGACAATTCTAATACTAAAATTGTTTTATGACACATTATTCATATTTTAAATACACAAAAACTAGTTGTAGTAACTATTTAATTAATATATAGATTAATACTCAATAAACCTCTGCACACTTGTCCACTATTCCGTAAAAGATACTGTATTTTTTAAAGAACGGTGAACTATGGGAAGCTTCCCAAAACTCAAATTTTGAGTTTTGAAAAGCTTCTCATAACTTAAAATTTGAGTTCTGGAAAGTTTCATATTACTCAAACTGCTATTTTTATGGGTAAAAGAGGAAAAAATAAAATTCAAGGTGCCTTTTATGGACAAAAAATGATAGTTGTGGTAATAGGGAATTAACTCTAACTTGAGGGGTTTCTTAGACATTGATCTTTAATATAATAATATTTATTTTGTTAATATAATTAATTGTTATAATATGATTATTAAACCTTCAAATATAGAAAGGAAATCTTACACAATATTAAAATACAAAATTTCATGAAACTTTTGGATAATCGACTCAATAGAAATGCATTGACCAATGAAATCCATAGAAATTTTAAAGAATATACACCTTTCTTATCAAAAACACACGACCCATTAACTTAGATCTTTTGGGTAAGAAAATTCTGTTGGGCAGTTATTTTTAGGTTGTGGTTTGTCTGGTTTGTCATACCCGTCCCAGTAAGAACACCAAGGAATCACATTTTGATTAAAGACTCTTAGCATATAAAGCGATTATGAACATTAACAAAATTAGTGTACTAATGTCTCAAACGAAAGAGGTTTCTTGTTGTAATTATTGTAATTGTTGTAATTGATGATGTATGGGTTATCGAGATATGGCATAACAAAAGCAGAATTGTAATAACTAGGGTGCTAATGGATTTCAAACCTCGATCTAAGAGTATAGTTACAGCCTAGATCTCCACAAAATAATAAAATACGGGAGTCCTTTTTTCAAGAGGTAGGCTGCCCTACCAAAATATTGAACATCAGAATGAACATCGCTAAAAATGTAAACCTGAATCAATCGCCAAAAATTTGTGTTCTCACTAGTTTACTAAGTGACGTAGATCCTTTCATAATAAACTCATACATCAACAAAGTCATATTTTATTCATTTGTCACAACTTTAAGTTTCTTAGGATATTGGATTTTGGAACTGTTATTGTAGGACAGTCTTTCATAGAGATAATCGTTCTTGTCCTGCTAAGATATTTGGCAGTGCAAAGCTCTGCTAATTTTAATCCATTGTCTATAAACAATCAAGATAACCTAGGAACTTTTTGTATTCAAGCAAGAGAAATTTAAAGTTGTAAGTACCTGTATATGGCATATGTCAAAGTTGAGACACTTTCACATACATTCTTATTCTTCTTTTAATTTGGAGACCTACAGACACACTACACCCGTCTTCACCACTTGCGACTATATTTATAGTCACTGGTGGTAAAAAAATTAGTCGCAAAAGATAGATTTTCACAATAGGGACTACATGTCGTCGCTGGTATTTAGTCGCTAGTAATTGGTCGTTAAAGATACTCTTTGACGACTAATGTATTAATTGTAGTCGCAAAAACGGAATTTTTAATTACGACTACAAAAGTAGTCGTTATTGATACATTATTAACGACTACACTCTTTAGTCGTGAGATATGGAAAATTATTCGGTACAATAAAAGTTTTTTTTATTAGTTCAATTTTTATGAAAACATGTGATGAAATGATTGACTTTATAAAAAGATATACCCATGATGTGATTAGTTTTATGAAAAGATATACCCATAATGTGATTGATTTAATTGATTTGACACTAACTTTAGTGTACCAAATACTCTCTCGTGAGATATTGTCACTAACGACTACTATATAGTCGTTAACATCCTCTTATTGTCGACTACAAAGTAGTTGGTAATGATTTATTCCAAATAACCATTTCTCTTTCTTTTTTTAAATAAAATTTTCCAACTGGTCCCTTAACTATAGAAAAAGAAGCAAATGGTTGGAAAAGGATCAGTTAATTGAGGAAACACTTGTTTAATTAGGCAGTAGGTGGCGTTAGTCCATATAATTAAGGAAGGGAAAACTTTCACTCATGATTGGTTATCTTGTGTATAAGTCCATAACAAAGTGATTTGATCAAACATGGGGTTTATTTTTGAGTTGTAATAGTGTTTAAATTGTACAAGTTTGATGGTTTTACAAGCACATTCCAGGATGAACTTTTTTTAAAAGGTACGATATGGAGATACACACGCAAATATTATACATGACTGTTTGTTCTTGTTGTATACTCAGTATCACTAGCAAGTTGAATTTTGTTTGTTTTTCTTTTTCAATTGTATGTGGTTTCTACGATTGTGTGGCTATTTTTTCTTCTCGACTTCTCACATCTCCATAGCATAAATTTTATGAAATAAGGACTCAAAAGTAATAAAATAAACATTGCAGGAAGCAATAGCTAGTCAATTTGTACATTCAGTGCTTTAACCTTTTCCACCATAATGACCACAAGACAGGTTACACATAATATATATACACAATTTCTATACAGGTACACGTAATAGTATTTACAAACCAGACCCTCTTCTTCTTTAAAGTGTAGAACTTGATATGTAAAGCAAGGTAACAACTACATGGAAAGGCCTATCTGCGGGATTTTCCATGTTTTAATCGAGGATTGTAATAGAAATCTGGAAGTACTTGATGATATGTATTATTCTCATACGATTTCTTATAACTTTTACATTCTATATTTCTATTTCGTAAATTTAGTCCTTTATTTGACGAAATTTCATATGAACCCAGGGCTAGGGAAGGGGTAAAGTACAAGATAGAATCGAAGATTTGAGAGGTTGTCTTTGAGGAAACAGTTAAAGATGAGGTGTCAAGTACAGAATGTTAATACTCTTTATAAAGTACCTGCTCATGGTTATTTACCACCATGTAAGAACTATCTTGTCTCGATTTAGTATACATTGAGAAATATTCTAAATGTGCAGTCACAATCGTAAGGGGACAAGATGTGTATCTGAATCAAAACAAGAATCTTGGTGGGAAAATAACGTTTGAAGCTAAAATTACACAAAGTTTACCTCATTGTACTATTGAAATTATTCTAGATGGAAAGCCTTTTCATGGAGTATTAATTTCTACTCTATAAGACTTCTTTTATTAATTGTCGTGAGTCAAAGATTATATAATAATATTGTGAATTCTGATGGAAATTTCAAAATTGCAAGGTCAAAATGCAGCTTTAGTGCTTCTCCTCCAACAGTTGGTGAACATGTAGTGTTAATCATATGAAACATTTTATTCACGATGCTATTAATATTGTGAGTGCCACCATTTGTTCTTTCCTTTTATTCTAGTACATTAAAACATTTTGAACGCGTCAATTTGCTCCATAAAATCAAGAAACAAAAAACAGCCCAGACTGGACTGATGAAATGTTTTTTTATTCTCCAAATCTATTAATGGGCCTGACAAACCCATCCACCCCATTTAACCAAATTTCTGAGCTCACCCACCCTATTTATGTTGTAACTACCCTATTCTATCTACCCCATTCTCACCGCCTTATCTCTTTCTCTATTCTCTGATTCAATCTATGAATCTTCTACTATCTTATTGCATTTTCCGATAGATTGTTCACCAAGGATTATTATGTTATCCTCTTCATCCTTTGTGGCTAGATCACGTGTTCATCAGAATGGGGGATTTTCATGCTTTTAACCTTCTTCATCCATTTTGGTTAATTGATGTAATATATTTGCGAATCTTTGATGGAATGAAACATGTAAGTACAATTTTTTATTGGTTTATCCATCTATTACCTTAATATTTATTCAAGATAATTAAGTTTTGTTTAATTTTTGTTATGCATGGATGATTATATGGATTTCTTCATAAATCCTCTGAAGGAATGATGGAAAGTTGATGGGTGGTAGAGGGATTTGTGTGTAATACACTTCTAAGCACCTACGATATGGTAAATTATTACTGATTGTCCATGTTATATGCAAAATTGGTATTACATGTTTGTTTTTTTGTGTGATTTTGTGTATGATAATCCAATTAGTTTGTGGATAAGAGACTTTTACTCCTTTATAGTTGCAAAATTTATACTATGAGTGTTATTTTTATGCGAAATTGATACTTAAGGTCCTTGGTTTGTGTGATTTTTGATGGTTTAATTTTGTGTGCTAGTAGGTATGCGAATTTGATAGTATATGTTGTTGATTTATGTGAATTAGGATGAATTATTCTATGATATATGTGTGATGTTCTCTTGAAGTAACTCTGGTTTTTGAAATTTACACTTCAAACTCCATTTGTTATGCGAAATGGAGACTTTTAGCCCTTATTTTAGGATAATTTGATAAGAGAAGTCCTTGGTGAAATTGATAATTTGATAGGGACTTTAAGTCCCTATGGTTTTTGAAATTCATCATATATGAAAATTGGGACATCATTGTGTTATGTGAATTTGTTAAGTGCATTTGTATCTCAATGTGTTATGCAAAATTGTTATTAGAATATGAACCTCATTGTGTTCTGCAAAATTTTCAAAAATTACATTATGAGTCCCTGCAAAAATGAAATTTGAGAATTCAATGAGTGTTAATTAAATTACACTATAAGTCCCTATGAAAATGATATTTGTTAAGTAAATGATATTTTCAAAAATCACACTATTAGTCCCTAGAAAATTTTGAAATAAATCAGGGACTAAAATTATCAATTTCGCATTTATTCAAGTTTCGATAATGATTTTGGAAAACTAGTTTTGTTAAGATCAAGTAGTTGATTTGTTTTTTGAACTGACGGAATGAGTTGCGAGTTCAACTCCTTCAACATCATACCAACCCGATGAAGATGAGTGGTGAACACTTTCTTGTACATTTATCTCTTTCAAGTTATTTTTCGGAAAACTTACTAACAGTTTGCCCAAGGTAGTTTAAAGAACTACATGGTGACTTGATCATTTTCTGGGTATGCATTTCACGCTACGTACTTATAGAAAAGGTACGTAGGTAGCCTAAATTCCATGGATACAGTCACCAACCCCCCTTCCCACTAGTCATTCTTTCGATTAAGTTGAAATGTAATAATTTATGTATTATCTAAATTATATTTGTAATAAGTTCTTCTATTATATGTTGTAATTTATTTTTATCAGTAAAATGTAATTAGTTGTACAGTTGGATTTATAAGATTAAATAGTTTTAATCAAGCAAGTGGTTTATGTACAATTTCTCTTTTATTAAAAAGTTTCATAAAATCCTAAACCAAATACAAAAACAATGAACAAAAAGAATTTTACTAAAAAATTACACATAACTAAATTTTTTTTATATTGGAACAAGTTAGAACCTGACCAGAACCGGTACCACCGGTTCTATTAACTGGTTCGGTCTTCATTAATTCTCCCCACGAACCGGACCGGTCAGAGCGATAAGGGGGAAGCACAGTGGACCGGAACGGACCGCTAAGGGTGAGGTCCGGTAAGAACTGGTCCGAACCGGTCCGCACAAGACCGTTAGCCAGGTTGATCCATATGCAACAAAATATAAAACCCAACTCAATTAAATCAAAATATCCAAATAACATCAAAATGAAATCAATTGTCTTTCAAGGTTCATACAATGCAACTCAAACTAATGGAATTAGTTTTTAATAAAAGTAATAAAAATAGATTGTAAAAAGATTAGAATCATGTTTAAAACAAGAATTTAACATAAATTACCCGAACGATAGAGGTGGAATCGTGTAGAAGTGGCACAATAGGGCTCCAGCTTCTAGTCTTCTTATTCTACAAACGATTTTCTCTCTCTCCATCTAATAATTAATAATTATGAATAATAATGATTAAGGACTGATGTTGGACCCTTTTATCATGATAAAAACTGATATATATATATATATATATATATATATATATATATATATATATATATATATATATATATATATATATATATATATATATATATATATATATAGTCCAATTACGTTTTAGGTGTTGCGGACCCTTTTTAAATGACCTAATCCAACTTGAAAACGTTTTCAAGGAAGAGTTGATTGGTTTGTGCCACGACAACTGCAACTTTAATAACTTTTTCAGTTTAGCTCTAAATCACGATCTGCCCATTCCTACGCATTCCTAAATTCAAGTAATATCTATAAACCAAAGGCCTCCTTCAGAATTGTCATCAATTGCACATGGGACAAAACAAGTTGTTTTCCAAATCTTTCCAGCAACTGCTCTTGCTTTCCAAAAGTGGATTTTTTTTCCTTTATCGCCTTGAAGTGGGTTTGAACTTCCTTTATCGTCTTCTTATCATCTCCTTGGGATATAATTTCATACAAGTAGATACGAAACGATAAACTATCTAAATATAAGGAATAATTCCTCCAATATACAGAATATAACTCTAAAAAAATTCTTTATAGTGATATTTTTTGTCCTGGGGACAAGCAATAAGCCTCAATTTCTATCTTGAATGCCAAAATCTAATTATCTTTTAATGATACATAGAATCGTCTATAACTATGAGATGAGTAAAAATTGGACTAGGGCGTGCCAAATAAATACCTTTGATAGAACACATTATGGATTTCTTATTAAGAAATACATATGGATCAAATACAATAACAAAACACCATATTTATCATATAAAACAAAACAACATGAACTACCAAATAACCAATATGCCAAAGTACAAAACTATGAAAAAGACCAAACTAGACAAAAGTCTAAAGGCCCAATTCACAACTAATTTCAGTGAGTTTTGATCAAATTTGTCCAGAGATGAGCGTAACCTTGTAATTCATTAGCTTTTAAAGTTCATGTACTAGTTTATTTTACTTTGGTTGATGTGCATTTGGTCCTTATAAGTCCTTTTATCTAAGAAAGAGGGCAAAGTTGCTAGTTGTTTGTCGAAAGGTCTGAACAGAGAACATAGGTGTACTATAAACTTTCTAAATCATTAAAATTTGTAAAAGTTCAAACAAAACGTGGCTAACTTTCTCCAAACTTTTGCACAAAACAAGCCACCTGACACCAATTATTCACTCTTGAAGTTATAATATAGTGAGTTGGTTGCTATTAAGTTGTTGGATACAAGGAATCACACATAGTAGTGGCTGTAAGAAAATCATAGTATTGAGGTTAATATGATTAACATAATTACAAAGATGATATTATATGGAGAAAAGAATATATTGCAGAATCACGAGCTATAAATTTACTCCTATAAATAAGAATGAGCATAATTCGAATCTATATACTCTTTACAAATTTACGCAAACGTGGATTGCAAAATCTTAGCCATACTCTTGGCTATATTCCCAGTAGTATAGCTGCACCATTGTAACCCAAACAATGTTTTAATTCCTATCAAAAGCAAGCCTGTTGAACATATATGTATATTTGTTAGCAAATATCCAATTAAACCCTTGATGATGCAGTAGTATATGAGGCAATATTGTAAGACATAGATGATTAAGTTGAACTACATGCAAATATATCAAGGAAGTTAAAGTCCTTTATCATTACAATGACAAAACTAAGGCAAGATTGTATGATATATGATTGAGTTAACTAGAAACCTTCATGCATTATTCTCACCAACATAATAAACTAGTCAACCTACAAGTTTGTAATTAGTTTAGACTTGTATTACCATTATATGCAGGTAAATAAAATTTGGCAAGTGAAGGAGTTCAAAACTTGATATTTTATATTCTACAGAAAAAGATGTGATCTAGTCTCTATTTATCAACTTTTCCAAACAAATCGATTTTTTAATTTCTCTAATTAGATTAAAAGATGAAAACAAAATACATGAGCAAAAATGACAGTTCATTTATACTTACAGATTTGTAGATGTGAGACATGATTAACACTTCATTTGATATTGATGTATAGAATATAGGAAAGCTACTGCACAGAACACGCCACTCTGACACTTATTATTTACTCTAGAAGTTCACTATAGGTGAAACTCTTCCTTTCTTTATCTCCCTCCAAATTTGATAATGTATAGCTTAGTGCAAGAATCTCTTGTGTTGTAGCATTTAATTAAAGAGTCGGACCCATTACGCTTTAATGTTACATATATGCAAAAATCTTTTCTCTATGTTATTTTAGGAATTCTCTTGTATTTCCTGATGCAGGCAAAAAGCTTCTGCGTGTATAGCCACATTCAACTTAGGAACTTAGTGATGATATCAAAGAAACTGGAAAAGTTATACTGGCCAAGGACTTGGCATGTTTGGTTGAGAATTCTTATATTAGTAGTGAAACAAAAGAAAGTGAAAAAGAATCAAAATGAAGTCACGAGGTTTCTAAGGCTAAGAATAAAAATGAAGGTGAAGTAACATTATGACAAGTTTCATGAACTTATGACATTAGTAATTGCTAATCCAGATACTTTATCAAGATGCTTATGATTGTATGAGGTTGACCTCTAATATTGACCTAGCATCATCCAAAGGGAATGATCTTCCTTTCTAATCTATGGCAGATGAGCTATGTTTTGGGAATATCAAAGTGGGAGAAATTACATACAACATTTCAACACGGGGTAAAGTAAAAGATTTTGTAGTGTTCCTAGTCTTAAGATAAGGGTTGTTGCTATAAGAATTATGTTGGAAATGATTTATCGTCCTCAATTTTAAAAGATATCATATGGTTCTCGAAGTGGAAGAGGACATTTTTCTGCTTTGAGGTATGTTTGTAATAAGATACATGATATGGATTACTGGTCACAGTTCTTCTCAATACAAAACTAGATTTTAGAATTATTGATAAGCTAGTATCGTGTGTATGGAAAGTATAATCGAAGATCTCTGTTTATCTCATATGGTTAGGCTTATGTTTGATGCTCAAGCGCTCATGTTATAACATTTATCTTCACCAACAGTAATGGATGAAAACTGATCACTGTTACAAAATCTTATTATAAACATGTATGCAAAACATCAACGTTAAATCCATGGAGAACGAGGAATTTATATTGTCTAAACATGTCACGGAACCAACTCTTCCATAATAATTACGCGATTCATTTTATGAATTTTATAATCAAGCTGAAAATATTTTACTTCAGAGACAACTTCTATTCTTGTCCTTCCACGGAAACCAAAACAAGTTTTCGCGATACAAAGTATTGTTCCGGAGAATATTATCGAGAAACAGTTAAATTAATATGGACTAACGAATCTCAAAGGGTATCGTGGGACATGTTATATACTTATTTTTCACGATGCTAATCATATTATCGATTGGTTTTCGGGAATAGTTGGTCGTTGGGTTAGATGGTACAGTGAATGTGACGACTTTAATGAAGTACAAGATATCATATCGGATCAAGTAAGGATGTCTTGTATATTATACGCACATTAGCTGCAAAATATAGAATATATGAAACCGAGATAAAAATAAATTTTGATGTAAAATAAGTAAAACCTAATTATCCCAAATAGATGTGAGATATTATGTGTTTAGCCATAGGTCCCTATATTCCATAAACAAAAATGGTGTTTAGATAGGGATGGTCTATATGACCAACACTACAAGACCTACCCCTAAAGACCATTTTTGTGCATATAGGGCAGATATAGTATTTTTTGGATTTTTGAGATTTGAAAATCTTGAACGAAATTTTAAATTAAAACTCTTAAATTAATATTCTAACAAATCACAAGTTTTGCGTGAATGATTACGTTTCATGAGATGTAAAAAATATTAGTGGAAACAATGGGCCATTTACTTTTTAAAGCCACCCACCACCTTAACTTTATACTTCCTCCGTCCACAAATGTTTGTCACAATTTCTAAAAATGAATGTCCACAAAAGGTTGTCATTTTAAAATATCAAAAAACTTTTTTACATATTCTACCAAATTTACCCTTATTTAATTTTCAAAAAGTAGAAAGCATTAATTGCTTTTTTTAATCATTAAATAGTTGGTTGAGGGTAATTTAGTAAAAGTAGAAGGCATTAATTGCTTTTCTTAATCTATGTGAAAAAAAGGTATGACAAACATTTGTGGACGGAGGGAGTATTATACATCCACTACCCCAACTACTAGTTGGGAGCCCAACTAATATGGATAAAAAACCCAAAAACCCCATCCCCTATCTAATATAACCGACCTCCTCTCTTCTCTCTCAAGCTCTCTTCTGCAAACCGACCCCTCGTCCCCTGTTCTCTCATCTGGTATCTATGATCTCTGATCAAACCATCCTAACCGCACACCTACCCTCTCCAAAATCTCTGTAATATCGGACCACCCCACAACCACCTCCCATCCACACCGTCGTCAGCATCAAGCAAAACCCACCACCTCCATGGGTGCAGACCCACTATCCATCTACAACACTATCAAACATCATCACCATCAGCCATGTACAAGAGCAGATATGGACAAGCATCATCACTATCATCACCGCTCTCCGTTCTGCACGAAAAGCCACCACTGAACCCGATGCCGATCTGCACCAAATCCATCGAGTAAATGTTCCAACACGGGCTGTAACCCTACCCACCATGGGTCCCACCCAATCCAGCGAATAAATGGGTCAACACCTCTCGACATCGACATCACCACCCAACCTCTTCTGCTCGTGACAAACGACCACCGAAATCCCAAAATCCACTGATCCACCACCATCACTAAAACCCTCTTCTCTTTGAACCACTTCCCCCACCCAAATCCCCAAATCCACTATTTACAAATTTACAAATTTACAAATCCATTGATGGGACCAGGCTGGACACCATAATCACCAACACCATCCTCAACATCGTCTTCAACCTCGACTTCAACATTTGTCAATATTGGGTTTTTTTGGTTTCTAAATGGGAGGTACAAGCCGTTGTTAATGGGGACCGAATCAAGTTTTGTTTGTTATGGGGCCAAGCCGTTGTGAATGTATTTTGTTGGGGCCAGCCCAGTTTGGATTTACTCTTGCTGGGCACAAACTCAGGTCCATTTCATTGAAGCGTATAAAGAACTTGGGTCCAGCCCGTTGAACTCCTGTTAAGTCGATGGTCCAGCAGCAGAACCCACCCATCGGTTTGAACTTCTGCGCCACCAACCAAATCCCCTAATCCCTCTTCTCCTGCGTCAGTTGGTTGTAATTGTTGAACAAGCAAAATGAGATTTGCAGAAATTGCTCCAATGTTTTTCTTCAGTGGTTGTATATGTAGATGAATTCGGTTTTGTTTTTGATTCTTTTTTTTTTTTGCGCTTGTAGTTATTTTTGAGAAACTGCTTTGTTTGGTCATGTGGTATTTTGATATTTTGTTTTGTTTGATCCACATTGTGTAAAGTTCATATTATTTCTGAGTTTGTTGTTTGGAACTGTTGAGTAAATGGTTGTTCATCTGTTGAATGTACTCTTGTTGGGTCCAGACCATCTTTTAATCAGCTTGGATCAGTTGAGAAACTTGGTTACATTACTGTACTTATGAAGATGGTGTTTGTGTTGTTCAGTATATGTGTAGCCCCAATAGTAGTTTTGTTCATTCTTACTTTGTGTTTATTTGTAAATGGATTTGGTAAAGACAGTGTTTGATTGAATGTGTTTGTTTGCAAATTAATTTGGTAAAAAATTTGGTAAAGACAGTGATTGGATGAGATGTTTTTAGTGTGTGCTCATGACAAGGCCATCCCCATTAACCATTAACCATTAACCGTGTGCATAGTCATTGAGGGGTAAAAAAGACAACAAGCTAACCAGCAAGTTAGGAAATGGCTTTAAAAAATAATGTTTTGAAAAGTGGATGTATAATATAAAAAGTTGGACTTTTAGGCTGCAAAAAGTAATTTCCTCGGAAACAATTGAGTGGTGGGTGCACAGGAGAGTTGATAGCAAAGTTGATGTCTATTAAAGTTCATGCATAATTTATTATATAATTTTGTAATATGTGAATTCTTTATAATAACATTTTATAATGAGAAGAGTTTCAAACTACTTTTTAAAATAACATTCTTGAATGCAAAATAGATTTGTCTAAATTTATGATTTACTAAAATATTACATAAAATTAATATAAATATTAAAAAGATTACAAAATATTTGAAAAACTAATATAAAAATTCATTTAACAAATAAATTGTCCAGTAAAATTTATATTAATTTTAAAGAATAAACACTCATATTTTATTGAAAAACACACCTCATGTTAAAAGCACGCAAGCCATAACGGTTAAACTTTTGGAAAAAGAAAAAACTGATGGGTCCGTCTTACCGGTCCCGGTAAGAACACCGAGGTTTCACGTTTTGACCAGAGAATTTTAGCATATAACGCCGAATTATTAAGATCTAATAAATTTAGTGTACTAATGTCTCAAACGAAAGAAATTTCTTGTTGTAATTGATGGTGTATGGGCTATCGAGATATGGCATAAAGTACCGAGATATTTCCCAGACTCTCTCAACAGAAACATAATTGTATTAACTAGTTTGTAATGTTTTGTAAGATTTCTTTTTCTTTTGAGGCTCCCACAACTTTGTAGTGCTCCTAGCTAGTTTGTAATGTTTTGCAGCGGATAAAATGAGAAATTGTTTGCTGATCAAAAAAATAAAAAATGAGAGAAATCAGATGGCAGACCAAAAAATTGTGTTTTAACTAGTTTGGTGAGTGACTTAATCTCAAGCAAAGATATGAAAGATAATTTACTGCATATTAGATCCTTTCCTAATCATCATCCATAAACAATTTTGAGAACCTAGGAACTCTTGTATTCAAATAAGAGAAATATAAAGTTGTAAGTACTTGTATATGGGATATGTCAATGTCGAGCCACTTTCATATAAATTCCTATCCTTCTTTAAATTTGGAGCCACATAGACTTGAGAACTTCTCTAGCTTACTCAATTGACTGTGGACTTTATATGTTGTCAATGGAAGTCACTGCTAAAGTTGCTCAAAAGCTCGAATAAGCTACAATCTCTTGCCCTTCTTATGGTAAGTAAAATCCTATCAATCAATAAAATGTGGGGCCAGTGGTGCTTCTTCTTTGATGCATTTTTCTAATGTTGTTTATAGATCGGCTAACCATGTTTCATAATTAACATTGAAAGTGTATCTCCACAGCCGCTAGATTACATAGGTGAGAATTAATACAACTTATTACAACACTCCGATCACTAGTATTTTCAGAAATGTACACACCTAAATATACAGAGCCTTTCTTACTTGGACGTTCACAAATTAAAAGATTAAATTTGTTTATTAACGCCACAGAAAAGCGAGTATTTAAGAATCGGAAAAAATGGTTAGCCCATGTATTAAAGAATTTTGCGGATAGAAATTCACATTTAAACCAAGGGGTCTCGTTTTTGTAAAGACGGAATGAAAACCACTGGTACAAAATCTTACTAAATATATGGATGCAACACATCAATGCTCTACACAGTCAAATCCTCCTTGTTTTCAAGCTGGGATGTATAGTTTGCAAATATAGTTTTCCAACCCAGAAACTTTTGCCTTTCCATCACATTCACTGTATAAACATACGCAGCCACTTCAACACATCCCATAACAAAACAATTACAAGGATGTGAAATACTTACGGTTCTTGCTCAAGATAATGAATATAAACCATTTAACCCATTGAGCAGCTATTCCAGAAAACCATTGGATAATATGATAATCATTTTGCAAAATAAGCATATAACATGTATGAGGACATCCTTCCAGATTCGTTAGTCTGTATCAATTTAACCGTTTCTTGATAACATTCACCGGAGCAATAATTTGTGTTACGAAATATTTTTTCGATTTTTGCGAAAGGAATATACTTTTCAGCTTGCTTCTGAAATTCTAAAAAAGAATCTCGTAATTCATGTGGAAGAGCTGATTCCATAACATATTTAGAATCAATAAATTCCTCGTTGTCCATGGATGGGGAGTTGATGTTTTGCATCCATGTATCTAGCATGATCTTGTACCAGTGATTGGTTTTCATTTCAAATTTACGGAAATGAGACACCTGACTTAAATGTGAATTACTATCCGCAAGATACTTTAACCCATGGGCTTACCATTTTTCCCGATTCGTCAAGTCCCTTCGTCCCAAGCCTAATTTTTCTGTGATGGAAGCTACTCCGCCAATTCGCCACCACCTCTCCGGAAAATTACCACGTCGTTTAGCTCACTTCACGACCACTTAAAAACCTAAAAGCTAACTTTCATTCTTCTCTCACGATGTCGTGGCCTATTCTCCGATGAAAGTAGTGACAGAAGTTGCTCGACCAACACTCTATCGCATGTTTTCCATCACCTCTTCTTGTTCTCTAGCAACTCAACACCAGTCAATAGCTCATTTCTCTCGCGATTTTGTCATTAAATCTGGTTAATCTCTTTTCTATTTAATTAATCTTCTCTCACTTGATTCTTAGGGTTCTCTCTTTTATTCTTTTGTGTGTATAGATAGATATATTATTGTCTGTTCACTGGTTTAAGGGTTTTGTGATTTCCTATGAGTTAGTCAATTTTTGGTAGTCTCAAGAAGTTATTAGCAATGAATTATGTTGTCTGATCTTTAGGTTGCACTTTATGCCTAGATAGGTTTATCTAGTCCGGAATTGTATGTCCATTAAACATTTGATAATGAAAATTGTTGACAAGTATAATAATCACATCTGTTCTTTCAAGGAAATTTGTAGTAATTTCTTTGCTTATGATGAAATGTTGTTAGGGTTTGATCCTCTAAAAGATGAGTGTTTTGCTGAGGTTACTCGTGGAAGTGTCACTGAGTTGCTCAGTTTTGGAGATGCAATTAATAAAAGCAAGAGATCTCTTAAGAAGTTGTTTGTGCTTCTAGATATGTATGAATTACGCGAGAATGTCACCCATAGAGTTGAAGGTCTTTTCAGAGGCAAAGCTTGCTGTGAGATTAGATTATAATGCTTTTCAATTTTCTGAGAACTATTAGTTCTGTTCTGCATATTAGATAGTGGTGAATATGGAACAATATTCTTGAAGATGTTCCAGTAATTTAAAGCAAGAAAAATAAGTTATGGTGGTATATAAGGTTAAGGAAAACTCAAAGAAGAGCCTTTTTCCATAGAAAGGTAATAAAATGAAGTTGTATGTAAAAATTGTTTTATTACTCTAGTTTTAACATGTTTTTTGTCTCATACAGAAACTATGACAATGGTTATATGAGATATATGACTGGAATGTTGCTTCAAATGTGTTCAGCATTGGGGTTAGTTTTTTCCATATTTTCTCTTTTTTTTTAAATTTTTTTTTCCTAAATGGTCCTTGAACTATAGGAAAAGAAGCAAATGGTTACAAAAGGATCAGATAAGGAAAAAAAAAATACTTGTTCGATTAGGCAATAGGTGATGTTAGTCCACATAATTAAGGAAGGGAAAGCTTTCACTCATGATTGGTTATCTTGGGTATAACTCCATAACAAAGTGATTTGTTCAAGTATGTTTTTTATTTGAGTTGTAATAGTGTTTAAATCGTACATGTATGATGAGTTCACAGTCACATTCCATCATAACTTTTTTAAAGGGTACAATATGGATACACACACAAATATTCTACACGACTATATATTCTTGTATACTCAGTATCATTGGTTATTTTATTTTGTTTGTTTTCCTTCTTCAGTTGTATGTGGTTTCAACTGATTGAGTGGATAAATGTGGGTCCCAACTTTAGAGGGACAAGATGTGTATCTGAATCGAAACGAGAATCTTGGTGGGAAAATAGCGTTTAAAGCTAAAAATACGCAAAGCTTACCTCATTGTACTATTAAAAAAAATTTGGATGGAAAGCCTCTTCATGGAGTATTGTTTTCTACTCAGTACGACTCTTTTTTACAATTATCTTGAGTCAAAGGTTATATAATAATATTGTGAATATTGATGACAATTTTGAAACTGCAAGGTCACAATGCAGCTTTAGTGTTTCTCCTCCAACATGTAGTGTTAATTATGTGAAGCTTCTTATCGATGACACAATTAATTATGTGAGTATCACCCATTTTTTATTTTTTTTTAATCCTTCCAAGTCCATGAAAGAACTAATTTATATCCTTTTTACAGTTACTACGTTCTTGGAATACCCACAGAGGCCAACTTCAGTTGAAGCCCTTCAATATCTTTCTCATCGGAAGCCCATATGTTCTTTTAGAGGATAATTTGTACAATATAGGAGCCTATAATGTCACATATATGTTATTGTTTGTAAATGTAATATTTTTTGTTTGTGACAAAATCAGAATCTGTAATAAATTATAATCCTAGAAGTCAAAATAGTGTAATTAATTTTTTTTGTCTTTTTAGTACGTTTTAACAATTATTTTTCACTTTTATCAGATTTTCACAAACAATTTAGGGTGCTTTTTTATCAAAAAACACCACCTTTAAAACATGTGCTAAGATTCCATAGGCTTGAGAAATTTGTCTATATTCTCAATAGTTTATATGTCGGTTATAACTGCCACTAAATGACAAAAATTACCACTTATAACCTCTTTTTTTAATGTAAATTGTCTTTTCTTAGATGTTGGGATTCGAAAATGTTGAACGAAAATTTTAAATTAAATATCTTAAATTAATAAAAATTATATATAATATGTATAATGTAAATTCTAACAAATCACAAGCGTTGTGTGTATAATTTCATTTGAATGAGATAGTAAAAAATATTAGATGATCGTCCATTAAAGTTAAGGATAATTTATTATATATTTTTGTAATATTTGAATTTTTTTATTCATACAATAACGCGTGAATTTTCAATCTACTATTTAAGATGCCATTTCTGAATGAAAAAATAGATTTGTCTAAATTTATTGTTTACTAAAAATTTATATGGAATAAAAATAAAAATACAAAATTTGATGATATATTTGAAAAATTGATTTTAAAAGTCAACACAACAAATAAGTTCCAATAAAATCTATAGAGAATTTTTTTTAAAAATACATCCATAACTCATTTGAGAAACACACGCAAGGAGTCACGTTTTGATTGGAGTCACAAAGCATATAATGCTGAATTATGAAGATTTAATAATATTCGTATATGAATGTCTCTAAGGGAAGAGGTTCCTTGTTGTAATTGACGAAGTATGAGCTATCGAGATGTGGCATAAAATACGTAGATGTAAACCTGAATCAATGGCTCTAGTATTTCCACTTCTTCGGAGGATTTGGAAAAAAAAAATGGTTCAATGCGAAGAAGTAGCAAAAACTTAAAGTCGCGCGCATAGTTGGTGTGTAAGGTTTACAGGAAATAAGCATACGCAATCTATCTACCAGATCATTTCAGATCATGCTTTTTCTAACTGGGAGCATTTTTTAAAAAAAAAAAGAAATTTTAGTCTTGAAATTGATACAATTTTGGATAGCCTGAATTCATGAAACACGTGGGATCCAAAAGCTTGGAGAACAAAGAAGAGGATTACGTAGCAGATATGATCACGAGAAACCTAATAGTACCTATTGAAGATAAATCACTTGGCTAGCCAAAAATTTGTAATTGGAAGTTGATAGGTGTTTAAAAGTTACTGTTTTGATCGGTCGTTGAATTTTGCAAATTTAGTCATTCTATTTTGTAAGATTTCTTTTTCTACCGAGGCTCCCACATTTTTCGAGTGCTCCTAGGTTGTTATGTTTTACAGTAGATAAAATGAGAATTGATTTGCACATAAAAAGTAAAAATGAAAGTGAGAGAAATCAGTAGGCAGACTGAAAATTTGTATTCTCACTAGTTCGGTAAGTGATTTAATCTCAAGTAAGGATATGAAAGATAATTTTCCATATTAGATCCTTTCTTAATCAACTCATACATTAACAAAGTCATATTTTATTAAAACAAGTTGCGATGCTAAAGAATCTGGAGATTCTCAAATCGATAGACGATGCATTTGAAGGTGGAAAATGGGTGATGGAAAATTATGTGGTGTTCCCAAATATAAAATACTTGAAGTTGAAGTACATGATACTTGTAGAGTATTGGAAAGCCCCTGATGATAAGTTTCTTAAATAAATTTTGTTATTTATTTTCAACTGTTTGTTATGCCTGAATGAATATTTGACTAGATTTGTACTCTGCCTTGTGAAAAACTGAAAATAGAATTCTTATGATTCTTAAAGGATACCATTAACTATGTAGGTATATATGTGTTTGAACTCTAATTCTTTGTTTAATGTATCCTAATTTTTCTTTCTGTGAAGGCCCTTCGCTGTGAAGGTGTGATGCCATGATTCTCGAGACTATCTCAATTGACCATGTACTTTATATGTTGTCAATGGAAGTCAATGCTAAAGTTGCTCGAAAGCTAGAATAAGCTACAGTCTCTTAACCTTTTAATGGTAAATAAAATCCTATGCATAGATAGAAGGTGGGGAAATGGGTATAGAATGTGGGGCAAGGGGTGCTTCTTCTTAATTTGATGCAGTTTTCTATTGTTGATTATAGATCTTCTATTCATGTCACTATGATCCGTATTCCAATACATTGTTCCTATTAATAATAATCACCTCAATGTCAAGATTTAACATCATCCGGTCTTCTTTATGTTTTATAACCTTGAAAGTGTATCTACACGACTTCATAGGCTATAATACGTAGGTGAAAATGAATATGAAGTGTACACACCTAAATATACAGAGGGCTTCTTACTTGGACGTTCATAAATTAAATGATAAAAAAATTTATTCGCGTCACAGAAAAGAATTACAAGGACGTGAAATACTTACTATTCTTGCTAAAGATAATGAACATATACCATCTAACCCATCAAGAAACTATTCCGAAAACCAATTGATAATATAATTATCATTGTGCAAAATAAGCATATGACATGTACAAGGATACCCTTCTAGATCCGTTAGTCCATTTTGATTTAACCAGTCTGAAAAATTTGTTTCGATTTATTTTCGAAAGGGATATACTTTTCGGCTTGCTTCTGAAATTCTTATAAAGAATCTCGTAATTATTGTGGAATAGCTGGTTCTGTAAAATGTTTAGAATCGATAATTCCTCGCTGTGCATGGATGGAACGTTGATGTTTTGCATCCATGTTTCTAACAATTAAGATCTTGTACCAGTGATTGGTTTTCATTCCAGCTATACAAAATGAGACACTTGTCTTAAATGTGAATTACTATCCGCAAGACACTTGATCTCCACTACTTTCATCTTCTTTAATCCATGGGCTAACCATTTATTTCCAAATTTTTGAAGTCCCTTAGTTCCTATTACGTATGTTCTAAAATTAATTCCTTTGGCTAAACAAACCGATAAAATGATACATACTGCTCAACAAGAGGTCAATCTTTCTTGTTCTTTTGTATATATTATCGTTATGCTATAATCTTATTCATGTTTTGAATGATTTGTATATCTACTTCTTATTTATAGGCTGGAAAATAGCTTTGAATGCATTTTATTTACCTTAATCGGACTTTAATAGTTTCTCATATGCTTATTTGTTACGTGAGTGTTGCTGATGAGTTTGATAGCTTAACTAGACCATCTTTATATTGTGAAGTTTAAAGATGCTTGGTTTTGACAAGGAATCTGATATCTGCAATGTTACTAGATATGATGAAGTTGGACAAACGTAAGTACAGTAATTGAATTTGACTATTTTAAACTTTTTACTCCCTCTCTCACTTTCTATTTGTTTTGGGATCAGGGGTGAACTTTTAAGGAATACTCAAAGAAGAACATTTTTTCAGAGAAAGTAATAAAATGAAGTTGTATGTAAAACCTATTTTATTACTCTAGCTTTAAATTGTTGTTTGACTCATATAGAAACTGTGACCATGGTTGGCTCAACTCATACGTGACATATGACTGGAATGTTTCCTCAAAGGTGTTTAGCGTTGTGGTTAGTTATTTCCACAATTCTTTTTTTTTTAAATAAAATTTCCTAAATGGTCCTTGAACCATAGGAAAAGAAGCAAATGGTTACAAAATGGGAAAATACTTGGTTGATTAGGCAGTATGTGATGTTAGTCCACATAATCAAGGAAGAGAAAGCTTTCACTGATGATTGGTTATCTTGGGTATCAGTCCATAACAAAGTGATTTATTTAAACATGTTTTTTATTTTGAGTTGTAATGGTGTTTAAATCGTACATGTATGACGGGTTCACAATCACATCCAAGATAAACTTTTTTAAAGGGTACGATATGTAGATATACACAAATATTCTACACGATTGTATATTCTTGTATACTTAGTATCACTAATAATTTTATTTTGTTTGTTTTCCTTCTTCAGTTGTATATGGTTTCAACTGATTGAGTGGATAAATGTGGGTCCCAAATGTAGAGGGACAAGATGTTTATCCGAATCGAAACGAGAATCTTGGTGGGAAAACACTACAAGAAATAGTAGTATTAGCGGGGAAGCTATTGCGGCAACAACTAAAATGGCCTCTAATGATATTTTTAAAAACCAAAATGGCCTCTAATTATATTTTTAGCGGCAATATTTGCCGCTAAAGATAAAGTTAATAGAGGCAAAAACAGATAATTTGCTACTAAAGGTATCTTTAGCGACGAACTTATAGAGACGACAAATAACGACTATTAGCGGTAAAATTAAGTTTTTTAGTGTTAAATTTTTTGCCGCTAAAGATACTATTTCTTGTAGTGAGTTTAAAGCTAAAATTAAGCAAAGTTTAACTCATTGTACTATTGAAACTGTTGTAGATGGAAATCCTCTTCATGGAGTATTGTTTATTACTTAGTACGACTTCTTTTATCCATGGTTGTGAGTCAAAGGCTATATAATAATATTGTGAATTCTGATGGCAATCTTGAAACTACAACGTCACAATGTCGCTTTAGTACATCTCCTCCAACATGTAGTGTTAATCATGTGAAGCATCTTATGGATGACGCAAATCTTTTTTTCCTTTGTCAACAAGAAACACTAAAAAAACTACATATAACTATTACATATAAACGATGCAATTAATCATGTAAGTACCATTCATTTTTTCCTTCCCTTTAGTCCTTCCAAGTCCATGGAAAAACTAATTTCTATCCTTCCTTGTTATAGTCATATGTTCTTGGAATACTCACGGAGGCCAACTTTATTTGAAGCCTTTCAATATCTTTCTCATTTAAAGCCATATGTTCTTCCAAAGGTTATTTTTCACAATATATAAGTCTATAATGCAATGTCTTTAAAATATAGGGACCTATAGTGAAATTGTATATAGGTATATTTGCTATTGTTTGTAAATGTAACATTTTTTATTTATGACAAAATCAAAACTTGTAATAAATTGTTGATGATGTAATAAATTATAAGCTCAGTCAAAATAGTGTAATTAATTTTTAATTTTAATTTTTGCCTTTTAGTGATGCTTAACAATTATTTTTTAATTTTATTTCTATCAAAACTTCCAAAAACAGTTTGTAAACATTACTATGTGCAGCTACTATTATGGAATTGTTAGTGGCGTTGGACTAAGTGCCATGATAAATTTTATGTAGGTAATAACCATTACTAAAACGCAACAAAAGTACTTCTTAACTTTTCTATTTGTTGAGTATTGTCTTTCTTAGATCTTTAGATTTGAAAATTTTGACCAAAATTTTACATTAATAAAAATTACGTATAACTTAACAACTAAAAAATCACAAGTTTTGTGTAAATAAATTATTTGAGTAAGATGTAAAAAATATTAGAAAAAATAAATAAGTGGTGGGTTAAAAGGAAAGCCATGTCCGTTAAAGTTATATAGTTTATTATATCTTTTTATAATATTTGATAATGAGAGAGTTTCTAATCTATTATTTAAAATAACACTCTTAAATGAAAAAATATATTTGTTTAAATGTACTTTTACTAAATGTTTCTATAAAATTTATATAAAAAATTAAAATATTATGATAAATTTTAAAAAATCAACACAATAAATAAGGAAGAATTTATATATTAAGGCCTAACATTTGAAAACATTGGTAAAAGTTATTTTTTAAGTCTCAATTTCATTTGCCTGGTTGGATTTTTTACCTCTTTACCCCTGTTTATATTGGGTACGGACCCAACCCGAGTTTATAGTGATCTAAATTATCACGTAATGGGTACGGATCCAATACATTTTTTTGCTATGGGTTTTTAAAGTTTTTTTTACCAAGTCTTTTATATCTTATAGTCATATGGGGCCAGACCCATACCTTTCAAATTGTTTTTTGGGCTGTACCCATTAAGAATAATTGTGTACCTATTAAGAATAACTTTAAATAAACGAAATGAATTATTTTAATTATGTTTGTACTGCACAAATACCCTATATGGGACTAGCCCATGCTACACAAATACCCTACATGGGGCTGGCCCATCATACATCTATATGGGCATAGGGTTGTACCCATTACAACAAAAAAATACATACACCTATATGGGGCTGGCCCAACTGCAAAATATCAACCAATGGGCTGGCCCCATTATGCCTAACAATACACAAAAAAAAAAAACTGAGCCCATTAGGGCTGGATCTTGGTCTTAAACGGTAGAGGGGCTGGACCCGGTAACAACCCTGAGCCCAATGGGGCTGGACCCAGCTTGATGGTTTGGAACCTGCTTGATGGTGGCGAAGAGCAGATCCGAGGGCGGTGTTGGGGTTGATGATATTTTGGCGGTTGTGGCTCGGTGCTGCTGCTCCAGCGAGTCTTCACGGCGGTGTTGGTTGTGGTGCTGTGACGGGAGGAGGTTGGGTGGTGTTAATGGTGGTGATATACGGTGAGTGGAAGGTGGCTCGGTGCTGCTGCGCCAGCGAGTCTTCACGATGGCGTTTTACCTTGCTGCTCCAGCGACGACGGGGGTGGATATCTTCTGCAAATCGGGCCTCACTGGTGGGGATGCAAGTCGAAGTGGGGTTGAGCAGCGGAGGTCTTCAACAGTTCGGCGGCGACGTGAAGCAGCAGGTTTGGGTGGTGTTGGTGCTGCAAATCCACGGTGAAGCAGCAGTTTCTGGCAGATCCACGGTGAAGCGGCGGTGGTGTTTGTAGTGGTGTTGTTGGTGCAGATCTGGGATGGTGAATGTCGGTGGTGGTGAGGTGCAGCGTCTATGGTGGTGGGGTGCATCTCGTCAGTGGGAAGGGGGTAGTGGTGCTGCGCGACGGGGTGGGGTGAGGTTTTCCAGCAACGCGACGGGGTGTTTATGGTGGTCTTGGTGATGGTGGTTTGTTGGGGGTGGCCTTTCCTGCATCTCGGTGATGGTGATGGAGGGTTTGGGGGCCGCTGTGCAGCAGGTTTCATGGTAATTATTGGTTGCAGCAGTGGTGGTGTAAATGGTAGTAGTGATTCGCAGCTGAGAGAGAGAGAGAGAGAGAGAGAGAGAGAGAGAGAGAGAGAGAGAGAGAGAGAGAGAGAGAGAGAGAGAGAGAGAGAGAGAGAGAACAACTGAGAATGGGGGAGGGGGTTTCAGTGTCTTAATGGAGGTTTGGGGAAGCTTTTTCATTTTTCTATATGGGATAAAGGGTGGGGGTATTTAAGCCATTTACCTTAACTAGTTAGACCTTCTAACTAGTAGTTGGGATGCAGGATTTAAAACACAAAGTGAAGGGGTCTTTGGGCCTTATAAAATAAAGACCCCAATAAATAAGTTGTCTAATAACATCTATAACAATTTTTAACAATAAATACATCTGCATCTCATTGAGAAACACACGTAACTCATTATAAACAACAGTCCATTAATAGTTAAATCTTTTGGGAAAGAAATAAACTATTGGACTTCTCTATTAACCAGCTGGGTTAGCTTTACTGGTTAGAGTCTTGGTTATCCTTCTAAACGGTACATGTTTAAACCGTGTCAATGACACCGACTCCAAAATTCGTTCTCCCATGTAACAAAAAAACTGTTGGGAAACTATTTTTGGGTTGTGGAATTGTTTGGTTTGTCGTACCGATCCCGGTAAAGAATCACGTTTTGATCGGAGACTCTTAGCATATAATGCCGAATTATGAAGATCTAATAATATTTGTGTATGGATGTTTCTAAGTAAAGAGTTTCCTTGTTGTAATTAACGATGTATGGGCTACCGAGATATGGCATAAAATACGTAAATGTTTCCCAGATTCTCGCAGGGTAAATGAGGTTTAAGGGCCTACTTACACTAGTGTTTAATAAAAAAATGCCCCAATTAGAATCCAACTAGCCTAATTAGAATACAACTAAAAAAATACCCACAAAAACCCACCCCCTCCCCTTTCTCTCTCGACACAATTGCAGAAAAACCCTCCCCCTCCCCCTTTCTCTCTCCACCCACCACCACAACTTCTGTTACGTACCACCGACGAGGACAAGCACCATCAACCTTCCGAGCACCATTTTTTGCTGGCGGCAGGAGAGCCTCTCATGGCGCAGCACCACCACCAACCTTCAGATCTGCTCGAACGGAAAGACCTCTATTGCGTCGCCGGAGATCTAACCTGCTGCTGCAACAATGGAGATCTCAAGCTGCTGCAACAATGGAGATATATTGTTGCAGGAAACGAAACGCTACAGCACCACCATTGTTCCCTTCTTCTTTTATGTTGCAATCCAGATCCGCCACCGCCGTGATGGTGCTGTGACGAAGCCACCCCTCCCCCTCCTTCTCCCTCTTCCCACCATTACCGCCACCTTCACCCTCCTTCTTCCCAGATCTGTTGTTCTATTTTTGCTGGGGGATGCATTTTCAGATCTGTATATTCAGGGGGTAAATACCCCCTTTTTTGCATTTTCAATGGATGTATGCCCACCGTTTCGTGCTGTTTTAGGGGGTAATCGTGCTGTTTTAGGGGGTAATCTTGTTATTTTAGGGGGGTAAGCATGCTGTTTTAGGGGGTAAGCATGCTGTTTTAGTGGTAATAGACTCACGTTGGACTCACCACCACTTTGGACTGACCTGAACACGGAAAAAAGAACATTGAACTCTGAACAATATGGACTTATAATGTAATAAGAAAAACGGTGGACGTGTACCCCCAAAAAATTAAAATAGGGGGTATATACCCCCAAAAAATTAAAAATAGTGGGTATTTACCCCCTAAAAACATGACCAGAACCAGAAAAATCTCTAGTTAGGTCCTTAAAAAACATAACATCTAACTAGCCTTTTAAAATTCTCATTTTTGAATTTGAGACCTTAAAAGATATATTCCTCCTTCTCGCAATTGAAGCAGAATTGTATTAAGAGTTATTGTTGATAACATCCTCATTAAACTCTCTAATTGTTTTTTTAAGCCTTCAATAATTTATTTTATAAAAAATGCCTAATGAAGTAATTATTTATAGAAAACATCCCCTTTATATTTTCTAGAGTAAATGACACTTTTGCCCCCTGGGTTTATACGCGATTGACAGGTTGCCCCCTAACTCTTAAAATGCGCCTCGTTGCCCCCTAAGATTTGTTTTTGTGACCCGTTACCCCCTACTGCGTGTTCCGTCCATTTTTTCCGTTAAAAGTGACGTGGCATTTCCATGTCACAATTTTTTTTTTTTTTTTTTAATCCAGATGTCAAAACAAAGGGCAAAAAAGAAATTTCATTAATAAGTTTTATAATATTAAATATAATTAATATAATAACCACCCCCCACCCCACCCACCGCACCCCTACCCCTCCCCTTCTTCTTCCCCATTCTTCTTCTTCTTCCCGACACCACCTGCAACTTTTCTTAAAAAAAAAAAAAAAAAAAAGTCGTTGGTCAAGTTGATATGTATCTATGGATCTTATATCATCATTGATAAGAACCTCGATCTGTTTAAGTATAATAGTAGATTTTGATTTATTTTTTTGGTTTGCTTGCTTTAATTTGGTTTAGTTGTTTGTGCCATCTGATCTATTTTATTGTATTTTTTTCACTTGCCTCACTGATCAAAGTTTGATCTAACGATAGACCCCGGATATAGACGGGTTTAGTGGATAGAACAACCTTTTCAAGTCAAACTCATAGTCACTATGTAAAAGTTCATACCCCTCTTAATACTTTAATTTTTAGCTAAATATTATTTAAACTTTCCGATAGTATGAATTATTTGTGATATATGACATTGTCTCATGTATACACTTTGCTTGATTAAACTGCTGATGTCACCGCAATTCACATCCCTCACATAAATCTCGAAAAAGCAGACATTGTTGTTGATGTGCTTGTCACAAATCCCAATCCCATACCAATTCCTCTCATCGACATAAACTACTTAATCGAGAGTGATTCCCAGTGCTTCGACATAAATTTTTTTTTTTTTTTTTTAAGAAAAGTTGCAGGTGGTGTCGGGAAGAAGAAGAAGAATGGGGAAGAAGAAGGGGAAGAGGGGGGGGGGGGGGTGGTAGGGGTGCGGTGGGTGGGGTGGGGGGTGGTTATTATATTAATTATATTTAATATTATAAAACTTATTAATGAAATTTCTTTTTTGCCCTTTGTTTTGACATCTGGATTAAAAAAAAAAAAAAAAAATTGTGACATGGAAATGTGGTGGTCCTTTGTGTGTTCTAAAAATAAATGCAAATAATAATCGAACCACAACCGCAAGTGTACGGTTGTCCCAAGTAGTAATTCTGATAATCAGATTCGTTCCAAGGACGGATGGTTGATCACAATGTTTATGCAAATAGTGATTGATGCACTTATGAAAATAAAAGACAATAAATTGTTTGTTTTGGTTTTGTTTATTAATTCTACTAAATGAAAGACAAATAATTAAATGCAAGTAGAAGCTAAGACGCAAGTAAAATAAGTGAAAACGCAATATGAGATGTAGTACTTGAGAACGCAAGGATCCTCCTAATTTTACTTTCTAACTTATGTTGTTTAAGGGTTAAATCAGTCAATTACAATGGTCGGGATTCTAATATCCTTATACCCCCGTCAGGGTGGACTATAAGGCGATCCTAAAGTGTCACTAGTCCCGTCAGGGTAAATATGATCCACCGTTGGATGATTAAGATTTATTACCACATTGGCCCTAGGATTAACTAAGTTCGTCAGAATCAATAGTTTTTATCCTAGATTGAACAATTATTTCTGTACCTAAACCCCCCGTCAGGATGATCCATACGCCACATATATGGAATAGCTTAAATACTAATACCTAATTTTAGTTCGCGACTCTAAAATCAGTAAACATTCACAAATTGTCGAAAAGAGTAAAAGCCCTAATTTAATTTAATTCAATAAAAACCCAAATTCAACATTCGTTATAATAATAAAATCAAGATTCACCCATTGTTTTGTTCTCAAGCACTAATGGAAATTTAGCTCATATTAAAATTAAAAACTAAATAAAAAGAAATGGAATTCATATTCATTACAAAATTAAAATATAAGAAAAACCTAATTTTCGGAATCAGGATGACTACGAACGGAGTTATAGACCCACTCCAGCTCTTGTAGCTTCTCCCTTCTTCCTGCTGTAGCTTCTCTGGTATTTTTTAATCTTGTGGAAAGTGAATTGTATTTAAAATAAGAGTCCAGACCTCCTTTTATAGTTAAAAATTCGGACTAGGGCTTGGACCAGAAAATAAAAGCCTAATTAAATGTCCAAGCCCACTTTCTAAGCCCAAAATCCCGTAACTGATGACAGGCCTTCACTAAAACTGCTTTTCCCGATGCGTTACAACTCCGATTGACCTCATTCCAGTTGCTAAAGTTCCGTACTTCGATAAGGAATGTTTTCTCTTCAAAGGTCAGCGGCTCAATCAGCTCTTAAGTACCTCGAAAACAGCAATCAAGGGCCTGGAAAATGGATTTTTAGCTCTAAAATAAAATCTTCGGGATTTCTCTTCAAGTCTTGACTCTATCTTTTGATCTTTGACTTTATCTTCGGATTCCTTTCCTAGCTAACATCTAAAAACCTGTAAACTTTACACTAAAAATACCAATATTACGCGCAAAAGTTTAATAATTCAAAAATGCTAGAAATAAAAAGGGAAATCCGAATTATTGCATATTTCATTCAAAAGTCTATCGAATTAATTAAATAAACACCAAAAATGATGTCTCCTAAGGGTCTAAAATAAGAACAATTAGGGAGACATCAAGACCCCCAACTCAAACCTTTGTCGTCCCGACAAAGCAAAACAAAATAAAACGAGGGGTAGAAGCAAACGTATAAACACATAGAAGCTAGCAAATAAACCCTAAAGCAATTCCTAAGATAAATCTCATATAGCAAACTTTAAAAATTAACATCTACATACACTAATCATGCAACATCAAACATAAATAATCTCAATCATAAAATTAAAGTCGCAATGCTTGAAGGTTACACTTGTACTCATCTCTGTATGATGGCTATAGGATGGTCATTAATCCTACCTCGCTTTGAACGCTCCACCTAGTGTATTCCCTATCAACAGAATAATAAATTCACTATGCACTTAGGAATCACGAGGTCTTTACGGTTATAATAATGGCTTAAGGACGGTATGGATGTATATTTGGTAAATTTGAAGTGAGCTTTTGGCTCTCTCCTCACTTACCATCAACAATGTCCTCGAGCTTGAGTTAATCGCTCAAAAAGATGTTCTCACTCACCCATATACGCAACAATTTAGCGTCCCATGTCTACCCACTATAAATAAGATGATTTCAGAAAAATTCCACTTTGCCGGATGTTTTATTCATTCATATTTTTCTTTTTCTTTTCTTTTCTCTTTTTTTTTTTTTTTTTTTTTTTTTTTTTTTTTTTTTTTTTTTGTGTACAGAGGCAAACCGGGTTCCCGGTTTTGATGAATCCGGGTTCCCGGATCCTACTGTATGATTTTTCAAAATTTTTCATTTTTTCTTTCTTTTTCATTTTTTCTTCATTCCCGGCAAAGGGTTACAAGTATATATCATCTGCAATTGTGCTACAATACAAAACACATCGATCCCTACCCATTTAATTCCCCATATGTGGTCCCACCACCCCAAACTCAAGCTCGAGACATGTCTCAGGATTGTGATTCAAGTGCGGGTCATATGGTCATGCCTAATAATCTAAGGGATAATGGCTTATATCGTGGCTACAAAGAAAAAGGCTACAGGCTCAAAGTGGGCTGAGACGGATAATAATTAATACAAGGGATAGAAGGCTAAAAAGGCACAAATGGCTAACAAAGAACTGCCCCTATCATTTTCCTAAGTACATAGCTTGTCTTTAGTTCATATCTAGGTGGGTTCTCTACTAATTAGGATTTCACGTTCTACACACCAAACATATTCCTTGAGTACAAGCTTACTTCATTTGCATTGTTAATTAATTTTTCCTATCAATTACCTATGTTCGCATGCAATTGTAAGTGCGTTTTATATCAATCCCTAAAGTCCACTATTTACTATCATAGATTTATCAAAAGTATGCTTAAAAGGGATATTTAAAAATTTCTATAGTCAAACGCAACTCCGAAAATTCTTTTATTGAAAGCAAATAAAGCAAATAACACATAAAAATTGGGATGAGGCAACGAACCCCACCCCAAACTCAAAAATGAGTCGTGTCCCCACGACTCGAAAAGACTCAATAAAGCATTTAAACTAATATACACTAAGAGGAAAGTTTAGAAAACGTATCTTAACCAGCGCGAGGCTGGTTATCGGTGTTGCGTTCTGGACCTTTATCTCGCGTAACAGCATCATAAATCGCGTTTTGAAGTGTATTTACGCCTAGGATTAAATTTCGAAGCAGGTCCAATTCTTTTGTAACGTTTCCCAAGGTAGCAATCATCCTCTCCTGATTTTCTTCCAACACCTGAATCTTCGCTTCCAACTCAGGTACAGTTTTCGCTTTCTTTGATTGAGGAGTTCTTGGACTTCTTGTAGCTCGTGTTGCTTCTTCATGGATGTTCTTGATTGTGCTCAAAGCTATACTCACACCAACTAAAACAGTATCAATATCTGCGTCCTTACGCGGAATCTTTGCGTCTAAACACAACTGAGTAATAGTACAAGGAAACTTCAGATTTTGTTGTTTCATTGGTGATTTCGCGAACTCCATGATTGTATCATAAATGATCTTAGCAACATCAAATGGTTTCTCCTCCAAAATACACTTAATAACAAATATGTGCTCTTTCTTCAACTCGGAAGTGTGTTTAATACCAAAGAAAGTGGGTATTATGAAACGAGACCAAACCTTCGCACGAGGTGTCAAACTACTGCTGTAAAACTGTCCAGGATACCTTTCACCTTCAGGAATTGGGCTAGTCCCATTAACAAGCACGGTCCCCCAAAGGGATTCAAAATCAAAGGAAGGGTCATTAAGAGTTTCTTGGAAGGGGCATGTTCCAGAAAAGTTGGGTAGTTTCAATGATTTCCGAATACGTTCAATAGAGAAAGGAACTACCTTTTTGCGGATATCAATGGCATCATGTGAGGTAGCTAAACCTTCGTAAAATTCTCGCACAAAAGGAGGAATAAACTCAAGCTTCCTTTCTTGTAACTCTTTCCAACCAAACTTAGCACATGTCACAGCATATTCCTTGTAATCACTACTCATAATACCCTTAGGAAAATTCGTCTCCTCACCAAATTTCAAAAATTCAATTCTTTCACGAACCTGAGTATTCCAACAAGTGTAGACCCTCTTAGGTTTGTGGGCCCACATCTTCATACGCGGGGGTTTTTGAACAGTTGCTTCCGGAATCTCTTGTTCAGTTTCCTTCTCAATGTTCTTCGCAATTTCCTCTTCTTGTTCCATCTCACTTTCTATCTCATCAATCAATCTCCGCTTTAGACCTGTGATTTCTTTTCTGTTAGAATCAAGCTTAACTTCGTTAATTTTTCGTTTAGGACGCGAATCAGGAATCTCAATAGCTTGTTCTTGTGAACCACCAATGGTGGTCTTTCTTCTAGGAGCAGTTCTTCGAAAATCACCGGTTCTGTTAGTCATCTCTTTTCACCCCAAACTCAAAACTTCAAATAATGAAAAACTTAGAGAAAAAGTTTAGAATTTTGATGTTTTGAGGCTTAGGAATTGAAGAACTAGGGTGAATACTTGATGAATTTGAATGGGAGAAGAAAGAATTGGGTTTTAGTTTAGGATTTGATGAAGAAGAATCTTGGGAAAAACTAAGGATTTGATGTTATTTTGGAGAGGAGGTGAGTTGATCTTATGTTTTTGTGGTGAAAGAGGGTAGGATTTGATGATATATAGTGTTTTGGTAGATGAATTTCGTAGGTGGGGAGGCTATTGGTGCGTTTTAGGTAAAAACTTGCAAAAGAGGCTAAGAAAACTAGGTTAAAATACCCAAAACCGCCTCTCACAGCTTTCAAACCGGGTTCCCGGATTTGGAAAACCGGGTCCCCGGTTCCGCGTCGCTGTGACGGCGCGGAAAAAAATTGTGGACTTTTTTTTTTTTTTTTTTTTTTTTTTTTTTTTTTTTTTTTTTTTTTTTTTTTTTTTTTTTTTTTTTTTTTGAAAACGCACCAAAACGCTGGACCCCAAGACGCTGGGTCAGGGATTTTGCTCGCCGAAACCGGGTACCCGGTTCTGTGGAATGCGGGTTCCCGGATTTTCTCGATGGCGCGAATGAAAACGCGCCAAAACGCAGCACCCTGAAACGCTGGACCAGAAAATTTCACCAACAGCAGCTCCGAAACCGGGTACCCGGTTCTGCCAAATGCGGGTACCCGGATTTGTGTCGATGGCGCGAATGAAAACGCACGAAAACGCAAGCCACCAAGACGCTGGGTCAGGGAATTTCAGAAATTACAGCACCAAAACCGGGTACCCGGTTCTGTGGAATGCGGGTTCCCGGTTTCTCCTGGACATCCAACCTCTTTTTCTTCTGTTTTCGCCAAATCGACCCCAAACTCAAGTCCTTTTTACCCCTGAAATCATCAAAAACAACTACCCTTCCTCATTTCTTAATAAAAACAATAAAATTACGAAAATCAAACTAATCTAAATTGCAAAAATAGAAAAACTCAGCTAATATACAAGTAATTGGCTTTTGTTTAACGTCGTTAAGCTCGACGGGTTACCTCACGCTTCTAAGGATTCTCGAGGAGATACATGACCTCCCCGGGATGTGGATCTTCCGAGCGATTGGTATCTTCACCTCCATGGTATATCTTTAATCTGTGACCGTTAACCATAAAGGTACGGTTCTCTAGCGGGTGTTCTATTTCTATCGCCCCATGAGGTGTAACTTTGGTCACTATGTATGGACCTGACCACTTAGATCTTAACTTACCCGGAAAATTGCTGAACTTTGAATTATACTTTAATACTTTTTGCCCCACTTCAAAGTTCCTTGGACGAATCCGATTGTCATGCCATTTCTTTGTATTTTCTTTGTAAAGTTTAGCATTTTCATAAGCATGCAATCGGAATTCGTCAAGTTCATTAAGCTTCATCATACGATTCTTTCCGGCTAAGATAGGATCTAAGTTCAACTGCGCAATTGCCCAATAGGCACCCATTTCAAGCTCTAAAGGTAAGTGACAAGCCTTACCATACACCATACGATATGGAGATGCATCAACTGGAGTCTTAAACGCAGTACGATAGGCCCACAATGCATCATCTAACTTCATTGACCAATCTTTTCTTGTAGGACCAACGGTTTTCTCTAGGATTGACTTGACTTCACGGTTCGAAACTTCAGCTTGACCATTGGATTGTGGATGGTATGCAGTAGATACACGGTGTCTAACTCCATATTTCTCTAGAACGGTCTTCAGATATTTATTAACGAAATGAGATCCTCCATCGCTAATAATCACTCTAGGTGTGCCATGTCTAGTGAAAATATGTGATTTCAAGAACTTGATCACCACTCGTGAATCATTGGTAGGTAAAGCCACCGCTTCTACCCACTTAGATACATAATCAACAGCTAATAAGATAAAGAGGTTACCATTTGAAGGGACGAAAGGACCCATAAAGTCTATGCCCCAAACATCGAATATCTCAACCTCTAACACATTATTACGTGGCATCTCATCCCTCTTAGATATGTTTCCGGTAAACTGGCATCTCGTACATTTCTTAACATATTCATGACAATCTTTTATAAGAGAAGGCCAGTAAAAACCTGATTGAAATACCTTTGCAGCAGTTCTGTCTCCTTTGAAATGTCCTCCATATAATGAATCATGGCATCCAGCTATAATGGCTTGAGTCTCTTCCCTTGCTACACATCTTCGTATCATTTGGTCAGCACAAACTTTATAGAGGAACGGATCCTCCCAAAAGAACTGTCTAGCACGATGAGCTAACCTCTTTCTCTCTTGATAAGTAGAACCTTCAGAAAAAACACCACTCACCACTAAATTTGCAATATCCGCATACCAAGGAGCTTCATAATCTCGAACAACGAATAAACTCTCATCAGGAAACTCTTCTCTAACTGCTTCAGTACCACTATTCATCTCTGAACCCTCTAAGCGCGATAGATGATCTGCAACCTGATTCTCACAACCCTTTCTATCTTTGATCTCTAAATCGAACTCTTGAAGCAATAACACCCATCTGATTAACCTTGGTTTCGCATCTTTCTTCTCCATAAGAAATCTGATCGCGGAATGATCTGTATAAACAATAACTTTCGCTCCAAGAAGATAAGAGCGAAATTTATCAAACGAATAGACAACTGCTAGCAACTCCTTTTCTGTAACTGTGTAATTAATCTGAGCACCACTAAAAGTTTTACTAGCATAGTAAATTGAATGAAAAACTTTCTCTTTTCTCTGTCCCAATACAGCTCCCATACATAAATCACTCGCATCACACATAACCTCAAACGGTAAATTCCAATCTGGAGGTAACACTATAGGAGCAGAAATGAGTTTTTCCTTGATTGTTTTGAAGGCCGCTAAACAAGCTTCATCAAAAAGAAATTTGCAATCCTTTTCGAGTAAGTTGCATAACGGTTTAGCAATCTTAGAAAAATCCTTAATAAAACGCCTATAAAAACCCGCATGGCCAAGAAAACTCCTTACCCCTTTAACAGAAATGGGAGGGGGAAGAGTTTTAATTACCTCTATCTTTGCTCTATCAACCTCTAAACCAACACTCGAAACTTTGTGACCCAGAACAATACCTTCGCGTACCATGAAGTGACACTTCTCCCAGTTGAGCACCAAATCTGTTTCCTTGCATCTCACTAACACTTTCTCCAAGTTATCCAAACATATATCAAAATCATCACCAAACACGGAGAAATCATCCATGAACACTTCAAGGAAATTATCTATCATGTCCCAGAAGATGGCCATCATGCACCTTTGAAAAGTAGCGGGAGCGTTACACAACCCAAATGGCATTCTGCGATATGCAAAAGTACCAAATGGGCATGTAAAGGTAGTCTTATGTTGATCTTCTGGAGCCACGTAGATCTGATTGTACCCAGAGTAACCATCCAAGAAACAGTAATATTCCCTTCCGGCTAATTTGTCTAACATTTGATCAATGAAGGGCAAAGGGAAATGATCTTTTCTGGTGGCCTTGTTCAGCTTTCTGTAATCCATGCAAACTCTCCAACCAACTACTGTTCTTGAAGGGATCGCCTCATTTTTGTCATTAAGAATTGTTGTAATTCCTCCTTTCTTCGGTACACACTGAACCGGACTCACCCATTCACTACTCGAAATGGGATAAATAATCCCCGCATCTAAAAGCTTAATCACCTCCTTCTTCACCACATCCTTCATGGCTGGCATTAATCTTCTCTGACCTTCAACTGAGCGTGCATTAACATCTTCTAGTATGATTTTGTGTTGACAATAGGATGGACTAATGCCTTTGATATCGGCAATTGTCCAACCTATTGCTTCTTTGTTGGCTCTTAACACACGCAACAGTTTATCTTCTTGAGGACCTGTTAAATTAGCTGAAACAATAACAGGTAGAGTTTCATTAGTACCCAAATAAGCATACCTCAAGTGTGCTGGCAATGGTTTTTCTTCCAACTCCGGAGGAGATTCAATTGAAGGTTTCTTTTTAGGAATAATCTCCCCCGGTTCTCTCACAGGTTCATAGGCAAGACGCCTATATTTCGGATTTTCAGAATTGAGAGCTGCCACTGTTTCTGTAAGCTCCTCCATCATCTCAGGTGAATCTAATGTCAAAGCAGCCTGCAAGATATCATCAAAATTTAAACAATTAAATACCTCTTGCGATGCTTGCTCTACTACATCCATTCTGAAGCAATCTTCCTGAGAATCTGGGAATTTCATAGCTCGAAATACATTGAATTTCACTTCCTCATCTTGTATCCTCATTGTTAATTCGCCATTCTCTACATCGATCAATGTCCTCCCTGTAGCTAGGAAGGGTCTACCCAAAATAATGGGGACATTTCTATCTGCATTGTATTCAAGAATTACGAAATCAACAGGAAATATAAGTGTACCTGCCTTAACAAGGACATCCTCAATACGGCCTTCAGGATGAGCAAGAGACCTGTCCGCCATTTGCAAGACCATAGAGGTAGGTCTTGCGTTTCCAATTTTAAGCTTATCAAAGACTGACTTGGGCATCAAGTTGATGCTTGCCCCCAAATCGCATAGTGCCTTTCCTTTCCATTCTTCTCCAATCGATATGGGAATCGTGAAACTCCCCGGATCAACTAACTTCGGAGGTAATTTGCTCTGGCAAATCGCACTACACTCTTCAGGAAGGCCAATCATCTCATTATCACAGTAGGGCCTTTTATTAGTGAGGGCCCTCTTCAAAAACTTCGTATACTTAGGAATATCTCGAATTGCCTCAAGTAACGGAATATTAATACTCAAACCCCTCACTCTATTGAAGAATTTCTGAAAATCACCCATATCACCCTTTTTCTGAACTCGCGATGGAAACGGTGGTGGAGGGCGATTTACCATACTATCATCTTTCTTCTTCGAAGCCTCTCTTGGCCTTACTATTTCTTCAACTTCATCTTCCTTCTCATTTTCTTTCTCATTTTCTTTCTCACCCACTTCCTTTTCTTTTCTTGGAACTTCTTTCTCTTTCATAACGGGAAAAGGAGGTGGGAGAAGGTTCTTACCACTTCTCAAGGTAACAGCTTTACAATCTTCACGTTGTGATGGATTTTCGGTATCGCTTGGAAGTTGTCCTTGTGGACGTTGATTGAGCTGTTTACTGATTTGACTCAGCTGATTCTGGAACATCTTCATATTTGCTTCAGCTGCATTTTGTCTTTCTATTGCAGCGTTCTGACGTTCTATTGCTGCGTTCTGACGTTCCATCGCTTGTGCTTGTAGAGCAATCAAATTTTCAACAGTTTTCTGAAGGGTGAGTACCCCTTCTTGTGGATGTGCAGGTAAAGCTTTCTGGTTTAGCGTTTCATCGTAAGTATTCTGAGGAGCTTGTCTTGGTACATAAGTATTCTGATTCTGTCCTCCTTGATAATTGTTTTGTGGTTTAGGATTATAGTTATTACCTTGGGGACGCGGCTGATACGCATATGTAGGATTGGCTGCCCCATTAGGATTCGAATATTGAAACCCAGGATGGTTTCTGTTAGGTTGATATCCATTACCACTCGAATTAAAATTACCTCTGTTGGACATAAAATTCACTGATTCTTGATTATTCGGACAACTTTCCTCATCATGATCATCTACCTTACAAATTGAACACATATAAACTTCTTGTGCAGCGTGCACAACTACCTTCTTACCCGAAAATCCTTCTGTCACAGCTAGAGTAAGCTGCTTCAATTGTTGCTCTATGGTATTCTGGATCTTATTCTCAAACGTAGCAAATTTCTCTTCTATGTCAACATTATTTACTCCCTTGACTGGTGTTCTTACTGAGCTCCACCCAACTTCATTCTTGACTGTTCTCTCTAAAATGATCTTGGCATGAGCGGGTTGAACTTGAAGAAAACCTGCTCCACATAGTGTATCCAACTTTTCTCTCGAAATTCCATCAAGGCCTCTATAAAAGATCTTTAACTGTTGTTGTTCTGAAAAGCCATGATTAGGAACTTTACGCAAACACATCTGAAATCTTGTCCAACTCCTACCCACAGTTTCCTCATACTCTTGACGGAATTGTGTCAATTCTAGTTCAGCATCTAACCTCATGTTACTTGGGTAATACCTGTCAAAGAAAGCGATTTCTAATTGGTCCCAATTAGTAATCCTCGTAGGATCTTGCGTATCGTGCCATTCACTTGCTCCATCAATGACAAAGAATTTGAAAGCAGCAAAATACATCTGTTCTCTTGAAACCCCTTGTGTGATATAAGAATCACATATCTGCTTAAATTTTTGTACCGCTCTAAGAGGATCTTCCGATGGTCTTCCGCGAAAATTTCCAAAGTTTTGGAACTGAGCTAGCATACCCGGATCTGGACGGAATCTCGGAACATTAATATCTGGAGCACCTACTCCTATAGCTGGAGCGCGGAATGGAACTTCTGGAGGGCCATTAGTGAACCACGGATCATGATTCATCACTATCTGGACTGGAGGGTTAGGATTTAGTGGTTGAACTTGAGGAATAACGCCTGGAGCTAAAGGTTGGCCATTTGCATCTAACTGGCCTTGTCCATTCTGTTGACCTTGAATAATGATATTCTCCATTCTGTTACTTAATTCTTCTACTTCTAAAGCTTCTCGTTCTCTTCTTCTTCTGTTCGCAAGTCTGATCAACGATTCTGGATTACTAAGGATCGGAGGTGTTGGCTCTAGATCCTTGAATAGCCTTCTTCGCATACACCAAACCTAAAAACCTGAAAAAGCTAACAAACAAAAAGCGTAAAACTGATAAAATAAAATAAATGCACTTATCACTAAAGGATAAACACCGTGGTCACACGCTACCGTCCCCGGCAGCGGCGCCAAAAACTTGGTGGTCCTTTGTGTGTTCTAAAAATAAATGCAAATAATAATCGAACCACAACCGCAAGTGTACGGTTGTCCCAAGTAGTAATTCTGATAATCAGATTCGTTCCAAGGACGGATGGTTGATCACAATGTTTATGCAAATAGTGATTGATGCACTTATGAAAATAAAAGACAATAAATTGTTTGTTTTGGTTTTGTTTATTAATTCTACTAAATGAAAGACAAATAATTAAATGCAAGTAGAAGCTAAGACGCAAGTAAAATAAGTGAAAACGCAATATGAGATGTAGTACTTGAGAACGCAAGGATCCTCCTAATTTTACTTTCTAACTTATGTTGTTTAAGGGTTAAATCAGTCAATTACAATGGTCGGGATTCTAATATCCTTATACCCCCGTCAGGGTGGACTATAAGGCGATCCTAAAGTGTCACTAGTCCCGTCAGGGTAAATATGATCCACCGTTGGATGATTAAGATTTATTACCACATTGGCCCTAGGATTAACTAAGTTCGTCAGAATCAATAGTTTTTATCCTAGATTGAACAATTATTTCTGTACCTAAACCCCCCGTCAGGATGATCCATACGCCACATATATGGAATAGCTTAAATACTAATACCTAATTTTAGTTCGCGACTCTAAAATCAGTAAACATTCACAAATTGTCGAAAAGAGTAAAAGCCCTAATTTAATTTAATTCAATAAAAACCCAAATTCAACATTCGTTATAATAATAAAATCAAGATTCACCCATTGTTTTGTTCTCAAGCACTAATGGAAATTTAGCTCATATTAAAATTAAAAACTAAATAAAAAGAAATGGAATTCATATTCATTACAAAATTAAAATATAAGAAAAACCTAATTTTCGGAATCAGGATGACTACGAACGGAGTTATAGACCCACTCCAGCTCTTGTAGCTTCTCCCTTCTTCCTGCTGTAGCTTCTCTGGTATTTTTTAATCTTGTGGAAAGTGAATTGTATTTAAAATAAGAGTCCAGACCTCCTTTTATAGTTAAAAATTCGGACTAGGGCTTGGACCAGAAAATAAAA
This sequence comes from Nemophila menziesii, assembly GCA_029959085.1. NCBI lineage: Eukaryota > Viridiplantae > Streptophyta > Magnoliopsida > Boraginales > Hydrophyllaceae > Nemophila > Nemophila menziesii. Next base: position 139,135,979 of record JARWIR010000001.1, on the reverse strand, counting down.
GCCTAATTAAATGTCCAAGCCCACTTTCTAAGCCCAAAATCCCGTAACTGATGACAGGCCTTCACTAAAACTGCTTTTCCCGATGCGTTACAACTCCGATTGACCTCATTCCAGTTGCTAAAGTTCCGTACTTCGATAAGGAATGTTTTCTCTTCAAAGGTCAGCGGCTCAATCAGCTCTTAAGTACCTCGAAAACAGCAATCAAGGGCCTGGAAAATGGATTTTTAGCTCTAAAATAAAATCTTCGGGATTTCTCTTCAAGTCTTGACTCTATCTTTTGATCTTTGACTTTATCTTCGGATTCCTTTCCTAGCTAACATCTAAAAACCTGTAAACTTTACACTAAAAATACCAATATTACGCGCAAAAGTTTAATAATTCAAAAATGCTAGAAATAAAAAGGGAAATCCGAATTATTGCATATTTCATTCAAAAGTCTATCGAATTAATTAAATAAACACCAAAAATGATGTCTCCTAAGGGTCTAAAATAAGAACAATTAGGGAGACATCAAAATGCCACGTCACTTTTAACGGAAAAAATGGACGGAACACGCAGTAGGGGGTAACGGGTCACAAAAACAAATCTTAGGGGGCAACGAGGCGCATTTTAAGAGTTAGGGGGCAACCTGTCAATCGCGTATAAACCCAGGGGGCAAAAGTGTTATTTACTCTATTTTCTATACCTTTACTAATTCTATCACATGCGCGCGTCCGTGAAATTTTTTTAAAATCGTCATAACTAATTCAAAAAAAAATCAGAAAATTAAAAAAAAAAAAATTGAATAAATCTAATTAATATTTACGTCTATGAATTTTTTTGATTTTTTTTGAATTTTTTGTATTTTTTCGAATTTTTTTAATTTTTTTTTTCGCACATGTTTTAAACCGTGAAATAAACATGAAATTCCGTGTCTTCGAAAAAAAATAAAAAAAAACAAAAAAAACCAAAAAATTCAGAAAATTCCGAAAAAAATCATAGACGTAAATATTAATTTGATTTATCCAAATATAATTTTTTTTTGATTTTTTTGATTTTTTTGATTTTTTTTGAATTAGTTATGACGATTTTAAAAAAATTTCACGGACGCGCGTGTATTTATTAGTTTTTTTCTTATTTTTTAATTGTTAATTATAAGGGTAATTTAGGATGGGGCTGTTTTCAATAAATATTTTATTCTAGGCACCTTTTTCCAAATAAGTTTTCTAATAGGTATTAATCAACATTTGGCTCTTGTATTAACTAGTGTGCTAGTGGAATTCACACCTCAATATATAGGAATATAGTTGGTGTAGAAGGTTCATAGGAAATGCGTATATTAGAATTAGCTTGCATCTATGTACCTTTTCATTTAAAATCACATGTTGTCTACGTTGGTGTATTTTTTTTTTTTTAAAAAGGAAATTTTAGTCTCGATATTGATACAATTTTGGATAGCCGAGGGATTCATGAAACATGTGGCATCCCAAAGATTTGAGAACAAAGAAGAGAATTACGTAGCGGATTTGATCACGAAAAACCTAATAGTACCTATTAAAGAGAAATTACTTGGTTGGCTAAAAATTTGTAATTGGAAGTTGATATGTGTTAAAAGATACTTTTTTAGTCATAAAAGTAGAATTTTGCAATTTAGTCATTCTATATTGTAAGATTTTTTTCTTTTCTTTTGAGGCTCCCCATCTTTTTGGAGTGCTTCGTAGTGTGTAATGTTTTGCAGCAGATAAAATGAGAATTTTGCCAGTAAAAGATAAAAAAGATAAAAGTGAGAGAAATCAGATAGCAGACCAAAAAATTGTGTTCTCACTAGTTTGGTAAGTGAATTAATCTCAAATATCAACAAAGTCATATGTTATTCATTTGTCACAAGTTTAAGTTTCTTAGGTAGTGGATTTTGAATCTGTTATTGTAGGAGAGAGAGTCTTTCATAGAGATTATCGTTCTTGTCCTGCTAAGTTACCTGGCAGTGCAAACCTCTGTTAATATTAATCCATCATCCATAAACAATCTCGAGAACCTAAGAACTTTTATATTCAAACAAGAGAAATTTAAAGTTTGAAGCACATGTATATGGGATATGTCAAAGTTGCGACACTTTCGTATAATATTCTTATTCTTCTTTTAATTTGGAGCCCCATAGACTTGAGAACTTCTCTTCTATTCAAGATATATCTACAATCCTTTTCCGCATCCACTCTTGCTTATGAAGATGATATGGAGAAGATATTTAAAAGGCTATCGAATATCCGGAAACTACTTTGTGTATTTTTTAGATTCATGGGGTGATGATAGAAAATGCAATCAATTCCCAGTTCTGGATAACTCAATCAGCTTGTCTCACTGAAGGTACATTACAACGGGAAAGAGAAATACCTTATTTTGATAAGTTTCTGTTGTAAATTCTATCAAGATTGACCTTCAAATCACAATGCTCAAGTAACCAAAACCACAAGAAATAAAGCGAGAAAGTAAGAACACAGAATTTATCGTGGTTCGGTCCAAAATAGACCTACATCCACGTTGAGCTCCGATGAGAGGTGCTCAGCCACTAGAAATCACAAGAGATACAATATTTCAGATCACCTTACAATACAAATCACTCAATCAATAGAATACCACTTCTAATCTAATTCTCGAACCCTAAAATACTCAATAAGGCTATCTAGTGATTAATCAAGATGATTATCACAAATTACACGAGATATTACAACCAAGAAGCTATCTAATCAATTACAAGAAGAATCAGAGATTGATCTTCTAAGACCTAGGGTTTAGAGTATGAGAGAGGCGAGAGAGAGAACGCGTGAGTTGAGATAAGGGGTTATGACTTCGGTCAAACCCGATTTCCTTATATAAGAGACATAAGCCAAGAGCGAATGAGAGCCGTCAGATGTAAGTAAGATCAGCGCCCAAGATTTAGCCACGTCATTAAGTAATCAGCCAACCAAATTAAAACAGTTCACCGAACATATATTAACATAACATATATATATATATATATATATATTCTTCAGTTTCTGAATGCCATGTAATGTAGTATTAATGATAGTTTAAATTCGTATTACTATATGTTTGTCCATACTCCTAATGTTTATCTTGAACGGCAAGTTTTGTATAACAAAATTACAGAGTGGAGATCACGGCACGCAGGTCCTATTATTTTAATGGGGGATTTCAATGATATCTCCAGTAGCAACCAAAGGCTCAGCACATCTCCACCTAATCAACAATATATTTTAAACTTTAATCTTTTTATTTCTAATAATATGCTAACAGAAATTCATAACTATGGTAGTTTTTTCACTTGGACTAACAGGCAAGATGAGTTGAACGTGGTCAAGTCCAAAATTGATAAGGTCTTCGCTTCTACGGAGTGGACTGACAAATTCCCCAATGCAACAGTGTTCATCCCACCTGCCGTGGGGTCTGACCACTCTCCCCTCGTTCTGTTTCCTCATGGTAAAGGGAAAAGACACATGAGACACTTTAGATTTGAAACAAACTGGTACCTTCACCCTCATTGTAGGGATATTGTTGATAATGCGTGGAACACTCCTGTGGACAACACTGCTCTCCAAGTGATAATTCAGAAAAGAGAGATTACTTCCAACGCCTTGGCAACTTGGGGAAAACTCGCATTCCCTAATAACAAGACCAAGATCAAGGAATTAGAACGAAAATTAATTGAGACCTCTAATGCACCTTATACCCCTCAACAACAAGGGGAAGAAATCTTGATTCGTGAACAACTCCTACTTTACTGGAAAAGGGAGGAGATCTATTGGTCTGATAGAGCCAGAGACCAGTAGATTCATTTCGGTGATAAAAACACTAAATACTTTTTTGCGCTCACGGCTCAAAGACGTAACTGCAACCGAATTGTAGGAATCCAGAACTCTGATGGGGATTGGATCCAAACGGAGAATGAAATAAAAGAACAATTTAATACCTTTTACTCTAATCTTTTACATGAACAGGAACCTACAGATCTTACTGAAGCATTACGTGATATTATCCCTAAAGTGACAACTGACATGAATGATACTTTGACTAAGATTCCAGATGAAAATGAAATTAGACTAGCTGCCTTTGATATGAGCCCAAATAAAGCTCCAGGCCCTGATGGCCTGAATGGTAAATTCTTTCAGGAATATTGGGACATAATTGGACCTGATGTAGTTGACCTCGTGGTTGACTTCTTTACTAATAATACACCACTAACTCTTTTAAATGAAACACTTATTACTCTGATTCCTAAAGGCGACTGTCAGATACGGGTGGGAGACTACCGTCCTATCTCATGTGTGAATTTTGTGTACAAGGTGATAGCAAAGATATTGGCTAATAGGTTGCAGGCTTTAATCACTGATATTACTTCACCCACCCAATCTGCTTTTATTAAAGGACGAGCGATTCAAGACAATATCCTCATTGCTCAAGAAGTTTCCTTCTTTATGAAGCGTAAATTGAAGAACAAAGCTAACTTTGCGGCTATTAAACTTGATATGGCAAAGGCTTATGACCAGGTTCGTTGGGAATTTCTTCGCCTGTTACTTGAGAAATTGGGGTTTGCACCCAAATGGGTACAATGGATCTGGAATTGTATATCGACGGTTACCTTTCAAATTAACATTAACGGAGAGCGCCAACCTCCTTTCAAACCTGGCCAAGGCATTCGTCAAGGAGATCCTTTATCACCATTGCTATTTGCTTTACTCACTGAATCACTTATCTCTTTATTGGAAACCAAGGTTGAACACGGAAAGATTACAGGTATTCAGATGACACGGAACTGTCCGACTATATCTCACCTTCTCTTTGCGGACGATTCCTTGTTTTTCATCTCGTTAGATGGACAAGACTTGCAGGAATTTCAGGAATGCATTGAGACTTACTGCCGGTGTTCAGGACAGAAGATTAATTACCACAAATCTTCAATATACTTCAGTACACAAACACCTGAAGATTTACGTCAACAGGTGGTAGCAACTCTACAGATAACTGAGTCACGTGACCTGTGTAAGTACCTAGGCATTCCACTTTGCCACAAGAGATCACGCATGGAAACATTAAACTGGATAGTGGAACGGGTATTTAACAAAGCCCAAGGATGGATAGCCAAACTCCTTTCGGAAGGCGGCAAAGAAATACTTATCAAAGCAGTTTTACAGGCTATCCCATGTTATGCTATGTCTATTTTTTCTTTTCCTATTGGTTTTTGCAGGAAACTCTCATCTATCATTGCCCGGTTCTGGTGGAACTCTTTGGAGAAAAGGAAAATTCATTGGTTGGAATGGGAAAAGATGACTGCCGCCAAAGTTGTAGGGGGTATGGGTTTTCGAGACCTGAAAAGGGCGAATAGGGCACTCTTAGCTGGCCAGGCTTGGAGAATCCTTAGTAACCCGAATCTTCTGGTTTCTAGAGTACTGAAAGGGATTTATTACCCGCATGGGACTTTTTTGGATATTAAACTGAGACAAAGTCGGACGTGGTCCTGGGCTAGCCTGATTGAAGGAAGGGATTTACTTGTTGAACATGGCCACATCCAGATTGGAAATGGCGAATCTACCAACATCTGGAAACACAAATGGTTACCCTCAGGTATTATTAAAGACCGTCCTATTGATACTAATCTTGTAACAGTCAACCAATTGATGACAAATCAGGGGAATAGTTGGGACTGGGCGGTTATTGATAACACCCTCCCTCTGCCTGTTCATGGAGAGGTTGCTAGGATCCCTCTCCTTGAACCGGAGGGACATGATACTTTTATTTGGCCTTTTACAAAATCTGGTACATATACTACGAAAACGGGATACAAATTATTATCCCAAATTGTGGTGAGTGGAACATCACAGACCTCAATTCAAGCGGAACTGAACAACCCGAAACTGTGGAATAGAATTTGGAAATCTAATGTTCCCAACAAAGTGCGATCTTTTAACTGGAAAGCTTGCCGGAATTTACTACCTACTAAGCTGAATCTTTACAAACGGCATTGTAGCGATAGCAAATACTGTACCTGGTGCGAGAACATGACAGATACGGTTGTACATTTGCTTTTATCTTGTACTTTTGCAAAACAGGTATGAGCCGGTATTGCAGTACAGGTACGGATACCGGAGGATGATCCAGACTCGATTGGAGACTGGCTAACCAAAATTTGTGACTCTATGGACAACGCTATATGGGAGGAGAACATTTTAATAGCATGCCTACAACTGACACTTTGGAACATCTGGAAGGCTAAAATGAAAATGCTTCATGAACAACTTAATATTCGACCACAACAAATTGTGGGTACTATTCATGCAGGTATGAAAGACCTCTTTGGGGCCTCTTGGGACTCCCAACCATCTCCTGCACCCCCTATTACCAGGATACCGGCTGTTAACCCAATGAATGATACTGATTTGAACAATGCTAATTTTGTTTACACCTGTGATGCTTCATTTATTTCTGCTAACAAGCCAAGTGGTATTGGAATAGTTCAGCGGAATACCCTTACAGGCCAACGTGTTACTTTCTCGAAACCTATCTGGACAGATTCAGCGGCGGAAGGGGAAGCTTCAGCAATTCTGGAAGCTTCTAGGCTTAGCTTGGCTCACCCAGGATTGAAGACCGTCATTTGTTCAGACAACCTTGACTTTGTTCAAGGACTTAAGTCGTTGCCAGCTGCATGGTGGAAAGTCCGTCCGTACGTTACGCGAATCCACAAGATGGTTGAGGATCATGGAGCGCTTTGCTTCAAACATCTTCCGCGTAGATGGAACGGTCTGGCTGACCGAGCCGCGCGTTTAGCTAGGCAATCGGCACCGAATCATTTGGACCCCTTGGAATTGGGGTCGGCTTTTACGAGACTGGGGATAGGCTAATTTAGACCTTTATATTCTTTACTTGTACGTTCGACCAAAAAAAAAAAAAAAGAATGCCATGTAATGAAATTACACAAATTGTAGAGATTCTCAAATTGATAAACGATGCATTTGAAGGTAGAAAATGGGAGATGGAAAATAGTTGTGGTGTTCCCAAAACTAAAGTACCTGAAGTTGAAGTACATGATATATAGTTGTGGGGTATTGGAAGACCCCTCATGATCAGTTTCTTAAATACAATATGTTATCTTATTTCTGTTCTTTGTTATGCCTGTATTGATATTAAATTAAATTTGTACTCTGAATAGAATTCCTATGATTTGCAAAGAATCCCATTTACATGTTTGTAAGTCTCATCTGAGATCTAGAAAAGAGTTGATTCATTTCAGGAATGGAAAAAGACAGTGAATTAAAGTTGCTACAGAAGTAGTACCTGTGCTGGAAATTTTCCATATTATAGTTGTGCATATTACTTCATCAAATTGTATGTATGTTCCCATTGAATTACTTAGTTTTATGTACTGATTTGTTTTATTAAGACATAATGAAGCATGCAAAGTATTATATAGAGATTAGATACCTTTGTTTTGCTCTCTGTAATATAGATTTCAAATTGTTTATAGATCCGCTAACATGTACCCAGTTCCTATTTTTTTTTTAAATTCTCAAAGACATCATTTGATCTTCTTTCAGTTTCATAACCTTGAAAGAGTATCTCCACAGCTTCATAGGCTAGAATACATTGATGAGGATGAATACGAAGTGTACACTCCTAAATATACAGAGGCCTTCTTACTTGGACATTCACAAATTAAAAGATTAAATTTGTTTGTTCACGTCACAAAAAAACGAGGCTTCGAACGAGGGGACTTTAAGAATCGGAAAAATATGGTTAGCCCATGCATTTAAGAATTTTGCGGATAGAAATTCAAATTTAAGCCAGGTGCCTCGTTTCTATAAAGCCGGAATGAAAACCAATCAATGGTACAAAATCTTACTAAAAATATGGATGCAACACATCAGTGCTAAAGCGAGGAATTTATCCCGTCTAAACATATTTCAGAACCTGCTATGTGATGTGTTGTAGCAAGAATAGTAAGCATTTCACGTCATTGAAATTTTTGTGTTATGGGATGTGTTAAGGAGGCTTTCAATCTCATTCACTGTAGAAAACATACGCAGGCCCCTCAACACATCCCATAACAAAACAATTACAAGGACGTGAAATATTTACTATTCTTGCTAAATATAATGAACATATACCATCTAATCCATCGAGCAGTTATCCCCGAAAACCAATCGATAATATGATTATTATCGTGCAAAATTAGCATATGACATGTACGAGGATACCCTTCCAGATTCGTTAGTCCCTATCGATTTAACCGTTTTCTGATAACATTCCTGGGAGCAATGATTCGAAAACTTGTTTCGGTTTTTGCGAAGGGATATAATTTTCAGCTTGCTTCTGAAATTCTTGAAAGGAATCTCGTTATTCTTGTGGAAGAGTTGGTTCCATAACATATTTAGAATTGATGAATTCCTCGTTGTCCATGGATGGAGAGTTGATGCTTTGCATCCATGTATCTAGTAAGATCTTGTACCAGTGATTGGTTTTCACTCCAACTTTAAGGAAACAAGAAACCTGACTTAAATGTGAATTACTATCAGCACGATACTTGATCTCCGATACTTCACCTTCTTTAATCCATGGGCTAACCATTTTTCCCGATTCTTTAAGTCCCTTAGTTCCAAGCCTTATTTTTCTGTGATGCGAATACACTAATTTCATCTTTTAATTTATGTGATTTAATATATCTTTCTCAAAAATAATTTTTATCTCTATTATTACTTATTATAAAAGATGCCAAGCAAAACGACACAGAAGATTTTCTGGGCAAGAAATGAACATTAAATTATAGAAAGCAAACAATAATCTTTATGACGCTCATATGCATAACTATTTAAACTTGAAGCAGCATACTATTATTTAAAATAGACAATATAATCAGTTCCACTTAACTATTTCTACAAACATCACTAATACGTTTCTTTTGGGATTGGCAAACATCACTAATACAAACAAACCAAGAAAAATACTTATATTTAAAGAAAGAAAAATAGTTATTTCTTCCTTTTTAATAGGCCGTCGTGTAACCAAATCAGCCTCTCTCAACTTCTTTTGTCCATGCTCTACTTTACCAACTGATTCAATTATTGCCTGACACCTCGTGTCTATCAGCTTTTTAACCCTTGATGGAAATTTTACCTCACAATATATGCATTTCATTGATATCAGCAGAAGAAATAATAACTTTATATCTAAATAAATAATCAACACACTTTGACGGTTTCGAGCAAGGCTCAGTCAGAATCTTTGCACAAGTTTCAGCTGCTCGGACAAGCTTCCCGCCTTGCCCAGGTCGGATCTCGATGTTGTGGATAAATGTCCCAATTCTCATCATTTCAAAGGGCATAACAGAACCTACTTGGGAACTGTTATCAAGTGTAAATGAGTTCCATTTCTTTTGTGTGTATAGATAGAAATATTATTGTCCATAACTATGGTTTAAGGTTTTTGCGATTTTCTATGAGTTAGTCAAATTTTTGTAGTTTGAAGAAGTTATAAACAATGAATTATGGTGTCTGAGCTTTAGGCTGCACTTTATGCCTAGATAGGTTTATCTAGCCGGTAATTTTATGTCCGGTAAATAGTTGATAATGAAAATTGTTGATAAGTATAATAATGACATCTTTTCTTTCAGGAAATTTGTAGTAATTTCTTATCTTGTGATGAATTGTAATCAGGGTTTGATCCTCTGAGAGATGAGTGTTTTGTTTAGGTTACTAGTGAGATTGTTCAGTTTTGGAGATGCAATTGCTAAAAGCAAGAGATCTCTTGAGAAGTTGTTTGTACTTCTAGATATGTATCAAATTATGCTAAAATGTCACCTAGAGATTGAAGATCAATAGATTAGACTGCTTTTCAATTTTTTGAAAACTATTAGTTTTTTTCCTCATATTAGATAGTGGTGAATATGGAACCATTGTTTTGAAAATGTTCTAGTAATTTAAGGCAAAAAAAAAAAAAAATTAGGTTATGATGGTATATATGGTTTCATTTGCAAATAATTCATATGTATTGAGTTATGATTTGACTATGCATATATTGTCTCTATTAGGTATATTCTGAAGATAAAATTCTTTGGCTAAACAAACGGAGAAAACACCAACTAGAGGTCAATCTCTCGTGTTCTTTTGTATACATTATCATTATGCTATAACCTTATTCAATGTTTTGGAAATGAGTTTTATATGTTCTTCTTCTTATTTATAAGCTGGAAAATACCATAAATGCATTCTATTTATCTTAATCAAGCTTTAATAGTTTCTCATATGCTTATTTTTAACGTGAGTGCTGCAGATGAGTTTGATAGCTAAAGTAAACTAGACCATCCTTATAATGTGAAGTTTAAAGTTGCTTGGTTTTTACAAGGAATCCTATATCTGCAATGTTACTAGGGATGATGTAGCAGGAGACATGTAAGTAACAAATTAGTAATTGAATTTAACTATCTTTACCTTATCACTCCCTCTCTCACTTTCTATTTGTTTCGGTAATTAGGGGTGAGCTTTTAAGGAAAACTCAAAGAAGAGCATTTTTCCCGAAGAAGGTAATAAAATAAAGTTGTATGTAAAAACTGTTTTATTACTCTAGTTTTAACTTATTGTTTGTCTCATATAGAACCTGTGACAGTGGTTGACTCAACTAATATGAGACATATGCCTGAAATGTTTGAGTATGTGGTTTATTTTGAATTGTAATAGTGTTTTACAGGTTTGATGGGTTTACGAGCACGTTCCAGGATAAACTTTTTTAAAGGGAACTATATGGATATGGAGACACACACAAATATTCTACACGACTGTATGTTCTTGTATACTCAGTATCACTGGTAACTTTATTTTGTTTTTTCCTTCTTCAATTGTATGTAGTTCCTACTCATTGTGTGGCTATTTTTTTCTTCTCGTCTCATATCAACTCCATACCATAAAGTTTATGAAGTAAGGACTCAAAAAAAAAAACATTGCAACAACTAGTCAATTTGTACATTCGGTTCTTTGAAGAAACAGTTAAAGATGAAGTGTCAAGTACAGAATGTTGATACTCTTTACAAAGTACCTGTTAATAGTTATTTACCACCATGTAAGAACAATCTTGTTTTAGTGTACATTGAGAAATCTTCTAAATGTGGTCCCAATTGTAAGGGGATAAGATGTGTATCTTGTTGGACTCGTTTATTGTCCACAAACATTTGATGAGATGTGCAGCATGAGTTGATAATTTTGGTGTATAAGTTATATGACTTAATTTAGTATCCCACATTGGTGGATACAAAGGAATTATACCACTTAAATGATTGGTGTTCTATTTACCTATCAAACAACTAACACTCACACATGAGGAAAAAATACTCCACGAGCATGTGTAGTAGTGCTCAAATCTTGCGAAACTCGTAAAATAGTTAAAACTGATATGTCTAAACTTAGACCTTTAATCTTTTTCTCTCGTAAAATAATTAAAACTTATTTTCGCACTTGAAATTTTATGCTTTAACTACGACTATGAAAACCTTACCTGATATATCTAAATTTGAACCTTTAAATGGTTCTAATTTTAAACGCGGGTCCCAAAAACAACTTATATTTTTTTGAACAATTGGAGGTCGACTTTGTACGACTTGACGACCCTCCTGTTTCAACTGATAACACCGATGTTACTATATCCGCTAAGATTTTAAAATACAATAAGGCAAATAAACTAACTCGGGATCATCTCTTAAACCACATGTTAAAGCCCCTGTTTAATTTATTTGTAAATGAAAAATCTTCGAAAACTATTTGGATACGTTTACACACTAAGTATGGAGGTGACTATTCTGGTAAGAAAAAATATTTGGTCGGAAACTGGCTCAAATTCTCAATCACCGATCATCGAACAAGTTCACATTTACGAGAACTTTGTGCTGAAATTATACCCGAGGAAAAAATATGTGAGATCTTACAAGCCAGTGTATTAGTTGAGAAATACCCACCATCTTGGAATGACTACCTCAACCACCTCAAGTACAAGAAAAAATACATGACGATCCAAGAGCTTATCGCCACATGAGGACCGAAGAGGAAAATTGCCTCAAAGACAAATCTGAATCTCTACCTCATTAATCTTTGAAAGAAAACTTGGTCGAGACTTCCGGTCATGGTAACAAAGACGGGTTCAAGGGTAAAGGAAAATATCATGAGCATAATAAGAACAACAAATCGAAGGGAAAATTTAACAAATCCTGTAACTCCAAACCAACTAGTCATATTCAAAAAACTAAGGCAACTTTCTATTCTTGTGGAAAGGAAGGACACAAGGCGTACCAATGCAAGAACAAGTTCAACCCTAATAACCCACCTCGTGCAACCTTGACTGAAACTGAAGAGGTAATTGTCGCGGTAATGGAAAAATAATTTGGTATAAAACAAGGCCGAATGGATTATGGATACTAGAGCATCAAGACATTTCTGCGCCAACAAAGAGTTATTCCACGGGTTTGAGGATGTAGCTGATGGGGATGCGCATACATGGGAAACTCTACAACTGCGGCTGTCCTTGGCAAGGGAAAGGTGTGTCTTAAACTTACCTCTGGCAAGAGCTTAGCCCTTAACGATGTTTGTATGTCCCCACGCTATGTAGAAATTTAGTTTTTGGGTCTCTTCTAAACAAAGGTGGAGTAAAACTTGTTTTTAAGGAGGGGGAAGTAATTATCTCTAGGAATGGTGAATTTGTAGAAAAATGTTACCTTAGTGGAGGACTATTTGTACTTATTGTTGTTTCTGCTTTTAATGAAAATACATATAGTTCTGCTTATATTGTTGAATCTCTTGATATGTAGCACGTGAGATTAGGACACTTAAATGTTTCCTCTATTAAAAGACTTAAAAGTCATGGACTAATACCTGGAAACTATAACGATGATTTATTTAAGTGTCAAATATGTGTAGAGGCTAAACATGCTAAGAAGCCTTTTAAAACCGTGACCACTAGAGAAACTCAACTCTTAGAACTAGTGCATTCAGATTTGGCTGACTTAATTTACCGCTAGTAGAGGGGGAAAATAATATTATATGACCTTTGTAGATGACTACTCTGGTTATACCTTCTATGGCCTAAGGATGAAGCATAATCCACCTTTTTAAAATATAAGGTTGAGGCTGAAAACCAACTAGATAGAAGGATTAAAAGGTTTAGGTCTGATACGGGCAGCGAATATAGTTCAAACACACTTAAAGAATTTTGTGAACGTAACAGAATTATTCATGAACTTACTCCTCCTTATAAACCCCAACAAAATGACATAGCTGAAAGGAAAAATAGATCCCTTAAAGAAATGATGAATGCCATGTTAAGAAGTTCAGGCTTACCATCCACCATGTGGAGGAAAGCTGTCTTATCTGCTTGTTATGTATTAAACTGAGTACCCCATAAACATATAAATAAGACCCCTTACAAGCTGTGGATAGAATATTCACCTAACATAATTTTTTGAAAAGTGTCGGGGTTTTTGGCCAAGGTAGCATTACCCGACTTCAAGAGACGCAACATTGACCCAAAATCGTGGACTATATATTTATAGGATATGCTAAAAATAGTGCGGCTTATATATTTATGTCCTTAGTTGATAACACTATTATTGAATTTAGAGACGCTGAATTCTTTGAGCATACATTTCCCTTGAAAAAGAATATTGTTCCATAATGCCTCCTCATCTACCAGTAATGACTCACCAATCAATACTGAAAAATGTGTTAGTGATAATCTGTCAACTTCTTTACCCTTCTCAAGTTCAAGAACAAACCTTGATAACGAAATTATGAGAAGTAAAATACGTAGAACAAAGTCTAGTCTTAGACCAGACTTTATCACTACTTTCTTGATTGAGGATTTTCACATAGATATGATATATGAAGAACTAGACTCTTGTTTCCTTCTTGAGGAAGATCCTAAGACTTTACCGAGGCTATGAAATCAATAGATTCCACCTTCTGGAAAGAGGCGGTAAACAGTGAGATAAAATCCATTAGATCAAACCAAACATGAGACTTAACTGACTTACCAAAGGGATGTAAGCCAATTAGTAGAAAATGGATCTTTAAAAGAAACGTAAGACCTGATGTTTCCGTAGGGAAATTTAAGGCTAAACTTGTAATTCGAGGCTTTACTCAAAATAAAGGCTTTGACTACTTTGACACCTATTCCCCAGTGACAAAAATAGCACCATAAGAACTCTAATATCCTTACCTTTCATTTATAAACTCACTATACATCAAATGGATGTTAAGACCATATTTTTGAATGGAAGCTTAGAAGAAGAGATATATATGGTATAACCCGAAGGGTGTGTAGCATCTGGCCAAGAGAGCAAAGTATGCGAGCTTAAGAAATACTTATATGGTTTGAAACAAGCACCCAAACAATGGTACAAAAAATTAGAGAGTACTATAGTTAACGATGTCTTTATAGTCAACACTTAGGACTCATGTGCTTACATGAAGATGTTCGAATCCGAATGTGTGTTCATCTGTCTATACGTAGATGACATGCTTATCTTTGGCACTAACCTTAAAGTCATTAATGTGACTAAGGACTTCTTATTATCTAAATTCGATATAAAGGACATGGCAGAAGCTGATGTATATTAGGAGTTAGGATCTTAAGAAATGAAAGTGGTATATCCCTTAGTCAATCTCATTATGTAGAAAAGTTGTTGAGGAGATTCAACTCTGTGAAGTCATACCCACTACAACCCCTTATGACTATAGTATTCATTTGACTAAGAACAAGGGAAGTGCAATAGCTCAAAATGAATATGCTAAGATAATAGGAAGTGTGATGTTCTTAATGAACTACACTCAACCTGATATCGCCTATATGCCGTAAGTAGACCTAGTCGTTATACCCATAACCCTAGTAGTGAACATTGGACTTCCCTTCGAAGACTACTAAAATATATAACATGTACTATAGATATTGTCATACACTATAGCAGGTTCTCTGCTATATTGGAAGGCTATTATGATGCGAATTGGATATCTAATAATGATGAAGTGAGCTCCACTAGTGGTTATGTGTTTTCCTTAGTTGGAGGAGCTATATCCTGGAAGTCCTCAAAACAAACTTGTAGAGCACGATCAACCAAGGATCCGAGTTTATAGCGCTAGTGTTGGCAGGACAAGAAGCTGAATGGTTGAGGAGTCTCCTAGCAGATATTCCATAATGGGAAGATAAAGTTGTTCTGGTTTCCCTTCATTGTGACTCGCAAGAGGCTGTCAGCATTTCTCACAACAACACCTAAAATGGAAAACAGAGACATTTTCGCATCAGACATAGTTTAGTAAAACAGTTACTGAAGAATGGTGTGATAGCATTGACCTTCGTTAAATCTGAGAAAAATCTGGCTGATCCATTCACTAAAGGTTTAACCAAAAGAGTAGTTCTGGAAATATCAAAAGGTATGGGGCTTAACCCCATTCATGGGGGACATATGATATACTACATACCCATCCCTATGGCATACAACAACAAATGAGGTTGAGTTTTGACTCATAATGATTCATAGCCCTTTTTGGTGGTCCTATTGAGACCGACTTAATGAATTCACCGATGATTAATTCAAGGTTGAGTTTAACTCATAATGATGTGCATAGCCTTATGTGGTGGTCCTGTTGAGACAGACTCGATGAACTCACCGACATGTGATGAGGTTGAGCTTTAGGGCTCTTACTTGAGGGGTAGTATATGAAGTATAAACAATTTTGAAATAACCTATTTGAGTGTGAAGGTGTGGGTCGCTTTCTATAAAAGGCTGGAGTAGTCTTTTTAGAGCACTCATGAGAACCAAAGTATCTGCATGGCCTAAAAGGCGTTTGTGATGAAATCGTGGAATATGTATAAATCTAGTGGGTTTGAGTATGTGTGTTGGGGGTCTCAACTAAAGAATGTCAAGTTCAAGAGTACGTTCACTTGACTGCACTTGGTTGTTGCCTCAGTTCACTACGTGTCAACTCAATATATATATATATATATATATATATATGTGTGTGTGTGTGTGTGTGTGTGTATGTGTGTGTATATATATGTATGTGTGTGTATATCGTGTAGACATTCAATGTGTGGGGCATTGTTGGACTCATTTATTGTCCACAAACATTTGATGAGCTGTGCAGCATGAGTTAATAACGTTGGTGTATAAGTTATAAGTCACTTAAGTGGCTTAATTTAGTATCCCACATCGGTGGGTACAAAAGTGATTATACCGTTTAAATGATTGCTGGTCTATTTACCTACCAAAGAACTAACACCCTACCAAAGAACTTAATTTAGTATCCCACATCGGTGGGTGCATCCCCACGCGCGCACCACCACCACCCACGTGGCCTGAGCCCGGGTTGTGGGTCCTAGGTCTTGGGAAATAAAAAAAATATATTTAGTTTTATTACCAGCTTTTATTTATATGTTTTCTGATAAAGACTTAGTCTGGTTTGACCATTTCCTCCATATTTGTAACATCTTTTAACCTATGTTTATAACAATGCTATTGGTTGAAATTATTCCTGATTTTTTGCCATGATCAACAACTTGGACTAAAGTGTAACAGTTAGTTTTTTCGTCTATATATAGAGATTTGTGTAGTTTGCTATACTCACAACTTCACAGCTTTACAAAATCATTCTAAAAATATTAATCTTCTTCTTACCTTCTTCTTGAGCAAAACTTATTCAGGTTCCTTACCTTCACTTGTGAGTGCACACGAGCGTGGGTAGTAGTGTTCAAACCGTAGGGAACATTATGAAAATCTGTATAGCATCTCGGCTGTCTCGAAATTCGTTCTTAAGGCCGTGGCTTCTCCATGCCACTACATTTCGCTTATCATCTTCTACAAATCTGGTTCGTTATTTATTTCGTTTTAATACTCGCTTTTTTATCTTTTCCTTTTGTAAACTAGTAACAGCTTATTTTTGCACTTCACATTTTAAATTCCCAGTACAATATTGTTTTCTTGCGCTAACATTTCTGAATCGAACCGAGAATCTTGGTAGGAAAATTATGCAAAGTTTACCTTATTTTACTATTGAAATTGTTCAAGATGGAAAAACTCTTAATAGGGTATTGTTTTCTACTCAGTAAGACTTCTTTTATCAATTACCGGAGTCAAAGGTTATATAATAATATTGTGAATTCTAATGGCAATTTTGAAACTGCAAGGTCACAATGCAGCTTTAGTGCTTACCTTCAACAGTTGGTTAACAGGCAGTGTTAATCACGTGAAAGATCTTATGGATGGTGAAATTAATAATGTGAGTACCACCCAATTTTTTTTCCTTTTAGTTCTTCCAAATTCATGAAAGAATTTCTGCCCTTACTTTATACAGTCACTATGTTCTTCGAATACACACAGAGGCCAACTTTAGTTGAAGCCCTTCAATATCTTTCTCATTTGAAGCCCATATGTTCTTCCAGAGGTTATTTTTCACAATATAGGGACCTATAATGCAATTTCTGCAAAATATAGAGACCAGTAGTGAGATTGAACCATGGGTATACCTATTCTTGTTTGGAAATGTAACATTTTTCCTGTGTGACAAAATTGAAACCTGTAAAAAATTGGCGGTGATCTAATAAATTATAATCTCGGAAGTGAATAATAGTGTAGTTAATTTCTTTTAAATTTTTATTTATGTATTTATTTACATTTTGGTGGTATTTAACAATTATTTATTAATTTTGTTAGATTTCCACATTAGGTAGTGTTCTATTATAGAACCGCGACAAATAATGTGTAACGTTTTTTATTAAAAAAACATCATCTTTATAATATGTTTGATGTATTGATTAACTGCCACCAAAATTACAGAGGCTGCTAAAATTATGGTGTAATTAGTGATCAAGTTTGGTTAAGTGGCATAATAGTTTTTGTGGTGATAATTACCGCCACTAAAGGATAAAAAAACTTTCACCTATAACCACTGCTACACATCGTCTTTCTAGCGATAAACTCTTTAGCGAGGACCCGTGGGTCCTCGCTAAAGACCCTATCTTTAGCGATAACTATATTTTGCGAAGACTAAGTTGCCGACTATAAGTTGCGGCTAATTTACGCGAGCGGAAATAATGAAAAAAAGAAAGTAGTCACTGCGATTCCTCACTAAAGGGTTCTATCTCTAGCGACAACTACTTTGCCGTATTAAATACAGTCACTCGGCAGTTGGCCATTAATGAGAAAAAACGTCCAAAAACTCCAAAAAAACCCCAAAATTCTCCCATTTTTCTCCGTAATCCTCAAAAAAATCCGGATCAATCAATAACAAAACTTCTCCGATTCGTCTAGCTCTTTTTGGTGCCATTTTCAAGCAATTTCTTTCATCACTTTCTCCACAAAAAAGGTATTTTCTAATTCTTTTCCTTTTATTTGTTTAAATTGTATAATTGCGTTTATATATTGTATTACATAAGTACAAGTAGTATTGTTTAGTATTGTATGTCTGATATATTGTTCATTTTTTGTTAATTAATAATTATTTTAGAATGTTGTGTTATAATTTTGATTTGGTTATTGAGTTATAATAATTTTAGGTGATGTTTTATTAATGGAAAATTTATGTATGGATATTTGTAAACAATTTAGATGTTTTTAGAGGCACCTTTATTATTGATTATGATTGTTGGGATTATAATGACAATTTAATAAACTTAAGTGGCATGTTTATAATTTAAAAAAAAATTTAGTGGCCTTATTATAATTTCAAAAAAATTTAGGGGTAAAAGTATTTTTTTAAACTTTAGGTGCCTTAGTATATTTTTCATAAAATTTAGGGGTTAAAGTGAAATTTAAATAAACTTTAGTATTTAAATTAAACAATTTGAAATAATAATTAGTGTTTTAATTTACTTTAGAGAATGGACAAGAGTTCGGTTAGATCAAAGAATAAGGTTACGAGGGAATATATAAAGGGTATATTACAGTTTCTTAAGTTTGCGAGCAAAAAATTAGATCACGCCGGTAAAATATATTTTCCATGTAATCATTGTTATAATAATCAAAAGTTTACACTAGCCGATGTTCAAGCGCATCTATTTCAGTGGGGATCGTATGATGTTTGGACGAAACACGGGAAAGAAGTAGTAATTCCCGTTGATCAACCAAACAAAGATAATGTAATGTGTAATGTAAATCATGATTAGGGACCCACGTTTGAAACTGGTGGGAACACCGATGACACCGAGATGCGCGACGAGAATGTTAATGGAAGTGGTCGTGGATATCTCGACGCGTTGTTCAAGGATATGGAGATAGATCTGTACCCCAGTTGTACTAAGATGAGTTCTTTGGATTTCATAGCAAAGCCAATGCATGTGGAAGTGAAGAACAAGTGGACGAACACATCGTTTACCGAACTTCTTCAGTTGTTGGGTCGTGTTTTGCCTAAACCTCATAACTTACAAGATTCGTATGCGGATTGCAATAGAAAGTTGAAAAGTTTGGCCATGGGATA
Organism: Nemophila menziesii; assembly: GCA_029959085.1. NCBI lineage: Eukaryota > Viridiplantae > Streptophyta > Magnoliopsida > Boraginales > Hydrophyllaceae > Nemophila > Nemophila menziesii. Next base: position 139,116,507 of record JARWIR010000001.1, on the reverse strand, counting down.
CACCACGTTCAAAGTGTATTTGAATGATTGTGCGTTGTATTATAAAGAGAATAAGGATCTTAAGAATTGTCCAGTTTGTGGAGAATTAAGGTGGGACCTAAAGAAAGGGAAGAAATTGTCGCATAAGAAGCTGCGTTATTTTCCGATTGCGCCTAGGTTACAGAGAATGCATGCTTCGAGGCACACCGCGAAAGATATGATTTGGCACCATACCGCAAAGAGTACCGACGAAGACGTGTTGCGTCATCCCGTTGATGGTCATAGTTGGAAAACATTTGACGAGAGGAATCCCGAGTTTGCTAGTGAACCACGTAACATACGTCTTGGTTTGGGGATCGATGGGTTTTGTCCTTTCTCCATTCAAAACAACTCATACTGCATGTGGCCGGTTATATTGACGATCTACGACTTGCCGCCTTGGTTATGCATGAAAGAATCCACGTTTATGCTTACACTACTAATACCAGGTCCCTGTTCACCTGGAAAGGATATGGATGTATTTCTCCGTCCGGCTATAGAGGTACTTGAAGAAACTAAAAGAATATATTTAGAATTCGGCCAGGCTAGAGGGTTCAATCGTCGTGGGGATACGCTGTAGAGGAAACTTTGACGCTTATATCTCGATAACTTTGTGAGGAAAGTACAAAGTTAAACGACCCAGACAGATACGGTGAGACGATTACTGGAAGCAAGGAAATATCAGTGTTTGGATATATACCATTCGTAGAGAAGGACCACATCGATTGGTATATCCTTCATAATTGCGACGAGATCCAGCACTATAGATGTAAGTATTTTAATTGAAATCATATTTACCGTTTATTTAAATATTGTATTATCGATTATTAACACTATGTATTGTTTAGGGAACACAAGTCCTCACTTCCGGTCCTTGATAGAGAGGCAAAACATCGAGAGCATTTTCGTCGATGGTACAGGAAAAAGGTATACAAGTCAACAAAATAAGTTGACTTTATTCCAACTAATAACTAACCTTGTGTGCAGGTGTATGAAATGGAACAAGTAGGTAATCCACTTGCTACGAAAGAGTTGCTCTCGTTGTCTAACATGTCGAATAACGTCGTCTATCAATATGATTCTTGCGTTGTGAACGGGGTCAAATGGATAATGCGTAAAAAGGGTGAAAAGAGAGTTACTCAAGATTATGGAGTTTGTACAATCACATGTTGGTTTCTTTTGTTTTTTTATAGTTGGGTGTTTGTATATAAACTAGTTATTTTGTAATTTCATAGGTGAAGATCCTTTTTATGGTGTGTTGGTCAACATTGTCGAGGTTGAATTCAGTGGTGGTTATTCAGTTGTGTTGTTTAAGTGTAAGTGGTGTACCACAAATGAAAAAATGAAATTGTAAAAAACAAAATACGGAGCAACAATTATCAACACAAGTTCTTTTTGGTGGACTGAAGAACCCTACATCTTAGCTACTCAAGCAAAAAAGGTCTTTTACACTGATCAAATTAACACATGGAAGGTGAAAGAGGGGTGGAAAGTAGTTTGGGAAGTGAACGACTGTCACAGATGGAGTCCTAAACTATTTGGTGCATAATCGAAATAAAAGTTTGGGATTCGCAGAGTCAAAGCGGCTATTTTTCGTGTACACCCTCCTTGACGCAACAAGAACAGGTTGACGCAGTTAGGGAGGCGGCGCGATTAGGGTTCGAAGGTGGGACCCACTACTGGATCCTGGGGGTTGGCCACCCACTTCCGGAGAAGAGGAAGACGGCTAATGACTGGGATTCGGTCAATGAGACGATGCTGAGGAACTACGAGTGACTGACGAGATCGCTAGACGAGTTCCTTGTCTCCATAAACAAGGACCCCATGCCAGACGACCTGTCTCGATCCTCGGCCTCCACAACTAGTACCCGACCCACGAAGGAGGCGGTAGACACCAGGATGAGTCGGGTCATTATGTTTCTTAATAAACGCATAAATTAACATAGACATGAGACAATACTTGTCCCTCCATCCGGTAATCCTTCTGCTACTCCCCCCGGTACCTCTAGATCCCGAACCACTCCCTCCGGCGCACCACTCTAGCTTAGGGACCAGGAAGAAGATGAAGATGAAAAAGATTTGTCTAATCCTTAGTTTGTGTTGTTTGACTTTATGTTGACTTTTTACGATATTTGACCATTTGTTGACTTTGACTTTGACTTTTTTGTATGTTTGACTTTGTAATTATCTGTTCTTGTATATTTTATAATTCAGTTTTATGATTTCATCTCGTTTCTTTTATACAATTAAATAAATAAAAGAAAAAAAGCAATTAAATAAAAAAACAAATAAATAAAATAAAATAAATAAAAAAACAGTTGAATAAATAAAAAAAATAAATTAAATAAATTAAATAAATAAATAAAATAAAATAAATAATTAAATTAAAAAAATTAAAAAAATAATTATCTTTAGCGAGGACATTTTATTCGCTAAAAATATAGTCAAAGGTTCTCGCTAAAGAGTTGACCAGCAAAGGCGAGGACTAAGTTGTCGCAGTTGACCCAGTCTAATTTAGCGAGGACTCTTCCGTCGCAAAAGACCTTATCTATAGCGAGGACCCGGAGTTGTCGCAATTGATAAGGTGCCTCACGCGAAGTTACCAGATCACGTTGTCGTTACTGTCTCTCGCGACGAAACTTAAACGAAAAATCTTTAGCGAATAATCTTTGGGAGTACCCGTCCTCGCTAAAGGAAAAACCAGCGTTCAGTAAGAATTTTTGCTGTTTTTAACGAGAGTGTGGATCCTCATTAAAGATAGGAAGAATAGTAGTAAATCTATTTTACTTTGTAGTGTATCATCTTTTTTAAATCTTGCGGTTTAAAAATCTTAAATGAAATTTTTAATTAAATCTCTCAAATTAATAAAAATTATGTATAATGTAAATTCTAACAAATTACAATCTTTTTGGGAATAATATTCTTTGAATGAGATAAAAAAATATATTAGAGAAATTAATTAAGTGGTGGGTGCAAAGTTGAGTTGATGTCATTAAAGTTAAGGATAATATATTTCAATCTACTATTTAAAATTACACGTTTGAATGAAAAAAATAAATTTATCCAGATTTACTGTTGACTAAAACTTTACATAAAAACAATATAATAAATACAAAATTTCATGATATACTTGAAAAATCGACTCCAATAATCAACCCAACAAGTAAATTGTCCAATAATATCCATAGCAATTTAGAAAAAGAAATACATCCATATGAGAAACTTACACAATTCACACAATCCATTAACAGTTACATCTTTTGGAGAAAAAAACTGTTGGGCAACTATTTTTGGGTTGTAAAATTATCAGGTTTGCCGTACCCATTGTGGTAAGGAATCACGTTTTGACCGGAGAATCTTAGCATATAATGCAGTATTTATATAGAGATTATGTACCTTTCTTTTGGTCTCCTTAATATAAATTTCAAATTGTTTAAAGATCGGCTAACCATGTCACTAAGTTCCATATTCCAATACACTGTCCCTATTTATAATTATCACCTCAATGTCAAGTTTAACATCATTTGATCTTTTTATTTATTCATACCTTGAAAGTGTATCTCCACAGCTTCATAGGCTAGAATACATAGGTGAGAACTAATACAACTTATTACCACACTCAGATCACTAATAACTTCAAAAATGTACACACCTAAATATAAAAGACCTTAATTACTTGGACGTTCACAAATTAAAAGATAAAATTTGTTAATTTGCATCACAAAAAACGAGGCTTGGAAAGAGGGGACTTTAAGAATCCGAATATAATGGTTATCCCATGGATTAAAAGATTTTGCGAATAGAAATTCACATTTAAGCCAGGTGACTCGTTTCTGTAAAGCCGGAATGAAAACCGATCACGGGTAAAAAATCTTACTAAGAATATGGCTGCAGCACATTAATGCTTTTTACACCGTCAAATCCTCCTTTGTGTTCAAGTTGGGATGTATACAACTTGCAAATCCAGTTTTCCAATTCGGAGACTTTTTCCGTTCCATCACATTAACTGTATAAAACATATGCAGACGTTTGAACACATCCCATAACAAAACAATTACAAGGACGTAAAATACTTACTATTCTTGCTAAAGATAATGAACATTACTATATAACCAAGTGAGTCCTGTAAACCAATCGATAATATGATTATCATCATGTAAAATAAGCTTATGACATGTATGAGAATACCCTTCCAGATTCGTTAGTCCATATCGATTTAACCGTTTTTTATAACATTCACCGGAGCAATAATTTGTGTCACAAAAACTTGTTTCGATTTTTGCGAAAGGGATATACTTTTCAGCTTGCTTCTGAAATTCTCAAGATGTATGTCGTAGTTCTTGTGGAAGAGCCGGTTCCATAACATATTTAGAATCGATAAATTCTTCATTGTCCATGGATGGAGAATTGATGTTTTGCATCCATGTAACTAGTAAGATCTTATACTAGTGATTGGTTTTCATTCCAACTTTACAGAAACTAGAAACCTGACTTAAATGTGAATTACTATCTGCACGATACTTAATCTCCGATTCTTTCACCTTCTTTAATCCATGAGCTAACCATTTTTCCCGATTCTTCAAGTCCCTTCGTTCCAAGCCTCGTTTTTCTGTGATTTGAATACACTAATTTCATCTTTTAATTTCTGTAATTTAATATATCTTTCTCAAAAAGAATTTTTATCTCTATTATTACTTATTATGAAAGATGCCAAGCAAAACGACACAGAAGATTTTCTGGGCAAGAAATGAACATTAAATTATAGAAAGCAAACAATAATGTTTATGACGCTCATATGCATAACTATTTAAACTTGAAGCAGCATACTATTATTTAAAATAGACAATATAATCAGTTCCACTTAACTATTTCTTCAAAAAACACTAATACGTTTCTTTTGGGATTGGCAAACATCACTAATACAAACAAACCAAGAAAAATACTTATTTTCAAAGAAAGAAAGTTAGAGTTATTTCTTCCTTTTTAATAGGCCTGTCTTGTAACCAAATCAGCCTTACTCAACTTCTTTTGTCCATGCTCTACTTTACCAACTAATTCAATTATTGCCTTACACCTCGTGTCTATCAGCTTCTTAACCCCTGATGGAAATTTTACCTCACAATATATGCATTTCATTGATATCAGCAAAAAAAATAATTAACTTTAAATCTGACTAAATAATTAACACACTTTGACGATTTTGAACTAGGCTCAGTCAGAATCTTTGCACAGGTTCCAGCTGCTCGGACAAGCTTCCCACCTTGCCCAGGTCGGATCTTGATATTGTGGATAAATGTCTCAATTCTCATCATTCCCAAGGGCATAAAAGAACCTACTTGGGAACTGTTATCAATTGTAAATAGGTTCAATTTCTTTTGTGTGTATAGATAGATATATAATTGTCCATTAACTATGGCATAAGGGTATTGCGATTTTTTATGAGGGTTAATTTTTTGTAGTCTCAGGAAGTTATTAGCAATGAATTATGTTATCAGAGCTTTAGGTTGCACTCTGTGGCTAGATAGGTTTATCTAGTCGGGAATTTTATGTCCAGTAAACAGTTGATAAAAATATTTTTTAGATAAGTATAACAATCACATCTTCTCTTTCAAGGAAATTTATAGTAATTTATTTTCTTGTGATGAAATGTTGTCAGAAATTGATCCTCTGAAAGATGAGTGTTTTGCTGAGGTAACTGGTGGAAGTTTCACTAAGTTGCTCAGTTCTGCAGATGCAATTGCTAAAGGCAAGAGATATCCTGGGAAATTGTTTGTGCTTCTAGATATGTATGAAATTATTCGAGAATGTCACCCAGAGATTGATGATCTTTTCCGAGGCAAAGTTTGTAGTGAGATTAGATTATAATGCATTTCAATTTTATGAAACCTATTAGTTTTATTTCTCATATTAAATAGTGTACTGATATATACCATCCAAAATCAAACCACCCAAGTATACCATCCATGATGTGGCGTGAATTAGTTGGCTATAAACCGTTAATCTATTTATTTTCTTGATCTGATTAATGATTTATTACCAACCAATTTACGCCACGTCATGGTAATTGGGTAATAGAATTTGGATGGTATATATCATTACTCTATTAAATAGTGGTGAATATAGAACCATATTTTTGAAAATGTTCTAGTAGTTTATGGCAAAATAAGTTACGATGGTATATATGGTAGTATTTGCAAATAATTTATATGTATTGAGTTATAAAGTGACTATATTCTAAAAAAAATTTCTTGGGTTAAACAAATGGAGAAAACACCAAGAGGTCGACCTCTCATGCTCTTTTGTACGCATTATCATTATGCTATAATCTTATTCAATGTTTTGGAAATGAGTTTTATATCTTCTTCTTATTTATAGGCTGGGAAATACCTTTAAATGCATTTTACTTATCTTAATTGAGCTTTAATAGTTTCTCATATGTTTATTTGTAACGTGAGTGCTGTAGATGAGTCTGATAGCTAAACTAAACTAGACCATCCTTATATTGTGAAGTTTAAAGTTGCTTGGTTTCTACAACGAATCCCATATTTGCAATGTTACTAGGTAGGATGAAGCAGGTTACATGTAAGTAACAAATTAGTAATTGAATTTAACTATCTTAACCTTTCTACACCCTTTCTTACTTTCTATTTGTTTCGGTGATTAGGGGTGAGCTTTTAAGGAAAACTCAAAGAAGAGCATTTTTCCCAGAGAAAGTAATAAAATGAAGTTGTATGTAAAAACTGTTTTATTACTCTAGTTTTAACTTATTGTCTGTCTCACGTAGGAACTGTTACAATGGTTGGCTCAACTCATATGAGATATATGCCTGAAATGTTGTTTCAAAGGTACATAGGCCAATTTCAGTTGAAGCTCTTCAATATCTTTCTTATTTGAAGCCCATATGTTCTTTTAAAGGATATTTTTACATAATATAAGGGTATATAATGCAATTTTTGTAAACTATAGGGATCTATAGTAAAATTGGGATCTATAGTAAATTTGTACATAGACATATCTACTATTGTTTGTAAATGTAACATTTTTTATTTGTAACAAAATCAGAATCTATTATAAATTATAATCGTAGAAATCAAAATAATGTTATTAATATTTTTTATTCTTTTTTGTGGATTTTTACAATTATGTTTCAGTTTTATCAAACTGCCACAAACAATTACTAGTGTTTTTATAGAAAAAACACAAGATTTAAAACATATGCTAATGATTAGGTAGTTTGCCTATATACCTAATAGTTTACATTTTCTTAATGTATATGGTCTTTTCTTAGATTTTAAGATTTGAAAATTTTAAATAAAATTTTAAATTAAATCTCTTGAATTAATAAAAATTGTGTATAATAGGTATAATATAAATTCTAACAAATCACAAGCTTTGTGTGAATAATTCCGTTTGAATAAGATAGTGAAAAAATATTAGATGATGTCCGTTAAAGTTAAAAATAATATATTATGTATTTTTGTAATATTTGAATTCTTTTAATTTATACAATAAGGAGTGAGTTTTTAATCTACTATTTAAAGTGCCATGCTTAAATGAATAAATAGATTTGTCTAAATTTACTGTTTATTAAAATTTTACATGAAATAAAAATAAAAATACAAAAATTTCATGATATATTTGAAAAATTCAAAAAATCAACACAACAAAATGAGTTGTATAATAGGAAAATTCTTCCATCCAATATTGGATGATCCTACACCGATTATATTAATACACATACTTCATGTTTTAAACTTTAAAAATAACTAACTTCTTAATCTAGTGACATGTGTAATTTGTTACACTAATCAATGACTATAATATAAATATTGGACTATCCAATTGGATGGAAGTCTTACCCTGTACAATAAAATCTATAGAAATTTTTCTCAAGCAAAGATATGAAAGAGAGTTTTTCTCCATATTAGATCCTTCCCTAATCAACTCATATATTAACAAAATCATATTTTATTCAATTATCACAACTTTAAGTTGTTAGGGTATTGGTTTTTGGAACTGCTATTGTAGGAGAGTCTTTGATAGAGATTATCGTTCTTATCCTGCTACGATACCTGGCATTGCAAAGCTCAGTTGATTATAATCCATCATCCATACACAATTTCGAGAACCTCGGAACTTTTGTATTCAAATAAGAGAAATTTAAAGTTGTAAGTACATGTATATGGGATATGTTGAAGTTGAGACACTTTCATATATATGCTTATTCTTCTTTTAATTTGGAGCCCCATATATAGACTTGAGAACTTCTCTTCTATTCAAGATAATTTACAATTCTTGCTTATGGAGATGATATAGAGAAGATATTGAGACGGCTACCGAGTATTCAGAAACTACTTTGTGTATTTTTAGATTCATGGGGTGATGATCCAAATTGCAACTGGTTCTTAGTGTTGAGTTTTCTTATCAACTCGTATCACTGAAGGTACATTACAATAGGAAAGAGAAATACCCATGTGAATTCAATTTCCCTTCAAGTCTTAAAAAGCTTATCTTGATAAGTCTCTGAATGCATGTCATGTAATGAAATTTCACAAATTGCAATGCCAAAGAATCTGGAGATTCTGAAAATTGATAGACGATGCATTTTAAGCTGGAAAAGTGGAGATGGCAAATCATGTGGTGTTCCCAAAACTAAAGTACTTGAAGTTGAAGTACATGATAGTTGTGGAGTATTTGAAGACCCCTAATGATCAGTTTCTTAAATAAATTATGTCATCTATTTTCAGTTTTCTATTATACCTGTATTAATATTTGATTAGATTTGTACTCTTCCATGTGAAAAACTCCTATCATTTGCAAAGAATCCCATTAAATATGTAGGCTACTATATGTTTGAACAAGGTGGGATTTCTAACCTTTGTCTTTGTTTGATCTATCGTATTTTTTCTTTCTGTGAAGGCCCTTCGCCATGGAGGTGTGATGCCAAGATTCTCTAGACTAACTCAATTGACTGTGGCCTTTATATGTTGCCAATGGAAGTCACTGCTAAAGTTGCTTGAAAGCTCGAATAGGCTACAATCTCTTACCCTTTTAATGGTCAGTAAAATCCTATGATTTGATAGAATGTGGGGCCAAGGGTTCTTCTTCTTGATGAAGTTTTCTAATGTTGTTTATAAATCCGCTAATCATGTCACTAAGATCCATATTCCAATACACTGTTCCTATTTAAAATTATCTCCTCAATGTCAAGAATAAACATCATTTGATCTTCTTTATGTTTCTTAACCTTGAAAGTGTATCTCCACATCTTCATAGGCTAGAATACATAGGTGAGAATTAGTACAACTTATTACCACTCTCCGATCAATAGTAACTTCAAAAGTGTACCCACCTAAATATACAGAGGCCTTTTTACTTGAACGTTCACAAATTAAATGATAAAATTTGTTTATTCGCGTCACAGAACAATTACAAGGACGTGAAATACTTACTATTCTTGCTAAAGATAATGATAATATACCATCTAACCCATCAAGCAGCTATTCCCGAAAAACCAATCGGTAATATGATTATCATCATGCAAAATAAGCATATGACATGTACGAGGATACCCTTCCAGATTCGTTAATCCGTATCGATTTAACCGTATTTTGATAACATTCACCAGAACAATAATTTGTGTCACGAAAACTTATTTTGGTTTTTGCGAACGGAATATGCATTTAAGCTTGCTTCTGAAATTCTTAATAAGTATCATGTAATTCGTGTAGAAGAGCTGGTTCTATAACATGTTTAATATCAGTTCCCTGTTGTCCATGGATCTAGCATATATGTTTTGCATCCATGTTTTTAATAAGATTGTGTATTAGTGATCATTTTTCAGTCTGGCTATACATAAACGTGCCACCTGGGTTAAAAGTGCATTACTATCCGCAAAATGCTTGATCTCCAAGTCATTTTCCTCCTTCTTTAATTTATGGGCTAACCATTTCTTCACGTATCTTAAATTCCATTAGTTACAAGCCTCGTTTTTCTTTGATGCAAATACACTAATTTCATCTTTTGATTTAGCCGGCCTTTCTTTTTGCGTTCTCTTGACTAGAGTGCCCAGGAATCGGACACCACATGGACTATTTTGTCGGATAACAATTTCATAGACATGGTCTAATGATTTAGTATATCTTTCTCAAAAAGAATTTTTTCTCTCTTTTATTACTTATTATAAAAGATGCCAAGCAAAACGACACAGAAGATTTTCTGGGCAAGAAATGAACATTAAATTATAGAAAGCAAACAATAATGTTTATGACGCTCATATGCATCACTATTTAACCTTGAAGAAGCCTACTATTATTTAAAATAGTCAAGATAATTAGTTCCATAATCACTAATAGTGTTTTGCTAAGGTTACTCGTAGAAGTGTCACTGAGTTGCTCAGTTTTGGAGATGAAATTTCTAAAAGCAAGAGATCTCTTGAGAAGTTATTTGTGCTTCTAGATATGTATGAAATTATGGGAGACTGTCACCCAGAGATTGAAGATCTTTTCCGAGGCAAAGTTTGTAGTGAGATTAGATTATAATGCTTTTCAATTTTATGACAACTATTAGTTATGTTCTACATATTAGATAGTGGTGAATATGGAACCATATTTTCGAAAATGTTCTAGTAATTTAAGGCAAGAAAAATAAGTTATGTTGGTATATATGGTTTTATTTGCAAATAATTCATATGTGTATTGAGTTATAAATTGACTATGCTTATATTGTCTCTATTAGGTATGTTCTGAATACAATTTTTTTGGCTAAACAAACAAAGAAAACACCAAGAGGTCAATTGCTATAATCTTATTCCATGTTTTGGAAATGAGTTTTATATCTTCTTCTTATTTATGGTTGGAAAATACCTTTAAATGCATTTTATTTATCTTAGTCGAGCTTTAATAGTTTCTCATATGATTATTTGTAACGTGAGTGCTGCAGATGAGCTTGATAGCTAAACTAAACTACACCATCCTTATATTGTGAAGTTTAAAGTTGCTTGGTTTCTACAAGGAATCCCATATATCTGCAATGTTACTAGGGATGATGAAGCAGGTTACATGCAAGTAACAAATTAGTAATTGAATTTGACCATTTTAACCTTTTCACTCCCTCTCTCACTTTCTATTTGTTTCGGTGATTATTGGGTGAGCTGTTAAGGAAAACTCGAAGAGCATTTTTTTCCGGAAAAGGTAATAAAATGAAGTTGTATTAAAAACTGTTCTATTACTCTAGTTTAACTTATTGTTTGTCTCATATGTTGACTCAACACATATGGGACATATGCCTGAATATTGTCTTAAAGGTGTTCAGCGTTAGGGTTGGTTATTTCCACAATTTCTTTTTTTATTTAAAATAAAAATTCCTAAATGGTCCTTAAACTATAGGAAAAGAAGCAAATGGTTCCCAAAGGATCAGATAATGGAGGAAAATACTTGTTTAATTAGGCAGTAGGTGATGTTAGTCCATATAATCAAGGAAGGGAAAGCTTTCACTCATGATTGGTTATCTTGGGTATAAGTCCATAACAAAGTCCTTTGCTCAAATATGTTGTTTATTTTGAGTTGTAATAGTGTTTAATTCGTACAGGTTTGATGGGTTTACAAGCACATTCCAGGATAAACTTTTTTAAGAGGTACTATATGGAGATACACGCAAATATTCTATTGACTGTTTGTTCTTGTTGTATACTCAGTATCACTAGCAAGTTGAATTTCATATGTTTTTCTTTTTCAATTGTATGTGGTTTTATGAAATAAGGACTCAAAAGTAATAAAATAAACATTGCAGGAAGCAATAGCTAGTCAATTTGTACATTCAGTGCTTTAACCTTTTCCACCATAATGACCATAAGACAGGTTACACATAATATATATATACACAATTTTAATACAGGTACAAGTAATAGTATTTACAAACCAGACCCTCGTGTTCTTTAATGTGTAGAACTTGATATGTAAAGCAAGGTAACAACTACATGGAAGGGCCTATCTGCAAGATTTTCCATGTTTTAATCGAGGATTGTAATAGAAATCTGGAAGTACTGGATGATATGTATTATTTTCATACAATTCCTTATGCTTTTTTCATTCTATATTTCTATTTCGTAAATTTAGTCCTTTATTTGACGAAATTTCATATGAACCCAGCGCTAGGGAAAGGGGAAAGTACAAGAGAGAATCGAAGATTTGAGAAGTTGTCTTTGAGGAAACAGTTAAAGATGAGGTGTCAAGTACAGAATGTTAATACTCTTTACAAAGTACCTGTTCATGGTTATTTACCACCATGTAAGAACAATCTTGTCTCGGTTTAGTGTACATTGAGAAATATTCTAAATGTGCAGTCCCAATCATAAGGGGACAAGATGTGAATCTGAATCAAAACAAGAATCTTGGTGGGAAAATAACGTTTGAAGCTAAAATTACACAAAGTTTACCTCATTGTACTATTGAAATTATTCTAGTCAATGGTTATATAATAATATTGTGAATTCTGATGGAAATTTTAAAATTGCAAGGTCAAAATGCAGCTTTAGTGCTTCTCCTCCAACAGTTGGTGAACAGGTAGTGTTAATCATGCGAAACATTATAATGACGATGCAATTAATCATGTGAGTGCCACCATTTGTTCTTTCCTTTTATTCTAAGACCATGACAGATTGAAACATTTTGAACGCGTCAATTTGCTCCATAAAATCAGGAAACAAAAAACAGCTTTCTTCTAACGGACACATGGGAACCGCGCCACCACCTCTGGTCGGCGGCATCATCCCACCGGAAAAACCCCTGCACAGCCTGTAGACACTGAAATGGAATCGATAGTCTCTCCGCACGTGATTAACTTCATTGAACAGAACACGAAATTATCGAATGAGGAATTCCCAAAAATTTCTACAGCGGTAAGGGATCTTCGTGAGGAAAAGGCAGCGCGCCAATGTAGAGAGCTCTGCTACGGTTGCTCCAGCGAACAGAATTGACACAGCTCCGGCAGTATCACATGGCCCAGCGAGTAATAAATTGACAACAGCAGGGACCTCTGAGGCAATAACAGAAACTTATGCGGCACCAGGTAATATTTTGAAACCATTCACTAGGCCGGTATTAGGAGGCTGGAAAGGAATGATAGCGGGTAAAAACATAGTCATCCCGGTAATAGAGGATAAACATGAAATTAAGGATCAGAATGAACTTGGGGAGGAGGAGTTTTAGAACTAGAGGAGTTAGTAGAAGATGATGAGGATATTGTAGTAGATACGATTTCCACTGTAATTTGAACTAGGGAAGAAATACAAGAAGAAATTTTCCTTTGGTGGAACACGGCAGTAGTTCGTTTATTGGAAAGGGAAGTGGGGTTCACTTACTTATCGACTAAATTGAAACAAATTTGGAATCCAACAGGACCTTTGGAATTAGTTGATGTAGGGCACGGGTACTATATGGTAAAGTTCGGGGTTAGAGAGGACTTTAATTTTGCAATTTCAGGAGGGTCGTGGATGGTGTTGGATCACTATCTCATAGTTAGAGAATGGACCCCGAGTTTTAATGCAATCACTAATTCGATAACAACAACAAGAGCTTGGGTAAGGGTATCGAATGTGGGTATGCATAACTATATGGCTCATATATTGAGGAAAATTGGTGACAAATTAGGTAGGACTATTAAATTTGACCCTATGACAAAAGAGAGATTAAAGGGAAATTACGCGCATCTAGCGGTAGAAATTGATTTGGAAAAACCTTTGGAACCGGAAGTAAGAATTGGATCGAAAATCTTCAAAGTAGAATATGAAAGGCTTCACCTAATATGTTTCGGTTGCGGAAAGTTTGTGCATAGAAAGGATAATTGTCCTCCTAATGCACCTAATATGTTGGAAGTGAATGCGAGTAGAATGCCTGATCGGGAGGCAACAAATATCATTAGTATGTAACCCCCCAAGAAGCAAGAAAAAATACGGGGAGTGGATGACAGTTAAAGAGGAACTAGAGGAAACGGGAAAGGGATCATGAATTAAGAGGGTAAATCAAATCAACAAACTAGCTTGGGTACTCGATTCGAGGCGTTTGGAATGGATGAGAGCGCCACGGATTTTGGTAACTTTACAGAAAGTATATTTAGTAGGGGTCAAGGGTCCGAAAAAATGGAATATTAAAGGAAATGGCGTGAGTTGGGTAAATTCGAGTAACAAGGGTGGTGGTGGTGCGAAAGGTCATCACGTTATAGCCTCGCCGAATTTCGAGCAGAGAAAGAAGTTAGACAATGAAGTAGAGGTACTCGACTTTGAGGCGGAGGAGCTTACTGAGGAAAAAAACAGTACAAGGTCGAGGAAGCCTAAAGGTGGTAAGGGTAGTAAAGATGGATAAAAAATGGAGAAGATAGGCGTTGGGGAAGAGGCTGTGCGAATGGCTGAAGGTGGGCCTGAAGCTCGATCGGATGAGGAAGGTTTGGTAGAAATCATGGTTGAAGAGAATGCATATTTAAGAAGGGACCAATGTGAAAATTTCATAATATCTGGGACTGAAATGATCGGGCCTGATGCACCTTAGCGGCAGGAGTTGAAATCAATTCTAAAGAAAGTCTGCAACATAATGGGAACATCCCTCCTACCGCCATGCCACCTGATCCCTTATGGGAAGATGGTGTGCCTAATGAGAAAGCCGAATCCATGTGGCTTGATAGTCAGCTAGTGGAAACCCAAGAAGGAAAACAGCAACACCTTGAGCGAATAGTGGAGCAAAATGATGCCGATACAGTCATGGATTCTCGCGCCTGATGCGCCGTTTTGGTTAATTTTCTCTCCTAGTTTAAGTATTTTTAATGATAAATTTAGAGGATGCAGGTACGACTTGGGGTAAGTCGAAACAACCCCTTAATATTTTAGTTTGGAATTGCTATGACGCAACAAAGCCTAGATTTCGCCGTGTTGTACAAGACATGATGATAAATAATAGGGTCTGGTTAACGGTAATAGTGGAACCCCGAATTAGTGGTGTTAAGGCTTATAATATGATTAACTCATTACAGAAAGACAATTCTATTAGACTAGATTAGGAATGTTATAGAGGAGGAATTCGGCTACTATGGAATGACCCAGATATTATAGTCAAGGTGTTATCCGCGGGTCGGCAAGTGGTTAACATCGAAGTAAGCCAAGCTGGGTGTAAATCTTGGATTTTGTCGGCAGTTTACGCTAGCCCGGCATAAAAGGAAAGGGAAATTTTGTGGGAGGCGCTCCACCATGCCTTTCATAACGGTTAAGTACCGTGGTTAGTGGATGGGGACTTCAACCATATAGAATTAGAGATTGATAAAAGAGGGGTACTAAAGGGGTATCAATAAGAATGGAACGGTTTGAAGAATGGAGACAAAGTTGTGGACTAATTGACCTGGGATTTGAGGGACTACGCTATGCTCGGTGTGACTCTTAGAATTCCGGACAGAGAATAATGGAACGCTTGGATAGAGCTTATGGTAATATAGAGTGGCAAGAATTATTTCCGAGCACACGTGTTATACATCTGTCTAGGGTCCATTTCGATCATATTCCAATCGTAGTTCAAGTGTGTCCGAATCAAAGGGACAAGACTAATTCACGCCGCTTTAGGTTTGAAGCAGCTTGGTGTCTACATAATGATTTTCAAGAATTCATAAATAATAAATGGGACGGCAAAAATATAGGTGTGTGTGAAGGTATATTGTAAATTAGAAGATGGAGATATTTGGGGATATTAACCAAAGGAAAAGAGTGTTGAGTGCCAGAATTAGGGGTAGACAAAATCCCTTAAGCGATCATATAATTCCTCGCTTCGGCAGATGGGTATTCGTTTATCTAAGGAGTATGAAAGTGTTCTTGAACATGAAGAGATTATGTATTTTCAAATATTGAAAGAGAAATGGGTAGCCTTGGGTGAAATAAATACGATATTCTATCAACTTGCATCTTCTGTGAGGAAGAAAAAGGCTTATTGATATAGGTTGTTGAATGAGTTGGATGAGTGGGTGGAAGGAGAAGAGGAATTAAAGGTACTAGTAAAGGAGTTTTTCGAGTCTTTATATGATAAACCGGAGGATCATATAGGTGGGTACACGTTACCGCATATTGGTCTAATTGAGAAGGAGATTACTCAGGAACTGGAAGTGACTTTTTCAGATGATGAAATACGAGAAGTGGTTTTCCAATCAAATCTTACTAAAGCTCCAGGCCCAGATGGTATGTCAACAACGTTCTTCCAGAAATTTTGAGCACAGTGGGCCCTTCGGTGTGTGAAATGGTCCACGAAGCATTATGAAAGGATCACTTTCCTTCGGGTCTGAATGAGACACTTATACATCTTATTCCTAAAGTGTCAGACTCGAACCGGGTACGTTTATTTTGTCCAATTAGTTTAATTAATTCTCCTGTTAAATTTATAATGAAGCCTATGGTCAATAGACTTAGGCCTATACTTTCTAGTGTTGTTGGTCCTTATCAAAGTAGTTTCTTACCAGGTGGATCCACTATAGATAATATAATTCTTGTTCGGGAGGTTGATCATAGGATGCGGCGCCCGCAAGAAAAGAATGGAATCATGGCGGTCAAAATTGATCTTGCAAAAGTCTATGACTAAATAAGATGAGAATTCATTGAGGACACCATATGTTAGTTTAGCTTTCTGGAGAGTTAGGTGTCGTTAATTATGTTCAGCATGAAGGAGAATGAAATGCGTGTCTTATGGAATAGGGAACCGTTGGCGCCGTTTAAGCCACATCGTGGTATCTGCCAAGGAGACCCCCTCTCTCCTTACATATTTGTAGTGTGTATAGAGAGGCTCTCCCTAATAGTGCAAAGGAAGATGGAAACCGATTCGGGTGGAAAGACATGGGCCGAAATTGTCTCATTTATTTTTTGCTGACAATCTAATTCTTTTTGGTGAAGCTTCTTTTTTGCAGGTGGAGCTAATCCAGGAGACAATGAATACGTTATGTATGACTGTAAGGAAGCTGGGCAATCAGATAGTGCTAAAAAATCACTCATTTATTTTTCGAGGAATGTCCCGGAGGATGCTCAACACGAATTAGCAGCGGCAAGTGGATTTTGTCATAGTAATTTGTTTGGTACGTATCTGGGGACGCCTTTCTTATCCGAGAGACTTCCGAAAGGATTCTAAAAAAAGATTGTGAAAAAGATGAGGGGGAAGTTAGCTGCGTGGAAAACTAAAACCTTTTCTTTAGCTGGTAGAGTTACTTTGGCACAATCCGTACTTAGTGTGGTTCCGGTTAACCAGATGCAAGTAATGAGGCTTCCCAAATTTGTTTGTGCGAAAATTTATAAAGTGGTAAGGAATTTCATTTGAGGATCTGCGACCTCCAAAGGAAAGCTACATTGGGTGGCATGGGAACAGATTTGTAAACCGAAGAAGACCGGAGGTCTTGGACTTAGAAGCGCAAAAAATTATAATCTTGCGCTGTTAGCAAAACTCGGATGGAAACTTCTACAACAAAAACACAACGTACCATGGGTGGAAATTATTAAACGAAAGTATTTTAAGGATGGAATACTAAATAGGGAACAAAAAGTGAGTGATTCTAATGTTTGTAAAGCCATCTTATCCGGAATTAGTATCCTTCGTGGCTGTATAGTCAGGATAGAAAGGGACTCCGGGGCGAAGCTAGTGTGGCGATTCGAGACTTCAGGTCTTTTCACGGTGAAATCTGTGTTTGAGAACTTGGAAAATAATGTTGCGGATTCATCGTTTAATTGGGACCTAATTTGAAAATTAAAATGTTCGTAAAAGATTTGTTTGTTTTTGTGGAGGTTGGTGTCTAACCGCATAGCTACTGCAGAAAATCTTACAAAAGAGGAATTATCGAGACTAAATATTGTGTGATATGTGGAGCTGATACAGAGGATTTAAAACATGTTATGTTGAGTTGCAAAGTTGCTAAATTAGTGCGGCTTATATTTGGTTTGGAAAATGATACTGGAGTGCGGCTTAGTGGAGTGACTGGACAGTTGCATCATGGTGGAAAATTACCTGATTCTGATCGAAGTATATTGCTAAAGATGAAAAATTAGTGGGCCCAAGATCAGCTCATAAATTCGATAGCTGCAGGTGTGGACTCCACTGGTACAGGAGCAGGCCCTCATTTCGGCAGCTCCAGTTCAACAGATGTGATGGGCTGGATTGAGAGTCACCTTAGGTATAAAACAAGCATCTAGGGACTTGAGTGGTCCTTTGTATTCTTAGCAGATATTTGGATAATCTGGACTAAATGGAACAAGATAATATGTAAAGAATTGACAGAATTACCTCATATTGAGGAATTAAAAAAATGAAATATTTTCCTTAGCTAGCAACTTTATCGTTGCTTGAGGAAAGAACATTAATTGGGGCCTAATTAAACTAGCTATTAATGTGATGGTTAAAATGGGTCAAACCGTCAAACGGAATCAAACTCAATATTAACGGTAGTTTTGATGCATCTAGAACCGCAGGTATTGGTGGTATCCTTAGAGATAGAAACAGTACTTGTATCGCCGAATTTTTCGAAACGTGTTTGTTTGATTCTCCGATAATGTCCGAAATGCTTACACTTCATTTTGGACTTAGATGGATTATTGGTAAAGGTTACACAAGTGTCTTCATTGAAACTGATTCAAGGGAGCTCCATGCGCTAGTGAAGGGCGGTGGGAGCTCAAGTAGTCATTATGTTTTGGACTCAAGGAAGGTCCACGCGCTAGTGAAGGGCAGTGGGACCTCTCAAGTAGTCGATGTGAGGTTTTTGTAAAAGAATGTTGAGAAATGTTGCGAGATCACCCCAACTTTGAGCTTAATTTTATATATTGTGAAACTAATTTTTGTGCAGATAAATTAGCAAAGTAGGGAACGTATAGGCACACATCACCTAGGTGGTGGATTATGAAAACCCTCCGGAGTATCTTTGGAACTACATTGCGAGAGATAGAAATGAATGTGCATCCGCTAGGGTTGTACTGGACCAACAATAAGTTTTCATTTGTTTATCTTGTAATATTGTTCTAAACGGCTTTGATGCCTCACATGTATGCAAAAAAAGTCCATGAAAGAACTAATTTCTTCCCTTCCTTTTTAACATCACTATGTTCTTTGGATACGTACCAAAGCCAACTTTAGTTTGAAATCTTTCAATATCTTTGTTATTTGAAACCTGTATGTTCTTCCAGAGGTTATTTTTCACAATATTGGTGCCTATAATCAATTTCTGCAAAATATAGAGACCTATAAATTGCACCATAGGTATATTTGCTATTGTTTGTAGGTGTTATATTTTTTGTTTTTGACAAAACTGAAACATGTAATAAATCGTTGGTGCAGTCTGAATAGTGTAATTAATTTTTTTTAAATTTCTATTATTTTTTGCTTTTTGGGGCATTTAACAATCATTTTACAAGTTTATTAGATTTCCACATTAGGTGGCGTTTTATTAGAACCGTTACATACAAATACCACTTCTGGTTCACTACTACCAAAATTAAAGGTGTCATCCAACCTTGTGGCGTTCTTAGTGGTTGGAGTGTGAAGACTTTTCTCTTCTTCTTTTTTTCCAAACATTACTTCATATAAATAAACCATTATTACAAAAATTAGCCAATTCCCGAAGGAATGGCCTCGTCCTTAATGATTTTAGCTAACCTACTTGGGTACGTGTCTAAACACGAGCCTAACATATTGCCACTTAGCTTATGTTTGGCTACCCCATCGGCTAACTTATTTCTACTTCGATTTATCCATCGAAAAGTAGGATTAGTGTTTTCAGAAATTAAATAAATGCTCTTAATAATATTACAAATCATGGGAGAATTAATTGACAACCTATTTTCTAAAGGAGACATCACTTGGTGGCAATCACTCTCTATAATTACATTGGGGTATGAATTATGTTGAGCAACTAAGCAAGCTTTAAGAATCCCCAAAGCTTCAGCCTTCTTTGGATTCTCGGCTCTAATTTCCCATGCTTTGCACTCCAAGATTCTTCCTGCTGCATCCCTAGAAACACAAGATATTGCACTTTTGTTAACATCAAACGCAGAATCACAATTAATTTTAATAAAATTATTAGGAGGGGGAATCCATTTCATGTTTTTGTTACCATCACTATCACTTGAATTTGAGTTGTTTCCACTTACCTCAATTGTACTATTTTTGTTCGTAGCTACTTCATAATTATTATTTATATTATCCTTCAGTGGTATTATTACATCATTAGGATAATTAATGTTTTGACATTCAAGCCACTCTTTTCTAGCGCTTAGTATTGTTCTTAATGGGTCAATTTTCACATTTTTGAATTTATATGCACATCTTTCCTTCCAAATATGCCATAGTAAGGTGCAAATTTGTTCCATCAGGAATTTATTATTGGTTTTTTCTTTTTTCCCCTTATTTAAGATACTTGCCATCCAATCATCTACTTTAGCAGTAGATTGGTTGCATGTAAATAAACAGAGGGGAGAAGCAAACCAAATAGCTCTCGCATATTCACAATTCAATAGCATATGTTCATTATTTTCAAATTCTTTGTTACATATATCACACATAGGACTCTTGATAATCCTTCTTTTAAAAACATTTTCATTTGTAGGAAGAAGGTTCTTTACTACCCTCGATATAAAATTCTTAATTTTAAGGGCTACTTTTAGTCTCCATATCATTTTCCAGACTGAATTATCAACAATATGGGAAGAGGAAGCTTTTGATTTACTAATACTTTTATCATTGCCCTCTTTTTTCTGTTTTAATATTTGGTAACATTTCTTAACCAAAAAAATACCATCTTTATCATGAATCTAGTATGGAGTATCATGTCCTCCACTAAGTGGAATGAAGGTATTTAGTATACAATCTGCCACTTCATCATTATATAACTTTTAAATTAATTCTATATTCCATCTTCTCTCATTGTGCACCAAAAGATCATTTACTTTTTTAACCTCATTACTATTAGGTTTACTAATTCATCTTGATTACATATCCATTTATCATTGTGTAAATTTATAGTATAACCATTCCCAACTTTTCATTTAATATCCATTTTTATATTATCTCTTCCGCTTAGTAAACTCTTCCATCCCCATGAAGGTTTACTTCCAGTTTTAGCCTCCATAAAGGTCTCAAGAGGGAAGTATTTTCCCTTTAGTACCTTATATAGAAGAGTATTGTTATTATTATATAAGTACCAAGCTTGTTTACTTAATAGAAGGTTCATGAGGTTTAAATCTCTAAACCCTAAACCACCATTATTCTTACTTTTTGTAATAGAATCCCAACTTCCCCAATGTACCTTATTATTGCCTTTACTTCCCCACCAAAAATTCGCAATTTGTGAAGAGATTAAATCGCAAATTTTTTTAGGGATTAAGTAAGATGACATAAAGTAGTTAGGGAGGCTTTGGAGCACGGATTTTACGAGTATTTCCTTACCAGCGAGAGTTAAGTATAAATTCTTCCAATTTTCTATTCTTTTCAAAGTTCTTTCTACTAATAAATTTAGGTCTTTTACTTTGGATCTACCCCATTCCGTGGGTAAACCCAAGTAATTTCCTAAATTATTCATAATGGGCATGTTTAATTTTCTAGCAAGGTTCTTTTGTATAAAATCTGGGGTGTTTGGTCTGAATTTCACCCCACATTTATTAAGATTTAACTTCATTCCAGTTGCATAGTTATATTTGTTAATTACATCATTAAATCCTTCAATTTCATCTATATTAGCTTTCATAAAGAATATACTATCATCCGCAAAAAGTAAATGTGTAACAGGAGGGGACATTCTAGCTATTTTATACCTTTCATAATATCTTGTTCTTTTTTATTATTCATGAGAATTGAGAGAATTTGAGTGATAATGCAAAATAGAAAGGGAGATAGGGGGTCACCCTGTCTTAAACCCCTTTGTGGTGTTTCAATTTTTATAGGAAAGCCATTAAGCAGGTAAGAGTATGTAACTGAATTTACACACCTCATTATCATACTTATCCATTATGTGCTAAACCCCATTCTTTTCATTATTTCCTCTAAAAAATCCCACTCTACATTTTCGTAGGCCTTCTGAATATCGGCTTTAATTGTTAAGTATTAAGTTTTGGTTTTTCTTTGTTCTTTAATGTAAGAAATAATTTCATGCGCCAACATAGTGTTGTCTTGTATGTGCCTTCCTGGGACAAACGCTGATTGATTTTCATCAATAATCGCGTTCATCACCGGTTGCATCTTATTGACAAGTATCTTGGCAATTATTTTATAAATAAAATTCGAACAACTAATTGGTCTGAAATGTTTTATATTGATAGGTACTGGTATTTTAGGTATTAGGGATATATAAGTGTGGTTAATTTCTTCTAAAGTTCCCCCATTATACCAAAAATTGTTGATAAGCCTTATTACATCTCCTTTAATAAACTCCCAATATTTCTTAAAAAATATACCAGGAACCCATCAGGGCCTGGTGCCTTGTTCAAACCCAAGCCATCTATTGCTCTCGTAATTTCCTCAATTCTAAGGGGAAGATTTAAACTTTTGTTCATATTTTCAGTGACTAAATAGTGATAAGATCAGCTATTGTATTAAAATCCCTTTGCCCTATAGTTTTGAATATATTGTTAAAGTATGAGGATATTGCTTCTTGAATATCATTAAAATTATCAACCCAAGTGCCATCCTCTTTAGTAATTCTTTTAATTTTGTTAATTTTTCTCCTTTCTTTAGTAGAAGCATGAAAAAAGGAACTATTTTTATCTCCTTTTTTAAGCCAAAAGATTCTTGATCTATTGGCCCAAAAATCCTCCTCCCTTTTCCAGAGTATTTCAATATCTTTAACTATGGAATGAGATTCATCCCAATTAGTGGTGTTTAGATCATTATATATCATTTCTAATTTCACCATTTTACTACTTCTATTTGTTTTTTTATTGTTTTTGAATTTCTTTTTACTCCAGTAGGTCAAAGGTCTACTGCATTTTCTCATTTTGTTACTCATAGTCATAGCTTCCCTATACATACCATGACCAAAATTTTTACTAGCCCAAACTTTTTTGATAATTTCTAAATATTCAGTTTCTTCCAACCAATGGTTTTCAAAATAAAATCTTCTATCTTTGTTAATATGATTATCTTTCATAATTAGAACTTGAGGAGAGTGGTCAGAGCCTACTGCTGGGAGTAAAGCTATCCAAGCAGTAGGATATAGTAGACCACAATTCTTATTACAGAAGCCTCTATTTTTATAAGTGTTTTAATCATCTCACCATTACTTCTTTTATTGGTCCAAGAGTATTTACACCCTTTATGAATTATTTCCTCCAGTCTCAAATAAAGCCATTATCTTAATATGAAGACTTTTCTCTTTAAGTCTTGAGATTTGAAGATCTTGAATGAAAATTTAAATTAAATTTCTTAAATTAATAAAAATTATGTATAATATGAATAATGTAAATTTTAATAAATGAGAAGCTTTGTGTGAATAATTCGTTTGAATGAGATGTAAAAGATATTAGAGAAAATAATTAATGGTGGTGGGAGGGGGAATAAGGATAATTTGTTACATGTTTTTGTAATATTTGAACGAAAGAATAGATTTGTCTAAAGTTAAGGTTTACTAAATTTTACATGAAATTAATATAATATACATATTTTAATGATAATTTTGAAAAATCAATACACTTAATGAATTGTTCAATAAAATTAATAAAATAATTAGAAAAATATATACATTCAAATCTTATTGAGAACTATACACAACTCATTAAAAACACACAATCCTTTAACAGTTAGATCTTTTGGGAATGAAAAAAACTATTTTCGTATATATTTTTAGGTAATTATTTTTGGGGTTGGGTTGTGGAATTGTCTAGTTTGTTGTACCCATCCCAGTAAGAAATCACGTATTGACCGGAGACTCTTAGCATATATTGCCAAATTATGAAGATCTAATAATATTCCTGTACGAATGTCTCTATTGATAGAGGTTCCTTGTTGTAATTAACGATGTATAGGCTATCGAGATATGGCATAAAATATGTTGATGTTTCCCAGATTCTCTCAATGAAAGCAGAATTGTATTAACTAGTGTGCTTGTGGAATTCACACCTCAATCTAAGAGTATAGTTGCAGCCCGGATCTCCACAAACTGATAAAATCCCAGAGTCGTTGATAAAATATTGAACATCGGTATGAAAATCGCTAATAGATGTAAACCTGAATCAATGGCTTGGGTAATTCGACTTCTTCAGACCATTCAGAAAAGAGCACGTCAATGTGAAGAAGTAGCGAAAACTTTAGGGTCACGTAATTGGTCTAGAAGGTTCACAGGAAATGCGCATACTAGAGTTGACTTGCATCTATGTACCCGGTCAATTAAAATCATGTGTTTTTTACGTGAGTGAATTTTTTAAAAATGAGGAAATTTTAATCCCGAAATTGATACAATTTTGGATAGTCGAGGGATTCATGAAATATGTGGCATCCCAAGCTTGGAGAACAGAGAAGAGGATTATGTAGTGGATCTGATCAAGAGAAACTTAATAGTCCCTATTATAGAGAAATCACTTGGCAGGCCAAAAATCTGTAATTGGAAGTTGATAGGTGTTTAAAAGTTACTTTGTAAGTCATAGAAGTAGAATTTTACAATTTAGTCCTATTTTGTAAGACTCCCACATCTACGGAGTGGTCTTAGTTTTTAATGTTTTGCAGCAAATAAAATGAGAATTAATTGTCTATAAAATAAAGTGAGATAAATCAGTTGGCAGACCAAAAATTTGTGTTCTTACTAGTTTGGTAAGTGACTTAATCTCAAGCAAAGATATGAAAGATAGTTTTTTGCATATTAGATTCTTTCCAAATCAAGTCATATATAAACAAAGTCGTATTTTATTCATTTGTCACGACTTTAAGTTTCTTAGGGTATTTGATTTTGAAATTGTTATTGTAGAAGAGTCTTTCATAGAGATTATCGTTCTTCTCCTGCTCAGATAATTATTAGTGCAGAACTCTGTTAATTTTAATCCATCGTCCATAAACAAGCTCGAGAACCTAGGAACTCTATTATTCAAACAAGAGAAATTTAATGTTGTAAGTACCTGTATATGGGATATGTCAAAGTTGAGACACTTCCATTAACATTCTTATTCTTCTTTTGATTTGGAGCCCATACACTTGAGAACTTCTCTTTTATTTAAGGTAATCTACAATATTTTTCCCTACCCACTCTTTCTTATACAGATAGTATGGAGAAGATATTGAGAAGGCTACCGAGTATTCGGAAACTAATTTGTGTATTTTTAGATTCATGGGGGTGATGATACAAAATGCAACCAGTTACAAGATAAGTGCTGATTTTTTTCAATCACCTAGTATCACTAAAGGTATATTACAACGGGAAAGAGATATACCCATGTGAACTCAACTTCCCTACATGTCTAGAGAAGCTTATTTTTATAAGTTACTGATTGCCATGTAATGAAATTTCACAAACTGCGATCCTAAAGAATCTGGAAATTCTCAAATTGATAAACGTTGCATTTGAAGGTAGAAAATGGGAGATGGAAAATAGTTATGGTGTTCCCAAAACTAAAGTACCTGAATTTGAAGTACATGATAGTTGTGGAGTATTAGAAGGCCCCTCATGACCTGTTTCTCAAATAAATTATGTTAGTTGTTTTCAGTTTTCTGTTATGCCTGTATTGATATTCAATCAGATTTGTACTTTGATTGTGAAAAACTGAAAATATAATTCCTATTATTTGAATCTCAGTCTCGTCTGAAATCTAAAAATAAGGGAGATACACACACAAATATTCTAGACCATTGTATGTTCTTGTATACTCAGTATCACTGGTAGTTTTATTTTGTTTTTTTTACTTCTTAAATTGTATGTCGTTCCAACTGATTGAGTGGATAAATGTGGGTCCCAATTGTAGAGGGACAAGATGTGTATCTGAATCGAAATGAGAATCTTGGTGGGAAAATAGCGTTTAAAGCTAAAATTACGCAAAGTTTATCTCATTGTACTATTAAAAAAAATTGGATGGAAAGCCTCTTCATAGAGTATTGTTTTGTACTAATTAAGTAAGACTTCTTTTATCAATTATCGTGAGTCAAAGGTTATTCAATAATATTGTGAATTCTGATGGCAAATTTTGAAACTGCAAGGTCACAATGCATCTTTATTGCTTCTCCTCCAAAAGTTGGTGAACATGTAGTGTTAATCATGTGAAGCATCTTATCAATGAATCAATAAATCATGTGACTAACACCCATTTTTTCTTTCCTTTTAGTCCTTTCAAGTCCCAAAAAAAATTAATTTATGCCCTTTTTTTACAGTAACTGAGTTATTTGAATACATACTTAGAATACGCACAGAGGCCAACTTCACTTGAAGCCCTTCAATATCTTTCTCATTTGAAGCCAATATGTTCTTCCAAAGTTTATTTTGCACAATATTGGGGCCTATAATGCAATTTTTGCAAAGGGATCTATAGTGAAATTTAACCATGCGTATATCTGCTATGGTTTGTAAATGTATCATTTTTTGTTTGTGATAAAATTGGAACCTGTAATAAATTATAGCTGATGTAATAAATTATAATCTTGGAAGCTGAATAGTGTAATCAAATTCTTCTAAAAATAAATTTTTCTTTTGCGCTTCGGTGACATTTACAATTATTTTTTAATTTTATCATAATTCTACATAAGGCGGCGACTTTGGCGACTTTTATTAGAATTGCCACAACGCATGTTTTTTTAATCAAAAAATACACCTTCAAAACTTATCACATTATTGATCAACTGCCACCAAAACCTTAGAGGGATGATAACATTATGGAATTTTTGGTAAAGTTTAGGTAAAAAAAATGCCACCTTATAACCTATTTCTTTGTAGTGCATTGTCTTTTTTAGATCTTGAGATTTAAAAATATTGAATGAAATTTTAAATTAAATTTCTTAGATTAATAAAACCTACGTATAGTATGTATAATGTAAATTCTAACAAATCACAAGTTTGTATGAATAATTTCATTTGAATGATATGTAAAAAGTATTAGAGAAAATAAACAAGTGGTGGGTGCAAGGGAGAGTTGGTGTTCGTTAAAGTTAAGATAATTTATTATATATTTTTGTGATATTTGAATTCTTTTTATTTACAATAATGAGATGGCTTTTCATTTATTAATTAAAATGACACGCTTTAAGGAAGAAAAGATTTGTCTAAATTTACTGTTTACTAAATTTTTACATGAAATTAATATAAAAATACAAAATTACAAAATTTCATGATATATTTGGAGAATCATACTTAACAAATCAACACAACAAATGATTTGTTCATTAAAATCCATAGCTATTTTAAAAGAACATTCATATATCATTCATAAACACATGCAATTCATTAAAAATACATAATCCATTAATAATTAGATCTTTTGGAAAAGAAAAAAACAGCTGGGAAACTATTTTTGGGTTGTGGGATTGTCTGGTTTGTCGTACCCATCCTTGTAAGAAATACGTTTTAACTAGAGATTTTTAGCATATAATGTTGAATTATGAAGATCTAATAATATTCGTGTATAAATTTCTCCAAGTGAAGAGGTTTTTTTTGTCATAATTGACTGTGTATGGGCTATTGAGATATGGATTAAAATACGTAGATGTTTCCCAGATTCTTTCAATAGAAACGGAACTGTATTAACTCTTAAATTGCCAACTCAACCAAAAGTCCGAACCGTTAGGAGGAGGCATTATATTAATGAGATTTTATATCTCCAACATTAACTAGTGTCCTAGGCGTATAGTTTCAGCCGGATCTCCACAAAATGATAAAATCCGAGAGGCAATTTTTTCAAAAGGTAAGTTGTCCTGCAAAAATATTGAACATTGGAGTGAAAATCGATAAAAAGATGTAAACCTGAATCAATGGCTCAGGTAATTCCACTTCTTCATATGATTCAGAGAAAAGCGGGTGAATGTGAAGAAATAGTGGAACTTTAGGTTTGTGTAGATGGTCTAAAAGGTTTACAGAAAATGCGCATACTAGACTTAACTTGCATCTATGTACCCGGTCATTTAAAATCATGTGTTTTCTAAGTGGGTATATTTTTATAGAAAAGAGGGAATTTTATTAGTCTCACTGAATTCAGTGAGGAAATGTTAGTCTCGAAATCAATACAATTTTGGATAGACGAGGGATTTATGAAACATGTGGATTGTGGCATCCCAAAGCTTGGAGAACAAAGAAGAAGATTATGTACTGGATCCGATCACGATAAATCTAATAGTACCTGTGAAAGAGAATTCACTTGGGTGGCCAAAAATTTGTAATTGGAAGTTTATAGGTGTTTAAAAGTTACTTTTTTATTCATAGAAATAGAATTTTGCAATTTAGTCATTATATTTTGCAAGATTTCTTTTTCTTTTAAGGCTCACACATCTTTGGAATGCTCCTAGTTTGTAAATGTATTGCAGCACATAAAATGAGAATTGATCTGCCGATTAAAAAAAAATTTAAAAAAAAGTGAAAGAAATAAGTTTGCAGACAAAAAATTGTGCTCTAACTAATATGGTAATTGACTTAATTTTAAGCAAAGATATGAAATATAATTTTCTGCATATTAGATTTTTTCCTAATCAACTCATATACCAACAAAGTCATATTTTGTTCATTTGTCACAACTTAAAGTTTCTTAGGACATTGGATTTTGAAACTATTATTGTAGGAGAGTCTTTCATAGAAATTATCGTTCTTGCTCTGTTAATTTTAATCCATCGCCCATAAACAATCTCGTGCACCTATGAAAATTCATATTCAAACAAGATAAATTTGAAGTTGTAACTAGCAGTATATGGGGTGTGTCGAAGTTGAGACACTTTTATATATACTCTTATTCTTCTTTTTAATTTGGAGGCCCATAGACTCGAGAACTTCTCTTCTATTCAAGATAATCTACAATCCTTTACCGCACCACTGTTGCTTACGGAGATGATACAAAGAAGATATTCAGAAGGTTATCGAGTATTCGGAGAGTACTTTCTTTTTTTTTTAGATTCATGGTTTGATGATAAAAAATGCAACCGGTTCCAATGCTTCTCAATCAGCTCGTGTCACTGAAGGTACATTTCAATGGATAAGATAAATACCCATATGAATTCAATTTCCCTTCAAGTCTAAAGAAGCTTATCTTGATAAGTTTCATAATACAGTTTTAGAACCTTTTTTCCCATTAATAGTAGCCTTTTAAACTGCTTTTCTTTCTTCTCCGCTTCATCGATCCTTTCACGTTACTTTTCATGGATTCTTCTTCTAGTTATACTCCTCAAATCACTTCTAGTGCGTCGATTCCAGCTGGATTATTACTCATTCGACAGAAATGGGCGTCATTGGTTCAAATCAAGTTGGACTCTACAAATTATGTTTTATGGTGTGCGCATTTTGAGGTTGTACTTGAAGCTCATGGATATCTTAACTATGTCAATGGTTCATGTTCAACTCCTCTATCCTTTGATCCTCAATTCTTTACTTGTCTTATTGAGGAACATCAATTGAAGGTTTCTTTACTCTCTTCTATGATTCCTTCAATTCTATCACCGGTTGATTCCATTACAACGCTAATGTGATGTTTGGCACCTTTGTGAATCAGTGTTGCACACATGTTCATCAGCTCAAAATAAAGCTATGTAACATCAAAAAGGGATATCGTAATATGAGTGATTATCTTGCAAGAAATCTAGATATATGTGATGGTTTGGATACATCAGCATCAACACTTCCTCTTGAAGATGTGATTATGTATACTTTGAAGGGATTTCCAATTGAATATAATAAAATTTAATCGAGTATTCGTATCACGAATGCACAATCATCCACGCTTAGCTTCCATTCTCTTGGGATCATACTTGTTTTTAAGGAATTTTACATGAAGATGAATGATTCATGTGAAATCTCATCACCTATTCAAACGAATATGTTTTCTTCTAATGCTCATTCTTCTCCAACTCAAGCTCGTGGTCGTAGATATTATCATCGTGGACGGAGACAAGATCGTTCTTGAGGTAATTATTCAAACTCATCTTCTATATTGGGTTTCCTCCATCATCTCAATCTCAAGGTATACATTTTTCATCCTCTGCTACACCTATATGTCAAAATTTCTTGCACTTTGGTCATACTGCAATTGATTGTTGGTATAGAGTAGATTTTGTTACATATCCGTCTCCAGAAGCTCAATATCGAGTTGCATTAGTTGCTCAATCATCTAGTTCATCTTTAAATACTTATGATACTGAGATTTTGTACTGCATTCAAGAGAAAATAGTCACGTTACTAATGATATTTCTCTTCTACAACATTCTACACTCTATAATGGAGGTAAGTATGTCTCAGTTGGCAATGGTCAAGCTCTAGAATTCGCTAACATCTGACATAGTAAGTTATCTTCATCTAATTCTTCTTTTCATTTGAACTTTATACTTCATGTATTTCATATTGCGTCTAATTTACTTTCAATTTCTAAGTTTACATCCAATAACAATTGTTATATATCTTACTCTTCAACTTCTATGTCAATTCATGATTCTCTTACTCATCGTCTTCTCTTTCAGGGCCCCTATAAGGATGGTTTATACCCTTTAGTATTTGCTGCAAATTTGGTGTCTCCAAGTCCTTCATCTTCTTCATTGTTGTGTTTGTATTCAATGTTGGCTTCTTCTCCAACTATGTTATGGCATTTTCGCATGGGTCATCCTTATACACAAGCCTCTACTCCATTATCTTCTACTTTAAAAGTTTGATTAGATTTCCATGGTATACGTTGTAATTCTTGTGCTATGTCAAAATCTCATAAGCTTCCATATAGTTTATCTATAACAAAAAGTTGTAAACCTCTGAATTAGTGCGTACTGATGTTTGGAGTCCATATCCTATAATTTCATGTTCTTCATTTTAAGTATTGTGTATTTTTCATTGGTGATTTTAGTCGCTTTGTTTAGGTGTATTATTCTAACTCAGTTTAATACTAAAATTCAAACTCTAAGGTCTGACAATGGGGGTGAGTATTTGAGTGGTGCATTTAAAAACCTTTCTTCAATCTTCTAGCACCATTCACCAAAATTATTTCCCTCATACGCCTGAGCAAAATAGGGTTTCATCGTTCAAACATAGACACTTAATTGACACTACACTTTCACTTCTTAATCATAGTTCACTCCCTTCTGAATTTTGAATTTAGGCACTATCTATAGTTGTCTATCTCATAAACATACTCCCTACACCTGTCTTGTCAAATTCTAGTATGTTATATAAGTCATCTCTTTCTTATTCTCATCTCAAGGTCTTTGGTTTCCTATGTCATCCATGGCTTAAGCCCTACTCTCCTCACAAACTAGCTTTTAAATTTGAGCCTTGTGTATTGTTAAGGTATTGTAGTTTTTCCAAGGGTTATAAGTGCCTAGCTTTATCTACTAAACGTATTTTTATCTCACGCCATGTTTTGTTTGATGAGAATACTTTTCCTTTAAAATTTTCACCTACTTTAGTTTCTTCTTCTTGGGATGATACTCACTCTTCATTCTTTTATTTGTTTGATATTTCCATTAAACCTAATACTATTTCTCCTTCTTAACAACTTTCTCCCACCTCTATACAGAACTCGCCACCTTTTGAGTCTTCTTCTTCCTCAACTTCGATTGATTCTTCTTCTCCTACACCATCTTCTATATCTGTTCTTCCTATATCTAATCCTCAAAGTTGTCATCCTACAGTCACTCACTTTCAAACTGGCTCACTTTGACCTTCTTACAAGTGTCAGACTCTTGTTAGTTCACCATTTCCTAGTGAACCAACTTCCTACAAAGAAGCATCTAAGTTCCAATACTGGCAGATTGCTATGGCTGACAAGTATAATGCTCTCATAAGTCATCATACTTGGAATTTTGTTCCCCCACCTCATGGACATGTTTCTATTACGTGTAATTGGATTTTTAAAATTAAATGTCATGTAGACAGATCCATTGCACGATATAAGGCATATTTGGTTGCTTGTGGTTTTTTCCAAGAATACGGCTTGGATTATGCTAAAACTTTTAGCCATGTCGTTAAACATCAAATGATTCGAGTTATTCTATCTCTTGCAGCCACATATAGGTGGGATATTCTCGAATTAGATGTGTCTAATGCCTTTTTACATGACGTGCTTGATGAAGACGTGTACATGACTTAAACTAATGGGTTTAGCGACAAAGATAAACCAAAAATTGTGTGTAAATTGAATCAATCTTACTACGGGCTTAAACAAGCTCCTAGAGCCTAGTATCAATTGCTAAATTTGTTTTAGTTGCTCATGGCTTTGTGGGTAGTGGTGTAGATAATCCTATGTTTACTCGTGGTTCACAAAGTACATTAACTATCATCTTGGTTTATCTGGATGATATTTTTGTTACTGGTGCAGATTCATATACAATAAACACTATTACATTTAAGCTTAAGTCACAATTCTTAATGAAAGAATTGGGTTCTTTTTCCTATTTTCTTGGGTTGGAAATTCTGAATTCAGGTGATAATATGGATGTTTCTCAAGCTATTCCCTTTCTATATTACAAAAGGCTGGGATGAGTGATTGTAAGGCATCTCCTACACCAACGCTCAACAAATACTCAGTTATTTTAGCTCGTGGCTTACAACCATATGAAGATCCATATTTATTCTGAAGTTTGACAGGTGCTTTACAATATTTAAATATTTCTAAACCTGACATTGCATTTGTTGTTAATAAAATATGCCAAGCAATGCATCATCCTACTATTAACAGTGTAATTTGTATATGAATAAAGGATAAAAATAAAACTGTATTTTGATAATTTCTTGTTATATTTTTCAGTACAGATAGGTTGTTATATATAGAGTACAATAACTTGTTCTCCAATTTACTAATATTTGTTTGTAACAACTTTTGTCATTTTGTGAAATGAAAATACTATTGTGTGTGAGAGGTGTATTCTATCTAATGTACACTACATTTCTTATCATCCCCCCTCAAGCTAACAACTCGTAAGAGAGGTAGCTTGACAATTAGTGAAGAAAAGACAACTGGAGTTAATCCCTTAGTAAATATATCAACTATTTGGGAGTGTGAAGGCACATGAGTAACAATGAGATTCTTTAATTTGACTTGCTCTTATATGAAGTGAAAATCTACATCGATATGGCGAGTACGAGTATGGAATACAGGATTTGAAGCAAGTGCAATAGCATAGATGTTGCCACAATGAATGATAGGAGTAACAATAGGAATAAAACAAGCTTTTTAACAAAAATGTTGGCCATTTTAACTCTGCAGAAACATAGGCCATAGCTCTATATACTGCTTCTATAGAGAAACGAGAGACAGTTGATTGTTTCTTTGATCCCCATATAATAAGATTTGAACCAAGTAAGATATAGTAACCTGTTATCATACGTCTATCTGATGAATTACTTGCCCAGTCTAAGTCTGGTAACGCTTTTAAACTCGGAGATGAAGGAGTAAAGGTTAAATAATAATGTAGAGTACCTTTAATATAGCGTAAAAGCTTCTTTAAACTTTCATAATCAGAGTTGGTAGGTTTTGGCATAGATTGACACAACTGATTAACAACAAAGGAAATATCAGGACGAGTTATTGTCAAATATTGTAGAGTACCAATTAAGCTACTAAAAATAAATGGATCTTCAAAGAGCTGAAGACCATGAGTAGTCTGCATATTATATTTACTAAGACTAGGTAAAGGTGAGCTTATACAATCAGACATTCCCGCCTTGTGTAATATGTGAGATGCATAATTTGCTTGAGAAACAATTAAATTAGGTTCAGAAGATATAACTTCCAAACCAAGAAAATAAGATAAAATACAAAGGTCTTTCATAGCAAATCGGGTCTTCAAAGCAGCAATAATCGATGTAACACCATCCAAATCACCACCTGTGACAATAATATCTATAACATAGACCAGAATTATAGTTAACTGATCATTATGTTGACGAAAAAACATGGAGGAATCAGCTTGACACACAATAAAACCTTGAGAATCAAGAAACATAGTAAGAAGTCGATTACACACTCTAGGTGCCTGCTTAAGTCCATATAAAGAACGATTAAGTTTACAGACAAAAGAAGGACGTTGAGCATCAATAAAACCTGCAGGTTGAGTCATATAAACATCCTCATCCAATTTACCATGTAGAAAAGCATTAGATACATCTAATTGATGAATAGGCCAATTATAAGTAGTAGCAAGAGATAAAATAACTCGTATAGTTTCTATAAGTTTCTGTATAATCGAGTCCATATTCTTGAAGAAAGCCACGCGCAACCAATCGAGCTTTGTATCGAGAAATGGAGCCATCAACATTGCGTTTTATTTTATAGACCCATTTGCAAGAGATTGGAGTCTTACCCAGAGGAGGGGGAACCAAATCCCAAGTAGATTGTTTAATAAGTGCAGTAAACTCATCAGTCATAGCTTGTTGCCAATCTTGGGACTTAGCTGCTTCTTTGTAAGAGGTAGGTTTAATGATAGTGATCATGTGATGTCTAGGTAAAGTATAGGACTCTGTGGATGGTAAAGATTGAGAGACTATAGGTGAAGACTCAGAAGGAGAGAGAATAGACTCAACTGGTTTACTTAATGCAGTAGGATTTATTGAGGAGTAAAAAATATCCACATAATTTGAGTAGGAAGATTGAAGTGTAGGAGCTGTAGATGAAGGACAATCTTGAAAAGGGAAGATATATTCATTAAACACAACATGTCTAGACACAAAAAACTTCTTAGATAGTAATGAAAAACACTTGTAACCTTTGCTATTTGAACAATAACCCAGAAAAACACAAGGCTCAGATAATGGAGCTAACTTATTTGGTGCATAAGGTTTTAACCATGGATAGCATAAACAACCAAAAACAAGCAAATGAGAATAAGTAGGCTAAATTTTATGCAAGGTATGAAAAAGAGAAGAATTAGACAAGACAAGAGTTGGTAACATATTAGTAAGGTAAATAGCTGTAGATAAAGCTTCAAGCCAAAACCTTGGAGGAGCAAAACTATGTGATAATAAATAACGAGTAGTTTCTATTAAATGTCTATGTTTGCGCTCAGCAACACCATTTTTTTCAGGGGTGTGTGGACAAGATGTTTGACGTATAATACCATGAGATTGAAGAAAGGAAGCAAGATTTTGATTAATGTACTCTCCACCATTATCAGAACAAAGAATTTTTATATTAGAATGAAATTGCGTTTGAATCATAACATAAAATGTTTGAAAAACATGACACAAATCAGATTTGAAGGCTAAGGGATAAACCCAAGTAAAACGACTATAATCATCAACAAAAACTACATAATATTTGTAAGAAGAAACAGAACTAACAGGTGATGGACCCCATACATCACTGTGAACTAAATCAAATGGAGAACTAGGCTTAGTACTAGATAAATAAAAGGGTAGCTTATGACTTTTAGAAGTAGCACAAGCATTACAATCAACAAGAGAAACAGAAATTTGACTATGTAAAGTTGATGATATAGAAGCTGAAGCAAAAGATGATGGATTCTGAGATGCCACAATCTAGTTGATGATGACACACACTTGGATGAAAGACACCTGAATGATGTAGATAAACTTGGAGAGGAAGACTTTTGACTGGAACCAAAAGAAATAGAATAGAGCCCATATTTGCAAAGGCCCTGAAACAACAACACATTAGAAGAGGAACCATAAATTGACACCGGGTGGAAGAAAACACAAGATAACAATTATTGTCTTGGGTAAATTTTGATATAGATAACAAATTTGAGGAAATGTATGGAACGTGTAAGACAGACTGTAATAGAAAAGAGGATGAAGAAGTATGAAGCTTACTAGTCCCAACATGAGCAATATCAAGTGTTTGACCACTTCCAACAGCTACTGCACCAGTACCTTGATATGGAGAATGTTGTTGAAGCAAATTAAGCTCAGGTGTAACATGATTATTTGCACCAGAGTCCAAGTACCATAATTCTGGGTCATAAGTGTTGGTAGACTGAGAAGTAGCCATCATAGCAGTTCAATTTTGAGCACGAGGTGAAGGAAAATTGACAAAATCAGTCCTCTTCCAACAATCAAGTGCAGAATGACCATAACAAGTGCAAATTTGACATGTATGAGTGTTAGAGGTAGAACTAGTCATACCAGAAGCAGAGGATAAATTATCACCATTAATAGAGTTGTTATTGTGATAAAAAACCCCTTGAGCGACCTCTTCCACAAGCACGATTAGAATAACCACGACCACGCTGAGAAGAATTAAAGGATTGTGAAGAATTGGAAGAAGGAGAAGAAGGTGAAAATTGAGCAGTGTGAGAGTTGCTCGATACTTCACCAGAATCACCCATCTTCATGTGAATTTCTTCAGAAACAAGTAAACTTCCAAGCAAGTGAACTGGTTATACTCATTGGGTAAATCACGAAGAGTATACATAATAATATCTTCGAGAGGCAAAGAAGAAGAAGAAGCAGTTTCAAGCCCATCACATAGCTCTTGAATTTCTGTTAAATACGTAGACATACTACAATCTCCCTTTTTAATATTACATAATTTCATCTTGAGTTGATGAATATGTGTTCGACATTGAGACACAAAAATCTCTTTAAGTTTATTCCAAACATCGAACGCATAAGGAAGCTTTACAACTTGAGCTAAAATAGAAGGAATCATGGATGAATATAGAGATACCTTCAATTGTTGGTCTTCAATTAACCAAGTAGGAAACAACGAATCAGTAGCAGCAGCTTGAGCTAGAGACCCATTAACGTGAGCTAAATAACCATGAGCTTCGAGAATCGCCTTAAGTTGTGAACGCCATAACACGTAATTTGCAGAGTCCAGCTTAATTTGAACCAAACTACTCCAATTTTGTCGAAGCAACAAAAGCCCAGGTGGAATCGATGAACTGGAACTAATGTGTGGAGACTGAGACGTCGAAGAAGAAGAAGACGACATTGATAAGCAGAAGCAAGGATCGAAACAGCGGAGAAAAGAGATTTAAGATACCATGAATGGCAGAAAGAGAAGCTCGAAAATCTCCTAAGCTAATCTGATACCATATTAACAGTATAATTTGTATATGAATAAAGGATAAAATAAAACTGTATTTTGATATATTTCTTGTTATATTTTTCAGTACAGATAGGTTGTTATATATAGAGTACAATGACTTGTTCTCCAATTTACTAATATTCGTTTGTAACAACTTTTGTCATTTTGTGAAATGAAAATACTATTGTGTGGGTGAGGTGTATTCTATCTAATGTGCACTACATTGCTTATTACCTACTAATTTAAATTATGAATCTCTAAAGAAACTACTTTGCTAGGTTAAGGGAACAAATCATTACAGCTTAGCTTATTCTGCAACTAATACTGCGCTTAAAGCTTTCTCTAACTCAGACTGGGCTAGTAGCTCGATTGATCGACGTTCAACTACATATTATTGTATTTTCTTGGGCTCCTATCTTGTATCTTGAGGTTGCAAGAAACAATCTACTTTATCATGTTCATCCACTGAAACTGAATATAGGGAAATGGCCTACATTTCAGCTGAGGTGAAGTGGTTCACATCTCTCAGGAAAGACTTACATATTGATATTATTCTTGCTACTTTGGTGTATGATAATGTCTCGGCTCTTGCCTTAACTTCAAATCATGTATTTCACACTAGAACGCTTCATATAAATGTTGATTTTCACTTTGTACGTGAACAAGTTTAGTCTAAAAATCTCCAACTTCTTCATGTACATTTTCATTTATAAGTTGCAAATATCTTCACCAAAGGACTAGCTTCTGCGTTGTTTTCTTCTTTTGTCTTCAAGCTTCCATTGCTTAATATGCTCAACTTGAAGAGGGATGATAAGCACCACATGACTATACATCATGTAGGTGTATCACATGAGAACAAAACCAATAAGATAGTTACACAAAGAGATAAAATTGTGTAACAAACTAGATTAGTTAGTTACATATATAGGTGTGTATAGTGTGTGTAATGTATGATATGCACTCTAGCTCTCTATATATAGCTGATACACGTTGTACAAGAAACAACATACACAAATATATAAAACAAACACTTTTTCTCTTTTATATCTCAATAAATGTTACATTTATTTGATTGGATCGAGTTTTTTTGTTTGTCGTATAATTAGTCAATACCTTTATCTTTGTACTTTCATTCTTAGACTGGGATTCAGGTGAGAGCTGCAAAACTGTACATGTAATTGTTTATTACTATGTTATATTTGTACACTTTTTCAAAAGAAAAATTATGGTATCTAGTTTTAATTTTATGTTATGTATGTATTAATTTTTAGATTTGTACACTACATGTGAAAACAGAAAATAGAATTACTTTGATGTGCAAATAATGAGTTTTTTTTGTTTGTGACATTTTTTTTCTAAAATAATTGACAATTAGGCATTACATAGAAAATAATTCCTAGACCAGCACTTTGGCGGTGGTTCGATTACCGCCTCCCTTGAAAAGCGATGGTCATACGACCGTCTTTCGTTAATGAAGGTTTAAAGTCATTTAAGTAAAGGCGGTGTTCAAAACACCACCTTCTTTGAAAAATTAACCCGCCTTGCACGCGGTGTTCAGAACACCGCCTTTAGTGTATTATTTGGTTTTAAGGAAAGGCAGTGTTTGAAAGCCTTTCGTGGAGATAAACTGTTAAACCGCAGTTCATAAAACGATTTCGGAAGTAAACAAAAAACATTCTCTGGGAAGAGGTTCGCCGTCCCGCCTCCGGTTACATTTCTTTCGGTCGATTCAAACTTCCACTCAAGCCCACATCACCAATTTCCTTTATTCACCCTTAAAATTAAGGTTAGGGTTTCAAATTTCTATTTTTTTATTAAAATATTATATAAGGTATATAATTATAATTGCATGTTAGATTAGTGTATTATGTGTTATATGTTGAAATACCTAATTGTTTTTCGTATTTTTAGTTAATTGTACAATTTGTCCTTTTAATTATATATAATTGCACTATTAGTCCTTTTAGTTATATGTAACTACAATATTAGCCCCTTTAATTGTATGTAATAGAAAGTTCAAAGTAATTTATGTTTTTATTTAATTTCACAATTGGTCATTTTAATTTATATAATTGCACTATTAGTCTTTTTAGTTATATGTAGCTGGAATATTATCCCATTTTAAGTATATATATAATTGCAATTTGAGAGTAATTTATGTTTTTAGTTAATTGCACATTTAGTCCTTGTAACTTTATGCAATTTCACTTTTAGACCTTGTAGTTATATTTAATTGCACTTTTAGCCCCTTTAATTGTATGTAATTAGACTTTAAAAAACGTTTGTATCTATTTAATTTCAAAGTTAGTCCTCTTAATTTTATTTTATTTCACTTTTAGTCCTTTGTTTTATATAATTTTTACTTCAATTTCTCTTTTGGTCCTTATTTCTTGCTAGGATGTTATGGTTTTTTCGAGTAGCGATACAAACGAGGTTTCGACATAAAAGTCAAATGGTGTGGGATAATGTAAGTTTTTGTATATAAATAATTTATTTTTAGTTATTTGTTAATACGTATTTACTTTTTTCGCTATAGAGTCGACAAGCATGTATGCTGGTCAAACCTATTTCTGCTACACAGTGGCAATTGGACCACGGGTGATTTCATTTGTTGAACAATCTCGGTTCGGTGAAATACCCAGAATAGAAAGAATCGTATTGGACCACGCTAGACAGTCTACGATGGTCGAAAGGTGGAGACGGGAGACCCATACTTTTCACATGTTTGTTGGTGATATGACTGTCCCCTTGCGTGATGTTTTGATGATTTTGGGTCTACCGATCTGAGGTCGTGCAGTGACCGATCTCGAGCCCGCCTATTTTGACTACGATGAGATATGTCTTTATTTACTCGGTTTCACTCTCACTATCATTTTTTCACTATCACTTTCGCGCGAATCGGCCCATGGGTTGTGGATGTATTTCTCCTCTCAAAATTCTTTTTCTTACCATTTTCACGAGAAGTAGATGCTTGCAATCTAAGCATTTCTTTAATCTCGGCGTAAATCTCAATAACATGGTATTGCCCGTTCCTCACCCTACCTAGCATCGTATTTATCGTATCCTCTCCAAGTACTAGAGCATGAAACTGTGGAGAATTTGACGAAATAGAATATCGCCATATCAAATCAAAAATTACTTCATTTACATTCAAATTGCAAGCCAAACACACGGCTTGTTTTAAACCATATAACCCAACGTCTCCTCCGGTCATAAACGGTTTACAATCTTCTCTGGTATATTCAGCGACACCGTTACCACTCCGAACAACATTACCTCCATAAAAACATAACCACATATAACTCATATTAACCTAAAAACAATAAAAACAAAATAACCAATACTAAATGAAAGACAATATATAAAACCTAATTTTATAATCAATAATCAAATCAAAATCCTACAAATAATTATTCCTCCAAATACATTATTATATCAATAAACTCTAATTTTTCCAACTTATATACAATAATAACAAATGAATAGAATAATTACCTTCAAGATTAAATGTCTAAGGATTTGATGAAAAAATTGAAAATTTTGGATGGGCTTTTTTGTTATTGTGGATGTATGAGAAAAAAAAGGTATTGAATTGAGGTAGAAATGAAAAGAAGATCTTATTCAACCCTAAATTTCTGTTAAAGGAGGTTATTAGATGACTGCCTTTAATTTTTTTTTAAATTCAGGGCAGAAGGCGGCGGTCTGAAAACCACCTTTACTTATTTATTGGGTTTAGATGAGAGACGGTCATTCGATGCCTGTCTTTCGTCTTTAAACATGTGCTTAATGATAGGTGGTGTACGGTACACCGCCTTTAAGGTGAAGCGGCAGTTCAACCGTGGCCAGGGTGTCCTTAATTTTTTTCTCCTTTCATGCCTAATTGCCAAATTTGTTAAAATAAAGCCAATCTATATATGCGAGACTTTTAAGAAATCCAATTCTATGTACCCGCAGGCCTTGCTAATATCTAAAAGATAATAAGTGGTTTTGATTGCCATCTTAAAAAAGAAAATGTCTCACGTAGTTATTTGACTTCCTTGTAACTTGTAAGGGGCACAATCAAGAAATTCCCTAAGCTTACATCACTATTGCACCTACAACCTTGACAAATATAACTGCATTTGTGAGTCCGTGACAAGAACAAGTAAAGGCTTTTAAATTGTAACTTTTACTTGAAGGGGCGCGATCACAATAAGGACTTGTATGATTGATTTGAAAACAAACGGATGATGAATTTTATAGATCATGTGGTGGAAGCATATAAGCTTATCTCCTCCATCAACTGACTAACATACATATTAAGAGAAACCATGAGACTATATTGGGAAGTCGAGAAGTAGAAAGCAAGTGTATGATGATTACGACGTTCAAATTGGTGGAATGAACTTGAAAGCTCGTTCATTAATAGCATTGTGTGTTGAAGCTTAAGGCTAAGTTTGTTTTTATTTCAAAAACTATATTTTGTTGGTTTTAATTTCTGAATATGCCTGATATAAAATTTGGCACCTAGCATAATCACCTGATAAACACATCATGATTATCAAAAATTGGCTACTCGCTCCAAATCTAAACTTTCTACAAATTTGGACAAGATATACTACTAAATAGAGGTATAAGATGGTGAATATCACACTAGTAAGGCAGTATAATCATTCACAGTCTACACTATAATTCTCGGTTGGTCGCATCAACTGATTTCACTTCGAGATTACTTCTGTGAAAGTCACAACCGCTAACCTTGACTTTATCGCGCATCTCAATGGAATTAATTACATAATCTCTGCTCAAATACCTTTCACCTAAAGCACATTAAGGTGATTGATCAAAAGTTAGATTAACAAGTCTTTGTATCTTCATTTTGGAGCGGTTCCAAATGCCTCTGAAATTAGATAAGCATATAGAAGTTCATTCCAAATATCCGGTACACCAGGTAAACACCAATGGCTACAATCTTGTGGGGCATCTATTGGAGTACCCGCTTCCCTATACTTCGAAGGGTGACCATCATTTCTAAATTCCGTTAGGTACGTGATATTCAAAAGGTGAACATTCTTCATTTCTTTTACAAGTTCAGAAATAAACTTATTGTGTATCGGCTCAGTCTCAAGCTTCGTTAAATTTGTCTCCGGGCCTGTATTGGTTTCACAATGACCACCTTGATCCCATGTTCCATCTCTGCAAATACCATAACCATCATAAATATTCCAAATTTCAAGAATCAAGAACTAACAATTATAAAATGTTATACTCGCCTATAATGTATCGGAGAGTAGCTTCGAAAGATGATGTGACTTCTTTGATTAGCTAAATTTTGCGTAATCCATAATTTCCATGTGTTTAGGGTTTTCCATAAGGCCTCCGTGATATTAATACCCATATTCACCGCTTCTCCTTCCATAAAATAAATCCCCCTGCGATACAAAATCATATAGTCGTTATAAAACAAAAAGTAAATTTTGTCTCTGAGTATAAATTCTTTAGCTTGGATTCATACGTTTTAGTAGTTTTATCTTCGTTCCACCAATGTCCGGGGCTAAAAACGAGAACATCTGCACCGATCCATTTATTGGAATACCAATGTAACGTATCGACCCTAAGCGCACCTTTAACTTCTTTTGGTGCATTTTGTGGAGGGCGAGCAAGGAGTATAAGAAATGGCATTCTATAATATTCGACTGTGAGATTGTATTCATGGAATCGCATAATTAGAAAGCCTTTATGTTTAGTTATAGGGCTTCCATTTTCTTCGTAAATAGTGGATTGATTAGAAACTCCTTGTGAGAGCATGCATAACAGAGATTCCCATTGGTTTCTTATAATTGAGTCACCGGAAAAAACTATCCGTCTATTCCGGCTCCTTTCTAGAAGGTCGGTTGCATTGAATCTGCAAACATTCATTGAAAACTGTTAATAGACATTTTCAGGATACAGTCTTAGGTCCCTGAGTTAATGCCATAAATTTAACTTTGCCATCTATAGTTTACCAACAAGACAAAGATCACATCATTACTATGTCTTAATTCTGTTTGTAGATTAGATTTTTTTAAACTGTTTTTACAATTCTGGTATTAAAATCTGTCGTGGTGATTTCTTTCCAACTCTTACGTAAAATTATAGAAAGCAAGGAATGATTTAGATCTACGGAGTTGTAATTATAACTATAAATTTCCAAAATAAAACAGAAAAACATATAATATATATGCTATAAGAATCTGTAACAATTATCAAAAATATTCAGATTTCCTCCTATACTCAACAACTCAATCATCAAATTATTTTGATACACCAATCAAATTATTTTGATACACCAAACCGTAAGGCGTGATCTATTATCTTATTTAGTATGAAAAATTTAATGTTTATCCTAATTAATCACTTAATATCTAGAATGGATAAAAACTTCCTTGGTCCAGGCTTGACATCTTTAAAAGTTATAGAAAAAACTACTTCCTTTCATAAATAATTTTTATAAAAAATCAAATGAATATTATTGGTAGGAGAAAGTGATTTTGGTTAAGATTGGAAAATTTGTTTCACGGGACCACCCTTCAACGCCCTATCCTAAGTTTCTACATTATGTTAAGAGATTCTCTGTTCTTAGACGATCAAGAAACAAGCTACTATCCGTGATCCTCTTCAAAAGCCAAATATACCGCAATAAGTGGCACAACATGCGATCACACTTGGTTACGATTTATACTAAGATTTAAAATTATTTATCATTTAAAGCCCGACATATTATTAGGTGAAGCATTCACATTGCTTTCAATTATGTCTTCCTTACACACAAGAGTACTAATTTAATTAAATACAAGATAGAGCTCGATTATTGACTAATTCAATATGAGTTCCAATTTTAAATATAAGTTCACTAAATTTTTGGGGGGTCATCGCATTTATTCGTCATTCAAGATTTGCACTCATCTATCGATGAGAACGGCCACAAAATACTTTCAAGAATTTAGCTAAAGTTGAGGAGCAACCATAAACAATAAAAAAAACCTACTAGAAAACTTAATTAATAATCGTTTCACACGTGAGTAGCAACTGTTGTTTTCACTTTACAATTCACTTTGTGCGCTACCGACGCTTAACTCAACAACTATTGACCTTTCCCAAACTAAAAAATAGGATACCGTACAGTAACCAGCCCATACAAATTATAATTCTCTTTAATTCTTTAATTGTATTTGGGAGAGCATTATTTCATTAATTTTTCAAGATAAGAAATAAGCATGAAAACTCATTGATCTTAATTCAGCTCCTAACTTAAAAAACATGCATTGAAACGTAAACTTTAATAAAAGGTAGTT
This sequence comes from Nemophila menziesii, assembly GCA_029959085.1. NCBI lineage: Eukaryota > Viridiplantae > Streptophyta > Magnoliopsida > Boraginales > Hydrophyllaceae > Nemophila > Nemophila menziesii. Next base: position 139,072,056 of record JARWIR010000001.1, on the reverse strand, counting down.
AGTTAGTACCTGGGAAGATCACATCCATGAGGTTTCCATCGCCATTTTTGATAATCCAAGTTCTGTCTACCGCATTTTTTGCACTGAAAACCAGGATCGAGAAACGGACAATTTTCTGTATACTTTTGTAATGGGTATTTTTCATCCCAAACCCACTTTCCATATGAGTGATCACAAACATTTTCCACGGTCTCCTTTTGATTATGGATTGGAATGATTTGAGTGAGTAAACTAATACCTAGAAATGGACTAATTGTAATGTTGAAAAAGATAATTACAATAGTTATAGCTGAGATGAATAACAATGCATGACACACATAATAATATTTCTTTGTAAAGAGAGGAGAAAAAAGAGAGTGTAGCTTTTCTTGTATGGAGGAGAAATGGTAACAGGAAGATGTTTCATTTTCCATGAGTATAGTAGAAGAAGAACTATGAAGAGAGGCCAAAAATGAGAGATTTGTGGATCTAATTTTGTTTACCTATAGCTAGGCTCAACCATTTGCATTAAATTTTTAGGTGGACAATAAGTATTAAAATTTGGAAAAAATCAAATTTATATAAGTTTCCTTTAAATAAGATCTTATCATATTAATTTTTTATGATAATTCCGGGATTATGATTTTAATATTGAGATTTTATATAAACCGTGTTTATAAATAATTTAGAATAATATTCTAAATTGTGTGATATCTTCCTATTCGAAATTATGACTTATACTCCTTCTGTCCATTAATATTTGTCATATTTTTTCCCACGCAAATTAATAAAAGTAATTAATCTCTTCTATTTTTACTAAACTACTCTCAACTAACTAAGTAGATGAATTTAATAATGATAAACTTTTGAATATTAAATAAGGATAAGATTGGTGGAAATTGGAAAAAAACTCTTTGCTATTTTAAACGGACAACCTTTTGTGGACATCTACTTTTAGAAACTGTGACAAAGATTGATGGACGGAAGAGTACTTATCTTCAAATCTATAAAATTTGGAAAATTTCATTTAATTCTACCTAAAATTTCTTGTAAGAAAATCTCTCCAACGAAATTATCCACGTGACAATTTATTATTGGTTGAATTTTTTTAATCGAGTATCTGAATTTCTCTTGGTCTGATGGTTGCAGTAATCTCTGGTCTTCAATCGACTATAAATGTTCATACACTATCAACTATTTTTCTGTCCTTTATAGTTGTTATCTTCTGCTCCTCGGGTACCCGGCTTCCTTCTCTTTAGGTATCCACTGGACTTGAAACTTATAATCCCAACAATTATGGACCGAGTACCTGGCGGCTGGCACCTAAACTCGGAAACCCATTTTTCGATAATATTGACTCCCAACTGGATGCTCTTTGGCAGTCTAATTCTTCTATTATTCGGAACTCTGGCGTCTTTGATTTCTAAGTCCTTTCATCTGATGTAGTACAGCAGACCAGTCTCCGATCAGCTCGAAGGTTCGATGTCTCTACTTATTTGGCTCCTTCTTCAAATGCTATTTGACAGTCTAATATATGGATACTTCAGAGGACTGATACCTTGGTTCTTCCTTCATGATTTCAGTTGCAGCCATTTAGGGCAATATGGTGGTTACTTCTTTCGTCCCAAAAATAATGTCCACCTAACTTTTCACCTATGCTGTAGATCTCCCCGCCTAGGCGTCAACTCCTCCCTCTGCCGCTTACGCCTAGTTAAATTTCTAGGCGTTTCTGCCTAGTGCATTAGTTGCCATGGAATAGGCGTCTAGCCCGTCTAGGCACCGATTAATGGCAAAAAATGGCCGCCTAGGCGCCGATTAATGGAAAAAACATGCCAGCATAGACCTTTTTTTATTTTTCTTATTCTCAAAAATTCTTTAGTTGATATTATAACTCAATTTAGTATTTTTATTTTACTATAGTGTTGTTAGACGAAATTTATGACTTAAATAGTTAAAATTGCTATAATTACTACATATATATTACTAAATATACACAATTACACATCGGGATTCAAAACCGTATAATTCCGCCTAGGCCCCGTGTAATCTCTCACAGGCGCGAGGCCCCGGTCGACCGCCTAGCGCCCAAAACCGAGATCTACAACATAGTTTTTCACACAAATTAAGAACACAATTATAGCATTCACAATTACTAAAATACTTCTCATAAAGTTTCTTGATATTTTAAAAATATTCATTGAAAACATAAATTTATATATTTTTAATAAGGGTGATAGTGGTAAAAGGTGAGATAAGTGGACATTATTTTTGGGACAGAGGGATTATATATGTTTTATGTTCACTAGTTGGTTGTTTTTTATTGTTCTTCTTTGAGGAAAAACTAGTTGTTTTGAATGTGATGGTTTTTTTGACAATCTATGATGGTTGTTGTTGAGTGTGTTGTAATAATGGCTTGTTTTCAGTTTGTTGGCAGTCTTTTATAGTTTCCACCGTCATTGGCTGTGAATGCGCGTAAACCATCTCTTGAGCTTTGGCTCTACTTTTGTTTGCTCTATGCTGGAAAGTCAAAAGGTATTGTGTCACAGTTCCTTTTATTATCTTTGTTTCATATAATAGTAAACGAATGGGTATGTATGATAGATAACCAACTCAACTAAAAGTATTGTATCATTGTTCTTTTTAAAATCTTGTTTCATTTAATATTAGAAGAGCGGGTATGTATGATTGATAACCAACTCAACTGCATGTCTAGTGTTTGCCACGTGAATTTTCATAATGAGTGACATCGGACACCGGCAAGACTCAAACCTGCACTGATCTTTGGATTTGATGCCATGATAGTTAACCAACTCAAAAAGTTTAAGTTGTTAGGAGTATTCATCACATGCATTATATATGAGTGTTACATGCTCAATAATATAGAGGTATATATCGTGCACTCAAAATTGTTGAGATTTGACTCACATCCATTTAATCAATGTATTGAGAAGCCAAAAAGGTTTTTTGCGAAACCAAGTATTCTTTGAATTGATGTTAGTTTTAAACGGTTGACAGGTTTATAATCTTTTAAATTGACTAAATTCAATTATTGGTTGGGTTGTGAAAGCCCGTAAATAAGCATCATAGAAGAAGAAGTGAAAAATAAAATAGGTTAGTTAATTATGAGTGTGTAACCATCCTATAGAGGTTAATGTTTTGAGTGAGTGTGGGAGTTCTTTATTATTTCTTTTGTGAGAGGGTTTGGGGATTTTCGTACAAAAATCAGATTTAATAGTGTGACTAATTATATTAAATTACTATGTGGACATAAGTATCTTTGACCGAGCCATGTAAGATTTTATTCCTTTTTTCATTTATCTTTTGTGCACGATCCGAAAATGGTAAATTCAATATTTTTCTAACAAAGTAGTATCGTAGTTGTGGTAGTGGTGCATAGAAGTAGTGAAAAGAAAAATGGTGTTTACACCAAAATTTGGTGATCTGTTATTATGTGGTTGGTGAAGGATGCACTCATAGTCGAACGTCGAGTAATTGTCCAAGATAAGTCAAGGAATATGAGAAGAAAGTTTCCTTCTCTGAGATTGGCGAGGTGTTTGAAGATACTCATCAAGGAAGAAATTATTGAGATTTGACTCATATCCATTGAATCAATGCATCTAGAAGGCTAAATGATATCTTGAAAAAGCAAGTAGTCATGACATTTATATTAGTTTTGAAAGTTTATAAGATTTAAAATCTTCCAAAATAACTAGATTCATTGGTTGACTGGGCTTTGAATACCTATAAATAGGCTATATAGATTGATGTTTGAAGTGAGAAGAGAACACTAGATATGGATTAAAAAAAACATGTGATTATAGAGTAAAGAATCCTATAGATTGATAAACTGTGAGTGTATTAAGACCCTGTAGTGGTTAAAGTTTTAGGTGAATGTGAGATTTTTTTTATAATTTTTTTTCCCAATTTTTGCATACAAAAACTAAATTATAATAGTATAGATAATTATATTAAATTATTTGTAGATGTAAATATTTTAGACCAAATCATGTAAAATATTGTTCTATTTTTTATTTTTACGCATACATGATTTTATAAAGAGAAATTCATTACATTCCCAACCATTAATGATACTTTTTTATTTCAGTTTGAAGAATAAGTTGTTCATATGATATTGGTTCGTACATAAAGAAAAATATTTGTTCTTTCGTTTGATATTTCTCTTTTTTTAATTATATTGATTATTATTACTTATGGCAAGTAATATAAGAGTAAAGATATATATCATTCATTTTTGTTTCACCTTTTGTATCACCTTCTATGTGGAGGTTTTAAACACCAATAACATTATTTCTCTCTCCTAATTATGATTTTTCTCTCTCTTTTATTTAAGAGATTATTATCCAAAGAGACTTGAAAACACCCCCCCCTTAAGACTCAACAAGACCCCACTAATTCTCTCTTCTTACTAAAGGTCACACCAAAAAATTAACACTATACACAAAATTACAATTACCTTTTTGTCCCTTTTTGTTTTTTATTTCTTATATATATTAATTTTTTTTATCATTTATTCTAAATCCTAAAAAATTAGTCAAACTCTTATCTCTTTCTCTCTCCTCTCTCACGCAGGTTTTCTTTTTTTTCTTTTGATACTCATGCTTTCTAATAGCAGCCATGGCCATGGCTGCTGGTGGTAAATCTGAAGAGATGGAGCTCGGAAACCAGAGCTAGTTCGAGCTTGAAGCGAAGCCACTGTTACTCCGGCGAGCTCCGCCATCGACAATGGAAGTAGTTGAGAAGTCATGGCTGTCGCCGGCGGTTCGCAGTGGTGCGAGGGGGTGGCGAAGCTCAGGCGAGCTGCTGAGCATCGGCAATGGAAGAAATTAGGGTTTATTACCTCTCAAGCATAATATACACATAATTCTCAATTTTCTGCATAATACTCTCTTCCGTTGCAATTTTATCCAATTAGGGTTTGGGTTTCTTGGGCTGTGAATAAGAAGGGCGGATAAGTCAGTTTGTGGTGGTGCGTGGTGGTTCGTAGTGGTGCGAGCTGGTGTGTGGTGGTGGTGGTGGTGGTGCGTGGCAGATTGTTTTCTATTAAAGTTTAGGGACCTGTAACGCATCTTTTGCATATAGGGACCTGGAGCGCATCTTTTGCATAGTATAGGGACCTGGAGCGCATCTTTTGCATAGTATAGGGACCTAGTATAGAAATTACATTCCAGCAAGTTTCTAATAGATACTGTAAAATAGAATACCCTTTAAAAATTGCTCCAATCATTTTTTTTTTCAAGATCTAGAAACGAATTAGTTAGGTTGGGTTGTTGTTTGTATTTTTTTGTTATATATTTAGATTATTATTCAATAAAAATTCTATCATAATTGTTATTTTAATATATTATTGCAATTTTATACTCATCGATTTCTCTATGAATGTACAGTAAAATAGATTATTTTAATTTTTTTTGTCTAAATGTTGAGCACTTTACTGATTATACAAGAGAATGCTCTGTAAATTTACTGATTATATGAAAAACGCTCAGTAAGTTACTGAGCGAACGAGCATGCTCAATAACGTCATTCAACAAAAAAATCGAATACTCAGAACTTTTTTTCGATACTTAGCAACTTTTTTTCATGCTCAGTGGGCCCATGCTCAATACTTTTTCCATGCTCAGTACCCCAGACTCAGAACTATTTGCTACGCTCATAACTATTTTTCACGCTCAGAACTTTTTTTTCAGACTCAGAACTTTTTTTTTTTCAGACCCAGAACTATTTTTTCAGACTCAGAACTTTTTTTCCAGACTCAGAATTATTTTCCAAACTCAGAACTTTTTTCCACGCTCAGAACTTTTTCCGGCGGTAGCCAGCGGTGGTCGGCGGTGATAGGTGATTGTGGTCGGAGCTGGAAATTATTTGATAATTAATGAAGTAGGAGAGAGAAAAATGATAAAGGAGGAGAGAGATTAATGGTAATGAAGGAGAGAGTGTAATGGTAATAGAGGAGAGAGAAATCTATTTTTTTGTCTTATATACACTATAAGGGTAGTTATGACATTGAACATCTTATTGGCCTCTAAGTAGGAGAGAGGAATCACTTGGTTCTTATATGGCACATTAATTCTCCTCAAGTCTCCTTGGGTAATTGACCATTTATTTAATTACACATAAGGTGACACCTAAGAGGTGATATAAGAGTGAATCAAAAAAAAGTAATATATAGCATTACTCGTAATATAATTGGTGGAGAATATTAGATTTTACTACCTCCATTCCATATTAATTGACTCTTTAGAGTTTTTCACACATATTAAGGAACCTAAAAAGTAGGTGAAATTTTGTTTAAATTGACTAACATGTCCCTAATTATAAGAGAGAGAAAATTAAATATTTAATTGGTAAGACATTTTAAAAGGAGGGTAGAATAGGAAAAAAGTCATTTATTTTGCTTTAGAACTTTAAATATGACATACATTATGGAATATATATTGTTGGCTAAAGAGACAATTATTAAGGAATAGAGGTAGTATTTTGATAATGTTTCTTGGTTTCTGCAAACATTTAGTAATTTAACTACTAAATTAATTATTGATTTTTTAGAATTTATAATTTTTTATGTATATATTTTTAAACCGAAAGGGTCTTGGTATATTAATTGTACTATCTTTATTAGTGTATCAAATTATCTGTTTTGACAAAAAAAAATATTTTAAATTCATCAGGATCAGGTCATATTAACAGATTATTTGATCCAAAATATAATTTAGAGTCATTTACTCCAAATCCAAAGTGACTCTCTCATGTATTAAAAAAAAAAAAAATTACATATAGCTTCTTTTTTTTCCGAATATTTGCATATAGCTGTTGTTAGTGGGCTTAGGAGATGAATGATGGGGCAGCTAGCACTAGCTACGTTTTGAGCCTCATACTTAATGCCAAGGCATCTTACTGCCCACTCGGTAAATGGTGGTGAAGTAAGAAGGTCCAGCCAATTGGAAAAAATTAATGTCCATGGACATTGAAGGGCCTAGAACTATTAGGACATGTTATTTTATACTTTCCTGTCCTAAAATTAATATTCATATTACTAAAAATAATAGAATTTATTGTTAATAACATTCTCATTAAATTATTTAATTATTCTTTTAAATTTTTAATAATTTATTTTATAAAAAAATACTTAATAAGATAATTATTTATAAAAAATATCTCCTTTATATTTTTCATACATTTACAACCTTTATTATTAAATATATTATTTTATTTTAATACAATATTAATTTTTGAATATTAAACAAATAATAGGTTACTTCCACCACCACCACTATGTATTTAATCACCATTACAACCACTACAACCACCACCACAATAACCACAACCATCACCACCACCATCTACTACTACTAATTCCATCACACACGCGCATGTCCGTGAATTTTCTTTTAAATAGTCATAACTAATTCACAAAAAATCAGAAAAATAAAAAATTTGTCTTTTTTGGATAAAGCAAAATAATATTTACGTCTATGATTTTTTTGGATTTTTAAAAAAAATTTGAAATTTTTTGGAATTTTGTTAATTTTTTTTCGCAGAACATGAAATTTACTGTTTTGAAATAGTGTTTTTTTTTCGCAGACACGGAATTCCGTGTCTGCGGAAAAAAAATTAAAATTAAAAAAAAAAAATTTAAAAAAATTCCAAAAAAAATCATAGACGTAAATATTAATCTGATTTATCCAAATATATAAATTTTTGATTTTTTTATTTTTTTAGAATTAGTTATGACGATTTTAAAAAAAAATCGCGGACGCGCGGGTGTATTTATTAGTTTTTGTTTTGTTTTTTTCTAATTTCTTTTTTCTTTTTTATAAATTATTAATTATAGGGTAGTTAGGGATGAAGTTGTTTTCTATAAAGTATCTTATTGTAGGTACCTTTTTCTAAATGAGTTTTTTTAATAGGCATTAATCAACAATGGGTGAATTATATATAGGGTCTTAGAAACACTATTTCTTCTCTATAGAGCAGTGTCTTGAAAGTTGTTCTTCTTAGGGACCTCATTTTTTACAATAGTCTTTCATACCCTTACTAACACTAAAAGACAAAAAAATGTGATGTCACTGTTTCTCTCAACACTACCTACCACTACCCACCTACCTCCCACCACCCACCACTTACCACCGACCACCGACCACCACCTCTGACCACCGACCTCAGGCCACCAGTCACCGGTCACCGGAAAAACATAGAGTATCGGAAAAAACATAGAGTACTCTATATTTTTTCTGAGTACTCTATAAATTTGTGGAGTACTCACTAAATTTTTTCGAATGCAATATTAAAATCTCGGAGTACTCTAAGAAAAACTCAGAGTACTCTAAGAAAAATCTCGGAGTACTCTAAAAAAATCTCGGAGTACTCAATAAATTGGTGAGTATTTTATTAATTTGATGAGTATTATTAAAAAAACAAAGCATACATAGTCAAAAAACACTTTATTCATCTTTATTACACAAATTTAAATAAATTACAAATCAATTTACAATTAAAAATAATAAAATTAATCTACCTAATTTTTTGTTTGACCAAATCTGGAAAAAAAACTCGTCGACTAGAACCACACCACGAAGATGATCTCTTGCTGGTCTTCTGCAAATCTTCAGCGAGAGGAGGACGGGATCAAACCACGAAGACGAATCGAAGCTCGAGATCCGAGCACCACCACCACTGGCCGGAGTTCCAGCTGCTGCACCACCACGGCGAGAGAGCTCGAGCTGCAAACGGTTCCGCCATGGCGAGAGAGCTCGAGCTGCACCAGATGCAAACGGTTTCAGATGCTGCACCACCACGGCAAGAGAGCTCGAGTTGCGAGATCTGTTCGTTTTGCTTCCTAGGGTTCCGCCATGGCTGCTCACTGCGAGATCTGTTCGAAGCTTCAAGCACCGTTCAAGCTTCACCACCGATTTTTGCAATGAAGCCGTTCGAAGCCATGGCTGCTCACTGCGAGATCTGTTCGAACCTCCACCATAGCACCGCTCCTTCAAGCTCGGCTGAGACCAAGGCAGCACCACCGAAGCTTGCTGCAACTTCAGCTACCGGAAAAGGAGATAGAGAGGCGGGTCTCACCGGAGCTCGAGAGAGAGAGGTGGGTCTACCGGAAAACAGATGTGTTATGTGTTATGGTGGTGGTGGTGCTATGGTGGAGTTTTATGAGGGAGGAGGGAGGTGGTGGTGCTATGGTGGAGGTTTATGAGGGAGGAGGGAGGAGGGATGTGGTGGTGCTATAGTGGAGGTTTATGAGAGAGGAGAGAGCTTTTGGGAATAGAGAATGATTCACGTACATTGTATATAAGAATTAGAATTAATAAAATACAGGGGTTTTGGGTTTCATGCGTTAAAAAGTTTTGAGGTCTTTAGTGAGAAGAGGCTCTAGGTGGGGGTGGTATCTTGAAGAGGGGGGTGCGTTCAAGACCCTGAGTGGCATGTACTCATCAACAATTGACTCTTTTTTTTTTTTGTCTAAGTATTCATTTTTTAAATTTGCAAATTTGTTCTTTTTCATTTATTTATAAAAATCCATTTTAGTTCATTATTATCTTCAAATTTCTTGTAAAATTGCATTTTGGTCCTAATATATTAATTTAAAAAAATTAGTACTTTCTTTTTAGTCCTTTTAATATCATAAAAAAAAAATTATAACAAATTGTATTCCTAATCAATTCCAAGATGGTCTTTTAATTTTTGTAAAATTGCAATTTGATCCCTATATTTTTATTTAAACACTTTTAGGCCACAAAAAGTCAAATTACATGCAATTTTCAATTTCATATTAACACCTTATATTTTGTTAAAATCCATAAAAACTCCTAATAAAATCCTAAAATTATACCATTAATTTTTTCATAATCAAACATCAAAATATTGTCTATACTAACCTAAAATACACCGTAATTACACCTATTAATCTCGGATATCATAATCATCACAACAAAAAATAGATAAAAATCATTACAATTACTCACATATTTTTTTAACCAATTTAGCATCTATTTTGTGTTAAGAATGTCAATTATAATATCCTAAAACTACCACATATAGTCGGAATTAACATAAACATCAAATAATCAATCACAAAATTAAAAAAAAAAACATGAAAATTAAAAAGAAAATAATGGTTGAAAAACCTACCTTATATGCTGAAATTAAAACTCTTTTGATGTAGATTCCATGCCAACATCATTCGGATTTAAACACAAAAGAAAAAAATAGGTTAGCAAAAAAAAAACTAATAAAATCTTTAAAAAAGGGGAATAAATAGATAAAAGCATGATTTTGTTACCTTGTGTAATGATTTGAGTGGGTTTATAGCTCCTATTTGACCTTGAAATGGCGGATTTTAAGAGAGAGCTCTGATTTTTTTGGTTTGTATAAGGAAATAATGAAGCTTATGGGCTCGGCAGAGTACATATAGGACTCTCTCGTTAGCGACTACATCATGTAGTCGCTAAAGGTTAGAAAGTAGTCGGTAAAGAAGGTGTTGACCGCCACGTGTTGGTAATTTGACCGACCTAATTGGGTTTTCGCGACTACAAAGTAGTCGCGAAATGCAAGAAGTTAACGCGTGTCTCTTCGATGGGCGGGAAAGTGGAGCGCCAACATTTAGTGGATATTTATTTTGTGTTTAGCGACTACTCTGTAGTCGCTAGAGGTTTGCTTCCTTTTATCGACTAGTTCATACGTATGAACTAGTCGCAAATGACATGTATCATTCGCGACTAGTTCATACATATGTAGTCGCGAATAACCTTTTTTTAAATGGAAAATGAACAATTATAATTTCAAACACACAATAAGCTTAACGTAATACAATTCCAAACAATAACAAAACATAATAAAATTCTAAACAATCAAAAACACGTAAACAGAATCAAAACAATCAAAAACACGTAATCAAAATTCAAACAAATAAAAAACACTTATCATAAAAAATTCCTCAAACCAGTCAGTCTCGTAACCACTCGTTCAATAACTTCCTCATCACTATCAACGTAGATTGGTTCCTCTGCTTCATCGTCGGCATATTCTTCCATCGTGTCATCAAAAAGCTCATCCTCTTCATCAATAATTAAAGATACGTGCAAAAGAGAAGGGTCAAATGGGATCTCCTCACCAGTTGTCAAATATAACTGTGAGTAATCTATCTCGGTGTTCACTAAAGGGATCATGACACTCTCATTTTCAGTAGGTAGTGATTCTGCACCCCATAACTCGGGACTCCATCCATGTCTATCATTGATTTCCCAAACAACTTTCCACCCCTTTTGTGTTTTCCTTGAATTAATCTCATCAATATAAAATACTTTTTTTGCTTGTGTGGCTAAGATGTATGGCTCGTCTCTCCAAAAAAAAGTAGATGTGTTAATAATGGTTACCCCATTCTTTGTCCTCGTAGTACTCGTGTTATACCAATTACACTCGAATAGCACAACTGAACAACCACCATCAAATGTTACCTCTACAATCTTGACTAATTCACCGTAATATGGTTTTTTATCGTACATGGTGCATACCCCGTAATCTTGAGTCACCCTTTTTCCCCCTTTTCACGAGTAACCCATTTGACACCGTTCACAACACATGAATCGTACTTATAAACTGCACCATGAGACTTACTAGCCAATGAAATCATCTCACTAGTAGCAAATGCATCGCCGTCTTTTTCCATATCATAAACCTACCAACAAAAACAATAATAACCACATTATCAAATATTGAGACCTAAATTGGTATGTGAATGAATGTATACCTTATGCAAAAACTAATCTCGAAAATTTTGTCGGTATTTCCTAGCTTTATCAGCTTCAGGGCCTGATAGCGTGGCTTTGTGTTCTCTGCACATTTGAAGAGTAAATTCAATAGGTTTTTCAAACAGAATTTAAAAAATAACAAATAAAATGATCAACATACGTCATCAAATGTTGAATTTCGTCGCAATTAAGTAGGATGTACCAGTTGATTTGGTCCTTCTCAATGTATTCCAATACACCATACTCGATTTTACCGAGTGGAGTACACTGACTCTTAAATACGGATAACTCTTTAGGTTGAGCTTCAGTCTCGGTATATCTACCTGGTTTGTTGAACTTTGTTTTTTCTTCTTGAAGATAACGCGATATGAAAGTCAAAGCCTCCTCTACGACGTACCCCTCGGCGATTGAACCCTCCGGCCTAGCCGGGTTTTGTATGTACTCCTTTAACTTCTTTAGATACCGCTCAAATGGGTACATCCAACGCATCTGAACCGGTCCCCCTAACAAAGCTTTGTCGTATAAGTGTATAACCAGGTGGATCATTATATCAAAAAACGCGGGAGGCAAAATCATTTACAGTCTACACATAACTTCAACCACTTTTGCCTTACCCGATTCTAACTCTTTCCTGCTGAGATTTTTATTACAAACGACTCTAAACACGTTAGCTAACCCAGTAATCGCATCACTAATCGATTTGTCTTCAATAAGCCCTGGGATACTAGCCACGAAAATATACTGCATCATCACGTGACAATCGTGAGATTTCATTCCGATAATCTTTCCCGTATCACTTTGAACATTATTTCTCAAACTAGATGCGAAACCATCGGGAAACTTCTGTGCCTTCAACCAGTCAAGAAATATTTTCCGCTTTTCTGTTGACAAAGTATACTTTGCTCGTTTCAGTATCGGTTTAACTTCTCTCGATGTCAACCACAAATATTTCCTGATGTTCATATCCTTAAGATCCATTCTCGCTTTCACGTTATCTTTGTTAACTTTCCCATCAAGACCTATAACTGTACCGAGCAAACTATCACACACATTTTTCTCGCAATGCATAACGTCAATGTTATGTTTCAACAAATTTTCGGACCAATAAGGTAAACGATAAAAAAATACTCGTTTTCTTCCAATTGAATCGTCGTGGAACAGTTTGCTTCACGATCTTGCCCCCAAAATCCTTGTGTTTACCGGGAAACATAATGGGAAGCCCATCTAACTATGTCTGAATATCGGCAGGAGTATATTTCTTCGGTGGGCCCCTATAATCGGAAGCGGGGTACGAAACCTTGTCTTTTCTAAATAGATGTGTGGTATGTAACCAACATCTATGGTCAAAGTAAACAACTCTTTTCTTCACCCTCAATGACAAAGTAGAATTCATGCATTCTGGACAAGCTAAGTAACCTTGACCCGACCATCCTGAAGTGTATGACCTAGCGGGGTAATCATTAGTCGTGGACAACAAACAAACCTTCATCGTAAACTCTTTCTTTTTGTGGGCATCATACGTATGGATCCCTTTATCCCACAACTCGTCCAACTCATCTATAACAGGTCGAAGAAAGACATCCATGTCCTTGCCGGGTGAACGGGGTCCAGGAATCAACAAACAAAGCTGGAATGTTGTCTCCTTCATACGCTCCATGGTGGTAAGTTGTAGACGGTCAATAAACCAGCCACATGTTGTACGAGTTGTTCTGCATAGAGAAAGGACAAAAACCATCGATACCCAAACCCAAGACCATATTCCGAGGTTCACGAGCAAACTCAAGATGTAACTGAACAAATCTCTACCAACTATCGTCATCAACTGGATGACGCAACATATCTGGATCTATACTCTTCCCTGTCCGGTGCCAAATCATATTTTTTGCAGTGTGTCTCGAAGCATAAAGTTGCTGCAACCTCAGGGCAATTGGGAAATATCGGAGTTTCTTATGCGCTACTTTCTGACCCTTCTTCAGGATCCATCTGGATTCACTACATACTAGACACTTATCGAGGGGGTCATTCTCCTTGTAAAATAAAGCACAATCGTTCACGCAGACATCGATGGTATTGTACCCCATACCTAAACTCTTTAACTTTTTGTTTCACTCCTCGTATGACTCGGGCAAGGTATGAGCTTTGGGCAACACACAACACAGAAGATCAAGCAACTCGGTGAAAGACGTGTTAGTCCACTTGTTCTTCACCTTCACGTGCATTAGCTTTGCAATGAAATTTAATGAACTCATTACTGTACAACCAGGGTATAACTCGGTCTCTAATTCGGAAAACATCGTTTCGAATTTTCCACATGTTGAACTGTTCGAGTCTATCATCTCGGTGTCACCTGAATGACCACCACCCTCATAATTAGGTCTCAAATCTTCATAGACATTCAACATTTCATTTTCTTCATATTGAGTCTCAGGAATTTCCCCCTTCTCACCATGCTTTGTCCAAATCTCATACGTGGATAAAAACCCAAATTTTAAACAAAGTTTCTTTAAAATCATCTTTTTTTAGCAAATGCGAGAAATTCTTCTATCCCCTTAACAAATTCACGCGAAACACGATGAGCGGAAGTAATCCAACTTTTATCAATACCCGAAGCCATCATCTACTACTAATATAATCAACTATTCCAATATAAAAGAATACAACATAAACGTCTCATAAATATAATGAAAAAAAATTATTACATCACCAATTAAATACATAAAAATAAAATGAAAAAGAAAATTATTACATCACCAATTAAATACATAAATATAAGATGAAAAGAAAAATTATTACATCACCAATTAAAATAGATAAATATAAAATTAAATGCATACAAAATATTACATCACCAATTAAATACATAAATATAAAATTAAATGCATACAAAATATTACATCACCAATTAAATACATAAATATAAAATTAAAAGCATACAAAATATTACATCACCAAATAAATACATAAATATAAAATTAAATGCATACAAAATATTACATCACCAAATAAATATATATCTCATTTATGCATTTATTTCTCATACAATAATATAGCACATATATATATCATATAAAATTATAAGATGTTTCGAAATACATAGTGATATTATATATTTAGCATTAACTACACAATTGTAATCAAATAAAAAAAAGATGAAAAAAGTTTTATAGAAGAAACATACCTACTTTTGGGCAAATTTAGAAGAAGAAATTGATAATTGAGGAGGTCCCACGTTGTTGAATGACCCGGGAAAGGTTTTCCACGTGTTGAAATACCTAGTAATTAATACTATTTAGCATTAACTACACAATTGTATGCAAATAAAAGAATTTGGAAGAGTTTTACAGAACAAAATATACCTACTTTTGGGAAACTTTTGATGGGGAAATTGATAATTGAGGAGGTCCCACGTTATTGAATGACCCGGGAAAGATTTTTCACGTGTTGAAATACCTAGTAATTAATACTATTTAGCATTAACTACACAACTGTATGCAAATAAAAGAAATTTGAAAGAGTTTTATAGAACAAAAAATACCTACTTTTGGGAAACTTTAGATGGGGAAATTGATAATTGAGGAGGTCACATGTTGTTGATTTGTCCGGGAAAACTTTTCCACGTGTTGAAATAGTATTTAATGATGAATTGTGGGAAAAATTGAGAGAGTTTTGAGAGAATAGTGGGGAAGTTGTAAAATAATTTGTGTTTGAGGATCCCAATACGAAACCCATTGTCATAAATACGCTACACACATTAGCGACTACAAGAAGTAGTCGCTAATGATGCAATTGTCGTCGTTATTAGTAACAAATAACGACTACATGTGTCGTCGTAAAAAGATAACCTTCATTAGCGACTACACAAAGTCGGTGGAAAAAAATAATTAAAATATTAAAACAAGTAGCGACTACTTGCATAATACTAACGACTACTTCTTGTAGTCGTTACAAACAAAACTTAAGTACGACTACTTTGTAGTCGAAAAAAATGTAAAGTAGTCGTTAAAACAAAGTAGTCGTTAGAGATATAATCTTTAGCGATTATATGAAGTAGTCGCGAGAAAGCTTGCGTGTAGTAGTGTTATTGCTCCATTGGTTAATAGAATCACTGACCTTCTCAACTAGTTCGTTTGAATCTTCTATACTGAGTTTTTTTGAGTTTAAAGAAACACCTAAATACCTAACAGGTAAATTGTCTCCATTAATGTTCAAATCTAACTGATATTCATCTTGATTTGAGTTGAACATCCTTTAAAATATAGCTGACTTTTACTGTTATTAATATCAGTAGTATTAATCTTTCTTTTATACCAGTAGTATTATTTAACGTTAATACGTTATACTATATCATCTCTTAAAAAATGTTCAGGCAAATATTTAGTGCAATCCAAGATCCGGAACCTCCACTACTCGCCTGTGTATCTGCCTTGGACCACATGTAAATCTCCCCATGGTTCCCATACGATTTCAGCAGGGTTAGCTCTAGGGAATACTATCAAAGCTGCCAATTTGGCTCATAATGGAGATACACAAGATTAAGAAATATAATCGAGTTAGTGGAATTGTCGCTAAAGTCAGGGATGCATGAACTCTAAATCCTTAATGCTGTAATGGAAAAGAGACACTTTTTTTGGAGCTGCAGAATCACATGACATTTCGAACAAAAAAAAAAAAAAAAGAATCACATGACTTTATGGAAACTGTAATGGGGTTTGAGTTGATTACAAATTAGAAACCAATCAGCTCACTGATTCACCATTCATTAAGCTAGGCTAGCACTCAGTATCTTAAAACAGCACAAAGATATTTACAACAATCACCATTCGCCAATCACTGCACACCACACTTTCTTTTTTCCTTTTCAATTAGACATCATTGCAGGTCTTAAAAAAGTCAGCTCTTTTACCTTGGTCAACAGGTCGGCGTTCCATCATTATTTCTTGCACCAAGTTCTAATCATACGAGAATGAAGAAATCTTTGTTTAGATTAATATTATGGGTTAATAATATAATTTTAGTGAATACTCTTGAGATAAATAATATAAAATTTTAGAAAAATTATCATAGGTTTAATCGTAATAAACAACTTATTCTAAAAGATTTTTTTAATTATCATTTTATTTAGCCATTTATTTTAAACTTATTCAAATTATTCCAATTAATAATCACAGCATATATTAAAAAATAAATCTTTTTTTAATATATGAAGGATCCGAACCAACTTGACCCATAGAGATATACACGCTTTTCGTGTATATTTTCAAGTAAATCAGAAGGTCCAGTCCCTCCTCTTTGAATTAAGTAAACTGGTTTTTAAAAAATATTAAAAAATATTCTTGCCACAACTAACATATATAACCTTCAATATTGCCAAAGAAACAAACAGAAGCAGAACAATATGCCAAATACAAAAGATAAACTTAAAACCAGCAAAGCGAAACAAGACGTTCAACAACAAAAAAATAACAACTTTAATTGGTCGATAAAGTAAACCCTATTCTAGATGACATATGTTCAGCCACGGCCACACTACACAGACCTTCAAACTGTCACAGTCATTTTGCAACCGCCGCTGGCCAACTAGTCCTGACTATCCCATGATTATTTTTTACGACTGTGAAACCGACAACTTCTAAACTATACCACGATAATTCTACGAGCTTCATTAGACCTCCTTTCCACATGCATGGATTGAATGATTGGGTAATCTATAAAGGAGGAGTCTCTTCAATCCCTGGTATTGGTCATGCACTACCTGAAAGTTGATATAGTAATATACATCTGGGGACCTCCACTTGTCGAACCACTAGAAATTTGAAGGTCAACGAGCATCTTTCTTGATCTTATTTCAGCAGATAATCATATGACAATATGATTCACCCAATTGTACAACAGGTTGATCTATTATTGTTTCTTTGTCAACTAGATTCTTTGTATGCTCAACAAATTAATCCACTCACAACTTGTATGAATCACTATATTTTCATATAATGGTTGTAGAAATTTGACAAAAAAAAATATAATGGTTGTAGTGACACTTAACTTTTTTTACAATATACTGGTGCACTTGAATAAAAAAATAATGAAATATATCATCTAAACTTTTATCATACAGTATATTACTTATAGTCTAATTATAAAAGGAAAATGACCCAAAAAATCAAAATAATATTATTTTCAGCCCAATAACATCAATGACAAAATTTCTGCCCAATAACATCATTAACTAAATTTTGTCCTTGATGGGAATCGTCCTTGACGGGAATCGTCCTTGACGGGAATCGTCCTTGACGGGAATCGTCCTTGACGGGAATCGTCCTTGACGGGAATCGTCCTTGACGGGAATCGTCCTTGACGGGTAAACATGTAATCTTATAATAGTAAGTTAATGGATGATTCTTTGGGGCAAGTATAATATTATTTTGATTTTTTGGGTCATTGACCCTAATATAAATGGAAGTAAATCGTTTATTTATTCATTTTGATTAAATTAACAATTTATACTTAATCAAATTACGAAAGAATAGTATAAAGTTAGATGGTATATATCATTACTAAAAAAATTATAGTTTTTTCAGTTAATATCTTTTCATAACTTTTTATTTTTCAATAAAAGATATATCATTTAAAAAAAAAAAACAAGACCAAAACCTACACAATCCCGTAAAAAACAAATACATTAGAATTAACAAAACAAAGCGAATGTTGAGAGAGGCGGCTAAGACCATCTCATTTATAACGAGAAAATAAGCCCAACCCTAAAATACGAAATATGTAGCCCCACCTAATCTGATAAAGTCCAAACCGCGATAAAACCCAACATATACCCACATGGTTAAGAGAAATCTCATCTGTCAAACGACATAAATTTGGTTTCTCACCAATAAGATGGCCATTTTAACCTAACCAATAACTAGCATATTTTTGTTTTCTTTTCCATTTATCATACAAATTTTCCGCTCTCAAACACTCGAGTACTTTTCGTCGAAATCCTAACGTTTTTGCGAAAAATCTTATTGTCTTCTATACCTTAGTACACGAATTTGTATAATCTTTTGAAGGATTCGTGGGAAGTCTTATTTTGTTAACTACTCTCTCACCCGCTCATTGTGTAGCATTTAATTACTCACCTACACAAAATTTGAACATTTAATATACACTACTAAATCGTGTGCTTTTATTAGCGACGATAATATATCGTCGCTAGTGATTTGCTTCTAGGGGTTACACTTGTATGTTGTCCCTATTGGTGGTAAAAATAATGTAACATTACCAACAATATTTTATCGTTGTTAATAATATATATCACTAGCAATAACCGTGTGTTGTTGCAACTAATTGAACTAACGATGACATTATATGTTAAAAATTAATGTTTAAATAAACATCTAATTAGCGACGACAATTTTGCTAAAGTTACTTTCTCGTTACTAGCGACGAAAAGATGAATGCTAGCGATGACTTTTTGTCGTTTTTAATGATTAGCGTGAATTTAAGGCAAAAACTTGGAAGATTTGAGCCATTATTACACCTTTAAAATTTCTCACCCCCAAATACCAAACCCTAGTCCTAAAATTACTCTTCCCTATAACCAATCCACGTTATACCAGAGAACCCAACCTTATTCTCCAAATGTGGGCCCCATTTGAAATCAAAATACCTGATAAATTTTTAAAAAAATGATGTTTTCTCAAATTCAATCTTTTCTGAATACTTATTTTAGATAGTTGTATACTTTTGGTTTGATTGTAAATATATATTTTGTATAAATTTGGGTTATATATAATCTAATGTTTTATATTTATTTATGGATTGTTATTTTGATCGTCACAGTTATATGTTATTTTTGTTTTATTTCAATTAGTCACTACTCATCAAGGGTTGGATTATATCTACGAATACCAAGAGTTGCAAATATATGGTTTGGGTTATGAATTTTATTATATTTGCAAAAAATCACTTGGATAGTATGGATTACATTTTTTTGTTTATATGAGCGTTGTTTGAACAAACGAAAGTAACGCAATTTCGATGTTTAAGGGCATGTAAGGTTCAGTATCTTTTCAATATACGATGTTTGGACAAAACACAGTGAAATACCACAAGTTTTTGTAAATAATTTTACCCTGATATTATAGATGAAGAAATGGTTAACGTGTTTGATGATCTGAGACCCAATTTTAATGTAACCGGCTCCTCCAATGACCCCGAGTTTGGCGGCGAGAGTGTTCCGATTAAAACCTGAGGTTGTTTCGATACTTTGTTTGAGTAAATGGAGAGTGGGTTGTATCCTAGTTCAACGACAATGTGTTCTTTGAACTTCATAGCAAAGGTGATACACGTCAAAGTAAAGAACAAGTAGACGAAAACCTCTGTAGTGAAGGCCGGAGAGAAACCCACGGGGTAAGGCCACACTGGCATCTGCAGTGAAGGACATGGAAAAAGACGGTGAACTCTTGCTAGTAGACTTTTGGCCCTGGATGGGACGTGGAACCTGACTCCACCTACGGCAAGCACCTGTCGCAGGTCATCGACAAGACCATACGCAAGGAGGTCCCTCCTTACTACAAAGGGTAAAAGGTGTACCTACCAACCTCTAGCAGCGTGCTTTCGTCTGACTACAGGTATTTTACCAATTCAATGTTTTCAAAAGTTAATACACTTAGACAATACAATTGTTGTAAATAATTTTTTAACTATAGTTTTTTTATTCAGAATTGTTTTGATATAAGGGGTGGAGGCGGGGGGATGATTGGATCGAGATTTTGGAACGCATCACAGATATTTGTTCCAAGAGATATTGATGGAACAAAAACCGGTCAAGAAATAATACTACCTCACAAGCGCGAAACCGAATAATATTGTCGGATCCAGAGTGGAAGCCGAGTTGCGGTTTCTGGGGCAGTGATGAGGCACATGTACCATTACATCCCTTAATATATTCATTTAAAATAAATTTAAATTTTAGTAGAATTAGTTATTCATTTTGTGAATCAAAAAATCCTGAACCAAAGAAAGCAAGCAAGGCAAACGAGACAAAGCAAGGACGCCCGAGCGGAAGAGGATTCAGAAATTACTCCCAAACCTGAGAGATATTGTTAAAAGTATTTTTTTCACTTTATTAAATTAATATTAATTCATAGAGTAATGCCTAAAACGGGAGCCGATACCAGCTGGTGACCCATAACAAAGTGAGGGAGGAGAGGAGACTGTACCATTGTCCCTGACTGCCTGTTTATTTTATAAAGTCTGTTTCAACGAATAAGGAAGCGCGTGGAGGGATGGACACTATTTCCAGTCAAACATAAGTGTTCTGCATCTCATTTGATTTTCAAATGTAATTATTCAACATTATTAACTAGCCTAACTTTATTGTTTAATAGGAAGCATTGCAACAACAGTTGTAGTCGTTACCCACGCAAACGACCTTACAGAGTGGGTCAAGGGCATCCTCATCTTCCACCCCACCATTTCACGGGCTGAATAGCTTTAATCGGTCGTGACTTCCGCTGAGAAAGGGATAGGAAGGGGAACACGGTGTTGACCATGCAAGAAGTTAAAGACGAAAGTAGCTCCTTGACCAAGCCAGACACTAGAGATGGTAGCTAACTTCGCACCATGGTCGATTACATGAACCGGTGCATAGTTGAGCAAGGATTAGATTTTCCGAGCAGTCAATCACCCCCTCTACCGCCAGCATACAACAGTCGTCGGGCCTTGGCAAAATGAGCGTCTTTATTAACTAGTTTAACACGCAGCGGGCAAGTCGAGGACTCCCGCCATTTGATCCCCTTACGCAGCAGGAAGTCCCTCTCCTTCAGGCTCCACTCCTCCGAATCCTCTTCTAACAGGCCTGACTCCTCCGAATCCTCCTAACAGTGAAGATGAAGAAGATGAGGATTTCAAAATTTTATTTTTCGAGACTTTCATTTTGGTTAATATGACTTTAATATTAATTTTTTTAATTAGAACTTATGCATCCTTAATTCAGTAGTATAATCGTATTTCTATTTGTTTTGTTTTTTACAATTGTGTGTTTGGTAATTTAATTATTTTTTTCCATTTGATTAATATATTAAAGAATAAATCGTATTTAATAATTAAAAAACAAATGATCATATTTTAAATTAAAAAAACAAAATAATCATATTTTTTATTTAATATATTATAAAATTTAAAAAAAATAGTCTAAATATCCCATATGTGTCGACGACATATGTCGTTCGTAATGGCCTGAGTCATTAGCGATGACAAGTGTCGTTAGTATTGAAAGGGTGATGTATCCTTTTAGGTGATCGATTAATCATATCACATTACATATTTTTAGAGGTTATTTGGACTTATTTGAGGAATTATTCCCTATATTTAGACATTTTCACATTTATTTCCCATTTTGGATATTTTATTACTCCCTCCGTCTCCAAAAGGCTGTCACTTATACTAAAAATAGTTATCTACAATAGGTTGTCACTTTTGAAAATCAAGACACATTTTTATTCTTTATACCACTTTTACCCCCTAGTTAAATATTATAATTTATGTTACCAATAAACATTAAAGATATCAAGACACTTTATAAAGGGTATTTTAGTAATCAAATAGATAATAAATTATTCTTAGTTTGTGTACAAAAGTAATTGTGACAACAATTTGAAGACGGATGGAGTACTTTTTGAGTTATTTGTGCGTCAATTTTGTGTTAAGTGTACAACTCTTAGGTACTTAAATGATACGAGGTGCTAATACAAGGATAAGAAGTTGAGAAAGAAAGGTAAAACCTAAGTCAAGGTGTTAAAGTTCTTGAAAGCCACTTTTGGATAGCTAGAGCGTTTATTGCCAAAATTCAGAAAACAACTTAAGAGAGTTACCACATGAAATTAGCTGAGATTCTGAGAGAGAGCCTTTTGGTTTCATTGGATCACTTGAAGTCAGGAGCGCGTGAGAGTCGATGGTTTGTGATTTGGAGTTAAGATGAAAAAGTTATCAAGATTACAGCTGTCGTGGCTCGAACCAGTCTGCTATACCTTGAAAATATTTTTTGGTTAACTTGGGCCATTTAAAAGGGGCCCACAACACACACAAAGATTGGAACCTTTAATATATCATCAAAATAAAATTAGAAAGGGGTTACACTTCATAATATACTTCATTAGAAAATCTAGAGAGGGAGGAGAAGCGCCTATGGGAAGAGAAGATAGAAAAATGGAGCCCTACTACACCACTTTTACACCATTTTATCACTAGTACTACGGTAAATTATATTAGTTTCTTGTCATAGACATGACTCTATTACTTTTATCCTTTGGGTTTATTGAGTTTAGTATGAACTAATGGTGTCGCCTAGGGTGTGATAAAAATAAGATTAAATTAAGTCAAGAAACTACGCACTCTCACCCTAGACAGACACAGTACTGCAAGTATTACAGGACGTATGCAAGTTTTAATGATAAATAGAGTTCGTTCTCAGGGACTTAAGTGTGTTAATCGCGTGAGTAGAAATAACAAGTAGAAGTAAATCATTAAAAGACAGTAAATTAAAGGGAACAGATTTCGAGAATAAGAATTAAAACTAAGAAAATAAAGACAATAAAGTAAAAGATAAGAATATGAGATGAGAAGTATAGCTCAGGTTTTGCTAGTATGCACTAATCCTTCTAATTCTATCTATAAATCTAGTTAATAAGGGAGAATATTAGCTCTTGGTATACTTAGTCAGGATTCTAAATTCCCCTATCTTAGACCTTGAGAGCGACTAAGGGGGCTACGGCACAACCAAGACGAGGACTCAAATAGGGTTATCAAACGCCACTAAGGCCCTATCCAGCACACTACAATCAATTGGTGATATGGTGATTAAAACAAACCCTAATGACTATCTAGTTAGAAGCATGTTTTGTCAGAACTACTATCGACACTAGACATTATGTGGTGGTTCAATAGTTAAACACCCTGTCAAGGAGACCATCTAACTACTATTAAAACAATCCTAAAGTGATCAGTTCAAGGAAAGACATTAAATCAAAACACATAAACAAATATTAAGTAAGAAGCTAATATCTGATTAAAACATATAATTCCCAAAGAAACTTAGATAGAAGAATTAGAATTCATAGATTATACATTATGCAAAACCCAAGCTATGGGGAGTTTAGTTCATACCTGAAGGAAATAAACTAAAAGAAATTACAAAAGACATTATCTTGCTCTCTACAATAAACTGGAAGAATAAAACCTTAAGAACTAATTACTATGAGGCAAGGATTATTTACAAGTGATATAAGGGTGTATTTATAGGTGTTTAGAAGACCTAATTCGTTTTCTTGAGGAAGAGTTAAGGTAATGGACTTCTAGCCCAGCTCAAATTCGTATGGAAATAAAGATAAACACTGCTGGACCGTTTTGAGCATATCTTCTTCGTTATTGGTCGGTTTGAGCTCCATAAGATACCAAAAGAATCGCAACAGAATTATCTTGACCCTTAAGAAGGAAATCACCAAATTCGGCTTATTTCTTAGGTAAAAACGCATATCTTTGGACGTGTATGCAGAATCCCAGATTTAGGCAGCTTTTCCTTTTCCATCTTTTTAGCTTTGTTTCCTTATCTCCAATTACCATGCAAATCTCTTTCCATAAGTTGTAATCTTTGACTTGGACTCTAATTAAGCTCCATAATTATCTTTAAAGCTACACACTAAATAAACAATTAAACCCAATATGCTCTAAAAATATTAATTCTACAAATCAATACTCAAAATAGGAAAGTGCACTAAAACTCAAGAAAATCGACATTATTGACTTCTAAATCACTTAAAATGATGTCTCATCCTAACATTAATCTATCACAAATGAGGAGACATCAACTAGACACTTATTGGCTTGGATTTTATTTAATGTATGAACCATAGAAAATTCTTCATTTTTTTAATGTTATTTGGGATATTTTACATTTAATCGAATTTGGGTATATAATATTTGTTCCATATGAATTGAAATTATTAGTTGTTTATATCTTGTTCAAATATAGACAAGACTTTAGTACCCAAGACTATCTCCCCAACAAGGGTTAGGGAACAAAGATAATTCATATAAGTCTTGTATGTGTTAATGTTCCTGACAAGCTTGACTAGCCGGATAATCGTATAGGGTATTTACCTTTGATGTCGAACTTCACGTAGACTTCAATCAAAAGAGGCCTCGGGTGGTGTGAGGTATCTTTCTAAGCTACCCGAAGGGATTTAGGATCTCGATTAACAAGAACTACCGAATTTTCCGTTATAACTAGAATTAATCATTGTCACTATAGGGGATTACTTGCAACCTTAAGTTATACTTCTCATCTCATATTATTTGCTAGTTTATTTGAATTCCTAGTTTAATTATAATTAGTTTAATTTATTCGCATCTTTGTCCTTTAATCTTAAAACCAAAAAATATTATCATTTATTTATTGTCTTTTAGTAATAACAACTAAATCCGTCTGAATCCATCTAATCTTCCTAAGAACACGAAATTAGTTAACCTCATAATCCATATGGAAATTGATATTTTATACTTACTTATGACTTACGAACGACCCCTGCACTTATGGGGAGTAATATTTAGGGGTGTCGATTGTCAGATTATATTATTACACCTCTGGAGATGACAAGGGGTCTTTACCAACAACTTCATTCATCGATAAAGACTAGGGTCATTACTGATAACATTTGTCGTTGGTAATGCTCAAATATCTAGCGACAATAGTTTTCATACCAATACCAAAAAAAGTCATTGGTAAAGATCAACAAATGCAGTTGCTAAAGATAAGGGATCCATTTGCGAAGACATTTGGCTTTTTATTTCCATTGACGATCTTTAGCAATTAAATTCTAGGGAAGGCTCATTAGCGACAACATGGCGTCACTAAAGACAGACCCGGGTGAATAGAGTCGATTAATCTTATCATTAGCAACGACTTGTGTTGCCCTTAATAATTAGAACTTAGTAGTGACAATTGATGATGGTAAGTACCTTAGATGTGTTTCATTATATTCCATAAATTATTATATGTTCTTTATGTCCCATTTTGTTAGTTGAAGTGATTTTTGGATAAAAAATTATTGATTAGCTAGATTTTACTAAACCACAATGCTATTAAACTCCACGGGTTTTCATAAATAGTTTACATCACCTGAAGTAAAATACTATAAACCATGATACTATTAGTTAGATTTTTGAAAGGTAAATTTTTTTTTATAATCTTTCCTTATAGTTGTCTTAATCTTTGGGTGTGTTTGTATTGGATGTAGTTTATTTATGTGGAATATTTGAAATTTTTGTTTATTTTTTATAACTTGTTGCATATGGTTGGATTTGATTTTTATTTAGGTTTGTAACAAATCTGTTAAAATCCTAAGTAAAATTCGAAATTGAACCTTAGATTTACACAATTCAAAAACATTTTTGTAATTTTTGCATTATATAAATGTCTATTTAATGTCTATTTTTTTTTTTAATGTTATTTATATGATCTATTTGTATAATCTAAGTTTGTACAATTTGAGTATAATCTGAGTTGTTAGTTCTATTATTAGAAGTTCTATTGAAGGAGAATGTTGGGCGGTCCTTCTTGCTATGAGAAGGGCCGCTAGTTGTGATTTACGGAGTGTCTCTTTCTACTCCGACAACCTTGAACTGATTCAAGGTATTTCAAAAGAAGCAGGTCTTCGATGGCAAATTTCACCTTTCATTGCCGAAATGAAGAGCTGGTTGGTGAAGTTCCCTAATTGGAAGGTCAACTTCGTTAATAGGAAGTTTAATAACGTCACAGATCTCGCAGCTAAAAGTGCAAGACGGAACATTGATACGTCAAAATGGAAGAATGGTTCTTTAAATGATTTTTATATTTTCTTAAAATCGCTGTATAAACGTTGATTAACATGCAAGTCAAATTATACTAATATACTCATATGAGCAACTAACAACTTTTTTTTTTCCTGGAAACCATTTTTCTCTTGTAAAACTGGTGGTTATTAATATAACAATTTAAAAAGATATTCATTTTCTTTTTCCACCGGTTATTTTAGAAAATGGCTCTTCCTATTTCGGCTGTTGGTTCCTCTTTGAACACTAAGCCACTTCTCGACGCGAACAAGTTAGAGCCCCTTAATGGTTCTAACTATAAGCGTTGGGCGCAAAAAATAATGATATGCCTTGAACAGTATGAACTTGACTTTGCTATAGTCGAGGCTCCTCCACTTTTGGAGATTGGAGCTCATACTGAACAAGAGCTAGCTAGGCATGCTGCCCTCGAATCTAGGTTCAAAAGAGCTAACACCATGGCTCGGGGCTGGATGTTGAACAATGTTACTAATCCCATCTTCGACCTCCTTGCCAAAGAGAAATCGGCAAAGGTCATATGGGAAACTCTCGAGAAGAAGTATGGGGCTGATGATTCGGGTAAGAAAAAATACGTGACTGGGAATTGGTATAACTTTAGACTTACGGATCAGAAACCCATGACTGAACAACTTCACGTGTACGAGAACCTATGCGCGGAGGTAATCGCCGAAGGCATGAAGATGTGTGAAATTCTTCAAGCCAACATCTTGCTTGAGAAATTTCCCCCATCTTGGAGTGAATACCGCAACCACCTCAAGCACAAAAAGAAAGAAATGACCCTCCAAGAGCTCATCAGCCACATCCAAGTCGAAGAAGCGAATCGTCTAAAGGATAAGTCAATCTCTTTCCCTTCTCATTCCTCCAAAGCTAATCTAGTCGAAGGTTCTGGCCAAGGTAACAAAGATAGGTTCAAAGGGAAGGGAAAGCAACAAGGGTCCAACAAATCTAAGTCTGGGGGAAATAAGAATCGCGGCAACACCAACAAACAAGGTGGAGGGTTCAAGATCTCTGGTAAGATTCAAAAACCTAAAGGGGCCTGTTACTGTTGTGGCAAAGAAGGGCACAAAGCTTTTGAATGTCCCCAGAGAGCTGGCCAGGGTCCCAAAGCTGCCGCGAATCTGACTGAGACCGAAGAAATCATCGCTGCGGTAATGGTTGAGGTAAACTTGGTAGAGAATAAGAGCGAGTGGATCCTTGACACTGGAGCTTCTCGTCATTTCTGCGCAAACAAATCCCTGTTCAAGAAATTCGAAAAGGCAACTGATGGTGAGTGTGTGTACTTGGGTGACTCTTCCACCGCTACTGTTCTTGGTAAGGGTCAAGTTCCTCTCAAACTCACATCTGGTAAGACTCTTGAACTAAATGATGTTCTCTTCGTCCCCTCTCTCCGTAGGAACTTAGTTTCCGGGGCTCTCCTTAATAAAGTTAGTCTCAAACTTGTTTTCGAGGGGGGTAAAGTCATTATCACCAAAAATGACGAATTCGTGGGGAAAGGGTACCTAAATAATGGCTTGTTTGTTTTAAACACTGTAACCCTTAATGAGAATGCATCTAATTCCGCTTATATTGTTGAGTCCGTTCAAACGTGGCACGGTAGATTAGGCCATTTAAATGTTGCGTCTATTAAAAGGCTTAAAAATCTTGGACTAATACCCGTTAACAACGTGGATGACTTTGAAAAATGTCAAATATGTGTAGAGTCCAAACTTGCGAAAAAACCTTTTAAACCCGTTACCACGAGACAAACTAAACTACTTGAATTAGTTCATTCGGATTTAGCTGATTTTAAAAACTCCGCTAGTAGAGGTGGAAAACTTTATTACATAACCTTTGTAGATGACTACTCTAGGTTTACTAAAGTGTATCTTCTTAAAACTAAAGATGAGGCGGAAAATGCTTTTTTAAAATATAAAGCCGAAGTTGAAAACCAACTAGATTGTAAAATCAAACGACTTAGGTCCGATAGAGGAGGCGAGTATAGTTCTAATTCCCTTAAAGAGTTTTGTGAAACAAACGGGATTATCCACGAACTTAGTGCCCCTTATACACCCCAACAAAACGGCATAGCAGAAAGAAAGAATAGGTCCCTTAAAGAGACTATGAATGCCATGTTAATAAGTTCAGGTTTACCAAACAACATGTGGGGGGAAGCTGTCCTATCAGCTTGTTATGTACTTAATAGGGTACCTCATAAATCCCTAGAAAAGACCCCGTATGAAATGTGGAAGGGTTTTCCACCAAACCTGAAATTTTTAAAAGTGTGGGGGTGCCTAGCCAAAGTCAAACTACCTGATTTTAAAACTGTCACCGTTGGTCCCAAAACCATTGACTCAATTTTCATAGGGTACGCTCAGAATAGTGCGGCTTACAGATTCTTGTCATTAGAAGACAACTCTATTTGTGAATCTAGAGACGCTGAGTTCTTTGAACATGTTTTCCCTTTGAAAGATTTAAATACTGTCAATGCTTCTTTACCTGTTGATAACTTATCTACTAATGATTTTGTACCTCTTTGTGATGTTTTTCCTAACCCCTCCACTTCCATGGAGCCTAGTAATATTCCCGAGGAAGAACCTAGGAGAAGTAAGAGGCGCAGGATTGAGTCTAGCTTCGGCCCTGACTTTATAACAGCCTTTATCACAGAAGGTTCTCACATTGATCTATTAGACGAACAGGTAGTCAATTGCTTCCTCATGGAGGATGACCCAAAAACTTATGATGATGCGTTAAAATCTATAGATGCTAGTTTTTGGAAAGAGGCTATTAATAGTGAACTTGAGTCAATTAAAAGTAACCATACATGGGAGTTAACTGACTTACCTAGGGGTAGCAAAGCAATCAATAGCAAATGGATTTTCAAGAAAAAATTGAGACCCGATGGCTCAATAGAAAAATTCAAAGCCAGACTTGTTATTAAGGGCTTCACCCAAAAGAAAGGTCAAGATTACTTTGACACCTATTCCCCAGTGACCAAAATTGCCACGATAAGAACCCTTATTGCTTTAGCCGTCATTCACGAACTTGTAATACATCAAATGGATGTAAAAACCGCGTTCTTGAACGGAGATCTAGATGAAGAGATCTACATGGCTCAACCTGAAGGGTGTGTGGTCCCTGGTCAAGGGGACAAAGTGTGTAAGTTGAAAAAATCCTTGTATGGTTTGAAACAGGCACCGAAAAAATGGTATGAAAAACTAGATAGTACTCTCATTTCATATGGGTTTATTGCTAACACTTCTGATTCATGTGTCTACTCCAAGGTAACAAATTCAGAGTGTGTTATCATCTGCCTTTATGTAGATGACATGCTCATCTTTGGTACTACTATTCATATTATAAATGAGACTAAACGTTTCTTGTCTTCCAGATTTGACATGAAAGATATGGGAGAAGCTGATGTGATACTTGGGGTAAAGATCATTAGAAGCAGTAATGGTATTACCCTGAATCAGTCTCATTACGTAGAAAGGATGCTGAAGAAGTTCAATTCCTTTGATGTAACGCCTGTAAATACTCCTTATGATTCTAGCATTAACTTATCTAAACATGTGGGGGATGCTGTATCCCAAAATGAATATGCTAAAATCATAGGAAGTGTAATGTTCTTAATGAACTATACTCGACCCGATATTGCCTATACCGTAAGCAGACTTAGTCGCTATACTCATAACCCAAGTAGTGATCACTGGGTTGCACTTCGCCGTCTATTGAAATACTTGAGGGGTACCATCGATCTAGGCTTGCACTATAACAAATTCCCTGCAGTCCTTGAGGGTTTTTGTGATGCAAACTGGATCTCTGACAATGACGAAGTAAACTCCACCAGTGGTTATGTGTTCTCCTTAGGGAGAGGTGCTATATCGTGGAAGTCTTCCAAACAGACTTGTATAGCACGCTCCACCATGGAGTCTGAGTTCATAGCACTAGAGTTAGCTGGGCAAGAAGCTGAGTGGTTGAGAAGTCTCTTATCGGATGTGCCACTTTGGGAAGGAAGTGCCACACCTGTATGTATCCACTGCGATTCACAAGCAGCCATTGGAGTCGCTCATAATAGCGCCTATAATGGGAAGAAGAGACATATTCGCATCAGACATGGGTCAGTAAGACAATTACTGAAGAATGGTGTGATAGCCTTGGAGTTTGTACGATCAGAGGAGAATCTAGCTGATCCATTCACCAAAGGCTTGACCAGGAGACTAGTCCTGGAGACGTCGAGGGGGATGGGACTAAAACCCATTAAGTGGGAACATGTGACTAATGAGTCAATGTAATTTCCCCATCCCTAAGGCTCAAACCTAAATCGCCTTGTTCATAGCCACTTGTGGTGGTCCTTTTGAGAAGGACTTGATGAACAAAGCGTACCGAGTGCTGAAACTCACATTTGAATTCATAGCCTTTATGGTGGTTCTTTTGAGAAGGACTTGATGGATTCAAGGGTAACTTTGAAACCCAAATAAATCATGATAGAGTGTTGAGGAGACGTCCTTGCACCACTCTCAAATGAATAAATCCACCAAGTTCATAGCCCTTAAAAGGGTGGTCCTTAGAGAAGGACTTGATGAACCAAAAGGTGAAGTTAGAGGGAACCATAAGCTTGAATCGGGTAGAGTATGTGCTGTGAGGGTCTCGATCGATAACCGTTAAAGTTCAAGAGTAAGTTCACTTAAACGGAATTCGGTGGTTGCCTCACTTCACTACGTGTCAATTCAAATCGCAAGATATTGACACTTAAGTACAATTCACCCAATCTTCTTTTTGGAACCTTCTCTCCAAACCTTTTGCTAACATTCAAGTATGTGGGGGATTGTTGGAAAACTTGAATATGATAATATAGTTTTTTAGACTTCTTTGTTATCCCACATCGGTGGGAGGAGAAGTATAGTTGCTACTTTTATATTGACTAAAATTAACAAAGTCCAAATGGCCAACTACCATGCACATAGCAAAGCAATGAAATAACCCACACGCGCGCACCACCACCACCACCCACCCACCCGACCCGGCCCGGCACCGGCGACGGCGTGGAGCGTGGGTCGTGGTTCGTGGTTCGTGGGGAGTTTGGGGAGTCAAAAAATGAAAAATGAAATGAATTTTGTACCAGCTCTTATAGTGTGGAGGGTTGACTACTCAACTTAAACGTAGAGACAAAGCTCCACGAATCTCGCACACGTTAAGATGAAAGAATATCCCAGCTGTTACTTAGTCAAGTCAAACACGTGGGTCAACTAAGCTGTTACAGGAAATCAATCAAATCAAAACGTGGGGGTTACAAGACAATCAAAACGTCAACCCAATTAAGCCAATTTCGGGAGGAAATCGTGGGCCTTAATGGGGACGTTTCTGAAGGCTTGAGTCCTCCTCTTCACTCCCCTATATAAGGAGCACTCACTCCACTCTCAGAAGCTACGAAAATACACCAAGGAAAAACACTCTGTCTCACCACCTACTCTCTCTACATTTTCCTAAACGTAGTTTTAGTTCTGTTAGAGATACCGGTCACCCTGGAATATCTTTTTAACAACCATAGATTGACGGTGACTTCGTTTTTCCGATATCGTGTAAGTGTATTTCCGTTTTCCGTGTATTGTTATTGGAATTTCCGTGTATTGTTATTTCCATTTCTTGTAAACGTTATTTCAAATTCCGTGTAATTGTTATTTCGTTTATTTTCGTGTAAGAGTTTGTTTACTTTTAAACTCATTTTCTTTTTCATTATTTTTCTTTTCGGAAACCATTTTTCTCTTGTAAAACTGGTGGTTATTAATATAACAAGATGCTCTTTGACAACTAGTTTTACAAGCATTCTCATAATATCGATAGAATACTTTAATTAACGTCTTGAGTTTATGAAGTTTGGGACATAAAATTCTAAATATTTGTTTCTCTGAATAAATTTTGTAGGGAAAAAAAAAGTTAAGAAATATATAATGTTAACAATCTAAATTATATAAATCAGATAACGTTAAGTTAGAACAATTCAACCACTTCCTTTACCCATGTTACTTGGAGCATCGTGTCCATCATATACATACTTTTATGAAGTGAGAGAAAGAAGCCAGAAAATCTGGGATTTCGCATTTCTTTTATTTTACATTTTTTCTCTGGACATTCCAATTGATATATAGAGAGAGGAATCATTGACGTCACATCCATATAGATCTTATCCATGTCGATATCTCATCTGGTAATTCACATCTCTTGAGAAGTTGGTATCCTGCAACAACCAACCATAATAAGGGAGGTCATGGTCATGTACAATTATTATTATTATTATTATTATTATTATTATTATTATTATTATTATTATTATTATTATTATTAGAAATAGAGTAAGCAGGCATGCATGCTCTACTGTTCACCCCATCACCTGCCCTGAACCATTAGGTAAACCGGTCTGAGAGAAAATTACTTTGTGTTATTAGAAAGATGAAAACAAATTCCTTAGTGTGTTATTAAACAAAGGGGAAATGGTTTTTAGTAATTGCAACTTTTGTCAAAAAAAATAAAAAAAGACATTGCAACTAGGTTTCTATATCACTTAAAAAATTATATTATAAGTTGTTATTGACAAAAAAGAAAAAAAGTTCTTATAATATTAAGTTTTATAGGTTTCTATATTATAAAATAAATTGAATAATCATATAATAAGTTCATATACTATGCAAAATAACCTAAAATGACTCCAATGAAAGTTGAGTTTAGATATTTTTTTTGAAGTTTGGAGAACCAAGTATATATTTATAAATTCTTACAGGTAAGATATTTTAGAAAACAAAAAATTTAGAAAAATTAGGGGTAATTTTTTGTTTTTTAAACTCAGGGGTGGTCCTGCTTCTAAATCTTAAATATTTTTAATATATAAGTGTTTTTTTAGATAAAGAGAAAAACATTTCAATTCAAAACAGCTTGTAAAAACTCAATTTTTATTTAAACCACTGAGCACATTGATTTTTTGTTTTCCTTTCAGGATCACTAAGAGTAAATTGTTTGTACTTAGAGCACATGGTATACACAGTATATAGATATATTAGCTTACGTCTTGCTTCAATTCAATAGTTGACTGTACTATGGACTTTGGAAATTATGTTGGACAAGTGGTGCAACTTAAATTAATGCAAACTTATCAACTCGAGTAATGTATATCACCATCTTATGTTAACATCAAACAATCTGACCTAGCTACTTTACGTTTTAGCCTTCCATTCAAACATTGTGACCCAAAAATTTGCTTTTAACATTAATGATTTACACTTACTTTTTAGCCTTCCATTCAAATAATATATTAATGTACACTTAATTTAGTATTTGATAATTATCAATAGTACAGTTTCACAATAATCAAACAAGTTATACTACATAATCAAAATTTCTACATATACAAAATGTATTAATTTTTTTTTTATCATAGAGATGAAAAATTAGGGTCAAGTTTAATTATTTGCTTATCTGTATAATTTAATTATTATTGGAAAGGAATAATATTAGTTATGTATATAAAAAAAACAGGCTAAATATAGAGAGAAGTTCTTTCATACAAATTGATTAGTTGTAAAACTTTGAAACAAAGATAAGATAGGACTAGTACTAAAAGGAGTTGAAGATCAATGTATTAAAGTTTAGGCATATATGAGCCGTGTTCAAGTGTGTATACGTATAATATGCTACCGCATGTCAATCATCTAACAAGCCATTGACTAAATTTAGGATATTTGGGTAAAGGAGAGGAGACCTTAATAAATATTTTCTTTCAGATAATTCCATATATGGAAAAGTCTAAATGGAGTAAATATTACGGAAAAGTCATATAGATTCAAACAAGTCATAAATTGACATTTTCCTAAACTCAAGACTAACTACATTTTTTAATTTCTTTTGTATAACAAGGTACACCAAGAGTTCATGATTAATTTATGGGCAAGTTATTAAGCAAACTATAATTACAAATTATTTTAAGTGAAATTCAAAAAAGTAATGTTAGATATCATCCCAAATCGCATCATCAAAAAATGATAAATCAAGAAAGAGAAAATATATGATTGATCCATTTATAATCCACCTAGAAGGCAATAAAAAGGTGATGCGATTTGGAGTGATATCTAGCATTACTCAATTCAAAATACTCTCTAAATTGTAAAAAGAATTCATTTATTATATGATTTAGGTTACATGAAGTATTTGATTTCTACAGTAGCAAGCAATGTAGGAAAGTTATTAAGTTATGGTTTATTATAAGTTTAACTTTATATTTTAAAATGCATGTATATAACTATGTGCCCTGGACCACAAACCAAACCGAAATAGGAGTTGTATTGAAGATATCCCACATCTAGTTTTCATAAATAAATGCCTTCCTACTTAGTGTTCAAATTCTACACGATTCCACAGTGTTGAAAATATTGCCATGGACGGTGGAGAGGTGGGGACACTACCACATATAACACCCGCAATATTCTTTGATACCATCCTCACATAATTACATTACACATCTATAATATATATCTCACACAAAAACACATAAATACTAATATCAGTTATTCAACTTTTTTTTATATCAGGTGTTGACCAAGATTTTCAAGATTTATATGATGTGAATTTTTTTTCATTGGTACTGGAATCGAATTCTATTGGAGTCAAAATAATTCTGAGTCTAAAATAGCTATTATATGTATTAAAAACAAAAAAAACAAAAAGATTCCATTATAAAAATAAATTAATTTTTTTATTATTTTAATTCTTACTTTTTTTTTTTGTCAAATATTTTAGTTCTTACTAGTTACTATGCATACATGTTCCTATAATTGATTATGAATATGACCTTATATTAGCTTCAATAAAGGTGGGGAAATGGAAAAGGTGGAATATATCTATTTTGAACGAGACAATACTTCACTAGTTTGGCAAGTTAGCCCAAGACGGCTTTGCACAGTTTCCACTAGTTGCATTGTAGCATGTGGTTTAATGCTTTTCCAAAATAGAACATTTCTTGATTAACTAAACCATTTGTATATATACTCGCTTATCTTAATCTTAATTTTTAAATATAATCAAATTCAATTATAGAAATTACTTAATAAAAGCATACACAAATTAGTAGGAGTACTATTTTTATCTGTCTCAGTAAAAGAAACATAAAAAATGGATAGTGACATCTTAATCTTTCTAAACTAAAAATTTGTGTAATATATTTTTATCACATTATTAATTAAAGAAAAAGATGCGTACCATGTGAGAATTAGGATTCGGATTCGGATCAAGTGTAGATGGGTCGAAATGAGAATAATGTTGAGGTTGGCATTCTAAGTTCACACCAAACAACCTAAGCCTCTTGGGAAACCCACTTGTTCTTGTTGTTGTTTGATTCTGCACAGCTGCAGCTACTGTTACTCCTGATCCTGTAATAACCAACACGTGCACGTTTCTTCAACTGATCCCAAGAACACTCGTTACCAACCCAAACGTAGGTATATATCTACATATGTACTTTTATGCCTCACTATTCAACTCTCTTACAATACTTACTTGTACATATGCCAAAATACCTTTTCTTTTTACTCTAAAATCAAATTCCTAACACATATTATTACTTTTTTCTTTTTTGCCACTTTAAACTCGAAATCATTACCTCAGTTCGAACCTGTACCTGGTTAACACATTAATACTCATATATAGAGTTTTAATATCTTTTGTCCTATTTTTAATTAGACATTGTATTACATGTACTTAATAAAAAATTGATACAACATAAAATAAAGTGTGTAACTAAAAATCAGCCAAAAATAGAAGTACTAATTCTAAATATTGGCAATAATTAGGTAATGAGCATGAAGGTCAAGAGTTCAACTATTATAAATTATGGATATCTAACACATTATTGTTGATTATATTAAGAAAGTGGGTTCTAAAATAAGTTATATTTTGATGAATTGAGTCAAGGAACATGTGAATGAAAATGTGTAGTTCACGCTCATGAAAGTGCGGCTACTTAATATTTGTGTCTATCTAAACTTAATACACATGCATGGAAAATATGTCTGCATATGTAATAGATAACAATAAATTGGATACAAACAAAAAAGTAGAAAGAAGAAAGAAGAAAGAAGATTTCTAGTTTTTTTTTTTGTTTGGTAAATTAGTGAAAACAAAATAAAAATAATTATTACCTGCATGAATATAGTCAGGTTGGTGGTATGGGAGCTGAGAAGCATGCGATGGATAAGGATGACCTGAATTAAAAAGTGGGGTCCACCCACTAGTATCACCGTTAACCACCGTAGCTAGCTGAGAAGGAGGTTGAATAACTGGTGTACTGCCTTTTCTCCTCCACCCTATGAAAAACCTTTCGCCGTCGTGTTGGTGGCGCTGGAATAACACGATATCACCAGCATCAAGTCTTTTTTCCTTAACAAAACGGCTCCACCCTTTTGTTAAAACATAGCTTTGACTACTATTCCAATAAGAATACCTGAACTTCCATGGTTTTCCTGACTCATCCTCGAAACCCAGTAATAAACCTTTCTCTACCGAGTCATTTGTATTGCTACTCAGTGGAAAGTACTTCTCAGCGTGTTGTTTTGGTATAACAAGACGATTTAACTTCCCTACATCACTTGGAGTTAGTGGTTTCTCGAACAAAGATTCTTTAGGTATTATAATTTCTTGATTGGATTCTTGGTGTTCATCGAAATCTTTTTCCATTGTTTCGTTAGTTGTACTGAATTGTTGCTGATCATCAACCTCTAATTCTTCGTCTTCATGGTTTAAATTGAAGGTAAAAGAAGTGTTTTGGGTATAAAACGTTGTGTTGTTTGTGTTTTGGTTTCTTGAGGGATCCATTATATTTTGATTCTTTGTCCACCAGTTTTGTGCTTCTGGAAGATCTGTTGAATAATGGTTTGTCGACATTTTTCGATTCTTGTGTTTATGTTTATGGATTTGATGTGGAAACTGTGCAAATATTTGATGGAGCAAGAAATCTGATAGTGAAACAGAGAGAGATATAGTGATAGATAGATAGATATAAAAGAGAGAGAGAGAGAGAGAGAGAGAGAGAGAGAGAGAGAGAGAGAGAGAGAGAGAGTACTTTTAAGGTTTTGCGTGATGAGGGAAATTCACTCGTGTTATATTCAGTGCAATATCTGCAAAATTACTATGTAACTCTGCAAATTTCACTGTGTATATCTTTTTATTGCAATTTTACTATGTAACTCTGCAAATTTTACTACTCTGTACTTCTTTTTATATATAGGGTAAAAGACATAAATAGTAGTAATTAGTCTGCCCGGTATGGCCAAAGAGTGTTGCAATTCTATCTCATATCCAAGTTTAAATAACGCTATTCCAAGTCATATTAATTGATGTAAATAGCCCCAGAAGTTACTCATTTTTATTGGATTGTTTTCAACCTAAACAGATCTTTTGAAGCAAGTATTTTAAATCATATTTTCATGTTTGTGTCGAAGATTAGTGATTAGTGATTCGATACTTAATTATTTGATGAAATTAGTATGTACAAAGCCACATGTATGTATCTATATATAAACACATAAACTAACATATGTTGTATTACTAATTTCATCAAATATAAGGGTATATAGGTGACTTAAACGTGCTAATTCAATCAAATCAGTACCAAATTACTAAGGTTGGGCATAAAAATAAAAATAAAATGACCTGAAATGTTCATATTGAAATATCAAATTATATTTCAAGAAAACATATAAAAAATAGGGCCCTTTTGGACTAATTATCCTTATTGGATTCAAAATGAAACCTCTTACTTATTTACTAACTAGTGATAATAGGTGATCGATGTTATGTAATACTAGAACTAAAGTAAATATAAACAGAAAAATATATTTTCGTATTTCTAATTAATAATATTACAATAAAGTGTCATAATTTTGCTCTATAAAATATAAAGAGCCTACTATTACTCTTATTACAATAACATTAGTCTCATACTCATAGAGCAAAATTATGACACATCTTTACTTGACATATTACTTGATAGTCTTTAAAAATAATCACAATCAGAATTTTAACTTCTTTATTTCTAATAATTAAAATTCATTCTCATGGTAGTTACTTTACATGGACTAATTCTAGTCTCGATAAGCCCGTCTAGATAAATCTTGATCGAGCATTTGCTTCAAATGATTGGATAGGTACCCAGGTGTTCAAGTAACAATCCCACCGGCAATTGGATCTGACCATTACCCTTTAATTCTTCATACTGATTGTTCATATTTCCAAGGGAAGAAGTGGTTTAAGTTTGAGACTATGTGGATTGAACATAAATAGTGTGAGGAGGTGATCAAGACGGCATGGGGTGACCCTGGTTATGCCCCCTCACTACCTGTGTTCGTGGATCAAAGAGATAACACAATCAATTCTTTGACGTCGTGGAGTAAACGTACGTATCGCAACAACGCTCTCACGATTAAGGGTTTGAAGGACAAATTGATTTTTCTGGAAGGACAACCAATTACACACCAAATTCTAGACGAACAAATGGCAATTAACCAAGAAATAAAAAAGACATACGAAGTTGAAGAAAAATATTGGTACGATAGAGCAAGGAAAGGATGGATCAAGTATGGGGATAAGAATACAAAATTCTTTTTCTTAGCAACAATCACTCGAAGAAACGTAATTCAGATACATCAGATAAAAAATACTCAAGGTATCTGGATAGAGGAGGCATCGGAGGTTCAAGATGTCTTTTAGAAGTATTATCATGACCTATTTTAAGAACACAACCACGAAGAAATGATTGCTGCTCTGGAGGGGATACCGCAGAGGCTAACACAAGCAATGAATGATAAACTATTTCGAGAACCAACTATGGAAGAAACAACGAAAGTGGCTTTCGACATGTCCCCAAGCAAAGCGCCAAGACCAG
The DNA here is from genome assembly GCA_029959085.1 of Nemophila menziesii. Taxonomy (NCBI): domain Eukaryota; kingdom Viridiplantae; phylum Streptophyta; class Magnoliopsida; order Boraginales; family Hydrophyllaceae; genus Nemophila; species Nemophila menziesii. Next base: position 139,032,525 of record JARWIR010000001.1, on the reverse strand, counting down.
ATGGTCTTAACGGTAAGTTCTATCAAGAATTCTGGCACATTATTCAGTATGACGTACTCTTTATGATACAAGATTTTTTCAACTACAATATTTCTCTCGACACGCTTAATGAGACACCGATTACCCTAATACCAAAAGGAAGCACTCAGGAAGGAATTGGGGATTATAGACCGATCTCGTGTGTCAATTTTGGCTATAAAATAATTGCGAAAATATTAGCGAACAGAATACAAGAATTCATGCCCGACATCGTCTCTCTGACCCAGACAACTTTCATCAAAAGTCGAGCTATTCAGGATAACATTCTCGTCGCCCAGGAAATCTTGTTTTACATGAAAAAGAAACGGAAAAATGCTAAGCCAATGGCGGCAATTAAGCTTGATATGGCCAAAGCCTATGACCAGGTACCTTGGGATTTCTTATTACTTGTTCTTCATAAATTATGTTTTAATAATCAATAAATTATGTGGGTCTTGAATTGTTTATCATCGGTTACGTTCTAATTAAACTTTAATGGGGAAAGACTACACAAATTCACACCACAAAGGGGATTAAGACAAGGAGATCCCCTTTCCCCTTTATTATTCTCCCTAATGACTGAATCTCTCATTAGTTTAATAGACACTAAGGCCAGACAAAATGCTCTGAAGGGTATACAGATTACTAGAAATTGTCTGGTTGTTTCTCACTTGTTATTTGCAGATGGTTCTCTATTTTTTCTCACTCTAGACGATAAAATAATAGACCATTCGAGGAATGCATGCTAACATATTGCAAAGGCTCAGGTCAACGTATAAACTATAAAAAATCATCAATTTATTTTAGTAAGGATACGCCAGCAACACAAAGACGACAAGTGACAACCCGGCTAGCGATTTAAGAAAAAGAAGATCTTGGGAAATACTTAAGAATCCCACTCTGCCACAAACAATCGAAGGTTGAGACGCTACAATGGATCGTAGAGAGACTTGGTTAAAAAATAATACGCAAGAGTAAAGGGAAGAAAGATAGATTTTTATTTGATTTTTTAAATAGAAAATTAAACTACTAAACTAAAGACAGAAAATTAAATAAGCAAAGAGCAGATAGTATGATAGTTTAGCTCGAGATATTAGCAAGTAATCCCCACTAGTTTTGGTTATTCTATTGTCTAAGGGTGAATCAAGTAATATGAAATAATCAAGGTTCTAAATTCCCATACCTTAGACCTTGAGAGCGACTAAGGGGGCTACGGACACACCATGAGGTAGCCTAAACTTAGGGTTATCAAACGCTACTAAGGTCCTAACCTATTCAATTCCAAACATGATGATAGTGGTGAAAACATACCCTAATGATTATCTAGTTAGGTTGATTTGTCAGGTCTAAACTTTATTCTAGATGTTATGTGGTGTTTCAATAATTAGACACCTAGCTAAGGTGATCATCTAACTACTATACAGGTAATCCTATACTCATGCATTAGCAAGGAAAATAGTCATTAAATCAAAACACATAAACAGAACATAAAACATGAATTCCAATTAAATACCGTAGTATCCCAAATCAAATAGAAAAACTAGGGTTCATACATATATGCTAAATCTCAAACTAAAAGTGAATTAGGTCATACTATAGAAAGAAAAGAAAAGAATTACAGATTTGAAGGTTGAAGAAGACATAATATGGTGTTCTACTCCTTCCAGACTTCTCCTCTTGTAGTAAGCTTCTTCCTGGCTTAAGGTTTAGCCAAGGATGATTTTCTAATGATAAGATGTTGTATTTATAGTGTATAGGAAGACCTAATTCGTTTTTTTGAAGGAGAAGGTAAGTATTGGACTCCTAGCCCAACTCAAATTCGTAGCCCAAAAATATGAAATCAGTCCCGTTTTGTTTTGGTCCTAACAGCTTCAATACTTATCTGTTTGACGCGTATGAGTAGTCGAAATTCATCGTCTCGGAAAGATATTTAACTTTGCTCTTGACTGTTTCTCCAAATTCCTTACCGATATTTAGATATAAGCTGATATATGGTCGTAGGTGCTGGAATTCGGATTTATGGCAGCTTTTCCTTTTCCATATTTTTAGGTTTTGTTTCTTTATCTTCAATTTCCATGTTTATCCTCTTTCCTTTAGCTCTTGGAACCAACTTGGACTCTAATTAATTACCATATATCTTTAAAGCTTCACACTAAATAATTAATTAAACCCAATATGCTCTAAAAATAATAAATAATTAATTCAAGACACAAAATAGGAAAGTGTACTAAATCATGATAAAATCGACCTATACACTAATAAATACAACTAAAATGATGGCTCCAAGTAGGATTAATTCATGACCAATAGGGAGACATCAGTTAGATTCTCAATGGAAGCTCGAACGACCAAACAGATGTACACTAGAAACTCTGAATGAACTATGGATCAAGGATTCTACAAACTGGTACACGGAATTTCTCAATGATCTGTTTCCTAGACCTATCATTTCTGTCATACTCAGGGAGTAAGTCTTTCCGACTGAATCCCCAAACAGATTAATTTGGCCACACGCAAAACACGACGATTACGTGACAAAAATAGGATACAAAGTTCTTACAGACCATGATGTTTATGAGGCACCACATCAATCAGCCAGCATCTCGACTGGGAATATACTCTGGAAGAAAATCTGGTGGCCAAATGTCGCGACAAAGGTTAGAATCTTTACTTGGAAAGCTTGCAATAATGCTATTCCGACAGGTACAAATCTTGAAAAAATGAAGTGTGAAGCACAAAGTAACTGGTTATGGTGTTGCGCGGAGCAGAAAACCGTGGAACACCTTATTCTTACCTGTGGTTTGACAAAACGCATATGGGCAGGTTCAGCATTACAAATACATATTGGACAAATAGAGACAGACATTGGTGACTGGATATTAAATATGGTCAACATCTATTTTGCGGGAGGATGGATGAAGGAAGTTGTCACCTCTTATCTGTTACTTATGATCTGGAACATCTGGAAAGCAAAAATGAAGAGCAAACATTCAAACTCTGAAGTTGACTCTACCGAGATTATTAGAATCATGGCACTTTGGGGGTGACTGGTTTGAAAACGGTTACACACATCCCGTGCACCTCAACACGTTGACAACCACGAATAGAGATTTCAAATTTAACACTGAAATCGCCTTCTCTTGTGACGCCTCCTTTATGCAAGCGCATTTCCCTACTGGAATTGGAGTTTTACAACACAATAAAGCCGATGGGTCGCGAATTAAACACAAAACAACGGCAGATTGTAATAACAGTCCCATTGGGGAGGCACAAGCAATTATCCCAGCTCTCGTTATTGGAAAAAGATGGCCGAATAAAGAGAAAACGATTTTCTCTGATAACCTTGTCCTTCTTCAAGGTATCCAGCAAGTGTCGGTGGCTAGATAGGAGCTCAGGCCGTGGATAAATCACATCCGGCAACTGGCCAGGGAGACAGGACCAATTTTCTTCAAGCACATTCCACGAAGGTTCAACACTAGAGCCAATCTTCTAGCAAAAGAAGTCAGACACAGGGCATCGCAAAACCACGTGAATACAGACACTTTTTTGAGCAACTTCTCGAAGTTAAGAATCGGTTAACTTCTTTTGGTTTTATTTTATTGTCCTTCTTACCCAAAAAAAAATAGGTGATAATGTAATTATTTTATTGGGTCAATGTGATAATATAATATAACGTCCAAATTTGCTATATTTGATTTAACTTTCTTTTTTTTCTTTTTTGTCGGAATTTCATTAAACTTTCTTACGGCCATTTCTTGTGCATTTTTATATATTTTACTTGTTAGGTGAGGAATCTACCACGTTGTCCATGGAGTTTTTCTGTAATTGAGATTAATTTAAGAAGACAACCATCGGATCATTCTCAGCCAGTCAGCCGATAATAGAAAAAATGATGACTGTCTTGCAATTAGATTATCATATATAGGATTCTTCAATTCCCAAGTACAGTGTAACTAGTTTTGTATACCCACGTTCTGATTGCTTATATTTGTTAAGATATTAGATTAATAATATTATATGTTATATCAGTCAATTCAGATATGAATAATTTTGATTAAAAAAAAAAGATATGAATAATTTTCAAGTGACAGTTTCATCTTATTAAAACACTATTTCTTAAAAGAAATTAATGTCTGTTTGAATATTTTTCTCAAAAACATTTACAGTTCTTTTAGATTTTAAATAAATTTTTCAAATATTCTAATTTTATTCTAAAAAAATTATATTCTAAAATAAACAGTTTCAGGTAGACTTTAAATATCATTCAACTGTTTAATCTGTTATCAACACTTATCACATAAAAATAAACAATCCAATTTTCTTATTGAAAATGTATTTATTAATGGAAAATAATGATAACAAGGTAATATTTATATACTATCAAATATTTATGTCACCAAACAACACTACTACATGCGAGCTTTCTCGCGAGGAAATCTTTTGCGAGGACATAAAAGTCCTCGCTAAAGACATGGTCTTTAACGAGGAACATCATTAGTGACGACTATGTCGTCGCAAATATCACGCGGTTTTTCTACGCTAACAAAAAAATCAAAAAATAAAATAGTCGTTGAAAGTCCTCGCAAAAGATATCGTCTTTAGCGAGGACCAAGATGTTCTCGCTAGAAAGTATTTATTGCGACGACTTTCAAGAGCTTTTGCGAGGAACGGTGTCTTCGTTAAAGCTCTTTGCGTATTAAAGACGGACAGATGGCCATTAATGCGAACCAAGAACCCAAAAAAAAAACCAAATCTTTTACAATTTTTTTCCTTAAACCACAAATTAATTTTGGACAATTAAATTACATAGCTTCACCAACACATATAGCTCCATTGGATCACATTTTCAAGCAATTTTTTCCAAAATTTTTAGGTAATTTCTTAATTTTTTTTCCTATTTTGTTTATTTTGTATTCAATTAATAGGGTTGAGTGTTTTGTATGGATATATTGTTAATTTTTTGTTATATAAATGCTTTTTTTGAATTTTTTGTTATTATTATAATTTGTTTTTTGAGTTATTATAATGTTAGGTGTTTTAATATTAATGGAAAATTAATGTAGAGAACTTTGTGAATTATTTGGAACTCTTAGTGGCATTTTTATAATTGATTATGATTTTGGGGACTATATTGTTATTTGAATAATTAATTAGGGGTCTTAGTGAAATATGTTGATAACTTAGGTGCATTTTAGTAATTTATTATATTCGTATTATTTGAAATAATAACTAGTGGTTTATTGTAATTTAGATAATGAACCCTCAAATAGACAAGAGTTGGATTGAATCAAACAATAAGGTTTCGATCGAATACATTAATGGTATATTAGGGTTTATTGGATTTGCGAGGAAAGTAGTGGATCGAGTCGGTAATATATTATGCCCATGTAAACATTGTTATAATAATAAAAAAAATCCAATCGACGAAGTTCGAGTTCATCTTTTCCAATGGGGTATGGATTCATCATATGATGTCTAGACAAAACTCGGTGAAGTAATTGTAATTCCAGAGGACAAACCAATCGAAGAGAATGTAATGGGTAATGTAATTCAAGATTAGGGCCCCATGTTTGAAACTGGCGGGTATTCTGGTGACACCGAGATACGTGACATGAATGTTAGTGGAAATGGTCGTGGGTCTTTCGACGCGTTGTTCAAGGAAATGGAGACAGATTTGTACCTTGGTTGTACTAAGATGAGTTCTTTGGATTTCATTGCAAAGCTAATGCATGTGAAAGTGAAGAACAAGTGGATGAACACCTTGTTTACCAAACTTCTTCAATTGTTGGGTCGTGTTTTGCCTGAACCTCATAACTTACCCCAGTCATATACGGATTTCAATAGGAAGTTGAAAAGTTTAGGCATGGGATACACCTCGATCGACGTGTGTTTGAATGATTGTATTTTATATTATAAAGAGTATGAGAATCTTGAGAAGTGTCTAGTTTGTGGAGAGTCAAGGTGGGACCCGAAGAAGGGGAAGAAAGTGTCGCATAAGAAGTTGTGTTATTTTTCGATTGCGCCTAGGTTACAGAGAATGTATGCTTCGAGGCACACCGCGAAAGATATGATTTGACACCATACCGGAAATATTACCAACGAAGATGTGTTGCGTCATCCAGTTGATGGTCTTAGCTGGAAAAAATTTGATGAGAGGAATACTGCGTTTGCAATCGAACCGCGTAATGTATGACTCGGTTTGGGGATCAATGGATTTTGTCCTTTTTCTATGCAAAACAACTCATATAGTATGTGGCCGGTTATATTGAAGATTTACAACTTGCCGCCTTGGTTATGCATGAAAGAATCTACGTTTATGCTCACTCTTTTGATACCTGGACCTCGTTCCCCTGGAAAGGATATGGATGTATTTCTCCATCCTGTTATAGATGAGTTGGAAACGTTGTGGGGTACGGGGATAGTTACATGGGATGCACATATGAAGGAGGAATTTGTCATGAAGGTGTGTTTGTTGTTCACAACGAATGATTACCCGGTTAGATCGTACACCTCAGGATGGTCGGGTCAAGGCTACCTAGCTTGTCCCGAATGCATGGTATATACTCCTTCTGTGCGGGTTAATAAAGGAGTTGTGTATTTTGATCACATGCGGTGGTTGCCTATGACCCATCATTTTCGGAAAGACGCGTCCTCGTATAGTGTAATCGATCATAGGCCCCCCTAGGAAACTTAGTCCCGCAGATATACAGACACAGTTAGATGGCTTGTCGATTGTCTTTCTCGTAAAACACAAGGATTTTGGAGGCAAGGTAGCTAAGAAAACAGGCCCTTGTGAGTCAAATTGGAAGAAAAAAAGTATATTATACCGTTTACCCTATTGGTCGAAAAACTTGTTGAAACATAACATATATGTGATGCATTGTGAGAAGATTGTGTGTGATGCTCTTCTCGGTACATTTGTTGGTTTGTATGAGAAAATTAACAAAGATAACGTGAAGTCGAGGAAAGATTTGCAAGCGATGAATATTAGGTCAGATTTGTGGTAATCAGTCGATTCACGTGATAAGACCATTCAACCCCGTGCAAAGTATGCGTTGACAACCGATAAGCGACGTGATTTTTTAGACTAGTTGAAGGGGCAAAAGTTTCCAGATGATTTCGCTTCTAGCTTGCGAAACAACGTTCAGAGTGACACAAGGAAGATTATCGGTATGAAAATCCATGACTGTCATGTTCTTATGTAGTATTTACTTGTGGCTAGTATTCCAGGCTTGATCAACAACAAATCCATTAGTGATATGATCATTGGGTTGTGTAACGTATTCAGAAATGTTTGTAAGAAGAACTTGAGTAAGAAAGAATTAGATTCGGGAAAATCTAAGGTAATTGAGCTTATGTGAAAGTTAGAGATAATCTTTCCTCCAGCTTTTTTTGACATTATGATACACCTGGTTGTGCTCTTGTATGAGGAAGCTCGTTTAGGAGGCCCGGTCCAGATACGTTGGATGTACCCGTTTGAGAGGTACTTGAAGAAGCTAAAAGAATATATTCGGAATCCAGCCAGACCAGAGGGTTCGATTGCAGAGCGATACGTTGCAGAGGAAACTTTGACTTTCATATCTCGTTACCTTTGGGAGGAAAGTACAAAGTTCAACAATCCGGGCAGATACGGTGATACGATTCCTAAAAGCAAGGAAATATCAGTGTTTAATAGTCAGTGCAAGCCGATTGAAAAAAAAGTTTAGTCGTTTAGACTTCAAAGTGAAGGAACACATCGATTGGTACATCCTTCATAACTGCGAGGAGATCCAGCACTACATGATGTTACCACCAAAAATCATACCACCCAATGACATAGCGTGAATTGGTTGGTAATAAATCGTTAATTAGATCAATAAAATAAATAGATTAACGATTTATAGCCAACCAATTCATGCCACGTCATTGTGTGGTATGATTTTGGGTGGTATATATCATTACTATTTTTTTAATTCTTCCAACTCACCATGACCACAACTACGCTCACGCCGTGCCAAGGTCGGAGCAAGAGTCTTGTCAGGCGACGGTGGTGACGTGCATGTGGGGATAAACCCCACCATTTTGCACTAGCATGGAGTGTCACTTTTGAAAGGTAAATGAAGTAATCGAGTAAATGAACTACTTTTCCTTTGGTGATATGACCGATGTGGGAGATTATCTTAATCAAATTTTTTGTTTTGGTAAAAAATTTGTTGTAGACAAAAACATTCTTTCTAATTTATTTAGTTTGAAAGTCCATGTATCAAAAAGGTATACATCAATACTCCTAATGGGTATGTTAAAAGAAAAAGAAAGAAGATAAAAGAGTGTTATGAGCGAGTGATTAGTTGAGTTATACTTAAGAATCGAATCTAAATATCTAAATATATGAATTGATTCGCAATGAAGTGAGACAACAACCGAATTCGGTTACCAAAGATTTCTTGAGACTCTCACAACACATACTGAACCTGGTTGTTTTAAGTAAACTTTGTGATACAGGCACGCGTGCTATAAGGGGCATGCACTTATCTTGGTTCTCATGAGGTTTTTTAGAAGACACCCCATCTCTCTATAGAATGCGTCTACCACATTCTCACTCATGTAGGTAATTTCAAGAATGTCTAACCATTGTTAAGATCTAAAGCTAAACCTCCTTACAAGTCGGCAAGTTCATCAATATCATCTCAATAGGACCGTCATACAGGGCTGTGAACTCATTAAGAGCAAGATTCAGCCTTATAATCAGTGAATTTAATCAAGTCCATATCAATAAAAAATTCATTAAGAGTTAACTCTCAACCTTACTCATCGGCATTTTTTTAAATTTTTTCTCAATATGAACACAACTAGGGGATCTGATTTCATAAAAAGTAAACACTCAACCTTGATTGCAATATAGTGTTCCATATAAGAACATATTGCATTGATGCATCTCTCTTCCTCAATCAATAGGCTTTCGCCCACTCCCCTGACGTCTTCAAGATTACTCACCTAGTTAAGCCTTTAGTAAAAAGACCAACTAATTTATTATTTTATTATATATATACTCTAAGGCTATCACACTAATCCATATTAACTTCTTTGTTGAACCACGTCTAATGTGAATATGCCATTGTCTGCCATTGTAGACGTTATTGTGAGCGGCAGTAATCGTAATGTGCGAATCACAATAAAGGGTAACCAGTGGGGTTTATCTTTTCATAATGGCATATCAACTAGGGGTCTTCTCAACCATTTGGCTCATTTCCCTAACAGTACTAGCGCTATTAACTCAGACTTCATGGTGGAATATCTCGAGAATATGACACCTCCGCCTAAGAAAAATACATACCCAGTCTATGCTGTAGATCTCGGTTCCGCGGCCTAGGCGGTCGACTGGGGCCTAGGGCCTAGGAGGGACTACGCGGGGCCTACGCGGGATTACGCGGTTTTGAATCCTGCTATTTAATTTTATATATTTAGTAATACGCGTGTATAATTATGATAATTTTATCTATTTAAGTCATAAAATTCATCTAACACCACTATATTAAATATTAAAAATACTAAAATTAGAGTTATAATATCAATTCAAGAATTTCCGAGAGTAAAATAAATTTAATGGAGGGACTAGGCGGCAAGTTTTTACCATTAATCGGTGCCTAGGAGGGCTAGACGTCTCTTCCACGGTGACTAAGGCGTTGGGTAAAAATGCCTAGCATTTTTACTAGGCGTAAGCGGTTAAGGGGGGAGTTGACGCCTAGACGGCGCCTAGGCGCGCCTAGGCGGCGATATCTACAGCATAGTACCCAGTAGTGAATCTCACTTCATCCTTATATGTTACCCAGTTTGCATCATAAAATCCCTCTAAGACAACATGGAACTTACTAGAATACAAACCTAAGTACATAGTACCTCTTAGGTACTTCAACAATCGATTAGGTGCAGTCCAGTGATCAATAATTAGGTTGTGTGTATAGCGACGATGTCTACTTACATCATAGGCAATATCGGGCTAAGTGTAGTTCATCAAGAACATCAAACTTTCTATGATTTTATCATATTAATTTTGGGATACAACATCCCCATTATTCTTACTCATGTGAATACTAGAGTCATGGGGAGTTCTTACTGGTACTACATTGAAAGAATTGAATTTCTTCAACATCTTTTCTATGTAATGAGACTGTCCAATGGGATATACCTTTTCACTTCTTATGACTTAACTCCTAAAAACACACCAGCTCCCCCATATCTTTCATTTCAAAATTGGAAGATAAGAAACTTTTAGTCTCATTACTAACAAGGAAACTTATAAATAAATATTAACATGTTATCTACATATAAACAGATTATTACACAATCTGATCTTATCAAAGACACAAATTGAAGTATTATCCATTAATCAATCTCTAATCAAGGTACTAGCAATTTATCATACCATTGTTTGGTTGCCTATTTTGAGCCATACAAATGCTTCCTAAACTTACATACTTTGTCCTATTAAGTCGATAATAGAAACCTCCCAGGTCGTACCATATAGAACTCTTCTTCTACATATCCATTCAAAATTATGATCAAAACATCCATTTGATGTATAACTAGTTTATGAATGACAACTAATGCAATTAGGGCTCTTATGTTGTCTATCTTAGTTACTGAGAATAAACTTAGAGTAATGTACGACTTTCTTTTGGGTAAAACCTTTAATATCAATCGTACAATGATATTTAAATATTTGACAAAACCTCATTTACTATCAAACTTTATTATCTCAGAAATGGTTAAGTGCTTTCGTCTTAATTAGCTTGGCTACTTGGGTTATTTGAGTTAATATGTTCCTATCTTATTAATCATCCCTTTGCCAAAAGATTACTAATTTTATCTTACAAAGCATTCTTTAGATCAAACTAGACCGGGGCACGATATATTGCAGGTTAAGCACGGTATACCTCAAGGTAGCTGTTGGGGGCAACAGAAAAATGACAAGTAGGATTTTGTCTGTTGAACAATAAGACAAGAGGCACGATACACCGCACCATAAGAAAAATACATCGCATCATAAGCAAATTATAACACATAGCACACGAAATAATCATAAAATTTTTAGCGGAACACCGCAGTGAGGCACGGTATACCGCAAGAAGCATTTTCAACATCAAAATTCGATTGTATTGTAACGATTGGGGACTTTATCCCACTATAAATATGATTTTATACAAAGTATTTATCACCTCGTCCACACCAATATCTATTGTAATTACTAAATTAAAGATGATTTATTTATTAATTCTTTCATGCTCTTAGGATAAGTGAAATAGACTATTCGTGTATTAGTAGTCCATTACTAAAATTTGAGAATGAAATAGTTGGAATTACTAAAATTAAAGAGTTTTATTTTATTAATTCTTTCTTTCTCTTGGGAGAAATAGGAAAACTTTTTATGTGTTAAAAAGTCCCACCTAGAAAATAAAGAAGAAAGTAAAAGACAAACCGACCAAGAATTGATGGATCATTGACTCGAAATTAATTCATATATTCCATCATCAAGATCTCTTTAATTCGACTGTTATGTAGGTTACAAGAGCTTGGTCAAGAAAAACTTTTGCATTAATGAGCTTTAATCACCGGTCATTTAATGAGCATTAGTAAGCATTTAATGTAACTCTTTAATTTGGCTGTTACAGGAGTTATAAGAGCTTGGTCGAGAAAAACTTCTGTATTAATGAGCCTTTATTACCGACCATTAATGTGCATTATTGAGCATTTATGTGACGGTTTTTTGGTTTGTTCCTTCTCCTATAAATAGTGACTTTGTCACTTTTATTTTTTAGAGAGGATAGAAAACTATTCTAGAGAGAATAGAGAACTAAGAAATTCATAAGAATAAAATACTCTCTTCTCATTGATTAGTCAAATCATTTTTGACATAGAGATTAGAGTAATAAAGAGAAACGATTGTCAAAGATACCGGTACTCCTGGAATATCTTTTTTAGCGTTGAAAGTTTTTGTGTATTTGTATCCAGATTATTTCTGAATATTTTCGTGTAAGTTCTTTTCCCATTTCTTGTAATAGTTGTAGTATTACGGTTTTCGAGATACCTTTATATTCTGATTTCCCATTTTATTGTAATAGTTGTAGTATTACATTTCTCGGAATATCCAGATTACAACCTTGGCTAAGTAACAGTATCTCAGAAACTCACTCAGCTTTCATACCTGGAAGGTCAAAATTTAAGAATATACTTATAGCTCAAGAAGCTAGTCACTATTTAAAAAACAAAAGAACAACAAAGAAATATAATATAGCTATTAAAGTTGATATTGGCAAGGCATCTGAAAATATAGAATGGGATTTTCTCCTTGATCTTCTGAAAAAAGGATTCCATCCAAGATGGGTGAAATGGTTTGAAAATTGTATTACAACTGTTACTTATAAAGTACAAATTAATGTGGTGCATTATGATATTGATACCCCAAAGAAAGGTTTGAGACAAGGAGACCCCTTGTCACCCTATCTTTTTAGTCTTGTTACTCAAGCACTCAGTGCTTTGATTGATCATTATGTTCATACAGGTTTGTCGAAAGGCATGAAAATTGCGAGAGCAACCCCTATGATCACACATATCTTATTCACAAACGACAACCCTTTTTTCTTGAAGCTGATGAATATAATGTTGATACTTTACTTACTATAAAGATCTGGTATGGTATGGCTACAGGGAAAAAAATTAATTTAAACAAAAGTGGTGTTTTATTAAGTAAAAATAATCAAACGGATGTGAAAAACAAAATCTCAACTCAACTCAGAATGAGGAGGTTAGAATATCTTGGTTAGTATCTAGGCATAACTTCTGGTTGACGTAAGTCAAAGGTGAAATCATTGGAAAGGTTAATTGAAATGATTTTGAAAATAATGGAAAGTTGGGATACTAAAATGTTATCAAAAAGTGGGAAGGAAATCTTTTTCAAAGCTATTATAGGTACAATACCTAATTTTATCATGTCAGTGTTTTTAATACCTAAAAAACTTACAAGTCACTTGACTTCTTTAGTTTCAAATTCTTACTGGAACAATCAAGGTGAGAATAGATGTCATTGGGTCAAATGGAAAACACTAATGAATTCAAAAGAGGAAGGTGGTCTTGGTTTTAAATCATACACAAAAATTGGATCTTTTGGCATCAAATGCTTGGAAATTATTTAACAATCAAAATTCTCTTCTTCTTAAATTGATCAAAGGGAAATATTGTCCCAACTCTTTTTTTTTGAAAGAATCTTTAATTAACAATTGTTCTTGGGGTTGGAAGAGTTTAATTACAGGTAGGGATTGCTTTAAAGATGAACTGAAATGGACAATTGGTGATGGAAAATTTATCAAGATTTGGGAGGACTCATGGATTCCAAATCAAGTTAGCTTTGTAAAGCCTCAAGGGTGTACCTTACCGTTTGTTTTAAAACTCATACATACAGATAAAAATCAATGGAATTTGGATATGATTAACCATGTATTCTTACCTAAAGTTGCAGCAACCATAAGCCAGTTATACATTCCATTGTATTACTGTTTAGACACCCCACTAGACTGATTCTAAGACAGGGGAAGTCACAGTCAAGGAATGCTATAACAAGCTTTGGATGGCTCAACAAAGGCAAGATATATTAAAAAATAATAAAATAGGTGATTTTTCTGTTCAGTTAGATGATCTTGATTAGAATATTATTTGGAAAATTAAAGATATGCTAAAGATTAAAAATTTCATATGGAAATGTTGTAATAATGGCCTGGCTACCAATGAAAATAGGTGTAAAGGGAAGTCAATTGATTCTCCTTGTTGTAACTTTTGTGTTGAACAAAATGAATCAATATAACACCTTTTATTCCATTTCTCATGGGCTAGAGTTGTTTGACTGGCTAGTCCACTTTGCTTTAACTCCTTAAATGAACCATCATGTAATGTGAGAAAATGGATCAGAATGAGCATTAAAGAGAAGGTTGATCACTCATTTTTATGGGTGAACTTGCTTTTTTTGTGGCGTGTCACATTTGGAAAGGAAGGAATGATTTCATATTCAAAGGTGTTGCTCCTGACCCTTTAAGTATAATCCAAAAATCTATACTAGCCTATGATGAGTATTGCTTAGCTAATGAGTATACTACTGAGGCTAAAAGTGTCAACTCAAATGCAAGTTTGAACACTCTAGTAAAAGCTAATAATTATGAATAGGAAGTTAAATTGTAACTCCCAATTCAAGAACCTAATGTGGGAAGGGGAAGGGGATCAAACTGGAAACCACTTACTCATGGAAAATTTAAAATTAACTGTGATACCTCAGTTAAATTAGGAACTAACTTAGCTGCTTTTGCTTGTATTATTAGGGACTCAACAGGTAAAATGCTTGAAGGCTTTGCTAAGAAGATTCAGGTTAACTAAGTAGCTGAAGCAAAGACTAGGGGAATATTGGCAGCTTGTGAAATGGCTTCTAGAATGACTCCTCGACTTGTTGAAGTGGAAAATGTTAACATGTGTATCATTAATCAAATCAATTTTAGTAGTAGCAAACTTTCTTGTAGTACTAGAATTTTGGTTAAGATATTTAGTTTTTGTAAACTAAGTGTAAGCTTAAGATCTCATACACTAGGAGATCAAACAATAGAATAGCGGATCGGGTGGCTAAACAAAAGCTAAGTGGACATTTTTTTGACATTTGGAATGTTAATCCACCTCCCCAATAGCTAACTTAATTAAGGGCGACTTTAAAACGCTTGCAATAGGCTAATTTGTAATGACTTCTTCTTTATTAATGTATTTGCATTTAGCTTAAAAAAAAGAATTTTAGGCATAGTTATAGAGAGAAATAAAATTGCATGAATATAAAAGTCACAGTCCATAATTTTCCAACATTGTTTCAAAATGTGGGAGTTTGATTGCAAAGAGGTATTCCCTTGAATAGTCATTTTGTGTTGAGTAAACAACAATGCCCCAAGTCAAAATTTGACATTCTGAGAATGAAAACTGAATATTACTCAAATATGATTGATTGTTTGATATATGAGATGATCAGTACTACACTCGATTTATATTTTTCTATATCATACTTACTAAATACATGTCAAATCTAGGTTATGATGATTGGATTGCTTTGAAATGTGTTTTTACATATATAAGTAGTAGACTTAATGCTGGATTGTGTTATGCTAATCATAATGTATCACTTGAGTTGGGTGAATATGTTGACATAGATATAGCAGGTGTCTGAGACTCCATAAAATTCTACATCTTGCTATTGTTACACTTTGGGAAATAATTGTACTTCCTGAAACTCAAACTTGCAACCACTAGTTGCTATATCAACAAAAAAATTGAGTATGTAGCCATATCATACCTTTTGAAGAGGCAATTTGGTTGCAAATATTATGTTTTGAGTTAAATTTTTAAGGGTAAGGTTGTGTTTTATTTAGATAACCAGAGTGCAATTCATTTGAACAAGAATATTTTATTTCATGAGAGAAAAAATTCGTTGATGTAAAAGTTCATTTTATAAGTAATATATGCTTTTGATAAGGTTAAGATATTGAGGAAAATCCTACCGATATTGAAAGTAAAACTGTTACGTATACCAATCTTAAGTGTTATTTGAACTTGTTGTTTGTTGGTTGAGTTTTGCAGGTACAATTGACGTGAGAAGGAAATTGAGTGGACCTCCTTGAATACACTTCAAAGAGAGATTGTTGGATAAAATGTGAGTGATTGTATATTGTGTACTCTGTTCTAGAGACGATTATTTGACACATTAAATTAGTCTCGAACAAACCAAAACGGTGGTGTTTTATTGAGACGGCGGAAACACATGGAAACTTATATTATTTGATCTTAAGTTAAGATGAACAACTTAGATCAGAACCCTACGCATGTCATTATTATAATCTTCTTTCACAGTTTGACTTTGAATATCATTCATTTTTCTCTCATTAGCAACTTCTTTCTCCACTCTCTCGTTAGAGTAGAAAATATGAGTTCTCATTAACTCTTTTAATCTAATAGAAATTATTATGTATATGTTTTAATCTTATTGTAAGTTGTTAGTATAACCATCTAGATTGTATATACTTTAGGTTAAAAATCTCTTCCATTTGTGTAGTAATTAAGTTAGAAGAAGTTCTCTAAAAATATTTTTGTGTTATGTCATTGTGGTTGGTTTGAGAAGAGGTAACTTTGTAATTCTTGTAATATGAAGCACAGTTTGCTATTGTTATAGTTCAACGAGAATTAACCCTTTACGGTGAATATCGATAAATTCTTTGTGTTCATTATTTTCTAGCAATTTATCTAGTTTATATTTTATTTAAATATATTATAAAAGTTTAAATCTTTTATTAAAAGTTTTCTGAAATGGTAATTTCACTATCCAATTTCATTTGTCCATCTCAGAGAGTTGTCAAATATTATTGGTTTGCTTATAATATTGAAATATTTTTTTTAACTTTTATTAACTTTTGTGTTGACCATATAAACAAATAAAATAAGACTGAACAAAGTAAAATTTACAACAATATTAGGGTTATAAACGAATCGAGTCGAGTCAAGAACTAGGTTGCAAGCTTGTGGGCAAGACTTCCGAGTCGAGGCGAACCGATCTCAAAGTTTCACGAGTCGACCCATACTTTTTAAAACTTGTTTGTTAATTTATCGAACGAGCTTTTTTCGAGTCGAGCTTGAGTTACTAACGGACCATTTTTTTTATGGTGAATTGGAACTTTCATGAACAACTGGTATTAGATAAAATATATGGTAAGAAGTATGACGTGTGATATTAATGAAAAAATTTAGTCTAAAGAAATTAAAAAATTCAAGTCAATATATTAAGTTTTTTTAGTCGAAATAAGAAACCTTCATTAAGACCCAAAATATTACAAATTAGCCGATTCCCGTAGGTTCAACGTCAAGCCTAATTAAAGTAGCTAATTGGGAAGGAGGATAGCTACTCCAAAGGACAAAAAAATCTCCTTTGAGTTTATGTTTGGCCACCAAATCCACTATCCTATTTTTTTCTCTCCTAACAAAGGATTATAGAGTTCCTTACAAAATATAATATTTTTAACCCAAACCTTAGTCAAGCTAGATATATTACATTTAGCATTAATTTGATTAGCTAATCTAGCATTATCACACTCAATTTGGACACTTCCAATAGGGTTCTCGAGGCCATGTCACAAGCTACCAAAACCCCTCTACCTTTAGCATCCTCAATTGAATATGTATGAGAATTTCTAGCAAAACCTTCAAGCATTTGTCATTTGGAATCCCTTAGCACACAAGCAAAAGAAGATTTATTAGCACTTAACATAACAGAAGCATCACAATTAATTTTGTACTTCCCAATAGGAGGGGGGGCCATTTGAGATTTGTAGAGTTAGCTACTTCTGTGGAATCATTGAGATAAAGGCTATCTGAATTGTCACCTCTCAAGTTCATAACTCCAAAAACAGTCCTGAGGTATTGTTTTGAGTAGCCTCAGAGATATTAAGATTTGCACTTTTATACTCATCATAGGCCATGATACATTTCTGCAAAGTAAGTAAAGGGTCAGGACATACTCCTCTAAACAAAAATGCATTCCTTCCTTTCCAAATAAACCAGCAAATGTACATAGTTACTTCACTAAGATCAGGAAGTATATTTGTTCTTTCAATGGAGCAAATTCTTAAAAAAGAAATCTATTTAATAAAGTTATGCGAGGGTTCAGCTGTTGAAATAAAAGATAATGGACTAGCAAGCCAAACGGCTCTTGCCCAAGAGCAATGAAAGAGCAAGTGCTCCACAGTTTCATCACAAGAGCCACAAAGTTCACAAATTGGGGAAGGAGAGGATCTCCTTTATATCTATTCACATTTGTAACAAGACCATCACCACAACACTTCCACACAAATTTTTTAATTTTTGGCATAACATTCAAATTCCAAATGAAGTTCCAATCAATTGTTTCCAACCTAAAAGAAGTTGATCCTTTTTTACTATTCTTTATCATTTCAAGGATTTGTTGAGCCTTCCAAATCTGATTATAGCATTCCTTTACTCTAACATCTCCACTCAAGGAACCAGTCCAAAAGGGAGTGTCAATACAGTAGAATAAAGGAATGGCTAATGAGTAGATAGTTGCTACAACTGAATCCTTAAATAATGTTTGTAACAGAGGAACATTCCAATACTTAGAGGGTAGAATTAAATCTGACACAAATTCCATTTCACACCCTAAAGGTTAATAATATAAGGGTCAGAATGGATCCATTTATCCCTCCAAATAGAAATTTTCTTACCATCACCTATAGACTAGTGTAGTTTATCTATAAAGCAGTTTCTCCCCTCTATCAGGCTCTTCCAACCCCAAGAGCAATTTCATTTCAAAGAGGCCTCAATAAAGTCAGTTTCAGGAAAGTATTTGCCTTTAAAGACCTTATGAATTAGAAAATCTTCATTTTTGAGAAATTTCCAAGCATTTGAAGATAGTAGAGCTAGGTTTTGAGTATGGAAGTCTTTATAACCTAATCCACTATCTTCTTTAGCTGTCATCAAAGTTTTCCATTTTATCCAATGGCTCCTAGATTCACCTTCCAGTAGAAGTTAGAGACCAGAGATGTTAAATGAGATGTAAGCTTTTTTGGAATAAAAAAAAACCGACATAATATAATTTGGTATAGAGCCTATAATAGCTTTAATAAGAATTTATTTCCCACTTTTAGAAAGTAGTTTAGTTTCCCAGTTATCCATCCTTTTCATTATCATTTCAATGAGCCGTTCCAATGATTTAACTTAAGAAATTCACCAAGAGGAGGGAATCCCAAGATACTTACCAAGGTCTTGAAGTTTATTCATTCTAAGCAACGAGCTTAGTTTATTCTTGACCTCGGGTGGAGTATTTTTACTAAAGAGCACACCACTTTTATTAAGGTTCACCTTTTGACCAGAAGCAAAGCAATACCAGTTAAAAGCTATAACAAAAATTTCAATATTATATTCATCAGCTTCAAGAAAGAAGATGCTATCATTTGCAAAGAGAAGATGTGTTAACACGGGAGCTTTATTTGCCACTTTAATCCCTTTAAGAAGATCAATTTGAACATAGTATTCAATAATTGAGGATAAAGCTTGTGTAACTAGACAGAATAAATATGGAGAAATAGGATCTCCTTGTCTAATACCTTTGTGAGGTTCATCAATAGCATGTAACTCCCCATTGATTTTCACCATATATGTAACTGAGGAAATGCAATTCTCAATCCATTGAATCCAACTAGAATGAAACCCCATATATCTCATTAAATCAATAAGAAAGTCCCACTCTATATTCTCATATGCCTTGGACATATCAGCCTTAATAGCCAAAAAATGTTTCTTTGAGGTTCTTTTATTTTTGAGAAAATGGCTAACCTCTTGAGCAACCAAGATATTCTCAAAAATTGATCTCCCAGGGATAAAAGTTGTTTGTGTTTCAAAGACAACTTTTTCCATCCAAGGCTGTAATCTTGTAGCTAAAATTTTTGAAATAACTTATTAAATGAAATTTACGCAGCTAATAGGTCTAAAAGAGGCAACCAATCTGGATTTTTAATTTAAGAAATCAGCGCAATAATAGTACTATTTATATCTTTCAGTGATGTATTATTAATCATGAAATCATCCACCAGAGCAAGAATGTCATATTTAATCTCATCCCAAAATTTCCTAAAAAAGAAGCCTCCAAAACCATTAACGCCAGATTTATCACTCCCCATAGCCCAAACAGCATTTTTAACTTCCTCCAAAGTAACCTTACTAATTAAACTTTCATTCATCTCATCTGTTACACTTTTTTTATCCTATGGAGAATAGGCTCATAAAATCTGTTCCCATTTGAATTATAGACTTTATTGTAATAAGTCTTAATCTCAGTAATAATTTCTTCTTTTTCATATAACCAATCACCATTCTCATTTTTAATTTGAGAAATACGATTTAAATTTCGTTTTGCTTTAGTAACAGCATGATAATATTTTGTGTTTTTCTCTCCCAATTTAAGCCACACATTTCTAGATCTCAATTGCCAGTACAATTCCTCTTTTTCCCATTGAGTTTCTAGATCAAGATTAAGCTTTTCCAGCTTAATTTTATTACTTTCCGAGAAGGGACAATTGTTTAGCTTCTCAATCTGAGCTAGAGAAGTTTTTATGAGTAATCTATTATTTAGAACTCTCTTCCTAGCCCAGAGAGAAACATATTTATTAATATGTTTAAGTTTCAGACCAAATTTGAGAACACCTGAGAAAGAATCAAAAAGTTTAGTCTTCCATTTATCCAATATAAGATTAAAAAAAGATTCTTCAAATAACCAACTCTTATCAATCAGGTATCTATTTTTAGAAGATTTGGAAATACCATGATTTAGTAATATAGAAGAATGATCTGAGCCCACAGGAGGTAACACAGAGCACCAAGAATTAGGGAATTTAGAACTCTATTCCTCATTCACAAGAATCCTTTCAAGCTTTTGCTTAATGAGCTGGTTGCCACTTCTCTTATTTGACCAAGAGAAGTTACATCCCTTATCTGATAACTCAATAAGATTATTAGAACAAATAGTAGAATTAAATAAATCCATTAAATTCTTATGAGAATTGCATAAATCACCTCCCAATTTTTCAGATGGGAATCTTATAATATTCAAATCACCCATAAGGCATCTACAAAAGGATGTTTGAGGTAAAGAATTAATTTTATCCATGAATGGGGGTTTATCTGCATCCACTGGAGGGCCATACACAAAAACCATTTCACACTTTCCCATCATGTTAAAATCATATAGGCAGTGAATTAAGTTCTTATCAAACTTATAATATTGAATTTATCTGGGATTTTAGCAAAAACTGCCAAACCACCTGATAAACCTATTGGGTCAACAAATTCAACAAAACTTAAACCAAGTTTTAAGCTTATTTTAGAAAAAAAAAAAAGATTTATTTTTAGTCTTTGAAAGAAAAAGTACCTCAATTTGGTAAGCCTTAACCATGTCAACTAGGCTCAGTTCTGTCAAGGCTGTTGCAACACCTTGACAGTTCCATGCTAGAATCATCTTGGGTTTTGGGGTTGATTTGGGTCAACCCCGCAAACCACTTCAGAGTTAAGAGCTTCCAAATTACCATCTTCTTCCCACTTAACCTCACCATCTTCTGTATCATCATTAACAAAGTCTAAGGCATCTGCCATCTCATCATCTTCTCCCTTGAAGGGAGAAGAGAGAGTTGCAGGAACCTGAGACACATCTTCATCATCAATAGGGAGACCAAGATCAGATCTAACTTGAAGAGTGCGGTTTTTATTTCTTTCCAGTGAACCAAAGCAAATACTCTTATCTGAGATAAGGGTTATTGATGGATCAATAAGGACTTTTGGGCTAATATACAAAGCTTTATTGGACTGAGGCCCACAAAGAGAATGAAATTCTCTTGGGCTAAGAGGCCTAATATCAGATTTGAAAGCCACCCCACCAGATACATTCAGGCCCAAGTCAGGTTTTGGTCATTAATATAATAGATTGTACCAAGTTCCCTAGCTCTTTTTTAATAATACAATTCTCCTCAACCAGATCACCTCTACTATTTTGAACCTTATTTTTATTCTTCAAAGGCCTTTTAGCCCTATTCTTACCAGGTTGGCCCTTATTTTCAGCTTTGAAGACAAAGTCATTGGTTCTATTCTCATTATCTGTAAACCTTATCCAATTACCCAGTTTATTAATAAGCTTTGTAGGGTTGTCACAATTCTTTTCTTCATGAGATAAGATACCACAAACATGACAGAAATCAAAGAGTTTTTCAAATTTAAAAGAAATCCAAACAGACTGTCCACTAGAGATTTTAAACATAAACTCAGAAGAGAGTGGGTTTTTAATAGCAATGTTAACTCGAGCTCTAACAGTTTTATCATCTTTGGATTTATCAGGGTCAGGCAACTCAACTGAAATGACTTTTCCCAATCTAGAAGCAATCTTAGCAACATTTGCTTCTTTAAGAAACAGTGGTGGAATACAAAAAATCCTAATCCAGAAAGTGGTCTCATCAAGTAATAAGGGGTTTTGAATACACTCGTCAAACTTTTGAACCAGAACATGAAAGACAAAAACATGAAAGGGTTTATTAAGCCAAACTATATCCAAATCCTCTTGTTTCTCAAAGCTTACCACACAAAGATTTATCCCTCGTTTATCCAAAGAAATCTTACCATAAATTCCCCAATATTGGATGATAACGTTTTTTAGATAGTTGAGGTTGATGTTACCTGTCGCAATAACTCTCACAAACAGTTTAGGTTCCTCAAAAGCTGCATAAATAGCTTCTCGATCTGGCGAGAGAGTAAAGTCTTTCTCTGACCCGTTCATCCCATCATCTTTAATGAGCGACATTAAGACGGAGAGGGAGATCCAAGTTCAGAAGATAAAAGTAAATGTTAAGTCGAAAATGAAAGAGATAGAAACTCGAATGAATCTGATATTAGCAAAAGTAATATAAATCAGATCAAACTTCATAGATCAGTGAAGAAAAAGGGTAGAAAACAGAGATGGAGAGAGAGCGGGTAGGGATTAAGGTTTATTGGTGGTCGATTTGATGGTGGCTAGGGGTTTTTCGGTGGTGGATTTGGTGGTGGTAAGGGATCGGGAAAGGCATCTCAGGATGCGTGTCAGAGAGAGAATTTTTTTTTTTAATTTAATTAACTTAATATTATGCCAGATTGCCATCAAGCATTTTTGTTTTTCAATATATTAAATTTAATAATATATTACTGATAACTAAAATATTAATTCAAAAAGATCATGAATATAAATGGACAGTTAACGAACAAAGTCAAACGAACTCGTTTTTTTTTTTTAACGAACGAGTTTTAAACAAATATTTTTGTTCTTTTGTATAAACAAATGAGTTCAAATAGATTTTTCTCGAAGTGAGATAGAGCTGTTTTTTTTTTTTTTTCCAAAGATCAAGCGGCTAGCTAGGTAGGTAATTTTTCCCAGAAAGAAAAGGAAAAAGGTTAGTTAGAAAATAAAAATAACAATGAAGGAATCATTTATCTCTCATAATAGGTTTCGTATAGCTAAAAGATTAACGTAACTAAACAAGTTATATTTGTGGTCAGTATAACAGCTCAGGAGTTAGGATTAACATTTCCAATATCTCGAGTGTTATAAAATATGATTACACTTGTGGATAGTATTAATGCAGTGTAGCAACATGACATTGGACCAGAGACACTGAACTCAATCCAGAGATTGATACGCTAGCTAATCAAGAAATTGATTAACGAGTGATTTTATTCAGTGGAAAATTGTAACGATTAACTTATTATATATCAACTGACATTTCATTCAGAGAATATGTATAACATCTCAGATATATATATAAATTCTTTACTGTGTCTGTTGATATGTTAACAAAGCCAGGTCGATGATATAATTATTTATATCGATCATAATTTATTAGGTGACAATAAAACAAATGTAGCACTAAAATAAATTTTTAATATGTATGAAAATTGTCGACAGATACTTGCGTGTCCAAGATTACCCAACTTTACTTTTTTTTGTTCTCACTCTTCTCTAGGTGATATATACGAACTAAATTTAGTATATCATATAATTAAGGACCACCCAATACTCTAAAGTAGACACGCAAATATGTCCATAGCTGAAAATAACTTAATTTTGGTCCAAAATGATCAAAGACATCAATTTCCCCAAGGCATGCTTGTGTATAAGACAAAAAACTACTTGCCAAGAGTAAAAGGGGCGATTCTGCAACTTTCGTGTACCATCCCTTGTTTGTCTCTCATACCGTATTAATGGTCCTTTACCCTTTTCTTTGTCTCAATGTATTGGATCCCGCCTTAATTAGTGTGGTTATTTCATCTGATGTTGTGTGTTGTACGTTAGTTTTGAGGAAACCGTTCACTTGGGTATTATGGGTGTGATCGGATTATGAAAGATTAGGTGCATGTTTGTTGTTTGGTGATAGTTGACGAGTTTGTTCTTGGGTTTATGTCATCTTTGACATATTAATATATCCCTAATTGACTATCTGATGTGAATAGACATAATCTATTTTAATAACATTCGTTTTTTTCGGAGATCATTTTATATTATTTGTTTATGTAATTTCTTTGACCAACTTGATATCGTAACTCCTCTTTGACCAATTGATGTGAATAGATAAGATCCATTTAAATCACATTTGTTCTTTGAGAAGATCATGTCTATTGTAAAGTTTAGAAATAACAAAAACATAATACTAAATTTAAAGGATTCGAAAGTGTTAAGAGGCTAACTTGGAATGTTATGTTCACCAAATCAACACACGTTATAATTACTCAATTAAAAGGAAAATTAAAAAATATTACATTAATCGAATTTTAAATTACACATAAATCTCTCCTGAGTAATTAGGGGATACTTTCTAAATTTAGAAACCTTTCCCGAGTAACTCTACAATCTATGGAGTGATTTGGACTAAAACATTAGGATCGATTCTATGAATTGTCTTGATGTCCCGATCTAGAACAATTTAAACGAGTATTATCTAGCTAGATTCACCTATCAATCCCCTCTAGGGTGTAGTTCATAAGCTAAGAAAATTCAGTTATGTTTCCATCATAAAGAAAATCAGGGCTAGGAAAACTTTCATTTCAATGAAATCTAGAAATCTCAATAATCTTAAAGTAAACATTAAAATAGTTAATAAGGTTCTAAAAAGACATACCAAACTAAAGAAGAGTTTATGTCATATCTAAATTAATTTTAATCATGTTCATAACAAAAAACAGATTCGAGTAAAAATATTGTAACCTATCCCTTATCAAAGTGTTTTGCTCCGTGCCAAAAAACTTCAAAAGTAAATGAATTTTTTTTAATAACCCTTTGCACCTCCAAAATATTTTGAAAACGCGTTAAGTAAAACTATATAACTATATGAAATTACACCAAATTAAGAGATAAATTTTAAATGTATGCTCTCTAGGGATTATGTGATTGAATGAGTAGAATGCAATGTTGACATAATAAAAACAAAAAAAATTGGCTCATTAAACTTGTTCTCGTGATAACTGATATTTTGCAGTTCGTTACTTCCATTTCAACCTGACTAACGGTCCGTTCCAGACCAGTTCTTACCGTACCTGGGCCTTATCGGTCCGGTCCGGTCTACAGGTCCTTCCTTACTGGTTCCGGTTTGGACCGGTTCTTATTTGCTTGAAGGAGAGAACCGAACCATTAATGGAACCTACACTACCAGGTCCGGTTCGTAACGGTTCCCAACCCTTTTTTTTTCTTTTTTTTTTCTGGCAATGACACTGAGTGGTTCTTCCAACCATGTCGTCTCAATCCCAAAGGTTTAAAGCTCGATAAAATTCTTTGTGGTTGCTTGTAGAGTCAATTTGCGAAGGGGTTCTGTGAATCTGTTTGTTGTATACTAGCCACCTTTTCACGCATTTCCTCTGTATTCTGAATTTACTCCTATTGAGAAAATGACTTTGTGTAACAAATTCACGAATGCTAATATAATTGTCCCGCCAGCTGTCGGATCCGATCATTCACCATTAATCCTTCAACGAGTCAAGTTAAAGAGAACAATGACAAATACTTTATCTTTGAGACTAGATGTTTGGAACACATACAATGTAAGGAGGTTGTAGAAAGTGAGTGGAGTAGGAGAGGTCTTGTAGAAAACATTCAAGATTTATGTAACAAAAGAGACGCTACGTGCCTAGCATTAAAAGGATGGAGTAAGATTACCTTTTTCAATAATAGGAAAAGAATTAATAATCTCTACAAGGAACTTGAAAGACTTCAAGATGAGGAGTTGACAGAGGATAATAAGAAAAAATAACTCGAATTCAAAGGCACTATCGAAAAGTGTTGGGACGAGGAGGAAATATATTGGGCAGATAGAGCGAGGGACTTGAATATTAAACATGGGGATAAGAACACGAAATATTTCTTCGCGAAAACAATGCATCGAAGGAAAATTAATAGAATTAAAATGTTGAAATGTAATTGAATAGAATGGTGTGATAATGGATAAGAAATAAAAGAGAATATACAAAGTTTTTATACCAATCTATTTAGACAAAAGGAGGTTACGAATATTCAAGAAGGCATGAAATACATTCCGTCTAAAGTCACCTTCCAGATGAATGAGAGTCTCACCAAGATACCAGACCCTAATGAGATCGAAAATGCGGTGTTTATGATGGATGGATCGAAAGCGCCAGGACCAGACGGGCTACCAGGAAAATTCTATCAGGAATTTTGGGAATTTCTTAAAGAGGATATTGTGAAGATGGTTACTAACTTTTTTATAAATAATACACCGCTCAATTTTATCAATGATACAGTCATCTCCTTGATTCCTAAAGGCGGAAAACAGGAGACAATCAAAGATTTTAGGCCCATTGCATGTGTCAACTTTTGTTACAAGATTATATCCAAGATATTGGCACTGAGATTGCAGCCGTTCATGGACGAGATCATATCTCAGACTCAATCAGCGTTTATAAAAGGTATGAGTATTCAAGACAATGTGCTCATAGCACAAGAAGTTTCGTATTTTCTAAATACCAAGAGGAAAACAAAGACAAATTATGCGGCGATAAAAATTGACATGGAGAAGGCGTACGATCAAGTTAATTGGGAGTTCCTCTTCGAAACAATGAAAACATTAGGATTTGCGGATAAATGGGTAAATTGGATTAGAAATTGTGTTACCACGGTATCTATGCAAGTAAAGATAAATGGTCAACGACTTAAGAAGTTCTACCGGCAACAAGGAATCAGGCAGGGCGATCCGCTTTCTCCGCTTTTATTCTCTATTCTCACGGAAAGCCTGGTTAGTTTAATAAATAATCAATGCAGAGAAGTAAATATTAATGGGATCTCAATCATTAGGCAATGCCCAAAGCTTACGCACCTATTCTTTGCGGATGACGCGTTATTTTTTATTAAAATATCAGATCAAGAAATCGAAGCGTTTAGGGAAACGCTTAAAGTCTATTGCCAAGCGTCGGGACAAAAGATTAATCTTTCAAAATCCATTATTCTTTTTAGTAAGGATACACCAGATCACATAAAGAAAAGGTCTCGGAGTCACTTAATATAAAATCTACGGACTCTTTAGGGAAATATCTTGGGCTTCCACTAACGCTGAAAAGATCAAAAACGGAAAATCTTAATTTTATCAAGGATAAATTATTGACGAAATCAGCAAGTTGGACAGCCTCGCTCCTTTCGGAGGGTGGAAAAGAGACGCTCATCAAAGCAGTCATGCAAGCGATCCCTTGTTAGCCTCACCTTGTTTTTATTCCCGTTCTAATATTCGACAAATCATCATTTAAACTAAAATTCATTTTGGTATCACTTAAGATGTTTTTCCAAAACCCCTCATTAGATTAGTTGTGTTTACTTACTTGTATTTAGCTTGATATTCAAAAGAGCAGCTCCGCGGTACACCGGACGAATCACGCGGTACACCGCAGAGTCACGGACCAGAAGCGCGGTGCACAGGATAGCCCGTCAGTATGCTCATAAAATTGCACGGTACACCGGACCTAGGCGCGGTACACCGGACCAAGGCACGGACCAGGGTTGCGGTACATAGGAGAGTCCGACCAGTAAGCTCGAAGTTAAGACAAATAGCTCCGCGGTGCACCGGACCATATCCGCGGTACACCGCACAAGAGGGTTTTCTGCACTATTACAAGAGGACAAAGCTTATATCCGTTGGAGATAAAATAGATCCGTTAGAAAGAAGCCTTGTGACCGTTGGACCATATTTTCAGCTATAAAATGAAGCTCATTCAAGACACAACTCAAGCCTTCATCTACCAATCTTAAGAGCAATTAATTCTATCATTCAAGGAGGTTTCAAAGGAGCATTCAAGTCATATTTATTGTGAAGCTACTTAGTTCTTATCTACTCATTGAGGAGTTTAGTTACAAAGCTTTTATAAGCACCCCTAAACACTTTTCCCTTTCCTCTTAGTTCTTGTTATAGATTAAGAGAGTAGTGTGAGCATAGGTTTATGCTTGGTTCCTTGTGTTGGTGATAACACAAGTGTATTTCCTTCAAAGGGTTTTTGAAGTGGTTGTAAGGGTTTGTATCTCACCCGATTAAGAGTTACGAAGATTAGTTGAATCTTGCAAATCCTAAGGAGGCTTCCTTAGGTAGTGGATGTAGGGAAACCGAACCACTATACATCGTTGTGTATCGTATTCTATCTCTACACTCTTTACTTTTCCGCACTCTATATGCTTGATAAAATGCCTACTTGAATAGTTTGATAATATTGTCTTTTAGGATTATCTAGTTTTATACTATTTAGTTTGCTAATACAATAGGATTCAAATTAGCTTTTAATTTTATTGACTTGAAATAAAATTAGCCGATTAATTTCTATTGTCCTATTCAACCCCCCTTCTAGGACGCATATAGTATATCATCCCTAACTATGATATGTCAATATTTGAATTTCAAAAACATTGTGCAAGAAATTAACCGCGCCGGTTGCTAACTTCTGGTGGGATACAAAAGACAAGAAAAGAATACACTGGCTCAACTGGAAAAAGATGGCTAGATCTAAGAGTATTGGGGGTGTCGGCTTTAGGGATTTTCAAAAAATGAACCTCGCTATGCTAGCTGCCCAGGCTTGGAGAATAATAAATAATAGCGACTCACTTGTACACAAAGTTTTGAAGGGCATTTACTCACCAAATGAGAGCTTATGGGACACAAAACTAAAGAATAAAAGATCATGGAGTTGGGCAAGCATATTCAAAGGGATCCAAATGCTCAAAAACTACGTTATATGGCAAGTTGGTGATGGAAATTCTATCGATATATGGGAGCATAAGTGGCTTATGAATGGATATAAGTTGGAGAATTTAAACGCTACTAAGATCAAATGGGTAAATGAGCTAATGGACAAAGAAAAACTTGGATGGAACACCGATCTTGTAAAGTTGACTTTTGATCCAATCATTGCTAACGAGATCATGAAAATACCTATTACTGACAGAATAGCTCGAGACTCACCTATATGGCCACACACGAAGGATGGAGTTTACTCAACAAAATCTGGATACCACACCTTAGTAAGTGAGGAAGAGAAAAATTTACCGCAATCGTCCGCGGGAGGTGAAAAAGATAATAATACCACCCCTCTGGAATCTGATTTGGAACGCTAATGTCCCGTCGAAGGTGAGGAATTTTTGTTGGAGGATTTGCAAGGACATTCTCCCATCAAAGCAGAATCTTAAAAATAGGAAATGTAAGACCGAGAACACATGTGAATGGTGTGAAAAAGAAATGGAAAGTACCGACCACATTATACTTAAATGCCCATATAGTGTTCAAGCTTGGGCGGAATCATCTTTACAACTCAAAATCTGCGATCAAATTACCGAACCCTTCTCAGAATGGTTTACTAAAACAATCAAACGCTTTGCGGACAACTGGGCGGATAAGAGAAAAGTTACGACTACGATAATGATCACAGCGTGGAATATATGGAAAGAAAGGATGAAGGGTTTTTTTGAAAATAAAGAATGGATGGTGAATAATATCACAACGAACACAAGAGATATTATTGCACGATTGTTTGATGAAAACAAAGGAAAGAAACACACAAAACGTACAAATGGAAAAGTCAAAGATAGTTCAAAGAGTGGAAACAACCCAACAATCGATGACACGGCGGACATGATCTGGTTCAGCGATGCATCCTTCATATCTAATTTGGAACCGACAGTTATCTCTACGCTAAGTGTTAATGCTGATGGCTTTATTGATCATAAGAAGGCAATTAGTGTAGAGTCAACAACACAATCGAAGGAGAAGCTTGGGCACTTCTCCTTGCCCTTAGATCGGCAGTATCAATGGGTATCCAGAGTAGTTCTTTCTACTCTGACAACCTTGAACTTGTTCAAGGCATTCAGGAACAGTGGTGTGGCCTAAGGTGTGATAAAATAATGATATAAATAAGTGCAAATACACACCCTAAACTAACACTGTACTGCAAGTATTACAGGACGTATGCAAGTTTTAATGATAAGAAGATTCGTTCCTTAGGGACTGACGAAAGTTAGAGAGAACTTATGCAAATTATCAAGTGCAGATATTAAAGATAGATAATAATACGCAAGGAGAAAGAAGAGAAAGATAGATATTTATTTGGTTTTTTTGATAAGAAAACTAAACTACTAAATTAAAGACAATAAAATAAATAACAGAAAAGAAAAGAAGATAGTATGAAAGATATAACTTAGGTTTTACTAGTATGCACTAATCCTTCTAATTCTATCTATTAGATCTAATTCATAAGGGAGAATATTAGCTCTTGGTATACTTAGTCAGGATTCTAAATTCCACTACCTTAGACCTTGAGAGCGACTAAGGGGGCAACGGCACAACCAAGAAGTGATTTAAAATAGGGTTGTCAAACGCCACTAAGGCCCTAAGCAAATACTGCAATCTTGGTGATATGGTGGTTAAAACAAACCTTAATGACTATCTAGTTAGAAGTATGTTTTGTCAGAACTGCTATCGACACTAGACGTTATGTGGTGGTTCAATAGTTAAACACCCTTACAAGGTGACCATCTAACTACTATTAAGGTAATCCTATACTCGTGCACTAGCAAGGAAAACAGTCATTAAATCAAAACACATAATCAAATATAAGGGTAAGTAGCTAATATCAGATTAAAACATATAATTCCCAAAGAAATTAGATAGAAGAACTAGAATTCATAGATTATACATATGCAAAACCTAAGCTAAGAGAATTAGTTCATACAAAGAAAAGAAGAAGAAAGAATTACAAAATAAGAGGTTGAAGGAGACATAGTTGTTGCACAGCTCCCTCCAGACTTCTTCTCTTGTGTTGCAGCTTCCTCTTGGCCTTAGGGTCTGGCCAAGGATGATTTAAGAGTGTTAAGAGGCTGTATTTATAGGTTAGAGGTTGACCTAATTCGTTTCTTGGAGATAACTTCAAGTAATGGGCTCCTGGCCCAACCCAAATTCGTAAGATAAACACTGCTGCGTTGTTTTGGTCATAACTTCTTTGTTATTTGTCGGATTTTGCTCCACAAGATACCAAAAGAATCGCAGCAGAATTATCTAGGACCTGTAGAAGGAAATTACCAAATTCGGCCTATTTCTTAGGTAAAAACACCAATCTTTGGACGTGTACTGCAGAATCCCAGATTTAGGCAGCTTTTCCTTTTCCTATTTGAACTCAGTTTCCTTTTATCTCCAATTTCCATGCATATCTCTTTCTATAAGTTGTAATCTTTGACTTGGACTCTAATTAATCTCCATAATTATCTTTAAAGCTTCACACTAAATAAACAATTAAACCCAATATGCTCTAAAAATAATAATTCTACAAATCAAGACTCAAAATAGGAAAGTGCACTAAATTAAGCTAAAATCAACCTATAGACTAATAAATAAGCCTAAAATGATGTCTCAAGAGTGTATTTTACTATCACAAATGAGGAGACATCAAGACCCCCAACTCAAAGTTGTATCGTCCCGATACAATAAAAGTAAAGAACAGTAGGGTAGTCAAGAAGAAGTAGGAGGAGAATAAGAACAGAACACAATGAATGATCCTAGAGCAAAATATCTAAAAAGTCTCATGTAGTAATGCTTAAGAAATAATGCACAAATATGCTTAATATACATGTAATCAACAATCCATAAATTCAAGTCCAGATTAATTTCGCAATGCCAGAAGGAGAGGATGATAACTTAGTTCAGGTTAATGGCTATAGGTTGTTCATAGGTCCCAAATACAGCATCCAATGGTCCACTTACCTACTACCTAATAGCTCAATTGTTTCTCTATCTAGTAGTTAGAAATCCTAAGGTCTTGGTTATAACTTGGCTTAAGGACGGGTGTGGTATATTTGGATAATGAAAAGTGAGCTTTTGGCTCTCTCCTCACTAGCCATCAACGAATCGCCCTAGAGCTTGAGTTGTTCACTCAAAGATGTTCTCACTCAACCCAATTTATTGATGCTTTTGATTTGCATCCCCAATAAAACCTTTTGTGATGATATACAAATTCCACTTTGCCGGTCCGAATATATATTTTCTTTTCAAATCAATTTTTATTTTTTGTATAGCTATGATTCTCTTTTTATGTTGAGATATCACACTATTTTCTTTTCATATATATATTCTTTCTTTTTAATGCCCTTGTTGGCAAATTTAGCTCGTAGCTTCTTTTCCATTCACTATTACCCCGGCAAAGGGTTACAATAATAACAATTTCATCATCAATAAAATCACAAAGATAATTCCCAAACCCAATGTTCCATAACAATGAAACCCACCACCCCAAACTCAAGCTCTAAAACGAGTTGTCTCAGGTTTTGCGATTCGAGTGCGGGTCATATAGATGAGTCCTAAAACTAGGGTAAGGATTATAATGTGTTTCAAGAAAAGGCTTTAGAAAGGCTCAGAGGGGCTAAGACGGATAAATAATAATCAAACAAAAGGGTGAGAAGGTATAAAAGGCTTCAAGTGTTTTAATCATGAAAGAACTGCCTTATTCATTTTTCTAACTACCAGATTTTGTTACTTTTTCACTAATAGTTCATAGATAAGCGGGTTTTCAACTAATTTTAAACCTCACATTCTACACACCAAATAACTATCCCTAAGTTTCAACATACTTCTTAGCATTGCTCATTAACTTTTCTATCTTTTATTTCCTGTTTTCATACATGCATCTAGACAATTTTGCAACATCTTTCAAAAACATACTACTTACTATCATTAACTTAATAAAATCATGCTCAATAGGTACATTCAAAGATATTCTATGCCTAATTCAACCCAAAAAAATTTAAATTTTATGAAAAACAAAAAGGAAGATGAGGACAACGAATCCCCACCCCCAACTCAAAAATGAGCCGTGTCCCCACGACTCGAAAAAGACTCAAGAAATATAAAATTTAAAATTAGCACACATATTGCACATAAAGAAATGGTAGGGAAGAAAGAAAACATACTCTTCGAGGCTTTTACCTCGCCTTGTTGATACTCGGATTAAATCTAATGTATCTTCTTCACCCATCTTCTTACTCGCTTTTCTGATCAAGACACGTGATCATAATAGGATATTGCATTATATAACGTCATGGGAGAGATCGAAAATTCGTATCACCTCCTCATAGATCAACTGTGCCACATCTTCTTCTTCTCCTCATAAAAGACAATTCACAAACAACCCAAAGCATTCCAAATCTCCATGAACCTTCATGTATTCACCTTCAACTTCTTCTTCAAATACTTTCTCATAAGAAAAAGGTAGTTCCTTTAATTGTTGCTTCGGAGAAGCTATCATGGCCATTGAAGCTTTCTCTATTTCTTCTGGGTATAAGGTCTTTGATTTGTAGAGGTTGTGTTGTCTTCTTCACTAAAGATAGAACCTTTTTGCTCATTGAATCAACACAGCATGCTAACCTCTCTTCTCTTGACTTGTTTTACCCATTGAATTGGAACTAGGACTTGTCTCACTTGATTTCTTCTCAATTAGATCCAATACCTTGATTTCTTCATCACCCTTTCAGTAGATAATGTGCATGTTCTCTTAATCATCTCAATTGACCCCCAACTCAAAGCTTTAACCACTCTTGAAATTTGGAACTCTTGATTATTGGTTGTACAAGCTTAAATTGGGTTAGGAAAGGTGATTTGATGATGATTCTCTATGTGGGTAAGATGGATTCTTCATGGATTGGCTTGGATTTAAGAAATTGTGGGATGAATTATTGAAATTTGAGCTCTTGATTCTTGGATTCAAGGTGTTTTGGGATGATATAGGTGGTTGAATCTTCCTTGTAATGATGTGGAGAATGAATTGGATGTGTTTTCATGGTGATTGGGTAGTGTTTGATGATTGGTGAAGGTTTTGATGAGCTTCAATGGAGTTAGGAGAGTTTTGGGGAAGAAGGAGAAGCTTAAGGATTAAAAAATTCGTAATAGAGCAACCTCCTCACCCTTATAACCTAAAAAACGCGTTTTTTCTCTCTCTCCAGCAGTTCCGGGCGGTATACCGGCCGTGGGGCCCGGTATACCGGAGTTCTGGCTTCGAAATTTTTCACTTTCTGCATAAAACCCGCGGTGGCAACCCGTGGTACGGGTTTTGACCTTGCGGTGCACCGCGGCTGAGGTCCGGTGTACCGCACGTGGCAAAAACCTCCCCATCAACTAGATCTCGAAAAGTTATGCACTTTAGGCTCAAAAATCACCTGATTCCGATACCCGAGCGCAAAGATATCACTTGCCGAAGTTTTCTCAGATTGTGTCAAATTGTGTTTTTTTTTTTTTTTTTTTTTTTTTTTTTTTTTTTTTTTGACACAGCGAGTGTGGGCGGTATACCGCGCAAAGGGTCCGGTACACCGCCACATCTGATGCTCCAAAATTTTTGCTCACTGACCTAAACCCGTGGTAGGACCCCGCGGTACGGGTTTTTGGCTCGCGGACTAGGGTCCGGTGCACCGGAGGGTACCCCGCGGTATCTGTAGCTACTCCGTCAAAATACCCGTGGTACGGGTTTTTGGGGCGCGGACCATGGTGCGGTGTACCGCAGGGTAGTCCGTGGATTTTTTTCTTGCTCCAAAAATTTTCCTCGCGTTCCCTAACTCTATTTCTCCAATTCCTACACACCAAAAAACACTAATACCTTCCTCAAATATGCAATATCAACTAAAATTAACTAAACTAAATATAAATTAAAAACTAAAAATGTAAAAACATAAAAGAAATTACGGGTTGTCTCCCGTACAGCACTTTTGTTTAACGTCTTTCAAAGTTAGACGTGTTACCTTGATTAAGGATGACGAAATTTCCACCCTTTGCCTTTAATTCCCACGAACTTTTCAGCTCGATTATTTATAATCATGGATGGTGCCATCCAAGATGTCGTGGGAATAGGTGGTAACTCAATTCCAAGTGTAGCATTACACTCCTCTGGTAATCCATTCATCTCGAATCTTCGTTTGTTAGAAAGAATGTCCTTCATGAATTGACCGTATTTTGACATTCTTGTGAGAGCTTCTACAAACGGGCTGCTGTTCTTTAATTTGTTCATCATGTCGACGAACTTCTTGAATTCCAGGTCATTGTCCTTTCTGACATGTGAAGGGAATGGTGGAGGAGGACATGTATTGGTTACCACTGGGCTCTCTTTCTTTTCTGGTGTCTTCTCTTGGACACTTTTTTGTTCAACTACCTCTTCGACCTCATCTTTTGTTGCTTCTTCCCCCCTCTGATCTGGAATAGGGACTGGTTCTGGTTCTGGTCTTGTTGGAGATAGTTGTTTTCCACTTTCTGATTCAACTGCATGACAAACTTTGTTTTCTGGAGCAGTAGTATCACTTTGGAGTTGCCTTTCTGCAGGGATTAGAGTTTCATTCATCCTTTGTGACATTCTCTGCAACTTCTCCATAAGCGCATTCTGCGAGTCTTGGGATTCTTGCTGGCGACTCTCTATATTATCAAGTGTTTGCATCAATCGAGCCAAACTTGAATTCAAACTCGAAGGTTGTTTTTGTACGGTTTGCTGCATTGAATAAGGAAGTGGTTCTTGATAAGCTTCATTATAAATCGGCGCTTCTTGATAGATAGGTTGTGGAGGATAATAAGCTTGTGGTCGTGGTTGATAATAATCATCATGATAATGGTTATCATAATGACACGGCTGTTGATCTCCGACCCAATTGTAACTCTGTGGGGGTTGATAGTCAGCGTAATTTCCTTGAGATTGATAATAACCATCATGATAATGGTCTCTTTGATAAGGCATGAAGGAAATTGAGGCTGGATTGTTCATGCAACGTCCCCACGAGTGATCTCTTGCTCCACAACTAGGACATGAAGGTGATGTATGTACTAGATTCCTCCGAGCTAGTTCTCGCGATTGTTCTCGTAATTCCTCAAGTTGTCGGCTCAACTCCTTGAGCCTTAGAGATTCCATCTTGAATTAGCTTCTTCAGGATCTAATAACACTAAACCTTGATCTCCTAATAAATCTGCTCTCGCCTAAAGAAATCTGTAAAACAAAAACTAAAAAGAAAAGCGTAAAATAGAACTAACTAAAATAAAAGCACAAGATAATTGCACAAGGACTAACGATGTAGTCCCCGGCAGCGGCGCCAAAAACTTGGTGTGGCCTAAGGTGTGATAAAATAATGATATAAATAAGTGCAAATACACACCCTAAACTAACACTGTACTGCAAGTATTACAGGACGTATGCAAGTTTTAATGATAAGAAGATTCGTTCCTCAGGGACTGACGAAAGTTAGAGAGAACTTATGCAAATTATCAAGTGCAGATATTAAAGATAGATAATAATACGCAAGGAGAAAGAAGAGAAAGATAGATATTTATTTGGTTTTTTTGATAAGAAAACTAAACTACTAAATTAAAGACAATAAAATAAATAACAGAAAAGAAAAGAAGATAGTATGAAAGATATAACTTAGGTTTTACTAGTATGCACTAATCCTTCTAATTCTATCTATTAGATCTAATTCATAAGGGAGAATATTAGCTCTTGGTATACTTAGTCAGGATTCTAAATTCCACTACCTTAGACCTTGAGAGCGACTAAGGGGGCAACGGCACAACCAAGAAGTGATTTAAAATAGGGTTGTCAAACGCCACTAAGGCCCTAAGCAAATACTGCAATCTTGGTGATATGGTGGTTAAAACAAACCTTAATGACTATCTAGTTAGAAGTATGTTTTGTCAGAACTGCTATCGACACTAGACGTTATGTGGTGGTTCAATAGTTAAACACCCTTACAAGGTGACCATCTAACTACTATTAAGGTAATCCTATACTCGTGCACTAGCAAGGAAAACAGTCATTAAATCAAAACACATAATCAAATATAAGGGTAAGTAGCTAATATCAGATTAAAACATATAATTCCCAATGAACTTAGATAGAAGAACTAGAATTCATAGATTATACATATGCAAAACCTAAGCTAAGAGAATTAGTTCATACAAAGAAAAGAAGAAGAAAGAATTACAAAATAAGAGGTTGAAGGAGACATAGTTGTTGCACAGCTCCCTCCAGACTTCTTCTCTTGTGTTGCAGCTTCCTCTTGGCCTTAGGGTCTGGCCAAGGATGATTTAAGAGTGTTAAGAGGCTGTATTTATAGGTTAGAGGTTGACCTAATTCGTTTCTTGGAGATAACTTCAAGTAATGGGCTCCTGGCCCAACCCAAATTCGTAAGATAAACACTGCTGCGTTGTTTTGGTCATAACTTCTTTGTTATTGGTCGGATTTTGCTCCACAAGATACCAAAAGAATCGCAACAGAATTATCTAGGACCTTTAGAAGGAAATTACCAAATTCGGCCTATTTCTTAGGTAAAAACACCAATCTTTGGACGTGTACTGCAGAATCCCAGATTTAGGCAGCTTTTCCTTTTCCTATTTGAACTCAGTTTCCTTCTATCTCCAATTTCCATGCATATCTCTTTCCATAAGTTGTAATCTTTGACTTGGACTCTAATTAATCTCCATAATTATCTTTAAAGCTTCACACTAAATAAACAATTAAACCCAATATGCTCTAAAAATAATAATTCTACAAATCAAGACTCAAAATAGGAAAGTGCACTAAATTAAGCTAAAATCAACCTATAGACTAATAAATAAGCCTAAAATGATGTCTCAAGAGTGTACTTTACTATCACAAATGAGGAGACATCAAACAGGTTAGATTGTATTGGAGCCTTAATCCAATCATCGAAGAAATAAAAGGATGGATTGACTCATTTCCAACTTGGAAAATTTCGTATATACGTAGGAAACATAATGCAATTGCGGACGCATTGGCGAAATGTGCGAGAAGAAATATCAACTTAGATGGATGGATGGACTTCTCGGTTATTAGTTCTTTGAATTTCCTTACTAGATATTGTAATAGTTAGGCTTTGTTTTTTTCTTTGTCAAAAAAAAAAAAAAAGATTGTTGAGTAGGGTCTTTGGTTTCTATAGCTTTTGGGAAAAACAAACTTATCAGAAGAGGAGCTCCTCTTTCAAGAGAGGGAGAAGAAGACTCTGACGGGATCCACCCAAAGAATGAAGACTAGGAACTTTACACTTAGTGACATAGGTAAACTATATTAAGAATCTTTCTGCATATAAATATTACAGTGAATTTAACCATTAACCATTAATGAGACTAAACAATATTAAAAAATCAGAAGCTTTCTCATATTCTTTTCTTTTATGAAAGAGTGTTCTAGCATATTTTCATCGATAACAAATTCATAGAGAATTATCCGCACTTAATATTATAAACAGATGTTTGAAAAAATTAACCAATATCAACTTATCTTTGTTGGGCATATTAATTTTCTAACCCAGGGAGAAAATATAGATTACTACTTTGGGTATAGAAACAGTAATGAACAATATTTGACAAATTATGCAAAACAATTACATCAAATATTTTAATGCTTCATAAATCTTTCTCTTGACTGAAGCAAACTGTTAATGCTTTCCTTTAATTCCTTTTGGTTGTTTTCAAGTAAAGCATTTCCATTCTCAAGATAGCTCACCTACAAAATAATTACTTCACTAAAATCGAATCTTACCAGAAAATTAACAACGAATTTACCAAAAACAACAAAAGAAATTATCAAAACCCAAAATTTGAAACTCTATTGAAGTTTCAATATACCTTGTTTTCAAGTTGTTTCCTAAATTTATTTGATATGCAATATTCAAATCACACAGGGACTAGAATATGCAAATTTCGAATAACACATGGATTAATCTACACTTTCTAGTATAACAAATCACCTTGTTATACAATTTTCCATTTCAATCATACAATTTTCACAATTTAGTTTATAGCATATATAAACTAAATTGGATCAAAATAAATAAAACAGGAGAAATAATTTTCAAACTATACTTTGTACCAATTTTCAAAAATTGTTCTGGAATAAAAAGTTTCTTCAAGGGCCACTCCAAAATTCTTCTGATCAATTGGATTGTGTTTATACATAGATGTGATATAAATCTTGAGTTTAATTATAAACCGTTCCATCTTTACAATAATTGATTCAACAAATAACAGAAGAGAAGAAGTTATTGAACTGAGACGGTGGGTTTGGTGAAAAGAGGGAGTGTAGACGAGAGAGATGGTGAGGGTTTGATAAGGGTTTTAATGTGAAAAGTAAAAAAATATATATATATATATATAGTGGGTATCGACCGGACCGGTTCTGATCCCTAATTTTTTTTTAAAAAAACCGAACCGTTACACGGTAGACTCGGTTCGGATTGGTTCTCTTTATTACTGTAGCGCCGGTTCGGTCCGGTGGACCGGAACGATAGCCAGGCTCAAGGTGGCTATCGGTACCGGGTTACCGGGCTTACGGACCGGACCGGCACGGTCAACGCCCGGCACCAGTGGTCAATGGTGGAACGGAAGACGGTGCGGTTTCCTGAGTTTCAGATTTAATAGGACCGGAACCGGACCGGCCCAGAACCGGCCTATAAGGTTTTCTTCTTTTTTTTTATTTTATATATATATGTATATTAAGGAGCCCAACCCAATTACCCAACCCCTATAGCCCAATACCCCCAGAAACTACTCCTTCTCGATCTAATCTATGGCTAAGTGATTCTGTGATGATGTTGCAAATGTAAGTATTGTTCCTGATATGTGATTAATTTCAGAAATTTGGGTTTCGGTTTTGGTAATTTCAGAAGGTTGGATTTCTTATATTGTTTTAATTGCGTCTAAATCCTTTCTTTTGTTACAGTTTAATGTTTTAATTGCACAGTTATAACAGTAGTTGCTTTCCCAGTACCAAAAGTTATGGCTTGAATTTTCCTAGATACATGACGAACACGTACAGATCTAGTTTTTTGACCTAAAATTGGCTCACGGGTGATGTTAAAAGCAGTATTACTATCACCGGAGATG
This sequence comes from Nemophila menziesii, assembly GCA_029959085.1. Classification (NCBI taxonomy): domain Eukaryota; kingdom Viridiplantae; phylum Streptophyta; class Magnoliopsida; order Boraginales; family Hydrophyllaceae; genus Nemophila; species Nemophila menziesii. The sequence continues at coordinate 138,992,494 of JARWIR010000001.1, read as the reverse complement.
AATGGTTTGTGTAATGGGAGTAGGGTTTGTGTGCATGGAGCACGATGAAGTAGAGGATTCAACATGATATTATTGTTTGTTAGTTGAAGATGTTTTGGTGCAATCAGTCTGAAGATTAACACCTCCTTATATAGAAGAATGATCAAGGACGTAAATACTCTGATAAATAATTTTTTTAGCAAAACTAGTTATATCCCTTTTCTTTCATATATTCCACGTGAAACATGTTATTTTTGGATGTAGAAGGATATGCCATTTTAATATAATATCTTGCCTCATAGTTACTGATATTTTCACTATTAACTTTTTCAGATCACATGCTTTTGTTTTGCTTAGCTTTAGACGCAGACACTCAAATCTCCCATTGATATTGAGCTGTCAGTTTTGTGATGAATACATTGAGCTGTATGTGGTTTTGGTCACCTTAATGCCTAATTTTTTTTCTTCTTTTAGACGAAAGATGATTGCATTAAAAAAAACTTTAAAATGTTATGCAGTATAGGTCTTTATGTTATGCTAAAATGGCACTATATTTCTTATTATATGCTTGAGTTAATTGCACTAGGTCCCTATATGCAAAACTTGCACTACAAGTCCCTATTTCTTAGTCACTTGCAATATTATTGTTTTTGAGCTAATTGCACCATTGGTCCTTATATTATACAAAAATTGCAGATGCATGTCCACTAAACTTGTGAGTTAAATTACACTCTAAGTCCCTATATTAATTTTTGTAAGTCATTTTGAGTTAATTGCACTATAAGTTCCTCTACTTTTTGAGTTAATTTCACCGTAGGTCCCTATATTATGCAAAAATTGCACTGTAGGTCCTAATATTAATTTTTGAGTTATTTTGCACGGCAGGTCCCTATATTATACAAAAAATTTCAATATTGCACTACAGGTTCCTAAATTGTGCAAAAGTTGCACTATAGGTCCTTATGATAATTGGGTAAGAACCGCTAAGGACCGGACCGGTTTAAGCGGTCCCCTTAACGGTTAGGTTCTCGACATCCCAAGTCCGAGTTACGGCACGGACCGGGACCGTTAACCTAGGACCGGTAAGGGGCACGGACCGATAAGGACCGAGACTGCTAGGGACCGGCACGAAACCGGAACGTCACGACCGTTAGTCACCCTGAAGCCCGGATGACTTCCATTCATGAGCCAGCTATAATATCAAATGTCATATTACATGTAGGAATATTGGACTGTTGAATAATTGCATGCATTGGTTATAAAAATATAAGCTTAGAAAGTTTGATGAATAAAGAATGTATGGATTACACAATTCAAATTCACTATTATCATTATTTGTACCATAAGAAGGCCACTAAATTGCATAATTTAAGAAGTTCTAACTTCATCTTCATATTGTTTGATTTTGATGTGAAGACTTACACCCAACACGGTAACAGCAAATCCAGTACAACCACCCAAAAAGCCCGCCTTTTTCTTAATAGTCTTTCGAATATTCTGAATACTCTCCCGAATATTCTGTCAATCATCAATCACAAAATAACTGCAAATTAAGTAAATGAAGCAACCAACAATTCAAACAAAAATTAGTTCAAAGGTAACACCTTTGGAGATTTTTCAGGTTTATTAATGAAGCACCAAGAGAAAAGCCTCATAGCCATCCTAGTAGCCATTGCAACAACCTTTCTTTTCTGACAATAACAATAACACACAAATATAAATGAATTTGAAAATAATTACGACTTTTTTTTAATCCCTAAACCCGACCCGCCTAACTTCGGATCTTTGTCCAAAATACATATTGCAGTTTGCCCAGTGATTCAAAATCAGATGGCTTTTGAACCGCTAGAATCTCGAAATTAAAGTAAAAACAGATCTCTTCTCAAAATCAACCTATGGGTTTTCATCATATATATCTTTTTATCAAATATGTATGGGTACGTTCAGGACTTTATGTAAAACAGAATTAACTATTAATATATATATGAAAATAAAACTACTTTGTAAAATGAAATGATGTTGACCTTACCTCCAAGAAACAACACAGCGAGAAAGAGTAGAGAAAGAGTAGAGAAATACAAAGGGTTTTATTTCAGATTTCTTTTAAAAGCCCCGGCCCACTATTAATTGGCCCAACCTTTTATAATTTAATAACTATTTCATTTCTAATTTTTTTTCTCTTAAAAAATTAGTCAAATTTAAAGAATATATTAAAAAAAGGGGTAATTGGAAAAAAAATGTCTCCTTAATGAGGCTACTAATTTTTTTAAGCTTCTAACTTTTTTATTTAGAGATAAATGCCTTCTTAATTAAGTAATTAGAGAAAAACTCCCCTTAATTATTTCTTTTCCCTTTTTACCCAATATAAATATTACTTATTATAAACTAGGTAATTAATTCCTCAATTATTATCACACACCCACACCCAGATTATCTCTATCTATTTCTCTCTCTCTCTCTTTATCTCTCCTCTAACCGATTCTGCATCTCCAATTCTACATCTCCATTGATAAGCTAAGAAGCTCACGCATCTCCATTGCTAAGCTACTAAGATTACTCGTTTTTTTTCTTCTTCTCTAAAGGTAAACTAACATCTCCTTTTCCTCTCATGCTCTCTATCTCTCTCGGCTCTGTTTTTTCCTCTTTTTTTTTGAATTTTTGGTTTCATTTTGTTGTTTTGCTGATTTGCAGGTTTTAGTTTCTATATATACATATACATGTGTATGTATTCTCTGTTTTTAAAGCATTTTCATTCACATTTTCATGCTACTTTACAACTTGTAGCAATTCTGCAGTTTTCAAGCTTTTTCTCTTCTAATTGCTTGTTTTGTTTTGATTTTGTGTTTATATTCTTAGTTTTGTTCATATTTAGCTTTGATATTAGCAAATTTTTGTGTTTAAGCTCTTTTTGTAATGAGAATGTGTTTACATTCTTCATTTCTTCATATTTTGCTTACTTTTCTCTAAATTCTGTGTTACATTCTTCATTTTGTTCATTTTTTGCTTCTATACAGCTAAATTATGTGTTTAAACTGTTTTACTCGCAGTATATTGTGTGTTTGAGTTGTAATTCTGTGAATAGGTTTATGCAGTTGCAGAATTCCATGTTTTATACAGTATGAAACTGTATGACACATGGAATTCCATGTTTAAAACATGGAATTCTGTGAAGAGGTTTGTGCATTTGCAGAATTTCATGTTTAGAACATGGAATTCCATGTTTTAAACAGTATGAAACTGTATGAAACATGGAATTCCATGTTTAAAACATGGAATTCTGCAACTGCACATAATTTTTTCCCTTTTCTACTTCTTCCCTTGTTTGTGTTATTGTATTCTAGTACTTATGTCATGACTTGTTTTATGCAGATGGTTATGGCTATAGTTAGGTTCGGTTCTCAACGTTCTATGCGTTTGTTTGATCTTTTCCCGACTCTCGATTCTGTTTTCTCTTACGTGTTTCCACGATCCCAAGTAGCATACATTTGGTGGTCACAGAGATTTGGTTCTAAAAAGCAACCGTTGAAGTCAACTAATCAGTCACGTCGGTCAATGCCATTAATTGTCAAGTTGCTCTATGATTATTTTTTCTGATCATTATATTCTTGTAACAGTTGTTCAATATTCACCGGTTTAACAATTTTTACAGTTTCTATTGTTATGTTTTGGATCCTTTTTGTTTTTATATTGTGTTGTGGTTCATTCCTTTATAATTATTATCTTTCTGTATAGGTTTCGATTTGAGTAGCTTAACTTGTTAGTGTGCAGGTTAGTAAATTTTCATGTTCCAAACATGGAATTCCATGTTTTCAAACATGGAATTCCATGTTTCAAACATGTAATTTCATGTTTTCAAACATGGAATTTCATGTTTCAAACATGGAATTTACAAGTCATTTTTATGTGTTGCGGATTTTGCCTGCCTTTTTGAGTTTTTTGTTGGTATTAAAACTGTTCTAATCAAATCCTTCACAATATGAAATACTAATCAATTTCCATTTCTAATCAAATTCTTCATAATACTTAGTAAACTAACAAGTCATTTTAAACATTATAATCTAAAACATTCCAAAATAAGTACAATTAAATACAAAATACTCTTTTCAATACAATAATAAAAATGTCAACACATTCATCAATATTCTTTTAGATAACTGATTCTTTGATCTTTGTTTTCGCTGAACTGCATATACACTCTTCAATGAACATAATCCACTGAGGGGTTGCTCATCACTTAGAAAAGCTAGTAGTTCTTCCTTTTCACTGCTTGTATCTTATCATCTTCTTTTTCATCAGTAAATCTTCTTCTTGGAGGCATTTTTACTTGTATTTACACAAACTCCAACCACGAGAAACAAATTAGTAGTCTTGACTTGATAACTTTTCTTCTTGGTGCCATTTTCACCTGTTTTTACACAAACTCCAAGCACAAGAAAACATATTAGTAGCCTGAATTGAGTTAATTCCATGTTTAATACAGTTATCAAAACATGAAATTTCATTTTTAATACAATTATCAAAACATGGAATTTCATATTTTGATCAATGTATTAAACATGGAATTCCATGTTTAATACAGTTACTAACAACATTCTGCAGAATTCTATATTATGCAGTAATTACACTATAAGGTCCCTAAACTACACATTCTATCTATAATACAGTTATCAACACATGGAATTTAATGATTTGATAACTGTATTAAACATGGAATTCCATGTTTAATACAATTACTAAAAACATTCTGTAGAATTCCATATTATGCAGTAGTTACTGAAAGTCCTAGAGGGGGGGTGAATAGGATTACTAATATGATTAATGCCTAATTAAAAATCTTTTGGACAATTATAAGTTTAAGAAAGAAACTTCTAAGTCAACTAATATATCAAACTCTTAAGGGATCATGCAATGGATAAGCTAAGAGGTTCGATATATAATTGATACAAGTAAAACGAGTTTCTAATCTCTAACTATTCTAGATGGCAATATGTTAGATAAACTAGATAATCAATATCACAATATTCATATTAGCATATTATCAAACATATAAAATGCGGAAAGTAAATAGAGTAGGGATAGAAAGATACACACGATTTATAGTGGTTCGGTTTCCCTACATCCACTACCTAAGGAAGCCTCCTTAGGATTTCAAGCTTTTCACTAAGCTCCCGTGTCTCTCTTAACCGGGTCGAGAACACAATAACCCTTACAACCTCTTCGATAACACGAAGGACAAACACTTGTGCTATCGCAACACAAGGACACCAAGTATACTCCCGATACTCAAACACTTATGCTATCTCAACACAAGGATACCAAGTATACTCCCTATACTTGAATTCTCTCTTAATCTATCTATTACAAGACCTAGACTTAAGAGGATAGATACAAAGTGTTTAAAGGGGTGCAAACAACTTTGCTAGATAATCTCCTAAAGAGTAGATATGACTATAAGCTTGTAAACTCCTCTTTGAGTAGATAATAACTTTGATAGCTCCTTGGATTAACTCCTTAATTGAGTGGATATGAACTATGAAGCTCTTGACACCTTCTTGGATGATAACAATTAAGCCCCTAAGTGTATATGGGTTGAAGGTGTGTTTGTAGCCTTGAAAGACCTTCAATATATAGCTGCAAAGTGCTCCCAACGGTCATATAAGCTTCTATCTAACGGATCTATTTTCTCTCCAACGGATATAAGCTTTGTCCTCTAGTTATAACGCAGAAACCCTCTCTTGCGGTGTACCGCGGGTATGGTCCGGTGCACCGCGTGAATGATTGTCTTCAATTCCAGCTTACTGTTCGGACTATGCCATGTACCGTGATCCTGGTCCGTGCGTTGGTCCGGTGTACCGCGCTTCTGGTCCGGTGTACCGCGTAAAACTTCTTAACTCTCTGGTCGGACTAGTCTTGTATACCGCGCCTCTGGTCCGTGGCTTTGCGGTGTACCGCGCTTCCGTCCGGTGTACCGCGTAGAAACTTAGCTCTCTGGTCGGACTGGTCTATGCACCGTGCTTTGGTCCGTGGTATTGCGGTGTACCGTAGGTGTACTCCGGTGTACCGCACCAAAGGTTTAAAACACCTTCTAGTGAGTATATCTTTTTCTATGATGCTCGGATTAGAAAGCTTTCTTCACGAGAGTTGTAGAGGACATCATTCTTATACACTTTGTAGTTGATCACTAAAGCTAATTCTCAATGTACACAAAGATAAAGTTAATAGCATTTGTATGAGAATTAGTTTCTTAAGATAAAACAATAAAGCTTTGATCTAAATGATAAAGATGCTCTTTTTGATGAATTAGAGTGCAAGATAGAATGTATATAACAAAGGTAATTAGCACACTAAACACAAGAGGATTTGTCACATTAAAACAACCTATTAAGGGAGGCTATATGCCAACAATCTCCCCCTTTTTGATGATGACAAATCCTTCACTAAAACACCTTAGGAATGATATGAAAGTATAAGCTCTTATCAAATTTAGCTCCCCCTCACAATAAGAATTTAAGTAAAAATGAATATAAGATATGAAATGCATTTGTGAGTATTAAGAAGTGCAATTTTGAAAGTTTTAGTGCACATATTTCTCCCCCTTTGTCTTCATCAAAAAGACGGGATAATAAGATCAAGCAAATAATCATAGAAGAGCTAAAAACTCAAGTGAATAGATTTTTGAAAAACAACATAGAGAGATCAAAGGTTAAAGAGTAATTAAAACATTTTAATTTGAGATGCACAAAGATCAACAATTGCAAAGCATAAAAAAAGATAAGGGATGGAGACATTTTACCAACTTCTTGATCGATAGGTTTTCATCTTATAAGCTTTCTAACAATGCAAACGATTAGTGCAATAATAAGATAAACGATTAGTGCAAACGATTAATCAAGCATTTTAGTTTTTAAAGATAATTTACTAAAAACTCCCCCTCACGAAATGCATAGAGTGTTTGTTTCAATTTTGAAAAGTTTGACCAATAATTTCTCCCCTTTTTACCAAAGAATATTTGAATCAATTTTAAGAAATCATGGGGTAAATTGTCATTTTTGAAAAGCAAAGGGGTCAAGATGTATTTTCCAAAAGTTTAGGGACTAAACGCAATTTTGAAAAACTTCAAGGGACCTAAATGCAATTTTCAACCATTTGAAGAACTAAGACTAATTTGAACAAACTAAAGGGACTATAAATAAGATCAAGGATGAATGATGCAATAGTACCTATATCATCAAGGAAAAAGTTAGCACTATTAACACATTTAAATAATATCCGAAACATAAAGATTAAGCATCTAACATATAACATACATAACCAATAATCCAAGTTAGACACATAGCATCCTAAACCAATTATCCAAATATAACCAAGTAGGATAATATGAAGATTAAAAACACCCAATAAGAAGAATTAGCGATTTTAAGAAATCTAGGGGTAAAATTTAAACTTTGAAAAGTATGGGGGTCAAAATGCATTTTTCAAATGTTTAGGGACTAATTTCAATTTTGAAAACCTTCAAGGACCTAAGTAAATTTTCTCAAGACAATAGGGACCAAGGTCTAATATTCAAGCATAAGAAAGCTAAATGCAATTTGTTCAAACTATAGGGATCTAAAATCAATATTTTTCAACCTATAGGGATCACAATGCAATATTTTCAACCAATAGGGACCATAATGCAAGATAGAACAATAAACCCCAAATCGCTTAGAAATATTTTAAAACAACTAAAAACGCTTTTGTTTTGAAAAGATACAACGTGGAAATCCCGAAAACACATAAAGCAGTTTATTTCAAAAATACCCCTATGTTTTCTAAAAAGTACAAAGAGACCCAATGTAAAAACTAAGCAATTTTAAGCATGAAAAGGTCAAGTTATACAAGATATTAGCACAATAGGGAATAAACCATATAAGCACATAATGAAGCACATCATAAAGATAGTAAGCAAAGCAAATTCATGCAAATGAGTTAATGACCAATAATGGATAGAATTCCCATAATACTATGCATAAAAACATTTTTGAAATGCTATGGAAAATGCAAAAGATTATCGGAAAAATATTTTGAAAAGCAATTTCGTTAAAAACTCACCCATATGAAAATGCAAGTTTGTGATCAAAGATAAAATAAGATTTGAAAGAGTAAACTAATATCTTTGATCTTTTTCCCTTTTATCAATCAATAGGCACTTTTAAAAAGATATAAGGACTAGTATAATAAAACGTGCAATTTATAATCGTTGAGGGACTAAAAATCAATTTCACATAGTAGGGACTAAAAATGCAATTTCTCAAAGATATGAACTAAAATGGCAAATTTTACAAGTGAAAGATTATGAAGTCCAAACTATGATACTTTGGAGAATATAATAACTATGAGGGGTCAAAGTGCAATTTTGAAAATTTTGGGGACTAAGATGCAATTACCAAAATTCTAAGAGGTAAAGTGCAAAAACATCATTCATGAGAATTAGATGCAATAACACTAATAACATTAAAACAATGATAAGAATCACAAGATAATATCCAAAGATAAAACATGATAACAACAAACACAACTAATCAAATCACAACCCAAAACATAATTAAAAACGCAAGCCATAAGGAGGAAACACAATATAATATACGAGATAAAGAAAAGAAATCACCGGATTTTCCTTTTTCGAGATTTGAGCGTTCTTTCGTATATTAATTCTTCCATTTGTTTCCTCCAAGCAAAGTAACGATTACCTACAAGAAAATGGAGGTTGTGTAGAAAACAACACTTCCAAAAGATTAGATTCCAAATCGTTTACTCTACTAACGGTTAAGCTATTCACGTAGAGTTAGGCTCTGATACCAATTGAAAGTCCTAGAGGGGGGGTGAATAGGATTACTAATATGATTAATGCCTAATTAAAAATCTTTTGGACAATTATAAGTTTAAGAAAGAAACTTCTAAGTCAACTAATATATCAAACTCTTAAGGGATCATGCAATGGATAAGCTAAGAGGTTCGATATATAATTGATACAAGTAAAACGAGTTTCTAATCTCTAACTATTCTAGATGGCAATATGTTAGATAAACTAGATAATCAATATCACAATATTCATATTAGCATATTATCAAACATATAAAATGCGGAAAGTAAATAGAGTAGGGATAGAAAGATACACACGATTTATAGTGGTTCGGTTTCCCTACATCCACTACCTAAGGAAGCCTCCTTAGGATTTCAAGCTTTTCACTAAGCTCCCGTGTCTCTCTTAACCGGGTCGAGAACACAATAACCCTTACAACCTCTTCGATAACACGAAGGACAAACACTTGTGCTATCGCAACACAAGGACACCAAGTATACTCCCGATACTCAAACACTTATGCTATCTCAACACAAGGATACCAAGTATACTCCCTATACTTGAATTCTCTCTTAATCTATCTATTACAAGACCTAGACTTAAGAGGATAGATACAAAGTGTTTAAAGGGGTGCAAACAACTTTGCTAGATAATCTCCTAAAGAGTAGATATGACTATAAGCTTGTAAACTCCTCTTTGAGTAGATAATAACTTTGATAGCTCCTTGGATTAACTCCTTAATTGAGTGGATATGAACTATGAAGCTCTTGACACCTTCTTGGATGATAACAATTAAGCCCCTAAGTGTATATGGGTTGAAGGTGTGTTTGTAGCCTTGAAAGACCTTCAATATATAGCTGCAAAGTGCTCCCAACGGTCATATAAGCTTCTATCTAACGGATCTATTTTCTCTCCAACGGATATAAGCTTTGTCCTCTAGTTATAACGCAGAAACCCTCTCTTGCGGTGTACCGCGGGTATGGTCCGGTGCACCGCGTGAATGATTGTCTTCAATTCCAGCTTACTGTTCGGACTATGCCATGTACCGTGATCCTGGTCCGTGCGTTGGTCCGGTGTACCGCGCTTCTGGTCCGGTGTACCGCGTAAAACTTCTTAACTCTCTGGTCGGACTAGTCTTGTATACCGCGCCTCTGGTCCGTGGCTTTGCGGTGTACCGCGCTTCCGTCCGGTGTACCGCGTAGAAACTTAGCTCTCTGGTCGGACTGGTCTATGCACCGTGCTTTGGTCCGTGGTATTGCGGTGTACCGTAGGTGTACTCCGGTGTACCGCACCAAAGGTTTAAAACACCTTCTAGTGAGTATATCTTTTTCTATGATGCTCGGATTAGAAAGCTTTCTTCACGAGAGTTGTAGAGGACATCATTCTTATACACTTTGTAGTTGATCACTAAAGCTAATTCTCAATGTACACAAAGATAAAGTTAATAGCATTTGTATGAGAATTAGTTTCTTAAGATAAAACAATAAAGCTTTGATCTAAATGATAAAGATGCTCTTTTTGATGAATTAGAGTGCAAGATAGAATGTATATAACAAAGGTAATTAGCACACTAAACACAAGAGGATTTGTCACATTAAAACAACCTATTAAGGGAGGCTATATGCCAACAGTTACACTATAAGGTCCCTAAACTACACATGATGTCTATAATACAGTTTTCAAAACATGTAATTTCATGATTTGATAACTGTATTAAACATGGAATTCCATGTTTAATACAGTTACGAAAAACATTGTGCAAAATTCTGCATTATGCAGTAATTGCACTTTAGGTCCCTGTTTAACACATTATTCACATTTTATGACTCTAATCCATCTTACGTTCATGTTGATCACAGTAAATTGAACACATTCATCAAATAATCCTATTTTAAACCCTAGAAATCCAAGAAATGTGTAAGAAATCAAAAAAAATCAACATGAATCACACAAAAACAGTTTCTAATCCAAAAAACACTTTCGAAAATCTCAAAATTAACATAAAAATAGGGTTATATTTTACTTACTTATGGGTTTCTTTTGGATTTTGGAGTCTAATCTTTAGTTTGATCGATAGATGTTGCTTCCTAGTTTGCTCGCCACAGTATACTATCTCTTTCTTGTTCACCGTCGCCGCCGTTTGCCGCCGTTCGCCGCCGATACTTCTTTTGCTCATTGTTTCTTCTACTATGTGTTTTGTGTGTGGTGTGTGTGTTTGTGTGTCGTGTGTGTATATTGGTTTTGTTTTCTTTTTTTTTTATACTTTAATAACTGATATCTATTTCCTTTTTCTTTTTTTTTTAATTGTCATTTGTAAGGGTATTTTGGGGTGGGGTTGTTTTCTATAAAATGTCTTATTGTGGGCACCTTTTTTTAAATAACTTTTTAAATAGGCATTTACCTATAATTGGCTCTTAAAAAAATATGGTGAAAAGAATATTTTTTTCTTAGTTCTCAGGATCCGTTGAGTAATTACGCCTTTACCGGCATATGCAGCCTCTAATTTTGATGTTGAGTATTTGCATTTTAATTTGATGTTGTCTTCCATGTAGTTCCATATAGACCCTACATCAAATTATTAGCTATAGAAAAAATAACATCTTCTTCTATCTGATTATTCTCATAATAGATTGTAATTTTGTCTTCCAAAGTATCTAGATAATGAATAAAGTTTCTATCTAATCATCCGACTACTTAAATTAGATTCAGATGAATCATGGGTGATTGTATCACATTTTTACGTAATAGACTACCTATACCCATTGATATTTCCACTACAGAATTCGAACAAGGGAATCTATTATCCCCAAACTTGTTTTGTATTCTCACACTTACTCTTTCAACACTTATTGATGATAAAGTTAATAAAAAGCTTATAAAACGCATAAAGATCACAAAAAAATGTCCAACTCTTACATATATTATATTTGTGGATGACTACATCTTTTTTCTTAAATCTTAAGAATAGGAGTTCCTCGTTTTTGCAAAAAAAAAATCATCAATAATTATTATCTACTCGACAAAAAATTAATATTGATAAAAGTGGCATAATTTTTAGTTAGAATACGCCGCGTGATATTGCATATAATCTCTCTAAAACACTGAGAATAAATAACCTCAATAACTTAGGGAAGAAATCAGGTCTAACTTCATATTAGGGCTGATCAAACTTATAAGGTCTAACCTGATTAGTAGACAAAGTAGAATGAATATAGACGCCTGGAACGCTAATCTTATTCAGATTGTGGGAAAGAAATCCTAATCAAAGAAAAACATGTTTATGTAATGTATCCTTATATTATCCATTTATCTGTTTGCTCTCAAATTAGTTCTTTCGGGGCTATATTCATTGGTGTAATAAGGGGTTAATAGAACGTGTTGTCTAAGCTGGGGAAAAAGTTAGTACTCCTGAATTGGAAGGAAGAATGAGTTTTAAAAAAACTTAACGTAATGAATCTGGGTTAACTAACAACTAACGCATGGTAAATATTGAACAACTACGATTCACAATTCTATAGACTTATTAAAGATATTTATTACCAATACCATTACTTCCTTGGTGCAAAAAAAGGAGCAACCCCTTCTTATGGGTGGAGAAGTTTAATCACTTGTCTCATTGTGATTATCGAGGATATGAACTAGAAATTGATGACTGTAAGTCAATTAAAATCTGCAATAATAACTAAAAACCTAATCTACAAATCATCAAGATTTCTAAGCACTGCACAATATTATACGTAAATATCCTAAAAACAGGAAATTTTAATGGATGGAACTATGAGTATATAGATTTTCTATTCAATAAATAAAAAACTAAGAATATATAAGCTACCACCAAGCTTTATCCAATAAGCAGTTAGAAATGGCATGTGGTGTCGTCATCGATGACCTCAGCTTCGTGCCCCCTCCTCAAACAGTTATGGTAATAGATGTCAAAACTCAAATAATTGTAAACAAGTTAGATATAACTACCTAACAGATCAATAAATAAAGGTAGTTCTATTTAGGTAAAGGATCCCAACTCATGTAATCATATGTTATTACTCCACAACTATTTTGCAATAAATATTTTTATTCTTTTGCACTTTATCTTTATCAAATTTTAGATTAAATTTCAATTAGTTTTTTTTTCTGGTAGTTTTTATTCTATCAGATTGGAACTGACTATGGGAAACGACTTAGCTTCTTAATCATGAGATACCACGTGTGATTAATGCAAGGGTCTGCTGGAGAAATTAAGCACATTATAAAAATAGATGGATGGAACAACAACGAGGTTTAGTTGAATTGTGGTGTGTAAACTCGTCAAATAGTCTATCTTTTTGGGTTTTGTAATAGCTTTGTCGTGAATCCCGCCGGTAATGCGTTTCACTCTGGTGGGTTTCTCATTTTGTGGCACGGTCATTTGCTCCTTGAAGATTTCTTTTCTTGTTCCTTTTATGTTGTTCTTCTTGTTAATGAAATTTTTGCTTCTTATTACGTGGTTTGTATTCACGCACCTAATGATTTCGATGACAGGAAAAGATATGGGAAGATATAACCAATTAGAGTAAAGACATAAGAGAACCATAGATGATCATAGGAGATTTAACGATATCCTTAATATTAATAAAAAGTGTAGTTCTAACGCAGCTAATTATCATCGTATTAACGAGTTTAATAACTTTACTATTCAAAATTCTCTTATAGAAATTTATTCAAAAAGATGCTTCCATACATGGTCCAATAGAAGATAAGGTGATAAATTAGTTTAAAAAAACTCGACAGGGTATTAGCTAATTATGAATTGATGACACTTTTTCCTAGAGCTCAAGTTTTCATACCCCCCGTGATTGGTTTCGATCATTCACCACTTATTTTACATTACGACATTCATATGAAACAAAACGCAAAATAATTTAGATTTGAATCCTTCTGGCTTGATGATATTAAATGCAAGGACACAGTTGACAAAGCCTGGAATCAAGGTCGGTCCGAGCGTTTCGGGTACCTAAGGCGAAAAAAATATAGGGCCTTTTTTGATATATTAAAAAAATTATCTTGTTTTCAACAGACAAAAAATGTATAAATAATTTAATAATGAAATTTACGAAATAAAAAAAAGAGATATCTCAAGTCTTGAATATTAAAATTGGATGTCTTCCAGTCAGGTACTTAGGTATTCCTCTTAATTCGAAAAAGCTTAGTTTATGTGAAGGTAACATATTAGTGGAGAAAATATGCAATAGTATAACTCAATGGGGCTCTAAACTTCTCTCTTATGCTGGAAGGGTTGGACTTATAAGGGTTGTACTAGTTAGCAGAATTATGTTTTGGTGCAGGGTATTTTTACTTCCAAAACATGTTATATATAAACTAAATCAAAGAATGGTTGGATTCGTATGGAAAGGAACATTAGAAGATGCGCATGGAGCTCAAGTAGCGTGGGATAAAGTATGTTGCAGTAAGGAAGAAAGTGGGTTGAATATTCCAAATATTGAGTACATGAACAAGGCATGGTTATTATTTACATTTTGGAGATTTTACTCACAAGATCAGAACTTGTGGAGTAGATGGGTGAATGTGAATATTCTTAAGCAGAAAAGTATATGGAGTATACACTAGAAGCAACATCACTCTTGGTTGTGGAAACAAATATTAAAAATTAGAAGTACTGCTTATAACCTAATCTATCATAACATAGGGAATGGGGAGAAAACATATATATTGTGGGATAGATGGGTTGAGAAGAAGGGAGTTCAGGATATTCTTGATATTAAATTGGATGGTGATAATCTGATTAGTAATAAAAAGGTTAGTGATTGTTTTGGTAGAGGAAGGTGGAGAATTCCACCTTGTATTGCGAAGATATTTCCTAAAATACAAGAGATTAAGTTAAATAATGCAGCTGATATAATAGTATGGACTGAAACTGAGAAGAACCCGTTTTCATACAAAAAAAACTCTGCTAAAAAGTTACAGAGCACGGAGAAAAAGTATTATGGAGTGAAATAGTATGGGCTAAAACTTGTATACCGCGTTGCTCATTTATTGCTTGGCATGTTGCTATGAACAGGTTGCCAACAAAGTGCAGGATGCTAGAGTGGGGCTTGAATATCTCTCCTAATTGTGTGTTATGTAAAACTGAGATTGAAGATAATGAACACCTGTTTGTTAAGTGTAAGTATTCTAAATCTATCCTTATGCGTATTCTTGCGAAGTGTGGGGTTAAAGTGAACATAAATTCTACACAAGGAATGTTTGTGGATATACAGAATGTATGTGATAACTCAGAAATTATAAAAATAGTGGGTGTAAGTATAACAACTTATGTCTATTTTATTTGGGGTGAAAGAAATAACCGAGAACATGATGGTAAAGAGATGAATGAGGATAGATTATACAACAAGATTACTTCATATATTTCTATCAAATTGCAAAGAAGAATGTTTAAAAGTAGCAAAGCGAAAAGAATAGTTGATAATATTTGTAATATCTAGCTTAACTTTCATTAACTGTTATTGGTCTTGTAATTCTCTATTGGGTCGTGTAATAGTTAAGTAGGTTTTCTGTTGTAAGTCCATTTGATATGGACTAAAGTATGTAAGGTGTTTAATTTTGTGCGCTTCATTTAATAAAAAGTTTGATTTGCCGATAAAAAAAAAATTATGAAATAAAACATTTCTTGAAAAAAAATTGTGATATTATATCTAAACAATTATATAAAAAAACGTGTAAGTAAAATAATAGATGAACAACCTATTTATTTAAAAATTCACTTATATTTTTAAATGGATTCGGCTAAAGTTACGACATATATGTAAAATTAATTTAATTTTAAAATTAAATATGTATAAAAAAATTAAATATAATTATAAAAAAAATAGAAAATTCTTACTTTGATGTGGATAACAGAGCGTTTCGGACAGGTCCTTACCGGTCCGGTCCTCCTTGGCGGTTCCCAATTACCCAGTTCCGGTCCGGTTCCTACCGGTTTCTAATTTCTTTTTAATTTGAACATGAACAAATTAACATGAACAAATATTCTACCCACATGAACAAATTAACGAATTGGCAGATGAAAATATTCTACCCACATGAACAAATCCAAAATATTTTTATAGCAGATGATTCAAGACAAAGAAATAAGGCATAAACGTGGGTGTGGAGTTGATCATAATAGAACGAATTGGCCATGCTATGAATTTGGATTTGTTTTCATACTTTTTTATTTTTTTGTTTTGGTGTTGATTATAGTGATTATGCCTAATATTTAATCTTATTGATTACTCTATTTTTTGTGAGTTAATCTCATACACTTGAATAAGTGATCTTTTTTTTTTTTTTTTTAACTCTGTATGATAATGCTTATTATTTTGGATATTTGTAGGCTTATATCTCAATGACGTATACGTTATTCTATTGTTTGAATATGAGTGTGAATTGATTAGTTTTTCACTTTGTATATGTAGTCCAAGGCTTATCATGATTATTTGTTTACAAAAATTGATAGTTATTTGTTTTTACCCATTTGATAGTTGATTGTCAGAAATCAAGATTACCATCCAAGTAATGGAATATTTCCAGAAATTGCATAGGAAGTCCCTCGGTTGCTAATCTCTTGTACTCGCGTTTTGTAAGGGAATTTTAATCTCCATATACTCTCCCAATTAAACTTCTTCAGTAACCTCATTTTTATCATAATCCCATAATGCCGATTTTAACTTCATTAACCTTATTCCTCTTGATTTTATGAAAAAATATCCATAACCTACGTGTGTACGGTGCATCAAAGGGTCGACTATTAATTGCTACACGTGATCGTAATCGATTTCAATATGATTTTGACTCCAAAATTCTATATCGTGACAAAGCACCTCCAGGAAAAAAGTTAATATGTGGTGTGGTTCCTTGTCTAGTATCTTTAAAAGGAAAGGAATGAACACAGAAGACATAAATCCTTTCCCAGTATCTTTACAATAAATGCATTCAGAAGCTGCTATAAAGCTAGATGCGGCTATGAAGTCAGAAGGTGCTACAAAGCCAAACCTGCTTGTACAATGTACTAAGAAAATTGGTCTTCGGGTATCGAGACATAAGTATTTCTCATGTTTTAAGCCTTTTAAAAAGCCATAAGTTTTTTACAACTATCAAATGTGTCTGTGTTAAAGATTATGGTTTTCTATTTAATTCAAGTATCCAACTGAAACTTTTATCAGTCTAACAGAGCATGAGATTGCATAATGTAACTATTATTAGTAAATTTTTTGCAATATCATAGAAAATTTTAGAGGAATAAAAAAATAAGAGATTGTCTATTGAAATCCATATAAATACTAATATAACAATCTATTAAACTCTAGTAAAATGAAAATGAATCTTTTAAAATCCGGATAGAATTAAAACAATCAAAAGACTTTATAAAGTCAAGGATTTTTAAAAACTCTTATAAACTCTTTTGAAATCTAGATTGATAACACCCCTTAGTGAGATCAGTGACGGATGGAATTGCTATTTGTCTTGAGAGAAACACAAAAAATCAAAGGATCCTTTCAATGATTTTAAGCCAAGGACCTTAAAGATAATTTTCCAAGGGACTTTCTTAATGAACAAAACAACTTTGGAAGAGAATTTTCAAAACTTCCTCAAGAAGTTGGTAAATGTAAGATGAGCTTCTCGTAGTGGGGCTTTCTCCTTCTTTCTCTTCTGTTGACTCTCCAAATTCAGCTCTTTTGTGAAGTATTTCTTTAGGTACAATTAATTGATATAAAAAGTCTAGTAAATGAGCAGACTCCAATTCAATTAAACCCAAAAAAACTCAATAAAAATAGCAAGAAGATATGAACTTTACACCACAGCTGCAATTTTTTCAAGTTATAAAAAATTTAAATGTATTGCCAAATTAAGAGATAATTTTTAAATGTATTCTCTCTAGGGATTATGTGATTGAATGAGTAGAATGCAATGTTGACATAATAAAAATAAATAAATTGTCTCATTAAACTTGTTCTCGTGATAACTGATATTTTGCAGTTCGTTACTTCCATATCTATGTCATATTACATGTAGGAATATTGGACTGTTGAATAATTTGCATGTATTGGTTACAAAAGTTTGATGAATAAAGAATATGTATGGATTACACAATTTTGAAGGCAAACCTAGAAGAATCTATTCAAAGCAAAATAGTAGTAGTACCATTAAAAACCAGAAAATATAAATAAAAACAGAATTCAAATTCACTTTATCATTATTTGTACCCTAAGAAGGCCACTAAATTGCATAATTTAAGAAGCTCAAACTTCATCTTCATATGCTTATGCATAGTAGTAGATGTGAAGATTTACACCCAAAACGATAACAAGTGCAGAAGGAACAGCCAAATGTGTCGGGTTCTCCGGAAGTTTCTTTCCAATATTATGACACATTCTTTCCCATGCGATCACCTATAAAATCAATTATCAATAACAAAATAACTGCAAATTAAGTAAATGAAGCAACCAACAATTCAAACAAAAATTAGTTGAAAGGTAACACCTTTGCAGATTTTTCAGATTTATTCATGAAGCACCTACGAGAGACAAGCCTCATAGCCATCCTAGAAGCCATTACAACAACCTTTCTTTTCTGTCAATAACAATAACACACAAATATAAATGAATTTCAAAACTAATGACTTTTTTTATCCCTAATCCCGACCAACTTCGGATCTTTGCCCAAAATAACCTTACCTCAAAGAAACAACACAGCGAGCGCGAGAGATTTTTTTTTTTTTTTGGTTAAAGAGCGCGAGAGATAGGATAAGAGTATGAAACTTCTAACTTGTACGAGAAGAAATAGTAGAGAAATACGGGAAATTTTTGTGTAAACTATGACCACATGTGGGGTTATAGTTTTAGTCTTAAAATAATATTTTATATACATGGCAGAGGAAAGAGAGTACTTATTCTTCTTCCATTTTTTTTTTCTTTTTCGAAAAACTTCTTTCTTTTTCATTTCATGACTTGTTTTGTTTTTTTGTTGGAAACTTTTTTTATAATAAAAAAATTATACAACCAAATGTAAGTTTATTCTAATTATTGATTTATAAAAAACTGGTAAAAATTAACAAAAATATAAATTAATTTTACATATTAAAAAAATAAAAATGGATTTATTGAAGATAAATTAATAAAGTAAAAAGATATCATTTTCTCAAATTGAATATTGTTTGAAATTTTTTAATTTAAAATTAATAAATAAAATTATATTTTTTTCATAAAAATAGAGAATGTATAATTATTTGTATTAATATCTAAATATTTTTCTTTTTTATTTTTAAAAATTAAATTGACTATTGCCTATGAGGTTGTGAAAAAAAATTATCATATACATATCGTAAAAATAGAAAGTATAAATCGTATACATATATTATTTGTGTATTTATGAATGACAATTAATTATATTTGAATATTTTTTTAGGTTTATATAATTTCTAAAATAAGTTTATATAATTTTTAGTGTTAAAAAATAGTTTTTTTAAAAAAAAATTTGTATTAAAAATGGATTTTTTAGCCTCCAGACCGCCTAGGCCCGCTTGGGACATTTTGGGACCGCCTAGAGGCTGCTTGGGCCATTTCTGGAAATTACACTACCTTCTAGCGCCTAAGCGCCGTCTAGGCCGATGTTTAGAACTGAGAAAATAGATCATTCTTATACATATGAGATCGAAATAGATGACAAACATTACATATAATTTATATTTTCTATTATTGTGTTATGTATGATAATTTTTTTCCACAATCTTATAGGTAATAGTCACTTTAAATTTTTTATAAAAAAAAAAAAAGAAAAACATTTAGATATTAATACAAATATTTATACATTTTCTATTTTTATGAAAAAAATGATTTTATTTATTAATTTTAAATAAAAATAAATTTCAAACAATATTTGATTCGAGAAAATGATATCCTTTTAGTTTATTAATCTATCTTTATTAAAAAGAGATTAAGATCAAAATAAATCTGTTTTTTATTTTTTTAATATGTAAAATTAATTTACATTTTTGTTAAATTTTACTTACAATTTTTTTTATCAATTTATCATAAATCAATAATTAGAATGAATTTACATTTTAATTATATAATTTTTATTATTATTAAACAAAGTAAGTCTTCAAACTAAAAAGAAAAAAAACCAAGTCATAAAATAAAAAAGGAAGAAGCTTTTCGAAAAAAAAAAAAGGAAGAAACATAGAGCTAAGTACTCTCTTTCCTCTACCATGTATATAAAGCATTATTTTAAGACTAAAACTATGACCCCACGTGTGGTCATAGTTTACCTAAGAATTTCCCGATAAATACAAGGGTTTTTATATCAGATTTCTATTAAAAGGCCCGGCCCACTATTAATTGGCCCAACCTTTTATAATTTGATAACTATTTCATTTCTCATTTTTTTTTCTCTTAAAAGTTAATCAAATTTAAAGATACCACATAATACCAATAAATTTCGGTTTAGCTATCCAATCGTTTACACGGTTATAGTTTTTCCAAACACAAAAAAACAAACGTAACTTACCATATTGGTGGTGCCTAGGGTGTGATAAAATAAGATAGAAAATAAGTGCAAAAACACCCTAGAAATACACGGTTCTGCAAGTATACAGATCGTATGCAAGTTTTAGATAAAGATTCGTTCCGCAGAGACTACAGAGGTTAGGAGAATCTTATGCAAATACCAAGTGCAAATAAATAAAGATAGAACAACTAAACGCAAATAAAAGTAAAGACAAATAGCTTTTTGTTGATTTTCTAATAAACTAAATTAAACTAAGGAATTAAAAGACAGAAAAATAAATATGAAAGAGAAGCGATATGAGAATATAGCTTAAGTTATTAGCATGTAATCCCCACTAGTTTTGCCGTTCTAAACATGTAAGGGTGAATTATGTAGTATTTCCCTAATCGGTCCCAATATGCTATCGGTAGTTTAAAATAGGATTTACCTGTGTCAATAAGGCTTCCTAAGCAAACTTTTCCTGTAATTGGTAAAGAGTCACAAGACTCAACCATAGTGATTATCTAGCTAGGTTGGGTTGTCAGATCAAACCTAAAACTAAACGTTATGTGCTAAACATGCAATTAAACACCGTTGTCAATGGTATCCTAATTACTAGATGGTAATTCTAATGGCGGCCGTCCACAAGAACACAGAATATAAATCCAAACACATAAGCAGAGAATAAAAACTATAATTCTATTTAAAACATTAAATTCCCAAATTAGATAGATGTCAATCAAAACTAGGGTTCATACATATATGCTAAAACTTAAGCTAAAGAAATTTAGTTCATGAAAGAAAAGAAAGAAATTACAAATCTAAAGGTAGAAGAAGACATTGTTGATGACAGCTCCTTCCAGACTTCTCTCTTGTGTTCTAAGCTTCCTCTTGGTTTAAGGTTTCACCAAGGATGATTTAAGAGTGTTAAGAGGCTGTATTTATAGGTTAGAGGTTGACCTAATTCGTTTCTTTAGAGATAAGTTAAGTAATGGACTCCTAGCCCAACTCAAATTCGTATGGAAATAAAGATAAACACTGCTGCGTTGTTTTGGTCATAACTTCTTTATTATTGGTCCGATTTTGCTCCACAAGATACCAAAAGAATCGCAACAGAATTATCTAGGCCCTTTAGAAGGAATTAACCAAATTCGGCCTCTTTATTAGGTAAAAACGCCTATCTTTGCAGAATCCCAGATTTAGGCAGCTTTTCCTTTTCCATCTTTTTAGCAATTATTTCCTTATCTCCAATTTCCATGCATATCTCCTTCCATAAGTTGTTGTCTTTGACTTGGACTCTAATTAATCTCCATAATTATCTTTAAAGCTTCACACTAAATAAACAATTAAACCCAATATGCTCTAAAAATAATAATTCTACAAATCAAGACCCAAAATAGGAAAGTGCACTAAAATAAGCTAAAATCAACCTATAAACTAATAAATAAGCCTAAAATGATGTCTCATGAGTATATTTTACTATCACAAACGAGGAGACATCAAGACCCCCAACTCAACGTTGTATCGTCC
Organism: Nemophila menziesii; assembly: GCA_029959085.1. Classification (NCBI taxonomy): domain Eukaryota; kingdom Viridiplantae; phylum Streptophyta; class Magnoliopsida; order Boraginales; family Hydrophyllaceae; genus Nemophila; species Nemophila menziesii. Next base: position 138,970,623 of record JARWIR010000001.1, on the reverse strand, counting down.
CGATACAATAAAGTAAAGAACAGTAGGGTAGTCAAAATAAACAAGAAGACGTCGGAGGAGAACAAGAACACAAATATAATGAATGATCCTAGAGCATAAATTCCAAAAAATCTCATGTAGTAATGCTCAAGAAATAATACACAAATATGCTTAATACGCATGTAATCAACAATCCATAAATTCAAATTAAGATTAATTTCGCAATGCCAGAATGAGAGGATGATAACTTAGTTCAGGTTAATGGCTATAGGTTGTTCATAGGTCCCAAATAAAGCATCCAATGATCCACTTACCTACTACCTAATAGCTCAATTGTTTCTCCATCTAGTAGTTAAAAATCCTAAGGTCTTGGTTATAACTTGGCTTAAGGACGGGTGTGGTATATTTGGATAATGAAACGTGAGCTTTTGGCTCTCTCCTCACTAGCCATCAACGAATCGCCCTAGAGCTTGAGTTGTTCACTCGAAGATGTTCTCACTCAACCCAATTTATTGATGCTTTTGACTTGCATCCCCAATATTCCTAATTAAAACCTTTGATGATATAAAATCCACTTTGCCGGTCCGAATATATATTCTCTTTTCAAATCAATTTTTTCTTTTGTATAGCTATGACTCTCTTTTTGATGTTCGAGATATCACGCTATTTTTCATATATATATTCTTTTTCTTTTTATGCCCTTGTTGGCAAATTTAGCTCGTAGCTTCTTTTCCATTCACTATTACCCCGGCAAAGGGTTACAATAATAACAATTCATCATCAATAAAATCACAAAGATAATTCCCACATTCCCAAAGTTCCCTAATGATGAAACCCACCACCCCAAACTCAAGCTCTAAAACGAGTGTTCAGGTTTTGCGATTCGAGTGCGGGTCATATAGATAAGTCCTACAAACTAAGGTATGGATTATAATGTGTTTCAATAAAGGCTTTAGAAAGGCTCAGAGGGGCTAAGACGGATAAATAACATAATCAAATAAAAGGGTGAGAAAGTATAAAGGCTTCAAGTGTTTTAATCATGAAAGAACTGCCTTAGTCATTTTTCTAACTACCGGATTTCGTTACTTTTTCACTAATAGTTCATAGACAAGTGGGTTTTCAACTAATTTTAAACCTCACGTTCTACACACCAAATAACTATTCCTAAGTTTCAACGTGATTTCTTAGCATTGCTCATTAACTTTTCTATCCTTTATTTCCTGTTTTCATACATGCATGCTAAACAATTTTGTTGCATCTTTCAAAAGCATACTACTTACTATCATTGACCTAATAAAATCATGCTCAATAGGTACATTCAAAGATATTCTATGCCTAATTCAACCTACAAATTTTAAATTTTATGTAAAAACGAAAAGAAGATGAGGACAACGAATCCCCACCCCCAACTCAAAAGTGAGCCGTGTCCCCACGACTCGAAAAAAATAGACTCAAGCATGAAATAAAATTTAAAATAAAACTAACTAAACTACCTAATGCATCCAAGCTATTGAGAAAAATTAGAATGAATTACCTGGCTGGCCATAGAGATCCATCATATCATCCTCATCTTCTGAAGCTGAGGGATCGGTGTAATCATCTATATCCTTGTACAAGGTCGAATTATCTACCCTTGTTTCCAATTGCATAATTTCTACCCAAAGGTCTTTGTTATCTTCACGTAATCTTTCAACTTCGTTCTGTAACTGAATCGCCCACGGAGGAAGATCATAAGCAATTTTGGAAGAAGAGATAGTAGAAGAACCTTGGTCTTGGATTTTTATCTTGTCTAAAGGCCTCCTTGATGGTGTGGACATTCTAGCAGTTAATCTCTTCTTTGGTAGTGGTTGTTCAGGTGCCTGTTCTTTTGATTTTTCAGAAACCTCATCAAGATTGATGGGTTTTTCAATGGTAGCTCCAGGCAATTTCTTATTCTTCCCAAGGATTGAACACTTTCTCTTGTATTCCATAGCTTCAGATCTATTAGTCATACTTGATTCACCCACAACTCAAGTTATACCAAGGATGGATTAAAAGTTTAAGGAAAATTGGTGTAGCTTGATGTTGTTGCTTGGAATTGGTTAAAGAGAAAGGTTATTGGATTGATCTTGGAAGAATTCTTTAAAGCTTGTTGAATTTGATGGTGTTATGATGGTGTAGTGTGATGAATTTGATGAAGGATTGTGTTTATGGAAGATGATGGAGAGGATTTGATGAGTTGTTGTGTTAATTGTGAAGGTTTGCACAAGCTTTAAGATGTTTATATAGGGTTTGGGTCTGAAAAATTCGTGGGTGGAAGGCTAGGGTTAATCTCATAAGGTAAGAGTTTGATTAGGAAAAGAATTCCTTCTTAAACCGCCTCTTGCGGTGCACCGGACATATCCCGCGGTGTGCCGCAGCTTCTGTTGCTCCAAAAATTTTTACCTACTGGATAATACCCGAGCTAGCACCCCGTGGTACGGGTTTTTGGGTCGCGGACCAGGGGTGCGGTGCAGGGGGTAGTCCGCGGCATGTCCGTCAAAAAACCCGTGGTGCCCAACCCGTGGTACGGGTTTTGACCGTGCGGACTAGGGTCTGGTGTACCGCGCCAGGCCCCGTGATTTTTTTCGACCTTCTGGATAAAACCCGAGCTAGCCAACCCGTGGTACGGGTTTTTGGGGCGCGGTGCATCCCTGCGGACCATGGGGTAGTCCGCGGGGTAGTCCGCGCCAGACTTGAAGTTCCTCCAGATTTTTCCTCTTGACCCCAAACTCGTTTCCTGCACAATAACACACTACCTTTCTCTCCCATTAGCTTGAAAACACAATTAAAAATATACACTAACTTAAGATTAAACACTACAAAGCAAAAACAACTAATCTAAAAAGCAATTAAAACAAGGGGTGTCTCCCAAGAGCACTTTTGTTTAACGTCTTTGAGTTAGACGTGTACCTCAGGCTAATCGCATTCGACAAGGTAGATTTTCTCTCCTTGCTCAAAGTCCTCACTGTCATAGTATCTCTTCAAACGCTGGCCATTCACCATGAATGTCCGTTGCTCGGCTGGATTTTCAATCTCAATCGCTCCATGCGGTGTGACTTTGGTGACAATGTAAGGTCCTTCCCAACGGGATTTAAGCTTTCCTGGGTAGTTTGAAAATCGAGAGTTGTATAATAAAACCTTCTGTCCAATCTCGAGATTCTTTGGACGGAGCCGTTTATCATGCCATCGCTTTGTTTTCTCCTTACAGAGACGTGAATTTTCATAGGCATGATAACGAAGCTCCTCTAATTCGTTCAATTGCATCATCCTTTGCTTCCCGGCCAAATCTGGGTCTAGATTCAGAGTTTTAATAGCCCAGTAGGCTCGAGCTTCTAGTTCAATCGGTAGATGACACGCTTTGCCGTAGACCATGCGATATGGAGATGCCCCAACTGGTGTTTTAAATGCTGTTCTGTATGCCCAGAGAGCATCATCTAGCTTTAAAGACCAGTCTTTCCTTGATTTGTTCACGGTCTTCTCAAGAATAGATTTAATTTCCCGATTAGAAACTTCAGCTTGACCGTTAGTTTGTGGGTGATAACCGGTTGAAGTACGGTGTTTCACTCCAAACTTTTTAAGAAAATGTCTCACGGGAGCATTAAGAAAATGGGTACCTTTATCACTGATGAGAACACGTGGCGTACCATGTCTTGAAAAGATGTTTGATTTTAAGAATTTAATCACTGTTTGAGCATCGTTCTTTGGTGTTGCCACTGCTTCTACCCATTTCGATACATAGTCTACTGCAAGCAAAATATAAAGATTTCCATAGGAAGTGATGAAAGGTCCCATGAAATCTATTCCCCATACATCAAAGATTTCAACTCCAAGAATGTTATTAAGCGGCATCGCGTCTCTTTTCGATATATTGCCAGTTTTTTGGCATCTGTGGCATGACTGGACGAAACTGTGACAATCTTTGTGTATGGTTGGCCAATAGAACCCGGATTGAAGAATTTTAGCTGCGGTTCTATCGCCCTTAAAGTGACCTCCATAAGGTGAACTATGACAACTTTCAATAATTTTCTCCATCTCACCTTCATGTACACATCTTCTAACCACTTGGTCACTACATATCTTCCAGAGGTACGGTTCATCCCAATAATACTGTTTGGCCTGGTGGTTCAATCTTTGTCTTTGTTGTGGGTGGAAATCTTTGGGAAAGACACCACTCACAATGAGGTTGACTAGATCTGCATACCATGGCACAAAAGCACGTTTAATAGCAAAAAGTTGTTCATCAGGGAATACCTCTTTAACCAACAATGGTTCCTTGTTCGCATTAGATCCTTCGAGCCTTGATAAGTGATCAGCAACTTGATTGTCGCATCCTTTTCGGTCTCGAATATCTATGTCGAATTCTTGTAACAATAGTACCCATCTAATGAGACGCGGCTTAGCGTCCTTTTTCTCCATGAGGTACCTAATAGCTGAATGGTCCGTGTATACAATAGTTTTCTTCCCAACCAGATAGGGACGAAATTTATCGAAAGCATAAACTACGGCCAACATCTCTTTCTCCGTCACTGTATAATTCATCTGGGCAGCGTTGAAAGTCTTACTTGCATAATAAATTGTGTGGAAAATCTTGTCCTTCCTCTGTCCCAACACAACACCCATAGCGTGATCACTCGCATCGCACATAAGTTCAAACGGAGCGTTCCAATCAGGAGGTATAACAATAGGTGTAGAGATCAGTTTTTCCTTAATCGTCAAAAACGCTTGAAGACATTCTTCAGTAAAATTAAAAGGAGTATCCTTTTCAAGTAAAGAGCAAAGCGGTTTGGCGATCTTGGAGAAATAATTAATAAATCGTCGATAAAATCCTGCGTGACCCAAGAAACTTCTTACTCCTTTAACAGAAACCGGAGGTGGTAGTGTTTTGATAACTTCAATTTTAGCACGATCAACCTCCATCCCTGCCTTCGAAACTTTATGTCCCAACACAATTCCCTCTTGAACCATGAAGTGGCATTTTTCCCAATTAAGCACGAGATCTTTTTCTCTACATCTCACAAGGACTTTCTCTAGATTACTCAAACAATCATCAAAACTGTCTCCAAACACTGAAAAATCATCCATAAAAACCTCCAAATATTTATCAATCATGTCCCAAAATATAGCCATCATGCACCTCTGGAACGTGGCAGGTGCATTGCATAAGCCAAACGGCATTCTTCTGTAAGCAAAAGTACCAAACGGACATGTAAAAGTTGTTTTGTGTTGATCGAGGGGATCCACACAAATCTGATTATAACCTGAATATCCGTCTAGGAAACAATAATATTCTCTCCCTGCAAGCTTGTCTAGCATCTGATCAATGAAAGGTAACGGGAAGTGATCTTTCTTCGTTGCTTTGTTCAGTCTTCGGTAATCCATGCACACGCGCCACCCTACAACTGGTCTTGATGGTATGGCTTCGCCTTGCTCATTAAGGATGGTAGTGAAACCTCCTTTCTTAGGAACACACTGTACTGGACTAACCCAATCACTGCTAGCAATCGGATAGATAATTCCTGCGTCTAACAACTTGATAACTTCCTTCCTTACTACTTCTTTCATAGCTGGCATGAGTCTTCTCTGTCCTTCTATAGATCGCCCACCTTCGTTCTCAAGAATGATTTTGTGTTTGCAAACGGAAGGACTAATTCCCTTGATGTCAGCAATAGTCCATCAAATTGCTTCTTTGTTTGCGCGAAGTACTTGAAGTAGCTTTTCCTCTTGAGGACCTGAAAGGTTAGCAGAAATAATAACAGGCAAAGTTTTGTTCGTACCTAGATATGCATAGCGTAGGTGATCTGGAAGTGGTTTTTCTTCGAGAACAGGTGGACATATTATAGATGGTTGTTTCATTGGTTCAATGTCACCTGGCTCTCGAAGTAATTCTCGTACGTTTAATCCTAATGCAGCAACATCTTCAGGGGGAATCTCGAGTTCTGGTGTTTCAGGTGCTAAGGCTTTGTCAAGATCATCATTTAAGTTCTCTTCATTGAAGACTTCTTGCGTAATCTTTTCGATGACATCTACCTTGAAGCACTCGTCTTTCGCTTTAGGATATTTCATAGCCTGAAACACATTAAATCGTATCTGTTCGCCTTGTACTCTCATGATCAACTCACCATTCTCAACATCAATTAGTGTACGCCCCGTGGCTAAGAATGGTCTACCCAAAATGATGGGGACATTCTTATCCGCGTCGTAGTCAAGGATAATAAAATCACAAGGAAAAATAAAAGAGCACGCGTTAACTAAAACATCTTCAATTTTACCTATTGGTCGTGAGAGGGAGCGATCCGCCATTTGTAGTACCACAGATGTAGGTACTACTTCTCCGATATTAAGCTTCTCGAACAGGGATTTAGGCATGAGATTGATGCTTGCACCTAAATCACATAATGCTTTCCCGGTCCAATTTTCTCCAATGCCGATGGGAATTGTAAAACTTCCGGGATCTTCTAGTTTTGGTGGCAACTCATTTTGACATATAGCACTGCACTCCCTAGGTAATCCAATTGGTTCCCCAGTCTCTATACTTCGCTTGTTGGAGAGAATGTCTTTCATAAATTTCATGTAGCTTGGCATCCTCTTGAGAGCTTCAACAAGGGGTATATTGATTTCTAATTTCTTCAACATGTCAATGAACTTCTTGAATTCCAGGTCATTGTCCTTCTTCCTGACACGTGAAGGGTATGGTGGTGGAGGGCGTGTACTGAGTTCCACTGGTTGTCTTGTCTTATCAGGTGTCTCGGCTTGGACACTTTTTGGTTGAACTACCTCCTTGACTGTATCTTTGATTATTTCTTCCCCCCTTTGTTCTGAAATAGGGATAGGCTCTGGTTCTGGTCTTGGTGGAGGCAGTTGCTTCCCACTTCGTAATTCAACTGCATGGCAAGAATCGTCTCTAGGAGCAATAGTATCACTTGGGAGTTGCCCTTTTGGCCTAGCTTGTAATGTACTCGACATCTGTGATATAGTATGCTCTAGTTGCTTTATAACCTTCTCCTGAGTTCGAACTCTCTGTTGGCTATAATTTATTTTCTTCTCAACGTTTTGCATTAATTTAGTCATACTTGAAGTCAAACTCTGGAGTTGTTCTTGTTTTGCCAATTGCATTGATTGTTTAGGTGGATCTTTCTTAGGTTCTTGACAAGTTTTCTTAACAATGGGTGCCTTTTTCTGAATAGGTTGTGGAGGATTATAAGATTGAAGTTGGGGTTGCTGACTAGTTTCTTGTTTTCTGTCCCAACTCTTTTGTTGTGGAGGTTGTTGATAATTAGTGTAGCTTTCTTGATTGTAACTATTTGAGTAATAGTTATCTTGAGGATATTGAACGGAAGCTACTGCTGGATTATTCATACATCCTGCCCACACATGATTTCTTGATCCACAACCAAGACACGAAGGAATTGTGCGTACCATATTTACCTGAGCAATTGTTCGGGCTTGTTCTGTCAGCTCTTCGAGTTGTTTAGCCAATTCCTTAAGCTTTAGAGATACTGAATTGTTCTCCTTTACTGATTTCTTTGGCCAACTTCTCTCGTTTTCAAGAATTCTTTCCATCCCCAACTCAGCTTCTACAGGATCTAGCAACACAAAACCTGCGTTTCCTACCGAATCTGCTTTCTCTCTTGATTTGTCATTAAGGCCTCCATAAAACAAGGTTAAATAATATTCTGGCGAGGATCTATGATATGGACACCTTGCTTTCTTCTCTGTAAATCGTAACCATGCTTCACCCAAACTCTCTTCCTCTTCTTGTATAAATTGTTCAAGCTCCAACATGTCTTTTAAACGTCTACTAACCAGATAAAAACGGTCTAGGAATCTTGTTTGAAGCTTGTCCCAATCTGGAATAATATGAGGGTATTGGGCATCATACCAATCGCTTGCACATCCGGTCAAGAAGAACTGGAACATCAAGTAATATACTTGCTCCCTAGTAACTCCTCTTACGATATAGGCATCACAGATCTGCATGAATTTCTGAGTATATCGGATCGGATCTTGATGTGCATCTCCGCTGAATAATCCATGAGACGCAAACTGAGTTAACATCCCAGGATCAGGTTTAAATTTAGCGGCTTGGATTTCTGGAGCGCGAATTCCTCGTGGCTCTACTCTAAATTCGATGGGTAGCTCAAGTCTCCTTGGGTTCTCCATCTGTAACTAAATCTGAAAAACAAAAACTAAAAACAAAAAGCGTAAAATAGAACTAACTAAAAGTAAAAGCACAAGATATATGCACAAGGACTAACGATGTAGTCCCCGGCAGCGGCGCCAAAAACTTGGTGGTGCCTAGGGTGTGATAAAATAAGATAGAAAATAAGTGCAAAAACACCCTAGAACTACACGGTTCTGCAAGTATACAGATCGTATGCAAGTTTTAGATAAAGATTCGTTCCGCAGAGACTACAGAGGTTAGGAGAATCTTATGCAAATACCAAGTGCAAATAAATAAAGATAGAACAACTAAACGCAAATAAAAGTAAAGACAAATAGCTTTTTGTTGATTTTCTAATAAACTAAATTAAACTAAGGAATTAAAAGACAGAAAAATAAATATGAAAGAGAAGCGATATGAGAATATAGCTTAAGTTATTAGCATGTAATCCCCACTAGTTTTGCCGTTCTAAACATGTAAGGGTGAATTATGTAGTATTTCCCTAATCGGTCCCAATATGCTATCGGTAGTTTAAAATAGGATTTACCTGTGTCAATAAGGCTTCCTAAGCAAACTTTTCCTGTAATTGGTAAAGAGTCACAAGACTCAACCATAGTGATTATCTAGCTAGGTTGGGTTGTCAGATCAAACCTAAAACTAAACGTTATGTGCTAAACATGCAATTAAACACCGTTGTCAATGGTATCCTAATTACTAGATGGTAATTCTAATGGCGGCCGTCCACAAGAACACAGAATATAAATCCAAACACATAAGCAGAGAATAAAAACTATAATTCTATTTAAAACATTAAATTCCCAAATTAGATAGATGTCAATCAAAACTAGGGTTCATACATATATGCTAAAACTTAAGCTAAAGAAATTTAGTTCATGAAAGAAAAGAAAGAAATTACAAATCTAAAGGTAGAAGAAGACATTGTTGATGACAGCTCCTTCCAGACTTCTCTCTTGTGTTCTAAGCTTCCTCTTGGTTTAAGGTTTCACCAAGGATGATTTAAGAGTGTTAAGAGGCTGTATTTATAGGTTAGAGGTTGACCTAATTCGTTTCTTTAGAGATAAGTTAAGTAATGGACTCCTAGCCCAACTCAAATTCGTATGGAAATAAAGATAAACACTGCTGCGTTGTTTTGGTCATAACTTCTTTATTATTGGTCCGATTTTGCTCCACAAGATACCAAAAGAATCGCAACAGAATTATCTAGGCCCTTTAGAAGGAATTAACCAAATTCGGCCTCTTTATTAGGTAAAAACGCCTATCTTTGCAGAATCCCAGATTTAGGCAGCTTTTCCTTTTCCATCTTTTTAGCAATTATTTCCTTATCTCCAATTTCCATGCATATCTCCTTCCATAAGTTGTTGTCTTTGACTTGGACTCTAATTAATCTCCATAATTATCTTTAAAGCTTCACACTAAATAAACAATTAAACCCAATATGCTCTAAAAATAATAATTCTACAAATCAAGACCCAAAATAGGAAAGTGCACTAAAATAAGCTAAAATCAACCTATAAACTAATAAATAAGCCTAAAATGATGTCCCTATAGAACTTAAACCAGGGAACCTATTATTCCCAAACTTGTTTTGTATTCTCACACTAACTCTTTCAACACTTATTGAGGATAAAATAAATAAAAAGCTTATAAAGGGCATAAAGATCACAAAAAAAGGTCCAACTCTTACATATATTGTATTTGTGGATGACTACATCTTTTTTCTTAAATCATCAGAAAAGGAGTTCCTCATCTTTGCGAAAAAATTCATCAATAATTATTAGCAACTGGACAACAAATAAATATTGATTAAAGTGGCATACTGTTTAGTTAGAATACGCCGCGTGATATTGCATATAATCTTTCTATAACACTAAGAATGAATAACCTCAAAATTTTGGGGAAGAAATCAGTTATATGGTTGGATGGTGTAATGGTTGAATCAATGATGGTGCAACTGAATAATATGTGATTGCTGATTGTATGACTGTTTTAATGCAGGGCACTAAGACAAAAGCTGGATTGAGGAACATATTTTGTAATTTGTAAGCTTAAATCGTTGGCAAAGATTTTTCTAATCCACCAGTGTAATTGTATTTATAAATTATATTGATTGTATCAACATCACCATCTTTTTCTCAGACCTTCCAGCTGTCTCGAGACTTTGGAACGGAGCTTCAATTTGCAAAAACCACACTGGAAAGTGGATCAAGACTATTTATTCAGTTGATCCATTTGCAACTTCTGATGGAGCAACTAACAAAGATGTTGTATAGTAAAAATCTTTCTTATTGTGTTTAACTAATGAAGATAATTTGTATAGTAAAAAAAATCCCTGTTGTGTATGATTAAGATGTTTTTTTTTTTTAAAAAAAAAACTCTAAAAATCAATATAGGTGTTCCACTACTTTTTCATTTTTTAGATTGCAAAATCGTAAATGAAATGTTGTGAGGCATAATGATTATTCTGATAATTAGACCTTGAAACTGTCAAGAAAGTAACCGAAGTCTTTATTTTTTTTAACATGTATCCATATGTGATGCAAAGATGACGGCAGAAGAAAAGTTCATCTGCTCGCCAAATTCACTATTTTCCCTTAAAATCTAATTTGACATAGTTTATGACTAACCTTAAAACATAAAGTTAAAGATATAAAATCTTATTAAGACATATTTAAACAATTTCAAGAAGTCTAAATATATTAACTCTTTGTTTTTAAATTGAAGTGTCTTTATACAGAGGTCATATCTAATAAAAAAAAAACCAGTTGACCATGAATGTCTTTTTACCTAAAATTTGGCCCATCTCTCAACCTCTACTATTACTCCTTGCCTAACATTTTTAGACACTAGTACTATCCTACTCTATGTCTTGTTTTTTTAAATTATATAACATATCGGGATGATTTTTTTTCAAACAATGATAATAATACTAAAATATAAACGATTATAGACAAAGTTCAACCGATTCCATTAAAAATAAACTAGTCATGTGTTAATTTATAAATATCACTAACAGTATTATGAAGGAAAAATACAGATAATGGGTCTAAATATTTTTGCTAATCCATAAGTTTTCTTTTCTTTTTTGTCATGTAAATCTACATTCAAATTAAAAACTTAGTACAAGTCACCATATTCGAACCTACTAATTAAGCCGAACATGAACTTGATTGCAAAAAATGATCATTCCACACCATATAGATGCTCTATGAGCAATAAATAAATAATAAAACAGGTATAAATTTTTCAAAAATATATTCTTAATCTGGTGTATATCAGTATACGTCATGTAATTTCTTCTAGTAAAAACATATTTTTACCGATATGATCTCCACACACTCTTACCTTCATCCCCAATTTGGATCGGTCTTAATTTAACAGGACTAAAATAAGATTCTCTTGAAAATCGTGGGTCACCCCATACCCGTTTTGTACTAGGAGACCCAATTTTAGAACTGGATAGTAATACATTATCCCTACGAACTTCTGAATTCTCAATATCCCATTTAATTACATTCGAAACACTCCTTAATAAAGGCGTGCTTCTCCTTGGTGCTTCTTCAGAAAATGAGCATCTTCTTTTCATCGAATCGTTAACTGAATATCTAGTATGGGCCCACTTATTACTCTCTTTATTCAGTTCTATTGAGAGAAGATCACTTTCTGTTGAACCTTCTTCATGTAAATGATTTTTTTCCTTACCTTTGACTCGTTTATTTCCGAGAAAAACTTCGAGTTGTTTTTTCAATTTATCAATAGTGGATTTTTTTTCTTCCTTTAAGACTTTGACTTTGACTTTTTCCTCTGATTCTCGTTTCAAATCTTCCAATTTATTCTTCACTTCATCGATCTCTTTAGCTAATTCATCGCAAAGCCGTTCAGTTATTTCTCTTGCTTTCTTCACTTCTTCAAGCTCTTTAACTACTTTTATAAAAGATTCCTTAGTTTCAACTAATTCTAATCCGAGTTTTTTGTTTAAATTCTCAGATCGTTTCCTTAACTTCCTCTCTAACTCAAGTTCACCTGCGATTACATAATTGATCTGGGTTTGGCTTTGATCAGATCGATGTTCTTGGATGAGCCCGGAAACTAGTATTCGGGCCCGTTCAGTCTCGGCATGTAATGCCGAGACTAGAGACATGCAAGATGAAGGTTGATTAGTATTAGATAAGATCCGATTCATGATCTTTAGTAGCTCATTTGACGTGGTTAAAGCATTACTCACATCCTTTAAATGTTTCTTCGTTTCAATCTGCAATATAGTTTCATAATATTTAAAATTTTCAACACTATTATTTTAATTAGTGTTACGAAATTCTGTAGATTAATTATGTTTAAATTAAATATTTTATTTTTACACAATGAAAACAAGAATTAAGCTCATCAGGCTTTACCTGAGAAACAGGACTGTGTGAACGATTAGACAAATATGACGGCCAAGGGCCCGAACCCAAACTCGAACGAGGCAATTTCATGTTTTCTCTCTTCAACGATGTTTTCTTCTTCAATTTCTTACCCTCTTCAAGCTTTTCAATCGTATTCATCTCCCATAATGTAGCAGCTAATCTCCGGGCAGAGATAGGCCGTGAACTAGGAGACTCCACGGCGGTTCTAGACGGCGTCATTTTCCAAGTGGGAACTGGGGTGTTGGATCTGGACCCACCCAGGCCAATCCCATGGCTTGTACGAGCCTTGCCCACTAAAATGGGCCGTTTGAATCTATAATGGTGAACTCTTGATGATGCTGATGAAGATGATGAACATCCCCTTTTCCGGATTTTGTGTACCATATCATCATCATCCATCATCTGTATCAGAAATCTCGTACAAAACCCAGAATCCTTATTAAAATTATTGAAAGAAAGCTAATTATTGTGTAAACTTGTGATCATGAGTTTCTGATTAGAGTATATTTTGTCGGAAGTGAATGTATTGTGCATGTATTTGAAGGAGTGGGATGGGGAATGAGAATATTCAAATAACAGCTAAGTTTGTGGCTTGATTTGGTGTGACCAAATATTTTTTGGTCAGTGGGATCAAATTTAAATTATTTGGGTAGGGTTTTAATCATTAAAATGATTCGGAATGATGTACAGTAATGCTTAGTTAAAATTAAACCTTAGCTATTATTTAATTCAAAAGTTTTTTTTAATTCAATATTCAAAAGTAGAGACAGTCTTAGTAGGTAGAGTATTAAAACTATATTGAGTAATTACTAAATAGTTGGTCACAGAATTTATTGAGTAATGACATACTCCCTTCGTCAAAATGTTTGTATGTTTTTCTCTTTATACTAAGAAAAACAATTAATTTCTTCTATTTTTATTAAATTACCTTCAATTAATTAAATAAATAAATTTAATGATAATAAACTTTTAAATATTAAATAAAGATAAAACTAATAAAAAATATAAAAAAATTAATTAGTATCTTAAATGGACAACCTTTTATGGACATCTATTTTTAGAAATTGTGACAAACATTGATGGACAGAGGGAGTATACTATCCAAATTCATACCACCCAACATACTATCCCTGACGTGGCGTAATTTGGTTAGAAGTAAATCGTTAATTTATTTATTAACGATTTACTTCTAACCAAATCACGTCACGTCATGGCTAGTATGTTGGATGGTATATATCATTACTCGAATTTATTTTAGAAAGCATAACTTTTGTTTTCTTTTTTTAGTATACCTACCATCCTATATCCTTATCCAACAACTAGTTTTGAGAACAACCGTTCTATATCACTGTTAGAATTTTGTGGCTCTTTAACCCGCCGCCTAGTCAGGTTAGTGATGGCATCATCCCCGAAATTGAGTTGTCTTGGTACATGACGAAAATATACGGGATCATACCTTCTCGCCAAATCAGCGATATTCCTCAATGCGGGACGAATGTTCCACCAAACTGATGATGGTAACTCAATACCTTGAATGACTTCAAGGTTATTGCACGAACAACGTTGTCGCTTCAACAACGGCTAAAGTTTCCCCCTCAATTCTTGACATACAATTCACTACTTTTGCATGGCTTCGCCTATATCTGGTACATTTGTGTATCTCCTCGATTCCCAAACCAATTAAGTCGCACGTACTTTTAAAGATGTGTGATGGAGAAAAGTAATGTTCACTTAACTCATACTAATCCATGCGCTTGTTTACCTCTTAAATGTTAACCGGACGTCGATCATAACATGACTGATTCCCTCCCCCCAACCATCCCAAACTGCCTAGTCATAGAAATCCTCATCATGATAATTATAGACTGGATATCAAGATTAACCTGATCGTAATACGAATATATTTTTGATTTCCATATATTCCACACAGTCAACATCATATATGCCCAAACAACCCTCTCTTTTCACCCACCTTTTTAATATGCCCGTGTAATAGAAAGATTGCGGATGTGATATGATCAACCGAACCTGAAGCGCTGACCCTGCCTAAACCTGTTTGTTAAGGGGGCAGGGACGAATAAAAAAGCAAATCTGGATAGTTCTTAACACCAGTAACAACTGTCATTCTGAACGTATTTTTTGCTTTCTTAATTACAAAAAAATAAGTACCAAAGTCATCAAATTTTAACTTGAAAATCATTTTATAATCTTATTCATATATTCGTGTTGAAATTGTCGAATTTGACGCTAGTAATGACTCATTTTATAAGAAATTACGTTATTATTTATAGAAGAATTGTTTCTTTGTATCACGTGGCATACATTGATTTTATTATATTTACTATATATTATAAATTATATAATTACATATCCCTAGTTAAATTACAAAGTAAATAACACTAAGAGTTATGATAATAAGAATCTAGCACACATGACTTAATATGAACTTGTTCTTAATCGTGAATACATCGAGTTAGAAACTTGATGATCCTGATACATTAATATGTAGCTAACGAGTATTTATTGGACTAATATCGGTAGTTCTCGTGTATCGAGTTAGGTATATATTTGATGTATATAGAGATGTGGTTTCAAACAAACCAACACTAGATATTCATAATTGCTGATTACCTTGAAGTGTCAAGTGTGTTAATTCCTAGAAGGACTTAAATGTATGTAACCCTTTGACTATAGATCGTCAATAAAGTTGTGTGTGTGTGTGCTTGTTATATTTAGATAATGGAATATCAGTGTGTCAAAATGCTAGTCGAAATGATAGAAGAGATAGCTAAGTACTTATGTAACTAGGGGTGAGTCAAGATGGAATCTATCAACTCGAAGTAAAGAATTTAAGCTCTAAAATATCATAAGATTATAAAAATTGTATCAAAGTGATCAAATGAATGAAGATATGAGTTTATTAGGTCATTCATCAATTATTGATAATTTATGTGTACATAGTTGATAATCTAATAAGATTTAACAGTTTTCACATATGTCAAGATAACCAGGGTTGTAAAAATAAAGGGAAAATGTGCATGATCCTTTAGTGGGTTCTTTGTAAAGAGCCACTTCACGTTATCAGGTCATTGAGAAGTGTTTTTAGATGCTATCTTCGATTAGTAGTTAATAAGATTAATTACTATTAATTAAACGATGAACCCACACGGTCATATACTAACAAGTACGTCGATCTTGTTTATTGTTGTTAATTGGATAATAACGATTAATTAATTAGAAATTTAGAATATTTATATATTGATTTGTTAGCCCAACTTAATATGCTAATATAAGATTGGGTTAATACTATAGAAAAAAAGTAGAAAAAGATAACATGACTTGACTTGGATAGTTCAATCATAACACGTGATGAAAAAAATCAAAACCCACTATACAAAGGGGTTGTTAGTAACTTGAGTTAGAAGTTCGAAATTAGTTTCTTAGCATGTAGATTTTCATTCTCTTTTCTTTGGAAGTTTAAGAACGTGTAAAAATAGTTACATAAAAGGGTTCAAGTATATTCAACCAAAATCGTTTTGGAAGGGAGATTGACACCTTGACATGCAAGACGTTGAGAATTATGCATTTTCGGAGCTTGGATAATTCTTAATTCTCACACAAATTCAAGAAGATATGAAATCATACTCACGTTTTAACCCTTATTGCACTAGATATCTTATTGGATTACAGTTACATAATTTTTTGTCGTTTATGTCTTTAGTTTTTTGTAATTGTCAAATGTCAATCCATCCACCAGTATTAGAGACAATTGATGTGATTTAAAGTTTGAAATATAATTGTCATATGATAACTCTTGATTTCTTAACAATTTTTGTACGAAATATTGATATTCTCATAGAAAGTGTTTATATATGATATAGAATATGTATAACATCATTATTATATAATTAGCTATAGTAATTCACTATTTATAATTTATATTTTTTTTCATTGTAATTTGGATTATAGATGTAGAACGTGTAAGGTGGTATCTTTTAATATGACTTGTTGATTCATGTTGTTCATTTAATTATATAATATTTTCATATGTTAATTTGGTACGATTTTATGGGATTTTTAACCTATGATTCCCCAATTCGATTAAAAAATAAACTAGGTGTTGAACAAAAAAAATGGGGTTTTTCATATTTTCAATAGCCCATGGATTTATGTGTCATTTAAAAAAAGATCTTCATGTTTAAGTAGTTTTCAAAGGATTTAAACATGATCCGAGACTTGAAATTTTTGGAATAATTCAATTTTCCTCCCCCACTCAAATTTTTATAAATAAGAATTTTTACTAATAAGGATTATCTTTCATTTTATTTAGTTTTAAATTATTTATCGCATAATTTTTTGTAAAATAATTTATTAAATAACATTCCTAAAATAATTATATTTGCTATCTCTAGATTAATCCGAAACCCGCACGATTGCACTAAAAGGCTACTAGTTAATGCAGAAAAAAATCTAAATTTTAAATCATTTTAGTTCTTAATTGTTAATTTACCTTTAGTTAAATTTAAATGAGATAATTTCTAATTAAGTCCAGAACCTAAAAAATTGTGCCTTAAGAAGTTCAGTCCAAAAGTTTGGATCTGTAGGGTCCAAATTTTATTTTTGGACTTATGATATACCCAATATAACCCTATTCTTCTTTATACACTAAAATCATTTTTTTAATTCTTATATACACGCAAGAGAAATAGGGTTCCTTCTATCCCTCCCTCACCAGCCATGGCCACACTAGAAGACCGCCGCCAATCCAAACCCTCTCCCTCACTTCCGACCTCCACATCACAGCATCAACCCAAAAAAATTGCCACTCCTTCTGTCTGTTCGAGCCCACTAACAAAACCACTACTCTCCGACCAGTTAGATCTTTCCCCACACACTGTAGCAAACTCTCTCCAGCCATGGCCAAACCTCCGCCAACCCAAACCCTCCCTCACCTACGACCTCCACATCACAGCAGCAACCCAACACAACCGCCACCCGTTATGTCCGTTCGAGCCCACCGACACAGCCACCACTCTCCGACCAGTTAGCAGCCCCCTTCTCCACAAATCTAACCGCCGCCGATCTAATGGAACTACTTGTGATCCAAGGCTGAATGAATATCCGAGGCACCTCTTTTACTCCAGCATCTACTAGGTTTAACACCAGTTTTGGTTTCATCAAATGCTTTTAATTCACTATTTCGATCATAGTTCGATTGATTAATTGTAGCCTCATCTTCTTATTTCCTCTACACTAACATTTCTTGTCAATTGTTAGAAGCAAATATCTCATCAATTTGGAGACTGATATTTATGTCTATCTTGGACTGGGATAGGATATATCAGCCACAAGTTATCAGATATGTTGACAATTCAAAAGATAAATTAATTTTAGAGATAATTTTAATGGCGGCTCGTACACAATCCTTTCCGATCCAAATTTTATCACGGACTTGTACAGAGCCCACCAAATGTCTATACAGAGCCCACCAAATGTTTGTACAGAGCCCACCAAATGTCTATACATAGCCCACCAAATATCTGTACAGAGCCAACCAAATGTCTGTACAGAGCCCACCAAATGTCTATACAGAGCCCACCAAATGCAGAGCCCAACACGCCATCAATCGGGCTTGTAGATGTTTGTTTCAGTCTTCTCCGTCAATGAGCCCACAATCCCTCCATGATGATGGGGATGATCTGATTTGATTTCGATGGTGAAGTCTCTTCCCAAATGTCTGTACAGAGCCCACCAAATGTCTGTACAGATCCCACCAAATGCAGAGCCAAACACGCCATCAATCGGGCTCGTAGATGTTTGTTTTAGTTTTCTCCGTCAATGAGCCCACAAGCCCTCCATGATGATGGGGGATGATCTGATTTGATTTCGATGGTGAAATCTCTTCCCAACCTGTATTTTTTGTAACCTAATAGTTGTCTAATAGAACATTTTACAACAGCCCACTAAATTGTAACGTAGCCCACCAAGGGGTATTTTGGACTTGAATTATTAGTAAAATGGGTTGGACCTTAGGAAGAAAGTTATTTTGGTCGTGGCCCATTTGAATTAAAACCCCAATTTAAATTAATCTAAGCTTTAATGAATTATACGCTTAATCGATCAACCAATTTAAATCCTAGGTTATGACATTTATTTCTACGTGACCAATTTGTGTTTTATATAATTTATATCGTACAATATAGACCATGCAAGCATAACACAACTAATTAACATAAATAAGTAGGGACATAATTATACAGAGAGCGTAAGAATTCCCAATTAATTACAACTTCAACTTAATTCCCACTTAAGCACAAAAAATTGGAAGATTATAAAAATACCCACAGCCCTATTAATTTGATATAATAATATCTATTTATTTATTTTCATTTTTTATAATTTTTTTATTTTAAATTACCTTTTTGATATTATTATTTTCGATTTTTTTTAATGTGTTCCATGAATACGCAATTCTGAGATTTGTGTGTTGCAGGAATACACAGAATTAAAACAACCAAAATCAAGTTTTGTGAATTCCAGGAATACATAAATTCGAGTTTTATTGTGTTCCATGAATACACAAATTTGAGTTTAATGTGTTTCATGAATACACAAATATAAGATTTGTGCGTTCCAAGAATACACAATTTTGAGATTTGTGTGTTCGGAATACACAGAATTAACAAACAAAATCAAGTTTTGTGTATTCCAGGAATGCATAAATTCGAGTTTTATGTGCTATGAATACACAAGTTTGAATTTTATGTATTACATGAATACACAAATTTGAGTTTTATGTGTTCCATGAATACACAAATTTGAGTTTTATGTGTTCCATGAATACACAAATCTGAAATTTTTGTGTTCTAGGGATACACAATTCTGAGATTTGTGTGTTCAGAAATACACAGTTACGAGATTGTGTGTTCAGGAATACACAGAATTGGAACAAAAAAAATCAAGATTTGTGTATTCCAGGAATACATAAATTCGAGTTTTATGTGTTCCATGAATACACAAATTTGATTTTTATGTGATCCATGAATACAGAAATTTGAGTTTTATGTGTTCCATAAATACAAAAATTTGAGTTTTATGTGTTCCATGAATACACAAATCTGAGATTTGTGAATACACATAATTAAAACAAACAAAATCAAGTTTTGTGTATTTCAGAATATACAAATTTGAGTTTTATGTGTTCCATGAATACACAAAATTGAGATTTATGCATTCCAAGAATACACAATTATGAGTTTTGTGTGTTCCACGAATACACAGAATTGGTACAAATAAAATCAAATTCTGTGTATTTCAGGAATACATAAATTCGAGTTTTATGTGTTCCATGAATACACACTTCTAAGATTTGTGTGTTACAAAAATACACAGAATTGAAATAAACAAAATCAAGTTTTGTGTGATATGGGTCACACAAAACCTAAAACATAAACACACAAAAATAACAAAAAAGTGTTGGACAAAAAGATAATATATCAAGATAGTTAAAAACGAGTAAAATAGGGTATATGCGATTAATAAAGAGAAAAAAACAATTTTGTTAAAGAAGAGAATCCTTTAGATCGATTTTATAACTTTTTGTGCTACATAGATACATAAATCTATATTTGTGTATTATAGCAACACATAACCTGGAATTTCGATTTTAAAAAAAATAAAAAAAATTCAAAAAAGAAATTTTGAAATTTTTTTAATGAAAAAGTAAAAATAAAAAAATCATATAAAAACAACAATGGTAGGTAAATATGACAATGTGTTTAATTGAGAATTTTGATAATTTCTGAGTAAATAGGATATAATTTCCTTTTTTTTTGGAAATAGAAAATATGGAATTGTAATTAGTTAGAAATTATCCTAAATAAGTAAACATGCAATCATAAATAATAATTGTCATGCAAGATGACGTCCTAGTTTTTGTTGTAGATCTTTCGAGAACCAATTTCTATAATTTGAACCCATCAAAGTCTTGGAATCTTGAATTGGTCCATTAGATTTTAGAAATTGAATATGAGTCCCTAAGATCCAGGATTTATATTGACCATTAAACTTTAAAAAACTATAAAATAACATCAAAAGTTTCACTAAATAAAATTATGCTCCAAAATAATTTTTAGAATGTTAATTAATCCCTGAGATTCTGATTTTGAATTTGAACCCTAATTTAGTATTTTCTAAAAATAGTTTTAGGACCTTTTGTAATATTCTAAAAATCCTTTAATATGCATTATCTTAATGATAAATATTAAATATTAAATAACCATATTTATTTATACGATAATCAAAATTCCTAGATTTTTGGAGTTCGTGTTTATCTAATAATCTAATCTTACAATAATTACATAATCTTCAACAACCGGGCTACAACCCTACCATCACCATTATCAAAATTTATCATAGCCATGCCAGGAAATTTTGAACTCCTTCAAGCTAGAAATGGGCTGTATTTTTTGTCGCACTAAATAAGCTCTCATGGCTCAGTTTCGTCTACCAATTACAATTGAGTAATTATATATACCATCCAATGACATGGCGTGAATTGGTTGGTTACAAATATTTAATCAATTTATTTTCTTGGTTTAATTAAAGATTTGTAACCAACCAATTCACGCCACGTCATTGGGTGGTATTTGGGTGATATATATCATTACTCATTATAATTTAAAGATCATACGACTAATATGATCTTAATTTGATGATATTTCAACTCAAAAAAGTAAATCTAAATCTACATATTTACTTTACAAAATTTCTGAATACCTAAAGTAATATATACATTTTTCTTGATATTAAATACGGAAACTGAATCTAATGGCTTGACCCTGTAAAAAATAATAAAAACTACAACTTTGATGCAACAAATCCCTTGTGTAGGCGAGGTGAAACCTCGTTGTGGTAAGATGTCTTTTGCAATCTACCTTCTTCTCAGGTTGATATGTTTTCTCACGTGCTTTGACATAGCTTTCTGAGGGATGATTTGGGTGTTTTCACATTTTTTAGCTCTTATTGTCGCATCATATGTCTTATTATTCCCGCCTGTAATCACGTATACTAAGTCATTTGAATTTGCACAAAAATCATCTTAAATATTCAAAGAACTATACAACCACTCTGTTAAACTTATGAGGACACAATGCTCAAACAACTCATTAAATCATGTGATTGACTCTAAAACACAATCAAAATGATGCCTCGTGAATAGAAAATAGTATAACAAATTGCGAGACATCAAAAAGCCGAGTTTGGGGGCATCTTGTCCAACACAACGTCGCCAGAGAAAGGGCAATTTGCATAGGTGTTTATAGGGTTTTCTTATAAATAGGGGCACTCATGGGATCCTCTGGATAAGTGACCCCATTTCTTTGAATCGGCACATCATGTCAAATCACAGGGCATGTTACTAAGTGGTGAGGACATGCTGTGCGAGAAGGCCTGGTACCATGTGGGTGCTTTCATTGGTGGGCGCCAACATGGTGAGCAACAACATTTTTTTTCCAAGCTGGACAAGTATGGGAGAATTGTTCTCCTTAATTGTAGGTTTTGCATCGTCAAACATTGGGTGGCTAAGGGTATTTATGAGCATTATTTGACCATGCAAGGTTGGCCTATCATGAATTAACAGAATTACAATGAATGAGCGGACATCAAACTTTTGTTGGAGTTATATGGTTAGTTGTATCAACATTTCGTATTGGACTTCCAACTGTTTAAAACCTCTCAACGTCTATAAGCTTTTGCGTTGTTGAGTCATCTCTAACTTAAGATGGGTGGATGACACGTTTTCCATTAACCATGTTACCGATGAATCATTGTGCCAGACAGGGCCGGCCCTGAAGGTAGGCCAAAGAACAACCACTTCAGGCCTTCTGATTTTTCAACGTATGTAGGGATTTTTCATCATTTAAATGTATTATGTGTATGTGTTTGTACATAAATATTTTTGATTGCATTAATTAAATAGTAATGATATATACCACCCAATGACTTGGCGTGAATTGGTTGGTTATAAATCGTTAATCTATTTATTTTCTTGATCTAATTAACGATTTATTACCAACCAATTCACGCCACGTCATTGGGGGGGGGGGGGGGGTATGGTTTTGGGTGGTATATATCATGAATAATTATATATACCAACCAATTCACACTATGTCATTAGGTGGTATGAATTTAGATGGTATATATCATTACTCTTAATTAAACTATAGTAACTATATTAGCTTAGTAATAATATGATATATTTTCTTTTGTTAAATCTAGAGTTTAAACTATATTAATAATGATATTTTTATTTATATAAAAAGTTTTCATTTTATAAATTCATTTTTAATTCCCAAAATCTCAGGATCCGACCTGCTCCAGACGAAGACATGAAAAAAGCCAATAGAATGAATAGGTTAGCAAAACATTTTTTCTTATTTCTTCGGTAGCAATCGGGTGATATTGCTGCATGAGAAGCTAAAAGCGCGGCAAAAATGATTGCAGCAAATTAGAATGCTCTCTTTTTTGGATATTAAACTTTACTTTGTTGGGTCTGCATCAATCTTCCCTTTACTTGCTTATTTCTTTTCTTTTTGCTGTCTTTAACCGTTTTAACACTCAATTTTTGAAATAAAATACAGAATTTTGGAATCTTATGATTGAAATCTATTGAGTAAGAAAATATGCTCCACTAATTTTTAGTGACTAAATGATTGAGTCATTATAGAGTTTTAATTAATTCAATGATGAAGCTACAAATATTATTTTCAGACTTCAACATCACGTTCTTTGTATTAATCCGACAATTAAATATTAATGGGTTGGTTCAAAAAATTTCATAGGTTTGAACGTGATGTTATAGTTGTTCGATTTTTTTTATTAAAAAAATAATAAGAAAAAATATTATCCTTCCACCTAAATACTAAACTTAATCTAAATAGTCTTCTCTAAAACGTAGGATAAATCCATAACTCTTTTCTAAACATTTTTGCAAGTATTTTTATCTTTCTTGTATCTTCAGGTCTTAACTTTGTATTGTCTCTACTCACTAGCTAATCTTTCCCAACTTTGATGGATTTAACTTTTGATAGAGCCTATTTTCCAACTAAAAATCTTATTTGCCCCCTTTTCTTATCTTTTCTAATACTTCGCTGAGTCTGAAAGAGTACTTTAAGGTTGAACCAAAACCCAATTGGTGTCGACTAGAGTGTGATAAAAAGAAGATATAAATAAGTGCAAAAATAGACACCCTAGCCTAGCATGGTTCTGCAAGTATACAGGACGTATGCAAGTTTTAAATGATAAATAAGATTCTTTCCTCAGAGATACGAAGGTTAGGAAGAACTTATACAAATTATCAAGTCCAGATATTAAAAGGTAGAACAAATAATACACAGAGAAATAAAATAGAAGAGATTTTTGTTGATTTTTAAATAAGAAAATTAACTAATAAATTAAAAAGACAGAAAAGTAAATAATAGAGAAGAACAAATAGTATGATAGTTTAGCTTGAGAAATTAGCAAGTAATCCCCACTAGTTTTGTTTATTCTACCTTGTAAGGGTGAATCATGTGATATGCAATAATCAGGATTCTAAAGTCCCACACCTTAGACCTTGTGAGCGACTAAGGGGGCTACGGCACAACCACGAGGCAGCCTAAACTAAGGGTTATCAAGCGCCACCAAGTCCCTAAGCAATTCAATTCCAAACACGGTGATAGTGGTGAAAACATACCCTAATGATTATCTAGTTAGGCTGATTTGTCAGGTCTAAGCCTTGTTCTAGACGTTATGTGGTGTTTCAATAATTAGACACCCCTTCCGGGTGACCATCTAACTACTATTAAGGTAATCCTATACGTTGCGCACCGCAACGTAAACATACAATAAATCAAAACACATAAACAGAGAATAAAACATGAATTCAAAATAAATACGATGTATCCCAAATCAGATAGAAAAACTAGGGTTCATACATATATGCTAAATCCCAAGCTAAAATTATATAGTTCATACTATAGAAAGAAAAAGAAGAAATTACAACTTTAAAGGTTGAAGAAGACATGATATGGTGTTTAGCTCCTTCCAGACTTCTTCTCTCGTGTTGTACGCTTCCTCTTGGCTTAAGGGTTGCCAAGGATGATTTTCTTGTGATAAGAGGGTGTATTTATAGGGTATATGAAACCCTAAAACTTTTCTTGGAGTATAAGATAGGTATTGGACTCCAAGCCCAACTCAAATTCGTAACCCTAGAATATAGAAAATGTAAGATTTTGATGCTGTTTTGTTTTGGCCGTAACTGAGTCAATACTTATCCGTTTGACGCGTACCAATAGTCGAAACTGGTCTTCTCGGAAATCTCTTTAACTTTGATATAGACCATTATTCCAAATTCCTAGTCAATCTTGATATATAAGCCCTTTTGTGGCCGTATCTGCTGGAATTCAGATTTATTTGGCAACTTTATCTTTTCCTTTTTCATAATTCTTGCCTTTATCTCCAATTTCCATGTTTATCCTCTTTCCTTAATCTATTAGAATTAAATTGGCCTCTAATTAATTACCATATATCTTTAAAGCATCACAATTAACAAACCATTATACCCAATATGCTCTAAAAATAATAAATAATGTAATCAAGACACAAAATAGGAAAGTGTACTAAATCATGAGAAAATCGACCTATAACCTAATAAATACACCTAAAATGATGTCTCCAACTAAGATTAAATCATGAAAAATGGGGAGACATCACCAATAATCATACTATTGGGGTAGAGATGTTCGTAGGAATCATAACCCCTCAATGACGCTTCAAATTCTCTACAACTTTGGTAATTCTTCTCTGGAGCTTAAAGAATGTTTGTCCTCGATCTTCGATCGAGTTGGTAAGAGCAACCTCGGTTTTCGCCCCCACTCTTTTTATCCAGATAAATTAATACTCGAGAAACTTAAATATTGGTCTTATTGGTAATATAAAAATCTACGCTTTGGCAGTTATCATAAGAATTCTACTAATGATTTGATTATTTTGATAACATGCACACTTATTTTTAAGTAGTCTTTCGCTAAGAAGTTATGGATGTGTATCTTGTTTTTCGCTATTTGTTTTATATTGCTTCTTAAGCATTGTAGGATGTATAGGGGTGTTTGATTTTTTATTTGCAGTAATTATCACAAGGTGGAGTTCACACTTAATATAGCGTGGGATGGGGAAGCTAGCACCATTACCCACATCGTAAAATGGAAAGACTTCCACTATACATCACGATTAATATATGGAGTTCCCATAAAATTCTTTTTCTATTTAAGAGCAAGCTTCCTAGGATTAATCAGCTAAGTTTCTCCTCCTTTAATTCTTCTTCTACCTCTTCTATTCCCTTAACTATCTCTCGTCTTTCTTTATTTTCTTTTTACTCCCTCTCGTTCAAGTGGTCCTTATTGTGTGTAGTTTTAAATTTGTTTTTTCAATCCCATTGTGTTATTTGGCCCCAAAATCATGGCCACTCGGGACAAACATGCCCCACTTTTAATTCTTCTTAACGAACACAATATTAATAAACTTGGGGTTCTGAATATTGGTACCAAAACTCGTGTGGTAAATGAGCTCAGAAAGGAGACTGCAATTATTTTTTGTGTTGGGAGAAGTAAAGGTATTGACTGTTGGATTAAGGAAACGCATTGCTGAAAGGTTGGGGTTTCAGGTCGTCTTTCGCCTTACTGAGATAAAGAGAAATGTCTTCAAACATGACATTTTTTATGAGATTGAATTTGCTAGATTATGGGAGCTGAGGCCTAGGATTTTCATAAAGATGCACACTATCATGACTCAGTGGCACAAATGTTACAGTTTCATGAAGTCTCCTTGGAGTTCTCTTCGATGTGGGTACAAGCTAAAGGCCTGAATTCGTACGAAATAATTCCAACACACTTTTGGCGCTCAAATCATGCTTTTTGGAATTGGAAGCAATTGACTTTCCTGAAGTTGTTACAAAAAATGTGAAAATCCTTCATTTCATACTTAAGATCAATATCAATGATCCGCTACCTCCAGGCACTCATCTATGTGATGTCTCCCTATTTGTGATGATTTATTATTAGTTCGAGACATCATTCTAGTTGTATTTATTAGAGTATAGGTCGATTTTATCATGATTTAGTACACTTTCCTATTTTGTGTCTTGAATTGATTATTTATTATTTTTAAAGCATATTAAGTTTAATTATTTATTCAGTGTGAAACTTTAGAGATATATGGTAATTAATTAGAGTCCAAGTTGGTTCCAAGAGCTAAAGGAAAGAGGATAAACATGGAAATTGAAGATAAGGAAGTAAAAGCTAAAAATATGGAAAATGAAAATCTGCCTTAAATCTGAATTCCTGCACCTACGACCACAAATTAGCTTATATCTCAAAATCCGTGAGGAATTTGGAGAAACGGTCAAGAGCAAAGTTATAGATTTTTCCGAGACGGTGAATTTCGACTACTCATACGCGTCAAACGGATGAGTATTGAAACTGCTAGGACCAAAACAAAAATGGGGCTGATTCCATGTTTTTGGGCTACGAATTTGAGTTGGGCTAGGAGTCCAATATTTACCTTTTCCTTCAAGAAAACGAATTAGGTCAACATATACACTATAAATACAGCCTCTTAACATAGAAAATCATCTTTGACCAAACCTTAAGGCCAGGAAGAAGCTTACAACAAGAAGAGAAGTCTGGAAGGAGCTGTGCGTCAATTATGTCTCCTTCAACCTTTAATTCTGTAATTCTTTTAATTTCTTTTCTTAGTATGAGTTAATTCTATTTAGCTTGAGTTTTAGCATATATGTATGAACCCTAGTTTTGGTTGACATCTATCTAATTTGATTGAATTTATGTTTTGATTTCTCTGTTTATGTGTTTGATTTATATTCTGTGTTCTTTATGGTTGCAAACATATAGGATCACCATCATAGTAGTTAGATAACCGGTATATTTGACTATAGAATTAGCACATAACGTCTAGAATAAGGTTTGATCTGACAATTCAGCCTAACTAGATAGTCAATGGTTTAGTGTATTGCTGTTTAATCAATTGCAGGAACAGTTTGCTTATGTTCTTATTGACACAGGTAAAACCTATTTGAAACTACCTAGCGCAATTGAAACCAAACTATTGAAATACTACATGATTCACACCTTACATGTTTAGAACGGCAAAACTAGTGGGGATTACTTGCTAATTACTCAGGCTAAACTATCATACTATCTTCTTTTCTTTTATTTAATTTTCCGTCTTTAGTTTATTAATTTAGTTTTCTTATTTAAAAAACCAAATAAATATCTATCCATCTCTTCTTTCTACTTGCGTATTATCTGTTCTAACTCTCACATTTGCACTTGAATATTTGCATAAGTTCTTCTTAACTTTCGTAGTCCCTGAAGAACGAATTCTACTTATTTATTAAAACTTGCATAAGATTTGTATACTTGCAGAACCATGCTCAGCTTAGGGTGTTTATTGCACTTATTTTATACATCATTTTATCACACCTTAGACGACACCACTATGGCAAGAAGAATGGGTTTGGTTGATAGTTTTCCAGCACGAGAATGCATGCTCATTGTGTTTAAATTGTGGTCACGTGAGACATAAGTACGGAGAATGCAATATCCAAGTGGTTAAGAATTTTGAGGTCTTAACGAGAGAAGAAAACACACACTGAACTTGGATAATGTTGATAAATTTCCACTATTTAAACCTCTATATGGAGTGCTCCACATAATTGATGGTTTTTTCACAGGTATTAGTTTCATTACAACTGGGTTAAGGAAAACAATGTGGTTCCAGTGCATATAAACTCGAAGAGTGGGGAAACTTCCCAAAGAAGAAATCAAGATAGGATATGTGCAGATACAAGGTTAGTAGGGAGATTGAGAACAAGAAAATTCATAAAAATATAGGTTTGGAGGGAAAGGTGAGTAGATAATCCGGAGAGGTTTTGTGATAAAAAACAACTCACAATCCAAGGATAAATGAATTACGCTGGTAATATTAACCTCCCATGGGAAATTATGGGGAATTTCAGTGACGTCCTTAACATTAACGAAAAATGTTGCTCTTCACAAGATAATATTAACCATCTCACATATTTAAATTTTTTACTATGTTTAATGCACTAATCAATATTCATTTATGTTGATGTTTCTTTACTTGGTACAATAGGAGATTAGGAAATGAACAAGTCAAAACACAAATTTCTAGAGTTTTGGCCTCATAAGAATGGTGCAACAAAACTCCAAATCACAAAGTCTTCGTTCCCCTAGCAATCAGATCGGATCATTCCTTACTTATCTTACCACTTGATCATATGATGCACCAAGGTCAACGACAATTTAAATTTGAATCATTTTTCCTAAATAACAATGAGCGTAGAAATACTATTAATAGAGCGTGGGGAAACCCGAGGTTTATCCCATCCTTACCTTGCTTTCTTCGAAAGAGAGATAACACAATTGAGGAACTAAAGAAATGGAGTAGAGTTACTTTTGATAATCATGTAACAAAAATTAAAGTATTACACTATCGATTGACAGAAATAACAAACCTATTACCCACCCCTGAGCTCCAGCAAGAAGAAAATCATGTTAAAGATATAATTAAATTCGAATTTCAATGTGAAGAAAAGTATTAGGGGGACATGTCACGATAAGACTGGTTAGTTTATGACGACAACAATACTAAATTCTTCCATATGGCCACAATCCAACAAGGAAGTTTCAATAAAATACTCAGATTCAAAGTCACCCAAGGAGAATGGAAGGAAGACGCTTTAGAGGTTAAATATTGTTTTTAATTTTTTTATGAAAACCTTTTTGACAAACATGGAAGTTGAGATGGAGTAAATGGTTAAGGCGAACTAGAGAAATGAACAAGAATCTGACCAGACAACCTAAAATGGAAGAGGTATAAAGAGAAGTCAAATACCTTTCACATACTAAAGCCCCTGGACTGATGGGCTCTATGGTAAATTTTGTAAAGAGTTTTGGGATATTATTAAAATTGATGTTTTCTTGATGATAGATGACTTCTTCAACAATAATATATCAATCGATAAAATTAATGATACCCTTATAACTCTAATTCCTAAAGGGGACGTACAAGAAAAGCTTGGAGACTATAGACCGATCTCCTATGTTAACTTTGGCTATAAGATTATTACTAAATTACTCTCGAATAGATTACAAGAATACATGGATCACATAGTTTCACCAACACAATCTGCGCTTATTAAAGGAATAGCCATACAAGATAATTTCATACTAGCTCAAATAATCTCTTTCTTTGTGAGTCAAAAAAGGAAAAACCAAAAGTAGATGGGGGCATTTAATTTGACATGGAAAAAGCATATGACCAAATTAGATAGAAATTTATCCTTATGTAACTAAAGAAATTAGGTTTTCACGATAAATAGATAAATTGGATTAAAAATTGCATTTCAACTGTTTATTTTCAGATCAACCTCAATGGAGAAATAATGGAAAAAATTTCACCTTGTAGAGGAATCCGACAAGGTGACCCTTTATCCCCCTTCCTCTTTACCATAATGACTGAATATCTTATTAGTCTTATTGATAACTACGTTTTGAAGGTCAATATACAAGGAATTGAAATTAATAGAAACGGTCCCGTTATTTCTCACCTTTTATTTGCAGATGAATTTTTTCTTTATTACACTCGACAACATGATATTCAAGGATTTAGAAAATGCCTAGAGGAATATTGTGACGGCTCAGGACAAAAGATTAATTCTGATAAATCAGCAATCTTATTTAGCAAGGAAACACCACAAGAAAAAAGAGATAATGTAGTGGAAAGAATTAATATTAAAGAAACTAATGACCTAGGTTATTACATGGGAATATCTTTCTTCACAAAATATCAAAAATAGAATCTTTGGAATGGATTGCAAAAAAACTTTTTAAAAAGACTGATGGGTGGAAAACTAAATTACTCTCTGAAGGCGGCCAAGAAGCCCTCTCAAGGCCGTGTTACAGGCTATCCCCAACTACACCATGTCTATTTTCTCTATTTCCATTTCCTTTTGTAATAATATTATTTCAATTATCTCCAATTTTTGTGGAACTCAGGGAAAGAAATAGGATCCATTGGGTTGCTTAGGAAAATATGATAGTTGGAAAACTGATTGGAGGTATCGATTTTAGAGACTTCAAAAATATGAACACACTTTTAGCTACACAAGTTTGAAGGATACTTAATAATCCCACCGCATAGGCATCCAAACTTCTAAAAGGTATTTAATTCCCTGATAAGATTTTTTAGATGTGAAACTTAGACAAAGTAGACCATAAATTTGGGCCACCTTATTAGAAGGTAGGGATGTTCTAAAAAAATACAGGATTTATCAAATCAGAAATGAAGAAGATATTAACATTTTAGAAAATAAATGGATTAATAGCAACTGGAAATTGGATAGACCTACCAATTTTAACTTAACAAAAGTTTGACAACTATTGAAGCATGAATCGAAAGAATGGGATAGAGAACATTTAGACAATTGATTCCATAATCCCATCATACCAGATTATAAAAGAATACACATCTTTGATACAAATGAAAAGGATAAAATGATTTGGCCTGTTACCAAAGATGGAAGGTATAATACTAAGAACAAGTTATAAAATTCTTACTAAAGAACAAATCATTCATAGTCCCCAAACGGCTAATACATCAGAAGGTTTTAGAATTAACCATTGGAAAAAAGTTTGGAATTCTAATATCATAAAAAGAATCTGTATTTTTATTTATAAGGTATGTAAAAATGCTATTCCTACAAGTATAGGAACTATTCTGACTCTGACACCTGTCTATGGTGCAATGGTATTATCAAGTCAATTGAACATCTTATTATTAACTGTAAATATGTCAAGTTATTTTGGCACCCTACAAATCAAGACAGAACCAAACTCAAAAATGAATTTGGGCACGTGGTTGCTAATTTTATTGATGTCTACACAGAAAGAGGGTGGAATAGGAAAAAATTTGTCAATTTACATTATGATCACGAAGTGGCACATTTGGAAGGCCAAAATTAATACAGTTCATGAAAATAGCCATATGGATTGTGGAAATATCATCATTTCACCAAACTCTCTTATGAGTAAACTCCATGGAATTGAATGGAGGAATATTGAAACCCAACACCTCAAAGTATACAAGAAGATATCTCCCAACATACTGATATCCAGATAACATTTCAAATGTGATCCCATGTTGTGATGCGTCTTTTAAGAAACCCTTTGAAGAAAAAGTATTAGGATTGTCCAGAGCCAGAGAAACACAAGAAGCAAAACTATGCACAAAGACACAATTTTATGCAATACGAGCCTTGAAAGAGAAAGTTTGGCAATACTGAGGCAACAAAAACGTGTGCAGATTTTTCGAATGAACATAAACTATTTTATCTGACAATCTTGAAATTATTTAAAGTATTGGGCATATGTCAGCAGCAAGTTGGAAGATCCATCTAATCATCAGGAAGATAAATCAGATGACAGACGAACTTGGACCAATTACGTTCAAACATATCCCTCGAAGAAGAAATGGTCAAGCAGATCAACTTGCAAAGAACGTTAGACATGTAGCCACAAACATTTATGATAATACAAAGGTACAGGCACACTGGATGATTTCAATAACGTGGGAATTAGATATTTCTCTTTCTTTCTTTGTTTTCTTATCCGTCTAGAAAAAATCTAAATAATACTAGATTTTTAATTTATTCAAAATCTTACTTGTTATTCTAGCATTTAATTAATAATTTGAAGATAAATTATGAATTTCACCTAAGTACGGAAGATAGGGGATAACACATATTTATCTTTTGCGTGTTCAGAAAAGAAGATATTTTGACATAATTAGCTTACTTTCAAAATAACTCCAAAGATGCTTTTGTTTAATTAATATTTCTTTTTGTTTAAAAATATATTTTAATTTCTTTAATCTTTATGCAACTACTTTTGTTTTTGTCGTTTTAAGCAACTACTCATCATGAGTCTCTATATCCATGCCTAACGGACTAACTGCCTACTAAGTTCAATAACTGATCACAAAAAATTTTATGACCAAAATATAAAGATTACTATAATATTTTGTTGAAAATATATAATAATCTCGAACAAACATGACGAAGACTGATTAGCTCTTAGACTTATGAATAAAATACTCCCATATTCGTATTTATTACATATAAGCCAAACTTTTGTTTATTTGGTCAAATCTAAGCCGTAATATGTTTACTGAATGTTTTTTCAACTAAATTATAGACTATAAATTAAAGAGTAAATCAAGTACATTAAATAATATAACATTAATGTTAGAAAAACACTTCAAATTATAATTAATTTTCTTTTATCCTAAACATTAATTTTTTTTTTTCATAACAAGCCATATACATTTTACCTTTTTCTATTATTTTCTATAAAAAAATCGTTTGAATTATAGAAAATTTTTCAAAACTCAAATTTTGAATTATAGAAAACTTTCCAAAACTCAGATTTTAAGTTTTGAATTTTTTTTAAAAACTTAGGCCCCGTTTGGTTCGTGAAAATAATAGGCATTTTCTGTTTTCATTTTCTATATTTTCTAAAATGATAATGAAAATGTGTTTGGCTAAAGAAAATGAAAACAGTTTTCTGGAAAATAAAATGAAAACAGTTCTATATTAGAGAACGTGAAATCGACGTTTTCCATATTTTCTAAAAATATTGAAACTGAAAACGAAAATCATTTTCTGAAAACAAAAACAGAAAATGTTTTCATAAACCAAACAGGGCCTTAGATTTTTGAATTTTAGGAAGCTTTCCATAATTTATTGTTCTTTAAAAAAACAGTGTTTTTTATAAGCCAAGGTGTAAGATGTTTATTAGACATTAACCCTAAAATATAATCACCCATTACCACAAGAAAAGTGCTAATCAAATGAAAATGAAACCTATTCAGCTGCATCATTAACTCTTACTAATTCTAATTGGTGCATACGAAGACTTATAAAGTTTAGATATTATTTAGATCAAAAATTATTTTAGACCATTAAATATAATTTTAAATTATTTTTAAAATAAATATTTTAAATGTACTATTTTTAGATCAAACGTATTTAAAAGTATCATTTTAAAATATTTTATTAATTTTATGAGGTAATCATAGATTTTAAGGATAATTTGAACACTTTAAATAGAGTTCTTAGTTTGTGATTTTTACGCAAATAAACATATTGTTTAATTGAAATGCTAAAATTGTTCTTAAAAACTATGAAATAACTCACGACATTAGTGAAACAGTTTAAAAATAGCGTTTTTGAATACGTTTGGCCTAAAAAAGGTATTTTTTAAACGTTTGGCCTAAAAATTGGAGTAACTCAATTATTTACAATATTACAATATTCTAGCTTACTGGTGGGAGAGTTTGAAGTTAAAGGTCACTCACCAAGGCTCAACTTGGATTGATCGTCATCAATCATGAATCGTTCTTCCAAATAGGTTCTAGGATTGTTTCCCTATTTCTTTATGTATTTTAAGCATTATGGGGATCTCTACGAGATTTGAGAAGATCAGGTTAGGAGACGAGTGGCCACGATGTTATATATGGAAGGTATCATCAGTGAAAACAAAGACCATATATGCCCCTTGATCTTAAGAGTCTTTAATGACTGATGGACCAAGTTGGCCAACCTTTTTTGTTTGACGGGCTTCTTTTGTGTCTCATAAGGGGAACCAGTTTTAGATAAGAGGATTTAGTTTATCCAGATTTTGAGATGTGAGAGGTTGTGAAACCCAACTACTAGGAAGTGGCCAACCTCCCTCAAGGGATAATGTGTCTCTCTAGCTGTGATTTTGCACCTGTGTCTCTTAAGGGGACCCAGTTTATGTAAGAGGATTTAGTTTCTTCAGATTTTGAGATATGAGAGGTTGTGAAACCCAACTAGGAAGTGGCCAACCTCCCTCGAGGGATAATGTGTCTCTCTGGCTGTGATTTTGCACTTCCTCTTTAGGATAGAATATCGAACACTAAGAAGCTCATTTTTCAACATTCTAAAAAATTTCCAATCAATTATTATTAACATAAACACCTATAGTTAAGAAAATATCACATATTGTACACAATCAAGTAATACAATCACAAAATTACGTGGAGCTCACGTCAACTACCTTTATATTTTTTTCATATTTAAATACTTATTCCCGCAAAATTTTAATTTGTCATGACTAATTCACAAAGAATAATTAAAAAATATTAGTGGATTCGTGATCCTAATATTTTATCTATAAACGATAAAAATTTGATGTTTATTGAATTATTTTGAAAAAACAAAAAAAAATTGTAATAAATCTTAACTAATGTATAATACGTAAAAAGTAGAGTGGACCTGAGATAATGAAATCTACAAACGGAAAAAATTTAAGATTATTTTGACATTGTGAATTCTAAAGTCACGAGTGAGCTATGAATCTTATAAGCGAACATGCTCACGTTATGAAAGAGCGTACTCACCAATATTAATTAAAATAATTATGTAAACAGAATAAATAAATTTACATTAAAAATCATCAATTCAAACAATAAAAAATATATCGTCTTATCTTTGTCAACTAAAATGAACCAGTTTACACCACGGTCAACTCCCGCCAGTGTCGCCTACCATCATTACCAATATCATCGACCACCATACAATCCATACCTCCGTTACAAGCCATCATCTTAGACGTATTTTATGGAAACCTGCTCTAGAAAATGAACATCGCATGGCCAGAACCTCAACATCACAACATAACATCACCACAACCACCGTAACATCTACCAAATCACCATATATACATACATATATTACACACATATCTCTGTCGGCATCCAAACCATTGTCTCTATCACATCCAGCTTCACAACCACCATCACCCTTACAACCACCATCACCGTATATAACACAACACCACTATAACCTTTTTTGTCGTGTGTGTTTGTGTGTGTAGCTATGTATGTTTGCATATGTAAATTGTGTGTAATGGTGTACGAATCTGATGTATTTTGATATATTTTTATTTACGTAAGTAAAAGATCATTTAAAAGTACAGTAAGAAATTAGTAAAAATGTTTTAAGTATTGCCATTCTCAAGAATAATATGTTTTCTAGGAGACTATTTATTTGTTTTTAGCCTAAATGGCAATTAAAAAACATGGCAAGACACTTATGTTCAAAACTTGTGGCAATTTAAAAAACATGGCAAGACACTTATGTTCAAAACTTTTATACTCAAGACTGATAGTTGGTCAAGTGGTTAGATTAATATGCAGAGACCAAAAAATCTTAGGATTGAATCTTATTAAAATTAAAATAATTCTAAGTGCCCGTTTGGAAGTGCTTTTTTGGAGAAGCACTTAAAAGTGCTTTTAGCATTTTAAGAGTTTTTTTGACTTTGAAAAGCACTTTTTTGAGAAGCACCAAATAGGTGCTTCTTAAAAAAAGCACTTAAAATAATTTTAGATTTCAAGATTATTTTTAATAATTTTTTTAAAATTTGAATTTTATTCTAAAAGCGCTTTTTTACTCCAAAATAAGCACTTCCAAACGGGCCCTAAGTCTTAAATAGCTCTCATTTAGATTAAAAAAACTTTTATACCCTTATGAAATATAAAATTATTTATTATATTTCTTTTTTATGGAAAATATAAATATGTATAAAATTTAATAAGGATATTATTAAAAGAAGAGATTATTACCCAAAGGGTCTTGAAATCACTACACCATGACCTAACAAGACCGCCTCTTTTGGCTCTTCTTACTAAAGGCCACAAACTAATTTTAACACTATAAACCAAAAATCTAATTACTTTTCTATCCTTTTTTGATTTTTATTTCTCTATATATACTATTTATTAGCAAATAAAAATTAAAGCCCAAAATTGCTTCCTCTCTCCTCTCAGATCGATTCTTTTTCTCTTTTTTTCTTTTCACAAAACCCTAGCTCCGATTGCCCACTATTACCATTGATCGGAGCTCTTAATTGCAGCAATTTGAGATCTGAGCCGTTTATGACCTCCAAAGCATCACGCCGGACCTCCGAGTTGTCGGTGGTGTCCATGGCTTCTCTCCGGCGATCCAAAACTCAGTCTATGAACCGCCGTGAAGACGAGGAGCAGCGGTTCCGTGAAGAAGGTGATTTGTTCGTTGATTTGTGTGGCTTCAATCTCTGCCACTATCCTTCGTTGATTTGTTCGAGACGACAAACAGCTCGGTGGTGGCTTCGGAGAAGAGCAGATCTGCGTGGTGGTGGTTCGACTTGGTGTTGCTAGGTGTTGCTGCAGATCTCGCCTGAGAAGTTTAAAGTCTACTTGGTGGTTCGACTTGGTGTTGAACCAGAATTGAGAACTTATACTGCTTTGATTGAGATCTATGGTAGATCAGGAAATGTAGAGGAATCAGTTAGACTTTTTGAACAGATGAAATATAGAATGATTTGTCCTTCTATTTATGTTTATCGGTCATTAATCCAGAGTTTGAAGAAAGTAGGTAAATTGGAGAGAGCAAATAATACGTTAAAGGAGATGAACGAGTGTACATCGAATCTTGTTGGTCCCAAGAATTTTAAGTGGAAAGACAGGTCATTTGTATGGGTAAATAATGGATTAAGGTATGTGATGATAAATGGACATATCAATGCAACTCAAAGAAACTGGGATACACGTTTTACTGAAAAAGTATGTACAACTTTGTTAGTGGACTTGAATGTGCTGCAATTAGGTATGTACTAGTGCAGCATCATTCTTTGTTAAAATATAAAAACTATATCAATTTCTTTTCTCAACATGGGTAAACAAAATTTAAATTGTTTAGATATTTGATTTGTATTTTTTTTCTTTTTTTCCTTGTAATTATAATGTAATAATTTCATTTTGTAATGTAAAATAGATTTTTGTATTAAACTTCATAACTTTTGTCTAAAGGCTCAGTACTTTACTAATTATACGAGAAATACTCAGTAAATTTACTAATTATACGAAAAACGCTCAACAAGTTATTAAACATGCTCAGCAAGTTACTGAGCAAACGTGAATACTCAGTAAAGTCACACAACAAAAAAATTCGAATACTCAGCAACTTTTTTTGTCACTCAGAACTCTTTTCCGATACTCAGCACCTTTTTTCATGCTCAGTAGCCCATGCTCAGTACTTTTTTCATGCCCAGCACTCTAGGCTCAGAACTACTTTCTACGCTCAGAACTTTTTTCCACGCTCAGAACTTTATTCTACGCTCAGAACTTTATTCTACGCTCAGAACTTTATTCTACGCTCAGAACTTTATTCCACACTCAGAACTTTTTCCGGCGGTGGTCGGAGGTGGCCGGCGGTTGTGGTCGGAGCTGGAAATTATTTGATAATCAATGAAGGAGGAGAGAGAAAAAATGATAAAGGAGGAGAAAAATTAATGGTAATGGAGGAGAGAGTAATGGTAGTGGAGGAGAGAGAAATAATCTATTTTTTTGTCTTATATGCACTAGAAGGGTAGTTATGACATTGGACATTTTATTGGCCTCTAAGAAGGAGAGAGGAATTGACTAGCTCCTAAGTGGCACATTGATTTTTCTCAAGTCTCCTTGGGTAATTGACCCTTAAAAGAAAGATAGAAGAAAAAATCTTGATATTTTAGTAAAAAAATTCTTTTTTTTTTGCATACAAGAGAGGCATTAAAGCCGTTAAGAATTAAAAATTACACGAAGAACCAATTGTTCTTATTAGAAATCTAACACAACTCTAGCAGTTGCGTGCTCACAACGGTCTCGCATGATCCAATTTGCAAGAAACTCCGGAGGCTCTGTAAACTCTATTGGTTGTGTGTTCATAGCTGCACCTTCTTTCGCTAGCTTGTCCGCGCAAAGATTCGCTTCCCTGAATATACAATTAATTTCAAAGTGTGGCAAATCTCGTAATATCTTAAAAATTCTTTTTAAGATAAGACAAAAAAGAAATTGGACGAATAGAGTAATTTCTTTGGGTTAATTTTAAGTAGATAAGTTGAAAATCATTTATATCCACGATGCACATCTAACAATGAGAGGATTTAGAATTCTAATGTTTGAGCAATGCATGATGGGAATAGATAACATGGAGTTAGCTCATAAGCGTAGCACGTTATTACCATTAACTGCCAAACACGAAAAACCAGAATATACACCTCGGCATTTGACCAAGATAAAGTGTATCAATCAATAGAAAATTAAGGTAAACAGAGAACTGATACCACATCCCTTTTAAACCGAATCAAGTTAATTTTTATTCTAATCACTATAGTCTTGTCCATAAGGTGCGGTTTAGAATGTCAAGTTTCTGTTATAAATCATTCGTTATTTTTCTCACATTTTCGTAAAGAAGACAAGTATTTAACATGTTCTATTGAGAGCACAAACATCTAAAACCACCATAGATATGTAAAACATGGATACCATAGATAAGATGATTAGTACTACATATAATGTTTAAAGAGGAAGAAAGCTCGTCAAGAGAAAGAAGGCAAAGTCAAATATCGCTAGTCATCAAAATAATTATATAAATGAAATAAAATCTTACAACGAAATACTTTTGTAAGATAGCCTATTTGAAAAAGTTACATATAATGTTACCAGATTTACATGTCTAATATAAGTTAAATTGCTATAACAATATGATGAATAATTGAAATAATTAAGAAGCTCTCATGGTTCCATATGTATGTTTTGAAGATAAAGCTCATCAAGAAGAAGCTGTCTAGCCCGATTAATCGCAGCAAAACAAAGACAAATATGTTCTTCAAGATCATTAAGTTGATTCAATAAACTCGGAACACTTTTTCGAAGTTGCCTCACAATCTCTTGTATAGGATGTCTATCTCTCCCTCTTTCTAATCCAAGTCTAATAAGCAACTTATCACCTTCAATCGCGTTATATAAACGCGCTACTAACCTATCAATCGTATCCAAATCCATATGTAGGACATAAGTGCCCTTAGCCGCCGCGTCAATCGTGTCCATATGTGATAATTCTCGCTTCGTTGAAAAACACGTAGCGGTGGCGGCAGGACAAAGCGGTGCCGCCACTAACGCTACCAGAGCATGAGTAGCGATAACGACGGCCGATATCGCTACTCCTACTGTGGTAGCGACGAGACACACGGCGGATCCCGCCGTGGCTTTCCGTACAAAGTCAACCTTTGCTTTGGACTTTTGTAAAAGGTTGTTGAATTCTTGTCGAAGCTCGGAGAAGCAAGTACGAATCTCGGCAAACGAGTAGGAGTTTTCGAATGGGTTGTTTAATGTGTTGAATTCTAGGAAAGTGTCGAATGTCCAATCGCATTGCGATTGGTTAATGGAGTGGGACCCGATACCTACGTCTGGTGGGAGGATTTCGAGGAGTTTAATAAGTGGTGCGTAGAGTAAATGAGCGCGATGAACATTTTGGTGTAATGTATGACATAGACGTGAAGTTTTTTCACTATGTTCGAAGTATGAAGCGATGAGTTCTGTTAATGGGTTTGGACGGATATGAGAAAGAGCTTCATTGACATGGTTTTGACTTGGTTGTAGGACTTCAGGCTCTGAACGAATCTCGACCGTTTGATCGGTGTTCGTATTATCGTGGTGGATTTTAGACCAAATTTCGCCGTAGGAAAGTGTGTGAACTGCGAGTCTGTATTCGAGAGTTAGGTTAACTGTGGGAGATGTGAGAGCGCTTGATCTTGGTGTATAACCTGCATTGTGATGAGAAGGTGTTTATGTCTTTTTACTTTGGAAAAATGAATTGAAGAAGCTTGATGGGTAATTTACCTTGAGAAGTTGCTGGAGAAGGAAAGCCATTAGCTTTTGCAGTGGAAGAAGATGGGCCTAAACAAGGTATCATTTGGTTTTGCCTTCACAAAATAAAAAACAGAATCACTAACTCAGTACATATTGGATCCAATTCATTTTTTCTAATCTCGACTAAAACAAATTATATATAAAAAATAAGGATCTTGAATACTGAATAATCCCAATAATTGATGAATTAGAAAGCTTCTACATTCCAAACATAATAAAATCTATCGATGTATTTATAAAAATAAAATTATTGTAGATTTAGTTTCGTACCTAGGTGAAGATCGAAGGTTTAAGGAAAACAGTTACTGGAAATGAAACGAAAAGATTGAGTGATTGGGAGTTTAGTTAATCTTCTAGGAGTTTTCTGAGTCGGGCTTTAACGAAGTCTGAACGGGCTTTAGTTCGGGCTTGTTGTGGAGCGACGTTGGAGAAGGAAAGGTAAGCTCCGACAGCAAAGAAGGTTGTGCCAGTGAGTACTCCGCAGAGGGTAACGATTAGCTGCTTCCGCGTTGGTGGGTACGACCATAAGACCATCACTATCACTGGGGAGTTCTTTGGAGCATGTGGGTTTGACTTTGAAGAGAAAGAATTTAATTTAATTTAATGTAAAGTTGGATTCTTGGACGAAAAGTAAAAGTGTATGACTACTTGGCCCTCGTAAATTAATTAAAAGGAGAATACATCTTTGAGTTTCTTTTTTTATTTCTAATATTTTTTAATAAAATAATTACATGATAAACGTGTTTAAAAAAATAATTACGGGACTAACGTATAGGCGCTTCTCCCAATTTATTAATAATTTCTTGTCGGTCACAGATTAGTCACTAATCAAAGTGAGGTGCTTCCCGAACGAAGGCCTTCAAAATTTTACAAAAATACCCTTATTACAGCAGTTGATTTTTAATCAAATATTTATCTCATTTAAATCAAACATTATAGTAATAAATATGAAAGTTTACCTATATTTTTAACTATTAAATTATAAGAGTCATTAATTAGAAACCACCACCGCCGCCACTACCACCACCAATTTGTTCCATCTCGATTTTAATATATATCATTATTTTTAGCTCAAAAATCGATAAAAATATTGATGTAATGCTTTACCATTTAACATAATAACTAGTTACAAGGAAAGGTTATATTGAGGGACAATGCGTAGGTGATCAGTTTTACTTTTTCTTCTTCTTTTTCCTATTAAGAATCCAGTTGATGTAGTGTATTCCGTTAACGGATAATACTTATCCCTAACTAATCCGAACGGCGGAACAAAAGAAGCAAGGTTGTAAGGTATGGAAAAACACGCTTATTATTAGATTGCTTGGACACACTGTGGGTTTCAGGTACTTGCTGAATAAGTTAACGCAAATTTGGGCCCCCAAAGCACATATGAACCTAGTCGAAGTTGGATTCGGATACTTTATGGCTCAGTTCAGTAGCTCCGAGGATTATGAACGTGTGTTTAGTGGAGGCCCGTGGATGATACTTGACCGATACCTAATAGTGAGGCCTTGGGACCCGTATTTTATGCCACAGGATGCCCCTGTTCTTAAGACTACGGTTTGGGTAAGGCTGCCTTGGTTACCTTTAATGCATTACACAGAAGAGATTTTAAAAGCTATAGGGAATTTGATTGGAAAAATGGTGCGAGTGGATCTATTTACAAAGTCACGGGCTCGAGGTAATTTCGCTCGAATTGCGGTAGAAGTGGAACTGGATAAACCTCTTGTACCAATAATTCGAATACAAAAACATCTTCAGAAAGTGGAGTACGAAGGATTACATCGTATCTGTTTCACGTGTGGTAAATTTGGTCATGTAAAGGAGGAATGTGGGGTGCAAACGGAGAGTGGGGAGAAGGGAACAGAACGTGTTAACGTGGTTTGTCTAGTTACAGAAGTGGAAAGGGGAGGTGATAAGGGAGCATCAATTTATGGGGAATGGATGACGGTAGATCGGACTAGGGGTAGACCGCGTAACAATGGAGGAGGAGTAATTCAAAAGCCTAATAAAAAAGGGAACAACGGGGGTAGCAAGAAGCAAGCAATGACGCCTAATAAAAAAAAGAGTGGAGCTCCCAATGACCGGACGATTGGGTCGAGATATGAGGTTTTAGCTTCGTTGGAAAATGTAGAATCTAGCGGGAGTGGTGATACGAGTAGAGCGGATGAGGTAACCGTTGGAAGAATAACGGAAAGACATCAGGCCCCAGTGCAAAAGAGGTGAACCATGGGGTAATTGAAGTTGCATCGAATGCGTTAGTGGGTGGTTTTTTCGATAAAGAGAAGCAAAAAGTCTTAGACGGGGAATTGTGTGGTACTAGTCTGAATCGTAAAGGGAAAAAGGGCTCAAAAACGGGGGATAGATCACAAAGTGGGGCGGATAAATTGGAGCTTGTTTCAGAACAACATCGGGTAAATAAAGTAGACAGGGCATCAAATGATCCGGGGAATAGGGGCGCTGGGAAGAGCGGAAGTGATACGATGATCATTGATGTTACAGAAGGAGAGGAAGCTGAAATTCACAGGGACTTGCTTGCAATTTCTGCAAGTACAGGGGCTAAAGTTATGGTACAGTCAAGTGGTGAACTGAGTAATGTATCAGGTAAGCAAGGTGAACAAGGAGATGTGGTAATGAGAGACGTAACAAGGGACGGAGAACACCTCGAGGTTAGCAAGCTGGCGCTCCCACCCGAACACCTGCAACCAGCGAACTACCCAGGGGCTGAGCAGGTGCAGCTACTGTCTTCGGCGGCCGGTCTGGTGAGTTGCAGCGAGCTCCATGGTAATTCTTCCGTAAGCAAGGATATATGTGATCAGCAGCTGCGTGAGGGAGCTGTTGAATTGAACATTAGTGGACCTGTACAACAAGTAAAGCCCCTGGAATCCTAGGGGAGTCTCTTTACTTTTGCTTTTTATTTTACTTCTGTTAGTATTTTTGATTACTTTGATTTGTCTTTGCCTTTAAATATATTAATTTGTTTTATTTGTCATTACTTACATTAATTTTCTTATGAATAATACAACTAACGGAATTAATAGGGGAAGTTGGTCTACGACTAACCATCCAGTTAACGTGTTATTTTGGAATTGTAGGGGTGCTAATAGTGATGGGTTTAGGCGAGCCTTTCGGGACTTAGCGGATAGACATAAACCCGTAATTGCGATTGTGGTAGAAACTAAAGCATCCGGAGTGGAGGCAACTAATATAATAAAGTCTCTTCGGATGGAGAAATCTATTCGAGTAGACGCGGTTGGGTTTGCTGGTGGAATATGGGTTCTTTGGAACCAAAATTGTGTATCCATTCAGTTGTTATCGGCTAGTAACCAGGTAATAAATTTAAGAGTTTCTAGAGATTCATGCGTTTCCTGGTTGCTATCTGCAGTTTACACGAGCCCGAAGAGTTGGATTCGTGAAGCGCTATGGGATTCATTGGAGTTAGCGTCTTCACAAATTAATGAACCTTGGCTAGTAGTAGGGGATTTCAACCAAATAGGAGTTACAGAGGACCAAGTCGGAGGTGTGGAGGGCACAAATAGGACGATGGTAAGATTTGAAAGGTGGAGGGATCAGTGTGGTCTTGAAGATATGGGTTTTGTGGGTCCAAGGTTTACGTGGTGTGATTCATGGAGGTCCGGGATACGTATTCTTAAGCGCCTGGACAGAGCGTATGGTAATCGGTTGTGGTTTGAGACATTTGGAGAATCTAAGGTTCTACATCTTCCTCGAGTGCATTCTGATCACGCACCTATTCTAGTATCTTTGACCTCACCCTTGGTAAGGCCTCCTTTTTTGAGACGCTTCCGGTTTGAATCCGCTTGGTGTTTTCATGAGGATTTTCGAGAGTTGGTGGAGAAAAAATGGTTTGTGGTAGGGAGGAGTCTTAGTGATAATTTAGCAATCTTGAGACAGGAGCTAGAGATATGGAAATTTGAGTTTTTTGGGGATATATTTCGGAAGAAGCGTCGATTAATGGCATGTATTGCGGGTATTCAAAAGGCGGTACAGAATTCTTATAATTCCTCGTTAGTAAGATTAGAGGCGAGATTGGTAGGGGAGTTTGAAAGTTTACTTGAACAGGAAGAAGACTTTTGGTTTCAAAGAGCGCACACTGAATGGGTTAACTCGGGTGAACGTAATACGAGATATTATCACTGTGCTGCACAAGTTAAGAAGAGGAAAATTGAGGACC
Source organism: Nemophila menziesii (assembly GCA_029959085.1). Taxonomy (NCBI): domain Eukaryota; kingdom Viridiplantae; phylum Streptophyta; class Magnoliopsida; order Boraginales; family Hydrophyllaceae; genus Nemophila; species Nemophila menziesii. Next base: position 138,925,958 of record JARWIR010000001.1, on the reverse strand, counting down.
TTCGTATTCGTGATGCTAATCAAGAATGGATAGTGGATATGGAGACAGAGAAGTGTTGGGTTAGATCTTTTTTCGGGGGCCTCTTTGCGCTTGAGGAATGTCCCTCTTACTTGGGGGGGCTTCCACATCCGTTGAGATTTGAGACTTGTGATATTGAGGGGCTAAGTCGAGGGGTCTTGGATGAAGAAGTTCGTATAGCAGTTTTTCAGATGTCACCTCACAAAGCACCTGGTCCGGATGGATTTACAGCAGGTTTCTATCAACGTTGTTGGGATATAGTGGGACCGTCGGTATGTGATATGATTAGAGATGCATTGGTGGTGGGAAGATTCCCCAAGGAGGTTTTAGGTACACTAATTCATTTGATTCCAAAGATAGGGTGTCCGGAATTTATCACGCAATTTCGACCTATTAGCCTAATTAATGTGGGTTACAAGATTTGTATGAAAGTATTGGTTAATAGGTTGCGGCCCCTTTTAGCGAAAAACATTGGACCCTACCAGAGTAGCTTCTTACCGAATAGATAAACTATTGATAATATAGTTCTTGTGAGCGAGGTGGATTTTTTGATGCGCCATGCAAAGGGGAAGAGAGGGTATATGGCAATTAATGTGGATTTAGCCAAAGCTTATGATAAGTTGAGGTGGGATTTCATTCGGGAATCCTTGGAACTTCTTGGGGTACCATCTATGTGGGTGTCACTTATCATTTCAGGAATGGAGGATAATGATCTTAGTGTCCTATGGAGAGGCGCGCCACTTGAATCAATTAAGCCTAAGAGAGGGATTCGGCAAAGAGACCCCGTTTCCCCGTATCTATTTGTCATTTGTATGGAGAGGCTATCATTGCTTATCCAAGATTTGGTGCGAAAGGAGTCTTGGAGGCCAATTTATCTTTGTTCAGGGGGGTCTCCTATCTCACACATATTTTTTGCCGATGATTTGATCTTATTTGCAGAGGCGTCTGTTGATAGTTTCATTTTATTGCAGGAGACACTTGATATTTTTTGTAGGGAGGAGGGACAAACGATCAGCAAAGATAAATCTTTAATTTATTTCTCCAAGAATGTAGAGGATGAAGTGGCTTCAGACATCTCGAGGAGGAGCGGTTATCAAAGAAGTGATGGGATTGGTAAATATTTGGGTGTTAATATCCTCTCGGGGAGGCGTCCAAAGGGTTTCTTTGGGGAATTCGTGAATGATATTCGTGGAAAGTTGGCGAAATGGAAGGGAAATACACTATCGTTAGCAGGGCGTATCACTCTAGCGCAATCCGTTCTTAGTGCGGCTCCCATGTACATCATGCAAGTAGAGAAACTACCGGGTTATGTTTGCGAAGAAATTGATCGGATTAGAAGGGAGTTCATTTGGGGCTCTTCGGAGGGACAAAAGTGTATTAACTGGGTCGCTTGGAGAGATATTTGTAGTCCCAAGGAAGCTGGTGGATTGGGGTTTCGGTATGCGGAGGATATGAACAAAGATCTCTTGGGTAAGTTAGGGTGGAAATTAATACATGACGAAACAAAATTTTTCTTCCTGTCAACTATTTTTTGACGAAATTTAAACCGAATACACCGAATAAAAAATTCTCAAGGTAACTGGATCGAAGAGGCATCAGAGGTCCATCAAGGCTTTCAGACCTTCTATCAAGACTTATTCCAAGAGCCAAATCATGATGACATGTCACCAACACTGGAAGCAATACCATCAAAGGTCACCCAGAGTATGAACGATAGACTCCTTAGGCTTTTAACTATGGAAGAAACAAGGCGAGCAGTTTTTGACATGTCTCCAAATAAAGCGCCAGGAACAGATGGCTTTAATGGTAAGTTCTACCAAGAATACTGGCATATTATTCAATATGACGCTTTTTTTATGATTCAAGACTTTTTCGATAATAATATTTCTCTCGACACTTTAAACGAAACACTTATCACGTTGATCCCGAAAGGTATTACCCAAGAAAACGTCGGATATTATAGACCAATCTCGTGCGTTAACTTTGGTTACAAGATTATAGCAAAAAAATTAGCTAATAGATTACAGGAGTTCATGCCAGTTCTCGTCTCAGAGACACAAACAGCTTTTATCAAACAACGAGCTATTCAAGATAACATTCTAGTGGCTCAGGAAATCTCATTTTACATGAAGAAGAAGCGGAAAATTCCCAAACCAATGGTAGCAATCAAACTGGATATGGTCAAAGCCTATGATCAGGTACGGTGGGATTTTTTATTACTTGTGCTTAATAAACTTGGCTTCCATCAGAACTGGATAACGTGGATCTCGAACTGTTTAAGGTAAATTTACACCTCAAAGGGGTTTAAGACAAGGCGACCCCCTATCCCCTTTCTTATTTTCTCTTATGACTGAATCTCTAATCAGTTTGATTGATACAAAGGTCAGACAATATCCGCAAATGGGTATCCAAATTACCAGAAACTGCCCGGTGGTTTCGCACCTGTTATTCGCAGACGACTTTCTATTTTTTCTCACCCTACAGGGCAATGTCATTGACCACTTTGAAGAATGCATTCAGAAGTACGGTAAGGGATCAGGTCAACAGATTAACTACCATAAGTCTTCGCTCTGCTTCAATAAGGATACACCCCTATTAATACGTAGTCAAGTAACATCCAACCTACAGATACAGGAGAAAGAAGACCTCGGGAATTATCTTGGGATCCCTCTTTGCCATAAACGATCGAAAGTGGAGACGCTTCAGTGGATCGCAGAACGTTTCTTCGATAAAACGGAAGGTTGGAAAGCTCACCTTTTATCCGAAGGAGGTAAGGAAGTTCTCATCAAAGCAGTCCTCCAAGCGCTTCCATCTTACTCTATGTCTATTTTCTCATTCCCGATTACTTTCTGTAATAAATTAATCTCGGCAATCTCGAATTTCTGGTGGAATTCCAGAGAAAAATCTCGAATACATTGGCTAGCGTGGGAGAAATTAGCAACGAGCAAGCTTCTGGGTGGAATGGGTTTCAAGGACTTTAAACATATGAACACATCTCTACTAGCAGCGCAGGCATGGCGAATCCTCCAACATCCAGAGTCCTTGGCGGCCCGTCTACTAAAAGGTATTTACTATCCTAAGAACAACTTCCTAGATGTTAAATTACGACAGTCTCGAACTTGGTCTTGGGCTAGCTTATTAGAAGGTAGAGATCTCTTGAAGAAATACAGAAAATTCCAAATAGGTAACGGAAAAGTTATTAACATCTGGGAAGATAAACGGTTAGACACTCAATGGAAACTTGAACGACCGGAAGGGTGCACACTCAAAAATCTTAATGAATTATGGATCGAAGGTACAACAAATTGGAATACATATCATCTTAATGGCATTTTCCCAAGCCCTATTATTCTAACTATATTACGAGAAAAGGTTTTTCCAAATGACTAACCCGACAAATTCATCTGGCCTTATTCTAGACAAGGAGAATACGTCACGAAAACGGGGTACAAGATTCTAACAGATCATGTGATATACGACGAACCTCACCAGTCATCAAATATCCCGGCTGAAAGCGAGCTTTGGAAAACAATTTGGTGGTCAAACGTCCCGACAAAGGTCAGAAGTACAAATCTCGAAAATCGTAAATGTGAGGTCCAGAGTAGCTGCAGTTGGTGCTGCGCCGAACAGGAAACTACGGAACACCTACAACTTACTTGTGGACTCTCTAAACGTATCTGGGCTGGATCAGCGTTACAGGTACATATTGAACCATCAGAAGTTGACATCAGCGTATGGCTACTGAATACGATCAACATTTATACTTCCGGGGGATGGAGTAAGGCAGTTGTAACATCTTACTTCTCATGATCTGGAATATCTGGAAAGCGAAAATGAAAAGTAGACACTCAAATTTTGAAGTCGACTCAACGGAGGTAATACGTATAACAACAATAAATATCCAGGAACACTTTGGTATGCATTGGTTTACAAGTGAATACAATCAACCGACAACTACTATTACAACGGAAAATACCAAAACATATCTCGATTTTAAATCAAAAATCGCTTTTCTTTGCGATGCCTCGTTCTCAGAAGCACATCTACCAACTGGAATTGGAGTTGTACAACACAACAAACAAGATGGATCTCGAATTAAATACCAATCAACAACACAATGCAACTCCAGCTGCATAGGGGAAGCCCAAGCAGTAGTCTCAGCTCTTGAGATCGGGAAGACTTGGAAAAACAAAGAGAAGACCATCTTCTCGGATAACTTGGATTTACTCCAAGGAATACAGCAAGTGTCGGCGGCTAGATGGGAGCTCAAACCATGGATCAGGCGTATCCATCAACTGACAAAAGAATCCGGGAATGTTTTCTTCAAACACATCCCGCGACGATTTAACAAAGAGGCAGATCTTCTAGCAAAAGACGCCAGGCACAGGGCATTACAACACCATGTTACAACTTCTACTCTCCAGTATTACTTCTCGAAGTTAGGAATAGGCTAAACTTTTAGTTTTCGCTTGTTCTTGGTTGTATATTACGTAGAACATCTTTACTCGTCCAAAAAAAAAAAAAAAACTAATTTCATTGACAGTTTTGGTTATTTTGTAGGTACACTAAACAAGCTTACCAATCAACAACAAATACAAGTCGTTTTGTACCATGTTTTACCAAAATTCTACATACTAGATAGCCCCATTAGATTAGAAGCTAGTGGTGAAGATGGACAACTTTTCAGACTCAACTTCACAGGTCATACTAATTAAAATTGAACGTATCAAGTGGACTAGTTACTGCACAAATTTACAACATTTTGAAAAAAGATTATCTGTTGGCTGTTTACCAACTAGACAAGGTTTTGTTGCCTGAGTTTAGTATTATGTCATCGTATCCTATTAATAAGATCTATAATTTACAAGATGACTGGGCATGCCTAGGCAGATCACAAAGATTACCAAAAAGGTAGCAATTTACCGTTAACTATCAATCCAGGGACAAGAAACTTACTAAAAATCCTAAAAATAAAACAATTAATAGACAATACTCGTCTAGCGACACTAGTAGACTGACTTCAAGTTTCGGGTAAACAAAACCATATCAGGCATGCTCTTCTTGATCCAAAGTGCTCAAATTTGTTTCGCTGAAAATATCATAAAATTTCATGGCTTAGGGCTTCTGTTTTTCGATAAGGAAACATCTTTCGTGACCTGCAAGAAGAAGTATCTGCAAAAAAAAAGTAAGTCAAGAAAGAATAAAAACAAGAAGAAAAAAGACAATAAAATTGGACAAAGTTTTGAGATACAAAATTCTAGTTTCTCAAAAGACAAAACATCCCAACATTATATTTAAAGACCAATCAATAGTATATAACATAGAGATATGCTTGTATTATATACCATTTTGACTCTCATCTTCTTTCCCTTTCCCCATTCAATTCACCGTGTTAATTTCAAAATTCTCTATTTTAGCTTCAAAATTAAACCAACCATACAACATTTCCATTTTACAACCTCCAAAAATTCACTAATAAGATTGAGTTCTGAAGTAATATAAAGATCGCATCAAACAATAATTATTGAGCTAAGATCAAAGAGATTAAGAACACATAAAAATCCATTCAAATAATCAGACCCCTAGAGTATATTTGAATTGATACAAAATAGAATTACAGTTGAAGCTCAGTAAATTTAGATTAATAATACTTATTTTAACTATAAATCACCATATTAAGAACCAAAACCTCTACATTTTACTATAGGAATTGCATTATAGGTCCCTATATTATGCCAAAACTGCATTACAAGTTTCTATACTATACAAAGTTGTGCTATAAGTCCTATAATGTAATAAATATAATTTCTTCTTCTTTACAAGGTCCCTGTATTATGTGAAAATTGCAGTATGCTCTGTGTTTGTTGGCATGTAGGGATCTTGAAGATATCAATATTTCAGATCACTCTAAGCTTCAGCTTCCCAAACATATTGCTTATCTCAGTACCTAATATCTATCACCTGAACTAATTAACCCATTCTTAAAAAGCTATGAAATCTCACTACACCTCAAGAGAATTTCATAGTCACATCAAAACTTACTTAACATTCAAACTACTCCAATTCCAAAGCAAATGAAATCAGATTACGTAATCTAGGTCGTATATTTCAACCTTTCTAACACTCAAACCACATATTACAACAGCAAAACATCTTGGAATTGTCTATATAACTCTATTATTCAAATTTCACATATGTGTAAAGCTACCATCCAAGCAATTTCTAGGTATGGTAAGGATAGTGAATCATAGAGTCGAAAACTAGAATTAATGTTTACAAAATCAGAGAAAGCCTCAAACCAGATTAAACAAAATTTATAACATAAAACTCAATGACTGAGATTATTATCTTTAGTTGATGGATGGATTTCTTGGATACTCTAAAACTGCTACAGAAAAGATAGAACCACTAACTCTTGGAATCTTATCAGTTCGGTTTGCATCCAGTTCAGTACAAAACCGAAGACGTGGGATGATAAGATTCCAAGACTCAATGGTTAATCTTTTCTGTAGTCTTTTCAAACTTCAAATTAATCATCTTCTCAATACTTTCGCGTAGATCGGCGGGTAGATTGGCACCGGGTGTTGGTTGTGGTGGTGGGACCGACTCTGGTGCGGCAAGGATCGTGATCCTCGCTGAAATTATCGGCGGCTAAAGAAGGTCATTTGAGATGGTATAATATTTACAAAAAAGAAGTTAATTTATAAGAGGTTAACCTAGATCGGACGGATAGCAAGACGAGATCTTGATTAAAAAAGAAAAATTTGGCGGGCCAATGTTATAAAAAGATCACAAGCCCAACTCTGAGTATTACTAGTAATATAGCTTTTAGGTCTTTTCCAAGTCCAAGTCAAATAGGCCGAATAACCCAACTCCTAAATCCAGCCCAACCGTTCTTATTATTTCACCATCAATTCTCATTAGTAGTTAGACCAAAAATCAATTCCCTTAACCTTAATACCCAAATCCGCCTACTATCTTTTCCAACTACCCATACATCCTTCCACACCTCTCAAGCAACCAATCATTCTCTCCCCTCATCAACTTAGCCGATCTCCCAAACTCCCCTACATCTCCTTTCACACCCACCACCAAAACTAAAAGGGTTTTTCTCCATTAACAATGAAGATACTTCAATGGTTTACGCTAGGGAATCAATTAGGAAAATCTACAAGCCAACAATATGTTCGAGAAAAGAAAGGAAAGCAAGCAGTAGAAGGGCCAAATTGTGGGAATTACGTTGTGGTAGTAAAAAGTTCAGCACGAACCTAGGTGGTGAGTCTAATTCGGCTATTGAACTCGAAGTAGATAAAACGGTGGAAGAAACAAGTGAAAACAATGATGGTTGCGGGATTTTCCCTAAATCCTAGAATGAACCATGATACAACTTGCCTGGAATTGCCAGGGGATTGGCTCACCTCTGACAATACAGACCCTAATCGATATCATCTCTAGATATCGACCTGAGGTTATTTTTTTATCTGAAATTAAGAGCAGATTATGTGTCTTAAATAATTTAGCTAGAATAATTAAAATGGATTTAGTAACCACAGTAAAACCGAATGAAATTAGTAGGGGTTTAGCTCTGTTTAAGAAAACAGAGTATGATATAAAAGTCATTGATAAAAATGAAGAAATTATCCACTATGTGTTTAGTATTCATGGTAAATTACACCAAACAACCGTTGTCTATGGGTGTCTCTATGAAGAAGGTAAAATAAAATCTTTAGAAAAATTCTATGGTTGTGCTCCCCTTAAGAATATCCCTTGGAATCTAATGGGAACTATATACGGTTCTCTTTTGAAAAAAATATGGTGGAATGATAAAATTAGAAGTAATGTGAAAAGCTTTAATGGTTTTATTAAACATAACACCCTTAACCAAATTGAAAATAAAGGGTGTGTTTTCTCCTGGTCAAATAGGAGAAGTGGAGTTAAACTTATAAAAAAGCTACTGGATAGATGTCTTACTAATGAATCTTGGAACCTTTCTTACCCTAATGCCTATATCGCTTTACTCCCAACCATTGGTTTTGACCATAGCTCTCTCCTAATTCACTTTGATGAGGTGAATGATAAGAAATATAAAAGGTTTTATTTTGAAAATTTCTGGTCTGAGGAAAAAGAATGCTATAAAATTATTAAAATTGTTCTTTAGTCAAAAAATACTATAAAAAAGGACCTTGATTGTTTGGAGCAAAATAAAATTTAATAACAGTAAAAAAACTATAATCACCCATATGATTCCCAATTTTGAGATTCAAGTAGAATTTGTCTAATCCCCCTTCTAAAACTGAGATGGAATTTATCCCCTCTCCATTCTAAAAATAAAAAAATATTTGTCGCATCTCTAATTTTAAAAGTGAGAAAGAATTTGTCTTATCTTCATACTAAGATTGATTCATACTAAGATTGAGATAAAATTGATCCCATCTCTAATTTTAAGATTGAGATATAATTTGTCTCATCTCCATTCAAAAATTGAGATGAATTTGTCTCATTTCTACTTTTAAGGTTGTGATTGAATTTGTTTCATCTCTATTCTAACAATGAGATAGAATTTATCTCATCTCCAGTATTAAGACTGAGATAATATTTGTCTCATATCTATTCTAAAACTGAGATGAGATTTGTCTTATCTCCATTCTAACACTCATATGAGATTTGTCTTACCTTTGACTTTAAGATTGTGATGGAACTAGTCTCATCTTTATTTTAAAACTAGGATGAAATTTGTTCCACCTTCAATTTTAAAACTAAGATGGAATTTTCCCATCTCTATTTTAAAATAGAGATAAGATTTGTTATGTATTAAATTTTAAGACTGAGATGGAATTTGTCCTATCTACATTTTAAGATTGAGATAAAATTTGTTCCATCTTTATAAACTGAGATGAGTTTTGTTTCATTTCTATTTTTAAGATTGAAATAAAATTTGTCTCATTTCCATTCTAATATTGAGATAGGATTTTTTTTTGTTACATTGGAGAGCCACTTTGGACTCGGAGTCATTGACTCGGTTCGAACCTGCACCACTAGATTGGTAGACCAAGGCCCTGGCCAGTGAGCTAATCCCATCTGGTTTATTGAGATAGGATTTGTCGCACCTCTATCGTAAAATTAAGATGAGATTTATTACATCTCTGATTAAAACTTTCTATTTTGGTGTCAATTATATGTTGGCTCACTTAAATCAATACAATTGTGGTCACTAAATACATTAAGTATAGCGATGTGACAGATCAAGATTTATATATATATAAAGTTATTTACTAATACAACCAGAATAAATCCTACTAATACTACTAAAAACTCCACCAATGAAACATGGTGGACAACTAGAAATGTCCATGTTATTTTCTAAAACATTTAGCAAGGACGTCGGCAACTCCGTTAAACTTCCTTTTAATATGAATGACCTTCTAATCCGGAAATCGTCCTATCCACCTCCATGCTTCGGAAACCATGGGGTGAACCCTCCGGTCAATCTCTAAATGCCGATTAATACCTTGAACTACCTCAAGGTTGTCAAAGTAGAAAAAACTACTCTTAAAACCGAGACAAAACATCCCAACATTATATTTAAAGACCAATCGTATATAACATAGAGATATGCTTGGATTATATACCATTTTGACTCCATGTAAAAGAATTAACCCCATTCAATAACCATGTTAATTTCAAAATCCTCTATTTTAGCTTCAAAATTAAATCAACCATACAACAATATTTATATTTTACAACCTATATTCAAGGTCATACAAAATTTCTAAGTTAAATCTCACATTTGACAACCTCCAATTCACTAATATAGAAAAATTGCATCAAACAATAATTATTGAGCTGTCACGCAAGACGAAGATCAAAGAGATTAAAAATACATAATCCATTCAAATAATCAGACCCCTAAATTATATTTGAATTGATAGGAAATCAGAATTACAGTTGAAGCTCAGTAAACTTAGATTAATAGGAAATTGCATTATAGGTCCCTATATTATGCCAAAACTGCATTACAGGTTTCTATACTAAACAAAGTTGTGCTATAAGTCCTATAATGTAATAAATATAATTTCTTCTTCTTTACAAGGTGAATTTCTTTTTTTCAGAGAAGAGGGAAAATGAAATTTCAGGAGTTCACTGTCTCTTAACGAGGTTAGGGAAAATCCCCTGTTTGAGTTAATGTTACAATAGGTCCCTGTAATATGTGAAAATTGCACTGTTGGTCCCTATATCTATAATATGAACTTATGTACGCTCTGAGTGTTTGTTGGCATGCAGGGATCTTGAACATATCAATATTTCAGGATCACTCTCAGCTTCACCTTCACAAACATATTGCTTATCTGATTTTGGACTATTTGTCGATACTTTAATCTGATTATAAAATATATGTATATATATATATATATCATTCCAAGGGTAGTTCCTTTGTGAAGAAGCTCGGAAATAGAATGCATACAATGTGCTTCCAACACCTAAGATCTAAGATAATAATAATAAATGAGTTATAAACCTTTGGGTGTAGTTCCCGTGTTGTTATACTATCTCTACCATGCCAATCTGTTCATACAAAACACAATAAATCATTAATAAAGTAATATTTAATATTTATGAGTCAAATTTATACCTGACTGTGTAGTATTAACAATCCCTACAGGAAATCTCAATCCCTATTATCACCTGAACTAATTATACCATTTCCAATTCTTAAAAAGCTATGAAATCTCACTACACCTCAAGAGAATATCATACTCACATCAAAAGTTCCTAGGTCCTATATTTCAACCTTTCTAACACTCAAATTGTTGGAATTATGCCCTAGCCCCGATCGTCTTGTAATGAATTGAACACAAGTGTTTACTGTACACGATAATAGTTATCCCTACAGTTTTGATTAAAGAAATTGTTTCCTTGAATCTGTGGCAAGCCTTTATGATTATGGTATTAATCTACATAATATAAAGGCAAATCCTTGATTAAGTTACGAACTAGATATCATAAGGTGTTATGATAATGAGAATCTAGCTTAGAGGACTTAATCTAAACTTGTTCTTAATCGCAGGATCATCGAGTTAGGACCTCGATAATCCGGTTAGATTAATATGTAGCTAACAAGTATTTATTGGATAAATATCGGTAGTTCTCGTTTACCGAGTTAGGTGCATAGATAATGCACATAGAGATGTGATTATCGAACCGACTAAAACTAGAGATTCCTAATGGTTAATTACCTTGAACTGTCAAGTAGGTTAATCTCTATAAGGATTTTAATACTTGTAATCCTTTGACCTGAGATCATCACTAGTAGTGTATGTGCTTGTTATGTTTTGATACTGGACTACTAGTGTGTCATAATACTAGTCGAAAGGATATTGGACGTAGCTAAGTATATATGCTCCTAGGGATGAGTCAAGATGGAATCTATCAACTCTAGGTAAAGAGTTTGAGCTCTACGATGTCATAAGATTATAACGATTGTATCGAATCCTTGGCCAAGGTGATAGAATGAATGAAGAAATGAGTTTCTTAGGTCATTCGTCAATCGTTGATAATCGACGTGTAACGTAGTTGATTTTCTAATGGGATTTGACAGTTGTACCATATCCCAGGATGATCCGGAGCTGTAAAAATAGAGGGAATACATGTATGATTCTTCACCGGGTTCCTTGTACAGAGTTACTTCACGTTATCCGGTCGTTGGGGAGTGTTGTTAGACGCCAACCTCGATTAGTGGTTAATTTAATTAACTACTACCGGTTTAACGATGAACCCACGTAGTCGCACACTAACGAGTGCATTGTACTTGCTTCATGACGTTAATTAATTTTATTATTAGATAATAAATATTAGTTAATTATATACTTGGAATATTGGTATATTGATTTGCTAGCACAAATTTATATTCCAATATAAGACCGATCTAAGGCAAAAGAAAAAAAAGGGAAAAAGGTCATAGGTTCGTGGATCGAACCATGGACCTCTAGCAATGTGAAATATGTCACTAACCGCTAGGCTAGTCAAGTCTTTTTGTATAATGTAAAATGTCCAAGTTCACTTCAGAAGTGGGTAGTGGACCAAATTATTAAGATAATTAGTTTTCATTATATGTTCCTGGCTTTTGGCTTTTCCACTTCTTGGCTTTTCATTTTCTTCTCTTGAGTTATAAGAATATAATGAGAGTCATTATATAGGAATAACTCTCTAATCAGTTTTTCTTCCAAGAAAAAACACACAAGAAGGTAAAAGGTTTTTTTTCCAAGTCAGAATTTTGATTCTGAAAGCAAGGCTCAAGCTCGGTGTGTAAAGCGTGGAGGCTTCAAGTTTTTGAAGCTGGAATTAGCCAATTCGATTCTCATACAACGGATTAAGGTATGTAATCGAAACTTTGTTTCTGTTTGAATTCTTAAATTGCACTAGATTGGCTTAAAATTGCAATTACTTGTTTCCGCTGCTTATATATTTGATATAACCATGATTGCGATTCCTTCAAGTGGTATCAGAGCCAATTGTTATGATTTATGATTTTAAACATGATATTATATGATAATATTTGAGTTTTGTTTTTTAAGGTTCATATGAAAAATTTAGATTTTTCTATATTGAATTATTTGTTAGAATTAATATTAAATTGTTTAATTTTAATTCGTCGCTTTGTTTTTGTTTACTGTATGGAGTAAAGAAAGAAAAGGAAAAATATGTCTGTTGAGGCTTTATGTTCTTGTTTCGGAACATGAACACGTTTTTACTGTTGCAGCCTTGTTTTCATGTTTTGGAACATGAACAATATTTTCGGATAAGTGTGGTGCAACTACGGCTGTTAGTTTTCCTTATTTTGTTATGTGACATTACTGTGATATTTATATTCTGTTAAATTTGTTAATGAGTATTATGAGAAGAAAAATTAGAATAAAGGATTCTGTATTTTATTTTTGCTGTTAAAAGTTATATAAAATATTGTTTTCTTTGTTCATTGTTTTCTCTTTCATGACACGCAAAGGGTGACAAAGCAGTGTTTGCAATGATGTTTTTTATTCTTTACTAATTATGATTTTAATAAATAAAAAAAAATTGCATGCCTTTGTCATCCAAAAAGGCAGAGCATGTGATGTGGGTGCTTAACAAAGTTTGACAGAAAAGTTTGCACCGATAAAGTAGTAGGGGAATTCTTTTTAAAATTGTTAAACTATTTAATAGTTTTAGTAAAAAGAAAAAAATGAAAAAGGGAAAGTCCTTGTTATTTTTGTCCGCTGACTATTAAAAAAAATTCATGTAACAACATGAGTTTATTCTTTTCTTTTTTATGGAGCAATTTTGTGGAAAAAAATTGTATTTTCGAAATTACAGTTATTGTCAGATCTTCGGATATGACCGTTTGGTTTCCATCCTAACGCTTAGATTATGAATCGAAGGTGCTTCCACTCCAAAGTTTAGAATTTTGAGTTCTAAATTTTTCCACTTGATTATTAAAATTATTGAGTTTATAAAGACGAAATATGAGATATTTCGTGAGACTTATCCATCACAGATAGAGTTTCTAGTTTGTTAAGTTTACAAGTTTTGATCTGACTACCAGGTGGACTTGTAGTTCGAGTACAAACTATAAACACTCTAGGTTGTTGATAATAGGATTAACTTATTGATTTTACGTTTTTAGTCTGGACTACCCAGAGGATGTGAGATTGATAATATTCAATTATAGGATGGATCAACTCAACAAAACTAAATAGAAACGACCTGACTACCAGGGGGCTAAATAGTTTTGAGTCTCTTATTTTATATGATAAAATAGGTAATGTACCACGCTTTGATTATGAGTGAGAAACGACCTGACTACCAGGGGGCTCATTCATGTTTTAAAGTTTTCAATATTCTTTTTAATTATGCGTGAGAAACGACCTGACAACCAGGGGGCTCATTCATGTTTTAAAATTTTCAATTATATATCTCTTGGATAAAAGTCCTTATCCTTGTCAGTTATATAATGTGTTCTTAAAGCGTTAATTCTCTTTTCTTCCTAATATTGGATTTCTTGATATTTCTGCTAAACCACTTCTCTAAGTATCCCAAGTTGGATTGGATAATCTAAAAAATTGTGACCGCAACTTGAGAGTCTATCTTATGCACATGAGACTCATTGATATGTTCAATGAGTTATTGACTAAATTGTCTCTTGAGGATGCACCGAATGTATATGATGCAAGTCTAAAGTAATAAGAACTTAGTAAGGTACTAAGTGTATATTATTGTATCCATGAGTTATGAACTCCAAAAGACATTTTAAGCATGATATTCCCATGAATCCTTAAAATATCTTTAGAAGATGTATAAGTAACTTAGTATGACCGTTAGATACCAGTTATCTAATACCAAGAAACAAGGTAAGGGCATTAATGGAAATTGTTTCCGTAATTTCTTGAACTTCTATTAATTACACAGAAAGGGTATTGGGTACTCGTAGTAGTTTAGAAATATGCAAAATGTTGCATACTCTAAAGATTAATAGACAAATAAGAATAAGAGAAGTTAAATTACAATTTCAGTAATGGAGCAATTGTTGTAACCACAATTGTAATAACTAATTTTTTAAAGATGCATATGGCTAAACATATTGTAAGAAAAGTGTTTTTGTTCGTAAACTTGTTTTCGAAAAAAAAAAAAGGTCATTTGATCATAAGATAGTTATGATGTATTAATGTAATATAAAATGACCAATGGAGTTTTTCATAGTGATGAATTACACCCTATTGGATACTTACAATATGGTGATTATAATTGCCTAAAGTAACTACGTAACAGTGTTATAGTTGTTTCTGGTCATAAATCGAAATAGATAATCGTACTAATCAAACCTTATCTTTGGTGTTATAGACTAAGTCATAAACTGTGAGAAAAAGTTTACTAGTTTCACAAGGAAGATTTCCTTGAAGAATATGATTTTGAATCATATGAAACTTGTGAGACTTATCTCGGTGAAATATGACTAAATCTCATTTTGCTGAAAATGAAGACAATGTTAATGAGTTCTTATGTCCACTACATATTGATGTATATGGTCAGTCCGAACTTTATCCAAAGATAGATATTCTTTACTTCGTCTCATTCACTAACTATATAACAGATATAGTTGTGTTTACCAATTGTAACACTAATATAAATAATTTGAAATGTTCAAATTACTATTGAGTGAAGTTGAAAGCAAGTATATAAGAGTATGAAGGAAGTAAGATATGAACCTGTATAGGTGAATATCTTAGCAATGAATTAATAGATTATCTATGACAAAATTAGATTTTGTCTCAGTGATTCACTAGGTTTTAAATATTCCTATGGAATTATGTTTTAAAGTCAATTGCATATTTAATGAACTCTTAGGTCCCACTAAACAGTCGATAGAATCCATATGTGGTATGGAGATGATATAAATCAAACCTTAAAATGTAGATTTTGAAATGTTTGATTTATACTAAACGACTTATGATGGCTAAGCTTGAGTTGATATCTTTCAAATATAGATTTGCTGGATACCCAAATAAAATAACGACGTAATATTTCCACACCATTCTGAACACAAAGGGTTTGTGGTAAGGAAGACAACCTTTATAGATTGGAATTCCATAGTGAAGGAATTCATAATGTGGAAATAAATCATAATGAAATAAAGATTTCAGAGTTATTTATACAAGCTAAAGAGCATCTGATGCATGCTAGTCTTTCTTTTCTTGATGAGTTAAGAGTGTCATTTAAGGTTCAAGACTCACACTTTGAGGATTAGGGACGATTCATGAACCTTTCTTGAAAAAAGGAAGTTAACAAATCAATAGAAAGAAGAATTTATTGTACACAAGCTTCTTATAGGTTATATAGATATCATCGTACACCAAAATCAATTGTAATAATGGTGATAGTTGATGAGGGGATCATATAGATGATAACCCCATCAAGTGATGATCCTAAATCCCTATGAAGAGGCTATGACTAGTCTAGATAGTGACAAGTGGTTAAGAACTATAGAATCTGTATTTGTATCTATAAGAATCAACAAAGTATAGTACTTTGGTTGAATCTTTAATAGATATAAGATCCATTTATAGTAAATGGGTTCTAGGGAAATGATTGGAGTAGACAGTAAGGTAGAGACCTATAACGTCTTTCTAATTGCTAAGCGTTTAAAGTAAAAGGAAAACATTTATTATGGGGAATTCCTTTTTGACAGAAATGCTTAATTTATTTCAGATTCTACTATTAGTAACTACATACTATTATTATGAGATATGGTAATATAATGTGAGAATAGTTTTCACTAAATGGGAGTCTATGACGTCCTTAAGACCAACCCTAAAGGTCTCATATTGCCATTTACTCATAATAAAATATGTAAGTTCCAATAATCCATTTAATGGATTCAGCAAATGTCACTAAGTTGGATTATTCTCTTTCATACAATCAAATAGTTTGATTTTATGATTTTAGAATAAGAGTCATAAGAGTACAAAGGAGTAGTGGGAGTACGCTTATCTTCCTAGTGTTATATATAGATGACATTTTATCACATAAGGATATGATATGCCAACGAAGCAGATAAACCATGTTTTTATTGTCTAAAAGTTCTCCATGAAAGATTTAGGAAAAGTAGCTTATATTCTTTGAATTGAGATCTATAGAGATAGATTAGAGAAGCTACTTGACCTATATCAATCTTAGTACATTTATACATTTTTGAAGTATTACATGGAAATTCCAAGAGGAGCTATTTAACAATAGGCTTTGGAATTACTCTTAGTGTAAGGGTTCGTCCTAGGACCCTGAAAGTAGGAGAATGAATGTGTATAGTCCTATTTGTTAAAACAATAAGGATCTATCTAACACACCATGAAAAATGTATAAGACCTAAAGTACACTACACGCTAGGAGTAGCGAGTAGGTATGAAGGTAACCTTGATGAGGAATGTTGGAAAGTAGTAAAGACTATCCTTAAGTACTTAAGAAGTATTAAGGACCAATTCCTCATATGTGGAGAATATAAGTTGAAGCTAATTGGGTATATAGATGCTTGTTTTGCTTCAAATGTGGATGATAGCAAATCAAGATATGGTTGTGTCTATATAGAGGAGAAGTAAATTGGAATAGTTCCAATCAAGACACTGTAGCAGATTTCGGTTACTAGAAGTAGAATACATAGCAGCATAAGATGCAACTATACCAGTGGTTTGGATAAAATAGTTCTTTATATATACATAGTGTGGTTTCACAATGTAGATATTGTTTCTTTATACGATGACAATATTTGAGATATTGTATGATTAAAGAAACCTAGAATAAACTATAGATTCAAACAAATTTTGCAATAGTACCGCTTGATTCGAGATATAATTGAACATGAAGATGTTCATATTCAATAGGTAGAAGAAGGAACATGATGTATATCTATTCATCTAAGTTGTCTATCAGAAGAGTTTGATGAGAACAAACTGTTTATGAATTATAATACTTGAATGATTGGGTCTAGGCCAAGTGGGAGATTGTTGGAATTATGCCCTAGCCCCGATCGTCTTGTAATGAATTGAACACAAGTGTTTACTGTACACGATAATAGTTATCCCTACAGTTTTGATTAAAGAAATTGTTTCCTTGAATCTGTGGCAAGCCTTTATGATTATGGTATTAATCTACATAATATAAAGGCAAATCCTTGATTAAGTTACGAACTAGATATCATAAGGTGTTATGATAATGAGAATCTAGCTTAGAGGACTTAATCTAAACTTGTTCTTAATCGCAGGATCATCGAGTTAGGACCTCGATAATCCGGTTAGATTAATATGTAGCTAACAAGTATTTATTGGATAAATATCGGTAGTTCTCGTTTACCGAGTTAGGTGCATAGATAATGCACATAGAGATGTGATTATCGAACCGACTAAAACTAGAGATTCCTAATGGTTAATTACCTTGAACTGTCAAGTAGGTTAATCTCTATAAGGATTTTAATACTTGTAATCCTTTGACCTGAGATCATCACTAGTAGTGTATGTGCTTGTTATGTTTTGATACTGGACTACTAGTGTGTCATAATACTAGTCGAAAGGATATTGGACGTAGCTAAGTATATATGCTCCTAGGGATGAGTCAAGATGGAATCTATCAACTCTAGGTAAAGAGTTTGAGCTCTACGATGTCATAAGATTATAACGATTGTATCGAATCCTTGGCCAAGGTGATAGAATGAATGAAGAAATGAGTTTCTTAGGTCATTCGTCAATCGTTGATAATCGACGTGTAACGTAGTTGATTTTCTAATGGGATTTGACAGTTGTACCATATCCCAGGATGATCCGGAGCTGTAAAGATAGAGGGAATACATGTATGATTCTTCACCGGGTTCCTTGTACAGAGTTACTTCACGTTATCCGGTCGTTGGGGAGTGTTGTTAGACGCCAACCTCGATTAGTGGTTAATTTAATTAACTACTACCGGTTTAACGATGAACCCACGTAGTCGCACACTAACGAGTGCATTGTACTTGCTTCATGACGTTAATTAATTTTATTAT
Source organism: Nemophila menziesii (assembly GCA_029959085.1). NCBI lineage: Eukaryota > Viridiplantae > Streptophyta > Magnoliopsida > Boraginales > Hydrophyllaceae > Nemophila > Nemophila menziesii. Next base: position 138,907,387 of record JARWIR010000001.1, on the reverse strand, counting down.
TAGATAATAAATATTAGTTAATTATATACTTGGAATATTGGTATATTGATTTGCTAGCACAAATTTATATTCCAATATAAGACCGATCTAAGGCAAAAGAAAAAAAAAGGGAAAAAGGTCATAGGTTCGTGGATCGAACCATGGACCTCTAGCAATGTGAAATATGTCACTAACCGCTAGGCTAGTCAAGTCTTTTTGTATAATGTAAAATGTCCAAGTTCACTTCAGAAGTGGGTAGTGGACCAAATTATTAAGATAATTAGTTTTCATTATATGTTCCTGGCTTTTGGCTTTTCCACTTCTTGGCTTTTCATTTTCTTCTCTTGAGTTATAAGAATATAATGAGAGTCATTATATAGGAATAACTCTCTAATCAGTTTTTCTTCCAAGAAAAAACACACAAGAAGGTAAAAGGTTTTTTTTCCAAGTCAGAATTTTGATTCTGAAAGCAAGGCTCAAGCTCGGTGTGTAAAGCGTGGAGGCTTCAAGTTTTTGAAGCTGGAATTAGCCAATTCGATTCTCATACAACGGATTAAGGTATGTAATCGAAACTTTGTTTCTGTTTGAATTCTTAAATTGCACTAGATTGGCTTAAAATTGCAATTACTTGTTTCCGCTGCTTATATATTTGATATAACCATGATTGCGATTCCTTCACAAATCACATATTACAACAGCAAAACACCTTGGAATTGTCTATAAACGCTATTATTCAAATTTCAAATATGTGTAAATCTAATCGATAAACATTACAATCCAATCAATTTCTAGGTATTGTAAGGATAGTTTATCATAGAGTCGAAAACTAGAATTAATGTTTACCAAATCAGGGAAAGCCACAAACCAGATTAAACAAAATTTATAACATAAAACTCAATGAATAAGATTATTACCTTTAGTTTATGGATGGAATTTAATGGAGGTGTGAGAGAAATACAAGCACTCTTGATCCGTGAGAAAAAATTTAAAATAGATTATTCTTGCCGCGCCAGATCCGGTCCTATTGTCAACAACCACCACCACAACCAACACCCGGTGCCAATCTACCCGAAAGTATTGAGAAGATTCAGAGAAGTCTCGGAATCTTAGCAGCCCATGTATTTGGTTTTTTGGGTCTCATTTTTGTTTTCTACTGATTTTTCAAACTGAAGAAACTGTTAAAGAGGCCTAAACTTGAAGGATAAGGTGGTGGTGGTAGATCTTGGAATATAGCAAGTAAAATAGAGAAGAAAGAATTAGATACGATAGTGCAGGGACTAACTTGTAAATAGTTTTGTTAGCTTAGCTTCCAAGTTGCTTAGTTGAGGTTATTTAGTTAGTTACAACAATAAGTCAAAGATTCTCTTTACTAAGATCAAATGTATATATACATAACATAATGTACAAATCAGATATAGAAAACATAACTCGTTTTCTCTCTTCTTCTTCATCTTCTTCCTTTACTTTCTCTCTGCAACTCAAGCTTCCAACAATGGCAGTTCTTGTATCTTTCTCCAATTTAACATGGTATCAAATGTAAAGCCTTCCGCATATCCTCCTCTCGATCACTAATCTTCTTCTCCTCCTCTAAACACTCACTTTTTCAGCTATGGCGCAACCAACATCTATCACTGAAGACTTCTCCAGCCCTTACTATCTCCATCCAAGTGAGAACACCGGAGCTTCACATGTTTCTGAAGCTTTAACCGGTGATAACTACTTAGCTTGGTCTAGAGCTATAGAAATCTCCTTAGCTGTCAAAAATAAGATCGGATTTATTAATGGTGACATTACTCAGCCTTCTCTCACCGACCTACAACTCTTCACTGCGTGGAACAGAGCCAACAACCTAGTTCTATCATGGCTTCTTAACTCTATTTCAAAAGAAATCTGAAGTAGTCTACTCTATGTTAACTCAGCTTATGAACTCTACAATGAAATTAAGACTCGTTTCAGCAAAACTAATGGAACTCGCATCTTTCAGCTGGAAAAATCATTGAGTTCAATTGCGCAAAACACAAGCTCAATCTCTGAATATTTCAGTAAATTCAAAGGTATTTGGGATGAATATTCTCACTCTCGTCCTATGCCGACTTGCTCTTGTGGTTTTATGAATCAATGTTCTTGTAAAATTTTTGATTCTCTAATTGAACGTCAATAAGCTGATTTTGTTACGAAATTTCTTATTGGATTAAACGATTCATACTCTGTTGTTAGAAGTCAAATCTTACTTATGGATCCATTACCTAACATCAACTCTGTCTTTGCGATGTTGATTCAAGAAGAATCTCACCAAACTATCTCTCATTCTATTGAAACTTCAGCTTCACAAGCTTTTGCTATCAGAAATCAATCACGTTCTTCTTATTTTTCTGAGAAGAAAAGAGTCTTGTGCACTCATTGTGGATATACAGGACATTCAATTGATAAATGTTTTCAGCTTCATGGCTGTCTTCCTGGTTGGACTGGAGCTAAGGGAAAGAGAATTAATCCTACTCAAGCTAAAGCAAACAATGTAATCTCAGTTGAGGATCATGTTCTTGACACAAAGCCTCCTCATACTCATGATTTTACACCTGCAGAAGTTGAAAAACTCATGGCACTTGTTCATAATTCTTCTCCTCATTCTGCATCTGTTCATCATGTTTCAACACAAGAAGGTAACAATCTCACTTCAACATGGATTCTTGATACAGGTGCTACTGATCATTTGATATATTCTATCTCTTTATACACGAGTAATATAAGATTTGACAACACAATAATAACTTTACCTAATGGAGAAACAGTTAAATCTACTCACAAAGGGGATATTAGATTAAACACAAATATTTTGCTACAAGATGTACTTTGTGTTACTCATTTCAAGTACAATCTTCTATCAATTTCTAAACTAACTAATAATTCATCTATATCTATGGTGTTTCTTCCTTCTCATTGTGAATTACAGGCTCTCCACACCAAGAAGATGATTGGGACTGCATTTGAGAGACAAGGACTATACTACTACACATCTTCAACACCTCAGCCTACTTCTTTTCTAGCTTCTTCAAATAACTTTGACTTGTGGCACTCAAGACTTGGTCATCCTTCCAAAGCTAAGCTACAAGCTCTACAAACCATTGATTCTTCTATCTCTTTTCTTTCATGTAACATTTGTGATATTTGTCATTTTGCAAAACAAAAACGCTTAGTTTCCCTTTATCTTCATCTACTAGTTCATCTTGTTTTGAACTCATACATTGTGACATTTGGGGTCCCTTTAGAGAAGTATCTCATTCTGGGCATAAGTATTTCCTAAACATAGTAGATGATCTCTCTAGGTGCACCTGGACCTATCTAATGGCTAAAAAATCTGAAGTACACACTCACCTCACCTCCTTTTACAACATGATTCTAACTCATTTTAAAACAAAAATACAAACACTTAGATCAGATAATGGACAAGAATTCTTAATGCCCTCTTTTTACTCCTCTCTTGGAATTATTTATCAACTTAGTTGTGTAGAAACTCCACAACAAAATGGTTTGGTAGAAAGAAAACACCAACACCTTTTATCTACTGCTAGAGCCTTAATGTTTCAATCAAATATGCCTTTAAAATTCTGGTCTGAGGCTATCCTTACAGCTGTGCATATTATTAATAGACTCCCTACTCCTCTTCTTAAAAATCTTTCTCCTTATCATATTTTATACAATAAACCACCAAAGTTGAATCATCTTCGAGTCTTTGGATCCTTATGTTTTGCATCAACACTCACAAATGGTAGATCAAAGTTTGATCACAGGGCTACCAAATGTGTCTTCCTTAGCTACCCTCATGGAACAAAAGGCTATAAACTCTTGAACTTATCCTCCAATACAATCATTATTTCAAGAAATGTAATATTTCATGAGCATATTTTTCCCTTTGCTCAATTAAATACACCTGCCATGCCTCATTCATTTATGTTCCCTCCCTCAACTCAATCATTTCCACTCATTCATCACTCCCACGCCTCATCCACACCTATTCAAACTCCCTCATCATCAACTACACAGCCTATACACACTACCACTCAACCTCCATCTCCTCAACCTTCATCAAGACTACCCAGACAAATACAACCTCCACCCTACCTCAAAGACTACATCACCTCTCTCTCTCTCTATGCAACTCTAAATCACTTCAAGGAAAGGAGAGTTCTCTCACAAAAGGTATTCTTTATCCACTTGAAGATTTTTTAAGTTCTAATCAATTATCTTCTAGCTACAAATCTTTTATTGCTGCTATAAGTGTGATGACTGAACCTCAATCTTTCAAACAAGCCTCCTCATCCTCTGAATGGATGAGTGCTATACATCAAGAACTTCAAGCTTTACAAGACAACAATACATGGTCAATAGTTCCTTTGACTTCATCTATGTCCCCTATTGGTTGTAAATGGGTTTTCAAGCTCAAATTTAAAGCTGATGGTTCACTTGAAAGGCACAAAGCAAGACTTGTAGCTAAAGGCTACAATCAACAAGAAGGCCTTGATTTTTTTGACACTTTCTCACCTGTTGCTAAGGTTGTTTCTATAAGACTTCTAATTGCTCTTGCTTCTATCAAATGTTGGCATTTGCATCAACTAGATGTCAATAATGCCTTCTTACATGGTGATTTATATGAAGATGTATATATGACAGTTCCACCTGGATTAATTGCACCTCCTAACTCGGTTTGTAAGTTGAATAAAAGTCTCTATGGACTTAAACAAGCTTCAAGACAGTGGTTTGATAAGCTTTCCACTTCTCTTATCTCTTATGGCTTCAAGCACTCGAATAGTGATTATAGTTTATTCACTAAACACACTTCTTCTACTTTTATTGCACTCCTGGTTTATGTAGATGATATCATCATAGCTAGTGATTCAATAGAAGAAGTTACTCAACTTAAACTTTATTTACACTCTGCATTCACCATCAAAGACTTAGGTCTCTTAAAATTTTTCTTAGGCATTGAAGTTGCAAGATCATCTAAGGGTATTTCTTTATGCCAGAGGAAATTTTCACTTGATATATTAGAAGAATGTGGAATTTCTGCTTCAAAACCAGTTTCATTTCCAATGGAGTCTACTTTGAAACTTCAAATATCTGAAGATGATCTACTTGAAAACCCCACTTCTTATAGAAGATTGGTAGGAAGATTACTCTACTTAACCATAACATGACCAGATATTACTTTCTCTGTTAATTGCTTAAGTCAATTCCTATCTAAGCCTTCCAAGTCTCATTGGAATGCTGCTCAAAGAGTGTTAAGATACATAAAAATGACACCTGGTCAAGGTGTTTTCTACTCTTCAAGTTCAGAAATCAAGCTCAAAGGATTCTGTGATAGTGATTGGGCAGGGTGCCTTGACACAAGAAGGAGTATAACCGGCTTTTGTGTTTTCTTAGGTGATTCTCTCATTTCTTGGAAAAGCAAGAAACAATCAACAATTAGTAAATCTTCAGCTGAAGCAGAGTATAGAGCTCTTGCTGCCATAACTTGCGAAATTCAATGGCTCATATATGCATTGAATGATTATGATTTTGATCATCACTTTCCTGCCTTAATTTTTGCAGACAGTAAATCGGCTATTGCGATGTCTAATAATCCGGTTCAACACGAAAGAACTAAACATATTGATATTGATTGTAAGATTACGCGCGAGAAGTTAGCTTCAGGAGTAACAAAGTTGTTCTATATTCCATCACGACTTCAACTTGCGGATATATTCACTAAGCCTCTTGGATTACTACAATTTAATCACATCTTATCCAAGTTGAACATTATTAACATACATGTTCCACTTGTGGGGGACTCTTGGAATATAGCAAGTAAAATAGAGAAGAAAGAATTAGATACGATAGTGCAGGGACTAACTTGCAAATAGTTTTGTTAGCTTAGCTTCCAAGTTGCTTAGTTGAGGTTAGTTAGTTAGTTACAACAATAAGTCAAAGATGCTCTTTACTAAGATCAAATGTATATATACATAACATAGTGTACAAATCAGATATAGAAAATATAACTCGTTTTCTCTCTTCTTCTTCTTCTTCATCTTCTTCCTTTACTTTCTCTCTGCAACTCAAGCTTCTAACAATGGCAGTTCTTGTATCTTTCTCCAATTTAACAGTAGAGCCAAAAAACCGAATACTGGGCTGCTAAGATTCCGAGATTCAGAGGTTGAAATTTTTCTGCAGCCGGTTTTAGATCTAGCCAAGAAATCCATTTTGAATTTCTCCAACCTTGCCTCTATATTTGCTTCTACCTTTTCAAACTTCAAGTTGATCATCTTCTCAACACTTTCGGGTAGATCAGCGAGTAGGTTGGTGGTGGTTGTTGACAATAAACCGAATCTGGGACGGCAAGGATCGTATCCTCGGTGAAATTGTCGGCGGCTAAAGAATTTGAGAAATTAATTTTATTTTTGAAAAGAATTGATTTGAGAAGTAGTATAATTTTTACAAAAAGGAAGTTAATTTATAAAAGGTTACCCTAGATCGGACGGATAGCAAGAGCTCTTGACGCGGATTACCAAATAATGGAGAAGGACTAACAAATCGTTTATTAACGGAGAAAAGGACTAACGAGAGGTATGAGTAGTACCGAGGTTAGAGACACAGCTGCGAAGAAGACAAAAACGTTTGAATTCAACAGGGGCAGAGGTAAGAAACACTACCGACAAGAATGGTACAAATGAATCGGTAGTGGAATTGCGTGTCCGTCTACAAGTACTAAGTTGGCGGGCCAATGTTATAAAAAAATCACAAGCCAACTTTGAGTATTATAATGATATAGCTTTTGGGTCTTTTCCAAGCCCAAGTCAAATAGACCCAAATAATCCAACTCCTAAGTCCAGCCCAAACATTACTAGTCAGTCTAAAAATCAGTTCCCAGCCTTAAACACCAAATCAACCTATTATCTTCTCCAACTATCCGTACACCCTTCCCCACCTCCCAAACAAACCAATCACTCTCTTTCCTCATCAACTCAGCGGATCTCCCAAAATCCCCTACATCTCATTTCACACCCACTACTAAGGGTTTGTTTGGATATAGAGGGGATTAATTATTAAAGGATAGTATATTAAAGGAAAGGAGAGGAGAGTATTAATCTTGTTTGAATTGAGTAGAAAAAGAAAGGAAAGTATTAGTAAATGATTGGTTGAAGTTTGTGTTTGGATTGTATAAATAAAGGAAAGGAAATGATTATTTTATAACTACATTACTTTTATACCCCTAATATAATATATTTTAAATAGAACATAAGGGTAGCAAAGATATTTTACTATTAAAGTTAATCCATTCCTTCTAATGACTCCAAATTGGAGGGATAAGATATAAAGGATTAGAAGGTATAATCTTAATCCTTTAATAACTTATCCCTTCAAAAATTTATAAAACAAACAAAGGAAGGATAACTATTATCCTTTATAATCCCTTCCCTCCCCTTCTAATCCCTCAATCCAAACATACCTTAAAGGGTATATCTCCGTTAACGATGAAGATACTTCGGGGGGTGTATTTAATTAGGAGTTTGTTGGGGTTTTTTGGACTTTAAAAATCTAGGGGTATTCAATTATGATTTTAAAAAGTCTTTTAAAATTTGGGAGTATTCAATTGAGATTTTAAAAAGTCTTATAAAATCTAGGTGTATGCAATCAAGATTTTTTTAAATCCTCTAAAATTTTGAGATATTCAAAAATTATTGGACTCTTGAATTCATTGAACTTGATAGGAGTTTAAAGTTTAATTATAACTAAGCCAGACTTCTACAAATCCTTTTATAGAAGCTGGGATTTTTATAAACTCCAAACAAAAACGACTACTGAGATAAAATCATTTTCTATAAACTATTTTTATTATTCAAGCATTTTTACTTTTCATGACCGTTCATGGCCAACATGGCCATTCTTTCCTTTTGTTCGACTTTGTTCAAAACATTGTTTTAAAATATAGTAGGTCTCCTGTAATGTAAAAACCTATAGGTATGATAATACTAGTATACATTTGTTATAATAAAATCATCCCTTACCCCTTTATCTTTATGGCCGTTCATGGTCAAACTTTTGTTTTATTTTTATTCTATTTCTTTTTTGAATGTTTATCAATAGCACACCGTCCCACATATATGATACCTCTACCTTTTATTTTCATGATCAACAAGCCTTTCTTTTATTTCTGTTCTATTTTTGTTTTGTTATTTTTTTCTGTCTTTTTCTTGAAAGTGAACAAATCAATAGCAGACCTGTCATATATATAAAATACTACAGTTTAAAAGGATTAAAATGCAATATAATTACTGAATTATGATTATGGTAATATGGATAAATAATATAGAACTTTTTTTTATAGGATGTTTTATGCAATTAAATCGTTTGTGTTGTTAAATTTTTTTTACAGGTGTATTATTTAAATCGATGTATATTTTCTTTTTAGAAGAAAATAAATTTCTATTAAAATCCATTAAAATCTTGATATATGATGTCTCCTCATTTGTGATAGATTTATGTTAAGATGAGACATCATTTTTAGTGTTTTAGAAGTCAATAATGTCGATTTTCTTGAGTTTTAGTGCACTTTCCTATTTTAAGTCTTGATTTGTAGAATTATTGTTTTTAGAGCATATTGGGTTCAATTGTTTATTTAGTGTATAGCTTTAAAGATAATTATGGAGCTTAATTAGAGTCCAAGTCAAAGACTACAACTTATGGAAAGAGATATGCATGGTAATTGGAGATAAGGAAAGAATTGCTAAAAACATGGAAAAGGAAAAGCTGCCTAAAACTGGGATTCTGCTTACATGTCCAAAGATAGGCGTTTTTACCTAAGAAATAGGCAGAATCTGATGATTTCCTTCTAAAAGGTCTAGATAATTCTGTTGCGATTCTTTTGGTATCTTGTGGAGCAAAATACGACCAATAACGAAGAAGATACACTCAAAACAACGCAGCAGTGTTTATCTTTATTTCCATACGAATTTGAGTTGGGCTAGAAGTCCATTACCTTAACTCTTCCTCAAGAAAACGAATTAGGTCTTCTAAACACCTATAAATACACCCTTATATCACTTGTAAATCATCCTTGCCTCATAGTAATTAGTTCTTAAGGTTTTATTCTTCCAGTTTATTGTAGAGAGCAAGATGATGTCTTTTGTAATTTCTTTTAGTTTATTTCCTTCAGGTATGAACTAAACCTCCCATAGCTTGGGTTTTGCATTATGTATAATCTATGAATTCTAATTCTTCTATCTAAGTTTCTTTGGGAATTATATGTTTTAATCTGATATTAGCTTCTTACTTTATATTTGCTTATGTGTTTTGATTTAATGTCTTTCCTAGAACTGATCACTTTAGGATTGTTTTGAGAGTAGTTAGATGGTTTCCTTGACAGGGTGTTTAACTATTGAACCACCACATAATGTCTAGTGTCGATAGCAGTTCTGACAAAACATACTTCTAACTAGATAGTCATTAGGGTTTGTTTTAACCACCGTATCACCAAGATTGCAATATTTGCTTAGGGCCTTAGTGGCGTTTGATAACCCTATTTGAAATCACTTCTTGGTTGTGACGTAGCCCCCTTAGTCGCTCTCAAGGTCTAAGCTTGGGGAATTTAGAATCCTGACTAAGTATTACCAAGAGCTAATATTCTCCCTTATTGACTAGATTTATAGATAGAATTAGAAGGATTAGTGCATACTAGCAAAACCTAAGCTATACTTCTCATCTCATATTCTTAATCTTTTACTTTATTATCTTTATTTTCCTAGTTTTAATTAGTTTAATTGATAATCTCGAATTCCTACTTGCTTTAATTTTCTGTTTTCTAATTATTTACTCTTCCTCGTAATTTCTACTCACGCGTTTAACACACTTAAGTCCCTGAGAACGAACTCTACTTATCATTAAAACTTGCATACGTCCTGTAATACTTGCAGTACTGTGCCTGTCTAGGGTGAGAGTGCATAGTTTTCCATACATAAATTGATCTTATTTTTATCACACCCTAGGCGACACCAAGTTTTTGGCGCCGCTGCCGGGGACTTGTGTCTCGTTAGCGTGTGGGTTATCTATTTCGAGTTTTAGTTTTTAATTAGTTTCACTTTTCAGTTTTTAGTTTAGTTTTTGTTTTTCCAGATTTACGCTTGAGTTTGCTTTAGTCTTTTTCAGGTTTCACAGTGTTTAATTCTTAGCCTCCCTTATCGGAGCCTGAGAGGAGCTTCAAACCTTACAACAAACGAGTTTGTGAGGAAAGAGCCTTGAGAAGAGTCATGGCATCCCAACGAGAGCCACCAGTTGGAGGAGGATTACATCAAGATCCACCACTTGGATCACCACTCGGTGGAGTGCAGAATAACCAACAAGGTGGACAACAACAAGAGCTACCACTTGGTGGACAAGAAGGAGTACAACTACCAGCAGGAGGAGGTAATGGGAATAATAACCTTAATAATCAACAGAACCGAATTGAACAAGATCTACCTGGCCTTAATGTACCATTCCATGTTCAACCCATCGGTTACCGCCCTCCTGAGATTCCGAATATCAAATTTAGACCCGATCCGGGTATGCTCAGTCAATTTCAAAGTTTCGGACTCTATACTGGTACAGCTATTCAAGATCCGGTAAAAGCGATTCAGAAGTTCATGCAGATTTGTGATGCCTACATTACTCCAGGCATTACACGCGAGCAACTGTATTGTCATATGTTTTCGTTTTTCTTGACCGGAAGAGCTAGCGATTGGCTAGAAATACAACCACATGGAACCATTCACTCTTGGAGAGAACTTCAAGCCGCATTCTTTAACCGATTTTATCCGAAGAGCATGAGACTTAAAGATCAAACCGAGCTTGCAAGATTTTGCCAAGAAGATGGAGAAACAGTGGGAGAAGCATGGACAAGGTTTCAACAAAAATTAACGAGATGTCCGCTCCATGGTTATACACCTGCTCTACAACTTGCTATGTTCTACGAAGGTCTTAATGATAAAGGTAGAGAAAAGGTGGATAACATTGGAAAGGGTAATTTTGTGTCCATGAATCATAATGAAGCTTCCGAGGTGCTAGAAAATATTATGGAACAAGAAAGAAGTTGGCCTTCAACGCGAGCTTCTGCAGCAAAAACCCGAGGAACGCTTCGTTTAGATGCAGAAACTGCGAACTCAGCTCAAATATCCTCTTTAGAAAATCAAATCAAGGAGCTGAAAATCGCGATGGAGAAGAATTTAGCCGGTACAAAGGTAGTACAAGAAGCACAAGGTTGTCAACAATGTGGAGTTAACGATCATGTATGGGAAGAGTGCGAATCAAATCCGCAATCTGTTTACTTTATATCCAACCGATGGGGCAATCGCAACCATCCGGGTATGCAGTATTCAAATCCACAAGGGGCCGCTAATCCTGGTCAATATCAACCGCGTCCCCAGAACAACTCTTACCAACAGAGAGGTCAGTATCAAAATCAATATCAGAATAGACCTGCTCCTCCACAACAACCTGCTCAAGACACCTATACCGATTCATTAGAGCAGAAGGCTTTACCTCAATATCCGCAAGAAGGATCTATGGATAATACACAGATAATACAAGCTCTAGACCGTTTGAACACAACTCTTAATGCTCAAGACGAGAAGGTCAGAGGACACGATGCTATACTTCAAATGCTAACTACTCAAGTGACACAGTTAAACAAAGTGTTAACAAGTGTTGTAGAACAAAAGGAAGTAAAGGCAATCGAAGGAGGTGAAAACAAGGATGAGTTCGAAGCTTGCAAGGCTATATGTCTTGAGATCGAAAAGCAAAAGAGGAAGCACCACATGCTGCCATTAGTGCCGTGGAAGTTCCCAGTATTGAAGAAGAACCAACCGAGTCTAGCCCCGAGGAATCTGATTGTTTAGAAGTTTATGTGGGGGACGATCAAGAGAAGGACGAGTTCATAGAGTTACTAAGGAAAGTGCAAGAGGAGATTCGATCGGTAGTGGAATACGCAGCTGAGTTGGCTAAAGAGAAAGAGGAAGAAGCCTCAAAGGAGGAATCGAAAGAGGAAGTGGCACCTGCTGTGCTAGAAGAGAAAGAAGAAGAGAAGGCGGAATCGCCACCTGTTGTTCAACCAGTGTCATCAACGATTCCTGATATAAATCCTAAAGATGACACTGTTCTCAAGACATTTGTAGAGGCGTACCAACCCGAAAATATCAACGCCCAAATGCTTGAGATTGCAAAGAAAGGACTTACACCGCAACAAGTTTATACGCAAGTTATTCCTGAGAAAGAAGCGAGTGTAGAGATCCCGAGAGAGAACCCGAGGGTTTCGAGAAGAAGTGAGAAAGAGCTGCCATTAAAGCTTAAAGATCCGGGAAGTTTCAACCTTCCTATTCAATTACATGGTAGGCTCAAAGTGAAAGCTATGTACGATGTGGGTTCTGGTGTGAATCTTATGCCTAAGTCTGTGTTCGAGAGACTTGGACTTAAGAAATCGGAGAAAACTCCAGTGAAGTTGCAGTTTGCTGACAACTCAGTTAAAAGGACATGGGGAACAGTGGAGGACGTCTTAGTCCGAGCAGGTAATATCGCCATCCCTACTGACTTTGTTATTCTTGAGTTTGATGCAGATAAGCAGGTTCCGATCATACTTGGCCGGCCTTTCATGGCCACAAGTCAAAGTGTGATCAACTTCCAAGATGGGACCATCACCCTTCATGCAAAGAATGTATCCGAGACCTTCTATGTCTTGGGTAAGAAACCGAGGAAATTGGATCCCACCGTGCCTATCATCCATAGCCTTTCACATCACAAAGTCCCTCCTGAGGAGATCCACTTAAAACCTGTGGATACTGAGCCAAACATTGAGCTTGGGGTTGGCCATGAAGTCCTATGGAAAGCCCACAAACGCGAGAACAGGCCACGAAGTTTCAAAGACTCGTGGATGGGACCATTCATTGTCACTAAGGTTGTTTCGGCCAAAGTGATAGAGATTCGCCCCAAAACTGGGGTCAAGCGCAGATTAGTTGACGTTCATAGCCTTACTCGTTGTTGGGGAGGCTATATTCGCAAATCTTGACAGAGGTAACACGTCTAACTTTGAAAGACGTAAAACAAAAGTGCTGTACGGGAGACAACCCGTAGTTTTTTTATGTTTTCATGTCTTTTACGTTTTTAGTTAAGTTTATTTTAGTTGTTTTTAGTTGATAATGCATATTTGAGGAAGGTATTAGTGTTTTTGGTGTGTAGGAATCGGAGAAATCGAGTTAGGGAACGCGAGGAAAAATTTTTGGAGCGCAAGAATGACCTGCGCGGACTACCCCATGATCCGCAGGGATGGTCCGCGTGGTCAAAAACCCGTACCACGGGTTGCACCGCGGGTTTGATCCAGAAACAAGAAAAAGTTGACCGCGGACTACCCCCCTGCACCGCACCATGGTCCGCGCCCCAAAAACGCGTGCCACGGGGTAGGTACCACGGGTATTTTGACGGAGTTAGCTACAGATGCAGCGGTGTACCCTCCGGTACACCGGACCCTAGTCCGCGAGCCAAAAACCCGTGCCACGGGGTCCTACCACGGGTCCAATCCAGTGAGCAAAATTTTTCGAGCATCAGATGTCACGGACTACCCTGCGGTACACCCCATGGTCCGCAGGGGTAGTCCGCAGCGCCGCCAGAGAGAAAAAAAGTTACGGGATTGAGTTATAAAGGAGGTATTAAGCTTATTATTCCGAATTTATTAAACCTTAACCCTCTTTTTCTTCTCCAAAACTCTCCTAACTCCATTGAAGCTCATCAAAACCTTCACCAATCACCAAAACACTACCCAATCATCAAGAAAAACACATCAAACCTTCTCTCCACATCATTACAAGAGAGAATCAAGCTACCAATCATCACCAAATTCATTCAAATTGAAGAATCAAAGAGCCAAATTTTCAAAGTTCATCACACAATTTCTAAAATCCAAGCCTACCCATTACAAATCCACCTCACCCATATAGAGATTAATCATCAATTCATACATCCTAAGCCAAATCAAGCTTGTTCAACCATTAATTCAAGAGTTTAATTTCAAGGGTTGCTAAAGCTTTGAGTTGGGGGTTAATTGAGGATGACTAATAGAACAACAATCTTAGCTAACAAGAGGGAGGTGAAGAGTAACAAGGGATTGGATTTAAACAAGAAGAAATCAATTGACAAAGGTGCTAGTTCTAAATCAAAGGGTAAAGATAAAGAGAAGAGTGGGAAACCTTCGTATGATCGTAATGGTAAAAAGCTTTATTATTATGCAAAGGATAGAACACTACCTCAACAAGATCTTATAACTATAGAGAAAGTGGATACTTCAAAGGCCTTGAAGACTTCTGCAGAGAAACAATTAAAAGACCTACCTTTTTCTTATGAGAAAGTATTCAAGGAAGAAATTAGAGATGGAGAATACAAGATATTCTTAGAGCTTGGTGAGAAATTGGGTTGGTCTACGTTCATGGTAAGACGTTCTGAATTATGTCCTGAATTAGTTTTGGAGTTCTATTTAGGCCTCTTTAGCCGAGATAGTGATGGTGTTCCGATTAGAGGAAAGATAGTTCCTTTCACAGTTGAGGAGATTAGAAACCACTTCAAGTTTAAGAAACTGAAAGGTTTTTGCAAATTTGAAGAAGCAGTTGCTAAACGAAAAATCTTTGATGAGGAATTACTTTTTGAGCATGTATTAGACAAAGAGAAAGTGCAATCACATAAGGGAGAATTGAAGGCACCTTGGCCTTACAAATATCTTCAAGCAGATGCGAGAATTTGGCACAATTTCCTTATTCCTAATGTCTTTGGAAACACACGAACTTTGGATGTGACTATGAAGAACGCACTACTGTTGGATTGTATTTTGAGAGGAGAAGAAGTTGATGTGGCACAGTTGATCTATGAGGAGGTGATACGATTCTCGGTCTCTCCTAAATCAGTCTATAATGTAAAATTTCCAACTATGATCACGTGTCTTGTTCGAAATGCGAATGTAATATTGGGTGAAGAGGAGAAACTCGAGTTTAAGATGAGTTATATTGATAACGCTTGGATCAAGGAAAGTCTTCGAAGAGCGGGTTCTACTAAAGTCTCGAAGGAAGAAAAGGAGGAAAATTGGCAAGAGAAGATGGAGGAGCGTTTAACGAAATTTGAAGCAGCTCAAACTTCCTTAGTCAATGATGTGGCACAAATCAAAGCTAATCAAGTGCACATCATGAAACTCCTTGAGCAATTAACGAAAGGTCCAACAATTCCTACCTTGGATATCAATGATGCGAGGCAATAGCCTCGAGAGTATGTTCTCTTTCTTCCTTACCATTTCTGTAAAAATGCTTTTATCTGCTAATTTTAATTTCTGTTTTTCGAGTCTTTTTTGAGTCGTGGGGACACGGCTCATTTTTGAGTTGGGGGTGTGGGGATTCGTTGTCTCTCATCTCCATTTTTTCTGTTTTTTGGGTGAAATTAATTTTTTTTGATACATGGGAATTAGATGTAGAGTGTGTTTAATAGCTTTAAAGCATAAGTTCAGTAGATTAATGATAGTAAGTAATATGTTTATGAGCTATGTATTTGTATGCTTTGAGTATTTGCAGGAAAACACATGTTGATAGTAAAGAAAAGATTAGTGAGCAATGCGATAGAAAGTATGTTCGATCTCAGGGAACCTTGAAAGTATGTAGGCCGTGAGATCCAAGCTAGTTGAAAAACCATTTGATAAAAGTGATAAAGGTAAGAAATTTTCGAAATTACATAGTGTAGAAAGTGATTAAGGCGGTTCTTTCATATTTTGAAGCCCTTGAAACCTTTTTATACTTCTCACCTTGTGATTTTTGAGTTTTTATGCTATATCCTTCTCAGCCCCTTCTAGCCTTTCTAAAGCCTTTTATTGAAACACGTTATAAGCCATATCCTTTAGATTTTAGGACTTTTCCATATGACCCGCACTCGAATCGCGATGCATAGACAGTTGTTTTAGAGCTTGAGTTTGGGGTGGTGGGTCCACCATTATGGGAATTGTTATTTTGTTGGGATTTTTGAGCTTATTAATTGTGCTTTGTGCCTTATATTGATGATGTTTCACAATTTGTATTGTAACCCTTTGCCGGGGTAATAGTGAATGAAAAAGAAGCTTCGAGCTAATTTTGCCAACAAGGGCATTAAAAGAAAAAATATATATATGAGAAATTAGCATGATATCTCAACATCAAAAGAGAGTCATAGCTATAAAGAAAATTGATTTGAAAAGAAAAGAAAATATATATATTCGGACCGGCAAAGTGGATTTTTATGTGAACATCTTAAGCTTTAATTGGGTTATTGGGGATGCTAAATGTGCATCAAGGAATTCATTGGGTTGAGTGAGAAACGTTTTATGAGAGTAACTCAAGCTCTAGGGCGATTCGTTGATGGCTAGTGAGGAGAGAGCCAAAAGCTCACTCCAAATTATCCAAATATACTATCATACCGTCCCTAAGCCTACATTACAACCTTAAAGACCTTTTGATTCTTTGCTATGTAATTGAGAAGTGATTGAGCCATTAGAGATTAGTTGAATGGATCCTTGGATACTAGTGAAGTTTGATGAACAATCTATAGCTCTCTTGGGGAACTGAGTAAAGTCCCAATCCTTCTTACATTGCGAAACTAATCTGATCTTGAATTCAAGCCGTGTTGACTGTGGATATGAGAAGTGTACAGGTATGTAGTTTATGAATATTATTGCATGAAATTTTCTGAGTTATGTGCTTTAGGTTTATTCTATATAGTCTGCTATGCTTTTTCCCTTGTGTTGAGAATTTTATAAGTGTGTATTTCTAGACTTCCCTTTGTTTTATCTTTATTGTATCGGGACGATACAACTTTGAGTTGGGGGTCTTGATGTCTCCTCATTTGTGATAGATTTATGTTAAGATGAGACATCATTTTTAGTGTTTTAGAAGTCAATAATGTCGATTTTCTTGAGTTTTAGTGCACTTTCCTATTTTGAGTCTTGATTTGTAGAATTATTGTTTTTAGAGCATATTGGGTTCAATTGTTTATTTAGTGTGTAGCTTTAAAGATAATTATGGATCTTAATTAGAGTCCAAGTCAAAGACTACAACTTATGGAAAGAGATATGCATGGTAATTGGAGATAAGGAAAGAATTGCTAAAAACATGGAAAAGGAAAAGCTGCCTAAAACTGGGATTCTGCTTACATGTACAAAGATAGGCGTTTTTACCTAAGAAATAGGCAGAATCTGATGATTTCCTTCTAAAGGGTCTAGATAATTCTGTTGCGATTCTTTTGGTATCTTGTGGAGCAAAATACGACCAATAACGAAGAAGATACACTCAAAACAACGCAGCAGTGTTTATCTTTATTTCCATACGAATTTGAGTTGGGCTAGAAGTCCATTACCTTAACTCTTCCTCAAGAAAACGAATTAGGTCTTCTAAACACCTATAAATACACCCTTATATCACTTGTAAATCATCCTTGCCTCATAGTAATTAGTTCTTAAGGTTTTATTCTTCCAGTTTATTGTAGAGAGCAAGATGATGTCTTTTGTAATTTCTTTTAGTTTATTTTCTTCAGGTATGAACTAAACCTCCCATAGCTTGGGTTTTGCATTATGTATAATCTACGAATTCTAATTCTTCTATCTAAGTTTCTTTGGGAATTATATGTTTTAATCTGATATTAGCTTCTTACTTTATATTTGCTTATGTGTTTTGATTTAATGTCTTTCCTAGAACTGATCACTTTAGGATTGTTTTAAGAGTAGTTAGATGGTCTCCTTGACAGGGTGTTTAACTATTGAACCACCACATAATGTCTAGTGTCGATAGCAGTTCTGACAAAACATATGATGTCTCCTCATTTGTGATAGATTTATGTTAAGATGAGACATCATTTTTAGTGTTTTAGAAGTCAATAATGTCGATTTTCTTGAGTTTTAGTGCACTTTCCTATTTTGTGTCTTGATTTGTAGAATTATTGTTTTTAGAGCATATTGGGTTTAATTGTTTATTTAGTGTGTAGCTTTAAAGATAATTATGGAGATTAATTAGAGTCCAAGTCAAAGACAACAACTTATGGAAGGAGATATGCATGGTAATTGGAGATAAGGAAAGAATTGCTAAAAAGATGGAAAAGGAAAAGCTGCCTAAATCTGGGATTCTGCAAAGATAGGCGTTTTTACCTAATAAAGAGGCCGAATTTGGTAGATTACTCCTAAAGGGTCTAGATAATTCTGTTGCGATTCTTTTGGTATCTTGTGGAGCAAAATCGGACCAATAATAAAGAAGTTATGACCAAAACAACGCAGCAGTGTTTATCTTTATTTCCATACGAATTTGAGTTGGGCTAGAAGTCCATTACCTTAACAATTCCTCAAGAAAACGAATTAGGTCTTCTAAACACCTATAAATACACCCTTATATCACTTGTAAATTATCCTTGCCTCATAGTAATTAGTTCTTAAGGTTTTATTCTTCCAGTTTATTGTAGAGAGCAAGATGATGTCTTTTATTATTTCTTTTAGTTTATTTCCTTCAGGTATGAACTAAACCTCCCATAGCTTGGGTTTTGCATATGTATAATCTATGAATTCTAATTCTTCTATCTAAGTTTCTTTGGGAATTATATGTTTTAATCTGATATTAGCTACTTACTTTATATTTGCTTATGTGTTTTGATTTAATGTCTTTCCTAGAATTGATCACTTTAGGATTGTTTTAAGAGTAGTTAGATGTTCTCCTTGACAGGGTGTTTAACTATTGAACCACCACATAATGTCTAGTGTCGATAGCAGTTCTGACAAAACATACTTCTAACTAGATAGTCATTAAGGTGTGTTTTAACCACAGTATCACCAAGACTTGCAGTATTTGCTTAGGGCCTTAGTGGCGTTTGATAACCCTATTTTAAATCACTTCTTGGTTGTGACGTAGCCCCCTTAGTCGCTCTCAAGGTCTAAGGTAGTGGAATTTAGAATCCTGACTAAGTATTACCAAGAGCTAGTATTCTCCCTTATGAACTAGATCTATAGATAGAATTAGAAGGATTAGTGCATACTAGCAAAACCTAAGCTATACTTCTCATCTCATATTCTTAATCTTTTACTTTATTGTCTTTATTTTCCTAGCTTTAATTTAGTTTTAATTCATAAATTCGAAAAACCAAATATTTAATTTTCTGTTTTCTAATTATTTACTTTTACTCGTTATCTGTTCCTACGCGTTTAACACACTTAAGTCCCTGAGAACGAACTCTACTTATCATTAAAACTTGCATACGTCCTGTAATACTTGCAGTACTGTGCCTGTCTAGGGTGAGAGTGCATAGTTTTCCATACTTAATTTGATCTTATTTTTATCACACCCTAGGCGACACCAAGTTTTTGGCGCCGCTGCCGGGGACTTGTGTCTCGTTAGCGTGTGGGTTATCTATTTCGAGTTTTAGTTTTTAATTAGTTTTTACTTTTCAGTTTTAGTTTAGTTTTAGTTTTTATTTTTCCAGATTTACGCTTGGGTTTGCTTTAGTCCTTTTCAGGTTTTCACAGTGTTTAATTCTTGGCCTCCCTTACCGGAGCCTGAGAGGAGCTTCAGAGCTTATAACAAAAGAATTCGTAAGGAAAGAGCCTTGAGAAGAACTATGGCAGACATTCAAGACAATGATCCGGAGTTAGTTTACTTTGCACCAGGAGGACCTCCTGCGTTTGTTCCACCTGGTGTACAACTGCCAGTAGGAGAAGGTAATGGGCAGAATAATCAACAAAACCGAGTTGAACAAGATCTACCTGGCCTTAACATACCATTCCATGTTCAACCCATCGGTTACCGCCCTCCTGAGATTCCGAATATCAAATTTAGACCCGATCCGGGTATGCTTAGTCAATTTCAAAGTTTCGGACTATATACTGGTACTGCAATTCAAGATCCGGTAAAAGCGATTCAGAAGTTCATGCAGATTTGTGATGCCTACATTACTCCTGGCATTACACGCGAGCAACTGTATTGTCATATGTTTTCGTTTTTCTTGACCGGAAGAGCTAGCGATTGGCTAGAAAGACAACCACATGGAACCATTCACTCTTGGAGAGAGCTTCAAGCCGCGTTCTTTAACCGATTTTATCCAAAGAGCATGAGACTTAAAGATCAAACCGAGCTTGCAAGATTTTCTCAAGAAGATGGAGAAACAGTGGGAGAAGCATGGACAAGGTTTCAACAAAAATTAGCTAGATGCCCGCTCCATGGTTATACACCTGCTCTACAACTTGCTATATTCTATGAAGGTCTTGATGACAAGGGTAGAGACAAGGTGGATAACATTGGAAAGGGTAATTTTGTGTCCATGAATCACAATGAAGCTTCCGAGGTGTTAGAAAATATTATGGAACAAGAAAGAAGTTGGCCTTCAACGCGAGCTTCTGCAGCAAAGACCCGAGGAACGCTTCGTTTAGATGCAGAAACTGCGAACTCAGCTCAAATATCCTCGTTAGAAAATCAAATCAAGGAGCTGAGAATCGCGATGGAGAAGAATTTAGCTGCTACAAAGGTAGTTCAAGAGGCACAAGGTTGTCAACAATGTGGAGTTAACGATCATTCATGGGAAGAGTGTGAATCAAATCCACAATCTGTTTACTTCATATCTAACCGATGGGGCAACCGCAACCATCCGGGTATGCAGTATTCAAATCCACAAGGGGCCGCTAATCCTAGTCAATATCAATCGCGACCCCAGAACAACTCTTACCAACAGAGAGGTCAGTACCAAAACCAATATCAGAATCGACCTACTCCTCCACAACAACCTGCTCAAGACGCCTATACCGATACTTTAGACCAAAAAGCTTTACCTCAGTATCCGCAAGAAGGATCTATGGACAATACACAGATAGTACAAGCTCTAGAACGTTTGAACACCACTGTAAACGCTCAAGAAGAAAAGGTCAGAGGACACGATGCCATACTTCAGATGCTAAATACTCAATTAGCCCAAATAAACAAGCATCTAACAGAACAAAAGGAAGTAAAGGCAATCGAAGGAGGTGAAAACAATGTTGTGTTCGAAGCTTGCAAGGCTATATGCCTTGAAATCGAAAAAGAAAAGGAGGAAGCACCACATGCTGCCATTAGTGCCGTGGAAGTTCCCAGTATTGAAGAAGAGCCAACCGAGTCTAACCCCGAGGAGTCCGACTGTCTAGAAGTTTATCATCTGGAAAGCGATGAAGAGAGAGACGAGTTCATAGAGCTACTGAAAAAGGTGCAAGAGGAGATGCGATCGATGGTAGAGTATGCAGCGGAGTTAGCAAGAGAGAAAGAGGAAGAAGCCTCAAAAGAAGAATCGAAAGAAGATGAAGTGGCACCTGCTGTGCTAGAGGAGAAAGAAGAAGAGAAGGTGGAATCGCCACCTAGTGTTCAACCAGTGTCATCAACTATTCCTGATACAAATCCTAAAGATGACACTATTCTCAAGACATTTGTAGAGGCGTACCAACCTGAAAATATCAACGCCCAAATGCTTGAGATTGCGAAGAGAGGACTTACACCGCAACAAGTTTTTACGCAAGTTATTCCTGAAAAAGAGGCGAGTGTAGAGATCCCAAGAGAGAACCTGAGGGTTTCGAGAAGAAGTGAGAAAGAGCTACCCACTAAGCTTAAAGATCCGGGAAGTTTCAACCTTCCTATTCAATTGCATGGTAGGCTCAAAGTGAAAGCAATGTACGATGTGGGTTCTGGTGTGAATCTTATGCCTAAGTCCGTGTTCGAGAGACTTGGACTTCAAAAATCAGAGAAAACTCCAGTGAAGTTGCAGTTTGCTGACAACTCAGTGAAGAGGACATGGGGAACAGTGGAGGACGTCTTAGTCCGTGCAGGTAATATCGCCATCCCTACTGACTTTGTT
Source organism: Nemophila menziesii (assembly GCA_029959085.1). Taxonomy (NCBI): domain Eukaryota; kingdom Viridiplantae; phylum Streptophyta; class Magnoliopsida; order Boraginales; family Hydrophyllaceae; genus Nemophila; species Nemophila menziesii. The sequence continues at coordinate 138,885,508 of JARWIR010000001.1, read as the reverse complement.
ATTCTTGAGTTGGATGCAGATAAGCAGGTTCCGATCATACTTGGACGGCCTTTCATGGCCACAAGTCAAAGTGTGATCAACTTCCAAGATGGGACCATCACCCTTCATGCTAAAAATACATCCGAGACCTTCTATGTCTTGGGTAAGAAACCGAGGAAGTTGGATCCCACCGTACCTATCATCCACAGCCTTTCACATCACAAAGTCCCTCCTGAGGAAATCCACTTAAAACCTGTGGATACTGAGCCAAACATTGAGTTTGGGGTTGGCCATGAAGTCCTATGGAAAGCCCACAAACGCGAGAATAGGCCACGAAGTTTCAAAGACTCGTGGATGGGACCATTCATTGTCACGAAGGTTGTTTCAGCCACGGTGATAGAAATTCGCCCCAAAACTGGGGTCAAGCGCAGATTAGTTGACGTTCATAGCCTTACTCGTTGTTGGGGAGGCTATATTCGCAAATCTTGACAGAGGTAACACGTCTAACTTTGAAAGACGTTAAACAAAAGTGCTGTCGGGAGACAACCCGAAGTTTTTTTTATGTTTTCATGTCTTTTACATTCTTAGTTTAAGTTTATTTTAGTTGTTTTTAGTTGATAATGCATATTTGAGAAAGGTATTAGTGTTTTTGGTGTGTAGGAATCAGAGAAATCAAGTTAGGGAACGCGAGGAAAATTTTTGGAGCGCAAGAAAGCATCCCGCGGACTACCCTCACGGACTACCCCATGGTCCGCAGGGATGGTCCGCGAGGTCAAAACCCGTACCACGGGTAGCTACCGCGGGTTTAGGTCAGAAACACGAAAAAATTCCACGGACTACCCCGCGGTGCACCGCGCCATGGTCCGCGCCCCAAAAACCCGTACCACGGGGTGAGTACCACGGGTATTTTGACGGAGTTGACAACAGAAGCCGCGGTGTACCCTCCGGTACACCGGACCCTAGTCCGCGAGCAAAAAAAAAAAAAAAACCCGTACCACGGGGTCCTACCACGGGTTTAGGTCAGTGAGCAAAAATTTTCGAGCATCAGATGTCACGGACTACCCTGCGGTGCACCCCATGGTCCGCAGGGGTAGTCCGCAGCGCCGCCAGAGGAGAGAGAAAGTTACGGGATTGAGTTATAAAGGAGGTATTGAAGCTATTATTCCGAATTTATTAAACCTTAACCCTCTCTTTCTACTCCACAACTCTCCTAACTCCATTGAAACTCATCAAAACCTTCACCAATCACCAAAACACTACCCAATCATCAAGGAAAACACATCAAACCTTCTCTCCACATCATTACAAGAGAAAATCAAGCTACCAATCATCACCAAATTCATTCTAATTGAAGAATCAAAGAGCCAAATTTCACAAATTCATCACACAATTTCTAAAAATCCTAGCCTACCCATTACAAATCATCCTCACCCACATAGAGATTCATCACCAATTCACCCATCCTAGGACAAATAAAGCTTGTTCATCCATTAATTCAAAAGTTAAAATTTAAAGGGTTGCTAAAGCTTTGAGTTGGGAGTTAATTGAAGATGACTAATAGAACATCAATCTTATCTAGCAAGAGGGAGGTGAAGAGTAATAAGGGAGTGGATTTAAACAAGAAGAAATCAATTGACAAAGGAGCTAGTTCTAAATCAAAGGGTAAAGATAAATTGAAGAGTGGGAAACCTTCGTATGATAGTAATGGTAAAAAGCTTTATTTTTATGCAAAGGAAAGAACACAACCTCAACAAAATCCTATACCTATAGAGAGAGTGGATACTTCAAATTCCTTGAAGATTTCTGCAGAGAAACAATTAGAAGAACTACCTTTTGCCTATGAGAAAGTATTCAAGGAGGAAATTAGAGATGGAGATTACAAGAGATTCTTTGAGCTTGGTGAGAAATTGGGTTGGTCTACGTTCATGGTAAGCCGTTCTGAAATATGTCATGAATTAGTTTTGGAGTTCTATCGAGGCCTCTTTAGCCGAGATAGAGATTGTGTTCCGATTAGAGGAAAGTTAGTTCCTTTCACAGTTGAGGAGATTAGGAACCACTTCAAGTTTATGAAACTGAAAGGTTTTTGCAAATTTGAGGAAGCAGTTGCTAAACGAAAAATCTTTGATAAGGAATTACTTTTTGAGCATGTTTTAGACAAGGAGAAAGTGCAATTACATACGGGAGAATTGAAGGCACCTTGGCCTTACAAATATCTTCAAGCAGATGCTAGAATTTGGCATAATTTCCTTATCCCTAATGTCTTTGGAAACACACGAACTTTGGAGGTGACCATGAAGTACGCGCTACTGTTGGACTGTATTTTGAGAGGAGAAGAAGTTGATGTGGCACAGTTGATCTATGAGGAGGTGATACGATTCTCGGTCTCTCCTAAATCGGTTTATAACGTTAAATTTCCAACTATGATCACGTGTCTTGTACGAAAAGCGAATGTAGTATTGGGTGAAGAAGAGAAACTCGAGTTTAAGACGAGTTACATTGATAATGCTTGGATCAAGGAAAGCCTTCGAAGAGCGGGTTCTACTCAAGTCTCGAAGGAAGAAAAGGAGCAATCTTGGCAAGAGAAGATGGAGGAGCATTTAACGAAATTTGAAGCAGCTCAAACTTCTTTAGTCAATGATGTGGCACAAATCAATGCTAATCAAGTGCACATCATGAAACTCCTTGAGCAATTAACGAAAGATCCAGCAATTCCAACCTTGGATGTCAATGATGCGAGGCAATAGCCTCGAGAGTATGTTCTCTTTCTTCCTTACCATTTCTGTAAATATGTCTATCTGCTAATTTTAATTTCTGTTTTCGAGTCCTTTTTCGAGTCGTGGGGACACGGCTCATTTTTGAGTTGGGGGTGTGGGGATTCGTTGTCTCTCATCTCCATTTTTCTGTTTTTGAGTGAAATTAAAATTTTTGATGCATGGGAATTAGATGTAGAGTGTGTTTAATAGCTTGAAAGCATAAGCTCAGTAGATTAATGATAGTAAGTGATATGTTTATGAGCTATGTATTTGTATGCTCTGAGTATTTGCAGGAAAACACACGTTGATAGTAAAGAAAGATTAGTGAGCAATGCGATAGAAAGTATGTTCGATCTCAGGGAACCTTGAAAGTGTGTAGGCCGTGAGATCCAAGCTAGTTGAAAAACCATTTGATGAAAGTGCTAAAGGTAAGAAATTTTCTGAATTACATAGTGTAGAAAGTGATCAAGGCGGTTCTTTCATATTTTTAAGCCTTTGAAGCCTTTTTATACCTTCTCACCTTGTGATTTTTGAGTTTAAAAGTTATATCCTTCTTAGCCCCTTCTAGCCTTTCTAAAGCCTTTTTTGAAACACATTATAAGCCATATCCTTTAGATTTTTAGGACTTTTCCATATGACCGCACTCGAATCGCGATGCTTAGACAGTTGTTTTAGAGCTTGAGTTTGGGGTGGTGGGTCCACCATTATGGGAGTTATTATGTTGGGATTTTTGAGCTTATTATTGTGCTTTGTGCTTTATATTGAGGATGCTTTACAACATTGTATTGTAACCCTTTGCCGGGGTAATAGTGAATGAAAAAGAAGCTTCGAGCTAATTTTGCCAACAAGGGCATTAAAAGAAAAAATATATATATGAGAAAATTAGCGTGATATCTCAACATTAAAAGAGAGTCATAGCTATAGAAAAGAGAATTGATTTGAAAAGAAAAGAAAATATATATATTCGGACCGGCAAAGTGGATTTTTATGTGAACATCTTAAGCTTTAATTGGGTTATTGGGGATGCTAAATTGTGCATCAAGGAATTCATTGGGTTGAGTGAGAAACGTTTATGAGAGTAACTCAAGCTCTAGGGCGATTCGTTGATGGCTAGTGAGGAGAGAGCCAAAAGCTCACTCCAAATTATCCAAATATATGATCATACCGTCCCTAAGCCTACATTACAACCTTAAAAGACCTTGTGATTCTTTGTTATGTAATTGAGAAGTGATTGAGCCATTAGAGATTAGTTAAGTGGATTCTTGGATACTAGTGAGGTTTGATGAACAATCTATAGCTCTCTTGGGGAACTGAGTAAAGTCCCAATCCTTCTTACATTGCGAAACTAATCTGATCTTGAAATCAAGCCGTGTTGACTGTAGATATGAGAAGTGTACAGGTATGTAGTTTATGAATATTATTGCATGAAATTTTCTGAGCTGTGTGCTTTAGGTTTATTCTATATATTCTGCTATGTTTTTTTTTTTTCTGTGTTGAAAATTTTATAAGTGTGTATTTCTAGACTTCCCTATGTTTTTATCTTTTATTGTATCGGGACGATACAACTTTGAGTTGGGGGTCTTGATGTCTCCTCATTTGTGATAGATTTATGTTAAGATGAGACATCATTTTTAGTGTTTTAGAAGTCAATAATGTCGATTTTCTTGAGTTTTAGTGCACTTTCCTATTTTGTGTCTTGATTTGTAGAATTATTGTTTTTAGAGCATATTGGGTTTAATTGTTTATTTAGTGTGTAGCTTTAAAGATAATTATGGAGATTAATTAGAGTCCAAGTCAAAGACAACAACTTATGGAAGGAGATATGCATGGTAATTGGAGATAAGGAAAGAATTGCTAAAAAGATGGAAAAGGAAAAGCTGCCTAAATCTGGGATTCTGCAAAGATAGGCGTTTTTACCTAATAAAGAGGCCGAATTTGGTAGATTACTCCTAAAGGGTCTAGATAATTCTGTTGCGATTCTTTTGGTATCTTGTGGAGCAAAATCGGACCAATAATAAAGAAGTTATGACCAAAACAACGCAGCAGTGTTTATCTTTATTTCCATACGAATTTGAGTTGGGCTAGAAGTCCATTACCTTAACAATTCCTCAAGAAAACGAATTAGGTCTTCTAAACACCTATAAATACACCCTTATATCACTTGTAAATTATCCTTGCCTCATAGTAATTAGTTCTTAAGGTTTTATTCTTCCAGTTTATTGTAGAGAGCAAGATGATGTCTTTTATTATTTCTTTTAGTTTATTTCCTTCAGGTATGAACTAAACCTCCCATAGCTTGGGTTTTGCATATGTATAATCTATGAATTCTAATTCTTCTATCTAAGTTTCTTTGGGAATTATATGTTTTAATCTGATATTAGCTACTTACTTTATATTTGCTTATGTGTTTTGATTTAATGTCTTTCCTAGAATTGATCACTTTAGGATTGTTTTAAGAGTAGTTAGATGTTCTCCTTGACAGGGTGTTTAACTATTGAACCACCACATAATGTCTAGTGTCGATAGCAGTTCTGACAAAACATACTTCTAACTAGATAGTCATTAAGGTGTGTTTTAACCACAGTATCACCAAGACTTGCAGTATTTGCTTAGGGCCTTAGTGGCGTTTGATAACCCTATTTTAAATCACTTCTTGGTTGTGACGTAGCCCCCTTAGTCGCTCTCAAGGTCTAAGGTAGTGGAATTTAGAATCCTGACTAAGTATTACCAAGAGCTAGTATTCTCCCTTATGAACTAGATCTATAGATAGAATTAGAAGGATTAGTGCATACTAGCAAAACCTAAGCTATACTTCTCATCTCATATTCTTAATCTTTTACTTTATTGTCTTTATTTTCCTAGCTTTAATTTAGTTTTAATTCATAAATTCGAAAAACCAAATATTTAATTTTCTGTTTTCTAATTATTTACTTTTACTCGTTATCTGTTCCTACGCGTTTAACACACTTAAGTCCCTGAGAACGAACTCTACTTATCATTAAAACTTGCATACGTCCTGTAATACTTGCAGTACTGTGCCTGTCTAGGGTGAGAGTGCATAGTTTTCCATACTTAATTTGATCTTATTTTTATCACACCCTAGGCGACACCAACATACTTCTAACTAGATAGTCATTAGGGTTTGTTTTAACCACCGTATCACCAAGATTGCAATATTTGCTTAGGGCCTTAGTGGCGTTTGATAACCCTATTTGAAATCACTTCTTGGTTGTGACGTAGCCCCCTTAGTCGCTCTCAAGGTCTAAGCTTGGGGAATTTAGAATCCTGACTAAGTATTACCAAGAGCTAATATTCTCCCTTATTGACTAGATTTATAGATAGAATTAGAAGGATTAGTGCATAATAGCAAAACCTAAGCTATACTTCTCATCTCATATTCTTAATCTTTTACTTTATTGTCTTTATTTTCCTAGTTTTAATTAGTTTAATTGATAATCTCGAATTCCTACTTGCTTTAATTTTCTGTTTTCTAATTATTTACTCTTACTCGTAATTTCTACTCACGCGTTTAACACACTTAAGTCCCTGAGAACGAACTCTACTTATCATTAAAACTTGCATATGTCCTGTAATACTTGCAGTACTGTGCCTGTCTAGGGTGAGAGTGCATAGTTTTCCATACTTAAATTGATCTTATTTTTATCACACCCTAGGCGACACCAATATAAGAGTCCGTCAAACTCTATACAGAATTAAAAAGAATCTTCTAAACTCTATATAGACTTGAAACAATCTGTGGAGTTTACAAAGTCAATGAATTTTCAAAATCCAGAAAAATCCAACAGACTCCTAGTTGAATACACCCCCCTTCAATGGTTTACAATATGGAATTAATTAGGAAAATCTACAAGACAACAATATGTTCGAGAGGAGAAAGGAAAACATGCCGTAGAAGGGCCAAATTGTGAGAATTTCGCTACGGTGGTAAAAATTCAACACAAATGAGGGTGGTGAGTCTAATTCGGCGATTGAACTTGAAGTAGATAAAACGATAGAAGAAACAAGTGAGAACTATGATGGTTGCAGGATTTTCCCTAAATCCCAGAATGAACCATGATACAGTTTGCCTGAAATTGCCAGGGGATTAGTTCACCTCTGGCAATCCAGACTCTAATCGATATCATCTACCAAAAATTATTCTAACAAATTTTAATTTTTTAAAATATCAATTTAATTATTTTTGACAAAAAACATCATTATAATTTTTCTATTTATGGAATAATAATAAAAAAACCAGTTTAACAAATTTTAATTCATAAAAGGTGAATTTTGCTCAAAATCATCCGATGAAACTATCTTTCTTTTTGTCAAATAGAAATTGCTAAATTAAACGTATAATTATTACACATCCTTGAAGGAAAAGAAAACGAATTTACAAGAGAATAATCGTGAAAGGTTGATGTTGCGTGAGGTACATTTGGCGAGAGCGTCTGCACTACCGTAAACCTCTGTTGATGTATGCGTCTTTCCAATTAGGAAAACGGGATAGCCATTTCACGATTTCGGAAAGAAGAGGCTGAATGCTCTAGTGAAGGTCAACCTTATTATGAATACTCTGAATCAACTCAAGGTTATCAGCTCTGTTCTAAAAATCGGCCTAGGCGCTAGAAAGTCGTGGTCCTTCCAGAATCGGGCCAAGTGGCTGTCAGGCGGTCCTAGGCGGGCCGAGGCGTCTTCTAGGCGGACCGGGGGGCCGCCTAGGCGGTCTGTAGGCTAAATATAATAAAAAATTCCATATTTTAATAGAAAAAATTAAAAAATTATATTTCTTAACAAAAAACATCATTATAATATTTCTATTTATGGAATAATAATAAAAAAACCAGTTTAACAAATTTTAATTCATAAAAGGTGAATTTTGCTCAAAATCATCCGATGAAACTATCTTTCTTTTTGTCAAATAGAAATTGCTAAATTAAACGTATAATTGTTACACATCCTTGAAGGAAAAGAAAACGAATTTACAAGAGAATAATCGTGAAAGGTTGATGTTGCGTGAGGTACATTTGGCGAGAGCGTCTGCACTACCGTAAACCTCTGTTGATGTATGCGTCTTTCCAATTAGGAAAACGGGATAGCCATTTCACGATTTCGGAAAGAAGAGGCTGAATGCTCTAGTGAAGGTCAACCTTATTATGAATACTCTGAATCAACTCAAGGTTATCAGCTCTGTTCTAAAAATCGGCCTAGGCTCTAGAAAGTCATGGTCCTTCCAGAATCGGGCCAAGTGGCTGTCAGGCGGTCCTAGGCGGGCCGAGGCATCTTCTAGGCGGACCGAGGGGCCACCTAGGCGGTCTGTAGGCTAAATATAATAAAAAATTCCATATTTTAATACAAAAAATAAAAAATTTATATTTTTTAACACAAAAATTTATATAAACCTATTTTAAAAATTATATAAATCCATAAAATATTGAAATATAATTTATTATCATTCACCTAAATTGTATAGTTATGTATATAGGAAATAATATATAATTTCGTGAGTTTTTTCAAATATTTTTCTTTATTTTTTCTACTATATTGTGTGTATTTTTAAAAAAAAAACACTAATAGTATATAATATTTATAGATAAAAATCAAAACCGCCTAGTAAGAAAACGCCTAGCCTAGGGGCCCGCCTGATCCCCTAGGCGCTCGAAGGTGGTTGACCACCCACCTAGCACCTAGCGTCTTTTAGAACACTAGTTAAGAGTAGAATGAACTACTCTGGAGGTTGAGATCAACGATTGATCTCATGGCCGAAACAAGGGCCCAAATTTCACCTTCAAGTGAGGATCTCACAAAGCATCTTCTAGTAATTTTATGAGTGATTTCACCCGAAGAGTCCACTGGGATGGAAGCACAGCTGCAAGTTCATATTCTTTAACAAAATAAGTTTCACGTAACCAAATGAGATCAACATCATCGTTAAGAATGGGGTTATCTTAAACTTTATTAATATTTTTTCTGCTCTATGTCGAGCTGTTGATATTACTCTCTCAAATGGCCGGGCCAAAAAGATTTAAGATAAGAGTATTAGTATTTCTTGTGATTTCATAGATTGACCATTTTTTTTTTCAAATACTCCTTTCATTCTTTCTTTCCAAATATTCCAGATTGTGCAGAGTAAATAAGTTGTGGTGATTTTCTTATCCCACCCATTTGATGTCTAATTGTCAATTGTACTAAGAAACCATTATGCGAAAGAGATATTAGATTCTCTATTGATGTCTCCCAATTTGTGATGATTTAATATTAGTTGGAGACATCATTTTTAGTGTTTTAGAAGTCTAAATACTCGATTTTCACATGATATAGTGCACTTTCCTATTTCGTGTATTGATTTAATGAATTATTATTTTTAGAGCATATTGGGTTTAATTATTTATTTAGTGTGAAGCTTTAAAGATATATATGGAGATTAATTAGATGCCAAGTCAATTCTAAGAGATAAAGGAAAGAAGATATACATGTAAATTGGAGAAAAGACAGGAAAAGCTAGGATATGGAAAGATAAAGTTGCCAAATAAATTTGAATTCCAGCACACACGACCACAAAAGGGCTCATAACTCAAGATTGGTTAGGAATTTGGAAGAATGTTCTACAGCAAAGTTAAAGAGCTTTCCGAGACGACCAATTTCGACTACTGGAACGCATCAAACGGATCAGTGTTGAAGCAGTTATGACCAAACCAATACAGCGGCAGATTATTACCTTTTCTATATTTTAGGTTTACGAATTTGAGTTGGGCTTAGAGTCCAAGTTACTTGTATTACACTCCAAGAAAATGAATTAGGTCTTCTAAACACCTATAAATATACCCTTATAACTATTGTAAATCATCATTGCCTCCCATAAGTTAGTCCTTAAGTTTTATATCATTAGAGTTATTGAAGAGAGCAAGATGACATCTTTTATTCAATCTTTTAGTTTATTTCCTTGAGGTATGAACTAATTTTTCCATAGCTTGGGGTGTGCATTATGTATAATCTATTAATTCTATTTTCTTTCAATCTAAATTTCTTTGGGAATTATATGTTTTAATTTGATATTAGCTACTTACCCATATATTTGTTTATGTGTTTTGAATTGTTGCATGTCCTAAACCTGATCACTTTAGGCTTTCTTAATAGTAGTTAGATGGTCGCCCGGAAGGGGTGTCTAATTATTGAAACACCACATAACGTCTAGTGTCCGATATTGGTCCTGACAACATCGATTCTAACTAGATAGTCATTAGGGTTTGTTTTAATCACCATATCACCAATTGAAGGAATTGTATTGCTTAGGGCCTTGGTAGTGCTTGATAAAACTAAGTTTAGACTGCCTTGTGGTTATGCCGTAGCCCCCTTGGTCGCTCTCAAGGTCTAAGGTATGTGAATTTAGAATCTTGACTAAGTATCTAAGAGCTATTATTTCCCTTATTAACTAGAATTTGATAGAAAGGATTAGAAGGATTAGTGCAACTAGAAAAACCTAAGCTATATCTCTCATCTCATATTTCTCGTATTTACTTTATTGTCTTCTATTTTTGTAGTTTAATAATTAAATCTCTCAATCAATCCTCTTTATTTTCTGTCTTTTAATTGATTACTTACTACTCTTAATTATTTTCTCATTCGTGTAACACACTAAGTCCTTGAAGAACGAATTCTTCTTATCATTAAAACTTGCATATGTCCTGTAATACTTGCAGTACCGTGCCTGTCTAGGGTGATTAGTGCATTGTTTTCTGGCTTATTTTTATCACACCCTAGGCAACACCACGTTTTTGGCGCCGTTGCTGGGGGCTTGTGTCTCGTTAGCGTGTGGGCTATCTATTTCGAGTAGTAGTTTTTAGTTAAATTTTATTTTTTTAGTTTTTATTTTTCCAGATTTACGCTTGTGGTTTGCTTTAGTCTTTTTCAGGTTTCAACAGTGTTTCATCTTTGGTCTTATTTACCGGATCCCGAAAGAAGCTTCACAGCTTATAACAGACGTATCAGAGAAGAAAGAGCCTTAAGAAGAGCTATGGCAGAACAACAAGATCCAGTAGATCCACCAATTATTCCTATAGTTCCACCACTTGGACCTATGGGACAACAACAAATACCACAAGGAAATACAGAAATAACAACAATAATCAGAACAGAGTTGAACAAGACATTCTAGGATTGGGAGTACCGTTTCATGTTCAACCATTAGGTTATCGTCCCCCAAAGATCCAGAATATCAAATTTAGACCCGATCTGGGCATGTTCAGTCAATTTCAGAATTTCGGACTCTATAGTGGTGCAGCAGTTCAAGATCTGGTAAGAGCGATTTAGAAGTTCATGCAGATTTGTGATGCCTATGTTACTCCAGGCATTACACGCGAGTAACTGTATTGTCACATGTTTTCGTTCTTCTTGACCGGTAAAGCTAGTGAGTGGCTAGATAGGTTCATACAATATTGGTGTAGGTTCATACAATATTGGATGGAAGAATTTTCCTAAAATAAAACTATTGCGAGAAATTCATTTTTCAATCATGAAATATTTTATTGTAATCGTGAAAGGTAGTATTTATGTTGTGACTGAGTGTAGGGGTTTGTAGATAATGGATAGTTGTAACATGATTGATAGTTTGGAAACATGAATAGTTTTAGGTAGTGGATGGAAAAATTGATATCCTAAATTGACACTTGGAAAAATCTGAGTTTGTAGGAGGCGCACATATTTTTTCTCTAGAGCAATCTAGACCACACTCTGTCTTTCAAGTTGTGTCCTTTTATATATATATATATATATATATATATATATATATATATATATATATATATATATATATATATATATATATATATATATAATCATTTAAAGTTGAATAAATTATGACATATAACCAGAAAAATTGATTACAAACACAAACAAAAATGAAATAAAATAAGAGACTTACCTCAGATGGATGAATCTTGAAGTAGAGCAGAAGAGAAGAGACGATGTATTAAAGTGTATCAGGTAAACTCTTTAAATGGTCTTACTAGGACTTTTGATCTAATGAGCATATATGTAATTTTGTAAAATAATCAAGGGTAATATAGTAATTTGATTTTGCATCTCAACCTATTCATGCCCAATGACTCCATTTAGGAGGATGAATATATGTGTACTAGAAAATGCCCGTGCCCAAAAACACTATGCAATAAAAGAAGTATTGGTTGTGACTTCATAATGAAAAAATAAAAATAATATGGGAAAGATTTGGTTCCCAAGTATCAATAGGTTTATACCTATCAAAACTAAGAATTTAGTTCACAAGTATCAATAAGTTTATACCTTTCGAAACTAAGAAAGTATATTATCCGAAACAAAAGTAGAATTCATTTTAAGTAGGTAAACAGAAAAAATAATACCGTGAATACAACTATACACCAAAGCTACTATATGGAAAACATAACTTTGTTTCAAAAAAATGAAGAATTCTCATTTTATTACCTCTACTTTGAGATTTATGAGCCGTCATTTCAATGCAATTTCCACATATCTATTTTTCTCTTGCTTAACCATATAAAAGAGAATTTTGTGAAAGCCATAACACGTATAAAGATTAACACTTTTAAAACACAAATTTCTGCCTAAACCAATCATTTTCAAACGTGTGGAGTGGGTTTGAGGATTAGAGATATATTTTTAAAACAATTGGTACTATGTTATGTGGAGATCATACGATGACAATAGAGGCCATTTATTTTTGTGACGGCAGAGTAAAGAAAAATTTGTAACAAATCTTGATATTATATTACAAATAAAATTTATTTTCTCATGATCTAAAAGAGTTTTAGATTTTGCCACATGTCAACTAATAGTTAAAAATCCCATAATTCCTAATCATTTTCTCATGATCTAATATAAACATATTTTTTCTCTACTCTAAATTCTCCAACCATCATAAAAAATATCCTTCTCTAATAATTTTTTTCTTTCGAAAATATTTGTTGCATTTTATTATATTCTAAAACATTTGTAATTTTATATTCTATAAAACTTGTTGGATTTTTATTATATTATAAAATATTTGTTACATTTTTATTAATAAGCATAGTCAAATATGTTTATTAATTTTAGAATAACACATGTAACATAGGGTTTGTTTTATATTTTTTCAGATTATTGTTTGCAGTCATTATCGTCACATCCTTAATTGGATAAGATGTCACTGCAATTTTATAGTAATTCATTTAGTTTGGTAACCAAGATCACACTGATGTGATTATGATACCTTCATTGATACTTGATTTAACTCTCGACCAATAATACTGCAATTGTTTGTTATTTTACCCATCACTATGCAATGGTTATTGAAGACTTAATATCATTTTTTGATCGTATAGTGTTTCATATAGTGTTATATTTCTTAATTCTATTTTTTTTCTTAAGTTTTAAGTTATTTATTAATCAACAATACATTAACTTTTCTAATTTTGTTGTTGTTGTTGTTGTACTTTCAAGTAAGTTTAATTTTCTAATTCCATCTATGATTTTGTTGTTGGCTCAATCCTATTTTTTTAAACCTACCAATTTTTTTATACAAAAATAATATGAATACTTTATATTCAATGAATTACCTATAAATGTTGTCAACCTTTTTTATATTATTTTATATTATAATTTGTTGCAAGTTTTCATATACATGTTACTATTAAATAGATTTTTTTCATTACTTTTTTTTTAATTGTAAGATACATTAATTTTGATCTCAATAATTTTTTTATAGTGTTATTTTTGTTATATTTATGTATGTGTTATATACAATTACCAGAAGAATAGGAAGCAACACAATTGCTTGATGGTGTCTCTGCAAGTCTGTTCCTCCTAAATTTTATTAATATATACAGCTATCAAAAGAAGAGAACAAATTTTTTGTTGACAACAATTATGACCGTCTCCTCCTAGGTATTTTTTAACATTTTATGTTAATTTTTATTTGTATGTCCTTTTCTATGGCTATACAAAAATAAAAAAATATACTTATAAATATTACATAAATTGCACACATGTCTTTCATTACCGACAATGTATAGGAAAAACTCTCAATTATTTAGCAAGAATAATTTATGCAACTGAGAAGTAAGTATGAGAGTGTCGTTTTAAATTTATTGTTGATATGACTACAAGAAAAGTACCCATACAATGACGATTTTTTTATGACAATTGTTTAGACCGTCATTTAAAAATTTGACTTCCATTTCTTTGACAACGTTTATTTCAATCATCGTTCTTTAAACTATTTTCTTGACGATTCTAAAAATCTATCGACATAGAACTAATTTCTTGACGATTTTTCATAACCCGTCTTCAAAAAATATCAAACAAGACAAATTTATATAATCTATACCAAAATTATTATCTGTAATTATTTATTATATTTATTTTTCTAATACTTATTATTTTCTTTACTTTAAAAATATAATATTAATAATTATACCATTTTAAACTTTTTATATTAATATCAAAGTTTTTATTCATTATTCTTTATAACAATATTAATATTTTATAACTTTTTCTAATTAAAACTATACAAAATAAAATAATAAAATAGTATACATCTAGAATTTTCCGTGAAAAATTTCAAAAGAAAAGTAAACGTTAAAAAACAATGAAACATAACCTAATAATCATATCTTCACACTCGCACTGGAAAAAAAATCTCTTCACACTCACTTTCCCTCCAAGCCACTCTCTTACACAAGAAAATCGCCGCCACTAGGGACCATTCTCCACTATCATCAACCGGCTTATAAAGGAGCCAAAGGTAGAAAATTAAATTTTTTTTGGTCGAAATCAGAATGATAAATTAACACAAAGTTCCAAAAATGAAAATTAAATTTTACCATTGTAACTCTAAAACATTGTACTATTTGTAACCTAATTTCAACACTTTTGCAATTTTTCATATTTATCTGGTTCCATGATTTACTGTGATTATTGGAGTGAGCAATTTGGTCTTATATAGCATTCTTTAATTGTTTTGAGTAAATATCTATTTTTTTGACGTTGTATAAATATCCATATGACTTATACTACATTTTGTGAACGGTTTTGGAGTAAATATCCATGCAATAGCTAGACCTATCTCAATTTTGGAAACAAAACTCACCCAACCAAATAACTGTTGTGCCACTTCCACCATCATCAACATGATATGCTATCAATTTTTCAGAATTTCAACATATAATTTTTTATTTAATTACACTTGTGTGTAATACATTTATAGATGAATCCCACAATAATCATAAATATAATTTTGTAAAATACTATATTAACCTTTTCTCCTATGGATGATTACTTGTTTGCAGGTTTCTTCTTTCTTAGCCCACAAGGTGTTTACACATATATTCATATTCATCAATGTTTAACTTTAGGTAATTAATCTCTTGTTGTATTTTTACAAATTTGTTGAACAATATAATTGACTAATCACTTTATTGTATTAACCATTAATATTGTAGTTTTTTTTATGACAAGAGTGTTGCTCATCTACTAACAGGGAGTTTGTGAAAGTAGAGTTAGATGAATTAGAACAATGGTGTGTGTGTGTGTATGCAACTGAGGAAGTATGATTTAATTGTACACTTTTAATTCTAAATTGTTCATTTTAATTTTTTTATACTGTCACTTTTTTTAGATTTGAGCGGTTGGAGATCAATATGATCTTATATGAACTTTTTTGCAGTAAATATCCATTTGACGCAATTGTTGGAGATGGCCTTATAATGGCCTGCAAGTATTATTGTGAGTTTATGTGATCTTAAGATTCGATTTGTTATGAATTATTTGTTAATCACAAGGTAGCATTTAGACTGAAAAGATGTGAAGTTATTGTTACACTTTGCACTACGTACTTTTCATCCCGACTCTGTTTCAGAATTTCTACTTACAATTCTACTTTTATTCTGGCATGAAGTGAAATCTGGTGAAGGGTAGCCTTATAGAACGTTTTTTTATTCACTATTGTTGTGTGTCCAATAAAGACATGCAAAGGAAGTGGTAAATCAGTGGACAACTCCAAAGATATTGTGGATTTCAATGATAGTATACTATATTAGAATATTCTAATATATATTTATGTTTCGACTTTAGTTTTTTGTCCTGAGGGAATACCATATGGTAACCCATTTCATACATTGTTGTTAGTTTTAGAGTTCATTTAGCCATTAGTCAATTTAAGATCAATTCTGGTTTATGGATCAAGTCTGTAATTAAATCACTTTCATAAATTTAATATATAATTTTTTTTATTTGTGTTTCATAATTCTTTTTATTATGTTATTAATCAATACTTTAATGACATATAAAATTTCCAAACAAAATTATGCTCAAATCAAAAACAAATTATGATTTGTTATAAAATTGTCACGGTTACATATTTTTTATAATGATAGTTGAAAAGTTGTCATTGTTATACATTTTCTAATGACGACGATTAAAAAGTTATAATCGTTACACATTTGCTAATAATGATGTTAGTGTTAGAGGCGTCATTAATTTACTATTAAGATGACGATATTTCAATCCTCAAGAAAATTATATAATGGTGACGATTGTGGTCGCCGTCATTGTAGACAAGCAATGACGCCTTCATACATGAGGATTGAATGAAGGTTGAGAAAGCATCATATTTATCTATGATGACGCTAAATAATCGTTATAAAAAGCTTAAATGACGTCATTGAAGACTCTTTTTTCTTGTACTGAGTGGTGGGAGAGGTGGGGAGATGTTTTTTTTCTTTTCAAGTTTTGTATTATATGTGGCATAATCTAAATAGTCGGAGGTACCATATATTTTTGCTATAACAAAATAGCGACCGTCGTTTGACTTTCTCTTGTGACTTATAATATAGATATGGAGTATTTATAGAATCCATTGCTAACCTTTTCTCTTTATCTTTTTTAAGAGTAAATACATTAGATGCCCTTCTTGTACTTTAACGGAATTGACACCTTACCCCTCGATCATATAAAGTATAAATTTACCCCATAACTTTTATTTTTGTGACTCGTTACCCTCTGGTGATAGAATTCGTCCAATTCCTCCGTTAAGTAGGCACGTGCTAGGCAAATTAAGGGGGTAAGTAGGCAAATTAAGCCGGGGGTAAGTAGGCAAATTAAGTAATACTTAAGGGGGTAAGTAGGCAAATTAAGTAATAATTAACAGAGGAATTGGACGGATTCTGTTATTAGGGGGTAACAAGTCGCAAAAACAAAAGTTAGGGGGGTAAATATACACTTTATGTGATCGAGGGGGTAAGCTATCAATTTCGTGATAGTTAGGGGCAAAAGGGGCATTTACTCTTTTTTTAATCCAAACAGGAGAATGGATATTTAGATTTCCTTATTACCTTCCCCTCTTTTCCGATTCCTCCATCTAAACAAAGCCTAAATTTATGTATTTAGGGTTTGTAATTTTTCCTACATAGTATTGTGATGTTTTACTGTTTGAATTTATGTAAAAATTAGGTTTGTGCAAGGGTGAAGCTTGATTATTTTGTATTCCAGTAATTTTATGGATAATTATATGAATATGTACACTGTTTATTAAGTGAATTTTCTTGTTTTTACCCTTGGTGTGAAACACATGATTTGCTATTGTAAGAAGGTGGGGATTTATCTATTCGTTTAAACGGAGACTCTACTATGTGCTTTATCTTATCGTTGTTAATCATTACTAATGGAATTTAGTTATATATATATATATATATATATATATATATATATATATATATATATATATATATATATATATATATATATACTCTGCTAAGTTTTTCTTTTCATTGATACTGCAGCACATCAAGATGCTTTCTGAGCACCTTATGGGCCGAACTCTAACTGATGGATGTCGAACTCTTAGATGCTTATCAATAGTTATGTTATTTTCGGTAAATTAGTTTGGGAATGTACTTGTTTGCTTGATCTTGAACCGAACATTTAGTATTTTATTTGAGATTTGGAGGGCATTGTTATGTGTTTGAAACTATTTTGTTTGTTAGAGTATAAGAAGGAAAGATTATGAAATTTGCAATATTGGAGCTTGTAATGTTGGTGGTCCCAATATGACCGCGGTAGCACTCGGCTTCTGAATAGTTAAAGTGTCCTATGTACTGTAAGTTTGTGGTTGCACTTTCTAGAAGTCCTTTATAATAATAGGTAAACCATATAATCTATGCATTTTGTAGTTGGGAACTTTCTCTAATTGTTGATGGTGTGGGTACTTCTAATAAAGCTCATATTCTCACTGAGAGGGTGAATATTAATCTCTGTCACTAGTAGAATTTTTAATCAGTGTCAATGAGTTGATTATTCCTACTATTTTCATCAATTTTATGACCAGTTACTATTTTCATTGATTATCATTATACTGACCTTGATGTCTCCCCATTTGTGATGATTTATTAGTAGTTGGAGACACCATTTTAGGTGTATTTATTAGAGTGTAGGTCGATTCTCATGATTTAGTACACTTTCCTATTTTGTGTCTTGAATTGATTATTTATTATTTTTGGAGCATATTGGGTTTAATTGTTTCTTTAGTGTGAAGCTTTAAAGATATATGATAATTAATTAGAGTCCAAAAAGTCAAAGTCTAAGAGCTAAAGGAAAGAGGATAAACATAAAAATTGAAGATAAAGAAACAAAAGCTAAAAATATGGAAAAGGAAAAGCTGCCATAAATCTAAATTTCACCACCCACGACCACAAATCAGCTTATATCTCAAAATCGGTGATGAATTTGGAAGAACGGTCAAGAGAAAGGTTAAAGATCTTTCCGAGACGATGAATTTCGACTACTCATGCGTGTCAAACGGATAAGAATTGAAGCCGTTAGGACCAAAACAAAAACGGGGCTGATTCCATATTTTAGGGTTACGAATTTGAGTTGGGCTTAGAGTCCAATACTTACCTTCTCCTTCAAGAAAACGAATTAGGTCTTCCTATACCCTATAAATATAGCCTCTTATCATTAGAAAATCATCCTTGGCTAAACCTTAAGCCAGGAAGAAGTTACAACACAAGAAGAGAAGTCTGGAAGGAGTTGTGCATCAATCATGTCTTCTTCAACCTTCAATTCTATAATTCTTTTCTTTTCTTTTCTTAGTATGAATTAAATAATTTAGCTTGAGTTTTAGCATATATGTATGAACCCTAGTTTTGATTGACATCTATCTAATTTGATTGAATTTATGTTTTGATTTCTCTGTTTATGTGTTGGATTTATATTTTGTGTTCTTTACGGTTGCAAACGTATAAGATTACCATCATAGTAGTTAGATAACCATTTACAACGGTATATTTAACTATAGAATTAGCGCATAACGTATAGATAAGGTTTGATCTGACAATTCAACCTAACTAGATAGTCAATGGTTTAGTGTATTGCTATTTAATCAATTGCAGGAAAATTTTGCTTAGGTTCTTATTGACGCAAGTAAACCCTATTTAAAACTACCTAGCGCAATTGAAATCAAACTATTGAAATATACATGATTCACCCCTTACATGTTTAGAACAGCAAAACTAGTGGGGGTTACTTGCTAATTACTCAGGCTAAACTATCATACTATCTTATTTTCTTAGCTTATTTACTTTTCTGTCTTTAATTTATTAGTTTAGTTTTATTATTCAAAAACCAAATAAAAATCTATCTTTCTCTTCTTTACTCCTGCGTATTATTATTCTAGCTCTCATATCTGCACCTGATATTTTGCATAAGTTCTCCCTAACTTTCGTAGTCTCTGAGGAACAAATCTTCTTATCATTAAAACTTGCATACGTCCTAAAATACTTGCAGAACCGTGCTCAGCCTAGGGTTTTTATTTGCACTTATTTTATATATTATCTTATCATACCTTAGGCGACACCAGACCTTAATAGTAAAGTGATATGTATGACCAGTTAGTCTCATGCAGAAGCTCTTAGTGCTTGATCCAAAAGATATGCTAATTGTAGATGAGGTATTTTTTTATTTTCTTTACTTACACTTTTGTGACTTTCTTCTTTGAATCTCATCTTAGAAATTTGAAATCTAATTGCTTGTTTTATTAATTATTTATTTTATGACCTTGCACATTGCAATTGATCTTTTCAGAAGACAATTATTCTATCTCGAGGAAAATAGTGTGGGGGCATGTAATTCCTCTTGAATTGAATCATGTCTCTCTTCCAAGGTAATATCATCACTCATTATGAATTTCTTACATGTATATCCCACCAAACCGAATCAGAATTACTTAATAAACAAACTTGAAATATTTAATTTAAAGAAAAAATATGTAAGGGGGTCCTTCAGGATATTGCAAGGTAATGTTTATTTCAGTGTATTTGGTACCAGTTTAGATAGTAAACTTGAAGTTGTTATATTTTTGTATATTTTTCTATATTAATATATATATATATCATATTCTCTATGTTCTTTCAGACGAGTGAACTATATATATATGAACATAAACCTAATCGAATTATACACCATGATCTTGAGCTTTTGTAAGTTTATTTGTTCCTTGAAACATTTGTCTGTGTATTCCTTTTTCTGTTTCTCATATGGTACGAGTATTTTAATAGAAGCATTTTACGCGATTATTCTGGACATTTAAAAGTTGCTGATTTTGGAATAAGCTAACTAATGAAACTAGCTACTGGCCCATGTACATATGATGACACTTATTATAAGTATGGTGCTCTTAATTACATTTTTTAGAAGCATTTACCAAGATATTTTTATTAATTAAACATCTCTAATTTATTTTTTATTTTTTATGCAATTGATGTGAATGAATAGGTTGATATACGACTCAATAAGTTTTCAGAAATGAAGAGTATGATAATAAAGTGAATATTTTTTTCGTTTTCATTGACTTTACAAGAGGTACTTATTTCCCAGCCTTGATAATATATGACTAAATAAAAGAGTTTGTACTATGGATTTTGCACCATTTGGGTCCCTGCTTTGAAAAAGCTTTGAAACAGTTTTGCAAAATTAGTATATAATACAAGGTTAAATTTATGATATTTGAAACAGGTGGTATTTTGCGTATCACATGTACAAATGATGCAACTAACACTTTCTTTATATTTTTGTTACACACTTGTAAATTTACTTGGATTTGTACAATATTTAAGTATTTTTATATTAAACAGGGACAATAAATATTTTTTCAATTACAAGTCCTATTAAATTTTTTAGTTTGCATGGTTATATTATCTAAATTTTAGAATTGGATCTAGTAATTTATTCTGTTTTGTTCTTTTGACAAATCAAGATTGTCTTTGAATATAGATATTTATGAATTTGGTTTGCCTTGGTTGTAAACTTCTTTTTGGTTTTAGACTTACGAGCTAAATAGTGCATTCTTATCAATTCAAGTCATTAGGTTCTTGTGGCATTGGAATATCTAGACTCTTAACTTAAAATGTAAATTATAATTTTTATTTATTTATATCTATATGTAGTTTTGTAGAATCCAAAACATTAATTGAAAATGTACATTATAATTTATATTTATATATGTGGGATCTTGGATATTTGTTCATATTTCATGCTCAAAAACACCAGTAACACAATTTGTCGAGGTTATATGAAACTGCCACAATTAATTTATATGGCAATACGTGTGTAACGCCAGAAAGACAATTGGTGGCTTCCAACATTGTGGTGGTTAAGCAAATGCTACAATTTTTTTTTCTGGTGGTAAAAACCGCCACTAAATGGAAAAAAGACACAAAAACTTTCTTTTTATAGTGGTACAACACACATGGAGATCATAGGCATACATAATATGAAATAAAATCTCAAATCAAAGCTAATCCCATAACCTCAATGAGGTAAATTCTCTTGTAGTCTTGTGAAAGTAATTTCCCAGTCTTTGTTGTCGCATTTTTAAGTAATATGTTATTTGAATGTGGGTGAAAATTGTAGTATTTTTTTTGTTAGTATTCAATATTTTTTTTCCAGTAACTGAACAAGGTTTGTATTGCTATTCATACCTTTCCCCTATATCCTTCCTGGAAGAGCCTCCACAAGTATGAAAGTGATTGAAGAAGAAGTAGAAGAAGAATTTGTCAGTGAATCTTTTGAAAACATTGCAATATCATACGAGACAAACCGTATAATCCAACTAGGAAGAAAAATCTTCGAATCTGCTTTAATAGGTACAAACGTCTCTTTTCTTCTTGAGTTTCAAGACCTCAATTTCTTTCTCAACATTGAATGTTTTTTTACATCTCTTTGATCTAAGAATTCTATAAATAATTCTATAAATAATTCTATATACAGTTTTGGAGAATCCAAAACATTAATAGAAAATGTGCATTAGAATTTATATTCATATATGTGGGATGTTGGATATTTGTTCATATGCCATGTTCAAAAAACTAGCAACACAATTCATGGAGGTTATATGAAACTGCCACAATTAATTTATATGGTAATAAGTGTGTAACACTACAAAGACAATTGGTGGCTTCCAAAATTGTGGTGGTTAATCAAATGCCACAAAACTTTTTGTAAAAACCACCACTAAATGAAAAAAAAAGACACAACAAACCTTCTCTTTATAGTGGTACAACCCCTGGAGAAGATAGGCTTACATGATTAGAAATGAGATCTCATGTAAAAGCTAAGCCCATAGTCTCAATGAAGCCAATGCTCTTGTAGTCTTGTGAAAGAAATTTCCCACTCTTTGTTGTCACATTTTTAAGTAATATGTTATTTGAATGTGTGTGAAAATTGTAGTATTTTCTTTTCGTAAGTATTCAAGCATTGCATATGTAACATTCTAAGAATTATATAATATTAAATGTTATGTTGTTTCTGTAATTGAACAAGGTATGTATTTCTATTCACACTTTTCCCCTGTATCCTCCCTGGAAGAGCCTTCACAAGTATGGAAGTGATTAAAGAAGAAGTAGAATAAGAATTTGTCATCGAATCTTTCGAAGACATTGTCAGTATCATACGAGACAAACCGTATGATCCTACTCCAGTAAGAAAAATCTTTAGATCTGCTTTAATAGGTACAAACGTCTCTTTCCCATTGAGTTTCATGACCTCAAGTTCTTTCTCAACATTGAATGTTTTTGCTTCATCTCTTTGATCCAAGAGTTCTATGAAAATTTCACCTACTCTGATGATAAAACCCAATCACTTCAAATGTTCAAAATGTTGAGATCTCTAGATAAACCAAGACTTGCCAACTCAATTTCACTCAAAAATGATAGAGTAGAGGCTTACTTTAAAATCAGTTGAGATAAAACCCTAAGGAAAAAGGGAGTTTTCAAAATTAAAGATTTCATTATGTCAAAGATGATCAAGAAACACTCTCTACCTTACTATGTTCAAAACTTCAAATTAAGTTTCACATCACATATCAAATCATTGCAAATGTTCTTCTTTGTAATGAAAGAAATGATATAATCATATTCGCTTACTAGGTATATCTTCTATAATGATTCTACATGAAAAAGCTTGTGTTTTGGCCATTTTTGACCTTCCAAAGCTCTGAAATGTAATGTGCAGTCTCCTTTGGAAGTAGTGACTAGAGTATATAATTGGCTTGTAAATTAGCAGCTCAATACCCCAGCAACTTAGTTATCATTGAAAGTAATTGCACAACTATCATTAAATTAGCTCAAAAACTTAAATCAAGAGCAATTCGTAATATTTATTATCTTTTGTTTGACATTAAAAGTGGTAAGAAATAGTTAAATCCGAAATTTTCTTTCGTACCTAGAAAGCTAAACTAGGCGCAGATGATTGGGTGGTGAAACAAGAATTTAGTGGTATCTTATTTCCTCTTTGGACGATCCATTACCCTACCCAATTATCTCTTATTCTACCGTCTAAAAGCAATGCTAAATGCATTGCTTAGACTTTGCATTTCGCTTGTTTTTAATGCATCAGTGTATCGACTAAAATATAAATAAATTATATTTATATAATTGGTATAATTAACACGTACATTGATTTAAAAGAATGATGTATAGCTAAATATACTATAATATTATATTAATTTCATATAAAAATTTATTAACTTGTAAGGTTGGAACAAATATAATTCATATGAAAATTAACAAAGACATGTCATATTCAAGAATTTAAAAAAAAAATTCAATTACCCTAAAAAATAATTCAAATGATAAAAAGAACCATAATGATACTCGACCATTTGTAGATATCAAATCTTAATTCAAACTTTCTATACATGTTATTCTTTTCATTTCTTAATTATAGTTGTCATCCTCAGTAAATGAAATATTTTAAAACTCTTCTGAAATTTTATTACATTTTAATATATTTCTTAATATGAGGGGTTTAATTCAAATTTTCATTTAGGATCTTCAAATTAACATAAACAATTCTTTATAATACTAACTAGACTTGATGGGGGTAGATTAATGGGAAATAATACTAATTGGATTTGATGGGGGTGGATTAACTCAACAAACCCATTAATCCAACCCATATTTGTAGAGTTAATTAAGAAAATAACGCTTTTTACCCACTTTATCCCTATTAAAATATTAAGTTAAACTGTATTATAGTAAACATGGTATTAATTATTGATATTTTGTTAATTTATTTGCAAAACAAAGTGCACAAAAATTTGGGGACAAAAGAAATACTTTGTAATCTCTTTTTTCTTTAATTTGTAGGAGACCTCAATTTTTTCTCAATAAACTGGGTTTTTAATTTTTTAATATCTTTTAAAAAAAAAATTGCAGGAAAAATGTTTGGAGAAAATAATTGCAAAACAAACGCATATGTGTTCCTCCGAGGCGAACGTAATTTAATCTATAATTAGAAAGACGCTCCTATGAACAACGTCTCCCTTAGATAAAAATGCTAGGTTGAAATGCACTCCTCCTAGGAGCACATTCTATATATATATATATATATATATATATATATATATATATATATATATATATATATATATATATATATATATGTATGTATGTATGTATGTATGTATGTATGTATGTATGTATGTATGTATGTATGTATGTATGTATGTATGTATGTATGTATGTATGTATGTATGTATGTATGTATGTATGTATGTATGTATGTATGTATGTATGTATGTATGTATGTATGTATGTATGTATGTATGTATGTATGTATGTATGTATGTATGTATGTATGTATGTATGTATGTATGTATGTATGTATGTATGTATGTATGTATGTATGTATGTATGTATGTATGTATGTATGTATGTATGTATGTATGTATGTATGTAGCAGGTTCCAGATTTGAGAATTCTAAAATTGCCTACACCCATTTTTTTATCCTTTTTTCCTTAAATTCGGAAAATCTACCTAAAAAAAATCTTCCAATCACAATTCTTTCATCTTATTTCTCTAAATAGGTAATCATTCAATTCATTAGACGTATTATTATTATTATTATCTAGTGCATTTTTAATATGTTTATATGTTTTAAGTTAATTTTTTATTTTTATGAATGTGATATAATTGGTATCATTATATTTGCATAACCAATACATATTTGCCTATGTTTTTTTTTTGTTTAAATGTTTGGTAGAATTATTTTTTTATTTGAAAATTATGGCACCTTATGAATGATTTTTTTTAGGTTTCTTGGTTCTATCTTTATGATGGTAGAAATTCTAATGGTAGAAATGGTGCGGTAAATTATATCAGTGGAGAAAGTGATTTATTACGACCAACCAAAACACAACACTTCATTTTAAACAAAAGTTAGGTTCAAATTACAATTGGATCGAAAGGGAGTTATGTTTTGATATACTTTGGTGTTGTCCGATTAACTCAAACCCTCCACGGTTTTATGTTTTAGTTATGAAAGATGAGATGCTCAAATCGATGATTAGTGGTGTAAAGAACGAGCATTATTGTTGTATTCATGTTTATGTCGATAGTAACAAGAAATGAAAAGTTACGGTTAATTCTTGACACGAAAAGGGTTAACAAATTGTGATTGAGTCAACTATTCCATTTATCGCTCAATTGATGACGTTTCATATGATTTGTGATAGTGATAATGACAATGATAGTGTTAGACATAGTGATTGTGAAAACGACACTTTGGCATCCAAAGAAGAAGACACATATATTAGTGTTTCTAGCAAGGATAAAGAAGTGCATATCACGATGATAATTTTAATCCAGATTTTGGAGATGTTAGTATGGCTCATAAGATTATATCTACTGATTGAAAGTCAACCAAATTTATTCAAGGGAGAAGACGAGCTTATGTTAGGTGCATTGTATGCATCGAAAGAAGAACTTTTGATGGAGGTGGATAGGTGACATTTTTAGAAGGGTAAAGAATTTTGGGCGGTTGATCTACAAGTACATTGGTGACACATAAATATCGATATTTTGAAGATGGGTGTTCGTGGTATCTTTGTGGGGCATATATTTCAAGAAGTAAAATGTGGAAGGTTAGAAGATTAGGCATACATACTTGTCTAGCCGGATTTTTTATATAAGAAAATCACCAACTCACTTCAAAATACCTGTCCAAACATGTATTCAATATGGTTCAACCGAAATAGACACCAAAATCGTGTTGATTCAATCCCAGATACGTTCAGATACCGGACACCATATTTCATATGGGAAGGCATGGTCTGACAAGGAAAAAATACTTGAACAATTATATGAAACACATGAGACCGTCATTACCTCTTTGCCAAGTCTTTTTGGTGTGTTGTGTTACACAAACCCGAGAACCATTGTTGAGTTTGAATACAAGTTAATTGTGGACAACAAAGCAACTTCCTGTATGGCTTTTTGGGCATTTAGTGATTGTATAGAAGGATTCAAACATGTGATCTCGGTTGTTAGTATTGATGCAAATCATTTATACGGTAAGTATGATGGGAAGTTACTTATTGCATTTGCGTATGATACGAATGATCAATTGTTTCTATTAATGTTATGTCTTGGCCAATTGTGAATCAACACATACATGGAGCTTTTTTCTGCGGCGCCTAAAAAAATACGATACAATGCAACGAAAAATAAGTATACTCTCTAACCGACATAAATGTATCCTGGAAGAAGTTGATTCAGTATATCCAGTGCCTATGAGAGTCCATATATCTTGTGTTTTTTACTTGGAGAGTAATCTAAAAAAAGTTCAAAAACGTACAAGCAAAGAAAGATCTCAAAACCATCGTGTACAAGGCTAATAAGGGTGACTTTGATTTTCATTACCAAATATTTCGTGATTCAAGTTATGGTATATATAAAGACTGGATCAGAGCCGTATAATGAAGGATATCAATATGGTAACATGACTACTAATTTATCAAAGGTATTCAGTTACGTGTTAAAAATATGTGAGAGGGTTGCCTATAACGGCCATTGTACTATTAACATTTAGTAGAATAGTTGTCTATTTTGTAAAGAGGAGAGATCAAAGAGATAAAGTATTAGCTCTTAACAGTCTCTGGCCACAAGAAGTGACAATCGAGATGTACAAATGTGAAGACAAAGCTAAATATTTTACTTATGAACTTTACGATTCGGAGGATGGTATATTCCACGTTAAATATATACGTGGAAGGACGCCACGTGGTACTAGGAACACATTCATATTAAATATGGAGGAACAAACATGTTCATGTGGGAAATAGGAAATATCCCAGAGAAGCGCCTCGCTTAGACTAACATGTGTTTATTTATATAAAAAAATATTAGGAGAAAAAAACGTTTTATATGAGAAAAAACCAAGATTTCAAGGAAAATATTGGGAGAAAAAAACCGATTTCATAAGGATTAAAACATAAAATGCATCGTATTTAATTCAAACATAAAATTCCTTCTCAAAACCATAAAATTCATTGAAGTTCAATAACTATTACAATTTATAAATATCTCTTACTTAATCTTCGCCTAGATGGTCGGCTAGATGATTCAGGCGGGGTGTCATTTTCGACGGACCACCAGTCTGACATTTCATTATTTAAATTTGTATTCCTAAATCTCTCGCACAATTGACTTTGACAGGCATGACCTATCATTTCCTCCATATAATCTCTCCAACCGTCAGCCAATGCCGCTTCACTGAACGCAGTCTCACATCCTTAATGGTACCATCAATCTATAAGTATAAATGCAATTTGAATTAGTAACAATACATATAATAAAGCTATCATAATTGTAATATTAAACCATCATATTCCTAATTTTTGAAGTTAGATACCCCGAGGATCGTATCCTTGTTCGACCACGAAGGACTCACTCTTCGGTTTCGGTCAACCAATTAACTTCCAAGGAACACAATTTTACCAATCAAAGTAATCCGGGCAGTAGTGGAGTTTGCGAATTCAAACTCTTTACATCCAAAATAGTCTCATGATGATTATTCCACAAATCAATATATTGACTTCAACGAATCGGCCAACCCTCATTTATCGCTCCACTCCTATTCTTCGAGTCATAAGTAGCGTCATTATATTGGTTAATACTTTAAGGTATATTTTGAACAATGCCAAATTGTCTCAAAACCATATCGATTTGGTGCTACTCGATATTAGAAAAACTTATGAAAGGTACAACACTCAAGTAGATTTCCCTGCCTTTCATGCAAATTGCTGCCATGTCACATAGTCGTGCACCATCATATGGTGTCCTGTTAACCTACCACAATGAATACTACATTAAAATTTAATACTAAGTTGTTGAAAGTGAATATGTTGTCTACGTTACTTGTCTAGATTCCAGTTGATCCAACTCGTTCTGATAGAATGGAAGACAATTTATTAATATAATTTTACAGGATTTAGACCCCATCCAACTACAAACCAAATCAATTATTAGTATAATTGCACAAGAATAGTTTAAAAGAGATAATAGTATTCTTGTACTTATTATACAGACAAGGGAGCATTCATAATCATTTGAGTTTGACTTCTCACTAGTGGTAGCATATGTGAATGCTCCCAAGACCAAATTTGTATTAAAGTATTTATAATTAGTGCCTAAGGTTTCGACAACAAAAAAATATAATAATTAGTCATATTGTAATACTTGTAGGAGTGGAACACAACCTGAAAGATAGGTATTGTTCATGGTTTTGGCATAATGACACAAGCCACGTACAAATGCGCTAAGACTGCCAAACCCCAACTATACGTACATGTCATGACAAGATCTTCCACTAAATGAAGATAAAAGGAAGGCACCTCATTCTTCTTTTCACTTGTTAAAAGATAACCACCAATGACATGTAGAATATATCCCCTTCCATACTGTCTCAAAGTCCTCTCATTAGCATTGGCAGTCAGGTGATCTAAAATAAATTATAAAAATAAATAAACAAGTATAAAAACAATAAGCAATTATAAAAACAAATAAAATCATTGTTAAATTTTCTTTAAGCCACTTTAGTAGTAATACGTTCTTATTCCCGTATAGTATGTCCAATCCATCTGCGGGTTTAGGAGACCACCAAAAATTTGCATACTTTTCGTATCTATATCTATTGAGGTGTCATTGCATATAACAGGTTCACCATCAATGGGTAACCCTAGGATCATGACGACATCCTTTAATGTCACCGTCATCTTACCGACCGACAAGTGAATGTGTAGGTCTCTCGCATCCACATTTCTTCCAAAGTGGCGCACAAGCTTCTGTTGGTAGTTACTTTGGATATTATTGGAATACACCCTAAACCGGGCTCTTCTAGAAAATGACAAGACACGTAAATTGACCTCTCAAAGGGTAGATTGTATAGGCATAACTTCATAATCTTTCTATTCACAAACAAATAACGGTTTAATAGTAAAATATGAATATTCCCTCGTGGATACCCATTGTTTCAAATTTTGACATATAGGTACCCAAGTATACAAAAGTGAACAAACAAGTACCCAACATTTCATTTTTAGGCTACATGGCGTGAAGTTTGCCGTTAAATACCACGTTTCAATGATGTAGCTACCTTTTCCCTTCAAAATGAAGTACCCAAGTTTACAAAAGTGGAATAACAGGAACCCAACGTTCTTTATTTGCAAATAGGCTCCTGGTTTTATTTATTGACACGTGACATTTAACGTTAAATTTCACGGCGGATACCAACGTGAGCCTAAAAACTGAATGTTGGATACCTATTTGTAATCTTGGGTACTTATTTGTCCAAATCGGAAAACAGTGGGTATCCACAGGGGAGTTTTCCTAGTAAACTAAACAAACAGTACATGAAAAGAATATAAGGAATAACTTACGTTGTCTTTCCATATCTTTTTGTCTTCGATGTAATTTTTTACGGAAAAGTACGGAAGAAACAAATTCATGATGGTAGTCTATTTCTCTTAATCCAGTCATTTTTTCGTCCTATAACAAAATTAAAGGGGCCAATAGTGCAATAATAAAAGTTTAAGGGGCCAATAATGTTATATGGTCTAGTTAAGTTTCAAATTGAATATTACAAATTTAAGGGAACATTGGTGCAATAATGAAACATATAAAGGGACCAATAGTGCAAATTTGTCATTTTAAAGGACTAAAATTGCAACATTATCTAACTTTTCTTAATTTGGCAATAACCATATAAGAGAGCAATAGTGCGATAATATATTTAAAAGGGACCAATTGTACTAAATAACCCAAAAATTTACTTAACACTAACACAAAATCATCATTACCTAGTTCAAATTCATCATTAAAAGTGCAAATATAGCAATATAACTAAGAATAATATACAAAAATTAACACACACTATCTCTCTCTCACACACACACACACGCACCCCCCCAAACATATATATATATATATATATATACACGTGTGTGTGTGCGAGAGAGAGAGAGAGAGAAGGAGAGAGAGAGAGAGAGAGGGAGAGAGAGAGAGAGAGAGAGAGAGAGAGAGAGAGAGAGAGAGAGAGAGATAGAGAGAGAGAGAGAGAGAGAGAGAGAGATTATAATAGATGAAAAGGGGGAAGATATACCTAGATTAGAAGACCAAGCAGATACTTAGATTAGTAATAGTGGTTGTCGAAGTGGTGGACGACGCCGCAATTTTCAAAGGATCTTTTTTGTTTTTTCTTCGATCAGGGTAAAACTGAAGAAGTTGTGTTTTAATAGGCGAAAGGCGCTCCTTTAAGTGGCGTATTCAAACCCGGAATTTATACAAAAATTATCCATTCAGGGAACATTTCTACTTAATTAACGCTAATTATTTACTATTTTATTATTTAACAAAAAATAAGGCAGATAAAGAGTGCCTATGTTTCGTTTTGTAATTATTTTCTTTCAAACGTTTTTCTGATCAATGATACGATTATTACCTTGGTGCCTAAATGGGATAAGCAAGAAACAATTAAAGATTTTAGGCCAATTTCTTGTGTTAACTTCTGATACAAGATTATCTCTAAAAATCTTGGCATTAAGATTACAACCTTTTATGGACGAGATTATCTCACCGATGCAATCAGCTTTTATCAAAGGTAGAAGTATCCAAGATAATGTGCTCATTGCTCAGGAAGTCTCGTATTTCTTGAAACACTAAGAGAAAGTCTAAAAATAATTATGCGACGGTTAAAATTGATATGGAAAAAGTTTATGACCAGGTTAATTGGAAGTTTCTCTTTGAGACAATGAATGCATTGGGTTTTGCGGAAAAATGGGTAAGATGGATTAGGAATAGCGTGACTACGGTGTCAATGAAGATTAAAATAAATGGTCAATGACTTACAAAGTTCTATTTAGAACAAGGGCTTAGACAAGGATATCCGCTATCCCCATTGCTTTTCTCTATCCTCATGGAAAGTCTAATTGGCCTAATAAATAAACAGTGCAGAGAAGGAAATATAAATGGAATAGCAATTACTAGGCAATGTCCTAAGATTACCCACTTGTGTTTTGCGGAGGATGCCCTATTTTTTATCAAAGTTACTGACTTGGAAATTGAAGCTTTTAGGGAAACGCTACAAATTTATTGTCAAGCCTCGAGGGCAAACAGTCAATCTCTCTAAATCGGCCATTCTGTTCAGCAAAGATACCTCTGGGTATATTAAAGAAAAGGTCTCGAAATCTCTAAATATTGGTATTACGGAATCTTTGGGAAAGTATCTAGGTCTACCATTAACACTTAAAAGATCGAAGACGGAAAATCTTGACTATATCAAGGATAGATTACTAACTAAATCGGCAAGTTGGATGGCGTCACTCTTATCGGAAGGGGGAAGATATACCTAGATTAGAAGACCAATCAGATACTTAGATTAGTAATAGTGGTTGTCGAAGTGGTGGACGACGCTGCAATTTTCGAAGGAGCTTTTTTGTTTTTTCTTCGATTAGGGTAAAACTGAAGAAGTTGTGTTTTGATAGGCGAAAGGCGCTCCTCTAAATAGCGCATTCAAACCCGTAATTCATACAAAAATACCCATCAAGAGAGCATTTTTACTTAATTAACGCTAATTATTTACTATTTTATTATTTAACAAAAAATAAGGCAGATAAAGAGTGCCTATGTTTTGTTTTGTAATTATTTTCTTTCAAACATTTTTCTGATCAATGATACGATTATTACGTTGGTGCCTAAAGGGAATAAGCAAGAAACAATTAAAGATTTTAGGACAATTTCTTGTGTTAACTTATGCTACAAGATTATCTCTAAAATCTTGGCATTAAGATTACAACCTTTTATAGACGAGATTATGTCACTGATGCAATCAGCTTTTATCAAAGGTAGAAGTATCCAAGATAATGTTCTCATTGCTCAGGAAGTCTCGTATTTCTTGAAACACTAAGAGAAAGTCTAAAAATAATTATGCGGCGGTTAAAATTAATATGGAAAAAGTTTACGATCAGGTTAATTGGAAGTTTCTCTTTGAGACAATGAATGCCTTGGGTTCTGAGGAAAAATGGGTAAGCTGGATTAGGAATTGCGTGACTACGGTGTCAATGCAGATTAAAATAAATGGTCAACGACTTATAAAGTTCTATCCAGAATAAGGGCTTAGACAAGGAGATCCGCTATCCCCATTACTTTTCTCTATCCTCACGGAAAGTCTAATTGGCCTAATAAATAAATAGTGCGAAGAAGGAAATATAAATGAAATAGCGATTACTAGGTAATTTCCTAAGATTACCTACTTGTTTTTTGCAGATGATTCCCTATTTTTTATCAAAGTTACTGACTTGTAAATTGAAGCTTTTAGGGAAACGCTACAAATTTATTGTCAAGCCTCGAGGGCAAAAAGCCAATCTCTCTAAATCGGCCATTCTGTTCAGCAAAGATACCTATGGGCATATTAAAGAAAAGGTCTCGAAATCTCTAAATATTGGTATTACGGAATCTTTGGGAAAGTATCTGGGTCTACCATTAACACTTAAAAGATCGAAGACGGAAAATCTTAACTATATCAAGGATAGACTACTAACTAAATCGGCAAGTTGGATGGCGTCACTCTTATCGGAAGGGGGAAGATATACCTAGATTAGAAGACCAAGCAGATACTTAGATTAGTAATAGTGGTCGTCGAAGTGGTGGACGACGCCGCATTTTTGAAGGAGTTTTTTTGATTTTTCTTCGATCAGGGTAAAACTGAAGAAGTTGTGTTTTAATAGGCGAAAGGCGCTCCTTTAAGTAGCGCATTTAAACCCGGAATTTATACAAAAATCACCCATCCGTGGAGCATTTCTACTTAATTACGCTAATTATTTACTATTTTATTATTTAACAAAAAATAAGGCAGATAAAGAGTGCCTATGTTTCGTTTTGTAATTATTTTCTTTCAAACGTTTTTCTGATCAATGATACGATTATTACCTTGGTGCCTAAAGGGGATAAGCAAGAAACAATTAAAGATTTTAGGCCAATTTCTTGTGTTAACTTCTGCTACAAGATTATCTCTAAAATCTTGGCATTAAGATTACAACCTTTTTTGGACGAGATTATCTCACTGATGCAATCAGCTTTGATAAAAGGTAGAAGTATCCAAGATAATGTGCTCATTACTCCAAAAGTCTCGTATTTTTTGAAAAACTAAGAGAAAGTCTAAAAATAATTATGCGACGTTTAAAATTTATATGGAAAAAGTTTACGATCAGGTTAATTGGAAGTTTCTCTTTGAGACAATGAATGCATTGGGTTTTGCGAAAAAATGGGTAAGCTGGATTAGGAATTGCGTGACTACGGTGTCAATGCAGATTAAAATAAATGGTCAACGACTTAAAAAGTTCTATCCAGAACAAGGGCTTAGACAAGGAGATCCGCTATCCTCATTAATTTTCTCTATCCTCACGGAAAGTCTAATTGGCCTAATAAATAAACAGTGCAGAGAAGGAAATATAAATGGAATAACGATTACTTGGCAATGTCCTAAGATTACCCACTTGTTTTTTGCGGATGATGCCCTATTTTTTTTTTATCAAAGTTACTGACTTGGAAACTGAAGCTTTTAGGGAAACGCTACAAATTTATTGTCAAGCCTCGAGGGCAAAAAGTCAATCTCTCTAAATCGGTCATTCTTTACAGCAAACATACCTCTGGGCATATTAAAGAAAAGGTCTCGAAATCTCTAAATATTGGTATTACAGAATCTTTGGGAAAGTATCTGGGTTTACCATTAACACTTAAAAGATCGAAGACGGAAAATCTTAACTATATCAAGGATAGAGTACCAACTAAATCGGCAAGTTGGATGGCGTCACTCTTATCGGAAGGGGGAAAAGAGACTCTTATTAAAGCTGTAATGCAATCGATCCCGAATTATGCAATGTCTATTTTTGAGTTTCAAAAGTCATTTGCAAGAAGCTCACATCTCTTGTGGATAATTTTTTGTGGGATACAAAGGTGAAGAAGAGGGTTCACTGGCTTGCATGGAATAAAATGACTAAATCGAAGAAAGTAGGTGGTATAGGATTTTGGGACTTCCAAAAAATGAATCTGGCAATGTTAGCTTATCAAGCGTGGAGAATTATTAACAGCAAATATTCGCTTGTGTACAAAGTTTTGAAAGGAATATATTCCCCAAACGATAGCTTATAGGATACAAAATTGAAAAAGAAAAGATCATGGAGTTGGGCGAGCATTTTTAAAAGTATATAAATGCTAAAAAAATATGCAATTTAGCAAATAGGGAATGGGAAAAGTGTTGAGATATGGAATCATAAATGGCTCATGGGTGACTACAAATTAGACAACACAAATACTTCGAATCTGAAATGGGTTAGCAAACTCATGGACATGGACTCAATTGGATGGAATATTAATCTAATAAAGTATGTTTTTGACCCAATTGTGGCTAACGAGATCCTGAAAAGTCATGTTACTCATACTCTAAAGGAAGATAGACTTATATGGCCGTTTAGTAAAGATGGATTCTACTCAACTAAGTCAGGGTATCATACGTTAGTCGGAGACGAAGTCAAAGATATGCCTCAATCGTCAACTATTCGAGAAAAAGAAAATAATTCTACACTCTGGAACTTGATTTGGCATGCTAACGTCCCTACTAAGATTAGAAATTTCCGTTGGAGAATTTGCAATGATATCCTCCCATCTAAGCAGAATCTTAAAAAGAAAAAATGTAAAGATGAGAGTACTTGCTAATGGTGTGAGATTGAGTTGGAAAGCACGGACCATATCATTCTTAATTGTCTGTTTAGTATGCAGGCATGGGCAGAGTCTTCCTTTCAGGTTAAAATTCATAATCCTTTTCAGAATGGCTATTGAAAACTGTTACAAGCTTATCGAATAATGGTTGGGACAAAAGAAAAAAGACAGCTATTATACTTGTTACGGCATCGAACATATGGAAGGAAATGATGAAAGGTTTTTTTGATAAGAAATAATGGTCGGTGATAAACATTACGCGAAATACAAGAGACATAATTTCCAGACTATTCGATGAGACTAGGAGAAACAATCTGACTAAACGACCTAATAACAAAGAAAATAAAGCCGAAATAAGGAGTAACCCGGTGATTGATGATGTGGCAGAAATGGTCTGGTTTAGTGATGCATCTTTCGTTAGTGAATGGGAACCGGCTGCTATATCGGCTATTGGTGTCAACACCCTTGGTACAGTTAGCCAAAGAAAAGCTATTCAGTGTAGAGTTAAAAACAATTTGGAGGGAGAAGCATGGGCCCTTCTTTTGGCTCTTAGATCTGCGGGATCAAAGAGTTTCCGGAGTAGTTCTTTCTACTCTGATAACCTTGAATTAATTCAAGGTATTAACAAACAAGTTGGACTTCATTGGAGTCTCAATCCTATTATCGAAGAAATCAAAGGATGGTTTAACACCTTTCCACTCTGGAAAATCTCATACATCAATAGAGAATACAGCGCGATTGCGGATGCTTTAGCTAAATGCACTAGAAGGAATGTGGACTTATCGGGATTGATAGATTACTCAGTTATTAGCTCGTTTAACTTTCTTTCTAAATGTTGTAATCATAAGGCCATGTAATTTTTCTTTTTCTGTAAAAAAAAAAATGTTTTTCTTACATTTTTTTTATAATTTAGAAATATTAAAACTCCAATAAACTCAAAATTTATGGGTGTAATTTTATTTTAAAACCCTTGAAGATTCTAGTTCAGAAAGTCTTAGATTGAGAGAGCATCGTACCTTATGCAAAGAAATTAGTACTATAAAGATCAACAATGTCTAGAAAAACCTAGAATTCGCTAATTGTTCCTGTACCTTTCTTTGATACGTAAAATGAAGTTCCATGTAGACCCTTTTTCTTAGTTTTTACATCTATAAGTTCTAAGGCTGAGTTGTTGTACTTATTTAGAATATTTCTGGCTACCTATAAGGTCTAGGATCAAACCTCACGAGTCATTTAAGAATATGATTTGTCGATTTTTAGCTAATTCTTAAGATTACTTAATTTTTTTTTTTTGGATTTTATTCATATTTTAAGAATCTTGTTTGTATTTAGTCGACCATAATTATGTTTCAAATAACGTTCCATGTTTAATTTGTTTAGTTGGTTCGTGACAGCTTGCAAATACACTAATTTTATGTGAATATACAACTCTTTCTTATGCATTTTTAGATAAATCAGATACGTTATCTATTTTTAGAAAGAGGCTTGTACCTTGTACTTTTCTTTTTTTATGTTTTGAAAAAATATCAAAGACCTCCAATTGAATCTTCTTCTTTTGTGTTAATGTTATGTAGATGTCCAGCCCATTATGGCTACAACTATTTTTTAAACGTGATAGTTTTTTACTTCATTTTTTTTAGTTTGTAAGACCATCTCCAGCAGAAGCTGGACACGGTATAAAATTTAAAAAATACAGTAAGAGAGCCATTTTGCTTACTCCAACAGATGCGCCAAATAGTGGGTCCCTCAAACAACATACGGCATATCCTTTCTCTCATACGCTATTTTCATTGCAGATTTCTTGGCACGGTAGTTATTCTAACGGCTATATTTATAGCCGTTGGAGAATTAAAGTCTAAAAACCCTACACCCAAATCAAATTGAACAAAACAGAAATCAAAAAATTGTAGAAAAAATTTAAAAGCAAAGATTGTGGAGAAGAGTGTTTGAAGGTAAAATTTCAATTTTTTTAATATTAATCAATCCATGATGTTTTTTTAAGGTTATAATTGCAAAATTAAATTACTTACCTTGATTTGCAGAGATCTTCAATCAAAGGAAAACAGAAGAGACGTGATATTAATTTTGCAGAGGCGGCTGTGGTATTGATAGATATAAGAGACCCAAATTGAAGGTGTAGTTTTCTATTTTGTTAAACTATCGGTGATGCAAGGTAGTTTGTTTTGGGCTTTAAGAATTTATTTGAAATTGCACTATAAGTCCTTCAAAGCCAATGTGTAAAAAAATAAAAAAAGCCCTTCAAAGAAAGCCATGGTTTGGTTAGTGCTTTGATTTTACATTTTTAAATATTTCTTTTTATTATTTGTTATGATATACATATATAAATTTATACAAATTTATTTTTATTTTCTGTTTTTATAATACAAATACCAATTAAAGTTTATTATAATTATTAGATATTATTTATTTAAATTCTAATTAGTTAATAAGGTTTAATGCATTATCAAAATTATTTTGAGGGGGAGCAAAGATTATATATTAAAAAAATTATTTAAACTAATCGATTATAAAATTAAATATTAAAATATTATTATTTTTATTATTGCTATTATAATAATAATTATTATTTATGTTATTATATAAGTATAATTGAAATTTAAAATTATAAACAAATAATAGATATAAAGTATAATTATAGAGTAGCTGAAATTGTAATACTGGAAATTGATGCGGTATAATTATAGAGTAGTTGTATTTTGATACGGTATAATGAAATATAGAGTATAAAAATAGCGCATCTGCTGGAGATGGTCTAAGGTTTTTTATATTGTGGTTTTATAGGCTCTAAACATTATGGTCTAGACATTAGTTATTGGTGGTATTTTTTAGATTGGATTTTAAAAATTAATAGCTAGTAATCTAGTTTTTTCTTAATTACCTAAGCTTGTAATTGTATTCTTGTATAGACAAGAGGGGACTGAATAACTTATTTTGTAAAAGTTTGACATTGGACAAAAAAAACATGGATAATCGGGGATAATTGACATATTGGCATGAAAATGGGTAAAAAACAGGTTTAGTTCCAGCCCCATGAACTTGGACAAATTTGGGATATTGGACATAACAAAAAAATTCATTGTCTCCACCTTAACGTTAAAAAAAAACCTTCGGTTGGTATCGAAAAAAATGTAGGTCTGTACCCTCGTGAATGTACAATGTAGGTCTGTACTTAAAGTAAAAAAACTCAGAAAAAAATTAATAAAAAAAGAGAAAAACGAATTAAAAAAAATTAATAAAAAAAAGAGAAAAATGAATTAAAAATAATTGAAAAGGGTAGAAGAGTAAAAGAGGTAACTAGAAAATGTGACTAAAGGCTTTAAAAATGAGTATTTTCTAGTTAGGCTTTAAAAACTCTCTAAGTTGCCAAATAGGCTCCAATTAGTATTTTCCTCTTCCTAAATTGCCTGCTGGGACTGAAAAGTTTTCTTGGTTCGAAGGATCCTATTAGTAAGCACTTGGATAAATTAAGGGAATTTCCTGGGAACCATAGCGAGAAAAGAAATCTGGATTCGGGTTGCAAATTTTTCTACCCATCTAGTTTAGTTCAGTTCAGTTGATCAGTTAAATATAGGACAGCGACGTGATCCGGGGATCAATGTACTCCCAATAAATCTTTGGAATGGTTAATTGATATGGTCCTTAAAAACATGAACAGGTGGGATACTAAAATGTTGTCTAAAAATGGAAAAGAAGTGCTCATAAAAGCAGTGGTTGGGGCTATCCCAAACTATATTATGTCAGTTTTTCTTATCCCTAAGAAAGTAACATCTCATTTAACTTCATTGATATCTAATTTCTACTGGGATAATCAAGGAGAAGGAAGATGCCACTGGATTAAGTGGCAAACCCTCATGAACTGTAAAGAAGATGGAGGGTTAGGCTTTAAGGACTTTCATTGTCAAAATTTAGCTCTTTTGGCATCAAATGCTTGGAAATTTAACATCAATAAAAACTCACTTCTTTATAAAATATTCAAAGGGAAGTATTTCCCTAAGACAGAATTCCTTAAGGCTCAATTGAATGGCAATTACTCATGGGGCTGGAAGAGTCTCATGGAGGGTAGATATTGTTACCTGAAGGAGATCAAATGGAATGTTGGAAATGGTAAAATTGTGAGTATTTGGGATGATAATTGGTTACCATGTGAGTTTAATCTCACCAAACCTTTTGTATGCAATTTAGAGTTGGTTTCAGATCTTATTAATCCAGATTCTCTTTCATGGAATCAGGAGTTACTTAATCAGTTCTTCCCTTCTAAGGCTGTAGCAACCATCTCCTCTATACATCTTTCTCAACTTTACCTTGAGGATGTGGCCTTCTGGCCTTACTCCTCAAATGGTGGAGTTTCTGTGAGAGAAATGTACAAGAGGATTTGGAAGGCTCAGCAACAAAAGGAGGAGAATATTGTTAAAAGTAAAGGTGAACAATCATTTAAGTTACTTTCTGAGGACTGGAGAACTGTTTGGAGTATGAATGTTATTCCTAAAGTGAAAAACTTTGTGTGGAAATGTTGTGAAAATGCCTTACCAACTAATGAAAACAGGAAAATTAGGAAGTCTTGTACTTCTGATTTATGCTCTATATGTGGGTTGGCAACTGAAAATGTGGAACACCTTATCTTTCACTGTTCTTGGGCTAGGGCAGTTTGGCTTGCAAGTCCTTTAAATTTTATCTCTTTTTCTGAGCCTTCGTTTAATTTCAAGAAATGGATTTATTTCATTAGATTAAGTATCTCTGAAACTGAACTAAGTAATAAAGGCATTGGAGAATTGGCATTCTACATTGTTTGGTCAATTTGGAAAGGCAGAAATGAGGCTATCTTTAGAGGCAAAACTCCTGACCCTTTGGAAATTTTATCAGAAGCTTTAAAAGCCAATGATGACTTTAAATTATCCAAAAGGATTAAGACTGAGGCTAATCAAAATAATAATGATTTTATGAGAGTCCTGAACTCTACACAACCTTATAACGCACAAAATAATGCAACTCAGGTGATTCACCTTAGAAAAGGCAGAGTAGAGAACTGGATACCACCTGAAAATGGAAGTTTTAAAGTTAATTGTGATGCAAATTTTGATCACAAAACTAACCAAGCTGCTTATGCTTGTCTTACCAGGGACAATAAAGGGGTGTTAATTG
Source organism: Nemophila menziesii (assembly GCA_029959085.1). Classification (NCBI taxonomy): domain Eukaryota; kingdom Viridiplantae; phylum Streptophyta; class Magnoliopsida; order Boraginales; family Hydrophyllaceae; genus Nemophila; species Nemophila menziesii. Next base: position 138,845,039 of record JARWIR010000001.1, on the reverse strand, counting down.
ATGGATGCTCAAGGAAGTTTTTTGCCCATTCTCCACTTGAAGCAGAGGCTAGAGGACTATTTCAAGCATGCTCTATGGCTTCAAGTCTTCCTTTAGGCAAAGTTGAAATGGAAAATGATTGCTTAACCCTTATTCAGCAATGTACTAGTAGAGAGAAAAAATTTTGTAATGTAAAAAGGCTAGTTAGTAGTATTTGTAAGATGAAACAATGTTGTAATTTTAAAATCTCCTTTGTAAGGAGATCAAAAAACTCTTGCGCAGATTGGGTGGCTAAACAGGAGATTAAAGGCTCCTTGTTTAGCCTTTGGAACTCTTTTCCACCTCCCAAACTCGCATCTCTCTTAGCTAGAGACTTTAATGCTGTAAGAATTGGATGATGTAATTTTGGTAGTTTTTTAATATATGCTTCTTTCGACTAAAAAAAAATGTACTCCCAATAATTTTCTTCTACGTGAACTTTTTCTATTAGCTATATTTTGATATGCTATTTACTCTTGGGTTTTCCGTATATATTCAATTCACAATCTGATCAGGAAACTTAAAGAAGACTTTCCATGCTAGTTCCATACCGAAATTCTATCCACCGGGTTATGTGAACTGATGATGCATCGAATAGGATTGTATACTATTCACCAGTGTCTACTCCACTTTAGAACCAACGAAAATGAGGTAAACTTTTCTTTGTTTCTTTACTATTGTTATTTGTCGATCATGAGAAACACGGGCACTCTGATTTGATCTCAGGCACTTTACGATGGAGCAATAGGGTATTTCTTAACGTTAGCAACTAAGAAAATGGAATGAGTCTCCTTAAACAAATGCATTATTCGATCACCGGTTTTCCTGAGATATCAGATCATCCTTCAGGGTACCAATTTAATTTTTCCAACTAATTATTAGGCTATTAATAATATTGTAAACCAAAGTTTGGATAAATTTAGTTGATTCTTTGACCAGGAATTTTGTTGTGCAACAAGTTCTGTCACTTGGAAATGTAGAAATGAAGAGTAATTGTAAACGGCTACATACAGTTAGCTTCTGAATCCCCACAAAACTGCTTTCCTACTTGCTAGAGATCAGTTTGGAAATTATGTGATACAAGCTGCTGAGTCAAACCCAAGACTCGTGAGTCAAAGTTAGATATCTAAACCATTGGGACGACAAAAATTTAAAGAATTGCGGTCATTGTGGATCAAACACAATACTTTTAGACTTTTAGATGTCCAATAGAATAGGATAAGAGATAATTAACTTTTTTTTATTAGTAAAAAACAAATAATGCAAATGATTGAATTAAAGGGCCACAAACGATCTCACTATGCTATTGTTCCTGTCTTTAGCGAGTACCTTGTCTCTCGCTAAAGATAGCAAAAGTTCTCGCTAAAGACTCCTCGCTAAAGATTCATCGGAGACAGTCACTCGCGACGACTTCACGTGTCGTCGCGTGAGACACATATCTTTAGTGACGACAGACTGTCGTCACAAAAGATAAGGTCTTTTACGACGACTAGGTCCTCGCTAAAGACCTGGTCAATTGCGAGAACTAAGTCGTCGCCTTTGATGGTCAGCTCTTTCGCGAGGACCATGACTTTATTTTTTACGACGACTATGTCCTCGCTAAAGACCTTTTATTTTTATTTTTTATTTTTTTAAATTGTATATTTTTTATTTAATATAATTTTTTTCTTTTATTTCTTTAATTGTTTTGATTATTTTTTTGGTTTTAATTTTATTTATTTAATTATTATTTTTTTGTTTTATTTATTTATTTCAGTATATGAAACGAGAAAAAAATCATATAATACGAAAACTAAACTAAAAAAAATATATGGAATAAATAATTACAAACCGAAAGTCAAAGTCATGTCAAAAGTAAAAAAAAAGTCTAAACATAATAAATAGTCCACCAAATACATAACAAAACACACTAAGGATTAGACAGGTCTTCATCTTCATCTTCACCTTGGTCACGAAGCTGGAGTCGCGCGCTTGACAGAGCGGAGGTAGTGGATCGGGGTCGGGCTCATGATCGGGTGGGACCAGCATAAACACCAGAAGGATTGCCGGATGGAGGGACAAGTGTTGTCTTGTGTTCACGTTCTTCTCTGCACCTATTGAGCAACGCGATAACTGTACTCATCCGTGCGTCATCGCCTCCTTCGTCGGTCGTGTACTAGCTGTGGAAGCCGAGGATCGAGAAAGGCCGTCTGGCATCGGCTCCTTGCCTATGGAGACAAGGAACTCGTTCAGGGACCTCATCAGCCACTCGTAGTCCCCCAGCATACTCTCGCTGACCGGATCCTAGGAACTAGTAGACCTTCTCTTCTCCGAAAGCGGGTGGCCAACTCTCGGGGTCCAGTAGCGGGTCCCGTGTTTAATACCTAATCGCGCTGCCTCCATCACTGCGTCAACCTGTTCCTGTTCTGTCAAGGGGGTGAACACGATAAATCGCCGCTTTGACTTTGCGATTCCCGAACTTTATTTTCGAGAATCTCCCTCAAAGCGTCCTGTACAATAAATAAAATATTAAAATATATTAAAATTTTAAATATTAATATATATAAAAATATTAAACTTACGTTTGCTCTCCCGTACTCGGTGCTCCTCTACCCATTCTTCTTATTGCTCCACCCGATTTCGAAAAAGAATCTTTTTATTTTTGGTAGAGGCACAACTACCTCATTACCCTTGGGCACTCGAGGGGGTTGACTACTCCCCTGTCCCTGTTACAGTCAAACAATCACATAAAAATATCTAAATAAGTATTGAAATAAATTTATTACCTCCATTAAAGTATCCCTCCTCCGTGTATGAGTCATAGAACTCGCCCCACTCAGGTTCTGCAGCAGCTTCCATCTGTGACGGTCGTTCACTTCCCAAACTACTTTCTAACCTTTTTCCGTCTTCCTTGCGTTAATTTGGTCAACGTAAAAGACCTTTCTTGCTTGAGCAGCTAAGATGTAGGGTTCTTCAGTCCACCAAAAAGTACTTGTGTTGATAATTGTTGCTTCTGTTATGTTTTTCACTGTTTTTTCATCTATGTTATACCACTTAACTTAAACAACACAACTGAACAACTACCAGTGTATTCAACCTCGAAAATGTTGACCCACTCACCATAAAACGGTTCTTCACCTATGAAATTACAAATAAATATATAATATACAAACACCCAACTAAAAAAATAACATGGGAAACCAACTTGTGATTGTACAAACTCCGTAATCTAGAGTAACTCTCTTTTCACACGTTATCTATTTGACCCCGTTCACAACGCAAGAATCATATTGATATATGACGTTATTTGACATGTTAGACAACGAGAGCAGCTCTTTCGTAGCAAGTGGATTACTGTCTTGTTCCATTGTGAACACCTGCACACGTGGTAAGTTATTAGTTGAAATAAAGTAAACTTAGTTTGTTGAGTTTTATACCTTTCTCCTAAACCATCGACAAAAATGATCCCGGTGTTTTTCCTCTCTATCACGGACTGGAAGTGAGGACTTGTGTTCCCTAAAAACAAAAATATAGTGTTAATAATCGATAATACAATATTTAAATAAACGATAAATAAGATTTTAATTAAAATACTTACATCATATAATGGTGGATCTCGTCACAATTATTAAGGATGTACCAATCGATGTGGCCCTTCTCTGCGAAGGGTATATATCCATACTTTTTCTTACCAATCGGCTTGCACGGGCTGTTAAACACTGATATTTCCTTGATTTCAGTACTCGTCTCACCATATCTGCCTGGGTCGTTAAACTTTGTACTTTCCTCTCGAAGGTATCGATATATGAAACTCAAAGTTTCATGTACAACGTATTTCTCGGCGATCGAACGCTCTGGCCTAGCCGGATTCCGAATATATTCTTTTAGTTTCTTCAAGTACCTCTCAAACGGGTACATCCAACGCATCTGAACCAAGCCTCCTAACCGAGCTTCCTCGTACAAGTGCACAACAAGGTGGATAATAATATCAAAAAAAGCTGGAGGAAAAATCATCTCCAACTTTCACATAAGCTCGACCACTTTAGATATTCCTTACTCCAATTCCTTTTTACTAAGGTTCTTCTTACAAACATTTATAAACACGTTGCACAACCCAATAACCGGATCGCTAATGGATTTGTTGTCGATTAACCCTGGAATACTAGCCACAAACAGAAACTGCATCAGAATATGACAGTCATGGGATTTCATACCGATAATCTTCCCCGTGTCACTCTGAATGTTTTTTCGCAAGCTAGAAGCGAAACCATCTGAAAACTTTTGAACCTTCAACCACTCTAGAAATCCTCGTCTCTTATCGGGTGTCATCGCATACTTTGCAAATGGTAGAATGGTCGTACCACGTGAATCGACAAATAACCACAAATCTGACCTGATGTTCATGGCTTGCATATCTTTCCTCGACTTCACGTTATCTTTGTTAATTTTTCTATCTAAACCAACACATGTTCCGAGAAGAACATCACAAACATTCTTCTCACAATGCATCACATTGATGTTACGTTTCAACAAGTATTCCGACCAATACGGTAAATGGTAGAATACACTCTTTTTCTTCTAGTTCGACTCGCGAGCCTCAGTTCTCTTTAGCACCTTGCCACCGAAGTCCTTCTGTTTTCCAGGAAACACAATCAGCAACCCATCTAACTGCGTCTGAATAATTGTGGGACTAGGTTTACCGGGGGCCTATTATCAACTTTAACGTAGGAAGTATCGTCTTTCCGAAAACGATGGTTCAGAGGCAACCACCGTCTGTGGTCAAAATAAACAACTCCTTTATTAACCCGCATGGAAGAAGTATATTCATGCACGCGGGACAAGCTAAGTAGCCTTGACTCGACCATCCTAAAGTGTACGATCTAGACGGGTAATCATTCGTCGTGAACAAAAAAGCAACCTTCATTACAAATTCCTCCTTCATATGTGCATCCCATGTAACTATCCTTGTACCACACAACGTTTCCAACTCATCTATAGCCGGACGGAGAAATACATCCATATACTTTCCAGGTGAACGAGGATCCGGTATCAATAGAGTAAGCATAAACGTGGATTCTTTCATGCATAACCAAGGCGGCTAGTTGTAGATTGTCAATACCGACCACATGCTGTATGAGTTTTTTTGCATGGAGAAAGGACAAAACCCATCGATCCCAAACCAAGGCATACGTTACGTGGTTCACTAGCAAACTCAGGATTTCTCTCGTCAAATGTTTTCCAACTATGACCATCAACGGGATGACGCAACACGTCTTCGCTGGTACTCTTTCCGGTATTGTGCCAAATCATATATTTCGCGATGTGCCTCGAAGCATACATTCTCTGTAACCTAGGCGCAATCGGATATAATGCAGCTTCTTATGCGACACTTTATTCCCCTTCTTCGAGCACCACCTTGATTCTCCATAAACTGGTCAGTTCTCAAGATTCTCATTCTCTTTGTAATACAATGCACAATCATTCAAACACACGTCGATCGTGGTGTACCCATGCCCAAACTTTTTAACTTTCTATTACGATCCACATAAGAATCTGGTAAGTTATGAGGTTCAGGCAAAAAACGACCCAACAGCTGAAGAAGTTTGGTAAACGAGGTGTTCGTCCACTTGTTCTTCACTTTCACATGCATTAGCTTTGCTATGAAATCCAAAGAACTCATCTTAGTACAACCGGGGTACAAATCTGTCTCTATTTCCTTAAACAACGCGTCGAAAGACCCACGACCACTTCCATTGACATTCTCGTCATGCATCTCGGTGTCACCGGAGTCCCACCAGTTTCAAACGTGGGTCCCAAATAATGAATTACATTACCCATTACATTATCTTCGTTTGGTTGATAATTACTACTTTTTCCATGTGTTTCGTCCAAACCTCGAGCAAATACCCCACCGAAACAAATGTGCTTGAACAACTTTAGGTGTAAACTTTCGATTATTATAACAATGAGTACAAGGACAAAACATGTTACCAGCGTGATCCAATTTCTCGCACGCAAACTCAAGAAACTGTATTATACCATTGATATATTCCTTCGTTACCTTATTCTTTGATTTAATCCAACTCTGATCCATTATCTAAAGTAAATTAAAACACTAATTATTATATCAAATGGTTTACTTTAAATACTACTTAAATCATACGATTATAAAGATTTAAATCAATCCCCATATTTTATGAAAAAGTAACTAAGACCCCCTAAAATTTCTAAAATTTTCATTTATACCCCTAAAGTTTATTAAATGCCACTAAGACACCTAAGTTTTTTGAAATTCGAATTATACCACTAAAGTTTATTCAATCTCACTAACTAAGACACCTAAAGTTTATTAAAATATCAATTATACACCTAAAGTTCATTAAATGTCACTAAGGCACCAAAAATTTATTCAAATATCACTTTAACCCCTACAATTTATATATTACACTAAGGCACCTAAAATTTATTAAAATTACACTTAAACCCTTAAATTTTAAGAAAAATATACTAAGGCACCTAAAATTTAGTAAAATTACTATTTTATCACTAAACTTTAAAAATTATAAAAAGGCCACTGAAATTTATTAAATTGTTATTATAATACCTACAATCATAATAAATTTTAAAGATGCCCCAAAAAACATCTAAGTTGTTTACAAAGATCCTTACAATAATTTTTCATTAATAAAACATCACCCCAAATTATTATATATCAATAACCAAATTAAAATTGTAACACAAACTTATAAAATAATTATTATATAAAAAAATGAACAATATATCATAGCAAAAACAATAAACACTACTACTTGTACTTATATCTATATTACATAACACAACTCACCTAATTTCCCTATTTTCTCTCTTCCCCCATTTAGCTCAAAAATCCCCCATTTAGCTGCTTAACCTTCTCATAATTTGAATTCTAACCAATCATAGGACGTAAAACTCATCTCTTTGAAATTCAAACGAATCATATAACCTAAAACTCATATATTTACCTTCTCATTTCTTTACTGCAAAACAATTCAAAAAATAAATTTTACCACCGAGCTGCTCTCCTGCAGACAAAAACCATCGCCACTCGGAACCATCCTTATTTCTGAATTATCTTAGTTAAGTATAATTACAGTGATGTTTATCATATGTTTGAATAGTTCAATTAGGTATGCGCTAAAAATTATAAAACCCATTAATCGCTCGCTATTACTTGTCAATCAGATATTTTCTTACTTGCATTTGGTTGTTTGTCATTTGTTTAATTGCTTAAATTTGATATTTTTTCTGTTTATTATTATTCATTGTGTGATTTTTAACCTAATCTCATCACTTTTACATTCTTTCAGAATTAACTGATTATATTTTTACTGTTGGAGTGAGCAATTTGGTCTTATTATCTTTTTCGAATTGTTTTGCAGTAATATTCATTTGGCGTAACTCGGACACCATTCTCCACCATCATCACAAGCTTGGAGAAGAAACGTTTAAATGGATTTCCATTCCAATTCTTCTTCTGTGTTTGCTCATAAACAATTACACAAGCAAAATTTCAATTGATCTTCATACGAGATGTCGAAAAAATTATTTTTTATGAGTTGGAGAAGAGTATAATTTTCAGGTTCGGCTTTATTTTAGGAATATTTCTACCCGTGATTGGGCATAGACCATTATGAGGAAGGAATCGTTCATGGGGTGATAGTATTGATTATTGACTGTTTAATTGGTTTAAACTTAGTATTTGTTTTTGCTTAATTTTAGATAAAAAGATTAGTTTTTGAGGATATCGTTAATGTTTTTTCTCAGTGGATTTCACTGAAGAAGGATGACCTGAATTATTACTTGAAGGATTTATTGGGAAGTCTAACAAGGTGTTACAAAATCACACGTTTTTTCAGCAGTTTTTTATTCTTGCATGGTTATTGTCAAACCATGAGTAATGTTGTGTGAAAATTGGTCAACCCTCTCAAGTAAGACCCCCATATTCCATCCACTTTTTGATTTCCTCTTTAAAAATATTTGTCTGTATGGGGTCCATTCAATACTATTAGAAGGACAAGGCTTGGGGGGGATTAGAAACACGACTGTATATGACTTCTTTTATGATATAGGGGTTGGATTGTTTTTCTTGCAAGTGATAAAATTATTGTAAAGTATAGAGAACTATTATCTCCTTTGTACACTATTTGAATCCTGCATAGTGAATTTTATTGCTCGAATTGTGTAGTGAGTAAATTAAGTATCTCTGGATAGATTTCCAAGGAAGGTGCCACAGTTTAAGGGTTATTACAACTGTATAAAATATTTTACAATTTTGTAAATAAAGTGATAAAAGTGCATTTGGTTTGCTACGCTTACTACACAGTGTAGGCCTTTTTTGTGTAGGGGAGGATTTGCAATTTTAGTCTACGATTTAGGCGTATATTTGATTATTTTCAAATAACACGTGTTCGATTGTGGAATTTAGGTTAATTACACCATCAATTCTATAGGAATTGTTAATTAGTCTCTTTGCTCAAGGGTAGATGTGCAATTTAGTGTATGACTAATGAGTATATTTGACTATTTTGTCAGTGAGACTTATGATGTATGAGGAGAATTATATATATAGGAAAAATATAAGATAAGAAATATAAATTTAAACAATGCATATGTTGTTTTATAACTCTGACACGAGAAATACAAATCACTTGGATTATGAGTTTCCTGAATGAAAATGGCAGATTAATTGCATAAATTATCGAAAAAATTATGCTTGATCAGTAGTCATGGTGTATTAATTACTATAGTTGTTAGATACTTTACATCTTAAAATATTTCATAGTTGACCCTTGATGATTAGAATAGAAAATATACCCAGTATCCTAATGTTGTAGTGGTGAATTCATGATCTATCCGATGTTTAGTAGTTGTTATTAAGTATATGTTTATTAGTTGGGTGAATCAAGGGTTTTATTTATATGTAGTTATTCTTAAGCCACTAACACTAATTTTTCTTGCAACTTAAAATGAAACAGAATAAGAAATTAATATATTCAAGGCAAAGAAGGAAATAAATTACTTGATATTCCCGCTGGAAAGATCCCTTTGGAATTTGCGACTGTAATGACAAGCTCAGATGCAGGAGTTGAAGTTCCTAGTAGATGGTACATAACAAGGAAGGCTCAAAACGACTACTCACTTTGCCACTATATATAGGGGAAACTTTATAAGTCGTTTTATACCAATTCTTTCTAAAGAAGTCATTTATAGAACAATAGTGATGTACCCATTTGTTTTAAAGAAGTCATTTATAGAATAATGTTGATTTTTCTATGGTACAATGACATTTAAATTTTGATTAGAAAATGTTTGAACTTTACAAAATAAACTAAAATTATTATTATGTTTTAACTATTATACTTATTTCAACTTTTAACTATTGTACTTTATTCAACTTTCATATTGTTCAAATTTTTCTTAGTGCAATAAAACACGTATATTACTATCTTTTCCTGCTCAAACGATTTTTTATTTCATTTTTTGTCCCAACAATATGTAATTATCTTTTGTCGTGCCAACAATCTTTTAAGTTCTTTTACTTCGCCGCCAATAATCTACTTCAGTAACCTGCACCACCGATCTACTATTTGGTGATACTTAATTGGCATTAACACACAATTTGAAAGAAATCCTGATTTCCCCGACTTTTACATCATCTTCTATCCATTAAGTAGGGGTGAAGCTACACAGGTAGTTTGGTTTGTTTATTTGGGAGCTGAAACTATTGGAGTAGTGCTCAATGTTGGTATTTGTTGTAGGGACTTGGGTGGAAGTGTTGTTGAAGTGTTTGGGTCTTTTTGGAATTAAAAAAATCAATAAGGGTTGATTTGGTATTTAAAAAAGACGGATAATGGGTGGAATAGTGCACGGAGTAGCTAGCACAACGGTGTATTTGGCTATTTTACATAACTCATGGGACTATTATTATCATTATTTAGATTGAATTATTAGATTATTTTCAGATTTTTGTGAAATTTGTTCTAACTTTTGTGTCCCGTGGTCCTGCTATACATAACTTAGGGAACGAAAACGAGATAAATTACTTAATTTTGAATAACTCAAGGGCGGATTTGGCTATATTGCACAACTCAGGACCACTAATGCAATTAACTTGCAAGAAATAGGTGTATTAGGATATTTGCATAACTTATGGGCTAAAAACGGGATCAAATGCTCATTTTAAATAGGCAGTGGTATATTTGCTAGCACAAGGGTGTATTTGGCTAATCGGCATAACCCGGGGACTACTATTGTAGTAAAATTGCTATCATAAGATGTCTTTTACGTACATGATGATACTTCATAAACAAGAGATCATTCAAGTACGCAAGAGTAAGTGTTTGTGGTGGATTCTTAATATTGAAAAACTTATTATTAGCAAAAGACTATAAGTATAGTCAACTTAAATTTAACGATTGTGTTGTTCTTGAAGGTTTGAAAATTAAACCATTTCCTATGGTATTGAGTATGGTTCGTGATATACTGTGTATTACGATCGATTAGTTTAATAATGTAAATATCTTGCAATTCAATTAGATTAATGAATAATGTAAAGAATTATAATTGTCAAGTATGTTGATATTCATTATTATATTAATGCATCTATTTTAGTTCTCAGATGAAATATAAGTTTCATTGTACACCGAACATGATTTATAGGCGATTATCAAATAAGTAGCGAAATTTTTATTTTTCGTAGTGCCTTAAGGCACGGGCAATTCCTTCCACCATGTTCATTACCATACAAAATGGTTGAGGCCTATCTAGGATCTGACCCACATCATAATGTTCCCAAGTTTTGCAGTCTTCAACTAAGATTTCCTGATATGGCTTAACAGTGACATTACTATTTATAATTTTTGGCTATATGAAATACATTTTCAAATATGCTCTTATGTTACCATAAACAAAGGTAGTTCGTACCTTAGATGGAGACTTTGTGATTGCAAAAGTAACCCTAGGTGTGGTATTATCCACCAACAATGATGAAGGAAAGACACCTAGTTCCTTTACAAAGTGACAAGTGATGGGAAATTATTTGAGCATGTACACTCATCTTATATTTGTACTTTTTCATTAACTTGTGCAAGGATCATGACTTTGGATGTTGGAGATGCTAACTCAAATAGAATAGCGATATTATCACGCTGGATAAGAGTTACTTCACTCTAGATACAACTTTGAACATTTTTCACATTCTGTTGAACTTTTTTATTTCCTTTACCATAATTAGTATCTATTAGACCCTTAGTAACCTTTTTTTGTTATTTTGCCTCAGGAGGCCTTAATTTCTAGACCAGGAGTAGGGATGGCAATAATTACGGTTAAAAACCGAAACCGATGATAACCAAATTATATAACCGTGGTTAAAACTATTAGGTTATGGTTTTGAAAAGTGTAACCGATGGTTAAAACCGATAGATTATGGTTTTTAATAAAAATAAAACCGAAAGACCAAAAACCGTTTATTATCATATATTTTCAAATTTTATAATAATTTAGATTAAATTAGATATATTGAAATTCTAAAATAAAAATCAAAATACTAGATTTAACCAATTAAATAATAAATATGCAATTTAACCAAATACCAACACAATCTTGTATAAACCTTGGAGTTTTCTTTTATATGTGTGGTTTTATTTTATGAAATTTAATATATTTATTAAATTATCATTTGAATATGGTTGAGAACCGCAAAATCGTTTGAAAAACCAAAATCGAATAACACGGCTATGGTTTTGAAAAGTGTAACCGATGGTTAAAACCGTTAGGATATGGTTTTTAATTATAAAAACGGTTATGGTTATGGTTTTTGGAATTTTCGCAAAAAACTGATCCGTTGCCATCCCTAACCATGAGGATTCCTAGGATCGAGTTTCTTTTGAATAGAATGAAAAAAAGTCAAGGGTTTGGAAACCGAAAGAGAATGGAGGAATAAGAAAACAGGATGACCGTAAACCCTAACCTAGTCGGAGTTGTGCAAGTTAGAAGTGCTAAAGTGCACCTAGAATGGGATATTATCGTAAAAGATGAGAGTTTGTTTAGGTTTTTTTATCTTCATTTCAAAAAATTATTAAAATTATATATTATTCGTGCATATATTTTAGTAAAGATTATATTCTAATTTACTTTAAATTGATTAACTATGTATAAATTAGACAAATTTTAATATAAAAAATAATAATAACTCATCTTATTAATTTAAAAGGTGACCAAATAAAGAAATTTTCGAAATTTTTTGAAAAAAAAGTTTTCTTCTTCTTCTTCTTCTTCTTCTTCTTCTTCTTCTTCTTCTTCTTCTTCTTCTTCTTCTTCTTCTTCTTCTTCTTCTTCTTCTTCTTCTTCTTCTTCTTCTATGTGAATTTTCGATTAGAAAATAATTAGATGTCATATTTCTTTAAGGCATATATACTTTCTAATTAGTTTATACGGTCGACTTATCGGGTTGGACGCCCCGTAAATAAGATTCAGAATCTATTATTTACTCGATGCATAAAACAACCTTATACCCCACCCAACATAATAATTTTGAGGCAGGTTCCACTTTGGAACGCTTAGAAGGATAATTTAAGCGGTCTTTTTCTAAATCACTGCCGACAAATGATAGAATTCTCCTATTTTTGTATTATCTGAACTTTTTTAACATTAACATGTTAAAATAGGTTAATCACAAATCACCCACGAGCAGATCCGGAAATTTACAGCGGGACGATAGGGACGCTAAAAGTAGAATGACATGCGAAACTAGATTTTTTTATGTAAATTTTTAACTTGGAGAAGATTAAAAGTTTAACATTTAATACTAAGAGAGCTAATATTTATAACTAGAGTGCAATATTTAACGGTGGTGTAAGTTTATATATATATATATATATATTAACATTCGAACTCCAACAAGTATTACTCATTGTTAGGGTTGGGAATGATTGAACCTTGTTAAGGACTTAAGGTTGAGAAAGATTGAACCCAACTTGAGATTGAGCCTTAAACCGAGCCCCTCAAGTGTAAAATAATCTCAACCGCATTAACCCAATAATACCATCGGTTTGGAAAAAATTAGGGACTTAAATATTTGGATCTCGGGTTCATATTATTAAGAAATCTCGGATTAGACCCGACCAACCCAAAAGATTGAAACACTTTTTTTATATGTAATTCCTCTACTAAAGCAAACTCCTGAACACCCCACACTTTACAAACTTTTAATTACTAAAGTAATTTTTGCCTTTTTTTGGGTTTGTTTGATCATGTTTATGGTTTTCCTTTCGGGATTTGATGAAGCGTCGAAGATAATGGAGAAGTGCCATTAAATTCTGGCTCAAGAAAAATAGGTGATATAGAGAGAATTATTCTACAAATTGCTATGTCTTTATTATATTATTCACTTCTTAAGTATAAGAATAAGGATCTGTTTTGAATTTTTTTTTTTAAATAATTACTTTAAGTGATTTTAGATCAATAAAAATATTTTAGACCTTTAAAATAACTTCAAAAGCACTAGATAAGTGATTATTAAGAGGGGTGTATTCAACGGGGAGTTTGTTGGATTTTTTTGGATTTGTAAAATCTATAAACTTTGTAAACTCTACGGATTGTTTTAATTTCATATAGAGTTTATAAGATTCTTTTTAATTCTAAATAGAATTTTACAGATTCGTATGTAAAGATTTAACAGATTTTAATAGATTTTAATATATTTTGATCTTTTTCTAAAAAATAAAAAAATAAAATATACATCTATTTAAACAATTTAAAAAAGAATAAGTGTTCCACCACCATGATGGTTTAACAGCGACAAAGAATGGTGGCTTATCTGATTTTTGTTTTATTTATAATTTTTTTTACTTTTTAAATATTAATAGAAAATAAATTTTAAGATTAAAAAAATATACACCTTCAAACTTTAAAAAAGAAGTAAAAATACATTTTTTAATGCTAAAAGAAAAAATAAAACATGATAAAACCTAAATCCCATATCTTCACTCTCGCATTGGTGAGAAAAAAAAGTGGGAAATACTTGTGTGGTCTTTTACCACAACTCCTAATATAGTTTAATATTATTATATGAAGAGAGAGAATATGCACGTTATATCAAACTTTGTTCTTATTTTTTATCGACCAACTTTGGATAATAACTAATCTTTTGATTTTTGTAAAAAAAAAACCACTATTTTTATTTTTCTAAAATTTACTTCTCAAGATCAATTTCTTTTTTATTAAAACATAACTTTTTCTTTGAATAAACTTTTTTATTATTTTAGCTTGAGTTTAATATTTTTAGTTTTTTATTAAAGAGTAATGATTCATAAATTTAAATTTTATTTATTTGTTATATATTTGAATCACTTAGCTCATATAAAATTCAGTCTCAAGATGTAAAATTGATACAGTTATAAACCAGGGTAAAATGAGGTTAAAACATTTGAAGACTTAGTCCCACTAGGTTTTTAAACTTCTCATAACTCAAAATTTTAGTAATGGGAAACTTCCCATAACTCAAACGACTCTTTTTATGAAAAAAAGAAAGGAAAAAATATATATATGTAGCCTTTTATGGGCAAAAAAATGATGGTTGGGTTGAGGGGGAATTAATTCTAACTTGAGGTGTTGATTGGGCATTAATCTTTATTTTTTTTAAAGTGTAAAAATTCGTTTTTAAATATTCGATCTCAGATAAGTTTTTTAAGACCTTGCTTAAATATTTTAAAAACGATTTTTTTTACCCTAGAAAAATAAGAAACCAAATAAATATTTTTAATTTTTTTGAAGATCATAATCTTATCTTAATTTAAATTTTTTATAAAAAAAATCTAAGGGAGCTAGATCTTTAAATGTTTTAACCTAATTTTACCCTTATTTAACTCAAAATCTTAATTTTACATCTTGAGATTGAATTTTATTTGAGTTAAGTGATTCAAATATATTACAAATAAATAAATTATAAAGTTATGAATTATTCATCTTTAATGAAAAAAATTAAAAATATTGAACTTAAGCTAAAATGAAACACTTTAATCAAAGAAAAAAAAATTATGTTTTGATAAAAAATTTAAAAAAATTGATCTTCGAAATAAGATTTAGAAAATAGTAGTAGTGGAAGATTTTTTTTATATTGTCAAAAAAAAAAGAAGATTTTTTATAAAAATCAAAAGTTGGTCGATAAAAAAGAAGAACAAAATTTGTTATAACATGTACCTTCTCTCTCTTAATATAATAATATTATACTATACTAAAAGTTGTGGTAAAAGACCACACAAGTATTTCCCAAAAAAAATTCAGACAGATAAAAAAAGAAAAAGTAGATAGAAACAGTGAAACATGATAAAACCTAAACCCATCTCTTCACCAACGCATTAGAAAAAGAAAGAAAAAAGAAAAAAAAAATCAAAATACAACCGTTTACCTAAACCCAAGAAAAAAAAAATTTACACAAATCTAAACGAATTTTTTTTTTCAATTGATGTTTGGTTTTCAATTGACGATTTGATATTAGAATAATTATAAAATAATTTATAATTTTTTTTACCTCAGACGTTGTTTTGTTTGGAGTTTATAAAATCTCTGTTCTTATAGAAGGATTTGTAGAAGACTTTTTTATTTATACTTAAACCTTAAATTCCTATAAAATCCAATGACTTGGAAAGTCTAATGACTTTTGAATACTTAAAAATATTAATGGATTTAAAAAAGTCTCGATTGAATACATCTAGATTTTAAAAAATCCTGAATTCCTGATTGAATACCTCTGGACTTTTAAAATCCAAAAAAATCCAACAGACTCCCAGTTGAATACACCCCCCTAAAATAATCACTTGAAGTGATTTTAGATGTCAATTTATTTTAATTATTATTACAAATATTTTAATTTTAATCAAAAAACGTTTTTAACTCTAAATTAATCAATCCCAAACGGGCACTAATTCAAGGTGGTTTGTTTCGTTTATTATATGTGAAAGTTTTAGACTTGAATTCGTTTTGACTACAATAAAATTTGATGTCAAGATCTTTCGGTTTTTGCATAAAAGTCTAACCACTAGAACTATTGATCTTTTAGGTGGTTTGTTTTTTTAGAATGTGTTTAATTGAACACGATTTCATCTCTTTAATTGCTAAAATTACTTCTCTAATCTGCATTTTTTCATGATAGGCACCGATTTAGTGCAACTGTTTTGGCGCAACCGTCACAACCTCAGGATCGTGGCAATCAAGCAGAGAAGTTGTTTTTTTTTTTTTTTTGGTCGAACGGATAGAAAAATGCCAGGTTCGAGATGTCAGCCTATTCCGAGCCTCCTAAAGTCCCTCACCAAGGATCCGGTGTGAGACCTTTCCACGATCCGTTGTCTAGCAATACGCGCAGCTTTGTCAGCCCATCCATTCTGATTACGAGGAATATGCCGAAAAGACATAGTTCCGTGCCTTTCAGCAATCTGCTTAACGTGCTGAAGAGATGGTCTGATTTTCCACCACGCTGCTGACAACTTGGAAATACCTTGAATAACTTCAAGGTTGTCTGAGCATATGATTGTTTTAAGAGAAGTATCCCTACTTGCTAACTTCGTGGCCTCGAGAACCGCTCTCGTTTCCGCTTCCAAGGGAGAATCTGTCCAGATCGGTGCCGAGAACACTTGCCGATAGCCTGTGTTGACGTTTCTTCGAACAATTCCAATTCCGCTTTGCGTTGCTTGGTCTTTAAAAGATGCATCACAAGTGTAAATAATCTGTGTATCATGTGGGATATCAGGGGCAGTAGTTCGTTGTGGCGGTGGGTTCACCATCGGCGTTGTAGGGCTTGTGATAGCTGTCCAATCCTGCCCAAAAAGATCAGCCATCGAAACACGTGTAAGATGTAAAACTGTTTGAATATTAGGTGATCCTGTATCATAAAGAGATGTTGTCTTTTGTTTCCAGATGTTCCAGAGTATAAGAAAGATATAAGCTGTTAGAATATTAGTGTCCCAAGTCCATCCCGCCTTCTTATCAGAAATTGTAAGTATCCAAGTATCAATTTTCAAGTTTTCATCTTCCGGTATTCGAATTTGTATTGCCGATCCTGCCCATACCTGCTTACAAAAATGACATGAGAGTAATAAATGAGTACACGTTTCTGGTTCCCCACACCAAGGACAAAGGTCATCCTCAGCGCATTTACGGTTATACAAATTGCGTTTGGTAGGTAAAATGTCCCAGCAGATTTTCCATATGAAATGACGAACTTTGGAGGGCACGTTTGATTTCCAAACTAATTTCCATAACGGGGATGAATACAGTTCTGCTTGAGCAGAAGTTTGTGGTGTGTGACGTAGTGCTTCTTTAGTTAAAGTGGCGTAACCAGATTTAGTTGAGTAGGAACCATTCTTTGTATGTGGCCAGATGAGTGTGTCCTGCGCTTCCGGTGATAGAAGTGGTATGCGATGGACTTCCTCTTTCGCCGGGTCTGGGATATATGCGTCAATTAGCTCCCCATTCCAAGTTCCCCCCGATGTGTGCATCAGTTGATTAACCCTCTCGATATTTGTTACAGGCGGTTTGTCTTTAATAAAGCCCGATAAGAGCCATCTGTCTTCCCAGATGCGGGTTGTCTTTCCATTTCCAATTTGCATGAGACCTTGCGCTTGAATGAGATCTCTACCTTCGAGGAGGCTGGCCCATGACCATGATCTACTCTGTTTAAGCTTAACCTGCAAAAAATCCTGATGAGGAAAGTAGATACCTTTGAGTAGTCTGAAAACTAAAGAATCTGGTGAGTGATAGATCCTCCAAGCCTGCTGTGCCAGTAGAGCTGTGTTTGCTCTCTTGATATCTCTGAAACCGAGGCCTCCAATTAGCTTGTGAAGTGTTAATTTGTCCCATTGTTTCCAATGAATACGCTTTCTTTCAATTAAGTTCCACCAAAAACGTGCAATAATAGATGTGATTTTTTTGCAGAATCCCAGAGGAAATGAGAATATTGTCATCGCATATGAGGGGATGGCTTGTAGAACGGCCTTGATTAAGACCTCTCTACCTCCTTCGGAGAGGAGTTTAGCTATCCACCCTTGAGCTTTGTTAAAGATTTTATCAGATATCCATTGTAATGTTTCAATCTTTGACCTTTTATGACAGAGAGGAATTCCGAGATATTTTCCCAAGTCCGTTTTCTCTTGAATCAGGAGCTTTTGTGTTACATTTGTCCTAGTGTCTGGTGGAGTTTGGGTACTAAACGATAACGCCGATTTTTGGTAGTTGACTCTCTGCCCCGAGCCCTGACAGTATGTTTGTATACATTCCTGAAATTCATCCACATCATTGCCTTCAAGGGACAAGAAGAATAGAGAGTCATCAGCAAAGAGAAGGTGTGAGATCACTGGACAGTTCCTCGTTATCTGTACCCCTTGTATTTTCCCTGTAACAACCTTCGTTTCAATGAGAGAGATTAGAGATTCAGTAAGTAATGAAAAAAGTAAGGGGGATAAAGGGTCTCCCTGTCTAAGACCTTTCCCCGGAAAGAAGAGTTGCTGCCTTTCTCCGTTAATGTTAAGTTGTGATGATACCGTAGATATGCAATTCCAAATCCATTGTACCCAGATTTGGTTAAAGCCAAGTCTAATAAGAAGCTCCCTCAAAAAGTCCCATCTGACTAAGTCAAAAGCTTTGGCCATGTCCAGCTTAATAGCCACAATTTGTTTTTGTGTTTTTAGTTTCCTCTTCATGTAAAAAGATAGTTCCTGCGCTATTAAAATGTTATCCTGTATCACTCTTCCTTTAATGAAAGCAGTTTGTGTTGGTGAAGTAATTTGATCCATGATTTGTTGAAGACGTGAAGCTAAGATCTTAGAAATTATTTTATAGATAAAGTTGATGCACGAGATTGGTCGATAGTCCCCCACCTCAAGTTGAATTTCGCCCTTGGGGATTAGTGTTATTAGTGTTTCATTTAAGGTTGCAAGAGATGTGTTGTTGAGAAAGAAATCCTGTACAACATAGAAAATGTCGTGCTTAAGGATGGGCCAAAATTCCTGGTAAAATTTCCCGTTCAATCCATCAGGCCCTGGTGCTTTCCCCGGATGCATACTAAAAGCTGCATCTTCAACTTCTTTCATATCTGGTATGCTAGTGAGTCTGTCATTCATTGTTGATGTTATTCTACATTGTATATCTCGTAGGGCTTCATAGTGGGGCTCATTTTCCGGAGCTTTTAACAGATTAGTGTAGAAATCGTTGAATTGCGCTTTAATCTCTTTTTCATCTTGAGTCCAATCCCAGTTGTCGATTGTAAGGCTGAAATACGGTTCCAGTTTCTTCGTAGGGATGTTAGGGCAAAGAACAGTTTGGTGTTCTTATCACCATAAGTAAGCCACTGCTGTCTAGATCGATCGAACCAGTAGATTTCTTCTCTTTTCCAGTAGTATTTGATTTGCTCTTTAAGTTGTTGCTCAGTTGAGTAGTTAACTGAATCTCCTGTAATGTTGTCCATTTGTATGAGCTGCTTCTCTAATTCTTTAATCTTACGTTTGTTATTTGGGAAGGCTGATTTACTCCAGTTAGTAAGTGCCTTTGTGGTAGCATCACGCTTAACTGGGATTGTTTGAGCTGTGGATGAGATGTTTGGTGGGCCCCATGCGCCTTCGACAATGCCATAACAATCTGCATGTGTTGTCCAATTTGTCTCAAAATGAAAATTGAGTTTGCGTTTTTTACCTTTTCCATCCTGGTAGAGGATAATTGGTGAATGATCCGATCCCGTTGCTGGGGGAATAAAAAGATTCGCATTAGGGTATTGACTTGTCCAGTCCATATTTGCAAAGCCTCTATCAATCTTGGATTTAACCAATGTGTTTTGATTTTGTCTGTTCGACCATGTATAATAACAGCCAGAAGATGTGATTTCTGTAAGATTATTATTTGTTAGAAAATTATTAAAGTTTAGAATTTGTTGAAAATTAGCAGGGGAAGAACTTAGTCTTTCAGTAGTATTCTTAATGTCATTAAAGTCCCCGAGCAAGATAGTAGGATTGTTCTGATTGTGAATACGAGCAGATAAATTATCATAAAAAGTGAGCCTGTCACTATATAAAGAAGGTGCGTGAACAAAAGTCAAGTAGTACGAGAAATTAAAAAGTTTGACATTAATAGAAATAGAGTAAGGGCAAGAGTACAAAATAGATAAAGAGATGTTGGAGTCCCAAAGGAGAAGGAAGCCACCCTTATGATCTCTAGAACCTGTTGGGTTGATGATAACAGAGAAGTTGTTGTTGCTCGTATATTTCTTCAGACATTTATTTATCAATCTTTTTTACATTTCTGAAGAATCCTGACAACATATGTGGTCCAATATATTGACTAATTGGGGTTCGGTAACGATTTATTAATTATAATCAATTCTTGCCATTTTGTAAAAAATTGTGTAAGATTTTTTTTTTCATTTTATAATTTTTATAATTTTATATTTACAAAAGTTTAGTGTTGACCGAGTTAAATCTGAAGTCGGTTATAAATTATTTTTTTTACCTTTACCTTAGGACTAGTATTCCAATTTAGAAACTCGCGTAATTACCCCTGCTATAGGAATTTTCCCAATTAGGCTAAGTCCAATAGGATCCCAATTGTAGCAAAAAGCTACAAATGGGGGTTGAACAATGCAAAAATCAGCTCCAACAGGTTCCCGATTCTGGCTATAGCCAGAATAGGGAACCCGATTTTTAAGAAATGTTAGCTACATGTGGCTAACCCCAGTCTCATCCCCAATTCGTTTTTTTTAATATTTTATATCATTTTCATTAACCAAAACAATTTATTCCCAATAATCTATTTTATTACTTTAATACATAATTTCAAAAAAAAACATCGTAATTAATCTACTTATATTGTTAATTTATTTTATTATTTGAATATTAATGACTTTGGTTATATTTTTTGGATAAAATTTGAAAAACTAATACTTTTAAGATTCTCGTATAGAAATAAATAATAGACATATTATTATAGAAAATATTACGTTATATAATAACTATGTTTAATTATTATTAGTAATATTTGATAAAAACTAATATTAAATATATTAATTTTAATTTCAAATATTTATATATAAATTAAAAATAAACATATACATAAATATATATATATATATAATTATAAATTATTTAAAATAGAAATATTATTGAAATAAATTAAAAAATAAGATTGAGAGGTTGAAATTGGGGAGTTGTTGGAGTAAAACTGTTTTTAAAGTTGCTATTTGAAAGAAATACCCTGTTTGACTCTCAATTCTAGTTTTTTAATCAGGTAGCTGTTGGACTTAGCCTAAACTCGACCTATCCTTGATCTTAATTATTATATCTTCCTAAGTGGAGGGATAGAAAAAAATAAAATAAAAAAATAAGTAAGAATAGGGGTCCTATGTTTTTAATAGCTTGCCAAGTTGCATACCTTTTTTTTGTTCCAAACCAAGTTGCATACCAACATCCCGCAAATGCACATGCATATTTGAGTTTTCCGTAATTAACGTTTTGGTTTTTTTTTTTTTCTTTTTTTCCAAATCCTTCTCATTAAACAAACTAAACTTATTACAAGTTTTAACCAGTTCCCGTAGGGACGGTTTCAGTTTTGATTATTTCTTCTAACCACGATGGGTACGTGTCTAGATACGAGTCTTGCATGTTACCACTTAGCTTATGCTTAGCTACCCCATCGGCTAGTCTATTCCTACTACGATTAATCCATCGAAAAATAGGTTTACAATCCTCGGAATTAGTTGGTGTGTAGTTAAGATGAATTAGCTAGTTATGCATTTAAAAAAAGCTAGTAATGTGTAAAATTATTTAGAAGACGAGTTTTGATACAGACATTTCAGCTAGATATAATATTTTTTAAACAAATACAACACTAACAAATTGACTGTGAGGATCAATCTATCCTTAATCTTGAAAAAAGCACCACCACAAGCTGATGACTCCAACCTCTTCAGTTTTCTGTCTAACATTATATGCAAGTCAGAACTAGTTATAATTATTCATCAAAGGATTTTTGGAGGTGATTGACAAAAAATAAACGTGGATGGATGGAAATCTGGATAATCTATTCTTCCCGTTATTGAGATATGCATGACTTAATTTTTTATTGGTTTCATTCTTTATTAGTGAAAGAAAAAATGTTTAATTTCAAAAATAGAGTTGTAAATGAATCAAACATCTCGCGAATAACATAATATTGACATAGGAAAAACTCGTTCGAAGTTGTTCATTTGTAACAAGTTTAATCTCAAGTTCAAATTTAAACTTATTAATTATACAAATCTACTTGAACCCATACGTAAATTGGTCATTTATATTTATGTTTGCAGATTAATTCCGACAAAGAAAAAGTAGTGTAAATTAATTTTTTATTCACTTGTAAATACATCATTAAACGTTCAATATTAACATGAATATTTTTTTTATTTCTTTAAACTATTTTTTTTATTAATATTACACTTCGTATGTCATACTACGTACTCCATTCAATACCAAACGTTCATGAAAGATTTGCTTCGACCATAAAAAAAAAATTGTTCGTGAACAATTGGATCTAGACTTGGGAAAAACTTGTTTGATTAAGCAAACAAGTTTTAATATCTCTGGCTCGACTCATTTAAATTTGAACTCGATTCGAATCGAGAAGTTAAACAAACAAACTTGTGCCTCTAATCTTCGATTCGACTCATTTACATCCCTAGTCAAAATATACAAGTACATGATGAAAACTATTTTTGTGTCATAAAACACGAAAAAAATTACAACTGATACCTCCTACAATGGTGATTAATAAAGTTATAATTCCAACTAGAAATGTCAACGTTTCTTCTAATGCACTTAGCGAGGACATTGACAGTGTAGTTATGGCGTCTAATGATGTACAAAATCTTCCGGAGTGGCAATCGGTTAGGCCATATCTAAAATTCAGCGAGGAGCGGCCTAAGGCTCCAGTGGATCCCCTCCTGGTTGTTAATACCTTGAACCAGCTCAAGGTTATCATAGTAAAAAGAACTACTCTGTAGGTTGAGATTCACAGCAGATCTCAAAGCAAGAAGGAGAGCCCGAGCCCACCTTCAATGGATCTTCTAACAAAGCATCGTCTTGTAATAATATTCCCCGTGGCATCAACTCCTAATGCGACGACCGCAGCAGGTTCCCATTCTTATACAAAAGAGGTGTCGCTAAACCAAATCATATATGCTTCATCACTCAAATTTGGGTTCTCCTCTTGACTAAGATTATCTTCATTAGGTTTCAGATTACTAGGATTTTTTTAATGTGGTGAACTAAACAGTCGGGCCATAAGATAGTTTCTGTTCAGTATGATTTGGTAAACCGCCTATTTTTTTTTCCAAAGTAACCTTTCATTTTTTCTTTCCAAATATTCCAAACTGTGATAAGAATGTTATCCGTGACAACTTTCTTGTCCCATCCGTTATCAGTATAACTCTTGATGGTAGTAAGAAGCCAATGCAAAAAGTTTTCATTGGAGTTTTTATTAATTTTTATCTGCATAGCTGATTCCGTGCAAGCTTAAACACTGAACGGGCATCAGAGAAGGAGATGTTCATAATTTTCTTTGTTCAATTCACACCACTCACATACTTCATTATCAATGCATTTTCTCTTCCTAAGATTAAATTTTGTAGCAATAACACCGTTACAAATTCTCCAACAGAAGTTCATAATCTTTGAGAGAACGTTAGAAAGCCAAATAGTATTCCATAGTATACTTTTGTTTGCTTCTCACTCTCTTCATGTTTGGGGTTCGAGCATAATTTCCTCATTTACCAACAAATGGTATCCAGATTTGGTAGAATAAACACCATCTTTAGAATATGGCCAGACAATTCTATCCTCGCAATCAAATTGCATAATAGGATTTTTTGTATTTCATCAACAACATTGGGCGAGAAAATTGATTTGATCAAGTCAAAATTCCATCCCGTCATATTATAATTGAAAAACTCATTGACGATACAGATGTTACAATTTGGTAGCATATCGACACAATACCCTTTACTGATCCATTTATGCTCCCAGACTTTAGTAGTCATACCATTTCCAATTTGCCAGATAATAAATTTCTTTAGCATTTGAATACCATTTAAATGCTGGTCCAACTCCACAACCTTTTATTTACCCATTTTGCGTCGAATAAGCTATTTCTTGGAGAATAGTTAACTTTAAGGACATTTGACACAAGCGATTCCAGATTATTGATAACTCTTCAAGGTTTTTTAGCCAAAAGAGCCAGATTCATCTTTTGGAAGTCACAAAATCCAATACCGCCTATTTTCTTTTACGTGGAATTTTTTTTCCAAACAAGCAAGTGAATCCTCTTTTTATCGCCCGAATCTCACCAGAAATTAGCGATAAGATTAGATAATTTTTGCAAAGCACTTTTTAGAATTCAAAGACTGAAATAGCGTAGTTCGGTATAGCTTGTAAGACATCTTTAATAAGTGTTTCTTTTCCCCCTTCTGAAAGAAGGCATGCCAATCAACTGGATGATTTAGACAACAACCTATCTTTGATATAATTGAGGTTTTTGGTTTTAGCTCGTTTAAGCGTAAAGGGGATACCAAGATATTTACCAAGAGAATCTGTAGCTCCGATATTCAGTGATCTTGAAACTTTAGTATGAATTTACTCTGGATTGTTTTTGCTAAATAAAATATCCGATTTGTGGAGATTAATTCCTTGTCCGGATGCGAGACAATAAGCTTCAAGAGGTTTCCTAAATGATTCAATTGCAGTATCATTGATCTTGATAAAAAATAAAGCATCGTCCGTAAACAAAAGATGGGTGAGTTTCATACATTGCCTCGTAATGGCAATACTATTGATCAGGCCTTCTCGGCATTGATAAGTGACGAGACCATTAAGACTCTCAGTGAGAAGAGAAAAGAGTAGCGATGATAAAGGGTCACGCTGCCTTAAACCCTGACAAGGTCAAAAAAATTCAAGTCTTTGTTCGTTAACTTTGATTTGCATAGAAACAGTTGAGATACAGTTATGAATCCATTTAATCCATGTTTCACAGAACTCAAGGATTTTCAAAATTTTGTAAAGGAACTTCCAATTTATTTGATCATAAGCCTTCCATATCAACTTTGACAGCTGCATAGTTAATATCTGATTTCATTTTTGTATTGAGAAAATAAGAGACCTTCTTATCAATTAAGATGTTATCTTGAATACTTTTTTCTTTGATAAAAGCCGATTGAGTTGGTGAAATAATCTCATTCATAAATGGCTAAAGTCTTGATGCTAGAATTTTGGAGATTATATTGTAACTGAAGTTAACACAAGCAATGTACCTGAATTCTTTAATAGTTTCTTGTTTTTTCTCTTTTGGGATGAGAGGGAGTAGAGTGTCATTAATCAGATTAAGCGGAGTCTTGTCTTTGAAAAATCCCGTCACAAGTTTAAAGATATCTTCTTTGATAATCTCCCAAAATTCTTTGTAAAAACTTCCGGGGAGTCCGGTGCTTTTGATCCTGGCATATCAAACACGACTTTATTGATTTCCTCCATGTCCGGTATTCTTGTCAATGAGTCATTAATTGATAAGGAGACTTTAGAAGGAGTATATTTGGTGATTTCATCCATATTTGATGTCGGGTTTTCTCTAAAAAGGTTATTACAATATTCTTGTATGGTTTTATTAATAAACTTTGTTACGTCTGACCATTCCCCATTATCCGCCTGAGCATACTAATACTATTTATTTTCCTTCTTTTGATAGTTTTTGCATAGAAATACCTCATATTTTTATCTCCTTTTTTAACTTATAGGTCTCGTGCTTTGTCGGCCCAATAGATTCCTCATGATCCCACAACTTTTTCTAATTAGTTTTTTATCTCCATTTCCATTTCAACGTTAATTCTAGATGGAGGATTATCTTGAATCGGAGCAAGCTTATCTAGAATAAAGTTGATGCATTTTATATTATTGAAGAAGGTTGATTTACTCCATCCTTTAAGAGCCAAACATATAGCATCTCTTTCATGACAAAATTCATGGATGTTCGTAATATTTTGATACTTTTCCGAGTTTTTTTCCCCAATATCTTTGCATTGGAGATGATCCATCCATCTTGCTTCGAAAATAAAATATTCATTAAGTTTAGATTTAGTCGTATCTATTTGAAGAATTAACGGAGAGTGATCGGACCCAATTTCCGGTGGAAAAAACATTATAATTTGGGAATTGGTTACACCAAGATAGATTAGGGAGAGGACGATCTAGTCTTTCTCTAATATTTTCCTCATTTTTTCTCATAGATCAAGTAAAAAGACATCCTTTACTAGGATAATCAACTAAATGGTTATCATTGATGAAATTATTGAAACAGATAATTCTATTAAGGTCCGGTGACACGTTTCCTTGTTTTTTCGAGAACTTTGTAATATCGTTAAAGTCACCAATAAGGATAGATGAAGCGTTAATTTTTGAAATCCACTTCGTTAGCGAATCCCAAGTTTTACTTTTGAGAGTATCCTCATTAGGAGCGTGTACCCAGAATAAATACCAATACAAACCATGAACATCATTAATTTCAAAAATAACAATATACGGGTTAGAGTAAACAACTCTAACTGAAACCGAATCTTTCCACAACATTAGAACCCCGACACATAAACTTTTTTCCTCCAGGTTCAGCTAAGGGTGAGTAATTAAAGTTCCTAAACTACGGGCAAGACTTAAGGTCTTTCCGTCTTAATTTTGATTCAAACAAACAAACAAAGGAAACATCATATTTCAAACTAAGGGACTTAAACACCTTCTTTGTCAAGGGTTCCCTATCCCCCTACAGTTCCAAATAAGAAAATTATCCATTAACCTTAACCAGGTTAAGGGACTAACCGCCATCAACAAGCTTGATTGAGGTGTCGTTCTCCATCATGGGACCTGTCTGGGTACTAACGACCTTCATAATTCCTTCACTACTACTGAAACCTCTTCTAGGTTTCCATTACAATCCACACCATTACTAAAATACATTTTTTTACCCTCCTCATAACCATCATCATATTTTTCAAATCTCTCTCTTGAACCCGAACTCACGTCTCACCTTTTATTTGGCTATGAACTTCGTAGAAACTGTCACAAATCTCATTAATGAACACATGAAGATCATTGGTGCGCCTCTCCATAAGATTAAAATATTCATGAGTGAACTTCTGAACCTTCGCATTCCCTACATACCCGCTAGGTGCAGCTTTCCATTTAAGAGTTTTGGGCCAAGTAAATTTCACCAATGGCGGAATAACCCTTCTCTTTGGAGTCGCGAACCACTTCCTTTCAACCTCATCTTAACGCCCATGCTGGCTGGTATAGATGAATTGCAAATTTATTGAAAACTCATCTGGTTCATACAAATCCTCAGCATCTTCGAAGTCATCAACAACTTCTTCTTTATCCCCATTTGTTGTCACAAAATCAGTTGTAGCGGGCTTTGACGAACCACCCACATCATAACCACTCTTCCAAAACTGCTCATTACCAATATAACCAAAAGAATTACCTAAATTTAGGTTGATATCAGACACCACCCTATTTTCCCTCACATCTTGCAACTGATCGTTAGATAAACCACCCTCATCATTATTTTCTGAAGTGAATTTACGGTACATAGCATCAATGTAAATGTCCTGAGCATCTAACACATCAGTAATAGTTTAGTTGTTTACCACAATACTCATTCCTATATCCCGAACTCCTTTAGAAAAACTTTATACAAGCCAGGAATTTTTTCTCAAAAATCTCCACAAGACCTTCAATATTTTGCAGGTTTTTAAACATATGTTTGATTAATTTTGATTTTTCTCTTTTCCTCTTATTCGATTCGCTACCCGAGTTTTTTGCTTTTCTCACGCTTCTTATCATTCTTAGCATTATTAGTGGGGTTAGAGTTAAACGAGTCAAAATGTATGTTACCTATAATCTAAGCTAAACCACCATTGTTAGGGTTACCGTCAATAGCGAATCCAAGATTACAAACTAGGGTGGGCTTATGGTTGTAGGGGGTTCGAAGTCACGACCCCAATTTCTTTTGGGTGTTTAACAAAATAACACATAAAAAAAGAAATATATATATTAATTAAATATAAAATATTAAAATATAATATATTTTAATACAATATAATAAATAATACCATATAAAATTTCAAAAAATAATTATAATTGTCCCTTACGAGTTCTCATTTTTTGAAAAATATCTATAATGGTGGTATTTTTAATATCCTTAGAAATGTCTCTCTCAATAAAGATAAATAAATCTTCATTCAACCATTATCATTCATTCGATTCTGCAACTTAGTCTTCAAAAATATGCATAGCTGAAAATACTCGTTCAACAAAAGCAGTAGCCACAGGTAATGTCAATGCCAATGTCAAAAGCAAGTTAACCAAAGGTACGATGTTTCTCCCACATTCTACCAATTTTTTTAGCAAGTTCTCCTATTCATTTCGAATAAAAAAAATCATTACTAAATCGCACATCAGCAATGTAACTGTTAAGTTACTTCAAGCTTTCATATATCGCTTTCAACAAAATCTTGAGGATAAAATTTAGCCAGAACAACTAATTTCTCTTTGTCAAAATATGAAGAATTGTTAGAAGGATCAAGACAAGCAACACAATTAAGTAATTTCATGGTAGAATTACAAAGAGAGCATCCAACTCTCCAAATTGAATATCTAGAATAGCGTAGAAAGTCCCAGCTTGAAAATGACGTATTTTTGTTATGTCATTTCCATTACGTCTACTTCTTCCTCGGGCGTGATATATAGCATCCATTTGGGAACACTAACTTTGTAGTTCTCACAAAATTTACTAACTCTTTCAAGTAAAGAATTTCACCCGTTCTGCCTCAAAATTTGAAGTTGACGTTTGGATACTTCAACTAATGCCGATAGCGTTCACAATATCGTGATCTTTTCTTTGAAGTTCTGTGACAACTCGTTTTGGATTGCCAATAATTTTTTCATCAAGAAAAGGCTGAATATAAAATCAAATGATAAAAGTCTATCCACAATGTCTTGGGCTTCTGTTCGATTAGTTAAAATTTGGTGCATCTTATCCAATGATTTCAATTACCTCAATAACTTCAGTAAACATGTTAGTAAAACTTAATAAAGTATTATAATGAGAACTCCAACGAGTATCACCTGGATGTTTGAGGCTAGTTTCTTTATTTAAACCAGTTGCACTTGAAATCTCCCTTAATTTTCAGTGCCTCGATCTTCCTTTGAATTGGTTTCTCTCTAATATATCACGTCTTTTACATGATGATCCAAACATATTCAACACTCGTCCAATGAAATCAAAAAGAGTACATACATGATCATTCTTTATTGAAACGACTACTAGAGCAAGTTTTAATTGATGAGCAAAACAATGAATATAATACGCACAAGCATTCTATTTAATATAAGCGATTTTAGGCCATTATACTCACCTTTCATGTTACTAGCTCTATCATAACCTTGACCTCCCAATTCAGAGATACTCAACCCATTTCCACATAAAACTTCATCAACCGTTGCAGTAAGTGTCAAAGAGCTAGAATCTATAACATGTTCAATACCTACAAATCGCTTAATCACATTACCTTTTCTATTCACGTACCATATCATCGAAGTCATTTGTTATTGATATATCACGTGACTCATCAAGTATAAGACAAAAATGTGAATCACCTAAATCATTCATAATTTTTTTCATAATCTCCACAACATAAGCTCGCACAATATCCTTTTGAATGTTTGGACACGTCATATTATGATTTCGTGGAGCATTCTCTAAAGTAACTAATTTGACATCCAAACTAATTCGCCAAAAAGTGTCTATAAATTCAATAAAATTTCCTTTATTATAAGAACTTTCACTCTCGTCATGACCATGAAATTCCAATCCATGTGTCGATAAATATCTTATAGCCTCAATCGTCGCATTCAATCGAAACTTATATCCGGCTATATCTTTATCTAATATCTTAATAGGACCCATGACTAATTTTATTTTGATGGTTGAGTTTTCAAATGATTCAAGAGACTCATCACTCAAGATATAATAAAGCAAAAAATCCCTAGAACCCCATATTTTCCCCAGTAGAAATGTAGAATCTAATTCATGAATTACCTAAGTTAGGTTGGCTTAAATTACTAAATTACTACATTCATATTTATATGCAGTTTTCTCATCATTTATGACTATTGGCCTATCCCATCTCATAATAGTCTGGCATCTATCAGTGGTGCCCATTGTGAATAGTTAAGGATAAGATCCACATAAAATTTAACATCTATTATTGCCGTCGGTTTGCGTTTGCATTTTCCCAACTGTATCTGCCCGACAGTTAATAGTATGATTGAGATTCTCCAACTAATGCCTACACTACACAGCCTACCTATTTATAAAACCCATTCTATGCCTACATATTCAACTGCATGCCTAACGCCTTTTTAATAGTTGATTAAACTATCGAAAATGATGAACGGGTCCTCCTCTACCAAAAGGTTAGCTAATCTATCTTTGTCCTCTAGTTATATCTTTCTATTTCATTATTCAACTAGAAATAAAATTAATTATCCTTGAAATAGACATTTTACTTATAGAGTAATTATATAGCTTTATATTTTAAATCTTAAAATAATATTTTGATTGTAGATTAGAAGGCAAAGTAGCCATTGTAACTGGGGGCGCAAGTGGATTTGGTGAAAGCACCGTAAGACTTTTTTCTCTACATGGAGCAAAAGTTGTGATTGCTGATCTCCAAGATGAACAAGGTCAATTAATATGTCAAGATCTTGGTTCACAAAATGCTAGTTACATCCATTGTGATGTCACAAAAGACACAGATATTAAAACAGTAGTGGATTTCGCGATATCCAAATACGGGAAACTAGATATAATGTACAACAATGCAGGCATTCCTGGAAACCTAGATTTCACCATCAGCGAATCTGATAACGAAAACTTCAAACGTGTTTTCGAGGTGAACGTTTATGGAGCTTTCTTGGGTGCTAAACATGCAGCTAGGGTTATGATTCCAGCTAAACAAGGAGTAATTTTGTTTACATCAAGTATTGCATCTGTTATTTCAGGTGCATCGCCACACTCTTATACTGTATCAAAGCATGCAATCGTGGGATTAACTAAGAATTTATGTGTGGAGTTAGGACAACATGGTATACGAGTGAATTGCATATCACCATGTGCTGTTGCTACACCATTGTTAACAAATACAATGGGGGTTGATAAAAGTGTAGTGGATGGAATAATTTGTGCATCCGCGAATTTGAAAGGTCATGTGCCTAGTTCTGACGATGTGGCTGAGGCTGCATTGTTTTTGGGTAGTGATGAATCTAAGTTTATTAGTGGTGTGAACCTTGTGGTGGATGGAGGTTATAGCACCACTAATCAATCTTATATGAAAGAGATCAAGAGAGTTTTTGGATAAGATTCAGTTTTTTTTTTTTTTACTTCGATCTGTTGGTAAAATAAGGAGAGACCTTCAAACAAGATTTTTAGTGTAGTGCAAGCCAAAATAAATGCAGTCCTGCAAGTGCAACTAACATGGAATAAACGGCGGGTACATTTAGGAGAGTGGGGTTCCCAATTTTTTAAAATATTTATGTACTATTTGTTAATTTCTTTAATTAGGAAAAGGTTACAGTAGTCAGTAGGTGTTTGGAGTAAATTTAATTTGATTAAATTTATAATATGAATTCATATTTCACTAAAATCTTGAATGCAATAGAATGCGATGCTAGTCAAAATAACTTTGAAATGTTTAATTGGATTTGAACGGCTATTTTTTTGGATTATTACCTAAGAAACACCTCAAATTAGAATTAATGACCCTTCACCTCCACTGTTTTTTTCTTGCCCATAAAAGGCATTTTTTATTTTCTTTTCTATTTTACCCCCTCACCCCAGCCGCCATCCCTCTGTCTCTTTCATCTCTATCTCTTTCTCTTTCTATTTCATTCATCTCTCTTTATTACCGTTTAAATTTCAAATTACACGCAAAAATCATCCTTGACAGCAGCAGACAGTACAAAATTGTACTTGCACGAGTGCTGGGAAACATTCCCATTACTCAACATTAGCTCACAAGTACAAAAGTGTACTTGCACGAGTGATGGGAAACATTCTCATTACTCAACATTAGCCCACAAGTACAAAAGTGTACTTGTACGAGTGCCGTGAAACATTCCCATTACTCACCCTTTACAAAAGTGTACTTGCACGAGTGCTGAGAAACATTCTCATTACTCGTCCTTGGCAGCAGCAGCAGACAGCAGTAAGGGCATTAAGGTATATTTACCTTAAGTGCCTTTTATGGGCAAGTGCTAAGGTGGCAGGTGCTTATTGGGCATTCACCCTTTTTTTAATTTAATTATACTGGATTGATATCATTAATCCAAGTTAATCATAATATTATTTTAATAATAATAATATATATAGAAAGAGAATACTATATATATATATATATATTAAAATACTATCTTTAATTTTCATAAAGAAAACAATCCTCTCAAATCTCTTTTCCCCTTTTTCTTCCCAAACCTCTCAAAAATTCAAACTCTCAAATTCCCTTAAAAATCACTAATCATATTATTATAATGATATTTATATTATTAGAATGAGATTAGGCAGGCACCAGTAGCGAGATGGACAATTATGCCGATCATCCGACAAAACTGGAAGAGGACGGAAAAATATGACCCTATATCCTATCGGCATTTACCGAGACGATTGAACAGTCAACCGAACAGTCTCGCAAAAAAGGAAAGGTGCGGAGTCATATATCACAGTATGGAAATTAACGGTATTATTATGAGGATATCAAAGATTGGAATAGGTTAGACCGGAGATGTACTCGTTACCCTACGGCCAAAAAAAAAATATTATTAAAATAAGTAAACTCCTTTTCATGTATCTAAATCATATCGTAGAATAAATATCTTTTTGAATCTATTTTGTATTTTTTCTTCAAACTTCCATTAAAATAAAATTGTATTATTCAAAATCTCTTATTATTGGTTTCAATATCTGATTTGTTTGCCGTAAATCAGTCCATATCGAATTCTAATTTTGAATTTTACCTGATTGAGTTTTGTATGGATTTTTATTTACGGTCCATATCCTTTTATTTTATTGTGTTTAGGTTGGAGGAAAGTGTCAGAGGTGTTTTCTCTAAAAGTTGGTGTTATTTGAGTATATTTCCACTCCTTGAGTTCGCTATGATCCTAACCCATTTAGTTGTTGGGTAACTTGAAGGAATTGCGATATTTTTCAATGTTGTAGGTCATGATTGTTCTTTGTTAACTGTGATTAGGATCTTGCTCTTGATTTTAAGATTTTTAATCTCTGCTAGCTTCTCAACGATGACAGACTCAAATGCATGGTTATATTACTTGGATGGTTACTGACGACAAGAGATTTATCTTCTATTTTGTTGGTTGATATGTAATGTATTGTTAATGATCGGTATTTTTTTCGTCAACTCTGATATGTATCCGTGTGTGTAATGTTTGTTGTTATAAATAAAATCACTTTTCCGACCAAAAAAAAAAAATCTATTTTGTATTTAAAACTTGATAAGTTGAAAAATCTCACCTATTTTGCCCGTCTTGGGTATACTTTAAAATTTACATATAAAATTCCAAAGAATTTCCCAATAACTTCTAAGTACACATACAAGAGATCCTTCCACTCATCACCTCTCTCTTTATTCACTATAGTGGCGACATCTATTTCATCCAAACACTTTTCAAAACACTTTCATTGAAATTTTATGCTTCTACTTAAAGCCTGCTTCATAAATATCCTTTACATTACACTCATTTCCTCTACATATTTCCTTTCTATATTAATCCTATAATTTCGCTTTAGATTTTGTGTGAATACTTAGATTTTGATGATCGTATTTACATAATTAACCGTGTTGAAATGTTCTTACGAATCAAAGTTTAAGGTGAATTAAAAATGTTCTATAAAGTTGGATTAGTGAAGGACGCAATAACATTGGTATAGGAAAAACATCGATACCAAGCGACCGAAAGAATATATACTCCAAAGGCAAACTTTCAATTTTTTCAGTGTAAACGCTATAAAATTATAAAATTTTTTGTTCTAATATAATTTTACTTTATTCTATTGTATAATTTCGGTTTGATTTGAAAAATTTAATAGGTAACTGAGTTTTTGGGATATCTACCATATACTCTCTCTTATAACTTATTTCTACATAACTTTTGTCTCTCTGTAAATAGTCTATTACCAGTCTGTGCCAAACATAAATTAAAATTTAATGACGTGATATTGATTTCACTTCAACTTCAACGGTTGTATAACGATTTCGTACAAATATCATTAAAAGAAATTAGAAGGGGGTAATAATGAATTTGTTAACTTTGATGCGAAGGAATAGAACTGACCCATTGTTAATGATCACGATTCTTCTTTGAATCCGTAAAGAGGTATGGATAGTTTTGAACCCGAATCACCAGCGTGGGCCATGACACTGATGAATGAACATAATTGCGTAAGTAGAAAATATACAACATAGAAGTGTCATGAACCAGTAGAGTGTTATGAGAGATATCGAGCACATCATGGTAAAAATAGGAGAGTAAATCAATGAGACCTCATTTGACCACGTAACGTCTCCTAAAACCTCTCCTTAATTATTTATAATTGTTTAGTGTATATTAGTAAATTTTATTTTCTTTTTGAGTCTGTTTTTAGTCGTGGGGACACGACTCAATTTTGAGTAGGGGGTAGGGTACTCGTTGTCCTCATTCCCCTTTTTTTTACTTGTTTTTTATTGTCTTTTTATTTTATTTTAATTTGCTTGAAAAAAAAACCATAAAGTTTAAAATAAAAACTAGTATAAGAAATAGGTGTAGAATGTAATGAATGTGCCTGTTTAACCATAATTGTAACAAGTTAATGATAGGAATAGTGTGTTTTTGAAATATTTTACAAAGTGCGTGATTTATTTGCATGAAAACATCTAATAAAGGATAGAAATTATTAATAAGAAATGAATAAAAGTTATGTTTGAACTTAGGAAGCTTTGAGCTGTGGGTAGAACGCGAGGTCTAAATTAGTGAATAGCCCGCTTAGCTTATAAACTAAAAGTAAGAAAGTAACGAACCCTAGTAGTTAGGAAACTAATGAAGGAATTTCTTTAATGAGCCAATTGAATCCTTTAGCTTGCTCACCCTATATATTACAAAATTATCCGCCTTATCCCCCTTTTCAGCCTTTAGCCTGCTTTTGTCGCCATATTATAAGACATACTCCTTAGATTATAGGACTATCCCATATGACCTGCACTCGAATCGCAACCCCAAGACTAGCCGTCTTTAGAACTTGAGTTTAGTATGGCGGGACCATATTATGTGAACATTGGGTGGGACTTTATGAGCTTGTAACTTTGAAGCTATTGATGATATGTATTATAACCCTTTGTCGGGGTCTTAAAAAAAAGAGAAATGAAAATAAGTGGTATGACACTCGTGGGGGCAAAAGTGTGATAAATAAACAGATAAATAAGATAATAATAAAGGACACACAAACTTGTCTACCATGAGAAACTCACTGCAAGTATTACAGATCGTTTGCAAGTTTTAATAATAAGTCAAGTTCGTTCCCAGTGATTTAATCCGTTAGATCTACTTTTATTAAATAAGCGTAGATGAATTTAGATGTTTAGATAAAAATATTAAAAGATGAATAATTATCTGATATGAAATAAATAGATACGAATGCAGATAAATAAATATGAATGTAAGTTGGAAAGGGTCACTAATATGAGTCTATTACTAAGTTATTCTAATCTTATGGTGTATAGAGCATTATATATTAACCGAGATTCTAAATTCTACCTAACCCCCGTCAGGGTGGACTTAGGAGCAACCTCTCCACTACTAAGATCTTGGGTAAAGAAACCTTGAGTAATGATTGGTGGTAAAATCAAACCTGTATGGCTATCTAGGTAGGGTCACTACTAGACGATTATGTGGTGTTGTCAATAACTAAGAATAGTCCTAAGATTGGCCAAATCTAGGGCTGAAACAATAAGTCAAAACACATAATAACAATATACGCTAAGCTCAAATCAATTACAATAACAAATAGTATTAATGAATGTAGAAAAAATAATAACCCAACAATTAAAAGAAAAACTTACAGATGAAAAGCTTAGAAATATGGTGAAGCCACAAATCTACAGCTAATTACCCTAAATATAGAGAAGGTGAGATGTAGAAGAGGAGTTTGTCACTCTCCATCTTCTTGCTTCTTGTCTTCCTCTATAGGCCAGCTTGCTTCTTGGATGAATAGCTTGATACTAAGGATTAATATTAAATTAAAGGACTAAGCTAATATTTAAAACTGAGAAAATACAAGCAAGGACTAAGCATATACTTGACACTGAGCAAGGACATGTTTATAATGGTTTAAGGGTATATTTATAGGTGTTTAGGAAGACCTAATTCGTTTTCTTGGAGTAGAATACAAGTATGGACTCCTAACCCAACTCAAATTTGTAACCCTAAAATATAGAAAAGGTAATAATCAGCCACATTTTTGTTTTGGTCATAACTGCTTCAATACTTATCCGTTTGATGCGTTCTAATAGTCGAAACTGATCGTCTCGGAAAGCTCTTTAACTTAGCTTCAGACCATTCTTCCAAATTTCTAACCAATCTTGAGATATAATCGCTTTTGTGGTCATGGGTGTGCTGGAATTCAGATTTATTTGACAATTTTATCTTTCCATATCTTAGCTTTTCCTTTCTTTTCTCCAATTTCCATGTATATCTTCTTTCCTTTATCTCTTAGAATTGACTTGACATCTAATTAATCTCCATATATATCTTTAAAGCTTCACACTAAATAAATAATTAAACCCAATATGCTCTAAAAATAATAAATCATTAAATCAAGACTAGAAATAGGAAAGTGCACTATATCATACGAAAATCGAGTATTTAGACTTCTAAAACACTAAAAACGATGTCTCCAACTAATATTAATTCATGACAAACAAGGAGACATCAGACACTCACCTAAAAAAGAGTGTGATTTCTAGCTTACAAAAAATATTATATAAATAAAAGATGAAAAGAAAAGAACTGGCAAAGTGGAAATTTTTGTAAATCATCGAGCTGTTGTTATTGGGTAATTGGGGATGTTAATATTTGAGCATCGACATTGGGTTGAGTGAGGTAAATATTGAGTGTAACTCAAGGTCTGGAACAATTCGTTGATGGTTAGCGAGGAGAGAGCCAAATTGTCATTTCATATTATCCAAATATACGTACCACATCATCCCTAAGCCTACGTTGTAACCAAAGAGACCTTAAGCTTTCTAGCTATTTGGTGAGTACTATTGAACAATTAAGGAATAAAAAAGTGTAACATTAGACACTAAGGAGGACATATGAACACCTATAGCCGCCATATCAACCTAAGTGAGAACCGCTCCTTCTTGCATTGCGAAGTTAACCAATTTTGAATTTTTTATATGTTGGTTGTTTGTATATTACGTGTATTTGTATATTATTTTTTGGATACCACTATATGGAACTTTTTAGGATAGTTGCTTTAGGTTCATTCATTATATTTAATTTCCTCCTTCATTGGGTATTTGGACTTAGGCCCCTTTGAGTTTTTTTTCTTTTATTTTATCGGGACGACAAAACCTTGATTTAGGGGTCTTGATGTCTCCTCCTTTTTGATAGACTAATATACTCATGAGACATCCTTTTGAGGGTTTACGGGACCTAAGTGAGGTATTTTTCCCTAATATTTTCCATATCTTACTTTTCTACTTTCTTTTGGACATTATGCTATTTATAGAGTTTTTTCACTTTAATTGTGTATTAAGTGTGTAGCTTTTAGATACATGGTTTACACAAGAGTCCAAGGAGATAATTATAATTAAATACCAAACCCAAGTCAAGGCTTAAAGAGAGTTTAAAGTCGGGAAAGCTAGAGCGTTTACCAGAAAAGTCTTGATGTCACATTAGTTCAGTCACCACGACAAATTGGTAAGATATTTTGAATAAATTACTTTTGATTCAGATGAAGCTTAAAGTCAGTGTCGTGTGAGAGGTTAGAGAAGTCAATTCGGAGTTGATACGAGAAAGTTATGCCATTTTCGCTGTCGTGACTCGAACATAGACAACATTGGTCAAAAACAAAATGGGCTATTTTTAACCAACCTAAGTGAGCCCATAAGTCCCCAAACGTTTTTGAACAAGTCTATAAGCATATTAGAAGCTCCC
The DNA here is from genome assembly GCA_029959085.1 of Nemophila menziesii. NCBI lineage: Eukaryota > Viridiplantae > Streptophyta > Magnoliopsida > Boraginales > Hydrophyllaceae > Nemophila > Nemophila menziesii. The sequence continues at coordinate 138,806,691 of JARWIR010000001.1, read as the reverse complement.
ATTTCAACAGACTTCAATTTTTCAACATATTTTTCAGCAGAGGGAGAGCAAAAACATCTGGAAGAGAAGGAGGATTTCCATCCAAGTTCATCATTCTCCACCATTCCAAAACCCTTATATTTCGTATTTTAGGTTAATTTCATCCACTTTTATCTTTTGAACATGTTTTTCATATTAGTTTTAATTTATTCCCATTCGTTTAGCATGAACTAAACCTCTTTTGCTTGAGGCTTGCAATGGTATTAAATCGTAATTAATTATTTTCTTTGTTATGAGTATTTGAGATATTTATTGTTGAAATGAATTGAGGTTTATTTTATTCCATTTATTATATATATATATGCATGTTTCCTATTCATGTCTTGATCACATATTTGATAATTTGATGCTTTTGGCAAACCCCAGGAGGGGGTCAAATTTTGGGCATAGTAAGCGTCTAGTGCGTGGTAGTGAACTGGGAGGTCTTGCCTAGCTAGATAGTCAATAGGGTTAGAACTTACATCATTCAAAAACATTTATAGTGTCACTGGAGAGGGGTCTCTAATGAAGGGTGGTTGCCTTATAAGCTACCGAAGGGAGTTAGAAGGATTGTTAAATCAAGGCTAGTGTGGTACACCTAATTTGCTCTTATACCAAATCACGAGTTAATAGTTGAATGGGAAGATTACCCGCAAGAATCAAGCAATACTTCTCCCCCTTTCTCATCTTTTTAGAGTTACAACTATTGCATCTTAGTTAAATATTTATTTTATTGCAAATGATTCCTTTGATTGAAAACCCCAACAAATATTATTTATATTATTGTTATTTATCTAGCAACCTTACACTATAGTACTTTCAAAACACATTTATCTCCAACTTGATGTCCATGTGGAGACTATAACTCCACACTTATCAATTTATTACTTGTCCACGACACGTGCACTTGCGGGAAGATAAGCTTTCTCTAAGTGTTGATCTATTATCACACCTAGGGAGAGAACATAAATGTTTTATCAAGGACTCATCCAAGAGTTCACAATTGAGGGTAAATAGTCTTGGAAGGTGTGGTTTTGTGTCCATGGATCCGAATGAAGCATCAATTGGTATTGAGAAGATTGTAGAGACTAAGAGGAATTGGCCAGTGTTGCGAGCTCATATTACCAATACGAGAGGTACGCTACACTTAGATAGTGATACTGCTATAGATGCAAAGTGTTTCTACTTAGAGAATCAAATGAAGCAGTTGACACTAGTTGTGAAAGAATGTCTCTAAGGGAGACATCCGAGATGAAGTTAGTTCAAGAGGCACAGGGATGTCCACGATGTGGATGATTGATCATATTTGGGAAGAGTGTAAGATAATCTAGGGTTAATGTTTTTTGTGTCGAATTGAGGGAATTACTAATCAGTCAATCATGGATATCAACATGAGAAGCGCAATAGTTTGGATCTTCAATGGTCAAATCCGATTGGGGTCATGAATCAAGGTAATTCGTACCAACCACGAGATTAAAATAGTAATTTCCAGCCAAGGTCCCAACATCAATATCAAGGGGGACAAGGCTATATGAATCAAACTGCACCACCACATCCCGTGTACGATTAATATGCTAACAATCTTACGCAAAAAGCACTTCCAACCCATCCACAAGAATGTGTAAGTAAGTTGGAAACGACCCTCGACCTCGTCATCAAAATTTCACCGGATAATATGATAAAAATGAGGTAAAGATCGATGTCATTGCATCATTGGTGCAGAGCTTGCAACAACAAAATCAACTTATGGAACAACGATTGACGCAATTCACTACGACCATTCAACAATTACAACAAGGTCCACCCATGAAAATAGGTCAAGGTATATATACTGATGTTAAGGCCATTCAAAACAGTGATACCACTATTTGGTTTGAGGCGTGTAAGGCTGTTAGCCTTCAAGCTGAGAAGATTGTTGAGTCACCACCAGTTGCACCTAGTGTAGTGGAGATTCTGAAAGAGAAAAGAAAACCAACCAACCTAAACTTAGACAAGGTGATTGTTGAGGATTAGGTTGAGGAAGACAAGATCGAGAAACCGAGAGATGTAGTTGTTTCACCGAGGTTGCAAGAAAAGAGTAGGGCGCTGCCGCCACCACATTTGTTTATCGCCACTGTATCCATTGCGAATCACATATCTGACCGGTGATACTTAGTAAAAGAAGTTCGTAGAGACGTCGAGCCAAGTGAAGATCAACCTCTTAGTACTCGAAACCGTCAAGAAGGAATCAAAACAACAACAATTCTTTGAGAAGACTCTATCCAAGAAGAATAAATTTATCGAGAATCAGATTATGGCTCTAACTGAAGGAGTATCAATGAGAGTTCAAAGGATGCTATCACCAAAGTTTCAAGATCCTGGAAGTTTTAATCTCCCAAGCAAAATATGTGGTACTTTCGCAAAAATGGCGATGTGTGACTTGGAGCAATGATGGAATAATATCAAAATAGGTAGTTGAAGTTGATGTGTCGTGATATAAGTGAAAATAAATCGTTAATCTATTAATATATTCGATTTGATTGACGATTTACTTCTCATCAAACTACGTCATGTTATAAGTAGTATACTAGGTACAATGAATTTGGATAATATATATTTTTATTCATATTATATTAAAAATTCAGGAAAACAACTAGGTATCCAAATTTGACTACATTGTTGGTCAACTATTCTACTGGTTCATGAGTCATGACTATCCCACATCGGACAAACTAGCCTTCTCACAATTTGTCTTACAGGTCACGTATATCATAAAGTATACCTGGACTAACACGTGCGTGTGGAACTTCCACCATATTTTGTCAAAAATACATACAACTTTCACCTTATAAAAAGAGGAACCATGTGAACGACTCCTCATTTAGATATATATCATCGGAAACGAATCTCCACGATGGCAACTGGAAGCGACTCCTCATTTACTCCCACTCCGAAAAGGTATACCACATATCTATCTTTCTTCCTTAGTTTCTTATTTGATGGTTTTAAGGATCATCTATCATATTACATTCATATGGATCAAGAGAAATACTCATCTATCTGCTTATTTTAACTAATTTTTGTTTAGCAATTTAATTTCTCATCCTCCTTTCAAATTACCGTTTAGAGGAGGCTAAAATATTAAGTAAAATGAAACAGATAGTTATTACACTGGTTGAGAGTACTATTACACTGGTAACTGAGAGTACTTCCTAAGATCCTGATCGAATCTTATGTAAGTATTTTCCAAAAGAAAGAAAAATTAATTTAAATTTTCTGGTGTGCTAATTTAAATCATCACTTTAGAGGTTTTTATTTTTTGGGGATACCTTATATGGTCTAAAGGTTTGAAAGAGGAGGTTCTTTTAATAATTTTTTCTAAATGTTAGAATGAAGACTTTATATTGGAAAATAACGCAAAGACTGAAGAACCTTTAGTTAAATGTATGTGTTTGATGCATGTGAACACAGGCTAGATGGCATGGTGGCCGTGATAACTGGTGGTGCTAGTGGAATCGGAGAATGCACTGCAAGGCTATTTGTGAAACATGGAGCAAAGGTTGTTATAGCTGATGTGCAAGATGATCTTGGCCAATCTATTTGTGAAGAAATCAACTCCGATTCTATTACATACGTCCATTGTGATGTAACAAATGAGTCTGATGTTATAAATGCAGTGGATATTGCAGTATCAAAGTATGGTAAACTTGATATAATGTTCAGTAACGCTGGAATTCCAGGTCATTTAGATGGAACCATCATAAATGGTAGCGATTATGATAACTTCAAAAAGGTGATGGATGTGAATGTTTATGGTGCATTCTTGTGTGCTAAACATGCCGCTAGGGTTATGATTCCGATCAAAAAGGGCAGTATTGTTTTCACTTCGAGTGTTGCATCGGTGAGTTTCGGTGTTATACCTCATGCTTACGCAGCTTCGAAAAGTGCAGTGGTTGGGCTTACTAAGAACTTGTGTGTAGAGTTGGGAGAATATGGAATCAGAGCTAATTGTATTTCTCCTTTTGGAGTTGCTACACCAATGCTCTTGAATTGTTTTGACGTGAAAGAAATTGATGAAGCAGAAGCACGTGTATCTCACATAGCGAACTTGAAGGGACCAACTATAAAGACAGATGATATTGCAGAGGCGGCACTATTTCTAGGTAGTAATGAGTCGAAGTATATTAGCGGGATTAACCTTGTTGTGGATGGTGGTTATAGCACAACCAATGGTGCTTTGAGAGATAGCCAAAAAGGTTGATCGTTCAATTAAATGGTTTATTGGTTTGCCCAAAGTTATGAATTTGTTTATTGTTTGGGGCATTATTTGGACTAAAGCAACCCCAAACCAAGTAATAGCAACTATCCCAAAAAAATAAAAATATTCTGCATATTTCAACTGTAATTTTGTTCCTTTAGTATTATGTGCCTTTATTATTGTAAAACCCAAATAAACATTCCGATTTATAAATATTTATTTATCTATATTTTTTGGAATTGTTGTTATTTTATTTTGACCAAGTGATGGCGGAATTAAAAGAATAAATTAAATAAAATTTGGTTTTATTTCAAACAAAACCTATAGACCAATCCAAATTAACCAATTCCCAAACACAAGAATTGGGGTACCAGACATCTCTATCTTTCTTCCTCCTGAGCCTCTGTCTAGCATTGGACGCCGTACGATTTGTCATCTCATTGAAACGTCGCGGTAGATGTTTAAAATGCATGTTCCCCTGCTCCTCAACAATAAACTTAATCCACTTCGTTATTGGTTTGACTTTCCACCATGCTGTTGATATCGACCAAATACCTTGAATTACATCAAGGTTGTCCGAACAGATAATAGTTTTCCTTCGCCTTTCTTGTCTGCACATCTTCTGTTTCCCGAGTGTGTATCTCGTTTAACAATTTCAATTCCACTTGGTTCCGTCCTACTTTTAAAAGAAGCGTCGCAAGTCATGATAGTATGTGTGTCGTTCAGTTCCTCCGCTGTCCAAGGATTCCTTCAGGTTGCGGTCTGGGTACCCGTTTTTGTACTTGGTGGTGCATCTCATTTATTGGCAAAGAGGTCACTCACACCTGCATGACTGCCTGTAAAACATTGTTTGGATCAAGGTGAATGTTTTCATGTATTGCCTTTATTTTGTGTTTCCAAATGTTCCACAATATTGTCATCATAATATAGTTTGTGACTTGACGTTTATTCCCATACGAGTTTTCTACTCCTTCATAGATTTCTGTTATCCATTCCCCCAAGTTATCGTTCAAATTTTCAGATATGCGGATTTGAAGTGTCGATCCTACCCAAAGTTGTTTACAAAATGAACATATTAGCAGTAAATGAGAAACTGTTTCAATCTAACTGTCACACTCGTAGCACCAGTGTCATCATAATGTCTGAGTTTTAGTTTTTTCCTTGTAGGTAAAATATTTATGCAGTCTTTCCACGTAAAAGCCTGAACTTTGTTTGGCATGTTCGATTTCCATACCAAGTTCAACAGTGTAAGGTCTTTAAGGTATTTTTGTGCTGAGGATTATACTTCCATATTTTCCGCCATCGTAGTAAGTGCTCGATATCCAGACTTAGTAGTGTATTCTCCAGAGTGAGTGTGTGGCCATGTGAAGGTATCATGATCCTCCTTGTTAAGAATTGTAGTTATTTTAATTTCCCCCTACACCGGTTCATTGATAACTAAGTCAATAATTTCCCAGTCCCATTCCTTCTGGTCCGTTTTCCTAAGATGATCCACCGTTTTGAGGGTTCTATTATTAGGTTTGTCTTTAATAGCACCTGACGCTGACGGAAGCCATCGATGTTTCCAAATGTTTGTATTTTCACCATTTCCAATTTGTATAAGTCCTTGTTGAACCAACAGGCCACGACCGTCCAATATAGGCCCATGACTAGGATATTCTTTGTCTAAGCTTCACTTTGAGAAAATTCGTGTTAGGGTAATATATTCCTTTAAGTACTCTGGCTGCCAGTGATGTCGGGTTTTGTAGTAGTCTCCATGCTTGTGCCGCCAAAAGTGTCGTGTTCATTCTTTTTAAAACTCGAAATCCCATTCCACCCACCACTTTAGCAACAATCGTCTTTTCCTAGGTAAGTCAATGGATCTTTCTTTTTTCAAGTGAATTCCATAAGAACTTTGCAACAATCAATGTAAGTTTCCTGCAAAGAGTAATTGGGAAGGAGAAAATAGACATCGTAATGGCCTGAATTAGTGGTTTAATAAGGATTTTCCCTCTTTCCGAAATAAGTTTAGTAATCTATCCTTGAGCTTTTTCAAAAACTTTATCAGCTAACCATGTTAGTGTTTCAATCTTTGAACGTTTGTGACAAAGTGGAATGCCAGGATATTTTTTTTGGTCATTAGTCTCCCTAATTTGTAAAATTTCCGTGGTTTGAGATTTCATGCCCTCCGCAGTATGCTTACTGAAGCAAATCGACGATTTCTCAAAATTCACACGTTGTCTAAAACATTTACTGTAAAAATCAATACATTCTTGAAATTCATAAATCTCTTGTTCTTCCAAGGAAAGGAAGAATAGTGAGTCGTCAGCAAACAACATATGTGAGTGAACATGGCAATTTTGCGTAATTTGAATTCCTTTGATCCTCACCACATCAATTTTTTCCTCGATCAAAGTGATGAGTGATTCTGTCATAAGAGAAAAGAGAAGTGGGGAGAGAGGGTCAGCCTATCTAAGTCCCCGACTTGGGAGAAAAGGGGGTTGGCGCTCCCCGTTGATGTTTGGTTGGAAAGAGACCGTGGTTATACAGTTTCAAATTCACTTAAACCAAACTTGATGAAAACCCATTCTGGTTAAAACTAACCTAATATATTCCCATCTAACCTGGTCATATGTCTTGGCCATGTCAAGTTTCAGAGCAACAATGTGAGAGTCCATTTTTAGTTTTTTCTTAATAAAAAAGGGAACCTCTTGCGCAATGATGATATTATCCTAGATAGATCTTCCTTTAATGATGGTTGTTTGAGTAGGAAATGTAATATTTTCATTAAGCTCTTTAACTTGTTAGCAAGAATTTTTGAGATGATCTTGTAGCCAAAGTTAACAAACAATATTAGCCTATAGTCACCGACCCCTTGTTGTTTGTCTCCTTTAGGTATTAGTGTGATAAGGGTTTCATTTAACCTGTCAAGAGAAATGTTATGCATAAAAATATCTTTAACCATTTCATAAATATCGTTTCCAATAATGTCCCAGTATTATTGATAAAATTTCTCATTAAGGCCATCTGGTCATGGAGCCTTTCCTGATCCTATGTCAAAAACCTCCTTCCAAACTTTCTCCATGTCTGGTATCTTGGTAAGCATTATGTTCACGTCTGATATAACTCTTGTATTGATGCCTCGGAGTGCTTCTTCAATCTTCATTTCTCATGGCTCAGTAAGTAAATATTTATAAAAAGTGTTAAATTGTTCCTTAATTTCCTCTTCGTTTGGTATCCATTCTCTCTACGCGTTCTTAATGCCTGCGATTTTATTAAAATTTCTTCGTTGAACTGTAAGTGCAAAGAAATATTTAGTCTTTTGTCACCAAATTGAATTCATTGTTGTCTTGCACTATCTAACGAGTAAAATTCTTATCGTTTCCAAAAGATTTTTAGTTGTTCTTGGATTATGAGTTCCTTATCTTGTGTTCGTTTAGAGTATGGTTCTGGTGGTGGCTAAGGCGTGATAAAATAATGATAAATAAAGATAAGAACTATAACCCTGGACTAGTCATGGAAACTCACTACAAGTATCACAGATCGTTTGCAAATTTAGATAATAAGTAAGATTCGTTCTCAGTGACTTAGTATTTTAGAATTAACGTTTAGAAAAGAAAGTGTACTAAGGAATAGTTGCTTAAAATAAAGATAGTAAATAAAGATGAATTACTGAAGCGATGATAAATTAACTAATAACTAATGTAAATAAAGTAAATTCAAAAAGAATGAGATGAGAGATATAGCTTAATTTTACGTGTATGCACTTATCCTTCTAATATTTCTACTAGCTATAAGGGTGATCAAAGCTCTTAGAGTAAGGAGTCGGGATTCTATATTCCTCTTAACCCCCTTCCGGGTGGACTTAGGTGACGACCTAACAATTACTATGGGCCTTGGGTAAGGGGACCCTGCACAATGATCAGTGATTAATCTCAACCCCTAGTGACTATCTAGTTTGGCAAGCCCGTCGGGATCACTACCGCAGACTAGACATTTATGTTGTGTTTCTACAATTAGACACCCCTCTCGGGTGACCATTCAACTGCTATGGTAATCCTATATCCGTGCACTAGCAAGAGCTACAATCAATACATTAAATCACATATAACAAACATAAAGGTTAAGAAGCTCAATCGAATTAAAAAGGATTTTCCAAACAAACTTAGATATAAGAAAATAGAATTTAAATATTATACATATGCAAAACCAACCTATAGGAAATCTAGTTCATGCTAATAAGAAATAACTAAAATAAATATACATACTGTCAACTTGCTTCTCTTGATGTTGCTAATTGATACTATTGACTAATAATTAAGAGTTTGGGGGGGTTTTTTGAGTTTTTGGTGTTATTTTTTTCGTATTGATAGCTAATTGTCCGCATGAAGTTTTAATTGGCTAATTGCGAGGACATTTGTCTCGCTAAAGACTGCCTTTATTCTCGCGAAAGATAGATATCCGCGACGACTTCAATTTTCTCACAAAGATTTTTCTTTTTTAATTATGCTTGTTCGCTCATTTGACCGACAATTTATAGACAAAGACAATGTCCTCACGAAATACAAGCAATCTCGCGACGATTGATTTTTCTCTTTAATTATTTTCTTCAGTCCAGTTAACCACCAACTTTTAGGAAAGGACGATTTTCGCACGATAATCTGTCCTTGAAAAAGAGACGATCTTTAACGAAAACAGCCACGTCCTTGGCAAAGCCATACTCGTAAAAGACAGTGCAGGTAGTAGTGTCATGTTTTCGCTCACCATTTAGACCTTGATCATTTAGATAATTTAGAGTTTCTAAACATAAGTAGAATAAACCCAATTAAAAACGAAAATCATGGTTTAGATTGAAAAGAGATTAGAAAAAATTAGACGGGTAGGTGAGAAGATAAAGACAAAATATTTACCAAAATACACCAATCTTCACCTGCATTGCCAATCCAGCACCAAGTTACACATGCAAAACAAAAAATTAACATGTAAATGACAAGATTCTTATAGTTATGTTGTTCTTTAGTGAACTACCGTTTTCATTTGACTAATTTATTATAATAAGAAATTCAGGAAAAACGACCTTATTAGGCGACTATTCTAGCTACTAGTTCATGACTATCCCACATATGTACAAACTAGCGTTCTCACAAATTGCCTTACAGGCACTACAAAAAAAAAGTGTATACGTGGCGGTTAATTTGCCTTTCAGTTGCGGTTATAACCGCCACATAAAATTTGGTGGCACTTGCCCAAACGCCACCCAAAACCGCCACTATGTTTACAGCCACTTATTCTTATGGTGGCAGTTGCAAAATACTGCCACAAATACTAAAGGTGGCGGTTTTTGATGAAACACGCCACAAAAGCTTTGTGGCGGTTAGAGTATAGCGCTACCCAAAGTGAAAACATGATGAAATAGAAATCCAATTGTTTAACGCCACCAAAAAGGTAAAAAACTAAAAAAAAAAAAAAAAACCATTTACACAATTCCAGTATTACAATTATTACACTACGGGAATCTTAGGAGGGTTATTTTGGTCTTCCAAATTGCAGTCAAAATTCACTACAATAAGTTGAAAATTAATCGCACAGTTAGTCCCTGTGATCTATTCACCTCTATTTAAAAGGAAGGTGTAGAAACCTCACCATCATCCATGGTTCAATCTGGTCAACCTATATATATATATATATATATATATATATATATATATATATATATATATATATATATATATCAAAAAGGTCCAGAAAATGCTCAGTATTCATCATTTGTAATTATCAGTAACTCTTGCACAATTATTTGAAAACCATTGCCTCTGCGAGATAAAGGAGAAATCTTAATTCGATTTTCCACCATATCTTGTCAAAAATACAAACAACTTTCACCTAATAAAAAAATGAGGAGGTTAGATATATATCACCGGAAACGAATCTCCAAAATGGAAAATGGAAGAGATTCCTCAGTTACTCCCACTCGGTATACCACATACATCATATCTTTCTTCCTTGGTTCCTGATTTGGTTGTTTCTTTTTAATACATACAAGAGCCACTTTAGATTTATAATCATTTTGATTCCAATAAATAATCTAACCACTAAACAAACTATCGATCTTTAATTTGGTTGTTTTAAGGATCACCTGTCATATTATATTCAATGGATTAAGAGAAATACTAATTTATTGGCCCTGCACTGATTTAGTAATTCGATGACCCCAGTCATCCATGCATCGATAGTCTCCCTCGTGGGTCGGGTGCCAGCTGTGGAGCTCATGGATCGAGAGATGTCCTCTAAAGGCATAGGTTCCTTGCTTATGGAGATAAGAAACTCGTTGACCGCGGTCTTCATCCAGTCGAAATTAGCATTTTTTGACAGCTTGGCCTTAAACGCGTGTCCAAGTCCAGGGGTCCAGCTGTGCATCCCTTCACCCAAACCTAGGCGGGCCGCCTCCATGACCGCATCCACTTATTCCTGTTGCGATAGGGAGGTAGACGATGATGTGTCAGTCTGACTATGGGATTCTCGGACTTTGTTTTGCAGAATGGCCCTTAGTGCGTCCTGTTCCATAAATTAAATATCAAATTTTAAATTATATGAATAATAGTTAGCGTAATTTCAAACTTACCTCCGCTCGCTGATGCTCCTTTTTCCTCCACTCCTCGTTTTTCGCGTCAAACCGATTTTCCCAAAAGAAGTTGCCTACTCCGGGAAGAAGCAACTGTTGTTGTTGTTGTGTCTGGGATCCCTCAGCCGGTGTCAATCGAAACGTCTTATTTTTCTCCTCCTCCCGTTTTAGTCAAATAGTCAAGTAAATAAATGTTTAGAATTATTTAATTGAATTCCTTACCAAAATCATGGTCACCCTCTTCCGAGTGTAAGTCCTCGAACCTGCCCCGCTTGGCGTTGTTGCAGTTTCCTATTATCTCTATTCATTGCATCTTGATGCTAGTTTTTTAACAAAACAAACCAAACCAATGCAGTTAATAAAGAGCATAATTTTTTAAATTTTCTAACTTAAAATAATTACCTGACTCTTTCCTGATTTCTGAATTTTACACGCAGCCTCCCAATTCTTCGGGGTTTGATCGTTCGTCTTTAAACCCAAATTGAAATATTTATTCTTAAGTCGGTTTTTGGAATCACTAAACCCCTCACAACACTTATCGTTTATCATCGACATGATATTAGCCCAATCCTGCCACTTCATCCACTCCTCAATCTAAAAAAAATCATGTCCACAAATAAACCCAATTCTCTAGAATTGTATATCTAACTCCAAGGAAATACAAAAAAAGTTAAGTTTAGTCAACTTACCCCTACTCATCTCATGAAATAACCAGTTGATAAACAAACACCCAACTACAAAACAAATGAATGAGGGAAAACACAAGTAACCCACATGTGATGGTACAAACTCCGTAATCTTACTCACTTTTCTCCCTTGCCACGAGTAACCCATTTGACCCCGTTCATGGCACAAGAATTATATCGATATACGGCGCTATTAGAAACATTGGAAAACGAAAGCGATTCTTCGGTAGCAAGGGGATCACCAGCTTCACACATTAAATACACCTACACGCAACATCAGTTATTAGTTGAAATGAATTCAATTTAATTGAGAAAATTAAAAATTAATATACCTTTCTCATGAACCATCGAAGAAACTGCTCTCGGTGTTTTGTCTCTATATCAAGGAACGAAAATGAGGAATTGTGTTACCTAAACAAAAAAGCATAGTGTTAACAATCAGTAATGTAATATTTCAATAAATGATTTAAATTAAAGTACTTAAATCATATAGTGTTGGATCTCATCACAGTTATGAAGGATGTACCAATCGATGTGCTCCTTCTCTTTGAATGGTAAATAACCAAACAGTTTTTTTAACAATCGTCTTACACTGGCTCTTAAACACTAATATTTCCTTGAGTTCAGGAATCGTCTCACCGTATCTACCTAGATTTTTGAATTTTGTACTTTTCTCTCGAAGGAATCGAGATATAAATGTCAATGTTTCCTCTACAGGGTGCCCTCGGTGATTGAACCCTCTGGCCTGGCCGTATTCTGGATATATTCGTTGAGTTTCTTCAAGTACCTCTCAAACGAGTACATCCATCGTATTCAAACAGGGCCTCCTAACCGATCTTCCTCGTACAAGTGCACAACAAGGTGGACCATAATGTCAAATAAAGCAGGAGGAAAAATCATCTCCAACTTGCACATAAGCTCGACCACTTTAGACTTTCCCGATTCCAATTCTTTTTTACTTAGGTTCTTCTTACAAACATTTATGAATACGTTGCACAATCCAATAATTGGTCCGCTAATCGATTTACTGTCAATTAACCCTGGAATACTAGCCACGATTAGATTCCTATCGTCAAATTCCAACTATGACCATCGACGGGATGACGCAACACATCTTCATCAGTAATCTTTCTAGTATGGTGCCTTATCAAATATTTGATGGTGTGCCTCGAAGCATACATTCTCTGTAACCTAGGCATAATCAGAAAATAGCGCAGCTTCTTATATGGCACTTTCTTCTCATTCTTCGGGTCCCACCTTGATTCTCCACAATCTGGACATTTCTCAACCTTTTCATTCTCTTTATAATACAAAACACAATCATTCAAACACACGTCGATCATGGTGTATCCCATGCCCAAACGTTTCAACTTTCTATTGCAATTCACATAAGAATCAGGTAAATTATGACCTTCGGGCATAACACGACCCAACAATTGAAGAAGTTCAGTAAAAGAGGTGTTTTTCCACTTGTTATTCTCTTTCACATGCATTAGCTTTGTCATGAAATCCAAAGAACTCATCTTAGTACAACCGCGGTACAAATCTGTCTCCATTTGCTTAAAAAACGCATCGAAACACCCACAACCCTTTCCATTAAGATTGTCATCACCTATCTCGGTGTCACCGGAGTCCCGCCAATTTCAATAATGGGTCCTAAATCATCCAACACATTAAACATTAAACATTACATTATCTTTGTTTGGTTCATTCACAGGAGTTACTACTTCTTTCACGTATTTCGTCCAAACCTCATGTTATGACAAAATTCTCATTGCTAAAGATGCCCGTCAACTTATTCAATTGGAAATTTTCGATTATTAAAACAATGATTACATGGACAAAACATTTTACTGACTAAATCCATTTGTTTTCTCGTAAAATCAGTAAACACTAATATTCTCGACATATATTCCCTCGTAACACAAACATTTGATTTAATCCAACTCTTGTCCATTACCGAGTTCATTATCTAAATTAAATAATTTATTATAATTATAACCAAAAAAACAAAAAAAAAACAAAAATTAATAAATAACAACAATCGCACAAAAAATTAAAACTCATTTACTCTAAATTTCAAAAAATGCCCTTAAGTTATATAAATAGTTCAGCAAGGCCCTGAATTATTTTTTAAATTAAATTTGAATCCCTAAATTATTATTTAAATTACATTTTATCCCATACAATTATTATAAATTACTAGAATGCCCCTATGTTATCTAAATAGTTCACTAAGACCCCTAAGTTATTTTTCCAATTACAGTCCAACACCTAAAACTAGTCTAACTTAAAACCAAATTAAAAAACTAACACAAAATTAAAAAATAAAAATTATATCACAAAAAATTAACATTATATCACCTAAAAAACACTCAGTATTACATATTGCATTTATCTAATACAAACTATAACAACAATTATGTAATTTAAGCGAAAATAAATAAAAATAAAATTTAGAAAATACCTAATTTGTTGAGAAATTGATGGGTAATTTTGCTTAAAAGTGGGACCCACACATGTTAGTTGTATCTGAGAAGTTTCGTTATTAATGAGCCCGGAAATTATTTATGGATTAGGAAAAAATTGAGAGAGTTTTGGGGGTTTTTTTGAGTTTTTGGTGGTATAATTCGTATTAATGGCTAATTACCCGTTGGATACTTTTTATTCGGTAACTCTTTAGCGAGGACATTACGTCCTCGCAAAAGACTACCTACGTCCTCGCGAAAGATTGTTATCCGCGACGACAAACGTGTCCTCGCGAATATCATCTATTTTTTGAATATATTTTAAGCGACAAAATTATAGGCGAGGACATTGTCCTCGCTAAAGATACACATTCACGACGACACATATGTCCTCGCTAAAGACATGATCTTTCGCGACAACGATTTTCTTTTTAAATTATTTTCTTCCGCCTTTTTATCCAACTAATCTTAGGCGAAGACAATGTCCTCTCTATAATTTTCCTCGCGAAAGACTTTATTTTTAGCGAGGACCCGTGAGTCTCACTAAAAACTTCCTCGCTAAAAACACTCAGTGTAGTAGTGGAGGTTTTTATACTTCGGGGATGCCTTTTAATTTTATGGTCTACAGGTTTGAATACTTTTCTAAATTTAAGTATGAAGACTTTAAATTGAAAAATGACGCAAAAGACTGAAGAACATTTATTCAGATTTAGGTGTTTGATGCATGTGAACATAGGCTAGAGGGCGTAGTGGCTGTGACAACTGGTGGTGCTAGTGGAAATGGAAAATGCACTGCAATGCTCTTTGTGAAACATGGAGCAAAGGTTGTAATAGCTGATGTGCAAGATTCTCTTAGCCAATCTATTTGCGAAGAAATCAACTCCAACTCGATTACGTATGTCCATTACCATGTAACAAATGTGTCTGATGTTATAAATGTAGTGGATATCGTTGTGTCCAAGTATGGTAAGGTTGATATAATGTTCAACAATACTGGAGTTTCAGGTAAAATGGATGGAACCATCATAAATAGAAGTGATTTTTGATGTTATCCCTCATGCTTACGCAACTTCAAAAAGTGGAGTGGTTGGGCTTACTAAGAACTTGTGTGTAGAGTTGGGGAGATATGGAATCATAGCTAATTGTATTTCTCCTTTTAGAGTGGCTACACCAATTCTCTTGAATTGTTTTGGCATTACGGGAATTGACGAAGCTGGAACATATGAATATAGCATGAAACTTGAAGGAAGCAACTTTGAAGGCTGATGATATTGCAGAGGTGGCGCTATTTTCGGGAAGTGATGAATTGAAGTACATTATCGGGATTAACCTTGTCGTGGATGGTGGATTTAGCACAACCATTTTTTGTCTTTTCTTTAGATGCACTAAAATAAAGTCAATTAAACATATATAATGTGATAACAAATGATATATTATGTATATCTAGGGCGCTACAAACGGTTCCCTAAATATTAGGGTTCTGTGAGGGATCACTCCCATCACCGTCCACATCATGACCTTGTGCCATAATGCCTATGCTATTAATATAAATAAATAAATAAGATGTAAAATAAAACAATTACAGACAATGATTTACATAAGCTTAAACACGATTTAAAAGATTGGTAAATTTCAATTCAATAAAAGTTTAGAGTCTTACGTAATCTGTAACTGACAATCATAATCCATAATAACGTACTACTGTTATCTTATCTACGTACACTTAACTAATATGTATATAATTGACACGTAGCAAGATGATATATCATCCAATAATAAACAAACTCCAGGAGATGACCTACGCACGACATACAGATCCTTCACTTGTAAACTACTTGATGTTGCATTCGAGGACCAGAGAGGGCGTCATTGTCATGGAACAAAATGTCGTGAACTTCAATTTTATATCCACCCCTATCATAATGGTAAGAAACATGCTCCAAAAAAGTCTCACAAGTTGCTAGTAATTTATTTGGAAGATATATCACAAACTTTTCTACCAGTGCTAGTCTATTGGCGATCCTGGTGGGAGTATCTGGGAACTCTAATGTATGTCATCTAAGTATTTAGGATAAATATATCAAGGGCCTAAAGTGAAATTATATATAAATCAAGGGCCTAAAGTGCAATTATATAATGTATAAGGGTGAAATTTCATAATTATATTGTTCAGTGGCCTAAAGTACAAGTATATAAAGTTCAGGGGTTAAAGTGATGTTATATAAAGTATAAAGTATAAAGTATAAATTAAAAATATGAAAAGTATAGTAGCAAAATTGATATCTTAAAAAGTTTAGGGGCCTAAGGTACAATAATCTAACATATAGGGGCTAAAGTGCCATTTTATAAAGTTCATGGATCTAAAGTGCAATTTTATAAAGTATGGGGCTAAAGTTAAATTATATAAAGTTCAGAAGCTAAAGCATAATTCTCTAAAGTTGAGGGGTATATATAAAGTATATAGGATAAAGTATAATTATATAAAGTATAGAGGCTAAAGTGTAATTTTATAAAATTCTGTGGCCTAAAGGGTAATTATATAAAGTTTAGGGCTAAAGTGCCTATATGTTTTTATTTTTCACTAAAGGTCCTTATATTTTTTTCAAAAATGTATTAAAGGTCCATTTATTTTGCGAAAATGCATTCCTTTTATTTTGCAAAATTACACTTTTTTTATCGGCAAATCAAAATTACACTTTAGTTTCCTATATATTTCAAAATTTTCATTATAGGTCCTTATATATATTTCAAAATTTTCAATATAGGTCCCTCTATATATATATATTATACTATAGTTCCCTATATATCTTTAAAATTGCATTATAGGTCTCTATTTAATTTTTTCAAAAATTGGAATGTGAATCCATATATATATATATATATATATATATATATATATATATATATATATATATATTGAAATTGCACTATAGGCTATGCTGTAGATCTCGCCGCCTAAGCGTCAACTCCTCCCTCAGCTGCTTACGCCTTGTAAAAGTTATAGGCATTTTTTCCAAACGCCTTAGTCACCGTCAGTGGCGGAGCCAAGCACATGGTATAGGGGGGGGGGGGGGGGGGGTCCATGGCCCCCTCTGGATTTTTGAAAAAAAAAACTATAACTATCTAAAAAAAAAATATTAGTAAATGACCCCTAAATTTTTAAAAAATCTTCATTTGACCCCCCCCTAATTTTTACAAGTTCTTTTATTAAGCTTTAAATTTTTTTATTTATAAGATTTTTTTATTTTTTATAACAAAATATATGTTATTTTATATTAAAAAAATAAATTTATAGCATAATTAATTAGAAAAATCAATATCGAGACTTATATTGTAATATTTACACAATATAGGGACCTTTAGAGCAATTTCTCCTAATATAGGGACCTATTTTATGATTTTTGTATGATATTTAGACTTATAGTGCAAATATTGGCGGAAAAAAATTTTCGGGCCGTTGCCCCCGGACCCCCTTGGCCCCCCCTTACGAAAATTCCTGGCTCCGCCCCTGGTCACCGTGAAAGAGCCGCCTAACCCGCCTAGGCACCGAATAATGGGAAAAAATGCCGCCTAGGCGCCGATCATTTGCAAAAAATATCTGCATAGGTCGTATTTTTTTTATTCTCTAGAATTCTTAAATTGATATTATAACTCAAATTTTAGTAATTTTCTATATACTATAGTGTTGTTAGATGAATTTTATGACTACACATATATTACTAAATATACAAAATTACACAATAGAATTCAAAACCGTCTAATCTCGCCCAAGCCCCGTGTTTTCCCGCCTAGGCGCTGGGCCCCGGTTGTCCGCCTAGGCCGCAAAACCGACAACATAGGCTATAGGTTCGTATATAAACTTTTTAAATTGCACTATTATTCCCTAAAAAAATGTAACACTCAATTTCCCTATTAATTCCTATATTACTTGGAAATTTCAATTCTAGCCCATGTACATTTGTAAAATTAAACTATTATTCCCTATTTTAATTCCAAAATATAAATTACACATTTATTCTATCATATAATTTTTCACAATACTAACCATAAAAAATTTAACAATGTATAATTGGAGATATTACTATTAATAATGATGGATTTGCGGAATGGGTATTGTGAATCAGCAATGACGAGCAACAATTAGGGGGAAGGTTTTTATGGGTTGAGAAAATGGAACAAAATTAAATGGAGGGTCTGGTACTTATAATGATTATCATTAGAGGCGACTTTAAGTCGTCGCTAATGATTATCATTAGAGGCGACTTTAAGTCGTCGCTAATGATATTTGAAAACACCCTGTGGGATTACCAACCGCCTTTTATTTTATCAGAAATTGTAATTTATAACCTGCGACGAAGAATTTTGTCGCTAATGGTAAATATTATATACCGACAAAATAATTCGTCGCTAATGCCAAATTAATGTAACGGGTGGGAATCCAACAACCTTTTCTTACTTAGGATTAAAGTATTATCATTTGTGACAACAATTTCGTCAAAGAAATTATATTAGGAACGAGTCAACATAAACATGCAGCTAATGACAAGATTAATTAACGACGAGATCTTCAGCATATTTGTTACGAATGTGTCATCTCTAATGATAGAATTATAAATTAAATTATTTTCTTAACATATAAAAACTGTTTTTTTTACATATTTAATAATCATTTAAAACTACCAAAATATTCCTAAATGTTAAAAAAACACAAAAGAAATTATTTATTATCAATTTGATTATCATCCGAAATTCTACATTATCAAACAAATTAATAACTAACCATGTCTTGAGCAAAGTTTGCTTGTTGTCTCGACTAGTGTTTGTTTGATGTCTCGAATGAACATGTTGTAGCAAACATATAATTTTTAACAAAATAACTCTTAATAATAACAATTTAAGCGTTGATAAGGGAAAAAATTTACCAATCTATCTCGTAATCGTACTCATCATTGCTTACGATATTACCATCGTTATCGATGTATATGGGTTTCTCTAATGAGTCTACTGAGTCATCTTCGTACTCTTTCAATGTATCATCCTGTATTTCATCATCATCTTCGATCTAGCGATCATACCCTAACGAGTTTCGTTCAACCTCTATGCCT
This sequence comes from Nemophila menziesii, assembly GCA_029959085.1. Taxonomy (NCBI): domain Eukaryota; kingdom Viridiplantae; phylum Streptophyta; class Magnoliopsida; order Boraginales; family Hydrophyllaceae; genus Nemophila; species Nemophila menziesii. The sequence continues at coordinate 138,787,576 of JARWIR010000001.1, read as the reverse complement.
TCTCCACTAGTCAACAGTAATTGTGGGACGTCTTTGTCCAAGACCGCATCAACTAATGGAATGGACATCGGATTTGTAATGGTTGATATGTTTTCCGCATCCCATAACTGGAAATCTATATGTGCCAGACATTTACTTCTCATACAACCTTCATCCATGTTGGGACTTCTTTGCATTTATTTCATCGATGTAAAAGACCTTTCTTCTTGAGTGACTAAGAATTAGGTATCTCGACTCCACTAGAATGAAATTTTGTTGATAATGATTTCTCCATGTACGAACTTCCTCTTTGACCTTTTCTCATCGGTGTTATACCACTTGCACCGAAGCAACACAACCAGGCAAGTACCATCAGATTCAACCTTGATGATTTTAACTAACTCACCGTAATAAGGAATTCCATCCATAATACTACAAACGTCTCTATTTAACCATTTTTTAAGTGAACCCGTTTTACACTGTTTATAACACAAGAATCAAATTTATATACGACACCCATGGGCATGTTTTATAACGCAATAAACTTGTAACAAATGCATCTCCGGTTTTTAGCATTACAAACACCTGCAAACTGAAACAATTATAAGTTTTACTATCGTCATAGTTGTATTAAGAATTGAAAAATTGTATAACTTCTCCATGAACTATCATAAGAAATATTTGTATAACTGTTAAAAGATATTTTGTCCATAAGCAATATTTTTTGTAAGTAATAAGTAACTAAAGTAAATTATAAATTACTCAAATCACATATGGTTAGATCTCATTAGAATTGTGGAGGATGTATTGATTAATTATTCTTATTCTTTATGTGGCGGCATACAAAACTTCATTTTGCCCACTTGTTGACACTGGCTCCTAACACAAATAGTTGTTTTGGTTCTCAAACAATCACAAGTCTCTTATAATACCCAAATATTTCAAAACCTTTATGGATTTTGCATTATCTTTGTTCACTTTCCCATCTAGGCCAACTACAATACCAAGTAAACTATCACACCTATTTTTCTCATAATGCATAACAACTATGTTATATGTCAACAAGTTTTTTGACCAATACGGTAAATTGTAGAAGATACTCTTTTTCTTCTAGTTATATTCTCGAGGCCTTGTTTTCTTTCTCACTTTTCCACCAAAGTCCTTGTGTTTACCTAGGAAACATAAAAGGTAAGGCATTAAGTTGTGTTTGAATATCAGCGGGGAAAAGTCTTTCTAGGCTGCCTTATAGATGTCGTATAGGTAAGCATATGATCAAAATACACTAACCTTTCCACACCTGCAAGGATGGTGTAGAATCCATGCATTCGGGGAACACTTTGTAACCTTGACCGTCCATACCGAAGAGCATGACCTACAGGGGTAATAATTCGTCGTAAGCAACACATCAGACGCCATGATAAAATTTTCCTTAGTATGTGCATCATAGGTAGGGATCCCCGTATTCCACAACATGTTAAACTCATCTATAACATGATGGAGAAAGACATCCATATCTTTATCGGGACAACGAGGGTCAGACTCAATAAAGTAAGAATAAAAGTGAATTGTTTCATGAATAACCACGGTTTAAAGTTTTAGGTGGTCAATATGATTGGCCACATGTTATAAGAGTTGTTCTACGTAGATAAACGACAAACACAATCGATGGCCAAATCCAAGCGTACATTACACAGTTCACGTGCAAAATCAGGTTACCACTTGTCAAATATTTTCTAACTAATACCATCAACTGGATGATGTCACACATCATCGTCGGTACCCTTTTCAGCATGGTGCCAAATTATGTCTTTGGTGGTGTACCTCGAAGGGTACAAACATTGTAACCTTGGCGCATTGATAAAATATCACAATTTCTTATGAGGCACTTTCTTTCCTTCTTCGGATCCCACCAAGATTCACCTAAAACTAGACATTGCTCGAGTTCTTTGTTCTTTTTATAATACAATACAAAATCATTTAAGCATACATCAATCGTATTGTATCTCATACTCAAACTTTTCAGCTTTCTGTTGTACTCCTCATACGATGAAAGCAAATTATGCCCATAGGAGTTCGGTGAAAGAGGTATTAGTCCATTTTTTTTTACTTTGATGTGCATCGACTTGGCAATTAAATTAAAGAACTCGTTGTAGTAGAACCGGGGTACAACTCACTTTCCATTTCCTCAAAAAAAAAAAAGAGTCGAAACAACCACAAATTCTTCTAGGAATATTCTCGTCACCCATCTCGGTGACTTTGATGTGAATAAACTTAGCAATTAAATTCAAGAACCCATTGTCGTAGAACCGGGGTACAATTCACTTTCCATTTTATCACACAAAGCGTCGAAAGAACCACATATTATTCTAGGAACATTCTCTTCACCCGTCCAAGTGTCACAAGAAAACCCATCATTAACAACGTCCTTCAAATCATCTAACAATTTCATCATTTATTCATCTAGAATATTGGTGTCCCCGAGGCGTGATGTAATAAAATAACAAAACTCGGGGAAATGGCTACTCCTCGCAAGTGTACCAGTCGTACCAAGTAGTAAAGTAAGTATTTATTTATCGTACTCCACGAGAACTAAAGAGTTAAATATTATGTTTCAATTTATTATATGGGCTAGTATTCTTGAAAATTTACAAATTCTAGTTTTTAATTGTTTTTGGGTTTTCTGTAAATAACGAAACTACAAGGACTAGAATGCAAAATATGTAACTTAAGTATTAATAATGAAAAAATATAAGAAACTAACTAAGATACAAATAATCATAATATAGTTGACAGGATAACTCGTTAATCGCTAGTAAGCCGACTAGCTACGATTTAGATTATTCTTTTTTAAGGGCGAGATGGTAGTGTAAATTAATTAGGATTCAACTATCCACCTAAATTCCTCCCAAGTAGATAGTAATTCTATACAAAACTATGTACTCTCCTGAGTGACCCTACAAACGATATTCACTAACTCTATATGACTAACCGACAAGCCAAAACCTCCCGGTTCAATGATGAACATTGAATGTCTACACTCTAGTTCCACAACTTGGCCCTCCTTTTGGATGATAGTCTAATTTATATGACGACCCACTGCGTGATCAAGGAAAAGGGTTTACTAATTCAAACAAGAGTATAAACAACATATATATTAATCTTATTTCATTATTTGGATTCCAAATTACAATAAAACAATAATAATCTAGTGTTCATACCCTTAGCAATTCCCAAACTATGAATGGTTTAGTTGATAATAAATAAAGGAATAAAATAAATAAAAGAGTCATAATCATGTTTAAAATGGAAAAATATGAAATATTACACTAATACATGGAATGGTTTGATGGAATGAGAGGGAATGGTATAATGGCTTCTTCTCTTTCTTCCTTGAGCTCCAGGCTTTCTAGTCTCTCAAAACTAGATGTGTAACAAATGTAAATCTTCTAAGCGAGCTAAGTAATGATAAAAATAAATTGGGTAGTAGGTCCCACTTGAGTGGGTAAAAAGTGACCTAGAAATGGATTTTACAAAGCTTGACTAATTCAAGTCACATTGGAAACATTAGCATAAATTTGTATTTTAACTCCTTTTCACAAACCGCTTCATCATGTGCTCCCGACTCAAAGGACTAACTTAAGCTGCAGGGCCTTGATCATATAAAGCACCAAATATGTATGTCGACTCTTTCAAGTTGACTTCAAAGTTTTGCCAAAAATTGCACTTGACTCCCAACTTGACTTTTTGCTCATTTCACCCCTTGACTTGGGGTTGACTATTACTTTTTGACTTTTCTGCATCATTTTGGGTCTCATATCATTCATGTACCTAGGAGTTACACACTTAACACACAAAGTCTCCAAGCTTAGCAAAGAAACCAAAAGTATGTCACAGAATAGGAAATAATCCTAAAAAAAGTTCAATAATCCCCCAAAATGATGTCTCATGACCCTATAAATGTATCATAAAACACGAGATATCAAGACCCCAAACTCAAAATTTTGGCGTCCTAATAAAATTAAAGCCAATATAGGGGACAAAGTCCAACTAATCACTAAGGAAGAAACAGAGAGATGATCCCAAAACTATACCTAACAAGTATCTTAAAGTAATTCCTAAAAACTAGTTCACAAATATGCATATCATACAAATAATCAACACAATACAATATCAAGAACAAATTAGCTTTCACATGTAAGAAGAGGTCATTTTTAATTAGTTCAAGTGGCTATAGGTTGTTCCTCAATACAAATATTAACATTGTAACTCTATATTAGTAATATACCCCCTTAACTTGCAAGTTTTTTTTATCTCAATAATAAACTGAAGAAATTTTCCACCCACAAGCTATGCTGTAGATATCGCCGCCTAGGCGCCGTCTAGGCGTCAACTCCCCCCTCAACCGCTTACGCCTAGTAAAAATTCTAGGCATTTTTGCCCAACGCCTTAGTCGCCGTGGAAGAGGCGCCTAGCCCGCCTAGGCACCGATTAATGGTAAAAACTTGCCGCCTAGGCCCTCCATTAAATTTATTTTATCCTCGAAAATTCTTAAATTGATATTATAACTCTAATTTTAGTATTTTTCCATATTCAATATAGTGGTGTTAGATGAATTTTATGACTTAAATAGATAAAAATATCATAATTATACGCGCGTATTACTATAAATATAAAATTACATAGCAGGATTCAAAACCGCGTAATCCCGCCTAGGCCCCGCGTAGTCCCTCCTAGGCGCTAGGCCCCAGTCGACCGCCTAGGCCGCGGAACCGAGATCTACAGCATAGCCCACAAGATTATCATTATATCGGATTTCAAACAAAGAATGATACCTACTAACAAAGAATTTAAACATCTTTCTAGTCAACGATACCCTCAAATCTTGATAATTCCAAACAAGACAACTCTTGATATTTACGTCTTATAGGCCCAAGTGATAAAACAAATATTTCATCGAAAACCCAATGGTTTTACTTAATAATCTCATTAAACTCGTTTGACATGCTCATACTGATATTATTTTTTTAAATTTCATGCGCATAAGGATATCCTTTTTGGAATTACATAATCATAAGAATATCTTTTTTTTTACCATATTTATATAATTTTTAAATGACATGCTCAATAAACCCCTGCAGCCTTGTCCACTATTCCGTAAAAGACACTGTGTTTTTTATCCTCTTAAGATATCTTGTGTTCGCTCCCTTAACTCAAAATCTGAGTTTTGGGAAGCTTCCCATAACTCAAAATTTGAGTTCTAGGAAGCTTCCCATAACTCAAAATTTGAGTTCTAGGAAGCTTCCCATAACTTAAACGACTCTTTTTATGGGTCAAAAAGAAAAGAATACAATATTTGCTGCCTTTTATGGGCAAAAAGATGATAGTTATGGTGAGGGGGGACTAAATCTAACTTGAGGGGTTTCTTAGGCATTAATCTTTTTTATTAAAATCACCTACTACAGTAAATATTGGAAGGATTAGATTTACTTTTGCTAAATTTTTCCATAAATTAACGTGATCACTATAATACTCCATCCGTCCATCAATGTTTGTCATACTTTTGTTTTCACGCACTTAAGAAAAGCAATTAATCCCTTCTATTTTTACTAAACTAGTCTCAACCAACTAAGTAAATGATTTTAATGATGATAAGCTTTTGAATATTAAATAAGGATAAAACTGATAGAGAATGTAAAAAAGTTCCTTGGTATCTTAAATGGACAACCTTTTGTGAACATCTACTTTTAGAAATTGTGACAAACATTGATGGACGGGGGAAGTATATAGGAGCGCGTAAGAAAATGCATACCAAATACTATCCTCCACTTCAGTGATTTCTAAGTTTATTTTATTTTGGCTATCACTATATAAATACTAACATTGTTACTCCACATTATACCCACTAACTTACAAGTTTTCCTTTCGGGTTAATAGTACTAAACTGTTTCTAGCCAGAAATACAACTCACATAACATCTTTAAAACAACCGGGATACCTCAAATTAGTAAAATTTCAACTCACACCTATAGAGACTAATATAACCCCCTCTAATGAAATAAAGAGATCTGAAAAGGGTTTGTACCAGAAATACCAGTGTTCTAATACAAGACCACCTAGGCGCTCCGACTAGGCGTTTCAAAGTGCGGTCCGCCTAGTTATTCTCTCGAAGGTGGCTCGAAGGTTTGTCTACGAATAATCTAATTAATAAACTACCTAATCGGATTAATGGTTCCCCAAACATAATACTACCTATCATGCTAGCAATAAATAACGAATTCAATCAAATCCAACTCAACACATAAGCAAAAAATAAATAAACAAACTACTTACGTTAGAGTTTGAACGCGCGATAAAAAAAGAAGGTATGATTTTTCAAATTTAAAGTCTAGATTTTTCGAATTGGTCATTTTTTAGGTTAATAATAATATATTACTATTATTATATAGTTAAATATATATTATTTATATTAAATTGATCTATATTACGTATATTAGGATGTGAATAACAGTCAATTGGAACAAAAAAAAAGAATAATTATTAATTCAATGTATTAGTAATATATATTTAATGTAAAATAATGTAAAAACCATTTAGGTAGAAACCGTCTAAATTTCGATTGATGGGCTGGCAAGCCATCTAGGCGCTCAAAGATAGTCGACGCCCTAGTAGCGCCTAACGCCTTTTAGAACCATGATAAATATACTGTCAACAACATCCTCAATATCCTCAATATTACATTACGGTATCTAATCTGAAAATGGTATTTACTCAATAAAATAGTACAAATTGGAAACATCATCCATGTTGTGTATATTAATTCACAATCACTACTTTATCCCAGGAATATCAACTATCCCTTTTCCAAAACTTACTTACACTCACCCCCAAATGAACATTAAAGCAAAAATAACAATGGACATAAAACATTTGTCTTTTTTTTTGTCAAAAAAAGAAAATTAACAGTAGTTACACATTTGATTAAGAAAAGCATAGGCGTCTAGGATAGTAAAGTCATTCCACTGGTGAAGATTAATGTTTCATCTCGTGCATTTAGCAAGGGCATCCCCTGTTCCGATGAATTTCCTACTGATGTGAGACACTTTCCAATCTTTAAACTTGGAAAGCCAGTTCTTCATTTCGGCAATGAAAGGGTAAATTTGCCATCGAAGATCTGAATCTTGAGATATTCCTTGAATTAATTCAAGGTTATCGGAGTAAAAAGACACACTCCAATGACTGAGGAGAGCTAATTTCCTCATAGCAAGAAAAAGAGCCCAACTTTCACCGAAATTCGGGCTCTCAAAACGGCACCTCCTATATATTTTCTCAGTGATAATACCATTTTTATTCACCCCAATAGATGCAATGCCAGTTGGTTCCCACTCTTTAGAGAAAGAGGCATCACAAGTCCACAGAAAATCAGAGTCATCAATTACAAGAGGGTTAATATGCTCTTTTTCCTGGTAACCACTTATCTCTTTGACGCCTCTAACAAGACTTTTCCATTTAATTAACATAGCAACTGAACTGGTTGGGGTAAGCTTTGTGCACCTAATGAAGTGATATCCGAGGCTTGAGGTGGATAGGTAGATTCCCGGATTGAAAGATTAACCATATTAAAAGGAAGTTTAACGGAGTGGCGGATATCCTTACTAAAAGTGCTAGACTTAATTTAAACATTTCTAATTGCCCTACTAGGTCGTTAGTTGAGTTCTATACTTGTATCAATAATGTTTGTTCGGGCTACCAGACATTGATGCTAGACTATCTTATTGGAAAAAAAAAAAGTGAAAGTCTAAACATTCACGGAAGGACCAACAAACCATAGCGCTTTAACAAACCATAAATATAATTTACATGGGTCAAACGCCCAACCAACAACATTTACGACCTATATTCAACAACTCGTTCACAATATCATAGCCCTTTCATCAAACCTTCCAACATAACAAAGGACCACCATATACCTAGATAGATCACCACTATTAGATGGAGAAGGTGGAGATTCAACAGGTATCCTGCCTTTATAGATACTTTATTGTCACTCATCTCTTTAGAATTTAATGACTATAATAGAAAAAAACTAACTTAGAGGATTGACATTGGTGTTCTTAGTCTCTATGAGAACAGAAATGGGAGGAGGAGAAGAATGAGCTATCGCCACCTCAGCTTCCAAGGTGGTCCCACGAACTGGAACTTCCATCTCTTTTCTTTTGTTCACCGCCACGTCACTACTCTGAACTTGGCTCATATATTGCTCCAAGCGGGAAGATGTTTTGCCTTTGACTTTATCATCTCGGAAAGTACAGTTAGCGATCCAGACTCTGTACAATATAAATCAATTAAAAGAATCATTTAATTAAATTAAAACGGATACCTAATATAGCTAGCATAGCTACACGTACAATTAAATGTTCAGCTTCCTATTTGTTTTTCCCATTCTCTCCCTTGAACTTAACACCGTTAAGGGGAACACATTTGCTGCTCCAGTTGTATATATGGGCTTCTCAAAGTTCATCTTCACTGTATACTTCATTAGAATAGACTTGACACACATGAAAGAACATAAATTAACTAAAAGATAAATTAAGAATTGAATACGAAACAACATTAGCAACATCAGCTTTTGTTTTTTTTATGGATACCACTTAATGCAAGCCTAGCAGCATCTTGCTCAGCAACTTTTTAAATGGGAAAAAGTATTCTCAGAAACAAACTGACCATCTACAAATACTCTAGCTCGGAACTTTGGTACATGTGTTAGCCCTTGTAAACGGTTATTGAATACCAGATTCTGTGAGTTGCCTAAACAAGATAGATAATCACATAGTGCTTAGTTATTCATCACAATTAGTAATGCTTCTACAACTCTTTTTCTCTAATTGTTTTTACCAGTTCAGTTTAGCAAATTCTTTACCAAATTAATTACATAATATGGATCAGGTCAAGATAATTACTTTGCACATGACTCTAGTAACTGTAAAGCTTATGCAACTCTTTCTTCATATTTCATATTGTCTTCTTTACCAAAGATATTACAACAAAATCTAAATATGGAAAAAACAATTAAAATAAAATATGAAAATATATTTTCTGAAACTGTTTTGAGAAAACAGATCAAGGTTCTACTTGCATTAATGAGTTTTTAAGGGACCACTTATTATTTTATTACTTAGAATATGTATGTATTGAGTAATAACATGTAAGTTCATTAAATGCTAAAGCTGTAGCATATTAAATGATTCAAAGTTCGACATAAATAATGATATTTCAGTTTCAAAACTCCGGTCGTGTTCTGATTGCTATCATATTATAAGAAGTGGTCGTTTGCACGTCCTAGATCTTTCTGAACTCATATATTATATTGGTGTTCATAATGACACACATATTACATAACAAAAGTACATCGTCGTAGTACTACAAATTTTATTATTTTCGCCTTCATAATCTCTTGAGAAAGATCTTTTATTATTTCTTTCATAAGATACATTAAGACAAGTTACCACATAATCAATCTGCAAATTAATTGAGTTACTCTTTTGGTTCCACTGAAATTATCCCGTTGCTAAAAATAATGTTTAAATATATTGTCTACTTCAGAGTTTAATACACTTTTTTTTCCTATTTTTTCCACTATTACGTATCTTTATTAAAATATTAAAATTTATATTTCCAATACACATTTAAGGTATCAAGATACTTTATTAGGGGTATTTTTGTAATGGTAAATGCATTTATTATGATTCTTAATATATGTGAAAAGCTAAGTGGACAAATTTAGTGAAACAGAGAAAGTACTCGGTTACGGTATACTTAGTATATATAATTGAAGCAAATTTTATATTATATTTACTTGATTTTGATTCTACGACAGAAGCAGAAACAGAATCATAAACATAAACAAATTTCGATGTATATATCCCATGAAAAAATAAATGATACAAATACTACTTATATTTAGAAAAAAAATACTAGATACACTGGTAACAAAAATATGTCTCTATCAAACTAAAAATGAAAAAGACTAGATGTAGAAATAACCTAAATAGTTATTATATTCACTACTACATGTGTGATCTCTCGCGACTAACATTTTTGCGACTATATATATGTAGTCGCTAAAGATATATCTTTAACGATTATTTCTTTTTAACGACTATTTTATATATTTCTCTACTACAAAGTAGTCGTAAATAACATTTGTTTTTATCGACTACTAAATGTAGTCGCTAATATTATACACGTAGACGCAAGTTTTCTTTATTTTTTAATTATTTTTTCCACCGACATTGGTAGACGCTAATGAAGGTTAACATTTTACGACGACAAAAGTAGTCGGCAGTGGTCATTTACTTGTACAACTTTAGCGACTACTTGTGTAGTCGCCAATGATTGTAGCGTATTTATTTTAGTGAGTTGCGAATTGGGATCCTCAATACCCATTATTTTATAATTTCTTCACTATTCTCTCAAATCTCTTCTAATTTTTCCCTACAAATATTCATCAAACATTATTGTTGGCATATAGCCTCCCTTAATATGTTGTTTTAATGTGACAAATTCTCTTGTGTTTAGTGTGCTAATTACTATTGTTATATACATTCTATCTTGCACTCTAATTCATCAAAAAGCACATTCTTTATCATTTAGATCAAGCTTTATTATTTTATCTTAAGAAACTAATTCTCATACAAATAGTTTTAACCTTATCAGGGGCGGAGCCAGGAATATTTGTAAGGGGGGGCCAAGGGGGTTCGGGGGCAACGCCCCCGAAAAAAATTTATGCTATTATTTGTACTATTAAGTAGGGGTGAGCAAAATAAAACCGAAAAACCGAACCGAACCAAAAAACCGAAATAACCGAACCAAAAAAACCGAAAACCGACAAAACCGTTCGGTTCGGTATAAGCTCTTTAAAAAACCGAAAAAGTTCGGTTCGGTACGGTTCTTCTATGCTAAACCGAACCGAAAAACCGAAGCGAAAAAAAAAATATTAAGACATTCTTGAATTCAATTTATATTCTTAAAGAGATTATGACAATGGGATAGAAAATAGAATAATTTTTTAAAAAATAAAAAAATTCATATATGACATGCACCACCCCAAAAAATGTCATCATATGCAACATATTTTTACATAAGTCATTAGTCGATATATTTTAAATTTAAAAGATCTTTCCTTTATTAATATTTGTTGAAGGTAAATCATACACATTAAATTTTATAAATATTCCTTTGACGACTAGTATATGATATTTGAGTTCCGAAAATGCAATTTCCTACACACATGAAAATCAAACACTTCATATATGGATTTGTTAGAAAAAAAAAAGTCTCAAGTGAACGCCCTTAAAATATATCCAACTTCGAATTAAACACACACATAACCGGAAAAAAAAACCGAACCGAACATATAACGAACCGAAAACCGAAAAAACCGAACCGATAAAAACCGTTCGGTTCGGTACCGACATCTTTAAAAACCGAATCATTCGGTTTCGGTTTCGGTTACGGCAAAAAACCGAGCCGAACCGTACCGTGCTCACCCCTACTAATAAGTCTAAATATCATGCAAAAATTGCAAAATAGGTCCCTATATTAGGAGAAATTGCTCTAGAAGTCCCTATATTGTGTAAATATTACAATATAAGTCTCGATATTGATTTTTCTAATTAATTATGCTATAAGTTTCTTTTTTTAATAAAAAATAACATATATTTTGTTATAAAAAATAAAAAAAATCGATAAATAAAATAATTTAAAACTAAATAAAATAAATTTTCAAAAGTTAGGGGGGGCCAAATGAATATATTTGAAATATTTAAGCATTATTTACTTATAAATTTTTTTTTTTTTTTTTGGAGATAGTTATAAAAAAAAAATTACAAAAATTCAGGGGGGGCCATGGACCCCCTTGCCATGGGCATGGCTCCGCCCCTGAACCTTATCTTTGTGTACATTGAGAATTAGCTTTAGTGATCAACTACAAAGTTTATAAGAATGATGTTCTCTACAACTCTCGTGAAGAAGGTTTTCTAATCCGAGCATCATAGTAAAAGACATACTCACTAGAAGGTGTTTTAAACCTTTGGTGCGGTACACCGGAGTTTCTGTGCGGTACACCGCAGCCCACGGACTACACCACGGACCAGAGGGCTAGCCCGTCAGAGAGCAAGTGAATTTAGCAAGCTTGTGCGGTACACCGGACCAACCCCGCGGTGCACCGCAGATTAGGGTTTCCTGCAGCAAAATGAAGACAAAAGGAATATATCCGTTGGGGATATTAATATATCCGTTGGAGACAAATCTTATGACCGTTGGGAGCATTTTGCAGCTATAAATTGAAGGTCTTTCAAGGCTACAACCACACCTTCAACCCATATACACTTAGGGGCTTAATTGTTATCATCCAAGAAGGTGTCAAGAGCTATAATTGTCATATCTACTCATTCAAGGAGTAAATCAAAGGAGCTTCAAAGTTATTATCTACTCAAGAGAAGTTTTAAGCTTATAGTTATATCATCTCTTTAGGAGTTCATTAGCAAAGTTGTTTCACCCTTTAAACACTTTGTATTTATCCTCTTAATTCTAGTTCTTGTAATAGATAGGTTAAGAGAGAATTTGAGTATCGGGAGTATACTCGGTGTCCTTGTGTTGTGATTACACAAGAGTTTCCTTCGTGGTTTCGAAGAGGTTGTCCTTCGTGTTATCGAAGAGGTTGTAAGGGTTATTGTGTTCTCGACACGGTCAAGAGTGTCGAGAACACGGGAGCTTAGTGAAAAGCTTGAAATCCTAAGGAGGCTTCCTTAGGTAGTGGATGTAGGGAAACCAAACCACTATAAATCGTGTGTATCTTTCTATCCCTACTCTATTTACTTTCCGCACTTTATATGTTTGATAATATGCTAGTATGAATATTGTGATATTGATTATCTAGTTTATCTAACATATTGTCATCTAGAGTAGTAAGAGATTAGAAACTCGTTTTACTTGTATCACTTATATATCGAACCTCTTAGCTTATCCTTTGCATGATCCCATAAGTGTTTGATATATTAGTTGACTTAGAAGTTTTCTCTTAAACTTATGATTGTGCAAAAGATTTTTAATTAGGCATTAATCTTATTAGTAATCCTATTCACCCCCCCTCTAGGACTTTCAATTATTTCAACACGTGAAAAAGTTTTCCCGGGTCAATCGTCATCAAATATAACGTCCTATTCCCCTGGGAGGGGTTAGGAAAATAATTGAATCTCAGCTAATGTAGAATGGCCAATTTGCCCTTATCTCTGGAAATATCTAATTAAGCAACTTAGGTGATTACCAGCAAGGATCAAATACTACTCTCTCATATTTTATACTCTTCTTAGTTAGTTTTTATTTTATTTTTAGTTAATTAATCTCTTCTTTATTAGTTATTTTAGTTTGTCTTTTAATATTCACATTTAGTTTAAATAATCAGAAAACCAAAAAAATATTTATATTTAATTTAATTGTTTTCGCAACTAAGCCACGATTCTCTAACCACAATTATGTTAACTTTGCTAATCTATGAGAACGAAAAATCTTTATTTACCCATATCTATTACTTTTCAAGAAACATTGTGCATTTGCGGGTGGTTAAAGTCTTTTTTAGTTTATGCATTTAATTATCAATCTCACATGACCGACAAGTTTTTGTCGCCGTTGCTGGGGATTACGATAATTATATTTTTGTGCTCAAGTTTAATGGTGTTTAGTTATTTTTTCTATTTTATGCGTGTTTTTGTTTTTGTCTTTCTACAACTAATAGGTTTGGTACATGCTCCTGGGCCCCGAGAAGTTAATTTGAGCTAAAAAACGAAGAGAAAGGGAAGCAAGAAAAGCACAAGAAGAAATGGCTACCGTGAATGAAAATGCTCAGTTAGATTTCAATGAGCATGGAAACTCAATTAAGAGTTCCACAAAATGGGATTGTTCGTCCAGGAGATAACGCTAATAACCAAGTTCTAGATCTTCCTTGCAGAAGCGGATGCACTCTTACAAGTGGTGGGCTTAAGCCCACCCTCAAATTATTAAAAAAAATTAGTTTTTCTTATATAATTATTTTTATAATTAAAATTATTATTAGATATTTAGCCTATTCAATTTTACTTATAAATTTTTTACTTAAACTTATATTTTACTCACAATTCATAAGCATAACCGGTATTACAATTTATCATCAGACTTCAAATATTTTAATTTTTTTTGTTTTGTATATATATTAATAACAAATGTAATTTTTTGTAAATATAATAAGTATAACTTAGTAGATAACCATTTATTTATACAATTAAAATTATTCTTTAATTGATTGAATCTAATTTCTTTTATTTGAAAAAAAAGGTAAAATAAAATAATTGAATAGACTGTCGTAAATTATTAAATTGATTTCTTTTAATTATATTTTTCATATGTGTCCCCTGTTCCATAGGTTGATGTTTTTTTTGTCGACATACCGTAGAGGCTATATAGTTTTGTTCAACATTCTTGTTATGATAGGCATTAGGTTATATTTGTAACATTTAATTTTTATTGCAATGTAATTCTTGTTTTTTAATACAGAAATCAAATAGAAATACATATATAATATAAATATTAGATTATATAAACAGTATAAATAACATTTTTATCTTCATATGATACTATTTAATCTATACATTCATCTGTTTCATGTGTTTTTTTATTAAATATTAAAAAAAGGTTCGGGTGTTGCCCCAAATACCTTATTATTCAAGCCTACCCTTGTTTAAGTTTCTAGATTTGTCACTGCTTCCTAGAGAACAACTACCACGTAACGACATTTTTAAGTCCCAACTGGGAAAATACCTTGGTTCATGCAGCAGCATGAGCAACAACCATTCTGTTTACCATCAATAGGGATTCGCCCACCTGCAATTCAGGTCGTGAGATTCAAGCTTTATGTGGGAATGATTAATCAATTCGTTAGTCACGACCACTACAGTGGAGCCACTCGTGAAGTCCTAATTCGAGCAATGCACAAGTTCATGCAAATATGTGATACGTATGTCACTCAAGGAGTTACACAAGAAAAAATGTACTTCGTTATGTTTCTATTTTTCCTCACTGGAGCTTATTACAACAAATTTTGAATAACGTGCATACCGATGGTTCGACCGTCGTACCATGCAGAACTTCATATGTCATGACCATTTATTTAGAATTGGTGCTCTCCCCTTATCAACGTGTTACACCATTCTTATGAATCACGTGTTGTATCAAAATAGGTGACCATCTTCCTCTAACTTATTCGCTTTTTTGTCCACACCATCATCTTCTATCTCTTTGGTTTTATATCATGGTATCTTGGTGAATTTTCGGGATGAATATATTAATTGTCACAAACATTTACAACTAAAAGAATATATAATTTATTTGTATGCAACTCTCTCAAAAATAGGGGTTCTTCAGGCAAGTCACAAATCTTCAAACCAATTGACTTCCGCTTTCATCTTCCATCATATGTATATTCGTGTAATAAACAAGTGGTTAAACCATCAAAGGTTAGATACCTTTGATAGCGCTACAATGATCAAATTAGTGTAAAAAAGATTAGTGATTTCCCATGACTCAATTAACATATAGAATGGTAAATTTGTGTGTTTAAGTGTTGTACCTGACTAATGGATTCTATACTTGCACACGCACACGCACAAACGTACGTGCACGTGCACGTGCGCCCGCACGCACACACACACATAAACACATACACACACGTATATGCATATGCACACACACATACATACATACACGTATATATACATATAGTCGAAGACCTCTTTATTTGTGTCTGGTACATCCCCAAGGTACTCACTTTTTAAATACTATTTATTGTGACTTAATTTCTTATGTTACATTGTAATGGGTGAATGTTATGTTTAAAAACACTCGAGGTCTTGCTCATCGTATGTATAACTATTTGTTTGTAAGCTTGGTCAAGGGCAATGCTTTAGAAATCGCCGCCGATTAATGGCAAAAAAAAGATTGTCGTCCCTTTTTTTTCTTACTCTCAAAAATTCTTGAAATAATATTATAACTCAAAATTTAATACTTTTATATTTACTATATTGTTGTTGGATGAATTTTATGACTTAAATACTTAAAATTGTTATAATTACTACGTATATATTTCTATATATACAAAATTACATAGCATGTTTCAAAACCGCCTAATCCCGCCTATACCCCATCCCTGTGTAATCCCGTCTAAGCGTTATGTCTCGGTCGACCGCATAGATCGCGAAACTGATTTCTACAACATTCGTCAAGGGAGAACAATTTTTTTTACTTCTCTTCTTGTTGTTGATGATGTATTTAGCTCTATTTAATTAATCTCACTTAAGGAACAATATAGGCTACAATTGGTTAAAGATAATTTTTTGTCTATCACAACAATTGTTAGATCTTAATACAATAAGTTTGTATTCAAATATAAATTGTTTTCAATTTCTTTTGTTACATAGGAGAGCCACTTTAGACTCGGAGTCATTGACTCGGTCCGAACCTACACCACTAAATTGGATGACCAAGGCCCTGCCCAGTGAGCTAATCTCAACGGGTTGTTTTCAAATTATTCGTTATCCTTGCAAAATGCTTTAATCACTAAAGTAAATATTAATTTTTTTTTTTTGATGTTTGTAATAACTAGATCTTGACATGTAGGGACGGATGGTGTAGTGAAAAATTTGTTCAGGTTTTTTTAAGGTAAAGATTTTTAATAAAAAAGAGACCAATCTCTAATGGAAATTTTAGCTCCTTAACCTAATTAGTTAGAAATTTTAGCTCCTTCATCTAATTATTAGGTATCTCTAATCTAAATAGATCCACCCCTTTTACAAGGTTGTGTTTTTTTTTGTACAAGTTTACATGGTTGTGTTAATTTTAACAATGATTTCTTTGTCCCACTGAAATAACTCGTCACGTCATGGTTGCGATTAAAATAAGCTTTAAGATGTGGCGGTGCATGAGTTGGTTAGAACAAGGGAGTATTGTGACATAATACATATCTTTAAATAGTGTAACCCCACGTGCGCGATGAAAGATATGAAGTGAGAGATAATTAATGAGGATGTTAGAAAGGACCCTTGGGACTTACAATGGGGTTGTAGTTGTAGGGTAGCGGTGAATTTGGAACAAAAAAAGAAAGAGAAGCGGTGAAAGAATCATAGACGTGCGCGATGGGCCGTAAGAAACGCCGATGATTTTGCTGATTCAAACTTAAGATCACTCTTCTTCTACTACCTCCTACTCATTATGCATACGACAGCTAATATTCTAATATTTGATAAGTTTCATGTGTCTGTAAACCTACTTAATGCACATTGGTTTTTCCCATAAATACTCAAGACTTTTTCTAATGATGTTTTAAATTTAATTCTGGTACATTTAAAATACGAAAATGACCTTGTTACTACCAATATATAAGAAGAGTAGGTACAAGAATATTCATCTACTTTTGTCTGAGTTTTAACCTAGCTCCTACCCTAAAGCTCCTTCCCCTATGGCCCTTACAAAAGACCACACACTTACTAACCCTAGTATGTGTTTAAATCATGTTTATCCATACTATGAAAATAATCATTTTGTTTCCGATCAGTTATCTCCAGTGGTTTATGAGAAACACAAGAAATTAGTATTTGAAGATGTTGATCCCTATGATCATAGCCCTACTAAAAAGTCTTCTTCTTCACTTTCTAGTCCAACCAGCACAAATTCTAGTAGCTTAGCTTATCAAACCTTTAAGTATCAATCTGCAGATGAAGGTAACTCCGTGATTAACTTCAATTCCGGATTTGCTAATTCCACTCACTCTATTGGATCTTTGTTGAATTTTGAGGAAAATATTGAAAATTTTCATCCAAGTGCCTACCCAAGAATACCAAACCAAGATGATTTTTCCACTTGGGAAGATGATCTAAACATCCACCATAATATCCAACGTCAAGTTAAAACAAAGTCCAAAACCCTAATTGAAAAGGAAGTTCAATTTGGATGGATAAGATCTGAGCCAATTGCTACAACCAGTGGCATTACTAATTTTGGAAGAGAAGAAACATGCTTAAATAAGCGTCCTTATGTGGTAATATTTAACTCCAATATTTGCATTAAAAATTGATCATATGTGATATTTTTTCAGTTACATGGCTAGTTTTACTAATAAACCCTAGATCATTATATTTGAAAGCCATCGAACATTATTAAAATTGCGTTTTATTATTTTTTGTAGGAAGAGAGCAACCAAGCTACTAAGAAGCAATGTATAAGTCCTGAAAAACAGCTTACACCGAAGATAAGCCCATCAAAGGATCCACAAAGTCTCGCAGCCAAGGTTTGATATAATACTTGTGAAATATATACAATATTATTCTACAATTTTTAATTATATTTTTAATGAACGTGTTTGTTGCAGAATCGAAGAGAGCGAATCAGCGATCGCCTTAAGACATTACAAGAACTTGTTCCCAATGGTTCTAAGGTGAAGTTCTATGTACATAATACACGGACTATGTATATGCTTAAGACATATAAAATGAGGATATTATTGTCCACATAATACGCCATGCATGCAATGTTCAATATGAAAATAAGATATTCAAATCTTACTGTTGCCTATACGATTATGGAGGGATCCAGAAATTTTGTTTAAGATTATAATTGAGACATATATCAACTAAACATAACATCAGTTTTCTAAAAAGGGACTAATTATTATCTAATGACTAAAATTATATATGCATTAGCAGATATTTCTCGAGTCTCTACTCTCTACTATAACATCTATAAAAATGAGATTAAGTATTTCCTACTGTTTTAGTATAATAATAAATGTTTCAAAAAAAAAGAATAGCTTAATTATCAAAATATTGCAGTAATTGGACGTGGGTGATTATATTATAAGTACTTTAATATTATATAAATAAATCTTTTAAACTCTGATTGATACTTCATCTATGTACACGAGTGATAGAAACTTAACTGACATTTCTTATTGTATGTGCATTAAATTGAGCAGGTTGATTTGGTGACAATGTTGGAGAAAGCAATTAATTATGTCAAGTTTCTTCAGTTACAAGTGAAGGTACTTTAAAATAACAGATCTTTCTGTTTTTATAATCTCCTGACAATTTGTCAGGACAATGAGAGTTAAAGAAATAACAGATCCCTTAGAGAGCGCTTGTTCATACAATTAATTAAGGAGTAATATGGTCGTTTGGTGTAAATTAGTATTCAAGTAACAAACATACCCCCTTTGCTGTTTAAGCACATGGATATATTCGACTATTTTGCATAACGTAACACAGAGATCAATTGTGTTATTTCTTCTTAAACTAAATGGAAAGATATGGGAAGGTTTTTCTAATGTTATTTCATCTTTGGCAATACAGGTTTTAGCGACAGATGATTTTTGGCCAGTACAAGGTGGAAAAGCTCCTGAGCTTTCTCAAGTGAAAGATGCCCTTGATGCCATCCTCGCAACTCAAAGAGATAGAAATTCAAGTTCGAAGTGATGACATAAAATGTTACAAAAATAAAAAGTTTTGTTCTTTTTAATTATAAGGGCATGAATAATAAATTGAACGCTGTAGGAAAATATATATATTGCTTTGGTTAATAAATTGTCTTCATCTCCCATGTATCCCCCCATCTATAGCAGCCCAAAGAATGGACGTGGAAGTCATATCTCAGTTAATTTATCGAAAACATGCTCTCTTTGTTTAATTATTGGATAGTATATGATTCTAATATTTTATTGGAACCTTATTGAATGAATTTAGTACTTCTTGGCTCACCTCAGTTTTTCTTTGGGAACTTGATAAAGAATCTTCCAAAAGAGATTAATTGATGCAAATAATATGAGAATAATACCGGCACATGATTGAGGAGATACTCCAAATAGCCCAACTATTTGAAGAAATTACTTTATACAGCCATAAATCCTTCAACTTTATATAATATATCTAAGTTAGAGAAAATTATTTTTTAAAGTTATTTTTCAATTTTCTGGTTGGTTTTTTGACTTTTTTATCTTTGTTCGTGACGGTAGGGACCACACACCGTATTTTACATTCATTCCATTTTTATCGTGGTAGGTACGGACGTGCGTCGTTTTTTACATCGTTTTTTAAGTTGTTTATTACATACAATCATTACTCATATGTATACATTTAAAATCCCATAAGGATACAGACCCATCTCGACTATTAACTCAGTGGGTACGGACCCGCCTCGTGTTTTATTTTGTTGATGTACTCTTTATTGTTTTTTATGTACTTAATTGGTATTTTTGTCCATATGGGTTGTACCCATATAAGTAAATAAACATCTTCATATACCATCAAGACATTCTTCTTCACACTAATCTTTTCACACTATTGGATACTAAACAATCAAAAACCAAACCAAAAACAAAACAAAAACATCAAGAAGAACACTAGCTTACTGTAAACCAAAAAAAAAAAATTAGAAGCGGAAATGAAAAAAAACAAAAAAGAAATCATAGCGGGGGCTAAACCTATGGTGTCTATGTGCTTCACTGGAATATACCCATAATGAACACAAACAAAAAAATTAACTTTGCACAGCCCAAAACACCTTTTTTACTGTACCCATCATCCCCTAACCAAAAAAAACATACGCCCCTCAGCCCAATAGTGTTATTGGGCTAGCCCCTTCATGATGAAAAATGTCCCTCAACGTATTCACAACGCATTTGGGCCTGTACCGCCCAGCAACAAACAAAATTCAAACCAAATATCTCCACTGTGATTCATTTGTGAACAAATAGGAAATTCAAGATTGGGCTTTATAGTGCATAGGAGCGGCGACGGAGGTGTCAGGCCTGACTGGTGGAGAGTGGTTGCGCAGGGTGGGGATGGTGGTGCAACTCTGGCTAGAGGAAGAGGTCTTCGAGATTGGGCGGCAGTTAGGAGAGGGGACGGGGGTTGGGAAACGAGAGGTTGGAGATGACGGAACTGCGGGAGGCGGTTTACGTTGTTCAGAGAGAATGGCCACGTGGGTGATGTTGTTAATGGAGATGGTGGTGGATTAGGGTGTCAGGGGGCGACAGGATTTTCGCTGGTGATCCAGATAACGGTGGATCTGGGTGGTGGATGGTGTAGGGGTTCAAATGGTGGGGTGATGTTTGTGGCGTAGGGGTTCAAATAGTGGGGGGTTCTGTTGTTGCTGAAGATGATGGAGTAATGGATTGGGTGGTGATGTTGGTGGAGATGTTGATGCCAAGAGCAGAGAGGGGAGGTGAAGTGGTGGTGGGTTGGTCATAGTGCACAAAGAGGAGAGGGGAGGGGAGGTTTTGTGTGGGGGGGGGGGGGGGGGGTTGGTCAGAGGGTACAAAGATGATTGTGGTTTTTTACTGCTGAAGATGATGGTGGAGTCGTGGATTTGGGTGGTGATGTTGGTGGAGATTTTGATGCCGAGAGCAGAGAGGGGAGGGGAAGTGGTGGTGGTTTGGTCAGAGATCACAAACAGGGTACGGGAGGCGGTGGTGGGTTGCTTAGAATCACAGAGTAGGGAGGGGACGGGAGGGGGTTCTGGTTTGCTGAGAGAGAAGAGAGGAGATTGTTTGGGGAGATTATATAATGGTGAGGGGAGGGTTTTTTTTGGGTATTTTACCCCTATTAGTTGGGCTCCCAACTACTAGTTGGGAAGCTGGATGTATATTATAAACATGGGTGGCCACTTGGCCTCAAAAATTAAATGACCCTAACTATTTACCATCGATAATGATCTGCCTATATTATTAGTTGTCGTCGCTAATTTATCGTAACTAAAAATACTTATTAGTGATAAAATTTAAATTATCATCGCAATCGGTAACTGATCTTTACGACGAGTCTGAATACTATCAGCAACGAAATTACTCGTCACTCTTTATTATATCATTAACGGCTAAATGTAGTTGTCGCTGATGATAAATTCAATAGCGACAAAAAACGGTCGTCGTTAGTGATGTCATATAAGCGACGACTAACTTTGTCGGTATTGCGTTTATCATTAGTGACAACCAAGTTCGTTGATATTCACACGCAATTAACGACGCCCCTGGTTTATCATTAGCGACGAAAAAGTCACCGCTAATGTGTTATTTTACTTTTTTATATTATTATTATTTATTTATTATTTTATATATTTTTTAAAATTTTATTTTTTGTATTTTGGTTTTTCACTACATAATATCTTATTAGTGCTTATTTATTGGAAATCCAGAAAGTGAAAATTAAATAGAATAAAATACGATTAATTAAATAAAATTGAAAATTTGAAACATAAAAACTATGGATAAAATTAAAAAGCGTTGAGAGAATTATGATAAAAAATTAATAGAGTTTGAAACATACAATACTAATCAAGGTTTTTGTCTTCTATTCGTCTCAGCGCGTGGGATGAGTCGGACCGGGAGTAAGATCAGGAGGGGTTTGTCGAGATTAAGTGGGATCTTAATTTGAAAGTCCCTTGGATTCCTAAATCTCATTAATCTAGGTGAGTGCTCCACTGATTTCCTCGAGGCTATAAGTCGAATGGGTAGGAGCCGTAAAACTCGTAGATCGGCCGTCTTTAGGAACGTATGGTGGTCTACCCTTGGAAATCAAATAGTCATCGATGGCCTCAATCATGTAGTGAAAATCATAAAGAATATTAGCTGGTACAGAAGTCTCGTGACGTTTCCTCTTGTTTCCATTCGAAGTCGGGCCAACACCAACCATCCAACTCCAGGATCCCGGGCTATAACTTTTTGAGCGACTCTGATCACTATGTCAACGTGATCCTTCTGCGTCAATGAAGAAGTGGATGATAAAGATTTGATAGACCCAGACTATTCTCTAACTGCGTGACTCGTGAGCACATCAGGTCTATCGATTCATCATATTACACAGAATAAACACATATTTAAATGAAACTTGCATACGATTGACTATAATGGTCGGCCCTTCCACTTCCCAATAATTGAGTTATTGCCAACCTCTTTAAAGAAGTAAGTCATTTGTGGAAGTGGAACCTCCACTCCCTCATTCAGTTTTCGGACAACCGTTGATTACTTCTCACCCACCAATTTTGTTCAATTGTCCTACCACTAACTAAACCATTAAAACCCAACCAGAAACAATAAAAGCCCCAAAATCACCCTCAACCCTTCTATTACTAGTAAAAAAAGAGAAATAAAGACCCATTAGGGTTTTGTTTTTGTTCTGGCCTCCCCCTCCCTCTCACTCTCTCTCTCGCCCCTTCCTCTCTCAAACTCTCTCGTCTCACCCATCAACAAACTAGCCCGATTCACCTTCCATATGCGTCGCTCACCTTCTACCAATTCCACCACTGTCTTGCACAAGAAAACCACCAACATCACCAACTTCACCTTCTCTCTGTTTGAAGCTTCACCAACTGGATCTGGATCTAAAGGTTTATTTTTTTTTTGTTCCAAGCTACGATTCTAATTTTAAGTGTGACGAGATGCTTTTTGTTTTTTGTTCGTTTGAAGAGATTTAATTTATCATTTGTTATTATGGTTGGTGTTTATGAACAATTTTTTCTTCCAAGCTGTAACGGTGAAGAGATTTAATTTATTTTTTGTTTCATTTGTAAGCGTAAAGATATTTCTTATTATTTCTTGTTCCGAATGTGAGCGTGAAGAGATTTCTTATTGTTTTTTGTTTCAAATATGAATGTGAAGATATTTCTTTGTGTTTTTTGTTTTATCAATGCGAGTGAGTGTGCAGAGATTTTATCTTTTTATTTCTTTTATTATTTTTATATGTATTGTATTTTATTGTTTTAGTTTTTAATTTCTATTTGGTACCAATTAGGTTTTTATTATTTGTGTACTTATTCTTTTTATTCTTTTTCTTTTGCAGATTGGTATGGACCAACATGTCATTTTGCACCTAAATGGACCCTAATTTATGTAGAAATTGGTATGTACCAAAGTTGGTACGTACCAACGGGAACCTAATAACTGTCGTGGCCAAGGATGCCGTCATTTTTGTATTGTTTTTTCGAAAAAAAATTTGTTTGGCGCGTAGCAAAGCTTGGACCTTGACACGGTAGCTTCGATCGGGTACTATATAAGTACAAACATTAACCTTGGACATGGACAAAAACTAAAAAACTTGGTTTGGCACGTACCAATGCTTAGACTTTGACACGGTAGCTTCGATTGGGTATCTAAATAAGTTCGGACATCAACCTAAACATTTAAGTTACACAAAAATATTATTAGGGACCTATCATGCAATTACAAAAAATTAATTGTGTAATAAATCATAAAACCGAACGTGATAGAAGTTGGTAAGTACCAAACAGAGAAAATTGGTATATACCAAATATAAGAATATTGGTTTGTACCAAACCGAAAAAAATTAGCCCATACCAATGTCCCACAACTGAATAGAGGTAAAAAGATAAAAAATCATACCAAAGAATCAAAATTAAGCTCTTCTTATAATATTTTTTTAATTGAGACTTTATCACTAATTTTTTTAATATTTGGACTTTTTTAAATAGTTTCTTCTATACAAAAAGCTTGCTAAAACGATGCATGGACCTACTCATTCATTTTTTTTTTTTTTTTTGGACAAGCCTACTCATTCATTGAAACCTTGTAACAACGCATCAAATTATGGGCATTGTAGGCATCATTGTGCACGTAATATTTATCTTACAATATTTGATCTTAGTAGGGAGAAGGTGACTGACATTTAGTGAAAGAGCATTTCAAATATTGGCCAATTGTAGTACACCTTGACTTTAGCAAGGCATTATAAAATTTCATAACCGAGTGATTAATCTTTAAAGCTTTAATAATAATTATGCCATTACTATGTACGTTAATTGGCTAGACACAATTTACAACTTGAACAAGTTATATTAATATAAAACGCTTTAATATTTGATTTGTGAAAATAAAAACTTATTACAACTACTTTTTTTTATCAATTCCTAATTTTTATCCTCATCAAAAGTTGATTCTACAAAACTTTAACGCATGAATTTAACAATGTTGGGTCACGAAGATCTTGGTGACGGTAGACGTCGGTAAACAAATTCAATTAAAATAATAATCGTCGACGGTAAAAACTTAGGCTTTTATTATAGCCAATCCTAAGTTATGGATTCGTGTTTGAAACGTGACTGAAATTTCAGATTCATAAGACATTTTTATTTTTTCCTTCTTTGCATACATCCTTCATTAATCTTCTTATTTCCATGTAAATATCTTTCCTTTACTTATTTGACTTGACTTGGTCTCTAATTAATTACCATATATCTTTTAAAATTTCACAATAAATAAATAATTAAACCGCATATGCTTTAAAAAGAATAAATCAATAATTTAAGAAATAGAAATATGAAAGTGCACTAAAAAAATAGAAACTCGACTCAAATACTTCCTATCATACTAAAATACCCTAAGACTTTAATTCTCACTTCTCCTCCTTGCATTGGTCTTTCATGAAATTCAAGAACCTACTAACTTTGCACTAAAAATCATCAAATTAACGCACAAAAGCTCTAAAAATGCAAATAGTCAATTTCCAAGGGGAGAAAGTGTAATATGATCAATAAGCATAAAAGTCTATCAAATAAGTCATTTATTCACCTAAAAGGATGTCTCCAAAGGGCTAATAATTAGAAAAAATAGGGAGACATCAAGACCCCAACCTCAAACCTTTGTCGTCCCGACAAAGTAAAATAAAAACAAAGGATATTTTAGGTGAACGCAGAAGGTAGAATCTAGCAAATAGTCTCAAAGCACAAATTAAAACAAATCTCATATAGTCTAATCTAGGAATTAATATACACATAAACTTATCATGCAAAATCAAAACACAAAATAATATCAATCCAAAATTAATTTCACAATGCTAGAAGGTTACGCTTATTACTTATCTCAAGATGGTGGCTATAGGGTGTTCCTCGATCTTTACTTTTTTTGAACGCTCCACTTAGCATACTCCCTGTTAACTCACTGTGCATCTAGGAATCACGAGGTCTTTACGGTTTTAGCGTAGGCTTAGGGACGGTACGGTATGTATATTTGGTAAATTTGATGTGAGCTTTTGGCTCTCTCCTAACTTACCATCAACAAACTGTCCAAGAGCTTGAGTTTACACTCGAATAAATTCTCACTCAACCCGTTTGACGCGCTTAATTAGCGTCCCCAAATTAACCCAATAAGCACTAAGGATGATTCACATAAAAATTTCCACTTTGCTGGTCCTAATATATATTCTTTTCAAATCATTCATCATTTTTTATTTTTTTCTCTTTTGTATAGCTATGACTCTCTTTTTAATGTTGATATCATGCTATTTTTCATAGTTATGCCTTTTCATAACTTTAGCTCGTAGCTTCTTTTTCATTCACTATTACCCCGACAAAGGGTTACAATAAAATAAACTGTGAATCATCATCAAAATATAGCACAAAGCACAATTGATAAGTTCAAAAATCCCAACGCAATGTAAATTCCCATATAGTGGACCCACCACCCCAAACTCAAGCTCAAGATAGGAAGTCTCAGGATCGTGATTCAAGTTCGTGTCATATGGTCATTCCTAACAAACTAAGGGGATATTGGCTTATAATGTGGTGACAAAAGAAAGGTTTAAAGGCTAAAAATTTGGCTAAGAAGGATACAATTAATTCATGGATAGAAGGCCAAAAAGGATTCAAAGGGCTAACAAAGAACTGCCTCTATCACCTTCCTATTTACACAGCTTGCCTCTAGTTCATACCTAAGTGGGTTCTCTACTCATTTAGATCTCACATTCTACAAACCACCCATTATCCTTAAGCACAAGTTTACTTCTTTTCATTGTTCATTAATTTTTCCTATCAATTACTTCATATTTGCATGCAATCTAAGTGCGGTTTACACTAACTCCTAAAGTCAACTATTTTCTATCATAAATTCATAAAAAGCATACTTGATGGGGGCATTTAAAATTCTCTACAGTCAACGGAAACCTAAGATTAATTTTATTGAAAGCATGTAAAACAAAAAAAATTGGGATGAGGCAACGAACCACACCCCAAACTCAAAAGTGAGTTGTGTCCCCACGACTCGAAAAAGACTCAATAAAGCAATAAAATTAAACTAAACTACATAACTAGTGAATACCATCAATTAAGAAGAAGAATTAGAACGGGGTACCTGGCCATAAAGATCCATCATGTCCTCCTCCGAAGTAGAGGAGTAATTATCAATATCCATGTTCGTAGTTACCTCTTCCAATGTTGACTCAATCTGTGTAATTTCCATCCAAAGTGCTCTGTTGTCTTCTCTTAAAAGGTCGACTTCATGTTGCAATTTGATAGCCCATGGAGGAATACAAGAATTAGTTTGGGAGGAAGAAGAACCTTGATCTTGAATTTGTGTCTTTTCTTTAGGCTTTGATGAAACCCTCATCCTTGCTGTTAATTTCTTGTGTAGTGGTTGTGCAGGTGCCTCTTCTTTTTGTTTTTCTTCAATAGGCTCATCAAGATTGATGGCCTTTTCAATTGTAGAACCAGGCAAATTTTTGTTCTTCCCTAGGATACAACCAGAGTCGGTCCTGAGGGGAGGCCAAGGAGGCCACCGCCTTGGGCCCCCTCAATTCTTATCACTTTTGGGGCCCCAAATGTTATTTTTTATATATAGTATAATTTTTTTTCGTATTTAAAAAGGCCTGATTTTAGCCCAATTCAAAAAAAAATACTAGTCCATCTTGTTTATTTTTTTAAAGAATTGTTTAATTAAGTTAAATAAAAAAAATATCATTTGTAATAAACCTAATATTTTTTTAAGGGCCCATATATTAAAGTTTGCTTTGGGCCCCCAAAATGTCAGGACCGGCCCTGGATACAACACTTCTTATAATCCATAGCATTTGTTCAGTTTGTCATGGTTGTTTTGACCCCAAACTCAAGTTACACCAAGGTTAGAATAAAGTTAAGAGAGATTGGTGTAGCTTGAGTTTCTTGCTTAGAATTGATGAAAGAAGAAGGTTTCTTGACGAATCTTGGAAGAATTATTGAAAGCTTGATGATCTTGATGGTGTTTAATGGTGTTTTGTGATGAATTTGATGAAGAGGATGTGTTTATGGAGGATGGAGGATAGAATTATTGATGTTATTGTGTTTGTTGTAGAGTTTTAATCAAGCTTCAAAGTCTATTTATAAGGCTGGGAGCTGGAAATTCGTATGGGAGAGGCTAGGGTTTGCACTTCATAAGGTAAGAAGTGTATAAGGAAACAATCTCTTCCAAACCGACATGCGGGCCGGCATACCGTGGCTGATGGCCGGCATACCGGTGATGGACGTGTGTCTTTTCATTACATTCTCCCTTAAACCCGAGTCGCTACCCGAGGCCACGTGTTTTCTGTTTGCCGGCATACCAGAGATATCCACCAGGGGCGAACTCCGTCAAAATACCCGAGCCGAGCTACCTGAGGGTACGGGTTTTTCATCTGGCCGGCATACCGGAATTCTCGGCGGCATGACGATGCGAAACGTCAAATTTTCTCTACCTCTCGGCATACAACCCGAGCCTTGGACCCATGGGCACGTGTTTCTGCTCCACCGGCATACTAGAAATCTCGCCGGCATACCGGTCAAAGCAGCAGATTATTCTTTTCCATTCCTTAGCACCCCAAACTCAATTCCTGCACCATTAACACACTACCTTTCTCATTTCTTTTAAAAGTAGACACTAAAACTCGACACTAACTTAGAATTATACACTAGGAATTTAAAAACACAAAGAAATAAACTAATATACAATGAACTAGCTTTTATTTAACGTCGTTAAGCTCGACGGGTTACCTCTCGCAACTATTCACCTTCAAGGAGGTACATGACCTCCCCAGGATGTGGATCCACCATGCGATTAGTATCCTCACCTCCATGATAGATTTTCAGACGATGACCATTCACCATAAAGGTGCGGTGTTCAGTTGGATGCTCAATCTCTATAGCTCCATGAGGCGTAACTTTGGTCACAATGTAAGGACCAGACCACTTCGATCTAAACTTTCCCGGATAATTTCTAAACTTGGAGTTGTATTTCAGAACCCTCTGTCCAACTTCAAATGTTTTTGCATGGATGCGATTAACATGCCACCTCTTCGTGTTTTCTTTGTAAAGCTTCGCATTTTCTTAGGCATGTAATCGAAACTCATCAAGTTAATTCAACTTAATCATACGATTTTCACCGGCCAAAGTAGGATCTAAATTTAACTGCGCTATTGCCCAGTATGCACCTAATTCAAGTTCAAGAGGTAAGTGACAAGCCTTACCAAAAAACATACGATACGGAGATGCACCAACTGGAGTTTTAAACGCGGTACGATAAGCCCACAACACATCATCTAGCTTCATAGACCAATCTTTCCATGTGGGGCCAACAGTCTTTTCCAGAATAAATTTTACCTCTCGATTAGAGACCTCAGCTTGACCATTGGCTTGTGGATGATATGTGGTAGATACGCGATGCCTCACACCATACTTCTCTAGAACTGTCTTCAGATATTTGTTCAGGAAGTGTGAACCTCCATCACTGATAATAACTCTAGGTGTACCATGTCTAGTGAAGATGTGTGACTTTAAGAATTTAATCACTACTCGCGAATCATTAGTTGGTAGAGCTACAGCCTCTACCCATTTAGACACGTAATCAACGGCTAGTAGGATGTACAGATTCTCGTTAGATGGTACAAAAGGGCCCATGAAATCAATACCCCATACATCGAATGTTTCAACTTCAAGAACATTATTACGTGGAATCTCATCCCTCTTGGATATATTTCTAATAAACTGGCATCTATGACATTTTTGAACGTACTCATTACAATCCTTATGTAAAGTAGGCCAATAAAAACCAGATTGTAGTACCTTAGCAGTTGTGTGGTCACCCTTGAAGTGTCCTCCGTATTGTGAATCATGACAACTCGCAATTTCTGCCCAAACATCTCTCTCAGGTATGCATCTTCTCACCATTTTATCACTACACACTTTGTAGAGGAAAGGATCCTCCCAAAAGATCTGTTTAGCACGATGGATCAATCTTTTCTTGTCTTGTGATGTAGCTCCTTGAGGAAAGTTACCACTCACAATAAGATTAGCAATGTCAGCATACCAAGGAGTACCATCATGTATAGCAAATAAACTCTCATCAGGAAATTATTCTCAAACCAACTCAGGATCACTATTAAACTTTAAACCTTCAAGACGTGACAAATGATCTGCAACTTGTTTATCACAACCCTTTCGATCTCGGATTTCTAAGTCAAACTCTTGTAATAATAACACCCATCTGATTAAGCGTGACTTAGCATCTTTCTTTTCCATAAGGTATTTAATCGCAGAATGATCAGTAAATACAACAACTTCCACCCCAAGAAGATAGGAACGAAATTTGTCGAATGCATACACTACGACTAGTAACTCCTTCTCAGTTACGGTATAATTTACTTGAGCACTTGTAAAGACCTTACTAGCGTAGTAGATGGAATTAAATACCTTATATTTTCTTTGTCCCAGAACAGCACCCATAGCAAGATCACTAGCATCACACATAACTTCAAACGGACTCTTCCAATCAGGAGGTAATACAATAGGTGCAGAAATAAGTTTCTCCTTAATCTTTTTAAAGGCCGCCATGCAAGCTTCATCAAAAAGGAATTTGGCGTCCTTTTCAAGTAAGTTACACAATGGCTTAGAGATCTTGGAGAAGTCCTTGATGAAACGCCGGTAAAACCAGCATGACCTAAGAAACTTCTTACCCCTTTAACAGAAATCGGAGGGGGAAGAGTTTTAATTACCTCAATCTTAGCGCGATAAACTTCCAAACCCGCACTCGAAACCTTGTGTCCCAACACTATACCTTCACGAACCATAAAGTGACATTTTTCCCAGTTCAAAACCAAATCAGTTTTCTTGCATCTAATCAACACCTTCTCCAAATTCCGCAAACACTTATCAAAGTTATCACCATGGTGGGGCCTAGGGTGTGATAAAATAAGATATAATTAACGTGCAAATAACACCCTAAACTACACGGTTCTGCAAGTATACAGATCGTATGCAAGTTTTAGTTAAAAGATTAAGATTCGTTCCGCAGAGACTACAGAGGTTAGGAGAATCTTATGCAAATACCAAGTGCAACTAAATTAAAGATAGAACAACTAAACGCAAATAAAAGTAAAGACAAATAGATTTTTGTTTGATTTTCTAATAAACTAAATTAAACTAAGAATTTAAAAGACAGAAAAATAAATATGAAAGAGAAGTAATATGAGAATATAGCTTAAGTTATTAGCATGTAATCCCCACTAGTTTTGCCGTTCTAAACATGTAAGGGTTAATTATGTAGTATTTCTCTAATCGGTCCCAATATGCTATCGGTAGTTTAAAATAGGATTTACGTGTGTCAATAAGGCTTCCTAAGCAAACTTTTCCTGTAATTGGTAAATAGTCACAAGAACTAAACCATAGTGATTATCTAGCTAGGTTGGGTTGTCAGATCATACCTAAAACTAGACGTTATGTGCTAAACATGCAATTGAACACCGTTGTCAATGGTATCCTAATTACTAGATGGTAATTCTAATGGCGGCCGTCCACAAGAACACAGAATATAAATCCATACACATAAACAGAGAATAAAAACTATAATTCAATTTAAAACATTAAATTCCCAAATTAGATAGATATCAATCAAAACTAGGGTTCATACATATATGCTAAAACTTAAGCTAAAGAAAATTAGTTCATGAAAGAAAAGAAAGAAATTACAAATCTAAAGGTAGAAGAAGACATTGTTGATGACAGCTCCTTCCAGACTTCTCTCTTGTGTTCTAAGCTTCCTCTTGGCTTAAGGTTTCACCAAGGATGATTTAAGCTTGTTAAGAGGCTGTATTTATAGTGTATAGGTTGACCTAATTCGTTTCTTTAGAGATAACTTAAGTAATGGACTCCTAGCCCAACTCAAATTCGTAAGGAAATAAAGATAAACACTGCTGCGCTGTTTTGAGTGTATCTTCTTCGTTATTGGTCGGATTGAGCTCCATAAGATACCAAAAGAATCGCAACAGAATTATCTAGACCCTTTAGAAGGAAATTACCAAATTCGGCCTATTTCTTAGGTAAAAACACCAATCTTTAGACGTGAGTGCAGAATCCCAGATTTAGGCCGCTTTTCCTTTTCCATCTTTTTAGCCTTTGTTTCCTTATCTCCAATTTCCATGCAAATCTCATTCCATAAGTTGTAGTCTTTGACTTGGACTCTAATTAATCTCCATAATTATCTTTAAAGCTTCACACTAAATAAACAATTAAACCCAATATGCTCTAAAAATAATAATTCTACAAATCAAGACCCAAAATAGGAAAGTGCACTAAAATAAGCTAAAATCAACCTATAAACTAATAAATAAGCCTAAAATGATGTCTCGTGAGTATATTTTACTATCAAAAATGAGGAGACATCACACCAAACACAGAGAAGTCATCCATAAATACCTCAAGGAAATCATCAATCATGTCCCACAAAATCGCCATCATACATCTTTGAAAAGTAGCAGGTGCATTACATAATCCAAATGGTATCCTTTGAAAGGCAAAGGTACCAAAAGGACATGTAAAAGTGGTCTTGTGTTGGTCTTTTGGATCTACATAAATTTGATTGTAACCTGAATATCCATCCAAAAAGAAATAATATTTTCTACCAGCTAACTTGTCTAACATCTGATCTATAAACGGAAGAGGGAAGTGATCTTTTCTGGTGGCCTTGTTCAACTTACGGTAATCCATACACACTCTCCAACCAACAACGGTCCTCGGGGGTATGGCTTCGTTCTGTTCATTCAAGATGGTAGTAATACCACCCTTCTTAGGTACGCATTGAACTGGACTCACCCATTCGCTACTAGCAATAGGATAGACGATTCCTGCGTCTAGCAACTTGATAACCTATTTCTTCACCACTTCCTTCATAGCTGGCATCAATCTTCTTTGTCCTTCAATTGAGAGCGCACTTTCGTCGTCCAGATTGATTTTTTGTTGGCAATAGGAAGGACTAATACCTTTGATGTCAGCAATAGTCCAACCAATAGCCTCCTTGTTAGCTCGTAGTATGCGCAAAAGTTTTTTTTCTTGAAGACCTGTTAAAATAGCTGAAACAATAACAGGGAGAGTTTTGTTAGTACCTAAATACGCATACCTCAAGTGTGTCAGAAGCGGCTTTTCTTCTAACTTTGGGGGAGCTTCGATGGATGGCTTATTTTTAAGAACTATCTCCCCCGGTTCTCGGACAAGTTCATAAGTGAGACGCTTCTGCTTCGGATATCCAGAGTTAAGAGCTGCCACTATTTCGGCTAACTCTTCTATTGGCTTTGGTAAGTCAAGTGTTAGGGCAGCTTGCAAGATATCACCGAAGTTGATGTACTCCCATACTTTTCGTGTGGCTAAATCAATTACATCCAATTGGAAACAGTCTTCTCGTAAATATGGAAACTTCATAGCCCTAAACATGTTGAACTTTACCTCCTCGTATTGGATTCGCATTGTTAATTCTCCGTTTTCTACATCAATAATAGTACGCCCCGTGGCTAGGAATGGTCGTCCCAAGATGATGGGGACATTCCTATTCGCGTCGTATTCAAGAATAACAAAGTCAACGGGATAAATTAAAGTACCTGCCTTGACGAGGACATCTTCTATGCGTCCCTCTGGATGTGCGAGGGATCTGTCAGCCATTTGTAAGACCATGGATGTCGACCTTGCTTCTCCTATCTTCAACATCTCGAAAATTGACTTGGGCATATGATTGATACTCGCTCCCAAATCACACAAAGCTTTACCTTTCCACTCATTTCCAATGGAAATAGGAAGCGTAAAACTTCCAGGATCAAGTAGTTTTGGTGGCAATTTGCTTTGGCATATGGCACTACATTCTTTAGGAAAACCTATCATCTCATTCTCAAGCTGTGGTCTTTTGTTGGAGATGGCACTCTTCAGTAATTTGACATATTTCGGAACGTCTCTAATGGCATCTAAGAATAAAATGTTAATATTAAGACCACGTACCACATTCAAGAACTTCTGATAGTCAGCCGTATCGCCTTTCTTCTGAACTCTCGAGGGAAAGGGTGGAGGAGGACGGGTTATTGTAGTATCTGGCTTCTTTGGCTTTTCCAGAATCTTCTCCACTTCCACTACTTCAGGTTCATTTTCTTTCTCTGACACATCTTTTACCGGTTTTTCTTTCACAGTTGTTTCTTTTTCTTTCATCATGGGAAAGGGAGGTTGTGAGAGATTCTTACCACTTCTAAGTGTCACTGCATTACAATCTTCTTTTTGATTGGGTTCTTCAGTGTCACTCGGTAATTGTCCTTGTGGACGCTGATTCAATTGCTTTGCCATTTGAGCCATTTGAGTTTCCATCAATTTAAGTGTTGTGGACGTAGTTTTTTGAATGTTGATTAGTGTCGCCAAGGTTTGCTGAACATCTAATGCACATTCTTGAGGTTGAGCAGGTATAGCTTTCTAGTTCATGGTGTCGCTATAAGCGTCTTGAGGAGGTTGTCTCTGAGCTTGGTTTCTGTAAGCTTGTCCACCTTGGTAGTTGTTGTGTGGTCTTGGTTGAAAGTTGTTACCTTGGGGACGCGGTTGATATGCATAATTTGGATTAGCAGCCCCATTTGGATTTGAATATTGGATACCTGGATGGTTTCTATTCGGTTGATAGCCTTGACCACTTAAATTATAATTTCCTTGGTTAGAAAAAAACATTACAGCTTCTGGATTGTTTAGACAATTCTCCCAATCATGATCTTGTGTACCGCAGTTAGAACACCCATAAACTTCTTGTGTAACATTAATATATGCTTTTCTACCTGCAACACTTTTTGTAACAGCTAGAGTAAGTTGTTTCAGTTTTTGCTCGAGTTTATTCTCCATGGAAATGAATTTTTCTTCAAGTAATGCACTATTTCCACCTCAGATAGGTGCTCTCACGGTATTCCAACCCATCTCATTCGTTACAGTTCTATTCAAAATAATCTTAGCATGGACTGGTTGTACCTGTAAGAATCCACTACCGCAAAGAAAGTCTAAATCCTTTCTTGAAGAGCCATCAAGTCCTCTATAAAATATCTTTATCTGTTGAATTTCTGTGAGACCATGATCAGGAACTCTTCTTAAACAAATTGAAATCTCTTCCAACTTCTACCCAAAGTCTCGTCTTGATCTTGTTGAATGAAGTCAATTCAACTTGCGCGTCTAATCTCATATTTGTTGGGTAGTATCTATCGAAGAACGCAGTTTGTAATGCCTCCCATGTTGTGATTGATCCAGGTATTGAGAATCATGCCATTCACTTGCTCCATCAATAACGAACTACCTAAATTTGCAAAATACATTTGATCTCTTGTTACTCCTTGCGTAATATAGGAATCGCAAATTTGCATGAACTTCTGTACAACACGGATTGGATCTTCGCCAGGTGCTCCTCAGAAATTGCCATAACTCTGAAATTGAGATAACATACTAGGATCGGGTCTGAATCTCTCGACATTAATATTTTCAGGGCCAATTCCGAGGGCAGGAGCTTGAAATGGAGCTTGTTCAGGGCCATTAACAAACCACAAATCATTGTTCTGAGGAGGTTGAACTTGTGGACCAAGAGGAACAAGTGGGGGTCGATTTCATGATCGTCAGCCATTGCTTCTCTTGCTAATTTCTCCTCTAAATCTTTTGCTTTAGCTTTTCTCTTTCTTTTGTTTGCTTCTCGAACTAGGTTTTCGGGATTCGCAAGAATCACAATATCTCCAAGCATATACCAAAACCTGTAAACCTGAGAAAGAAAGACAACCCACAGCGTAAAACTGAAAAATAAAACAAAAACTAAAACAATTTGTGGGTCCTGGTGTGTTTATAAATTAAGAACTGAAAATAAAGGAACCACTTAACCGCAAGTGTACGGTTGTCCAAGTAATATATGATAAACAAGTTCGTTCGCAGGGACGGAGTAGGCACAACTCAGGTATTAATCGAAAAGTAAGAATAATTGCTTGACAGAAAAATAAAGTAAAGATTTTTGTTTTGTTTTTATAAATTAAAAGATGCAAGAAAATAAACTACAGAAATAAAAGAAAGCAAATAAAAGAGACTTGAAACTTCAGATGAGAAAGAGTACTTGATCCTCGCAAGGGTTTCACCTAACGTATCTAATTCATGCTTCTGTTTAAGGGCTAAACTGGTATTATTGTGCTAGTCGGGACTCTAATATCTCCTAACCCCCATCAGGGTGGACTTAGGAGCTATCATACGGTATTACAAACCCCTTCAGGGTGAATATAAGCTACCTTTAGATAAATACTAATTTACCTCATTGGCTGCATGGCTAGTTAAGCCCGTTAGGGTCAATAAAGGATACTATGCGTCTATTATCTAAGTCTGTAATTAAACCCCCTGCCAAGGTGATCCATACGCCACTATATGGAATAGCCTAATTACTATGAGCTAAGTTTGATTCATGACTTCAAAATTAGCGATTTAAACAAAATAATAGTCAACAAAAAATACCTAGTCTAATTTAAACCATTAAATCCCAAATTCAGAAAACATAAATTAAATAAAATTAAGTTCAACCCATATAGCGATTCTAAAGTACTAAAGAAATTAATTCATAACGGAATGGAAAACTAAAATTAAAAAAAAAAGGAATTCATGTTCAAATACGAAAGATAAATTGATAACCTAAAGGGTAAGATGACTGATGATGGAAGAACATGACTCCTCCAACACTAGCTTCTCCTTGCCTTCTTGCTCTGACTTGAGAACCTTAAGCCTTTTGTGTAATTCTCTGCATCCTGTGAAAAGAGGAGGCTAATGGGTGTATTTATAGGTGTTAGGAAGCCCTAGGTCGAATTTACTTGGAGTGGAAGACAAGTTAAGAACTCTTAAATCCGTAGCCCTAAATTCTAGGAAAGGTAAGATTCTGCTGCTGATTTGTTTTGGTCATATCTCCTTCAATACTTATCTGTTTGACGTGTTGCAATATTCGAAACCGCTTGTATCGGAAAGCTTTTTCCATTGGTGCAGACCACTCGCCCAGATTCCTAGCCAATCTTAAGTTATCGACTCATCTTTGAAACGTGGCTGGAATTTCAGATTTATAAGGCAGCTTTATCTTTTCCTTCTTTGCATATATCCTTCCTTAATCTTCTTATTTCCATGTAAATCTATTTCCTTTACTTCTTTGACTTGAATTGGTCTCTAATTAATTACCATGTATCTTTTAAAGCTTCACAATAAATAAATAATTAAACCGCATTTGCTTTAAAAAGAATAAATCAATAATTCAAGAAATAGAAATAGGAAAGTGCACTCTAAAAATAGAAACTCGACTCAAATACTTCCTATCATACTAAAATACCCTAAGAATTTAATTCTCACTTATCCTCCTTGGATTGGTCTTTCATGAAATTCAAGAACCTACTAACTTTGCACTAAAAATCATCAAATTAACGCACAAAAGCTCTAAAAATGCAAATAGTCAATTTCCAAGGGGAGAAAGTGTAATATGATCAAATAGGCATAAAAGTCTATCAAATAAGTCATTTATTCACCTAAAAAGATGTCTCGAAGGGGCTAATAATTAGAACAAATAGGGAGACATCACAAACATTAGGTAACGAGTGGATTGGCGGTTTTAATTCCCCGAATAGGAGTGGTAATAGAGAGTGGGAAAGGGATGTCTTTATTAATAGTTCGGTTTTTTTAGGAGGGAATGGAGATAGAAACAACCGTTGAAATTGATCAAATGGTACACGGACATACCCATAATGCAGCAACTTAATCAGAATGGGATTGGGAGTCAACTAAAGTAGGTTAGGAGGTCCATTTTTTTTTCAACTTTCGATCGAGTTGGTCTAGACATAACATATCAACCCCTTTGTCATGTAGGTCTGCAAGTATTAATTAGACCATCATCCACAAACCTAAGACCGAACTGCAGAGTTTATGGACTAGAAACTACAGGCCAAGCCTTTGTTGGCCATCAATCAGGTGGAAAACATTCCACATATCACATGCCAAAAACTGGGACAATTATGCAGAAGTCCATAATTAAGGCTCAGGTCTCTAATGATCCAACAAATTTAGGCCAGGCGTTTTTTGGGTAACCAATCAGGTGGACAGTAGGTCAGGACTCGAGAAAATTTTGCAACAGTAGAAAAGGCTTAGGTAAGGGTTGTAATGTTCCGGATATCACATGCCATTCATCATTAGATTAAGTGAACTGGAGCACGACGATGATATGGATTTAGAGGTTGATTTTACGGTATGGTGGTGCAAGAACTTAAGAAATAAAATAATTTTTTAGGTATAACATGAAATATATTTCTTGGAAATCATTTAGTCTATTTTGATTTATCGAAACGACTGTGTATATATGGAAGTTGTACGACCAAGTACATTTGGGTTAATAAAGAAGGTGAAATATATTGTAAGGGATTATAACACAGTATGGGAGTACAAAATGGGTAAATGTTGTGTATCAATCACGTAGATATGGTTGGTTGGACTGAAAATAAGTAGGGAACTATTTCAAATGTCGATGGGAGCGTCGATCGAAGACAAAGGCTTGGGGCGGGGGCATGTGGTCTAATTCGGGATGAAGAGACTACTTGGTTGGGAGGCTTTACAAGTAGTACTTCTTATGTGCTTCCCACAATTATTGAATTGATAATACTTCATGAAGGGATATTGTTGACTGATCAGCTGAATATCATCTAAAGCTTGAAGTAGATTCTATATAGGTTTTGTCTTTGGTATATTGTGCGGTTCCAAACAGAGGATCAAGAACAATGTAGGTTAAAGTTATTCATGATGTCTTGAGGTGCAATCCTCATTATGAATTGGCAAGAATAGATAGGGAAGTGTATACCTGTACGGACTAGGAGCTTGGGTGTTTCCCAAAACGCATATTGGCACAAGATATTTGCTGATGCATCAGTCGGGTTGTGGCATTTTTTACTCAAGATCGTTGCGGATGGAAGACAACGAGAGTCTTGTATAACGCCCCCTTCACGAGTGTTGAGCTGTAAAATTTATTTTTACCCACGGGTTGGCAACCCAAGGTAAAGAAACCTTGTAGCCAAAGGAATTCCACTACCCTATTGGCGACACCTTGTTTTTAGAGTTTTCAAAAAAACAATTGCTCCCAATACAAACCTTTCTTACTCCTTATATAAACTCATCGTTTTAAGTATTTCTCAACTCTCCGAAAATCATTGACCCTAGCAATCACAAATCGGTATGAATCAGAGGTAAATTCCGCTTGTACTCGCTCTCAATTTGCGCTTCCTTCATAGTTTTAAAGAAGTCGTGTAACATAGGGTTAGGTTTCTAAGATTATAATACAATGAAGCTAATCCGTGTTCCCATTTTATTTATACTTTAAAGAAAGTTAATTTTATTGAGTTTAAAACTTTTTAACCTTACCTTGTGTGTAAAGTTAATTATTTTACTTATACTTTATTACTATTTATATTAAGTACACTTAATAGTTTTTTCCACATGATACTTACAAATTAATTAATTTGCATGCATAACTAACTCAAGAAGTTCTAGACGTGTATATGCATTTCTAGAGTTTCTGACTTATTATCAAAGTCATCAAATTATTTAAATCAATATGCATGTGGTAAGCTGTTGATGGTATGCGAATTAAATCATCAACATCTTTTAATTAGAAAGACATATGATAATGATATCTTATTATTAATGGCGAATTAGGTTAAAAATTTCGCATCTACTCTTACTACGATTTTCGAGGCCGTGAATAAGTTTTATAATCAGTATATACGACTAATTAAGGTTTTTGAAGTTAATTTGCATTATTCATATTGGAGTAAAATGGAAGTTGAAGGAAATTGAGGGAGACATGCAAGGTGTTGAAATATTACGAGAATTTTTTATTTGGATAATAAATGAGTTCCTCATACTTAAGTAGGATATCTTGGTGGATGAAACCAGGGAACGGTGATTGAGTAAATGGTTAGGGTTTATGTTAAAGTTTATATAAGTGAACATGCAATGAAGTACACTTACATTGTGTCTATTATAAATAGGGATGATTTGCATGAAAACTCGTCCAGATGAAGTCAAAATTACATGAATTACGGATAGTTATTTTATTAGACTAAATTTTTTTAATCTTTTTTCTTTGTTAAGCATGGGTTTTAAAACCAAAATCAACAAACATGTTTACGCCTCTTTAACATAAACTAAAATGTCATTTCTTAATCTAAAATAAAATGTTATCTTCGCGTATAACAAGAATAGATCAAACACTTGTATATTGAGATTTAATCTAAAAATTTACTCTAAGACTGTTTAAAAATTATAATAAACAACACAACATATATAGTTTTAGAATTTAATTTTATAAATTAATTTCTAATATATGATAGGATAATATGTAATATTTAGGTTGGGACCTGGAAAGGCGCCTTAGGAGAGGGTACGAGAATGTGTTCGAACAAGATGAGTTTCTCTGGTTTCAAAAATCAAGGCTAGAATGGATCTTTCCAGGGGAACATAATACTAAACTTTATCATCTTGTTGTTATGATCAAGACAGGGAAGAAAGAGGGAATCAGACTTAGAGATGGCAGACATAATTTCATCACAGAGTTAGGAGAAGAGAGCACCTGGGTGAGAGAGTTTTTTTAGGAAATTATACTCGTTGGAAGAGGAACCAGATCCTCATTTCGCCTTTCCATATTTACGGTCACTTGGAGAGGATGAGATTGGATCGCTTTAGAAGATAGTCTCGGTGTAGGAGATTAGGGTGGCTCTCTTCCAAATACAGTCGCACAATGCGCCAGAACCAGCTGGCTTAGCGGCAGGTTTCTATCGGGCTTGTTGGGAAACGGTTGGTCCTTTGGTATGCGAGATGATTCGTTTAGCCTTGGAAAAGGGTTCCTTCCGGTGTGAGGTGTTAGGTAAACTAATACATCTTATTCCCAAAAGAGATAATCCAAAGTATATCATGAAGTTTAGGCCGATAAGTCTAATAAATGTGTGATATAAAATTTGTATGGAAGTCCTAGTAAATCGAATAAGGCCTATACTATCCACATATATTGGTATTTATCAGAATAGCTTCCTACCAGGCCTATCAACGATTGATAATGTAGTTTTTGTCAGTGAGATATATCATGTGATGAGTCATGCGAACGTAAAAAGGGTTTATGGCGCTGAAAATAGGCTTAGCTAAAGCATATGACAGAGTCCGTTGGGATTTTATTAGAGACTCGTTGGAGTCATTTGGGTTACCACAGGCTTGGATATCACTTATATTATCTGGAACGGAGAAGAATGAGTTACGCGTCTTGTGGAGGGGAACTCCTCTGGGCCCCTTCAAGCCGGAACGTGGGATACGACAAGGTGACCTAGTGTCGCCACATATCTTCGCTCTGTGTATGAAAATATTCTCATTGCTTATTCAACATATGGTTGAGGAGGGCGTTTGGAAACTACTTTGAATTTGTTCAGGGGGGATTCATATATCACATATTTTATTTGCTGGTGATATTATTCAGTTTTTTGAGGGTTCTGATTATGATCTTGATCTTGTGTAGGAACGTTTGAGAATATTTTCAAGTATGTGTGGCAATCGATCAGCAAGGAGAAATCATTTATTAACTTCTCCAAAAATATAGAAGAGGAAATTGCGTAAGTGATTACTACTCGTAGCGGGTATTGTCGCGGTGAGGGCCTGGGTAAGTATCTAGGAGTGCCAATTCATTCAGGAAGGAGACCTAAGGGATTTTGTGGTGAGACGGTAAATAATCTTTGAGGTAAACTTTCGGGTTGGAAGGGGAAGTCCTTATCTTTAGCACGTCGGATAACACTTGTCAAGTCAGTTTTGAGTGCGGTTCCAATATACATCATGCAAGTAGAAAAACTCCCAGACTATGTTTGTGAGGAAATAGACCATATCGTGAGGGGTTTTATATGGGGGTCCTCGGATGAAAAACGCAAGATTAGTTGGCTTTCTTGGGATAAATTGTGTTCTCCGAAAAACATTAAGGGACTAGGATTTTAGAGGGCAGAGATATGAATCGTGCACTTTTGGGTAAGCTAGGTTGGAAAGTAGCAAATAAGGAATCGGCGTTATGGGTAGCAACCTTCATCAAAAATATTTTAGAAAGGGTTCGCTTCAATATGAACGTAAACCACAGGATTCTCAAATTTTTTGGGCTATTGCGGAAGGTATTGCCGTAATTAGATGGGGATCCCAATGGTCGGTTAAAAATGGGACAAGTGTTATGTTTTGGTTGGACAATTGGTTA
This sequence comes from Nemophila menziesii, assembly GCA_029959085.1. NCBI lineage: Eukaryota > Viridiplantae > Streptophyta > Magnoliopsida > Boraginales > Hydrophyllaceae > Nemophila > Nemophila menziesii. The sequence continues at coordinate 138,745,197 of JARWIR010000001.1, read as the reverse complement.
GAAGGAGGATCACTGGTCGATTGGGTCTTTAATCCTATTGGTAGAGATGTTTTCGTCGATAAGGTCAGAGATTATTTAGGAGAGGATGATCGCTGGGTTAGGAGTCGCTTCCAACTGTTGTTACCGTTTAGTAAGTTAGTTGAAATCGCTAATGAAGAGACTTCCATCAAGTCAGAAGTTGAGGATACTATCGTTTGGCTTCATGAGTCCAATAGAAGATATTCAGTCTCCTCAGCCCTTCGAGACCAATTGGATTATGAGGAAGATAATGCTTTGGACTGGGAGAAACTCTGGAAGATCTGTTGTCCATAAAATATATGTATACTATTGTGGAGAGCGATTCATGATAGACTAGCAACAGGTCTAAATCTCGTTAAAAGAGGTATGAACGTTTCAGCTCTATGCCCTTGGTGTGGAGAGGTCAAAGAATGCGCGTTCCACCTGTTCAAAAATTGTGTAGCAGTTAGCGACCTTTGGGAGAGAATTTGGTTAGAGATCATATGGGATAGAAATAGGGACCAGGGTATGGGAAGGAGTAGCGCGAACTTGGAAGATTTACTGGATATATCGATTAGACCAATTAATATAAGGGAAACGGAAAATCACAGATTAGTTGGGGTTGTTGTAATGACTGCTGATGAAATTACCGTAAGATCTTGGGGGGGCCTGCCGGTCACATCTGAGGAGCTTGGGGGTGAGGGGAGGGTCATTACTCGTTCAGTTATCGGGGCTAGTGCTGGAGATGAAAGAATTTCGATTTGTCCAGCTCTTACAAGAGATATTAGCTTCAGGGACCTCAATTTGCAATTATCATAATTTGAGAGAATCACAACATATCTGAATTAGTGCTTTAGAAATTGTACAACTGCGGAATTAGGAGCATCAAATTATAGCTCCACAGAGTGAGTACAGAGGTTCTGGTGCGAGGACTAATAGAGCTCAACAAGTCAATAACAGGGGGCCATTTAACAGTCAAGAACGTTTGAACTGGTGGAAGGTCAATATTGTTGCTATTGCCTTATTCGATGGGATTACCTTTTTTTCGGGGCTATGATTTGAGTTCTTTGGAAGGAACGGAACGAATCAATTTTAAATGGCTAGAATTTTCCGAATGCATTGACAATGATTCGTAAAGCTAAATGGTTAGAAGGCAATTACTTGAGAGCATAGAACCCATATATGGGTAAGAGGTCTAAACGCAAAGAACAATTATAGCTGGTGGGATGGTGTAAACCCAACATGGGTCTTAAACTTAATTCAGATGGGAGTTGTCTCAAATCAAAAGGGAAAGGAGGTGCAGAAGGTGTGATACGCGATAAAGAGGGGAAGTGGATTCAAGGATTCGCCATGAGTTTTTGTTGTTCTATCCTAGATGTTGCTGAAGCTATAATGCTACACGAAGGACTTACCATGGCAGTTCATACGGGAATAAGGGATCTAGAAGTAGATATAGTCTCACAGGTGGTACTACGAGGAGTTAATGATGCTACAAGTGTGTGGGGCCCCATGGAGTTTTGTTTAGGTGGGATCCGAAAGTTATTGCACGAAAACACTTTATTTGTGCTTAAAGGGATATACAGGGAGGCTAATGCCTATGCTGATTGGCTAGCACGATTGGATTCGAAGCAGGTGAACAACTACGCTACATTCACCGATCCCCCGGATTGACTATTGAGAAATCTCACACGAGACATGTGCGCGTGGAAGACACGTAGGAGAGATTATACACCTGATCTTGAGGTGATACCTAGTTTGTAATTTGATTCTTTAATCGGTTCTAGAACCTCCTTTGTAAAAAAAAAAAAAAAAATTAGATTGGGAGATTAATATTTTTTTCTTCTAAAAAGCAATTTAGAAGGCAAATTCGTATTCTTCCGAAGTTTCAGTTGGGTCATCCCCAGATTAGCCCCGACTTATATTCACGTTAACGAGAATTAAAACTTTCTAAAATTCAAATCGAATCCCATCATTAACTTACTATGTTTTGACATGCATATTTGCAAGTATATACTAAACATAAACTTCTCGTGGGACACTTCACCAACTAAATGACTAATACTTGTCAATGCTTTCGTGGTATTCCAAATTAATTAGATACATGCAATCACAAATAAATTATATCTTAATGCACTGACCGATCAGAATATTCCCGAATCATTCTAACTATGTTTAGTATAGAATCGCTCGTTTCAAACTGTTTTGCCTTAAAAAAACTAGCTACTTATTGTCTATAAAAACAACTTTAGATCTAATAAATGATACTAACTAGTTGAATAATTTTACAAGTACAATTATGACAAACATACGCTTAAAAAAATCCTCAAAAGTCAATGTCTAATTAAGATGCTCTCAAAGTTGACAATTTGTCAATTTACGGCCACGAATTTCCTGTGCCAATTTGAACTAGTAGTATTTGAACTGTGATTTTAGTGTCCAACGGATCTGAAAAGATAGACCATGTTAGATCTTAACTGGTATTGTTGTTGGTAATCGTGTATTTGTAAATACATTAAAGATCTGGTTATTAGATTTGTTAAAATTTAGTCTTAATTAACGTTGATCGATTAGTATATTTTACTTTATTAATGAAATACTCTTTCTCAACAAACGAAAAACTTTGTCGCATGGCCAAGTTTAATTTAATTTTGTACGCAGATAAAGTTGAATTTTTTAAATAAATATAAAATATTACATTCAAATGGTTTAAATTCTCATTACTCGCTCCGCCTCTAAGATAATGTCTAATTTGCTTTTCACACAAATTAAAAAACATAATCATTACATACACTATTTACAAATTTACCCTTCATAAAGTGTCTTGATATTTTAAATATACCTTAAAAATGTAAATTTATTTTTTTAATAAGGGTATCAGTGGAAAAAGTTGGAGAAAAGTGTCTTGGTATTATAAATGCACAATAATTTTGACACTATTTTTAGTAACGTGGACATTAATTTTGGGACGGAGGGAGTACCATTTAGGCGGTGTATGGATCTAAGTTTGGGCAAAAAATTACTTTACCCGCAAACCGTTTCTGTTTTGTTGGTCATGTAAAATTAGACTCGCATCAGAGCTGGTGCTATAATTTTTTGCTAAAAGAGTAAAGAGATTCGACAAAATGGGTTCGATTTTTTTTTTCTTTGTAATTTATTTGTATTATAGATTCGTATATTATAAAAGAAATTGTAAAAAAAAATCTTATATTATACAAAATTATAAATCCTTATATTATGTAAAAATTTGCTATAAATTTTAATATAATTTTTTAATTGATTATCCTTTATATAATATAATATAACATATAATTTGTTAGGAAAAAAGTAAAATATTTTATATAAATAAAATAATTATAAATCTAATAAAATAAGTTTCAAAAGTTAAAGAAGTCAAATAAAGATTATAAAAATTTAAGAAGGCAGAATATAGGATTTAAAAACTATAAAAGATAAAATAGTTTATAATTAATTTTTTTTTGTTTTTGTAAATGAAGTTTTTTGGGAAATACCAGGGGGCCATGCAACTGTCTTCACCCGCCCGATACATTACATAAACGATTGCATTTCGAGTACGACGAGTTGTAGGTGTATTACAGGTAACTTGGTTCAATAAACATGTCAGATACATATATGAATTAGATAGGCGAGTCAATTTTATAATTACAAATGAAACCTGTAACAAAAATTATACTTTAGGATACTCATATACATTTCAAATAACCTCAGATTTTAAAAAATATAAAATAAGATTTTAGAATAATAAATTTATAGATTAAACAAAAATATAATATTATAATTGAATATGAAAAACAGACTAATTAGATATGATATTATTAAAATATTGAGAAACTGATTTTATTTTAAAAGAGAAGTAATAAAAAATATATAGAGTGAGAAGCAAATGATCTCTAATATTTTTTTTGAACAAAAATGAGTAATATAAATTTATCTAATTTTTATATTATAGGATAATCGGGTATATACGGGTTTGCGAGTTTCAACTTTAAAATCCGAACTCGCAAAAAATGTACTCCTTCCGTCCACTTTTATATTTTCAACTTTCTAAACATATGTTGTTCAATATTATTTGTCCTTTTTTCAGTACAAAGACATTTTCCTATTCTTTCCAGTATTACCCCTAATTAAATAATAGAAAGAATATTGTAATAAATACCTTTATGTGTATTAAATTAAGGTAATTGTGTAAAGATGAAGAGTATTAAATGCTCTTATTAATCTTTATGAATACAAAATATTTAAAAATAAAAATAGATAGAAGGAGTATATTTTAAAAAAATTCTAACACACAATCTAGCCAATAGAAAATTGAATTGTATAGTTTTCGATTTTCGTAGTTAGATTGGTCAGATAATACAGGTTTTTTAAGCCTATGCATAATCCTAGCATCCATTTAAAACATTTAAAGCTTAAAGCATATTTAAAAAAAAGTAAAAGACTTACTACAACATGTTATCATATAAATTATAAATAGAGATATTAGTCAATTAAGTCAAAAAACTCAATAACCCATCTCTATGAAGTCCAGCGAATTATTTCCCTCCTAAAAGGTCCACCTTTTTAATTTTGTATACCATTTATACTCTTGCGTTCAACATAATTATCTTCAATAACAGATTCCTTATTATTCACATATCTACTAAATCTCTTAATCATAGCAACCTCCCAATTGAAAGTTTGGTATTGTTACTATCAATCCCGTCTGCAAGGCTTACATTTATTCTGCTACAAGCGTATTACACACACGAATTCAGAAATCCAGTATAAGAATCTCGATCAAAAGGTAAGAAGCTTATCAACAAAAACACATGTAATCTATTGTTTTTATTATACAGTTCGATATGAGATTGTTAGATATATCATTGTAAAGAAGATTACATGTGTTTTTTAGTATACTTTTTATGAAATCGATGTTGCAACTACTGTATTGTATTAGTTTTAGAGTTGAACTGAAATTATCTTGTCATGATATGTTAGAAAGATATTAGTATGGTGCCCTTTTAGCTAATATGTTTTGTTGTTTGACTGTTATAAAGATTTTGAAGTGATGTGACGGTAAAAAATAAAACAAACAGGATACAAAGCGTGATGATTTCTTGTATTTGATTGGTGAGCATCAGAAGTGCAAGATTATTAGTGAGGACGACTTTGCCATAACTGAGCCAAACCTTGTAGAATCGCCTAATCACGATTGAGGATGTATTTCATATAATAAGTGAACAATTCCTGACACATTTCATATATATTTTTCGATTGTACTTGGATAAATTTGGTTTACACTTTGTTTAATAAGAAATATTTTACATGCTTTATTTTATCGGTTTTGTATTCTAGTGGTCTGCTTTTGTGAATTTTGTATGCACTCGAGTGCTAATTAAAAAATTGAATATAATATACCATTAACCCACCATATTAAACTAATAACCCAATGAAAACACACGTATAACCCACTAAATCCTACACACACACCACCATAAATACCCAAGTGCAGTCCCAAAAGTTGCAGGGTCATAACCCACTGAATCCTACACACACAACCATAAATACACTAGTAACCCATCCATAATCGTTATTCTACACGTACCACCACTTTCAACCCACCATTATTAACTATCACACCGATACTATCCCACTCATAACCCATCACAAACCACTATGTAAAAAACAACCGCCGTAGTGGGTCATTCGTGTTGAAATGGTGGTGTAAATGTTATAGTTGATGGTGTGGAATGAGACAGTAGCAACTTGAAAGTTATGTATGTGTACTAACTGCTCGACTGGTTTTGCTATGTCGTCTGAAGAATGCGATAGTAACATCTTAGTTGTAAATCTTACAACTTTGAATAATAGTAACAAAGTTTCCAATAGTAACAAATTACCATTATATTATGTTTTAATTATGGGATTTATTAGATATGCGAATATGTCTGTTAAATCTATATATTTATGGAACATAATCTGACAATGTTTGGTAAGTCAAGCAACATAAATTTGAGCAGAAGGGCATATCAGACTTTTAGGGTGGGTTGGACTTGATGGACAACTGTTAATTGTCCATGGACTGTATGAGTCAATCATCCTTATAAAGATATAGATTTATTTAAATAATTTACATTTAATAATAATGTGCATGCATGATGAATTACTAGGTAAGAAACAATTGATTCTTAATGTGAATGCGTATAGTCTAGACAAATGTTGACCAAAATTCTTTCACCCTTTCTCCTTCCACCACTGCCTCAATACTCCATCGCCAAAATCTCCCTCTCCACCACCACCAAAATTAGCCTCTAGATTTCGTTTCCCTAGCCATCTACTTCAAGGTACATGTATCTATCCTCTCCCCTCCATCTTCATTTCCACTCTTTCTCTTCTTCTCCTCTCCTTCCTCCCTTTTTTTTCTCCAAGAAACCCTTTCATTGTCACTCAAAATATTACCCACTTTTGTTTTTCTAGTCATGACGAAAACCAAAAATCATGATTTCAAAGACTACAAACCTTACAAGGAGCCCAAAAGTGAATATATTATCCTTAAACCTGTACAAAAATTGGTTTACGCCTCTCTCGAAGAACCAAAAATCTTACCAAAAATTATTTGTAACAAATCTATCAATTTCAAATTTTTGAGGAAAACCATTAACAAATCTTGGGTATTAAAAGAGTCTATCACTACTGAAAGGTTTGGTTTCAACTCTTGTTTGATTATCTACTCTAATAAAGCCGATTATGATCTCATACTCAAGAAACAACCATGGAATCTTGCTGGTAAACATGTTCTTGTATAAGAATGGAAACCTACCTCGGACAACAACATGGTCGTACAATTTACAACTCTATTTTGGATTCAAATCCATTAATTACCAAGAAATTTTATCTCGGAAGATAATGATATATCTATTGCTAGCAGATACGGTAATGTCACAGAAATTCAACTTCATCCTATTGAATACTAAGGAAATTAAATATATACATGCTAGAGTTTAGTGGGATTTGAGTCAACCGTTAAGCATTGTATAGTATTTTCATATCAATGAGCATGGAAGTTTAACATGTATGCTCAAGTACGAGCGATTGGGTGACTTCTTCTTTCTATGTGGTTTGATCGATCACACTAATGATGAATGTAATAGCAAAAGAAAGCTCAAAATACGTCTTGGTAAGTGGGTGCACGAAGTGGAAAGAGAATTTTGTAAAATTTCATCAGCGCCGGATCCATTTGTGTTCACGGCGGTGGAGGAAAATGCTACCGCCATTAAACATTCTGATGCAAAAAACGAGCCACGATTATTGACTCGGTGAGAGAAAAGAAATCGAGACTCAGTACTATGGAAAAGGACTACAAAATAGATGAAAACAAAATCGCTAAAAAAAACTCAGTACGAGGGTACGCATGTAACGAAGAGATGATGGATTATATAACATCATGTGACCCAATCAAAAACATTTTTGGGAAATTTCTGAACTTAAAAGAAATAAATGACGTGGAGGGTCTCTCTCCTAATCACGTTAAACCTCTTGCTTGTCCTTTTGTTCAATTAAAAAAGAGGGCTTCGTGGAAGCCTTCTCTTCTGAAAATAAAAGAAGGAGTACACACTATACAACCCATTACCGCCTTATCCCTTACTTTATCTTTCCCTCTTCCCGCGGCTCCTACTGAAAAATCATAATCAAGAACTAAAAGCAGTCAATCAAAAATCCTCTTAATTGGAAAGTCTCTACTTCAAATGAGCTCGTGTCGATAGCTATTGAAGAGGCAGAGAGTACAAGATTCGATAAGCTGAAAGATCCAAATCGGGCTAAGAGACATTCGCAACACAAATTTCTAAGTAATAAAGCTAAGAGTATGGTTATTTGGAGGTCTATATGGACTCTATCGATGGGTAAAAATAATCTTGAGGGTCAGATTGATGGTGAAATGAGAGAAAAAACTACTACTAATGATATGATTATTGATGAAAGGTCTAGCAGGTTGAACCTAAAGAACCCAAAATGGTTTAATGACACAAATTAGTTGGAACTGCCAAGGTCTTGGTAATTCCTTGACATTTCTAACCCTAAAGGATAATGTTATACAGTATCACCCTGAGGTAATATTCCTTTTTGAAACAAAAATTCTTCTGATTATGTGAAAAGTGTTGCACCTGATTTGAATTATGAAGTTAGTTGTATTATTGACCCCAATGAATCTAAAAGGGGATGTCATTATTTAAATTACCTAACATTGAGATAATTATATTGGAATCTACTAATTTTTACATTCATTTCTTGATTTCCTATGAAAATAAGAACATATAATGCACGACCTTTGTTTATATTCCCTCTTATGATAATATGAATGAAGTTGTTTTAAATGCTATTAAAGAGTGTAATAATTACCGCCCTACTTTTCAATTGAACATTATAGGGGACTTTAACTTGTACATATTATCTTATGGAAAATTGGGAGGTTTGGGCCCTAATAAAACTAATATGAATGGGTTGAACAAATGGATTACTAAATTGAAAATGACTACCTACTATTAGAAGTAGGAAAATTTACATGGTCTAATAATAGACAACATGATAAGTTAATTAAGTAGGTAATAGATAGATGATGTATAAATTTGACGAGGACAATTTTCCCCCCAATTCATGGCTAGTTGTACGCCCCTTATAGGATCTGATCACTCGATGATCATCATTATCAAAGTTCCAAACCAAATTCCTTTTTTTGAGAAGATTTATCTTCTGTAAAACTTGGATTGATAATGAAGAGTGTACTGATATTATTACTAATACATGGTTAGAAATGACTTGCTTAAGGGGTAAAGGCATCAATAGATTTGGAAAAAAATGCATTCTCTTATTGGTAAACTTATTATATGGGAAAAAACTTGCTAAAGATAAGAAAGACTTTCTTAGCAAAGATAATGCTGCTTTACAACACATGATTAACTCTAATGGCCCTGTGGATATGGATGATTATAATCTTATTTTGAAAAAAATGGAACAAAGATGGAAGAATGAGGAAACTTATTGGAAAATCTAGAGTAAAATGGTTAACTTTAGGTGATAGATATACAACTTATTTTTATTCTATTGCTAAAACTAGAAGAAAAAGGAAAACAAATCACTAGTACTCTTACTGAGAATGACATTTGGTTGATAATAAGTTTGATATGGGAAATAAAATTAAAAACTACTTTAATTCTATATTTTGTACTATGGGTCCTAGGGATTATACTCCTGGTTTTGCCTATCTTACTAGTTGCATTGATGATAACATGACTTCTATACTTACTAAACCAGTAAGTCTGAGTGAAAATAAAGATGCATTGTGGAAGATGGGTAGTGAGAGAGCCCCGGGCCCTGATGGGTATCATGTCTATTTTTATAAGAAACATTGGAACTTATTAAAATGAATATTTTACGCTGCACTACGGATTTCCTTTGGAATTATAGTTGCCTTTATATAATTGATAAAGCACACATCATGTTGATCCCTAAAGTGGAAAAACCTGCTAAGATTGGGAACTATAGACCAATAAGTTGCTTTAATGTCTTTTATACAATTTTAGTTAATAGGTTACAATAATTTATGCTTAAAATTATAAGTCAAACCCAATGTGCTTTCTTCCCAGGTAGGAAAATTATAGAAAATATACTTATAACTCATGAAGTAGGTCACTTTTTAAAAAGAAAGAGAAATACTGAAACACACTACATGGCTATCAAAGCAGGTGTGGTCAAAGCCTATGAGAATGTAGAATGGGATTTTTCAAAGGATAATCTAATAAAAATAGGCTTTTGTGATGTTTGGTTGAAATAGATTATGGGTTGTGTAACCTCACTCACTTATGGTGTACGTTTAAATGGAGACCATATCCCACTATCAAACCCAATTAAAGGCCTTAGACAGAAGATCCCCTTTCCCATTTCTTATTATGTATTATAACTTAGGCTTTAACTTCTCTTATGAATGATAAGATTGATAAAAATATTATAAGAGGGCTAAAAATTAACAAATATTGCCCCACTCTTAATCATATTTTGTTTGACAATGATAGTCTTTCCTTATTAGGACTGAGAAACAAGATGTTGAACAATTTAAAAGTGTGTTTAATGAATATAGCCATGCTTCTAGGAAGTGTATTAACCTTAATAAGAGTGGCATTGTTTTATGTAAACATACACCTGAGAATAAGATTCACTCTTTGTTTGACATCATTAGAATGAATAGATTGACTAACCTAGGTAAATATCAAGGGAAACATGTGGATTAGGGTAGATCCAAGATGAAAGCCTTAGACTGGGTTATTGATATTATGAAAAATAAGTTTGATAAATGGAAGACAAATTTCGAAAAAAAATTTGAAAAAAATAATATTCGAAAAAAAAAGAAATTCAAAAAAAAAAATTAGAAATTTAAAAAAAAATGAAAATCAATAAATAAATATTATTATAATTAAAGTAATTAATTAATTGCCTATGGATATTTTTGTAGTCTTCCATTTTTTTTGTGTTTAAGTAGGAATTAAGTTGAAGTTGTAATTAATTGGGAATTTTTACACTCTCCGTGTAATTAATTGGGCATTGCCCCTTGTAATAATAATTTATTTATTTATTTATTCAGTTTGTAATAATTTAGTATTTAATAAAGAATGTAATATTTGTTTTTATTTATTTTCTTTAAATTATATATGGTAGATGTAATAGCCCATGGACATGACGGGGGTTGAGAGCGGTAACGATCCTCCGAGGGATCCTAATCGTCCAATGGCTGATTGTGCCCAACCATCGGGTAATAAAAAATATCCGAACAATTTCAATTAATATAATTTTAATTAATATAAATAAATAATTAAGAAATTAATATAAATAAATAATTAATAAATACTATCCAATGCAATAGGATCTCGAAAAAGGCTAAGACACCCCCGAGGTGTCACATCTATAAAAACAACCCAAGAGACGTTAGAAAGAGTTGGTTGGCCCAAACCAGTTGACTTTTCTATTATCGATAGTACTTGGAATTTTGTGGGCGAATACGGCAAACACGTTCCTCAGGTGGTGGGGTCTGCAGTTCGAGAAGCCGTGCCTCCTTGCTACAAATCATGGTCAGATGTCCCCGACAATTCTAATGAGACTATTCTAAGAGGAGTGCAAGAGTTTTTTTACCTCGAGGAGTAGAGGCGAAGAGCAGATTGGGGAGAAATCGCAAAGAATTGAACTCGATGACAGCTACGTGCTACAGGCAATGGAAGTCAGATCTAAAAATCGACTACTACAACACAAATACTACACCCCAGATGTTCTTCCAGAGTTTTGGGAAAGAGAGAAGAAGACGTGGGATGACGAGAATGTAAAGGTACAAAATAATAATTTTTTCTTATCTAAAATAATATTTTATAAGTCTTTATTTATTAATTTTATAACTCTTTATTTATTAATTGTAACAAAGTCAGTCAGAGATTAATAAGAAGAATCGCGAGTTGCAGACAGTTCTGAGCAAGACGGGGTCTAGGAACTTATCTTAGGCTCGGGAGGTTATCATAGAGGTATACTAATAATAAAAAATTAATTTAGTATTTTATTAAATTAATTTTTAATTAATTATTATTTGTTATTGTATACTGTCTAGGGGAAGTTGAAGACCGTGACGAAAGAGCCGTTGACTTCTTTGACGATGGAACCCAGGAGGAGATGGAGCTTCCTCCTTTAAGCGGCTATCTCGATCACCTGTCTTACGATCCGATTACAGATACCTGGCGTGACCAGCGTTTAGAACGAGCTAGTGTAAGTTTTTTTAATTGCTTTAAATTAAATATTTATCTTTAACTTTACTTTCTTATTAATCGAACTTATTTTTAAATTGAAATCTAATTAAAGGGTGCTTTTCGGGAGAAGATGAAAAAGAAGGTTGTGGAGGCCGGAGCCGAGGGTGCCGATGTTTCTGTCCAGGAACAAATGGATGCGTTGCTAGATACAATCATAAAGGTCATCGCCCCACCCAAGTCCAAACATTGGGTGCCAACCATTGGTCCGGTCCGAAAAAGAGCCTGGACTCCTACACAGCCGGATAGGCAGAACGAGGAGCTACTTAAGGCGATGCTGGCAGGTATGAACGAGTTTCGCGTGGCTCAAGGACTTGACCCTATACAGGATCCCGCCTCCACATCGACCGGGCCCACAGCTTCTTCGAGACAGCAGACGAGCATGGTGGACACGCTCCTCGAAGCGTTGAACGACATGAGACTCGCCCAAGGGGCTTCCCCTATCACCGTCCCCGTGCCCCCCTGAAGTGAAAAGAGAGGAGATGAAGAGAGAGAAAAAGATGAAGACGGTTTGGATGATCCTTGATTATATTTGTTTTTTTGTGTTGGTGTTTGATTTGACTTTACGTTGGTGTTTGTTGACTTTTATTATTCGGTTTAGATGTTGACTTTTGGTTTGACTGAATTATGATTTTCATTTCGGTATTTTCTATTAATTTTTTGGATTACTATTTATTTATGAATTTTATTTGCATTATATTTATATAAAAAAAAGAAATCAAAACAAAAAAACAAAAATACAATTAAAAATTAAAAATTATATTTAAAAAAAATAAAATGAATCAAAACCAATTTTAAAAAAATAATATATAAAAATACAATTAAAAATTATATTAAAAAAAGGATTAGCGACGACGCCTCGTCGCTAACTTTCTCTGGTAATATATAAAATAAATAAATTAATCATTTATGCTGGAGAAAAAAAATATAATTACCGACGACAAGTCGTCGCCAAGTGTCAACGGTAAAGTAATGAAAAAAACAAAATGAAAATCAATAATCTACGAATAAAAAAAAGAAAAATTAATTTATTTATTACCGAAGAAGTAGGTCGTCGCTAATGTATAAACTTAGCGACGACACGTTTCGTCGTTAAGCTTCTGAGCATTTGGGACGACAACCACAACTTTCGTCGGCAAGTGGCCATTTACCGACGGAGCTCTAGGGACGAAAGTTTACCGACCAAATTTCGTCGGTAAACAATAATACCGACGAATTACAGGTTTTTACCGACAAATTCTCTCGTTAGTAAACGCCCGTAATGTTGTAGTACATTTAGTGGTATAGGGTAAGAATTATATTTGGTATGTAATGAATTATATGCTTTTGAAAAGAAAAAAAAGTACTAGGTAAGATATTTTGATCAAAAAGAAAAAACTAGGGAATATATATGTCAAATAAAAATATTCAGAACTTCAAGCACTTGTGCATTATCGCAATACTAGTATGTTTCTACTAACTTCTTTTGGAGAAGGCAAGGGACAACTTGAATGAGAGACCAGAAAAAGAAAAAGAATGAGAGACAAATAAATACTATATAATTAATATGCTGGTGTATACAATTTCGAAGTTGATTATTTAATTAAATTTGAAAGGTTCATCGGAAAGGTATAAGAATATACCCTTGACATGGGACTAAGATTAACCATGTGACCCTTAATTAATGTGGCACTCGTGACCTCGGGTCCCAGTTTAGAGTTGATTAAATGCGACGTGTTACCTAATTAATGGTTGTTGGAAAACTTTAATTATTTTTAATCATAATTAAATAAATTAAAGATTAATGAGTAAGAAATCCTTCAAAGTTAGAACTAATTATTCTTCATCCCAATTTTCGCTACAAAAAATAGTATCATTAGGGACGAAGTTACTGCGGCAACACTAAAATGGCCTTTAATGATATTTTTAAATTTCAAAATGGCCTCTAATTATATTTTTAACGGCAATATTTGCTACTAAAGATAAAGTCAATAGAGGCAAAAACAAATAATTTGCTACTAAAGGTATCTTTGGAGACGAACTTATATATAGTGACGAACAAATAGCGGCTATTAACGGCAAAATTAAGATTTTTAGTGTTAAAACTTTTGCCGCTAAAGATATCTTTTCTTGTAGTGTTTGTCCATAAAACGCATCATACATTTTGCTCTTTATTTTTATTTTTTTGCCAATAGAAAGATTGGTTTGAGTTATGGGAAACTTTCTAAAACTCAAATTTTGAGTTATGGGAAGCTTTTCAGAACTTACATGTTGAGTTTCAGAAAGTTTCCCATAACTCTTTGTTCTTTAAAAAAACAGTATCTTTTACGGGATAGTAAATTAAGTTGCAGGGGTTTATTGAACATTAACCTTTAAATTAATTAGATTAGTTTTTTACTGACCAATTAAATTTTACATTTTTTACTGTAAAGTATAAAATTCAAAGCAAATCAAGATATTTAAATAACTCTCTAATATATTAATAAACATAAATAATATTAAAATAATGTTGAAAGAATATGTAAAATAAACTAGTTGATGAGAGGTTATATGGAGATAAGAAGAGTATATTATTATATATGGATTTCCAATATTACTTTGAGGGAATGGACACGCCCTTTATATAGGCAATATGAGACTATCCAACTACCCTACTAATTACATAATAAGTAGGATGTTACAAGGGATAAATGTGAAGATTACAAAGGCTCTCCACTACTCTAGAATAATACCCACATTATAATATTTCATAACACTCCCTCTTGGGTATTATTTCAAATACGCATATGATGTTGCCTCGTTAAAAACCTCGCTAGTAAAACCGAATGGGAAAAAAACTAGTCAAGGGAAAAAGAGTGCAACGCGTATGAATCTCCCTCGGAATGTGTGGATAAAATACCTTGATCATTAGTATTATCGACTTGTCTCATGAAATGGAAGTATCTTTTCATAAAATTATCAAGTGTAGTCATAAATTATATTGACATGATATTCATCTTGAACTTTACATCTTGAGCTTTTCTTGTGAACTTAAATTTGACCAAGTCGAGTTGAATATCCACCAAATTTTTATTGATATGCCTCGTTAAAATCTTACTAGGAAAACCCTGTGGGACAAAAACCGAGTGAAGGAAAAAGAGTACATAATCGTTATCAATACGCTTTTAATTTTCCTCGTTAAAAAATTTGTCAAGAAAACCCTGTGGTAAAAAACCTTGACGAAGGAATAAATAGTGCAATACGTGTTGTTCTTCCCCTCATGCAAACGTATATGTGATGGTCTTCAATTTCGAATATAATCTCGATATTCAGTATCTTACACATTTTCATAATAGTAACTATAATTTCAAATTAAACAATATATGAAGTCATATCGTCAAATAGACGCACATCTTCCTAGTCAAAACAGTTTTGATTCATTTTTCGAAGAATTGGAGACAGAATTATATCCTGGTTGTACAACGATGAGTTCATTGAATTTCATTGCCAAGCTTATGCACGTAAAAGTAAAGAACAAGTGGAGTAACACATCATTCACCGAGCTGTTAGAGTTGGTTGGTCGTGTTTTACCGAAACCTCACAACTTGCCCAATTCTTACGAAGCATGCAACAAGAAACTTAAAAGTTTGGGTATGGGGTATGTTACTATCGATGTTTGTTTGAATGATTGCGCCATTTTTACAAGGAGAATGAAAAACTTGACAATTGTCCAGTATGTGGTGAATCAAGATATGACCCGAAGAAGGGTAACAAAGTACCGCATAAGAAGCTTCGTTACTTTCCGATTGCTCCGAGATTGCAGCGACTATACGCATCGAAACACACCGCTGAAGAAATGATTTGGCACCATACCGGAAAAAGTTCCGATCCAGATGTGTTGCGTCATCCGGTTGATGGTGATAGTTGGAAGAGATTTGCAGCGCTACATCCTGAGTTTGCCAGTGAACCTCGGAATGTATATTTGGGCCTGGGGCTCGATGGGTTTTGTCCGTTCTCCATGCAGAACAACTCCTACAGTATGTGGCCTATCATATTGACCGTCTACAACTTGCCACCGTGGACATGCATGAAGGAGACCACATTTCAGCTTTGTTTGTTGATTCCGGGTCCCCGCTCACCCGGAAAGGACATGGATGTCTTTCTCCGCCCTATTATAGACGAGTTGGACATGTTGTGGAGAACAGGTATCCATACGTATGAAGCCCACACGAAGCAAATGTTTTTAATAAAGGTTTGTGTGTTGTCCACGACCAATGATTACCCCGCTCGGTCATACGCTTCGGGATGGTCGGGTCAAGGTTACATGGCTTGCCCAGAATGCATGGATTCCACTCCTTCGTTGAAGGTGAGGAAAGAGGTTGTTTACTTTGATCATAGACGTTGGTTACCTATCAAACATAATCTGAGAGATGATACGGTTTCGTACCAGGAAACCGATAAACGTGCCCCACCGAGGAAACATAGTCCTGCTAGTATTCAGACACAGCTAGATGGGCTTCCGATTGTGTTTCCCAGTAAACACAAGGATTTCGGGGGCAAGGTGACCAAAAAAACAGGTCCTCGTGAGTCAAACTGGAAAAAAAGAGTATTTTTTATCGTTTACCGTATTGGTCAGAAAATTTGTTAAAACATAACATCGATGTAATGCATTGCGAGAAGAATGTGTGCGACAGTTTGCTTGGTACGGTTATAGGAGTTGATGGTAAAATAAACAAAGATAACGTGAAGGCGCGAATGGATCTTAAGGATTTGGGAATTAGAAAGGAGTTATGGATCTCATCCGTAGAAGGTAAGACGATACTAAAGCGAGGAAAGTATACGTTATCAGCGGAGAAGAGGAAGATTTTTCTTGAGTGGTTACAGGCACAAAGGTTTCCAAATGGTTTCGCGTCTAGTTTGAGGAATAATGTTCACATTGATACGGGAAAGATTATTGGAATGAAATCCCATGATTGTCACGTTATGATGCA
Source organism: Nemophila menziesii (assembly GCA_029959085.1). NCBI lineage: Eukaryota > Viridiplantae > Streptophyta > Magnoliopsida > Boraginales > Hydrophyllaceae > Nemophila > Nemophila menziesii. Next base: position 138,728,420 of record JARWIR010000001.1, on the reverse strand, counting down.
GTATCTCTTTGTTTGTTGTCTTCCCGGTCTTTTAGAGGATAAGCCGATTAGCGATGCGGTAATTGGGTTAGCGAACGTGTTTAGAGTTGTTTGTAGCAAGAATTTGAGTAGGAAACAGTTGTTAACCGGTAAGGCAAAAGTGGCTGAAGTAATGTGCAAACTAGAAACTATCCTGCCTCCTGCATTTTTTGACATAATGATCCACTTGGTGATACACTTGTACGATGAAGCATTGCTAGGGGGCCCGGTTAAAATGCGGTGGATGTACCCATTTGAAAGGTATTTAAAAAAGTTGAAAGAGTATATTCGAAACCCAGCTAGACCAGAGGGTTCAATAGCCGAGGGTTACGTGGCGGAAGAGACGTTGAATTTCATATCCAGGTACCTTAGTGAAGAAAAAACAAAGTTCAACGTTGTTATTTATATTTATATATTTATATTTATATACTTATATATTTATATCCAGGTACCTTAGTGAAGAAAAAACAAAGTTCAACGATCCAGGCAGATACAACGAACCACCGCCAGTGCATAGAGGGTTATCCGTTTTCAAGTCCCAGTGTACTCCAGTTGGCAAGAAAGTATCTGGTGCTTTAGCGTATAAAGATAAGGAGCACGTAATTTATTATATTTTGAATAACTGCGACGAAATCGAGACATTTAGGACGTAAGTAATGTTGTTATTTATATACTTATATATTTATATTTATATTTATATATTTATATATTTATATTTATATTTATATTTATATTTATATTTATATTTATATTTATATTTATATTTATATTTATATTTATATTTATATATTTATATATATATTTGTATATATATATTTATATTTATATTTGTATATATATATATATATTTATATATTTTTAATGATTAATTTATATACCATTTCAATTATAGTGAACACAGATCGACACTTTCGGGAACGATTGACGAAATAGATTATATGCACCGTCAAATGTTTAAGGATTGGTTTTTGGATAAGGTATGTGACCTTGGTTTAAATATTATTCTATTTATTTTCACTGAATCTCATGTTTTTATTTATGACAGGTTCATGGAATGGAATCCCGTGGTGATGCGTTAGCTACCCCTGAGATGGTGTCATTGGCAAAAATGCCTTATGGTGCGGTGCATATGTACGACTCATGTGTTGTGAACGGTGTAAAGTGGATAACAAAGAGTAAAGGAGAAAAAAGAGTGACGCAAGATTACGGTGTATGTGTCATGTACGATGGGTCACCATATTACGGCGAATTATTGAAGATCCTGGAGCTAACGTACAGTGGAGGGTGCTCGGTTGTTATATTTGTTTGCAAGTGGTACAAGAAGAGTGAATCAAGGACAGAACATGGGGTAACCTTTATCAACACAGCAAGCGTTGATTGGCCAAACGAACCATACATTCTAGCATCGCAAGCGAAGAAAGTGTTTTATATTGACGAGATTCGTGCAAAGAAAACATCGAAAGAATGGAAGGCCGTTTGGGAAATAAACGATCGGCATGGATGGAGTCCCGAGTCATGGGGTTCAGAATCATTACATACCGACAGCGAGAGAATCACAATACCTTTGGTTAACCCTGGTATTGATTCCGTTCCGATGAACTTGGCAACTACAGAGGAGTTCGAGATTGACCAATCTCATTTTCGTATTCAATTGCCTTTTGAAATTATTACTGATGAGAACGAGGAATTGGAGGATGACACGTGGGAAGAATATGGAGACGAAGAACCTACTGAGCTTGATAGTGATGGTGAGCCTATAGTTGACAGTGGAGATGAAACTGACTCGTTGAAAACTTTATTTGTCTTTTTTTACTTATTACACATATTTGTGGTTTTTTGTATTTGAATTTGAATTAAAGCTTGACTCATGTTTGACTCCTACAGTTGACCAAACACACCAAACACTAACATTTGACTCCTATAGTTGACCAAACACACCAAACACTAACACTTGACTCATGTTTAACTCGTGTAGTTGACCAAACACACCAAACACTAACACTTGACTCGTATAGTTGACCAAACACACCAAACACTAACACTTTACTCATGTTTGACTCGTGTAGTTGACCAAACACACCAAACACTAACACTTGACTCCTACAGTTGACCAAACACACCAAACACTAACACTTGACTCATGTTTGACTCCTACAGTTGACCAAACACACCAAACACTAACACTTGACTCGTATAGTTGACCAAACACACCAAACACTAACACTTGACTCATGTTTGACTCGTGTAGTTTACCAAACACACCAAACACACCAAACACTAACACTTGACTCGTGTAGTTGACCAAACACACCAAACACTAACATTTGACTCGTATAGTTGACCAAACACACCAAACACTAACACTTGACTCATGTTTGACTCGTATAGTTGACCAAACACACCAAACACTAACATTTGACTCGTATAGTTGACCAAACACACCAAACACTAACACTTGACTCCTACAGTTGACCAAACACACCAAACACTAACACTTGACTCATGTTTGACTCCTATAGTTGACCAAACACACCAAACACTAACATTTGACTCGTATAGTTGACCAAACACACCAAACACTAACACTTGACTCCTACAGTTGACCAAACACACCAAACACTAACACTTGACTCATGTTTGACTCGCGTAGTTGACCAAACACACCAAACACTAACATTTGACTCCTATAGTTGACCAAACACACCAAACACTAACACTTGACTCATGTTTGACTCGTGTAGTTGACCAAACACACCAAACACACCAAACACTAACACTTGACTCCTACAGTTGACCAAACACACCAAACACTAACACTTGACTCATGTTTGACTCGTGTAGTTGACCAAACACACCAAACACTAACACTTGACTCGTGTAGTTGACCAAACACACCAACACTAACATTTGACTCGTATAGTTGACCAAACACACCAAACACTAACACTTGACTTATATATATAGTTAACCAAATACACCAATGAATAAGATTGAAGAAAAATTTCATGGAAAAAAAAAAGAAATATATAATAGGAGAATCATAGAAACCACATATAAGAAAATGGAAAAAAAAACATTACCGATGACATGCAAGCTTATTAGCGACGACATTCAAGCCCTTTTTTGTCGGTAATGTGTCCCAAAATTTTCATTGGTCAACATGGGCGGTCAAGTTTCCCGCCCATGAAAATTAGCGACGACTTCTTTGGAATAGCGACGGCCTCGTCGTCGGTAATCAGGGACACGCTAGCGTCGTGTGTACGGAGTGGGCCACGTGTCCCCAATTAACGACGAATAACTAGAGATTACCGATGACGGTGCGTGTCGTCGGTAATTTCTTTTCCTATATGACCTAACCGAGCTCATTTCTTACTCAACCTCCACAAAAATTACTCCCAAAAAACGCCATTTCCTCCCATTCCAAGCTATTCCGAGGCAATACAGCAACAAATCCAACAACAAGGTAAGCTTAATCCTTCCATAAACACCATTCAATTTCTAATTTTTAATTTTTAATTTTAATTTCTAATATCTTTTTTGTTTATTTTGTTTCCTTGTTTCTGGCATGGATTCATGGATGAAAACTACACATTATCCACGTAACAGGTAACAATTTTCGATTTTTTTTTGTTCTTTGGATTGATTTTTTTTGTGATTGTAATGATGTTTATAGCTTATTCCGAATTTTGATGATGTTATTTTAGGTTGTTTAGTATATTTTTGGAATTAAAAACATAACAAAATGATGAATTTATGATTTTTTTTAGAAAACTAGGGTTTTGATATGATTTTTGCATTTTTTGATATGTATGATATGTTTTAGATATGATTTTTAGAGATTAAAGGACTTGTTATGTGATATAGGGGCCTTTTTGCAATATAATAAAATTGTAGGATTAATTGAAAAATGGACCAAAATGCAAAATTGAAAAATATAGGGACTTTTTTGCAATATATTAAAATTGTAGGAATAATTGACAAATGGACCAAAATGCAAAATTAAAAAATATAGGGAATTTTTTGCAATATATTAAAAAATGTAGGAATAATTGAAAAATGGACCAAAATGCAAAATTAAAAGATATAGGGATCTTTTTGCAATATATTAAAAAGTATAGGGACTTATTTGTAATTAATTAAAATATGGGGACTAATAAGTAATATTTAAAATTGTAGATGGCTGATGTGATTGGACGTGGTCACGATGGTGATGGATTCGGAAGCGATCCTCCGAGAGGTCCTAATCGGGGACTCCAAGACTGCGACCAACCTTCAGGTAAAAATAATTAATAAATTTCAATTTCATAAATTTGATTATTTTCGAATAAATAATTAATAAATTTTACTCAATGTAACAGGAAATCCGAAGAGAAGACTTCAGAAACCCCGAAGCACCACCTCTATACGAACCGCCCAAGAGACGCTGAAAAGAGTTGCGTGGCCCATACCGATCGAATTCTCCTTCATCGACAAGACGTGGAATATAGTGGGCCCACACTATAAACACGTGGGTCAGGTGATTGGGCACGCGGTTCGAGAGTTTGTACCCCCCATGTACAAACAATGGATAGAGGTGTCCGAAGGTCGGATAGGGGGTATTTACAGACGTCTTCAAGAATTTTTTGACCTGGAAGGGTGGAGGAGAAGAGATGACTGGGAGGACATTTCGGATAAGCTGAACAGTATGTCCTTGGCCTGCTATCGGAGATGGAAATCCGACTTGAAGTCGGACTACTACAACAACGGTCTCGCACCCCCGGATGTTAAACCCGAGTATTGGGCTATTGCTAAGAAGAATTGGGATGATGAGAATTCTAAGGTAACAAAAAAAAAATTATTTATTACATTTATTTTTCGTTATTTATTAGATTTATAACACTTTTGTTTATTATTTGTAGGCACAGGCGGAGATTAATCGGAAAAACTGGGAGGAGCAGACTAGTTCGAGCAGGGCGGGGTCTCGGAACCTATCCCATACTAGGGAGGTTATTATGGAGGTATAATTACATTTAATAAAAATATAATTTAGTATTTTAATAATTTATTTATTTTTAGTTATTTAATATTTGGTATTGAAAATTGTATAGGGGACGCTTAAGACCGTGACGAAGGAGCCGATGATTTTCACGGACGAAGAGACCCAAGAGGAGATGGAGCTTCCTCCTTTGAGTGGCTAATTTGATCACCTTTCATACGATTCGGCTACTGACAGCTATCGGGACGAGCGATTAGAGAAAGCTAGTGTAAGTTTTTTTTTTCGTTACTTAAAATTTTTATTTTTAACTTTACTCTGATATTAATCTAATTTATTTTTAAATTAAATCTAATTACAGGCTGTTTTACGGGGGAAGATGCAGAAGAAGGTTGTGGAGGCTGCAGCCGAGGGCACCGAGATTACTACGGAGGAGCAGATGGATGCTATTTTAGAGACCATTATGGAGGTCATGGCCCCACCGAAGTCAAGACATTGGGTGCCTACCATTGGACCGGTCAGGAAGAGAGCACGGACTCCTACAAAGGCCGACGCTGCGAGCGAGGAGCTACTGAAGGCGATGTTCGCAGGCATGAACGAGCTTCGAGTAAAACAAGGTCTTGATCCTATACCAGATCCATCCTCCACATCGACCAGGTCCACTGCTTCTTCGAGCCAGTCGAGTCAGCCTCCGAGCTTAATAGACACTCTCTTCGATACGTTAAATGGCATGAGACTAGCTCAAGGACTACCCCCGGTCGCCACCCCCAGCCCCCCCCCCCCCCCCCCCCCCGAGAAGGAGTCCCGAGGAACGAGAAGATGAAGATGATGATGATGATGCTTAGTTTGACTTGGTTTTTATTTACGTTTTATTTGGTTTGTAAGAATTTGACTTTTAATTGGGTTTTTTAGACGTTTGTTGGTTATGATTCGTTTTTTTTTAACTTTTGTTTGGTGTGTTTGAATTATGTTGACTTCTTTTGACTATATGTAAGACTTTTTTTACGGTTTTAGTTATGATTCGGTTTTTTCTATTAATTATTGAATTTTTATTTCATATGTATCAATTTTATTCGTATTATATTTATAATAAAAACAAAAATCAAATCAAAAAAAAAATTGTATTTTAAAATTTAAAAAAATAATAATAATAATTGCCGACGACATTCAAATTATTGGCGACGACATTCATCATTTGAATATCGTCGTTAATACCTATAAAAAATAATTATTTAATCCTGATTTAATGAAAAAAAAATTTAAAAAATTAACAAAATAACGACAACCCGTCGTCGCTAAATGTTGTCGGCAAAATGGATTAAAAAAAAAGAATAATGAAATTCAATTATCGGCCACAAAAAAAAAAAAGTAATCAACATATCACCGGCGAAGGTGTCGTCGGTAATCTCATCAATCAACGACGACGTCGTTTCGTCGGTAAGATTGCCGACGAACACGGCTTCATTCGCCGGTAAGTCTCGATTTATCGACCAATTTCTAGGAACGACGTGTTAGCGATGAATCGTCGTCGCTAATCACGTTTAGCGACGAATTGTCGGGGTTTACCGACGACACGCGTCGTCGGTAAACAAGCGAATTCCAGTAGTGGATAGTGTTGAAGGTTGGCCTTAGAAATTTGGAGCTTTCGTAGTAAACCCTTTAGATTATTTTAAATAAATAGTGTCCATTCGAAAAAACCTGCATGTATTAGCAACTATGAATGATAAGTTTATAGTAACCATGGCCCTAAATATCGTACCTCATTCATATTTATTAGTAGTCATTTTATCCCATTTGGCCTAGTAGACCTTTTTCTTGTTATTTTTAGCCCCCACTAGAATTTAGCTGCACAGGAGGCAATTCTATCAAAAACACTAATTGGTATTATGAAACACATCCATAGTGTTTACATGAATTTCCTGCACGGATACTTTAATAAGTACTTTCCTACGTCCTTCAGAAAAGAAGCTAGTTGACAAAGATACAAGTTTAGCGAGTTTTTTGTCAGAATATACCTGATAAACAAAGAAATGGCAGAAGTATACCAAGATGAGAAGTATTTTCACGAGTATACCATTTCGGTAACCCAGTTACCGAAATAGAGCTTTTTCGGTAACCCAGTTACCGAAATGCTCTTTTTCGGTAACCCATTTACCGAAATGGTTTTCTACCGTGCCAAATCATCGATCCTCGTATCGGATTGTCCACGTTGATGATCCTCGTCGATTTCATCCAATACCTACCAATTTAATTCCCAACTATCAAATTTTATCCCTAAATTACCCTTTTTCTCCCCTATAAATAACACCACCAAAATCATTCAATCTCACACCAATCTTCTCTTCCTCTCTTTACTTATTCTTTCTAATTTTATCCTCTCTTATAATTATTTCTAATTGTTACTTCAACCTCGGTTTACTTTCTATTAAGTAAGTTTTGTTTATATAATTAATTTTTTTGCTAACTATATTAATAATATTTGATAAATATAAAATAATATGTTATTATATTCGTTTATAAGTTATTGTTGTTATATTTATAATAAATGTTAACGTTTTGTTGTTAACTGTGTAGGTCATATGGCAGTATATTTCCAGTGTTATTTTAATGGTAGCATTTACCGCCAAGCTAATGGTGGTGTCTCTTATAATGGTGGAAACAGTATCTTCATTCTAGTAGAAGATAATACGTCAATAATCCAGCTAAAAAGAATCATATGTCAAGGTTGCGGTTTTGATGTTGAAAAGGTTGATGTCCAGATCCAGTGGAGAATGTCATTAAGTCGGGATCCTCCAATGTACGATTTGCTCCATGTAAATGATTCCGGGATTATTTAGTTAATGGTTAATCGGCAGCGGGAATCGACTAATGGATATATCGAGTAATATGTAGATTTTTCACGACAACAAGATTATGTTAACACTGAAAGGGTAATTCGTAGATCACATGTTGTATCGGCTACTCCAACATCTACTGAAGCATTATTTCAAGTGGATCCAAACACTATGAATGAAATCTATATCCCTGATGAGGATAGGTTGTCAAGCGATGAGGAATATAATCCCGAGGATGATACGATGTCCAACGATGGAGAATATTCAGATCCGATAGTGAAGGGTCGTCAACCGATGAGGAGGCCCCACCAAAAATCATGGAACCTCCTCATCCTGGATTTGTAGATGTTTCTTGGGCTGATCAAAACGTCTGCAGTGATTTGGCGAATTGTTATAATGATTCAGTGGGAGAGGCTGGTGATATAAGTAATGGGACGACGTTTTACTCAAAGGAGGCATTTAAGGACGCCATCAAAGCATGGCACATAGCTAGACACCGCCAATTCTCGGTGAAAAGGGCTGTTGTTGATCACGTTTCTCTTATATGTAAAATGAAAGATACGGGTTGTGGATGGAGCTGTCATTGTTCGTTACGGAAAAGTGCGATGATGTGGATTGTATCAAAGTTAAACGAACCTCAATCATGTAGGTATAAAGTTGTGTTGAAGGATCATCGCAACATCACATCTGAGTTTGTGGTTGAAAAGGTGCACCACTTAGTGAGAGCTGATTTAGGGTTACCCATCTCAGTTATAAGGGCAAGCGTCTCCCAACAATTCAAATACAATATATCGTATTCGAAGGCTTGGCGTGCGAAACAAAAAGTTTTAGAGAGAATGTTTGGTACCCATGAGGAAGCGTTTCCAAAGCTACCAAGACTCTTTGCAAAGATCGTGCGCTCAAACCCTGGAAGTGTTGTACGATTTAATCATCGTTTCATCAAGCATTCCACAAACACACCAACATTCGAAATGGTCTTCTGGGCATTTGGAGCCGCTATTGAAGGTTTCCGATTTTGTAGGCCGTTGTTGAGTATTGACGGTACTCATTTATACGGAAAATACAACGGTAAGTTACCCGTCGCTGTCGCATACGATTCTGTTAATCAACTCTTTCCCTTATGCTTTGCCATAGTCGACAGCGAGACGGCAGATTCGTGGGGGTTTTTTGTAGGTGTTTGAGAGAATTCGTAACGCAACGTGATCTGTGTATCATGTCTGATCGACATGCTGGCATTATTCAGGCGGTGAAAATACATCTGCCGACTGCTAAACATCGATTTTGTGTGCGTCACATCGTAAGTAATTTCAACACTAGATTTAAAAATCCCACGATAGAGCACTTCTTGTACACAATGGCGAGTCGCAGTTGAAAGTGGAAATTCGAAGAAGAATATACTCATTTTTGTGCAACACCAGCCTACAAGAAATGGATCCAGAGAATCCCCCTCGAACAATGGTCGCTCGTGCACGATGGAGGTTACCGATATGGTGTTTTTGACCACAAATTTGGCCGAAATTTTCAACAACGTGATGAAAGGATCTAGAGGGTTGCCCGTGACTGCAATCATATTGCTAACATTCTATCGGTCCAACGATTATTTCACACTTAGACGGAAAGACACGGGCCTTCCAGAGAATCTTGGTAAAACTTTTCCGTTTATCATTCAGAATTTGATCGATCTTAGTACTGCAAAGTCCAGGGAGTGTAGATTCATAGGTTTCAACCATGCGGGGGGTCTATACGAAGTGGAGGCATACCGCTAATACACTTCCGCAGGAAGGGTAGCTCCATGACTTTTCAGGGTAAATCTTACAGACCGCTCTTGTGATTGTGGAGAATGGCAGATATTTCACATACCATGTCCACATGCACTGACAGTTGGTGCGTGTTGGAAGTTGGGTGAAAAGGATATGGTTTCCCCGTACTTTACTAGCCAAGCACATCACAACCAGTGGCTGCCGAGCTTTAACGTCATGGCTGACCCCTATTATTGGCCAAATTATGAGAGAGTAGAGGTTGTGGGAGATCCTAGTAGATTTATTACTAAACGTGGTCGAAGAAAGACGTCTCGCATTCATAATGAAATGGATGCAAGAGAAAAAACTGGTACCATTAACTGCGGCAAATGCAAGCAACCTGGTCACAATAGGAAAACGTGCAAAGCATGATTATTTTTGTGATGTTTTATGTAATCTTAACTATCGTTTTAATGAGAATATTAATTTTTTAGTAAGTATTTGCGAATCAATCAAGCACCAAACATTAGTAAGTAACACGTAGTATTTAACAAGCAATCAAGCAACAAAAATTAATACATAAATAATTATACAAAAACTAACACGTAGTATTTAACAAGCAATCAAGCAACATAAATTAATACATAAATAATTATAAAAAACTAACACGTAGTATTTAACCTAAATTATCCCTTCTAAATCGCACACGTCTAGATGAAGAACCTTCAGGCGGTGGTGGAGATACATTATCTGGTAAAACTGATAGGCCCTCGAACTCATTTAATATTTCGTCTAGTGCATCGTGCAACCCTAGATCCTTTAGATGATTTGCCTGTTGCCTAAGCCATTTTTGTGAACCACGATCACCGTATCGGATAACGTGTAAAGCTGCTTCTCGTGTATCTTGTATAGCGGATTCAGTAACTTGTTGCATCTACAATAAAGATGATCATTTTTTAAAACATAAAGTCCAAACACAGAATATTAGTTAAAGCCTAATGTACCTGATACGTCAGTTGGCTGCCCCGCGGCCAAAAATCGGTTTCTTGTTTAGTACTTGATGGTTGGACATCTTCCTCCAATATAGCACATGTATCCCGTTCTAAAGGTCGCATAACAATTTTACGGGTAACACTAGAATACCACAAAGCATACTCCTCAGCTTTACAATGTCCAGGGTCAACCTGGCGATTTTCACGCTCTTCCCATTCTTGGAGCATTTAATTAAATATGTTTCCGCCCCTACTCTTATCATGTAAGTCATCGGTTCTACGGTCTACTTCTGGCGGTATGTAGAATATACCTTCAAGTTGGTGCATAACCCGTTCTGGACGATAATACTCTATGACGGAAAAACAAAATAGTGGATCCATGGAACTGTAAATGGCAGCGCCTTCAGTGCATATATTGACTACTGTTGCAACCCGCTCATCATCATATGGGCGTCAAATAACCTATGGTAAATATAAAAATTAATCCACTATAAAAATAAATTAAGAATTAGCGTTATACCTGATTATGTACTTGATTATCAAACTCATCCCTATATAGCTGCAATTGAGAACTTTTCAAACTTTGAGTAAATTTTTTATCTCCGTTCCAACTACAAAGTCATACACAACGAAACACTATAACTAAAAGAACACTGGGTTAATAAAGTGTTATTTGTTTTTACTTACAATGAGGCAAAACACTTCTGGTGAACAGGTTTTAACCTTTCCATTATCGGACGACCAACATGAAAGTGTTCCCAGGACCAAACCTGTATCATATAAATAAAATAAAAATTAAGAATATAAAATGAGAATTGAAAACCAATATATAAAATGAGAATATAACGTATTACCTGAAGTAGGATAGCACATCCTTTAAACGTATGAATTCCACCTGGTACAGTGCACGCACACAATGCGGAGTACAACGAAGCAAGAATTGCCGAGCCCCAACTATAATCCCTAATGGCATTTAGATCTTCGAGAAGTGGCAGGTACTTCAAATTAATACTATTACCTGAAGCATCAGGGAAAAAGAGCATACCCAGTGCATATAATATGTATGCACGTGCTTGAAATATTAAATTCTCTTGGGTAGGGTTTTCAGGTAGGTCTTGAAAATTCGTTATCAGCCACTACGACTTCACGGTTTTCACTTTTTTGTCACGTGAATCGTCTGAAGAGGCACCTTAGTGGATGACACATTTCATGGACATCCTCATCAGTGTTGACAGCGATGACGGGCTCACCATCAATAGGCACTCCTAAAATCATTTCAACATCTTGCAATGTCACTGTAATCTCACCACCACGCATGAGAAATGTGTGTGTGTCTCGCGGCGCCATCTCTCACCTAATGCCTTTAATAGTGCATGATCTAAAATTATACTCGCGTATGACTCAATACACCTGTAACCCGCATCCGTGACAATTTGCCTCACTCGAGCGTCGTTCAAGCACCACGGCGCATTTCTATAGTACTTAAGCCGGTAATCATAATTTTTGTCCTAATATATAAATATTAAAATAAGTATAGAATAAATAATAATTACATAAACATAATATATTTTACACCAACTAAAATAACCTCAAAGATCTTAGAGCTCCTATGGTTGTCTTGAAGTCATAAAAAGTTTTTATCGTAACTTACTTCTAAACTAATACTACTCTCACCCTGTGAACCTTGTGAGGTATACATCTTTAAATTCCTAATATAACACAAATAATTGTTATAATCAAATTTTTGTTGCTACATCTCGATAATTAATGTTTAAGAAAAATAATTTTTTATACATCTCGATATTTATAAATCAAGAATCTATTACTCTAAATTAATTTTTTATTTATTTACTAATAATGTAATTTTTTAAAAAATAACCTCCTAAACTCTAAAATAATTGACTAACAATATCAAGAAAACGACTCTAAAATATGTAACAATATATTATTTAAACTAATATTATAAAAAAATAAACTAACATTAATATAAATCTAAATATATTACAATAATTTATTTAACTTAATATAAATATATAATATAGTAATATATCTTATCATTATTTATATTTAAACTAATTATAATAATATTAACTTAATTTAAGTTTAACTATTCTACATAAAATATAAATATTATAAAATAAATTAAATAAACATTAATAATTAAATAATAACTTGAATTAAAAGAAAAAGATAGAAACACATACCTTTTTCCGTAGAGGATATAAAAAGTGGAACAAAACTTGGAAATCTTAAAAGGTATAAAGAAAATAAACATTAAACATTAAACAATAATCTAATTTAAAAGAAAATGAAAAAAAAAGGAACAAACCTTACCATGAGTTGAGAGAATAGAGTAATGGAGAGAAAATTGAGTGATGGTGTGAGTAAAAGAGTGAAGAGGAGGGGGGTATTTATAGGAGGGGGAAGGCGGTGCACGCGCAAAAAACACGGAGTCCATTTCGGTAACTGGGTTATCCAAAAAGAGCTTTTCGGTAACTGGGTTACCGAAATGCTCTATTTCGGTAACTGGGTTACCGAAACGGTATACTCTTGTAATTACTTCTCATCTTGGTATACTTCTGCCATTTCTTTGTTTGTCAGGTATATTCTGACAAAAAACTCGTTTAACAATGGCCCTATAGATTGTCCAAAGTAGGAATCTAAATTTAGAATTCTCTTAATATGAGGGCGCAATTCATTCTTATATGTTTAGTAAGGGCAACGTGTGTAATTCTTGTTGTGTATATTAGCTTAAAAGCATATTACTTCTATTAATTAAGGTTAATCTTTTGACCGGAAGCAAGGTCGTCCATATTTATAAATTGTCTAAATTTATCAAAATCGTATTGCATCTAGATGTTCGATCATAACCACTAACGCCTTGAGCCTCAAAGTTCCATTTGAAACTTGCTCCTTTGGTATTAATATACTTATTTATTTGCACTAGTTTTGATTTCATGACTGGTATTTTGAACAAGTTTAGATCAGTTGTGACGTGGGTCCATCCCAACACCTTTCGGAGGAGACATTTTTTACCGTATCATTCCCTAGGTAGCATATCATGCACATCAACTGGGTTCATATATCCATATGGATGACTTGTTTTGGTATGATTGTTTGTCTGGTTTGTGTCGATTGGTGTATACTAAGTTGTGTGCATTTTTGTTTTTGATATTGATGTGTTTGGACTACTTTGTTAGGCCTTCATTTTTCTTGATTTTTCATTGTCTATTGACCCATCTTTTTCATTACTGGCGTGTGTTCTCAATCACTAAAGCATATCCCAGTGACACACCAACCACGCCCCTTCTCTTTTTCCGATCATAAAGCACCCTGATCCCTTTGAGCGTTCAGTACCAATTCTTATAGTACTGTTTGGGGGGGTCGATAAGCTAATTCATGTGGATGTCTATTTGCCTGTCCACCTAAACCCGAAGCAGTTCTAGATGCTATAACAAAACTTCGTAAGAAAATATCGAGAGAAATCTATCAAATCAGTAAGCCCATTCGTACCAATTGTGTCATCACTACAAGATAAGGAATCTTTAGAGGCAAAAAATTTTAACACTAAAAATCTTAATTTTGCCGCTAATAGCCGCTATTTGTTCGTCCCTATAAGTTCGTCTCTAAAGTTACCTCTAGTAGCAAATTATTTGTTTTTGTCTCTATTAACTTTATTTTTAGCGGCAAATATTGCCGCTAAAAATATAATTAGAGGCCATTTTGGTGTTTAAAAATATCATTAGGGGCCATTTTAGTGTTGCCGCAATAAGCTCGTCCCAAATGATACTATTTCTTGTAGTGCATTTTTTATAATAAAGACATTAGTTATGCTCGTGACTTAGTTGAGACAGACTTGTTTAAAGAGAAAAAGAAGTGTATTGAGATTGGGTTACAAGGAAAAGAATTCCAAGTTAAGGTGGAGTACTAAAATTTACTACCTTGTTGCATTAAATGCAAGGGATGCATTTGGGCATATTTGGACAGTATTTATTTTCATTATAATAATGAACGAGAAGATACGGCTAATCGTAGTACTTGTTGAGGCACAATCCTATGCGGGTTAGGAGTGGTGATAACTCGAGTCTACAACAGAACCGTGGAGTGGCCACTGTACCAGATCCAGCAGGGAATATAAGCAAAGGACCTGCTGTGCAATTACCGAAAAATGCTGTAGGACACAACAATATACATTGGCTATTTTTCCTTGCATCAGTTTAGTGATCTTCACCTCCCCTGAAAGCAGTGTAGGAGGATGGGTCCCATTTTATCCCTGTTCCAGAACAGCGTGTGTGAAATCAGGGAGCTGTATTAAAACATCACAGCAGCACGAGAAGAAACAATTAAATAGAAGGACAAAAATATCACAGCTATGTGAGGAGATACATAGCAGCGTCAGAAGAAAAACAGGAGTAGTTAACTCCGCTGCAGTAGCCGAGAATGCAGCAGCTATAGCTGGGTATGGGAAAAGTGTTACGGGTGCCATGGAAAAATGCTGTAAAAGAGATCAGATTCTTAGGGACAGGGGCCGGGACAATTAAGGATAGTACGGATCTTAACGGCTAGTAGAATTTGTTTGGGTAATGGAAAATTCGTCAAAAGACTGGGTAAAGAGCATATGATCGAGAATTCGGGGTTTTTGGGTGTTTCGAGTAGTTTGGATGGGTCGGGTATAGATGGTTTGGAAGTGGCGAAAGAAGTAGAGGCCGAGAATTCGTTTGTATTGGTGGTTAACAAAAGAAGAAAACTAGTGAGAAACGGCTAATTTTAGAGAAGCAAGAAAAATCTCGCTTATGCAATGTTTGGATTCAAAATATTAAAAAAAAAAATTGTTCTTTTTTTTTTTTGGTCGACATCAAAATAGATTAAAAATCAAATATCAATACAAGTTAGCCAATTCCAAATTGATCAAAGTCATATGCTAGTAACTTAACTAATTGGGAAGGTGGAAAAACATTCCAAAAACCAATAAAACTTCTGTTGAGTTTTTGTTTAGCCACCCAATTAGCAACCCTATTGTTTAAACTCTTCACATGAGAGAGCTTAAGCTTATACAAAGCTTTACTAAAAATAATATTCTTAACCAGTACTTTAGTTACACTAGAGATTTTACAGCTAGCATTGACTTGATTAATAATACATAAGCTGTCGTTTTCAATTTCAACACTTCAAGGAAGGTATGTTGAAGCCATCTCACAAGCTGCTAGAATACCTCTTCCTTCAGCTTCTTCAGTTGAGTTGACAATAATCTTCTTAGTAAACCTTCAACAAAGTAACCTTTGGAGTCCCTTAAAATACAAGCAAAGGCAACCTTATTAGTGTTTACATTAATTGAAGTATCACAGTTAATTTTATATGATCCATACACAAGTGGTATCCACTTAGTTTCATTATAGTTCATATATTGTTCTGTATTGACATTTCCAACTCACATCTCATGTTCAAATCTTTGATTCCTTTTTTCTTTTCTACCCTTCTTACAATCTGTAATAGGGTTAGAGATTGGATGAGATTTATTTTTACCTTTAGCCTCAGTAGTGTGTTCACTTGTATGAATATACTCATCATAGGCTATAATCGATTTTTGAAGTCTAAATATAGGATCAGGGACAATTCCTTTAAAGATGATTTCATTCCTTCATTTCCATATATTCTTGGCAATTGAAAAACTGAGTTCTCCCATATCATATATTTGATCCTTTCTTTCAATGAAAACCAGTCTCATATATTGTGTCCCTTTTTGGACATTACAAGATGGTTCACTTAGTGAACTGGAGCTAAGTGGGCTGGCAATCCAAGTTGCGCTAGCCCAAGAGCATTGAAATAATAAATGTTCAATTGTTTCTTCTATTTCACCACATGTATCACATATAGAGGAGTCAACATACCTCCTCTTAAACCTATTTTCATTTGTAGCTAGACCATTAACACAACATTTCCAAATAATTTATTTATTTATTTTTGGCATTACTCGCATTTGCCAAATACGATACCAATCTTGTTTATCCAAAGTGAATGAAGTAGTTCCTTTTTCCTTTCTTTCATTCTTTCACTCCCAAGTTGAGCCCTCCATAGTTTGTTATGACATTCTTTTACTGTAACATCTCCTTTCTTGGAAGGACTCGAAGAATGTGAATCATGACAGTAGAAAGAAGGCAAAAATAACTCACAAATGGTTGCTGGAATACTAGGAGTGAATAACTCATTGATCAAGTCCTTATCCAAACAAACTGATCATTAATAATCAAATCAGCAACAAAGTTAACCACACATCCCTGGAGTTTGATTATAACTGGATTATTAGGGATCCATAAATCATCCCAAATATTAATATTTTTTCCATTTCCCACTGACCAAAAAATATCATCTTTAAAACAGTTTCTAACTTCAGTCATGATTTTCCAACCCCAAGAACATTTACGGTTCAGAGTGTCTTTCAAAAAAGAGGAATTTGGAAAGTATTTTCCCTTAAAAACTTTAAAAAAAAGTGATTTTTCATTTAGCATAAATTTCCAGGCATTAGATGCTAGAAGTGCTAAATTTTGAGTATGAAAATACTTATATCTTAAACCTCCCTCCTCTTTTCATCAAAGTTTGTCATTTAACCCAATGTCATCTACTTTCACCTACTTTCACCTACTTTCACCTTGATTGTTCCAATAGAAGTTGGAATTTAAAGAAGTTAAATGAGAAGTGAGTTTTTTGGGGATTAAAAAATATGACATAATGAAATCAGGTATAGCCCTTATGATAGCCTTAACTAGGATTTCTTTGCCACTTTTAGAAAGCATTTTTGGTATCCCAATTATCCATTTTATTTAAGATCATTTCAACCAACTATTTTAAGGATTTGACCTTAGATTTTCCGCAGGATGATGGAATGCCCATATATTTACCTAAGTCTTCCAGTTTTCTCATTCTCATTAAAGATGAGATCTTATTCTTGACTTCAGAAAGAGTATTATTACACTACAATAAAAATACTCATACAATGACAATTTTTTAATGAGAGTTGTTCCAACTTTCATTTAAAAAAATGACCTCCATTTTTTATGACGCTTATTTGAGTCGTCAATATTTAAACTAATTTCTTGACAATTTTTAAAAGTCGTCAATAAAAAACTATTTTCTCGACGGTTCTTAATAAACCTTCATTAAAAAAACCAAATAAGAATAATATATATCATCATCACCAATACTAATATATATAAGCACTCTTCTCCTTTCAACACTGTTCGAAGCCTCGAAGACCATCACCATTCTCACCCTTTCACCGCCGTTTACAGACCATCACCGTTCTCCAACATCACCGATCGATACTCTTCTCCTTCACCGTCGTTCGAAGCTTCGATCGATACTCTTCTCTTTCACTGCCGATCGATACTCTTCTCTTTCACCGCCGTTTGAAGACCATCACCATTGATGTCTCCTCATTTGTGATAGATTAATGTTAGGATGAGACATCATTTTTAGTGTTTTAGAAGTCAATAATGTCGATTTTCTTGAATTTTAGTGCACTTTCCTATTTTGTGTCTTGATTTGTAGAAATAATGTTTTTAGAGCATATTGGGTTTAATTGTTTATTTAGTGTGTAGCTTTAAAGATAATTATGGAGATTAATTAGAGTCCAAGTCAAAGACAACAACTTATGGAAAGAGATTTGCATGGTAATTGGAGATAAGGAAAGAATTGCTAAAAAGATGGAAAAGGAAAAGCTGCCTAAATCTGGGATTCTGCAAAGATAGGCGTTTTTACCTAATAAAGAGGCCGATTTTGGTGAATTACTCCTAATGGGCCTAGATAATTCTGTTGCGATTCTTTTGGTATCTTGTGGAGCAAAATCGGACCAATAACGAAGAAGTTATGACCAAAACAACGCAACAGTGTTTATCTTTATTTCCATACGAATTTGAGTTGGGCTAGAAGTCCATTACCTTAACTATTCCTCAAGAAAACGAATTAGGTCTTCTAAACACCTATAAATACACCCTTATATCACTTGTAAATCATCCTTGCCTCATAGTAATTAGTTCTTAAGGTTTTATTCTTCCAGTTTATTGTAGAGAGCAAGATGATGTCTTTTATTATTTCTTTTAGTTTGTTTCCTTCAGGTATGAACTAAACTTCCCATAGCTTGGGTTTTGCATATGTATAATCTATGAATTCTAATTCTTCTATCTAAGTTTCTTTGGGAATTATATGTTTTAATCTGATATTAGCTTCTTACTTTATATTTGCTTATGTGTTTTGAATTAATGTCTTTCCTAGAACTGATCACTTTAGGATTGTTTTAATAGTAGTTAGATGGTCACCGTAACTGGGTGTTTAACTATTGAACCACCACATAATGTCTAGTGTCGATAGTAGTTCTGACAAAACATACTTCTAACTAGATAGTCATTAAGGTTTGTTTTAACCACTGTATCACCAAGACTTGCAGTATTTGCTTAGGGCCTTAGTGGCGTTTGATAACCCTATTTTAAATCACTTCTTGGTTGTGACGTAGCCCCCTTAGTCGCTCTCAAGGTCTAAGGTAGTGGAATTTAGAATCCTGACTAAGTATTACCAAGAGCTAATATTCTCCCTTATGAACTAGATTTATAGATAGAATTAGAAGGATTAGTGCATACTAGCAAAACCTAAGCTATACTTCTCATCTCATATTCTTAATCTTTTACTTTATTGTCTTTATTTTCTTAGTTTTAATTAGTTTTAATTCATAAATTCGAAAACCAAATATTTAATTTTCTGTTTTCTCATTATTTACTTTTACTCGTTATCTGTTCCTACGCGATTAACACACTTAAGTCCCTGAGAACGAACTCTACTTATCATTAAAACTTGCATACGTCCTGTAATACTTGCAGTACTGTGCCTGTCTAGGGTGAGAGTGCATAGTTTTCCATACTTAAATTGATCTTATTTTTATCACACCCTAGGCGACACCAAGTTTTTGGCGCCGCTGCCGGGGACTTGTGTCTCGTTAGCGTGTGGGTTATCTATTTCGAGTTTTAGTTCTTAATTAGTTTTTACTTTTCAGTCTTTAGTTTAGTTTTAGTCTTTATTTTTCCAGATTTACGCTTGTGGTTTGCTTTAGTCTTTTTCAGGTTTCACAGTGTTTAATTCTTGGCCTCCTCTATCGGAGCCCGAGAGGCACTTCAGACCTTACAACAAACG
Source organism: Nemophila menziesii (assembly GCA_029959085.1). Classification (NCBI taxonomy): domain Eukaryota; kingdom Viridiplantae; phylum Streptophyta; class Magnoliopsida; order Boraginales; family Hydrophyllaceae; genus Nemophila; species Nemophila menziesii. The sequence continues at coordinate 138,708,688 of JARWIR010000001.1, read as the reverse complement.
AGTTCGTGAGGAAAGGACCTTAAGAAGAGCTATGGCAGATGTACATGATAAAGATCCGGAGTTAGTTTACTTTGCACCAGGAGGACCTCCAGCATACATTCCACCTGGTGTACAATTACCAGCAGGAGAAGGTAATGAGCAGAATAATCTTAATAATCAACAAAACCGAGTTGAACAAGATCTGCCTGGCCTTAACATACCATTCCATGTTCAACCAATTGGTTACCGTCCTCCTGAGATTCCGAATATCAAATTTAGACCCGATCCGGGTATGCTTAGTCAATTTCAAAGTTTCGGACTCTATACTGGTACTGCAATTCAAGATCCGGTAAAAGCGATTCAGAAGTTTATGCAGATTTGTGATGCCTACATTACTCCAGGCATTACACGCGAGCAACTGTATTGTCATATGTTTTCGTTTTTCTTGACCGGAAGAGCTAGCGATTGGCTAGAAAGACAACCACATGGAACCATTCACTCTTGGAGAGAACTTCAAGCCGCATTCTTTAACCGATTTTATCCGAAGAGCATGAGACTTAAAGATCAAGCCGAGCTTGCAAGATTTTGCCAAGAAGATGGAGAAACAGTGGGAGAAGCATGGACAAGGTTTCAACAAAAATTAATTAGATGTCCACTCCATGGTTATACACCTGCTCTACAGCTTGCTATGTTCTATGAAGGTCTTAATGACAAGGGTAGAGAAATGGTGGATAACATTGGAAAGGGTAATTTTGTGTCCATGAATCACAATGAAGCTTCCGAGTTGTTAGAAAACATTATGGAACAAGAAAGAAGTTGGCCTTTTAACGCGAGCTTCTATTACAAAAACCCGAGGAACGCTTCGTTTAGATGCAGAAACTGCGAACTCAGCTCAAATATCCTCTTTAGAAAATCAAATCAAGGAGCTGAGAATCGCGATGGAGAAGAATTTAGCTGCTACAAAGGTAGTTCAAGAGGCACAAGGTTGTCAACAATGTGGAGTTAACGATCATTCATGGGAAGAGTGCGAATCAAATCCGCAATCTGTTTACTTTATATCCAACCGATGGGGCAACCGCAACCATCCGGGTATGCAGTATTCAAATCCACAAGGGGCCGCTAATCCTGGTCAATATCAATCGCGACCCCAGAACAACTCTTACCAACAGAGAGGTCAGTACCAAAACCAATATCAGAATCGACCTACTCCTCCACAACAACCTGCTCAAGACGCCTATACCGATACTTTAGATAAAAAAGCTTTACCTCAGTATCCGCAAGAAGGGTCTATGGACAATACACAGATAGTACAAGCTCTAGACCGTTTGAACACGACTATAAACGCTCAAGAAGAAAAGGTCAGAGGACATGATGCCATACTTCAGATGCTAACTACTCAAGTGACACAGTTAAACAAAGTGTTAACAAGTGTTGCAGAACAAAAAGAAGTAAAGGCAATCGAAGGAGGTGAAGATAAGGATGAGTTCGAAGCTTGCAAGGCTATATGTCTTGAGATTACAAAAAAAGAGGAAGCACCACATGCTGCCATTAGTGCCGTGGAAGTTCCCAGTATTGAAGAAGAACCAACCGAGTCTAACCCCGAGGAATCTGACTGTTTAGAAGTTTGTCTGGAGAGCGATGAAGAGAGAGACGAGTTCATAGAGTTACTGAGAAAGGTGCAAGAGGAGATTCGTTCGATGGTAGAGTATGCAGCGGAGTTAGCTAAGGAGAAAGAGGAAGAAGCCTCAAAGGAGGAAGCGAAAGATGAAGTGGCACCTGTTGTGCTAGAGGAGAAAGAAAAAGAGAAGGTGGAATCGCCACCTAGTGTTCAACCAGTGTCATCAAATATTCCTGATACAAATCCTAAAGATGACACTGTTCTCAAGACATTTGTAGAGGCGTACCAACCTGAAAATATCAACGCCCAAATGCTTGAGATTGCGAAGAAAGGACTTACACCGCAACAAGTTTTTACGCAAGTTATTCCTGAAAAAGAGGCGAGTGTAGAGATCCCAAGAGAGAACCTGAGGGTTTCGAGAAGGAGTGAGAAAGAGCTACCTACTAAGATTAAAGATGCGGGAAGTTTCAACCTTCCTATTCAATTACATGGTAGGCTCAAGGTGAAAGCGATGTACGATGTGGGTTCTGGTATAAATCTTATGCCTAAGTCCGTGTTCGAGAGACTTGGACTTCAAAAATCAGAGAAAACTCCAGTGAAGTTGCAGTTTGCTGACAACTCAGTTAAAAGGACATGGGGAACAGTGGAGGACGTCTTAGTCCGTGCAGGTAATATCGCCATCCCTACTGACTTTGTTATTCTTGAGTTTGATGCAGATAAGCAAGTTCCAATCATACTTGGACGGCCTTTCATGGCCACAAGTCAAAGTGTGATCAACTTCCAAGATGGGACCATCACCCTTCATGCTAAAAATGTATCCGAGACCTTCTACGTCTTGGGTAAGAAACCGAGGAAGTTGGATCCCACCTTGCCCATCATCCACAGCCTTTCACATCACAAAGTCCCTCCTGAGGAGATCCACTTAAAACCTGTGGATACTGAGCCAAACATTGATTTTGGGGTTGGCCATGAAGTTTTATGGAAAGCTCACAAACGCGAGAATAGGCCACGAAGTTTCAAAGACTCGTGGATGGGACCATTCATAGTCACTAAGGTTGTTTCAGCCAAGGTGATAGAAATTCGCCCCAAAACTGGGGTCAAGCGCAGATTAGTTGACGTTCATAGCCTTACTCGTTGTTGGGGAGGCTATATTCGCAAATCTTGACAGAGGTAACACGTCTAACTTTGAAAGACGTTAAACAAAAGTGCTGTTCGGGAGACAACCCGAAGTTTTTTATGTTTTCATGTCTTTTACATTCTTAGTTTAAGTTTATTTTAGTTGTTTTTAGTTGATAATGCATATTTGAGAAAGGTATTAGTGTTTTTGGTGTGTAGGAATCGGAGAAATCGAGTTAGGGAACGCGAGGAAAATTTTTGGAGCGCAAGAAAGCACCCCGCGGACTACCCCACAAACTACCCCATGGTCCGCAGGGATGGTCCGCGAGGTCAAAACCCGTACCACGGGTTGCTACCGCGGGTTTGATCCAGAAACAAGAAAAAATTCCACGGACTACCCCACGGTGCACCGCGCCATGGTCCGCGCCCCAAAAACCCGTACCACGGGGTGAGTACCACGGGTATTTTGACGGAGTTAACAACAGAAGCCACGGTATACCCTCCGGTACCCGGACCCTAGTCCGCGCCCCAAAAACCCGTACCACGGGGTCCTACCACGGGTTTAGGTCAGAAAGCAAAAAATTTCGAGCATCAGATGTCGCGGACTACCCTGCGGTGCACCCCATGGTCCGCAGGGGTAGTCCGCAGCGCCGCCAGAGGAGAGAGAAAGTTACGGGATTGAGCTATAAAGGAGGTATTGGGCTTCTAGTTCCGAATTTATTAAACCTTAACCCTCTCTTTCTTCTCCACAACTCTCCTAACTCCATTGAAGCTCATCAAAACCTTCACCAATCACCAAAACACTACCCAATCATCAAGAAAAAACACATCAAACCTTCTCTCCACATCATTACAAGAGAGAATCAAGCTACCAATCATCACCAAATTCATTCAAATTGAAGAATCAAAGAGCCAAATTTCACAAATTCATCACACAATTTCTAAAATCCAAGCCTACCCATTACAAATCATCCTCACCCACATAGAGATTCATCACCAATTCGCCCATCCTAGGCCAAATCAAGCTTGTTCAACCATTAATTCAAGAGTTTAATTTCAAGGGTTGCTAAAGCTTTGAGTTGGGGGTTAATTGAAGATGACTAATAGAACAACAATCTTATCTAACAAGAGGGAGGTGAAAAGTAACAAAGGATTGGATTTAAACAAGAAGAAATCAATTGACAAAGGTGCTAGTTCTAAATCAAAGGGTAAGGAGAAAGTAAAGAAGAGTGGGAAACCTTCGTATGATAGTAATGGTAAAAAGCTTTATTATTATGCAAAGGAGAGAACACTACCTCAACAAGATCTTTTACCTATAGAGAAAGTGGACACTTCAAGAGCTTTGAAGATTTCTGCGGAGAAACAATTAAAAGTACTACCTTTTGCCTATGAGAAAGTATTCAAGGAGGAAATTAGAGATGGAGAATACAAGAGATTCTTTGAGCTTGGTGAGAAGTTGGGTTGGTCTACGTTCATGGTAAGCCGTTCTGAATTATGTCCTGAATTAGTTTTGGAGTTCTATCTAGGCCTCTTTAGCCGAGATAGTGATTGTGTTCCGATTAGAGGAAAGTTAGTTCCTTTCACAGTTGAGGAGATTAGGAACCACTTCAAGTTTAAGAAATTGAAAGGTTTTTGCAAATTTGAGGAAGCAGTTGCTAAACAAAAAATCTTTGATGAGGAATTACTTTTTGAGCATGTTTTAGACAGGGAGAAAGTGCAATTTCATAAGGGAGAATTGAAGGCACCTTGGCCTTACAAATATCTTCAAGCAGATGCCAGAATTTGGCACAATTTCCTTATCCCTAATGTCTTTGGAAACACATGAACTTTGGAGGTGACCATGAAGAACGCGCTACTGTTAGACTGTATATTGAGAGGAGAAGAAGTTGATGTGGCACAGTTGATCTATGAGGAGGTGATACGATTCTCGGTCTCTCCTAAATCGGTTTATAACGTTAAATTTCCAACTATGATCACGTGTCTTGTGCAAAAAGCGAATGTAGTATTGGGTGAAGAAGAGAAACTCGAGTTTAAAGCAAGTTATATTGATAATGCTTGGATCAAGGAAAGCCTTCGAAGAGCGGGTTCTACTCAAGTCTCGAAGGAAGAAAAGGAGCTAAATTGGCAAGAGAAGATGGAGGAGCGTTTAACAAAATTTGAAGCAGCTCAAACTTCCTTAGTCAATGATGTGGCACAAATCAACGCTAATCAAGTGCACATTATGAAACTCCTTGAACAATTAACGAAAGGTCCAGCAATTCCAACCTTGGATATCAATGATGCGAGGCAATAGCCTCGAGAGTATGTTCTCTTTCTTCCTTACCATTTCTGTAAATATGCCTATCTGCTAATTTTAATTTCTGTTTTCGAGTCTTTTTTCGAGTCGTGGGGACACGGCTCATTTTTGAGTTGGGGGTGTGGGGATTCGTTGTCTCTCATCTCCATTTTTCTGTTTTTGGGTGAAATTAAAATTTTTGATACATGGGAATTAGATGTAGAGTGTGTTTAATAGCTTAAAAGCATAAGCTCAGTAGATTAATGATAGTAAGTAATATATTTATGAGCTATGTATTTGTATGCTTTGAGTATTTGCAGGAAAACACACGTTGATAGTAAAGAAAAGATTAGTAAGCAATGCGATAGAAAGTATGTTCGATCTCAGGGAACCTTGAGAAGTGTGTAGGCAGTGAGATCCAAGCTAGTTGCAAAACCATTTGATGAAAGTGCTAAAGGTAAGAAATTTTTGAAATTACATAGTGTAGAAAGTGATCAAGGCGGTTCTTTCATATTTTTAAGCCTTTGAAGCCTTTTTATACCTTCTTACCTTGTGATTTTTGAGTTTAAAAGTTATATCCTTCTTAGCCCCTTCTAGCCTTTCTAAAGCCTTTTATTGAAACACATTATAAGCCATATCCTGTAGATTTTAGGACTTTTCCATATGACCCGCACTCGAATCGCGATGCTTAGACAGTTGTTTTAGAGCTTGAGTTTGGGGTGGTGGGTCCACCATTATGGGAATTATTATGTTGGGATTTTTGAGCTTATTATTGTGCTTTGTGCTTTATATTGATGATGATTCACAGAATTGTATTGTAACCCTTTGCCGGGGTAATAGTGAATGAAAAAGAAGCTTCGAGCTAATTTTGCCAACAAGGGCATAAAAAAGAAAAATATATATATGAGAAAATTAGCGTGATATCTCAACATTAAAAGAGAGTCATAGCTATAGAAAAGAGAATTGATTTGAAAAGAAAAAGAAAATATATATTCGGACCGGCAAAGTGGATTTTTATGTGAACATCTTAAGCTAAATAGGGTTATTGGGGATGCTAAAGTGTGCATCAAGGAATTCATTGGGTTGAGTGAGAAAAGTTTATGAGAGTAACTGGTGGTCCTTTGTGTGTTCTAAATAAATGCAAATAATAATCGAACCACAACCGCAAGTGTACGGTTGTCCCAAGTAGTATATCTGATAATACAGATTCGTTCCAAGGACGGAATGGTTGATCACAATGTCTTGCAAATAGTGATTGATGCACTTATGAAAATAAAAGACAATAATATGTTTGTTTGGTTTTTGTTATAAGACTAAGTAAATAAAAGACAAATATTAAAATGCAATTAAAAGCTAAGACGCAAGTAAAATGAGTGAAAAACGCAATATGAGAAGTAGCACTTGAGAACGCAAGGATCCTCCCTATCCTATTTCTTAACTTATGTTGTTTAAGGGCTAAATTAGTCAATTACAATGGTCGGGATTCTAATTTCCTTATACCCCCGTCAGGGTGGACTATAAGGCGATCCTAAAGTGTCACTAGTCCCGTCAGGGTAAATATGATCCACCGTTGGATGATTAAGTGTTATTACCTCATTGGCCCTAGGATTAGCTAAGCTCGTCAGAATCATTAACTTCTATCCTAGATTGAATAAATGGTTCCGTATTTAAACCCTCCGTCAGGATGATCCAATTGCCACTAATTGGAATAGCCTAAATACTATTACCTGTTCCTAGTTCATGACGCTAAAAACAGTAAACATTCATAATTTATCGAAAAGAGTAAAAGCCCTAATTTAGTTTAATTCATTAAAAACCCAAATTCAACATTCGTTAATTAATAAGAATTGGGATTCACCCATTGTTTGTTCTCAAGCACTAAATAAAACTTAGCTCATATTAAAATGAAATACGAAATTAAAAATAAAGGAATTCATATTGTTTACAGAATTAAAAAGATAAAAGAACCTAATTTCCGGAATCGGAATGACTACGAACGGAGATATGGACCCTCTCCAGCTCTTGTAGCTTCTTCTCCTTCCTTCAGTTGCTTCTCTCTGGTGTTTTTAATCTTGCAGAATGTCAATTGTGTGTAAAATAGAAGTCCAGACCTCTTTTTATAAGCATAAATTCGTTCTAGGGCTTGGACCAGATAATAGAATATTAATTAAATGTCCAAGCCCACTTTCTAAGCCCAAAATCCCGTAACTGCTGATATGCCTTCACTAAAACGGCTTTTCCCGATGCGTTACAACTCCGATTGACCTCATTCCAGTTGCTAAAGTTCCGTAACTCGATAAGGAATGATTTCTCTTCAAAGGTCAACAGCTAGATCATCGCTTAAGCACCTCGAAATCAGCAATCTATGGCCTGGAAAATGGATTTTCAACTCTAAAAATAATATCTTCGGTATTTCTTTTCAAGTCTTGACTCTATCTTTGTGATCTTTGACTTTCTCCTCGGATTCCTCTTCTAGCTAACATCTAAAACCTGTAAAATACTCACTAAAAATACCAATATTACGCGCAAAAGCTTAATAAATAAAAAATGCTAGAAATAAAAGAGGAAATTTTATTATTGCATATTTAGTCCAAAAGTCTATCGAAATGATTAAATAAACACCAAAAATGATGTCTCCTAAGGGTCGAAAATAAGAACATTTAAGGAGACATCAGTAACTCAAGCTCTAGGGCGATTCGTTGATGGCTAGTGAGGAGAGAGCCAAAAGCTCACTCCAAATTATCCAAATATACTATCACACCGTCCCTAAGCCTACATTACAACCTTAAAGACCTTGTGATTCTTTGCTATGTAATTGAGAAGTGATTGAGCCATTAGAGATTAGTTAAGTGGATTCTTGGATACTAGTAAGGTTTGATGAACAATCTATAGCTCTCAAGGGGAACTGAGTAAAGTCCCAATCCTTCTTACATTGCGAAACTAATCTGATCTTGAAATCAAGCCGTGTTGACTATGGATATGAGAAGTGTACAAGTATGTAGTTTATGAATATTATTGCATGAGATTTTCTGAGTTATGTGCTTTAGGTTTATTCTATATAGTCTGCTATGCTTTTTTCCTTTGTGTTGAAAATTTTATAAGTGTGTATTTCTAGACTTCCCTACGTTTTTACTTTTATTGTATCGGGACGATACAACTTTGAGTTGGGGGTCTTGATGTCTCCTCATTTGTGATAGATTAATGTTAGGATGAGACATCATTTTTAGTGTTTTAGAAGTCAATAATGTCGATTTTCTTGAATTTTAGTGCACTTTCCTATTTTGTGTCTTGATTTGTAGAAATAATGTTTTTAGAGCATATTGGGTTTAATTGTTTATTTAGTGTGTAGCTTTAAAGATAATTATGGAGATTAATTAGAGTCCAAGTCAAAGACAACAACTTATGGAAAGAGATTTGCATGGTAATTGGAGATAAGGAAAGAATTGCTAAAAAGATGGAAAAGGAAAAGCTGCCTAAATCTGGGATTCTGCAAAGATAGGCGTTTTTACCTAATAAAGAGGCCGATTTTGGTGAATTACTCCTATAGGGCCTAGATAATTCTGTTGCGATTCTTTTGGTATCTTGTGGAGCAAAATCGGACCAATAACGAAGAAGTTATGACCAAAACAACGCAGCAGTGTTTATCTTTATTTCCATACGAATTTGAGTTGGGCTAGAAGTCCATTACCTTAACTATTCCTCAAGAAAACGAATTAGGTCTTCTAAACACCTATAAATATACCCTTATATCACTTGTAAATCATCCTTGCCTCATAGTAATTAGTTCTTAAGGTTTTATTCTTCCAGTTTATTGTAGAGAGCAAGATGATGTCTTTTATTATTTCTTTTAGTTTGTTTCCTTCAGGTATGAACTAAACTTCCCATAGCTTGGGTTTTGCATATGTATAATCTATGAATTCTAATTCTTCTATCTAAGTTTCTTTGGGAATTATATGTTTTAATCTGATATTAGCTTCTTACTTTATATTTGCTTATGTGTTTTGAATTAATGTCTTTCCTAGAACTGATCACTTTAGGATTCTTTTAATAGTAGTTAGATGGTCACCGTAACTGGGTGTTTAACTATTGAACCACCACATAATGTCTAGTGTCGATAGCAGTTCTGACAAAACATACTTCTAACTAGATAGTCATTAAGGTTTGTTTTAACCACCGTATCACCAAGACTTGCAGTATTTGCTTAGGGCCTTAGTGGCGTTTGAAAACCCTATTTTAAATCACTTCTTGGTTGTGACGTAGCCCCCTTAGTCGCTCTCAAGGTCTAAGGTAGTGGAATATAGAATCCTGACTAAGTATTACCAAGAGCTAATATTCTCCCTTATGAACTAGATTTATAGATAGAATTAGAAGGATTAGTGCATACTAGCAAAACCTAAGCTATACTTCTCATCTCATATTCTTAATCTTTTACTTTATTGTCTTTATTTTCTTAGTTTTAATTAGTTTTAATTCATGAATTCGAAAACCAAATATTTAATTTTCTGTTTTCTCATTATTTACTTTTACTCGTTATCTGTTCCTACGCGATTAACACACTTAAGTCCCTGAGAACGAACTCTACTTATCATTAAAACTTGCATACGTCCTGTAATACTTGCAGTACTGTGCCTGTCTAGGGCGAGAGTGCATAGTTTTCCATACTTAAATTGATCTTATTTTTATCACACCCTAGGCGACACCAACCATTCAATCCTCTGACCCCTAAAACCTCTCAGCGCCGATCGATACTATTCTCTTTCACCGTCGTTCGAAGCCGTTCAAAGACCATCACCTTTCTCACCCTTTCACCGTCGTTCGAAGACCATTTTCGTTCTCCACCATAACCGTTCTCCACCATCATCATTCTCCACCAGCTCAACCCTTACCAATCGGGTTGATAGATTTTTTTAATATTTTATATTTCTAGTACTTATTAATCATTTTAAAACATATATATATATATATATATATATATATATATATATATAATATAAACAATTATATCAGCGGATTCCTGATCACTCGTCCTTAGAATCATCTCGTCCTTGGCCTGACTCGCTCAATGAGTGAAAAGAATCTGGTAAGATTTTCCTCATATCGTGGGTCGTCTCGTAACATCACGTCCAACCTGTCTCACCCGTTTTACCATCGTCGTCACATAACATAAAAGTTATTACAGTGCTCATATTGGATGACCAACCTCAAGGTATGATGGATGATCATTTTTGAAGTACCATTATTTTCTCATTTATTATATTTAATAATTAAAATAATATTATATATATTATTATAAAAATAATATATTTAATATTATAAATAAAATTATTCATTTATATTTTATTTTTAAAATAATAATTAAAGGGTGACTATTTTTAACAAAAATATTATAATTTTTTTTTAAAAAATTATACAAAATAAAATAATAAAATTATATATAAAAAGAAAAATATAAAGTAAAAGTAAAGTTTTTTTTTGTCGAATGATAGAAAACGTAATGGTTGCAAAACCATGAAACATAAAAACCTAAAAACCTAAACCTAATCGCTTCACAGTCGCATTAGAAAAAAAAAACTCTTTACTCTCACCTTCCACCAAGCCGCTATGTTGGAGAAGAAAACAGCCATCAATCGGAAGACATTCTCAACAATCGACGAACACAAACCAAGATAAAAATTACTTTTTATTACTGAAATTTTATAAAATTAATTTAATTATTAACTAAATCTCATAATTTTTACAAAATTTCAGAATTATCTGATTTAAATACAATCTTTTTTTATATAAATCCTACAATAGCCATTTTATGAAAGTTGGAAAGCCTTTTGTCGTAGGAGAAGCGATGTGATATATAAGGAAGGGTATACGGTGTAGGTCCTATGATGCAAGCGTATATAAGGAAGGGGGTACGGTGTAGGTCCTATGATGCAATATGGTATTATACTGCATTTTTTTAAATTGTTATGCATAAATATTCATTTTTAGAGTTTGAGTTTGGGGTGGTGGGTTTCATCATTAGGGAACATTGGGTTAGGGAAATTGTAATTGTGATTTTATTGATGATGAAAAAAGTTATTAAATTGTAACCCTTTGCCGGGGTAATAGTGAATGAAAAAAAGCTAAAAAGCATGAATTGAAAAAAAAATATATGAAAAAATAATAGCGTGATATCTCGAACATTAAAAAGAGAGTCATAGCTATACGAAAGAAAAAATTGATATGAAAAGAATATATTCGGCCTGACAAAGTGGAATTTGTATGTCATCATGAAATGTTTTATTTGGGATTATTTGGGATGTCTCCTTAATTGTTCGTATTTTCGACCCTTAGGAGACATCATTTTTGGTGTTTATTTAATCAATTTGATAGACTTTTGGACTAAATATGCAATAATATGATTTTCCTCTTTTATTTCTAGCATTTTTAATTTATTAAGCTTTTGCGCGTAATATTGGTATTTTTAGTGAAGATTTTACAGGTTTTAGATGTTAGCTAGAAGAGGAATCCGAGAAGAAAGTCAAAGATCAAGAGATAGAGTCAAGACTTGAAGATAAATCCCGAAGATATTATTTTTAGAGCTGGAAATCCATTTTCCAGGCCATAGATTGCTGATTTCGAGGTGCTTAAGCGATGATTTAGCCGCTGACCTTTGAAGAGAAAACATTCCTTATCGAGTTACGGAACTTTAGCAACTGGAATGAGGTCAATCGGGGTCATAAAGAAGCGGGAAAAGCCGTTTTAGTGAAGGTGTATCAGCAGTTACGGGATTTGGGCTTAATTAGTGGACTTGGACTTTTCTAATTTTTACTTAATCCTTAAGTAAAAGCCCTAATCCGATTTTATCATTATAAATAGGTCTTTAGACCTCATTATTCAGTACCTCTCATTTTTATTCTTCAATTTAAATCATCCTTAGAAGAGAGTGTCCGGAGAAGAAGCAGAAGCAAGGAAAAGAAGAAGCCCAGAGCTGGAGACTGTCTATATCTCCACTTCGCAGCCGAATCAACTCCGTAATTAGGTTCTTCTATTTTATTCTGTAAAACATTATGAACCCAATTATGTCTTTAGTTTTTGTCTTTCCGTTAATTATGAGCTAAATCCATTTAATACTTGGGAACGCATAATGGGTTAATCCCTACTTTGTTTTATTTCATATGATTGGATTTGGGATTTCAGTAATTTAATTCAAATTGGGTCTTTTACATGTTTCTGTAATTTGTGATTATTTACTGTTCTTAAAGTAGCTAATTAATAACAGGTTTTAGTATCTAGGCTATTCCACATAGTGGCGTGTGGATCATCTTGACGGGGGGTTTAGATACAGAATTATTTACAGAATATAGGATAGAAATTATTTGACTCTGACGAGCGTAATTAATCTTATGGCCTATTGGGTATTTTTAGCTTAATCATTCGAAGGTGGATCATAATCACCCTGACGGGGTTTGTGACACCCTAGAATAGCTTTGTAGTCCACCCTGACGGGGGTACGAAGATTCCTGAATCCCGGCCTATGTTAATTTGACCAATTTGTCCCTTAAACAACATATGGAATGAAATAGAGTTAGGAGAAATCCTTGCGTCTCTCAAGTACTGTCTGCTCATATTTGCGTCTAGTTCCATTACTTGCATTTTTTCTTAGTCTTTAATTATCTTAGGAATTAGAAAACCAAACAAACATTATCAAATCTTTTATTTACATTCAAAGTGCAATTATTCATTAATTGATAAGCATTAGAGTCAACCATTCCGTCCCTGCGAACGAATCTGTTTATCACATATATTACTTGGGACAACTGTACACTTGCAGTTGTGGTTCTCTTGTCCTTATTTTTGCTTTTGTTATTATTTTAGAACACACAAAGGACCACCAGATGCACATCAAAAGTATCAAAAATTGGGTTGAGTGATAACATCTTCGAGTGAAAACTCAATCTCTAGGGCGGTTCGTTGATGGAATGTGAGGAGAGAGCCAAAAGCTCACTTTTCATTGTCCAAATATACCACACCGTCCCTAAGCCCCGTTATAACCGTAAAGACCTTAGGATTTTTAGCTACTTGATGGAGAAACAATTGAGCTATTAGGTTGTAGGTAAGTGGACCATTGAATGCTATATTAGGACCTATGAACAACCTATAGCCATTAACACAAACTGAGTTGAGACCTCTCCCTTGGGCATTGCGAAATTAATCTTGACTTGAATTTATGGATTGTTAATTATATGTATATTAAGCATACGTGTACATTATTTCTTGAGCATTACTACATTAGACTTTTTAGATATTATGCTCTAGGATCATTCATTGTGTTCTGTTCTTGTTCTCCTCCTACTTCTTCTTTTTGTTTATTTGACTACCCTATTTTTATTTATTTTTATTGTATCGGGACGATACAAATTTGAGTTGGGGGTCTTGGTGTCTCCCCATTTGTCATGATTTAATCTTAGTTGGAGACATCATTTTAGGTGTATTTATTAGGTTATAGGTCGATTTTCTCATGTTTTATTACACTTTCCTATTTCGTGTCTTAATTTAATTATTTATTATTTTTAGAGAATATTGGGTTTAATTCTTTATTTAATGTGAAGCTTTAAATATATATGGTAATTAATTAGAGGTCAAGTTAATTCTAAAAGATAAAAGAAAGTGGATAAACATGGAAATTGGAGATAAAGACAAGAAATATGAAAAAGGAAAAGATAAAGTTGCCAAATAAATCTGATTTCCAGCAGCTACGAACCTAAAAGGGATCATAACTCAAGATTGGCTAGGAATTTGGAAGAATGGTCTAAATCAAAGTTAAAGAGCTTTCCGATATGATCAGTTTCGACTATTGGAACGTGTCAAACGGATAAGTATTGAATCGGTTACGGCCAAAACAAAACAACATCAAAATCTTACCTTTTCTATATTCTAAGGTTACGAAGTTGAGTTGGGCTTGGAGTCCAATACCTATCTTATACTCTAAGACACGTTTTAGGGTTTCATATACCCTATAAATACACCCTCTTATCATAAGAAACACATCCTTGGCTAAGCCTTAAGCCATGAAGAAGCTTACAACACAAGAAGAGAAGTCTGGAAGGAGTTGAAAACCATACTATGTCATCTATAACCTTCAAAACCTGTAATTGTTTTCTTTTTCTTTCTTTAGTATGAATTAAGTAAATTTAGCTTGAGATTTAGCATATATGTATGAACCCTAGTTTTTCTATCTGATTTGGGATACTTTCATATTTAATTGAATTCATGTTTTATTTTATGTTTATGTGTTTTGATTTATTGTCTGTTTTCCTTGCGAATGCATGTGTATAGGATTACCTTAATAGTAGTTAGATGGTCGTCCGGAAGGGGTGTTTAATTATTGAAACACCACATAATGTCTAGTGTCTGATATTAGTCCTGACAACACCGATTCTAACTAGATAGTCATTAGGGTATGTTTTAACCACTATCACCATGTTTGGAATTGAATTGCTTAGGGCCTTGGTGGCGCTTGATAACCCTAAGTTTGGGCGTCTCGTGGTTGTGCCATAGCCCCGTTAGTCGCTCTCAAGGTCTAACGTATGGGAATTTAGAATCCTGACTATAGTAATATCACATGATTCACCCTTACATGTAGAAAAATCAAGAGTAGTGGGGATTACTTGCTAATTTCTAGGCTAAACTATCATACTATTTTCTTTTTTTTATTTAATTTTCTCTCATTAATTTATTAGTATAATTTTCTATTTACAAAAATCAAATAAAAATCTCTTTAGTCTTTATTTTCTTGCGTATTATTATTCTAGCTTTATATCTGCACTAGATAAATTGCATAAGTTCTTCCTAAATTTCGTAGTCTCTGAGGAACGAATTCTATTTATCATTAAAACTTGCATACTTCATGTATACTTGCAGAACCGTGCTCAGCTTAGGGTGTTTATTTGCACTCATTTTATTCATTTTTTATCACACCTTAGGCGACACCACTAGCCATCTTAATATCAAATTTGACAATGAGTCTACCTCAAGATTAGATCAATGGATACTAGAACACGTACAACAAATGATTAAAATCTCACAAAAGAAGATAAAATACTTGAACTTATTTGTATAATTACTTGGCAAATATGGAAGAATAGAAATAATTTTATAAACAGTAGAAAGTGTGAACCTATGATAACTATTAAAAAAGCAATAGAAGCTTGGAAAGAGTACTACAAAGTAACAAACTCTAATAACCTTACCTTTTTAGATAAAGAGATTAGGAATAGTGAAACAAATGAAATTGGAGTTATTAATAATAAGACGATAATACACAATAGCACCAATCATAATAATCAACAAATTTAAAGATAAATGAAAAAAACCACCTCCAAATAAATTCAGAATTAATTGTGATGCAGTTTTCTCGGATAAAGGGACAGTTTTTGCATGTTTAGTAAGAATTCTAATGGTGAATTTGTATCAGGTAAAATTTGGATAATTGAAGCAGATTCAGCTTTAGAAGCAGAGGCCACTGGTATCTTAATAGATTGCAACCGGTACTAAATGTACTGATTGATGTAAGTCAATCAGCTTTTATACCAGGAAGGCATATCCAGGAAAACACAATGGTTTCCCATGAAATATAAATTTTATAAGAAATAAAAGAGATACTAAGAAATATTTCTTGTCTATCAAAACTGATATACAAAAAGCTTACAAAAATGTTGAATGGGATTGTCTTACTGATATAATGATTAAAATGGGATTCAATACTAAGTGGATTAACAAAATTATGAGATGTGTTAACTCTGTATCTTACTCAATTCTTATTAATGGCTCCCCTGTGGAAATTGATAGACCTCAAAGAGGTTTGCGCCAAGGGAACCCACTCTCGCCCCTTCTATTCTGTATTACTACCCAACTCCTTTTTATTCTTATTAAAAATAAGAAGGAAAATGGTATTATGCAAGGTATTAAAATTGCAAAATAAGCCCCAGCTGTTGCACATTTACTTTTCGCAGATGATAGTATATTTTTTATGAATGCTAATAACATTGAAATTGAAGGTTTTAAAGTTGTGATTAACAAATATAGTTTTGCTACGGGTATGAAACTTAACCTTAATAAATGTGGCATTAAATTTAGCCCAAATACATCTGATTTTATTCAAAATCTCTACTCTAAGAAACTCAATATGCCTATTACCAATAATCTTGGCAATTATTTAGGCTTACCCTCGGAATGGAGCAGATCTAAAGTGAAGGAACTCCCTTGTTGAAAACACTTTACAAAGAACCGAGAATTGGAATAACCTCTTTCTCTCCTCGGCTGGTAAAGAAATCCTTATTAAATCTGTGTTACAAAGCTTACCCAATTATTATATGTCATCATATCTTATACCCCAAAAAATATGTGACCTCATTACTTCACAAATCTCCACCTTTTGGTGGGGTAGCAATGGAAAGAAAAAGGTCCATTGGGAAAAGTGGGAGAATTTGACTAAAAGTAAACACTCAGGTGGCCTTGGTTTCAGGGATTTATACCTTATGAATTTAGCCCTCTTAGGTAAACAGGCTTGGAATCTACTAAATAAACAAGATTCCCTTATTTTTAAAGTTCTTAAAGGGAAATATTTCCCAAATACCTCTTTTATTGATGCTCAGATAGGCTACTCACCCTCTTGGGGTTGGAGAAGTATACTGAGTGGAAGAGATATTATTAAAGATAATATTAATTGGAAAATTGGTGATGGTAACACTATTAATATACATAAAGATAAATGGATTAATAACACAAATGAAGTTATTAAACCTATAAAAGGTATAGCTAACACTGTGAAAGACCTTATGAAAACTAATGAAAGGAAATGGAATGAAAAAATTATCAAGGATGAATTTAATTCTGAGATATCAAATAATATACTAAAAACTTTCATCCCCTTCTCAGGATGGAAAGATATACCATACTGGAATATTGGCCAGGATGGTATATATACTGTTAAAAAGAGTTACCAGGTGCTAAAACAGGCCCAAGAGATGGAAATTAACAATAAAGATACTACTAAACCTTCCTCCTCACACCATGTCTCTCCCGACTTATGGAAAATGATGTGGAATTTAAAAATAGCCCCTAAAGTAAAAAAACTTTATGTAGAGGGCCCTCAAGAATCTGCTACCAACTAATGAGAATGTGTATAAAAATAAGGCTATCAATTCTACCATATGTGATATTTGTAACATTGAAGTGGACAACAGAGAACATTTACTACTCAATTGTGAGTGGACAAGAGCTATTTGGCTTGCCTCTGACTTTAACCTCCATACTTGCAACTAGAGTTCATCTAGGATGGACTCTTAGATGGCAAATATATATGAGGGCTTTAAAAGTCAAAAAACATATAAATATGATATGGAAAAAGTTATGTATGTTACTTTGGCATATATGGAAAGAAAGAAATGATTATAAGTATAAACATATTAAACTTGACCCTATCACGCTTCATAGAAAAGCAGATTGCGAGTGGATTGAATATAAAAATAATAATTTTCTTAAGGATGTTAATAATATACTGAAGGAAAATACAAAAAATTCTCTCTTACCCCATAAAGAAGAGAATATATGTAATGAGGTGGAAAAAGATACGAGGTGGATTCCTCCACCAAAGAATTTTATTAAAGTGAACTGTGATGCAGCTTATAGTAATAACAAAGTTGTAATATCTTGTGTTAGCAGGGACTATCTTAGCAAGGTTTTGGATTGCAATGCTTGGGATATATGTGTTGATTCTCCAATTGAAGCTGAGACTCTAGGTATACTTAAAGCTTGTTTAATTGCCCGAGATTTGAAAGACTCAAGGATGATTATTGAAAGTGACTGCCAAAGAGTGATGCTACCTTTAGAGTTAAACAGTTTTATTCATATTCCCAAAATTTGTAATATTATTAAAAGTATTTACTTTGTTTCTGAAATTTGTAAACCTATCTTCAAATGAATTGGTAGAGATAGGAATGTTTTAGCCGATGGAGTAGTCAAGAGTA
Source organism: Nemophila menziesii (assembly GCA_029959085.1). Taxonomy (NCBI): domain Eukaryota; kingdom Viridiplantae; phylum Streptophyta; class Magnoliopsida; order Boraginales; family Hydrophyllaceae; genus Nemophila; species Nemophila menziesii. The sequence continues at coordinate 138,690,696 of JARWIR010000001.1, read as the reverse complement.
AGCTCCTTAGCGACACTCTTGGTCCACATTTGTGTGGTAACTCTAGTAGGTTAGGTTTATCTTCCGAAACTGAAGCCTACCCCTCGGGGATAGGCTGATCTGTACTCGTTTTTTACCTTCTTTAATATATTAAGTATTGGAACAAAAAAAAATCAAGACATGTTATTAAAAAATTAACAATTGTTTAATCTGAATAACAAAGATTAAAATCTCAAATTTAAATAAATCAAACCTTTAAAATTATTTTAAATCTAACTTGAAAATATAAAGAGCAAGTTTTACATTATGGGTAATGTTTGAAAAAAGTCAAAATTATTTTGGAAATTTTCTAATTGTTTGATTTTTTTAATATATTATCATGATTTTGGGGAGAATCATCAAACATACAAGGAAGAGAAAATCAAGTCACTGCAAAATATTTTATTTTTTATTTTTATTATGTCTTTGATTAAAGATATTAGAATCAAGTGTTATTTTTATTACAAAAATATTTGTTGAGATTGGATCTCTTGAAAGAAATGTTTTCTAAAATCGATATTATTTAATATAGGATTTTTGCAATATCTTGTATTAATCTTTATATTTTTAAAATTAAATAAAAGAGGAAAAACTGAGACTTTCTCTCTCTAGAGGCGACTAGGGTTTGCGAAGGGTTTCGTCAATTTTAGTCATATTTCTGCCATATTTCTACTAAATAGCTTGGGATTCCTTGGTTTGTTTTGGATATTAGCTGCGTTAGGCCTGCTCGGAGCTTTGTGAGCTTTGTTTTAGGCCTGCGTTTCATCGACGAAGAGTTTTATATCCGGTCATGGGAGTTACAACGGATGGGAGAACGGAGAGTATAGGAACGGAGGCGAGCTATAACCGTTATCCATGGGTGATTACAAGGAATAGGATAGGGTTTACTAGTGGGACTGAGAAGGGAGGTGGAAAGAGAAATTATCGGACTGAACGGTGGGGGAGTTGGGTCGGGTTAAACGTTTTTCCACCGCTGAAGAGAGGTGTTCTAGGACGGGGATGGCCATCAGTTACCTTGTGCTGGAACATAGAGGGGAGATACAGTAACTGTAACAGTTGGTACCATTACACGTCGGTGGCAAATTTCTTGGAGAAGAGACGTCATCTTCGGAAGATTAATGGTAAGTGGGATGAAGATAAAAGTGAACAATACAAAATACTTGTGAGGACTACGTCGGAGTTGGTTGAGGCGGCTTTAATGGCTATGGGTGAATTCAGAGACAACTTTAGAATAGAGATTGAGCATAAAGAGATGATGGTTTAGGAAAGGGAGCATACTAAGCTGAGACAAATGATATTGGAAAGAGACAGAAGGTGTGAGTGGGTGGAGAAGATGGAAGGGTTTGCGATGGGGATTGGAAAGTGGAAAGGCTTTTGGTGTTGGTAGTTTCTAGAGAGTGGGGTTGGCTGAGGTGGCACGCATTCAAACCTCCTCTTACTCTTAGTGGTGTTACGCGGTTGGGTAGGAGAGTCTCTAGAAACTCCAGACTCCTCATCTCCTTGAGTGCGGTACACGTGCCAATGGAGAGGAAGAGGAGATATTTTAAAAATTGGAAAATTAAACACCTGGTTAACATTTTCGAGATAGACCACCGCTTCGGGTCATATAAAATCGAGGCTTTTCCTCTCAGTGGCCTTTCACTTTCCCTTCTAAAATCACATTTCTTCTCTTCAACTTTCAGAAAAGACAACGCGAGTACCATTTCCAAAATCACTTTTGGAGGTATGGCCACTCATTCACGACATGCTTTACCGGTGACTTTTCTGGACCCCGCGGAGGAGGAAGAGCTTGGGGTTATTGAGCTTGATATCAAGGTTCGAAGAGTTGAACATTTGGATCAAGGACGGGTCTTAATGGTTAGAGTGATGGGTGACGACAAGGTTAATCTCAATGGGTTTCGACGCTGGGTGATTGACAGATGGCAGGTAAGAGGTAACGTTGTGGTTTCTGAAATTTCTCAAAATTACTTTAAACTTGAGATAGATGATCAAAGGGAAAGGGATCGTCTTTGGGAGCTTAGGCCTGGAAACGTGATTGGTTTCCATGCGGGGTTTACTAAAGGCAGTGGTACTTTTAATGGCACGTTTACAACATCGAATTACTCATCGGCATGGATTCAAATCGGTGGACTTGCACACATTCAAAATACAATACCTACTATCAAGAACATTGCTCGTACGTTTACAAACCTGGAGGATATTGACTTTCCGGAGGATGACAGTGCGATTGTTCCAACCCTTCGTTTCCGTGTTGGGTTCAAGGTGTTGGATCCCATTCCACCGGGTAAGTATCTTAGGCAACAAGATGGTGTTGGTTGGGTGACCTTTAAGTATGAAAGTATAGGGTTATTTTGCTTTGCATGTGGTAAACTGGGACATAAACGCGAGAATTGGGGGGATCCTGCTGATATGGAAGGTCTTTCTGATGCGAAGTTGAGGATGGTTACTTAAGGTATGGAAAATGTTATTAAGGATACATTGGAACAACCGTTGTATGGAGTTCGTAAGAGGGTGGGAGACTCGTTTCTATCTCATGCAAGTTATGGCGTGTGGGATAGGACTGACAGGTCTCCACCTTCTCAAGATGGTCGTGAGAGAAAGGCGCACTAAGAGTAGGTTTGATAGGGGAACCAGCTATCGAAGAGAGCAGAATCAGGATAGCTCTGCAACTCGTGGTGATGTGGACATGGGGGGGTGAACAAAACTGGTCAACAAGACTTGGAGGAGGTGATACAGGATACTATTAGGCGAGGAACCTTTGTTCAACAGGCAGTTAAAACGGTGTTCATTAGTGATGATGAACATGAGGACAACCCGAAGGATGGAGTGAGTATGGGGAAGGAGAATACTAATCAGTCTACGCCTAAACAAACAAAGTCCAATAATGACACCAGTGACTCTGATAACAATAGCACAGCTCGTTTTAAAGGTATGTCAAACAAAACTGCTAAGAAACGTAGAATTGAATATATGAGATTTCATACTGCTGCTAACAAGAGACAGAAGACGCAGACTAGTGTTTATAGTGTTGAAGGTGATAAACTCAGGGAATTAACTTTAGAAGAAAGGGTGGCCTTGGAGGAAGAAGAGAATGAGAGTAACGAAAATGCGGTGATGGTGACTGGTTTTACAGTGAACAGGGAGTCTGATAAGGAAGTGGCGAATGAAGAAGTTTTGAATGAGGTTAGGGACAAAATTGGTGAGCAAGTGATGGAATTACAAAGTGGTACTGGAGAAGATGGTGTGGGAGATAAGCAGGTGATGATTTTTGAACATGAGTATAACCGTATTCGTGGTAAAGGGACTGCTAGAATTCGTGGAAGAGCTAGAAGGGGAGGTCGGGGAAGACGAGGAAGCAGCCACCCGGAGATGGCTGCGGAAGGAGAATGATCACGCTCTTCTGGAACTGTCAAGGGATTCGGGCCCCTTTGATAGTCCAGGTTATTAGAGCCATGGTGGAGGAGTATAAACTCACTGTGGCATGTTTTTGTGAAACTATGATGGCTAATGTTGATGCAACAATTTTTGTTAGGAACTTGAACTTTGAAAACTTTTTTGTGGTTAACCCCCAGGGTTCGTTGGAACACTCTGGGGGCTTTTTGTTGGTGTGGAACTCGTCTGTGACGGTGTCCATTTTAAACTCTTGCTCGTATTATGTTTCTCTTTTAATTAATGATATGAATAGGTTGTATTATTATGTTTTTGTGCATGCTCCTAATAGTTATCAAGCTAGACAGTTGGTATACAATCAACTTACTGACTGGAGACTCAATCATGATAAACCACTGGTGATTTTGGGAGATTTTAATGACATAACGAATACTACTCAAAGACAAAGTTCAACCCCCCCCCCAAATCAACAATATATCCTAAATTTTAATTTATTTTTATCTAATAATATGTTAACTGAAATACAGACCTACGGGAGCTACTTTACGTGGACTAATAGAAGAAGTTATGATAGCATTGTTAAATCGCGTATTGATAAAGCATTTTCATCTACTGAATGGACAAATGAATATCCTAATGCACTTGTTTACATTCCACCAGCGGTGGGATCTGATCACTCACCGCTCATTCTTTTACCTCACGGTAAAGGAAAGAAAAATGTAAGACACTTTAGGTTTGAATCTAATTGGTATGAACATGACGACTGTAGAGAAGTTATTCAACACGCTTGGAATGATAGCATTGAAACTAGACCACTTCAAAGAGTAATCCAGAAAAGAACGAATACTACAAAGGCGTTAAATACTTGGGGGAAATTAACATTCCTTAACAATAAGATAAGGATAAAGGAGTTGGAAAAAGAGTTAGTTAGAATCGGCAATGAACCAAACTCTGACCATCAACGTACGCAGGAAAGTATTGTCAAATCACAACTAGAAATGCATTGGAAATGCGAGGAGATTTACTGGGTTGATCGTGCTAGAGACCAGTGGATCAAATACGGGGACAAAAATACAAAATACTTCTTTGCGTTGACTTCACTGAGACGAAATTGTAACAGGATAGTTGGGATACAGGACGATAATGGAGCATGGGTGGAGAATGAAAATGATATCAAACATCAATTTAAACTTTCTATACTAACCTTCTTAGTCAACAGGAACCTACTAACCTTTCAGAAGCACTGAGGGATATTGACATAAAAGTTAATCAAGATATGAATGATTTTCTCACCCGAATATCAGATAAGGAGGAAATTAAGAAAGCGGTTTTTGACTTGAGCCCGTCAAAAGCCCCTGGTCCAGACGGATTGAATGGGAGAATTTTTCAGGAGTACTGAGATATTATTGAGCAGGATGTGGTGGATTTGGTAATTGATTTCTTCATTAATAATACTTCACTGATACTTCTTAATGAGACTTTGATAACTCTAATTCCTAAAGGGGATTCTCAGACAGGAGTTGGGGATTTTCGCCCCATTTCTTGTGCGAACTATTTATATAAAATAATTACAAAAATATTGGCGAATAGATTACAACAGATTATTACAAGGATTACTTCTCCGACACAGTCAGCATTTATAAAGGGACGGGTAATACAAGACAACATTCTAATCGCACAGGAAGTTTCCTTTTTTATGAAAAGGAATCTGAAGAATAAGGATAATTTTGCGGCAATTAAACTTGATATGGCAAAAGCGTACGATCAAGTAAGATGGGAATTCTTGCGAGCGCTACTTATCAAAATGGGTTTTGCCCAGCTCTGGGTGGAATGGATCTGGAACTGTATTTCTACGGTCACCTTTCAAATCAACATCAACGGAGAACGTCAACCACCCTTTCAGTCTGGGCAAGGTCTTAGGCAGGGGGATCCCCTCTCCCCCCTGTGGTTTGCCCTGGTGACGGAATCTTTGATATCACTACTGGAAACAAAAGTACAACAGAAACGCATCTCAGGTATTCGGATTACTCGTAATTGTCCGATTATCTCTCATTTGTTATTTGCAGATGATTCTTTATTCTTTCTGTCACTGGATGGGAATGATCTTGAAGAATTCCAAGAATGTATTGACACATATTGCAGATGCTCTGGTAAAAAAGTTAACTTTGCAAAGTCATCGGTGTGTTTTAGCAAACAAACACCGGCTGATGTCCGGATACTGGTTACAACAAGATTACAGGTTAGAGAGACACAGGATTTAGGGAAATATTTGGGAATTCCCCTTTGTCACAAAAGATCGAGGATGGAAACACTTTCTTGGATAGCGGATAGGGTGTTTAACAAAGCCCAAGGGTGGATTGCGAAATTACTCTCAGAAGGGGGAAAGGAAATTCTTATTAAAGCAGTTCTACAGGCTATTCCAACTTATGCTATGTCTATATTCTCGTTTCCTTTGGGTTTTTCCAGGAAACTTGCATCGATAATTGCCAGATTTTGGTGGAACTCCCTTGCTAAAAGGAAGATTCATTGGATGGAATGGGAAAAAATGACGATTGCTAAAGTGGTAGGGGGAATGGGATTCCGGGACCTCAAGAAGGCAAATACGGCTCTACTGGCCTCACAATCATGGCGACTTATTACCAACCCAGAATCACTGGCGGCCAGGGTATTGAAAGGTATCTACTTCCCCACTGCTCCTTTCTTGATGTGAAATTGAGACAGAATAGAACCTGGTCATGGGCAAGCCTGCTAGAAGGAAGGGACGTTCTCAAAGCACAAGGTATAATCCAAATAGGAAATGGGGAATCTACAAATATTTGGAAGCATCAATGGCTAACATCTGGAGTGATTAAAGATAAACCAAATAATACTAACCTGGAAACAGTGGACCAGCTCATGAATCCACAGAAGAACGGATGGGATTGGGAAATAATTGATAATGTGATTCCAGGGCCGGTTCATGGGGAGATTAGGAATATGGCACTAATTAATACGGACGAACAGGATACATTCATATGGGCTCATACTAAGGCAGAGACATACACTACCAAATCAGGATACAAACTCTTAATGCAGCATAAATGGAATAATACGGCTCAAACTTCGCAACAAGCTTCACTTGGCAACCCAAAGTTGTGGAATAGGGTATGGAAATCAAATGTGCCTAATAAAGTGAGATCATTCACCTGGAAAGCTTGTCGAAACTTACTACCTACTAAGCAAAATCTTTTCTTTAGACATTGTTGTGATTCTAAGTACTGCAACTGGTGTGAAACAAAAACGGATACGGTAGTTCACATGTTATTATCTTGTCATTTTTCTAAGCAGATATGGGCGGGCACTACTTTTCAGATTCGTGTGCCAGAAGAGGACCCCGAATCTATTGGCGACTAGATAACCAAATTATGTGATACTTTGGATACTACAATTTGGGAACAAAGTACCTTTATGGCATACATTCAATTAACTTTGTGGAACATTTGGAAGGCTAAAATGAAAATGGTACATGAAAATTTATATATGCAACCAAAAGAAGTTATTTTTGCTATTCTTGCAGGCATGAAAGACCTATTTGGATCAGATTGGATACAAGGCCCGCAAGTTCGAACAACAAATACAACTCCAGTTGTCACTGAACCCTGGAACACTGAAGAATACCGGGATACTAGATTTATTTATACATGTGATGCCTCATTTAAATCGGGAACTGAACCTGGTGGAATTGGTATAGTAAAACGGGATAATCAAACTGGACACAGACAAACATTCTCCAAACCTATATGGACAGATTCAGCAGCGGAAGGGGAAGCCATAGCGGTCTTTGAAGCTACTCAACTTAGCATGGCCCACCCGGGAATTAAGACACTAATCTGTTCAGATAACCTTGATTTAATTCAAGGCATAGAGTCGTTGCCAGTAGCGTTCTGGAAAGTTCGACCGTATGTTAAGCGGATTAGACAGATGGCTGATGATCACCAGTCTTTGGCATTCAGACATCTACCGCGAAGACTTAACGGTCTGGCGCACAGAGCGGCTAGGAAAGCTAGGCAAGCGGCTAGCAACCCGTCTGATGGTAGTGGGTTGCTTTTCTCGTTTACAAGATTAGGAATTGGCTGACTGGTTAGAATTAGATAGCTATGACAGTTGGTAACGATCGACAAAAAAAAATTAAATAAAAAAATTCAAAATAAAAGAAAAATAATTGACAAGATTTAGTTTTTATTCTCGTCGATCATTTTTTTGTCCATTTTTTTATACACAAAGTCAAAAGAAATATATTTAATACTCTTTTTATTTATACAAATGTCTTTGACTTTTATTAATACTCTCTTTTTTACACAAACATCTTTTTACTATTTAATTAGGAGCTGACCTGATAGCTGGACCAGTCCATACCGGTTCCTGGACCAAACCGGCCTACTGGAGGAACAGTAAAAACACAAACGGGACCAGACCGATTTAGTGCTTATCGGTTCGGTTTAAAAAGGAAAAAATTGCTTATGGACCGGTCCGGTTCGATAAACCTAATATATAATTTTTTTATTTATAAACCCATGCATCACCTAAGAATTTTCCTAACTTGTTGGACACTCATAAATCTTCTCTCTCTCGCTCGCTGTGTTGCTTCCTCAGGTAATGTCTTACATCTTTTCGATTTCGAAAATATTTTATTTACTTATATCGTTATAGGTATTATGTCGTACATAATCCTTTGAACAAAATGAACTTCTAAGAAAGATAAAAATCTAAATAATGAAAACTCATATGTTGATTTTGAGAACAGATGTGGTTTATATTGAAGAAAACCCATAATTTAATTTTGAAATTCTAGCGGTTCAAAAGCCAGCAAAGATCCGAAGTTGGGCGGGTCGGGTTTAGGGATAAAAAAATACCCTAATTATTTACTTTAAGGGCAGGTCGGGTCTGTTAGATTATTTTGCTTTCCAATTCATGTAGTTTCATGTGTGTTAGTGTAATTGACAGAAAGAAAGGTTGTTGCAATGGCTAGCTCTAAGATGGCTATGAGGTATATCTCTCGTAGGTGCTTCAAAAATAAATCTATAAAGGTAAATTGTTACCTCTCAAGTAATTTTTCTTTTTGCAAATTAATCTATTAGGAGATTTCATTTACTTTGATGATTGGTTTTACAGTCTGAGGCATTTAAGGGAGAGGAAGAGGTAAAGATTACTCCCCTTACACCAATGGAGTTCTCTATTACTGCAATTGCTGGAATTGCTACTGTGTTTGGTATATTCTATTACTTCAACCTCAAAATAAATGAACAACTAGAACGTGAAAACAAAAGTCGTTAATTTTATGCAACTTAGTGGCCTTCTTATGGTATTAATTATGATAATTAGTATTGTCCAATTCTGAGTAGTGAATTCTTGTTTGTTGTCTACTTGATTTAGGCGAGTTGTGAAATGAACACTTGTTGACTTTATTTATATTATATTATCTAGTTTTTAATGGTACTACTATTTTGCTTTCACCTCTTGAGCCTTTTTTCCTTCTTTGCATCAACTTTTTTTTGCTTAATGCATAATTTTCTTTGGGTTTGCCTTCAAACTTGTCTAATCCATACATTCTTTATTCATCAAACTTTTTAAGCCTATGCTTTTTTTCTTCTAAGCTTATACTTTTGTATTCACATAAATCCAATTATTGAACAGTGCAATATTCCTAGATAACACATGGCATATAAAAGAGAAGTCATCTCACTAAAACTTTCTTTGTATTATCCCTTTTGATGATAACAAATAATAATGTCATACGGCATAGAGCTCATGAATAGAAAAAATGAATTGCAAAATATCAGTTATTACATCAATTTTATAGAGAACAAGTTTAAGGAGATAATATTACGGAATATTCACAACAATATCGAATGACATGTTCCTATTCACTTTGGTGAATTCTGATAAATTTTAGCGAGGTATCTTTAGGGAGTGTCTAAAGCATACTTATAGTGGTGTGGAATTTGAATTTTTTTTTTTGGTTATAACATGTAAAATCGATTATCAAAATAAAATAATAAAAATATAATAAAAAAAATTTAAAAAAAGTTCATGAACATAAATTGATTTGTCTCGTCCAAAAATGTAATTTTTTTATTTTTACGATTTTTTTAGAATTAGTTATGATTTTTTTTTAAAATTCCACAATCGCGCGTGTGATGAAATTAGTTGGTGGTGATGGAACTAGTCGGTGATGGTTATAAGTGAAGGTGGTGGTCGACAAAGAATAATGGTGGTGATGGTGGTAGGTAGGGGTGGTGGTGGTGGGAATGGTAGTAGAAGCGTTGGTGGTGTGAATGGTGGTAGGGGTGTTGGATGGTGGTGGTGGGGTGGATGGTGGTGGAGAATGTATGAGGTGGTTGTGATAGTTGATGGTAAATGCACGAAATGGTAGTGGTGGTCAGTGGATTTTATAATAAAAAAATAAATATCTTAGATATTATAAATAAAAATAAAAATAAATAATTTTAATGACATTAAAATAGTAATAATATAAGATAAATATGATAAAATGTTTAATTAAAAATTAATTATTTAAATTATAAATAAACTGAAAGAATTTTTTTTTCTTATTGTTAAAAATAAAATTTTAAAATCAGTTGGGATTAGCTCAATGACCAGAGTGTTGGTCATCTAATCTAGTGGTGCAGGTTCGAACTGAGTCAATGACTCCGAGTCCAAAGTGGCTCTCCTATATAACAAAAATAAATAAAGAGTAATGCTGGGTATCACCTAAAAAGCCATCACCTAAACATCACCCATGATGTGGCGGTTAGGTGGACCAATCATGAAGCCATCACCTAAACATCACCCATGATGTGGCGGTTAGATGGACCAATCATGAATTTTCTCTTTACAGATTTACTTTTTTCTCTTTCCTTCATGATTGGTCCACCTAACCGCCACATCATGGGTGATGTTTAGGTGATGGCTTTTTGGGTAATACCCAACATTACTCATAAATAAATTAAAGAATCAAAATTAATTAAGAATATTTTTTTCAAAGTACATGAAAGCAACGTAATATTTTTATTTTCATACATAATCACTCTTTATTCTGTACATATATTATATAAGGAAACTCAGTAAACAACTTTTGTTTTCATTTTGGGTCCATAGTACACATTTTGGCCTCTAAATTTTACGACATTATTTTTCGATTATTCTAAATTTGAAAACAACCTGGATACTTAATAACTGAATATTTTAAAAAATTCAAAATTAATAATTGAATATTTAAAATTTTAAAAATGACAAATACGTAATTAAGTTTTTATTTTATATCTTCTGGTTAATATTCACAGTTATTTTTAACGTTAAGTACCACGTGATGATTGTGTGATACTTCTATTAATACCGAAATATTTTAAAATTTTAGAACCAGTCCTCGAAAGAGACCAAGGAGACCATTGCCATAGGTCCCCTTCCAATTCTATAATATTGGGACGTCATATTTTTTTTTTTTTTTCATAAAAGTATAATTGCTTTTTATTTAAAAATTTTTTTTTTTGGTCCAATCCAAATCAAAATCAAGGTTTGACTTTTTTTTTTTTAAAGAGTAATGCTGGATATCACCCCAAATCGCATCACCTTTTTATCACCTCCTAGGTGGATTTTAAATTAACCAATCACAAAATTTCTCTTTCCTGATTTATTATTTTCTCTCTCTTTTACTATTGGTCCACCTAGGAGGCGATAAAAAGGTGATACGATTTGGGGTGACATCCAGCATTACTCTTTTTTAAATTCCTATTCTTTTTACATATTTGTCGAAAAGATCACATCACATATGTATTTTTTTCCTAAATTATTTGTAATTTATATTGAAATATATTTATTCGATTACTTTATTCTTCTTAAATAATTAGATTTAAGATAAAAAAATTGGTAAATATAGATTTTTTAGCCATTAATACATAAATGCCTATTAAAAAACTTATTTGTTAAAAATATCTCCTAATAAAATTATTTATTAAAAACATCTTTTGACAAAAACAATCTTATATAATCTTTGTAATTCCTCTATTATTTATCATTTAAATTTAACAACCATATTACAACTTTCCACTCCTATTACCTACCACCACCACCTACCACTTCTACAATCACCACCACCACGCCACCACCCCCCACCACCACAACTACCCTATTACTACCACCACCACAAAAACAACCACCGCCACCACCACCACTATAACCTCAACCACTACCACAAGCACCACCACCACCACAAACTACTAATTCATCACACGCGCGCGTGTCTGTGATTTTTTTTCTTTCAAAGATCGACATAACTAATTCTAAAAATCAGAAAAATAAAAATATGTATTTTTTAATACATCAAAGAGCCATTTTGGATTCGGTGTCATCGACACGGTTCAAGCCTGTACCGATTAAAAGGAAAATCAAGGCTCTGCCTATTTTGTAGATTTCGGTTTCGCGGCCCAGGCCTAGCGCCTAGGAGGGATTACACGGGGCCTCGGTAGGGTTATACGATTTTGAATCCCGCTGTGTAATTTTGTATGTTTAGTAATATATATAATTATTTAAGTCATATAATTCATCTAACAGCAAAATAGTATATATAAAAAATACTAAAATTTGAGTTATAATATATACGCTATGATTTTTTTTTTGAATTTTTTTCGCATACACGGAATTCATTATTCTAGACAGTAAATTTCATGTTTGCGGAAAAAACAAAAAAATTAAAAAAGAATAAAAAAAATCATAGATGTAAATATTGATTTGCTTTATCCAAAAATAATTTTATCTTTCTGATTTTTTTAGATTTAGTTATGACGATTTTAAAATAATAATTCACGAATGCACGTGTGTGTGATGGAATTAGTAGTAGGTAGGGAGGTGGTGGTTGTTGTGGTGGATGTGGCGGTGGTTAAATACATGGTGGTGGTGGTGGTGGTGAAAGTGCCCTGATATTTATTTAATATAAATAAATAAATAGATATTGTATTAAAAGTAAAATAATACATTCAATAATAAGGATATAAAGGTATAAAAAATACAGAAAATGTTTTCAATAAATAATTATTTCATTAGATATTTTTTTATAAAATAAATTATTGAAAACTATATTTAACAATTAAAGTATTTTTATTAGACTTTTTTTAACAAATACTTTTTTTTTATGTATTTGTAATTCTCCATTATTTAAAGTATGTCTTATACTCTTAAAATGTCATTATTGGTCCTGCAAAATTTGATAGATAAGTGCCTACACTTTCAGACATTTTTTAAAATTTAGGCATTAAATATATGAGTATTAACGAAAGACATAACGTAATCGCTATGTAGCACTTAACGTATAAAATAACAATAGAGTAAATGATACTTTTGCCCCCTGGGTTTATACGCGATTGACAGGTTGCCCCCTAAGTCTTAAAATGCGCCTCGTTGCCCCCTAAGAGTTACTTTTGTGACCCGTTACCCCCTGGGCGTATTTTCCGTCCATTTTCTCCGTTAAATCCGACGTGGCAATTCCATGTCATATATTTTTTTTTTTTAATCCTAATACTAATTAACTATTTAACTAACATAAAACAAGGGTAAAAAATATATTTTATAATAGTTTTAATATTTATTAATAAAAATAATAAACCCCCCTCCCCCAACCCACCCCACCCCACCCCCACCCCCACCGAGACACCCCTACCCCTTCTTCTTCCCCATTCTTCTTCTTCCCGTTCATCTGGTTCTTTAAAAAAAAAAATCAAGCAAACACAGTGAGTTTAATAACAAATCTGCAATCCAAAAGACATTGTTGTATAGATCCGGGGTTGGTTGATGAAGGGAGGAGATATCAAAGAATGAGATTATGTTCGAGTTCCATGGTGCTGAGATCCAGAGTTTACGAATCGGAGTTACGAATCTCGCCGGAGTCAGATGGTGAAGATTGCAGCCGGAGTCACGAAGCTCGCCGGTTCGGGTTGCTGGTTGTGTTCGAGTTGCTGGTTCTCCTCGCACCACCACCACCTAGGTTTCCAGCTTGCACTGTTCGAGAAGTGAAGCTCGCACCACCACCACAGCGAATCACATAGCTGGTTTCCAGCGAAGCACAGCGAATCTCGACACCATAGTCTACATCGCTGGTTTGAGTTGTTGTTTTCAGGAGAAGATGAAGACTCCGGCGTGAAGCTCTCCTCAAGCAGCTCAGATCTGGTTCGAGCTTCTCCAGCAGGCAGCATAATGGATTTACGAAGAAGAATGGATATCAATGCAATTAATTCAGCTTTGATTTTTTTTTTTAAAGAAGAACCAGGTTCGGGAAGAAGAAGAATGGGGATAAGAGGGAGGGGGGGGGGGGGGTAGGGGGTGCGGTGGGGTGTAGGGGGGGATGTTATTTTATTATTTATATGTAATATTATAAAATCTATTTATACCCTTGTTTTAACATAATTAAATGGTTAATTAGTATTAGGATTAAAAAAAATTGTGACATGGAATTGCCATGTCAGATTTAACGGAGAAAATGGACGGAAAATACGCCCAGCGGGTAACGGGTCACAAAAATAAATCTTAGGGGGCAACGAGGCGCATTTTAAGACTTAGGGGACAACCTGTCAATCGCGTATAAACCCAAGGGGCATAAGTGCTATTTACTCAATAACAATATGTACTACTGAAGATATAAAATAAAAACTTAAATACTTATTTGTTATTTTGTTAAAATTTTAGACGCTCGGTTGATAAATTTCGAATCTAGTAAATATTCAATTGAGTATTTTCCCATTCTAAATTTAAGAACAAAAAGATTCTACTACTTCATTAGTGGACAAACTAGCTTTCTCATATCTTTGCTTTACAGGTCTTATTTCTCTCTTTTTTTTGTCAATTTGCTTTACAGGTCACGTATATTATAAATTATACTTAAATTCAGACGCATGATATATAAAATAGAAGAAAATATGGATTAGGTGCCTGATTCCACCTTATAAAAACAGGAGACATGTTAGGAGTATTAGATATTTAGATATAGATATTTCGGAAACTAATCTCCAAGATGGCAACAGGAAGCGACTCATCCTCATATACTCCCATTTTAAAGAGGTATGTCACATAAATGAAATATCATACTCTCCAGTTCTTACATAATTTAACTTATCTTTTCAACATAATTTTAGCTTTACACAAATTTAAAAAATTTAACAATTAAAACCTTCTTTGCTAAATACACCTGATATTTAAAATATATATTAAAAATAAAAGTTCTAATATTTTACTAGAAAATATTAGTAATAATATTAGAAAATAATATTTTTATATTTTTAAGTAGTTATTGATTTAGAACTATAATTTTATTAAGTAGACTATTTTTCTAAAAAGAGATATATAGAGATATATATTCTTTTCTTATTTGGATGATTTAAGAATTTTTCATATTTTCTATATGGATTAGGAACAAGTCGTATTTGTTTGTATTTAATGAGATTTTAATTTAATTTATTATTGAGTTAAAAAAATTATTTTTATTTTTTCTTAACAAATCTATATTATTATTATGATTTCAAATTAAGTTTAATTTATCTAAATAAGATCTTTCACTAATAACTTATATTCAGTTGTTTATTCAATTTTCACTATGTAAGAGTAAAATAATAAAAGTAATATTAGATATCATTTCAAATTGTATAATATTTTTATCGCTTTTTATGTGGATTAATTATAAAAAAGAGACAAAATAATAAAATAGGAAAAAAAAATTATATAATTAGTTTATTAAAATTCACACAAGAACGGATAACAGATAATGCGATTTAAAGTAATATTTAGTATATCACTTATTAGGTAGGTTTTGTTTAGCAACTGGGTTTCTCAACCTCCCCTCCAATTACTCTATTTTTTATTCTGTGACTGTGATTTATTTGGGGTCATGAGATGGCTATGTATAGAAAATTGGGGTTGAACTCAATACTCTTAAGTATTACTTGCTGGATTTTTTTTGTTTTTTAATAGAGTAATGCTGGATATCACTCCAAATCATATCGCCTTTATATCGCTTCTTAGGTAAACCAATCACAAAGGAGAAAGAAAATAATAAATCAAGAAAAAGAAATTATATAATTAGTTAATTTGAAATCCACCTAGAAAGCAATATAAAGATGATGTGATTTAAGATAATATCCAGCCTTACTCTTTTTAATACTCAAGGGCATCAGTATATGAAAAATATAGAAGTAGTAAACCCACTTCATTTCAAATAATTGTCTCATTTTTTTTTGGACGCAATAATTGTCTCATTAAAACGATATCTTTGTATTTTATAACTACAATGTAATTTAGTAGTGTTTCTACGTGGCAAATTGTAAGGATATAAATTATAAATATATGTTTGGTCTTTGGAAAAAATACTTTCTAATTCCGTTGAGGCCACTATTCAATAAAAATATATATATAAAAAAATTAAATTGCAATTATACTTCAAGTAAAAAATTTATCTTTAAAAATTTATAGTAATTTTTTTAAAAAAAATAATAATTATTAATATATAATATAGTATGCATGACAAAAATCAAATAACATATGTTTAAATTAACTACTGTTTTTTTAATATATTAGATAGATTACGTGTTCGTTTTAAATTAGATTGTATTACTTAATTTTGTACAGAGATGATCTAGAATTTTGTTCTAGAGAGGTTAAAATAAAATTAAAGAAAAGTATGAAAGTTACTTTATTAGTGATAAGAGATTTGAGCAAATTTCATTTTTAGGTTATTTTTTATGGCAAAAAAATAATTTTAGATAAGACGTTTTAAAAGTATTATATTTAGATTTGAATATATCAAAAATATTATGTTTAGGTCATTTTACTGATTTTATACGATATTTTATAAAGTTTAAAATAATTTAGACATTTCAAATAAACTATATTTTTTTTGGCCACATCATAAAATAGAAATCACGAGATAATCGTTAAAATCTATACAATATTCAGGAAATTAGTAAAATAGCTTCAAAATATAAATTTTGAATATATTTGGCCTAAAAATGATATTTTTAAAATATTTGGCCTAAAAATATTAGGAAAATTCTTCCATCCAATATTGGATGATCCTACACCAATTACATTAATACACATACCCTATGTTTTAAACTTGCAAAATTAACTAACACATTCTAATGACATGTGTTTTGTTATAATAATTAATGACCGTGATATAAAAATTGGACCATCCAATATTGGATGGAAGTATTACCCAAAATATTATTGTGTTGTCGATAATAGCCTAAAATGGTACTTGCTCAAATTTTATAGTATCAAACTTTACTCGAATTAACATCATTTTCCAATATAATGAAAATAAAAATCAAATAGATCTTATTTAAATTGAGTAAGGATAAGTATCATCTAAAATTTTATCATTTATATTACCTATAATTTAAATCTTAAATGGTTCAAATTATAAATAAAACAAATAAAAAATAAACTATGTGAAAGACATAATTTAATTAGACTATTTAAAATCTGCCACATACCTGATATTTTAATAAAAAATTTGTATGATTTTTTTAATGATACTTAATTATGTTACTCTATTTAAATTCTTTTGTTAGGCGGAATCAAATAATAAATATGAAGGTTTTAAAAAAAAAAAAAATTGGAATGCCTTTTTGTGTAGGGTTTATAAGAGGGAGTTCAGAAGCTATTTTCTTTGATTTTTTTTAATAATCCTATTTTTTTTGGTTTAAGAACTAAGCCTAACATATATACAGATTGGAGAATTACGCAGAGATTAAGGGACCTTTGATTGAATTTACGTGTTTGATGAATGTGATCACAGGCTGGATGGCATGGTAGCCGTGATAACTGGTGGTGCTAGTGGAATTGGAGAATGCACTGCAAGGCTTTTTGTGAAACATGGAGCAAAGGTTGTAATAGCTGATGTGCAAGATGATCTTGGCCAATCTATTTGTGAAGAAATCGACTCAAATTCGATTACATATGTCCACTGTGATGTAACAAATGAGTCTGATGTAAAAGATGCAGTGGATATCGCAGTATCCAAGTATGGTAAGCTTGATATAATGTTCAGCAACGCTGGAATTTCAGGTAAAATGGATGGAACCATCATAAATGGTAGTGATTATGATAACTTCAAAAAGGTGATGGATGTGAATGTTTATGGTGCATTCATGTGTGCAAAACATGCCGCTAGGGTTATGATTCCGGTCAAGAAAGGCAGTATTCTTTTCACTTCGAGTCTTGTCTCGGTGAGTTTTGGTGTTGTGTCACATGCCTACGCATCATCAAAATGTGCAGTGGTTGGGCTTACTAAGAACTTGTGTGTAGAGTTGGGGGAATATGGAATCCGAGCTAATTGCATTTCTCCTTTTGGAGTGGCTACACCAATGCTTTTGAAGGGTTTTGGCATGACAGAAATTGACAAAGCTGAAGCACATGTATCTAGCATGGCAAACTTGAAGGAAGCAACTTTGAAGGCTGATGATATTGCAGAGGCGGCATTATTTTTGGGCAGTGATGAATCGAAGTACATTAGCGGGATTAACCTTGTCGTGGATGGTGGTTTTAGCACAACCAATTTTGCTTCGAGAAGTGTCAAAGACAAGATTTAATCAAATGGTTTATCCAACCAAAATCGCAGATTTATTTATGAATAGTGGCGCTTAATAAATTACTGTCACTATTTTGATTTAACAAAATTCACATTATATATGGGCGAATCCCAAAACAAGTCTCGTCTATGTAGTAATTTGCACATTTTCAATTCTTGACAAAGTACAGTGACTATATATATAATATTCAAAATTTATTTATGGGAAACATAGAAAAACTGAACTAACATATAAAAGAGTAGAAATAAAAAATTTAAATACCGAATATATAGTGGTTAACGCGGAAACTTACTTCATTAGTAGAGATTCTTCCAACTTCAGGATATTATAATTATTTTCACTGAAAAAGAATACATATCACCTTACACCGGTAGAGGTATAATAGTACCTTTTACACTCTTTGACATCCTTGAAGTCACTTTGTGTAACTCTGAAACCTTTATTATTACGAACACTTAACCTCTCATCCAATCTAGGATTACACCCAATCATTTATGTAGGGTAAAAGTATCACATCTCGATTAAATAATGAAAAATAAAGTTCATTGAATTTGAATGAATATTACCATTGAGCTTATGTAATTATAAAAGAATTGCTAATTAAGCATGTAGCTACTTTTGACTCTTTCAAATGAATATATAATATAATGTAAAAGATGTCTAGAAAGAAGTGAAAATCTAGTTGTGTTAATTATGTACTATTGGTCGGTCGGCAAGTTGTTGTGTTGTAGCTTGAAGTCCAAACTCAATAATTCAAGTAAACTTGGAGACCGAGAAAGATACTACTTCACTTGAGGTTCAAGTAATACTATATTAGAATATCATTAGACTTGTTCCCTATGTAATATTTTCTATATATATGGGTCTTCATAGTTTGTAGTTTTGTGTGTCATATTCCATCCCTACATGGGGTCAAAATTTGGTATGTAGCGGGGTTGTGTGATCATCAACAAATAGTTGTGAGAGACCAACAAAGTGAGTGCGAGCGATACACTTGCGAAAAAAACATAAGAGTGATTCTTGTAGAACACAGAAGAGGGTTGTTCTTCTTGTTCAAGGTTTTCTATATTATAGTGAAACAGTTTGAACCTCCATGGATGTAGCAATTTTCTAAACCACTTAAATCTTGTGTCTCTTTTATTATTTTGTCATTACTTTCTTTGTTATTCTTCTATCTCCGTGTTTTTTCTTCCTAACACTAGTGTGCTTATTTTGCTAACATGACAGTTAGATATAATTGTTGTAACAAGCCCAACAATTAACCTAGATAGATGTGTCAGTCAACCGACCTACTAGTTTGGAAACCTAAGAAATGCAAAAATCTCGGTCAACGTGGTTTGGAGCGGTTGAAAGAATGGTTTAATTTTGCTCGAATGTACTCAACCATGTTAGCCGAGTTACTATTCTAGATTTACTACAAACTTGATCAAGTACCTATGTTTCATGACACGCTCTCGTCACGTGGTTTCAACGGTTATATTTTGAACTTTGAAAATCTTAACCACGTGTCATATTTTCGTAAGAGCTCTCTTCTTAAATGAGATACGAATTCGACGAATAAATAAATAGAGCAAGTAAAAAGTCAAAGTGTGTTAATGATTAGAGTATTTAGACTATTTGGTCCTTTTCGAAGATATCCAATTCAAATGTATGTTGATTCGAAGGCATCAATTCTAACTTTATGCTTAAATGACAATTCTAACCAAGCTACTTAAATATTCCTAAATGATCACTACCGATCTTGAACTTCTCTCGATACTTAATTGTTGTTGCTTTAGCTCCGATATCTTGATCATTTAAAAAAGATATGATTTCTTAAACTCCCTTGACTCTTTATGTCTTTCTGAGCATGTTTCCATATATTGAAAGATATATGTCTCTTGATTTTGTCACAAGGAAGCTCCTCAAATATCTAGCATTAATATTTTGACACTTTATAAATATGCTAGAAGAATATAAATAGCTTTATAATATGATAGTATTAGATAGAATTGACACAGTATCATAATCATCCTTTAGTCATTAATAAATCCATCCATACAAACGAGAGATAGTATAACATACAAGAAAATGGTGTCATTTCTCATGTTCAACATTATACAAATGAAAGTTATAAAAATTACCTCCAATGTATACCTGCAAACATCCATTTAGAATTCACATCCAAATTCCACTATTTTTAATCTAATATAATGTACAACTTTTCCGATATCCCACCAAACTCAGTCGGTTTTCATGTCATGTTATCAATGCTAAAAAAATCAGCAAAGTCGGGTTCTCCAATATGATTATCTAATAGTACATGTTATCCAGCAATGTATGGCCCCCCATTACATCTTACACATCAGCTAGTGATCAAACACCTTCTCGCAACCTCTTATCAGCTTGTGTCCCTTATATGTCCTAATAAAATGGTATTTTTACCCATTGTTTATGAAACATATTAGTCTATATTACCTTATTACTTTACTTGGTGATATTGCAGGATTTATAGGTTAATGACAAAGTGATACACTAATTATCAATATAATATTTGTTTGTATTGTTATGGTTATGTGTGTATAGATGTCGACTCAACAAAATTTGTATTCAAGCCTTATCATAGGTCATTTAATATGCCTAAGAACACTATTTCCTTAGCACACCAATCAAATCGAAAAATTGAAATTGATTAAAGAGGCTTGGTTAACACAGAGACATGTAGAGAACATGGAACGATAGACCCAATTAGCAAGGTATCTATATGACACATGAATGTATTCATGGTTATTCCATAAAAAGGGTACTACATGAAAGTTACTTTATTTTACCAAACTATAAGAATCAAATACAATAGGATTAATTGGGGGTGGAAATATAGGACATGTATAACCTCAAATATGATATATTCACCTACAATGTATAGGTCAGGATTTTGATTTCACAGTTGAGGATATCGTCGTATCTATACCAGTAACTTTATGCTCTACAACCATACTTCAATTCCGAGGCTTGGAGATATAAAAATTAGGATCGATGGCTGAAACAGAAATTTCCAGGATATACGATACGACACTCAATGGGTCCTGAAAAGCAGTCTAGACAATATTTTCAAAGAATCTATATATATCTTTGGCTCACCATAATACAGGTGGGAGATGGGAACCACTAGACATTATGCATCATTTTTCAAAAGGAGAACAATTGGAATTACGTACTGTTATCATTCTTCAAGTATTGATATAACACAGATAATATGGTTTGTTAGCCTAATGAATGAATTTTAATTGATAAGAATATTGACAAAACATTGATTTTGAACGGCTTGATCTTACTAGAAATGTAAAGATTGTGTATAAGTCTTGCAGGTTCAGTTAGATAGAATTGATGGAGAGACATAGTCATTGGACCCCAAATAGACAAATTCGGTACTTCCATAAGAGGACGGCTGAATGTGTATTGATAGAATTCAAAACCTAGAAATCTGAAGATGCACATACCAGACTACGAAAGGCCATTGGAAGAAGTAGCTAAGAAAGTTGAATATGGGACCTCCAAGTCATGGAAAAGTCAGATTGTTGAAATGGACCAGATGAAGAAGGCTCAAAAGCCAAGGATATCGGACTTCCGAAGTGAAGACATTAGGAATAATGAAGACATTATGATTATCATTGTTCAAATACTGGTAGCACAAAAGTAATATAAACTGTTGGCCTAAAGGCTGGATTTTGATTGATAAGAATGTTGATAATATACTGATTTTGAACTGCTTGATCTTACTAGATATATAGAAATTGGTATAAAACTACATATATAAGCATTGAACCCCCAAAGAGTGAATACCAGACTTTTGAAGAAGGGCAGCTGAATGTGTATTGAAAGAAGACAAAGTTTAGAAATCTGAAGATGCACATATTGTACTATCAAAGGACTTTCGAGAAAGTAGCTAAGAATTTTGAACATCATACCTCTGAATCATGGAAAAGTTGAACTGCTGAAATGGAATAGATGAAGAAGGCTCAGAAGCCAAAGATACCGGACCTCCAAAATGAACTAATTTGTATGATTAAGAGCATCTTTTTTTTTGGACATTGATTAAGAGCATCAAATGGGAAGAAAGGAAAGTTGAAGACTAGACCTTCGAGCTAAGGCACCAGGTACCCGATCTGCTTAATCGTCAGATTTGAAGACTCGACTCGAAACGGATAACCTAGGATAAGAAGAGGGTACTCGATCAAAGAAAATTTAACGGATACGAAGGACAATTTTAAAGTTGTTTGGTGTACGGACAGTAGAGTCGTTAGAAGAATGTAAACCATTTTACATCAACCATTCAACCAGGAGGGGAGCAGTTATCTGACAAGAATAAAATCAGCTAATGTGGAGTTTACATGTGGATAGATCCATTCGAGAGATTTTGCCTATAAATAGAGGCTTTGAAAACTCCCAAAAGTAGTTGTTTTCTACACCAAATTCAAAGCTTTAAGAATTACATCTTCAAAGAGAGTCACAAAACAATCTATAGTTTATTCATATATATTATTTTATATTTTTTCCCAAAGATTTTGTATTTATCTACTCATTGAGAAGTATAGAGGCTAGAATAGGTAGATTAGTCTTAATCATTAAACCTTAGGTTAGATCTTGTTCTAGTGAAAAAACGTGGTCTCCATAGACTAGACAGGTGTAGACGTGTAGTTTAGAGCTTGTAGGTGTAGAGACAAAGCTTGAAGTCTTCACAAAGTGTGAAGTAGTAGATCGTGAGTATAGATTTTATACACATGCTTGTGTGATGATATATGAGTGGAAGGATTCACAGGTTGTGAAGTGGTATATATTGAGTGCCTATTGTACACTTGGTTGACTAGTATTGGTGATAACACTAGGGTATTCTTTAAAATATATTTTGAAGAGGTTGTAAAGGTGTGTGCTCTCACTCTTAAGAGACACAAGGACAATCTAGTAAAGGAGCTTAAAATCCTAAAGGTGCAAATACCTTAGGTGATGGACTAAGCATACATGAGACGAACTACCCTATCCTTATATCTTTATTTTTTTTATTCCAATTTTTTGTTCTACTGATTCATACTTTATTTTTGTTTATAGGCATAAGTACTTGCATGTGCGGTACTTGAAGAAATGTCGCTTTGATTATTGGATAGTATTCTTTAATTAAGTATATATACTAAAGGGTTGATTGAGTGTTTCACTCTCGTATCACAACTCTTGTGTACCTCTAAACAATGTAATTAAAATATTTAATAAAAGGATTTTTAGATAGAGCCTAAAAAGAAAAATTTGATAGACTACAAAGTAGTCGTTAGTAATACCACAGTCTCTAACGACTACTTCTTTGCGTGTAGTCGTAAGGGTTACCTTCTAACGACTAGTTTCTCACGACTAATTTGTAATGACTACTTGTAGTCGTTAGATCATTGAATCGATTTCTCGTGACTACTTTTCTTATCATTAGCGACTACTCATGTAGTCGCTAGACGCTTGACGCGGCGTAGTGTTGGGTATCATGGTCTAAAGGGAGAGTGAAAGAAGCACTTTCAAAGTTGATAAAAATACATGCAAGAACAAACCCTCTTCAATAATAGATAATAATGCACCCAACCTCTAGTTACTCCATGCATGGTGAGGGCCAATCCCATATATAAAAGGCATATAGGTGAGTTACAATGCAATGCGAGATCAAGTAGTAGTAGTTCTGAAGGAGTTGAGGAACCAAACAATAATGATGAAGAGGATTGGGACATCGCATATATGATAGTTGACGACAATTACATATACATCCATCATGAAGTCATGGCACGCCTGGATAAACAAGATAATCCTATGAGGCAACATTACTAGTTTCATGAGGCCACATGGAGCGCCATAAAACAAGGAGATAAAACTTCATAAAAGAATAGTTCAAACATCAAAGCAAATATCTAGAGGACATGACCCAACAATTTTAGTAGTGGGGTCATCTCCTACCTTAGGGTAACCTTTCTTTCACTTTTTGGTTCCTCCTATATGAGTTCCACATGTGGAATAATAATTTTCAAGTTTAATAGGGGTGAATAGGATACTATTGAAATAACGACTAACATTTATGAGAGAATAATTAGCTCAAACACTCGTCGATGTAATTTATCAACCACAAGATATATACACAATATGGATAGAGTATGTTTGATAGAAATTATGTAGTTCTACTACATGACAATAATTAAAGTGATAGATATAGAGAGTACATGAATATTTGAAGGGTTTTGAACTCCCACATGCCTAGTCCACTACCTAGGGTTACATCTTAGGATTGTGTTTTTCTTAACGACTAAAAAAACTGATACAATGAGATTTTTGGGGTAAAATCAGGGACTGAGTTTGTATTAACACGAACCTTCTTCTTGTGTAATCACCAATGCAAGAAACAACCCACTTCACGAAGAAAGCCTTCTCTTTTTCAAAGAGCTTTAAAAACATCTACTCTAATTACAAATTCACAATCACTAATTAGAATAAGAATATGATTGTTTAAGATTGATTACAAGATAAGCCAAAGAATCTCTCTATATAGTGGATATAACAATGAAGATTATTAAGTTAATGATTTGAGGATACAACTGAAGATTGATTGCTTGAGAGATCTTGATTAATGCATGAAAGATATGATAAACAATGGTAGTTAAAGTTTTATTATATTCTCCAAATGCTATTCTATAAATAGGCTTCCATAGGATCCAAGTAATATGATATTTGTTCCTTCTTAGATGCAGAATTTTACTGAACCGACACTCTGGTTCGATCAAATGGAGTCCTGGTTTGATCACCTACTTATGAGAAATATGTTGATGTACTGAATGATCTAACATATTAACTAAAAATGTCTATATTTCTGGATCGACAACCTATTTTTTTCTACAATTTGACATTCCGGTTTAAGTCAATAACCCTGTATCGTTAGGGAGGAATCCTAGTTCGATTTTGTATGGTGCACTTAAAGATTTTGAAATATTGACCAAATGGAAAAACTTTCTACGTAGAAATGTTAGTCACCAAATTCTAAAAAAAAAATTGTAGTTCATGGCGATTCAGGATTTCAAGCATATCAATAGTTTTGGCACAAAACATGTACGAGATATGTGAAAAGTTATATGCATCTTTTTTTGCAATTATCCAAGTGTTTAGATACTTTATCTTTCTGAATGGGATGTGTTACAAACATGACTTTCCATAGTGATATTGTTGACAACAAATTGAGATAATAAGAACATAATTATGTGTCACATTAAAATACATTAATATGGGCTTTACTAACATTCTTCCCTTTTTTGGTGATGGAAACTCATGCACTAGTAGACTATAGATAATGACAAGTTATGCAACACATATGAAGTCTTTACAATGCATAAATCCCACTCATATTGTGCAAATATCCTATCAAACTAAGATTCATATTTTTTTAAATCTTTTTAATGGAATTACATGTGGATTCTTTACAAGACATGATTTCCCCTTCACATAATGCATATATCACATGAAAATAATAATAAGTAAAATCATATACATAGAATCACATAAGAACAATTACCATAAAACTTACCACCATGCCATTCTTGAGCGAAAAGCTTTCTTATAATGGTATATTCCTTCTCCCACTTCGTCTTCATAAAAAATGTTAGACATGGGTAATAATCAAGATAGTAACAATTAATCACAAGAAACTACAAGATAATAGTCCCAATTTTGAATCTATTGACTTCAAATTGATCTTGTGGGAGAGTTTTGGTGAAGATATCGACTAAATGTCACACTTTTGAGTATGATCCCTAATGAAGTGGTGGATAATATCTCTACGTTTGGATATAGAGTGGTTAATTAGGTTCTTTGTAAGGTTAACGAAACTAGTGTAATCACACCTAAGCTTAATCAAGTTATGTTTAGGATAACAAAGTCTTATTCACATGGTCTCATTCAAATACCTAAATATACATTTTACAACACTAATATGGGATTCTTTCGGACATTATTGGAATCTAGAACATAAGCATACAAAGAGCATAATATAGGGTCTATAAGTGGTTAAATCTAAACTACTAACAATTGTACCTCAATATGTCTTCTCATCAAGTCCAATACCATCTTGTTGGAAAAAGACCTTTCATATTTAACCTAAATATATTTAATCTCTATCTTTCTCTCATGTTTTGTTTAACCCCTTTTTAAAATATTTTCTAAAACATCTCTTTGAGAAAACACTTGCACATAAACTCAAAATCTGAGTTCTACTTTTTATCTAAATGATTTATGTCATATATTCTCATGTGTTTAAAATTAGCTTTTGAGTACAATCAAAAAATTTATTAAAATATCATTACTAACAGATTTGGTGAAGAAAGATTTTCGTTTTAGCTTCACAGCAAAGTTCTTGTACAAAAAAAAGAAGTGGTTTTATCATGCCAACTAGATAAAACTGGACACCCGATTTATCAAAGCATCATCCAGGTTTATGAAAGCGTCATCCCGGTCTACAACGGGAACCTAATATCAAGGCTAAAATTCATATGCAAGAAACAATATCATTCTTTCATGCCAACTACATGAAATAGTGTGGTAAAGGGCCATGTCGTTCTATAACGGGATCTTCATATTAAGGCCAAAGCGTCAACCTAGTTTCAGAATAATAATCGTTGGGTTTTCAGCCATTGGATCATTAATTGCGTAACGAGCAATAGTATAATCCGATCAGAGTGTCAACCTGATTTGAAGAAGCGTCATTCTGGTGTGCAAAAGTGCATCCCGACTTGCAAAAACGTCATGTCAGATCCCCTTTTTTAGAAATCTATCTTATTACATTGAAGTAGAAGATAAGGGCTATAAATATGTATTCCAATAGATCATTCAATACACTCTTTAATTCCTACAACTACCTTCAATCTCGATCATTCAGAGCACAATTTCACATCCATTCAAAGAATGAGATCTACAATCAAACCTAATTCCAAATCATCTCATCAAGGAGACTTTATTTCATCTTGTAATCATAAAAAATTTCATTACATTATTTCTCTAGACTAGAAACCTATATTCACAAGAGCATAGAGAATGGGTTCTTGCATCTTTTTGAAGAATAGAAAAGCTTCTCTTAGGAAGTGGTTACTTGTGTGTAAATTGCACAAGCGAGCTGGCTTGATTTGTTCAAATACTTTGGGAGATCTTTGTGTACTCCAATGTTTTATGCTCCATTTCTTCATCATTTCCACCTCTTGAGTAATACCATCTTGTTTTTGTAGAGCAATAGGTTGAAATTGTTTTTCCTATTGATGAAAGGGTGGATGTTCCATTATATCATCATATATATGATCAAATTGATTCATCTCATCAAAGACAATGTGCATAGATTATTTTATGACATGTATACGCTTTTTGTACACATGATAAGATTTTATTTTGTGGAATAACTAAGATTATACCTTCATCTAATTTAATGTCAATTTTTTCCAGGTAATATTAGTGTTACGGATAAAATACTTACAACTAAACACACGAAATAAGAGCTAGGATGAGGTCTATCATTCCAAAGATCATATGGGATTTTTAAAGTATCGTGTCTTATCAAGACACAGTTTGATTCATGACACCCGGTATTAACAACTTCACCCCAAACATATGTAGGCACATTACGTTCTTTCAACATATTATATACTTTGGTTTTTTACTTTCCACTACCTCAATTTGTTGAGAAGTTATAGGAGTAAAAAATTTATGCTCAATCTTGGAATCATCACAAAATTTCACAAAAGGGGGATTCACATATCCAATATAATTATCACTATGAATGCATATAACTGAATAACCATTCTTAGTTTGCACCTTTCTACAAAGTTTTGTAAACTCATCAAAGGTTTGGATTTTTAAAGCAAGAAATATATCTAGTATAATCATCCACAATTACAAACACATATTTAAATCCTCTTGAATCTTCTTATTGTTTTTATTAGGGGTCTTCTTGACCGTGCAAACATAAGCTGATATAATTATGTTAAAAACTCTCTTTATTTTTAATGCAATTTCAACTGTAAAAACAAGAGATTTTTTACCCAACGGGTCTTGAAAACAACTTCTCAAGACCCAAAAACCCTACCAAATCTACTATGTTTGCTAAAGATCAATTATAAGATTTAACACTATAAATTTATTTTTCCACTAGTGATGTCTCCTCATTTGTGATAGATTTATATTAGGATGAGACATCATTTTTGGTGATTTAGAAGTCATTATAGTCGATTTTCTTGAGAAATGCTACACTTTCCTATTTTGAGTCTTGATTTAGTAAAATAATATTTTTAGAGCATATTGGGTTTAATTATTTATTTAGTGTGAAGCTTTAAAGATAATTATGGAGATTAATTAGATTCCAAGTCAAAGACTACAAGATATGGAAAGAGATCACAAGTCAAAGACTACTAGATAAGCATGGTAATTGGAGATAAGGAAATAAAAGTTAAAAACATGGAAAAGGAAAAGCTGCCTTAATCCTGAATTTCTGCACCTACGACCACAAATCAGCTTATATCTCAAGAACGGTGAGGAATTTGGAGAAACGGTCAAGAGAAAAGTCGAAGAGCTTTCTGAGACGATGAATTTGGTATACTCATACGCGTCAAACGGATGAGTATTGAAGCTGCTAGGACCAAAAGAAAAACGGGCCTGATTGCATGTTTTAAGGGTTACGAATTTGAGTTGGGCTTGGAGTTCACTACTTACTTCTCCTTCAAGAAAACGAATTAGGTCTTCCTAAACACCTATAAATACACCCTTATACCATTGTAAACATGTCCTTGCTCAGTTTCAAGCTTAGGCTTAGTCCTTACTTGTATTTTCTCACTTTTAAATAACAGCTTAGTCCTTTAAATTAATATTCATCCTTAGAATCAAGCTATTCATCCAAGAAGCAAGCTGACCTGTAGAGGAAGACAAGAAGAAGAAGATTGGAGACTGACAACTCCTCTTCTACATCTCACCTTCTCTATATTTAGAGTAATTAGCTATAGATCTATTCTTAACCATATTTCTAAACTTTTATTCTGTAAGTATTACTTTTAATTGTTGGGTTATTATTTTGTCTTAAATTTATAAATACTATTTGTTATTTTAATTGATTGAGCTTGGCGTATATTGTTATTATGTGTTTTGACTTATTTCCCTAGATCTGATCAATCTTAGGATTAATCTTAGTTATTGACAACACCACATAATCGTCTAGTTTTGATTCTTTGCCTAACTAGATAGCCATTAAGGTTTGATTTAATCACCAATCATTACTTAGGAATCCCTAGTAGTGGAGAGGTTGCTCCTAAGCCTAGAAAAGGCTAGGTAGAATTTAGAATCCTGGTTAATATATAATGCTTAATGTGACAGGTTAGAATAACAATTTAGTAATAGACTCATAATATTAATCCTAATTTATTTGACTTACTTTCATCTTATTTATTTGTTTTCATTGTTTATTTATTCGCGTTAGATTATTATTCATCTTTTTATATTTTATTCTCAAACATCTAAATTCATCTACGCTTGTTAAATATAAATAGATCTAACGGATTAAATCCCTGCGAACGAACTTAACTTATCATTAAAACTTGCAAACGATCTGTGATACTTGCAGTGAGTTCCGTGGTTCTCAAGGGTGTGTGATCTTTATTATTATCTTTATTTATCTATTATTTTATCACACCTTTGCCCCCACCAAGTTTTTGGCGCCGCTGCCGGGGATTTATCTTTAAGTTAAATCTATATTGTGTTTATATAGTGTAGAAGTTTTTATTTGTTTTCAGTTTTACGCGTTTTTCCTTTTAGTCTCTTTTCAGGTTTCCTAGGTATGGAGAACTATTACGCAACAAGCAATACAAATATTCATGGGGCTCGAAGTCAAAATTTCTCTTAAGAAGGTTCGAGCTATCAAGTTTGAGCTCCACCACAGCCCATGCATAATCTGCAAGAAGTCTCCATCAGTAAGGTCTCACAAAACCTGGAAAATATAATGAGATAATCGAGGTAACACGTCGAACTTTAAAAGACGTTAAACAAAAGTGCTTTCTGGGAGACATCCCACAATATTTTATGTTTTTATGTTTTTGTTTTTTTGTTTAGATTAGTGAATTTATGTGTTTTTAAGTGCATATTGCAGTAATAATGAAGGTATGAGTGTTTTTGATGTGTAGGTATGCAAGAGTTCGAGTTTGGGGTGAAAAACTGGAAAATTTTCGGAGTTAAAAAGGCTTGGACAGAAGCTTTTTGCGGTACACCGCAGGTTCTTGCGGTGCACCGCACCTATCAGCGTGAAAAAATTTACAAAATCTTCGAACTGGCATAACTTTGCGCTCGGGTATTGAAATTCACTTTTTCTTGAGTCTAAATCGCATATTTTTTCGAGATCTATCCAATGGAGCAGAGAAAAACTGGTTTGGAGATAAAATGAAAATCGAAATCCAGCAGTGTCATGCGATACACCGCAGCCCGCCACTAGATTCATTAACAATAGGTTATAAGAAGGGTTTTAAGAGAAGGTTAGTTATTGCATGAATTTCTTAATACTTAAGCCTCTCTTTCTTCCTCAAACCACTCCTAACTCCATTAAAGCTTCAACAAACCTTCACCTAGCATCAAAACACTACCAAATCACCATGAATTCTCATCCAAATCCTTCCCTACATCATTACAAAGAAGATTCAAGCACCCAAATCATATCAAAACACCTATAATCCAAGAATCAAAACCATGAATTTCAAAATCTTTTCCCAAAATTCATTAAACCCATATCATCAAAGCTTGATTCAATCATACCCACATGGAGAATTGTCATCCTAACACCTTTCCTAACCATAAAGCGTGTTCCACCTATGATCATGAGTTACAAATTTCAAGAGTGTTTAAAGCTTTGAGTTGGGGGTCAAAAGAGATGATAAAAAGAATAGAGAAATTATCAAGTGTTATGGGATATGAAGAATCAAAGCAAGGTATTGGGTAAGTTCTAGATGAAATCAATTGAGATGGGTAATAGTTTGGGAATATATTACAAGATAATTGGAGTCAAGCAATTAGAGAGGAACCGGTTTTTGGTGGATTCAAATCCTAAAAAGCAAGCAATTGTAATTAGGGAACAGAAGATGCCAATACCTCTTCTAATCAAAGATTTCTATGTCAAAGATGAATAAAAGCTTCTGGGACGCTAGTAGCTTTGTCCAAAACATGTTCCTGGATAAACACTGTCACATGAGAAAGTATTCAAGAGCAGATTTGGAAGAAGATTAACAAGAGATTTCTAGAGTGTGATTGATTGGGATGGAGCATAAGAAGATGTAAGGGAATGCGAATTTGGTGATACATAGAAATTTACATACATGAAAGCACTGCACCCTATTCCGGGTATTGATCAGGCGAGGTAAATAGCCTCGAAGAGTATGTTTTCTTTCTTCCTTACCTTTTCTATATGTGCAATATCTATGAAATTTTAATTTTATTTTATTTTGTTTTCGAGTCTTTTCGAGTCGTGGGGACAGGACTCATTTTTGAGTTGGGGGTGTGGGGATTCGTTGTCTCTCATCTCCATTTTTCTGTTTTTTAGGTTTAGATGTATGTAGAGTGTGTTTAATAGCTTAAAAGCATAAGCTCAGTGAATTGATGATAGTAAGTAATATGTTTATGAGCTATTTTATTTTGTATGCTTTAAGTATTTGCAGGAAAACACACATTGATAGTAAAGAAAAGATTAGTGAGCAATGCGATAGAAAGTATGTTCGATCTCAGGGAACCTTGAGAAGTGTGTAGGCCGTGAGATCCAAGCTAGTGACAAAACCATTTGATGAAAGTGCTAAAGGTAAGAAAATAACGAAATTACATAGTGTAGAAAGTGATTAAGGCGGTTCTTTCATATTTGAAGCCTTTGAAGCCTTTTTATACCTTCTCACCTTGTTATTTTTGATTTTATATGCTATATCCTTCTCAGCCCCTTCTATCATTTCTAAAGCTTTTTATTGAAACACGTTATAAGCCATATCCCTTTAGATTTTAGGACTTTTCCATATGACCCGCACTCGAATCGTGATGCATAGACAGTTGTTTTAGAGCTTGAGTTTGGGGTGGTGGGTCCACCATTATGGGAAATATTATTGGGAGGGGATTTTTGAGCTTATTAATTGTGCTCTGTTCTTAAAATTGATGATGATTCACGGATTTTTATATTATAACCCTTTGTCGGGGTAATAGTGAATGAAAAAGAAGCTACGAGCTAAAATTGCCAACAAGGGCATAAAAAGAAAAGAAAAAATATATATATGAGAAAATTAGTGTGATATCTCAACATAAAAAGAGAGTCATAGCTATAGAAAAGAAATTGATTTGAAAAGAAAAGAAAATATATATATTCGGACCGGCAAAGTGGAATTTTTATGTGAACATCTTATGCTTTAATTGGGTTATTGGGGATGCTATGCATCAAGAAATCATTTGGTTGAGTGAGAAACATTTTATGAGAATAACTCAAGCTCTAGGGCGATTCGTTGATGGCTAGTGAGGAGAGAGCCAAAAGCTCACTCTAAATTATCCAAATATACTTATCATACCGTCCCTAAGCCTAAATTACAACCTTAAAGACCTTTTGATTCTTTGCTATGTAATTGAGAAGTGATTGAGCCAATAGAGAGTAGTTAAATGGATCTTACTAGTGAAGGTCGATGAACAATCTATAGCTTCCTTGGTGAACTGAGTAAAGTTCCTCTCCTTCTTACATTGCGAAGCTAATCTAATCTTGAATTCAAACCGTGTTGACTGTGGATATGAGAAGTATGAAGGTATGTAGTTTTTAAATATTATTACATGAAATTTTCTGAGTAGTTGCTTTAAGTTTATTCTCCATATTCTGCTATCTTCTTCCCTTTGTGCTTAATTGACCTAGGTGTGTATTTAGAGATTTCCCTTTGTTTTTATATTTATTGTATCGGGACGATACAACTTTGAGTTGGGGGTCTTGATGTCTCCTCATTTGTGATAGATTTATATTAGGATGAGACATCATTTTTGGTGATTTAGAAGTCATTATAGTCGATTTTCTTGAGAAATGCTACACTTTCCTATTTTGAGTCTTGATTTAGTAAAATAATTTTTTTAGAGCATATTGGGTTTAATTATTTATTTAGTGTGAAGCTTTAAAGATAATTATGGAGATTAATTAGATTCCAAGTCAAAGACTACAAGATATGGAAATAGATAAGCATGGTAATTGGAGATAAGGAAATAAAAGTTAAAAACATGGAAAAGGAAAAGCTGCCTTAATCCTGAATTTCTGCACCTACGACCACAAATCAGCTTATATCTCAAGAACGGTGAGGAATTTGGAGAAACGGTCAAGAGCAAAGTCGAAGAGCTTTCTGAGACGATGAATTTGGTATACTCATACGCGTCAAACGGATGAGTATTGAAGCTGCTAGGACCAAAAGAAAAACGGGCCTGATTGCATGTTTTAAGGGTTACGAATTTGAGTTGGGCTTGGAGTCCACTACTTACTTCTCCTTCAAGAAAACGAATTAGGTCTTCCTAAACACCTATAAATACACCCTTATACCATTGTAAACATGTCCTTGCTCAGTTTCAAGCTTAGGCTTAGTCCTTACTTGTATTTTCTCACTTTTAAATAATAGCTTAGTCCTTTAAATTAATATTCATCCTTAGAATCAAGCTATTCATCCAAGAAGCAAGCTGACCTGTAGAGGAAGACAAGAATAAGAAGATTGGAGACTGACAACTCCTCTTCTACATCTCAGCTTCTCTATATTTAGAGTAATTAGCTATAGATCTATTCTTAACCATATTTCTAAACTTTTATTCTGTAAGTTTTACTTTTAATTGTTGGGTTATTATTTTGTCTTAAATTCATAAATACTATTTGTTATTTTAATTGATTGAGCTTGGCGTATATTGTTATTATGTGTTTTGACTTATTTCCCTAGATATGATCAATCTTAGGATTAATCTTAGTTATTGACAACACCACATAATCGTCTAGTTTTGATTCTTTGCCTAACTAGATAGCCATTAAGGTTTGATTTAATCACCAATCATTACTTAGGAATCCCTAGTAGTGGAGAGGTTGCTCCTAAGCCTAGAAAAGGCTAGGTAGAATTTAGAATCCTGGTTAATATATAATGCTTAATGTGACAGGTTAGAATAACAATTTAGTAATAGACTCATAATATTAATCCTAATTTATTTGACTTACTTTCATCTTATTTATTTGTTTTCATTGTTTATTTATTTGCCTTAGATTATTATTCATCTTTTTATATTTTATTCTCAAACATCTAAATTCATCTACGCTTGTTAAATATAAATAGATCTAACGGATTAAATCCCTGCGAACGAACTTAACTTATCATTAAAACTTGCAAACGATCTGTGATACTTGCAGTGGTTCTCAAGGGTGTGTGATCTTTATTATTATCTTTATTTATCTATTATTTTCTCACACCTTTGCCCCCACCAACTAGACATTATACCATTTTCTAACCACTATATATACAAAATAAACACACACATAAATCATATTCCTACTTACAAATCCTAATTCAATCCCTATTCTCTCCCATGTCTCTACCCACCCACCCACTGGAATCACTTTGTGGGTGGTGCTATAAGGCGACAACACGGCGGCATTAGAGTTTTTTATCAAATCTCGCAGCCACGGAGATTGAATGTTAATAGTTGAACAAATCAGCAAGCACGTAGATCTCTTACTAGAGTTTTTGAACACTTGTTCTTGAGTTCCTAGCCATGCAGATATCTTCTTGATACTTAGGCGCAACCATGCCATGTTCCACTCTGGTCCATGTTTTTAACAACTCAAAGCTTTATCCATGGAATTCGTAGAAGATCTGAGTTCCATTCTCCAGCAAAGAAGATCCAAATATGAGCAGAATCTTCATTGCAGGTCTAAGCTTCTATGCCAGCCTTTCTCCCCTTCTCGTCAAGATCATGGCATGTGAGCTTGTTTTTTCAATTTTAATTTTAGATGATTAATTTAAAATACTCAGTAATTTTTGTGTTAATATTTTGTGGTTTTGTGTTAATACACAATGATTTCGTGTTAATACTTATTATTTAATTGTAGCTTTTGTGATTTTTAAGCACTTAGTGACTTTGTATTAATACTCAGTAGTTATAAATAATACATAGTGATTCTAAATAATACTCAAAGAATTCATTAAGCATACTGAGAATATTCATTAAGTATACTTAGAGAATTGTTGAGTATACTTAGAAATTTGTTGAGTATACTCAGTGGAATCTTATACATAGAGATTTGCAGTGATTTTTTGGACAATCAGTGAAATCTTGATATTCAGCAAAATATCTGAGTACACTCCATGTGAAGGCGTCGGTGTTGGTCAGTTGGTGATGCCTGGAGATGAACATTACTGATATTCAATGAATCTCTATATGCTTAGTAAAATCTCTTAGTTTTCCTTGGGTAGCGGTGCCGATAGTGGTCAGTGGATGGTAATCGGAGATGAGTAGTGTTGATACCTAGTGACTCGTTACCCAATAACTCGATGGTGCATGCTTTTTGCTATTTTGTTTTGTTTTTATGTAGTTTTTAGAGTATTTTAGTATTTGTTATAACCTTTTTGAATAAAAAATCTAACGATAAGTTTCATATATGTCATAAAATTAATTTTCAAATCCTAATAGATCAATCACTCTAAACAAACAAAGACCTAATAATTTCTTTTATGGGTTTGTAAAAAATATATTATAATCATTTTTATTTTATTTTAAAGTTTATCGGATTTTTATTATGTCTATTAAATGTATAATAAAAAATATTAATACAAAATATTAAATTAATACATAAATTAAACATTGATAGAAAATTTAAAAAATTAAAAGCTTGCAAAGACATTGTCCTCGCAAATAATACAAAGTGGGTCTTTGCACAAAAAAAATCTTATTCGCAGGAAAAATATCTTCGTGAATGAGACTGTCATTTGCGAGGACATTCTTCCTCGCGAATAAGACTTTTATCAGCAAGGACAATTGTGTTGGATTAAAATTATATATTTATTAATTTAAGAGTATAACCTTTGATCCGATCATGTTCTTTTAGGATAAGTGGAAGAGACTTAGATTAATATAGAGGATTAACTAAGACTCTTCTCATTCCCTTTGAGAAGTAGAAAAGACTACTTTTGTGAAGGATTTTGTCCCACATAGGAGGTGAGTAAGAAATTTTATCTATATAAAATAACTTACCTATGTATTCCTATCACAATAGCTAGTCACTATGGAAGTTAAAAGGGAACAAGGAAGCCCCATAAGCGCGCACAACCACCACCACCAGCCCGGCCCGGCCCGGCAACGGCGCCGGCGTGGGGCGTGGGCTCGTGGGGAAGTTGGGGAGTTGGGGAGTCAAAAAATGAAAATGAAATGGATTTTCATATCAGCTCTTATAGTGGTCGTTGACACTTCAAACTCAACCAGAAGATAAACGTAAAGACAAGTCTCCACCAATCACGCACGCGTTAACGAAGAATATTCCATCATCTGTTACAAGAAGATAGTCAAACACGTGGGAATATCAAAGTCAAGTCAACTAGCTGTTACAGAATATAAGAAACGTGGTGATTAAGAGCCAATCAAAACCGTCAACCCAATCAAGTCAATTACGGGAGGTAATCAAGGGACTTAATAGGGACGTTTCTGAATTGGTTTGACTTCTCACCTCTCCCCTATATAAAGAGCTCCCACTCCACCAATACCATCTACAAAATACACCAGAAAGAACAACACTCTGCCTCACCTTCTCTCTAAAAATGCTAGTTTTTTCCGTTAAAGATACCAGTACGCCAGAATATCTTTTTAACATCCGTGGGTGTAATAGTTTTTGTTTTTCTTTTCCGTGTAAGTGTATTTCTTTTCAGTGTAAGTGTATTTCTTTTCCGTGTAATTGTAATTCATTTTCTTGTAATCGTAATTCATTTTTTGTATAGTTTACATTAAAATCGAATTTAATTTTTTGTTTTTTGGGAAACCATATCTTTTGTCAAAACCGGTGATTATTTTAATCACAATTTAAAAAGATATTTGTTTTCTTTTCTCACCGGTTATTTTCTGAAATGGCTCCTCCTATTTCGGCTGTTGGGTCTACTTTGAACGCAAAGCTACTTCTCGACTTGAACAAGTTGGAACCCCTTAATGGTTCTAACTATAAGCGTTGGGCGCAAAAAATCATGATTTGTCTTGAACAGTATGAACTCGACTCTGCTATAGTCGAGGCTCTTCCACTTTTGGAAATTGGAGCTCATACTGAGCAAGAGCTTGCTAGACATGATGCCCTCGAATCCAGGTTCAAAAGAGTAACACCATGGCTCGGGGCTAGATGTTGAACAACTTTACTAATCCCATCTTTGATCTCCTTGCCAAAGATAAATCGGCAAAGGTCATATGGGAAACTCTCGAGAATAAATATGGGGCTGATGATTCTGGTAAGAAAAAGTACATAATTGCGAACTGGTACAATTTTAGACTCACGGATCAGAAACCCATGACTGAACAACTTCATGTGTACGAGAACCTACGCGCGGAGGTAATCGCCGAAGGCATGAAGATGTACGAAATTTTTCAAGCCAACATTTTGCTTGAGAAATTTCCCCCATTTTGGAGTGAATACCGCAACCACCTCAAACACAAAAAGAAAGAAATGACCCTCCAAGAGCTCATTAGCCACATTCAAGTCGAAGAAGCCAACCGACTCAAGGATAAGTCAATCTCTTTCCCTTCTCATTCCTCGAAAGCTAATCTTGTCGAAGGTTCTGGCCAAGGTAACAAAGACAGGTTCAAAGGGAAGGGAAAGAACCAAGGCTCCAACAAGTCAAAGTCTGGGGGAAACAAGAATCGCGGCAACTCCAGCAAACAAGGTGGAGGATTCAAAACTTCTGGTAAGATTCAAAAAACTAAAGGGACCTGTTATTGTTGTGGCAAAGAAGGACATAGAGCTTTCGAATGTCCCCTTAGGGCTGGCCAGGGTCCCAAAGCTGCCGCTAATCTGACTGAGACCGAAGAAATTATTGCCGCGGTAATGGTTGAGGTGAACTTGTTAGAGAACAAGAGTGAGTGGATCCTTGACACTGGAGCTTCTCGACATTTCTGTGCAAACAAAGCCCTGTTCAAGAAATTCGAAAAAGCAACTGATGGTGAGTGTGTGTACTTGGGTGACTCTTCCACCGCTATAGTTCTCGGGAAAGGTCAGGTTCCCCTTAAACTCACCTCTGGTAAGATTCTTGAACTGAATGATGTCCTCTTCGTCCTTTCTCTCCGTAGGAACTTAGTTTCTAGGGCGCTTCTTAACAAAGTGAGTCTCAAACTTATTTTCGAGGGAGGGAAAGTCATTATCACAAAAAATGACGAGTTCGTGGGGAAAGGGTACTTAAATAATGGCATGTTTGTTTTAAACACTGTAACCCTTAATGAGAATGCATCTAATTCTGCTTATATTGTTGAGTCTGTTCAAACGTGGCATGGTAGACTAGGTCATTTAAATGGTGCGTCTATTAAAAGGCTTAAAAATATTGGACTAATACCCCTTCACAATGTGGATGATTTTGAAAAATGTCAAATATGTGTAGAGTCCAAACTTGCGAAAAAACCTTTTAAATCCATTACCACAAGACAAACTAAATTGCTTAAATTAGTTCATTCGGACTTAGCTGATTTTAAAAACTCCGCTAGTAGAGGAGGAAAACTTTATTACATAACCTTCGTAGATAACTACTCTGGGTTTACTGAAGTATATCTTCTTAAAACTAAAGATTAGGCGGAAAATGCGTGTTTAAAATATAAAGCCGAAGTTGAAAACCAACTAGACCGTAAAATCAAACGACTTAGGTCCGATAGAGGAGGCGAGTATAGTTCTAATTCCCTTAAAGAGTTATGTGAAACAAGTGGGATTATCCACGAACTTAGTGCCCCTTATACACCCCAACAAAACGGCATAGCAGAAAGGAAAAATAGGTCCCTTAAAGAGACCATGAATGCCATGTTAATAAGTCCAGGTTTACCAAACAACATGTGGGGGGAAGCTATCCTATCAGCCTGTTATGTACTTAATAGGGTACCACATAAATCCCTAGAAAAGACCCCTTATGAGATGTGGAAGGGTTTTCCACCAAACCTGAAATTTTTAGAAGTGTGGGGGTGCCTAGCCAAAGTCAAACTACCTGATTTTAAAACTGTCACTGTTGGACCCTAAACCGTTGAATCAATTTTCATAGGGTACGCTCAGAATAGTGCGGCATACAGATTCTTTTCCCTAGAGATAACTCTATTTGTGAATCTAGAGATGCTAAGTTCTTTGAACATATTTTCCCTTTGAAAAATTTAAATATTGTCAATGCTTCTTTACCTGTTGATAACTTATCTACTAATGATGTTTTACCTCTTTCTGATATTTTTCCTAACCCCTCCACTTCCATTGAGCCTAGTAGTATTCCCGAGGAAGAACCTAGGAGAAGTAAGAGGCGCATGATCGAGTCTAGCTTCGGCCCTGACTTCATAACAGCCTTTATGACCGAAGGTTTTCACATTGACCTATTAAACGAACAGGTAGTTAATTGTCTCCTTATGGAGGAAGACCCAAAAACTTATGACGATGCTTCAAAATCTATAGATGCTAGTTTCTGGAAAGAGGCCATTAATAGTGAACTTGAGTCTATTAAAAGTAACCATACATGGGAATTAACCGACTTACCTAGGGGTAGCAAACCTATTAGTAGCAAATGGATTTTTAAGAAAAAGTTGAGACCCGATGGCTCAATAGAAAAATTCAAAGCAGGACTTGTTATTAAGGGCTTCACCCAAAAGAAAGGTTTAGACTACTTTGACACTTACTCCCCAGTGACCAAAATTGCCACGATAAGAACCCTTATTGCTCTAGTCGTCATTCACGAACTTGTAATACATCAAATGGATGTCAAAACCGCGTTCCTGAACGGAGATCTAGATGAAGAGGTCTACATGGCTCAACGTGAAGGGTAAGTAGTCCCTGGTCAACGGGACAAAGTGTGTAAGTTGAAAAAAATCCTTGTATGGTTTGAAACAGGCACCGAAAAAATGGTATGAAAAACTAGATAGTACTCTCATTTCAGATGGTTTTGTAGCTAACACTTCTGATTCATGTGTTACTCCAAGGTAACAAATTCGGAGTGTGTTATCATCTGCCTCTATGTAGATGACATGCTCATCTTTGGTACTACTATTCATATTATAAATGAGACTAAACGCTTCTTGTCTTCCATATTCGACATGAAAGATATGGGAGAAGCTGATGTGATACTTGGGGTAAAAATCATTAGGAGCAGTTATGGTATTACCCTGAATCAGTCTCATTACGTAGAAAGGATGCTGAAGAAGTTCAATTCCTTTGAGGTAACCACCTGTAAATACTCCTTATGATTCCAACATTCATTTATCCAAACACGTTGGGGATGTTGTATCCCAAAATAAATATGCTAAGATCATTGGGAGTGTGATGTTCTTGATAAACTATACTCGACCTGACATTGCCTATGCCGTGAGTAAACTTAGTCGCTATACTCATAGCCCGAGTAGTGACCACTGGGTTGCACTTCGCCGCCTACTGAAATACTTAAGGGGTACCATTGATCTAGGCTTCCACTATAACAAATTCCCTATAGTCCTTGAGGGATTTTGTGATGCAAACTGGATCTCTGACATTGACGAAGTAAACTCCACCAGTGGCTATGTGTTTTCCTTAGGGGGAGTTGTTGTATTGATGTCTCCTCATTTGTGATAGATTAATGTTAGGATGAGACATCATTTTTAAGTGATTTAGAAGTCAATAATGTCGATTTTCTTGAGTTTTAGTGCACTTTCCTATTTTGAGTCTTGATTTGTAGAATTATTATTTTTAGAGCATATTGGGTTTAATTGTTTATTTAGTGTGTAGCTTTAAAGATAATTATGGAGATTAATTAGAGTCCAAGTCAAAGACAACAACTTATGGAAAGAGATTTGCATGGTAATTGGAGATAAGGAAACAAAAGCTAAAAAGATGGAAAAGGAAAAGCTGCCTAAATCTGGGATTCTGCATACACGTCCAAAGATATGCGTTTGTACCTAAGAAATAGGCCGAATCTGGTGATTTCCTTCTTTAGGGTCAAGATAATTCTGTTGCGATTCTTTTGGTATCTTATGGAGCTCAAACCGACCAATAACGAAGAAGATATGCTCAAAACGGTCCAGCAGTGTTTATCTTTATTTCCATACGAATTTAAGTTGGGCTAGAAGTCCATTACCTTAACTCTTCCTCAAGAAAACGAATTAGGTCTTCTAAACACCTATAAATACACCCTTATATCACTTGTAAATCATCCTTGCTTAGAAAAACCTTAATATTATTCCTTAGTCATTGTAGAGAGCAAGATGATGTCTTTTGTAATTTCTTTTAGTTTATTTCCATCAGGTATGAACTAAACTTCCCATAGTTTGGGTTTTGCATATGTATAATCTATGAATTCTAATTCTTCTATCTAAGTTTCTTTGGGAATTATATGTTTTAATTTGATATTAGCTTCTTACTTAATATTTGTTTATGTGTTTTGATTTAATGTCTTTCCTAGAACTGATCACTTAATGATTGTTTTAAGAGTAGTTAGATGGTCTCCTTACCAGGGTGTTTAACTATTGAACCACCACATAATGTCTAGTGTCGATAGTAGTTCTGACAAAACATGCTTCTAACTAGATAGTCATTAGGGTTTGTTTTAACCACCATATCACCGATTGATTGTAGTGTGCTGGATAGGGCCTTAGTGGCGTTTGATAACCCTATTTGAGTCCTCGTCTTGGTTGTGCCGTAGCCCCCTTAGTCGCTCTCAAGGTCTAAGGTATGGGAATTTAGAATCCTGACTAAGTATACCAAGAGCTAATATTCTCCCTTATTAACTAGATTTATAAATAGAATTAGAAGGATTAGTGCATACTAGCAAAACCTGAGCTATACTTCTCATCTCATATTCTTATTTTTTATAATTTATTGTCTTTTATTTTCTTAGTTTTAATTCTTAAACTTGAAATCTGTTCCCTTTAATTTACTGTCGTTTAATTATTTACTTCTACTTGTTATTTCTACTCACGCGATTAACACACTTAAGTCCCTGAGAACGAACTCTATTTATCATTAAAACTTGCATACGTCCTGTAATACTTGCAGTACTGTGCCTGTCTAGGGTGAGAGTGCGTAGTTTCTTGGCATATTTTAATCTTATTTTTATCACACCCTAGTCGACACCATGTATC
The DNA here is from genome assembly GCA_029959085.1 of Nemophila menziesii. Lineage (NCBI taxonomy): Eukaryota > Viridiplantae > Streptophyta > Magnoliopsida > Boraginales > Hydrophyllaceae > Nemophila > Nemophila menziesii. The sequence continues at coordinate 138,648,334 of JARWIR010000001.1, read as the reverse complement.
GTGGAAGTCTTACAAATAGACTTGTATAGCACGCTCCACCATGGAGTCTGAGTTCATAGAACTAGAGTTAGCTGGGCAAGAAGCTGAGTGGTTGAGAAGTCTCTTATCAGATATGCCACTATGGGAAGGAAATGCCACACATGTGTGTATGCACTGTGATTAACAAGCAGCCATTGGAGTCGCTCATAACAACGCCTATAATCAGAAGAAGAGACATATTTGCATCAGACACGGGTCAGTAAGACAGTTACTGAAAAATGGTGTGATAGCCTTGGAATATGTACGATCAAAGAACAACCTAGCTAATCTATTTACCAAAGGCTTAACCAGGAGAGTAGTCCTTGAGACGTCGAGGGGGATGGGATTGAAACTCATTAATGGGGAACATGTGACCAATGAGTCAATGTGATTCTCTCCATCCCTATGGCTCAAAACAAAATCGTCTTAAAAAATTCATAGCCACTTGTGGTGGTCATGTTGAGAAGGACTTGATGTATAAAAACGTAATGAGTGTTTAAACTCATAGAGAATTCATAGCCTAAATGGTGGTCCTTTCGAGAAGGACTTGATAAATTCACGGGTAATCACGAGACCCAAACTTATAATAGAATGTTAAAAGGAGACTTCCTTAAACAATCTTAAAATGAAGAAATCCACAAAAGTTCATAGCCCTTAAAGGGTGGTCCTTAGTGAAGGACTTGATGAACTGAAAGGTGATGTTCGAGAGAACTATAGCTTTCAGCAGGGTAGAGTATGTAATGCGGGGGTCTCGATCGAAAACCGTTAAAGTTCAAGAGTAAGTTTACTTAAACGGAATTCGGTGGTTGCCTCACTTCACTACATGTCAATTCAAATCGAAAGTATTGCCGCTTAAGTACAATTCACCCAAATATTGATAGGTATAGAGACATGATCACTGTCTCTCCAAAAAAAGACCCTAAGTGGGGGATTGTTGGATTAAAGTTATATATTTATTAATTTAAGAGTATAACCTTTGATCCAATCATGTTCATTTAGGAGAAGTGGAAGAGACTTAGATTAATTTAGAGGATTAACTAAGATTCTTCCCATTCCCATTGTGAAGTAGAAAAGACAACTTTTGTGAAGGATTTTGTCCCACATAGGAGGTGAGTAAGAAATTTTATCTATATAGAATAACTTACTTATGTATTCCTATCACAATAGCTAGTCACTATGGAAGCTAAAAGGGAACAAGGATGCCCCACATGCGCGCACCACCACCACCACCACCACCCCCCGCCCGCCCCGACCTGGCACCGGCGCCGGCGACGGCGTGGGCTCGTGGGGGAGTTGGGGAGGAGTTTGGGGAGTCAAAAAATGAAAAATGAAATGGATTTTTCTATTAGCTCTTATAGTGGTCGTTGACACTTCAAACTCAACCAGAAGATAAACGTAAAGACAAGTCTCCACCAATCACGCACGCGTTAATGAAGAATATTCCTTCAGTTGTTACAAGAAGATAGTCAAACACGTGGGAATATCAAAGTCAAGTCAACCAGCTGTTACAGAATATAAAAAACGTGGTGATTAAGAGCCAATCAAAACCGTCAACCCAATCAAGTCAATTACGGGAGGTAATCAAGGGACTTAATAGGGACGTTTCTTAATTGGTTTGACTCCCCAGCTCTCCCCTATATAAAGAGCTCCCACTCCACCAATACCAGCTACAAAATACACCAGAAAGAACAACACTCTGCCTCACCTTCTCTCTAAAAACGCTTGTTTCTTCCGTTAGAGATATCGGTACGCCGGAATATCTTTTTAACATCCGTCGGTGTAATAGTTGTTGTTTTTCTTTTCCGTGTAAGTGTATTTCTTTTTCGTGTAAGCGTAATTCATTTTCTTGTAATCGTAATTCATTTTTCTGTAATAATTAGTTTACATTAAAATCAAATTTTCTTTCTTTTGTTTTTTGAGAAACCATTTCTTTTGTCAATACCAGTAATTATTTTAATCACAAATTGTTCTTGAAAATGTCACGCGTCCATCCGCGATGACACACCAAAGTCCTTGCTGATGGGGGTTATTTTACAAGAAAATCTTTTACAAGGAATCATTAATGAGAACATGGTCAATGTTATTTGCGAGAAATATATTACATGTCTTTAGTAAGGACAATTGTCCTCGTCAAAGATAGGATCCGTCGCCGTGTAAAATGAACAAGAAAGGGAAAAATACACCGATCAAACTAACTAAACCTAACTAAACGAAAACGGGTTGAACACATAAAATTGGTTTAGCCCTATCCTTTTCTGAATTCAGAACATATCGGTTAATATTTTTAATCCGGATTGAACGATGGTAACTGAACTGACCGGCAAATAACTCATTTCTCACATATCATGTTTCTTTTGATATATATCGATATTTAAGATGTATGATAAAAAGGTAGGAGATCTTTGTTTTACTCATACATTAAATTAGAAAATTCAGTAACCAACTTCGCATCCAAATTTGACTGCATTATTGTTCGACTTACAAGACAAACTAGCTTTCGCATAATCTGCCTTACAGGTCAATTATATCGATCATACAATACTTGAATTAAAATAGCATGAGTATACATAAAGCTGAATATGGGGTAGGTGCCTTATAAATAAGAGGCTACATGTGAGTAATATTTAGAAACTATCATTTGACTGGCCAAAAAAAAAAAAAAGACACTACTATCATTTGGAAACTAACTACCAAGATGGCAACTGAAAAGGACTCCTCTTCAATTACTCCCATTTCCAAGAGGTATGCCATATATATAATAATCTTGCTTTCTTTCTTAATTGGTTATTTTAAGGATTATCCTTTATATTACTTTTCTATTGATTAAGAGAAAGACTAATAATTGATCAGCTTATTACATAATTTTGCTTAGCACTTGGATTTCTCATGCATCCTCCTTTCCAATACTGTTCAGAAGAAGTTAATATATTAAAAAAACATACAATGACCTGTATTAAAATTTAAAATGTGAACACAGGCTAGACGGGAAGGTGGCCGTGATAACTGGTGGTGCTAGTGGAATTGGAGAATGCACTGCAAGGCTTTTTGTGAAACATGGAGCAAAGGTTGTAATAGCTGATGTGCAAGATGATCTTGGCCAATCTATTTGTGAAGAAATTAACTCCAATTCTATTACATATGTCCATTGTGATGTAACAAATGAGTCTGATGTGAAAAATGCAGTGGATATTGCTGTATCTAAGTATGGTAAGCTTGATATAATGTTTAGCAATGCTGGAATTTCAGGTAAAGTCGAAGGACCATCAATAAATAGCATTGATTATGATAACTTCAAAAGGGTGATAGATGTGAATGTTTACGGTGCATTCTTGTGTGCGAAACATGCTGCTAGGGTTATGATTCCGCTCAAGAAAGGCAGTATTCTTTTCACTGCGAGTCTCGGCTCGGTGAGTTTTGGTGGTTTCGCACATGCTTACGTAGCGTCAAAAAGTGCAGTGGTTGGGCTTACTAAGAACTTGTGTGTTGAGTTGGGGGAATATGGAATCCGAGCTAATTGTATTTCTCCTTTTGGAGTGCCTACACCAATGCTTTTGAAGAGTATTGGGGTGACAAAAATTGAAGAAGGCGAAGCAGTTATATCTTCCATGGCGAACTTGAAGGAAACAATTTTGAAGGCTGATGATATTGCAGAGGCAGCACTATTTTTGGGCAGTGATGAATCGAAGTACATTAGCGGGGTTAACCTTGTTGTCGATGGTGGTTTTAGCACAACCAATATTGCTTTTAGAGGTTTCGAGACAAGTTCCAATTAAATGGTTTATACGTTTTGACTAAAATCAATGCTTTTATTTAAGAATAATGAATTAGTGACGCATAATAAATTATACTGTTTTTAACTAAACCAAAATCAAATAATATTTGGGAAACCCCCAAAACAAGTCTCTGTGATAAATTACAAGTAATTTTTGCATGTCTTATTCCAATATGTAGTTTTATCCTTTCTCTTTTCTTGACAAAGTAGTGATTATACATTAATATTCAAAATTTACTTCTTCTAAACATATAAAAATTGAACAAACATATAAAATAAACACCAGATACATATAGTGGTTAACTCAAAAATTTATCTGAGATTCTTTCGATTTAAGGATATTACAATTTTTTTTACTAAAAAAAAATATGTATCACCTTGTATAGGTAGGTATAATTGTAACATTTACACCCTTTGAAATCTTTGAAATCTTTGAAATCACTTCATATAACTATGAGGTCAACCTGTGTTTACTAACACTAAACCTCAATCTAATCTAAGATTGTATTCAATCATCTTTGTAGAGCAAGAGTATCACATTGCAATTATCAATGGAGTTCAATAATAAAAAATAAAAGCTCATTGAATCTGAATGAAAATTACTATTGAGCTTATGTAGTTATAAAAGAATTGATAATTCGGCTTGTAGCTACTTTTGATCTCTTTCAAAAAATATATATGCTATAGTGTAAAATGTGTCTTGATAAAAGTGAAAATCTAGTTGTGGTAATAATATATAAATAAGCAATTTTAGATTTTCGGACGGTTCAAACGTGCTTGTTGTCGGTCAGTCATTATGCTTATTTTGCTTAATTCGATAGTTGTATATATTTTAAAAGCGTTTACATGAGACATTTTATTTTCTTACAAATCCATATATGAAGTGTTTGATTTTCATATTATTGACCCCTGTAGGAAATTGTATTTTAAGAACTCAAATATTATATATTAATCGTAAAAAAATAATTTCAAAGGAATATTTATATTAGTTGTAAACACATAATTTAAAAGCAATGTTCATGATGGAAAAAAAAGCAATGTTTATGTTTTGATTGGACCCATGCAGGGAAATTACATTTTTGAAGCTCATAAACAAATAATTTCAAAGAAATATTTATAAAATTTAATGTGTATGCTACTTTCAACAAATATTAATAAACGAATGATTTTTTAAAATATATAGACTAATGACTTATGTAAAAATATGTTGCACATTATAACATTTTTAGGGACGGTACATGTCATATATGGACATTTTTGTTTCCCAAAATTACTCCATTTTTTATCCCATTGTCATAATCTCTTCAAGAATATAAATTAAATTCAAGAATGTCTTAATTTTTGTATTTTTTTCGGTTCGGTTTAGTATAGAAAAACCGTACCGAACCAAACTTTTTCGGTTTTTTAAAAAGCTTATACCGAACCGAACGGTTTTGTCGGTTTTCGGTTTTTTCGGTTCGGTTTTTTCGGTTTTTTCGGTTTTTTTGGATCGGTTCGGTTTTTCGGTTTAGTTTTGCTCACCCCTATAGGCAGCTGCGTGAGCTAAGTTGGCGCGATTTCTATAGCGATAAAATATACCTACATTTCTCACATATCATGTTTCTTTTGATATATATTGATAATTAAGATGTATGATAAAAAGGTTGGAGAACCGATCTTTGTTTTACTCATACATGAAATTAGAATATTCAGTAACCAACTTCGCATCCAAATTTGACTGCATTATTGTTCGACTTACAGAACAAACTAGCTTTCGCATAAATTGCCTTACAGGTCAATTATATCGATCATACAATACTTGAATTGAAATAGCATGAGTATATATATAAAGCTGAATATGGGGTAGGTGCCTTATAAATAAGAGGCTACATGTGAGTACTAGATATTTAGAAACTATCATTTGACTGGCCAAAAAAAAAAGACAATACTATCATTTGGAAACGAACTACCAAGATGGCAACTGAAATGGACTCCTCAGTTACTCCCATTTCCAAGAGGTATGCCACATATATAATAATCTTGCTTTCTTCCTTAAATCGGTTATTTTAAGGATAATCTCTCATATTACTTTTTTATGGATTAAGAGAAAGACTAATTGATCAGCTTATTACGTAATTTTTTGTTAGCAAGTAAGCACTTGGATTTCTCATCCTCGTTTCCGATTACTGTTCAGAAGAGGTTTAAATATTTAAAAAACATAAAAGGACTTGTATTTGAATTTAAATGGTTGATGAATGTGAACACAGGCTAGATGGCAAGGTGGCCATGATAACTGGTGGTGCTAGTGGAATCGGAGAATGCACTGCGAGGCTCTTCGCGAAACATGGAGCAAAGGTTGTAATAGCTGATGTGCAAGATAATCTTGGCCAATCTATTTGTGAAGAAATCAACTCCAATTCTATTACATATGTCCATTGTGATGTAACAAATGAATCTGATGTTATAAATGCAGTGGATATTGCAGTATCCAAGTATGGTAAGCTTGATATAATGTTTAGCAATGCTGGAATTACAGGTAAAATGTGTTGGAATATTTGAAAGTAAACAAAATGTTTACTTCCCACATCGGTGGGTGGAGGGAGTATAAAACAATTTATCTACTTGGTACTCTCAACAATGTCCAAAAGCCAACACCCATGCACATGGCAAAGCAACAACCTAACCTACACGCGCGCACCACCACCCCCGCCCGCCCGGCCCGGCCCGGCACCGGCGGCGGCGGCGGGGGAGCGTGGGGGAGTTTGGGGAGAAAGGAAACAAGTTTTGGGTGGAGCTCTTATAGTGCCCTTGACAATCTATCAGAAGCTAAAACGCTGGACAAGGCTCCTCTAATCACGCTTACAAACGTGGGGAATTGGAAGTCAAAGGTTTTTCAGAACTTCCCCTCCCCTATAAATAGTGCTCACTCCCCACTTGTAACCGGAACGAAAATCACAACAAAGCTACAGCAAAAAACCACTCTCTCCCTACTTCACTTCTCTCTCAAAGTTATTGTAGTAGGCTACTAGTCTTTTCCGTTTGAAGATACCGGCACACCACCGGAATATCTTTTAAACGCTAGGCTTTTCCGTGTAATTGTTTTTTTGCTACGTATTCCGTGTAAGTTTTGGATTTTCGTTTGTAATAGCTAGTTGACATTTTAAATCAATATTTCTATTTCTGTTTTGAATTGTTTTCCATTTCTTTTCTTTACGAACGGTGAATTTTTCACCTACAATTTTAAAAGATATCCCGGTTTTAGCTTTTCACCGTTCTCTTTTTTTCTGAAATGGCTTTTCAAAACACAGCAGTTGCTTCATCATTGAACGCAAAGGCTTTTCCCAACGTGAATCAGGTGGAATCTCTTAATGGTTCCAACTACAAACGTTGGGCACAAAAGATCCTTATCTGTCTTGAACAGTACGAACTGGACTTCGTTTTATACGAGGATCCTCCACAATTAGTGGACAATGGGGTTCCCACTGAAGAAGAACAGACTAGGCATCTTGCTCTGGAAGCCAAGTATAAACGAGCTAATACCATGGCTCGAGGGTGGATGTTGAACAATGTCTCAAACCTCATTTTTGATCTTCTTGCCAAAGAAAAATCGGCAAAGATCATATGGGAGACACTTGAGAAAAAATATGGGGCTGAGGATTCTGGTAAAAAGAAATATGTGACTGGGGCCTGGTACAACTTTCGTCTCACCGATCAAAAACCCATGACCGAACAACTCCACGTCTATGAGAACCTTTGCGCAGATGTGATTGCTGAAGGTATGAAAATGTGTGAAATTCTCCAAGCCAATATCCTGCTAGAAAAATTCCCACCTTCCTGGAGCGAATACCGTAATCAACTGAAGCATAAGAAGAAGGAAATGACACTACAAGAGCTGATTAGCCACATTCAAGTCGAAGAGGCTAATCGACTCAAAGACAGGTCTATCTCTTTTCCTACTCATTCCTCCAAAGCTAATCTTGTTGAAAGTTCTAGTGAAGGTAACAAAGGCAGGTTCAAAGGAAAGGGTAAACAACAAGGCCACAACAAATCCAAATCTGGGGGAAACAAGAATCGCGGTAACTCCAAAGGTGGTGGGTTCAAAACCTCTGGTAAGATTCAAAAACCCAAAGGAGCGTGTTACTGTTGTGGGAAGGAAGGACATAAGGCTTTCGAGTGCAACCTTAGAGCTGATCAAGGTCCCAAACCTGCCGCAAATCTGGTCGAGACCGAAGAGATTATTGCTGCAGTGATGGTTGAGGTAAACTTAATTGAGAACAAAACGGAGTGGATTCTTGACACTGGAGCTTCTCGTCATTTCTGCTCAACGAAATCCATGTTCAAGAAATTCGAAGAAGCAACAAATGATGAATTTGTCTACATGGGTGACTCCTCAACCGCCATGGTCTTCGGTAAAGGACAGGTTTCTCTCAAACTCACTTCTGGTAAAACCCTAGAGTTGAATGATGTTCTCTTCGTCCCCTGTCTCCGTAGGAACCTAGTTTCCGGAGCTCTTCTTAATAAAGTAGGCCTTAAACTTGTATTTGAAGGGGGGAAAATGGTTATTACCAAAAATGATGAATTTGTGGGGAAAGGGTACATGAATGGTGGTTTGTTTGTTTTAAATACTGTACCAATGAATGAGAATGCCTCTGATTTTGCTTATGTTGTTGAATCTCTTGACACTTGGCATAGTAGACTAGGTCACCTTAATATATCCTCAATTAAAAGGCTTAAAGAACTTGGACTAATATCCCTCACTAAAATAGATGACTTTTCCAAATGTCAAATTTGTGTTGAATCCAAACTTGCGAAGAAGCCCTTTAAGCCAGTGACCACTAGAAAGACTAGTCTACTTGAATTAGTGCATTCTGACTTAGCTGATTTTAAAAATTCCGCTAGTAGAGGAGGAAAACTTTACTATATGACCTTTGTAGATGACTACTCTAGGTTCACTAAAGTGTATCTTCTTAAAACTAAAGACGAGGCGGAAAACACGTTTTTAAAATACAAAGCTGAAGTAGAAAATCAACTAGACTGTAAAATTAAAACACTTAGGTCAGATAGAGGAGGCGAATATAGTTCTAATTCACTTAAAGAGTTTTGTGAAATGAATGGGATAATCCACGAACTTAGTGCCCCCTATACACCCCAACAAAATGGCATAGCTGAGAGGAAAAATAGATCCCTTAAAGAGACTATGAATGCTATGTTAATAAGTTCAGGTTTACCAAACAACATGTGGGGGGAAGCTGTTCTATCAGCATGTTATGTCCTTAATAGGGTACCCCATAAATCCCTAGATAAGACCCCATATGAGATGTGGAAAGGGTTCCCACCTAACCTGAAATTCTTAAAAGTGTGGGGGTGTCTGGCTAAAGTCAAATTACCCGGTTTTAAAACAGTCACTGTTGGACCTAAAACAATAGACTCTGCATTCATAGGGTACGCTCAGAATAGTGCAGCCTATAGATTCCTATCATTAGACGATAACTCCGTTTTTGAATCTAGAGATGCTGAATTCTTTGAAAATATCTTCCCTTTGAAATCTGTGCATACTATTGATTCTTCTTTGTCTTCTAGTAACTTATCTGATGAGGTTAATGTTCCTTTATGTGATAGTGCCCCTGGCCCCTCTACCTCCTATGTGCCTAGTAGTATTCCTGAGGAAGAACTTAGGAGGAGTAAGAGGCATAGGACCGAGACCAGTTTCGGACCTGATTTTATCACAGCCTTCTTAACCGAAGGTTTTCACATTGACCTGATAAGTGAACAGGTTGTCACCTGTCTCCTCATGGAGGAAGACCCAAAAACTTATACCGATGCTTTGAGATCGGTAGATGCTAGTTTTTGGAAAGAAGCCATCAATAGCGAACTTGAGTCTATTAGAAGTAATCATACGTGGGAATTAACTGACCTACCCAAAGGCAGCAAACCCATAAACAGCAAATGGATTTTTAAGAAAAAGTTGAGACCTGATGGCTCAATAGAAAAATTCAAAGCTAGGCTTGTCATTAAGGGTTTCACCCAAAAGAAAGGCCTTGATTACTTCGACACTTATTCCCCTGTGACCAAAATCGCCACCATTAGGACCCTCATCGCTCTTGCGGTCATTCACAAACTTGTCATACATCAGATGGATGTTAAGACTGCGTTTCTGAATGGGGACCTAGATGAAGAGATCTATATGGCTCAGCCTGAAGGGTGTGTGGTTCCTGGTCAATGGGATAAGGTGTGCAAGTTAAAGAAGTCTCTGTATGGCTTAAAACAGGCACCCAAAAAATGGTATGAAAAACTCGATAGTACCCTTATCTCCAATGGGTTTGTGGTCAACACTTCTGATTCATGTGTTTACTCCAAAGTAAGAGGATCAGAGTGTACTATCATCTGCCTGTATGTAGATGACATGCTCATCTTCGGCACTTCTCTTCATACCATAAATGAGACCAAACGCTTCTTGTCTTCTAAGTTTGACATGAAAGACATGGGAGAAGCAGATGTAATTCTTGGGGTAAAAATCATTAGGAGCAGTAATGGTATTTCCCTAAGTCAGTCTCATTACGTAGAAAGGATGTTGAAGAAATTCGACTCCTTTGAGGTGACACCTGTAAATACTCCCTATGACTCTAGTATTCATTTGTCTAAAAACTCTGGAGATGCTGTATCCCAAAATGAATATGCCAAAATCATAGGTAGTGTGATGTTCTTAATGAACTACACTCGACCCGATATAGCCTACGCCGTTAGTAGACTTAGTCGCTATACTCATAACCCGAGTAATGACCACTGGGTTGCACTTCGTCGTCTTCTAAAGTATCTGCGAGGTACTATGGATCTAGGTCTGCATTTCAGCTCATTCCCTGCAGTTCTCGAGGGATTCTGTGATGCAAACTGGATCTCTGACAATGACGAAGTTAACTCCACCAGTGGTTATGTTTTCTCCTTAGGAGGAGGTGCTATATCGTGGAAGTCCTCCAAACAGACTTGTATAGCACGCTCCACCATGGAGTCTGAGTTTATAGCACTAGAAATGGCTGGACAAGAAGCTGAGTGGTTGAGAAGTCTCTTATCAGATGTGCCCCTTTGGGAAGGTAAGGCCACACCTGTGTGTATTCATTGTGATTCACAAGCAGCCATTGCAGTCGCTCACCAAAGTGCCTACAATGGAAAGAAGAGACATATACGCATCAGACATGGCTCAGTAAAACAGTTACTGAAGAATGGTGTGATAGCCTTAGAGTATGTACGATCAGAGGAGAATCTCGCTGATCCTTTTACCAAAGGCCTACCCAGGAGAGTAGTCCTGGAAACGTCGAGGGGGATGGGGTTGAGACCCATTAATGGGGAACATGTGACTCTTGAGTCAAGATGATCTCCATTCATCCCTATGGCATAAAACTAAAGTAATATGGATTCATAGCCACTTGTGGTGGTCCTTTTGAGAAGGACTTGATGAATCAGAATTCATAGCCTTAATGGTGGTCCTTTCGAGAAGGACTTGATGAATTCAAGGGTAGTAGCAAAACCCAAACCTTTATAGACAAAATGTTAAGGAGACGTCCTTGAACAAATGTAAATAAAAGTATCCACAAAGTTCATAGCCCACAAGGGTGGTTCTTAGAGAAGGACTTGATGAACTAAACTGAAAGGTGAGGTTCGAGGGGACCATAACTTTCAGCAGGGTAGAGTATGTGTTGTGAGGGCCTCTATCGGAAACCGTTAAAGTTCAAGACTAGGTTCACTTTAAACGGAATTCGGTGGTTGCCTCATTTCACTACGTGACAATTCAAATCGAAAGATATTGGCACCTAAGTACAATTCACCCAAACGCTGAAAGTCGTGGAAACCTGATCACCTTCTATTCAAACCTTTTGTTGACCTTCAAATATGTGGGGGATTGTTGGAATATTTGAAAGTAAACAAAATGTTTACTTCCCACATCGGTGGGTGGAGGGAGTATAAAACAATTTATCTACTTGGTACTCTCAACAATGTCCAAAAGCCAACACCCATGCACATGGCAAAGCAACAACCTAACCCACACGCGCGCACCACCACCACCACCACCCACCCGCCCGGCCCGGCCCGGCACCGGCGACGGCGGCGGCGGCGGCGTGGGAGCGTGGGGACGTGGGGTCGTGGCTCGTGGGGAGTTTGGGGAGTTTGGGGAGTCAAAAAATGAAAAATGAAACAAGTTTTGGGTGGAGCTCTTATAGTGCCCTTGACAATCTATCAGAAGATAAAACGCTGGACAAGGCTCCTCTAATCACGCTCCCATTAAGCTGGTCAACTTGTCAATCAAAAAAACGTGGAAGAAAATCAAATCAGCCAGCGGTTACAAACGTGGGGAATTGGAAGTCAACAGAAACGTGTGGAATAAAATCAAATCAATAGAAAAAACTGTCAATCAATTACGAGGAGGTAATCACGGACTTAATTGGTCCGTTACAAGTGACAAAGGTTTTTCAGAACTTCCCCTCCCCTATAAATAGTGCTCACTCCCCACTTGTAACCGGAACGAAAATCACAATAAAGCTACAGCAAAAAACCACTCTCTCCCTACTTCACTTCTCTCTCAAAGTTATTGTAGTAGGCTACTAGTCTTTTCCGTTTGAAGATACCGGCACACCACCGGAATATCTTTTAAACGCTAGGCTTTTCCGTGTAATTGTTTTTTTGCTACGTATTCCGTGTAAGTTTTGGATTTTCGTTTGTAATAGCTAGTTGACATTTTAAATCAATATTTCTATTTCTGTTTTGAATTGTTTTCCATTTCTTTTCTTTACGAACGGTGAATTTTTCACCTACAAAATGGATGGAACCATCATAAATGGTAGTGATTATGATAACTTCAAAAGGGTGATAGATGTGAATGTTTACGGTGCATTCTTGTGTGCGAAACATGCTGCTAGGGTTATGAATCCGCTGAAAAAAGGCAGTATTCTTTTCACTGCGAGTCTCGGCTCGGTGAGTTTTGGTGGTTTCGCACATGCTTACGTAGCGTCAAAAAGTGCAGTGGTTGGGCTAACTAAGAACTTGTGTGTTGAGTTGGGGGAATATGGAATCAGAGCTAATTGTATTTCTCCTTTTGGAGTGGCTACACCAATGCTTTTGAAGGGTATTGGCATGACAAAAATTGAAGAAGGCGAAGCATTAGTATCTTCCATGGCGAACTTGAAGGAAACAATTTTGAAGGCTGATGATATTGCAGAGGCAGCACTATTTTTGGGCAGTGATGAGTCGAAGTACATTAGCGGGGTTAACCTTGTTGTTGATGGTGGTTTTAGCACAACCAATATTGCTTTTAGAGGTTTCGAGACAAGTTCCAATTAAATGGTTTATCGTTTTGAGTAAAATCAATGCTTTTATTTAAGAATAATGAATTAGTGACGCTTAATAAATTATACTGTTTTTAACTATACCAAAATCAAATAATATTTGGGAAACCCCCAAAACAAGTCTCTGTGATAAATTACAAGTAATTTCTACATGTCTTATTCCAATCTGTAGTTTTATCCTTTCTCTTTTCTTGACAAAGTAGTGATTATACATTAATATTCAAAATATTCTTCTTCTAAACATATAAAAATTGAACAAACATATAAAATAAAAGTGTAGAAATTGAAAATTAAACACCAGATACATATAGTGGTTAACTCAAAAGTTTATCTGAGATTCTTTCGATCTAAGGATATTACAATTTTTTTCACTAAAAAAAAATATGTATCACCTTGTATAGGTAGGTATAATTGTAACATTTACACCCTTTGAAATCTTTGAAATCCTTGAAATCACTTCATATAACTCTGAGGTCAACCTGTGTTTACTAATACTAACCCTCAATCTAATCTAATATTGTATTCTGTCATCTTTGTAGAGCAAAGAGTATCACATTGCAATTACCAATGGAGTTCAATAATAAAAAATAAAAGCTCATTGAATCTGAATGAAAATTACGATTGAGCTTCTGTAGTTATAAAATAATTGATAATTAGTTGCCCCGGATTTATTTTTTTGCCTTAAATTTCTTTATAAGTCAATATATTATGTAAAATTGCAAAATAGGTCCTTATATTATGCAAAATTGCACTATAGGTCCCTATATTTTGTAATATTAAAATATAAGTCTCATTCTTATTATTTTTATAATTAATTACTCTATAAATTCTTTTTTTAATAAAAAATAATATATACTATATGTAAAAAAATTAAAAATTATATAATTAAAATAATTTATAACCTAATAAAATAAATTTTAGAAATTAGGGAGAGTCAAATGAAAATTTTACAAAAATTTGGGAATTATTTACTTATAATTTTTTTTTAATGTTTAGTTATATTTTTTTTTAGAAAATTCAAAGGGGGGCCATGGACCCCCCTACACCCCCTTGCCTCCGCCCCTGTTGGGAATTGATTGGTGGGTTGGGCTGACATAATCGGCTTAAGTTCAAATGGGCTTTTAGGATTTTGTTAAGAGCTAATTATCAAATAAATGGCTATTAAAAAACTAATAAAAAAGTACCTATATGCTATAGTGTAAAATGTGTCTTGAAAGAAGTGAAAATCTAGCTAGTTGTGGTAATAATATATATAAATATGCAATTTTAGATTTTTTGACCGTTCAAACGTGCTTATTGTCGGTCAGTCATTGTGCTTATTTTGCTTAGCATGAAGTCAAAATATATTTGTTGTAACAAGCCCAATGGTTAACCGAAATAGATGTATCGGTCAACCGACCTACTAGCCTGAAAACCTTATAAACGTATCAGAAGAGCTCGGTCAACACAGTTTAAAGAGGTTGAGCCTATTTTTGTTTGAATGTACTTTACCACGGTTAAATGAGATACTATACTAGATTTACTAAAAACTTTATCAATAGCCTATGTTTTATGACACGCTCTCGACACGTGATTTTAATAGTTATTTTGAACTTTGAAAAACTCAACCACGTGTCATAATTCTGTAATCACTCTTTTCGCAATGAAACACATTTGACGATTAAAGAAATAAAGCAAGTAAAACGTCAAAGATATCCAGTTCAACTGTATGTTGATTTGAAGAAATCAATTCTAACCTTCTGCTCAAATGACGATTCTAAGAAAGTTACCTAGTTTTTCCTTAAAAGATCACTACCAATCGTGAACTTCTATCGATATTTGATGTTGGTTACTTTAGCTCCGATAATTTATCATTTAACAATGTTATGATTTCTTGAACTCCCTTAATTCTTTATTGAAAGCTATTTGTCTCTTGTCACAACGAAGCTCCTCAAGTCTCTAGCATTAATAATTTGACACTTTAAAATTATGGTAGAAGAATATGAATAGCTTTATAATATGATCAATAATAGATAATAATAGATAGATATTACACAATATCATAATCATCATTTAGTCATCAATAAAAACATCCATACAGATAAGAGATAGTATATCATACCATATAATGGTACCATATCTCATGTTCCACATTATCCTATTGAAAGTTGTAAAAATGACCTCTGATATATACATGCAATTAGCCATTCAGAATTCACAACCTAATTACACTATTCTTAATCTAATTTAATTTTCAACTTGTACAATATCCTACCAATCTCATCTAGTTGTCATGTCATGATATCAATGCTAAAAGTTTATGCAAAGTCGGGTGCTCCAACTATCTAGTAGTACATGGTTTCTAGCAAGGAGTGACCCCAACCAACCTCTAACACATCATCTAGGTCAATACCTTCTCACTATTATCACATGTTCTACTATTAGATCCACTAAAAAATAATTTGTATTGATCCCCAAGAGATCCTAGCTTTCTATCATCTTGTTCCCCTTATATGTCCTAGTAATATGGTATTTTTTTACATATTGTTTAAGACACATAATAGTATATTTACCTCATTTCTTGGTGATATTACAATATTTATAGGCAAATAACAAAGTGATACGCTAATTATTAATATAATATCCTTCTGTATTATTGTTGTTATGTGTGTATAGATGGTGACCTCAACAAAATTGGTATTCAAGCATGATCATAGATCATTTGATGTGCCTACCAACCCCATTTCCTTAGGGCACTAATCAACACTCTATATAGGAGAATACCCTTACACTATATATAGAAGAATCAATACTCCATGTTGATTTTTTTAGATTTCTTTCTCTTTCTCTCTTCTATTTTCTATTATTTTTCGCAAATCTCTCTCTCTCTCTCTCTCTCTCTCTCTCTCTCTCTCTCTCTCTCTCTCTCTCTCTCTCTCTCTCTCTCTCTCTCTCTCTCTCTCGTCAAGGCCTTTATACAATTTTCGAGCTTATTTTTTGAAGCATTTAGAGCTCTATTTCCATAGCATTTCAGGCTCTATTTTTCAACACCTCTGTGGAAATCGAAGGTAGCTCAGGTAATTATTGTACTTTAAATTAGGGTTGCACAAACAACCGCCCAACCCGCAAAACCGGCAAAAACCAGCCCAACCCAACCCAAAAAAACCAACCCGCCCAGTTCATGGTTTGTTATGGGTCCAGAATAATTTTTTTGGTGGATATGGGTTGGTTCTTGGTTTAGGAAAAGCCCAAACCACGGATAACCAACCCAACCCGCACATTTAGCCCAATTTTTTTTTATATATGTCGATATAAAAGGGGTGGTCAACATTTGTCCACCCCATTTTCACTCTTCTCACTCACGCGAAAACACTCTCTTCTCTCTCTTACCCCAAAAGGGGCTAAAAACCCTAACATGCACCCTCTCTCTTCGCTACGATTCTGAAACCATCCCTTCACAATCACCCATCACCGTCTCTTCTCCATCCCTCCATGGCTTCTTTTGTACTCCGCATTAATTATTATGCTCGTTTACACCAACCTTTGAGGTCCGCATTTATTGTTTCTGAGTTTCTAGCCTCCGATTTCCGAGGTTACCACTTACCATGGTTAATCGATTAATCCATGGTTAATACTTATTTTGATATGGTTAAGGGTTTTTCTGGTTTTGTATAAAAGGGCCGAGCTAGGGTTCGTGTTCTTCAAAGCCCCTTTTAAAGGTATGAACCCTAATCTGCTTCTAATCCTCTACCATTCTTCCTTTCCTCTAATTTCAGAATTAATTTGAAGTTCTAAAACATTGTAATGATTTTCGAAAATATATTTCAATTTTACTTTCATTTTTTGATATTACTAATTATTTTGTTGTTTTGTTTTTTGTGTTTTGCAGATTAATGAATATGGAAAATGATTCTTCTGATTCCATCATTGATTTTACTTTAGAAGATGAACAACCTAGTCAAGGTGTTGATCAAACACCTATTGGTAACTCTTCTGATCCTCTTCTTAACACTCGCACTTCTAGTAGTAGTTTACCTCCCTGCCCCTAAAAAAGCTAAGAAAGAAACTTCTGATTGTTGGAAATACTTTGATATTGTTACTTATGAAGATGGTAGTGTTAGATCAGTTTGTAAGTATTGTGAACATTCATATGCTGCTAATACTAGAAAACATGGTACTACCAATATGAATAATCATATTAACCTTAAAAGATGCCCAAAATATCCCCATTATCCTCCAGCAGAAGATGGTCAATCTTTGTTAAAATTTACAAAAAATGATGAAGGGAAGAATGTCGTTGTTCCTTATGTGTTTTCTATTGAAGCTTGTACTAAAACTCTCGCAGAAATGGTCATAATAGATGAATTGAGTTTTAGATTTGTGGAAGGCATAGGTTTTAAAATATTTTGTAATGTAATGCAACCCAAATATAAAACCATACCATCTAGAATGACCATTATGCCAAAGTGTATGATTATTTATGAAGAAGAAAAGCTTAAGTTAAAAGATTTAACTATAAGTATGACCACTGATACATGGACCTCTAATCAAAACTTGAACTATATGTGTTTGACTGCCCATTATGTTGATTGTAATTGGAAGTTAAATAAAAGAATCATAGGTTTTTGTTCAGTTGAGGATCATAAAGGTGAAACAATTGGTAGAAAAGTAGAGTCAATACTTATGGATTGGAATATTCTTTCATACCTTACCTTGACAGTTGATAATGCTTCTTCTAACACTGTGACTATTAAGTATTTGGTGAAAGTTGCAGGGGATAAACCAGAATCTCTACTTAAACATGAATTTCTTCAGGTTAGGTGTTGTGCTCACATCTTGAATCTTATTGTTAAGGAGGGTATGCATGAATTAGATGCTTGTATCAAAAATATTAGAGAGGCAGTTAAATATGTTAGAGGTTCTCCAGCTAGATTTAGAGCATTTAAAGGATTTGTGGCTTTGTGTGGGGTTGAATGTAAGTCAAATTTGTGCCTTGATGTCCCTACAAGATGGAATTCCACCTATAAAATGTTGGAGTGTGCTGAAAAGTTTGAAAGTGTTTTTGCGAGAATGAAAGTTGATGATCCAAGATATGAAACACACGTTAATGATGCTTTAAGAAGTACTCCAGACATTGTTGATTGGGAAAATGCGAGGTGTTTTGTTCAGTTCCTTAAGTTGTTCTATATTTCCACTAAGAAATTCAGTGGCACCTTATTTGTTACCACCAATTTGTTCTTTGATGAAATTGTTAGAATTTGGGAAAAGATTGTCGAGTTGTGCGCAAATGAGAATCCTGTGCTAAGTAAAATGGAAACTGATATGAAGAAAAATTTCAACATATATTGGGGAGTTAAAAGTATCAACATTATTCTTTATGTTGCTGTTGCTTTAGATCCAAGGAAAAAAATGCAGTACCTAGAATGTTATTTCAGTTTTATGTATACACCTTCTGAAAGTGAAGTATTGCTTAAAAGAGTTAAAGATGCTTTAACTAGAATGTTTGAAGTTTATGACAAAAGAGTTGCTCCTACTAGTTCAACTGGTGGTGAAGCGGCTAGTTCCACTTCTGCTACAAGTTCAAATGATAGCCCTTGTGTTCTTGGTGGTAGGTTTCAATCATTTATGGCTAAAACACATCCCTCTAAAGCTACTGAATTGGATAAGTATCTAAAAGAGGACATTGAAGAGATGTATACATAATTTGACATTTTACATTGGTGGAAAAGCAATGCAATGAGGTTTAAAGTGTTGTCCCAATTAGCCAAACATGTTTTGACTATTCCAGTTTCAACTGTTGCTTCTGAAAGTGCTTTTAGCACTAGTGGGAGGGTGCTTGATCAATTTAGAAGTTCATTGTCCCCTAAAACTGTTGAGGCTTTAATTTGTACTCAAAATTGGCTAAGAGCTTCACTTCCAATTAATCTTGGAACATCTAAACAACTAGTGGAAAATTGGGAAGCTGAAATGGGTAAATTCAATACTTTTCTCCTTATTTTTTTCAATTTGCGAGGCTAAATTCAATACTACCTAACTTGAATTGTATCTATCTTTTGTAGGTTATTTTGGAATTGATGAATTAAGCATGAGTGGAACTTCACAATCTACTCTAATTGATTCAATGACTTAGCCAATAACCTAATGTGAGTTTCTGAGTTACAATTTAAACTTGCATTTCATAAAATATTTGCATTTAGACATTAGAAAGCAACTCATGAGCTTCCAATGATGCAAATAATATTGAATATGATGTGTACAGGTTTTTTTATATATGTAAATTAGCTGAGGAAGCCATTAGAGATGGAATTCTTTTGTCATGCATTTGTAGTTGAAAATTTGCAGGTTTTTTTGTTAAACTCACCAAGTCCCTTGTCCCTCGGTTTACAAAGGCCTGTGATGAAAAGTAAACTACTTCTGAGGCCTAACTTCAATAGAAGTTGAACTACTTTTTCATTATTCTCAACAGCATTAACATTTTAGTGACATGAAGAGCAATGTGGTGTTATTGTTGTTTAGAATGGTGGAAAAGAAGTTCAATGAGGCTAATTGCGAGTTCTATATGTCCCTTGTCCCTAAGATTTATCAAGGGCCTGTGATGAATTACTTAAGCTAATTCTGAGGCTCAACTTCAATAGTTTGTGGACTACTTTTGTCACCATTCGTAACAGCAATAACACTATGGTGACAAGATTTGCAATGTGGTATTAATGTTGTTTTGAATGGTGGCAAAGTAGTCCATTGAACCTTATTGCGAGTTCTATTATATGTCCCTTGAAAATTAACAATTTTATATCCAGTGATTAATTTTTAATATGAGGATAATGACATGAATATTATGCTTCTTTTACCACTCGAAATGGAACTAACAAAGGGAGGACTTGAACAATTCTTATGAAATAGGATGGAAAAGATGCAAAAATGAAAAGAAGATAAGAAAGTTGCAGGTTTTGAGCAGTTGAATGTTTGTATCTTCAAACTTAACTTTTGGAAAATATGATCAAGGGTATAGTTTGTTTTTGGAAATGTTTTGTGGATGTATACTTAATATCAAATGTAATTTTGTAACTTTTGAATTGTAATAGTTAATTAGTATGATGATCAATGTTGTAATAGCCTATTTTATGCAATGTAATTCAGTTTGTTAAGTTGAATTCGTATTGTATTTGACTATTTGATGATCATTGTGGTTTATTCTGAATTTTGGATTATTTAGTTGAAGTTTTTTATTTTTTTAAATTTTCAGGGACTAAATAATAAATACGCATTTTAAACCCGAAACCAACCCAAACCCGAACCAACCCGCATAAAACCAAACCCGAGCCCCTCAGTGAAAAACCATGTGGATCCAACCCGAAACCATAAAAATAAAATGGTTTGAATCTCGGTTTTAGGAACCTGAAACCCACAGGTGCGGGTTGGTTTGTGACTTAGGGGCCACGGGTTGGATACCCGACCCGTGTGCAGCCCTACTTTAAATTGTATTAAATAAATATTTCTCACTAACATTTT
The DNA here is from genome assembly GCA_029959085.1 of Nemophila menziesii. Classification (NCBI taxonomy): domain Eukaryota; kingdom Viridiplantae; phylum Streptophyta; class Magnoliopsida; order Boraginales; family Hydrophyllaceae; genus Nemophila; species Nemophila menziesii. The sequence continues at coordinate 138,627,742 of JARWIR010000001.1, read as the reverse complement.
TTCTTTTTCTTTTTGTTAAAAACACTAGCACCAAGCTGAAGTTAATAGAACCAATAGGTAGCAGCTGCAGAACCCGAGTGGGGAAGGTTCTATGACTTACACACAGAGGAGGGATTCCTTGATGGATGTAAGAATTCATTACAATACCTAGTCAATTATCTTTATTTGACTGTTTGACTGAAACAGGGGGAGGGGAGTAGTCAACTCCCTCGAGTGGCCAAGGGTGAGGGGGAAGCTTTGCCTCTACCCCTGATAAAAGATTCTTTTTTGAAATAGGGTGGAACCCGGAAAAGAATTGGTGGAGGAGCTGCGAGGTACGAGAGATCGCACGTAAGTTGTAAAATAAGCAAACAACTATACTTACAAATTATATTTTAATATTATATTTATTGTACAGGACGCGATGAAAGAAATTCTTGAAAACAAAGTTCGGAAATCGTAGAGTCAAAGTGGCGATTTATCATGTACACCCTCCATGACGCATCAAGAATAAGTTGACACAGTCATGGAGGCGACACACTTAGGGTTGGGAGACGGGACCCGCTACTGGATCTAGGGAGTTGGACACCCGCTTCTAGAGAAGAGGATGACTACTAATGCCTCGGTTCTGGTCAACGAGAGGATGCTGAGGGACTATGAGTGGATGATGACCGCGCTAAACGAGTTCCTTGTCTCCATAGGCAAGGACCCTATGCCAAAATACATGTCTCGATTCTCAACCTCCACAGCTAATACCCGACCCATGAAGGAGGCGGTAGACATGCGGATGAGTCGGGCCATATCGATACTTAATAGATGCAGAGAAGAACGTGGATTTGAGACAGTTGTCCTTCCATCCAGCACTCCTTTTGGTGCTCCTGCTGGTACATCTCGAGTCCGAGCCACTCCTTCTGATCCTCGTACTGCTCCGTCCGGCCCGCCACTCCATCTTATGGACCAGGGTTATAGTTCTGCTGAAGAAGAAGAAGATGAAGAAAATTTATCTACTCCCTAGTTTGTATTGTTTGACTTTTGGTTGACTGTTTATGATATTTGCCTATTTGTTGACTTTTGACTGTTAATTTTTTTGATGTTTGAATGTTGACTTTGTAATTTTCTATTTTCGTTTATTATATTATTTTAGTTTCTTTTTTAAGATCTGTTCTCGTTTCTTATATAAAACTAATAAAAAAAACAAAAAACTAATTAAAAAAAGAAATGGAAAAAAAAAACAATATAAAACTAATTCAAAAAAAAATTGTACAGCTAACATTTATCTCGCTATAGAAATAGCCAAAGTCCTCGTTAAAAATATGGACAGTGATGACCAAGTCTTTTGTGAGTACTCCTCCGTCGCCAATGACCATGTCTTTAGCGAGAACATGGTGTCCTCGTAAATGGTAAGGTGCCTCACGCGACGACGAGCTTGTCGTCGCGAGTTTGTGTCTTTTGCGATGAATTTGTAGCGAGAAACCTTTAGCGAGAACAAGTTCTCGCAAAAAATAAAACTAGCCTTCCATGACGATTTTTTTTTTTCGCGAGGGTGCGGGTTCTCGCAAAAGACCGCAGCTATAGCGATAAAATATACCTACATTTCTCACATATCATGTTTCTTTTGATATATATTGATAATTAAGATGTATGATAAAAAGGTTGGAGAACCGATCTTTGTTTTACTCATACATGAAATTAGAATATTCAGTAACCAACTTCGCATGCATCCAAATTTGACTGCATTATTGTTCGACTTACAGAACAAACTAGCTTTCGCATAAATTGCCTTACAGGTCAATTATATCGATCATACAATACTTGAATTGAAATAGCATGAGTATATATATAAAGCTGAATATGGGGTAGGTGCCTTATAAATAAGAGGATACATGTGAGTACTAGATAGTAGATATTTAGAAACTATCATTTGACTGGCCAAAAAAAAAGACAATACTATCATTTGGAAACGAACTACCAAGATGGCAACTGAAATGGACTCCTCAGTTACTCCCATTTCCAAGAGGTATGCCACATATATAATAATCTTGCTTTCTTCCTTAAATTGGTTATTTTAAGGATAATCTCTCATATTACTTTTTCATGGATTAAGAGAAAGACTAACTGATCAGCTTATTACGTAATTTTTATGGTTGATGAATGTGAACACAGGCTAGATGGCAAGGTGGCCATGATAACTGGTGGTGCTAGTGGAATCGGAGAATGCACTGCGAGGCTCTTCGCGAAACATGGAGCAAAGGTTGTAATAGCTGATGTGCAAGATAATCTTGGCCAATCTATTTGTGAAGAAATCAACTCCAATTCTATTACATATGTCCATTGTGATGTAACAAATGAATCTGATGTTATAAATGCAGTGGATATTGCAGTTTCCAAGTATGGTAAACTTGATATAATGTTTAGCAATGCTGGAATTACAAGTAAAGTCGAAGTACCATCCACAAATAGCACTGATTATGAGAACTTCAAAAGGGTAATAGATGTGAATGTTTATGGTGCATTCTTGTGTGCGAAACATGCTGCTAGGGTTATGAATCCGCTCAAAAAAGGCAGTATTCTTTTCACTTCGAGTGTTGCCTCGGTGAGTTTTGGTGCTGTCTCACATGCTTACGTAGCATCAAAAACTGCAGTGGTTGGGCTTACTAAGAACTTGTGTGCTGAGTTGGGAGAATATGGAATCAGAGCTAATTGTATTTCTCCTTTTGGAGTGGCTACACAAATGCTTTTAAAGATTATTGGGGTGACAAAAATTGAAGAGGGCGAAGCAGTTCTATCTTCCATGGCGAATTTGAAGGAAACAATTTTGAAGGCTGATGATATTGCAGAGGCAGCACTATTTTTGGGCAGTGATGAATCGAAGTATATTAGCGGGGTTAACCTTGTTGTCGATGGTGGTTTTAGCACAACCAATATTGCTACTAGAGGTTTCGAAACAAGTTTCGATTAAATGGTTTATCGTTTTGACTAAAATCAATGCTTTTATTTAAGAATAATGACTTAGTGACGCTTAATAAATTATTGCCACTGTTTTTAACTAAACCAAAATCAAATAATATTTTGGAAACCTCCAAAACAATACTTATCTATGTGATAAATTACAATTAATTTTTGCATGTGTTATTTTAACTTGCACTTTTATCCTTTCTCTTTTTTTGACAGAGCAGTGATTTTACATTAATATTCAAAATTTACTTCTTCTAAACATATAAAAATTGAACAAACATATAAAATAAAAGTGTAGAAATTGAAAAATTAAACACCAGATATATATAGGGGCTAACTCAAAGTTTACTTAATTACCTGAGAATCTTTCGATCTAAGGATATTACAATTTTTTTCACTAAAAAATATATGTATCAGCTTGTATAGCTATACTACACGGAAGATCAATCGCGACGAAAGTTTTAGCGATGACCCGTTGGTCGTCGCTAAAGTTAAGATCTGAAGCAAAGACAATCTTTTGCGAGGTCCAAGTCGTCGCTTATAAGTTGCGCCATTTTAACGCGAGCGAAAATAATAAAATAAGAAAATAGTCGTTGCGTGTCCTCGCTAGAGTTGGTCTTTAGCGACAACAATTTGCATCTTTTGCGAGAACTTGATTTCCTCGCTAAATATTTTTCTAAATTAAAAACAGCTAACGGGCAGTTAGCCATTAATGGGAACTAACACCCCAAAAAACTCAAAAAAATCCCCAAAATTCTATAACATTTACACCCTTTGAAATCTTTGAATCTTCGAAATCACTTCATATAACTCTGAGGTAACTTCATATAACTCTAAGGTCAACCTGTGTTTACTAACGCTAAACCTCAATGTAATCTAAGATTGTATTCAATCATCTTTGTAGAGCAAGAGTACCACACTGCGATTATCAATGAAGTTCAATAATAAAATATAAAAGCTTATTGAATCTAAATGAAAATTACGATTAAGCTTATGTAGTTATAAAAGAATTGATAATTCAGCTTGTAGTTACTTTTGATCTCTTTCAAAAGAATATATGATATAGTGTAAAATGTGTCTTGAAAGAAGTGAAAATCTAGTTGCGGTAAAAATATATATAAATATGCAAATTTAGATTTTCGGACGGTTCAAACGTGCTTGTTGTCGATCAGTCATTGTGCTTATTTTGCTTAACATGAAAGTCAAATATAGTTGTTGTAACAAGCCCAATGGTTAACGGAGATAGATGTATCAGTCAACCGACCTACTATCCTAAACACCTTATAAACGTATCAAAACAGCTCAGTCAACACAGTTTACAGAGGTTGAAAGAATAGCCAATTTTTGTTTGAATGTACTTTACCACGGTTAACTGAGATACTATACTAGATTTACTAAAAACGTTTTCAATGGTTATTATGAACTTTTAAAAACTCAACCACCTGTCATATTTCCGTAATAACTCTTTTCGTAATGAAACACATTTGACGATTAAAGAAATAAAGCAAGTAAAACGTCCAAGATATCCAATTCAAGTGTATGTTGATTTGAAGAAATCAATTCTAACCTTATGCTCAAATGACAATTCTAAGAAAGCTATCTAGTTTTTCCTTAAAGATCACTACCGATCTTGAAATTCTATCGATATTTGATGTTGTTGCTTTAGCTTAGATAATTTATCATTTAACAATGTTATGATTTCTTGAACTCCCTTAATTCTTTATTGAAATCTATTTGTCTCTTGTCACAACGAAGCTCCTCAAGTCTCTAGCATTAAAATTTTGACACTTCAAAATTATGGTAGAAGAATATAAATGGCTTTATAATATGATCAATAATAGATAATAATAGATAGATGTTACACAATATCATAATCATCATTTAGTCATTAATAAAACCATCCATACATATAAGAGACAGTATATCATACCATATAATGGTACCATATCTCATGTTACACAGTATCCTAATGAAAGTTGTAAAAATAACCTCTGATGTATACATGCAATTAGCCATTCAGAATTCACATGCCAATTACACTATTCTTAATCTAATTTAATTTGCAACTTGTCCAATATCCTACCAATCTCAGCTAGTTTTCATGTCATGATATCAATGCTAAAAATTTATGCAAAGTCGGGTGCTCCAACTATCTAGTAGTACATGGTTTCTAGCAAGGCGTGACCCCAACCAACCTCTAACATATCATCTAGGTCAATACCTTCTCACTATTATCACATGTTCTACTATTAGATCCACTAAACAATCATTTTTATTGATCCCCAAGAGATCCTAGCTTTCTATCAGTTTGTTCCCTTTATATGTCCTAGTAAAATGGTATTTTTACCTATTGTTTACGACACATAATAGTATATTTACCTCATTTCTTGGTGATATTACAATATTTATAGGCAAATAACAAAGTGATACAGTAATTATTAATATAATATCCTTTTGTATTATTGTTGTTATGTATGTATAGATGGTGACCTCAACAAAATTGGTATTCAAGCATGATCATAGATCATTTGAGGTGCCTAACAACCCCATTTCCTTAGGGCACTAATAAACACTATATATAGGAGAATACCCTTACACTATATATGGAAGAATCAATACTCCATGTTGATTTTTTTTAGATTTCTTTCTCTCTTCTCTTTTCTATTATTTTTCACAAATCTCTCTCTCTCTCTCTCTCTCTCTCTCTCTCTCTCTCTCTCTCTCTCTCTCTCTCTCTCTCTCGTCAAGGCCTTTATACAATTTTCGAGCTTCTTTTTTGAAGCATTTAGAGCTCTATTTCCGTAGCATTTCAGGCTCTATTTTTTCAACACATTGAAACTCAATTTTTGAAGCATTTTGAGCTCTTTTTTTGTATCACTTAATGATTTTTCGTAATACTCAGTGATTTTGTGTTATAACCTATGATACTAAGCGATTTTGCTTTACTTATTAGTGATTTTATGTTACTTATCAGTGATTTTATGTTATAATTTGTGATACTCAGCGCTTTTGCTTTACAGCTCAGTGATTTTATGTTAATCTATGATACTCAGTGATTTTGTTTTACTGCTTAGTGATTTGTCTTATAATATGTGATACTCAGCTATTTTTCTTTACTGTTCAGTGATTTGGTGTTTTACTCTGTGATTTCAAAAAACTCTCAGAGAATTAACCAACATAAACTACTCAAGTTATTAACCAATAACAATAACTACTCATTGAATTCTCTATGTAATCAGTAAATTAATCAGAAAAAACCTATGGAAAAAACTAACAAAAATCGCTACTCAAAGAGATCTCTGATTACTTAGAGAAAAATACTGAGTACTCGGAGAAGCATTAGGTATTTTAAAATATTATAATAAACACATTCAAGTGTACGAAAAATCAACTTTATTGGCAGTAAAATAATATTACACAACAAAAATTATTGAGTATGTATGGTATAATACTTGAGTAATAAAAGTAAAACAAGATACGATATTAAAGATATAGAAAAATATATAAACAATTACACTTGAATAATGATGCGAAAGAAAAATAAAAATATCAACCGTACATAAATGTTGGCTCAAAGAAAAAAAACAGGCATGTCCACGTTGTGTAGGAGAGTTGATCATGAATTATAAGCCATGCCGATCTCTTCTCTTGAGGTCACGCCAGAGTTGAGTACCTAAAATTCTCTTCTTTTGAAGACACGTCGAAGCTCGTAGGCGAATCCACGCCGAAGCTCAAAGACTCATGAGTTGGAAGATAAAGCTTGTTCGCCGGATCTTGGCCAACTTTCATTGAGATATAGAGACGCAAGGGAATGTTATTGCCTTCGTCTTCAAGTTGTAGTTTTGAAGCTTCAAATATCTTTTCAAACCATTGCAATCCTTCGTAGATCTACATCGTCAGTGATCTTAGAAGCTCATTCGTCGCCGCTGTCGTCTCCTACACAAAATTCACCTCCGAGGATGAAGCTTCGACCGAGGTATGGAGATGAATCTTTGCAGTTTCTATCACTCTCATTTGTGGTTGTGCTTCACGAGCTCCAAGTTTCGAACGTCAAGACCGGATTCACGAGCTATGCATCAAGCCTTGCCGGAGCCACTTCACCACGCCCGGAGATCGGAGCTTCTTCACCATAAGAATAAAATAGAGATTCGAAATGAAAAATGAATATTCAAAAATGGAGCTTAGCTTTTGCAGGAGAGAGTAGAGAGAGAGAGAGAGAGAGAGAGAGAGAGAGAGAGAGAGAGAGAGAGAGAGAGAGAGAGAGAGAGAGAGAGAGAGAGAGAGAGAGAGAGAGAGAGAGAGAGAGAGAGAGATGGAGGAAAAACTATTGAAAATCTAAGGTAGCTTTCAGGGTTTAGTGTGTAATTTATTATAGTATATATATGGCTAATTAGGGAATAATAAAATATGTATTATTAATGTTGATTTCATTTTGATGGTTTAAATATTTCTGGAGAAGACTTAAGATTATAGGTGTGTTTGAGTTTATAGAAGAGGTCTTCAAAATCCGTTGGCGAATAATCTAATAAAGATAAGAAAAAAGAAATAAAAATTAACTATCGACTGTGATCTATTGCGCCGTTCACTGCTCTTTGACCCAAAAAGAAAAAATCCTTCCTTTTTTTTGACAAAGCTACTACATAAGAATTACAAAGAGGACAAAATATGTCAAACTCAAAATATAAAAAAAGATAGTGAATCTCATTATTTTTTCTGTTGATAGTTGTTAACATGAAAGAACCCAGTGATCATTTTATAAATACGGAATTCCAGCATGTAGCTAGCGGTCCCATTTGTACCATGTGAAGGTATGAATTGTATGTCATTAATGAAGTGAAATGGGTCGAGGGAATACGAGTCACTGCAGTTATATGGTTTGTTGTTTTGCCAAGCGTGTTAGTTAATATAGTGAATTGGTTAATGTCTTTAAGGTTGATTGTGCGAAAGAATATCTGATAACGGTGTTCGAGTGCAAGTGGTATAGAACTGGAAAAGAAAAAATACGAAATGAACACAGTGTGACTAGAATTGACACTAATTCATACTGATACAAAGATAAAACGTACATTTGAGTCAATCAAGCAAAGAAGGCGTTCTACATTGATGATTTAGTGCACACTAGGAACCGCAACGCGGTGAGTGAAAAGTTGTTTAGTAGGTGAGTGGTCTTCATAGTTGGAGTCTAGATATTTGGGACGGTGAGCCGGCATAGAATGCCTCCGAGCCGATATCCATACCCATTATGAATGATACCACAAAGTTTGATGGATTATGAATGAATAATGGAGAATACATCGAAATCGATCAAGAAAAATTAGAGCATGATCCAACTAATGTGGATGCTGAGGGAGAGTTAGACAATACTTGGGATGAGTACCATATGAGTTTAATGGCCACCAGACGATGCACACGATGGTGATGATGAGTATATGAATGTTAAGACGGACGTACACGAAACAAACGAGTAGTGTAAGTTGCTTATTATTAATTTGTATAAAAATTAACTTATATGTGTACATTATTCATTTTTGGTTTTTTTTTAAATATTTTATGGTATTTAATATGATTGTATAATTTGGGTTTATTTAGGTGTGATTATTAAAGAACTAATGGTTAATTAATCCAAGATTTTAAATTTTTTAACTACTTTTGCAACCGTTGGGTGGTCGCAAAAAGTATATGACTAATACCAATCACCAAGTTTACGCGAAAGGTAAATCAGATTTAATGACACTCAGTGGTCACTAGAGGTTTGAGATATTTATCGACCACCTAGATGTTGGTAAATTGTCACCTTTACCACAATGGTAGTCGATAATAATGTGTCCTTCTAGAGACCACTTCAGTCAGAAATTTGGACCTCTAACGACGAAATACTAGCGACCAAATGTTAAAGATTAATAGAAGTAGCTAGAGGTAATTATGTTATTTAGTGACTAATTGTGAGACCATTAGCAACCACTAAGGCGGTCACTAGTGGTCAAATTTGTAGTATTGTTGGTAAATGACTCACTTTTTCTCAAAATAACTTTGATTTTTGTAACTTCAAATTAGGCAAGAAACAAACCAAAACTGTATCCCTTATATTGGAAATTAAAAAATGATATCATATGATCAACTCATTTAATATTGAATGATATATTGAGCTCTCAAAGTGAGTAGTTAGGAATCTTGTGATGGTGTGGAAAGAATTGACATCGGGAAACTTGAAGATTATGATGTATTTATAAGCTACTACCTATTTAAAATGTTTGGGCCCTTGGGGAACCACACTTTTCTAAAGAGCAAAAAACCTAGATCCCATACATGTGAAACATACGCACGCTCCGCCCAACTGGCACGGCGTAGTGTGGTTGAGTGTGTCGACTAGTCCATACTAATCCCTTTGTTACCAATTTTTAATTAATTACATTTTAATTCAATCAGTTATTTCATTTTATGATTTTTTTTCTCAACTTTCAACGACTATTTCTTTCATAAACAATCCTCGTCCCAGAAAAAATTAGTGTTAGGAAGCTTTCTAAAAAGGTACTTTATCCTATCTAGTAATTTCCTGACACTTTTTAACAAGTGTCTTTCACATATAAATACATGGTCATCAAAATGTATTTCATTCATCAACTTTATTTTATTTGAGAGAGAGATATATATACAACATTGTCAGAGTTTGAAACAAATTTTACATTTGAAAGTCTGTTTGTTCTGATAGTTGACGATATCTTAGAGGTTTAGATCAAATAAGTAAGATACTATATGACCTACATATTTTAAATATATCAGATCCAATTCATGTTTTGATAAGTAATGTTAATTTTTTAGTTTTTCTATTTTTGTCATTATAATATTTTTGAAACTTTTTCTAACTTTACAAAATTATTTATTAGAGTGGATGCTAAAGTTTTAAGACTATAGGGGGTGTTTTTTTTTTTTATGAAAGGAACAAATGGACTCTTATAATTCTTTGAACAAAAAAAAAAGACTCTTATGATTGGGAATAGGAGGGGAATTGGTATTACCACATAATGTCTTTAATAAATGGACAACTACTTCCTTAAACCCAAAATGCACCAACCAAAAATAAAAAACCAATCTGCAACCAGGCCCACCACTAGCCATGTCCATAAATGTATATGAGCGGGTTTATGTATGGAATATAGCGGGGTGAGGGGGAAGGGAAGCGGTTTTTTTACTTGGGTGGTCTGGGCCAGCTTGCGTACACTACGACTAATCCCATAAAAAATATGCAAACTTTCTTATTGTATTTCGGGTAAACCAGAATTAGTTTATCCATGTTAAGAAAGAGATATGAATTCTGTATTTTTCACTTTACACCCAACCGTTTAAGTTGTGAAATATTCATTTTCTTTGTTCTAGAAAGGGGATGGTCGGGTGGTATTATCACATACTACCTCCGTCCACAAATGTTTGTCACAATTTTTAAAAATGGATGTCCACAAAAGGTTGTCATTTTAAAATATCAAGAAACTTTTTTACATGTTCTACCAAGTTTACCCTTATTTAATTTTCAAAAAGTAGAAGGCATTAATTACTTTTCTTAATTATTAAATAGTTGATTGAGGGTAATTTAGTAAAAGTAGAAGACATTAATTGCTTTTCTTAATCTATGTAAAAAAAAAGGTATGACAAACATTTGTGGACGGAGGGAGTAATATCTTTAATTAATGATCAACTACTTTTTTCTTAAACCCAACCCACACCAACCAAAAATAAAAACTAATCTGCAACTAGGACCACCACTAACCATGTCTATAAATGTACATGAACGGGATTATGTAGGGCGTAGAGCAGAGTGAAGGGGAAGGGAAACCGACTTTTTTATGTGGGTGGTTTGGGTTAGCTTGACAAACATTTTGAAACTGAGGGAGAATATCAAGTTCCTATATGGTGTAAGTTTTGCTTGACCAATTTTTTTTTTTTCAAGCTTGACCAATCAAGTAATGTTTGATATTTGCTATTTTTTGAGGTGCATTGTGTAATTGCCTATTCCATTCCCCATAATGCAATCACCCCAATAACATGAAAAATGATGTTGGACATTACAGAGTGTCAACCAAACATAGACCCGAAACGAAAAATAATTGAGAACTCTTAGGAAGCTAACAAACTCATTACCCAACTAAACATTAGAATGAAAACCATCTTATGCAATCATTGATCTGATATACTGGATCAGATTTCCCACGTTAGAATTTGATGATCCACCTTGTTTCACAGCTGCTCTAGCCAAGTTTGCCATTTGTTTCGACCTTTCCAAGAATTCATCTTTCCTCACCTCCATTAGATCTCTAACCATTTTCTCTATAATTACTCTATCGCAAGTATCCTTCATGTCCAACCCAATATTCCAAATTTCGCTCACAAACCTACTATTAACCATTTGGTCAGCAAAATACGGCCAACAAAGCATCGGTACACCAGCTAAAATGCTTTCAAGGGTTGAGTTCCAACCACTATGAGTTAAGAATCCACCTATAGCCGGGTGGTTAAGAACTTCTTCTTGTGGTGCCCATTCAACCATGTAACCTCGTTCTTTTGTGACCTCCTTTAGTTGTTCTAACGACAACTCTTTTTTCCCGTCTTGTCCCACAAGTGAATCCGGTCTCATAACCCATAAAAATCTTTGTCCGCTATTCGCTAATCCATGCCACAATTCTAACACTTGGTCTTTCGTTACAACAGACATGCTTCCAAAGCTAACATAAATTACTGATTGTGGGGGTTGTGTATTCAGCCAAGTTAAGCAAGTTCTATCTTGTTCCCATAAACTTCCTGAAACAATTGAACTGTTTGGTCCAATGGTGTAGAGTCTAGGCATGTGTTTCCTTATTTGATCTAATATTGGCGCTTCTAGATCTTCGAATGTGTTGAGTATAACTGCTTGAGCTCGCGAAGTTTGTCGATTTTCGGATTTCATAACATGGAGATTCGAATCGTTGATATCATCAACACGACAGAAAGTTGGAAGATCACGCCTCCTAAGAAAATCTTCCATGCCTGGTACACTTTTCACTAACAAATCCATGCCATTACCTGAAATTGTCAAAATTCTTTGGTTAAATTTCTCATATGTACTAAATATGCAACAAAATAAAGCATAGTTTAATTTATTCTTTCACTAATAATTAAAATATATCTTTAAATAGCTAAATTATACCTTTAAATATTGCATAAACTAAAACTTGATATGGGTTTTAACACAAAAATGCATAATCAAAATATTAAAACGTCTATAATTTCATAGGGAAAAAAATTCTTATACCATATTAAATTGCTAACCCAACTAAAAGTTCGAACGGATGAAAGACATTATATGAGATTTATATTTCAATTATTTTAACTAAAAGTATATCAGAAAACACGAAAAATTCTTCAAAACGGGTCTAAATTTTCATTGCATCACTTACCCGAGTTAAGTAACCTGTCCAATTAAATAAAAAAACAAGACTAGAGATAAAATTAACAAACCTTTAATGGGAATTTCACCAGCTTCGATGAGTTCAGCGGTAAAGAAGGATGCCCAGAAAGAACAAGCACTAGTAGTTTGATAATAAATCAATGGAATTCCATTATCTATAGCAAAATCTCCAGCGAAACTCAAAAACCCGTCAGCTATTATGCAAGTAATAGTCCTTTTAGAGTTTGAACCGAAACAATTTTCATCGATCATCATTTGCTTGAAGAGCGGCTCCGTGACCTTTTTAGTAGCAGGCACAATATCCTTAGCTCGTTCGCCAGCTCGGGGATGATCATCTGGAAGACCATCGGAAATGGTTTGGAATCGAAAACCAGGGTAACGAGAAAAATCAGATACGATATTAGTGTACTTGAGAAGACGATTGTGGCTAAATTCTGAAACCATGAAAGTAGCATCAAATTTAGCTATACAAAGAAGTTCTGCTAGTTTTAGCATGATATTCATATGGCCTTGTATTGGTAATGGGAAAATGAGAACATGAGGTGGTAATGATGCTTCTTGAGAACCCATTATTATTGGCTATTTCGAGCTTAATAATTTGCTAATAGAACTCTTCTAGTATTTATACAAAAGTTGTGTTTCTTTATGTAATAATGGAAACGCACGAACTAAACATGATTGGAATCTGAAAGTATAGGAAGGATACTCTAGTCTAGTGAGCTTTACAGACCGTGTGGAGTCAAAGTTGTTTGCCACATTCACTTGTACTGAAAACTCTTTATCGTAATTTTTTATTCTTATGATCAACGTGGTTTCTTATATTTCAGGAAATAAGGCTTCTAGAACCTGCATATAGTTTTACAGGAGTAATATTTAATAAGAAGCTTCTCGATAGGTGTGCTTCTAGTTTACTACTATAAATGAAGGTGCGTCGGTGCACCATCTGTTAATTTATTTTTTATTAAAATAAAGTTATTTGATTAGATTATAACATTAATGGTCGATGTTTTAAAATAAGGGTTAATGCTCAATAATTAAATCCTTTCGATCTTTTCCATTATTACATAAAAGGCATTGTTATTTTTAAAAAACAATAAGTTATAAAAAGTTTCTTAAAATTCAAAATTCGAGTGAAAAACTTCCCATAATATAACATTTTAGTTTTGGAAAGTTTCCTATTATTCAAACACTCTTTTTATAGGTGAAAAAAAGAAAAAACAAAATGTATGGTACCTTTTATTGGAAAAAAAATAATGGTTGAAGTGAATGAGAATTAATTCTAACTTGAGGTGTTTTTTGGGCATTAATTCTTAAAATAACGCCGCCTAACCGTCCAAAATTTCTCTTGTAAAGTTGTAGGTGACTTGAAGATTAATCTACGCATAATTAATATAATAAACTATCCCATCAAATTAATAGGTAGCACACCCTAAATAATAACTACCATGCTAGCCCAACACGCAAGCAAAACATAAATAAAAAATTATTTAGATTAGAGTTTGAATGCGCACACTACGTCACATAAGGCTTTTAGCGACTACACGAGTAGTCGCTAATGAGTAGATAAGTAGTCGCGAGAAAAAGGAACAAGGTTCTAACGACTACATGTAGTCGTTAAAACTTACTCGCGAATACCTAGTCGTTAGAAGCCAAACCTTACGACTAGCACGAAGAAGTAGTCGTTAGAGGTTGTGGCATTACTAACGACTACATTGTAGTCGTTAGATAATTGGTGTTTTAGCGACTACTTGTTAGTCGCTATTATACTCATTATCTACGACTACTTTGTAGTCGTTATTACGAAGAACCATTAACGACTACATTGTAGTCGTTATTAGCCATCTAAATAGCGACTACTTGTTGTACTCAACAACGACTACTTGTTGTACTCAACAACGACTACTTGTTGTACTCAACAACGACTACATGTAGTCGTTATTAATTATTTTTAAGAAAAAAATTAAAAAATACGATTTTCGAATTATTTTTAATTACAACACTGCAATTAAAATTAATTCGAAAATCGTATTTTTAAATTTTTTTAAAAACAATTAATAAATAAAAATACAATTAATTATTAAAAATACAATTAATAAATCAAAATAATTAATAAAAATATATAATTAAATTCAACCATAGTCAAACCAACCATAGTCAAACCAACCAAGTCAACAAAAAGTCAAAGTCATACAAATCCAAACCAAAATAAAAATAAAAGTCTTAATACATTAACCAATAAATAGCAAAGACAAATACCAACAATAACGATCTAGAGTCCGACCCGGCTATAAACATCGTCTTCATCCTCAGACTCGTCTTCATCTTCATCACTACTATCATCACCATCTTCTTCATCTTCATCACCGCTAGGAGGAGTGGGGTCCGCATTCATAGGCTGGAGGGGGGGCTCACTTTTCTCTACCCTCAACTGGTTAATATACGAGATGTCATCACTCACAACAGCCATGGAATAAACAAGAGGCTCGGTGCTAGTAGAAGGCACTTCAGGGCGGGGAACTGTGGAAGACCGTTGGCTACTCGGAGCTCGTTAATCGCCGCCATCATCTCCGCATGCTGCTCGGCTTGGGCTGGAGTAGTCTTAGCTTTCTTCTTCGCTTTTTTCGGACGACCAATGCCCGGTGTCCAGCTCCTCTTTGGCGACCTGATCGCCTTCTTCGAGGTGTTCCTCACGTACTCGATTTGCTCCTTTTGAGTCATGCCTTGACCATCGGTTGACTCAGATTGACTCTGAGTCACCTGCTCCTTCATCGCATCCTTGAGCAATTTCTGTTACATTTTAAACCAAAAAAAAAAAATTAAATTTGATTTAAGATGAAAAATATAATTAATAATTAAATTATAAAAAAAACTTACATCGGCTTTTTCGTAGCCCTCCGACCTCCACTGTTTCGTCTTCTTGCTTTTACCCACCACCTCGAAAAAACCGCCCATACGCGGAATTGGGATGTCTTGTTGTGTAACCTCATCCCTGATCACCAGATATCCTCCCAGGATTAAATCTTCACCCTGTTTCATTAAAAAAATATATTCAAAATAAATAATAAATTAAGAATAAATAAATTACTTAAATAAAAAATCACCTCATAAAGCATATCCCGAGTTCGGGAATACTTTCTCGACCCCGCTCCACTCTTATTTTTCTGCTTTTCTCGATTCTTATTATTTTCATTTGCTTGATGCTGAAAAAATTTAAAATTCAATTATTAATAAAAACAATTATAATTTAAAGAATATACTTAAATAAAAAAAATTGAGAGTTTACCTTTGCTTTTCTCGAGCCCCAATACTCACAACATTTTGCCCAAATCTCATCGGACAACCAATCCGGCTTCAAACCCTTTCTCCAGAACTTTTTCTTCACGTTATGTTTGTAATCTTTAAACCTAATTATCATCGTATCGTCTAAATTACCATGAATCCAATTCCAGTCTTTCCTTTTCCTCCAAGTCTTTATGTCGAAAAATTTCTATAAAAAAAATATTATTTGAATTTAAATTAGAATAATAAATTAATTTTTAAATATATTAACAATTTTATTTTTACCGATAATCTTTTAATGACGGCGTGTTTGTCGGCGTCCGGCACTTTATCCCAAGCAGGGTAATAGGGTGGAATCCTCTCTCGGACTGTAATCCGATCACCTGAGAAACGTGGTGCCCGTACTTGCCTAATGGACTCTACGTGTTATCGAGTATACAGAAATCTACCGGCAAAGGCAACCCGACAGCTTTGAGTGCCCTCATGGCAGTTTTTAGGGTCGCGCTACCCCTTTTTTTGCGCCTAACTGGTTCTGTTTTAACATTAAATTAATTAATGTTTACTTTATTTTTTAAGCAATTTTGGATTTAAATTGGTTTATTTACCGGGTTGGTTTGGAAAGTCGGCAAGATTTCTGTTCGGATTCTGGTTTGGGTCCCTACCCCCACCGTCCCCTCCGTACTGCATATTCATCACATCGGCCATCTAGCATTTTGTAGTGTAATTAAAAATAACATAAAAACGACTAAATTATTACATCACACAAAATAAAAACATGAAAATAAAAATAAATAAATTATTACAATCATAAATTAAATAAATCTAATAAATTAGATAACGTAAATAAACCATCGGCAAGCTTTAACATCCAATATAGCACACGTACAATCTGTATTATATAAAAATAATTATATTAGTCATATAGTAAAATAAATTATAATTTTTTTTAATATTTAAAAATCTATTATTATATAGTAAAATAATTTTTTCTATATTGCACTTTGGTCCCTCTATTATTATTAAAATTAAATAGAGCCCTAAAATTGCATGTTTATCCCTATATATTTTTTTAAAATTGCATGTTTGTCCCTATATATTTTTTTAAAATTGCATGAAAGTCCCTTTTTTTTTAAATCGCATGAAAGTCCCTATGTATTTTTAACACAATTTTAGGCCAAATTTTAATTTCATTCTAGCACTTTTTTTTTATCGAAAATTCCCTAAAAATCATAACAAAAATAAAAAAATTCCCAAAAAATCATCCAAATTAATTTTCATAATCTAGCATGAATTACATGTTTAAATTAACATAAACTTAACCCTAATAACACTAATTAAATTCGGAATTCATAAACAAGCACTAAAAAAATGAAAAAAATTTATTTCAATTTCTCAAATTAATTTTTTTACCCATTTATTTGTTTAATATAATACAAACAACACCCTAATAGCACTACATATAATCGGAATTAAACTACACATGTAACAATCAAAGAAAAAAATAAAAAATGAAACATGAAAATTAAAGGACAAAAAATGGTTGGAAAATTACCTTATAAGCTGAAATTGAAGCTGATTTGGTGATGAATCCATGCCATATTCATTCGGATTTAAACACAAATAAAAAAAATTGAATAGAAATAAAAAATGGAAAAAAAAGCTTAAGAAATGTTTGAAAATAGAATGAAATAAGATTGTGGTTTGGATTTCATTACATTTGATGAAGATTTGCTGCTTGAATCGGCCTCTTGGAATGGCTGAAAGAAGAACTCTCGTTTTTTTGATGTTTTGTATAAGAAATGAATGTGAATAGTGAGCTCTCGGTGTAGATATAGGGCTCTCTTTCTAGCGACTACTTCAAGTAGTCGCTAGATATAAGAGAAGTAGTCGCTAGATACTTGGTTACTTACACGTGTCTGTATTTTGACCACGTCAACAGGTCTTTGGCGACTACTATGTAGTCGCTAGGCGTCAATCTAAAACGCGTGTCCTTTCGTGGGCGGGAAAATGACCTCCATGGAGTAATGGGAAATTAATTCGACGTTTCGCGACTACTTCGTAGTCGCTAGTGGTAGAGATTCATTAGCGACTAGTTCATGAATATGAACTAGTCGCTAGAGGTTACAAGTAGTCGCTAGAGGTTTTTTTTTAAAATTCAACTTAATTCTATTTATAATAATCCACTATTTCAATTCACTTCCAAATAATCATTTAAATTAAATTCAATTCCAAACTAGCAATAAATTCTATTTAGCTCCAAACAATCAATCGTTTGGGGTATTCATTCAACTATTAGAGTCAAAGTTGAGTGTTTGGGGTATTCAGTCAACTATTAGAGTCAAACTTGAGTGTTTGGGGTATTCCGTCAACTATTAAAGTCAAACTTGAGTGTTTGGGGTATTCAGTCAACATTTAGAGTCAAACTTGAGTGTTTGGGGTATTTAGTCAACATTTATAGTCAAACTTGAGAGAAACTGGGAGAGTTTTGAGAGAAAGAAAGAGAAATTATAAAATAATGGTGTTTTGAGTATCCCAATTCGCAACTTGCTGTCATAAATACGCTACCACTACTAGCGACTACACAAGTAGTCGCCAAAGACTAAAACGTAGTCGTTAGTAAGAACTTCTAACGACTACATAAAGTAGTCGTTAAATACTCTAACATCTAGCGACTACTCATTGGCGGTGGGAAATTAATTAAAAAATACAAAAATCACTCGCGACTACTTACTACTCAATAGCGACTACTTAAAGTAGTCGTTAATAACAAAAATTACTAACGACTACTTGGTAGTCGAGAAACGTACCATGTACTCGTTAAAGAAATGTAGTCGCTAGTGATGCTTATCTTTAGCGACTACATCGTGTAGTCGCAAAAAGTTTAGTCGCTAGAAATTCGCGCTGTAGTAGTGGCAAGAAAACAAAAAATGTAAGATTTTTTAAATTTCAAACCTAGATTTCTTAAATTGGTCATTTTTTAGGTTAATAATAAAAAGTTTTTTTTGAGGTACGTGGGTGATCCGGGCCCATATATCCTCCTCTTTAAGTGTTGAATAAATAGCAAGAATCTGACCAATTAAGCTAACTCAACTGGTTAATATTAATATTTTATAATTAAATATATGTTATATATGTTAAATTGATCTTCTTTAAGTATATTAAGATGTAAATATTATTCAAATCAATATATTAGTAATATATATTTAATATAAAATCCGCCTAGATAAAAATCGTCCAAAATTCGATTAATGGGTTGTCTAGCCATCTAAGCGCTCGAAGGTGGGCGACCGCTCTAATATCACCTAGCGCTTTTTTAACCATGCTTATGTCAAATGTCTTAAATGGTCTATTTCTTTGATTATAAGGACAATTTTTCTTTTCATCTTTCATTTTAAGAAAAATAAAGTCTTATTTTGGCGTAATATCTTTTATTGGTTTTTTAAAATTTAGCCACGTTCTTTATTTTTTCCTAATTTAAACATTTTTTCCAATTTTGGCCATAAATATATATTTTTTCCGATATTTGTCTTTTTATGATTAGATCAATCAAATGTGAATGCCACATTTCTTTTTATATCCCTCCAATTTTCTATCTGTTTTCTTTTCATATAAAAAGGTAAGTATTAGAGGAAAAATAAAATATATGTATTCAAAACTAGAGAAAAGCGAAAAATATAACCTAAATTGGAGGAAAATGAAAAATGTAGTCAAATTTAGAGAAACTAATAAAAGATAATAATTCAAAATGAAATTTTACTCTTTTCAGCATTTTCCCATGTATCGTTGCATAAGGGACATCATCCACCTTTTTTTACCCTTTAGTTCAACAGTAGAGGGGAGGAGAAGTCCCCTTGACTCCATAAATTTTATAATATGTAAGTACAATTTACAGAAAAAAAAATTAGCCTTTTCTATACGTTTATGTAAAATGTTTATACTATATGTTAGAGTTTATGATCCAATTTCCTACAAGACTTGGCCTATTTAATTATTAACTGTGGCATCTTTGTTTACATATAGATACAATAAATTGTATAGGTGATTAGTTAACACATTCAGTAAAGGCAACGTCTGTTAGACTCTCATTTTCAATCAATCTTATATAGTGAAATCTCCTCATCTCCCCATAGTTTTTTTGTTTTGGATTTTTCACGTATCAGGGTTTCTTTCGTTTTGTATTTCATTTTTTTTGCCTTTTATCTATGTTCTGATTATAACAAACAGGTCCAAGGATTACAAGACCACAATAACTAGTTTGTTGTGTTAAGAAGAGGGCGAAAGAAAACATATATATTAAATCTTTTTTTGTAAAAGGAGAAGTCTGGATAAGGAGATAGAGTATTATTGTAAAATTGTTAAACTGTGGCGGTTTTTTGAATTGATATATATATATATATATATATATATACCGTATTACTTATAAGGATACAAATATTTTTAGTATTGAATCCCACAATCTTGTGGAAACAAATTAAACAAAATTCGAGATTAGAAAAATTCAAGTTATTAGGTTTTGAAATTTTCAAATATTGATCTACAGATCAAAGTTTAAATGGAATAATTAGCTGTGCGAATTCGTTCTACTAGTTGCAAAGATCAAAACATCATTGGAATCATAGAGGTTGGTGGAGGATTGGTCTACTTCTAATCAAATTATGGTTTTTGAAATTTTTGAATATATTTCAAATTTTTAGTTCTGTAATTCCACAATTTTTGGAAAATCAAGCTCCTAAAAGCTATTATACTCATCGTAGGAGCAAAACGACATATGCCATAATTAAATTTGGTGCACCACATGTGAATAATTTACCATGTCAGGTTTTTACAGAATCCAGGTGAAGAAGGTTCCGTGGTCTCGATCTAGTGTGACGAGCACATCATAGGTTTTGTGCTTCGTACAATTGATTGGCTTAGTGGTTGGTATTCAGTGTGTCCCAGTGTACAGTTAAAGGTGTACACCCTTCTTATTGGTCCAGCTGATTTAAAAACCAGATTTATTATATTGTAAATTAATATATTATGAATTAGTTTTTAATACATAAATTTTGACCAAACTAGTTCCCGTTGACAACCGATTATGGTCGTTGACCAAGTGCTTTGACTTTGTATCTAACAATTGACTACATTGTGTACTTTCTCTATTGATTTTTTCGAGCCGAACAAATCAGGGTTTTTTCGATGGCCTAGATCTGTTTTGAAGGCCGGTTTCTTGGGACTGTGAGTATTTTTGCAGTTTTTCTTGTTTTTGTATTCGATTACAAACTTTGAGCACGTTTACTAGGGCTATTGCTATTGTGTTTGTTCACTTAGTTGACCGAAGGTCTTCTTAAGGTTTTTTGACATACTGAATCTGATTTGAGTACTGTTTCTCCAAATTTGAGTATTTTTACGGGTTTTCTTGATTTGTTCTTTGAACTCATTGATCGAGGATATTTAAGTTTACCCGAGGTGTTCTTAAGTTTTTTTTCGATGTTCTAAAAGAGAAATTATTTGTCAACTACAAGAGAAATCTGTCTATGCATAATTAATATAATAAACTATCAAATCGAATTTATAGGTCGTCCAACCTGAATACTACATAGCATGCTAGCCTATAAATAACTAATACAATCTAATCCAACCCAACCGAACACATAAGCAAAATATAAATAAAAAACTAGATTAGAGTTTGAATGCGCAAGAAAAAGAAGAATGTAAGATTTTTCAAATTTCAAATCTAGATTTCTTGAATTTTATTTTCCAGGTTAATAATAATAAAATATTATTATTATTAGTTTTTTGGTACGTGGGTGAACCTCCCCTTTAAATACTGAAGAAATAACAAGACTACCAATTGAGCTAACCCAACTGGTTAAGTATTATTATTTTATAGTTCAATATTTGTTATTTATGTTAAATTGATCTAGTTTAAGTATATCAAGATGTAAACATTATTCAAATTAATATATTAGTAATATATATTTAATATAAGAGATATCAAGTCTATTTTTCACGTAATATATATTTAATCAATCCTCTTCTAACAAATATATTTAATATATATATATATATATATATATATATATATATATATATATATATATATATATATATATATATATATATATATTAAGTCTATTTTCCACGTATATCATTCCCTTTTTTTTTTTTAATCTTTTATCCGCGATCTTAATTATAACAAAGAGAAATACAAAGAAGCTTGTTAGGTTGATAATAATTTGTCATCCATGAAAGCTAAATTTTATTTTGTGGGAGTATATGAATATTTTGTGAGTTAATGATAATTAAGATTCATTTCGGTTCTAATTTTTATGATGAATAAGGAGCTAGAACTTTGACAAAAAATTGTGGTATGTTCCCGATTCCACCTGTTACAATGTGTTATTAATCATGCAAATGAAGTCTTTCCTTGGTCCTTACAAAGATGCATATACTTTTTAACATACAAATTATCTGGAATAAATATCTTTCAAAGTACATTCAAAAGCCAACCATGTAATTATCATAAGATTAATGAAAAATGTTTAGACAATTATTCTTCAATTGGATTTGATGAGACCAAAACTTTGAGAGTTAAACTTTCAAATTTAAGTAGCACATTGTTATCTCCTATGGTTCTTCTCGAGTATAGGAACACCTTTAGCTGCTAAATAAAAGGATTTTGTACATCAATCTGGTAAAATAATAATGAACTAGTAATCATACTCAACCCTATTAAAAGAATTAAGGTTAATCATCATATAAGAATATTTTATTAGTAAATATAAAATTGAACCCTTGATGTAGTATACGAAGCAAAAATGTATGACAAAGATGTTCCAATTAAACCACATACATATATATCATAGAAGTTATTATCTCGGCTTTGTCTCGGGGATGTTAACCTCAAACCGGGTTGGCAAGTAACATCATCATTATCGCCATCATCTAGAAATAGCTACAGGTTTTCTTAAGAATTAATATATCATTATCTAGACAAACTATAGCAAAAAAGTATGAAATATGATTGAGTAAACGAGAAACCTTTGTTCATATCTTCACCAACTAAGAGATTATATATTATCAACAGAAGTTTAGGTGGCGCCAAAAACATAATAACTAGTCAACCTGTAAGTTTGTAATTAGTTTAGACTTGTATTAGCATCATATGCAGGTAAGAAGATATTGGATTGTGAAGAAGTGAAAAGTCGATATTTAATATGCTTCTGAAAATGATGGTACCAAAACACCGTAAGGGACAAGAGGCCTTAGAGTGATGGTAATTCTATCAACATCTCGTTTCTTCAAATCGTTAACTTCATAAGAGAAGCCTTGGAGCGATGGTAAGTAAGTCAATTCCTGATTTTCTTCAATTGATAAACATTCCCCTAGATTAGTCATCTCCTCTATTTGCAATTTTTCAAGTGCAGAAATACACAACTTGTAAATCTGGGATAGGAGTGCAGCCGTAGAATTCTGCTCCAGTGCACCTCTTTAATACCCTATGGTCCATATTATAATAAATTATTTTAATTGAGCCATACATTAAATTAGATATAATTAAGAGGGGAAATTATCAAATTTAGACAGTTACAAAATAATGTTTAAAAGAAGCTGAAACAACTTATATTGTTACTTATTCTATATGTTTTGTGAAACTAAGAGAGGAGGAGAATAGAGAGGTGGATTTGATTGATCAAGAACAAACACTCATACACGAACAACAAGATTGGAAAAGGAGTATGATTTCAAGAGCTTTTGCAATCAAGGTAAGTAGATATCCCTTTATTGGAAATATCGATACTCTTGACTGGATTCCCAGCAGAATAGATACATAATTGAAACCCAATCAATACTTCAAGTTACAACCATATATCCACTCAAAAGAAAACATATTGATTATATATAATATTTTGTTTTCATATATCCAAACAAACCTATTTTTATATGAAGCAAAAATGTAAGACAGAGAAATATCAATTTGAAATACATACAAATATATCAAGAAAGTTATTATCTCGGGGTTGTCTTGGGGATGTCGAATTCAAATAGGGTAGGCAACTATCATCATCAATATCTGGAGATATAAACAGGTTTTCCAAAAGATTTATTTAGCGTTATCTGGACAGACTAAAGCAAAAAATTATGAATATGATTGAGTAAATAAGAAACCTTCATTCATCATATTCACTAATTAAGGAATTCTTTCTTATTGTCTGAAGTTTATGTGGCGCCAAAACCATAATCAACTATTTAACCTACAAGTTTGTAATAAGTTTAGACTTGTGTTATCACCATATGCAAGTAAGCAGAGATTGCAAAGTGAAGGGGGTGCAAAAGACGATATTCAATATTCTTCAGAAAAAAAAGATGTGGTTTCCAGTGTTAACATTAACCACAATTTATGCATCTATATTAACCACTAATAACCCTATGCTTCACAACCATTCAAATGCACAAAATTGACATAATTCAAGGGATGTAAACGCCTTTGACCCTTCACGTCAATATCATGCTTTCCCCAGATTTTATCTCCATTTCTTGGATCTTTCAGCAAACAAAACTCAAATAAATAATTTTTTTCTACCTCCTCCACACCCACAAGCAAATAGAACTTTCTATTGTAAGAAGAGTACAATCACAAGAACTAAAATCGTATTGAGGAGAAAAAGGAATCTCGTCAAAAGATCCTGTTTCCATGTCAAAGTGAAGGATACATGGGATTGACTCAAATAACCAATACACAAAACCTCTAAGAGTGTGACAAAGAAGACCACTATGAACACGACTATGGTATACAGAGGTAATGAGTTGCTTAGTATGGTCACTTAACTTCCCCATGAAATCAACCTGTATCCATGCCTTATCAACGCCTACAGTTTATTTGAAACATTCGATTTCTTCATCCGAGAAATGCAATACTTTGTATACCCTAGAAGCAGCCACATATCCAAAACAAAAATCAAATTTTGAAAGGCTATACGTAAATAAAGGTAGGTGCAAATATTTCTTTGTAACAGGATTTACAACATAAGAGGGGCAATTAAAAAAATCTCTGTATAGGACCAATTACAAAAATTAAACCATTACAAGTTCGCCACGTCTTTTGAACAGACTGTAAGTTTAGATTCTTCACATCAAGAACACGATCATAAGGCTTTAGTTTAAGAATATACCAACTGATGGGTGGTTGCTACATTAATGGGGAGTTGGTAGTTGAGTGTTTTTCCACGTGGGAAGAAATAAAAATAGGGGATTATCATACCATTTTCGACAAAAAAATCTCATTAAATTGTAAAGAAGATTGGCAGGCAAGCAAAGGAGCATGATTAATACCACATCATCAAGGAGAGAAAAAGAACATAAATTAATGCTTCTCTTCCTTGTATAAATATTGGCGTTTCTTTTCTAGGGGACCATATTGACGGAAGTTTTAAGGAAACGGGCGTGTGGTGAGTAGTGAAAGGATTTTCTCCTTTTGCCTATATTTATACTGAAACCATTATACCGCTTTGATGTTTGGTTTCGTTTGATTTCATTTTTTGCTAGGAAGATTAATGGACCAAATAAATCCTCAGATTCCAATACATTTAGTCTTTTTTCTTTTAATATTCCTAGATAACATTTATTTTCCATAACCTATATAGTACGCTCTCCGTTTCACAAAATTTGTCCACTTAACTTTTCACACAAATTAAGAAATATAATTATTAATTCCAACATTACAAAAACACCCTTGTAAAGTTTGTATTATTATAATACAAATTATAATACCTATTAATGATTTTTTATTGTGGTGTATAATCATTTGATTTTTCCGCAGACCATTCGGTTCTTCTGGAAATATATGGGTAGAAACATGTGTGTAGAGCTAAATTTAATTGAATGTTAATAATAACACAAAATATTTGGAAGAATATTTTGTTGGGGTTTATGTTGGCATCCCCAAGTTTTGGACAATGCAAAAAATGGATATGTTGAGCGCTTTTCAGTTTTTTAAAGCCTTTGATGGTATAACAAATCATATTGATTTGAATTTTTATTTTGTGCAGGATATTCTCGTATTGATTTTAATGTAAGTACGCATGGTTATCCGTAGATTTGTTAACCGCTAAGTTTGATATCTAGTTCAAGTATTTCTTGAACTTTGTTGGCGTTCGCCATTTTAGCTGAGGCCTTCAGGTTCAGTTATGATATCTAGGTCAAGTGTTCCAAACTTAGTTGGCATGCCATTTGAATTCATCCCTTCGAGGCGTATTCAGCCTTTCGAGGCATTTTCTACCTTTCAAGGTTTTTTGGAAGAAGAGGAAAGAATTTTGAAGCTTGGTTATTTATTTCTTGACTCCCTAGTTTATTTTTCATCAAGGTCGAGATATTTGTTCGAGGTGGAGATATTGTTAGGTTTTTGGGCATCGATTACCAAATTTGTGTCAAGGTGGAGATTGTTAGACTTATGATTCAAATTCTTCTTTGTAAGGTCTGACCCATTTAGTTATTAACCCTAGTATATCTATTTACCTATAAATACAATATATTGTATATGTTATTAGTTAACCCGTTCAATTATCAACAAGTCATTAGACTTTCTTTTTCGTAATCAATCTTCTATTATAAAAGCTTCTCCTCTTCCCGTGGTTTTTTCGATTTCCGGGATTCCACGTATATTGATGTTCCTTTCGTTTCACGCTTCTTATTTTATCTTTTATCCGCAATCTTAATTATAAAAAACCTTAATTTTTTCCCTGGCCTACCCGAGAGCAGCAAGACTTTATTTTTTTCTTTAGCTCTTTTAATTCTTAGCTCTGATACCAATTTGTTATAATTACGACTGCATATAAAAGATAAAATAAGAAGGAAGAAACGAAATGAACACCGATATACATGGAAAAGTCAAAATGGAAAAACCACGTGAAGAATAGAAGATTTTATTATAAAGATTGATTACAAAGGAGAGTATAATGGCTTGCTACTAATTGAGCTGGTTAACTAATAACCTATACAATATATAATATTTATTAGTAAACAAAGATTCCAGGGTTAATAACTAAGTAGGCCAGACCTTACAAAGAAGAATTTGGGTCATAAGTCTAACACGGGAGAACAATCAATTTATACAAAATGACCGATTCAAGATTCATCATTAATGGAGTTTTGTAAAAAAATCTCTTCAGATGGGTTTGTTTGAGTGCGAAGTAGAAGAAGCACATTGAAAAGAGGGGAGGGGTAGACGGGAAATAAAGATTAAAAAATTATTATGTAAGGATATTTTAGTCTTAATGTGTTAAAAAAATAAAAATAAAGAATAAACACATTAATATTCTCAACTATAGTGTATGTTAGCCACATCAGATTAAAATCGTAAGACATGGGTGTCTGGTGGCTATTATTGTTAATAAAAAGGGTTGTTGTTGCCTTTATTTATTAGATGGGTTTTTAGACTTAATTAATCAGACCGCAAGGCCTTCAGCGCCATTACAAAATATAGAAAGTATTTGATTTTAATATATATAAATATAGTTATATTTTTTGAATATATATAAAATCTTTACACGTATGATGAAACCCTAATCAACACCATCGCCGCCCCTCTCTCTCTCTCTCTCTCTCTCTCTCTCTCTCTCTCTCTCTCTCTCTCTCTCTCTCTCTCTCTCTCTCTCTCTCTCTCTCTCTCTCTCACCCACACTCCCCCTCCCCCTCCCTCTCTCTTTCACACGCATACACTCGTTCTCATATTTTTTGTTGATCTCTTTTAATCAAGTGTAATTATACTGTAGTTTTGATCATCACCATAACTGTAACTATCAAAATATTTTATAAAATACTCTTGTTACATGTATTTTCACCATTAATATAAATTTTTCATGATTTACTGGTCATGGGTTTAAATTTTCAATAAGGATCTAGAAGGTGAATATTTTAAAGGTTAACTTATTTGTCCATAAGAAAAAATCTTTAAGATTATAATGGAAAAAATTCTACTTTGGTGTACGATCTATACATCCTACAATTATTTTCAAGGTAAATATATTAAATTATATTTTAAGTGGTACCAACCATTTAATATTTTGTATCCAATACATTTATATTTTTTGCCTAATTTATTATCTATTATTGGATGTATGTTCATGTAATATTATATATGCACATATAAATACATAAAAGTTTTTAATTGTGCATAAAATCATAATTATTTTGGGATATATATTAATATGTACTATATTAATAATTCATGTGAATTTATACAAAATTAATGGGTGTTTAATTTATTTAATCTTGTATCAGGTTATCCATTTGATAAAGAATTTTCATTGTTCGAAGAAAAAATAGATTGTTGGACATGCCATTTCTATCAAGTACATTTCTACTTTGTGTATAATTTATTTTACATTAATTTTATATAATTTGTGCTCAAAATTATTTTGACATATTTAATAGTAGTGAAATTTAGATATGCTTATTTTATATTGATTGAGATCTAGATACTAAAAAATTTATTTATTTGTCATATGCTTCCATTTTCTATAATGTAAATAGATATATGCGTTCCTTTATGGTGTACATTACTACATTATATAATTTTTCAATAAGTTAAAGATAAATGATATGTACCATTAAAATAACTCTAATTATATGATATAATTTGATTGGATGTAAATTGAAGAAGAGATAAAAATAGATAGGTAAATAAAGAGATTGATAATTCACATCCAATCAAATCATGCCATGTCATTAGTGATATTTTAGTGGTTGAATATTTGATGGTATATATCGTTAGTCATAAATTCATCATATGAGTTGATTTTGGTACATAATATTTTTCACTCGTGTCACTTATATATATATATATATATATATATATATATATATATATATATATATATATATATATATATATATATATATATATATATATATTTCTACTTGTATAATAATAATAGTAATTATTATTATTATATCTAGACAACCTCGTATAATTGTATTGTATGTCATAATAACTATTAATGTGATTAAAATTAAATACAGATGTGTCATATTGAATCTACAACATTTTCAATTCAACATTACCAAGAATACCCTTATCGAATCTACAAGCTACACTGAACCCCAATCCACCCTTAGATTTTGTCCTACACGGTCTTTAACATGATACACTATGTAGTTCTTCGCCTCCTTATATATCCCATATAAAATACCTTTAGATTCGATCAATATAATCACACATGTGGATGATTTTTATGATAACACATAGCTAGAATTATTTATTTAGCTTTATTGCGTTTGAAACCAATGTTCATGGTAACTAATAATTTTTTAAAGGTTTATTAATTAGAATTATTATTATTTCAGGAGTGAGAAGGGGAAGTATTATGCTCTAGATCTTGGAGGTACTAATTTCAGGGTTTTACAAGTTGAGATAGGTGGCGAAAGATCTTCAATTCTTGGACTTGATGTGGCAAGACAACCCATTCCTCAACATATAATGACCGACACAAGAGACGTAACTGAATTTGCATAACTCTCTCTTCTAAATTCGTATGAATGGGTATGATAATTTTACTTGTAATGATGTGAAACATGAGTTATTTGATTGTAATAAACTAGACGTACAATTGTAAAAGAATAAAAAAGATTGAGAAGAAAAATTCAATAACGGGATAATTGTGATTAATCAATCTCTACTGATAAAATACATTAATTATACCAACTCACAACTGCATAAATGGTTCATAGACATCACGTGTGACATCATTTTACACTTTATTTCTCAAGTTAAGCATAGTCTATTGCATGTTACACCACACATGAAAGTAAACCCAAGGGAAAATCTAGTACATGGACACATGTCCAACGAAGGTATGATATAGTATATAGCATGAGAGATTCATCCAAGAAAAATCTTTAAATGAAATTTTTGACATTAAAATCTAATTTCATAGTATTAATATTAAAAGGAATTTGTGTAACCTCTTTATATATAGTAGTTCAAAATTAGGTGGTTTTCATAAAGCATTGTGAAGATTGTCTTGCATAAGGAGTAGGTGACCTGTCATGGACCTTTTAAGAATTGAATGAGTCCAATAAGCAGAGGACGCATGAGTGGAAAAGGACTGAAGCAGATGAAAGAGTATTGGAATTTAAGGATATAGAAGATGAGGGTGATGTATGCGAGTTAAATTGATTTGGATGAGTCTTGTGGTTGGGAAGCCTGTAAGTGGAAAATTCAAGTGTTGAACTTCTTGAGTGAGTGGAATTTGATGTATTAGAAATATTAGAGGAAGAGACAGGCTGAAAAAATTTAGAATCAATTTTTATTAAGGAAAATAGAGGTGATATCCTTACAAGAGTTTCAGTTTCACTTAGTTCCATCAAATTTGTTTCGAAATAGAGTTCCAAAATGTTGTAGGCTTGTTTTTATCCACTAAGCAGGAAGTTGACTCATATAGACTACTTTATCAAGTGTCCCATGCATATAAAAGTAATGAAGACATCAATTTTATTAATACCCTAATCACTATGAGTAGTAAATTATGAACAATTCTAATGGTGTTATACTTGCCAATATGGCTAAAAAAATCAAAATAATAAATTCTATATTCTTGGTGATACTCATTGACAACAAGCCTAATTTAAACATTTCCATAATATCATCTGCATGTTTTTATTATTCAAAATACCCATTCACTCCCAATATGTATTCTATCAGCAGTCAAAGGCACCATAACCAATGTATACTATAAATAGAAGAGCATAAAATCTTTTCTCATAGCATGAATCAGTAAGGAAATTGTGTAGTCCCTCTTTGTATATGGTAGGTTCAGAAATATGTAGTTTTGATAATATAATGTGAAGATTGTATTGTGGAGGGGTAGGTGACTTGTTCATGACCTTGCGAGCATAGAATGAGTGGAGTGAATTGAGGACCCATGAGTGGGAGAGGATAGAAGATGAAAATTTATTGGAATTTGAAGATTCTGTAGATGAGTGTGAGTCATGAGAGTAAGATTGAGTTTAAGAAAAGGATGTGCCTTAGTGTTAGGAAACATAGGTAAGTGAAGGATTCAACTGGTGAACGTATATAGTAAGTGGAGTTTAACATAAAAGAGAAAGCGGTGGGCTGAGAAAAAGTAGAATCAAAATTTTTGCAAGGAAAATAAAGGTGATAGCCATAAAAGAGCTTCATTTTGTCCCTTCCCAATAATACAATTAGTTCTATCAAGTTGGATTGGAGTTCAAGTATCAAAATATTGCATCAACATCTTACTTGGGTTGAAGTACACCAAAGGTGTAGTAAAATTATCCATTTGAAGTTGTTACATAGAAAAGTCACTAGTTGATTTTTTTATCTTTCTTGTCACATCACCTAGAGAACTTAGGTTAGTTGGTGTTGACATAAGTTAGTCAAGGATAAATATTTCTAAAGGCTATTATTATATCGCAATATTATTATTTGGATCCTTTAACTAATAAAATATTCAATTGAACTATTATTTTATTAATATATGGATGTATTTCACCATTTTGTTAATTTCTTATTCTATTTTTTTGTTCTCTAATTGACTAACCAAATTTGATTTTCTGTTTTTTCTATCTTCACTCTGAGACAGGGCACCTTTTTCTTCTCCAAACTTAAATCTGCGTTTAATAGCTTTATTTCTTCTTCCATTTTAGTGTTTGCCGATAGTAGATCAACATCTGCCTCAGTTGTGTATTTTTTCTTGTGTTTTCTCTGTTGTGTTCAAGTATACTCCATATGACGGTTGTGTGTAATCATCATTCAATTCTATTATTCCAAGGGAGAACAGATGATTTTCATCGAGAAAACCTTTCCATCTTTCTGGGCTTGTTTTACTCGTTGATGCTTCATTGATATTATCAATCTCTTTCGATCCTTTTGGTTTATATGTCAACAGAGGGATTGTTGTACCAGTTGATTGTTGAAGTGTTTCGGCCTCGTCAATAATCATTTGTATTGGCCTCGTATCTCTTCTCCTCTTTCTGTAATATACTAATGGCTACTCCACTATCCTCATTGCATATTATAATATTCTATTTAGATCTAATTCATTATCATCAAGTTCTTCTTCTTTTTCTTTGCTTCCTTCTTCTTCTTCTGATTCTGTTTCATTATGATCTCGTGTTGCGTTTTTATATATCTTCTTTCATGTTTTCTTAGCACTAAGTTTTCTGTTTTTATCTGCAATAAATCAGAAATATTAATCATTTAGTAAATTATTATACGTACATTTCTAAATCTATTAAGTGTGATTTTGTCCCATATATCAGTCTTATGGAATTTTCCCCATATATTACTCTTATGGGATTTTGTCTAACATTTTAACTGTTTTTTTATAAGTCAGATTTGGCACAAATTCCATAACTTATATATTCATTATATTTGAAAATATAGTAATCTTACATCTTTCTTTTCTACTTTATCTATATAATTATCTTTGAAAGATCCATGACGTTGTGGCATGAACCATCTAAGAACTCTTGGATATATGACAATTTGTCTTCATCGCTCGGAACCCATGTGTTTACATGCTTAAAGAAAAATTCCTACAATATAATTTTTATCATTTAATTAACTGTTTTAAAATACAAATATGTCCTGAAATTTTATAATCTTACCATCAACATGCAGTTTGGACATTTTAGGTTATTGAATTTTCCGGCTCTCAGAGAATCGTTTAAATCTTGTAAACTAGCCCTTGCCCAGTCATATTTCTTCAACTTATGAAGATCTTCACTTATACTTATCACCCACCAATAAATATGTCCTTGGCCGGAATGGAAGAATATTGAGCTCAAACACAGAATGAACATTAATCGTGCAATATTCTTGTTGTATTTTTTTAATACCACGATCTCTTAACATTGACGATATCTTTGTTTTTACATTTGTAAATGTTTTCTAATATGCCAGGGAACATTCCGTTGAGCAAATCATATTACAAAACATTTGTTTTTTATATTTAGGAATGTCACGGTCTCCACTATTCACTCCTAATATGATTTTTATATCATATGTTGTAATTCTTAGTGTTTGCTTCTTTATCCTAAATCCATTCTATTTTAGTTCATATCTATTAGCTATGGCTATTATTGCATGTACACTTACTCTCATAGTATTTATCACGTCAATTCTCTCGTGTAATGCTTTAATAAGGCAAAAAAACTGTAGATATCTGCAAGCATTGAGATGTCTTTCCTTAAAAGAACTATTCTTCAAAAGTTTAAATAAACTATCCAATGATGTCTGTTTTCCGCTGCCATATCTGCATTGTAAAAGTAATATGTTACATAATATTTAGTTCGATATTAGTATAGTAATGCATAATTCATCATAGTTTGAAAACTTTTGTCAGTTTTGAGAATTTTCCCAGAACTTATCTCTTCTCTGTATTTTTGAATTTTCCTACAGTTAATCAAACTATTTTTCACATAAATACTTCCGTAATTATACAAAATTCAATATTATAAAACAAATTGTTTTGTTATATTAAAAACTCCTCAACTTCACTTCATTCTTTTACTTTTTCCACTCTTAACCAACTAATTTCACATAATTTTTTCATTTAGTTAACATTCAAACACTTAACCAACTAATTTCACATAATTTTTTCATTTAGTTAACATTCAAACACTTAAGCAACTTTCATAATCAAATTTTATTGAATGGTAAGCTTATTTTCACAAATACTTTTTTTAGACTTTTCTCTGTTCTGGGAAAAATTTCTAAAACTCAATTTCACTTCACTCTTTAAAATTTTCACTATTAATCAGCTACTTTCACATAATTTTTTCATTTAGTTAACATTCAAACACCTAATCAACTTTCATAATTAAAGTTTATTAAATGCTAAGCTTAATTTCACAAATACTCTGTATTTCTTTTGGCGGTTCTCAATTTTAGGAAAATTTCCAAAACTCAACTTCATTTCATTATTTTATGCTTTTCATTTTTAATCAACTACTTTCACATATTTTTTTCATTTTGTTAACATTCAAACATTTAAACAACTTTATAATTAAAGTTTATTGAATGCTAAGCTTATTTTGACAAATAACCAGTACTTTTCTAGGCTTTTCTCAGTTTTGGGAAAATTTCCCAAAACTCAACTTCACTTAAATGTCATCGCAATTATACAATTTTTTCCATAAACTCAAACATTCAATTTCGTAAATTCAAACATCATAATTGAGTCTAGGAAATTCCCAAAACTCTTAATTACTGCTTTTTACCCTTTTTGAACTGTTAATCAATTTTATTAATACATATTTTTGATTTACTTATCACTTAAACTCTTATTCTACTTCATAATTTAACTATTTTTTAGTTATGCTAGAAACCCCTTTCTTTTTTGTTGTACATTGCATTTTTTGTTCGTTTTCCCCTCTTAATCAATTTCTTTCATATGAATTTCCCCATAACACAATAACTGTATCTCGCTTTCCCTGAACTCAAACATCATTACTCACTTTATCAAAACACATATATAATTCTGTAAAATAATTTTAAATCACAATATATTTCACCCATATGTAAACTTTGACATTTCAACTATAAATCTACTTTATTCTTGTATTTTTACTAAATCATTACTCATTTCTTGACTCTAATTTATGAACAAGTTCTTTTGTAAAAAAATCATATTATTTGTTTAATACCAATTAATGCTTATAACTAATATTTTCACATTCTATTACATATATATACACAAATTATCGTATAATATTATGTTTTCAACTAAAAGAAAATAAATTTTCAAATAGAAATCATAGTAAATTGTCGATTTATTACCTTTATATTTGCTAGAAATCAAGTATTTTATACTTGATAAATTGCAACAGAACCGCTGGTATTTTTGTGTTGAATCGGAAGAATTGTTTACTATTTTAGAAGATTCCTTGATTTGTTTTTTATTTTTTGCTTATGATTATGATTGATATGTTTTTTTTGCCGAGATTCAAAAAGTTTCTTAGACGATACAATGATTTGACTGAAAAATCTGCATTGAGGAATTGAAAAAGATATGTTTCAGGTCCAGATCAAGACTCATTTCACAAAACGAGATTTTTTTTGTTACTACTTGTAAAAAAAATGGAACTAAGGGGGGTGTATTCAACTGGGAGTCTGTTGGATTTTTTTGAACTTTAAAAATCCAGAGGTATTCAATCACGATTTTAAAAAGTCTATTAAAATCCTGGGGTATTCAATTAGGATTTTAAAAACTCTTTTAAAATCTATATGTATTCAATCAAGACTATTTTAAATCCATTAAAATGTTGAGGTATTCAAAAATTATTGGACTCTCCAAGTCATTGGATTTTGTAGAAGTTTAGAGTTAAAATATAAATAAACAAGTCTTCTACAAATCCATTGGTAGAAACATAGATTTTATAAACTCCAAACAAAAACAACTATTGATGTAATTTTTTTTCATAAACTTGTATTCGTAAACCATGGCCTTTCATGGTTGTGTTACTATTGTTCATAGCCATTTAAGGTATAATTATTCATAAAGCTTTTATTGAGCGCCTTATACAAACCATGACCTCATCAATTACTCGCCACTATTACATAATTGTACCAGCAAGTTGGCTTCATTAATCCTTTGTTTTTCGAAAGCTTCATTTATCCGATAATAAAGTTATTGCATATTTTTTTTCCAATAAGTTACTGAATTTTTTTTCTTGTGAACGTTCGAATGATTAACCTTAATAAAATATAAAAATAATATAGAAAAATTATCAAAAGATATTCAACCAAATAAATAATACAAGTAATACAATTACAATAATATTTGTGTTATATCATCTTATCTCAATACAATGGTGTTTCATTCTTAGTAATCTACACCATTAATTGATCCACCAATAGAACACAAAAAAGTATATTTCACTAAGTAACTGCATAGTATATGTCACCAGATAACTCTTTGGTTAATTTTTTAATTCCAAACGCTTTTGTTAATGCTTTATGGTCAATTATATACATAAATTTTTTTGCTCGACTACATGTATTGACTTTTGATAATTAAAATTTCATTGTTAATTTTTAATAGTCCAGCCAATTTACTGTATGAAAAGAAACTATGAAAATAAACTATGATGTATTAGTGTTTTTTATTTACCTTAGAAATTGTTATATCAAATAATTGTTATTAAAATCCGTTAAAATCTTGATATAAGAATCCTTCAAACTCTATATAGAATTAGAATAAATCTTATAAACTCTATATAGAATTAAAACAATCTGTGGAGTTTGCAAACTCTATGGATTTCAAAAATCTAAAAAAATCCAACAGAATCCCAATTGAATACACCCCCCTAAGCTTAGAAGAAATATATTTACTTCTCATTGCTTAAGTCTTAGGACATGGTCCTCAAACAATTGTACTTGAGTAGTGTTCTCATTATGATGCATCATATTTAGACATTTACTTTAATCTTTCATTTATTTTACTAATCTCATGAGGATATACATGTCTTCCCATATATATTTCTAGGTAAATCCGAACTAGGTTACTCATGTTAAGGAATGGGTTCTAACTTTGTACCTTTCACTTTACACATGTTAGGGAGGGATTCAAATCACGTACCTCCCTTTTAAGTGTTGAAGAAATAGTAAGGATATAGCCAGTTGAACTAAGCGAACTTGTTCACTTGATTCTTTAAATTAATATGCTTTTATATTTTGAGAATAAATTTCAATATAGTTGTATATATGCTTCTTTAGAGATAGAGAAATTCCTTAAATATACTCCAATAAAAGGCAATGATTTCAGTTGACAAATATAGTATTTTCATGGTATAGATAAATTTGTGTATATTTACATTCTTTGAACTAACCGCCAATGTGTTACTTTTCTAAACCGGATACTCTACCAGAGTGGCTGGGTAACATCAAGTCACTTTTCCTGTCTAATTCTTTTGGAGAATCAGTGGAAGCAATGCAGCGACTTATAAATCTGCATGAATGAAGGTTTCTCATTTACTTAATCATATTTCATACTATTTTGCTATAGTTTTTTCATATAATAATAAGTAATTCTTTGGAAAACATGTTTCTATCTCTAGACGATGATGATAGTTTCCAACCATATTTGAATTAGAATTCTGCAAGACATACCCAAAGATTTCTCAAATACCTACATAGTCAGTTTGGATCATCTCTGTCTTAAGTTACTCTTAATATATTAGTGCATCGTCAAGGGTTCAAATGGATATATGCTAACAAAATATTCATATATGTAATATGTTTATATATGACATTTAACATTAACTATTTTAAATGAGTTGAGTACTATGACTAGTTCACTATTATTTTACCAGATTGGTGTATGAAAATCCTTTATTTAAAAGATGAAAGTGTTTGATTGTTCCTACCCATTAAAAGAACCATAGGAGATCACTATGTGCTACTTAAATTTGTAAGTTTAACCCTGAATGATATGTGGTCTCGTAATATCCGCTTGCAAGAATAATTGTCTAAAGATTTTTCATCATTCTTATGATAATTAGATGGTTTGCTTTTGAGTGGACTTATTGGTGCAGCCATTAAAATGGGAATTCATTCGTTTTGCACGAGTCTTAGTAATTTTTGATATACCCTTTTTTCTGTTAACTCTGGATACAGTATGCAGGAATTAAATTTTGTGGAGGGCTAATAATCGAAAGTTTTTACTAACTTTTGAAAATTACATTTTGCTATTTTGCATAATACAAGGACCAATGATGCAATTATTCCTCTCCTGAAATCAAATTGCTGAATGGTGAGATTTTCAGTAATATTTCAAATGATTTGAATTATCAAAAAGTATAGGCATTTTCGTAAGAGCCAAGGTAAGGTTTAATTTTCCAAGATTCTTAAACATTGTAACTGAAGAAATTAGAATAACTTTATTCAATGATAATAATTTCATACAGGTTTGATAGAAAAGGAAATCACTTGGAGACTAATATACTCTAATCTATAATATAGAAAATAATATTTATAGAAATTAATAATTAAGGTATATTTTAACACTCCCCCTCAAGCTGGATCGTATATATTCAGCATTCCCAGCTTGCCAATCAAGCAATCGAATTGTTGACTTTAAAGACCTTTTGTAAAAATATCTGCTACTTGTTGTTTGGTAGGAATATATGGAATGCATAAAACTCCCTCATCTATCTTTTCTTCAATAAAAAGTCTATCCACCTCAACATGTTTCATCATGTCATGTTGTACTGGATTATGAGAGATATTTATAGCTACCTTGTTATCTGAGTATAACTTCATAGGTTGGTTGCAAATAATTTTCAATTCACCTAGAAGACGTTTTATCCATAAAAGCTCACATATCCCTTATGCAATAGCTCGAAACTCAGTCAGCACTGCTTCTAGCCACGACATTTTGTTTTTTGCTTCTCCAAGTCACTAAATTTCCTCCTACAAAGGTGCAATATCCCGATGTAGATCTTCTGTCATCTATCTTTCCAGCCCAATCAGTGTCAGTAAATGCTTCTACCCACAAATTATCACATTTCTTGAACAATAATTCCTTTACTGGAGTTCTTTTAAGATATCTAAGAACTTTATAAGTTGCATTCAAGTGCTCTTCACGAGGTAAGTGCATAAATCGACTCAAAACACTAACCGTAAAAGAAATATATGGCCGAGTATGTGATAAATAAATCAACATTCCAACTAATCGTTGATATTGTCCTTTATCAAACTCCACACCAACATTTGACCTCAACTTATTACTAGCATCCATGGGTGTTTCAGCTGGCTTGCACCCCAACATACCTGTTTCACTAAGAAGATCTAGAATATACTTTATTTGTGTCACCGAGATTCCTTCTTTAGTTCGAGCAACCTTCATATCTAAGAAATATCTCAAAGATCCAAGGTCTTTGATTTCAAATTCTTTGGCGAGAAAAACCTTTAGATTTTCTTATTCCACACGATCATCACCTGTCAAGATAATATCATCTACATACACAATAAGTATAGAGAGTTTTCTATCCTTAGAGTGTTTAAAGAACATGGTGTGATCTGCTTCGCTTTGAATGTATCCAAAACTCTTAATAGCTTTCGTAAAACGTCCAAACCACACTCTAGGAGATTGTTTAAGACCATAAAGTGATCTTTTGAGTTAAAGGACTTTGTTTGTACCAAATAAAAATTCAAATCCAGGAGGTGGGTGCAAATGCACTTCTTCTTCCAACTCACTGTTAAGGAAAGCATTCTTGATATCTAATTGTTGTAATGGCCAATCCTTAACAGCTGCGATAATAAAATTCTGACACTATTCATTTTTGCAACCGGAGCAAACGTCTCCTGATAATCTATTCCATATGTTTGAGTATATCCTTTTGCCACGAATCTTGCTTTATACCTCTCTATTGATCCATCACTATTATATATCACTGGAAACACCCATATTACAACCAACTGGAATTTTTCCTTTAGGTAGGAACACAAGTTCCCAAGTTTGATTTTTCTCCAAAGCTTTCATTTCTTCAAAAACAGCCTTAACAAGAGCTTCTTGTATAAAAACTGGGAATTTCTATTTTTGATAAGTTAGAAACAAAGGCTTGAAGATTTAAGGATAATATATGATAGGAGACATACTGAGATATAGGATGATTGGTGCATGATCTAATGCCTTTTCTATGAGCTATATGAATATTAAGGTCTTGAAAATCAATAGACTTTGGAGATAGAGAAGAATCAGAATTACTTGATATAGTCGGGGTCGAATCTTGACTGCCTAATCGTGGTTATTGCTCCACATCTTGTCGTTTATGCCTCCTTGTATAGACAAGTAACTCTTTGTTTTTCTCCAATGGTAAATCTATATTTTCTTTGTCATTGGATTTTTCATCACCAGGCCCAATAACTTCTTTTTGAGGATAAAATTCTTCATTAGGAATATTATGTTGGGATGGAGTGACTAACCTGGATAAGAAACAGAAGACATGGGTAGCACAACAATTTTTTCCAAAAGACTTTCTTCATCCCCTTGGTTTTGATTCTCCCCCTGAAAAGAAGTTTGGGAAAAAAACATCCATACTCACATAAAAGTGGTTGGCTGTAGGGTCAAAACACTTGTACACTTTTTGAGTAGACGAATATCCAAGAAATACAGATTTACGAGCTCGAGGATCAAGTTTTCTATGATTATGACTATGAATATGAACAAATACTACACAACCAAACACTTTAGGTTCGAGAGTACTGCAAAATTGGACATGAGGGTAGAAATATAAGAAAAAATTAAGAGGTTTCTTAAACTGACATACCCGAGATGGGCATGTTAAGTTGCACGCCCCCTCACGTGCAAGCTTAGTAGAAGAAAGTGGGTGGCAGTGGAAAGACTCAAGCCCAGGACCTCAAGGATCATAGAGCTCTGCTACCATGTTAAATTTCCAACTTAACCAAAAGTCCAAACCGTTAGGAGAAGGGCATTATATATATGAGAACATTCCAACATTTTTTTAGGAAACAAATCTAATATAGAAATAAATTAGTCTAATAAGGTAATAATATATTATGCAATAATATATTTAACACCCCCTCAAACTCAAGTAGATCGGATGGGGAGCAACTTGAGGTTGGAATCTGAATCGTTGATGACGTGCCTTGAGCCTTGTTGATTGAGAAGCATGACAGATGAGTTGGCGTGATGACAATGTTGATGTTGTGGCGTGACGGTGAGGTGGAGTGACGAAAACCAGAAACCAAAAACTGAATGTTGAGCGAATTACTGAGATGAGATCATTGGATGGCCTAACGAGATACGGAGATGAGACCATTGGATGGCCTAACAAGATGAGATCATTGAACAACCTAACGAGACGAGACCACTGAATGGCCTAACGAGACGAGACCACTGAAGAGCCTAACGAGACGAGACCACTGAAGGGCCTAACGAGGCGAGACCACTGAATGGCCTAACGAGACGAGGCCACTAAATGGCCTAACGAGGCGAGACCAATGAATGGTCTAACGACTCGCGGAAGCGAACGAAACGAAAACGGGAAACCACTTTGGATTGTGTCTCTAATACCATGTTAAATTTCCAACTCAACCAAAAGTCCAAACCTTTAGGAGAAGGGCATTATATATATATAAGAATTTACATTCCAACACGCCCCCTCACGTCACTATGTATGAGAGAAAATTGTTTAGATTGTTTATGTGGTTTAGAAGGAAAAGAGGAACGGTGATGTTTAGCAAGTTGACAAATTTCACACTGAAAAAGAGAAGGGTTTTTATTTTTAAAAAACGATGGGTATAACTTACTCAAATATACGAAATTAGGATGTCCCAACCTATAGTTCCATAACATTATTTCATCTTTAGGAAAGAGAGAAAATATACCACTTGAAATTTGTG
Source organism: Nemophila menziesii (assembly GCA_029959085.1). Classification (NCBI taxonomy): domain Eukaryota; kingdom Viridiplantae; phylum Streptophyta; class Magnoliopsida; order Boraginales; family Hydrophyllaceae; genus Nemophila; species Nemophila menziesii. The sequence goes on along the minus strand of JARWIR010000001.1, from coordinate 138,586,721 downwards.
TTTGTCTAACCAAGGGAACATTTCCTTTAAAGTAGTAGAGTTGATCAACCTCTCTAGAACTTCCAATCATCTTTCCTGAACTAATATCTTGAATTTCACATCGAGATTGAGTAAATTTAGCTACACAATTTGAGTCGCGAGTGAGTTTGCTAATGGACAAGAGGTTACATGACAACTTTGGAACATGAAGAACAGATTGTAGAGTTAGATTCGTAGAATGAACAATAGAACCTTTACCTGCGACTGGAGAGAACGACCCATCTGCAATACGAACTCTAAGATTACCAGGACAAGGTGTGTACGATGAGAATATATGAGAAAGACTCGTCATGTGATCACTAGCGCATGAATAAAAAATCCATAATTCTTTATTTGAAGAAGTATGTAAAGAAGAAGAAAAGTCACCTTTTTAAACAAGCGAATTAGCCAAAGATGTGTTAGGAATAAATCCAGATAAATTTAATAACTCGTACAGATACTCTAATTGTTCCTTGCTGAATGGAGACGTTTTGGAGATATTAGATCGACTATGAGTAGTTAATTGCGTACTTGTTCCATATTTATCGAAAGAAGTGAATTATTCAAAAGTTTCATGTATAGACATAATGAAAAAATAACCGACAATGAAGATCAGCGTAAAAAGTAAACACCAAAAAAAGGTGTATATCGGCAATTAAGGTCGTGAGAAAAAAATTTAGAATAAGGATTTGAAACCTTAAGCTCTGATACCATGAAGAAATTAGAATAACTATATTCAATCATAATAATTTCTTACATAGAGATCCTATATTTATAGGATACACATGAATAACTTGGAAAACAAGTTTCCATGTGTAACTTAATAATTAGGGAACAAGTTTGATAGAAAAGGAAATAACTTAGAGACTAATATACTCTAATCTATAATATAGAAAATAAGATTTAAGGAAATTAATAATTAAGGTATATTTCAACAGTAACGGGTAGAATCAAGAACATACTCACATAGTTGCTCAGATATAGCTATCCAAGGCCCGAAGTTTAGGGTAAGCGCACGATATATTCTATCTTTAGTAAGTGCTAAATATATATTATGTTTTGTATCAGCCTGAAGTTTCAGGAGAATCTTGCACTTACCTTAAACTTCATGGAATATCAAAGAAAATTCCCAAAGAAATACAATGACTTTCACAAATAGTATTACTTACTAATTCCTTTTTGTGTTCTATGTGAACAGCCTTGATATTATGGCTCCATGCAATACCATATGGGCTTTTTGCAGCTAAAGGTGCACATGATGCTTTAGAAAAGTTTTTCTTATTATATTTTTATATACATATACATATATCACATCAATTTCAATTGTTTTTTTATACACCACTAGAATTTCAAATGAATTAGGAGCTGAAAACTTGCAACAAGCTCAGATATCCATGGTAGCTAGGTTGCTTCTTAGAGTTCTAGAGAGACAATAATAGTGGCCATAGAACTCTTTTCTACTCGGCATGTCTTGGGACTCCTCTTCTTTTTTTATCTATGGTAATGGATAGTCTATAAGGGTTGAAAAAAATAACGATCATTGGTTTTAGAAAACAGAGAAATGGAATTCTAAAAATAATAAACGAAGTAGTTCTCAATTAAAAGTAACAATACAATATTACAATTAATCAAAAATAATGAAACATACACGGAAATTCAAGAAAAATACTGCTACATAGTATACAAATTTTACGTTAAAAAGATAATCCAGCCGTGCCGATATCTCTAACAAAGATTCTATTTTAGTCTAGAATATATAAGAATATAATAAAAGAAGAGATTAGAGAGTAGTCTTTTCTAAATTAAGTTTCATCTATATTCTATTCTATATTCTCTCTAAAATATTGTTTTCTATTCTCTCTAGAATAATGTACTAAACTGGAAAGTAAATTGATGCTTCTTAACCACTCTAGTAGAGCCTTCAGTTCAGGAAACTTCTCTATTGTCAAGTATGTTAATGAAGGCAGAATATGAAGTTGCTCAGGCAAAGTCGCATTGTTGTCTGACCCATATGACTTGTTTCCTATTACTATAATAATTTTAATAGAGTTGAAATAAAGTTGAGCATCCTCATAGTTGTGGGGCCAAGGAAAAAATTCCTCAGGGAAACCACAAATCTCCAGAACTGTTAGGTTTGGCAGGCGCTCAAAACAATAACCATCTATATGTCGAAAAGCTTTAATATGTACTTCCTTAAGCGACGTGCACAATTTAAACCCTATAGGTATTGCAGTCAAAGATATCTCCAGTGATATTTCAGTCAACTTATCATTTTTAAAAATAAATAGCTTCCTAAGAGACGAGAGACCTTGGAGAGACGGTAATTCAGTCAACTTCTTGTTTCTTTAAATTGTTAAATCCGTAAGAGCCGAGTGGCCATAGAGCGGCGGTAATTTAGTCAACTTTTCGTTCTTTAGTATTGTGAAATGCGTAAGAGACGAGAGGCCTTGGAGTGGTGGTAATTTAGTCAACTTCTTTTTGTTTAGTATTGCTAACTCCGTAAGAGACGAGAGGTCTTGGAGCGAAGGTAATTTAGTCAACATTTCATTTCCTACAATTGAAAGTCCGTAAGAGACAAAAGGCCATGGAGAAGCGATGGTAGTTTGGTCAGCTTCTCGTTTCTGTGAATTTTTAACGTCATGAGACACGAGAGTCCTTGGAGCGATGGAAGGTCAGTCGATTCCTTAATTTCTTCAATTAATAACCATTTTTCTAAATTACTTATCCCAACTATATGCAATTCTTTAAGTGGGGGAAATGCACAACTTGTACTTATGAGATAGGAAGTGCCTTCATAGAATTATGCTCCAATGCGCCTCACGTTACTCAAATCAGATATAAATACCTTCTTCAGTTGAGGAAGGTGTCCAAGAGGCTGTCGTTGCTCGAGCAAATGACAACCTCCAAATTTTACTTCAATTAAATTATTGATATGCTCATTATTAGTTTTTTTTCATCCAAGATGGAAATCTCTATCCCTTAAAATTTAGGATAATTAGAATTTTCAAATATGAGTGAGGTAGAAGAGCTTCCAGAACTTCATTACCATTATCTGCTGCCTCACTCCTCCCGGTCGAATGTAGTTCTAAATAGTGAATCTTGGGCTTGCTCAAAATATTAACTTTTGTGCTTCCTCTCCTTCCATCACCTTAGCAAGCCCATAAACCTGCCTCTTGAGTTATCCAGGTTCTCATCAATTGTACAACCCTATTTATTACTCACAATAAAGTGAGAGAATGTATGATGATTAACTAATTGTTTAATTCCCACAATGATGCACTCGGAGTTTCATCTACAAGAATCTCTCTTATATATACACTAGGTAAGACCCATGTCTGAAGACACTTAAGAAAAAATTTAAGTGAAATTCAAGTTTAAGGTTAAGGTTTAGGACAATGTTAAGGTTAAAGTTAAATTTAAAGTTAAGGTTTAAAATTTAACATTCAAGGATAAGGTTTAATAATATATAAGGTTTAAGGTCGAATATTAGCACGATGAATCTTCGTTTGGTTAAAATAAAGGTTAATGTTAAGATCAAAGTTTAGTTTAAGGTTTAAAGTTCATGGTTTAAGGTGAATTTTAATGTTAAATATTAAGGTTAAGGTTATGGTTAAAGTGCGCTAGACCTTACAAAGAAGAATTAGGGTCATAAGTCTAACACAGTAGAACAATCCTTTTATAAAAAATGGTTGATTCAAGATTCATCATTAATGGACTTTTGGAAAAAAAGATCTTCAGATGGGTTTGTTTGAGTGCGAAGGAGAAGAAGCACATGGAAGAGAGGGGAGGGGAAGAAGAGAAATAAAGATTAAAAAAATTTATTATGTAAGAATATTTAGTCTTTTTAATGTGTTAAAAAATAAAGAATAAACACATTAAAATTCTCAGTTGTAGTGTATGTTAGCCGCATCTGATTAATCTGGTGCCCTTACAAAACATAGAAAGTATTTTATTTTAATATATATATATATATATATAGATATATTTTTTGAATATAAATAAAATCTTTAAACGTGTATGAAACCCTAATCAACGCCATCTCCGCCTCTTCCCCCTCTCTCTCTCTCTCACTCTCTCTCTCTCTCTCTTTCACACACATACACATACACTCGTTCTCATATTTTTTGTTGATCTCTTTTAATCAAGTATATTCATACTGTAGTTTTGATCATCACCATAACTGTAAGTATAAATTTATTTATAAAATACTCTTCTTACATGTATTCACGATTAATATAAAATTTTCATGATTTACTGGTCATGGATATTAATTTTCAATAAGAATCTAGAAGGTGAATATTTTGAAAGTTAAATTAATTATCCATAAGAAAAAATCTTTAAGATTATAATGGAAGAATTCTACTTTGGTGTACGATGAATACATCCTACAATTATTTTCAAGGTAAATATATTAAATTATGTTTAAGTGGTACCAATCAATTTAATCTTTTATCTCCAATATACTTATATTTTTTCCCTAATTTATTATCTATTATTGGATTAATGGTTCATGTAATATTATATATGCAGATATACATACATAAAAGTCTTTATTTGTGTATAAAATTATTTTTTTTTGAATATATTTTAATATGTACTATATTACCGATTCATGTGCAATTATACAAAATTAATGGGTGTTTAATTTATTTAATTTTGTATCAGGTTATCCATTTGATAAAGAGTTTTCATTGTTCGAAGAAAAAAAGATTGTTGGACATGCCATTTCTATCAAGTACGTTTCTACTTCATGTATAATTTATTTTACATTAAATTTACATAATTAGTGTTCAAATTTATTTTGACATATTTAATAGTATTGAAATTTAGATATGCTAATTTCATATGGATTAAGATCTAGATACAAAAAAAAAATCATCTATTTGTAATACGCTTCCATGTCCTATAATATAGATAGTTATAAGCGTGCCTTTATGGTGTACATTACTACATTATATTATTTTTCAATAATTTAAAAATAAATGATATGTACCACCAAAATAACCCCAATTACATGATATAATTTGATTGGATGCAAATTAGAGAAGAGATAAAGATAGACTGGTAAATAAAGATATTGATAATTCACATCCAATCAAACCATGACATGTTATTAGTGATATTTTAGTGGTTGAATATTTGATGGTATATATCGTTATTCATAAATTCATCATATGAGTTGATTTTGGTACATACTATTTTTCACTCGTGTCACTTATATATATATATATATATATATATATATATATATATATATATATATATATATATATATATATATATATATATATATATATATATATTTTTCTACTTGTATAGTGATAATAGTAATTATTGTCATTATATCTAAACAATCTCATATAATTGTATTATATGTCATAATAACTATTTATGTGATTAATTTTAAATAAAGTTGTGTCATACTGAATCTACAACATTTTCAACCCAACATTGCCAAGAATGCCCTTATCGAATCTACAAGCTACACTGAACCCCAAGCCACCCTCAAATTTTGTCCTACATAGTCTTTCACATGCTACCCTGTGTAGTTTCTTCATCTCCTTATATATCCCATAAATAAACCCTTTATATTCGATCAATATAATCACACATGTGGATGATTTTTATGGTAACACATAGCTAGATTCATTTATTTAGCTTTATTGCATTTGAAAACAATGTTTATCGTAACTACTAATTGCTTAAAGGTGTATTGATCAGAATTATTATTATTTTAGGAGTGAGAAGGAAAAGTATTATGCTCAAGATCTTGGAGGTACTAATTTCAGGGTTTTACAAGTTGAGATAGGTGGAGAAAGATCTTCTATTCTTGGACTTGATGTGGCAAGAATGCCCATTCCTCAACATATAATGACTAGCACAAGCGATGTAACTGAATTTGCATAACTCTCTCTTCTAAATTCGTATAACTGGGTATGATAATTGTACTTGTGTTGATGTGAAACATGAGTTATTTGATTGTAATAAACTAGGCGTACAATTGTAAAAGAGAAAAAAAATCAAAAAGAAAATTCCACTAATGAGGTAATTATGATTAATCAATCTCTACTGATAAAATACATTAATTATACCAACTCAAAATTGCATAAATGGTTCATAGACATCATGTATGACATCATTTTACACTTTATTTTTCGAGTTAAGCATAGTCTATTACATATTACACCACATATGAAAGTAAACCCAAGGGAAATGTAGTACATGGACACATGTCCAACGAAGGGATGATATAGTATATAGCATGAGAGATTCATCCAAGAAAAATATTTAAATGAAATTTTTGAAATTAAAATCTAATTTTGTAGTACTAATATTAAAAGGAATTTATGTAGCCCCTTTATATATAGTAGGTTCAAAAGTAGGTGGTTTTGATAAAACTTTGTGAAGATTGTCTTGCAGAAGGAGTAGGTGGCCTGTTATGGACCTCTTGAGAATAGAATGTGTCAAATGAATAGAAGACACATGAGTAGAAGAAGATTGTAGCATGATGTCTCCTCATTTGTGATAGTAAAATATACTCATGAGACATTATTTTAGGCTTATTTATTAGTTTATAGGTTGATTTTAGCTTATTTTAGTGCACTTTCCTATTTTGAGTCTTGATTTGTAGAATTATTATTTTTAGAGCATATTGGGTTTAATTGTTTATTTAGTGTGAAGCTTTAACGATAATTATGGAGATTAATTAGAGTTCAAGTCAAAGACTACAACTTATGGAAGGAGATATGCATGGAAATTTGAGATAAGGAAATAAAAGCTAAAAAGATGGAAAATTAAAAGCTGCCTAAATCTGGGATTCTGCACACACGTCTAAATATTGGTGTTTTTACCTAATAAATAGGCCGAATTTGGTAATTTCCTTCTAAAGGGTCTAGATAATTCTGTTGCGATTCTTTTGGTATCTTATGGAGCTCAATCCGACCAATAACGAAGAAGATACACTCAAAATAGCGCAGCAGTGTTTATCTTTATTTCCTTACGAATTTGAGTTGGGCTAGGAGTCCATTACTTGAATTTATCTCCACCAAACGAATTAGGTCAACCTCTACACTATAAATACAGCCTATTAACACTCTTAAATCATCCTTGCTGAAACCTTAAACCAAGAGGAAGCTTACAACACAAGAGAGAAGTCTGGAAGGAGCTGTCATCAACAATGTCTTCTTCTACCTTTAATTTTGTAATTTCTTTCTTTTCTTTCATGAACTAAATTTCTTTAGCTTAAGTTTTAGCATTAATGTATGAACCATAGTTTTGATTGACATCTATCTAATTTGGGAATTTAATGTTTTAAACAGAATTATAGTTTTTATTCTCTGTTTATGTGTTTGGATTTATATTCTGTGTTCTTGTGGACTGCAGCCATTAGAATTACCATCTAGTAATTAGGATACCATTGACAACAGTGTTTAATTACATGTTTAGCACATAACGTTTAGTTTTAGGTTTGATCTGACAACCCAACCTAGCTAGATAATCACTATGGATTAGTCTTTGTGACTATTTACCAATTACAGGAAAAGTTTGCTTAGGAAGCCTTATTGACACAGGTAAATCCTATTTGAAACTACCGATAGCATATTGGGACCGATTAGGGAAATACTACATAATTCACCCTTACATGTTTAGAACGGCAAAACTAGTGGGGATTACATGCTAATAACTTAAGCTATATTCTCATATCACTTCTCTTTCATATTTATTTTCTGTCTTTTAATTCTTAGTTTTAATTTAGTTAATTAGTTATCAATCCATCTTTATTTGTCTTTACTTTTATTTGCGTTTAGTTGTTCTATCTTTAATTTATTTGCACTTATTTTTTTCATAAGATTCTCCTAACCTCTGTAGTCTCTGCGGAACGAATCTTAATCTTTTAACTAAAACTTGCATACGGTCTGTATACTTGCAGAACCGTGTAGTTCTAGGGTGTTTTTGCACTTTATTTATATCTTATTTTATCACACCCTAGGCCCCACCATAGCAGATGAAAGAGTATTGGAATTTAAGGATCTAGAAGATGAGGATGAGGTATGTGAGTGAGATTGATTTGGATGAGTCTTGTGGTTGGGAAACCCATGCAATTGGAAAATTCAAGTGATGAACTTCTGGAGTGAGTGGAATCTGAAGTATTAGAGATATTAGAGGAAGAGATAGGCTGGAATAATTTAGAATAAATTTTTATTAAGGAAATAAAGGTGATATCCTTACAAGAGTTTCAATTTCACTTAGTTCCATCAAATTAGTTTTGAATTATAGTTCCAAAATGTTGTGGGCTTGTTTTTATCCACTAAGCAGGAGGTTGACTAATGTAGACTACTTTATCAAGTGTCCAATGCATAAAAGTAATGAAGACATCAAGTTTCTTAATACCCTAATCACTATGACTAGTAAATTATGAACAATTCTAATGGTGTCGTACTTGCCTATATGGCTAATGACTCAAAATAATAAATTTTATATTCCTGGTGATACTCTTTGACAACAAGCCTAACTTTAAACTTTTCCATAATATCATCTGCATGTTTTTTTATTCAGAATACCTATTCACTCCCAATATGTATTCTACCAGCAGGCAAAGGCACCAAAACAAATGTATGCTAGAAATAGAAGAGCATAAAATCTTTTCTCGTAGCATGAATCAATTAGGAAATTATGTAGTCCCTCTTTGTACATGGTAGGTTTAGAATGTAGTTCTGATAAGACAATGTGAAGATTGTATTGTAGAGGGGTATGTGACTTGTTCATGACCTTGTGAGCATAGAATAAGTGGAGTGAATAGAGGACCCATGAGTGGGAGAGGATTTTCTAAAAGATGAAATTTTTTTGGAATTTGAAGATTCAATAGATGAGTGTGAGTCATGAAAGTAAGATTGAGTTTGAGAAGAGGATGTGCCTCAGTGTTAGGAAACATAGGTCAGTGAAGGATTCAACTGGTGAACGAATAGAGTAAGTGGAGTTTAACATAAAAGAGAAAGCGGTGGGCTGAGAAAAAGTAGAATCAAAATTTTGCAGGGAAAATAAAGGTGATAGCCATAAAAGAGCTTAAATTTGTCCCTTCCCGATAAGATAATTAGTTCTATCAAGTTGGATTGGTGTTAAATTATCAAAATGTTGCATCAACATCTTAACTGGGTTGAACAACACCAAAGGTGTAGTAAAATTATCCATTTGAAGTTGTTACATTAAAAAGTCACTAGTTGATTTTTTTATCTTTCTTGTCACATCACCTAGAGAACTTAGGTTAGTTGGTGTTGACTTAAGTTAGTCAAGGATAAATATTTCTAAAGGCTATTATTATATCGCAACATTGTTATTTGGATCCTTTAACCAATAAAAGTTTCAATTAAACTAATACATTATTAATATATGAATGTATTTGACCATTATGTTAATTTCTTATTCTATTAAAGAAGAATATTAATCCGTGAAAATCATGTGCATATGGAAAGATAAAATTGTCAAAATTTAATTTATTTATTTAAAAATTCAGTATTTTTATATTTTTTATCACAAAACCAGCAAAAGTTTTCACCAAATATAACTAACAAAATGGTCGATTTCGAAGCATTTGTTTTGTTCTATTTTTATATGGTAAGCAAGCCAGCATTTTTTTCATTTCATTATAGTCCAAAAAGTCACATTACAGCAATTCTACGTATTATAAAACCCAACAAAACAAAATAGATAACATACCTATCTAGCACAACTTTAAGCTCGTTCCTAATTCTAAGACAAGAATAGACAATATATTAATCTAGTACAACTTTGAGCCTATTGCTAATGCTAAGCCCAAAATAGACAACATATCTATCTAGTCGAACATATCTATATTTTTTTGTTTTATTCTCCAAGGTTTTCGCGACTGAACAGATATAGCGAAAGCGCTCACAGTGTAACCCAAAGAGCGGTGTTTTCAAGCCTAAATTTGTTCTTCTAGAAAATGTCTGCCACTCTACATCGTCCAACAAAGGGAATATGTATCGGCTAAGTCTAACTTCACTAATCGAAATGGGTTATCGGGTAGATATTTCTGAGATTTTCTATATATCAAATGTTTCAAGAATGTTTAAATATTAACATTAATTCTCTTTGAGTAGGTGAGATTTGAGATTCTACAAGTTGGAGCATATGGAATTTGTCAGTCGCGTAGTGGAGGTAAAGCTTATATCTATCTTCCCCTTCTTCATCATTTTCTACCATTTTTTTTGGGTTTCTTAGATTATTTTCAATATTTTTGGTGAATACTACACTGGTCCTGAACCAAAATCTTGTTTCCAAAAAAGACTTCGGGGAGACACAGAATTCTTGGATGATGACATAAAGAATAAATGACAGATCTACTGCTCACTCGTGCTAAGAAATTCCTAAATGTTCAGGCGTTGATTGACAGAAACTTCCAATTAAGAAGGTTCCGTTCTCAGACAATATTATCAGTTTCCAAGTTTGTGTTTGTATCTAAATAATAGGTATATTACGTATCCAATTGTCTAACGACAAATCAGGCGATTTTATTTCTCCACGCGTACAAAAAGCATCAAGTCAGTAAGGTCCTTCACCCAGAGCAAACCATGATTTTCATTGTTTGTGAAAATGCCCAATCTCATGTGAGTAATTTATGTCTTCTATATCTACTATTTCATGCACAAATTTCTAAGTTTTAATTCATAGACTTGTATTTTTACAGGATTTCAGGGTTTCCTTGATAGTTACAACTTTTTTGGGATTGTAGGTGACAAATATAAACAAATTGGAAATCTTGTTCCAAATCATCAAATATTTTCATGTTTTGTATACACTAACTTGACCTACCCCTCCAAATTATTGAGTATAGTGAAATCTGCTATTGTTTGAAAAAACATTTGCTACCTTATAAGACAAGAGTATATATTTGACTATTTTACATAACATAAGGACTAAATTGGAAATTCGGGAAAGAACTAACAGATAACTTACAGGCCAACAAAATTGGATTTCTTCAGCATCCAATAGATAAAACTTGGACTCTTCAATTACCAATAATACCCTTGATATTACAAGTTTGTTCCGCACACGTGATGTTTCTATTATTGACCATCTTTGACTGTTAAAAAATTATGTTAATTGTTATGGTCAAACCTTACAAAGATGATGGACCAAACGAACAATATAAAAAATACTATATATAGTAGCACTGAAGTTTTCAGTTGTGGATTCGGAAGAAGTCCATATAGAAATATTCGAGCTAATTATGTTCCGAAATTCCACCTATTACAATATATTAAAAGTATTGTAAATGAAGGCTTCCCTTAGCGCTTACAAATATGCATATAAGTGTTAATATCTGAACTAGTTGATAAACCATTAAATGAATGCGCTAGAGGTGAGAAAGTAACGAAATAATCTATTGATTACTATCTGTCTCGACCCTTTTTAACCTTTCTAAAACCTTTATATATAATATTATCTTTTATCCGGGATGCTAATTATAACAAAGAGGAATAAAAAGAAACTCGTTGAGTTGATAATAATTCATTATCCATGAAGGTAAATTTTATTCTACTAGGAGTATAAGAATATTTTGGGAGTTGATGATAATTGGGAATTATTTTGGTGCTACTTTGTATGATGAATAAAGAGCTGGAACTTAGACAAAAAAATTGTGGTATGTTCCCAATTCCACCTGTTACAATGTGTTACGAATCTTGTAAATGAAGAATTTCCATGGTGCTTACAAAGATGCATATACTTTTAACATACTAATTATCTGGAATAAATATCTTTCAAAAGTCCACTCAAAATCCAACCATGTAATTATCATAAGAATGATGAAAAATGTTTAGACAATTATTCTTTAAGTGGGTTTGACGAGACCACAAAACTTTGAGAGTTGAACTTACAAATTTAAGTTGCACGTTGAAATCTCCTATAGTTCTTCTCGGGGATAGGAACAATCAAATACCTTTAGCTTCTCAATAAAACGATTGTGTACATCAATCTAGTATAATAATGATGAACTAGTAATCATACTCAACCCAATTAAAAGAATTAAGGTTAATCATCATATAAGAATATTTTGTTAGCAAATGTCAAATTGAACCCTTGATGATGCAGTAGTATAAGAAGAAAAAATCTATGACAGAGATAATCCAATTGAACCACATACATATATATCATAGAAGTTATTGCCTTGGCTTTGTCTTGGGTATGTTAACCTCAAACTATTGTATTTTATTTGTATAAACCAGTAAAACAATATAAAAACTAATGCATAAACAAAATAAAAGTAAATATATAAATAACTTTACTTGTCGAGACTCGGATTGGATCTGATGTATTTAAGGTATTTAGGCCACGTACAGGTGTCTTACATTTGCTGGTTTCAACCTCCAGGATACAGTGACAAGACTATTCAAAAGAAATTGACAGACAAATTCTTAAGAATTTCAACGAACTTAATAAAGTTGCTTCATTCTATCTCTCTCTTATAATTTTAATGCTTGATGCCTTAAAAAAATGAATGAATAAAATATTTGAGTTGGTCAACTATTTATAGAAGATGAAAAGGTGGATTGGAAAAGAGTTGTGATGTTTCATTTGAAGATACGTTATATTAAAAGACACAACGTTTACTAAAGAAGACCAAAGTATGGGCCGGTTCAGATGGTATGAAACTCTGCCCCAAAAGCCACCCACTCGAAGGTCCAGGTTCGAACCTCCAACCCTAGCAAAATATGAAATATGATTGAGCAAACGAGAAACCTTTGATCATTATCTTCACCAACCAAGGGATCTCTCTTATTAACATGATCCACCATGTGGCGCCAAATACATAATAACTAGTCAACCTCATAACATTCTTTATCTTTTAATATTTTAACACATTAGGTCCTTCTTGTCTGTGTATACTATCAATACAAAAGTTAGCTATTCCACTTTTCTTTAAAGGAAAAAATATATTTGCAGTCTGCAGACATAGAAGCAACTCACGCTGTATTTTCCAAGAATGTGTTGAAGCTCATCTCATGGGGTGAGCTATGATATACAAATTTCCTTTCATTTAGTCCCTTGTGCGAGACTGCTTCTCCAATATACCAAGCTTATTCCTTCCTTAGTGATTGTAGCTTTTATTATCAATATTGTTAGGGTTTAGAAGCTTAGGAACTTGAGAACCCACAAAATCTTCTATGACTGATATATTTGAAGAAGTAGTGGCAATAGATGATAGTGTTTGTTACAGTTTATAGATATATGTGCGGAATGTTGGAATTATGCCCTAGCCCCGATCGTCTTGTAATGAATTGAACACAAGTGTTTACTGTACACGATAATAGTTATCCCTACAGTTTTGATTAAAGAAATTGTTTCCTTGAATCTATGGCAAGCTTTTATGATTATGGTATTAATCCACATAATATGAAGGCAAATCCTTGATTAAGTTACGAACTAGATATCATAAGGTGTTATGATAATGAGAATCTAGCTTATAGGACTTAATCTAAACTTGTTCTTAATCGTAGGATCATCGAGTTAGGACCTCGATGATCCAGTTAGATTAATATGTAGCTAACAAGTATTTATTGGATAAATATCGGTAGTTCTCGTTTACCGAGTTAGGTGCATAGATAATGCACATAGAGATGTGATTATCGAACCGACTAAAAATAGAGATTCCTAATGGTTAATTACCTTGAACTGTCAAGTAGGTTAATCTCTAGAAGGAATTTTATGCATGTAATCCTTTGACCTGAGATCATCACTATTGTTGTGTATATGCTTGTTGTGTTTTGATACTGGACTACTAGTGTGTCATAATACTAGTCGAAAAGATATTGGATACAACTAAGTATATATGCTCCTAGGGATGAGTCAAGATGGAATCTATCAACTCTAGGTAAAGAGTTTGAGCTCTACGATGTCATAAGATTATAACGATTGTATCAAATCCTTGGCCAAGGTGATAGAATGAATGAAGAAATGTGTTTCTTAGGTCATTCGTCAATCGTTGATAATCGACGTGTAACGTGGTTGATTTTCTAAATGGGATTTGACAGTTATACCATATCCCAGGATAATCCGGAGCTGGAAAGATAGAGGGAATACGTATATGTTCCTTCACCGGGTTCTTTGTACAGAGTTACTTCACGTTATCCGGTCGTTGGGGAGTGTTGTTAGACGCCAACCTCGATTAGTAGTTAATTAAGTTAAATACTACCGGTTTAACGATGAACCCACGTAGTCGCACACTAACGAGTGTATTGATCTTGCTTCATGTCGTTAATTAATTTTATTATTAGATAATAAATATTAATTAAATATATACTTGGAATATTGGTATATTAATTTGCTAGCACAATTTAATATTCTAATATAAGACCGAACTAAGACAAAAAGGAAAAGGAAAAAATTGACAAGTTTGTGGATCGAACCACGGACCTCTAGTAGTGTGAAATGTGTCACTAACCGCTAGGCTAGTCAATTGTTTTTGTATAATATAGAAGGTCCAAATCCACTTCACAAGTGGTAATGGACTAGATTATTAAGATAATCAATTTCATTATACGTTCATGACTTTTCCTATTCTTGTCTTTTCATTTTCTTATGTTGGGGTTTTATAAGATAATGAAAGTCATTATACAAGAAAAAAAATGATCATCAGTTTTTCTTCCAAGAAAAAAACCAACAAGAAATAAAAGGTCTTTTTGTCTCCAAGCTAGAATGGTGATTCTGGAAGTAAGGCTCAAGCTCGGTGTGCAAAGCGTGGAGGCTTCAAACTTTTGAAGCTGGGCAATTCGATTCTCATACAACGTATTAAGGTATGTAATCGGTTTTTTCTTTGTTTTAAATCCTTAAATCGCAACTAGATGGTTTTTAATTGCAATTTTGTTTCCGCCGAATTATATTTTGATATAATTGAGTTGCAATTTTCCTTCAATTGGTATCAGAGCCAATTGTTACGATTTAGGGATTTAAATTTGATATTATGTGATAATATTTCATTTGTTTTGAAGGTTTTATATGAAAATCATGATTTTTGTATATTTGACTATTTGTTAAAATTAATATTAAATTGTTTAATTTTGATTTTAATAAAATTTTGGCCGCTCGTCTACTGATTGTAGTCAGAAAAGAAAGATAACTGTATTTTTTTTATTTGGTTTTGAACCATAAGAAAAATAATTTTTTTTCAAAAGCATCGCGAACGCTGTCGTTATTTGGAAATAGAAAAAGGTTTACCCTTTGCATTGTGAAAGGCTTTATTTCCTGTTTCTTTTGATTGAAAGTGTCGATTGGTTTTTGGAAAAAAGGAAAAGAAAAAGTGAAGGATGTGTCAATGTGATATATGATATTTTGATATATTCTTTGATCTACTTTGTAAGGTATGATCATTAGTCACTTTTGGAAAAATGATAAGAGGACATAGATGATTAAGATCAACAGTTGTCTTCTAGTGTTGGAGGATTTTGAGAAATTACATGCAGGTTGTTTTTCTTTTATCTTTTTATAATCTATCAACAGTTACTAATACCATATAGATAGTTGATGGTCAACTCTGTATGATACATTTTTTTATGTATTGTTTAAGGGTTAATTTCTAATATATATTGGATGTATGGCAATGGCAGTTGGTTATAATATTAATATAATGATATTAAGATTGATTATATAAAACTGCTGCAATATTTTTTTATATGAGATCCTTCATATTGCACACAACTAGGTCTCGGGAAGAAAAAAAAGAGAAAAAGAAAAAGTGTTTTCAGTTCTTATTTTTTTTTGTTGACCATGAAAAAGGGGAAAAATGTTTTCGATTTTCTTTTGATTAAAGATTGTGTAAAAGAAAAAATATTGAATTGCCTGGTATTAGTTGAAGCATGTGATGGTTGTATCTGTTTTTATTTATGATTTTTTGTTAACAATTTTAATGGTAATCTATTTTATGAGTTGATAAAATGATTGCATTGAAATATTTACTACATTGACTTACTAATACCAATTTGTTTTGTAACAAATTGCTTGCTTCTTTATTGTTAGCTGGCTTAATATTAGTAGAAGAATTGTTGGTAAAAATCATTAAATCGTTTAATGATTATGTTTCTAAGAAATAAAAAATAAAAATAAAAAAAGGTATTTTTTTTCCTTAAGTAATAAATCAAATGCTTAGATTATGAACACTAGGCTATTTCCACACGATATTGAAATTATTGAGTTTATTATAAACGATATATATGATATTTCGTGAGACTTGTCCATCGCAAGTAGAGTTTTAATTTTGTTAAGTTTACAAGTTTTGATCTGACTACCAGATAAACCTGTAGTTCAAGTACAAATTATAAAAATCTATTTTGTTTGATAATGGGATAAATTATTAATTTCACGTTTTTAGTCTGGACTACCCAGAGGATGTGAGATTAATAATATTCTATTATAGGATGGATTAACTCAACAAAACTTATCAGAAACGACCTGACTACCAGGGGGCTGAATAGTTTTGAGTCTCGCATTTTATTTGATAAAATTGGTAACGTACCACACTTTAATTATGAGTGAGAAACGACCTGACTACCAGGGGGCTCATTCATGTTTTAAAGTTTTCATTCTTCACTTTAATTATGCGTGAGAAACGACCTGACTACCAGGGGGCTCATTCATGTTTTAAAGTTTCCAATTATATATCTCTTAGATAACCGTCCATATCTTTGACAGTTATATAATAGTGTTCTTAAAGCATTGTTTCCTATACCTTCCAATGATTAGATTTCTCAGTATTTCTGCTAAACCACTTCTCTAATCATCCCAAGTTGGTTGGATAATCTCAAGAATTATGATTGCAACTTGAGAGTCTTTCTTATGCACATGAAACTCATTGATATGTTAAATGAGTTGTTGACTAAATTATCTCTTGAGGATGCATAGAATGTATGTGATGCATGTCTAATGTAATAAGAACTTAGTAATGGTACTAAGTTTATATTCTTGTATCCATGAGTTATGAACTCCAAAAGATATTTTAAGCATGATATTCCCATGAATCCTTAAATATCTTTAGAAGATGTATAAGTAACTTAGTATGACCGTTAGATACCAGTTATCTAATACCAAGGAACAAGGTAAGGGCATTAATGGAAATTGTTTCCGTAATTTCTTGAACTTCTATTAATTACACAGAAAGGGTATTGGATACTCGTAGTAGTTTAGAAATATGCAAAATGTTGCATACTCTAATGATTAATAGACAAATAAGAAGAAGAGAAGTTAAATTACAATTTCGGTAATGGAGCAATTGTTGCACCCACAATTGTAATAACTAATTCTTTAAAGATGCATATGGCAAAATATATTGTAAGAAAACTCTATTTTTGTTCGTAAACTTGTTTTCGAACAAAATAGTCATTTGATCATAAGATAGTTATGGTGTATTAATGTAATATAAAATGACCAATGGAGTTTTCCATAGTGATGAATTACACCCCATTGGATACTTACAATATGGTGATTATAATTGCCTAAAGTAACTACGTAACAGTGTTATAGTTGTTTCTGGTCATAAATCAAAATAGATAATCGTACTAATCAAACCTTATCTTTGGTGTTATAGACTAAGTCATAAATTGTGAGAATTTTTTTACTAGTTTCACAAGGAAGATTTCCTTGAAGAATATGATTTTGAATCATATGAAACTTGTGAGACTTGTCTCACTGAAATATGACTAAATCTCATTTTGATGAAAATAGAGACAATGCTAATGAGTTCTTATGCCCACTATATATTGATGTATGTGGTCAGTCCGAACTTTATCCAAAGATAGATATTCTTACTTCATCTCCTTCACTAACTATATAACAGATGTAGTTGTGTTTACCAAATGTAACACCAATATAAATAATTTGAAATGTTCAAATTACTATTGAGTGAAGTTGAAAGCAAGTATATAAGAGTATGGAGGAAGTAAGATATCAACCTGTAGAGGTGAAAATCTTAGCAATGCATTATAGATTATCTATGACGAAATTAGATTTCGTGTCAGTGAACATATCCTGGAATACCAAGATTAATGGTATGTCCGAAAAGAGAAATTGCATTTTATTGGATATAGTGCAATCCATGATAAGATTCGCTGATATTCGAATGTTCTTATGGGGTTATGTTTTAAAGTCAATTGCATACTTAATGAACTCTTAGGTCCCACTAAACAGTCGATAAAATCCATATGTGGTATGGAGATGATATAAATCAAACCTTAAAATGTAGATTTTGAAATGTTTGATTTTTACTAAACGACTTATGATGGCTAAGCTTGAGTTGATATCTTTCAAATATAGATTTGTTGGATACCCAAATAAAATAACGAGGTAATATTTCCACACCATTCTGAACACAAAGGGTTTGTGGTAAGGAAGACAACCTTTATAGATTGGAATTCCATAGTGAAGGAATTCATAATGTGGAAATAGATCATAATGAAATAAAGATTTCAGAGTTATTTATACAAGCTAAAGAGCATCCGATGCATGCCAGTCTTTCTTTCCTTGATGAGTTGATAGTTTCATTTAAGGTTCAAGTCTCACACTTTGAGGATTAGGGACGATTCATGAACCTTTCTTGGAAAAGGAAGTTAACAAATCAATAGAAAGAAGAATTTATTGTACACAAGCTTCCTATAGGTTATATAGATATCATCATACACCAAAATCAATTGTAATAATGGTGATAGTTGATGAGGGGATCATATAGATGATAACCCCATCAAGTGATGATCCTAAATCCCTATGAAGAGGCTATGACTAGTCTAGATAGTGACAAGTGGTTAAGAACTATAGAATCTGTATTTGTATGTATAAGAATCAACAAAGTATAGTACTTTGGTTGAATCTTTAATAGATATAAGATCCATTTATAGTAAATGGGTGCTAGGGAAATGATTGGAGTAGACGGTAAGGTAGAGACCTGTAACGTCCTTCTAATTGCTAAGCGTTTAAATTAAAAGAAAACCATTTATTATGGTGAACTCCTTTTTTGATAGAAATGCTTAATTCATTTCAGATTCTTCGATTGGTAACTACATACTATTATTTTGAGATATGGTAATTTCATGTGAAAAATAGTTTTCACTAAATGGGAGTTTATGACGTCCTTAAGACCAATCCTAAAGGTCTAATATTTCCATTTACTCATAATAAAATATGTAAGTTCCAAAATACATTTGATGGGTTCAACAAATGTCACTAAGTTGGATTATTCTCTTTCATACAATCAAATAGTTTGATTTTATGATTTTAGAATAAGAGTCATAAGAGTACAAAGGACTAGTGGGAGTACACTTATCTTCCTAATGTTATATGTAGATGACATATTATCACATAGGGATATGATATACCAACCAAGCAATTAACCAAGTTTTTGATTGATTAATAGTTCTCCATGAAATATCTAAGATAGTAGCTTATATTCTTTGAATTGGGATCTACAGAGATAGATCAAAGAAGCTACTTGACCTATATCAATCTTACTACATTTATACTTTTTTAGAAGTATCGCATGGAAATTCCAAGAGGATCTATTCGACAATAGGCTCTCGAGTTACTCTTAATGTTAGGGTTTGTTCTAGGACCCTAAAAGTAAGAGAATGAATGTGTATAGTCCTATTTGTTAAAACAATAAGGATCTATCTAACACACCATGAAAAATGTATAAGACCTAAAGTACACTACACGCTAGGAGTAGCGCCTTCATGAGGAATGTTGGAAAGTAGTAAAGACTATCCTTAAGTACTTAAGAAGTATTAAGGACCAATTCCTCATATGTGGAGAATATAAATTGAAGCTAATTGGGTATATAGATGCTTGTTTTGCTTCAAACGTGGATGATAGAAAATCAAGATATGGTTGTGTCTATATAGAGGAGAAGTAAATTGGAATAGTTCCAATCAAAACACTGTAGCAGATTTCGGTTACTAGAAGTAGAATACATAGCAGCATAAGATGCAACTATGCCAGTGGTTTGGATAAAATAGTTCTTTATATATACATAGTGTGGTTTCACAATGTAGATATAGTTTCTTTATACAATGACAATATTTGAGATATTGTATGATTAAAGAAACCTAGAATAAACTATAGATCCAAACAAATTCTGCAATAGTACCGCTTGATTCGAGATATAATTGAACATGAAGATGTTCACATTAAATAGGTAGAAGGAAGGAACACGATGTATATCTATTCATCTAAGTTGTCTATCAGAAGAGTCTGATGAGAACAAACTGTTCATGAATTATGGTACTTGAATGATTGGGTCTAGGCCAAGTGGGAGATTGTTGGAATTATGCCCTAGCCCCGATCGTCTTGTAATGAATTGAACACAAGTGTTTACTGTACACGATAATAGTTATCCCTACAGTTTTGATTAAAGAAATTGTTTCCTTGAATCTATGGCAAGCTTTTATGATTATGGTATTAATCCACATAATATGAAGGCAAATCCTTGATTAAGTTACGAACTAGATATCATAAGGTGTTATGATAATGAGAATCTAGCTTATAGGACTTAATCTAAACTTGTTCTTAATCGTAGGATCATCGAGTTAGGACCTCGATGATCCAGTTAGATTAATATGTAGCTAACAAGTATTTATTGGATAAATATCGGTAGTTCTCGTTTACCGAGTTAGGTGCATAGATAATGCACATAGAGATGTGATTATCGAACCGACTAAAAATAGAGATTCCTAATGGTTAATTACCTTGAACTGTCAAGTAGGTTAATCTCTAGAAGGAATTTTATGCATGTAATCCTTTGACCTGAGATCATCACTATTGTTGTGTATATGCTTGTTGTGTTTTGATACTGGACTACTAGTGTGTCATAATACTAGTCGAAAAGATATTGGATACAACTAAGTATATATGCTCCTAGGGATGAGTCAAGATGGAATCTATCAACTCTAGGTAAAGAGTTTGAGCTCTACGATGTCATAAGATTATAACGATTGTATCAAATCCTTGGCCAAGGTGATAGAATGAATGAAGAAATGTGTTTCTTAGGTCATTCGTCAATCGTTGATAATCGACGTGTAACGTGGTTGATTTTCTAAATGGGATTTGACAGTTATACCATATCCCAGGATAATCCGGAGCTGGAAAGATAGAGGGAATACGTATATGTTCCTTCACCGGGTTCTTTGTACAGAGTTACTTCACGTTATCCGGTCGTTGGGGAGTGTTGTTAGACGCCAACCTCGATTAGTAGTTAATTAAGTTAAATACTACCGGTTTAACGATGAACCCACGTAGTCGCACACTAACGAGTGTATTGATCTTGCTTCATGTCGTTAATTAATTTTATTATTAGATAATAAATATTAATTAAATATATACTTGGAATATTGGTATATTAATTTGCTAGCACAATTTAATATTCTAATATAAGACCGAACTAAGACAAAAAGGAAAAGGAAAAAATTGACAAGTTTGTGGATCGAACCACGGACCTCTAGTAGTGTGAAATGTGTCACTAACCGCTAGGCTAGTCAATTGTTTTTGTATAATATAGAAGGTCCAAATCCACTTCACAAGTGGTAATGGACTAGATTATTAAGATAATCAATTTCATTATACGTTCATGACTTTTCCTATTCTTGTCTTTTCATTTTCTTATGTTGGGGTTTTATAAGATAATGAAAGTCATTATACAAGAAAAAAAATGATCATCAGTTTTTCTTCCAAGAAAAAAACCAACAAGAAATAAAAGGTCTTTTTGTCTCCAAGCTAGAATGGTGATTCTGGAAGTAAGGCTCAAGCTCGGTGTGCAAAGCGTGGAGGCTTCAAACTTTTGAAGCTGGGCAATTCGATTCTCATACAACGTATTAAGGTATGTAATCGGTTTTTTCTTTGTTTTAAATCCTTAAATCGCAACTAGATGGTTTTTAATTGCAATTTTGTTTCCGCCGAATTATATTTTGATATAATTGAGTTGCAATTTTCCTTCACGGAATTGATTAACTTATGATACCATGTACAAACTATAACTAGATGAAGAAAATGAGCAAGAAAAAGCAAGATAGAATGGATAAAATAAAAGAGAAAAGCGATGTGGGAGCAATAGATATATTAATCTCCTTGATTACGTAATAGTTGTTTTGTATTTATAGTGTATACAATTCAGCAACTTGTTATACAAGCTTGTAACTAACTACTCCCTTATCCCTTTCTTTAATGGGTATGTACATAAAGAAACAATGTTAAAAAAAATTCTTTAGATATATGAATCCGTCGTGAAAAAAAAAAGGCCGGAAGAAAGATCTTAATGATATTAATTCATAGCGGTTTAACCCCGTGTTGGAAACAAGTATAACTCAGATTCACGTTAATGGGCAGATCGCTAGTACTTATGTCCTTAACAAAAATGAAACCGATGAAGAAGAAGTTACAGGTCCGGAAAATAGTGTGAAATTTCTAAACAGGGTTAGGAATTAAAGAATTAGAAGGTTTGGTCCAAAAATCCTGAACTCCGTTGTTGCACCATGGATGGAATGGAAAATAACTGGAAGAGAAGATGCTATTGAATATGCTAAAAAGCATAATATTCCTCTCCATGTTAGGTTGTTACTAAGAAAGCTATTTATAGTAGAGATAGGAACTTATAACATCTAAGTTCAGCCTGGCTAACGTGCGGTTCAGTCCGGTTCTTATCGGACCTGGGCCTTACCGGTCCGGTTTGGCTTACCGGTCCTCAGTATCGGTTCCGGTCCGGTTCGTTCTCCGATCATGAAAATCAAATGCACGGCCGGTTTAGTCCTATCGGTTTTTTTTTACCCTATCTGCAAAATACAGAATATAAACTAATGTAAAATTAAAATTACATCTCCAGCGAGTTTCTAAATGGATATTGTAGAATAAAATACCCTTTAAATTGCTACAGTCATTTGCTAAAGATAGAGAACTCAGCAAAGTACAACAACGGCTTTATTTTTTCAGAAAATCAAACCAAACACATCAATCTCCCATCAAAACTAAATTTCTACTATGCCTATATATACATCCGAATGGTAAATAAAAATTACTACAATCTCTAAATCAAAGAAATCTGAGAATAGAAAGATGAAGAATAGAAAAATGAAAAAATTAATACAAACCTGTTATGTTGATGAAGAATAGAAAGATTTGGTTGATATTTTTGTTATATATATAAGTTTTCTGATTTGGATGAAAGAATTGAGGTTCAATTGGTTTGATATGGGATGATGAATTTTTTATTTGTTCGATTAAAAGGAGAAGGAAATGAGGCTCAATTGGTTTGATATAAGTTTTCTGATTTGGATGAAAGGGGCTTTCACGCGTCGTCTAATGGAAGATGGTTAGATGGGTAAGGGACTAAGGGGCAAGGGCTAAGGGGGTTGGGCTAATAACTTGTGTGGATTGTGGGCTAAGGGGCTTGGGCTAATAAGTGGGGTGGCCTATTAAGGGGTTGGGCTAATAAATGAAGGCTGATAAGTGGGGTGGACTGTGGGCTATAAGTGAGGTGGACTTATATAAAAAAATAGTAACGGGCCGGTTCCGGTCTTGTGAGGTCTGGTCCGGTCCGGTTTAGTTTTACAAAATATAAGAACCGGTCCAATATAACCTGGACCGGTTCGTTCCGGTTCACGCACGTTCTTGAGTTCGATCCCGTTTCATCGCTGGAACCGACCGGTCCGGTCCGGTCCAGTTCGTCGAACCGGTAAGCCGGTCCGCTAGCCAGGCTAAATCTAAGTCATGAGTTTTGTCCCTTCTCTTGCAAAGTAACAATTTGAGACCCTTAAAGTGAATTTCCACATTTAAGAGGGGATAAAAGGATGTTGGTTTGAATATGAGGCATCATTTGTTAATTCAAACTCATCGCGAGTTACAGATAAAAAGTTGTTAAGTATCAAATAGGGTTTGGAGTATAGTATGTTGTGTGCAGATTATGAAACTAGTTATGGTTTTTGTGGTCTTCTAGAGAAAAATATAACGAAAACAGTGAAAGTGCAGATATAAGGATACATTACAAGACTTGAAGCGGATGTAAAAGATCAGAGAGATCAGAGACCTTTTTTAGTTCATAAAATTGTTGTAAAAAATTTACTTGAAAATGGTTCGAATAGCGGATTTCAAGTGAATAAATGGAGGACTAACGATGATATTTTGGGCTGAAATTTTTTGTAGGGATAGAATATATATTCGAATTGTCATATGTAATATCGGGATGGAGGAAAAAACTCGTTAAATCCCCAAAAAACGTCTCGAAAAAACGCTCAAAAGTTTAAAAAACCGCTACAATTAAAACTCTTGAAATTTTGTGAGAAGCTATTTTTGGGAGGGCATGACCTTCGAATGCGATTTCCACATTTATCGATTTAAGATTTGACAAAAAACCAAAGAGATGTTATAAAACATTCGTGTTTGATGTCTTACAAGTTATGAAACAAATTAAACCCAAAATCAGGCTAGAAGTAACTAAGTTGTACCTTTAATTTAGAAAATAAATTCGAGAATTCTGTTTTGGCCTCGTTGTGTCGTTTTTTGGAGAAATTTTAAAGAGACATATCTTTTCGTCCGAGTGTCGAAATCCAAATTTTCTTAAGCCTAGACCACATATGTTTTCGAGATGTTTTCGGTGCTACCAACCACACTTCGCTTGGAGATCAAATGGAAGATTGATTATAACAATGAATTGACAAAAAAAAATGAAGTACTCGATAATTTGTGACACGCTTGATTATGAAATGACCTGCAAGACTGAGAAATTCCACATACATCATCAAAATTCCATTAAAATTAACCCCTAACTTGGGGATTGAGAGATTCTCTCAAAGGTAAGTTCTATTTTCCCTCTTGTTAGCCTATGTACAAGATATAACCAGGTGCATCAATTGTTACTTGCTTTTGTGTTTTTTCGAGTTGTGGAGACACGGCTTATTTTTGAGTTGGGGCAGAGTACTCTTTGTTCTCATCCCTGTTTCATGTGTTTATTACTTTGAGAGAAAAACTTAAAAACCCAAACAAATTAAAAAAATTGAAAAAGAAATTTTTTTTTTTTGAAAATGGTGTGTCATAAAAGTATGTTTAGACAACTCAATATTATGAACAAGGCTTGTGCTTTAGAAACTCACATGCTATGCTTTAATTTCTTGTATGTAATATGTTATTGTTAGCTAGCAATACATATAAGTCAGTTTAAACACAACGAGAAATGAATACGTGTGTAGATCTTGAGATATGACCTAAGTGAAAACCAACTTGCCAAGAATTTTGAAGTAAAAGAGATAACAAGACTCCACAGTTAGATTAATGATTAAGGAAGTCCTTTGATAAGCCATTTGTGCCTTTTAGCGTATCCAAATTAATATTATAAATCACGCGTAGCCCCTCTAATCATAATCCTTTTTTTTGTTAGTCACATTATAATATTGTACCCCTTGGATGATAGGATGTTACCATATGACCTGCACTTGAATTAAAAAGTCTTGTGAATTAATCATCTTCAACCAAGAGTTTTGTATGGTGGTTTGTGTTTAAGTAATATCAAATGGTGTGTATTATGCTACATTAGGATGCACGTTATTGTATTCCTTGTCGGGTTCATGATAATAAAATAAAAAGTTTGAAAATCTAATAATTGAAAAAAAGAGAAAAGAAAATCAAGTATGAAACCATAAACAAAAAATTCGTTTTATGTTTGACTTCCAAAAAAAAAATCCTTCAAGTGAAAGTTTTGGAACATCGTAAAGCTATGTTGTTGAAATATCTGTCTATGCGCGCCTAGACATCAAGTCCGACCTCAGCCTCCTATGCCTAGTAAAAATGTTAAATATATATTGTATTAAATGAATTAAATTGATTATATAACTCTAATTTTAATTTACTGTTAAATTTACTATATTTTTGATAGATGAATTAAGGCTTAAATAGTTAAAATTATTATAATTATACTAAAAAATATATAAAATTATATACCAAAATTCTAAACCGTCTAATCCCGCTTAGGCCATTTGTAAACCGGTCGACCGCCTAGGCCCAAAAATCACGTTGTACAACAGAATCATAAAGAAAACGTTGTTAATCATTGTATTTGGTAATTGGGTATGCTTGATGATACATCAAAAAGGTATGAGTGTGGACCACTATGAAAGAAAACTCAAACTCTTAGTCGATTATTTGGTTGGTTTAGTGAGGGGAGGGTCAACAATACACTTTACGTTATCCATATATATTATACCTCACCCAAACCTTACATTATAACTGAAAAGTCCTTGAAATCTTTAAATATGTGGTTAAGTAATGAATAGGCAGAAAGTAAGAAAGTGAGTTGGCCATTGATCAACATGGATAGATCTATGATCATCATATAGTCGTACACTTCGAGTCGAGTAAGAATGATCTTTGTGCATTGTGAAGTTAAACTTTCTTAATATTTTGACATTGTTGATTACTTACATGATTATTATTTTTGTGGTTTATTTATTTTGCATGAGCTTTATGACAAGTTGTATTTATATTGCTTAGGATTCATTTCATGCTTCTACGTGATACTTTTGATTTTTGGACCTGATTTTGTGCTTACATTGTGGGAATGATAATGTTTTGAGTTGGGAATCTCGGTGTCTTGTATTTTGTGATACACTTTAATATTTCTGAAACATAACTTTGGTTTTTTAGTTTTGAGATTAAAAGTTGGGATTTATCGCTTGATTTAGATATATTTTGAGTTCTTAGATAATATTTAAGATCTAACGTGTTTTAGAGCACTTTAAGATATTTTATATTTTGATTGTGTGGCTCTTAGAAACATGGAGGATATGAGAATGTAAAGGCCAAGCTAAGGATTCAAGAATCTAATTAAATATCAGAGATGAGTCAAAACGAAGCCAAGACAAGCCAAGGAGTCAAAAGAGTTAATAGAAGGTAATACACCAAAATTTTTAAAAAAAACATCTTCACCAACTTAGAAAAAGCACGACAATTAATTGAGAAGGAATTTGAGTGTACCCTTTTATCACGAATTAGACCTTGAAGTTTAGTTTGTGTGAGAAGAAACAACGCCCAGTTTTGATTTAAAATAAAGAAGTTATTATCATTTTGCCAAGATGATTAGAGCAGTTTTAACAAAAAAAATCATATGACACTTTTGACCCAATCTCTGGGCACATTAGTCAACCCTCTGAATTTTATAAGTATAAATATTTACTTTTCATATATTTAGACGCGCTTTACTTATAATTACTTTTGGAGTATGAAAGAAGTAAGGAGAATAGGACAAGAGGCCAAACATCACAATAATTTCACCTTTGGAATTCGTCTTCCCTCAAACTCTTAATTATGTCTTCATCTTTGAGTCATATTAATCGAGATGTTTATTTCTCGTATTGATTTTGTTTTTATTACTCATGGTTATTTTGCAGATTTATTAACTGGTGAGATTGATATTTAGTTCAAGTATTTCTTAGACTTTGTTGGTGTTTGTCGTTTAAGCTGAGCTCTTCAGGGGGTTTTCAGTTATGATATTTAGGTCTAGTGTTTCAGACTTAGTTGGCATGCCATTTGAATTCAGCTCTTCGAGGCTTATTCAGCCTTTCGAGGTGTATTCAACCCTTCGAGGTTTTCTGGAAGATGAGGACATAATTTTGAAGTTTGGTGAGTTATTTCTTGACTCCCTAGCGGAGTTTTTGTCAAGGTGGAGATATTTGTTCGATATGGAGATATTGTCAAGTTTTTGGGCCTTGATTACCGAATTTGTGTAAAGGTGAAGATTGTTAGACTTGTGACCAAAATTATTCTTTGTAAGGACTAACGCATTTATTTATTGATTCCTAATATCTCTATTTACCTATAAATACAATGTATTGTATTAGTTATTCGTTCAATTGGCGGCAAGCTATTTGACTATCCTTTGTAATTAATCTTCTATGATAAAATGTATACCTCTTCCAGTGGTTTTTTCCCGTTTTGGGGCTTCCACGTATATCGGTGTTCTTTTCGTCTCTCGCTTCTTATTTTATCTTTTATCAGTGCTCTTAATTATAACAAACCTTAATTTTTTTTGCCCCAGCCTACCCGAGGGCAGCAAGCCTTAATTTTTTTCTTTTTTAGTCCTTAGCCCTGATAACAATTTGTTATAATTAAAATTGTGGATAAAAGATAAAGTAAAAAACAAGAAATGAAAAGAACATTGATATACGTTGAAAACCCAAAACAAGAAAAACCATGAGAAATGGAAAATATTCTATTATAGAAGATTGATTACAAAGGAGAGACTAATAATTTTTTGTCAATTGAATGGGTTAACTAATTACCTATACGATACATTTTATTTATCGGTAAATAGAGATAATAGGGTTAATAACTAAATGGAAAAGAAGAATTTGGGTCATAAGTCTAACACATGAGAATAGGCATTTTATACAAAATAAATTTTTTTAAGATTCACAATTAATGGAGTTTCGGGAAAAAAACTCTTCAGATGGGTTTGTTTGAGTGTGAAGGAGAAGAAGCACATGGAAGAAAAATGAGGAGAAGAAGAGAAATTAAGATTAAAAAAATTATTGTATAAGGATATTTTTGTCTTTAAAATGTTTTAAAAAATAAAGAATAAACATATTGATATTTTCAACTATAGTGTGTGTTAGCCACATCAGATAAAAATTGTAATAGATGGGTTTCTGGTGGCTATGATTGTTGAGCAAAAGGGATTTTGTGCCATTTTTATTAAATTGATATTTGGACTTTATTTAATGAGACCAGTAGGCCTTTGGTGCCATTACAAAATATAGAAAGTAATTAATTTCAATATATATAAACATAATTATATTTTTTTCAATATATATAAAATCTTCACGCGTATGATGAAACCCTAATCTACACCATCTCCGCCTCTTTCCCCCGCTCTCTCGCTCTTTAACACACACATACACATACCCTTATTTTCATATTTTTCATTGATTTCTTTTAATCAAGTATATTCATAGTATAGTTTTGATCATCACCATCATCGTAACAATCAAAATATCTATAAAATACTCTTGTTACATGTATTTTCACCACTAATATAAGAATTTCATGATTTACTGGCCATGGGTGTAAATTTTCAATAGTGATATAGAGGGTGAATATCTTGAAAGTTGGATTAATTACCCATATGAAAAAATCTTTAAGGTTATAATCGAATAATTCTACTTTGGTGTACAATCAATACATCCTACAGTTATTTTCAAGGTAAATATATTAAATTATATTTTAATTGGTATTAACCATTTAATCTCTTGTCTTTCAATATATTTATATGTTTGCCTAATTTATTATCTATTATTGATTTTATGGTTCAGGTATTATTATATATGCACATAATACATACATAAAAGTGTTTCTTTCTGCATAAAATTATAATTATTTTTGAATATATTGTATTGTGTACTATAATACCAATTCATGTGCAATTATACAAAACTGGTGGGTGTTTAATTTATTTGATCTTGTGTCAGGTTATCCATTTGATAAAGAGTTTTCATTGTTGGGAGAAAGAAAAAGATTGTTGGCCATGACATTTCTATCAAGTAAATTTCTAAATTGTGTATAACTTATTTTGCATTAATTTTATATAATATGTGTTGAAAATTATTTTGACATATTTGATAGTAGTGAAATTTAGAAATGCTAAATTAATATTGATTGAGATCTAGATACTAAAAGAATAATTTACTTGTCATATGTTTTTATGTCCTATAATATAAATAGTTGTGTATATTATATAACTTTAAATAAGTTAAAAATAAATTATATGTACCACCGACATAGCCCCAAGTATACGATATAATTTGATTGGATGTAAACTCGAGAAGAGATAAAGATAGATGGGTAAATAAAGATATTGATAATTCACATCCAATCAAATCATGACTTAAGTGATTAATCAATCTCTACTGATAAAATACATTAATTCTACCAACTCACAATTGCATAAATGATTCATAGACATCATGGGTGAGATTATTTTACACTTTATTTGTCAAGTTAAGCATGGACTATTATATATTACACCACACATGTATGTAAAATCAAGGGAGAATCTAGTACATGGACACATGTCCAACGGAGGGATGATCTAGTATATAGCACGAGGGATTCATCCAAGAAAAAACTTCAAATGACACTTTTGACATTAAAATCTCATTATATAATAAGAATATTAAAAGGAATTTGTGCATCTCTTTATATATAGTATGTTCAAAAGTAGGTGGATTTGATATAACAATGTGAAGATTGTCTTGTGGATGGAGTAGGTGACATGTTATGGACCTTTTGAGAATAGAATTAGTCCAATTAACAGAGGAACTATTAGTAGAAGAGGGTTGTCTAAAAGATGAAAGAGTATTGGAATTTAAGGATTCAGTAGTTGAGGGTGAGGTATGCGAGTGAAATTGATTTGCATGTGTCTTGTGGTTGGGAAACTCATGTCAGTGGAAAATCCAAGTGATGAATTTATAGAGTAACTTAAATTTAAAGCATTAGAGATATTAGAGAAAGAGATAGACTGGAAAAATTTAGAATCAAATTTTTTAAGGGAAATAAAGGTCATATCCTTACAAGAATTTCAGTTTGTCCCTTAGTTAGTTCTTTTAAAATTGTTTGGAATTAGAGTTCCAAAATGTTATAGGCTTTTTTTATCCATTAAGCAGGATGTTGACTCATGTAGACTAATTCATCAAGTGTCCCATGTCAAAAAGTGATGAAGACATCAAGTTGTTATATACTCCAATCACTATGAGTAGTAAATTATGAACAATTCTAATGGTGTTATACTTACCTATATAGCTAAAAGTCTCAAAATAATAATTTGTATTTTCTTTATGATATCTTTTGACATCAAGTCTAGCTTTAAACTTTACCATAAAACCATTTGCATGTTTTTTTATTCTGAATATTCATTTACTCCCAATAAGTACCCTACCTGCAGGCAAAGGCACCAAAAACCATGTATGCAGAAACTCTTTTTTCATAGTATGATTTAAAAAAGAATTCGTGTAGTCCCTCATTGTTTATGGTTTTAAATATTATTATATATTTATTTATATTTTATAAATGTCTAATTAATTTGTGTGAATTTATAGTAACAAATGCAACGTAGGAGTTCGAGGAAGATTTGTGAAATTAATTATGCTAGATTACAGGTAAAATTACTAATTCTTGTTTCCATCATTTATTTAATTTAATTCTTTATATACAACACATGAAATAGTTGTATTCCATAATCTAGGAAGAATTAAAAAAAATCCCTTTAAATGGAATATAAAAAACTATCGCAAATTGTGTATAATAATTAAAATAAGATTTATATTATCTATATTAATTATATGTATTTTCTTTTCTACACGCTTTTTATATTACATTAATTTTATGGGGTACGTGACTTGTTCTGGACCTTGTGAGCATAGAATGAGTGGAGTGAATAAAAAACACATAAATGGAAAGGGTTTTCTAGAAGATGATAAAGTTTTGGAGATTTAGTAGAGGCGTTTGAGTCGTTATAGTGAGTTTGAGTTTGAGAAGAGGACGTGTCTCATGGTTAGAAGACATAGGTAAGTAAAGGATTTAACTGGTGAACGAATAAAGTGATGGAATTTAAGGTATAAGAGAAAACGATGGGTTGAGAAAAATTAGAATCAAAATTTTGCAGGGAAAATAAAGGTGATTTCCATAAAAAAAAACTTCAGTTTGTCCCTCTCAGATAAGATAATTAGTTCCAACAAGTTGGATTGGAGCTAAAGTATTAAAATTTTGCATCAACATCTTGATTGGGTTAAATTACATAAAAGATGTAGTAAAATTATCCATTTGAACTTGTATCATAAAAGAGTCACTAGTTGTTTATCTAACGGTCTTGTCACATCACCTAGAGAACTTAGGTTAGTTGGTGTTGACTTAAGTTATTCAACGATAAGTATTATTATGTCGCAACATTGTTATTTGGATCCTTTAGCTAATCAAAGTTTCAATTAAACTATTACTTTATTAATATGAATCAACCATTATCTTAGTTACTTATTTTATTAAAGAAGAACATTAATTTGTGCAACTCACATGCATATGCAAGGGTTAAATGGTCAAGTTTTTATTTATTTATTTCAAATTCCAGTAAATTTTAAATTTTTATGACAAGCCCCTCAACAGTTTTAACCAAATATAAAGTATTTTTGAAACACTTTTTAGGTCTAGCTAACAATATGGTCGATGTAAAGCATTTGTTATGTACTATTCCTTTTTATTTTTATTTTTGTAAGAAAGCCCGCTTTTTTTTATTTCGTTAAAGTTTATCAAGTCATATTACATCAGATTTAGGTATTCTAAAGCTCGGAATAAAACAAAATAGATAACATGTCTATCTAACCCAACTTTAAGCCCATTGATAATGCTAAGCCCAGAATAGACACCATATCTATTTAGCCCAACTTTAAGTCTATTACTAAGCCTAAGCCCAAAATAGACAACATATCTATCTATCTAGTCCAACATATCTATTTTTTTTCTTTTTATCTCCAGGGTTTTCGCGATTGAACAGATGTATCGAAAGCGCTCACAGTATAACCCAAAGAGCTATGACATTGAGCATGTTTTCAAGCCTAAATTTGTTCTTCTAGAAAACATCTGCCACTTTACATCGTCCAACAAAGGGAATATATTCCGGCTAAGTCTAGATTCGCTTATCGAAATGGGTTATCAGGTAGATTATTCTGAGTTTTTCTATATATCATATGTTTCAAGAATGATTGAATAGTAACATTACTTCTCTTTGAGTAGGTGAGATTTGGAATTCTGCAAGCTGGAGCATATGGAATTTCTCAGTCAAATAGTTGAGTATTCAATTGTCTAACGGCAAATCAGAAGATTTAATTCTCCCACGGCTACAAAAAACATCAAGTCGATAACATCTACCCCAGAGCAAAACAAGATTCTTACTGTTCGCGAATATGCCCGATCTCATGTGAGTAATTTATGTCTTTTATTTTATCTTTTTCATGCACAAATATCTAAGTTTCCATTCATAGAGACTTATGTCTTCATAAAGGATTGCAAGGTTTTCACTCCAGTTACAATTTTTGGTATTGTAGGTGACAAATATAAACAAATTGGGAGTCTTGTTCCTCCTCCTTTAGTGTTAGCACTCGGGATAGAACTCAAGGAAGCGCTTGATAAAAAAAATCAAAAGGATTAATAATTATATGGAGTCGGGAGTCTTCTTCACTGAGCTTCTCCTCTTCTTTTATTTATTTAATTTTTTTATTTGTAATTCAATAGTAAAGTAAAGTTGATGAATGATATATATACATAGATGAGAATGTAGCTTGATTTTATGATATTTATTTTATGTTTAAGAAAAATATCGGATTATAAAAAAAATTCTAATATATGCTAAAGGATATCTATATTGACTCTCGAATGTGAAAGCATGGTAAATAGTAGGGCTGTAAAAGAACCAATCCGCTCGCGAGCAGTTCGAGCTTGGCTCGGAGAAAAGCTTGTTCGAGATCGGCTAGAATATATAATAACTTCATAAATAAACAAGCCCACTCGATCTCATTCGTGAAAGACTCGTTTATAATTATGAATTAGAAATTAATATATTATCTACTTATAAATATATTATTAAACCTTCAATATCAAATTAAATATTTTATTTTTTAAACCATTTATTTTTCATTAATATTATGTTTCATATTTTTATACCACACACTTTATTAAATACCAACTGTTCATGAAGGTCTCATTTAACCATAAAAAAACAAATTGTTCATGAGCAACTCGAGATTGGCTCTAAAAAAGATTTTTCTATAAGTTAAACAAGTAAGTTTTAATATTTTTTATTTGGATTTTTGAAAGCTCGTGTTTGGCTCGTTTAAATTTAAGTTCGATTCGGTCCGACTCGTTTAAATTTGAGTTCGGCTCGACTCGACTCGAAAAATTAAACAAACAAGCATGTACATCTAATATTCTGCTCGGCTCGACTCGTTTACAACCCTAGTAAATAGAGAGGTGGAAGAGGGGCGAGAGAGGGTCTTTGTGATGGAGAAAGGGGGAGTGGTGTAGAGGGAAAGGGAAAAGAGCGGGGAAGGATGGAGGGAGGGTGGGAAAGGGAGAGAGCGGGGGTGAATAATGAGGAAAGCAGGGAGGCAGCGAGGCGGGAGTCGAGATGGAGAGAATACGATAAGGGGAGAACGGAAGACAAGAGGACATCCTAGAGATGGAGAAGAGGGTGGGTGGTGTAGAGGAAAGGTGAGAAAAAGGAAGGATGGAGGGAGGGTGGGGAGGGGAGAGAGCGAGGTGGGGGAGGGAACTATGGCAAAACCTGGGAAGGTGGGGGAGATGGAGAGAGGGAGAGGTGTTGCAAAGGGGAGATGTGGAGTGAGGGGGTGACGGGTGAGGGGTGTGGGAGAGAGTGACGAGTGTGGCAATTTTAGGGTACCCATCTTCTTTCATTATTTGAAGAAACTGTTCAATAACTTTATATGTTTGCCTCACAAGCTCTCTAGAAGGGCAAATTGTCAACCCAAACAGTCCTTTCCCAAGAGCAGGAGGCAAAATCAGAGAGAAAGGAGTAAATGACACTTTTGCCCCCTGGGTTTATACGCGATTGACAGGTTGCCCCCTAACTCTTAAAATGCGCCTCGATGCCCCCTAAGATTTAGTTTTGTGACCCGTTACCCCCTACTGCGTGTTCCGTCCATTTTCTCCGTTAAAAGTGACGTGGCATTTCCACGTCACATTTTTTTTTTTAATCCAGGTGTTAATTGCGTTTTTAATTAATTTAACCCTTATTTTTAACAAGGGAAAGATGGGGAATTCACTAATGGCTATCCTATATATACCCCAAAAACAACAAAGCAAATTAACTTAACAAAAACGAAAATTAGAAGGAGAAAACCAAGGAGCGCGGGTTTTGTGAAGAACTCGACGAACACCAAATCCAAACCCAGAAAAGCAAAGTTCGTGTGCTTTGAAGAAGATCAATGGCGCAGGCAAATCAATGGAGTAAGTGGTTTATTTATTAACCCTAAATCCTTGCTCGTTGGCTAAGATTCTTTAACCCGAAAATATAGGGTTTTGTACTAAATTTATTACATACATAGATATCACGCATGGATTGAGGGATTTTCTTAGTAATAATAGCAGATTTTACGGGATTTGGTTACCATAGCCGTAGTGTGATAATTGTTTTTCCATTTTGTGATTCTTAATGTATTTGGTAACTAATCTATTCAATTTTGCTTGTTTAACAGATAAATTCGCACTAAAGATTCACTTTGGTGGGTTCTTTAATGAAGATAAGAGTTGCTATCATGAAGTGAGCATTGAGTACGTAGATGGTTGTCATTATGACAAGTTTAGTATACCAGTTCTTAGGAAAATTCTTTCGAAATTGGGTGTAATTTGTTACTCTGATGTTTATTATTTGAAAGTGGGAGAAAATCTACCTGATGGTCTAGTATGTTTAGATAGCGAGGACAAAGGTATGGAGATGTGTAGAATCGCAGACAACAACGTAACTGTGGACCTTTATGTTGTTAATAATCCCATAGGTCATGATGCCCAAGTTCTTCAATCTCCCATCTTCATGCCTTTGTTACTAACGTGGAAAAAGGATGAAGAAACAGTTAAGCAGCGAGAAGAAGTTAATGTTAATGAAGTAGAAGTAGATGAACAAGAATTAGTTCAAAACTGTAATGATGTGAAAAGCTTAGAGGAAAACAAAGTTGTAGAAGAAGGTTTAAAGGTAGAAAGTCATTTGACAGTTTACCCCTTTCAGTTCTTTAACTTTATATTTCATTCAATGTTTCAGGTTGTTTCTGAAGAAGGAGCTCAGACTCGTGATAATAATGAAGGTGTAAAGGAGGAAGTAGTTAATGGTGAAGAAGTAGCTCAGACTACTGATGAAGTCCATACTAAAGTGGATGATAGAAATGTTGAAGAAGAAGTCCAGAATTGCAAAGACGGGACAAAGGTTGTGTGACAGTTTACCCCTTACTATTTCATATGATTGACAAATTACCCCCTAAATATTTCGTGTTATGTTTCAGGTTGTTTCTGAAGAAGGAGCTCAGACTCGTGATAATAATGAAGGTGAAAAGGAGGAAGTAGTTAATGGTGAAGAAGTAGCTCAGACTACTGATGAAGTCCATACTAAAGTGGATGATAGAAATGTTGAAGAAGAAGTCCAGAATTGCAAAGACGGGACAAAGGTTGTGTGACAGTTTACCCCTTACTATTTCATATGATTGACAAATTACCCCCTAAATATTTCGTGTTATGTTTCAGGTTGTTTCTGAAGAACAAAGCACACATGTTAATGAGAAGGAAGGGGGTGACAGTTTGGAAGAACAGCTCTCTGATATAGGAGAGAAGGAGAAGTCTGTTAATGATATGTTGGATAAAGTGTTGAAAGCTTTGAACACTGAAGATAATGTGACTACGAGGAGTTCCAAACATAAATCTCCATTGAGGCCTTTCAGGCTTATAGACGAAGACCTAACAGATGACTCGGATAATGTCATTAAGAAAGCTGATGGTGAAGAAGATGTGGATGGTGACATCAGTGACATTGAGGTCTCAGATAGGGATAATGAGGATGTGGATGAGGAGTTCAGTGATAATGAGTTACTTGCTAATGTCATAAAGAAGAAGAAGTTGGTTATACAACAACAAAAGAAACAAACCAGTTCACAAGTAAAGAAAACAGAAACAGTAGGTAACAAGAAAAGGACTAGGGCTAGTATAAAAAGAACAAGAGTAGATGGAGTGGGCCCTAGTGGTACCAAACGAGAGAGTTACAATAAAGGTTGTAGGAAAGAAAGTTCACAAAAGAAAGAGAAGGTGTCTGAACCTGATGAAGATGTGGATGAAGAATCAACAACTGGTGACGATTATATAATAGATAGCGACATCGATTTGAGTGAGGGTGATGACGACCAGGATTATAATATATTCATTGACGCGGATGTGGAAGTGGATAGAATGAATGTGGAAAATGATGATGCAGATGCTTCTGAAGGCGATAGTGATGATGTTGGTGGTGGGACAGATTCGGATGAATATATACATGATTCCGAAGATCTGAGTACAGCTAGTTCTTCTTCTGGTACAGATGAAGAAGGAAAAAATAAAAAGTTGCGCAAGAAAAAGATGAAATACCCCCTATTTAAGCCGAGTATAGATATGCAGAAGCCTAGATTTGTTTTAGGATTGACATTTGCGAATGCCTCTGATCTTAGACAAGCAGTAAGAACACATGCTATAAGAAAGGTGGTCAACATTAAGTTTGTGAAGAACGATTGGAATCGGATTAGAGTTGTTTGCAAAGGAGCAGGATGTGGGTGGTTTTTATATGCATCTCATAAAGAAAAGGTTGGTGGGCTGGTGATAATGAGTTTATGTAATAAACATAGTTGTGGTAAAAACCTTAACCATAAGCATGTTACTGCAAAGTTCTTGGCAAATACTTTTAAAGATATGATAAGATTGAACCTCTACAGTAATGTGAATGACTTTCAACAGTTAGTGCATCGGGATTATTCAGTTAATGTTAGTACCAGAACATGCTACAGGGCATATAAGTCTGCAAAAAGCATGATTGAGGCTGAATACAAGGATCAATACAAAAAGCTTTTTGATTATGCAGCAGAAATAAGAAGAAGTAACCCTGGAAGTACTGTGGCAATTGAAACAACTACTGATGAGGTAACTGGAGTAGAAAGATTTCAAAGAATTTATGTTTGCTTAGAGGGTTGCAGAAGGGGATTTTTAGAGGGTTGTAGAAAGGTAGTTGGGGTTGATGGATGTCACTTGAAAGGTCCACATCCTGGTGTAATTTTGACAGCAGTTGGTATTGATGGGAACAATTGTATATTCCCAATTTTGTATTGTGTAGCTGAGAAAGAAGATAGCAATTCTTGGAGATGGTTTTTTAACTTGTTGATACAAGATCTTGGTATTAGTAATCAAGAAGAATGGACTTTCATATCAGATAGACAAAAGGTTGGTTATCCTTCACTGGCTTAATTAAATTGTTTTATTTAGATCACTGACTTTATTTCTAATTGTATGTGTGTATAGGGTTTGCTTCAAGTGATGAGTGACATGCTTCCAGATATTGAACATAGACATTGTGTAAGGCATCTCTACAATAATTTCAAAATCAAACATCCTGGAATGGCCTTAAAAGACAAAGTTTGGGAAGCTGCTAGGGCCCCCACACAATACATATTTAATGAAGTCATGGCTGAGATTAAAAACATGAATGAGGAGGCATTCAATTGGCTATCTAATTTAGATCCCAAGACATGGACAAGGTCTCACTTTAGCACTGTTACAAAATGTGATCTTCTACTTAACAACATCTGTGAAAGCTATAACAATGCCATAAAAAAAGTCAGGTATTATGACTACTTACCCCCTATAAAGTGCTAATTTATGTCTACTTACCCCCTATAAAGTTATGATGCATGTCTACTTACCCCTTATAAAAATGCTTAAATGACTACTTACCCCCTACTTAGTTTTAGTTAATGACGACTTCCCCCCTACTTAGTTTTAGATAATTACTACTTCCTCCCCCCTACACAACTAACATTAAACGTTTTTTTTTTTGCTCAGGGACAAGTCTATCATCCTCATACTAGAGGGTCTTAGGATGTATAGTTTGAAAAGGCTTCAGTCTAAAAGATCATGGATGACAAAATAGGAAGGAGATCTATGTCCTAAGGTTAGGAAGTTGGTGAATAAAGGTAAAACAAACAGTGGAAAGTGGCATGCAGTGTTTTGCGGTGAAATGAAATTTGAAGTAAGGAACCTTGGAACAGATTCGTATGCGGTAGATTTAGATACAAATAGTTGTCATTGCAGGAGGTGGGAGTTATCTGGGATACCTTGCTTTCATGCGATAGCGAGTATTCAATACATAGGTAAAGACCCAGAAAACTATGTCCACGAATGCTACTCAAAGGTGACGTATATGAAGGCTTATACACCAATGATATACCCTATAAATGGACCAAAGATGTGGCCTAGTACAAGGCCTGTAAGTGTAGAACCTTCAGTAGCTTTTAAGTTGGTTGGCAGACCTAAAAGGGCAAGAACTAAGGAGGCAGATGAGGACCAAGTTAAAAAGTGGAGGAAAGAAAGAACATCTGAAGGTGTTCAAAAGATGTTAGTAAAAGGTACTTCACATAAATGTGCGATTTGCAAGGGAGAAGGCCATAACAAAAGGTCATGTAAGGCAAATGTAAGTACTACAGAACAGGAAACAGTAGGATTAGAGGATATTCAAGGTGATAATGAAGTTATGGAAGATGATGTAGCTGATGGTAGGGGTGTTGGTGATAATGAAGTTATGGAAGATGGTGTAGCTGATGGTAGGGGTGTTGGTGTTAATGCAGCTGTGGATGAGACCCCAGATGAGATGATTAACAAAATGTTTGATGAGTTAGAAGTCCAACCATCTGCTCCTTCTAACCCCCAATCTACTCCAACTGAGCCTGAAAATTTTACTGTGACAAAAAAAGATACAGTTGGTAAGAAAGACAAAGAGAAAAAGCCAATTGCTAAGACAACCAGAGGTTCAAAACCAAAGATGCGCTTACCTCAGGAAAAGGATAAAGAGCCAAAGATGCGCATACCAGGACAAAATTCGAAGGAGTCAGTTGTTAACTCACCCCCTAGATCCAGACCAAGGATGCGCTTACCAGGACAAACATCACAGGATTCAGGTGTTAACTCACCCCCTAGATCCAAACCAAGGATGCGCTTACCAGGACAAACATCACAGAAGTCAGGTGTTAATTCATCACACAGATCCAGACCAAAGATGCGCTTTCCAGTACACAGATCAGATGAGCCAGTAGTTAATAGTCCACCTAAGTCCAGACCAAAGATGCGCATACCAGACCAAGCAGTGGAAAAACCAATACGCCAAAGCAGTAGAATTAAGGATCAAGGAATGAAGACAATTTCAGGAGGTTCAAGCACAATGCCTATATCTTTAGAGGAGGATGAACCAGGGACACAAAAGGGAAATACTTCTGTTGCTCCTATATCACCATTAGAGGTCATTATTATTAAAATAGAAACTATTTTTTGCATTAGTTTATGTTTATAAGTTTGTATTATGTGAATAATGATTACAGGTTGATGAATCTGGGTAACAAAAACAGAAGACTACTACTAATCCTCCTAAATCAATTTTAAAGGTTAGTACTAATACCCCCTTTAAAGTTATGGTTTATGACTACTTACCCCATATAACTTATTATGTTTTGTCAACTTACCCCCCATAAATGTTTATGTTTTGACTACTTACCCCCTATAACTTATTTTGTTTACGCAGAAGGTAAAGATGGAAAAGTTGACAGAACTATTGGAAAAAGCAAAGCATAAAAATGCTGGGGATGCACAAACAAATGAAAATGAGAAAACAAGTGAGCAGATTAGCATAGACAAACCAAAGGAGAAAGCCCCCCCTAAGCAAAAAAAGAAGATTTCATTAAGGAACATCCCAGGGGTAAGTATATACAGTTTTGACTAACTACCCCTTAGACTTTTATTTCAGTGACTAAATGCCCCCTGGATCTACAAAATTTTGCTAAAAAGACCTTCTGCAGATACCTTTATTGAATGCTTTTATTTGTTTACCATTTAGGTGAGGTTCAAACATGATAAACTACCTGCAGAATCAGGTTCAAAAAGGAGTTTACCTGAGGTTAGCCATGTGTTGATTTTTTTAACACCATTACATACTACAGAATGCTTAACTTCTTCTTTATCATTCTACCAGGAAGGAGACAAAAGACAACCAGAGAAAAAGCGGCGCGTAATCCAGCATAAACAGGGGGTGGTAATGAGGGAGGGTGATCCAAAGTATGTAACTGTTGCAGAAGCACTTCGTTTGAGGAAAGCAGCCACCAGTTCTTCAGTAAAAACTAGGAAAGAAGCTAAAGATTGAAGAATTCTGCAGATTTGAGTGTTTTATGTTTCTGTGTTTTGTGACAACTGTTTTGTGTAAAAGTAGATCTTCACACAGCAAGGTTGTGGTTGTTAAGGGTTTCTAGTATGAGGTGTAGGTGGTATTTAAATACTGTTTTTTTGTTTGTAAGGCCTTTATTGCAGGTCTGTGGTGTTTTGTATGCTAGTGCACAAGTGGATGCTTTTAATATTTTTTTGCTATGGTCTATGTAATGCCAGCACTTTATTGTTATCTTTATCTACTTTTTTTAGATTGCATTAGATTCTATTGTCCATTAATTGTTTCTTTCTATACTATATTCATTGCACAGTAAAACACAACTTAAACAAACCGCAATAACTTCATAATCCAATTCAACTAAAACCAAACTTTAGTTAAACAAAGTCAATTACAAACAAAGCTTAAAACTAACACAGTACACCAAATATAAGACTTCAACAAACTGTTAAAACAAACACAAAACACCAACAGCTGCAAACTTCAACAAACTGATCAATCAAACACAAAACACCATCAGTTGCAACCACCTGCTACATCTCTCAGGCTACACCAAAATACAACTCCAACAGCATTCTAATACTTTGATAAACTAATACAAGACAAAATGGAGAGGAAGAGGAATATGATCATGAAGCAGGTCCATTTCAGAAACTTGTTTTTCCGAGTTACAGTGTCCATCGATATGTTAAGACGTTGCACCTCATTCTCCAAGACAGTTACTTTCACACGCTCAAATTTCAAATCTTTTGAGGCAACTTCTTCTTTTTCTTGCAATTCAACGAACTGTGTGTTCAGTTCATTGACTTTCGCGTGTTCGAGCTTCCAATCTGCAAAAGCTTTTTTCTCTAAATGCATCATATCTCCGAAATCAGAGACCAACAAGTTCATCTTCGTCTCCATTACATCTTTCTCAAGACAGTGATTGGCATCTTTAAAAAGAAGCCCTCGAATTATCGACCTGGTACCCTCCGGCAATGGCTCATCCAACCACATGAAGAACTTGCAATCCATTGAACACCCCCAATACATGCACCTGTAAAACCTCCTGCAAGGATTCGTATCTGTCCAAGAGGTATGAAGCCTTGCTAATTTCTTGCATCTGCAATGCGGGACTTGAGAACTGTAGTGCGAAGAAGAACCAGCGCTATCGGCTTGAAGGGGCGACATCGGCATCAACGTTGAAGGTATTGGGAGGTTTCGATGCGAATTACTGTAGAAAGCTAGGGTTTTGGTGTTCTTCGAGTTCTTCCCCAAACCGAACCCTCTTTCTCCTTTTGATTTTCGTTTTTGTTAAGTTAAGTTGTTAAAGTGTTTTTGGGGTATATATATGATAGCCATTAGTGAATTCCCCATCTTGCCCTTGTTAAAAATAAGGGTTAAATTAATTAAACAGGTTATTAACATCTGGATTAAAAAAAAAAAGTGACGTGGAAATGCCACGTCACTTTTAACGGTGAAAAATGGACGGAACACGCAGTAGGGGGTAACAGGTCACAAAACTAAATCTTAGGGGGCATCGAGGCGCATTTTAAGAGTTAGGGGGCAACCTGTCAATCGCGTATAAACATAGGGGGCAAAAGTGTTATTTACTCGAGAGAAAGTCCGAAGTTTATGCTTCAGCAAAGAAGAAA
Source organism: Nemophila menziesii (assembly GCA_029959085.1). NCBI lineage: Eukaryota > Viridiplantae > Streptophyta > Magnoliopsida > Boraginales > Hydrophyllaceae > Nemophila > Nemophila menziesii. Next base: position 138,544,052 of record JARWIR010000001.1, on the reverse strand, counting down.
AAGAGTACAGATTTTTTTTTTTTTTGTTCCAAAGAGTAAAGATTATTAGCGAGTGGTTTGATGGAGCAATTATAGTGTCTGTTTCTTACAATAGAGGAGAGAAGGACAAGAGGTGGGGTGGTGTCTGGAGGTTTGAGATGTTGTCAGGCGGAGTAAGTGGAATACCAAATAATTTAATTAATAATTGTATATTCACACCGAGTGGAAAAGTGAATAACATAAGAAGTTCAAAAATTACATTTGGAAAAGTCAAACATGGAGGGTCTAAGGCCTATAAATCTAAGAGCTTGAAGTCTATATCTCTCGTTTCTACAAGTGTATCATCAATATACCTCTTAACGAGTTTTGTCGTGGAACTTTAGGAGCTTGATGGATTAGAATATATACCAATGATTTGTAATGGTGTTGGCAGGTATGTTTCATTTAAGTTCCAAGGAGGAAGATAAATCCTTTAGCTCCCAGCTTTGAAGAGATTTATTTGGCACCTTAAGCTGCAAAAAGCCCATATGGTATTGCATGGAGTGTAGCCATAGCCCATATGGATTTATTTGATCTTGTATTATGCAAAATAGCAAAAAGTATATTTTCAAAAGTCATTAAGAATACTCATGTTATTTAGCCCCTCCAGAAAATTAAATTCCTGCATACTTGTATCCAGAGTTAACAGAAAAAAGGGTATTGCAAAAATTACCGAGACTCATGCAAAAAGGATGAATTCCTATTTTAATGGCTGCACCAATAATACCCACTCAAAAGCAAACCATCTAACTATCATAAGATTGTTGAAAAAGCTTTAGACAATTATTCTTGCAAGTGGATATTACGAGACCACATAACATTTAGGGTTAAACTTATCAATATATATAATCAAGCAAAGAGTTGAAAAAACAAAAAGACCAAACAAACAGAACAGCTATATCAATAAATCGTCATCCGACTTGATTTGGTATAGCAGCTCACGAGTCAAATACTGGAGCAACCCTCAACCTTTAATCAAATCTTTCTTAGTTAAAAATATTATAAATCTTCCAATATTTGTCTAAGTTAATAACTTTTTTTCATATGATAAATTGCTCGGTTCTCATTTTTAACCAATGTAGTAGCCAAATGATCTCCTCTCTACTCTGCTCGGTGTTGTTTAGTACATTTTATTAGTAATTGGGTACAAATTTTGTTTCAAAAGAAGGTAACGAGTGTTTTTTGTAGTTGTTTTGTCCCACATTGGAAATAATTGAGAATTGAAACAATATTTAGACTATAAAAAGAGGAGTTTATGGGTTGTAGAAGTTATCTTTGCGCTTGGGGCAATGCCGCAGCTAGTGAGGTTCTAACCGAAGCGCGGCAATTGCTGGTTGAAAACTATTTCCAAACCCCCTCTTTGGTCTGAGCTTGCTTGGGCCATCGAGAATTTCTGGAAGGGCTCCCTTTATTGGGTAAAGCCCTACAATTCAAGTTGAAATTTTTTATTCATAATTTTTTTTTATGAATTATTTTGATTGATCTCAAATTCTGATTTTTCATAGTTATTAAGATTTATTCTCTAAGATTTTGATGACTGTCAGTTGAGAAATGTGGTTTGTGAGATTATGGTTCACTCCAGTAGCCAGAAAATTGATGTTTTTGGCGAACAACTGAAACAAAAGGTATCACGTTATCGTAAAAATCAGCGTGTCTTTCCCAAGGCTGAGAAGCATAGCCTCCGTATACATAACATTTTGTATCTTTAATAATTAACATAGTAGATCCTCCTTGTCTGTGTATCAATACAAAACTTAGCTATTCCACTTTTATTTAAAGATAAAATATATTTGCAAAAATAGAAGCTACTCACGCTACATTTCCCAAAAATGTGTTGTAGCTCATCTCCTGGAGGAGAGCTATGATACAAAAGTTTCCAATCATTCATTAGATCCTCGTGTGAGACTGCTCCTTCAATATGCCAAGCTTATTCTTTCCTTAACAAGAGTAGATTAATATCACTATTGTGAGGGTATAAAAGCTGAGGAACTTGAGAACCTACAAAGTGAAATTAAACATTATAAAATACTATAAGATGACATTTACCAACAATTAAACTAGTAGAAACCTGAAATAGATGGCTTCAATTAACTTCCAAGAAATTTTCTGATAGATGGAAGATGCACAGACCAATAACTAAAATCCTCAAAAGATATACGATTTTCAGCACATCCTTCACGTGCTTTCGTGAAATTTGCAGCATTTTAAAAAACTTTCAACAATTTTCTTTGGTGAACCTGCTTCAGGTACACAGAGGTGTTTGGAGGATGTATATTCAAGCATTGCATACAATGTTGGAATCATTAAATTAGAAATACTTCATTTTATTAATTTTTTTGTTTCTCTTGAAAAAACATGGAAAAGACTATTTATGATTTAATAGTCCCACATTGAAAGTTGATAAAAAAAACCATTGAAATGACTTAAATTAAAATGAGTTAGTTTTTATTATTTCTTTTATTTTTTTGAAGGAAGTGAAAAAACAATTTATGTGTTAAAAAGATCCACATAGAAAATAAAAAAAAAGAAACGAGTATTCAATTTTATATCTTTCATTCCGTTTCAAATGACTTAACACACCACTACCTGGTTCGGCACTGGCTGCCGGGGGCGGATCCTAAGTGGCCCAGGGGGGCTGGGGCTCAAGCTCCTAGACTCGTAAATTTTATGATAGATTAATGTAATTTTGTCCTAAAAAATGATTAGTTTCTTCTGAACGTTTATGTAAAATATTCATGTTTAAAGATTAACATAAGTTATTGTGGTTAAGTGGTTTAGTACTTCCATATATTATTATTTAGAATAGAGGTTAAGTGTTCAAATCTTAGCATATGTTTTATCTTTTTCCCAAATACACACATGATAGAAAATCATTTTGAAACTAAATTTAAATTTGATTTGATTCGAAAATAAGTTCAATATTTTAATTTTTAACGAATTTTTTTTTTTTTTTAACATACTAGATTAAAGTTATAAATATATCAATTTTCATAAAATTGACTTAATAAATATTGCAATTTTTGTATACAAATACGTGTCTTTATTTTAATTTTAAGGTAACAATACGTAAGAGCCCGTTTGGGATTGATTATTTTGGAGCTAAAAGTGTTTTTTGATTAAAATTAAAATTATTTGTAAAAAATATTAAAAAATATTTTGACATCTAAAATCACTTTAAGTGATTATTTTAATAATCACTAATCTAGAGCCCGTTTGGGATTGATTATTTTGGAGCTAAAAGCGCTTTTTGATTAAAATTAAATTATTTGTAAAAAATATTAAAAAATATTGTGACATCTAAAATCACTTTAAGTGATTATTTTAATAATCACTAATCTAGTGCTTTTCCTAAAAGTGATTTTAAGAGTCTAAAATATTGTTATGGATCTAAAATCACTTTAAGTGATTATTTTGAAAAGCAATCCCAAACGGGCACCTAGTGTTTTTCCTAAAAGTGATTTTAAGAGTCTAAAATATTATTATGGATCTAAAATAACTTTTAGTGATTATTTTGAAAAGCAATCCCAAACAGGCACTTAGTAATTTATTATTTATATTACTTCAATGTTTAATCTTTGTATATAATTTATTCATCATATTTATAAATTAGAATATTAATATAACATATAGTATATTAATATAACATATCGTATATTAATATAACATTAAAGACACTATATAAATTAAGTGTAATGGTGTTGATTTGTATATTTTTTGCACAAATACTAACTGCTAAGTTCATCAACTAAAGAGACGAGGAACGTAATGGTTTTAGATTCTCATATTTTCATTTTGACATTGCTAGTTTTATATTTATGTATCATATTTTTACCTTAAAAAATTGGAAAATTCTTCCATCCAATATTGGATGATCCTACACCAATTACATTCATACACATACCCCATGTTTTAAACTTGCAAAAGTAACTATCACATTAATCTAATGACATGTGTTTTGTTTTAATAATCAATGGCGGTGATTTAAATATTGGACCATCCAATATTGGATGGAAGTATTACCCTAAAAAATTTAAGAAAAATTGACCCCGAACTCCTATATATTTCAAGCCCCCCCCCCCCCTCAATTTGGTGTCTGGATCCGCCCCTGCTGCCGGGATCCCACAAAACGTCTAAAACTGAAGTTCTATTATTTCAATTCTTTGTAATAATTGTTAGTATTACACTTTAATAAATCCATTTTTGTTAAAATATTGATTGTTAGTCTTTTCACCAACAATTTAAAAAATATATTATTATCTATATTACTGTTTCTCTAAAAGGGTTTTTTACTATTTCGGCGGTGGTTTCATCCTTGAACGTAAAAGTCTTTCCCGACGTGAATAAGTTGGAGCCTCTTAATAGTTTCAACTACAAGCGTTGGGCACAAAAGATCTTGATCTGTCTCGAACTGTACAAACTCGACTTCGTTATATTTGAAGGGCCTCCATTTATGGTGAAAATGGAGTTCCTACTGAAGAAGAATCGACTAGATATCTTGCTCTCGAAGCCAAGTATAAGAAAACGGACACTATGGCTCGGGGCTGGATATTGAATAATGTCTCAAATCCTATTTTTGATCTTTTTTCCAAAGAGAGATCGACAAACATCATATGGGAAACTCTTGAGAAAAAATATGGGGTTGACGATTCTGGTAAGAAGAAATATGGCACCGGTTACTGATATAATTTCAAACTCACTGACAAAAAACCGATAAATGAACAACGTCATGTGTACGCAAACCTATGCGCGGAGGTAATCGACGAAGGCATGAAAATGTGCGAGGTTTTTCAAGCCAATATTTTATGCAGAAAGAAACACTTTTATGTATGTATTATGTGCATATATAATAATACCTGAACCATACAATCAATAATAGATAATAAATTAGGCAAACATATAAATATATTGAAAGACAAGAGATTAAATGGTTAATACCAATTAAAATATAATTTAATATATTTACCTTGAAAATAACTGTAGGATGTATTGATTGTACACCAAAGTAGAATTATTCGATTATAACCTTAAAGATTTTTTCATATGGATAATTAATCCAACTTTCAAGATATTCACCCTCTATATCACTATTGAAAATTTATACCCATGGCCAGTAAATCATGAAATTCTTATATTAGTGGTGAAAATACATGTAACAAGAGTATTTTATAGATATTTTGATTGTTACAATGATGGTGATGATCAAAACTATACTATGAATATACTTGATTAAAAGATATCAACGAAAAATATGAAAATAAGGGTATGTGTATGTGTGTGTTAAAGAGCGAGAGAGAGAGGAAAGAGGCGGAGATCGTGTAGATTAGGGTTTCATCATACACGTGAAGATTTTGTATATATAGCTTAGGTTCTGCTAGTATGCATTAATCCTTCTAATTCTTTCTATTAGATCTAGTTAATAAGGGAGATAATTAGCTCTTGTATACTTAGTCAGGATTCTAAATTCCTATACCTTAGACCTTGAGAGCGACTAAGGGGGCTACGTACACACCACGAGGCTGGTTCAAATAGGGTTATCAAGCACTACCAAGGCCCTAAGCAATCAATTTCCATACATGGTGATAGTGATTAATTCATACCCTAATGACTATCTAGTTAGAATCAGTGTTGTCAGGACTAATATCGACACTAGACGTTATGTGGTGTTTCAATAATTAGACACCCAACTAAGGTGATCATCTAATTACTATTAAGAAAGCCTAAAGTGATCAGTTCTAGGGCAGACAATATATCAAAACACATACACAAATATAAAGGTAAGAAGCTAATATCAGATTAAAACATGTAATTCCCAAAGAAACTTAGATAGAAATAAATTAGAATTCATAGATTATACATGATGCAAAACCCAAGCTATGGGAGTTTAGTTCATACTTGAAGGAAATAAACTAAAAGAAATAATAAAAGGCATCATCTTGCTCTCTACAATAACTTGGAAGAATAAAACCTTAAGAACTAATTACTATGAGGCAAGGATCATTTACAAGTGATATAAGGGTGTATTTATAGGTGTTTAGAAGACCTAAAGGAGAAGGTAAGTAATGGACTCCAAGCCCAACTCAAATTCGTAACCCTAGAACATGAAATCAGACCCGTTTTTGTTTTGGTCCTAGCTGTTTCAATACTCATCCGTTTGACGCGTATGAGTACACCAAATTCATCGTCTCGGAAAGATCTTCAACTTTTCTCTTGACCGTTTATCCAAATTCCACACCGATCTTAAGATATAAGCTGATTTGTGGTCGTAGGTGCAGAAATTCAGAATTAAGGCAGCTTTTCTTTTTCCATGTTTTTAGCTTTTGTTTCCTTATCTCCATTTTCCATGCTTATCTCTTTCCATATCTTGTAGTCTTTGACTTGGACTTTAATTAATCTCCATAATTATCTTTAAAGATTCACACTAAATAAATAATTAAACCCAATATGCTCTAAAAATATTATTTTACTAAATCAAGACTCAAAATAGGAAAGTGCACTATTTCTTAAGAAAAACGATTAGAAAGACTTCTATAACACTAAAAATGATGTCTCATCCTAACATAACTCAATCACAGAGGAGACATCAAGACCCCCAACTCAAAGTTGTATCGTCCGATACAATAAAGATAAAAACAAAGGGAAGTCTATAAATACACACTTATGGATTTTTCAACACAATGGGAAGAAAATAGCAGAATATATAGAATAGACATAAAGCAATTACTCAGAAACTTTCATGCAATAATATTCATAAACTACATACATGTACACTTCTCATATCCATAGTCAACACGGCTTGAATTCAAGATCAGATTAGTTTCGCAATGTAAGAAGGATTGGGACTTTACTCAGTTGACCAAGAAAGGTATAGATTGTTCATCGAACTTCACTAGTATCCAAAGATCCACTCAACTACTCTCTAATGGCTCAATCACTTCTCAGTTACATAGCAAAGAATCAAAAGGTCTTTAAGGTTGTACTTTAGGCTTAGGGACGGTATGATAGTATATTTGGATAATTTAGAGTGAGGTTTTGGCTCTCTCCTAACTAGTCATCAACGAATCACCCTAGAGCTTGAGTTACTCTCATAAAACGTTTCTCACTCAACCCAATGAATTCCTTGATGCACAATTTAGCATCCCCAATAACCTAATTAAAGCATAAGATGTTCACATAAAAATTCCACTTTGCCGGTCTGAATATATATATTTTCTTTGTAAGGACTAACGCATTTATCTATTGATTCCTAATATCTCTATTTACCTATAAATACAATGTATTGTATTAGTTATTCTTTCAATTGGCGGCAAGCTATTTGACTATCCTTTGTAATTAATCTTCTATGATAAAATGTATACCTCTTCCAGTGGGTTTTTCCCGTTTTGGGGCTTCCACGTATATCGGTGTTCTTTTCGTCTCTCGCTTCTTATTTTATCTTTTATCAGTGATCTTAATTATAACAAACCTTAATTTTTTTTGCCCCAGCCTACCCGAGGGCAGCAAGCCTTAATTTTTTTCTTTTTTAGTCCTTAGCTCTGATAGCAATTTGTTATAATTAAGATTGTAGATAAAAGATAAAGTAAAAATCAAGAAACGAAAAGAACATTGATATACGTTGAAAACCCAAAACAAGAAAAACCACGAGAAATGGAAAATATTCTATTATAGAAGATTGATTACAAAGGAGAGACTAATAATTTTTTGTCAATTGAATGGGTTAACTAATTACCTATACGATACATTGGATTTATCGGTAAATAGAGATAATAGGGTTAATAACTAAATGGAAAAGAAGAATTTGGGTCATAAGTCTAACACATGAGAATAGGCATTTTATACAAAATAATTTTTTTTACGATTCACAATTAATGGAGTTTCGGAAAAAAAACTCTTCAGATGGGTTTGTTTGAGTGTGAAGGAGAAGAAGCACATGGAAGAAAAAGGAGGAGAAGAAGAGAAATTAAGATTAAAAAAATTATTGTATAAGGATATTTTTGTCTTTAAAATGTTTCAAAAAATAAAGAATAAACATATTGATATTTTCAACTATAGTGTGTGTTAGCCACATCAGATAAAAATTGTAATAGATGGGTTTCTGGTGGCTATGATTGTTGAGCAAAAGGGATTTTGTGCCATTTTTATTAAATTGATTTTTGGACTTTATTTAATGAGACCAGTAGGCCGTTGGTGCCATTACAAAATATAGAAAGTAATTAATTTCAATATATATAAACATAATTATATATTTTTCAATATATATAAAATCTTAACGCGTATGATGAAACCCTAATCTACACCATCTCCGCCTCTTTCCCCCGATCTCTCGCTCTTTAAAACACACATACACATACCCTTATTTTCATATTTTTCATTGATTTCTTTTAATCAAGTATATTCATAGTATAGTTTTGATCATCACCATCATCGTAACAATCAAAATATCTATAAAATACTCTTGTTACATGTATTTTCACCACTAATATAAGAATTTCATGATTTACTGGCCATGGGTGTAAATTTTCAATAGTGATATAGAGGGTGAATATCTTGAAAGTTGGATTAATTATCCATATGAAAAAATCTTTAAGGTTATAATCGAATAATTCTACTTTGGTGTACAATCAATACATCCTACTGTTATTTTCAAGGTAAATATATTAAATTATATTTTAATTGGTATTAACCATTTAATCTCTTGTCTTTCAATATATTTATATGTTTGCCTAATTTATTATCTATTATTGATTTCATGGTTCAGGTATTATTATATATGCACATAATACATACATAAAAGTGTTTCTTTCTGCATAAAATTATAATTATTTCTGAATATATTGTATTGTGTACTATACTACCAATTCATGTGCAATTATACAAAACTGATGGGTGTTTAATTTATTTGATCTTGTGTCAGGTTATCCATTTGATAAAGAGTTTTCATTGTTGGGAGAAAGAAAAAGATTGTTGGCCATGACATTTCTATATATCAAGTAAATTTCTAAATTGTGTATAACTTATTTTGCATTAATTTTATATAATATGTGTTGAAAATTATTTTGACATATTTGATAGTAGTGAAATTTAGATATGCTAAATTAATATTGATTGAGATCTAGATACTAAAAGAATACTTTACTTGTCATATGCTTTTATATCCTATAATATAAATAGTTGTGTATATTATATAACTTTAAATAAGTTAAAAATAAATTATATGTACCACCGAAATAGCCCCAAGTATACGATATAATTTGATTGGATGTAAACTCGAGAAGAGATAAAGATAGATGGGTAAATAAAGATATTGATAATTCACATCCAATCAAATCATGACTTAAGTGATTAATCAATCTCTACCGATAAAATACATTAATTCTACCAACTCACAATTGCATAAATGATTCATAGACATCATGGGTGAGATTATTTTACACTTTATTTGTCAAGTTAAGCATAGACTATTATATATTACACCACACATGCATGTAAAACCAAGGGAGAATCTAGTACATGGACACATGTCCAACGGAGGGATGATCTAGTATATAGCACGAGGGATTCATCCAAGAAAAAACTTCAAATGACACTTTTGACATTAAAATCTCATTATATAATAAGAATATTAAAAGGAATTTGTGCAGCTCTTTATATATAGTATGTTCAAAAGTAGGTGGATTTGATATAACAATGTGAAGATTGTCTTGTGGATGGAGTAGGTGACATGTTATGGACCTTTTGAGAATAGAATTAGTCCAATTAACAGAGGAACTATTAGTAGAAGAGGATTGTCTAAAAGATGAAAGAGTATTGGAATTTAAGGATTCAGTAGGTGAGGGTGAGGTATACGAGTGAAATTGATTTGCATGTGTCTTGTGGTTGGGAAACTCATGTAAGTGGAAAATTCAAGTGATGAATTTATAGAGTAACTTAAATTTAAAGTATTAGAGATATTAGAGAAAGAGATAGACTGGAAAAATTTAGAATCAAATTTTTTAAGGGAAATAAAGGTCATATCCTTACAAGAATTTCAGTTTGTCCTTTAGTTAGTTCTTTTAAATTTGTTTGGAATTAGAGTTCCAAAATGTTATAGGCTTTTTTAATCCACTAAGCAGGATGTTGACTCATGTAGACTACTTCATCAAGTGTCCCATGTCAAAAAGTGATGAAGACCTCAAGTTGTTATATACTCCAATCACTATGAGTAGTAAATTATGAACAATTCTAATGGTGTTATACTTACCTATATAGCTAAAAGTCTCAAAATAATAATTTGTATTTTCTTTATGATATATTTTGACATCAAGTCTAGCTTTAAACTTTACCATAAAACCATTTGCATGTTTTTTTATTCTGAATATCCATTTACTCCCAATAAGTACCCTACCTGCAGGCAAAGGCACTAAAAACCATGTATGCAGAAACTCTTTTTTCATAGTATGATTTAAAAAAGAATTCGTGTAGTCCCTCATTGTTTATGGTTTTAAATATTATTATATATTTATTTATATTTTATAAATGTCTAATTAATTTGTGTGAATTTATAGTAACAAATGCAACGTAGGAGTGCAGGAAGATTTGTGAAATTACTTATGCTAGATTACAGGTAAAATTACTAATTCTTGTTTCCATCATTTATTTAATTTAATTCTTTATATACAACACATGAAATAGTTGTATTCCATAAGCTAGGAAGAATTAAAAAAATCACTTTAAATGGAATATAAAAAACTATAATTCGCAAATTGTGTATAATAATTAAAATAAGATTTATATTATATATATATTAATTATATGTATTTTCTTTTCTACACGCTTTTTATATTACATTAATTTTATGGGGTACGTGACTTGTTCTGGACCTTGTGAGCATAGAATGAGTGGAGTGAATAAAAAACACATAAATCGGAAAGGGTTTTCTAGAAGATGATAAAGTTTTAGAGATTTAGTAGAGGAGTTTGAGTCGTTATAGTGAGTTTGAGTTTGAGAAGAGGACGTGTCTCATGGTTAGAAGACATAGGTAAGTGAAGGATTTAACTAGTGAACGAATAAAGTGATCGGAATTTAAGGTATAAGAGAAAACGATGGGCTGAGAAAAATTAGAATCAAAATATTTTGCACGGAAAATAAAGGTGATTTCCATAAAAAAAAACTTCAGTTTGACCCTCTCAGATAAGATAATTAGTTCCAACAAGTTGGATTGGAGCTAAAGTATTAAAATTTTGCATCAACTTCTTGATTGGGTTAAATTACATAAAAGATGTAGTAAAATTATCCATTTGAACTTGTATCATAAAAGAGTCACTAGTTGTTTATCTAACTGTCTTGTCACATCACCTAGAGAACTTAGGTTAGTTGGTGTTGACTTAAGTTATTCAACGATAAGTACTATTATGTCGCAACATTGTTATTTGGATCCTTTAGCTAATCAAAGTTCCAATTAAACTATTACTTTATTAATATGAATCAGCCATTATCTTAGTTACTTTTTTTATTAAAGAAGAACATTAATTTGTGCAACTCACGTGCATATGCAAGGGTTAAATGGTCAAGTTTTTATTTATTTATTTCAAATTCCAGTAAATTTTAAATTTTTATGACAAGCCCCTCAACAGTTTTCACCAAATATAAAGTATTTTTGAAACACTTTTTAGGTCTGGCTAACAAAATGGTCGATATAAAGCATTTGTTATGTACTATTCTTTTTTATTTTATTTTTGTAAGAAAACCCTCTTTTTTTTTATTTCGTTAAAGTTTATCAAGTCATATTACATCAGATATAGGTATTCTAAAGCTCGGAATAAAACAAAATAGATAACATGTCTATCTAACCCAACTTTAAGCCCATTGATAATGCTAAGCCCAGATATAGGTACAGAATTTCTTTTTTTTTTGTTCCAAAGAGTAAAGATTATTAGCGAGTGGTTTGGTGGAGCAATTATAGTGTCGGTTTCTTACAATAGAGGAGAGAAGGACAAGAGGTGGGGTGGTGTCTGGAGGTTTGAGATGTTGTCAGCCGGAGTAAGTGGAATACCAAATAATTTAATTAATAGTTGTATATTTACACCGAGTGGAAAAGTGAATCACATAAGAAGTTCAAAAATTACATTTGGAAAAGTCAAACATGGAGGGTCTAAGGCCTATAAATCTAAGAGCTTGAAGTCTATATCTCTCGTTTCTATAAGTGTACTGTGTATCATCAATATACCTCTTTACGAGTTTTGTCGTGGAACTTTAGGAGCTTGATGGATTAGAATATATACCAATGATTTGTAATGGTGTTGGCAGGTATGTTTCATTTAAGTTCCAAGGAGGTAGATAAATCCTTTAGCTCCCAGCTTTGAAGAGATTTATTTGGCACCTTAAGCTGCAAAAAGCCCATATGGTATTGCATGGAGTGTAGCCATAATGTCAAGGCTGTTCACGCAGAACACAAAAATTAATTGGTAAGTAATACTATTTGGGAAAGTCATTGTATTTCTTTGGGTATATTTATTGATAAGCCATGAAGTTTAAGGTAAGTGCAAGATCCCTCTGAAACTTCATGATACAAAATATACCATATATCTAGCACTGATTAGAGATGGAATATCTCGTGCGCTTACCCTAAACTTCAGGCAGCGATATCCGAGCTAACCATGTGAGTATGTTCCCGATTCTACCTGTTACAATGTTTAAGAATCTTGGAAAATTAAACCTTACCTTGGCTCTTACGAAAATGCCTATACTTTTTAATAATACAAATCATTTGGAATATCTCAGAGAATCTCACCATTCAACAATGTGATTTCAGGAGAGGTGTAATTGCATCATTGATCCTTGTATTATGCAAAATAGCAAAAAGTATTTTTTCAAAAGTCAGTAAGAATACTCATGTTATTTAGCCCCTCCAGAAAATTAAATTCTTGCATACTGTATCCAGAGTTAACAGAAAAAAGGTGTATTGCAAAAATTACCGAGACTCATGCAAAACGGATGAATTCCTATTTTAATGGCTGCAACAATTAGTCCACTCAAAAGCAAACCACATCTAATTATCATAAGAATGTTGAAAAAGCTTTAGACAATTATTCTTGCAAGTGGATATTACGAGACCACATAACATTTATGGTTAAACTTATCAATATATATATAATCAAGCAAAGAGTTGAAAAAACAAAAAGACCAAACAAACAGAACAACTATATCAATATATAATCATCCAATTTGATTTGGTATAGCAGCTCACGAGTCAAATACTGGAGCAACCCTCAACCTTTAATCAAATCTTTCTAAGTCAAAAATATTATAAATCTTCCAATATTTGTCTAAGTTAATAACTTTTTTTTATATGATAAATTGCTCGGTTCTCATTTTCAACCAATGTAGTAACCAAGTGATTTCCTCTCTACTCTACTGGGTGTTGTTTAATCCATTTTATTAGTAGTTGGGTACAATTTATATGTTTCAAAAGAAAGTAATGAGTGTTTTCTGTAGTTGTTTTGTCCCACATCGTTACTAATTGAAAACTGAAACCATATTTAGAGTATAATAAGAGGAGTTTATAGGTTGTAGAAGTTATCTTTGCGCTTGGGGCAATGCCGCAGCTAGTGAGGTTCTAACCAAAGCGTGGCAATTGCTGGTTGAAAACTATTTCCAAACCCCCTTTTTGGTCTGAGTTTTCTCGGGCCATCGAGAATTTCTGGAAGGGCTCCCTTTACTGGGTAAAGCCCTACAATTCAAGTTTAAATTTTTTATTGATGACTGAACATCAATGGAATTGTATTGCTTGGCTACCTTTTGAATATTCCTGTAGAGCCAGAAAAGCGCTTATCTTTACCAATGCTGAGAAGCATAGCCTCTAGGTAGATCTTCCTTGTCTGTGTATCAATACAAAAGTTAGCTATTCCGCTTTTATTATAAAGTTAAAATATATTTGCAAAAGTAGAAGCTACTCATCTCCCAAAAATGTGTTGTAGCTCATCTCCTGGAGAGAGCTATGAACCAAAAGTTGTTATTAGAAATAACCACCAGTTGTACAAAAGAAAATGGTTTCCGAAAAACGACAGAAAAGAAAAAAGTTTTGAAGGAATCTAACTATTGCAATAAAACTGAAATGCGATTACAAAAAATCGAATAACAATACACGGAAATGCGATTACAAAATCGAATTAAAAATTACACGGAAATAGTTACGAAAACAAACTTACACGGAAAAGAAAAACGAGCCTAATCCTCGGTCGTTAAAAAGATATTCCGGCGGAACCCGGTTATCTCTAACGGAACGGAAAACTAACAACTAGTTTAGTGTTTTAGAGAGTGAGAGAAGAGGCAGAGTTTTCTTTTTTTCCTTTGTAATTCGTAGCTGTAGATAGTGGAATGGGAGCTCTATATATAGGGGTGAGGAGTGGAATACACAAGCCTTCAGAAACGCCCCTATTAAATCCCATGATTCTCTCCTGGATTTGATTTGATTGGGTTGACGTTTTGACAGCTTTGTAACCCCCATGTTTATAATATTCTGTAACAGCTATGTTGACCTTTTGATTGCCCACGTGTTTGACTTGACTAAGTAACAGCTGCTGAATATCCTTTCCCTTTAACGCGTGCGAGATTAGTGGAAGTTTGTCTCTACGTTTGAGTTGGAGTAGTCAACCACTACTATAAGAGCTGGTACAAAATCCAATTCATTTTTCATTTTTTGACTCCCCAAACTCCCCACGCCCCACGCCGTCGCCGGTGCCGGGCCGGGCCGGGCGGGTGGGTGGTGGTGGTGGTGGTGCGCGCGTGTGGGCTAACCCATTGCTTTGCTATGTGCATGGTTGTTGGCTATTTGGACATTGTTAATTTTACACCTTATAAAAGAAGGAAAAAACTCTTTACTCCTACCGATGTGGGAGAACATAAAAATGTGTCCAAAAGCTAACTTGTGACTTTCAAGTTTTCCAACAATCCCCCACACACTTGAAAGTCAACAAAAGGTTTGGAGAGAAGGTTCCAAAAAGAATAATGGGTGAATTTTACTTAAGTGTCAAATATTTTGCGATTTGAATTGACACGTAGTGAAGTGAGGCAACCACCGAATTCCGTTTAAGTGAACTTACTCTTGAACTTTAACGGTTATCGATCGAGACCCTCACAGCACATACTCTACCCGATTCAAGGTTATGGTCCCCTCTAACATTAACTTTTGGTTCATCAAGTCCTTCTCTAAGGACCACCCTTTAAGGGCTATGAACTTGGTGGATTTATTCATTTGAGAGTGGTGTAAGGACGTCTCCTCAACACTCTACCATGAATATTTGGGTTTCAAAGTTACGCTTGAATTCATCAAGTCCTTCTCAAAAGGACCACCATAAAGGCTATGAATTGAAATGTGAGTTTCAACACTCGTTACGCCTTTTTCATCAAGTCCTTCTCAAAAGGACCACCACAAGTGGCTATGAACAAGACGATTTGGGGTTGAGCCTTAGGGATGGGGAAATCACATTGACTCATTAGTCACATGTTCCCACTTAATGGGTTTTAGACCCATCCCCCTCGACGTCTCCAGGACTAGTCTCCTAGTCAAGCCTTTGGTGAACGGATCAGCTAGATTCTCCTCTGATCGTACAAATTCCAAGGCTATCACACCATTCTTCAGTAATTGTCTTACTGACCCATGTCTGATGCGAATATGTCTCTTCTTCCCATTATAGGCGCTATTATGAGCGACTCCAATGGCTGCTTGTGAATCACAGTGGATACATACAGGTGTGGCACTTCCTTCCCAAAGTGGCACATCCGATAAGAGACTTCTCAACCACTCAGCTTCTTGCCCAGCTAAATCTAGTGCTATGAACTCAGACTCCATGGTGGAGCGTGCTATACAAGTCTGTTTGGAAGACTTCCACGATACAGCACCTCCCCCTAAGGAGAATACATAACCACTGGTGGAGTTTACTTCGTCATTGTCAGAGATCCAGTTTGCATCACAAAAACCCTCAAGGACTGCAGGGAATTTGTTATAGTGCAGGCCTAGATCGATGGTACCCCTCAAGTATTTCAATAGACGGCGAAGTGCAACCCAGTGATCACTATTTGGGTTATGAGTATAGCGACTCTCACAGCATAGGCAATATCGGGTCGAGTATAGTTCATTAGGAACATTACACTTCCTATGATTTTAGCATATTCATTTTGGGATACAGCATCCCCAACATGTTTGGATAAATTAATGCTAGAATCATAAGGAGTATTTACAGGCGTTACCTCAAAGGAATTGAACTTCTTCAGCATCCTTTCTACGTAATGAGACTGATTCAGGGTAATACCATTACTGCTTCTAATGATTTTTACCCCAAGTATTACATCAGCTTCTCCCATATCATGTCGAATCTGGAAGACAAGAAGCGTTTAGTCTCATTTATAATATGAATAGTAGTACCGAAGATGAGCATGTCATCAACATAAAGGCAGATGATAACACACTCTGAATTTGTTACCTTGGAGTAAACACATGAGTCAGAAGTGTTAGCTATAAACCCATATGAAATGAGAGTACTATCTAGTTTTTCATACCATTTTTTCGGTGCCTGTTTCAAACCATACAAGGATTTTTTCAACTTACACACTTTGTCCCCTTGACCAGGGACCACACACCCTTCAGGTTGAGCCATGTAGATCTCTTCATCTAGATCTCCGTTCAAGAACGCGGTTTTGACATCCATTTGATGTATTACAAGTTCGTGAATGACGGCTAAAGCAATAAGAGTTCTTATCGTGGCAATTTTGGTCACTGGGGAATAGGTGTCAAAATAATCTTGACCTTTCTTTTGGGTGAAGCCCTTAATAACAAGTCTGGCTTTGAATTTTTCTATTGAGCCATCGGGTCTCAACTTTTTCTTAAAAATCCATTTGCTACTAATCGCTTTGCTACCCCTAGGTAAGTCGGTTAATTCCCATGTATGGTTACTTTTAATTGACTCAAGTTCACTATTAATAGCCTCATTCCAAAAACTAGCATCTATAGATTTTAAAGCATCATCATAAGTTTTTGGGTCATCCTCCATGAGGAAGCAATTGACTACCTGTTCGTCTAATAGATCAATGTGAGAACCTTCTGTTATAAAGGCTGTTATAAAGTCAGGGCCGAAGCTAGACTCGATCCTGCGCCTCTTACTTCTCCTAGGTTCTTCCTCTGGAATACTACTAGGCTCCAAGGAAGTGGAGGGGTTAGGAAAAACATCACAAAGAGGTACAAAATCATTAGTAGATAAGTTATCAACAGGTAAAGAAGCATTGACAGTATTTAAATCTTTCAAAGGGAAAACATGTTCAAAAAACTCAGCGTCTCTAGATTCACAAATAGAGTTATCTTCTAATGACAAATATCTGTAAGCCGCACTATTTTGAGCGTACCCTATGAAAATTGAGTCAACGGTTTTGGGACCAACGGTGACAGTTTTAAAATCAGGTAGTTTGACTTTGGCTAGGCACCCCCACACTTTTAAAAATTTCAGGTTTGGTGGAAAACCCTTCCACATTTCATACGGGGTCTTTTCTAGGGATTTATGTGGTACCCTATTAAGTACATAACAGGCTAACAAGACAGCTTCCCCCCACATATTGTTTGGTAAACCTGAACTTATTAACATGGCATTCATAGTCTCTTTAAGGGACCTATTCTTCCTTTCTGCTATGCCATTTTGTTGGGGTGTATAAGGGGCACTTAGTTCGTGGATAATTCCATTTGTTTCACAAAACTCTTTAAGGGAATTAGAACTATACTCGCCTCCTCTATCGGACCTAAGTCGTTTGATTTTACAATCTAGTTGGTTTTCAACTTCGGCTTTATATTTTAAAAACGCATTTTCCGCCTCATCTTTAGTTTTAAGAAGATACACTTTAGTAAACCTAGAGTAGTCATCTATGAAGGTTATGTAATAAAGTTTTCCACCTCTACTAGCGGAGTTTTTAAAATCAGCTAAGTCCGAATGAACTAATTCAAGCAATTTGGTTTGTCTCGTGGTAACGGATTTGAAAGGTTTTTTCGCAAGTTTGGACTCTACACATATTTGACATTTTTCAAAGTCATCCACGTTGTTAACGGGTATTAGTCCAAGTTTTTTAAGCCTTTTAATAGACGCAACGTTTAAATGGCCTAATCTACCGTGCCACGTTCGAACGGACTCGACAATATAAGCGGAATTAGATGCATTCTCATTAAGGGTTACAGTGTTTAAAACAAACAAGCCATTATTAAGGTACCCTTTCCCCACGAACTCGTCATTTTTGGTGATAATGACTTTACCCCCCTCAAAGACAAGTTTGAGACTAACTTTGTTAAGGAGAGCCCCGGAAACTAAGTTCCTACGGAGAGAGGGGACGAAGAGAACATCATTTAGTTCACCAGAGGTGAGTTTGAGGGGAACCTGACCTTTCCCAAGAACAGTAGCGGTGGAAGAGTCACCCAAGTACACACACTCACCATCAGTTTCCTTTTCGAATTTCTTGAACAAGGCTTTGTTTGCGCAGAAATGGCGAGAAGCTCCAGTGTCGAGGATCCACTCGCTCTTATTCTCTACCAAGTTTACCTCAACCATTACCGCATCGATTATTTCTTCGGTCTCAGTCAGATTCGCGGCGGCTTTGGGACCCTGGCCAGCTCTCTGTGGACATTCGAAAGCTTTGTGCCCTTCTTTGCCACAACAGTAACAGGCCCCTTTAGTTTTTTGAATCTTACCAGAGATCTTGAACCCTCCACCTTGTTTGTTGGTGTTGCCGCGATTCTTATTTATCCCAGACTTAGATTTGTTTGACCCTTGTTGCTTTCCCTTCCCTTTGAACCTGTCTTTGTTACCTTGGCCAGAACCTTCGACTAGATTAGCTTTGGAGGAATGAGAAGGGAAAGAGATTGACTTATCCTTTAGTCGATTCGCTTCTTCGACTTGGATGTGGCTGATGAGCTCTTGGAGGGTCATTTCTTTCTTTTTGTGCTTAAGGTGGTTGCGGTATTCACTCCAAGATGGGGGAAATTTCTCAAGCAAAATGTTGGCTTGAAGAATTTCACACATCTTCATGCCTTCAGCGATTACCTCCGCGCATAGGTTCTCGTACACGTGAAGTTGTTCAGTCATGGGTTTCTGATCCGTAAGTCTAAAGTTATACCAATTCCCAGTCACGTACTTTTTCTTACCCGAATCATCAGCCCCATACTTCTTCTCGAGAGTTTCCCATATGACCTTTGCCGATTTCTCTTTGGCAAGGAGGTCAAAAATGGGATTAGTAACGTTGTTCAACATCCAGCCCCGAGCCATGGTGTTAGCTCTTTTGAACCTAGATTCGAGGGCAGCATGCCTTGCTAGCTCTTGTTCAGTATGGGCTCCAATTTCGAAAAGTGGAGGAGCCTCGACTATAACAAAGTCGAGTTCATACTGTTCAAGGCATATCATTAATTTTTGCGCCCAACGCTTATAGTTAGAACCATTAAGGGGTTCCAACTTGTTTGCGACGAGAAGAGGCTTTGTGTTCAAAGAGGAACCAACAGCCAAAACAGGAAGAGCCATTTTTAAAAATAACCGGTGGAAAAGAAAATGAATATCTTTTTAAATTGTTATTAGAAATAACCACCAGTTGTACAAAAGAAAATGGTTTCCGAAATACGACAGAAAAGAAAAAAGTTTTGAAGTAATCTAACTATTACAATAAAACTGAAATGCGATTACAAAAAATCGAATAACAATACACGGAAATGCGATTACAAAATCGAATTAAAAATTACACGGAAATAGTTACTAAAACAAACTTACACGGAAAAGAAAAACGAGCCTAATCCTCGGTCGTTAAAAAGATATTCCGGCGGAACCCGGTTATCTCTATATATAGGGGTGAGGAGTGGAATACACAAGCCTTCAGAAACGCCTCTATTAAATCCCATGATTCTCTCCCGGATTTGATTTGATTGGGTTGACGTTTTGACAGCTGCGAGATTAGTGGAAGTTTGTCTCTACGTTTGAGTTGGTTTGAGTTGGAGTAGTCAACCACTACTATAAGAGCTGGTACAAAATCCAATTCATTTTTCATTTTTTGACTCCCCAAAACTCCCCACGCCGTCGCCGGTGCCGGGCCGGGCGGGCGGGTGGTGGTGCGCGCGTGTGGGCTAACCCATTGCTTTGCTATGTGCATGGTTGTTGGCTATTTGGACATTGTTAATTTTACACCTTATAAAAGAAGGAAAAAACTCTTTACTCTTACCGATGTGGGAGAACATAAAAATGTGTCCAAAAGCTAACTTGTGACTTTCAAGTTTTCCAACAAAAGTTTCCATCACTCATTAGATCCTCGTGTGAGACTGCTCCTTCAATATGCCAAGCTTATTCCTTCCTTAACAAGAGTAGATTAATGTCAATATTGTTAGGGTATAGAAGCTGAGGAACTTGAGAACCTACAAAGTGAAATTAAACAATATAAAATACTATAAGATGACATTTACCAATAATTAAACTAGTAGAAACCTGAAATAGATGGCTTCAATTAACTTTCAAGAAATTTTCTGATAGATGGAAGATGCACAGACCAATAACTAAAATCCTCAAAAGATATACGATTTTCAGCACATCCTTCACGTGCTTTCGTGAAATTTGCAGCATTTTAAAAAACTTTCAACAATTTTCTTTGGTGAACCTGCTTCAGGTACAGAGGTGTTTGGAGGATGTATATTCAAGCATTGCATACAATGTTGGAATCATTAAATTAGAAATACTTCATTTTATTAATTTTTTTGTTTCACTTGAAAAAACGTGGAAAAGACTATTTATGATTTAATAGTCCCACATTGAAAGTTGATAAAAAAAACCATTGAAATGACTTAAATTAAAATGAGTTAGTTTCTATTATTTCTTTTATTTTTTTGAAAGAGTGAAAAAACAATTTGTGTTAAAAAGATCCACATAGAAAATAAAAAAAAAAAAGAAACGAGTATTCAATTTTATATCTTTCATTCCGTTTCAAATGACTTAACACACCACTACCTGGTTCGGCACTGGCTGCCGGGGGCGGATCCTAAGTGGCCCAGGGGGGCTGGGGCTCAAGCCCCTAGACTCGTAAATTTTATGATAGATTAATGTAATTTTGTCTTAAAAAATAATTAGTTTCTTCTGAACGTTTATGTAAAATATGCATGTTTAAAAAGAAACATAAGTTATTGTGGTTTAGTGGTTTAGTACTTCCATATATTATTATTTAGAATAGAGGTTAAGTGTTCAAATCTTAGCATATGTTTTATCTTTTTCCCAAATACACACATGATAGAAAATCATTTTGAAACTAAATTTAAACTTGATTTGATTCGAAAATAAGTTCAATATAAAATATAAATAAGATTTCAACTTTAATCTTATATTTTAATTTTTAACGAATTTTTTTTTTATTTTTTAACATACTAGATTAAAGTTATAAATATATCAATTTTCATAAGATCGACTTAATAAATATTGCAATTTTTGTATACGAATACGTGTCTTTATTTTAATTTTAAGGTAACAATACGTAAGAGCTCGTTTGGGATTGATTATTTTGGAGCTAAAAGTGCTTTTTGATTAAAATTAAAATTATTTGTAAAAATTATTAAAAAATATTTTGACATCTAAAATCACTTTAAGTGATTATTTTAAGAATCACTAATCTAGTGTTTTTCCTAAAAGTGATTTTAAGTGCCCGTTTGGAAGTGCTTTTTTGGAGAAGCACTTAAAAGTGCTTTTAGCATTTTAAGAGTTTTTTTTACCTTGAAAAGCACTTTTCTGAGAAGCACCAAATATGTGCTTCTTGAAAAAAGCACTTTTAATAATTTTAGATTTCAAAATTATTTTTAATAATTTTTTTAAATTTTGAATTTTATTCCAAAAGCGTTTTTTTACTCTAAAATAAGCACTTCCAAACGGGCCCTAAGAGTCTAAAATATTATTATGGATCTAAAATAACTTTTAGTGATTATTTTGAAAAGCAATCCCAAACGGGCACTTAGTAATTTATTATTTATATTACTTCAATGTTTAATCTTTGTATATAATTTATTCATCATATTTATAAATTAGAATATTAATATAACATATAGTATATTAATATAACATGTCGTATATTAATATAACACTAAAGACACTATATAAATTAAGTGTAATGGTGTTGATTTGTATTTTTTTTGCACAAATAATAACTGCTAAGTTCATCAACTAAAGAGACGAGGAACGTAATGGTTTTAGATTCTCATATTTGCATTTTGACATTGCTAGTTTTATATTTATGTATCATAATTTTACCTTAAAAAATTTAAGAAAAATTGACCCCGAACTCCTATATATTTCAAGCCCCCCCCCCCCCCCCCCTCCTCAATTTGGTGTCTGGATCCGCCCCTGCTGCCGGGATCCCACAAAACGTCTAAAACTGAAGTTCTATTATTTCAATTCTTTGTAATAATTGTTAGTATTACACTTTAATTAAATCCATTTTTGATAAAATATTGATTGTTAGTCTTTTCACCAACAATTTAAAAAATATATTATTATCTATATTACTGTTTCTCTAAAAGGGTTTTTTACTACTTCGGCGGTGGTTTCATCTTTGAACGTAAAAGTCTTTCCCGACGTGAATAAGTTGGAGCCTCTTAATGGTTTCAACTACAAGTGTTGGGCACAAAAGATCTTGATAATTAATCCAACTTTCAAGATATTCACCCTCTATATCACTATTGAAAATTTATACCCATGGCCAGTAAATCATGAAATTCTTATATTAGTGGTGAAAATACATGTAACAAGAGTATTTTATAGATATTTTGATTGTTACAATGATGGTGATGATCAAAACTATACTATGAATATACTTGATTAAAAGATATCAACGAAAAATATGAAAATAAGGGTATGTGTATGTGTGTGTTAAAGAGCGAGAGAGAGGGGAAAGAGGTGGAGATGGTGTAGATTAGGGTTTCATCATACACGTGAAGATTTTATATATATAGCTTAGGTTCTGCTAGTATGCACTAATCCTTCTAATTCTATCTATTAGATCTAGTTAATAAGGGAGATAATTAGCTCTTGTATACTTAGTCAGGATTCTAAATTACCATACCTTAGACCTTGAGAGCGACTAATGGGGCTACGGACACACCACGAGGCTGGTTCAAATAGGGTTATCAAACGCTACCAAGGCCCCAAGCAATCAATTTCGATACATGGTGATAGTGATTAATTCATACCCTAATGACTATCTAGTTAGAATCAGTGTTGTCAGGACTAATATCTACACTAGACGTTATGTGGTGTTTCAATAATTAGACACCCAGCTAAGGTGATCATCTAATTACTATTAAGAAAGCCTAAAGTGATCAGTTCTAGGGCAGACAATATATCAAAACACATAAACGAATATAAAGGTAAGAAGCTAATATCAGATTAAAACATGTAATTCCCAAAGAAACTTAGATAGAAATAAATTAGAATTCATAGATTATACATGATGCAAAATCCAAGCTATGGGAGTTTAGTTCATACTTGAAGGAAATAAACTAAAAGAAATAATAAAAGGCATCATCTTGCTCTCTACAATAACTTGGAAGAATAAAACCTTAAGAACTAATTACTATGAGGCAAGGATCATTTACAAGTGATATAAGGGTGTATTTATAGGTGTTTAGAAGACCTAATTCGTTTTCTTGAAGGAGAAGGTAAGTAATGGACTCCAAGCCCAACTCAAATTCGTAACCCTAAAACATGAAATCAGACCCGTTTTTGTTTTGGTCCTAGAAGCTTCAATACTCATCCGTTTGACGCGTATGAGTACACCAAATTCATCGTCTCGGAAAGATATTCAACTTTTCTCTTGACCATTTATCCAAATTCCACACCGATCTTGAGATATATGCTGATTTGTGGTCGTAGGTGCAGAAATTCATAATTAAGGCAGCTTTTCTTTTTCCATGTTTTTAGCTTTTGTTTCCTTATCTCCAATTTCCATGCTTATCTCTTTCCATATCTTGTAGTCTTTGACTTGGACTCTAATTAATATCCATAATTATCTTTAAAGCTTCACACTAAATAAATAATTAAACCCAATATGCTCTAAAAATATTATTTTACTAAATCAAGACTCAAAATAGGAAAGTGCACTATTTCTCAAGAAAAACGATTAGAAAGACTTCTATAACACTAAAAATGATGTCTCATCCTAACATAACTCAATCACAAATGAGGAGACATCAAGACCCCCAACTCAAAGTTGTATCGTCCCGATACAATAAAGATAAAAACAAAGGGAAGTCTATAAATACACACTTATGGATTTTTCAACACAATGGGAAGAAAATAGCAGAATATATAGAATAGACATAAAGCAATTACTCAGAAACTTTCATGCAATAATATTCATAAACTACATACATGTACACTTCTCATATCCATAGTCAACACGGCTTGAATTCAAGATCAGATTAGTTTCGCAATGTAAGAAGGATTGGAACTTTACTCAGTTGACCAAGAAAGGTATAGATTGTTCATCGAACTTCACTAGTATCCAAAGATCCACTCAACTACTCTCTAATGGCTCAATCACTTCTCAATTACATAGCAAAGAATCAAAAGGTCTTTAAGGTTGTACTTTAGGCTTAGGGACGGTATGATAGTATATTTGGATAATTTAGAGTGAGCTTTTGGCTCTCTCCTAACTAGTCATCAACGAATCACCCTAGAGCTTGAGTTACTCTCATAAAACGTTTCTCACTCAACCCAATGAATTCCTTGATGCACAATTTAGCATCCCCAATAACCTAATTAAAGCATAAGATGTTCACATAAAAATTCCACTTTACCGGTCCGAATATATATATCTTCTTTGTAAGGACTAACGCATTTATTTATTGATTCCTAATATCTCTATTTACCTATAAATACAATGTATTGTATTAGTTATTCGTTCAATTGGCGGCAAGCTATTTGACTATCCTTTGTAATTAATCTTCTATGATAAAATGTATACCTCTTCCAATGGTTTTTTCCCGTTTTGGGGCTTCCACGTATATCGGTGTTCTTTTCGTCTCTCGCTTCTTATTTTATCTTTTATCAGTGATCTTAATTATAACAAACCTTAATTTTTTTTGCCCCAGCCTACCCGAGGGCAGCAAGCCTTAATTTTTTTTCTTTTTTAGTCCTTAGCTCTGATAGCAATTTGTTATAATTAAGATTGTAGATAAAAGACAAAGTAAAAAACAATATACGTTGAAAACCCAAAACAAGAAAAACCACGAGAAATGAAAAATATTCTATTATAGAAGATTGATTACAAAGGAGAGACTAATAATTTTTTTTCAATTGAATGGGTTAACTAATTACCTATACGATACATTGGATTTATCGGTAATTAGAGATAATAGGGTTAATAACTAAATGAAAAAGAAGAATTTGGGTCATAAGTCTAACACATGAGAATAGGCATTTTATACAAAATAATTTTTTTTACGATTCACAATTAATGGAGTTTCGGAAAATAAACTCTTCAGATGGGTTTGTTTGAGTGTGAAGGAGAAGAAGCACATGGAAGAAAAAGGAGGGGAAGAAGAGAAATTAAGATTAAAAAAATTATTGTATAAGGATATTTTTGTCTTTAAAATGTTTTAAAAAATAAAGAATAAACATATTGATATTTTCAACTATAGTGTGTGTTAGCCACATCAGATAAAAATTGTAATAGATGGGTTTCTGGTGGCTATGATTGTTGAGCAAAGGGGATTTTGTGCCATTTTTATTAAATTGATTTTTGGACTTTATTAATGAGACCAGTAGGCCTTTGGTGCCATTACAAAATATAGAAAGTAATTAATTTCAATATATATAAACATATATATTTTTCAATATATATAAAATCTTCACGCGTATGATGAAACCCTAATCTACAACATCTCCGCCTCTTTCCCCCGCTCTCTCGCTCTTTAACACACACATACACATACCCTTATTTTCATATTTTTCATTGATTTCTTTTAATCAAGTATATTCATAGTATAGTTTTGATCATCACCATCATCGTAACAATCAAAATATCTATAAAATACTCTTGTTACATGTATTTTCACCACTAATATAAGAATTTCATGATTTACTGGCCATGGGTGTAAATTTTCAATAGTGATATAGAGGGTGAATATCTTGAAAGTTGGATTAATTATCCATATGAAAAAATCTTTAAGGTTATAATCGAATAATTCTACTTTGGTGTACAATCAATACATCCTATAGTTATTTTCAAGGTAAATATATTAAATTATATTTTAATTGGTATTAACCATTTAATCTCTTGTCTTTCAATATATTTATATGTTTGCCTAATTTATTATCTATTATTGATTTTATGGTTCAGGTATTATTATATATGCACATAATACATACATAAAAGTGTTTCTTTCTGCATAAAATTATAATTATTTTTGAATATATTGTATTGTGTACTATACTACCAATTCATGTGCAATTATACAAAACTGATGGGTGTTTAACTTATTTGATCTTGTGTCAGGTTATCCATTTGATAAAGAGTTTTCATTGTTGGGAGAAAGAAAAAGATTGTTGGCCATGACATTTCTGTAAAACAAGTAAATTTCTAAATTGTGTATAACTTATTTTGCATTAATTTTATATAATATGTGTTGAAAATTATTTTGACATATTTGATAGTAGTGAAATTTAGATATGCTAAATTAATATTGATTGAAATCTAGATACTAAAAGAATACTTTACTTGTCATATGCTTTTATGTCCTATAATATAAATAGTTGTGTATATTATATAACTTTAAATAAGTTAAAAATAAATTATATGTACCACCGAAATAGCCCCAAGTATACGATATAATTTGATTGGATGTAAACTCGAGAAGAGATAAAGATAGATGGGTAAATAAAGATATTGATAATTCA
The DNA here is from genome assembly GCA_029959085.1 of Nemophila menziesii. Lineage (NCBI taxonomy): Eukaryota > Viridiplantae > Streptophyta > Magnoliopsida > Boraginales > Hydrophyllaceae > Nemophila > Nemophila menziesii. The sequence goes on along the minus strand of JARWIR010000001.1, from coordinate 138,517,119 downwards.
CATCCAATCAAATCATGACTTAAGTGATTAATCAATCTCTACTGATAAAATACATTAATTCTACCAACTCACAATTGCATAAATGATTCAAAGACATCATGGGTGAGATTATTTTACACTTTATTTGTCAAGTTAAGCATAGACTATTATATATTACACCACACATGCATGTAAAACCAAGGGAGAATCTAGTACATGGACACATGTCCAACGGAGGGATGATCTAGTATATAGCACGAGGGATTCATCCAAGAAAAAACTTCAAATGACACTTTTGACATTAAAATCTCATTATATAATAAGAATATTAAAAGGAATTTGTGCAAATCTTTATATATTGTATGTTCAAAAGTAGGTGGATTTGATATAACAATGTGAAGATTGTCTTGTGGATGGAGTAGGTGACATGTTATGGACCTTTTGAGAATAGAATTAGTCCAATTAACAGAGGAACTATTAGTAGAAGAGGATTGTCTAAATGATGAAAGAGTATTGGAATTTAAGGATTCAGTAGGTGAGGGTGAGGTATGCGAGTGAAATCATTTGCGTGTGTCTTGTGGTTGGGAAACTCATGTAAGTGGAAAATTCAAGTGATGAATTTATAGAGTAACTTAAATTTAAAGTATTAGAGATATTAGATAAAGAGATAGACTGGAAAAATTTAGAATCAAATTTTTTAAGGGAAATAAAGGTCATATCCTTACAAGAATTTCAGTTTGTCCTTTAGTTAGTTCTTTTAAATTTGTTTGGAATTAGAGTTCCAAAATGTTATAGGCTTTTTTAATCTACTAAGCAGGATGTTGACTCATGTAGACTACTTCATCAAGTGTCCCATGTCAAAAAGTGATGAAGACATCAAGTTGTTATATACTCCAATCACTATGAGTAGTAAATTATGAACAATTCTAATGGTGTTATACTTACCTATACAGCTAAAAGTCTCAAAATAATAATTTGTATTTTCTTTATGATATATTTTGACATCAAGTCTAGCTTTAAACTTTACCATAAAACCATTTGCATGTTTTTTTATTCTGAATATCCATTTACTCCCAATAAGTACCCTACCTGCAGGCAAAGGCACCAAAACCCATGTATGCAGAAACTCTTTTTTCATAGTATGATTTAAAAAAGAATTTGTGTAGTCCCTCATTGTTTATGGTTTTAAATATTATTATATATTTATTTATATTTTATAAATGTCTAATTAATTTGTGTGAATTTATAGTAACAAATGCAACGTAGGAGTGCAGGAAGATTTGTGAAATTACTTATGCTAGATTACAGGTAAAATTACTAATTCTTGTTTCCATCATTTATTTAATTTAATTCTTTATATACAACACATGAAATAGTTGTATTCCATAAGCTAGGAAGAATTAAAAAAAATCCCTTTAAATGGAATATAAAAAACTATAATTCGCAAATTGTGTATAATAATTAAAATAAGATTTATATTATATATATATTAATTATATGTATTTCTTTTCTACACGCTTTTTATATTACATTAATTTTATGGGGTACGTGACTTGTTCTGGACCTTGTGAGCATAGAATGAGTGGAGTGAATAAAAAACACATAAATCGGAAAGGGTTTTCTAGAAGATGATAAAGTTTTGGAGATTTAGTAGAGGAGTTTGAGTCGTTATAGTGAGTTTGAGTTTGAGAAGAGGACGTGTCTCATGGTTAGAAGACATAGGTAAGTGAAGGATTTAACTAGTGAACGAATAAAGTGATCGGAATTTAAGGTATAAGAGAAAACGATGGGCTGAGAAAAATTAGAATCAAAATATTTTGCACGGAAAATAAAGGTGATTTCCATAAAAAAAAACTTCAGTTTGACCCTCTCAGATAAGATAATTAGTTCCAACAAGTTGGATTGGAGCTAAAGTATTAAAATTTTGCATCAACTTCTTGATTGGGTTAAATTACATAAAAGATGTAGTAAAATTATCCATTTGAACTTGTATCATAAAAGAGTCACTAGTTGTTTATCTAACTGTCTTGTCACATCACCTAGAGAACTTAGGTTAGTTGGTGTTGACTTAAGTTATTCAACGATAAGTACTATTATGTCGCAACATTGTTATTTGGATCCTTTAGCTAATCAAAGTTCCAATTAAACTATTACTTTATTAATATGAATCAGCCATTATCTTAGTTACTTATTTTATTAAAGAAGAACATTAATTTGTGCAACTCACGTGCATATGCAAGGGTTAAATGGTCAAGTTTTTATTTATTTATTTCAAATTCCAGTAAATTTTAAATTTTTATGACAAACCCTCAACACTTTTCACCAAATATAAAGTATTTTTGAAACACTTTTTAGGTCTGGCTAACAAAATGGTCGATATAAAGCATTTGTTATGTACTATTCTTTTTTATTTTATTTTTGTAAGAAAGTCCTCTTTTTTTTTATTTCGTTAAAGTTTATCAAGTCATATTACATCAGATATAGGTATTCTAAAGCTCGGAATAAAACAAAATAGATAACATGTCTATCTAACCCAACTTTAAGCCCATTGATAATGCTAAGCCCAGAATAGACACCATATCTATTTAGCCCAACTTTAAGTCTATTACTAAGGCTAATCCCAAAATAGACAACATATCTATCTATCTAGTCCAACATATCTATTTTTTTTTCTTTTTATCTCCAGGGTTTTCGCGATTGAACAGATGTATCGAAAGCGCTCACATTATAACCCAAAGAGCTATGACATTGAGCATGTTTTCAAGCCTAAATTTGTTCTTCTTGAAAACATCTGCCACTTTACATCGTCCAACAAAGGGAATATATCCCGGCTAAGTCTAGATTCGCTAATCGAAATGGGTTATCAGGTAGATTATTCTGAGTTTTTCTATATATCATATGTTTCAAGAATGATTGAATAGTAACATTACTTCTCTTTGAGTAGGTGAGATTTGGAATTCTGCAAGCTGGAGCATATGGAATTTCTCAGTCACGTAGTTGAGTATTCAATTGTCTAACGGCAAATTAGAAGATTTAATTCTCCCACGGCTACAAAAAACATCAAGTCGATAACGTTTACCCCAGAGCAAAACAAGATTCTTACTGTTCGCGAATATGCCCGATCTCATGTGAGTAATTTATGTCTTTTATTTTATCTTTTTCATGCACAAATATCTAAGTTTCCATTCATAGAGACTTATGTCTTCATAAAGGATTGCAAGGTTTTCACTCCAGTTACAAATTTTTGGGATTGTAGGTGACAAATATAAACAAATTGGGAGTGTTGTTCCTCCTCCTTTAGTGTTAGCACTCGAGATAGAACTCAAGGAAGCGCTTGATAAAAAAATTCAAAAGGATTAATAATTATATGGAGTCAGAAGTCTTCTTCACTGAGCTTCTCCTCTTCTTTTATTTATTTAATTTTGTATTTGTAATTCAATAGTAAAGTAAAGTTGATAAATGATATATTTACATAGACGAGAATGTAGCTGGATTTTATGATATTTATTTTATGTTTAAGAAAAATATTGGATTATAAAAAAATTCTAATATATGCTAAAGGATGTCTATTTTGACTCTCGAATGTGAAAGCATGGTAAATAGTAGGGCTGTAAAAGAACCAATCCGCTCGCGAGCAGTTCGAGCTTGGCTCGGAGAAAAGCTTGTTCGAGATCGGCTAGAATATATAATAACTTCATAAATAAACAAGCCCACTTGATCTCATTCGTGAAAGACTCGTTTATAATTATGAATTAGAAATTAATATATTATCTACTTATATATATATATATATATATATATATATATATATAACCTTCAATATCAAATTAAATATTTTATTTATTAAACCATTTATTTTTCATTAATATTATGTTTCATATTTTTATACCACACACTTTATTAAATACCAATCGTTCATGAAAGTCTCATTTAACCATAAAAAAACAAATTGTTCATTAGCAACTCGAGATTGGCTCTAAATAAGATTTTTCTATAAGTTAAACAAGCAAGTTTTAATATTTTTTATTTGGATTTTTTAAATCTCGGGTTTGGCTCGTTTAAATTTAAGTTCGATTCGGTCCGACTCGTTTAAATTTGAGTTCGGCTCGACTCGACTCGAAAAATTAAACAAACAAGCATGTACATCTAATATTCTGCTTGGCTCGACTCGTTTACAACCCTAGTAAATAGAGAGGTGGAAGAGGGGCGAGAGAGGGTCTTTGTGATGGAGAAAGGGGGAGTGGTGTAGAGAGAAAGGGAAAAGAGCGGGGAAGGATGGAGGGAGGGTGGGAAAGGGAGAGAGCGGGGGTGAATAATGGGGAAAGCAGGGAGGCAGAGAGGCGGGGAGTCGAGATGGAGAGAATACGGTAAGGGGAGAACGGAAGACAAGAGGACATCTTAGAGATGGAGAAAAGGGTGAGTGGTGTAGAGGAAAGGTGAGAAAGAGGAAGGAGGGAGGGAGGGAGGGTGGGGAGGGGAGAGAGCGAGGTGGGGGAGGGAACTATGTCAAAACCTGGGAAGGTGGGGGAGATGGAGAGAGGGAGGGGAGTGACGGGTGAGGGGTGTGGGAGAGAGTGACGAGTGTGGCAATTTTAGGGTACTCATCTTCTTTTATTATTTGAAGAAACTGTTCAATAACTTCATATGTTTGCCTCACAAGCTCTCTAGAAGGGCAAATTGCCAACCCAAACAGTCCTTTCCCAGGAGCAGGAGGCAGAATCAGAGAGAAAGTCCGAAGTTTATGCTTTAGCAAAGAAGAAAAAGAGTACAGAATTTTATTTTATTTTTTGTTCCAAAGAGTAAAGATTATTAGCGAGTGGTTTGGTGGAGCAATTATAGTGTCTGTTTCTTACAATAGAGGAGAGAAGGACAAGAGGTGGGGTGGTGTCTGGAGGTTTGAGATGTTGTCAGGCGGAGTAAGTCGAATACCAAATAATTTAATTAATAATTGTATATTCACACCGAGTGGAAAAGTGAATAACATAAGAAGTTCAAAAATTACATTTGGAAAAGTCAAACATGGAGGGTCTTAGGTCTATAAATCTAAGAGCTTGAAGTCTATATCTCTCGTTTCTACAAGTGTATCATCAATATACCTCTTTACGAGTTTTGTCGTGGAACTTTAGGAGCTTGATGGATTAAAATATATACCAATGATTTGTAATGGTGTTGGCAGGTATGTTTCATTTAAGTTCCAAGGAGGAAGATAAATCCTTTAGCTCCCAGCTTTGAAGAGATTTATTTGGCACCTTAAGCTGCAAAAAGCCCATATGGTATTGCATGGAGTGTAGCCATAATGTCAAGGCTGTTCACTCATAACACAAAAAGGAATTAGTAAGTAATACTATTTGCGAAAGTCATTGTATTTCTTTGGGTATATTTATTGATAAGCCATGAAGTTTAAGGTAAGTGCAAGATCCCCCGAAACTTCAGGCTGATACAAAACATACCATATAAGCACTGATTAGAGATGGAATATCTCGTGCGCTTACCCTAAACTTCAGGCAGACTTTTAGATATCGATATCCGAGCTAACCATGTGAGTATTTTCCCGATTCTACCTGTTACAATGTTTAAGAATCTTGGAAAATTAAAAAAAAAAAAAAAAAAAAGAATCTTGGAAAATTAAACCTTACCTTGGCTCTTACAAAGATGCCTATACTTTTTAATAATACAAATCATTTGGAAGAGAATCTCACCATTCAGCAATGTGTTCAGGAGAGGTGTAAGTGCATCATTGATCCTTGTATTATGCAAAATAGCAAAAAGTATTTTTCAAAAGTCAGTAAGAATACTCATGTTATTTAGCCCCTCCAGAAAATTAAATTCTTGCATACTTGTATCCAGAGTTAACAGAAAAAAAGGTATTGGCGCATAGTGAAACAAATGGTGAGAGGGAAGTAGAGCGGAATGGGGTTCAAATATTAGACCATAGTGGCGCAACTTTTGTCCAGCACCAGCAAGCTTCAACCAGGGACCTGGTTGCAATTTCCAAAAACTTGGAAATTTCTGCAGCAGATATTTCAAATAAGCTCCCCAGCGTGAATCATGATGACCCTGGAGAACCACCTGACTTACCTAAGGTTACAGGGCCTGTGAGTTTTGTTCCTTGTGCAGGTCAGGTTCAACAACCGGAGCAACTCAGTAGCATTCAGGCGACAGGTTCCAGGGAAGCCCATTCTGCAGCAGGCGAGACTGAGGTAGCTGCTGTAAGTGACGGGCCAGGAACAAGGGCTGAAACAGTAGCTATGGGACAGATTGGAAGAAGAGCTTTGATCGAATTTTTTGCGGATAAACTTGACGCGCCCGATTACAAGGATCTTTATCTAGAAGTCTCCCAAGAACAACAAATGGAGCGACTAGAGAAGGACCATCAGAATGAGGCTAGTTCAAGCGTTATAGCCATGGATATAGAAGGCAATGGGGCACCCAGTGATGGTTTTGCCATGGAAAGAACAGGGAGTGGCCATTTTATTTTATATATATATATATATATATATATATATATATATATATATATATATATATATATATATATATATATTTGTATTAATGTCAGGTACATTTAACAATACTTATGCAGGAGGTTGGTGTTTACCGAATCATCCTCTAAATGTTTTGTTTTGGAATTGCCGTGGCGCTAATAGCGAGGGTTTCCGACGCGCGTTTAATGACTTGTTCACGCGGCATAAACCCTTTATTGCAATAGTGGTTGAGACTAAGGCCTCTGGTTCGGAAGCAACGAAGATCATAAAATCCCTTCGAATGGAAAAGTCAATTCGGGTGGAAGCGGATGGCTTTTCTGGAGGCATTTGGGTGTTATGGAACCACTCGGAAATTTCAATCCAACTTTTATCGGCTTCTAAGCAGGTAATCAATTTATGTATTTCAAAGGACTTATGTACCTCTTGGATTCTTTCTGCAGTATATGCAAGCCCTAGTAGCTGGACCAGGGATGCTTTATGGGATGCGCTTGAAGAGGCCTCGATGGAAATTAGGATGCCATGGTTAGTTGTGGGGGATTTTAATCAGATTGGAGATGAAGCAGACCAGCGAGGTGGTGTTGAGGGTACTAAGCGGTCAATGGTGAAGTTTGAAAGATGGAGAAATACTTGTGGGTTGGAAGATTTGGGTTTTGAGGGTCCAAGGTATACATGGAGTGATTCGTGGAATTCAGGTATTCGGATTTTAAAGAGGTTGGACAGAGCGTATGGAAATCATCTATGGTGGGGTCTGTTCGGTTCGTCTAAAGTCAGACGCTTACCTAGGGTGCATTCAGACCATGTTCCTATACTTATTACGATTACCACACCAACTTCACCGGCCGCAGTTGGGAAGCATTTCAGATTTGAAGCCTCTTGGTGTTATCACGAGAATTTTAAGAGGTTAGTGGAAGAGAAATGGTGCGTTGAAGATAAGGATTTTTGCGAGAAGCTGGCTTTAATGCAAATCGAGCTAGAGAGATGGAAGCGAGAGGTTTTTGGGAATTTATTCAAGAGAAAGAATAGACTTCTCGCTCGTATAGCGGTGTTCAGAAGGCGGTACAACGATCATATAACTCTTCATTGGTTGACCTCGAGAAGAGACTGAGAGAGGAGTTCGAAAGGGTGCTTGTGCAGGAGGAGATTTATTGGTTTGAAAGAGCAAGGACAGAATGGGTCAACTCAGGGGAGCGAAACACAAAATATTATCATAGAGCGGCGCAGATTAAACAGAAAAAGAATAATTATGGCCTGCGAATCCGAAATGACAATCACGTAGAGTTCACGAATACTGGGGAGGAAAAGATTTAGGTTAGAAATTTTTTCAAGAATTTATTTACGTTGGAAGAAGATAATCCGAAGGTATTTATTTTGCCGAGATTGCCGAGTCTTAGCCAGGGCGATATTGATATTCTTAGTGGAGGTGTATTAGATGAAGAAATACGTTCAGCAGTCTTTCAGATGTCGCCTCATAAGGCACCAGGGCCAGACGGAATGACGGCAGGCTTCTATCAGAAATGTTGGGATGTTGTGGGTCCTTCTGTTTGCGAGATGATTAGACTTACACTAGCACGGGGTCGGTTTCCAAAAGAGGTGTTAGGTACCTTAATTCATCTCATACCTAAGGTGGGGGATCCGGAATACGTCACGCAGTTTAGACCAATCAGTTTAATTAACGTGAGTTTCAAGGTGTGTATGAAAGTCCTTGTTAATCGATTAAGGTCGATGCTCTCTAATCTTATCGGGCCTTTTCAAAGTAGTTTTTTACAAAAGCGTTCGACTATAGATAACATAGTGTTGGTAAGTGAAGTGGATTTTTTCCTAAGGCATTACAAGGGAAAGAAGAGTTTCATGGCTGTCAAAGTGGACCTTGCCAAGGCTTATGATAAGATAAGATGGGATTTCATACAAGATTCGCTGGAAGCGCTTGGGGTCCCTTCTATGTGGATGAATGTGATTATGTCCGGAATGCAAGAGAATGATTTGAGGGTACTTTGGCGAGGGGAAGCCCTCTCACCGATACATCCTAATAGAGGTATACGGCAAGGTGGTCCAATATCGCCATATCTTTCCGTTATATGCATGGAACGTCTTTCCTTGCTTATTCAGCAGCTAGTGGGCGATGGAAGATGGAGGCCGATTCGTGTTTCGTCAGGGGGGTTTCCTATATCCCATATTTTCTTTGCTAACGATTTAATTTTGTTTGCTGAAGCATCTATTCATAATTTTGATCTCTTGCAGGATACGTTGAACACATTTTGTGTGGATGCGGGGTAAACAATTAGTAAAGAAAAGTCAATAATATATTTTTCGAAAAATATTGATGAGGAGTTGGCGGTGGAAATTACGAGACGGAGTGGGTTTCGAAGAAGTGAAGGTCTTGGTAAATATTTGGGGGTCCCAATCCTCTCTGGAAGGAGACCAAGAGATTTTTATGGCGAATTCATTAATGGGATTAGAAATAAATTGGCGAAATGGATGGGAAACTCTCTCTCACTTGCGGGTCAGATAACTCTTGCCCAATCTGTCTTGAGTGCGGCGCCTATGTACATCATGCAAGTGGAGAGATTACCTATTCATATTTGCCATGAAATTGATAAAATTCGTAGAGAGTTCATTTGGGGTAATTCATATGGACAGAAGCACATTCATTGGATAGCATGGAAGGATCTTTGTAAGCCAAAGAATGTGGGAGGATTGGGCTTTCGTTCCGCAGAAGAGATGAATAAAGCGCTTTTGGGTAAGCTGGGGTGGAAATTGGTTCATGATAATTTATCCATTTGGCCTATGGTAATGAGACAAAAGTACTTCAAATCAGCGATTTTTTATTATCTAGCAAAGCCAAGTGATTCGCGTATGTGTAGAGCCATTGTGGAAGGTATTGCCGTGGTTAGACGGGGATCCCAATGGCTCCTTAAAAACGGAGAGATGGTGTCCTTTTGGATGGACGTTTGGGTAGGCGAATCTCCTCTTATAGATCATGCTCTTGGAGAGGTGAATATAGGAGAGCGAAGTATGGTGGTTAGCGAGTATGTTACTAGTAATGGAACATGGGATTGGGACAAGTTCCAGCATCTACTTCCATCCTCGAAGCTTCTGGAGATCGCCTGGGTTAAGGTGGAAAGAGGAGTAAATAACCGAGATGCGCTATCATGGCTTCTTGAAATACGAGGGGATTTTTCGGTGAGATCGGCACGATGGGATATGGAGGACAGAAACAATCCGGATATAGTATGGGAGAAGGTGTGGAAGATGAAGTGCCCGCAAAGAACACGAGTCTTGGTGTGGAGAGCAATACATGATAGATTAGCTACGAGAGGGAATTTAGCTCGAAGAGGCATGGAAATTTCATCTAGTTGTCCATTGTGTGGGGTGTATGAGGAGAATGCCATTCATTTGTTTAAAGAGTGCAAGGTTACGAGGGACTTATGGAAATTGTTTCGGGTGGAGATTCAAAGGGGCGCTGGTTCTGTGTCAACTGGAGATGCTGATACAGAGGCTTCCTGGAATTTTGATTCACAGGTACAATATTTGAATTATTTAATTAGCACTAACTTTGTGCATCAGCATGTATTAGATGATGTACAGGTATCGGATGTTAATTTTGATCAGCAGCAACATCTGCGACATCAGCACTTGATCCAAGTTGAACAGCTGGCGCGACAGAGAAGAACTAATTCCCAACAGCAGCCTGTTCGAGGATCACAGCAGCTCCACAGCCTGGATGATGCGAGGGACGAAGACGATGCTGCAGCAGGTCCGTTAACAGGTTCGAGCGCAGCTTGGTGGAGGAAGAATCTTTCTAGCGAGGGCATATACGCAGGAATCAAATGGAATATACTATTTGGCGCTTTCATACAAGTGGTGTGGCAAGTGCGCAACGATAAAGTGTTCAACGATGAAGAGATACCTGCGAGTCAAATTTTGCTGCGTAAGATTCGTTACCTAGCTAACTCGTATGCAAGATCGTGGGGAAAGAATCTGGGAGGTGTCTCGAGCAACAAAAATAATGCAAGACTTATAGGATGGGACAAGCCGGCTCAAGGATTAAAATTAAACACGGACGGAAGCTGTAATAAATGGAATAAAGAAGGCGGTGGCGGAGGCTTGCTACGTAACGAGGAGGGAGATTGGGTTAGCGGATTCTCAATGAAGATACAACACGACTCCCCAATCATTGTAGAGTTAATAGCGTTGTATGAGGGATTGAAGTTGAGCGAGCGTATGGGTTTGAGCAGGGTGGAGGTGGAAGTTGATTCAAAGGAAGTTGTGGAGATATTAAGTAATATTGGAAGAGATAAGGGTCCTGCCGCGTATTGGATAAATTGTATCCGTGAAATTATGGCGCGGAACAACTTGTTCAAGATTAACAGCATTTATCGCGAGGCAAATAATAGTGCGGATTGGTTGGCTCACCTTGGTTCTAGACAGATAGAGAGTTATTGCTTGCACCGGGACCCGCCTAAGGGGATTTGGAAATATATAATCCGTGATAGGATGGGTTGGAAGACTCCTAGAGCTACTTATAGTCTAGGATTACTAGAGAATATTCTCGGATAGTTTAGTTGTATGATCCTTTTGGGTCTCCTTGTAAAAAAAAAAAAAAATTACCGAGACTCATGCAAAACGGATGAATTCATATTTTAATGGCTGCACCAATAATACCCACTCAAAAGCAAACCATCTAACTATCATAAGAATGTTGAAAAAGCTTTAGACAATTATTCTTGCAAGTGGATATTACGCGACCACATAACATTTAGGGTTAAATTTATAGATATATAATCAAGCAAAGAGTTGAAAAAACAAAAAGACCAAACAAACAGGACAACTATATCAATATATAATCATCCAACTTGATTTGGTATAGCAGCTCACGAGTCAAATACTGGAGCAACCCTCAACCTTTAATCAAATCTTTCTTAGTTAAATATATTATAAATCTTTCAATATTCGGCAAGTTAATAACTTTTTTTACATGATAAATTGCTCGGTTCTCATTTTTAATCAATGCAGTAACCAAATGATTTCCTCTCTACTCTACTGGGTGTTGTTTAATCAATTTTATTAGTAGTTGGGTACAATTTTATGTTTCAAAATAAAGTAATGAGTGTTTTCTGTAATTGTTTTGTCCCACATCGGAACCAATTGAGAACTGAAACAATGTGTAGAGTATAAAAAGAGGAGTTTATGTGTTGTAGAAGTTATCTTTGCGCTTGGGGCAATGCCGCAGCTAATGAGGTTCTAACCGAAGCGCGGCAATTGCTGGTTGAAAACTATTTCCAAACCCCCTCTTTGGTCTGAGTTTTCTTGGGCCATCGAGAATTTCTGGAAGGGCTCCCTTTATTGGGCAAAGCCCTACAATACAAGTTTAAATTTTTTATTCATAATTTATTTTCATAAATCTCAAACTCTGATTTTTCACAGATATTGCGATTGAATCTCTGGGATTTTGATGACTGTTAGTTGAGAAATGTGGTTTGTGAGATTGTAATGTTCATGTTTTTTGGTGACAACTGAAAAAAAAGATATCATGTTACCGTAAAAATCAGCGTGTCTTTCCAAAGGCTGAGAAGCATAGCCTCCGTATACGTAACATTCTGTAGCTTTTATAATTAACATAGTAAATCCTCCTTGTCTCGTCCAAAAAAAAAAAAAAAAAAATCCTCCTTGTCTGTGTATCAATACAAAACTTAGCTATTCCAATTTTATTTAAAGATAAAATATATTTGCAAAAATAGAAGCTACTCACGCTATGTTTCCTAAAAATGTGTCCAATCATTAATTAGCTCCTCGTGTGAGACTGCTCCTTCAATATGCCAAGCTTATTCCTTCCTTAACAAGAGTAGATTAATATCACTATTGTTAGGGTATAGAAGCTGAGGAACTTGAGAACCTACAAAGTGAAATTAAACATTATAAAATACTATAAGATGACATTTACCAACAATTAAACTAGTAGAAACCTGAAATAGATGGCTTCAATTAACTTTCAAGAAATTTTCTGATAGATGGAAGATGCGCAGACCAATAACTAAAATCCTCAAAAGATATACGATTTTCAGCACATCCTTCACGTGCTTTCGTGAAATTTGCAGCATTTTAAAAAACTTTCAACAATTTTCTTTGGTGAACCTGCTTCAGGTACAGAGGTGTTTGGAGGATGTATATTCAAGCATTGCATACAATGTTGGAATCATTAAATTAGAAATACTTCATTTTATTAATTTTTTTGTTTCTCGTGAAAAAACGTGGAAAAGACTATTTATGATTTAATAGTCCCACATTGAAAGTTGATAAAAAAAACCATTGAAATGACTTAAATTAAAATGAGTTAGTTTTTATTATTTCTTTTATTTTTTTTAAGGAAGTGAAAAAACAATTTATGTGTTAAAAAGATCCACATAGAAAAAAAAAAAAAAACAAGTATTCAATTTTATATCTTTCAGTCCGTTTCAAATGACTTAACACACCACTACCTGGTTCGGCACTGGCTGCCGGGGGCCGATCCTAAGTGGCCAGAGGGGCTGGGGCTCAAGCCCCTAGACTCGTAAATTTTATGATAGATTAATGTAATTTTGTCCTAAAAAATAACGTTTATGTAAAATATGCATGTTTAAAGAGAAACATAAGTTATTGTGGTTTAGTGGTTTAATACTTCCATATATTATTATTTAGAATAGAGGTTAAGTGTTCAAATCTTAGCATATGTTTTATCTTTTTCCCAAATACACACATGATAGAAAATCATTTTGAAACTAAATTTAAATTTGATTTGATTCGAAAATAAGTTCAATATAAAATATAAATAAGATTTCAACTTTAATCTTATATTTTAATTTTTAACGAATTTTTTTTATTTTTTAACATACTAGATTAAAGTTATAAATATATCAATTTTCATAAGATCGACTTAATAAATATTGCAATTTTTGTATACGAATACGTGTCTTTATTTTAATTTTAAGGTAACAATACGTAAGAGCCCGTTTGGGATTGATTATTTTGGAGCTAAAAGTGCTTTTTGATTAAAATTAAAATTATTTGTAAAAATTATTAAAAAATATTTTGACATCTAAAATCACTTTAAGTAATTATTTTAATAATCACTAATAGTGTTTTTCCTAAAAGTGATTTTAAGAGTCTAAAATATTATTATGGATCTAAAATAACTTTTAGTGATTATTTTGAAAAGCAATCCCAAACGGACACTTACTAATTTATTATTTATATTACTTCAATGTTTAATCTTTGTATATAATTTATTCATCATATTTATAAATTAGAATATTAATATAACATATAGTATATTAATATAACATATCGTATATTAATATAACACTAAAGACACTATATAAATTAAGTGTAATGGTGTTGATTTGTATATTTTTTGCACAAATATACAAATCCTATTTTTGATCTTTTTTCTAAAGAGAGATCGACAAACATCATATGGGAAACTCTTGAGAAAAAGTATGGGGTTGACGATTCTGGTAAGAAGAAATATGGCACCGGTTACTGATATAATTTCAAACTCACTGACAAAAAACCGATAAATGAACAACGTCATGTGTACGCAAACCTATGCGCGGAGGTAATCGACGAAGGCATGAAAATGTGCGAGGTTTTTCAAGCCAATATTTTATGCAGAAAGAAACACTTTTATGTATGTATTATGTGCATATATAATAATACCTGAACCATACAATCAATAATAGATAATAAATTAGGCAAACATATAAATATATTGAAAGACAAGAGATTAAATGGTTAATACCAATTAAAATATAATTTAATATATTTACCTTGAAAATAACTGTAGGATGTATTGATTGTACACCAAAGTAGAATTATTCGATTATAACCTTAAAGATTTTTTCATATGGATAATTAATCCAACTTTCAAGATATTCACCCTCTATATCACTATTGAAAATTTATACCCATGGCCAGTAAATCATGAAATTCTTGTATTAGTGGTGAAAATACATGTAACAAGAGTATTTTATAGATATTTTGATTGTTACAATGATGGTGATGATCAAAACTATACTATGAATATACTTGATTAAAAGATATCAACGAAAAATATGAAAATAAGGGTATGTGTATGTGTGTGTTAAAGAGCGAAAGAGAGGGGAAAGAGGCGGAGATGGTGTAGATTAGGGTTTCATCATACACATGAAGATTTTATATATATAGCTTAGGTTCTGCTAGTATGCACTAATCCTTCTAATTCTTTCTATTAGATCTAGTTAATAAGGGAGATAATTAGCTCTTGTATACTTAGTCAGGATTCTAAATTCCCATACCTTAGACCTTGAGAGCGACTAAGGGGGCTACGGACACACCACGAGGCTGGTTCAAATAGGGTTATCAAGCGCTACCAAGGCCCTAAGCAATCAATTTCCATACATGGTGATAGTGATTAATTCATATCCTAATGACTATCTAGTTAGAATCAGTGTTGTCAGGACTAATATCGACACTAGACGTTATGTGGTGTTTCAATAATTAGACACCCAGCTAAGGTGATCATCTAATTACTATTAAGAAAGCCTAAAGTGATCAGTTCTAGGGCAGACAATATATCAAAACACATAAACAAATATAAAGGTAAGAAGCTAATATCAGATTAAAACATGTAATTCCCAAAGAAACTTAGATAGAAATAAATTAGAATTCATAGATTATACATGATGCAAAACCCAAGCTATGGGAGTTTAGTTCATACTTGAAGGAAATAAACTAAAAGAAATAATAAAAGGCATTATCTTGCTCTCTACAATAACTTGGAAGAATAAAACCTTAAGAACTAATTACTATGAGGCAAGGATCATTTACAAGTGATATAAGGGTGTATTTATAGGTGTTTAGAAGACCTAATTCGTTTTCTTGAAGGAGAAGGTAAGTAATGGACTCCAAGCCCAACTCAAATTCGTAACCCTAAAACATGAAATCAGACCCGTTTTTGTTTTGTAACTAACAGCTTCAATACTCATCCGTTTGACCGTATGAGTACACCAAATTCATCATCTCGGAAAGATCTTCAACTTTTCTCTTGACCGTTTATCCAAATTCCACACCGATCTTGAGATATAATCTGATTTGTGGTCGTAGGTGCAGAAATTCAGAATTAAGGCAGCTTTTCTTTTTCCATGTTTTTAGCTTTTGTTTCCTTATCTCCAATTTCCATGCTTATCTCTTTCCATATCTTGTAGTCTTTGACTTGGACTCTAATTAATCTCCATAATTATCATTAAAGATTCACACTAAATAAATAATTAAACCCAATATGCTCTAAAAATATTATTTTACTAAATCAAGACTCAAAATAGGAAAGTGCACTATTTCTCAAGAAAAACGATTAGAAAGACTTCTATAACACTAAAAATGATGTCTCATCCTAACATAACTCAATCACAAATGAGGAGACATCAAGACCCCCAACTCAAAGTTGTATCGTCCCGATACAATAAAGATAAAAACAAAGGGAAGTCTATAAATACACACTTATGGATTTTTCAACACAATGGGAAGAAAATAGCAGAATATATAGAATAGACATAAAGCAATTACTCGGAAACTTTCATGCAATAATATTCATAAACTACATACATGTACACTTCTCATATCCATAGTCAACACGGCTTGAATTCAAGATCAGATTAGTTTCGCAATGTAAGAAGGATTGGGACTTTACTCAGTTGACCAAGAAAGGTATAGATTGTTCATCGAACTTCACTAGTATCCAAAGATCCACTCAACTACTCTGTAATGGCTCAATCACTTCTCAATTACATAGCAAAGAATCAAAAGGTCTTTAAGGTTGTACTTTAGGCTTAGGGACGGTATGATAGTATATTTGGATAATTTAGAGTGAGCTTTTGGCTCTCTCCTAACTAGTCATCAACGAATCACCCTAGAGCTTGAGTTACTCTCATAAAACGTTTCTCACTTTACCCAATGAATTCCTCGATGCACAATTTAGCATCCCCAATAACCTAATTAAAGCATAAGATGTTCACATAAAAATTCCACTTTGCCGGTCCGAATATATATATTTTCTTTGTAAGGACTAACGCATTTATTTATTGATTCCTAATATCTCTATTTACCTATAAATACAATGTATTGTATTAGTTATTCGTTCAATTGGCGGCAAGCTATTTGACTATCCTTTGTAATTAATCTTCTATGATAAAATGTATACCTCTTCCAGTGGTTTTTTCCCGTTTTGGGGCTTCCACGTATATCGGTGTTCTTTTCGTCTCTCGCTTCTTATTTTATCTTTTATTAGTGATCTTAATTATAACAAACCTTAATTTTTTTTGCCCCAGCCTACCCGAGGGCAGCAAGCCTTAATTTTTTTCTTTTTTAGTCCTTAGCTCTGATAGCAATTTGTTATAATTAAGATTGTAGATAAAATATAAAGTAAAAAACAAGAAACGAAAAGAACATTGATATACGTTGATAACCCAAAACAAGAAAAACCACGAGAAATGGAAAATATTCTATTATAGAAGATTGATTACAAAGGAGAGACTAATAATTTTTTGTCAATTGAATGGGTTAACTAATTACCTATACGATATATTGGATTTATCGGTAAATAGAGATAATAGGGTTAATAACTAAATGGAAAAGAAGAATTTGGGTCATAAGTCTAACACATGAGAATAGGCATTTTATACAAAATAATTTTTTTTACGATTCACAATTAATGGAGTTTCGGAAAAAAAACTCTTCAGATGGGTTTGTTTGAGTGTGAAGGAGAAGAAGCACATGGAAGAAAAAGGAGGAGAAGAAGAGAAATTGAGATTAAAAAAATTATTGTATAAGGATATTTTTGTCTTTAAAATGTTTTAAAAAATAAAGAATAAACATATTGATATTTTCAACTATAGTGTGTGTTAGCCACATCAGATAAAAATTGTAATAGATGGGTTTCTGGTGGCTATGATTGTTGAGCAAAAGGGATTTTGTGCCATTTTTATTAAATTGATTTTTGGACTATATTTAATGAGACCAGTAGGCCTTTGGTGCCATTAAAAAATATAGAAAGTAATTAATTTCAATATATATAAATATAATTATATATTTTTCAATATATATAAAATCTTCACGCGTATGATGAAACCCTAATCGACACCATCTCCGCCTCTTTCCCCCGCTCTCTCGCTCTTTAACACACACATACACATACCCTTATTTTCATATTTTTCATTGATTTCTTTTAATCAAGTATATTCATAGTATAGTTTTGATCATCACCATCATCGTAACAATCAAAATATCTATAAAATACTCTTGTTACATGTATTTTCACCACTAATATAAGAATTTCATGATTTACTGGCCATGGGTGTAAATTTTCAATAGTGATATAGAGGGTGAATATCTTGAAAGTTGGATTAATTATCCATATGAAAAAATCTTTAAGGTTATAATCGAATAATTCTACTTTGGTGTACAATCAATACATCCTGTAGTTATTTTCAAAGTAAATATATTAAATTATATTTTAGTTGGTATTAACCATTTAATCTCTTGTCTTTCAATATATTTATATGTTTGCCTAATTTATTATCTATTATTGATTTTATGGTTCAGGTATTATTATATATGCACATAATACATACATAAAAGTGTTTCTTTCTGCATAAAATTATAATTATTTTTGAATATATTGTATTGTGTACTATACTACCAATTCATATGCAATTATACAAAACTGATGGGTGTTTAATTTATTTGATCTTGTGTCAGGTTATCCATTTGATAAAGAGTTTTCATTGTTGGGAGAAAGAAAAAGATTGTTGGCCATGACATTTCTATATATCAAGTAAATTTCTAAATTGTGTATAACTTATTTTGCATTAATTTTATATAATATGTGTTGAAAATTATTTTGACATATTTGATAGTAGTGAAATTTAGATATGCTAAATTAATATTGATTGAGATCTAGATACTAAAAGAATACTTTACTTGTCATATGCTTTTATGTCCTATAATATAAATAGTTGTGTATATTATATAACTTTAAATAAGTTAAAAATAAATTATATGTACCACCGAAATAGCCCCAAGTATACGATATAATTTGATTGGATGTAAACTCGAGAAGAGATAAAGATAGATGGGTAAATAAAGATATTGATAATTCACATCCAATCAAATCATGACTTAAGTGATTAATCAATCTCTACTGATAAAATACATTAATTCTACCAACTCACAATTGCATAAATGATTCATAGACATCATGTGTGAGATTATTTTACACTTTATTTGTCAAGTTAAGCATAGACTATTATATATTACACCACACATGCATGTAAAACCAAGGGAGAATCTAGTACATGGACACATGTCCAAAGGAGGGATGATCTAGTATATAGCACGAGGGATTCATCCAAGAAAAAACTTCAAATGACACTTTTGACATTAAAATCTCATTATATAATAAGAATATTAAAAGGAATTTGTGCAGCTCTTTATATATAGTATGTTCAAAAGTAGGTGGATTTGATATAACAATGTGAAGATTGTCTTGTGGATGGAGTAGGTGACATGTTATGGACCTTTTGAGAATAGAATTAGTCCAATTAACAGAGGAACTATTAGTAGAAAAGGATTGTCTAAAAGATGAAAGAGTATTGGAATTCAAGGATTCAGTAGGTGAGGGTGAGGTATGCGAGTGAAATTGATTTGCATCTGTCTTGTGGTTGGGAAACTCATGTAAGTGGAAAATTCAAGTGATGAATTTATAGAGTAACTTAAATTTTAAGTATTAGAGATATTAGAGAAAGAGATAGACTGGAAAAATTTAGAATCAAATTTTTTAAGGGAAATAAAGGTCATATCCTTACAAGAATTTCAGTTTGTCCTTTAGTTAGTTCTTTTAAATTTGTTTGGAATTAGAGTTCCAAAATGTTATAGGCTTTTTTAATCCACTAAGCAGGATGTTGACTCATGTAGACTACTTCATCAAGTGTCCCATGTCAAAAAGTGATGAAGACATCAAGTTGTTATATACTCCAATCACTATGAGTAGTAAATTATGAACAATTCTAATGGTGTTATACTTACATATATAGCTAAAAGTCTCAAAATAATAATTTGTATTTTCTTTATGATATATTTTGACATCAAGTCTAGCTTTAAACTTTACCATAAAACCATTTGCATGTTTTTTTATTCTGAATATCCATTTACTCCCAATAAGTACCCTACCTGCAGGCAAAGGCACCAAAAACCATGTATGCAGAAACTCTTTTTTCATAGTATGATTTAAAAAAGAATTTGTGTAGTCCCTCATTGTTTATGGTTTTAAATATTATTTTATATATTTATTTATATTGTATAAATGTCTAATTAATTTGTGTGAATTTATAGTAACAAATGCAACGTAGGAGTTCAAGGAAGATTTGTGAAATTACTTATGCTAGATTACAGGTAATATTACTAATTCTTGTTTCCATCATTTATTTAATTTAATTCTTTATATACAACACATGAAATAGTTGTATTCCATAATCTAGGAAGAATTTAAAAAAAATCCCTTTAAATGGAATAGAAAAACTATAATTCGCAAATTGTGTATAATAATTAAAATAAGATTTATATTATCTATATTAATTATATGTATTTTCTTTTCTACACGCTTTTTATATTACATTAATTTTATGGGGTACGTGACTTGTTCTGGACCTTGTGAGCATAGAATGAGTGGAGTGAATAAAAAACACATAAATGGGAAAGGGTTTTCTAGAAGATGATAAAGTTTTGGAGATTTAGTAGAGGAGTTTGAGTCGTTATAGTGAGTTTGAGTTTGAGAAGAGGACGTGTCTCATGGTTAGAAGACATAGGTAAGTGAAGGATTTAACTAGTGAACGAATAAAGTGATTGGAATTTAAGGTATAAGAGAAAACGATGGGCTGAGAAAAATTAGAATCAAAATATTTTGCAGGGAAAATAAAGGTGATTTCCATAAAAAAAAAACTTCAGTTTGACCCTCTCAGATAAGATAATTAGTTCCAACAAGTTGGATTGGAGCTAAAGTATTAAAATTTTGCATCAACTTCTTGATTGGGTTAAATTACATAAAAGATGTAGTAAAATTATCCATTTGAACTTGTATCATAAAAGAGTCACTAGTTGTTTATCTAACTGTCTTGTCACATCACCTAGAGAACTTAGGTTAGTTGGTGTTGACTTAAGTTATTCAACGATAAGTATTATTATGTCGCAACATTGTTATTTGGATCCTTTAGCTAATCAAAGTTCCAATTAAACTATTACTTTATTAATATGAATCAACCATTATCTTAGTTACTTATTTTATTAAAGAATAACATTAATTTGTGCAACTCACGTGCATATGCAAGGGTTAAATGGTCAAGTTTTTATTTATTTATTTCAAATTCCAGTAAATTTTAATTTTTTATGACAAGCCCCTCAACAGTTTTCACCAAATATAAAGTATTTTTGAAACACTTTTTAGGTCTGGCTAACAAAATGGTCGATATAAAGCATTTGTTATGTACTATTCTTTTTTATTTTTATTTTTGTAAGAAAGCCCTCTTTTTTTTTATTTCGTTAAAGTTTATCAAGTCATATTACATCAGATATAGGTATTCTAAAGCTCGGAATAAAACAAAATAGATAACATGTCTATCTAACCCAACTTTAAGCCCATTGATAATGCTAAGCCCAGAATAGACACCATATCTATTTAGCCCAACTTTAAGTCTAATACTAAGCCTAAGCCCAAAATAGACAACATATCTATCTATCTAGTCCAACATATCTATTTTTTTTCTTTTTATCTCCAGGGTTTTCGCGATTGAACAGATGTATCGAAAGCGCTCACAGTATAACCCAAAGAGCTATGACATTGAGCATGTTTTCAAGCCTAAATTTGTTCTTCTAGAAAACATCTGCCACTTTACATCGTCCAACAAAGGGAATATATTCCGGCTAAGTCTAGATTCGCTAATCGAAATGGGTTATCAGGTAGATTATTCTGAGTTTTTCTATATATCATATGTTTCAAGAATGATTGGATAGTAACATTACTTCTCTTTGAGTAGGTGAGATTTGGAATTCTGCAAGCTGGAGCATATGGAATTTCTCAGTCACGTAGTTGAGTATTCAATTGTCTAACGGCAAATCAGAAGATTTAATTCTCCCACGGCTACAAAAAACATCAAGTCGATAACATCTACCCCAGAGCAAAACAAGATTCTTACTGTTCGCGAATATGCCCGATCTCATGTGAGTAATTTATGTCTTTTATTTTATCTTTTTCATGCACAAATATCTAAGTTTCCATTCATAGAGACTTATGTCTTCATAAAGGATTGCAAGGTTTTCACTCCAGTTACAATTTTTTGGGATTGTAGGTGACAAATATAAACAAATTGGGAGTGTTGTTCCTCCTCCTTTAGTGTTAGCACTCGGGATAGAACTCAAGGAAGCGCTTGATAAAAAAAATCAAAAGGATTAATAATTATATGGAGTCGGGAGTCTTCTTCACTGAGCTTCTCCTCTTCTTTTATTTATTTAATTTTTTTATTTGTAATTCAATAGTAAAGTAAAGTTGATGAATGATATATTTACATAGATGAGAATGTAGCTGGATTTTATGATACTTATTTTATGTTTAAGAAAAATATCGGATTATAAAAAAAATTCTAATATATGCTAAAGGATATCTATATTGACTCTCGAATGTGAAAGCATGGTAAATAGTAGGGCTGTAAAAGAACCAATCCGTTCGCGAGCAGTTCGAGCTTGGCTCGGAGAAAAGCTTGTTCGAGATCGGCTAGAATATATAATAACTTCATAAATAAACAAGCCCACTCGATCTCATTCGTGAAAGACTCGTTTATAATTATGAATTAGAAATTAATATATTATCTACTTATAAATATATTATTAAACCTTCAATATCAAATTAAATATTTTATTTATTAAACCATTTATTTTTCATTAATATTATGTTTCATATTTTTATACCACACACTTTATTAAATACCAATCGTTCATGAAGGTCTCATTTAACCATAAAAAAACAAATTGTTCATGAGCAACTCGAGATTGACTCTAAAAAAGATTTTTCTATAAGTTAAACAAGTAAGTTTTAATATTTTTTATTTGGATTTTTGAAAGCTCGTGTTTGGCTCGTTTAAATTTAAGTTCGATTCGGTCCGACTCGTTTAAATTTGAGTTCGGCTCGACTCGACTCGAAAAATTAAACAAACAAGCATGTACATCTAATATTCTGCTCGGCTCGACTCGTTTACAACCCTAGTAAATAGAGAGGTGGAAGAGGGGCGAGAGAGGGTCTTTGTGATGGAGAAAGGGGGAGTGGTGTAGAGGGAAAGGGAAAAGAGCGGGGAAGGATGGAGGGAAGGTGGGAAAGGGAGAGAGCGGGGGTGAATAATGGGGAAAGCAGGGAGGCAGAGAGGCGGGGAGTCGAGATGGAGAGAGTACGGTAAGGGGAGAACGGAAGACAAGAGGACATCCTAGAGATGGAGAAAAGGGTGAGTGGTGTAGAGGAAAGGTGAGAAAGAGGAAGGATGGAGGGAGGGTGGGGAGGGGAGAGAGCGAGGTGGAGGAGGGAACTATGGCAAAACCTGGGAAGGTGGGGGAGATGGAGAGAGGGAGAGGTGTTGCAAAGGGGAGATGTGGAGTGAGGGGGGTGACGGGTGAGGGGTGTGGGTAGGGGTGGCAACGGTTCGGTTTTTTGCAAAAATATCAAAAACCATAACCATAACCGTTTATTTTATTCAAAACCATATCCTAACGGTTTTAACCATCGGTTACACATTTAAAAACCATAACCGCATTATTCGGTTTCGGTTTTTTAAACGGTTTTGCGGTTTTTAACCATAATCAAATAATAATTTAATAAATATATTAATTTTCATATAATCAAACCACACATATAAGAAAAATCTTCAAGGTAAATGAAATATTGTGTTGGTGCTTGATTAAAATTGCATTTTTATTAATTAATTGGTTAAATCTAGTATTTGGATTTTAATTTTATAATTTTAATATATCTAATTTAACCTAAATTAAATATAGAATATTAAAATATATATGATAATAAACGGTTTTCGGTTATTCCGTTTTATTTTTATCTAAAACCATAAACTAACGGTTTTAACCATCGGTTTCACTTTTCAAAACCATAACCTAATGGTTTTAACCACGGTTATATAATTCGGTTTTTAAACGGTTCGGTTATCATCGGTTTCGGTTTTTAATCGTAACCATTGCCATCCCTAGGTGTGGAAGAGAGTGACGAAAGTGGCAATTTTAGGGTACCCATCATCTTTCATTATTTGAATAAACTGTTCAATAACTTCATATGTTTGCCTCACAAACTCTCTAGAAGGGCAAATTGTCAACCCAAACAGTCCTTTCCCAGGAGCAGAGGCAAAATCAGAGAGAAAGACGGAAGTTTATGCTTCAGCAAAGAAGAAAAAGAGTAAAGATTTTTTTTTTGTTCCAAAGAGTAAAGATTATTAACGAGTGGTTTGGTGGAGCAATTATAGTGTCTGTTTCTTACAATAGAGGAGACAATACAAGAGATGGGTGGTGTCTGGAGGGTTGAGATGTTGTCAGGCGGAGTAAGTGGAATACCAAATAATTTAAATTTAAATTAATAATTGTATACTTTACACCGAGTGGAAAAGTGAATAACATAAGAAGTTCAAAAATTTAATTTGGAAAAGTCAAACATGGAGGGTCTAAGGAGTAAGGCCTATAAATCTAAGAGCTTTTGAAGTCTATATCTCTCGTCTCAACAAGTGTATCATCAATATACCTCTTTACGAGTTTTGTCGTGGAACTTTAGGAGCTTGATGGATTAGAATATATACCAATGATTTGTAATGGTGTTGGCAGGTATGTTTCATTTAAGTTCCAAGGAGGAAGATAAATCCTTTAGCTCCCAGCTTTGAAGAGATTTATTTGGCACCTTAAGCTGCAAAAAGCCCATATGGTATTGCATGGAGTGTAGCCATAATGTCAAGGCTGTTCACACAGAACACAAAAAGGAATTTAGTAAGTAATACTATTTGTGATAGTCATTGTATTTCTTTGGGTATATTATTGATACTCCATGAAGTTTAAGGCAAGTGCTAGATCCCCCGAAACATCAGGCTGATACAAAACATACGATATCCGAGCTAACCATGTGAGTATGTTCCCGATTCTACCTGTTACAATGTTTAAGAATCTTGGAAAATTAAACCTTACCTTGGCTCTTACGAAAATGCCTATACTTTTTAATAATACAAATCATTTGGAATATCTCAGAGAATCTCACCATTCAACAATGTGATTTCAGGAGAGGTGTAATTGCATCATTGATCCTTGTATTATGAAAAATAGCAAAAAGTAATTTTTCAAAAGTCAGTAAGAATACTCATGTTATTTAGCCCCTCCAGAAAATTAAATTCTTGCATACTGTAATCAGAGTTAACAGAAAAAAAGGTGTATTGCAAAAATTACCGAGACTCATACAAAACGGATGAATTCCTATTTTAATGGCTGCATCAATAATTCCCACTCAAAAGCAAACCATCTAATTATCATAAGAATGTTGAAAAAGCTTTAGACAATTATTCTTGCAAGTGGATATTACGAGACCACATAACATTTATGGTTAAACTTATCAATATATATATAATCAAGCAAAGAGTTGAAAAAACAAAAAGACCAAACAAACAGAACAACTATATCAATATATAATCATCCAATTTGATTTGGTATAGCAGCTCACGAGTCAAATACTGGAGCAACCCTCAACTTTTAATCAAATCTTTCTTATTAAATATATTATAAATCTTTCAATATTCGTCAAGTTAATAACTTTTTTTATATGATAAATTGCTCTGTTCTCATTTTCAACCAATTTAGTAACCAAATAATTTCCTCTCTACTCTACTGGGTCTACTGGGTGTTGTTTAAATCCATTTTATTAGTAGTTGGGTACAATTTATATGTTTCAAAAGAAAGTAACGAGTGTTTTCTGTAGTTGTTTTGTCCCACATCGGAACTATTTAAGAATTGAAACTAAGAATAGATTATAAAAAGAGGAGTAAATGGAACATAAAAATTATCATTGCGCTTGGGGCAATGCCGCAGCTAGTGAGGTTCTAACCGAAGCGCGGCAATTGCTGGTTGAAAACTATTTCCAAACCCCCTCTTTGGTCTGAGCTTGCTTGGGCCATCGAGAATTTCTGGAAGGGCTCCCTTAATTGGGTAAAGCCCTACAATTCAAGTTTAAACTTTTTATTGTTGACTCACATCAAGGGAATTGTATTGCTTGGCTTACCTTTTGAGTAATATGGTTCACTCCAGTAGCCAGAAAATCGATGTTTTGGTAGATCTCCTTGTTTGTGTATCAATACGAAAGTTAGCTATTCCGCTTTTATTTACAGACAAAATAGAAGTTACTCACGCTATATTTTTGAAAAATGTGTTGTAGCTCATCTCCGGGAGAGAGCTATGATACAAAAGTTTCCAATCATCAATTAGCTCCCCTTCAATATGCCAAGCTTATTCCTTCCTTAACAAGAGTAGATTAATATCACTATTGTTAGGGTATAGAAGCTGAGGAACTTGAGAACCTACAAAGTGAAACTAAACATTATAAAATACTATAAGATGACATTTACCAACAATTAAACTAGTAGAAACCTGAAATAGATGGCTTCAATTAACTTTCAAGAAATTTTCTGATAGATGGAAGATGCACAGACCAATAACTAAAATCCTCAAAAGATATACGATTTTCAGCACTTCCTTCACGTGCTTTCGTGAATTTTTCAGCATTTTAAAGAACTTTCAACAAGTTTCTTTGGTGAACCTGCTTCAGGTACAGAGGTAGGATATATATTTATATTCAAGCATTGCATACAATGTTGGAATCATTAAACTAAAAATATTTCATTTTCATAACTTTTTTGATGCTCTTGAAAAAATGTGGAAAAGACTATTTTGAGTTTAGTCCCACATCGAAAGTTGATAAAAAAAAACTATTAAATTACTTAAATTAAATTAAAATGAGTTATTTTTATTAATTCCTTTATTCTTTTGAAACAAGTGGAAAAACAATTTTACATGTTAAAAAGATCCACGTAGAAGATAGAGAAGAAAAAAGGTGAATATTTAATTGCATACTTTTCAATCCATTTCAAATGACTTAACACTTTTGAGCCCAGAGAGAATTGGAATAGATCGCACACGCACCTGGTTCGGAACTAAAGTTCTACTATTTCAATTCTTTGTAATAATTGTTAGTATTACCCTTTAATTATATCCGTTAAAACATTGATTGTTAGTCTTTTCATCAACAATTTAAAAAAGATACTATTATCCATATTATTGTTTCTTTAAAATGGTTTTTTACTATTTCGGTGGTTGTTTCATCCTTGAACGCAAAAGTCTTTCCTAACATGAATAAGTTAGAGCCTCTTAATTGTTTCAACTACAAGTGTTGGATACAAAAGATCTTGATCTATCTCGAACAGTACAAACTTGATTTCGTTATATTTGAAGGGCCTCCATTTATGGTGGAAAACGGAGTTCCTACTGAAGAAGAACCGACTAGATATCTTGCTCTCCAAGCCAAGTATAAGAAAGCGAACACTATGGCTCGGGGCTTGATATTGAATAATGTCTCAAATCTTGATCGTTTTTCCAAAGAAAGATCAACAAACATCATATCGGAAGCTCTTGAGATAAAGTATGGGGTTGATGCTTCCGGTAAGAAGAAATATGGGACCGGTAACTAGTATAATTTCAAACTCACTGACCAAAACCGATAACTGAACAACATCATCTATACGCAAACCTATGCATGTAGGTAATCGCTGAAGGCATGAAAATGTGCGAGGATTTTAAAGACAATATTTTGCTTGAAAATCCCCCCCCCCCCCATCTTGGAACAATTTCAAGCATATTCTTGGCATTATTTACATGAAGGGAGATATTTGTCCAAAATGCATTTTGAAGTTGGTCCCATGGAATACCTATTACCGATTTCAGCCCTTGCACCCAGTCTTATTCCCTTTTAGTAAGGAAAAAAGAAACATTATCAAGCATAGTGTTCCTTTGTCAATTCCTAGATAAAAGAAAGAATCAAATAGATGTGTAACATTTCTCAAAGTATCTATCGAATATTTATGATCCTTCACGGTGAAGACTAGTTTGTACGGAAACAATTGTAACATAGATGTGCTCGAGTGGAAGTTGCAAACATCTATACGTTGAATGCTAAATCTAGGGAACATAATATGTAGACGAACCCATGTTGTAAAAATTGCCGCCTAGGCATCAACTCCCCCTCCCTCCCTTATCCGTCTACGCCTATTAAAAAATGCTAGCTGTTTTTTCTTAACTCCTTAGTCGTCTTGGAAGAGGCGACTAGCCTGCCTAGGCACCGGTTAATGACCAAAAATGGCCGCTTAGACCCTCCTTTTTTCTTACTCTCCGGAATTCTTGAATTTATATTATAACTCTAATTTTACTATCGGTATAAACTATAGTGTTGTTGGATGAATTTTAGGACTTCAATAGTTAAAATAAATTATAATTACTAAATATATAAAACAACATAGAAGAATTCAAAACCGCCTAATCTCACATAAGCCCCATGTAATCACGCTTATGCGCTAGGCCCCAGTCGACCGCTGGTGTGGCCTTGGGTGTGATAAAAGATATATAAATTAGATGCAAATAAACACCCTAAACTAAGCACGGTTCTGCAAATATACAAATCGTATGCAAGTTTTAATGATTAAGTAAGATTCGTTCCGCAGAGACTACGAAGGTTAGGGGAATCTTATGCAATAATCAAGTGCAAATATTAAAAGCTAGAACAAAATAAATGAGGAAAAAGTAAAGACAACTAGATTTTTATTTGATTTTTAATTAACTAAATTAAACTAATAAAGTAAAGACAGGAAATTAAATGCAAGAGAAGAGTAGTATGAAAATATAGCTTGAGTAAATAGCATGTAATCCCCACTAGTTTTGCTGTTCTAAACATGTAAGGGTGGATTATGTAGTATTTCAATAATCGGTTCCAATAGCACTAGGTAGTTTTAAATAGGGTTTACCTGTGTCAATAAGGAGTCCTAAGCAAACTGTTCCTGCAATTGGTAAATAGCAATATATACTAAACCATAGTGATTATCTAGTTAGGTTGATTTGTCAGATTTAAACCGAATACTAGACGTTATGTGCTAAACTTGTAATTAAACACCGTTGTCAATGGTGACCTAAAAACTAGATGGTAATTCTATATGGTCGCGATCCACAAGAACACATAATATAAATCCAAACACATAAACAGAGAATAAAAACAATAATTCAATTTTAAACATAGAATTCCCAAATTAGATAGATTTCAACAAAAACTAGGGTTCATACATATATGCTAAAACTCAAGCTAATGGAAATTTAGTTCATACTAATGGAAGAAAAGAAAGAAATTACAAATTCAAAGGTTGAAGATGACATTGTTGATGAACAGCTCCTTCCAGACTTCTTTTCTTGTGTTGTAAGCTTCCTCTTGGTTTAAGCTTTCACCAAGGATGATTTTCTAATGTTTAGAGGTTGTATTTATAGTGTATAGGTTGACCTAATTCGTTTTCTTGAAGGAAAAGGTAAATATGGGCTCCTAGCCCAACTCAAATTCGTAGCCCAAAAACATGCAATCAGTCCCGTTTTTATTTTGGACCTAACAACTTCAATACTTATCCGTTTGACGCGTATGAGTATACCAAATTCATCGTCTCGGGAAGATTTTCAACTTTGCTCTTGACCGTTTTTCCATATTCCTCACCGATTTTAAGATATAAGCTGATTTGTGGTCGTAGGTGCAGAAATACAGATTTAAGGCAGCTTTTCCTTTTCCATGTTTTTAGCTTTTACTTCCTTATCTTCAATTTCCATGTTTATCTTCTTTCCTTTAGCTCTTTAAACCAACTTGGACTCTAATTAATTACCATATATCTCTAAAGCTTCACACTAAATAAATAATTAAACCCAATATGCTCTAAAAATAATAATTAATTAATTTAAGACCCAAAATAGAAAAGTGTACTAAATCAAGTGGAAATCGACCTATAAACTAATAAATACGCCTAAAATGATGTCTCAGAAGTAGATTTAATTATCACAAATGAGGAGACATCAACCGCCTAGGCCCCGAAACCAAGTTATACAACATAGGAGGGAATATATGGTTCCCGTGTTGCTTTCCATACTCCCTGATTTTATCTGTACCCATTTTTAAGTGTAAATCGTGTGTGTTTATGTTTTCCATGTTGTATCTTGTTAGCATGTTCTCCATTCTAATTGTGAAATTGCTCACTTCAACTCCACTACTCGGTTTTATAGGTAGCCTACTATTGCGTTAAAATTTTCCAAAAGTCCTAGCTCGCCTCCAACTCAAACTTCTTCTATATTGGCATTACTATGTCGATGATATTTCTATTGACATCATATTAGTATTGAATCAAAAAAATTACATTGTCTACACGCGATGTTAGTGGTATTTTTCCATTTATTAACTATTCCTCTCTATTTTGCTTTTCACGTATCCGGTTTCTGAGGTACTTTTCCGGCTTTGTGCTAGGAGATTACCACATATACTTTTTTGTTTAGAAAAACTAAGAAAGTCTTGAATATAACTATTAGTAGCAAAGTATATAATTATCTATCTACAAATACTTAAAAACTATTTTTTCAAATCCCCGACAATGGTGCCAAAATCTTGGTACCTCCCCACTCAAAGTTGCAAATGAGGTGATTTACACCGTGATCCTAGTGAGGGTAGTATTAGACTACTTACAAGTGCACAATATTTCATAAGGACTGGTGATGATTCATCATAGTCAAGTTCAAGTATATAGATAATTATTGGGTCACAGGCAATAAAGGTTAATGGTTTGAAAGAAACTACTACAAAAGCAATAAATAGAAGCTTCGAACACAAATCTAGAAGGCAGACTAGGTAGTCTTACGAATTCCCACAACTTTATCTTGCCAGATTGGTAATCTAAACGTATTCGTACTAAAGGGGTGCAATATGAAAAGTTTAATTACTGAGTTTTAATGTGCAATCTAACTTCCTAACTCTAGTCACCCATGTTAGATTGACTAATTGCTAATCCTAAGGGACAACATACCGTGATACCATACTTAATCTAGGTAAGGATGAAAAAAAAACCTCACTATTGGTAATCCATCTCGTAAGAAGTCTATCTATTGATTGATTTCAATTAAGCCCTTCTAGTATGAAGTTCTTCCTTATGAGAAGGGTTAGGTATTAATGGCTTACTATTTACCAAGCCCCCATTAATTACGAAGCCCCTATTAATTACTAATTTAAGTACAATAAACAAATCATAAACATATGTGAAACATGATTCTAGAATCATAATAGCTAGAACACTGATTACTAATTTCTGAAGGAATTTTGTAACTATATGGGTATCCAAGGACACTAAGACGTCAATTAAATTATCTAGAAAAGATTTGTATGTCTCAATGTACACTATTATGTGTCACTATAATGAAATTACATTAGATTTCAAACAGTTAACACCACGAATAAGATTAACCATAATAGGAAACTTTATTAAAACTACCTCTTCAAGCTAAACATGGTGGGTTTTCAGTATTATCAATAATTAGCTTATTCTAAGATTATGACATGTCATAACTTTTAGGTTGATTGATCAAAAAGGAAAAAGTATCGAAATACCTAAGAAAATATAGGATAATAATAAATTGTGTGACAATAACTAAATGAACAATGTGTGGATAATTACAATTTAAGAGTATATTGTTCTAGCTTTGTGTAAAAATTAAGGTGAATTTGTTAGACAAAAATTATTAGACCATGGGTTCTTTGAATCATTACCCTTAATAATATTTAGCAAATGTTTTTTCAAACAAATTGCTGATTATAATATTGAAATAATCTGTATATTAATTTTAATAAAGAGTCATGTATTTGTCACTTCTATTCTTTTTATCTTTTTATCTTTTTATCATCTTCTACTTATCTTAATTGATTATTTTATTTTTTAAATTAAATATTTCCTTAATTATATTTCTTAACTATTTTATTCTTTACATGTCATGTCATGCAATATGCTAGGTAGAAGGTGACAAAATAGTGAATAGAATAGGGGTGTCAAATATCATTACTATTTAATAAAATATATTTTTTAGTATAGGTTTGAACGGTGACAATGACACCTAATTTTAAAGTGGCTTCCTAACAAAAAAAAAAAATCGACAATATAAAAGATATGATAAAAAAGTAAATTATGGGGCCAGATATGGTGCATCACACGATCAAAATACAGAACTATACAAACGAATAGGATGTGGAAGAAAGAAACAGTCTGATGGGTAATTCTCAAGCTTCTTCGTCTGATCCTCGCTTCATTTCCTCTAGCAGGTTAGCTTTAGATTATGTGCAAATTTTACTTTATTTTCTCTAACTATTCCATTATTAATCAAAATAATAAACAAAAAATTGATTGCAGAGCATTCACTCCGAAGGTACTGGAAGACTTGAAATCACTCTTCACATCACTTGCTTCACAATCTGATAAATCTGCTCAATTCATATCCCCATCTATTTTCAAGGTATTTTAATCATTTTTCTACAAAATTTCCCCATATATTTGATAAATTTTCAATTCTTTACAGGAATATATAAAAATCGGAGGGTCATTAGGAGATAGATTATTTGATTTAATTACACAAAATCGAAAAGATCAAAAACTCACTTTCGAAGACCTTGTTATTGCTAAAGTAAGCACCTCATTGCACATATATTAATTAAACACCAATCATTTGTCAAAACTCTTGTTATATTACAGGGTACCTATGAAAAAGGATCAAGAGATGAAATCGAAGAATTTATTTATCAATTGCTAGATATTAATGGAGATGGTTTTGTAACAAGGTAATATAACAAACTTTACTATTTAATTTCATTAAACTTTATCCTATCCTATAATTTTTTTTAATTTACGTTAACAGATCTGATCTCGAAGCTGTATCAAGTGCTATGCTTGAATATATATTTCCTCCAAATAATCCACCACAAGAAATTATCGATAGTTTTTGCAATGCTGCAAATTTCACAAAATTAAATTCAGAAAATACGGAAAATCACATGTCTTTTGAGGATTTCAAAGAATGGTCTACACATCTTCCATCCGTTAGAAAATTTCTCGGAAGTTTATTAAAACCATCTAATCCAGGTTTCTATTAGTTTTTAATTTCTGATAAAATATTAATTTGTAATATTTTATTTTAATTGTGTAGGTTCTCAAGTTCCTCAACTAATATACCCTGACAATATTGATACTAATTTACTCTTACTAAGAAATGAATATGCTTGGCATATTGGAGGAGCAGTTTCACATGAAGAACTAAATGAATGGAAACTTTTATATCATAGCTCACTCCATGGAATGAGCTTTAATACATTCTTGGGAAATATAGGGTGCGTTAAATAAGTATAATAATCACCCATAATTAAATTATATATTTAAAATAAAACATTTTGATACACTTACAGACAAGGAGGACCAACTGTATTAATTATTAAAGATAAAGAAGGTTATATATACGGCGGCTACGCATCACAGCCATGGGAAAGACACGCTGATTTCTACGGCGACATGAAATCTTTTCTTTTTCAATTGTCGCCAAAAACATTGATTTTCCGACCTACTGGAGTAAACCATAATATACAATGGGTAAGCGAAACCAAGTCAAGTTTTCGTTATAAATGATTGTAAAAATTGACAATGTTTTGATTTTACAGTGTGGTGCGAATTTTAGTTCGGAGAGTATACCGAATGGTATAGGTTTTGGAGGGAAAGCTAGTCATTTTGGGGTGTTTATTTCGGGGAATTTTGATACGGGACATTCGTTTAATTGTACTACTTTTGGTAGTCCTTGTTTGTCGAAGAGTGAAAGGATGTACCCTGATGTGATAGAGTGTTGGGGAATAGTGTCGAAGGAACCGAGAGATGAAATGGTGGATAAACTTAAGGGTACGGTGCTTGATAGGTTTAAAGAAGATCGGCATATGCTTAATATGGTTGGTCTTGCTAATTCAAGCCAGTAATGAGAGAGATTGTGGCGGCTTTTATTGAATTGTGTTTTTTTTTGTTAATGTATTATTATTGTTAGTATATTATTAAAAAATCGATATTTAATTATTTGTACTTGTGTGATGATATATGTATAGAATCATGGGTTTGAAGTTATGTTGTAGGTATTGAGTAATAACATGACTTGGTATAGATGAATCTATATTGCAATTTTAGTTTTCTGGTTATTTGTTTAGAACATATATGCTTCCCTGATATGAATCGGTTTAATTGATCCTGAAAACATTCGCGTAATTGAGTTGTCAGACATAATCGTGTGATTCCTTCCCTGGATTGCAAGTGTAACTTGTTTTTTTACCAATTCAGTCAAAACGTGTGGAATAATAAGGTCTTCTTGTACTACTATAAAAGGTCACGCGATTCCTCATTTGACACAACTCCAAACCAACCAACAAAGAATAGCTCAAACATGTATGTTCT
The DNA here is from genome assembly GCA_029959085.1 of Nemophila menziesii. Classification (NCBI taxonomy): domain Eukaryota; kingdom Viridiplantae; phylum Streptophyta; class Magnoliopsida; order Boraginales; family Hydrophyllaceae; genus Nemophila; species Nemophila menziesii. Next base: position 138,482,996 of record JARWIR010000001.1, on the reverse strand, counting down.
GAGTTTGAGCTAGATTAGTAGTGTCTTAATACTAATTGTATGAAATACCGGTTATATTCAGAAAATCTTTCTTAAGGAAGGGAGGAAGTGAGTTGTTAGTTCACACTATTATTGTAATTTTCCTTAGACCTTAGTTTTTTTTTTTTTGGTACATGGGTTACGGGATTACTTGCGCGCACCCGACTAATCCTACGGGGATATACACGCCTCCCCATGTATATTCCCAGGTAAATCAGAACTAGGTGACCCATGTTCAGGGAGGAGTTCGAGCCTTGTATCTCTTACTTTACCTCCGTTAGGGAGGGGATTCGAACCATAGACCTCCCCTTTAAATGCTGAAGAAATAACAAGGCTCTGGCCAGTTGAGCTAACTCAACTGGTTCCTTAGACCTTAGTTGTAGGGCATTCCTGATCTTCGAGTAACTTGTTGTATAACTTTAATTAGGTCGATAATCTTCGTTTATCTTCAAGGTACTTCCCTTAGTCTTCAGGAATTTTTTTGTGTCGTATAGTGGTAGTTCAGTGAATTGTAGTTCTTTTGGGTTGTTCATTTTGGGGAATTTTGGGGAATTTTGACCAGGGACATTTGTTTATGTGGACTACTGTTCACTGTTGGTAGTTCTTGCTTATCTAAAAGCGAAGGGATGTATCCAAATGTGATAAGACTGCTGGGGAATAGTATCAACGAGAGAGAGGAAATGGTGGACAAACTTGAAGGTACGGTTTTTGATAGCTTTAAAGAAGATCGTCAGTTAGTCTTGCAAATTAAAGCCAGCTCTCAGTATAGTGGAGATTCGGATGAAATTTAAGTTTCCATTTTTTTAATAGTAATAAAGGTTGATCAAAATGATTAATTAAATGAAATTATGAATAAAAAACTTAAACTTGAAATGTAGGGCTTTACCCAATAAAGGGAGCCCTTCCAGAAATTCTCGATGGCCCGAGCAAGCTCAGACCAAAGAGGGGGTTTGGAAATAGTTTTCAACCAGCAATTGCCGCGCTTCGGTTAGAACCTCACTAGCTGCGGCATTGCCCCAAGCGCAAAGATAATTTTTATGGCCTATGAACTCCTTTTCTTATACTCTAAGTTTAGTTTCCATTCTAAAATACTTTCGATGTGGGACAAAACAACTACATTTGAAACATAAAATTGGACCCAACTACTTAAAAATGGATTATGTCCAAAAAAAAAAAAAAAACTTAGGAAACCATTTCGCTACTACATTAGTTGGAAATGAGAACTGAGCAATTTTTCATACTAAAAAAGTTATTAACTTGACGAATATTGAAAGATTTATAATAGATTTAACTAAGAAAGATTTGATTGAAGGTTGAGAGTTGCTCCAGTAATTGACTAGTGACCTGCTATACCATATCAAGTTGGATGATGATTTATTGATCTAGTTGTGCTGTTTGCTTTGTCTTTTTGTTTTGTTCTTTTCAACTCTTTGCTTGGTCTATCATAATATAATTGAGTTAATTCTTTTGAACTCTTCAGAATTCGAATATCTCTTCAATTCCACAATCATCCTCTATCTGGTGTTTCAGCTAAGGTTATAATTTTTTCTAAGTGTTAAAATTGCTGATCCAAAGAAGAGCTTACAAAATCTCAATATCCACCCAGTTTTAGTAATGTTTATTGATAATTATGAAGAATTCTTGGATTTATTATAAAATCACGATGGATATTACAAGATAAAACCAACTTTAGAGTAGCAGGAGCTCCAAAGAAGAAGATGAAGCAAAGCTTAAGCCGATTTAATTTTCTAAATAATTACTTCTAGTATATTTTGTCGTTTAAATATTGTCAAGTACTAATTAATCCCTTAGATTACTTCATTCTATCGCGACTGTTATGATCTTGATATATTTCTAAAGGTTAAAATGAGGAAGAACGAGCCGTTACTAAGTAATCACAATTCAGATGTTTTTTTCTTTTTGGACATTAATTGAGATGTTCAATTCGTGGTTTTATCAGATGTCGTCACTCATTGTGGAATAAAATAAAGTACGAAGATTGGTTGTATATTTTCACGATTATGTTTTTTTTTATTTCAAACCTTACTTCATATATAATAAAACGTTATTACAAAATTAACATATTCCCGAGAGAACGGTTTCGTCCTTAATTATCTCAGCTAGCCTACTCGGATACGTGTTTAAACACGGGCTTAACATGTTGCCCCTAAGCTTATACTTGGCTACCCCGTTGGCTAACTTATTTCTACTTCGATTAATCCATCGAAAAGTAGGTTTAATGTTTTCAGAAACTAAGTAAATACTTTTGATAATATTACAAATAATGGGGGAATGAATAGGCAACCTATTTTCTAAAGGAAACATAACTTGGTGACAATCGCTCTCAATAATTACATTAGAATGAAAATTATGTTGAGCTACAAGACACGCTTTAAGAATCCCCAAAGTTTCTGCTTCCTTTGGACTTTCAGCTGCTATTTTCCACGCTTTACACTCTAGTACTCTACCTGCTGCATCCCTAGAAACACAAGATATTGCACTTTTATTAATTCCAAACGCTGCATCACAATTAGTCTTAATAAAATTATTAGGAGGGGGGTCCATTTCATAGTTTCATTGCTATTACTTACCCTCTCAGTAGAGGTATTATTATTTACCTCAGGAGCAGTTATGTTTTCCTTCGTAGTTATACCATTACCCTCTATGTTTATTTTCTTGTTTATATTATCCTTCAGTGATTTTATTACATCATTAGGATAATTATTATTTTGATATTCATCCCATTCATTTCTTGCATTTTGTAATGTTCTTAAAGGGTCAATTATCCTGTTTTTGAACTTAAAGGCACATCTTTCCTTCCAAGTATGCCAAAATATTGTACATACTTGTTCCAACATGAATTTATTATTGGTTTTATCTGCCTTCTCCTTTTTTACAAGACTTTCCATCCATACATCCACTTTAGAAATAGATTGGTTGCAAGTTAGTAGAGTAAAGGATGAAGCAAACCAAATAGCCCTCGCAAATTCACAATTTAATAGCATATGTTCAGTGTTTTCAACCTCTTTGTTACAAATATCACAAATAGGACTCTCAATAACCTTTCTTTTAATGACATTTTCATTTGTAGGGAGAAGATTCCTTACAACTTTCCAAATAAAGTACTTAATTTTTGGACGTCAACTAATCTGCGCTTGATCCCCGTCTTGGGTCAGATTTCTATCACCTTGGCTGAAACAACCTTAGTGACAATGAATGGTCCCATCCACGAACGTGGCCTATTTTCGCGTTTGTGAGCTTTCCATAGAACTTCATGGCCAACCCCAAACTCAATGTTTGGCTCGGTATCCACAGGTTTTAAGTGGATCTTCTCTCGAGGGACTTTGTGATGTGAAAGGTTGTGGATGACAGGAACGGTGGGATCTAACTTCCTTGGTTTCTTTCCCAAGACATAGAAGGTCTCGGATATGTTCTTAGTATGAAGGGTAATGGTCCCTTCTTGGAAGTTGATGTGGTGGGTCCTGGTGTGTTATTAAATTAAGTACGGAAATAAAGGAACCACAATTACCGCAAGTGTACGGTTGTCCAAGTAATATTCGATAAATCGAGTTCGTTCGCAGGGACGGATTAGGCACAACTCAGGTATTAATCAAAAAGTAAGAATAATTGCTTAACAGAAAAATAAAATAAAGATTTTTGTTTGGTTTTATAAATTAAAAGATGCGAGAAAATAAATTACTGAAATAAAATAAAGCAAATATAAGAGAATTAAACTTCAGATGAGAGAGAGTACTTGATCCTCGCAAGGGTTTCACCTAATCTATCTAATTCATGCTTCTGTTTAAGGGCTAAACTGGTATTATTGTGCTAGTCAGGACTCTAATATCTCCTAGCCTCTGTCAGGGTGGACCTAAGAGCTATCCTACAGTATTACAAACCCCGTCAGGGTGAATATAAGCTACTTTCAGATGAATAATAATTTACCTCATTGGCTGCATGGTTAGTTAAGCCTGTCAAGGTCAATAACGGATACTATGCGTCTATTATCTAAGTCTGTAATTAAATCCCCCCGTCAAGGTGATCCATACGCCACTATATGGAATAGCCTAATTACTATGAGCTAAGTTTGATTCATGACTTCAAAATTAGTAATTAAAACAAAATAATAGTCAACACAAAATACCTAATCTAATTTAAACCATTAAATCCCAAATTCAGAAAACATAAATTAAACAGAATTAAGTTCAACCGATATAGCGATTCTCAAGTACTAAAGAAATTAGTTCATAATGGAATGGAAAACTATAATTAAAATAAAGGAATTCATAGTTTCGAATTACAGAAAGAAAATAAAGAACCTAGAGGTTAAGATGACTGATGATGGAAGAACATGACTCCTCCAGCACTAGCTTCTCCTTGCCTTCTTGCTCTGACTTGAAAACCTTAAGCCTCTTGTGTAATTCTCTGAAGTGTGTGAAAGTAGGAGGTTAAGGGGTGTATTTATAGGTGTTAGGAGCCCTTAGGTCGAATTTCTTTGGAGTGGAAGACAAGTCAAGAACTCTTAAATTCGTAGCCCTAAAATCTAGGAAAGGTAAGATTTTGCTGCTGATTTGATTTGGTCATATCTTTTCCAATACTTATCCGTTTGAGAAGTTCCAATATATGAAACTGTTTGTCTTGGAAAGAGCTTTCTATTGGTGCAGATCACTCGTCCAGATTCCTAGCCAATCGTGAGTTATGAATTAATCTTTAAAACGTGGCTGGAATTTCAGATTCACAAGGCAGCTTTATCTTTTCCTTCTTTGAATATATCTTTCCTAAATCTTCTTATTTCCATGTAAATCTTCTTTCCTTTAATCCTTAATCTTGACTTGGTCTCTAAGTAATTACCATTTGTCTTTTAAAGCTTCACATTAAATAAATAATTAAACTGCATATGCTTAAAAAATAATAAATCAATAAATCAAGAAAACGAAATAGGAAAGTGCACTCTAAAAATAGAAACTCGACTAAAAATCATTTCCTAACACTCTAAAATACACTAAGGCTTTATTCTCACTTCTTCTCCTTGGATTGGTCTTTCATGAAATTCAAGAACCAATTAACTTTGCATTAAAAATAGTCAAATTTACGCACAAAAGCTCAGATTCTGCAAATAGTTAATTTCCAAGGGGATGAAGTGCAATATGATCAAATAAGCCTAAAAGTCTATCAAATAAGTCATTTATTCACCTAAAAGGATGTCTCAAAGGGGCTAATAATTAGAACAAATCGGGAGACATCATGATGACACTTTGACTTGTGGCCATGAAAGGTCGTCCAAGTATGAGCATCAAATTCAAGTATAACAAAGTCAGTAGGGATGGAGATACTACCTGCTCGGACTAAGACGTCCTCCACTGTTCCCCATGTCTTGGTAACTGAGTTGTCAGCGAACTGCAACTTCACTGGAGCTTTCTCTGATTTCTGAAGCCCAAGTCTCTTGAACACGGACTTATGCATAAGATTCACACCAGAACCCACATCGTACATAGCTTTCACCTTGAGCATACCATATATTTGAATAGGAAGGTTAAAACTTCCCGGATCTTTGAGCTTCATTGGTAACTCTCTTTCACTTCTTCTTGAGACTCTCAGGTTCTCTCTTGGGGCTTCTACACTCGCTTCTTTCTCAGGAATAACTTGCGTAAAAACTTGTTACGGTGTAAGCTTTTCTACGCAATCTCAAGCATTTGGGCGTTGATATTTTCAGGAGTGTACGCCTCTACAAATGTCTTGAGTTCAGTGTCATCCTTTGGATTTGTATCAGGAATAGTTGATGACACTGTATGAACAACAGGTGGCGGTTCCACCTTCTCTTCCTCTTTCTCTTCTTGCACAGCAGGTGCAACTTCAACTTCAACTCTTGGTTCCTCCTTTGAGGCTTCTTCCTCTTTCTCTTTAGCCAGCTCAACTTGAAAATCCATAACCGATCTAATCTCCTCTTGCATATCCTTCAAAAGCTGTATAAATTCGGATTTTTCTGAATCGTCCTCCACATCACTCTCAGAACAGTTAGATTCCACGGGGATAGACTTGGTTGGTTCTTCTTCGGTACTCGGAACTTCCACGGTACTAACGACAGCATGTGGTACTTCCTTCTTTTCTTCTTCAGTTTCAAGGCAAATAGCCTTACAAGCTTCGAACCCAACATTGTCATCATCTCCTTCGATAGCCTTCAATTCCTTTTGTTCCATAATGTTTGTTAGAACTTTGTTTATTTGTTCTACTTAAGTACCTAAAATCTGAATTGAAGCTCCTTGTCCTCGTAACATTTCGCCCTGAGCGTTCATACCCGTGGTCAAACGGTATTGCTTTTAAGACTCAAGTGCTTTTTTCCTTGACCTTATGGACTCAAGTGCTTTTTTTTTGCCTTGCTTTTAAGAAAAGTTTAATAACTTATATTTGTTTTTTTAAAATGAGTTCTCTGTACATTTTTTACAATAATTAATAAAACATACATTTTCTTTATTACTTTTATATGAGTCCTATATTTTTTTTCTTTGTTTATTTTAAAAAAATTAATACAACATACATTTTTATAAAAAGAAAAATTTAAAATAATATTTCAATCTTGTATATATATATTATACTTTAAAGATTTAGAATATAAAATTATATAATTTTATTTAATTTATATTTTATATTTAAATTAGATTTACTAAAATATTTAATTAACTAAGATTACATATAATATAATTTATAGATTTGAATAATATATTTAAATAAAATTGATTTATGTTAGCCATTGAAATATTTAATTAACTAGTTAAATTTATAATATAATTTTTAAAAATTTGAACCATAAATTAAGTAATTGCCTAGTTTAATTTGAGTGCGTGAGTGCGTATATTATAATTTAAGTGCGTTCGTGCGAGCGAGCGTGTTGCGTATTAAACACATCTGATTCTGTCAAAATGTGTGATACGTTTTAGGTTTGTATATAAATGAATCAAATTATTGACAAAAAAAAATCAAATTAAATTTATATTTTAATTGTTTACCGATATAACGTAAGCGTATTGTGATTTATTGTCATTTTTAGTATAATTTTTTTCTTATAAAGGTTCAGTCTTGATCGATTAAGAATGGTAATATAAGAGTTTCTATCGAACTTATCTCTAAGATACACCCAAAATTTGTCATATTGAGATTTTTTTTATAATATTCTAACACGTTATAAATTAGATTAAAAAAAACTTATTTTTAATTATTTCGCATAAACCTAATATCTATTATAACATAAAAATTTGTTTAAATTAACTATACTTGGGCCCAATTTACAGTTTCGCCCAGGGTCTCCAAAGTACCAGGACCGGCCCTGGCCTGGAGTAACATAAGCATCACAAATCTGCATAAACTTCTGAATCGCTCTTACCGGATCTTGAATTGTTTTACCATTGTAGAGTCCAAAACTTTGAAACTGACTGAGCATGCCCGGATCAAGTCAAAATTTGATGTTTTGGATCTCCGGAGGACGGTAACCTATCGGTTGAACATGAAACGGCACTCGGGTTATGTGTTGCTGTAACACACAAATATAGATTTTTGTGTTCCTGTAACACACAAAGTCATGAAATCGATCTAAAGGATTCTCTTCTTTAACAAAATTGTTTTTTTATATTTATTAATCGCATATACCTTATTTTTATTCGTCTTTAACTATCTTGATATATTATCTTTTTGTCCAACACTTTTTTGTTATTTTTGTGTTTATGTTTTAGGGTTTTGTGTTATTCTAATTCTGTGTATTCCTGGAACACACAAATCTCAGAATTGTGTATTCTTAGAACGCAAAAATCTCAAATTTGTGTATTCATAGAACACATAAAAATTGAATTTATGTAAAACTAGAATACACAAAACTTGATTTTGTTTGTTCCAATTCTGTGTATTCCTGGAACACACAAGTCTCTGATTTGTGCCTGGAACAAACAAGTCACTGATTTGTGCGTTCCTGGAACACACAAGTCTCTGATTGTGCATTCCTGAAACACACAAGTCTCTGATTTGTGCATTCCTGGAACACACAAGTCTCATGGTTGTGCATTCCTGGAACACACAATTCTCTAATTTGTGTATTCATGGAACACATATAAATCAAATTTACAAAACATGATTTTGTTTGTTCCAATTTTGTGTATTCCTGAACACACAAATCGTAAAATTGAGTATTACTGCAACACACAAATCTGTATTCATGGAACATATAAAACTCAAATTTGTGTATTCTTGTAATACGAAAAACTTGATTTTGGTTATTCCAATTTTGTGCAACACACAAATCTCAGAATTGTGTGTTCATGGAACATAAAAAAAATTCGGGGAAAAAAAATCGGGAAAAAGAAATGGCGAAAAATATAATTTCGGGGAAAAGAAATTCGAAAAAAATCGAAAAAAAATATTCGACAAAAAATTTAAAAAAAATTGATTTTTTTTTTAAAAAGATAAAAAAATAAAAATAAATAAAAAAATAATATTATAATTAAAGTAATTAATAAATTGCCTGTGGGTATTTTTGTAATCTTCCATTTTTTTGTGATTAAGTAGGATTTAAGTTGAAGTTGTAATTAATTGGGAATTTTTACAGTCTCTGTGTAATTAATTGGGCATTGCCCCTAAAAATTATTACAAATGGAATAATAGTCTGAATAAGCTATAATACATTATGATAAAAGTCTGGATAATAATAAAGTACAGGGGAGGGAAATCTATCGGGAGTCTATGTCGCGCCATACTTTGCCTTAGACTTATCCGTCATTCGGAGAATGCTCTTACTCTTCTTCATAACAACCTTTTTCTCTCTTGAGTAAAGTAATAACCAATTACACAAACAAATATTTAGACTCGTTAAGTTAAAGAATAATTAATTTTATTCTACCTTTAATTTTCCCTGATTAAAGGACATACCTTGATATTAACAAAAGATGCAGATTACTATGTATTGATATATGGGTCGTGGGATTGTGATAGATTTCAACACCTTCTCCCATTCTCTAAACTTCTTGAGATCACGAGAGTTAGAGTGGAGAGAGGGTTGAAGGTAGAGGCAAGTTATTTTGGCTTCATGAGGTCCCCGGTGAATATTGGGAAAAATCAGCCATGTTGAATTATGATACTAGCAAGGTAGATATGGAAGTTAATTGGGATAAAGTACGGAAATTGAAATGCCCACAAAGAACAAGAGTTTTAATTTGGCGGGCGGTCCAAGAGAGGTTAGCAACGAGAGGGAACTTTAGTAGACGGGGTGTGGAGGTTCTTGGGTTATGTCCTTGTTGTGGGGATTTGGAGGAAAGTGCAATGCATATTTTTAGAGATTGATCTAAAGTTAAAGTGATATAGGTCTCGATTAAAGCTGAGGCTTCTCGACACCAAATGAATGAGAGGGTGTGTGGGCCAGGAGCTCGCTTGGGATCTGGGGACTTAACAGGTATAGGGACCTCAAGTGCAATTTATCAGGGGCAGTAGTTTGTGGTGAATGGACAACAACAACTCGGGTTTTCCCATTTGTAGCAGGCCTGAAACTCTTCGTTGTAGCAGCATAGCCACATCCTTCCCGACCAAGAGATGCTGGACGAGAGCCTGAATCAACACAGCAGTTTGGGATGGACAACTGGTGTCACTGCTCGATGCACAGCTAGAACATAACTTGTAGAGCGTGAGGACACAACTTCGGCTCCAGCGAGGATGGTTGCATCTTCAGGGAATACTGATAGCACATGGTGGACTTAACACTTGTCGTGAAAGGGTATTTTTGCAGGGGTGTTGTGGAGCGTTTTCTTTGGGTCGTTGATTGAGACCGTTTGGAAAGAACACAACAATGTAGTTTCAACGACAACGAATTTCCCAAGGGTAGGGCGATGATGAAAAAAGCTTAATTTATGGCATATAGTTATATTAAATCGTGGAGTCATACTCCGGGTAGACTACAACCTAGAAATATTTATGTGAATCTTATTAGGTGGGGTATACCCAACCGATGGGTAAAATTAAATACAGATGAGAGTTGTAATAAATGGCGCCATGTTGGAGAAGGAGGAGGTGTAATTCGGGATTGGGAAGAAAATTAGATCTGCGGCATCTCAATAAAGACCAATCAAGACATGTGTGTAATAATTAAGCTCATCGCGTTGTATGAAGGATAAAAAATGGTGGAAGAGTTAGGCATGTGGGGGGGGGTGGAAGTGGATTTTTGGGAAACAAATGAGGTTAATCGAAAAATGGGTAATGGATGAGGACCAGTGGCGATGTGGATTCAACAGATTTAGGAAATCCTTGCAATGAATAGGACCTTCACACTAAGGGAATTTATAGAGAGGCGAACTCGTGCACTTATTGGTTGACTCATGCTGGTTAGACACAAGTAGAGCCATATTGTTCAAACATCAATCCTCCGAGTGGGATATGGAGTATCCTCACATGTGGCAGGATGGCATAGAAGATACTAGAGATGATACATAGCCCGGATTTGATTAATGATGTATCAACTTCGATATTTCACGATCCATTAGATCTCTTTTGTAAAAAAAATTCAAGAGGAGGGAAAAAAGATTTTGGGACAACTTAGAACAATCTTTGTGGTTTTTAAAGTGTCATTCCTATTCATGGGATTTCTTCCTCATAGGTATATATTGATAAAGTTTAGTATATATGGAAAAATAAAAGAATAAAAAAAAGATAACAAAAATGATATTGGAGTTGTGTGGAGAGGGTGAAGAGAACATATTATATTTTACCTTTACTAATACAACTTGATATAGGATCGGTGGCACCTCTAGTGGGTCAGTACCCTCATTATTGTCATTATTGTCATCATGTCGTCTAAACAAAATATTAGCCATAATAATATGTAATTTAGGGGGTTTAATTATACTTTTAATTATTTTTAGTGATTTATGTATAATTTTAATATTTATAAGGGACTATTTTTAGATTTTGTTAAATTTAAGGGGACTAATTTTAATTTCAATTAAGTGTAAATTTTCATAAATTTTAAGTTTAACCCCCTAAAATTTTCGCAAATTTACCTATAACCCCCCTAATCTTTACACAAATATTTTATCCCCCCAAAAATTTACATAAACAATCTTAACTCCAAAATGTTTGCAAATCTACCTATAACCCCCCTCCCCATCCCCTTAGAATTTACACAAACAATTTATCGCCCCAAAACTTTCACTAATTTAGCTATACCCCCCTCCCCATAAACTATTTAAAATTACATATAAACCCCATAAAACTTCCTCATAATACATATAACTCCCTTAAAGTTCTGGATATTACATATAGCCCCCTAAAACTTATTAAAATTACCTATGCCCCCCTAAAGTTTTGCAAATTACATTTAACCCTCCTTAAAGTTTGAAAAATTACATTTAACACCCCAAACTATCAACATTTACATAAAATCTGACTTAAACTTTCAAAAATTTACTATAACCCCCTAAAATTTCACAAAATACATTTAATCCCTGCTTCAAGTTTCAAAATTAAAGTATATTCAAATCATACATTGACCACAATTTAATAATATTACAAATAAAACAATAAATAAATACAAAAAAATTCATACATAAATCATATATATAAATTATAAACCCAAATTAAACATTATTTACTTGATTTTATAAACATGGGTGGAAGAAGATTTCGTCGGCGGCGGGATAAATTTCGGGGGCGGAATAGGCTTGGACGACGGAAGAAAACTTGACAGCGGATGTGGAGAGTAAGAAGGCTGAGGCTGAGGAAGAAAAATTTGGGGTGGTTGAGGCTGAAGAGCCTTCATCGGAGGAGAAGACATGTAAGGGGTATGAGGAAATTTTGTAAAAATCAGTGGAGAGTGAAATAAATTGGAACTCGCTGATGCATTTTATATTGTTATAACCTTATAACGACCACCCGGGTGGTCGCTAGAGGTAAACCACATGGTCGGTAAAGCCACAAAATAAAAAGGTATAGGCAAATTTGGCCGTCCAATTATTTGGTTGGGGTCTTGTACCTGACAATCAGGTGATCGGTAAAAGTATTGGACCATTAGCCTCCCACTTAGTTGTCGCTAGAAAGTTGACTATAGCGAGAAGCCACTACGGTTGGTAAGTGATTGTGACTTTTACTGGTCATGTCAGTGTCCGGAAAAAGTGTTAGACCACTAGCGACTACTATGTGATCGTTAGAGTTAACTTCTTTGGTTGATGAATTTCTTCTTCTAGTTGGACATCAAACTCTGGCGATTAGCGACCGGAGATATAATTTCTCTAACAACCACTAAATATGGTTGCTAGTGGCTTGTTCGCTAAAAATTTGAAAAATTGTAAATTTGGAAGTAGGTAAAAGTACTACAATTATAAGTTCATTCCATACTGTACCTGTCCAGAATAGGGTTATATACATTCTCATTATGAGAAAGATCGTTCAAACGTATTTAAATAGATAGTATATTTCCCTACGTTGTTACATTCCATTTTTTTATTTGTAAAATTTGTTCTTAGTCAAAAAATAATACTTCATTAAAATCCAAAACAATTCAGCCGATGTATTTAGCATTATAGTCATTACATAGTTTTTTCCAATTGGGTGATTGTAACCAATCCAAGCCAAACAATTTGCCTTTGAGTTTTTGTTTGGTTGCCCAATTAGCAACACAATTATTTCCTCTTTTGACAAAAGAGAATTTAAGTTTATGAGTACCTATGTTTTCTCTAATATCCTCACACAAATAAGAAATAATATAAGGGGTTTTAATATTTGTACATATAAGAGAATTTAACACTATAGCACTATCACTCTCCATGGTTATAGTTCCAACTCAAAATTGTGATGCTACACGACAAGCTTGATAGATCCCTAATGCTTATGCCTCCACATGTGACAATGCTCCCCTACTTCTCACATTTTCTTCCAAAAATTTGCCTTCATGATCCCTGACAATGCAAGAAATGACTGAGTAAGATTTAGTTATATCAAATGCTGCATCAGTATTCACTTTAATCTCTCCAAATGGGGGAGGGGACCACCCAGTTTTGGACAATGTTAAAGTTTTACTATTGTCAACATGATACATATTATTGTCTGGCTTAGCAGATGCGTTATTTGTAACCTCACATGTGTCAAGCACAATAAGTTTGTTTATATTTTGAGCCTCAGAGATGTTACAACTTGCTAACAAGTACTCATCATTGGCCTTTAATGCAGCCATCATAGTATACAGTGGGTCAGGTTTCTTATTGCTAAACACAAATGAATTTATTTCCTTCCAAATAAACCAAGAAATATTTGCAACCATCTCAGCTACATAACTATTTGTATCTGCTCTAGACTTCAAATATTCCATGATAAAAGTGATCCATTGGAATATTGAAGAAGTAGAGTCATTAAGAGATATAAAACTCAAAGGAGATGAAAACCAAATAGCTTTTGCCAACTGCATTGAAAAATGTGATTTTCAACACTTTCAGTTGAATCTTTACAAATTTCACAAATAGGGTAAAGAATCGTTTTCCTTTGACATTTGTTCTCATTTGTTGGTATACTGTTTTTACAAGCCCTCCAAATAAATATTCTGATTTTTGGGGCAACTTTAAGACCCCAAATGAGATCCCAAACTTCTTTTTATTTACCATGTGATGATTGGCGCTTAAATTTTATTTTTTCTTCTTCCACAAGTTGAGTTGCCATCCTAATCTTAGAGTACATCTCCTTTATAGTTACATATCCTATATTGGACTTAGTCCAAATCGGAATGTCTTCCTGTAAAGGAGATATATGTATCCCTAAGATGGCTGCTACTAATCTGTGGTCAAACATAGAATATAATATATTGCAGCCTGAGACATCTTCTTTTAACAATTCATACAAGTAACACTGACCCCAATTGGCTTGGTAATATAATCATATCTTGGGATCTATAGTGATTCCAAAATATGAACTCTATCTCCTTTCCCAATATGCCAAAAAACATCATTCAGAAATAATTCTCTACCAGCAATGAGACTTCTAAAACCCAAAGAACAGTTATTCCCCATTTTTGCTTTAAAAAAATCACAAGTTGGAAAATATTTTGCCTTTTAAAGTTTTATAAACAACTTATTTTTTGGTTTCAAATAAAATTTCCAAACATTTGAAACAAGAAGAGCTAAATTATTTTCATGAAAATCTTTAAACCCAAATCCACCATCTGAATTATGTTTTACTGAAGTTAACCAACTGACCCAATGGTTTCTGTCCGTACCCTTATTTACCCAAAAGAAGTTTGAGACCAATGAGGCAATATGATTTGTTACTTTCTTTGGAATTAGGTAAACAGTCATCAAATGGTTTGTTATAGCATTGATTATAACTTTGATCAATGTCTTTTTGCCTGTGTCTGGCTACTGTTCCCTAACTGGCATTTCATTCTCTGGAATGAGTTTCCTCAGGTGCCATTGATTTTTCCGTACCTTAATTTACGAGGCTGGTCGTAGATACCTATTTTTTCCCAATCTGTCACTTGATAGTCCCTCTCTTATGAAAATGACCTCTCCTCTCCCGGCGGCTTTTACTAATGTCTTTCCACTTCCGTCGTTCAGGAACAAACACATCGCCTAATTCTTCTGAACCCCGTCCGGGTTTCTAGAAGAGAGTAATTTTGTGTTCCAAGCTTCAAGTCTTCTCAATATATTGTCAATGATCCATTCAATACTTTTTACTTTAGATCTTCCCCATGATGTAGGCACTCCTAGGTATTTACCTAAGTCCACCAGTACATTCATTTTGAGAAGATCTGAGATTTTAATCTTCAATTATCCATCTATATTTTGACTAAACAAATTCCTACTTTTATTCAGTTCTACCTTCCATGCAATAAGTATTGAAAGTTCACAATATTTCTCAAGCTTGCTTCAGAAAAAAAATAATCGGACACCAGCAAAAAGACAATGTGTAATGCTATTGCCACCTCTTGTTATTTTAATGCCTTTAAGTAATTGTTGAGACCCAGCTTCTTTAAGTATAGCTGATAATGATTGGGTAACCAAGAAAAATAAGAAGGGGGATATTGGGCCCCCTGTCTCAAACCTCTAGAGGGTTTTTCCACATCATGTAATCTACCACTGATAATAACTTGATATGTAGCCGATGTCACACAATTTTTGACCAATTCAATCCATCTACTGTTAAACCTGACTTTAGCCATCAGCTCAAATAAAAATCTCATTCAATATTATGTCTTGGAAGTTCTTTTATTATTAAAAAATGACATAATACATGAGCTATCATGAAATTATCATAGATTGATCTACCAGGAACAAAAACATTTTGTGTATCATCCACCCCAATACCCATAAATGGTTTAGAAATAAGTTAGTACAGAAAATTTGCACAATTGATGTGTCTAAAATAACCAATGGACTCAGGTTGAAACACTTTGGGTATAAGGGCAATGATACTCCCATTAATAGAAGACAAGTCAATGTTATTACAAATGAATTTAGATACCACCCTAAGTACATCAAATTTGAGTAGGTCCCAATATTTAAGAAAGAAAAAACCTGAGTAACGATCTGGCCCAGGGGACTTGTTTGGATTCATACTTCTAATAGCATATTCAAAATTCTTTCATAGTTATAGGTTTGATAGTAATTCATTCATCTCCTCATCCACTACTGGTGTTATACAATTTAGTATTGAGCTAAAATTCCTTGGGCCCACAGTCTGAAACACATTTGAAAAATAATTAGTAATATCAACAAAAATCTCAGTGTTATCCTTAGACCAAGTACCATTAGCTAACTTGAGTCTAGAAATTTTGTTTCTAAATTTGTTAGCTTTGGTTATGGCTTGAAAAAACTTTGAGTTTATCTACATTATTAAGCCACATGTTTCTAGATCTTGTTTTCCGGTACTTCTCTTCTCTAACCCAATTTTACTCCGAAATTCTAGTCAATGAATCAAACTTCTCAAGATTTTGCTCAGAAAAAGAGGCATTAGATAAAGATTCTAATTCATATTTTCTTGCCTATCTAGTTAAACTAAATGTAAGACATTTGAGTTTCCTAAAGAACCTCATCACCCCTTTACCAATTTTTTTTTGTAAGAATCCCAATTCCTAAGAATGAGTTCATTACAAGAATCCAAAAATATCCAATTTTTATCAAGAATGAATCTAGCACTATTTTTATCCTCATATTATTAAAGTACAACATCAATGGGGAGTGATCAGAGCCAAAACTGGGTAAGTAGCCACACAATTTTGATGCATAATGAAGCCAATGTTCATTTACAATTGCCCTATGAAGGACCTATTTAATCAACTTTCCTCCTTCCTCTTATTATTCCATTTGAATCTTACTCCTTTATAGGAAAGTTCACATAGATCAAACCGGTACAAGAAATCATTAAACAAAGAAATATTATGTTTATTAGGTTTATCCCCTCCCAGCTTTTCATTTGACCTTCTAATTAAATTAAAGCCACCTAGGATACACCAAGGGGAATAGGGGGTTAAGTAATTTCAATTGTTCAAGAAAAAGTGGTTTTGCACTATGAGAGGGAGGTCCGTAAAAAATGTAACAAACGCATCCCCCATACCTAAAATTTCCAATTTACAGTGAATGATGTTAACTGAACAAGACAATTGTTCAATTTTACACTCATTTTTAGCCATAACAACCAGTCCCCCTAATTTACCTACAAGATCAATGTAAGCAATAATATTCATACCCACTTTCTTACTTAACTTTTCAATGAGATTAAGATGTTTTTCAGTCTTAGACAAGAAAATTACCTTGGTACGGTTGAATTTCAACGCATCCAGTAGAGTAAGTTCTATCAACGGTGTACCAGCCCCTTGACAGTTCCACGAGTAAATCATATCTCCATGTGGGGTTGTTGTGGGACAATCCCACAAACCTCTTCATCATCAAGTTTTCCTTTTCATACCATTGACCCATCTCCTCATCAAGCTCAAATTGAAGGTTAGGGCTAGAGCTCTCTGTGATAGATCAATCTATGACAAGATTAGGTTGGTAGGTTAAGGTAGTTGGATATTAAGACGAGAAGGCGGACTATTAAAGAAGATAGGTGTATTAATTGCTGATGGACCTTCCAACCGGGTAGGGTTTAAAAATAGCCGAGTCATCAGTAGGGCCAATGAGTCTAATGAAAGATGTCATATTGACCTTTCGAAAATACAAATCGTTTGGAAGATCACTTGACTTAGTCAAAGTGTCATTCATAGCTTTCCCAGATGATGAATTTGACGCATTCTTGAACTCCCCCTCCAGTGACACCTTATTCATCAGAATATAGTTCTTCCCCTTATATTTATTCTTCGGAGTTCGAATCACACCCGTTCCAACTTCAGATTTCTGTATCCCAACTTTGAATATAAAATTCCCACTACCATTTTTTACATAACTTGGACCAGGGGTTCTCACCCAATTACCCAATCTTACAATCAACTCTATCGGACTATCACATTAAGTTTCTTCAAACTTCTCAAAGTTATAAGAAATCCATTTTAGTTCCCTATGTTTCTGAACAAAATAAAACCCAGAAATAAGGGGTTTATTAATTGGCCAAGAAATTCTAACTCTAACAGCAGAATAAATACAATAATTTTCAGGCACCGGCAAGACAAGATTCTCAACCCTACCAAGCTTTCTGGTAATTTTCCTAACATTATATTCCTTCAAAAAAGTTGCTGGTATTCCATCAATGTGACCCCAAAAAGTGGTGAACTCGAGAGCTTCTGGGCTACAAATAGCATCATCCCATTATTGATCAAGAACATGAATTCCGAACACATGATAAGGCGGATTAGACCATACCAAATCATAGTCTTCCTCTTTCTCAAACTTCAAGATACAAACATTATGACCTCGTTTCTCAACGCTTAGCTTTCTTTTAACCCCCAGTGCTTAATAGTGATGGATTTGAGGTTTGTGAAGCTAATAGATCCAGTTGCTAGCATACGAACAATAAGCTTAGCTTCTTCAAATTCCGCATACCTTCCACACTCATCTGAAGAAAGAGTAAGAATTTTATCCTCAGCAAAGCATTCATTATCATAAAACTTAAGGCTAGATTCCGGAAAAAAACCCGTAAAAAACACTGTAACAATAAAGGTGTACGTGTGTGTGTGTGTGTGAGAGAGAGAGAGAGAGAGAGAGAGAGAGAGAGAGAGAGAGAGAGAGAGAGAGAGAGAGAGAGAGAAGAAGAAGAAGAAGAAGAAGAAGAAGAAGAAGAAGAACACAGAGAAAAGAAGGTGATTTATGGTGGTGGTAGGGCGGACAAGTGGGTGGTGAAGAGATTTTTACCGGTGTCTTTAAGGAAAGTGTCTCGGAGAGATCTATCTATAAATATTTGACCTGAAAATTGATCTCAAATCTAGTAGGCTAAAGTTTTACAATAACACCATCTTAAATTAACAATAGGACAACTGTACAAAATAAAAATGAAAACAAAAAGGTACAATAGGACATAAAGGGGCATTAATAAACGCCGCGTCAATGGAGACGACTTCCCCTCTAATTCTAAAACCTACGTTCATTAACTATTTTTTTTGTTCTCAACTTGGCCTATAAACTAGACCAAGCCATGCCTTTTCCTTCAAAGCTCAAGCACTGTACCTAGATAGCAGTTACTTTCACATGCCATTAAGCATGGCGTCTAGGTAAAGTTCTGTGGCACTTGATGGTAATATTTATTTCATGTAATAAGTCTATGAACTTCGGTTTAAGGCATTGTCAACAGTAAAGGCGAAGTAAAAGACGTATCTTTATAGATTAAAAGTTGGTATGAAATTTATTTTGATTGATTGAAAATTGGAATAAACGGTATAATTAGGAGTGAAATCCGGATTCGAAATTCCCGATTTTTTATTTTTTGATTCGAAAAATTCCGATTTTTCGACTTCCGCTTTTCCAAAATTTCCGTTTTTTGTTTCCATTTTACATTCTGAATATTATTTCGGTATTATATTTCCGATTACTAATTATCTTATTATCAATTAAGATATGTATATACACGTATAATATTTGTTAGAATAGATCCTACTAATATTATTATAATAAATATCGATACTAGCTTTACTTTATCTGGTTGTACTATTTTTTATATAGTCAGAGATTCTCTTAGTAACTTGAATGAGGTGGATGCAAAGGACATATAGGCAAGAAGCTCTATCGAAGCAGAAGCTCTATTGAAGCAGAAGCTCTATTGAAGCAGAAGCTCAAGGTGTTCTGTGAGGTTGCAAGATAGCGAAAGGTTTTTCTACCTACTCTACTATTATAGAAAGTGGCTGTCAAGTGATAGTTAAACCTTTAGCTACTACGACCCCTTGTAATATTCTTGAGTGTTGTAATATTATTAAGTCGATATACAGTATTGCAGAGACTTGTAAATGTAATCCGTTTTTTTCCCTTTGTTAACCGCAAAGGTAATTGAGTAGATGATTGGGTCATCAACAAAAACTTGTTGGCAAACTGTTGGTGACTGGAGGATCTCTCCTCCTTCCCAATTAGCTCTACTTATCTTACTTGATAAACAGGTTTGCGATATCGGATAATTTTTATAATATTTAACCTTATTATGCTATGTATATTATTAAGCAGTTGAAAAAGGAAAAAATAGCTCCTTGTATTGGGAGGATGTTGAGTTTCATAAAAAAAAAATCTTTACATTGAAAGCACGTATGTATTTTAATAAAAAGTAATGCATGTTTGAAAAAAATTTAAATTATATTGTTCGGTAATCATCAACACCTTGAAAAGTCAATGTGTATAAAACTGGTGATTTGACAACTACACTAGTTAATTACTACCAAGAAATTAACTAATTACGACAAAAAATATAGAGAAAGATAAAATAAATTGTAATAGTAAAATTTATTTCTTGAAAAATGTTGTTGATTAATCGCGGGACTATATAGGGTGGTCAAATTTTGAAGTTTCGGATTTCCAATCCATAAGATCCGCAATTTCGAGCCAAATGTTTCAAAGTTCTGAACCAAAAGTTTCGAAATTTTCGAACCAAAAGTTCCAAAATTCCCGAAATTTTGAATATGGATTTTTTCCAGTTCCGAAAATTTTGGAACGGAATCGGAATTGAAAAAAATCTATTCTAAAAAAAACGAAAATTTTCCACAAAATCTTTTTTTTTCGATTCGTTCCGTCCAATTTCCACCCCTAGGTATGATTCATGTAAAATCTAAAATGTCTAATACGAAGTGAGTTAAGACTCATATCTTTTATTTTGTGGGGGGGGACTATTATTTGATCGGCTACATCAAATATTTAGATCGGGGGCTGATATATATGTCGGCTTGAAAACATCACAGACCTACCTCTTATTTTGGAAAAAACATGACAAATATACACCACAATTCGACTTACAAACACCACGGACTTGCCTTAACCACCAAGCCTCTGAACCACCTCGCAACTGAACCTTGACGTGGAAACATGAACTTCCTAAGAATTTGCCTGAACTATGGACTAAACCATCACGCCTGAATCTGCGCCTCCATTAGAATTATGCTACCTGAATATCGCTACTTAAGACTTCACTGCATGTTGCATGGTGATGGCACGAACATCGGTGATGTTCGATGAAACTTGACTGGGTGAGGTCGGTAGTGGTGGTTAGGTCTGTTGGTGATGGTGCATTTGGTAAGAGATATATTATTAATATAAAAAATATTTTGAATTTGATTTAAAACACAAGATTATTAGTTTTAAGGTATTTTAGTCTAATTATATAAAATTTAAACTTTTAAGTGATGTTTATGAAAATTATATTACTAGATGATTTTGAGATATTAATATAGGATTCTGGATAAATTTATATAACTTATATAGACAAACTTGAATATTAAAGTTTAAAACTTATTGCGAATCGTATGATTTTTTCGCAATGTAATGGACTTTTTTAATAATTTAATATAATATTTTTTTAATTGAATTTATTATCAAAATTAGTTAATTTGAAATCCATGTTAACCTTTCTGAACCCGGATTAAAACGAATATGTAGGGTTTCCATTTATTAGCCGAGATTCTAAAGTTTTTTTTAATTTGGAAACCTCGAAATAAATAATATCCCTATTTGGGTTATGTTAAGAAAACTTTCAAAACAAGCAAGAACAAGTTATGGCCTAGCGAAAGTTATCTCACAAGCTATGTTGTAGATATCGCCGCCTAGGCGCCGTCTAGGCGTCAACTCCCCCCTCAACCGCTTACGCCTAGTAAAAATACTAGGCATTTTTGCCCAACGCCTTAGTCGCCGTGGAAGAGGTGCCTAGCCCGCCTAGGCACCGATTAATGGTAAAAACTTGCCGCCTAGGCCCTCCATTAAATTTATTTTACTCTCGAAAATTCTTGATTGATATTATAACTCTAATTTTAGTATTTTTCATATTCACTATAGTGGTGTTAGATGAATTTTATGACTTAAATAGATAAAATTATCATAATTATACACGCGTATTACTAAATATATAAAATTACATAGCAGGATTCAAAACCGCGTAATCCCGCCTTGGCCCCGCGTAGTCCCTCCTAGGCGCTAGGCTCCAGTCGACCGCCTAGGCCGCGGAACCGAGATCTACAGCATAGCTCACAAGTGGGAAAACTATTAGAACCGATGTAATAACAAATTATGGTGAAGATATAAGGTATGCGAGAGTGCTAATTGAATTGGATTTGAGTAAGGAGTGTAAGCATATCATTGAGTTTGAATCACATAAGGAGAATAAATACCAAGTTGAGGTGGAGTACGAAAATCTCCCACCGTGTTGCTCGGTTTGTAAAGCGCTTGGTCACTTGGGTAATAAATGTTTTTATATGGATGATGTAAGTGTTCGGGGAGGCAAAAGAGGTGGAGGTTATGAAATGGATAAGGGGAAAAAGGAAAGTATAGTAAAGGGACCTGGAGTGCAATTATTATCAAATTCTAGGACTTCTTCTCAGCTCCCCACGAAACCATTTGCAGTTGCTGAAGTTGTTCACAACTCAGCAGGTTCGCATATTGTGACTGGTGCAGCTGTTGAGTCGAAATTCCTTAAAGTGGTTGGTCCGAATGCAAGAGCAGGTACAACTGCTGGTTTGAAGGGACTTGAGGTAGTAGGTCCGAACAAGAAGACAGGTGCAGCAGGTCCGAGTATAGAAGCAGCTTGTGATCTCAGTATTGTAGTTGCACCTGACGAATTATCACAGGCGAGTGGAGCTGATGCAATTTCTTTGCAAAATGAGACAACATGTATACAAAAAATACAGAAAATAATTGTGACATCATTGCGAAAAGCAAAACAATTATTTCGGTTGCGGAAATGGGAGATGGAAATCGATCTACAACTCTAGTTGTGTTTGTGAAGCCTAATATTGCAAATGATGGTATTGATGGCGGTCCGAGATTATGGAGGTTTCGTTCCAAAAGGTTATTAGTAGAAGAACCAAAAAAAATGGAAGCATGTACTGTAAAACTAATACTTGCTAAAAAGAGTATGCTCGTTAAAAAAAGGCTATTTTGGAGAGAAAAAAGAGCAAGTACTAGGAACCCAAATATGGGAAAATCCACCAGAACCTTTTAATGATTATTATAACATGGAATACGAGGGGTTTCGGCTCTACCCATAAGAGGCGAGGTATTGTAAATTTAATTAGGAGAAAAAATAGATATTCTGGGTATTTTGGAGACTAAGAGTGATGTGAAACGAGTGGAAAATTTCTTCAGCTCTATGCTTAGAGGATAGAATTTTGTAGATAAATTTGATCTTGTCGAACATGAAAGGATTCTTGTTGTTTGATCTGGATAATTTGAGGTGGAGGTTCTTTCTAAAAATCTCCAAGCGGTCCATTGCAAAGTAATGTGCAAGGTATCAACTTTAAACCTTTACACTTCTTTTATTTATGTTTTTAATAACAATATATTAAAAAGGGATTTGGGAAGAGACTTATTGATCATGCTTCTACTTTTGATGATTCATAGCTTCTCTTGGATGACTTTAATAATATTGTTGTGACAAATGAGAGGTAAAGGGGAAAAATGTTACCTTATGTGATTTTGATCAATTTGGGAATGTTTGCAATAGTCTTGAAATTGGAGATGTACAATCCTCTGAGAATTTTTTTACTTGGGATAATAATCATATCCTTAGTAGAATTGATCGTGCGCTAGGGAATCAGAAACTTGAGATTTGTATCATTATATTCATGTCGAGTTCTTACCAAAGTCTAGTGTGTCCGACCAATCTCATTGTGTTGTCACATTATTTCTACAACACGTTCAAGGATCACTCTATTTCGGTTCTTTAATATGTGGGTGGAACATGCAAACTATAATCATATGGTGGAAAATGGATGGAATAAGAGTCTTATTTTGGGGAAAAAACAATATATTTTATGCCAAAAGTTACGAGCGTTAAAGTTTTACTTGAGAAAGCTACATAAGAAGAATTTTTCACATATTTCTGAGAGAGCAAAGAAGGCAAGGGAAGAGCTTGAGATAGTCGAGACTATTTTCCAACAAAAATTGGCTATTGATAGTAATTTTGATGAGTTAAATGGGTTCGAGAGTAGGCAAAGATTCTTGAAAAACCGAGATTAGTTTTCTTCAACAAAAAGCTAAGCCTGGATATACCCAATAGTGATAGATGTTATAAACTCTTTCATGACATTTTGAAGAGAAAACAAAGGCGTCACTTTATTCCTAATATATTACGGCCAAATAGGGATATTACTACTTCAAGTGCTCAATTTTATGATGCTTTTATTGACCACTTTAAGGCCTTGTTGGGTACTAAAATTTCTACTTCAAATGTTGATCAAAATGTTTTTAATTGGGGTAATATTCTCTCGTATGAACAAGGTATGTGTAAAGAGTTATTTGATCTTGAAATATAATAGGCTATATTTCGCCTTTATAATGACAAAACTCCCGGCCCCGATGGTTATTCTTCACTATTTTTCAAGAAATTGTGGGACCTTATTGGTGAAGGAGTTGTTCAAGAGGTACGTGAAGTTTTCATTTCTGTTTTTTGCTTAAACAACTCAACACTACTGTTATTGTGCTGATTCCAAAGAATGATGAACCTATTAGTATTGATGACTCTCGTCCTATCGCTTGTTG
Organism: Nemophila menziesii; assembly: GCA_029959085.1. NCBI lineage: Eukaryota > Viridiplantae > Streptophyta > Magnoliopsida > Boraginales > Hydrophyllaceae > Nemophila > Nemophila menziesii. Next base: position 138,458,877 of record JARWIR010000001.1, on the reverse strand, counting down.
TAACGTGATACATAAGATAATCACTATGATGATTGGGGATCAGATAAAACCAATACTTGAGGATCTTATGGATAAAGCCCAAAAAGTTGTTGTTCCTGGGATATCGATAGTTTAAAATATACACATTATGCAAGAATTATTGAGGGTTTAGAATAATAATAGTAGCTTTTCAAGATAAACTATTAAGACCGACTTGCGTAAAGCGTGTGATTCTATTTCTTGGGACTTTCTTTATAAGGTGCTTAAGAGATTAAATTTCCGAAGAAGGTTGTTGATTGGATTATGGTTTGTGTCACTACTCCTTTCTATTAGGTGGCTATAAATGGTGAAGTTCACAGTTTCTTCAAGGGGGAGAAAAACCTTAGGCAAGGTGATCATATCTCTCCTTATCTCTTTATTCTTTGTCTTGAATATCTTTCTAGGCTCTTGAAGAAAAATACGAATCTTGTTTTCAAGTATCAACTGAAGTGTGAAAATGAAAAGATTACCCATCTTGCTTTTTTTGAAGATTTAATGCTCCTATCTAAAGGATTTCATGCATTCGTTAATATTCTTACATTTAGCTTGAAAATTTTGGTGATTTTTTGGGTCTCCATTTGAATGAAAATAAGTCTAAAATTTATTATATGGGGATTAAGAATGATGAGCTTGGGAACATCTTGGAAACTACACATTTGGTAAAAGGTGAGATGCCTTTTTGATATTTAGGTGGTGGAAAAGTTGTGATAAATAAACGAATATAAATGATAATAAAGCACACACCTAATACCACTACGAGAAACTCACTACAAGTGCACATATTGTATGCAAGTTATAGTAGATAAATAAGATTCGTTCTTAGGGATTTATCGGTTAGCTCAAACTCATGTTTAGATGAGAAGCGTAGAATAAATTACTTGTTGAACTAAAATATAAATAAAAGATAATATTTGTTTGGTTTTCAAATAAGGAATTAAAAGCAATTAATTAAACTAATGCAAATATATTAACTACTAAGAATGGAGATGAGAATATAACTTAGATCTGCTAGTATGCACCTATCTTTCTAAATCACTATTCTAATTATATGGTGAATTGAGCATATATAAGTAGTCGAGATTTCATAATCCCTCTGACTCCCGTTAGTGTAGCTTAAAAGAAAAACTCAAGACTACCAAGAGACTTGGGTAAGGGGACATTGCGCAGAGATCAGTGGTGGAAATCTAAATCATATTGGCTATCTAGTTATGCAAGCCCGTCAGGATCACTATCGCACACTAGACGATTATGTGTTGTTTTCCATAATTGAGTCCCCGTTCAGGGTGACAATTCGACTACTAAGAACAGCCCTAAACTTGGCCAGAGCTACGGCTGGAATCTCAAATCAATTAAATGTAAATCCCAAATAACATAGAATAGTAAAATTTAATTTAAAGATTATACATAGTCCAAACTCAAACTATGGGAAATTTAGTTCATAATAAGAGAAATAAAACTAAAGAGTAAAGATATTAGAAACATAGTTAAGCTAATAATATAATACAAATTACCCTAATGGTAGAATGATAGGATGGAGAAGAGGAGTTTGTGACTCTCCAGCTTCTTTTATTCCTCTACAACTCAACTTGCTTCTTTGGATGATCTCTTATTGTAATTATGATTAGGGACTGAGAAAGTACATGATCTAAAGGTAAATAACCACACACACACACACACACACACATATATATATATATATATATATATGTGTGTGTGTGTGTGTGTGTGTGTGTGTGTGTGTGTGTAGGGGCAAAATCTAGGTTATGGTACAAGTCCTAGAGTCCTATCCAACTCAAACTTGTTTGCCAATAACTCTTTCATTCCAGATCCAAATCACTCGATTCTAGTGGTCATGCGACCAAAATTCAAATAACTTTCTTGATACAAAAGAGATCATTCAAATTATTTGTCGATTTTATGCAGCATTGAAAATACTACACATCATTAAATCTGGTCAACAACTTTGGGCAGCTTTTGCACTTTCCAAAATCAGCTTCTTTCTTTTTAACTCTTGCTTTCATCGTGTATCTTATTTTCTCAACTCCTTAACATTGATTTGACATATAATATCATCATTGTACCTAAGAGTTTCACATTTAACCCATAAATTATACCGAAAATGCTCTAAAAGTGGCAAACCTCCAAAACAAGGCAAGAATTGAGAAGCTAACAATAATTCGGGAAAACCTCTCAGCTAAGCACTTAGTACACCTAAAATGATGCCTCTAAACTAGATTATTACATCACAAATATAGAGACATCAAGTACCTCTTTGCTCTTTTGTTTTACTTTCAAGGGATTACAAACCTCTTTTTGATAAATTGGAGGGGTATGTGAGATCTTGGACCGCTTCTTCCCTATCTTTCGCGGTAAGATTAGAACTTATTCAATCAGTCCTTCAAGGAATTATTTGTTTTTGGTTTACTATATTTCTAATTCTGGTGGGTGGACGTAATCGTGTTATTAGAATTTGCTGTAATATTTATTGGGATAAGAAGCTACCACAAGTTAAATGAAGTAGTGTTTGTGTTCCTAAAGAGGAGGGTGGTCTTGGGTTAAAAGAGTTGGGTGCTTGGAGCAAAGTATTATTATTAAAAATGCTTTGGAAGATTGTTGCCAATAAATACTTTTTTTGGATAAAATAGATTCATAGGGAGTATTTTAAAAAATGTAAACATTTGGGAGTGGAATCCAAGGAGATTAGATTCTCCTCTCTTGAAGAATCTTTAGGAGTTTAAGGAAGTGATTTGGGGGTCTATTAGTGTTGAGGGTAGAGAATGCATCTTGGCTAGACGGCTCTCCTTGGCAAATGAGCATCCAATAAATTATGAAGAACGTAGTGATAATTTTTACGCTCTATATTGAAAACCTTATAATTTATTTAGATAGAGATCTTTTGTGAGGCCTTTGGCTACTATTATTTGGGACTCTTGTGTCACTTCTAAACATACCTTTGTTTTTTGGATGGCATTAAGAGAGCGGCTTAAAACAAAGGATCACATAACTTATTAAGAGTTAGATCCACTTTGTGCTTTATGTGGTGAAAATTTTGAGTTAAATAAACACCTTTATTTCGGTTGTACTTATGCGAAAGATATATGAGATGGGATAAAAAATGGTTAGGTGTTGATAAAGAGATGAATACTCTTTTGAGTGCTTTGAAGTGGCTTAAGAAACTCAAAGTTAGAGAAAATTGAAAAAATTTTGTTTGGAGGATAATTTTTGAAATCACAGTCGATTGTATTTGGAAGGGAAGAAATCACCTTGTCATGAAAGGTGATCCAACTTATCAGTAAACAGTCATCGAGGAGGTAAGTGGTATACATATTCCATATTATTTTACTTGTTCTTTCATCATTATTTCTTAGATGATATTGGAAGATTATCATGTAAGAGTATGAAATAGTCATTTTGGTATTCTTGTTGCTATTTTTAGCTTTCGGATTCAGATAGATTATGATTTGTACGATATATAGTTATTTTTACTTTTAATATAACCGTTGACCTAAAAAAAAAAAACCAAACAAAACTAGGTCGGATTTAGGTTATTATTAAAAGAGTCAATTATCCGACCCGAATTCAACCGTATAATCTATATATCTGTCTGTTAGACTGTTACTAAATGTTCCCATATGACTATTTTTTTTGGGTACACTATAAGTATAACCATAAAACTATGAATATTAAGTGTCGTTCAAAGTATACATTTACATATATCAACCACACTTATTATTATTACTGGAGTGTCTCTTAATATCATATCAACAATTTATTTCGTTATAACAGTCTGAATGTCAAAGAGCTGATTAATCTCAGTGACTGTTCACATTGATATTTATATAGTAAAGTACTTGTCGATACTGAAAGTGGGCAGAAGCCCAAATCAAGGATCGTGAAAAGCTAAGCAGTAGGTTATTTTAAGCAAGAAGTGAATTGAATGAAGACTGATAAAGATATTGATTGATGTAAACAACTCATTCATAAATCTGGAGTTCAATTAATTAGTTTTTGAAGTCGATCGCCAAATCATAGTTTTCTATTCATGTTTCACCTGCACTGCACATCTTCTTCTTAGCTCCTCTCAGAATTCAGATATTTCGTTTCAGTTAACACTTGATTATGAATATATACTATAAAGAAACTGCATTCAGGCTTTCAGGGGCGATCTCTCGGAGATTTTTCTAATGATTATGTAATTTTGGAAAAAGAAACACATGCTAAGTTTTGGTAGTACAGTGCTAAATATTATCTCTGGATCAATGGTGACCTACGTTTAAATCTTGGTAACTAGTAATTTTTTTGTTAATGTTTCAAAGTTCGAACTTCATCCATTTCTACATAAGAAAATTAAAAAATTGTTTATGAACTAAGTTCGTGGGACTAAAGTGATCACTAAATTAATTAACATTAAATATTGGTCCATGGATTAGGATTAAGTTCTTGTCATTAGTCATTTGACAAAACGCCATCCATAATTAATTTAAAAAATTGAAGGAGTTTTTTGACTTTTAACATTAATTTTTATTTGTGTATGTTTTACTCAACAACTTCAATCTCATTCTTCAGCTCCATCACCGCAAAAATAAGAGATGGTAACAGTTCGTTTAACCACAAAAAATTCTATAACCATAACCAAATTCGTTTACAATATAAAAAAACGTAACCAAAATTGAAACCGAAATCGATAATGACTTTAAAACAGAACCAAACCATTTAACTAGATTTTATTAAATTCCTTAAAATCTGTAAAAAAAAAAACATATCGAATCTTCTTTAGTTATCTTATACTTTTAAAAAGTAATACTAAAGTGTCGTTTGTTTATTAAGTAATAATTGCTGAATGCTGAATGAACAGATGGATATGGATCCTACTTTAGCCGCAGACAGAGGCGGACCCACCTTAGGCCCAGGGGAGGCTCAAGCCCCCCTGAACTCGTAAATTTTAAATACGTCAACGTAATTTTGACTCGAAAAATAATTAACTCTCACTCAAAATTTATGACACGTGCATGCAATAAAAAGTATACAAGTCATTGTAGCTTATTGGTTTATTATCTTTACATATTAAAGTTTATCTTAGAGGTCACGTGTTTGAATCATAGCTTTTGCTTTATTATTTTTCACAAATATACATATAATGATTCGCAAATAAGTGTGGGATTGATTATTTTAGAGTTAAAAGCGACATGCGTATTGAATTTTTATATTTGTATTTTGACATTATTAATTATATTTTTATTTATCCTTTTTTTACCTTAAAAAAATTTGAAAAGCGTTAACTCCTAAATTTTTGTATATTTCAAGCCCCCCCTCGATTTACCTTCTGGATCCGCCCCTGGCCGCAGAGAATCGTATGATGAAACTGAATAAACTTGATGAGTTTCAATTTTATGCCTATGAGAATGCTAAGCTTTACTAAGAAAAGACAAAGAGATGGCATGATAATCGCATTCGTGAAAAGAAATTCGAAGTTGGACAGATGGTCCTTAAGTATAACTCCAAGTTCAACAATTATCCGGGTAAGTTGAGATCAAAGTGGTCTGGTCCTTTCGTGGTGACCAAAGTTACGCCTCATGGAGCTATAGAAATTGAAAACCCAGCCGAGCAACACACCTTTATGGTGAATGGACATCGGTTGAAACTTTATCATTTAGGCGAGGATACTAATCGCATGATAGATCCACATTCTGGGAAGGCCATGTATCTCCTTGAAGCTGAATAGATGCGAGAGGTAACCCGTCGAGCTTAACGACGTTAAACAAAAGCCATTTCAAATTGTATATTAGTTTATTCCCTAATGTATAATTATAAGTAAGTGTCGTTTCTTAGTGTTTATTTTTAAATAAATGAGAAAGTAGTGTGTTAAATGGGGCAGGAATTGAGTTTGGGGTGCTAAGGAACGAAAAGAAGAAAAATCTACCGAGGCCACCGGTATGCCGCCGAGGTCACCGGTATTGCCGCCCAAGAAAAACCGTGACACAGTTTTTAGAATCAGGTTTAATGCCGAGACGAAAAGAAAAATCAAAAAGCCTGACCGGTGTGCCGGTCAGGTGAGCGGTATGCCGGTGGAGAAAAACCGTGACACGGTTTTTGGAATCATGTTTCATTACGAGAGCAAATGGGAAAAACCGTGGTCGCAAACCTAAACACGGTTTTTGACCGGCTAGTCGGTCATCTGACCGGTATGCCGGTCCGCTGTGTCGAGAAAAAAAAAAACAATTCCACGGTTTTCGAAGTTGGTTTTTTGCCGAGGGGAACTTTACTGGGACCGGCTAGCCGGTCATCTTCCTGGTATACCGGCCCGACCAGCAGGATTGTTGCCTAAACTTCATTGGAACCCTATTTTTCTCCTTTTTAACCTAGCCTCTCCTGCAAGAAATCATTATGAACAAACCCTAACCCATTATATACCTGCACCACACCACTAAAACACCCAAGAACATTCAATCCTTCATCCTATTCCATTCCAACCACACATCCAACATCAAAATCCTTCAAGAACACCATGAAATATACTCCTTCAACCTCAAGCCTTCTTCATCAAAGCTTTTATCCTGTTATTAAAACTTCCCAAATCCAATACATAACCATTACCCATCTCATATAACACCTTAATCCTTCATTCCAAATCCTCAAAACATCAAAATTCAAAGCTCTTCTCTATTTTTTTAATATTTGAAGTTTTGAGTTTGGGGTTCATTGAGATGACGAAGATTGGGAAGTCAAGAATACTATGAAGAGGAAAGAAAGAAGAAGTTGAAGAACCAGTTATTACTTTTGGTATTGAGAAAGAAGTAGTTGAAAGAATGAGAACTTTGGAGGAAAAACATGAAGAGGTGTTGACAATCATAGGAAAAGTCATAAAAGAGTTGGAGCTTATGCAAAACATACTACGTGGGGTGAGAAATGTTCAACATGCCACCTACGTAACAAGAGGAGCCCAACCTGAACACAACAACGGAAATCAGCCTTGTGCTGGTTCAGATACGTTTTCCTATCCTTTTCTCATTTAGTAGTATATATTAGTTTATTTGCTTTATAGAGTCTTTTTGAGTTGCGGGGACACGACTCATTTTTTAGTTTGGGTGGGGTTCGTTGCCTCATCCCAATTTTATGTGTTATTTGCTTTTAATTAAATTAATCTAAGGGTTGCGTTTGATTGTAAAGTATTTTAAATGTCCCCATCAAGCATGATTTTTATGAATTTATGATAGAAAATAGTTGACTTTAGGAGTTAGTATAAAACGCACTTTGATTGCATGTAAACATGAGGTAATTGATAGGAAGAATTAATGAACAATGTAAAAGAAGTCAACTTGTACTTAAGGAAAATGAGTGGTTTGTAGAACGTGAGAGCTAAATGAGTAGAGAACCCACTTAGGTATGTACTAGAGGCAAGCTGTGTAAATAGGAAAATGAGAGAGGCATTTCTTTGTTAGCCCTTTGAAACCTTTTTAGCTTTCTCTCCCTAAATTTAATATTATCCGTCTTAGCTCAATTTTTAGCTTTTAAGCCTTTCATTTGTTGCCACGATATAAGCCCATATCCCCTTAGTTTATTAGGCATTTCCATATGACCAGCACTTGAATCACGATTCTGAGACTTCCTGTCTTGAGCTTGAGTTTGTGGTGGTGGGTCCACTATTATTAGGAATTTGCATTGGGTTGGGATTTTTGGAGCTTATCAATTGTGCTCTGTTTTATATATTGGTGATGGTTTACAGTGATTATATTGTAACCCTTTGCCGGGGTAAAAGTAAATGAAAAAAGCTATGAAAAGCATGAAAACAAATAAAAAATTATGAGAAAAATAGCATGATATCTCAACATCAAAAAGAGAGTCATAGTTATACAAAAGAATTGTGATATGAAAAGAAAATATATTTGGACCGGCAAAGAGGAAAGTTTTATGTGAACATCTTTAGTGCTTTTTGGGTTAATCTGGGGACGCTAAATTAGTGCGTCAAATGGGTTGAGTGAGAACATATTCGAGTGTCAACTCCTCTTGGACAGTTTGTTGATTGTAAGTGAGGAGAGAGCCAAAAACTCACTTCAAATTTACCAAATATACATACCATACCGTCCCTAAGCCTACGCTAAAACCGTAAAGACCTCGTGATTCCTAGATACATAGTGAGTTTATGATTCGGCTAATAGGGAGTATGCTAAGTGGACCATTCAAAGCAAGTAAGGATCGATGAACGCCCTATAGTCACCGTCTTGAGATAAGTAACAAGCGCAACCTTCTAGCATTGTGAAATTAATTTTGGATTGATATTATTTTGTTTTTTATTTTGCATGACATGTGCATGTGTATATTAAATTCCTAGATCATACTATATGAGATTTGTTTTAAGTTGTGCTTTGGGTGTTATTTACTAAATTATGCCTTTTGCGTTCACCTAAAGGCTTTTGTTTTTATTTTACTTTGTCGGGACGACAAAGGTTTGAGTTTGGGGTCTTGATGTCTCCCTATTTGTTCTAAATATTAGCCCTTAGGAGACATCACTTTAGGTGAATGTTTAACTTATTTGATAGACTTTTATGCTTATTTCGTCGTATTACACTTTCTCCCCTTGGAATTAGACTATTTGCATTTTTAGAGCTTTTGTGCGTTAATTTGTTTGTTTTAATGCAAAGTTAGTAGGTTCATGAATTCTATGGAGAACCATACAAGGAGGAGAAGTGAGAATTAAAGTCTTAGATAAAGTGGAGGAGCTAAAGGCAAGAAAAGAATTTCCGAAGAATTCATGAAAGGAGTTGCAGATCTGAGAGGTTGTTACTAATTGTTGTTTTTGGGCCACTTAGGAGCGGATTCAGCCTTTGGCCGTGAAACAAGGCTTTATGCCTTATCAAGTTAGGAAGATTTTGCAACTGGAATGAGCCCATTTGGATTTGCTATGCAAAAGTTACGGCCGTTTTACTAAGTTCTATACACTAGTTACGAAAATTAAAGAAGAAGATGGGCTTGGACTTTTTATAATTTGACCTAATCCTCTTAACCTAAGTCCTAATCCATTTTTACTAGTATAAATAGACCCTTTAGCCTCCTTTTCACTTCAGAGAATTACATCAAAGACTTCATATTTTCAAGACAGAGCAAGAAGACAGAGGAAAAGGTAGAGCTGGAGGATTTCTATTCTTCCAACAACAACCAACCAAACCTTTAGGTTATCTATTTCTTTTCTGCAATTAAATATGATGTATTTTATTTATTTAATTTCCGTCTTTAATTTTGTTATGAGCTAAATTTTCATATACTTTAGAATCGCAATTAAAGGATGACCCCTAATTAATTTATTCTATGTTTTGAATTTGGGATTTCTATGACTTAAATTGAATTGAGTCTTATATACTGGATATTACTTTGTTCTTAATTACTATTTCTTTTCGGTACAACTAGAAATATCTTTTAGTATTTGGCCTATTCACTTTAGTGGCAAAAGTGATCATCCGACAGGGGAGTTTGAATACAGACTTAGGTAATACCCGTCCGTTATTGACCGACAGGCTTAACTAATTACATAGCCAAAGAGGTAAATACATATCATCTGAAGAGGCATATTCACCCATATAGGGGTTTATAATATTTTAGGATAGCTCTTAGGTCCACCCAACAGGGGGCTAGGAGATATTAGAGTCCCGACTAATATTATAATACCAATTTATACCCTTAAACATTGCATAGATTACATTGATTAGGTGGATTCCTTGCGAGACTCAAGTATCTCTCATCTCTGAAATTAGTCCTTTTACTTTATTATTTCTTTCAGTTATTTATTTTTAGTCTTTATTTTATTGCATCTTTAGTTTTTAAGAAAACCAAACAAAAATCATATTATTTTACTTTTCTGTCAAGCAATTATTTCTACTATCTGATTAATACTAGAGTTGTACCTAATTCGTCTCTGAGAACGAAACCCGAATTATTGGATATTACTCTGACAACCCTGCACTTGCGGTATTGTGGTTCCTTTTATTTCAGTACATAATTTTATAACACCCCAAACCCACCAACCCTTCTTAGATTTCAAGGTCGTTAAGAGAAATAGAGCTTTGCCTCAACATGTGTCTCTCGAATTCTTCAATTTCTTTTCAATAGTACTACCACAAGTGAAAGATATTGGCACTTAAGTACAATACACCATCGGTAGCTCACCAAGTATAACACTGCTAAGATGACTTTGTAGTATATATACACACTCATAATACATGTGAATTCTTTTGCAAAACTCGTCACTAGATATGTATTCTTAGGTCATCTAAATCTATATGATTAAGAAGAATCTGATATACGTGTAACTGCAAAACAATATGCGTTGTTAACGAATTCCATTATGACATGGTGATTGGATTCATTTTTATTCAATGATATTTGAGTTTTCATGTTAAAAGTTAATTGTTTTATATGTGTATGGAAAATAAAGTATGTCTGATAGACATGGTTCTCCCTTTCACACGGGGAACAACCTTTGGCACGAGAGTTGCGCAAGGATGAGATTGGCTTATGTGCATGACAAACTTTTTCATGAAGAAAATATGATTTTGTGAAGGTCTCCTTAACAAAGTTTTATAGTGAGAGCATAACCATGTATGTGACATGTTGATATTATTTGTGATTAAGGTATATTCTCAATATCGACTAGTTTATCTTACCATATGTGAAGTTCTTGACTGATTTAATAAAGAGTTGATTAATTGAAGAGTTAATTTTATTTAATGAATCGTCTAATTATACATCTGTGCGACATTTTTTATAAATGACATACACAATATGAATATTGTAGCACGTGAGCCATACCACGTATGTATATGTTGCGACAAAAAAGGAAATGAAGAATTGACCCTTGCTTCTTTATTGTGTGAGACTTTAAATAGTACCCTTAGTACTTTTTATCACCTCTTGATATTTTGGTTCAGTGTATGCTACTTTAGCATACTATACAATGGTCATGGTTCATTCACCCTTATGACGTATGTCTAGGAAAGAAACTGCATTACTATTGATAGATTCAAGTAATAGAGGAAGGCTAAATTGAATATCAAAGATGTGTTCTTCCAGGTGCACCGATTATGAAAGTCAACTAGGATACAACATGACAGTGAGACACACGAGGTTATGATAGTAGACTCATATTATCACTACAAAAAGTGATAACTTATTTTTGAGGAATTGGATTACTATATTATTGACATTATATTTTTAGTCTAGTGCCCTACTAAATTCAAGTGGAATAGGTTGTGATCGAGTAGATATCCACCATTATAGGTTTATATACATAATGTTAGTTTGCTTGTCAGGTTGCACGAGTTAGTTACCAATTATGTCATTTTTATTTTGGACTGAGATGAGAGTTATGTCTAGTAGCACAAAATATGATATTGGGGTTTAACCAATCATATGCAAGTGGTAAAATGTTAGATTTGGGTCCAATCAGACCCCCATGATCGGTTACCCGTACCCATGGCCCATTTTACTTTATGAGGGAACATTTATTTCATTTGAAATTTAAATGAAGTTCCATACTTCATTACACAATTTGGCATTTATTCCTGAGGTGAGAATGCTTTGGAAGATAATATATAGAGAGAAAAACAAAAAAATCTGTTCTCATCTTTAACCTCTTTGATCTCTCAAGCAAACAAACAATGAAGGGTATCATAACTTATGGATTCATTAATTTCTTCGTGTAAAAACTTAGGTAGCTTGGTAAGACGATTTGATTGTATTTCCTTTGTAGAGGTAATCATAATCCTCATATATAATTTGTTTACACTAAATTTATAATCTTCCATGCAATGAATACAATAAAAGTAACCTTTTATTATGGTTTAAGTAAATGCATGTTTCAGCTAATATGCGCACAAAGGAAAATTAGGGTCACAATTCTATAGTGTGTTCAAGTATAAGTGAAATGAGTTACATGATGACAGTCAAATCATCTACATGTTTCATATGACGTAACTCAATTCTATAGAGTGACCAAGTTTTAGGAAACGACCGACAAATATAATCTAACACTCTTGTTGTACCATAATCTTATTTAAGATTTTGGCCTTTTCACACAACATCAAGTAAGAGTATTTCGTTATGGTTTTACAAATCTCTTCAAGTCATAATATTTTACTATTATCAACCCGTGTACAACAATTTTTTAAGATAAAAATAGGGATATGTAGTGGTAGCAAAGGTCTTGGGCCAATATATTTTGAGGTTCACTTTCATGGGTAAATAACTTTAGAACATCTTAGATAGGGGGTGGATTCATTGTAAGGAATATTAGTAAATAGGTTAGTTAGTAGGTAAATATAATATATGAAAGCAAAAAAATCCGTCCAAGAAAATCCCAAAAAACACTTACTTTATGGGCTTTCTCTTTTATGTGGCATATAATCCCTTTATCATTTCCACTCTACACTACTTCTTCTTCTTTCTCCATTATGTCTTTATTCTCTTTCTAATATTACTATGATAAAGTTTATACAAAAAGTCACCCTACCTTAACCTTTAACCCATCTCTCGGACAACATAACCACCACCTTATCAAAACAAACTCCAAAAGAAGGACTTCTACTATCGTTATTATGTGAGTTTAAGATATTCTACACTTCTCATCAAATATGTATCATGTGAGGTTTGATTCTCTGCTTTTTAGTTGTTGTTTTTTTGGATTCGTTGTTGCTTCTCATAAGATTTGTATCCATAAAATATTCTTGGGGTTTTATGCATTTTCGATTTTCATTACTAGTGGGTATGTAAACAATATGTATAAATCCAGTGGGTATGTGCCCATCCAACTGTACAAGTGGGTATATACCGTGGTGGGTATGTGATGTGGTAGATTGGGTATTGTTTTGTGTGGGTTGGGTATTTGTAGAGTGGTAGGTACACATCCATTTGTATATGAGGGGTTTATGTGTATTTTGAGAAATTTCATGTTTGTTGGTTCTAATTGACGTTCTTACTCTTATGCAGGAAACCGTACTTATAATGTACTCCCTCCGTTCCTAGAAGATTATCACTTATACTAAAAATAGTTGTTCCAAAAAGGAGGTCACTTTAGAAAATCAAGACACTTTTTTATTCTTTATACCTCTTTTACCCCTAATTAAATATCTATATTATATTTCAAAGTTTTTCCTACGGTCCTGATTTACCCACTTAAGTGGTGGCCAGGATCGATTCTGGGAAAACATAAGTGGTGGCCAGGATCGATTCTGGCAAAACATAAGTGGTGGCCAGGATCGATTCTGGCCCCACTTATTATTTTTATTTTTATTTTAATACACAACACGTATAACCGAAAAAAAAAAAAACCCTCATTTCACTCTCCTCTTGAAACCTCACTCAATCTGTTCTCCAGAGCCGCTCTCCATCACAAGACAACCGCCGCTACACATCACCGCCGCTCTAACCATTCTCCACCATTTCTCCCACCACCATCATCCATTCTGACTCAACCTTCCCACACCACCATCGCGACCTTCTTTATTCTGTTATAGAAAATCCGCCTTCCCCTCTTCTTTGTTTTTTCTCGCTCATGATACTTGATTCTTCACCATGGATGCCGAATCTGCTAAGGTAGTATATTTTCCTTCAAATCTTTAATTTAATTAGTTTTTGATCTTATCACACCTTATCCCTTCTACAAAGATAAAATATCACGCTTTTTGAACGAATTGGAAAAAATTAATATGTATCTTATTTACTATCATATATAGAATTTCTATGCATCATCATCACCTTATAGATTTGATTCGAGTCTTTTCCTTAAAGGGATCCAAAGCTCGGTGGACATACTAAAAGAAAGGTACGGTCAAAATTACCAAAGTTTTGTCAAACTTATATTGTCAAAGTCATTTTTAATAAATTAATATTTTAATCATGCTCATTTTTTATAATTATTGTAGGATGATTATGACTCATTGATGTCTGGTCTGGTATTCGTAGTCCAAGATTGAAATGAATTAATTTAGGTGACGTGAAACACTATAATTATAGTGATTTGTCAGAATTCACGGATGATTTACAGGAAAAGTATGTTTTTTGACAAGACTATGTTCTGTAGATTTTTAAAAGGAAATATTCAGAAAGATTCCATAAACAAGGATGTGATTATAAAACCTGGTATCTTATTTGCTGCAATGGACCACGAGAGAACTTACTACCTCTTAGACTCCAGGTAACTGCTTATACATTCTCCCCCTCTTCTTTTTCATCTTTTGATGATTACACAATGAGTATTGTTGTTAATTGTTTACTCTCATCTCCGCAGCGTCTAAAAATTTAACCGAATTGCTGCTTACTTTTCCAATTTCATAGCCCTCGAAGATCCAAGGTTTCGTATAATTCATCATTCTTTTTGTTCTAATTAAAGAATTCATTAGATTAACCTTCTAAATTTCATGAAATTTCATTAGATCCAAGTTTTTAAGATGTACCTGATGTTTCCATTATCAAAAAGAGGCGCAAGAATGAATAAATGGTAATAATTCTTACCTACAATATATGAGTCTAATTCTCGAGATCTTTGTCACGGTTGTTTTTAATTAGTTTCAAACTTTTGACTTTGCAGGGTGCATACATTTCGGCTGCAAATTTCACATTTATAGTCTAAGCTATAACTGTCTATATACCCACAATAGATCAAATGTTGCCTCGATTCCATCACACACGTAAGTCTCCTTTTTCCCTTTCTTCTGATTTTTTGGGGATTCATGCTCAATTCGAATCGCATTAATTCAATTTTAGTTTTTCTAAACTAAAAATGCTGTCATGTTCAATTATAAACTCTACAGCGATCAGGGATTCAATGTGTATGTTATTATTGTGCATTCTGCTCTAATTAGTCTCTAATGGAGATTTTTGATCATGCTCTTTAGATATCTGATGAAATCAAAGATGCAATTGTATACTTAGATGCTGGGTGTACAGAGAGTTTTCAGATTCTCGATGCATTTTCTCAGCTACTAGAGCTTGGGGCCCGCTCTATTTGCAGCTTAGAAAACATGACTCCTCTTGGTCAGGTAAGAATTTAAATTTAAATTTTTTAACTCGAATTGTTCTAATTTTGTAAGAATCATATTTTGGAATTGAAAGCCTGGCCCTGCAAAAAAAGTTGTGTTCTTCACATCACGTCCTTTAACTGATACTCATCGAATTTATATTAATAATAAATTTTTTAAGCATGTTTCAAATTTATATATATTAATAATATGTCCATAATACCCTCCTGCTATTTCAGACAGCTCACTCAGCTTTTCCAGATGCGTATCGCGAATACGAATTAAAGATCGGTGTTGTATTATTTCATGTCAGGTCCCTGTGGCATTACTCATTTCACAAATTGTCAAAGAAATATACAACAACCTGGTTTATTAAGATTTTCTGAAGTGATCAGTCTGTTCCATGAATTCGGACACGTGGTAAGTAAATATGTATAATCTTCTGCTTTATTTGAAGTTGCGTTATTAATATTCATACTTTTTAATTATTTTTGGTGTGTAGATTCATCATATTTGCAATCGAGCATCCTTTACTAGATTTTCCGGGCTCCGATTAGACCCAGCTTTTGTGGAAATTCCAGCTCATCTATTTGAGAATTGGTACAGTTAATTATTGTTCATTTATTTTAAAAAAATAATAATGTTTACTTACTTTTGAAATAACATCTCATCTTTAATGATTTATTTTTTAAATCATTTGATTATAGGATATTACATAGCCTATAAGTGATGATATGATTCGTGCATTTTTGTGCATTTTTTTGCATAATATAGGAACCTGTAGTTCCTTTTTTAAGATTAAACTCTGATTCTATAACTTTGCATTGTAGACAATTTTATGGATCCGCTCAAGAACCGATCCTCTCTACTAAAATGACGACAAGGAATGATCTGAAGCGGAAAACCTCAGCAGAAAATACAAGAGCAACTTGATGAGGTAAAATATGTATAATAGTTAGTTTTCTTATACATTTCTTAGTTTTTGTGTGTGTTGCGTTTTGATTAACTCTATTTTCTTAGTTTTACAGGCTCAAGGTTTGCTTATAAGTGCAGTATTTACTGGTCAATCAAAGGAAGCAAGGTTAGCTCGGGTATGATTACTTCAACCACTCCTTTAAAATTTTATTTATTTTGAATAAATTTTTAGTTACAGACTTAGTTTAATAATATTCTCAGGTTTGTGCTGGTTTATCGTTACGCCTTCAAGAATATAAATCCGAAAATGCTCAGTTAGAGGAGTTATTAGTTGCAGAGGTGATATACAAGCTTTAAAAGTCCCTTTCGCAAGAATAAATTGATTTATTTGAACTTAATAACATAGAGAATAACAACTACAAAGAGAGTTAACTTCTTTGAATAGAGGAGAATCTAATATGTCTAAAGCATTATCTGCAATAGCTGCTGCATTTCAGTTATATCCTGGTTTGCTGCTCTAGCTTCATTCTTTCTTCATCACTCAGAGATATCAATCTCTTATGAACCCCTGAATTTATCTTCACAATCATCTTTTTTTTTGTTGGCAGGAACATTTAGGGTGTCAAATTATTAGAGTCAAAACATGTAAATGGGTCATCGATCCCTTGATATTACCTTCAGCATCAGAAACCAAAACCTTGGAAATAACTAAACATTTCATTGAACATCATATCAAAGAAGAAACCCTAGATAGCGAAAACTAAATAACGTGGAGATTCAGAAGAGAGTTAAGAGAGTGTGGTCCCGGGTGAAGATAAACACATCTAATCAGATTCTGAGTTAAAATGATGAGTTTCAGATGGGTTTGACAACATTGGAGATGGCCACAAAATTCAGTGAAAACGTAGATGCAGTGAAGGTTTCATTTGCAGTTACTACCCTGTATTTTTAGTGTGTGGCCTTAGATATTTTGTTTTTAACAATTTTTGGAAGTATATGTCCAATAGGAATTCAGAGTTAAATAATAACACTATTGGTTCACGTACGTACTTGGCCTAAAACGTAGATAGTTTAACATCAGTAAAACACCAATTTATGCAAAAAAATTGGCCTTAAAAAATTATCATGATGCTACTGAATCTTCATTTTGTTAACACTAAATTTCTCATAATATTTAAATTTGAATCAGTGGTTTATGGAGTTTTAAATTCTTCAGGGCAACATGTATTCAGTTTACATTAAATTGAATTTTTTGTATAGTACGCGACAATGAATAGTGTAACTAAAATGTCTCATCTAAACTTTAATGTGCAGTAATTATGCACTCTAGAACAAAAAATAACTACATATACTTTCTAAAAGTTTGAGGTGTGCATACAACAAAAGTAAAAAAGAGAAACAATAATAGTGGAAATGACTCAAGAGATCGAAGGAGTTAAAAACATGAAATGGATAATGTTCACCTACCTACTTATACCTTTTCAAAAATCTGTTTTTGAAGGGGATTGAAACGATAATGGATGATCTTGGATTTTAAATTAGAAAACTAATATTTATTTAATTTTTCTCATTGAAAAGATTTTTCTCAAGTACTTTAAAGTAAAATTAACGATGAATGAATTTTTCTCATCGTGGCAACTCAAAGACGATGAATTGAATTTTTTTTCGAAGTGACTTCAGGCACGGGCAATACCTAGTTATAATATATGTTTCCCATAAAAATTTAAGATATCAAGACACTTTATGGAAGACATTTTAGTAATCACATGGATAATAAATGACATTTCTTAATTTGTGTGTAAAAGCAAATGTGACAATATTTTAGGAACAGAGGGAGTAATTATAAAACCTCTCGATAGTGGGTATAACCCCACATACCTATAGGGACCTATAATACAATTGTAAAATGATGGTAACTTAGGTATATACCCATCACTTCATGCCTTGTTCTTATTTTACAACACATGTACCTTGAAAAGAAATATATTACCATGAACATTAAACGTACAAATTAGTGGGTATAAATCCACGTAATTTTATGAACCTATAATACAATTATAAAAAGATTAACAGATTAAGTATATACCTACCACCATAGTACTCATAAATTATACTTTCAATATTTTTAAATTTGAATGTAGTACTTTTTCCAAAAATTTTATATTGATATAAAAAAATGGGGAAAAACTATTTCACCAAAAGAATTGTATTTTTGATAACTAAGTCATTTAAAAAATAAATTAGTAACTATGGTTTCTAATAAGAAAGTATAAGTGGACGATCATATAGCTGAATCCAACATCTACACAATTGTAATTTTTTTTTATAATTAGGGGTTCAGTATTCTAAATTAAAGCTCTAATAGGGTTCTAATACTATGGATCCTAATAATAGGATTTTCAATTCAAAAGCTTTTTTTTTTTCTACATCTATGGATAAATAAAACACTTGTTAAACTTTTTTTTTCTTGTTATCTTGATTTTATTAACCTGTTTACTTCTATATATGAATAATTATTTTGAGTAAAATGTTGGTGAAAAAAAAGGTATTACACCTTTATTATTTTAATTCTCACTTTTCAATTTGATTTACTATGCAACTTTTTACAAAATTATTTATAATATCTAAATATATTCAATCTTTTAAATTTTATATTAAAAATGATGAATAAATTTCAAATAAAAAATAATTTCTTTAAACTGTAATTTATTATAAAAATATTAATATTCTAAATTTTTTAAATACTTTTATAATAAATTAATATATAGATATATAGTTAAAAATAACTTATTGAATATTTAAAAAGTTAATAAATTATATGAAGTTTTTATAAAATATATTAATATATAATTTTTAAGATTGGTTAGGTAGAATTAGAAAGTTGTTGGAGTAAAACTGTTCTTGGAAGTTAATGTTTGATAAAAAATGAAGGTCAAATTCTTAATTATAGCTAAAAAAAATTGGAACTTGTTGAACTTAGCCTAACATCTTAATTTGTAATCAGTTTCACTCGTAGAGAAATTCTTTTTCTCAACAAATTTGGATTTTGTGTATAAGTTTTAGGATTCTCGTACTCTTTTTTCCCAAACAATCACCTCGTGATATTCTTCTTCTCAACAAATTTGGGTTTTGTGTATAAATTTAGTATTGTTTTACTCTTGTTTTCCCAAGCGATCACCTCCTATTAATTTATGGCATGAGTTTAAATAAGAGGAAAATACAAATAAAGACCTCAATTCCACATATAATAGTTATTAAGTTTCAACTAAAGAAATCCTATAAAAATCTTAGTTTGCTAAGTGTTTTGTCTGAACTTATTATGGTACTCTATATATTCACTTGTGCTTCATTTTAGTTTAATTTTCTTTTTCCATTTGTTTTTTTAGCACCATTATATGCACAGTTTTTATGGGGGGGTACATTCTATTTGGGTACGTACCCATGTTGGTGTGTCTTACTGAAATACTTAAATTAGAATACAAGATCTATATTGGTATGTAAGCAAATTTTAATTGAGTACGTATCTGCGTTTGAATTACCCACAAACCCAGTATTCTAATTTTGATACACACCGGTAATTTACATGGGTACATACCTATTTTCCAGTTAGGTACGCACCCATGTTTTTTTTATAATTGTTATGAAGTCATTTTGTATTTGATTGCATTATAGGTCCCTACAAGCATCTGGGTATAAACTCAACGGGTTTTTGTCCAATAAATACCTTTTGTCCATGTCACGGTCCATGTTTGTGATTATATATACCCAAATGTTCTAGTTTTCTGCATAAGTATAAAATCATTAAAACCATACAAAACTACACATATAAAAATTCGCACCCATACCTACATAGATCATTGGGTACATACCTATACAGATTTATTGAGTACATACACGTACAAATCCACTGGGTACGCACCCATATAGATCAATATCCTTTTCATATAAATGATTTGGATACGTACCCAACATATGCATACTCATGCCATACAGACGAGTTGGGTACGTACCCACACAAATCCATACTCATATCGTACAGATGAGTTGGGTACGTACCCACAAAGATCCGTACCTATGCCATACAGACGAGTTGGGTACATACCCATACAGATCCACACTCATGCATATAGACAATTTGGGTATGTATCCATACAGATCCATATTCATGTACACAGACGATTTGGGTATTTACCATACAGATCCTTGCCACTGAATACGTCAAAAATCATGAAAATGAAAATTTTGATGATATATTATTGTAAAAATTTATTAATAGGAATGCAAAACCTTGAAATCCACTATAGATGTTGTTGGATTAATGCTATACTTTTAGTATAGGCTATTATCCATACATGATCTTTAGGAGAAGCGGAAGAGACTTGGATTAATATGGAGGATTAACCAAGACTCTTCCTATTTCCTTTGGAAGTATAAAAGTAATTTTTTATGAAGGATTTTGTCCCATATATGAGGTGAGTAAAATAATTTTGCTGTATAAATATACTCACCCATGTATTCCTATCAAAATGACTAACCACTATGTAATCCAAGAAGGGAAAGCAAAGCCCCACACGCGCGCACCACCCACCCGCCCGGCCCGGCCCGGCACCGGCGACGGCGTGGGCGTGGGCGTGGGTCGTGGGGGAGTTGGGGAGTTGGGGAGTTTGGGAGTCTAAAAATGAAAAATGAAAAATGAAAAATGAAACACCTATTCTGAAATGATTCAAGGAGAAATAAGCTGGTTCTTATAGTAATCGGATAGAGTTCAAATCCTATCATCAGAAAAGACACAGCGTTTGTAGCGTTCACGCATTCAAGACAGAATATTCTTCTCCAGCAGTTACAGAAAGGTGTAACATCTGTAACCTCCAAAAATGTCAGCCTTAATGGTGCAATTTAAGACCCATTTATGGGGACGTTTCTGATAAGTCTTTGCTCTCCCCATTTCCCTATATATCAAGACTCCCCCTCACTTTCCAAAGCTACGAAATACACAAGAAAGAAAAAAAACACTCTGCCTCACCTTCTCTCTAAAAACTAGTTACGTTTTACTTTTCCGTTAGAGTACCTGTCCGCCGGAATATCTTTTTAACGACCATCGGTGACTCTGTTTTTATTTTCCGTGTAAGTGTATTTCAATTGAATTTCCGTGTAATTGTTATTCGATTTTCATTGTAATCGTAATTCAGTTTTCTTGTAATAGTTAGTTTACATTAAAATTGTTTTTTACTTCATTTGTTTTTCTTTGGAAACCATTTCTGTTGTGAAACCGGTTATTATTTTAATCACAATTTAAAAAGATATTCATTTTCTTTTTTCACCGGTTATTTTTGAAAATGGCTCTTCCTATTTCGGCTGTTGGTTCGTCTTTGAACACAAAGCCACTTCTCGACGCGAACAAGTTAGAATCCCTTAATAGTTCTAACTACAAGCGTTGGGCGCAAAAAAATTTGATTTGCCTTGAACAGTATGAACTCGAGTTTGCTCTAGTAGAGGCTCCTCCACTTTTGGAAATTGGAGCTCATACTGAACAAGAGCTAGCTAGGCATGCTGCCCTTGAATCCAAGTTCAAAAGAGCTAACACCATGGCTTGGGGCTGGATGTTGAACAATGTTACTAATCCCATATTTGATCTCCTTGCCAAAGAGAAATCGGCAAAGGTCATATGGGAAACTCTCGAGAAGAAGTATGGGGCTGATGATTCCGGTAAAAAGAAATACGTCACCGGTAATTGGTACAACTTTACCTTGACTGATCAGAAACCTATGACTGAGCAACTTCATGTGTATGAAAACCTATGCGCGGAGGTGACCGCCGAAGGCATGAAGATGTGCGAAGTTTTCCAAGCCAACATCTTGCTTGAGAAATTTCCCCCACCATGGAGTGAATACCATAATCACCTCAAACACAAGAAGAAGGAAATGACCCTCCAAGAGCTCATCAGCCACATGCAAGTCGAAGAAGTGAATCGACTCAAGGATAAGTCTCTTTCTTTCCCTTCTCATTCCTCGAAGGCTAACCTTGTCGGAAGTTCTGGGCATGGCAACAAGGACAGGTTCGAAGGTAATGGAAAACAGCAAGGCGCTAACAATTCCAAATCCGTGGGGAATAAGAACCGCAACAACTTCAACAAACAAAACAGAAGGTTTAAAACCTCTGGTAAGATTCAGAAACCTAAGGGTGTTTGTTATTGTTGTGGTAAAGAAGTACATAGGGCTTTTGAATGTTCTCTTAGAGTTATTCCCGATCCAAAACCTGCCGCAAACCTAACTGAAACCGAAGAGGTTATCGCCGCGGTAATGGTTGAGGTTTACTTGGTGGAAAACAAAAGCGAATGGATCTTTGACACTGGGGCATCACGACACTTCTGTGCAACCAAAGCCCTATTCAAAATTTTTGAGGAATCAACCAATGGTGAATGCGTGTACCTGGGTGACTCATCCACTGCTACAGTCCTCGGAAAAGGACAAGTTACACTCAAACCCACTTCTGGTAAGATCTTTGAGTTAAACGATGTTCTCTTTGTCCCCTCGCTCCGTAGGAACTTGGTTTCCGGAGCTCTTCTTAATAAAGTGGGACCCAAACTAGTTTTCGAGGGGGGGGGAAATAATTATTACCAAAAAAGATGAGTTTGTGGGAAAAGGGTATTTACATAATGGTTTGTTTGTCCTAAATACTATATCCCATGACTAGTACCAAGTGATGAGTATGTCGGGGAAGGGGTTTTTATTTTTCAAATAAGGGTTTGTGTGATTGAACCTTGTAACCTCTAATAAGGACTTTTTAATTCTGTTTATCCACTTGAATGTTTAGATGTGTGGAACGGTAGATTTGGCTATCTTTATTTTCTCTTCTATTAAAAGGCTAAAAAATCCCTTGGACTAATAATGTTAATGACTTTACATGTGTAGAGTCCAAATGTGTGGGAATACGACCCTTTAATATGAAAACCTCGAGGATTCTAAACTAACAGAATTAGTACACACTTTTATAAATTCCACTAGTAAAGGAGAAAACCCATACTTTTAACCTTAACAGGGGACTATGTCAGGTTTATGAGAATATACCTCCTAATACTAAAGTGAAACAGTACATGTGTTTATAATTATAAGTCCGAGGTTGAATCCCATCCAATTTGCTAAATCAAAAGACTTAGGACACGAATATTGTTATAAATTCCTTATAATAGCTGTAACGGAATTATAACAGAGTCAGTGCCATACACACCCCTACGTGATGACATACTGATGGCTATGATAAACGGTTCTGGCCCACTAACTCAAATGTGGGGGTGATTAGCAAAGGTTACTCGAGTTCTAAATACGGTCATTGTTGGACCAAATACAATAGACTCAATGGTCATGCGACATGACACGAATGTATAAACCGTCTTAGATGAATTCATAGCCACTCGTGGTGATTCTATTGTGAAGGACTTGATGAAATCACTTATAAGGCGTATCATTCTTGGGAGAACACGAGGATGAGTGTTCAACTCATACTGAATTCATAGCCAATATATGGTGGTCCTTTAGAGAAGGACTTGATGAATTCACGGTCAAAAGTGAGACTCAACATTCATGATAGAAATTAAGGAGACGTCCTTAAATGATATGATATGTATAAGTCCACATAGTTCATAGCCCGTAAGGGGTGGTCCTTAGAGAAAGACTTGATGAACTGACTAAAAGGTGATGTTCGAGGGAATTATAACCTTCAGTATGGTAGAGTATGTGCTGTGAGGGTCTCGAACGAAAACCCTTAAGTTCAAGAGTAAGTTCACTTAAACAGAATTTGGTGGTTGCCTCGCTTCACTACGTGACAATTCAAATCGAAAGATATTGGCACTTAAGTACAATTCACCCAAATGCTGAAAGTCATGGAAACCTGATCACTGTCTCTCCAAAAGACCCTGAGTGGGGGATTGTTGGATTAATGCTATAATTTAGTATAGGCTATTATCCATTCATGATCTTTAGGAGAAGCGGAAGAGACTTGGATTAATATGGAGGATTAACCAAGACTCTTCCTATTTCCTTTGGTAGAAAAGTCATTTTTTATGAAGGATTTTGTCCCACATAGGAGGTGAGTAAAATAATTTTGCTGTATAAATATACTCACCCATGTATTCCTATCAAAATGACTAACCACTATGTAAGCCAAGAAGGGAAAGCAAAGCCCCACACGCGCGCACCACCACCACCACCCGCCCGGACCGGACCGGCACCGGCGACTGCGTGGGTCGTTGGAGTTGGAGTTGGGGTCGGGGTTGGGGTTGGGTTTGGGAGTTGGGGAGTCAAAAAATTAAAAATGAAACACCTTTTCTGAAATGATTCAAGGAGAAATAAGCTGGTTCTTATAGTAATCGGATAGAGTTCAAATCCTATCATCAGAAAAGACACAGCGTTTGTAGCGTTCACGCATTCAAGACAGAATATTCTTCTCCAGCAGTTACAGAAAGGTGTAACATTTGTAACCTCCAAAAATGTCAGCCTTAATGGTGCAATTTAAGACCCATTTATGGGGACGTTTCTGATAAGTCTTTGCTCTACCCATTTCCCTATATATAGAGACTCCCCCTCACTTTCCAAAGCTACGAAATACACAAGAAAGAAAAAAAAACACTCTGCCTCACCTTCTCTCTAAAAACTAGTTACGTGTTAGTTTTCCGTTAGAGATACCGGTCCGCCGGAATATCTTTTGAACGACCATCGGTGACTCTATTTTTCTTTTCCGTGTAAGTGTATTTCAATTGAATTTCCGTGTAATTGTTATTCGATTTTCATTGTAATCGTAATTCAGTTTTCTTGTAATAGTTAGTTTACATTAAAATTGTTTTTTACTTCATTTGTTTTTCTTTGGAAACCATTTCTGTTGTGAAACCGGTGATTATTTTAATCACAGATGTTTCCCCAGAAGTTATGGGATACTCTATAATAGTTTTTTGATTTTGTTTTGATAGGTAGGATTATTTTTATTGTATAAAAAAAAAGGTTTTTGTTGCATAAGAAAATAGATGAATTCTACTACATAAGAATATAACAGAAAGAAAATGTAATAACAGAAAGAAGAGAACGAAATTGTGGATAAAAAAATGATACATAAAAAGAATATTTATTATGTTTCTTTATGGAATGATGATATAAAATGTATAGAATAAGAGTAAATAAGTGTGCTTTGGGTTTTTTATCTTACATAGTTGAATTCTAATCTTCTAATATCTGATAGGTCTAAAATTAATATATATGGTCTTAATAAATAAATCCCTTTTTAAATAACTTTGATATGTCTATTATACCCCTCAAGGCAGGGTCCGTGCCGCAACTCTACTACTACTACTCCCGAGTTACGTTTTTCACGTATAATTGAAGGCATTGACAAGAACTCTATTATCATTCATTTATTGAATTATGGTATGAAGTGACCCCAAATGTCGTTATGGTGGCTTATAAATATCAATGGTAACATTGTGCCAACATGAATAATGATGACCAGTTGGGTTGTTGGTCTAGGTATCACTTTGACATCAGCATACAATTATGACATATTTCATACTATTACATATTTCTTTAATGAAAGTT
Organism: Nemophila menziesii; assembly: GCA_029959085.1. NCBI lineage: Eukaryota > Viridiplantae > Streptophyta > Magnoliopsida > Boraginales > Hydrophyllaceae > Nemophila > Nemophila menziesii. The sequence goes on along the minus strand of JARWIR010000001.1, from coordinate 138,433,358 downwards.
GCTTATTTTATCTTTTCTTAGGACATAATACAGCACAATTTAAAGAAAACTTTCTGTCAGAACAATCTAGCCGTAAAAGCCAAATCGATAAGTTCTTAAAGTTGACAATTAAGCATAAAAATGAAAAGAATGACCCGTTAAATTACTTTGATATTATGCAAAGTAAATTTTTTGATCCACCAAACACTCAAGAATAGTGTCTTAATTCTCTCTTGCTGCGGTTTCTGTGCATGATGATCCTTGAATAGGGTGAGATTTTTTCGTTCTTTAAGTCGGATGTAAGCAACAATCTCCAATCCATTTCTCATTTTTCATCTTTTAAGGCAGCATAGTCCCTTTCTCCATTGCTTAGCATCTTAGTTAGTTTTCTTCGTAGCAAAGGCTTGTCTCCTAGATTTGTTGGTTGCCGATTTCCTATGACAAAGTGCGTCTTACTCGCTATTCCATATAAACGGATATGTGGTAATTTTTTATTTTTTTAAGAATAATGCCCAATACACTTTTTATTTTCTATTTATTCCTTCTCATCATAAACATGTTTCTCTTACTCACAAAAAGCACCCCTTTAATTTTTGAGGAAAGATATATATCACCCTTTTATTCTTCAACCATGTATCATCTCTTACATAGAGGTTTTAACCAGTAAAAATGTTTCTCTCTCTTAAATGTTTATTTTCTCTTTCCTTTATTTTAATGCCATATTAGATGGTTGACAAAAAGAAAAAAAAAAAAAGAAATGCCATATTAGATGACACATAAAAAGTGATAAATGAGTGAAGCAAAAATTGATGATATATTGGTGGTCCTATGTGTGTTCTAAAATAAATGCAAATGTAAATCGAACCACAACCGCAAGTGTACGGTTGTCCCAAGTAGTATAACTGATAAATCAGATTCGTTCCAAGGACGGGATGGTTGATCACAATGTTTAACAAATAGTGATTGATGCACTTATGAAAATAAAGGTTAATAGAATGTTTGTTTGGTTTTGTTGATTAAGATTACTAAATGAAAAACTAATTATAAATGCAAGTAAAAGCTAAGACGCAAGTAAAATAAGTGAAAATGCAATATGAGAGGTAGTACTTGAGAACGCAAGGATCCTCCTAATCTTACTTCCTAACTTATGTTGTTTAAGGGCTAAATTAGTCAATTACAATGGTCGGGATTCTAAATTCCTTATACCCCCGTCAGGGTGGACTATAAGGCGATCCTAGAGTGTCACTAGTCCCGTCAGGGTAAATATGATCCACCTTCGGATGTTTAAGTTTTATTACCTCATTGGCCCTAAAATTAGCTAAGTTCGTCAGAATCAATAGCTTCTATTTTAGATTGAATAAATATTTCCGTACCTAAACCCTCCGTCAGGATGATCCAATCGCCACTAATTGGAATAGCCTAGATACTAACACCTGTTCTTAGTTAGCTACTCTAAAAACAGTAAAATAATCTCAATTTATTGAAAAGAGTAAAAGCCCTAATTTAGTTTAATTCAATAAAAACCCAAATTCAACATTCGTTAATTAATAAGATTGGGATTCACCCATTGTTTGTTCTCAAGCACTATCAATTGTTTAGCTCATATTAAAAAGAAATACTAAATTAAAAATAAAGGAATTCATATTTGATTACAAAATTAAAATTGAAAGAACCTAATTTCCGGAATTGGAATGACTGAGAACGGAGCTATAGACCCACTCCAGCTCTAGCAGCTTCTTCTTCCTTCCTTCTGTTGCTTCTCTCTGGTGTTTTTAATTGTAAAGAATGAATTGTGTTGACACTCTCTCTCTAAGGATTTGTAAATTGAAGAAAATATAAGAGGTGAGAAATAATGAGGTCAAAATCTCCTTTTATAAGGTTAAAAACGGATTAGGGCTTGGACCAGAAAATAAAACACTAATTAAATGTCCAAGCCCAATTTCTAAGCCCAAAATCCCGTAACTGCTGATACACCTTCACTAAAACGGATTTTCCCGATGCGTTACAACTCCGATTGACCTCATTCCAGTTGCTAAAGTTCCGTAACTCGATAAGGAATGATTTCTCTTCAAAGGTCAGCGGCTAGATCATCGCTTAAGCACCTCGAAATCAGCAATCTATGGCCTGGAAAATGGATTTTCAGCTCTAAAAATAATATCTTCGGGATTTCTTTTCAAGTCTTGACTCTATCTTTTGATCTTTGACTTTCTCATCGGATTCCTCTTCTAGCTAACATCTAAAACCTGTAAAATCTCCACTAAAAATACCAATATTACGCGCAAAAGCTTAATAAATCAAAAATGCTAGAATTAAAAGAGGAAAATCATATTATTGCATATTTAGTCCAAAAGTCTATCGAATTGATTAAATAAACACAAAAAATGATGTCTCCTAAGGGTCGAAAATAAGAACATTTAAGGAGACATCAAGACCCCCAACTCAAACCTTTGTCGTCCCGACAAAGCAAAACTAAACACAAGGGGAGAGAAGTAGATGCAAGAACAAATAGAAGCTAGCAAATACACCTAAAGCAATCCTAAAGATAAATCTCATATAGCAAAACTTTAAGAACTAACATATACATACACTAATCATGCAACATCAAACATAAATAATCTCAATCATAAAATTAAAGTCGCAATGCTTGAAGGTTACACTTGTACTCATCTCTGTATGATGGCTATAGGGTGGTCATTAATCCTAACTCGCTTTGAACGATTCACCTAGCGTATTTCCTATCAACAGAATCATAAATTTACTATGCACTTAGGAAGCACGAGGTCTTTATGGTTTTAATAATGGCTTAAGGACGGTGTGGATGTATATTTGGTAAATTTGAAGTGAGCTTTTGGCTCTCTCCTCACTTACCATCAACAATGTCCTCGAGCTTGAGTTTACGCTCAAAAATGTTCTCACTCACCCATTTGACGCGCTAATGTTGCGTCCCCAATGTCAACCCAAATAAATTAAGATGATTTCCAAAAATATTCCACTTTGCCGATTTATTCATCATTTTTTTTTCTTTTTATTATTATTTTTTTGTACAAGATACCCATGACTATCATTTTGATGTGAAAAGTCATGTCTCTTATATTTTTTTCTTTCTTTTTCTCTTTTTTTTTTCTTTTTTTTCTTTTTCAACTTTCGGCAAAGGGTTACAATAATATATCATCTTCATTTCTGTGCCTCAATATAAACACATATAATCCCTTCCCAATGTAAATTCCCAAAATATGGACCCTCCACCCCAAACTCAAGCTCGAGACAAGTCTCAGGGTTGTGATTCAAGTGCGGGTCATTTGGTCATGCCTAATAATCTAAAGGATAATGGGCTTATATCGTGGCTACAAAAGAAAGGCTTAAGGCTCAAAATTGGGCTAAGACGGATAAAATTATAATATTAGGGATAGCAAGCTAAAGGTTTCAAATGGCTAACAAAGAACTGCCCCTATCATTTTCCTAAGTACATAGCTTGTCTTTAGTTCATATCTAGGTGGGTTCTCTACTAATTAGGATTTCACGTTCTACACACCAAACATATTCCTTAAGTACAAGCTTACTTCATTTGCATTGTTCATTAATTTTTCCTATCAATTACCTATGTTCGCATGCAATTGTAAGTGCGTTTTATGTTCTTCCCTAAAGTCCACTATTTACTATCATTGATTCATCAAAAGTATGCTTAAAGGAACATTTAAAATCTTCTATAGTCAAACGCAACTCCGAAAATTATTTTATTGAAAGCAATTAAAACAAATAAACACATAAAAACTGGGATGAGGCAACGAACCCCACCCCAAACTCAAAAATGAGTCGTGTCCCCACGACTCGAAAAGACTCAATAAAGCAATTAAACTAATATACACTAAATGAGAAAGGATAGGAAAACATATCTGTATCGGCACTAGGCCGATTACGTGTAGTCTCATGTTGAAGTTTTGAATACTTCGAACTCTCATGTCATATTTTCCAAGTCTTCATCTTTTCCTAACCCTCTAAATCATCATCTCTTCTACGAAAATCTTTCCTCAACATCCAACTTTTTATCTTCATCATGTTCTTCGTACCTTTTCCAACCTTCATGGTCATCTTTGATGACCCCAAACTCAAATTTTCACCTACTTAAAGATTACTTGCAAAATATATAATATTAATATGCTCAAACAATTCACAATTCCTCCGCTAAATAACTAAAATAAATCTTAATTCCCAACTGGTAATAGAAATAAAAGAATAGTTCTAGCTATTTTACCGGATTGGCCATGGAATTTATGATGTTTTAATACCTTGCACTTGCAATCTCCAACCTTCAAATTACCAAAGCTTTTGATGAAATTTGTGTCTCTTGATATTGTTGAAAGTGGCACAGTAGTGGAATTTGTGATTTAGTTGAGATGGGTATTTAATATCTATGGTGTTGGAAAGGTTTAAAGGATATAATTTAAGCTTTGGTGAAGAAATTTTTGGGTTAAAACTTGAATTTCTTGGTGTTTTTGGAAAGATTTGTGATTGATTATGTGTTGGGATGATGTTTAGAGGTAAGGATTGGTGATATATTGGTGTTTTGATGATGGAATTTAAGTGTTTTTGGAGCTTTGGTTCGTCATCAATGGTGCTAAGTGGAGACGCAACCACGAGACGCAACTAATGCCGGGCCTCAAAACGCTGGGTCAGAAACTTTTAGCTGTTCATACGAAATTTTCGACTTCACCATTGGATAGAGCTCGAAAAGTTATGCGGTTTAGGCTCAAGAAAAAGTTAATTCCGACCTCCGAGCGTCAAGTTATGATCTTCCGAAGTTTTGATACCTGGGGTACAGCACCGAAAACGGGTACCCGCATTCTACAAACCGGGTACCCGGTTTCTACTGTATTGGAACCCAAAATTTTCATTCTTTTTCGTTCTAGGTATCCCAAACTCGTGACCTTTACTCCTGTAATCATCAAAAACACCAACCTTTCTCATTTCTTAAAAATAAACACTAAATAAATAACCATTACTCTAATTCACACTAAGAATTTAAAAGACATGAAAGCAATTTAAAACATGGGTTGTCTCCCAAGAAGCACTTTTGTTTATTACGTCTTTAAGTTCGACGCGTTACCTTCCATGAAGATGGTATTGAGGCCCTTGCGGTTCTCCTCCGCTTGAATTCGCCTCGTCCTTGGCATGTAAGCTTTGAAACCTTCCCCCTTAAAATATTATTCAATCGATCTCTGAAAGGGGGAGGGTAGTATCTCCGTTTCGCCTTCTTGCTTTCATGGCGAAACTCATTCTTCACCACACGATAGTAGATAACCGTTCTCGACGGTATAAGCTCATTTGTATTTTCTTTAATCTCGCGTTCCTCTTTAAAGTGTGGTGGGTAGGTGCTTCTCCTTGCCGCTTTACTCTCGCGGTGTAGCACCTTTCTTGCGTAGCACCTTTTGATCATTTTTAATAATAGAGGTGAGTCCGATATTTTATCTCTAATGATGACTAGTGGTGGAGATAGGGATTGGTGAACTTTTTGTGGTGGGAATTCGATTTCTCTTTTATTATGAAGCTTTAACTCTTCAATTGGGTTCTCAACCACTTCACATTCGTCTTTGCTTTCAATCCAATCTTCCACTATTACTTCATCATATTCTCGATGTGGAATCTGAATCTCGATCACCTCTTCTTCTTGTTTGCGTTCAGTATCTGGATCATGTGCACGCACCATAGGAATAGCAATCTCAGCTTCAATTTCTAGGATTTTTGTTGCTACTCCTTCTTCCACCATGCTAATAGGATTGTTAACCACATGGTGGTCTTCATTTATAACTGGCATGATGGTCATATTACTATCAATAGTATCTTCCTTCAACACCTCCTCCTCAACTACTTCTTCCAGTTGATCTCTTCTATCCCTCGGGGGAGTGGAATCTTCATAAGACATACTACCAGTTTCAACTAAGTTAGGAGGGTTGTTTCGGGCAGCCATTTCATCTAGGCTCTGTTGTATGAGTGCATGGGTGGCTTTGAATTCCTCATCTCTTGCCTTACGCTCTGGTTCTCCTGCTTGAAATTCCTCGCGTAGGCGATTAACTCTCTCTAGTAGTGTCTCTTGCTGATAGTGCTGAGGTGAGGGTTGTTGAATGTTTTCAACCCACTGGTTGTTCCATTCTTGCTCGTATTGATAGTGATATGGTGTTTGTTGTTGAGTACTTCCGATCCATTGATTGTTCCATCCTTGCTCTTGAGGGTATTGATAAGGTTGTTGGTAGAAGTTATTACCCCATTGTTGTTGTCCCGAAGAGTCTTCCCAATAGTCATATGGATCGGGATCTGGGTAATGTCCTCTATACATCTTTAATTAAATTTCTTGATCATTACCTGAATAAAGCACCTGTAAAAAAACAAAACAAAACAAACACAAGCGTAAAACTGAAAAATAAAAATAAATGCAACTAACTAAAGGATAAACACCGTGGTCACACGCTACCGTCCCCGGCAGCGGCGCCAAAAACTTGGTGGTCCTATGTGTGTTCTAAAATAAATGCAAATGTAAATCGAACCACAACCGCAAGTGTACGGTTGTCCCAAGTAGTATAACTGATAAATCAGATTCGTTCCAAGGACGGGATGGTTGATCACAATGTTTAACAAATAGTGATTGATGCACTTATGAAAATAAAGGTTAATAAAATGTTTGTTTGGTTTTGTTGATTAAGATTACTAAATGAAAAACTAATTATAAATGCAAGTAAAAGCTAAGACGCAAGTAAAATAAGTGAAAATGCAATATGAGAGGTAGTACTTGAGAACGCAAGGATCCTCCTAATCTTACTTCCTAACTTATGTTGTTTAAGGGCTAAATTAGTCAATTACAATGGTCGGGATTCTAAATTCCTTATACCCCCGTCAGGGTGGACTATAAGGCGATCCTAGAGTGTCACTAGTCCCGTCAGGGTAAATATGATCCACCTTCGGATGTTTAAGTTTTATTACCTCATTGGCCCTAAAATTAGCTAAGTTCGTCAGAATCAATAGCTTCTATTTTAGATTGAATAAATATTTCCGTACCTAAACCCTCCGTCAGGATGATCCAATCGCCACTAATTGGAATAGCCTAGATACTAACACCTGTTCTTAGTTAGCTACTCTAAAAACAGTAAAATAATCTCAATTTATTGAAAAGAGTAAAAGCCCTAATTTAGTTTAATTCAATAAAAACCCAAATTCAACATTCGTTAATTAATAAGATTGGGATTCACCCATTGTTTGTTCTCAAGCACTATCAATTGTTTAGCTCATATTAAAAAGAAATACTAAATTAAAAATAAAGGAATTCATATTTGATTACAAAATTAAAATTGAAAGAACCTAATTTCCGGAATTGGAATGACTGAGAACGGAGCTATAGACCCACTCCAGCTCTAGCAGCTTCTTCTTCCTTCCTTCTGTTGCTTCTCTCTGGTGTTTTTAATTGTAAAGAATGAATTGTGTTGACACTCTCTCTCTAAGGATTTGTAAATTGAAGAAAATATAAGAGGTGAGAAATAATGAGGTCAAAATCTCCTTTTATAAGGTTAAAAACGGATTAGGGCTTGGACCAGAAAATAAAACACTAATTAAATGTCCAAGCCCAATTTCTAAGCCCAAAATCCCGTAACTGCTGATACACCTTCACTAAAACGGATTTTCCCGATGCGTTACAACTCCGATTGACCTCATTCCAGTTGCTAAAGTTCCGTAACTCGATAAGGAATGATTTCTCTTCAAAGGTCAGCGGCTAGATCATCGCTTAAGCACCTCGAAATCAGCAATCTATGGCCTGGAAAATGGATTTTCAGCTCTAAAAATAATATCTTCGGGATTTCTTTTCAAGTCTTGACTCTATCTTTTGATCTTTGACTTTCTCATCGGATTCCTCTTCTAGCTAACATCTAAAACCTGTAAAATCTCCACTAAAAATACCAATATTACGCGCAAAAGCTTAATAAATCAAAAATGCTAGAATTAAAAGAGGAAAATCATATTATTGCATATTTAGTCCAAAAGTCTATCGAATTGATTAAATAAACACAAAAAATGATGTCTCCTAAGGGTCGAAAATAAGAACATTTAAGGAGACATCATATATATCAATGCTCTTAATTTTTTTTTTCAATTATATCTTTTTTTTTAACAAAAAGCACCACATTTTTTTTCAATTATATTGAATTACAAATACAGTGTATAATTAGCTTTTGGATGGTAACTTAAACTGAAATGCACCAACTGTTCTTTAGCATTTTAAAAATCTACTAAAGATGCTAAATGCAAAATAAATTATAGGAATTATCATGTAACTGAATATTTTAATGTTGAATTTACATAATGAGTTATGATAATTTTCTTTTAACTCAATTTTTTTTGAGTTTATGAATTTTTCTCGTAACTCAACAATGAAATTTAGTGTTTGAGTTCTATTTTATGAGTTATGGAAATTTTCCGTAACTCAAATTTGTCTCTTCTTTTGTGATAGATTAATCTATTCGCGAGACATCTTTTTGAGAATTTACAGGACCTAAGTGAGAGATTTTTCCCTAATATTTCTCATATCATACTTTTCCATTTCTTTTTGGACATATTGCTATTTATAGATTTGTGTACTTTAACTGTGTGTTAAGGGTGTAACTTTTAGATACATGGTTGAACTAGAGGCCAAGATGAAGAGGAGAAGTTAAGAAGTTAATTCCAAACCCAAGCTAAGGCGTAAAAAGAGCCAAAAGTCACTTTGGAGAAAGTAGAACGTTTACTGGCAAAATTCTTGACGCCACTTATTTCAGTCACCAAAAATAATTGTTCAAAAGTTTGGACAATTTTTCTTTTGATTTGGAAAGAGCTTGAAGTCAGCGACGCGTGAGGCGTGACAGAAGTCAATTTGGAGTTGGGATAAAGAAGTTATGTTATTTGCTTTCACCGTGACTCGAACTTGTCCAACAATAGCTAAAAACTTATTAGGCTATCTTTAACCCCTCTAGGTGAGCTCATGAGGCTCCAAAACGTTTTTAACTAGGTATTTAAGCATTTTAGAAGATCATATTCAAGGGAGAATTTTTTTTACAACATAGAGAAGAGCCACACGCCTGAAAGAGAAGAGAAGAAGAGTTTCCACCCAAATTCATCATTCTTCACCTTTCCACATCCATTTCTTATCAACCATTACAATAATTTTATTTTGTTTTACATTCTAAACATGATTTTGGCTTTATTTAACTCTCATATCTAGTTTTACATTATGAACTAAACCTCTTTTAGTTGATAGTTGCAATGGTATGAACCTTATATGACTATTTGGAGTTTTATATCATTTTGGGATACTTAATGAATTGAGTTAATTATCCATTTATTATACAATTAGGCTTATTTAGAATTGTGCCTTTATCAAGTATTAATTAGTGTTAGAATTCTCAAGTATCATCCGGGATGGGGGTTGGGTTACGAAATTAGTGTATAAACGCTTGGTGTGCATTAGTGAACCGAGAGGTCTTAACTAGGCAAGCAGTTGTTAGGGTTTGGACCTTTAGCATTCGAAAACATTTGGAGAGTCACCTGGAAAGGGTATCTAGTGTCGTAGGATAACTTCCTATATACCCGGGTGAGATTCGGGAAGACCTTAGAATCCCAACTAGTGTGAAAAGTCTGATTCACCCTTATGTCGAATAACATTTAAATAATTAATGTTGGGAATTACCATCAAGACTTAGGAATATCTCTCATCCATTTCTCTTCTCTTTAGCATTTTCATTTGTACTTCCTTTAGTTAATCATTTATTTTATTACATTCTTAGTTTTTAATCACAAAACCCAAAAATATTATATTTACTTTATTGTCATTTCTTTACAATATTCACCAGTATACTTGTAAACACATTAATCATAACTTTGATAGTCCATGTGGAGACGATTATTCCATATACTTATCTTTTATTACTTGGCAACGCCCTTGTACACTTGCGGCTAAGCAAGTCTCCCTTGTGTCAGTTTACTATCACATTTGGGACGCAAACACTTAACTTTTTTGAGTTATGAGATTTTGCACATAACTCAATATTAATTTATTTATTGTTTTTCTCTTTTTTGAATTATGAGAATTTTCTCGTAACTCAACTTTTTGAGTTATGGGAATTTTCCAATAACTCAATATCAACATTTTAACTTTTTAAGTTATGTGATTTTGCATGTAACCCAATAACAAATTTTACTTATTGTTTTTCCTTTCTTTGAGTTATGAGAATTTTCATGCAACTCAAATTTTTGAGTTATGTGACTTTTCTCATAGCTCAACAACAACATTTTAATTTTTTTGAGTTGTGAGATTTTGCCCGTAACTTAATAACATATTTTACAAACTGTTTACTTATTGTTTTTTTTGAGTTATGAAATTTTTTACATAACTCAACAACAATATTTACTACTTATGGATTTTCTCTTATGAAAATTTTGTCACATAGTTAATAATTTTTTATTAATAACCTTCTTGTACAATTTCTTGATATATCATATCAAATTAATTTATTGACGCCAACAAGATTCGAAACTGTGACCTTTTAAAAAGGGTAGAACAACAATGCTTTTGTAATTAAAAAAAGAGATATTACCCTTGGTTGGGAGGGGTTATTGGGCAATTACCCTTCTTCTTCTTCTTCTTCTTCTTCTTCTTCTTCTTATTACTATTATTATTATTATCACTATATAATAGTAGAAATATCATTTGATCATCTTATTTATCTCAGCCACAATTACACAATACTAAACCAGTTATCAGATAAGTTTTTGGAATGAGTAAATCCACTCACATCCTCATCACTATAGCATAGTTTACTACCTTCATTAAATCATCATATTTCTTCATAAATTCATTACATCATATCAATCACTACCTTAAACTTGTAATTTTAGTAACTTCAAACCCAATTTACTTCTATACCTTTTTATTTAAAATATATATTATATTCTTAATTTACTCCAACAAATTCATATTTAATGTAACTTGTATTTTTATCAAAATATTCACGTAATTTTTTCCATTTATTCGTTTTGTTATAAGAATGTTTAAAATCAATATTAAAATATTCATATTTAATTAATTACCTTGTTTTTGTCAAAATAGTGATTTTGTTTCATAATAACAAACATAGCACGGAAGTATAAATATCACTGTAGACAAAAGGAAGATAGTTTTTTAAATTATTATCAATTATAAAGGAATAATTATCAAATATTTTGAACAAATATAATTCTAATTATTTATCATAAATATAAATAAAAATAAATTTTAGAGATTTAAAATTTACTAGATTTAATAATACAATTAAGTGTGCTCGAAAAAAGTTGGCTAGCCTTGAGAGCAGCGTGCTCTCAAGTAGGACTCCTTATGCCAACCATAAAAGAATAAAAAAAATACACTCATTAAGGTCCAAAGGGAAGTGTTCCACCGGTAATGCTTTTATGATAAAATTAGTGAACAAGGGTATGTACTAATATACAGGAAACAAACGAGTAGAAAAATAATATGTCTTTCCTATAAGGGTAAGTTTGTGGTATTTATAGAAAATAGTAAAGCATGGTACCTTCCTCTGGGATTCTTCTTTGTCATTCCATCTTGGTTGATACCCTATGGTAGAGGCCTCATGATCTTGTTGAGTGTCCCTTCAAGTATGATCTTTTGTTCCCTTCCATATTTTTGTTTAGAGGTTGTTGAGTGTACCGCCAAATATTCTTGGGATTACCCCGGAATGGTTCTACATGCCTCATAGGTTTATTTGGGGCTTACCAGTTACCCCCTTAAATTTAAATAAAATTTATTTGTCATGTGAGTTGCCGATAAAAAAGATCTATTTTTTAATGATTTCTTATTCTATGATACTTGTGTCTACTTAACTAAAAATTACTATTTTGATGTGGGTTATCGACATGTGAGGTGTCGGTGTCATATGCATGTTCCTAAAAGGTGATGTTTAATATTATGTCATGCCCAAGTATTATTGTGTCAACTGATTTTTGGGTAGTAACGATCATTGTGGCTCTGATGATATGAAGGGCGTGTCATACTTTTTTCCTAAGAAAGTGTATTATTTTGGCTCTAGCATTTCTTTCAATTGTTTAGATCCTTCTTGGGGGACCTAACTTACCCTAATTGATTACTCTTGTAATGATGGTGTTACACGGTTCTTAAAGCTCTCCTTATACGCATAAAAGGGGGTGAGTTTTTCGTTGTTTCCTCATTCATTTCATACTAAATAAATATATATGTTTTAGAAATTCCTTTAGGGCTTCATTACATGAAATTCATCAAACATAGTAGAGCTCACATGTCTCGTAAGGGGAAAGGGTTTCAAGCGTCTTCCTCCGGGATAGATGGCTTTGAATATCCATGCTTTGTTTTTCGGGGCGGGGTGAGATGAATAAGCACATTAGGGGTGGTGCACCAGTACAAAAAATGCTACAATTAGTCAGGGATATGGTACAAAAGACACCTGACTGGGTGCTAGCCTTAGGACATTTGTTCCTAAATCTGAGGACTTATCGGTTGCATCTGTTAGGGTTGGGATGAGTCTCGACAAAGATCTTTGTGAAGGCTCTAGTGCTTTGCATGACCAAATTTGTTGGTTGTACCTAGACACTACTTTAATGGTGAAATGGCACTTCTTAAATATTTATGGGCCTAGATCTTGTGGATGGGGTGTTGATCTGTTGGGGAGTGAATTTGGATTTATGGGCCTTTAATGAAGATGAGGTGTCTATGTTGATTCGGTCACCTTTTTGCATTTTTAATATTCATCTTTAATTTGGGTCAGAAGTCGTTTGTGGTTGTTTATCCTTTTATTTCCTTTTGGTTTGTAAGCAGTCTCGTCATCTGAATCAAATATTATATTTCTTTCCATGTGTTGACGTCTTCCTTGTTTGTTTATTTTTGATAGAATGCGTTGTTTTCCAAAAGATGGAAACTCACTTAAGTGAGACGACCTGACCCTTCAATATATTCTTCATAGTATAAGATGTTAGTAAATTTTTAGTTTCCTACTTGGCCTAGATTAATTCACCAGGTAAGTTGATATAGAAAGTCTAAATTGTTTTAGAAAATTAGTAGTTAAGTTTAAATTATAAGACTACGAGTTTAATTAGGTTTAACTTGGTTGAAAAAGTGTTATAGTAGTCACATATAAAGACGTTGACTTTAATGCAAGGTTTGAGGTTAGGATTATAAGCACTATGACACTTTACTCGCAATCTCTGAAAAATAAGAGAGTAAGGCCACTAATATAATCAAGTAAGAGTATTATTTAAGTTCCAATAACTTGAATAAAAATAAAATCTCTCTTAAAATAAAGTAGAATGAATTTATCTATAAAGAAAACAACTTCAGGAGTAAGACAAATTTACAACTCAACATTTTTAGTAGGACAAGATCATAGATAAACAAAAGTAAATGTATATTTTAGCACCCACCCTTGTTTTCGTTGACCACTCACTTGTCCCTTATGGGTATCAAATGTTTTAACCCCTCACAGTCCTGATGCAAACTTTCATCTTATTTGATCATTACATGAATTTTGTTGCTTAATTCCTATATGTTTACATGATCTAAATTACCATGAATGGGTCCTTAAGAAATCATGTTTACTATGGAAATTACACTACTTTCATAGATATATGATTAAAGGTCTTAATATTTGTCATAGATCAGCCCCAAGGAATCCTAGCAGTTAGTATTAGAGCCATTTTTCATGACTCAGAAATTCCCCCAAAATTTAGTATCCCTTATATATATGTGTTATGCATGCTTAGGGTGTTAGAATTGTGTAATTTGTTTTTGATATACTGGAGTTTAAATTTATGCTAGAAGCATTAAGTTCGGTATATATAATTTCTGGGCAAGTTTTTTTTATCTACAACATGTATGATTGAATAATGGATATATGGTGGTCATTTGTGTGTTCTAAAATAAATGCAATAAGGAAAAGAGAACCACAACCGCAAGTGTACGGTTGTCCCAAGTAATATAAGCGATAAAACAGATTCGTTCTCAGGGACGGAATGGTTGACTCTAATGCTTATCAGATAGTGGTTAATTGCACGTGAAAACAAGTAAATGATTTTAAGATTTGTTTGTTTGGTTTTCTATTGCTAAGACAATGAATTAAAATACTAAATTAATGCAAGTAAATAACTAGACGCAAGAAAGTAAAGTGCTTACGCAAGATGAGAAGGCAGTACTTGAGAGACGCAAGGATTTCACTTAATTATCATTCATTTCATACATTGTTTAAGGGACAAACTGGTACATTTATATTGGTCGGGACTCGGAAGTCTCCTTACCCCCGTCAGGGTGGACTAAGGAGCTACTCTCAAGTGCTACAAACCCCATTGGGGTGATTATAGTCCACTCTTAAGTGATTAAGTCTATTCTACCCAATTGGCCATAGGTTTAATTAAGCTCGTCAGAGTCAAATAATTTCTAACCTATATTCATTAACTAGTTCTGTACCCAGACCCCCGTCAAGGTGATCCAATCGCCACTAATTGGAATAGCCTAGATACTAAGTCTTATTATCAATTGATCAGGTCAATAATAGTAAATAAAGTACAAATTAAAGAAAAATATAAATTACCCAACTTGATTTAAATAATAATTATCCCAAATTCAAATGTATAAAATGAAATCAAATTGGGATTAACCCATTATGCGTTCTCAAACACTTAATTAAATTAGCTCACGCTAATGCGGAAAACTAAATTAAAAGAAATAAAATTGTTCATATTGTTTTACAAAAAGAAATAAAAGAAAAACCTAATTGCAGAATTAGATTGGCTGTGATTTGGAGATATAGACCGTCTCCAGCTCTCTAACTTTTCTGCTTCCTTGCCTTGACTTCTCTCCGATGCTTTCTATTGTAAAAAGTGAATGGCAATTTAGAATCCTGATTATTGCATATTACATGATTTACCCTTACATGTTAGAATAAAAAAGACTAGTGGGGATTACTTGCTAATATCTTGAGCTAAACTATCATACTATCTTCTTTTCTTTTCTTTAATTTTCTTTTATTAATTTATTAGTTAATTTTCTATTTACAAAAATCAAATAAAAATCTATCTTCCTTTTCTTTATTCTTGCGTATTATCTGTTCTAGCTTTCATATTTGCACTAGATAAATTGCATAAGTTCTCTCTAACTTTCGTAGTCTCGGAGGAACGAATCTTATTTATCATTAAAACTTGCATACGTCATGTATACTTGCAGAACCGTGCTCAGCCTAGGGTGTTCATTTGCACTTATTTTATCACATCTTACGCGACACCAAGTTCTTGGCGCCGCTGCCGGGGACTACATCGTTAGTCCTTGTGCATTTATTTAGTGCTTATATTTCAGTTAGTTCTATTTTACGCTTTTTCTTTTAGTTTTTGTTTTTATAGATTTTACAGATGGCACGCCCGAGGAGACTTGATCTTCCCATCTCATTCAGAGTGCAACCACGAGGAATCCGCACTCTAGAAATCCAAGCCGCTAAATTTAGACCAGATCCAGACATGATAGCGCAATTTTTGAGTCATGGACAATTTAGCGGTGCTGCACAACAAGATCCGGCCCGGTATGTTCAGAAATTTATGCAGATCTGTGACGCTTATATCATTAAAGGCGTTACAAAGGAGTAGATGTACTACATTTCTAGTTCTTTTTGAACGGAAGTGCAAGCGATTGGTACGATACCCTACACCCTGATGTTATTCAAGATTGGTACAAGCTTCAATCCAAATTCCTAGACCGATTTTACCTGGTTAGTAGACGATTAAAAGATATGTTGGAGTTTGAACAATTTATGCAGGAAGACGGAGAGAGTGTTGGTGAAACATGGTTACATTTTAACGAGAAGAAGGCGAGATGTCCATTCCATGTATCATCGCCAGAATATTCATTAACCATGTTCTATGGAGGACTCAATAATGAGTCTAAAAGAAGAGCATATTTATTAGGAGATAAATGTTTTGTGTTATTAGATTCTGAAGAAGCTGAAATTATTATGGAGAAAGTTTTTGAGACCGAGAGAAGTTGGCCAATTGAATCAGAAAAATAAAAAGAGACCTTAGAATCTCTAAGGCTCAAAGAGTTAAACCAACAACTCAAGGAATTACGAGAACAAGCGCGGATAATAGCTCAGGTGAATCTAGTACATAATTGACCTTCATGTCCAGGTTATGGAGCAAGAAACCATTCGTGGGAGAATTGTATGAATAATATAGCTTCAAATTACTTCGTATCTCATCAAAGAAACCGTTATTCTAATGGTTATTATCATCTTCAAGGAAGTTACGCTAATTATCAGTCCCCACAGAATCAAAATTGGATCAGAAATCAAGAGACTTATTATCAACCTCGACCCCAATCTTACTATCCACCACAACCTATCTGTCAAGAAGCGCCGATTTACAAAGAAATATACCAAGAAGCGCCAATTTACACAGATCTTATAAAGAACCACCTCAATATTCAAGAAATATACCAAAAAACGCCAATTTACACAAAAGTAACCTTCGAGTTTGGATTCAAGTATGGCTGCAATGATGAAAGTAGTTGAAGAAAATATGAAGATGAGCCAGCAAAGAATCCAAACCCAGTCCAAGGTAATCAAGAATCTCGAGCATACACTGTCACACATGGCGAGTACACTTCAAAACAGGCCAAAAGGGAAACTCCCAAGTGATACTATTGCTCCAGAAGATTATGCTTGTAATGCAGTTGAATTAAGAAGTGTAAAACAATTACCTCTGCCTAGAATAGAACCAGGACCAACATTTATTCCTGAAAAAGTGGTTGAAGAAACAATTAAAGACAAGGTGGAAGAGGTAATTGAACAAAAGAGTGTCCCAGAGAAGACACCGTAAAAGAAAGAGAGTTCAGTGGTAAACAACACACGTCCTCCTCCACCATTCCCATCACGTGTCAAAAAGCAGAACAATGAAAAACAATTCAAGAAGTTTCTTGACATGGTGAACAAGTTAAATATCAATATCCCGTTTGTAGAAGCTCTCACAAGAATGCCAAAATATCTTAAATTCATAAAGGACATTCTTTCTAACAAACGAAGCTTAGAAACCGAAGAGATGAATGGATTGCCAGAGGAGTGTAATGCTACAAAGGAAATAAAGTTACCACAAGACGCACATACACCCCAGATCTTTTGGATGAGACCATCCATGGCTACAAAGAATAGATCTGAAAAGTTCGTGGGAGTGAAAGGAAAGGAATTCAAATTTCGCATGCCAAATGTTAATAAACTTGCTTGTTGCTGGGGAGGTGATGTTCAAACATGACCGAGGTAACACGTCTAACTTTAAAAGACGTTAAATAAAAGTGCTATACGGGAGACAACCCGCAATGTTTTTATGTTTTTAATTCATGTTTAGTTTAGTTGTTTTTAGTTGATATTGCGTATTTGAGAAAGGTATTAGTGTTTTTGATGTTCAGGTATTGAAGAAATCGAGTTAGGGAGGAAAAACGGGTTTTGTAGGCATATTCTGACCTGCCCGCCGGTATGCCGGCCGTACGACCGGTAAGCCGGCGGGTCCAAAAGGAGTGCCCACGGGTTTAGCCACGGATTCTTTGCCGAGGGATGAATTTTTCAAAGCTTACCGCACCGGTATCCCGGTCATACCGGCGGTATGCCGGTCCGACAAAAACAAGTGCCCTCGGGTTCGCGAATCAGGTTTTTTGCCGAAGGAAGATTTTTAAGAAGAGCAGCACCGGTATGCCGGCCTATACCGGCCCGCACCGCTGGAGAGAGAAATTTTTCAAAATTTAGGTTATAAAGAAGAGGAAGGTTAGTCTATTACGAATTTTACAATCCTTAAGCCTCTCTTTCTTCTGCAAACCTCTCCCAACTCCATTAAAGTTTCATCAAACCTTCCTCAAACATCAAAACACTACCCAATCACCAGAAAAACACATCCAATCCTTTCTCCAAATCATTACAAAGAAGATTCAACCACCCATATCATACCAAAACACATTGAATCCAAGAATCAAAAGCCTAAATTTCAAAAATTCATACTACAATTTCTTAGATCCATACCAATCCATCAAAAATCCATCTTACCCATATAGAGAATCATCATCAAAGCACCTTTCCTAACCCAAAATGAATCTTGTACAACCAATAATCAAGAGTTTCAAATTTCACGAGTGGTTAAAGCTTTGAGTTGGAGGTCAATTGAGATGACTAAGAGAACAGAAACATTATCTACTGTAAGGGAGATGGAGAAAAGCAAGGTATTTGGTTCTATTGAGAAGAAATCAAGTGAGAAAAGTTCTAGTTCCAATACAAAGGGTAAAACAGGTCAAGAGAAGAGAGGTCAGCTAGCTGTGATTGATTCAATGGGCAAAAAGGTTCCAACTTTCTTGAAGAAAACAACACAACCTCTATAGATCAAAGGTCCTGCACCCGAGGAAAAAGAGAAAGCTTCAAGGGCCCTGATAGCTTCTGCAAAGAAACAATTACAAGAACTTCCTTTTTCTTATGAGAAAGTATTTGAAGAAGAAGTTGGTAAAGGAGAATACAAGAAGATTCTTAGAGATTGGTGAAAGATTGGGTTGGTCTACGTTCATGGTAAGACGTTCTAAAGAGAGCTATCTTGTTGAATTGTATTTTGAGGAGAAGAAGAAGATGTGGCACAGTTTATCTATGAGGAGGTGATGCGATTTTCGGTCTCTCCCATGTCGTTATTTTAGATCCAATATCCTAATATGATCACGTGTCTTGTTCGGAAAGCGAATGTGATTTTGGGTGAAGGAGAGACACTTGAGTTTAAGATGAGTAACAATATTGATAATGCTTGGATCATGAAAGTTTTAAGAGAAATTACGCAACTTTCAAAAGAAGAAAAGGAGCACATCATAACACTCCTTGAGCAATTAAAGAAAGATTCAGCAAATTCTATCATGGATGTCGATAATGCGAGGCAGTAGCCTCGAAGAGTATGTTTTCTTTATTCCCTACCATTTCTTGATGTGCAATATGTGTGCTAATTTTAATTTTTATTTCTTTCTTGAGTATTTTTGGAGTCGTGGGGACACGGCTCACTTTTGAGTTGGGGGTGGGGATTCGTTGTCCTCATCTTCCTTTCTGCTTTTGCATAAAATTTAAATTTTTTAGGATTGAATAGGCATAGAATATGTTGAATGTACCTATTTGAGCATGATCTAATTAGGTCAATGATAGTAAGTAGTATGTTTTTGAAAGATGTTACAAATATGTGTAGTTTGCATGCATGAAAACAGGAAATAAAAGATAGAAAAGTTAATGAGCAATGCTAAGAAGTTATGTTGAAACTTAGGGAGAGTTATTTGGTGTGTAGAACATGAGGTTTGAAATTAGTTGAAAACCCGCTTGTCTATGAACTAGTAGTGAAAAAGTAACAAAATCCGGTAGTTAGAAAAGTGAATAAGGCAGTTCTTTCATATTGAAGCCACTTGAAGCCTTTTTAGCTTTCTCACCCTTTTTATTTGATTATTATTATTACTATTATTATTATTATCATCATTATTATTATTATTATTATTATTATTATTATTATTATTATTATTATTATTATTATTATTATTATTATTATTATTATTTATCTGTCTTAGCCCCTCTGAGCCTTTCTAAAGCCTCTTATTTAACCACATTATAAACCATACCCCTTAGTTTATAGGACTTATCCATATGACCCGCACTCAAATCGCAAAACCTGAGACAAGTCGTTTTTAGAGCTTGAGTTTGGGGTGGTGGGTTTCATCATTTGGGAACATTAGGTTTGGGAAATTTTAATTCTGATTTTATTGATGATGAAAAATTTATTATTGTAACCCTTTGTCGGGGTAATAGTAAATGAAAAAAGCTGAAAAACATGAATTGAAAAGAAAAATATATGAGAAAAAATAGCGTGATTTCTCAACATAAAAAATAGAGTCATAGCTATACAAAATAAAAAATTGATATGAAAAGAATATATATTTGGACCGGCAAAGTGGAATTATATATCATCATGAAAAGGTTTATTTGGGATTAATTGGGGATGCACATTAAGGCATCAAAAATTGGGTTGAGTGAGAACATCTTCGAGTGAAAAAACTCAAGCTCTAGGGCGATTCGTTGATGGAATGTGAGGAGAGAGCCAAAAGCTCACTTTTCATTATCCAAATATACCACACCGTCCCTAAGCCAAGTTATAACCGTAAAGACCTTAGAATTTTTAGCTACTTGGTGGAGAAACAATTGAGCTATTAGGTTGTAGGTAAGTGGACCGATGGATGCTATATTAGGACCTATGAACAACCTATAGCTATTAGCATGAACTGAGTTGAGACCTTTCCTTCTGGCATTGTGAAATTAATCTGGACTTGAATTTATGAAAGGTTGATTATGTGTATATTAAGCATACGTGTGCATTATTTCTTTAGCATTACTACATGAGATTTTTTAGATCTCATGCTCTAGGATCATTCATTTTGTTGTGTTCTTATTCTCCTCCTACTTCTTCTTCTCTGTTAACTATTTGACTACCCTACTGTTCTTTATTTTTATTGTATCAGGACGATACAATTTTGAGTTGGGGGTCTTGATGTCTCCCCATTTGTGATGATGTATTCTTAGTTGGAGACATCATTTTAGGTGTATTTATTAGGATATAGGTCGATTTTCTCATGATTTAGTACACTTTTCTATTTCGTGTCATAATTTAATTATTTATTATTTTTTAGAGCATATTAGGTTTAATTGTTTGTTAATTGTGAAACTTTAAAGATATATAGTAATTAATTAGATGTCAAGTTAATTCTAAGAGATAAAGGAAAATGGATAAACATGGAAATTGGAGATAAAGAAAAAAATATGAAAAAGGAAAAGATAAAGTTGCCAAATAAATCTGAATTCCAGAAGCTACGAACATAAAAGTGATCATAACTCAATATTGGCTAGGAATTTGGAATAATGGTCTGAATCAAAGTTATAGAGTTTTCCGAGACGATCAATTTCGACTATTAGAACGCGTCAAAAGGATAAGTATTGAAGGAGTTACGGGCAAAACAAAACAGCATTAAAATCTTACCTTTTCTATTTTAGAGTACGAATTTGAGTTGGGCTAGGAGTCCAATACCTATCTTCTACTACAAGAAACGTTTTAGGGTTTCCTATACCCTATAAATACACCCTCTTATCATAAGAAACACATCCTTGGCTAGTCCTTAACCCAAGAAGAATCTTACAACACGAGAAGAGAAATCTGGAAGGAGTTGAACACCATATTATGTCATCTTCAACCCTCTAATCTGTAATTGTTTTCTTTTCTTTCTTTAGTATGAATTAAATAATTTTAGCTTGAGATTTAGCATATATGTATGAACCCTAGTTCTTTCTATCTGATTTGGGATACTATCATATTTAATTTGAATTCATGTTTTATTCTCTGTTTATGTGTTTTGATTTAATGATTGTTTTCCTTGCGGAGGGCTACGTATAGGATTACCTTAATAGTAGTTAGATGGTCGCCCGGAAGGGGTGTATAACTATTGAAACACCACATAACGTTTAGTGTCCGATATTGGTCCTGACAACACCGATTCTAACTTGATAGTCATTAGGGTATGTTTTAATCACCATATCACCAATTGAAGGAATTGTTCTGCTTAGGGCCTTGGTGGCGCTTTATAACCCTATTTTAGACTGCCTCGTGGTTGTGCCGTAGCCCCCTTAGTCGATCTCAAGGTCTAAGGAATGAGAATTTAGAATCCTGATTATTGCATATTACATGATTCACCCTTACATGTTAGAATAAACAAGACTAGTGGGGATTACTTGCTAATATATCGAGCTAAACTATCATACTATCTTCTTTTCTTTTCTTTTCTGTCTTTAATTTATTAGTTAATTTTCTATTTACAAAAATCAAATAAAAATCTATCTTCCTTTTCTTCATTCTTGCGTATTATCTATTCTAGCTTTCATATTTGCACTAGATAAATTGTATAAGTGTTTGTAGTCTCTGAGGAACGAATTTTATTTATCATTAAAACTTGCATACGTCCTGTATACTTGCAGAACCGTGCTCAGCCTAGGGTGTTTATTTGCACTTATTTTATCCATTATTTTATCACATATTAGGCGACACCATATGTTAAGATAGATCTCTCGAGGATGGTTCTTTTATATCGGGCTTCTCTGGAACGTGTGTGGTGGACTCACCCTTCCACTCGAAAGTTTTAGCGTTACACTATGGTATGTATTGGGCGGAGAGCCGAGGTATCTAGGATCTTAGTATTGAGACCGATTCGAGGGAATTTCATGCGCTAGTGAGGGCGGTGGTAGCTCCAAGAATTGAAATTGTCATGTTGGTCGTGAGTGTATTGAGTTGTTACGAAATAACTCGAATTATGAGGTAAGTTACATTTATCGCGAGGCAAATTTATGCACGGATTTACTTGTAAAGAGAAGAGCGAAATTGCTTGAAAGACCTTGTTTATATGAGGATACTCCAGATTGTTTATGGAACAATATAACAAAAGATAGGAACAAATGTGTGACGCCTAGACTAATGATTGATTTCTAGGTTTGTAGTTAGATGTTTTAACTACCGCGGTTGAGTCTTGTATGAAATAAAAAATAGTCTCTAATTATTTGTATGTTAGTATTTTCTTTGTGTGATATTCAATTCGTGATCATCTCTAACAAGAATAGACATTAGACTTTCAAGCATCTTTATGTAATGATGTTGATCAGAGTGTTACAATGTTACAATCAATTAGAAAGAATTTTCAACATCTAAAGTTCAACTAATATTATGAGATCACAATAAATGTTGTTGAAAGCATTATATAGAATTTATATTTGACCAATTTTATGTATAAGCTGCTACGCTACTGTATCACATTCTAATTTTGGGGGCAATAATTATTGACCAAATTCAAGACGGATGTCAATGATATCACGCAACCTAATCATGCTATCTAGTATCTATTAAATTTTAATTTTCTAAATTTAAAATAAATAAATAAAATCAATTTTTTTTTCCTTCAAAATCACTATACATATAACGTAATTTAATACATATATTCATACATTACTACGAAGACAAAAATAAACATGACTATAGGTTTTAAAATAAAAAACAATATATGCTTGTATCATCAATTCATCATATAATCTTTTTCTTATATCGTAACATTCATATAAAGAGTCTATAAGCAATGAACGAAGGAGGTGTAATTGCAATATTTACTCCAACTTTCCCTTTTATGCAACCAATTCTTGGGATTTTTTTCTAACAATTAATACACATTTCTGCCTCTCTCGTCTTCTACCTTACTTTCAATTCAATTCAATACAATTCATTACCCTCTCTATCTCTATACCCTCCACCTCTCACCATAATTTAATTAAGCTTTAAAGCAATCCTTATCTCTCTCTTATTCAATCCTTCTATATATACCATGTCCTTAGGGGTTCAAAACCATCAACAACTTCATTTTTCTTCAGCTTGTGGTGGTGATCGTCTCCAAGTAGATAGAAATAACAAAACTTTCTGCTCTAGAATTATATAACTCTCTCTTAAGGTACGTAAAACTATTCTTTCCATTGTATTTTTCGTTACATGGGCTCATTTTTTATTAAATATTTTCTTTTAGTTGAAAAGAGCGTCAACCGATCATGAGTCGCAAAAACGGAAACGCATCAAAACTTGACTTGAAGTTGAATTTATCACCACCTCGGAGAAACGAATCTCCGACCAGATCATCGGCTTCAACAACATCTTCACCACGAAGCTCTTGTGTCTCATCTGAGATAAACCAAAACCAAGATGATTCAGAGGCAACATCTATGATTGTTGTTGGATGTCCACGTTGTCTCATGTTTGTGATGCTAGCTGAAGACAAACCAAGATGCCCAAAGTGCAAAAGCACTGTTTTGCTTGATGTGATGATGGATATGAAGAACAATAACAACACCTAAAGACAAGCAATAATAT
Organism: Nemophila menziesii; assembly: GCA_029959085.1. NCBI lineage: Eukaryota > Viridiplantae > Streptophyta > Magnoliopsida > Boraginales > Hydrophyllaceae > Nemophila > Nemophila menziesii. The sequence goes on along the minus strand of JARWIR010000001.1, from coordinate 138,409,367 downwards.
TCAACAAGCATAACAAGACTCAAGACTGAAGCTTTAATAGTATAAATTTCCTTTATTGTTCTCTATTTTATTTTATTTTCTTTAAACTTGCTATTTTTTGTTTTCTTTTTTGGGTTCTTTGATGGAAGGACAATGTAAATGGGCAAAAACTGCAACTGCCTAAATTTTCCATTGAAGTGTTAGCTAAGTTTCTAGCATAATTATCAATGTCTTTAGATTGTTTTAGTTAGTATTGAAAAAACTTCTAATTTTATTCTATTGTGGAGTAAAACCGCATATCATCAAAGGATGTATGTCGATGGCCAATTTTTATTTTATTTTTGAACTTATTTTTATCAAAGGAAATGAAGATTATAAATGAAAGTTGGCCGGAATGTGACATGATATGAGAAAAGATAATTTTAATTCATTTTGTGTATTAATAATTTTTTTATTAAAAGAATTTGATTGCCCCTTATCTCATTACATTAGACATTTAAAACTTTGTATTCGATCCACGCTGACTGTAATTCTCAAATTCTTTTTCCTTTATCCCACTTCATTAAACATCTGAATGTTTCATGTTCGATCCAACCTAACTGCAATTCTATAAATTTCTATCGTCCTAACGGTTTGGAAATTCGATTTTCACCTAGGAGAATTGGTTTCATCCGTGTCAATGGAACAAAACTTATTTTAAGTGCTTACCTAGTGGACCTGGGTTCAGTTCCCGTTATGGAACAATCTTTTTCCTTTTTTCACGAACCATAAATCATGAATCTTGAACAACGAAACCTAATACTTGTAACCATGAACTAATATGTGTAATGCAACCTAAATACAACAATGTATTTTATGCATAAAACAAATGATTATTTGGATATGTGTTAATATATTAAAAAATAATCTTAACCTTAATATTTTTTAATACATCTGAGAGCCACTTTGGATTCAGGGACATTTTGACTTCAATAAGATCAAGGGACCTCTTGGTCATTGTAGAGTACTCTAACCTACTGAGCAACTATTGATCTTAAACTTAAAATTAACATTAACCTTCACCATAAACTTGACTTAACCTTAAAGTATAAATCTTAAACATTAACCTTAACACTAAACCATAAACTTTACTTTAAACCTTGAACTTTATACCTAAAACTTAACTCTCATCTTAACCTTAACATTAAACTTAATTTTAATCATAACACTAACCTTAACCTCATCCTTAATCTTAAGGTTTAAACCTTAATTATAACCTTAAATATATAAAGATTTATCGCGCTAATATTCAACCTCAAATCTTAAATCTTAAACTTAACCTTAATTTGAACCTTAACCCTAACTCTAACCTTAAGGTTTAAACTTTGATTATAACCTTAACAAGATGAAGATTCATCGCACTAATATTTGACCTCAAACCTTAAGTTTTATTAGACCTTAAGTCTTAAATGTTAAATATTAAACCTTAACCTTAAAATTAACCTCAACCTAAACCTTGAGATTAACCCTTACCTTAACCCTTATAATTAACCATAAATTTAACTTAACCTTAATCCTGAACCATAAATCTTAAACCTTAACCTGAAGACTAAATCGTAAACTTTACCTTAAACCTTGAATCTTAAACCTGAAACTTAACTTTCATCTTAACCTTAACTTTAATGTTAATTTTAACCTTAACTCTAACCTTGTCCTTAGCCTTAATTATGGTTTAAACCTTAATTTTAACCTTAACCAGATGAAGATTCATCGCGGTGATATCTAGCCTCAAACCTTAAATATCATAACCTTAAAATTAAATTTAAACTTATACCTAACCCTAACCTAATCTTTAACCTTAAGGTTTAAACCTTAATTCTAACCTTAACCAGATGAAGATTCATAATATTCGACCTCATAACTTAAATATTATTAATTCTTAAGCGTTAAATTTTAACCTTAAAATTAAACTTAACCTTAACATTGGCCTAAACCTTGAACTTAACCAATTAACAAGCTTATATAGGTATTCGTTGGGTAAAATGAAACTTGGTTTGTGTTACCGAATGGCTCTGTACATGAAGTCCGGTAACTTCATTAACGACGACGTGGTGGAAAACGGTGGCATCGCATAAGGTTTCGTGTCCATTGGGATTCACTTTAGTGTAGTATCATAAATATATCTTCATTATCACAAAAACATCAAGTAAAATCACAATCTCGACATCACCACTACCATCCACAGTCGTTTAAGACTTGTCGTCGCAAGATTCACATATAAAGCTTTCAAAATCTTAACATGCAGTGAGTTCCATTTGCAGAGACAAAATGATGATCTTGAGCTTCAATCCCAACTGGATTAAAAACAATTATTGCATTTGACATCCATTCAAGGTCATCATAGAAGGAGACAAATTAAAGATATATATTGTTTTCATATACATGTGTATTACCATTTTAGTAGTCAGTGTTTTCCATGTTTAGTTAATGATGTTGATGGATGTGTTCAAATAAATCGAGTAAAATGATGAAAAACTGGTAAGTTTGAGGGATGGAGCCTAAAAATATTTGTTGGGGGGAAGGGAAACTATAGACGAGGGTGAGATACGGAGGATGGTGGCTTCATTTTTTGTACTCATTTACTAATTACATTGTATGAGGAATTCATCGCTCTAGATTTCAATCGTAACCGAGAAAAAGAAGAATAAGTCCTACCTAAGGGATCCAGTGCCTTTTCTTTTTGGTTTGATATAACTTAATCATATATGCCTGTTTTTATGTGGCTAAAGCAAGAAAAATAGACATCTACTTCCATTGACATGTCTACATGCTCAAATAGGCAGTATTTATTTTAGAAGTTGCTTATGGTGAATGTGACTGTACATGTACTCTCTCGCTCTCTCTCTCTCTCTCTCTCTCTCTCTCTCTCTCTCTCTCTCTCTCTCTCTCTCTCTCTCTCTCTCTCTCTCTATATATATATATATATATATATATATATATATATATATATATATATATATATATATCATGTATTGCTTATTGGATCTCATATATTGTTTGAAAAAATATATTTGGGCTTTGTTGAATTAATAATATTTTTTGTTATATTTTGTTGGAGAATCCTTGATGATACTTATTACAATGTTCATATGATGGTTATACTATGTTATGTGGGTGGTTACTATCCATCATGTTTGAACTATATGGAAGCCAGTTACAATCAATAATTGTATTTACGAAATCTGGCAACTGAAGATGTTGTGAGAGTCTTCTTGTGAGGTCTTGGTGAAGATATTAATAAATAAGGCATCTAAAAAAATCTTTGAGTGGCGAACGACCCGAGAGAAGGTAACAAAGGTAAAAATGATTTTTGAACCTCTTTATATAGTTCGGTTAACTTTTAGTTATATTGGTAGTATACGTTTCTCTACTGTGTGTAAAATTATAATCGGATTGATAATAATCTTTTTTGTTATTTTGATTCTTGTGGGCTTTGCGGATAGCAATGTGTTTTGATCAACTAAAGAAAAGGACAGCAATGGGTAATGCTATAATTCTCTAATCCCAAGATTAAACTCTAGGAGAACTCCTTGCCCACGGGGACCTATTTCTAGAATTGAGGTAGCATATTGTGCTTGATATGAGAAAAATATATTATACATAGGTTTACACATATATATCATATAAATTGTTTTGCAATTTTTACAAATGTATATCATACTGAGGATTACTGATGTCAGAAATCGAGGTTGCATATTGTGCTCAATACATAGTGAAACTTTTGCATAATATAGGGACCTATAGTGAACTTTACCATATGAATCAAAGCCTAACCACTATTAAAAGATTCTAATAATTCAGTACAATTTGATTTTTGTATCATATTGCTTCAATATATTCCTCCTCCTCGAATGGATCACAAGCAAGAAAAAATTTGAATATATTTTCATTGTAGTGCAAAGTAGATACTTTGTAAAATGTGCTACAAAGTAGATAAAATAAAAAAATACTTCAATTTTGTGTGATGATAAATAAAATACAACGAAGAAACCAATGACGGATACCTCAAAAGTAGATTGAACAATTTTATTGATTTAGGAGTGACATGCACCATCTCCTAGCTTCATAGTTGATAGCATCAATGAACATAATTAGCATCAGATTACTGTTACCAAAACTTGACATAATTCCTCATGTTTGATTCACTTGCATGTTGTTAAAAAAAATTGAAGACGAGCACAAAGAACTAACCATTTATCTATAATTTATTTAATATGGATTTGATCGGATCCTCCTAAAAGAATCTTAGTTATGTCGAGCAATATAGAAGTGTGTATACTAAATTATACTCACACGGATTTTGACTTCAGAATATTTATTTATTGATTTATTTTCTATATGCTATCTTCTAGGATAGGGGTCTCTATGAACCTATACAATTCCTACAAAGTTACATTATTGCGTCCAAAAAATCCAATGAAGAAATTGTGATTGCTTGGGTTTGTTATTTACTGCATCACCTGCAGTGTGAAATCTAAAAGTTTTATTTTTTATGCTAAATATATTTTCCAAAAAAAAAATAAGCAAATTAAATTTGTTAAGGACACATTCAACAATGATCACAAAAGGTAAAACACCGAGCATATATATGGATGAGATTACTGATATACATAAATGTGTTCTACAAGTGATAGGTAGTTGTAATATATGAAAATATGGGTTTCATTTTTAAGATTTTCATAGTTGTTAGATATGCTTCGACGGTTTGTTAGAGTAGTTTTGTTAATCTGCCTTTATATTGTCTAAAATTGTACTAATGCCTTCAGGCACATGTAATATCTAATAACAAATATAACATATTACAATCTCAAACTATTTTTTTTCGTATCCTTTTTTTAGCAAACGAATCTTCAAAATATTGAATGAGAAAAAGGAGTGATAAATGATCTCAAAATTTCGGTAATAAGTTATTGTCAATAACATCTAAATTAAATTTCAACCAATTGGTTCAAAGAACGAGAAATATTTTGGAACATAGATGAGCTTGGGAAGACTTTAAAATTTATAACACACTCCTTACATTTTGTTTTAAGTGTCGCTTTTTACTTGGACACACGTATTATTGAAGTTGATGATTTCCACACTATTAACTTAAAAATGACCTGTTTAACCCTATTAATTACTTCTACAAAAAAATTTAAAGGCTTTCATGATATCAAAAGAATGGGATAAAATAGGAAAAATCATAATTAATGCTAAATTGAGATTGTAAAGTGACACATATTGTGAAAAAAACTACTCCCTCCATTTCAAAATGTTTTCACTTTGCTTTTCACATAAATTAAGAAATATAATTATTGCACTCCCTATTACAAAAGTAACCTTCATAAAGTGCCTTGATATTTTAAATGTATATTGGAAACATAAATTTTAATTTTTTAATAGGGGTAATAGTGGAAAAAGGGTAAAAAGTGTCTTGATATTCTAAGTGGACAAACATTTTGAAACTACATTTTTAGTAAGTGAAAAAACGTTGTAAAACGGAAGGAGTAGCAAAGAGATAATTAGAATGGAAAGGATTAACAAAATCGATAATAAAATCGATAATAAAATCAATTTTAACTCTATTGGGAATGTAATCTTTGAGAATTTTCAAGCTATATCTTTTGATTACTATTGTGTCTCGATTAAACGGTTGAACTCGCTTGTACAATTCAAGAATAGTTATATTTCACCTCTAGTAGTCAAATTACACACCATCTTGGTCATAGAGATCTTAATCAAATTATTACTCTTATTTATACCAACAATTGCAGTTTCAGTCTGATTGAAAGGTGATGTAAACATCACGAAAAATTATATACTTATTGTCGGTCTGAAATATACTATGAGCCAAATAAGAAAGAGATGAAAATTTATTTATCTTGAACATATTTTAACTAACCCTGTCCAAATATCTCTTTCATAAGATGATTGGTGGATGAGATAGTGAAATCTTCATTCCAATGGATTTTTTCAATCAAACATAGATTCCTAACTTTTAGATCTACCATAATGATATAAGAATATTAATTATGCTGATATTCCTATATAGTCACCCTTTTGTAAAGTTTGTAACAATACAATGGATCTGATCTCCCAAAAAAAGCATTCATACTGATCCATACAAATTTGCAACGCATCTTTAGCCCAATACGAACAACTAATTGGGCATTTAAGAAGTCGGTGTTTAACATTTTCTAGTTGTGCGTCACAAATTTGACAAAAAGTCTTCCTGATCTCATTCAAGGTGTCTAAGATCAGGTTTGGTAGGTATTACAGTTTTACGATATTTACAAACAAAAAATCTTTTGTGGGACATTTGAGTGCCAAATCATTTTCCCAATGGTTGGATTACGTTGAATATCATCAAAGAAACTTTGAGATTTATCTATCATAACCCTGATGACTATATATTTAGGAAAATATGTCATGAACACTACCGCATACTAGACGATTATATATCGTTTTGAGCTATTGAACCCCCAACATGGTGATAGTCCTAATTACTAAGGACAATCTTAAACTTGGACAGAGTTAGGGTTGGAATAAATGGAAAACATATCATACATTTATATAAAGGCTCAACTTAATTAAATTCAATCTCAAATAATATAGATTTACAAAATAGAATTCAAGTTATTCATATTGCAAACCCAAGTTATGGGAAGATATATCATTATAAGAGAAATAAAACTAAAGAATAAAGAGATTAGAAAAATAGTTAGGATAAAAATCTAATACACTTTACCCTAATGATCGTAGTGGAAGGATGGAGAAGTGGTGACCTAATCTAACCAAAACACGTTTTCCCTAAAAAGTGGATTGGTTTGGCCCATATCAGCTGTAATTTCAATAACTTCATCATTACAACTCTAAATCATGTACCGTCAACGGCCACATGTTCCCAACTCAGATTCTTATCGGGATATAAAATGAGTCATCCAAATTATCTATCAATTTCACGTGGAATAGAAAACAATTAACTTTCTAAATATGGCCATCAACTCTTGCATTTTCTAAAAATGACTTTTTGTCCTTTAACTCTTTCTTTTCACTTTAATCTTCTTTCCTAGACTACTTATCCATGCTTTGGCATCTTGTATCATACTTGTAACTAAGAGTTTTACACTTAAAACACAAATTACACCTAAAATACTCTAAAAGTAACAAATCTCCAAAACAAGGCATAAAACGAGAATATAACAAATAATAGGGAAAATCCCTCAGGTAAGCACATATGCACCTAAAATGATATCTCGTGACTAGATTATTCTATCACGAATATAGAGACATCAAGACGCGTAACTCAATATTGTGTCGTCCTGACACGATAAGAAATAAGATCAGTAAGGAAGTCTCTAATATATCAGCTAAGTCAAGTAAGCATAAAGGAAAGACGAATGAAGAATGTAAGTAATAATACTAAAGAAACTCCCTAGCAAGTTTCATGTAATAATATTTATGAACTAAATAATATATATGTATATACACTTATCATACAAATAATCAACTAGGTTTAAGTTTAAAATTAGATTAGCTTTGCAATGCACGAATGATAGGTCTTTCTCTTAGTTCGATATGGAGGGTAGTCCATCTAACAACTCTGTATTGGTTTAGTCGCTCCTAGATCACATAGCTAAGAAGCATAAGGTCTTTAAGGTTGTAATGTAGACTTGGGGGAGGTACGATCGTATATTTGGATAATGTAGAGTGAGATTTTGGCTCTCTCCTTAGTTGAGAAATATAGCTTAGGTTTGCTAGCATGCACTTATCCTTCTAAATCAATATTCTAGTAATAAGGGTTAATTGAGATCTTTTGTTTAAATAGTCAGGATTCTATATTCCTCCTAACCCCCTCCCGGGTGGACTTAGGTGGCAACCTAACAATTACCATGGGACTTGGGTAAAGGGAGCCTGTGCAATCATCGGCGGTTAATCTCAAATCCTACTAACTATCTAGTTAGGAAAGCCCGTCGGGATCACTACCGCACACTAGACGTTTATGTGATGTTTTAATAGTTGAACACCCATTCCGGGTGACCATCCAACTACTAATGGGGTAACCATATACGTGCGCATTCGCAAGGACTACAATCATTAAGTCAAAGCACATAAAGCATATATATAAAGTAACTAAGAAGCTCAATCAATTTAAAGTTTAATCCCAAATAACATAATTAAAAACAAATATAGAATTATAAATCAAAGATTGTACATATGCAAACCCATGCTATGTGAAAATTAGTTCATAACTAAAGACATATAAATAAACTAAGGATAAAAGTGATTAGAATAGTTAAGCTATTAAATCTGATACAAATTACACTAATATAGAGGGATATGATGGAGAAGAGGATTTTGTGACTTTCCAACTTCTTGTCTTCCTCTCTAGGTCTTCTTGCTTCTTTGGATGATAAAACTTGATGCTAATGACTAATATTCAAGTAAGGACAATGTTTACCAATGTAAATAGCTGTATTTATAGGTGTTAGATCGAAATTTGGAGTGGAAGTCAAGTTAGTGGAATCCTAATCCAACTCAAATTCGTTTCCTAAAATATATGACAGGATAAACACTGCTGAGTGTTTTGATCATATGTCCTTCATTACTTGGCAAAATTCCGTGTACAACCTATCAAGATGACCGCAGTTCAGAGATATATATGCTGGTAATATATCATCCAAATTTGTAATATATTTTCTGCATTATTCAAAATACTGAACAACTTTTCAGCATGGTAGATTTACTTGGTAGCTTTTTCTTTCCCAACTCAACTTTGTTTCCTTTTATCTCTAGATTTCACCTTGGATATTCTTTTCTTAAATCGTTGACATTTATTTGGTCTTTAAATATTTCCTTTTACATAAGAGCTTCACAATAACACACAAATTATACCAAAAACGCTACGAAAGTAATAAATCTCCAAATCAAGACACGAATTAAGAAATTATCTGATAACGGGGAAAAGTCCCTTAACAATTAATGAATTACACCTAAAATGATGTCCCGAACCTAGACTAATATATCACAAATATGGAGACATCACACACCTTTGAGTTGAGGGTGGTGATTTGTTGTTCCCATCCCCACTTTATGTGTTTTATTTGTTTTCAATGTATAATATAGGGAATTGGTGTAGAATGTAAAGAATGTAAAGTGCTTATATAAAACATGTAATTATGGATAGAACTAATTAGTAAGCAATGCAAATAAGATAAGTTTGAACGAGGTGAGAACGAGTGGTGTGTAGAACGTGAGGTCCAACCTAGTCAAAAAACACTTAATTTACAAATTAGAAGTAAGAAATTAACGAGACAACTTAGCTAGGAAAATGATTGTGGCGTTTAGCCCTTTGTTGCCTTTAGTTTGCTTACCAAATATGCATTATAGTATCCTTTTTATACTCGTTCTAGCCTTTTTAGCCTTTTATTTCATAACCACATTATAAGCCTATACCCTTTAGTTTTTAGGACTTGCGGTATGACCTGCTCTCGAATCACATGCCTAGGACTAGCTGTCTTGGAGCTTGAGTTTGCAGTGGTGGTTGTACGTAAACAGAGGATACATAAGATGGGTAGTTGTTATATTATGTGTTTATTCATTATACGCTTATTTGTAATCCATGTCGGGTTTGAGAAAAGAAAAGAAACAATTGAGAAAAAGAAATAAAATAAGAGACACGAGAATTCACATAAAAAGGGTCTTGTGTAACTTACAGAAAAAGAATAAAGAAAAATCCGACATAGGACATATTATGATATTGGTTAGGACTTAGGTATGGAATTTTATAGCATCAGGTTGAGTGATCACGATTATGAGCAGAAACTCAAGCTCTGGGGCAATTAGTTGATGGATAATGAGGGCCAAAATCCCACTCTAAGTTATCCTAAATATTTATCACACCCTACCATAAACCTACATTACACCCTAAGATCTCAAGATTTCTAGTTGATTGGTTAAATAACGATTAAACTGATAGGGAGTAGTTGAGTGGACTATTATACAACATGGTAGGACCAAGGAACAACCTATATCCATCATTTCCAACTAAGTGAAAACCGATCTCTTCTTGCATTGCGAAATTAATTTTATTCTTGATATTTTTATTATGTTGATTATTTGTATAATAAGTATACTTGTATATTAAATCATACACATTACTTCATGATTCTTTTTTAGTTATAGCTTTGGGATCATTCTTTATCTTTTCTCTTCTTTGATTATAGGATTTAGACCCTTCTAAACTCTAATTTCCTTTTTACTTTGACAGGACGACAAAATTTTGAGTTAGGGGTCTTAATGTATCTCTTTTGTGATAGATTAATATAGGCACGATACATTATTTTGGGAGTTTATTGGGCTTATGTGAGGGATTTTTCCCTATTATTCAACATATTGCATTTTTTCTTTTGTTCTAGACATATTGTTGTTTATAGAGCTTTTGTGTCTTAATTGTGTGTTAAGTGTGTATATTTTAGGTACATGGTTGATAAAAGATGCAAATATGATGAATATAAGTCAAAAAGTCAAGATAAACCCCAATCCAAGACGTAATTGGAGTTAAAAGTCACTTTGGGAAAGTTAAAACGTTTACTAGAAGAGTCTTGACGTTATATTGTTTCAGTCACCAAGATTAATTAGTTATATATTTGGACTTAATTATTTTTTATTTGGGAAGATATTGAAGTTAGTGATGCGTGAGAGGTGACAGAAGTCAATTCGGAGTTCAGATGAGAAAGTTATGCTATTTGCGCCACCGTGACTCGAACCTGGACAACACTACCTAAAAACGAGTTCGGCCATTATTATATAAGCCTAATAGCATCTCCAACCAGGTGAGCTAGCTCATCTGGCCAGGGCTCTCTCTCAAGTGAGAGGTACAAGGTTCGAATCCCGCAGGCGGCAGAAAGTTATTAGAGTTTTGAAAGTTCTCTCAAGTGAGAAAGTTATTAGAGTTTTGTCCCGCAGGTGGCGGAAGAAAAAAAAAGTTATTAAAGTTTGGAAAGTTTCCAAGGTTCTCACATGCGGAAGGAAAAAAAAAGCTATTAAAGTTTGGAAAGTTTCCAAGGTTCGAAATCCTCCCCAGAACATGGTCAACCTAGTTCTGAATTGCCAAAAAAAAATAGCATCTCCTAAATCACGATCCATCATTAATTCATTATACATCAAATATTTTAGAAGAGAGGAGTAAAACGTTTTGGAGAAGGAAGAGAAGAAGAGGAGGAGGGTTTCCACCCAATTCTACCATTCTCCACCATTCCATATCTGTTTCCCTCCATTATTTATGTTGGTTTTATTATGTTTTATCTTTTAAACATGATTTTAGCCTTAGTTTTCTTTAATTTCCAGTTTATCTTTATGAACTAAACCTCGTATGCTTGAGGCTTGCAATGGGTATGAACCCTAATTGATTATATCTTATGTTGTTTGGATTTGGGATAATTTTATATTTAATTGAATTGAGTATTAATTTCCATTGATTATATATGGGCTGGATTCCTATTCAAGCCTTGATCATGTGTTAGATAGTATGAGACTTTTGGCTAACACCCAGGAGGGGTCGGACTTTGGATACAATATATAAGTGTCTAATGTGCGGTAGTGAACTAGGGACGTCACCCTAGCTAGATAGTCAATAGTGTTAGATTTATTACATCAAAACATTGCCTAGCTGTCCTTACCCAAGTCCCCTGGTTGTATTGAGATTGCTTTCTAAGCTAACTGGAAGGGAGTTATAGAGACTTTTGAATCCCGACTAATGAGAAAACCCCATTTCGCCTTTTACCATATGACGCTTACATAGTTTATTAGGAGGATTGTCCACAAGAATCAAGCATCTCTCATCCTTTCTTGTATTTTAGTATATTAATTATTTTTCTTTTAGTTAATTATTTATTTTATTTCCAATTTAGTACTTTAATAAAAAAAACAAATGTTATTCATTTTATTATCATTTATCTTGTAACTTTACATTATGCCACTCTCGCAAAACACATTAATTGTAACTTTGATAGTCCATGCGAAGACGATAATCCCCTGTACTTATCTTTATTACATGTCGATGACCCGTACACTTGTGGGAAGCCATCCTCCTTAAGTTTTGATTATTTATCACACCTAGAGGACGATAGATAGGAACCTGCTTATGTGAATCATATTTAGGAATAACAAAGTCAGTTGGATAGCCAACTTATGGCTTTGAAATTAAGTTGTCCACAAATTGTAGATCGATGGATGTCTTCTTCGCATCCTTGATGCCTAGATTCTCAAACACTAAATTGGGCATGAGTTTCACACTTGAACCTGAGTCACACATAGCTTTTGCATAAAGCTTACCACCGATTTAGATTAGGAGGTTCAAAACTCCACGATCTTAAAGTCTAGGTGGTAGCTTCTCTTCAACATTATTCGAGACTCTCGCAGTTTGATCCACAATCTCGATCTCGATCTCGATCTCGACCTCTACACTCGCACTCTCACTTTTCTCAGGGATGGCCTCTGTGAGCACTTGTTGTTGTGTAAGCCCCTTTTCGATAATCTTAAGAACTTAAGCGTTGATTCTTACTTCGTTGCACGCCTTTACAAATTCCTTGAACTTAATGTCACCTTTTTGATATGTCATGTTCATAGGGATAGGTAGTGACATCACTAGAATACTAGGTGGCGAATTTATCTTCCTATCTTCTTCTTGCACCTTGGGTGCAACTACCTTTTCCTTCTTCTCAGGTGAGACTTCAACCTCTTTCTCGACTGTCTCAGCCTCTTTCTCAAGCACCTCCTTGAGATTGGTTGAGGTTTATAGTTTAGTTGTAGTTCGGGTATGTAATATACGTTTTTCTATATTTAATTGCTCATCTTAAAAATACTTATTGTCACACGGCTAGTTTCTGTTGCCAAGAGATCACAAAGGCTTCAAGAGCATAATAGAGAACGATTGTAAAGTTTTGATGGACCCTCTCTCAAATAATTTTAGTATTAGTAACCCAACTATTTGTAACATCATCCGTAATATTTACAAATCTTGTAATCATTTATTCTCTTTTATTTTGAGAGAAAAGAACAAAGTCGTCGATTAGGTAACCAAGTACATGCTATTTGGCAATTGCCTTGTGAAATAGTTGAATCTCATTCTAACTCAATTAGCGAGTGTATTAGATTTTGATGTCTCCCTGGTAGCTTAAGTAGGTTGTCTTTTTTCGGGTATTAATGAAAAAACGTTTAGAAAAAGAAAAAAAATGGTCAAGAGAGTAATGGTTCCCTAAAGTAGTTGAGATAGTAAAAAGAATAGCACATCATACATCGTACGAACTTTTATGTATGTATTAAGTCAAAGAAAGATGATTATTATGAACCCATAAAAGGAAAATGCGATAAGTATTAGAGAGATTAATTAAAGAAAGGGAGACTTTATTTACAAGAAATGCCATTAAAACATAAATGCTCGAGTAATTGAAACCGTTGAGAACAATGAAGCCATTACATCACATGATAAGTACAAATATTTAATTCACAACCTTGGCCATCTATGTTGCCTATGGTCTGTTATATTAATATTGATATCAATTCTGCATCTGCTTTTAAGTCTTTTTTTTCTTTTAGTCGAATTATTTTCTACATGAATAAATACAAAATACAAATTATCCTATGTCTATGACATTTTGTTCAGTTGTGAATAGTTTAGTAATAATGGTGGATCTTGGAGTGTGATAAAATCAACACTAAATAGAGAGACTTACTAACCTTTAGTATACGGGTCGTTCCAAATAATAGATAGATATAAGGGATTTCATTCTCAGGGATTGGACTGGTATAACCAACGTGTTTAATAGATTAGTAAAAATAATTGCAAGTACGGAAAATAAAAGATAAAAGATATTTGTTTTATTTTGAGTTATTAAACTTCTGGATGGAAATAAATAAATTAACTAAAAGTAAATAAAGTAAAGACTAAAAGATTAGACGCAAAGATGAGAGTTATACTTGAGTCTCGCTAGGGATCCACCTAAATTCATACATTTAGTGCTTTCGTTTAAGGGACAAGTTGGTAATTCTATATTAGTCGGAACTCTACGATCTCCCAACTCCCGTCGGGGTAGACTTAGGAGCTATCCTACAATATTAAAAACCCCGTCAGGGTGATTATAAGCTACGTTCAGATGATCAAGTCTTTTACCCAATTAGCTACGCGGTTAGTCAAGCCCACGGGATCATTGACGAATACCACGCGTTTATTAATTAGTTCAGTAATTAAACCCCCCGTCAAGGTGATCACCGCCACTAGTTAATAGCCTAATTACTTGTAATGATTAATGGGATAGATAATATACGTGTGGCAGTAGAGAAGATACGTGGAAGCCCAAGAATTATCCAATGCAACGTGGAAGCCCAAAAAGCATAACCGTTCTTCTTCTATTCAACTTTACCGTTAGTATATGATCTATATATAGATCCATATGAAGACAATAAAGACATCCAGAAAATAAATATTGTCTTTAAGTTTAGTTTATTTAGTTTAATTAGTCTTTTATATTCCTGTAATTCATCATTATCCTTGTATATACATTATCCATCAATAAAATATGCTTGTTCATCAAAAATCATTACAAATTTGATGTAATGATTAATGGGATAGATAATATACGTGTGGCAGTAGAGAAGATACGTGGAAGCCCAAGAATTATCCAATGCAACGTGGAAGCCCAAAAAGCATAACCGTTCTTCTTCTATTCAACTTTACCGTTAGTATATGATCTATATATAGATCCATATGAAGACAATAAAGACATCCAGAAAATAAATATTGTCTTTAAGTTTAGTTTATTTAGTTTAATTAGTCTTTTATATTCTTGTAATTCATCATTATCCTTGTATATACATTATCCATCAATAAAATATGCTTGTTCATCAAAAATCATTACAAATTTGGTGCTTTCATTGAGAGGTTATGGCAGATGGTATTCGACTCCAGTTGATGAATGATGCCTTCAAAATATTTCAAGATGAAACAGCCAGGAAAATCACATCAATTGATGGCAGACTCACAAACCTAGAAAACAAAGTTGGAACATTGACAAATACAATTGAATCGTTTTGTATTTTACTCCAAAAAAGGTATGATCGAATTAATCTTTCAGATACAAACTATTATGTGTTTACGCAAAATGGTTCCTCCACTATCCAAAATATTTGTGATCAAATTCAAGTGACGGATCCACAAGTCAAGTCAATTTATCTAGAGAAAAGTTCATGTTCATCAAGCAGCAATTCATCAAATGTTTTTTCACATGATTCTTACTCACCAATAAATGTCTGTTCTACGGTGGCGCCTAGATTTGTACATAGCCCTCACAATGTTTTGGAGAATCAAGAAACTTTGTTACCTTTTGTTAAAAAGAATGAACAATCATTGGAAAATCAAGAAACTGTTGTACCTTTTGTTGAAAAGAATGAACAATCTGGTGAAGGCAAGCAATCCAACGATTATATGAACAAAATGTTAGAAAATAATTTATCCAGGAGTTATGATGGATATGCAGATCAAATATATAAAATAATTCATCCTTCAAAAAAGTATCTGGGTACAGTATTAATGTTTTTAGTGTTTCTTCTTTTGTACGATAAATTTGAGAAAGGCATGAAAATATTTATTGACCTGAACCTTGAGGACAAGGTTCTTCCTGAAGGAGATGGTGATGTAATGATTAATGGGATAGATAATATACGTGTGGCAGTAGAGAAGATACGTGGAAGCCCAAGAATTATCCAATGCAACGTGGAAGCCCAAAAAGCATAACCGTTCTTCTTCTATTCAACTTTACCGTTAGTATATGATCTCTATATATATCCATATGAAGACAATAAAGACATCCAGAAAATAAATATTGTCTTTAAGTTTAGTTTATTTAGTTTAATTAGTCTTTTATATTCCTGTAATTCATCATTATCCTTGTATATACATTATCCATCAATAAAATATGCTTGTTCATCAAAAATCATTACATTACCATGACCTAATTCTAATTCTAATTAGTTCAGATCCAGGAAAAGTCTTTTACATTCTATCAACTTTTTTTGGTCAGGAATCCATTAGCCGACATCCTAGTCGATGATCTTAGGGAACCTGGAAAAGTTTTTATATTCTATTGACTTTTTCAGGTTGGGAATCCATTGGTCGACCCCCTAGTCGAAGATCTTAGGGAAACGGGTAATTTTTTTTTACATTCTATCGAATTTTACATGCCAGGAATCCATTGTCGACCCCCTAGTGGGATCCAAGATTTTTTTGCATTTTTCGACTTTTTTAGGTCCGGGATCTTTTCTTCGCTTATCTTTTTCGTTGTCCTATATATCATAATAATAAAGGAAATCCGATGATGTTATATTATTATCGAGTGTTATAGAATCTTGTAGTCCTTTCCGTGATTAAGTTATTGGATTGATGAAATCCTGCAATTGCTTTGCATTCCAAGTGTTAGATAGCTGGTTGTCGTCCTCCTTGGTTAATGTATAAGGTTCAGGATATATTTCCTTGATCATGACATATGGTCATTCCCAATTGGGTAGGATCTTTCCCTTCTTTATGTTTGTAGCATACTCTCTCTTTCGTATACCAAATCCCTGAGTTTTATGTTCTACAACTAGTTTCATCTGAGATTAGCTATTTATCGTGTTTCCTTTGCAACGTCCAACTTTCTTGGTAGATTATTTCTAAAGGTATGCAATCTGAAGTTCAAAAATGTTGAGTTGAAGGTGAATGCGCAACATAAGTCTGATGGAAGCTACTTTGATGTTGCAACATATTTACCTCATGATACTTGCACGTGAAACTCTTCCTCAGGTAGTTGGCCCAAACATGCGGTCTGATTGCTCTCTTCTTCGGGTGTATGTGTACGCCCTCCGGTGCACAACATAACATCCCGGACTTTGAGATTTTTGAAGTTCCTTTGAGTTAATCCATAAATCTGTGTCATATTTTGGCTCATCAGTCATATTGATAATTTTTCATCAAATTATAATATATCAAACTGAAACTCTTGATGACTGGAAAAAATCCCAAATAAAATCGTATCAAGATAATGAGATGAACACAAAAAGTGAATTACAAGTTTTAGTCAGAATATGAAAGCGTTGTTCTTAGATGTTGAAACTGACTTTTTTTGCATAGAATTATAAAACGTAGTATTTACAATTTTAAAACATATATTAAGGAAGATAAACCCTCTTTTCTGAATCAGTTAGAGACTTATAAAAAATATCTAAATATTTATTCAAATTAATTTGCACAACACATATATATATATATATATGTCATATATAATTTGTTTTTCAGTAGGTTATGTGGTATCGAAAAATATCTGCATAAATATATATAAGCATATGTTATGCATAAAAAAAGGGGTAATTCCCAATTAATTACACTTCCACACTTTACATTAAAAAAAGGAATGAGCAAACTACTTTCTATTTACTCACAAATTATCAACTTAATTCATAAATAAACACATTGTCATATTTACCTTCCATTATTGCTATTATGTGATTTTTTTATTTTTTATAATTTTTTTTTTTTATTTTTTTAACTTTTTTTTTGAAAAAAATTTCCGATTTTTTTTTTCAATTTTTTTTTTTCATTTTTTTTTCTTCAATTTTTTCCCGAAATTTTTTTAATTTTTTTTAAAATCAAAATTCCGAGTTATGTGTTGCTATTAGATTTATGTACTCCTGTAACACACAAAGAGAAAAAAAATCGTTTTTTTTCTCTTTATTAATCACATATACCCTATTTTTACTCGTTTTTAACTATCTTGATATATTATCTTTTTGTCCAACACTTTCTTGTTATTTTTGTGTATTTATGTTTTAGGATTTTGTGTAACTCCAAGTCACACAAAACTTGAATTTGTTTATTCCAATTCTGTGTATTCCTAGAACACACAAATCTTAGAATTATGTATTCTTAGAACGCACAAATATCAGATTTGTGTATTCATGAAACACACAAAACTCAAATTTGTGTATTCATAGAACACATACAGCTCGAATTTATGTATTCCTGGAATACACAAAACTTGATTTTGTTTGTTCCAGTTCTGTGTATTATTGGAACACACAAATCTCAAATTTGTGTATTCTTGGAACACACAAATTTCAGATTTGTGTATTCATTTAACACATAAAAATCAAATTTGTGTATTCATGGAACACATAAAACTCAAATTTGTGTATTCATGGAACACATAAAAATCAAATTTATGTATTTATGGAACACATAAAACTCAAAATTTATGTATTCCTGGAATACACAGAACTTGATTTTGTTTGTTCCAATTATGTGTATTCCTGGAACACATAAATCTCAGATTTGTGTATTCATGGAACACATAAAACTGAGATTTGTGTATTCATGGAACACATAAAACTCAGATTTGTGTATTCATGCAACACATAAAACTCAAAATTGTGTATTCATGGAACACATAAAACTCAAATTTGTGTATCCATGGAACACATAAAACTCAAATTTGTGTACTCGTAAAACACATAAAACTCAAATTTGTGTATTCATGAAACACAAAAATCTCATAATTGTGTATTCATGAAACACAAAAATCTCATAATTGTGTATTCATGGCATATAAAACTCGAATTTATGTATTCTTGAAATACACAAAACTTGATTTTGTTTGTTCCAATTCTGTGTATTCCTGTGCACACAAATCTAAGAATTGTGTATTCTTGTAACACAAATCTTATATTTGTATATTCATAGAATACATTAAACTCAAATTTGTGTATTCATACACATAAAACTCGAATTTATGTATTCCTGAAATACAAAAAAACTTGGTTTTGGTTGTTTCAATTCTTTGTGTTCATGCAACACGCAAATCTCAGATTTGTGTATTCATGGAACACATTAAAAAAAATTCGGGAAAAAAATCCGAAAAAAAAAATTTCGGAAGAAAAAAATCGAAAAAAAAAATTCAAAAAAAAATCGAAAAAAAAATTAAAAAAAATTAAAAAAATAAATAAAATTGAAAATAAATAAATATTATTATAATTAAAGTAATTAATTAGTAGGCCTATGGATTTTTGTAAGGGTTTGAAACCTAGATTATGATTTATATATATTTTTTATTTTGGTATTTTTACATTTAAATGAATTTGTGCTATTTACATTGATATATCTTCAATCCTCCAAGGTGTGATAAAATAATTGACACATCGAGAGAGCTACAACATGCAAATGTACAAATCGTTGACAAGTAATAAATAGTAAGTATAAGTTTTATCGTCTCCACATGGACTATGATATATAATTCTTATGGTGTGCTTTACGTAAAGTGTTTTAGAACGAGATGTGAAACTAAAAAGTAAAAGATAATATATGTTTGGTTTTGAGATTAAAGAACTAATGTTTAGTAAATTAAATAAATTATAATCAACTTAGTAAATGAGAACAAATAATATGAATAAGATGAGAGTATATGATAGGTCCACAGGTGTGATAAATAAATGATAATAAAAGCACACACCTATGAAACCTAATAGAAACACTCCGTATGTGCATAGATCATCCGCAAGTAATAGTTAAATAAGTAAAAAGTTTGTTCTCATGGATTTGACGGTTTGCTCAAACTTGTGTTCAGATATAAGTGCAGATGAGATTATTTGTTTAAACTAAAATTATAAATAAAAAGGAATACTTGTTCGGTTTTATAATAATAAGAATTAAATGCAAATAATGAAATTAAACTACCAATGCAAATAATATATGATACATCATGGAGATGAGATATAGCTTAGGTCTTCTAGTACGCACATATTTTTCTAAGTCATAATCTAATTATTATAAGGGTAAATTGAGCATATATATGTAGTCAGGATTCTATTATTCCCTTAACTTCTGTCAGGTTTGCTTAGAAGGCAAATTTAACACTACCAGGGGACTTGGGTAAGGGGACCCTGCACAATGATCTGTGTTGAGATCTAATCCTAACGACAATCTAGTTAGGCAAGCATGTTGTCGCGTCCCATAGGTGTAATAAAATAAACCAACACCCTAAAAGCCACTTACCGCAAGTGTACGTGTCGTTGACAAGTAATAAAGATAAGTATTAGGAATTGTCGTCTCCACAGGGACTATCACTGTACATAAATGTGCTTTAATAGTGTAAAAATATGGAGTTCGTAATGGGAAAAGAAATGAAATAATGTAAACAAGTTAAATATTTATTTGGTTTTCAATAATTAAAGACAAAAATGATTAACCAAATGGATTATGAACTAAATGAAATAAAGCTAACAAGTAATTAAAAGATGAAAGGAATGGATGTGAGAGTTGCTTGGGTTTTGCTATAAATCACTTATGCTGCTACTCTAACGATTCTATGAATAAGGGTGAGTTGGTAAAGTCGTATTAGCCAAGATTCAAAAATCCTTCTAACTCATGATGGTAGCTTAGAAGGCAACCTCGACACTACTAGGGGACTTGGTTAAGAACACCCTAGGCAGTGACTTGGTGTAATAATTCTAACCCTATTGACTAACTAGTTATGCAAGACCTCCCGTTTCATTACCGCACACTAGATGTCTATATGCTATGTATGCAATTAAACCCCCTACCGAGTGTTAGCTTAACTACAAGGGCTACCCGCTATTTTTTTGAAATATAGGTAGTGTTATAACAAACGTATAGTCAATGGAATAAAATATATACTATTCTCAGTTAAAGATTCATCTTAAATTCAATAAAACATAATACTAGCTAAACATAGGTTCTTATAAGCAAACCTCAAGCAATGAGGGTTTAGTTTATAATAAAATAAATAAAACTAATAAAAACTAATGGTGGAATGATATTCATAAGCAAAAATAAATGAAAATTACTCTTGATGACAAAATGAAATTATGGATAGTTGGGGAAGAATCGTTGGATTTTGTGGAAAAATCTTTATTTTCTACTATTTTCCTCTTCTACTCTTGCTCCTCTTGCAATAAAATGATAATAATGAGTTGTGTTCATAGATTCATCAATTAGGAGCTGCTAAAAGACGTATATATTAGCTAAGAAACGTTTGGGACCCTATTGGCTCACTTAATTAGGTTAAGAATAGCCAAACCCGTTTTTAGCTAATGTTGGACTAGTTCGAATCACGGTGGAAGCAAATGGCATAATTTTTTCATCTCAACTCGGAATTGACTTCCGTCACTTCTCACGCGTCATTGGCTTCAAGATCTTTCTAACTCAAAAGAAATTAAGTCCAAAGCTTTGACCAATTAATCATGGTGACTAAAAAAATATGTCATCAAGATTTCTTTCGCAAACGATCTAACTTCCCAAAGCAACTCTAAGCTCATATCATGCCTTGGAATGGGGTTTATCTTGACTTTTTGACTTCCTCTCTTCATCTTGGTACCTTGTATTAACCATTTACCTAAAATCTACACACTTAACACACAATCAAAGAACAAAAGCTCTATAAATAACAATATGACCAAAACAAGAGACAAAAGTGCAATATAGAAAATACTAGGGAAAAATCCCTCACTTAGGCCCGATAAATGCCCAAAAGAATGTCTCGTGAATATATTAATTCATTAGAAAAAGTGAGACATCAAGATCCCCAACTCAAAGGTTTTTCGTCCCGACAAAATAAAATTTAGGGGGGCCTAAGTCCAATAAATCAAAGAAGAGAGAAAATAGAAAGTAATGAATGACACCAAATCAATAATATTAACAAGTATGATATATTAATATTTACAAAATAATTCAAATATGCACTTATCAAACAATTAATCAACACGTATTAATTTGAAGATTAGATTAGCTTAGCAATGCACAAAGGATATTTTTTCACTTAGTCCGCTATGGTGGCTATACGGTGTTCCTCGATCCTTGCATAGTATCCAAGGTCCATCTAACTAATCTCTATTAGCTCAAAAGCTCCTAAATTGTATATCATAAGGTCATAAGGTTGTAATGTAGACTTAGGGAAGGTATGATCGTATATTTGGATAATGTAGAGTGAGCTTTTGGCTCTCTCCTTACTTGAATGGAAGAGAGAGAAAGAAAACTTGTCTTCCAAGATAAAACTAATCAAATCTATAAAATATGTATATGATAATGATTATAGATATGTACAAATGGCTTAAAAAAATTACAGCGCTTCAATTCGTGGGTCAGACTTGATAGATAAAAATAGTTGCTTACCCAAGCCTCAAATCTCAATTTCATAATTCCTTCGGTACAAGTGCTGAAACCCAACATAATGTCCTAGATGGGGGTTAATAATATAATTCATAACTAAATATCTAACTCAAATCAGATCCTTTGATCCCACCTAAAAATCCAAATTTGATCAAGATGTCGAAAGTTAAACCCATTCAATTCATAAACAACTATAACAATTTCCTAATTCAATTAAACATTAAATGGTTTCAAATAAAATAAAAGCATCAAAATAGTATTCAAATTTCATACATATGCAAACTCAAGCTAATTAAAATTAGTTCATACTAAAATACTAAGGATAAAAGGATTAGAATAATGTTTAGGACAAGAAACTAATACACTTTATCCTAAGAATAATGGGGGAATGGTGCAGTATGGCTCCAACTTCTTTGCCCAAATATTTCTCTCTTCTTCCAGGCGTGTTATGATATCCAATGACCCATGACTGAACTATGACTATTTTCTAATGATAAAAATGATATACAAAGTTACAATTATGTTTTAGGTGTTACGGGGCCCTTTTAAATGGCCCAAGTCAACCAAAAAACTTTTGTAAGAAGGATTATACCGGTTCGAGACACGGCAGCTGCAACTTTAATAACTTATTCATCTTAACTCCAAATCACAAACCGTCAACTCTCACGCCCTCCTAACTCCAAGTAATATCATGAAACTAGAGGTCTCCTCCAGAATCTTCACCAATTGCACGTGGTGACTCTCTCTTGTCGATTTCTAAAGTTAGTCGGTATATGCTCTCGCTTTCCGAAAGTGGCTTTTTGGTCATTTAACGCCTCGACATGGGTTTGAACTTCCTTTCTCATTATCATCGTCTTGGGATCTAATATCATCCAAGTTCTAAGAGCTGCATACTTAACACATAAATTATGCACAAATAGCTCTAAAAGTAACAAATATCCAAAACTATACAATAAACGTGAAAATATCTAAATATAGGGAAATAATCCCTCAAATAAATATAATATAACCCTAAAAAGATGTCTCATGACTAAACTAATCTATCACACAAAAGGAGACATCAGTCGGTAAGAGAAAAAACATTGTTCTATCACCTAACCAGTAATTTGCCTTCTAGTTTCTTGAGGTCATTATTTATAGTTGTTTTAGTTCCTTGACTACATCCCCCATAAAAGATATTATTCTTTGACTCACTTACTTTAAGGCCTGAGAGCATATAGAATAATTCAAGTCCTTTTTAATAAGAGTTGCAACATAACAATCTGGGTCTCAATGTCTTGAATGAAGCTATAAGTATTGTGTGTAAGCGTGTGATACTTCAACAATAACACGTCTGGGTTTCAGTTATTAAATCCCACGGGCGCATCATATGGTCATTCCCAAAGTAAATTATCAACTCATCTGAACCCCACGTGTAACTTCCAACAAGTCAAGGTATAATCTTCAAATTCAATGGGGTAACTAATATATCAATAATACTACTGACCAAAAAATTTCTCTAGTCGAAAAGCTTAAAAGCCCGACGAAAAGTCCACATGACTATTATAGCCCTAAGTCAATCATGACGCAGTCTCATATTTATGACATATTCGACTACAACCCATTCTCCATAATCCTTTAAAATGGTTTAAAGATAAAGCCCCTCAGTGGGACTTCTGTATACGAAAAAAATCATTCAACGTGTATGGCTTAATAGAAATCCTATAATACCTCGTGTTCCCATAGAGAATATATATGTCACAATTCATTTACTATTATGTTTGGATCGAATTACCCTCAAACTAACTTCACTGTCAAGAGTGTTATCGGGAATAACTCCTTCCTTATAAACTGACCCGTGTTTGCAAGTAGCATTTATGTGGAGTTGAAGTCGAAAAACTAAAGAACAAAATTACAAAGTATCTCACGAGGATGTGTCTTGTATTACCAAATCATATCATTTAGTTATAAATAATAAAAATTCCTAAATTTTTCTATGGATATTTTACATTAAAAAATATATAATATTTGTCAATCAATCACAACCTAAGATATTTTAGAGAGTAAATCTTCCTTTATTGGAGCTTTTCTTATTATTTTTATTATCGTAATAGTATTTTGCAGCATTGGCCTTATCAATTATTTGTGACTTTATTCCTTTCTCTCTACCTCCTTTTGCATTACTTTAGATTCTGTTCTCTCTTTGACTCTCTCTCTATAATTCTTCGATCAAATCGATCACAACTAAACCAAAACCTCAATACATCCATTATCAGCCATAGTCATCCATGACGCTTGGCTCAGGTGGATCCAGTGTCGTGGGTGAGCTTCCTTATCTCTTTCTCTGTCTATGTCTATGCGTAAATCTGGTCATAGATCGGTTAATATATGTACATGAGTCTTTTAGTTTAGAACAATTATTGATAAATTAACTTATATTTGGGTTTTAGTAGTTTTTGATTCATTAATTATTATTTCTGATTTACTTTTATCTGTCGTAATGGATCGATAGTGTATTTAATCAATAGATTATTAATTGTTGTTGATTTATGTGAGAATTCGAATACCCATTTTCGATTTGGGTATATTTCTTCATGGATCTTGAATTTTATTATTATTTTTACAGTCCCTAGAAATTTTAGATTGTTGGAAGAACTTGAACGTGGAGAGAAAGGTATTGGAGATGGTACTGTAAGCTATGGAATGGATGATGGAGATGATATTTACATGCGATCTTGGACTGGTACCATAATTGGTCCACATAACGTAATTAATTCTCTTCTTTAATTCATCTTCTTTTCTCAATTATCTAATAATCTGTTCTTTTAGTCTGTACATGAAGGTCGGATTTATCAATTGAAGCTATTCTGTGACAAAGATTATCCAGAAAAGCCACCAAGTGTTCGATTTCATTCCCGAATAAACATGACTAGTGTTAACCATGAAACTGGAGTGGTATGTTATGTTATGTTATGATTAAACCTTTTTTTAAATACTATGATTCTAATTCTAAGTACTATGTTTGTTTGTTTTAAGGTTGAACAAAAGAAATTTGCAGTATTAGCAAATTGGCAAAGAGAGTATACAATGGAAGATATATTAGTTCAATTGAAAAAGGAAATGGCAGCTCCATATAACCGTAAGCTAGTTCAGCCACCAGAAGGAACTTTTTTCTAAAGGTCAAGGACCAAATATGCAAATTTTAATAGATTGTAATGGAAAAAGTCAAAAGTGTTTATGATAGACACTTTTGATTGATCTTGAATTGATGCTATCTTGTTTTTTTGAAACTGTGTAGATGGGTGTTTGCTTTATTTATTTTTAATGGGATTTCTTATGCGTGATTAAATGCATATCTTAATTTTTATACATTCTACACGAAACTAACTATGATTTAACTATGATTTATATGTATTTAACACCCTTGTACTATCAATTGTTTAGGTCGCTAAATATAATTAAAATATCAATTAGTATGTGCCGATTAATAAAAAGTAGATTTTCTTTTAATGAAATGTGAAATATTAATAAGGATAATAAGTCGATTATATTCACAAGGGGGATAAGGGTGATGTACTTGACGAGTAACAAAATAAATAAAGTTAATTTAATTACTTCACTATATGTGTATATGCGAGTATTTGTAACTTTATTTTGCTTTTTGGAACGATACCAATTGGCATCAATACGCAAACAAAGTGTCTTAACGATTGGATATGTAAAGTTTGGTGTTCATGAACTAGAGAGTTTTGCATTAGGTCTCCCATATAAGTTAAGACTCCATTTTCAGAGGAATTTCATTTTGGCTAGTGACTTGTGAAGAGTGACACTTAATGTACAAAGGCAACAACCACATAATCAAAGCATATAATCCCGTGATATGCCTTTTCTTGATGGGCATTATCTAATTTTGAAGATAACCTTGTTGTAGAGAATCAACTAATTGATGTTTGAGGTGCTTTGGTGCAATGAAATGTTAATTTTTTTTGTAGGAAGTGCATGGATAGACCCAATGCCTCTAAATATCCTATATATATCGACATGTCTTGTTGGAGACCTTGTGCATGATTCAATAAAGTTTAATGCATATGCAACACTAGGGACCTATTAGAGTAATTAATAGATTCTTAGGCGAGACCGTACTAGTACCCGTTTGGGATTGCTTTTGAAAATAATCACTTAAAGTGATTTTAGATCCATGGTAATATTTTAGAGTCTAAAAATCACTTTTAGGAAAAACACTAGATTAGTGATTATTAAAATAATCACTTAAAGTGATTTTAGATGTCAAAATATTTTTTAATATTTTTTAGAAATATTTAAATTTTAATCAAAAAGCGCTTTTAGCTCTAAAATAATCAATACCAAACGGGCTCGTAGTATATGGACACATATGTGTGACATCCCTTTATTCAAGTTTTATAAACGAGAATTTAACAAATTAGGGTGCACTTTAGTTGTCTGACAATTGCATTCTGGTAGAATAAGAATTAAGAGTGATGCATATGTATATTATATGATTTATCTCGTCTCCTACCATAGTAACAAAAGATATTTCTGAAATAGCTAATGATAACACCATAGTAATATTAGATAGGTATATTAGGTGGATTAGGTGGATTAGAAGAAATTACGATAAGATATTTGGACTTCCACTTTAATTTTATCCTACCATCAAATATCTGAACATATACATGGGTAACATGGATATCTAGATTGATAAAACCTAGACAGGAAACTCTTAGATGGGTAAAAGTTCTTCTGGAAGAGGATAGTCTGAGATGGAATAAGGACACCTTGTGGCACTTTTTCCTTGGGAGATAGCTAGTACTATCTTTTTTGTGATTTTCCTTACATTTGATTGCGTGGATAACCCTTCATAGGTCATCTCTAATGAAGAGAATTTGTTGGTCAAGATATGTATAACTGGCTTAAATAGACCTAGGTATCGGAGGTGGAGATTTAAACCATGAACTAGCTCGTCCCATACTACTTCATCTAACTTGTATACAAATCTTTGGGTGCTTAAGAACCTATTAAAATTCATAATTTTATGTGAAAAGTATGTAAGAGTGTCCTATAAACTGAGAAAAATAAATTCTGTAACTGTGCTCATAATTCTACATGTAAAGTTTGTTCGGTGGAAAAGGAACGACGTAACATCTTTTCTTAGGATGACTCGCAACTACAACCAATTGGTTTGCTTGTATTCTTTAATTTTTGGCTAGGAGTAATGCTACTAAAAGAGTGGATTTCTCTTTATGATCTTTGGAGTCCCAAATATAAGGATGAGCACTTGAGCGAACTTGGCTTGGTATATATGGAAGAGTAAAAATGAGTTCATTTTCGACGGAGTCTAACCAAATCCATTCTAAACTGTAGAAAAGGGAGTCAATAGGAGTCAAGGCTTGCCAAAACTACCGTAATGTTATCTCTACTTTCCAAAACTACCGTAATGTTATCTCTACTGTAGGGACAACGAAGGAAATATTAAAGGATGTTATTGAGGAGATAGTCCCTACGGAAGTGAATCACAATATAAATTCTAATATATTATAGTGACTCAAATTGTAGTGATAATAAGGGCATGGGGAACCCAACCAGAGACCACTTAGGTGGTAACTTCTCTAAAATCTCTTTTAAAATTAATTGTTATGCCACATATATTTTTTCTACTAATGAAATTTCGGTTTGTTATGTTGTTAGGAATGTTAAGGGGGAAATCATAGACGAAGCACTTGTTGTCTTTGAATCCGTATCTGTTATCAAAGTTGAAGTTAGGGGAATTCACCTGACATGTTTGAGGACAACAAGTTTCCCACCCGTTAGCGTGATTATAAAGAATGGTTGTGCATGTTTTCTTTATCTACAACAATTTATAATTCTCAACCACTTTAAGTAACATTGTGAACAAGATTTTCAGGTTTTCGATTTCGAGTAGGTTATAGTTCCTGAGTGTTAGGTGAAATTACAACCGTGTCCCTCCTTTATACAACAAAAAGAAAACAAAGATTTTTTTTATTTAATAAAATTAGTCACTTTTATAAAAACAAAAAACAAATTTATCAAGGTTTTATGTAACCTATTTTTTTTTATATTATACTAAGCGGAGAGTGTTCTAAAAAGCCCTAACCATCGCTGTAAATTAGACCGACGAGGAGACGATAGATCGACGATATGTGCTTGTCCGCCTCCCCACCACAATCTCCACCGTCTCCTACGGCGTCTCATTTAAAAAAACCGATCGCGATCCGCTCCGTATGGGCTTATAATCTAGATCCAGAATTCGACTTGATCCGACGACTCGTCGACCGGTACCACTTCGTCTCAATGGATACAGAGTTTCCCGGCGTAATTATCCGGCAAGATTTCCGTTACCGTAACCCTATTGATCATTATAAAGCCTTAAAATCAAACGTAGACGTTTTAAAACTCATCCAAGTAGGATTAACCCTTACAGACTCCGCCGGAAATCTCCCTGACCTCGGTACTCCTCAATGCTTCATTTGGGAGTTCAACTTTTCAGATTTCGATTTAGCGAGTGATGATCACGCGCCTGGTTCAATCGAGCTTCTCCGTCATCAAGGCATTAATTTCGACGAAACAAAAAAACACGGCGTTGAATGTTCACGCTTTGCCGAGCTTATGATGTCATCAGGCTTAGTCTGTAACGACGCCGTTTCATACATAACGTTCCACAGTGCTTATGATTTCGCGTACCTTATCAAAGCTGTAACAGGTCGTGTACTTCCTTCTGCTTTAGATGAATTTATCGAGCTTTTGAAAGTCTTCTTTGGTGAAAGGGTTTATGATGTTAAACACTTAATGAAGTTCTGTCAAAGCCTCCATGGTGGATTAGATCGTGTAGCGAGGACTCTTGATGTGGATAGAGAAGTTGGAAAGTGTCATCAAGCTGGTTCTGATAGCTTGCTGACGTGGCATGCTTTTCAAAGGATTAGAGAAGTGTTCTTTAATGGAGATGATGGGTTATCACAGAAATATGCTGGTGTACTTTATGGATTTGAGGTTTTAGTTAATTGAGATATCAATGTTATGTTTATCTTTACAAATCATTTGGCTTAAATTATAATAATGCTTAATTCTGTTATAGTTTATTACTTATTATTATCTTAATTAAATAATGCCATTGTGTTTAGAGTGTTTATATGTACAGGTGTGCATGTATATGATTGTATTAATTTGTTCAGTTTGCAGTTCATTTGAAGTCTCACAAAAATTGGATGTTATATAAACTTGTTTAAAGAACTTAGTAATATCGTAATCTCTTTGTTTGATCAATAATTGACTAGTGAAATTGCAGAGTTTCTGTGTTTTGTTTGTATTGTCTGAAAAACAGGACAATCCTACAAATTTACAGTTTTAGACACGTGTGTATTTAGTAATCTAACACTTATTACTTAAGATAAACAAATGATAAAACCATGTAAGAAGAAGAATTTTGTTATGGTTGAGAATACATTTCGTGAGTCTATAAAGATTTGCAGGCAATACATTTCGTGAGTCTGTAATGTGTAATGTGAGTGCCATGGTTAGGCAATGAATTAAATGTTAGCAAGAGCTATCCAAAAATCTTTCATGGTCCCCTAAAAGAATCTTGTACATGTCAAAAACATATCTTGGATTTTTAAGATAAATGTAAAATTGGAGGAGACATGTTTAATGAAGTCATTGTCTTGAGATTTTTGATTTTTAGGGATAAAAGATGATCATCTAGGAACCACCAAATATAGAAATAAACCAATCATGGATTGGGTATGCTAGTTGGGAATATATTATCCAGGATAAAAGAAAAGTTGGGAATATATTCACCCCTCAGTGTTGGTTTTAGATCCAATAATACTTTTAGCTAAAAGGATTTCAATATTTTTTGTAAACAATTGTAGTGAAAAAAGGTCCAAAAATATAAATCATTTTAGGAATGGGGTTTTCTTTTTCTCTTTTGGATTCGTGGCACTAAAGTCTAAATTGACCTATATCGTAGTGTAGCGGATATGAAGAGAACTAACTCTTCGTTTTAAGATTTGGAAAAACTAATCAGAACTGAAAACTTTTTTTTATGCTATTCTTTGTGAGGGTTTACTGTGAAATGTTTGGGATTTTGTTATATAGGACGTTTTTTCGTGTCATGTCAAAAGTAATATATCTAAGTTATCAAGTCTTTCATCATCTATAAATTGAAGGTCTTCGCCGATACTAGAAAATTTCAGATTGTTGGACAATAAAACCTCTCAGATTACTTTTAGGTAGGGATGACAACGGATCGGGTTATTAAAAAAAATTCAAAACCAAATTCATATCTATTTAATTTAGGGTCAATTGCACCAAACCCCCATGTGGTCCTAGCTGATTGTACCAAAACCCTATATGATCAATTAATTGCAGCAAAACTCCACGTGGTCTAAGATAATAAGTCTATAAACTTGACAGAACAATTAATTTATGGGGTTTCTATACCTATAATAACCTACTTTATGGAATTTTTGTGCTATTAAATAACCATATAAGGGTTTTCTGCTATTATACTTCAACACATGGGGGTACTGTGCAATTAAATCATTTAATTTATCAAATACCAAACCCTAATGGATTTAACCATCGTACTTCGGATTTTAACCATAACCAAACTATAACTCTATAAATATATTGAAACATGATCACAAATTCAAGAAAAATCTCCAATATATAAAATATTATGTTGGTATTTAATTAAATAACGTTTTTGTTACTTTTTTTTGTTAAATCTAATATTTAGATTTTAGTTTTGAGATATAAAATTATTTTTATCTATATTATTATAAAATATAGAAAAAGTGATGATAATAAACGGTTTTTTGGCTATTCGGTTTTATTTTTTTCTAAAACCATAACGTAACGGATTTAACCATCAGTTACATTTTTCAAAACTATAACCTAACGATTTTATCCATGGTTTCATAATCGGTTTTTAATCGGTTCGGATTTTTATCGGTTTCGGATTTAAACCATAACCACTGTCATCCCTACTTTTAGGCGGATCAAGAGATCAACGAACTGTATTATTAATTTATTGATTGGGCTGTAAAGTGGGTTGTTGTGTTTAATTTACTTGTAGACCGGGTTTCTTATTCTAGTTTTGAATTGCATTTCATTTTTTAATTAATTAATAATATTACAAGAGTTTAACCAAAAAAAAAGGTGCACAAAACATTAATGATAATATCCGCAAAACCCAGCACAATTATTGTTGGCAAAGAACTTCTCTTATTACATAATTAAATGTGATAAATCTTTAAGTGTGTTAGTACTAATTGCATAAACTGTACAATCACTTTTGCAACATAATTTATATCATTTTTTTGACATAAACACCTATCACTTAGTCTTAATACACTTTGAATCACTATAGTAATGTGTTTCGCTCTTTTAACGCTTTTTCTTGATCTTGGACTTCAAACTTCACTTATTCTCTTCATCTTGGTGTCTCCTATCATCCATATACCTAAGAACTTCACACTGAACACATGAATTAACGCACAAAATCTCTAAAAGTACAAATAATTCAAATCTAAAGAAAGAAAGCGCAATATAACAAAATATGAACACAAATCAATTACATAAGTCCAATTTCAACCTAACATGATGTCTCATAAGAGTATTCATCTATCACAAATAGGGAGACATCATATATCAATCGCTCGAGACAATGTCAACCATATGATCATCTCAAAGTCTTCTCGAAGTAATCTTTATAGCCGAAGGGCAGAAGGATGTAGATAAGGATAATACAAGGAGGAATCAGATATGAAACATCAAGAGGTATAAACCAGTAGGGTGTCTTACTAATGACTATGGAATTCGATTCACTAACTGAGACATGAGCCTACTAACATTCCTGCACGATATTCCACTTGGAATAACAACTGTCATAGGATACGCCTTGATGCGTCAAGTACTAGTCAATATCGGATGCTTGACAGATCTATTGTATATGGATATGTTCTACCAATTAAAGATTGATCCCAGTGCCATAAAACCATATCGAGACTCGATCAAAGGTTTCTCCAGAAAAAGTTCCCAACTATTGGGATATATCGAATTGCCAATGCTTGTGGGGCCGAGAGAGTAATCTGAAAACATAAAAATGTTGTTAAACGTGATAGTGGCAAAGGAAAAAATGTTGTTGATGTTACAAAGCTTGATGCTGGTGAAAGACATTTGTTTATTGAGAAGCTCACAACACTTGTTGAGCACCAAAATATATTAGTTACTCAACATGTTAAGTACAACACGCAACTAACACAAAATACTAAAAACGATTACAAAATAGAAATTTAATAAGCTAATATGTTTTAGTAGCGTGGATCCTCCACGACTTCTTGGGTGCTAAATTGTCTTTTGCCTATTGTTTTTTATACATAATCTTTATATGATTTTAATCACATGTACTCAAAATTAAAAGAATGAAATTTATGTAAACACGTTCCACTTAAAATATATAAAAAAAAGGTGAAACGCTTTATATAGTTCGGTAGCATATCATATTTTATTGTTATATGTGAAGTGTGTGATGTGTGTTTGACTTGGCTGATTTGACATTGTTGACTTAGTCAAATGTTCTTCTTATATTCAGACTTGACCACTTGACTTATACGCGTGGACTTTCGACGGCGTCATTTGGTTAAGTAATGCGGCAACGCGTCTAAAACGTTGATCATGATTAAGATGAAAGGCTGAGATTCCTGACATACTTGTGCCATATAAAAGAGAAGTCTCTTCACAGCCTCATTCATTCTTTTTGTTCCCTCTTCTTAGAAAACTCTCTCGTCTCTTCAGAGTCAAACATAGGGTTTGATATCTGTGTTCTTTCAAAGCTTGTAATCACGTGTAATAGTTAGCTAAATCTTAGTGTTACTCGAATCCTCTTGATTTGAGGTTAGATATTCATGTAGTTGAGTATGGAGGTTAGATTAGCGGTTTCTATTTCTAGGGTTTCGGAGAATACTTTGAATCTTGTAAGGATAACAAGTGTAATTGGCGATAACAGTGGTTATAGTGAATCGACGCTCTAATATCGGAGTCTAGCGTGGATGTAGACAACTTTTGTCGAACCACGATATATCCTGTGTTCCTTTAATTTCTGTTCTTTAATTTCTTTCTGAAAATCTATTTGAAACGTAATCTAAACTCAAACAGTTTTACAATATATTTCGTATTGATGTGTATATTGAACTCAAAAGCAATTTGTGAATTATATAGGGATGAAGGAAATAATAGTATTAAATGTCATTTCAATACAAACCGTTTTCAGAGATTAAATTAAATAAACATGCTTCATTTATGAGAGAAATAAATGGTTAATGTTATGAATAAAAGAATTAATTTCATTTTAATTCTTGAACGTATAATTTTTTATTTAATCTTATTTTAACAACCATTTATTTAAAATTCCCCCACAAATGATGGATAAAGACAACTAAGCAAAAGGTTTGAAATTGATAAATTTTTGAGCAATTAATTTTATTTTAATTTTTGAACGTAATTTAATCTCATTTTTATAATCATTTATTTAACAATCCCTTACAGATGATTGATAAAGACACATAAACAAAAGGTTTGAAAATGATAAATTTGTGAGAAGAAGATAGGTTATATTGTAATTAAGTATAATATCCAAATCAATAAAGCTATGAACTAATACATAGGGAATTGAGGCAACAACCATATCTAGTCACAAAATCTTTTTTTCAGGTGAAACCCTCACAACAAATATTCAATCCAGTTGTTTTGAGCAAACTCCT
Source organism: Nemophila menziesii (assembly GCA_029959085.1). Classification (NCBI taxonomy): domain Eukaryota; kingdom Viridiplantae; phylum Streptophyta; class Magnoliopsida; order Boraginales; family Hydrophyllaceae; genus Nemophila; species Nemophila menziesii. Next base: position 138,375,380 of record JARWIR010000001.1, on the reverse strand, counting down.
CGATTCTATTATATGCCCTTTAAGGGTCATATGCACATGATACATTGGTTCTCATGAGTGCTCTAATAAGACAACCTTTATGTCTATAAAAGGCAAACCCCACCTTCTTACGCACATAGGTAATTTTAGAGCGTCTAACCAATGTTAGACTTCCCATCCCGGGGCTTGAATTATCAAGAGCTCTAAAGCTCAATTACATCACAAGTCAGTGATTTCGTCAAACCCATCTCAATAGGACCACCACATTGGCTATAAACTGATGTCTCCCTTTTTGTTCTAATTATATGCCCTTAGGAGACATCTTTATAGGTGAATATTTGACTTATATGATAGACTTTTAGGCTTATTTCGTTATATTTCATTTTCTCTCCTTGGATTTATAATATTTCATTTTTAGAGCTTTTGGTACGTTACTTCGTTTGTTTTCAGTGAAAAGTTCTTAGGTCCATGGATGCTAGGGAGCACCAATACAAGGAGAAGAATCGAGAATTAAATTCCTAGATCGAGTGAAGAAGTCAAAAGATTTTTCGAAAGATTTGACTAAAAAGCTGCAAATTTGGAAGAATGATATTAATTGCTGATTTTGAGCTACTTAGAATAGATGCAGCCTTTGGGTTGTGAAATATAGATTATTCCTTATTGAGTTAGAAAGATTTAGCAAATAGAATGGGTCAATTTGGAGTTGATTTAAGGAAGTTACAGCCGTTTTACTAAGGGATGCACACCAGTTACGGGATTCAAATTAAAAGATTGGATTTGGATTTAAATTAAAAGATTGGATTTGGACTTTTTGATATTTGACTAAATTACTTTAGTAAGACCCCAAATCCGATTTTATTCTTATAAATAGGCCTTTAGACTCTCATTTTACACACAATTCATTCTGCTCTTAATTTTGAGAGCTAAAGTCAATAGCAAACGGCAGAAGAATGAGCTAAAGGTGAAAATCTTCATTCTTCCACCAGAAGTCAATTCCAACGCCCCAATTAGGTTCTTCTAGTTTATTTCTGTAACTGAACATGAACACATTTATTTTATTTTCAGTTTTTAATTCAGTTATGAACTAATTTCTTTTGTACTTGAGAATCGCTATATGGGTTGAACCCAATTCTGTCTAATTGATGTTTTTCTAATTTGGGATTTAAGTATTTAAATTGAATTTAATATTTTGTGTTGACTATTACTTTGATTTCAATTATTATCTTTGACGTCATGAACCAAGGTAGTTCACAGTATTTAGGCTATTCACTATAGTGGCGTAGTGATCACCTTGACGGGGGGTTTAAATGCAGACCTAGGTAATAGCCGTTGGTATTCGCCAATGACCCTGACGGGATTAACTAACCATGCAGCCAATGAGGTAAGAGACTTAACCCTTCGGAAGTAGTTGTAATCATCCTGACGGGGTTTATAATACCGTAGGAGAGCTCCTAAGTCCATCCTGACGGGGTTAGGAGACATTAGAGTCCCGACTAGCACAATAATATCAATTCATCCCTTAACATAACGTATTAATTAGATAGGTTAGTTGAAACCCTTGCGAGACTCAAGCACTCCTTCTCCTCTTGCGTCCAACTCATTTACTTGCTTTAATTTCTTTTAAGATTATTTAATTTAGTATTATTTTTAATTGCATCTTAGTTTTTAGAAAACCAAAACAAAAATTATATCATATATATTCTTGTCATATAACAATTATCCTCACTTATTGCATAACATCATAAGTCATATCCATCCGTCACTGAGATAAAAAACCCGTTTATCGGATATTACTTGGACGACCCGTACACTTGCGGTCCGTGTCCGTCCATTTTAGGGGTGTTACTTTATAACACACCAGGAGTCACGATAAACTCATTGAAGAGTAAGACTTATATCCATAACCGATGAATTTTATCAAGTTTGTTTGATAGGACTAGAAATATATTAAGAGCTAACATTCAACCCTAATAATTAGTAAATTCATCAAGTACTTCTCAATAGAACCACCACTAAGGCCTATGAATTTATTTCAAGTAAACATTGAACCTTTTTTGCACTATAGTGTCTCATAGGTATGGTAAAGTAGTGCATTGATGCATTCATCAATCAATGGGTTTTGACTTCACTCCCCTTGATGTTTCCAATAATACTCTCCTTGTTAAACCTTTAGTAAATAGATTATGTAAGTTATTATTTGATCATACATACTCTAAACTTATTACACCAATCCGTAGTTGCTTTACTAGAACCATGTTTGATGCGAATATGTCTATGTTTTCCATTGTAGACGTTATTGTGAGCGAAACAGATCGTTACTTGCAAATCTTAGTGAAGGGATCGGGTGTATTTCCTCGCCATAATGGTACGTTAGATAGCAGACTTCTCAACCACTCGACTTCTTGCCTTGCCAAATCTAGCACTATAAACTTAGACATCATGGTGTAACGAGCTATACAAGTATGTTTAGAAGACTTTCACACAATAACATCTTCACCTAAGGAAAAAATATACATGCTTTCATCATAATTTGATATTCATTTTGCATGTTAATAGTCCTTTCGGACAATAGAGAATTTACTAAGATGTGAAACTAAGTAAATAGTATCTCTAAGGCACTTTAACAATTGATGAAGCGTAGTATATTGATCACTACTTGGTTCATGTATATAGATACTAAGTGATGTAGAGCTATCATACATGGCAAGCTAAAAGAACCTTGATAGAGAGAAATCAGCTCAATTTTCATTCATAAAAACATCAAAGACTATTTTTGGAGGCTGCATAGCTACCTATAAATACTCAAAGAAACCCCTTAGTAAACTAATCCTAAATTACTATGATATTTTAAAAAAAATTATTAAGTAAATAAAACTTAACCTAATAAAGATAAAAATCATTAAGTACTATAATATTAAAATATTATTTAAAATAAAATAATTCTAAATTATATAAATTTATGTGCTCAAGTTACATCTAATCTGCATTGCATCATCCTTTCCAAGGTGGAAAAGATTCTTCTTCCATGGCAGGATTAGCTTACCGAATATATCAAAAAAATTCACTTTTTTCCCCTTATAAAACCAACAATTAAAATTTGCAGTTCCAAAACTTCTAGGCCGTGTTTGGTTTATGAAAATATTTTCTGTTTTTGTTTTCAGAATATATTTTTAGAAAATGATTTTCGTTTTCAGTTTCAATATTTTTAGAAAATATGGAAAACGTCGATTTCACGTTCTCTAATATAGCGTTGTTTTCATTTTATTTTTCAGAAAACTGTTTTCATTTTCTTTAGCCAAACACGTTTTCATTAGCATTTTAGAAAATATAGAAAATGAAAACAGAAAACACCTATTATTTTCACGAACCAAACGGGGCCCTAGTTTCCTGGCTTTCCTTCTCCTCTGAATCAATACCAAACATATGAATACCATCCAAAATACGTCTCAAAATAAATAATTGAAACGTGGAGAATGCTCTGAAAGTAAACTGATAATACAGGTAATACGATACATGACACCTTCTCTCATTCTTCCTTGGATTTCCACTTGAATATCTACAATTGTGCCGAAGATCATGAGAGATCCATACCCCACAGTGAAGTGTTCTCTAGTGATTTATGTAACCAATATTACTTGTTTATTGAACATGATTTCGTTAAAGCAAAACAATCAATAGCTAGAACAATTCATCTATCTAATAAATCATTACCTGATATTTTTTTATTTATCCCCCTCCTCATCCATAACCTTCTCTTTCTCATCAGACTAGGTCGTGACACCGAATCGAAAATACTATCTGACTCAATAGCTCTTCCATTCAATATGCAACCTAGAAAATCCACCATCGAGGATTTACTAAGAACTTTCCATGACCACCGATGTATCTCATTTTAGGACTAATTTGAGGGATTATTACCTAGTATTTAACATTTTATGATTTCTTTTTTAGTTTCAACTTTTATGTTACTTTTAGAGCTTTCGTGCGTAATTTGTGTGTTAAGTGTGCAAATCTTAGGTACTTGCATTCTATGATACTCTGAGACAGTGATAAGAAGTCAATAAAACAAGATTACCCCAAAGTCACGACGTTAAAGGACGACTCGACCACTTTTGGAAAACTAGAAAAATTGCCATCTATAATTAAGAATCGACTCGTTAGAGTTACCACACGACATCAATTATGATTCCGAAAGATCCCTTGAATTTCATAATAGTAATTGGAGTTAGGAGCGCGTATAAACTGATGTTTTGTGATTTGAAGCTGAATTAAAAGAGTTATTGAATTTTTTTCTCTGTGGTCCGAACTAGTCCGTATTCCCTTAAAACACTTGGGTTAAATTGGACCACTTAAATGGGCCACAACTCCAAAAACATTTTGGAAATCCTATATCAAATTTTTAAGAATAAGGGTTGCATAATTTTGGAACGCTTAGGAGCAGCCATTAACACCTGGAGAAGAGAAGATAAACTCTTCCATGCCATTCCAAACCTATCGTTCATCATCTTTCATCAGTCATTCGTGTAATCTTATTCTATTTCTTATTCTGAACATGAATATTGAACTTTTATTTTTTTTGTTTTCCATTATTTAATAATAAATTAAACTACTCGAAACTTGAGAACCGTATGATGTATGAACCTTAGTTTAATTATTTACGCTTTATTGAGTTTTAGGATTAAATAATTGAAATGAATTGTTAATTTATTTATTTGAATATATATTTGACTTTAAATTTCAGCCCTTATCTAGGCCAAATAGAGGGCTGACCTTAGTAATTATCACTTTCACCTGTGAGGGGGTTCGATTATGGATAACAATATATAAATGTCCGGTGTGCGTCAGTGAACCGGGAAATATTGACTAACCAATTAGTCCTTTGGGTAAGAATCTTAAGCGTCAATCATCATTGTACAGTTCACTCGGGAGATCTCTAGTGGTGTTAGTTAGCTTCCTAAGCTAACTACACGAGAGTAAGAAAGAGCATTGAATCGTGGTTATATCATACTTTCCAATTCACCCCTAGACAATAAATTGTAGAGTCATCTAGTGGGATTACTTGCGAGTTCTCAAGATATACTTCTCATCTAAATCTCTTATTTTCACTCTCATCCTTTAGTTAATTATAATTAATTTAATTTATTTTCATTTTACTTTTTACTAATTGAAAACCCACGCAACTACGAATTACTAAGACGCTTTAGAAGAGAACAAATATTTATATATTTTGCTTTCTATAATTGCAACTCAAACCGTATTCACTTTATAAAACACAAAGGTATTAAACTCATAAACACAGTAGAGAATGATAACCCCCATTACTTACCTTGTTATTACTTGTCAATGATCCGTACATTTGCGGGTAGTAGCTTTCCTAGGTGTTAATTTATTTATCACACCTTTGGGTTTGACAACCGCATTACTCATCAACATAAAAAGAGACAAAAAATATAGTCAAGGTTTCTACCACACTCCATAACAAAGGATCGACTTCGACTCCAGTTGTCTTGGAAATTATAGTCACATCTACAATTACTATAAATTTAAGAGATTGCGCCTTGGCTCCCCATATATTTGGAAATTTGGACTAAAGTATTCTAAACTCTCAAAATTCATTATGTTCACTATCCATAAAATGCTTACATGCACATATTCATAGAATTCCTTACATGTTTTACAACCAAGCAAACTACCAAATCAAAAATTTATGGACAATTATTAGATTTTTTGTGGACTTGCAACAAGAAATTTTTTGGATTTCTTGTCAATAATAGAAACTCCATAAAGCCCTTTCATATTAATTTTTGTACTCACTTTGTGGTATTACTCATGATTTATAGCTAGCCTAATAGGTCCAATAGATTCTACATATCTCTTGAAGGATCCAACATTGCCAACCTCCTTTTTAAAAATAATTTCTTCAAATATTGTTTTCATTTCATAGGGAACACTTATTACAAGCCGTTCATCACAAATACAATTTTTCCTTTTAATTTCCAATCCACTCATATAATATTCTTCTACCTAGTTGTTTATTGAATCACAATAAATAATAAAATAAGAAAAAAGAAAAAATTATAAATTGTCAAACCTTAATAGAGAAAAATCATTAGGCTCACTTTGAAGTTTTTTCTTCTTTGGTATTTTATTCAAGATCATGTAACTCTAATTCTTCAAATCCATGAATAACAACATACGTCTTGTCATCATACTCATCATAAATCGGACGATCCAACAACTTGTCATGGTACCCAATATCATCTTTCGGTCCTGTTTCCTAAATTCGTCAATAGAGGCGTTGTTGCATATTAACCATGTGTTGCATTAAGGTATCCACTCATCGACGCAAGGTAGTGTTTTCGTCTCGAAACATGTTGTCTTTCATAGTAGAAATTTTAGCAACACGTCTTGAATTTATCGTTCCCAATATACCGATCTCTAAATACCAACTGATGTAGAGTTATCATGCATATCAAGATAAAATAACAATGATAGAGAGAGCAACTCATATTTCATTCATAAAAATGTCAACGTATATTATTAGAGACTACAAGTATAACTATAAATACTCAAAGTAAATCCTAATTGCAACTAATCCTAAATTGTTATAATGTCCTTAACTAATTAGAGTTAATAGTTAATACCTAATATAAAAGTTAACTAAATAAAAAATATAAAACCAATTAAAAACTCTAATACTGAAACGTTATTAAATTAAAAAAAAAATTCGGGCTCAAGTTACTTCTAATCCGCATTGCATCACTAAGTCTACTCACAGGATGGGCAATATCAAGTTGAGTATAGTTCTTCAAAAATATCACACTTTTTATAATTCTAGCGTATTCATTTTGGGATACAACTTTCCATTATTCTTAATTAGATGAATACTAGAGGCATATGGAGTTCTTATGAGCACAACGACAGATGAGTTAAATTTCTTCAGCATATATTCTATGTAATGAGACCGACTAAAGAATATACCATTTTCACTTCTTATAATCTTAATCCTAGAATCACATCAATTTCTACCATAACTTTCATTTTAAAATTATAAAATACAAAGAATTTAGTCTCATCAATAACAAGTAAATTAGTATCAAATATTATTATGCCATTTGACATACAATCCCACAATTTGATCTTATTACTTCAGAGTAAATGCACGAATTCGAAGTTTTGATTATAAAGTCATCTAAAATCAAGCATCTGTCTAAGTTCCCGTAAAATTATTTGGGGTACATATTTTAATTCATACAAAGACTTTCTAAACCTACATACTTTGTCCTTTTCACCAAATAATCCAAAACCTCACTTTGTGATATATATATCTCTACATATAAATCTCCATTCAAAATCTCAATCTTAACATCCATGTGATATATTACTAGTTTATAAATGACATCTAAGGCAATAAGGGTTCTTATAGTAGCTATCTTGGTTACAAAATTATTAGTATTAAAGCAATATAAACCTTTTATTTTGGTGTAAAGTGGAGTAAAATCATTTGGGCAAAGTGTTCTTTCATCTCGTGGCTTGCAATTCAGGATCGTCTTCCTACATAAACTCGAATGCTTGAATGGAGTTTGCAGATTAGCCCACTATATGAGTTCTGCAGAGCTTCATCTCAAGATGTTGATCACCTCTTTGTTAATTGCTCGTTCTCCAACAGGATATTGTCTAAAATATTTGATTGTTGCGATATTAAAAAGGTACCTGCTAATTTGATTGAGTTGGTTGAAATTATCTATCGAAATTCGAGTGAAGAATGCATTACAATTGTTAGTGCTCTATTGACTACTTATGTGTACTGGATATGGTGTGAAAGGAATGAGAGGAATCATGGAGGATGTGTATCGAATGAAGAACAAATTTGGAAGAAAATCCTTTGCTAGTTATCTATAAAACTGAAGAAGAAGAAGTTTAAAACAAAAAGTGTGGTGGATTTAGTAAACGTAATAGGAAACATTCCCATTTATATGGTTTTTATCTTCCTAGTTGGGATGTGTTATAAGCCCAAGTGTAATGGTCTGTAAGGTTTATGTTTTTTTTTTCAGCTTTCATTTCTTTGGGCTGAAAATGTTTACAAGGTTATGTGTTGTAGACATTCCAATTTAAATAAAAATTTGATTTGATGATCAGAAAAAAAATATTTTCTTGGGTAAAACATCAAATTACAAGCCTAGCTTCGAATGCTTCTATTGAACCAATATGTTTCAATTTATTCTTTAAGTTCTACCAATTGGTGTACAAACCATATGTAATAATTCAATCGAATTCCACATATTGTTTGTCATAATAGATTCTAGTCATTATCAATTGCTTCTTTCATAAACTAGCATGTACTAATCTCATAGACTTATCCTACGTCTTAGGATCTTCATCGATATGGAAACATGATACTTTAATTTTACTTATCATATCTATGATAAAATCCTTAACTACGAAAGCAGTGATAAAGTATGGTCCAAAGATGTACTCAACTCTATATATCAGGGATAATCTTAGAACTAGGGAAGATAAACTAGTAGAGGAATTATCACTAACATCAAATCAATAGTAATATGTAATGTATCATTAACATTATTCTTAAAAGGAATGACTTTCTGAATAAATTATGCATCTTGTGATTCGTAGATAGATTTATCATCCAAGAAAAGAATCTTTATTCACCACTATTTTGAGCATAACCTATAAAGATAAATTTTTATGGTCTTGGGTTTAATGTTGATTTTCTTAGAGTCAGATGTAAGCCAAATTTTGCTAGTCACCCACATACTCTTAAATATATTAGGTTAAGTGGAAATTTTTTCTAAAATTCAGATTGTTCTTAACTAAGCTTTTATATGATAATCTATTAAGCACATAACATGCAGATAAGATAGTTTTCCCGCATGTTGTTAGGTGAATATGTACTTTTTTTTTTTGGACGCAAATATGTACTTATTAACATGTTAATAATCATATCTTTAAGTGATCTATTCTTTTTTTCAATTATACCATTTTGCTGTGGGTGTATAAGGAGCTCTAAATTCATAGTATACTCTTTTAATCGAATTATAACTATATTTTTTACCCCTATCCGACCTAAACCTATAAATCTTTTTGTCTAGTTGGTTTTCAGCCTCAATCTCATACTTTAATAAGATGTGCTCTCCTTTATATTTCGATCTTAAAGGCTAAACTTTAGTGATCCTAGAATAGACATTTACAAATTTCACATAATACATCTTACCCCTCTAAAATTGGTTTTCTTGAAATCAACCAAGTTAAGATGTACTAATTCAACAATTTAGATTATTCAATAATAATCGTTTTTTACATTGTTGGAAAAAGAATTACTAACAATGGCCATGACACAATAATACGAAAAAACAGTGTCAAAATAGAAATGGTAAATGTTATGAATTAAATGATAAATATTGTATTGATAGATGTTATTATTAAAAGAATTAATTTCCTTTAATTCTTGAATTTTATGATTTTTCTTTGATCTCACTTTTACAGCAATTTATCTAACAAATGTAAGTGACATGGTTAATTTTTACTCTAGGCCCGGCCATTAACTAAATGTTAGCAGGACCCACCCAAAAATTTCTGCTGGCCCCCTAAATAGAATCTTGTAAATGTCAAAATATATCCTGTATCTTTAAGATAAATGTAGACATAAGGGGACTATAACATGTTCATTTTGTTCTGTTCTTTGCATTCAGGCTTTTTAGTCCAATGAGGTCAATGTCTTGAGAATTTTATTCTAAGGATAAGACATGATTATCATCTACGAACCACCAAATATAGAAAAAACAAACCATTCATGGATTGGGTACGCTAGTTGGGGGATATATCCACCCTTCAGTGTCGGGTTTAGATTCAGTATTTAGCTACAAAAGTTTTGACAAAAAAAAAAAAAAAAAAAATTAGCTAAAAGATTTTCAATTTCTTTAACAAAAAATTATAGTGAAAAAAGATTCAAAAATATAAATTTTACTTTAAGGATGGGGATTTTTTTTACTAATGACACTGAATTGACCGATATTAACGTTAAGGGTCTAATAAAAAGAGAAAATAATTAAAGATGAGGCGGATGAATATATCGAGGTATGTGAGAGTGTGTAGAAGTGTAGCTGCATAAAGCCACACATACCTTTGATTTTTCTTGTTTTTAGCCTTTCTATTTCCTTGTATGTTCTTTTACTTCCCTTTTCAATTCGTTTTTTTTTTAGTTTAGTAACGACTATCTTATGGAGAAGTAGCGGCGGCAACCACCGTCTCTCCTCCCCAATAATGGTGCACACAAGCTATCATCCTTAAATCAACGACATCCTTGCCTACCATGTAAGCCTAATGCAAGAAGCAGGCACACCAAGGAAAAATCTTAAAGTGTTAGAAAACTACAAACCAAAAGATTAAAGTTCTATTCACAATCCAACAGTGTTAATTCGCCCAAGGGGAGCATTAATAAATTAAATGATAAGAGTCACTAAGACTGAGTGATTAGAGTCCCATACATCCCTTTAGTTACATTGATTGAGATGATATATCTCTACTGGGGGTGTCCTCCCTTAGGATTGATATATAAATCAACACAAAAAGAACAGTGACTTCCCGCAAGTGTATGGGTCGTTGACAAGTATATTTCGATAAGTACTTAGGATTGAAGTCTCCACATGGACTATCAAGGTTAAATCAATGTGTTTCGGAGTACAACATTGTATAGTTTTCCGAACTAGATGTGACAAGAAATATAAATAATAAAATATTTATTTGATTTCATAATTTAAAAAGATAAAAATAATTAATAAAATTGAAATACTAGAATGGAAATACAATGAAAACTAAAGGAAAGGTTTTAAATATGAGAAATATGCTTAAGGATTGCTAGTAATTATTAAAGTCGATTAATATGATGTTCTAGATATGAAGGCAAATTGATTGTTCATATTAGTCGGGATTCAATATTCTTCCCAAATCCCTCTCGGGTAGATAGGAAGCTCTTGTACTCAGTTTCAAATGGAAATTAGTTCAAAGTCTAATGACTACTTGGCTATTAAGACATGTCGGCTCATTAGCGCACAACAAGCGTGTATATACTATTTTCGCAATTAAACCCCCCATTCTGGTGATAGCTTAATCAATTAATCTATTCACTATTTGGCCAAAATATGAATAGTGTTATTACAAGATATATACCCAACAGAATTAAAATTCAATTGATTTAAATATAAAATTCCAAAGTCGTAAGAACACCAATAAGAATCAACTATGGGTCATACATTGAAAAATCCTTAAGCAGTAAGAGTTTATTTCATATTCGGAAAAGAAAACTAATATAAAATAATACAAGAATCATGTTTAAAAGATAAAATGGAATAAGTTAACTATTTTGATTGATAGGATTTGGAGTTTCGATGAAGAAGAACGGTGAATCTTGGTGAAAACCCTTATTCTCTTCTCTTCTGCTCTTCTCCAGGCGTTCAAATGAAATAAAACTATAAATAATTGTGAGGTGCTGAATAATGAGATGCTAAAGGACTTAAATACTAGCTAAAAACGTTTGGGCCTACATGGGCTCACTTAGGTAGGTTAAAAATACCACAACCCGTTTTTAGCTAGTGTTGGACTAGTTCGAGTCACGGTAGAAGCAAATGACATAACTTCTTCATCTCAACTCCAAATTGACTTCCGTCACTTCTTATGCGCCATTGACTTCAAGCTCTATCTAAATCACAATGAATGATGTCCTAAGCTCTGATCAATTATTCGTGGTGACTGAAACAATATGATGTCAAGATTTCTCCAGTAAACGCTTTAACTTCCCAAAGTGACTTTAAGCTCATTTCATGCCTTGGCTTGGGGTTTTAATTGAATTTTTACCTTATCCTCATCATCTTGGCACCTTGTATCAACTATGTACCTAAAAGCTACACAATCAAGGCACAAAATCTCTATAAACAACAATATGTCCAAAACAAAAGAGAAAAGTACAACATGTCAAACATTAGGGGAAAATCCCTCACTTAGGCCAAACAAACACCTAAAAATAAATCTCGTGAATAGATTAATATATCACAAAATTATATACATTAGTAGGCTAATGTAAAGAGTAATGGATTTATAAGGATGGTGGAAGACGGTGTGTGGATGTGCTCTCTAACAAACACAAGCATGAGCAAGGTGACATGGTTGGTTTGTCGGAATAGTGTTCAATGAGGGGTGGACATGTATAATGTTTTGTGATTTAGGCACGAGTATTAATCTCATGCCGAAGTCACTATTTTAGAGGTTCTACATTGGGAGAGTGAGGCCTACTACCGCGACGTTTCAAATGGTCGATATGTATCTTATCCCGAGGGCAAGATCAAATATGTTCTCATCAAGGTAGGTAAATCTATATTTTTACGTGTGCTTTCATTATTCTTGAATTCGACAGAGATAAGAATGTGCCCATCATCTAGGATGGGCCATTCTTAGCCACATGCATACTTTAATTGATGTATAGAATGGTTAAATAACCATGTCAGTGTAAGACAATGAGGTAAAATTCAATGTGTTCAAGGTGATAAAATTTTCGATACTCGGGATGATTGTTTCCGCGTGGATGTCATCGATCACGTCACGTAAGAGATATATGCTGAAAAAGAATTTGATGATATTTTGCAGCCCCCCTTGAATCCTGATTCGCCTTAGACTCATGATGAATAAGACAAATTTGTGGTGACTCTTAATTCTGAAAGTTGAATACTTACATCAAATACAAATTAATGTTTGATTTGCAAAAGAAAGAATAAAGAATGAAATAAAGGAATCCGACAAGTGAATTCTGTGAACATAAAAAAGAAGAAGGTTTTAAAAAAGATTAGTGATGCTAAGATTGATGCATGAAAAGGGGATGAGCGAGTATGTTTATGAACGTAAACTCAAGCTCTTAGGGTGTTAGTTACTAGGTATAGTAATGAGAGAGCCAAAAGCTCACTTAAACTTATCCAAATTATATCATACCGACCATAGGGCATGCTAAAACCAAAAAGACCTTGATATTCTTAGTTATGCATTAGGTGATGAATGCGCAAAAATTAAGTAAGTAGATCATTATACGTCATAGAATGATCAATGATTACCTAATAGTCACCACTTTGAGTGAGTTATTTTTGTGTCCCTTTGTGCATTTCTAAACTAATTCTTCTTGGAACTATAACACGTTAATTACATGTATTATTAGTATATATGGATTATATTTTATGTGAGACTTTATGAGACTTTTTGTACATTATTTTTTGGGATTAATACTTGCTTGCTCTTATGGACTTTTGGGACTCGAAACCTTAGAGTAATGCTTATTTTGTAGGGAAGACAAAACATTGAGTTGGGGGTCTTGATGTCTTGCATTTTGTGATGAACTAATATAATATCGAAAAATCATTTAATAGGGGTTTAGTGCATAATTATGAGATTTATCCCTTATAAATTATTTATTTTGATTTAATGGTCTAATCTTGGATTTATATATATTTGGAGCATCATCTAGGTAATTTGTGTGTTATGTGTGAAGCTCCGAGATACATGGATGCTATGGGAACCCAAGATGAAGCCAAGAGATCAAAAAGGGAAAAATTAGCCCAGGTCAATAGACAAAAGGAGTCAAGAAGTTCAGTTAAAGTTCATCAAGAAAACTCGACAAAATACTTCTACCGGCTTTCAAAAATTATAAAAAGTAATTTGTAGTGAATTATATGATGATGTTTATACATAATGTAGATATTTAAGTCTAGAACACGTGTTCAAAAGGGAATCAAATCCGAGTTGTGATGTTAAAGTTGAGCCTGTTTTACCAAAGAGACCCTAAAGTTGTTCAGATTTAGAAGAACCCAATGGACGACTTAAGACTTACTTAAGTTGGAGAGTATAAGTTAAAATGTTTTCCAGAGCCTATATATACTTGATGTCTCCCTATTTGTTCTAAATATTAGCCCTTAGGAGACGTCATTTTAGGTGAATATTTGACTTATTTGATAGACTTTTATGCTTATTTCGTCATATTGCACTTTCTCCCCTTGAAATTAGACTATTTACATTTTTAGAGCTTTTGTGCATTAATTTATTTGTTTTTAGTGCCAAGTTAGTAGGTTCATGGATTCATGGAGAACTAATACAAGGAAGAGAATTGAGAATTAAAGTCTTAGATCGAGTGGAGGAGCTAAAGGCAAGAAAAGAATTTTCAAGAACTTGACTAAAGAAGTTACAGATCTGAAATGCTGTTAAAGATTGCTGTTTTTGGGCTACTTAGGCGCGGATTTAGCCTTGGGCCGTGAAACATGGTTTAATGCTTATTGAGTGAGGAAGATTCTCCAAGTTGAATCAGCCCATTTGGAGTTGATATGCAAAAGTTAAAGCCGTTTTACTAAAGGCTGCACACCAGTTACGGGAATTAAAGAAGAAGATGGGCTTGGGCTTTTTATAATTTGACCTAATGTTTTTAACCTAATCCCTAATCCGATTTTGAGCACTATATTAGCTCCTTTAGACCTCATTATTCAGAACCTCTCATTAAACCTTCAAACTAAATCATCCTTAGAGAGAGCGTCAAGAGGCGGAAGCAAGAGCAGAAGCTGGAGAATCCTTTTTCTCCAACAACAGCTCAAGTCAATTCCTCTATCTAGGTTCTTATTTTATTTCTGTTATTAGGAACATGTATATTCTTAATTTCTTTATTGTTCTAATTTCAATTATGAGCTAAACCTTAATTACTTGAGAATCGCGTAATGGGTTAATCCCTAATTTATTTAATTCATGTATTTCAATTTGGGATTAGTTTCTAGTTTAATTTGAATTGGGTATTTTATATTGGATATTATTTTGTTCTTATTTACTATTTCTGACCTAGCTAATTAGAAATAGATTTTAGTAATTGGGCTAGTCACTTTAGTGGCGAAGTAATCACCCGACAAGGGAGTTTGATTACAGACTTAGGTAATATCCGTGTAATGTCCGTTATTGACCGACATGCTTAACTAATTACATAGCCAAATAGGTAATTACATATCATCCGAAGAGGCATATTCGCCCATATAGGGGTTTATAGTACTTTAGGATAACTCCTAGGTCCACCCTGACGGGGGATAGGAGACATTAGAGTCCCGACTAATATAGAAATATCAATTTTTTCCTTAACGAAAGCATTAATTACGTAAGTTTAGGTGATTCCCTAGCGAGACTCAAGTATACCTCATATATGTGTCTTAATCTTTTAGTACTTACTTTTAGTTATTTTATTTAATTGCGTCTAGTAGTTTAATAATTCAAAACCAAACAAATATCTTTTATATTTTGATTTTTGTAATTGCAATTACTACTACTTATCTATTGAACACTTGAGTTATACCAGTCCAATCGCTGAGAATGAAACCTGGTTTATCGGAGTATTACTTGGACAACCGTACACTTGCGGTATTGTGGTTCCTTTTATTTCAGTACTTAATTTTATAACACCCCAGGACCCACCAAGTTTTTGGCGCCGCTGCCGGGGATTGCAGCGTGTGACCCCGGTGTTTAATCCTTAAGTAGTTTTAATTGTTTATTTATTTTTCAGTTTTACGCTTGGTTTTTGTTTTTGTTTTTGTTTTCTTTTACAGGCTCTTATATTCAGGTAATGATCAAGAGATTCAGTTAGAGATGTATGGAGGACATTACCCAAATCCTGGTCGATTCGACTATTTGGAAGATTCTTCGGGACAACAACAATGGGGTAATAACTTCTACCAACCACCTTATCAACACCCGCAAGAGCAAGGATGGAACAACCAATGGACCATGAACAATCAACAACAATTTCCGTATCACTATCAGCAAGAATAAGCATGAAACCACCATTGGGTTGAGAATAATCAACAACAACCATCGTATCACTATCAGCAAGATCAAAGATGGAACATTCAACAACCTCCACAAATAACTTGTTGCAATTGAATGAAACACTTGATAAATACATCCGCGATAACGAGGAAAGAGGTTCCAAAATAAACCAGATGCTAGACGAATATATTGCCCATAGTAGCAAGTCTTATGGAGATTCAACTCCCCCAAGGGATGGAAGAGACCAACTGGAGGAACTAGTTGAGGAGGAAGGGTTGAAAGAAAATATAAGTGATAGTGATATGACCACCGTGCCAATTATAAATGGAGACCACCATGTGGTTGAGAATCTTGTTAGCATAGTGGAAGAAGGAGTAGCAACGCGAATCCTAGAAATTAACACAGAAATTTCTATTCATATGGTGTATGCACATGATCAAGATATAGAATGCAAACAAGAAGAGGTGGTGATCGAGGTTATAGAAATTATAAAGCAAGAATATGATGAGGTAATAGTGGAAGATTGGGTTGAAAGCGAAGATGAATGTGAAGTGGTTAAGGTGTCAATTGAAGAAAGAAAGGTTCACAATAAAATAGAAGTTAAATCTCCTCCACAAAAAGTTCACCAATCACCATCTGCACCACGAATCTTGAATGAAAACAGAGCTGTAGAATTACCTCCACCACCAATACAAATGATCAACATGTGTTATACAAACAAGGTGCCACACCGAAAGAGTAAAGCGGCAAGGAGGAGCACCTACCCACCATAATTTAAAGAGGAACGCGAGATTGGAAAGAATAAAAATGAGCTTATACCGTTGAGGACGGAAAATGAGTTTCGTCGTGAAAGTAAGAAGGAAAAATGAGGTACTTACCCACCCCCTTTCAAAGATCGATTAAATAAAATTCTAGGTGGGAAAGTCCTAAAGCTTACATGCCAAGAAAGAGGCAAATTTAAGCAGAGGAGAACCGCAGAGGCCTCAATACCATCTTCATGGAAGGTAAAGCGTCGAACTTAAAGACGTAATAAACAAAAGTGCTTCGTGGGAGACAATCCATGTTTTAATTTGCTTTTATGTTTTTAAATTCCTAGTGTATATTATAAGTAATTGTCGAGTCATAGCGTCTATTTTTTTAAGAAATGATAAAGGTAGTGTGTTAAAGTGTGCTTGAATTGAGTTTGGGGTGTTAAGGAACGAGGAAGAAAAAAAATCTACAGAGCTGACCGGTATACGGACGAAATGCCCAGTATACCGAAGGGAGAAAACAGTGTCACGGGTTTTGGAATCAGGGTTTTTGCCGAGGGGAACTTTACTGGGACCGGCTAGCCGGTATGCCAGGCCCGCTGTGTCGAAAAAAAACTCGCGCCACGGTTTCGGAAGCAGGTTTTTTTGCCGAGAAGACACGGTCTGGGACCGGCTAGCCGGTCATCTGACCGGTATGCCGGCCTGACTAGCGGGAAAATTACCAAAACCTCATTCAAACCCTAATTTCCTTCTTTTAACCTAGCCTCTCATGCAAGATATCATTATGAACGACCCCTAACCCATTATATACCTACAACTCACCACTACAACACCTATATACTTTCAATCCTTCCTCCTAATCTATTCCAAACACACATCCAACATCAAAATCCTTCAAGAACGTCAAGAAATCTTCTCCTTCACCTTATGCCTTCTTTATCAAAGCTTTAATCCTATTCATTAAACCTTCCCAAATCCACTACATCATCATTACCCATCTCGTATAACACCATAATCCTTCATTACAAATCCTCAAAACATCAAAATTTAAAACACTTCTCTAGTTTTTGAATATTTGAAGTTTTGAGTTTGGGGTTCACTGAGATGACAAAGATTGGGAAGTCAAGAATACCATGAGGAGGAAGAAGGAGTTGAAGAACCTATTATTACTTTTGGTGTTGAGAGAAGTAGTTGAAAGAATGAAAATTTTAGAGGATAAACATGACGAGGTGTTGACAACCATAGGAAAAGTCACAAAAGAGTTGGAGCCTATGCAAAAAATATTACTGGAGTGAGCAATATTCAACATGCCACCTATGCAGCAAGAGGAGCCCAATCTGAACGCAATAATGGAAACCAGCCTTGTACTGGTTCAGATACGTTTTCCTATCATTTTCTCATTTTTATTAATTATTTGCTTTCAGAGTCTTTTCGAGTCGTGGGGACACGACTCATTTTTTATTTTGGGGTGGGGTTCGTTGCCTCATCCCAATTTTATGTGTTTTACTGCTTTTTGAATTTTTTTTTAAAATCGAATAAAAATTAGTTTGAGGAATGTTTTGACTGTAGAGTATTTTAAATGTCCCCATAAGCATACTTTTTGCAAATTTATGATAGAAAATAGTTGACTTAGGAGTTAGTGTAAAACGCAATTTGATTGCATGCAAACACATGTAATTGATAGGAATAATTAATGAACAATGCAAAAGAAGTAAACATGTGCTTAAGGAAAATGAGTGGTTTGTATAACGTGAGATTTGAATGAATAGAGAATCCACTTAGGTATGAACTAGAGGCAAGCTATGAAAATAGGAAAATAATAGAGGCAGTTCTTTGTTAGCCCTTTGAAACCGTTTTGGCCTTCTATCTTTGAATTTAATATTATCCATCTTAGCCAAATTTTTTGCCTTTAAGTCTTTCTTTTGTCGCCACATTATAAGCCAATATCCCTTTAGCTTATTAGACATGACCATATGACCCGCATTTGAATCACGATCTTGAGACTTCCTATCTTGAGCTTGAGTTTGGGGGTCCACCATTATGGGAATTCACATTGGGTTGGGATTTTTGAGCTTATCGATTGTGCTCTGTTCTATTTTGATGATGATTCACAGTGATTATATTGTAACCCTTTGCCAGGGTAGTAAAATGGAAAAAGAGCTGAAAAGCATGAAAAGAAAAATTTTATGAAAAAAAATAGCTTGATATCTCAACATCAAAAAGAGAGTCATAGTTATACAAAAGAAAAAAGAAATTTCATATGAAAAGAATATATATTTGGACCAGCAAAGAGAAAATTTTGATGTGATCATCTTTAGTGCTTATTGGATTAATCAGGGGATGCTAAATTAGTGCGTCAAATGGTTTGAGTGAGAATAATATTGGAGTGTAAATCAAGATCTTGGACAGTTTGTTGATGTTAAGGGAGGAGAGAGCCAAAAGCTCACTTCAAATTTACCAATTATACATACCATACCGTCCCTAAGCCTATATTAAAACTGTAAAGTCCTCGTGATTCCTAGATACATAGTGAGTTTATGATTCAGATAATAGGGAGTATGCTAATTGGATCGTTCAAAGCAAGTAAGGATCGACACCATCTTGAGATAAGTAACAAGCGTAACCTTCTAGCATTGTGAAAATAATTTTGGATTGATATTATTTTGTGTTGTATTTTGCATGACATGTGTATGTGTATATTAATTCCTAGA
This sequence comes from Nemophila menziesii, assembly GCA_029959085.1. Classification (NCBI taxonomy): domain Eukaryota; kingdom Viridiplantae; phylum Streptophyta; class Magnoliopsida; order Boraginales; family Hydrophyllaceae; genus Nemophila; species Nemophila menziesii. Next base: position 138,356,095 of record JARWIR010000001.1, on the reverse strand, counting down.
TCATACTATATGATATTTTTTTTAAGTTGTGCTTTGGGTATATTTACTAGATTCTGCCTTCTGCGTTCACCTAAAGGCCTTTGTTTTTATTTTACTTTGTCGGGACGACAAAGGTTTGAGTTTAGGGTTTTGATGTCTCCCTGTTTGTTCTAAATATTACCCATTAGGAGACATCATTTTAGGTGAATATTTGACTTATTTGATAGACTTTTATGCTTATTTCGTCATACTGCAGTTTCTCCCCTTGAAATTAGACTATTTTCATTTTTAGAGCTTTTGTGCATTAATTTGTTTGTTTTAAGTGCAAAGTTAGTAGGTTCATGGATTCATGGAGAACCAATATAAGGAAGATAAGTGATAATCAAAGTCTTAGATCGAGTGGAGGAGCTAAAGGCAAGAAAAGAATTTCCTAGAACTTGACTAAAGAAGTTGCAGATCTGAAAAGCTGTTAAAGATTGTTGTTTTTGGGCTACTTAGGAGCAGATTTAGCCTTGGTCCGTGAAACATGGTTTGATTCTTATTGAGTTAGGAATATTCTACAAGTTGAATAAGCCCATTTGGAGTTTATATGCAAAAGTTACATCCGTTTTACTAAAAGATGCACACTAGTTACGAGAATTAAAGAAGAAGATGTGATTGGGCTTTTTATAATTTGACCTAATGCTCTTAACCTAATCCCTAATCCGATTTTGAGAACTATATAAGGTTCTTTCGACCTCATTATTCAGAACCTCTCATTAAACCTTCAAATTAAATCATCCTTAGAGAGAGCGTCAAGAGGCGGAAGCAAGAGCAGGAGCTGTAGAATCCTTTTCCTCCAACAACAGCTCAAGTCAATTCCTCTATCTAGGTTCTTATTTTATCTATGTTATTAGGAACATACATATTATTAATTTGTTTATTGTTCTTATTTCAATTATGAGTTAAACCTTAATTATTTGAAAATCGCGTAATGGGTTAATCCCTAATTTATTCAATTCACGTATTTCAATTTGGGATTAGTTTCTAGTTTAATTTGAATTGGGTATTTTATATTGGATATTATTTTGTTCTTATTTACTATTTCTGACCTAGCTAATTAGAAATAGATTTTAGTAATTGGGCTGTTCACTTTAGTGGCGAAGTGATCATCCGATAGGGGGGGGGGGTTGATTACAGACTTAGGTAATATCCATGTAATGTCCGTTATTGACCGACATGCTTAACTAATTACATAGCCAAAGAGGCAATTACATATCATCCGAAGAGGCATATTCGCCCATATTAGGGGTTTATAGTACTTTAGGATAGCTTCTAGGTCCACCCTGACGGGGGCTAGGAGACATTAGAGTCCCGACTAATATAGAAATATCAATTTTGCCCTTAACGAAAGCATTAATTATGTAAGTTTAGGTGATTCCCTAGCGAGACTCAAGTATAGCTCATATATATGTCTTAATCTTTTAGTACTTACTTTTAGTTATTTTATTTAATTGCGTCTAGTAGTTTAATAACTCGAAACCAAACAAATATCTTTTATATTTTAATTTTTGTAATTGCAATTACTACTACTTATCTATTGAACACTTGAGGTATACCAATCCAATCCCTAAGAAGGAAACCCGACTTATCGGAGTATTACTTGGACAACCGTACACTTGCGGTATTGTGGTTCCTTTTATTTCAGAACTTAATTTTATAACACCCCAGGACCCACCAATACTTAATTTGACCAGAAAAATATGTCACTTATCAATCAGAAGATTTAAAAAATATGGAGAGTAAGGAGACAAGAGATGGAGTTCTAGAACAACACTGAACCCTAATCCATGATTTGGATTTATATTGTAGGAATTTAAGATTTTATATTTAAATAAAAAAGAAATTGTTGTTGTTGTATTTATCTTTGTTCTTTATTCGTATTTTTCAAATGATGCACACATATTTCTCATTATATTCTCTTGGAGATATGGCTATTTAGTGTGGTTAAATCAAATTTATTCTTTACATTGTAGCTCTTGGGGCAATCAATGGGATTTCATATTCATTCTTAATAGATAGGGAATTTTTTTTAAGTTTTGATTTTCTTGTAAAAAATGGAACAATCATTTTAGAGGTGTTTAGTGATAAATTAATAAATATAGTTGATTTAATTTTTAAAACTTTTTTGCATTTGATATAAACCTTTAGGAAAGTCATTATATTCTATTACTACGAGAGTTAATTGACTCTTATAGGAGAAGATTGTAAAATGCCAGCCGTAGGAGTTTAGAGAGTCAACCACTACTACATCTACTAGCATTAGCGACGACATTTGTTATCGCTAATGATACATGACTTTGTCACTAATGATCTTCAATTATCGCTAGCGACGACATGTCATTTGTAATGATTTGTCGCTAGTTAATTGTAGCTAAATATTCTTATTAGAGACTAAAGTAGAAGTTTTGACATAAATGACAACTTATCATTAGTGAAGAAATGGATTGTCAATAGTGACGTGTTGATTAGTCATCGACGAGTTCTTCAATAGCTACAAAATGGCAGCTTATCTTTAACGATGACATAGATTGTCATTAGATACGGGTAAATTTGTCACTAATGAGTTCTTCAATACCAACAAAATTGCACGATCACTATTGAGGATCTCACTAGTGGCGACTTGTTTCCATTGATATTGAGGTCTTCAATAGGAACGACGCCATTTTGTCGCTATTGACGAACTCATTAGAGACTATATTATTTTGTTACTTAGAGAGGATTATTTTGTCGCTAATAAGCAATTTAATTTAATTTTATAAATTTTAATTTATCTATTTGTTTTTTCAGTATTTAATAACTCGTTAGCGTTTATTTATTGTCAAGCTGAAACATAGAAATTGAACAAAATAGAGATACAATCAATTATAGAGATTTAAATCCAAATATCTTTTTATAAGAAGTGTGAATAAAAAGTATGAAACATACCAAATAATTAAAAGGCTTAGTAAAAATAAAAAGTGTGAATACAAGTCCAATTAAAAAAAAAAAAAGTCTTAAACAAATATATATATATATATATATATATATATATATATATATATATATATATATATATATATATATCATCTTCGTCTTCATCTTTGGGCCTGCATGATTACAAATTAGAGGAGTAGGGTCGTGAGGAGTTGAACCTGTAACAGGACCTGGAGGGGTTTTGAGAGGCAGTGTGAAATTGTAAATCGGACGACCATGCATCATTGAACCGATGTAGATATTGACTGATTTTCTCGATGTTAAAATTTTGATATATGGCAGGTTTGGAGCTCATCGAATGTTTGGCTTGAAGAATATACGGTGGCCCATCCTTGGAAATCATATAATAATCTATGTAGTCCACCATCCCCCTGAAATTATGTATAATATCAACTGGTACGAGAGTATCGGGAGATCTCCACTTGTTCTTTGTTATTGACCCACGCCAGCCACCTAACTACAAGATCCCTTGCCAATCATTTTTTAAGCAGCGCCAATCACATTGTCAATTTTTTCCTTCGGTGACAATACAGCGGTGGAAGATAGAGATGTCGGTCATGTGAGTGTGATATATAATCAATTATATTAGAAAGGACTTTAACCACCTGCAAGTGTACGATGTTCGTTGACAAGTAATGAAAGAGGTAAGATAAGGGGTTTTCGTGCGTAGGGGGCTAGCAAAGTCATGTACTTGTGTTCAAGCAAATCGTTGTTTAGTTGCGAAGACACGTAATTAAAAAGATGAATGTTTGTTTTGGTTTTTTTAAACTTAAACTAATTGCGATAAATCAAAGATACTAATATATAGTTGAAAGAGAAGAGATTAAACAACTAAAAGTAAATTCAATTAACTATAAAAAGTATACAATATGAGAGAGTAGTGCTTGATCATTTTTGGTGATCCCCTAAGTTGACTAATTGGGAGTTTCTAGGCTTAAGGGTTGATGTCTGCTCATTTGTGATAATATAATCTACTTCAGAGACATCATTTTAGGCGTATTTATTAGTTTATAGGTCGACTTGAGCTTAATTTAGTGCACTTTCCTATTTTGAGTCTTGATTTAGTAACATAATATTTTTAGAGCATATTGGGTTTAGTTGTTTATTTAGTGTGAAGCTTTAAAGATAATTATGGAGATTAATTAGAGTCCAAGTCAAAGACTACAAGATATGGAAAGAGATATGCATGGTAATTGGAGATAGAAGGAAACAGAGTTCAATTAGGAAAAGGAAAAGCTGCCTAAATATGAGATTCTGCAGCACACGCCTAAAGAAGTGGTAATTACTCCTACAAGGAAGCCGATTTTGGAAGATTCCTTTCATAGGGACATATATAATTCTGTGACGATTCTTTTGGTATATTATGCAGCTCAACCCGACCAATAACGAAGACGATATGCCCAAAACGGTCCAGCAGTGTTTATCTTTATTTCCTTACGAATTTGAATTGGGCTTGGAGTCTATTACTTGGCCTTTCCTCCAAGAAACGAATTAGGTCAACCTATACACTATAAATACAGCCTCTTAACACTCTTAAATCATCCTTGGCCAGACCTTAAGGCCAAGAGGAAGCTACAACACAAGAGAAGAAGTCAGGAAGGAGCAGAACACCATATGTCTTCTTCAACCTCTTATTTTGTAATTCTTTTCTCTTCTCTTCTTAGTATGAATTAATTATTTTTAGCTTGAGTTTTAGCATATATGTATGAACCCTAGTTTTGATTGACATCTATCCAATTTGGGAATTCTATGTTTTAAATTGAACTATAGTTTTTATTCCCTGTTTATGTGTTTAAATTTATATTCTGTGTTCTTGTGGAACCTAGGCCATATAGAATTACCATCTAGTAGTTAGGTCACCATTGACAACGGTGTTTAATTACATGTTTAGCACATAACGTCTAGTACAAGGTTTGATCTGACAACCCAACCTAACTAGATAATCACTATGGTTTAGTTCTTGTGACTATTTACCAATTACAGGAAAAGTTTGCTTAAGAAGCCTTATTGACACAGGTAAATCTTATTTTAAACTACCGATAGCGAATTGGAACCGGTAATTGAAATACTACATAATTCACCCTTACATGTTTAGAACGGCAAAACTAGTGGGGATTGCATGCTATTTACTCAAGCTAACTTTCATACTATCTTCTTTTCTTTTCTGTTATTTAATTTTCTGTCTTTTAAATTATTAGTTTAGTTTTCTTTATTTAAAGACAAAATAAAAATCTATTTTTCTTTCTTTCTCTTGCGTATTATCTTTTCTATCTTTCATATTTGCACTTGATAATTTGCATAAGTTCTCTCTAACTTTCGTCAGTCCCTGAGGAACGAATCTTAATTATTTAACAAAAACTTGCATACGATCTGTAATACTTGCAGTACCGTGTTAGCTTAGGGTGTTTATTTTCATCTAAATTATATCATCTTTTTATCACACCTTAGGCCACACCAAGGGTAAATTGAGTTTCCTATGTTAGACGGGATTCAATTCTCTTCCTAACCCCTCTCGGGTGAATAGGACGCTACCATGCGATATTAGAGACCCCTCCCGGGTGACCTTAAAATATTTTTAGGATTAATGGATACTTACTTTATTGACTACTCGGTTAGTTAAGGCCTCCAGTCTTAATAACAGACACCGAGCGACTATATTCTAGTCCCGTAATTAAACCCCGCTCCTGGGCGATTGTCTAATTACTAATTCTACTTTAAACTTGGCTAAGGTAAGAGTAGTAAATCGATATAAAGATATCATTAACAAGAATGAATTAAATTTATTTAAATAAAAATATCTCAAATGTCATAAACACATAATTAATCATCATAAGTTCATAAGCTATGTAATTCTCAAGCAAAAAATATTTAGCTCATATTACAATACTGAAAACTAATAAATGAAAGTATGAAATTCATTCTTAAAACTAAAAACTAAATAAAATTACTCTAATGGATGATATGAAACGAGCTTTGGATGATGAAGAAATGGTGGAGTTGTTGTTGAAACCCTTGTTTTCTTCTCCTCTCTAGCTCCAATCGCTTGAATTCTTTTAAAATGATGAAGTGTGTGTTATTTTTGCTACTAATATGTATGTATATAGGTTTACCAGGTTTTGGGTCATATTGGCTCTTTTGGGCAGTCCATAAGGCCCAACCCGTTTTTCTAATGTGTTGGGCAACTGCGTATTACTTTGGTAAAATATCTGTAACTTTTGCGTCTTAATTCAAAATCGACTTCCGTTTCTTCTCTAACGATCCTGACTTCAAGCTCTTTCCTAATCAAAAGAAATCAGGTTAAAATCTCTTGCCGATTTTCTATGGTGATTGAAACTAGTCACGTCCAATTTTTCCGGTAAACACTCAAATGCTTCTAGAATGACTTTTTGATTTATCTATGCCTTGATTTGACTTTGTTGACTTCTTCACATCATCTTGTAACTCCATGTCAGACATGTACCTAAAGGCTACACACTTAACAAATGATTAAAGCACAAAATACTTTAAAAATAGTTATAAGCCCAAAATGAGACAAGGAAGTAAGAAACATCAAATATTATGGAATAATACCTATATTAGGTTCACTAATCCCCCAAAAATATGTCTCATTAATGGATTAATCCATCACATAAAGGGAGACCTCAAGAGATCTAGTAGACGACAGAGACTGTGACCCAGCTTGCATGGCTTGTGCGTAAATTTGTTCTATCAATCCAACCTGTTACACAAAATAAACACATATCCATTATTTAAACTTAATATTTATAATCACAAATCAAAATAATTTATTCGATAAAAAAAGCGGTCGTACCTCCACTCTCTAGCTACTTTGTCATAGGCGGCATCCTTAAAAAACTGAGTCATTGGTAATGGTGTTTGTGATGATGGCACTCCCTCTACCGGTTCCCAAGCAACGGTGGTTCCCAGAAAACCAGTGGTTCATATCTCGCTCCTATTTCATGAAATAGTCAACGATTTAATACGGTTAAAACAAACAATAATAAATCAAAATATACTACATATAAATCCTCCACGCTTCTATGAGTAATTCTTGGATCCGCCTCCATGGGGGGTCCCATTTCTCCTAGTTTGCCTTGTTCGCTTTTGCTTGGTTTTGTATTTGTGTAAATAGTAAATAAATAAATTTCTTATAAGCGATAAATTATACCCAGACCGGACACCATCGACCCAGAAAGCATAGCTCCTTTCCCAAAAACTTTAGCCATATCATTAGGTTTAAGCCTATTTAGGTAGTGATCCCTTTTTGTCCTGCTTTGTACTCTTTGTATGTAGAGGGGAAAATCCATGATATGCGAGTCGATATATCAATCCAAGCCCGCCTTAGCCTCGAGTCATATATATAAATGAAATCATGCACAACACTTGTAAACATAAATTAATTGTATATAATTTTAAAAGATATGACAATGGTACATACTTGAAATTGATCGCGAATCTGTTGTATAATTCAGGTGGAACACTAGCCTACGACTTATAGAATGGTGGGACCCTCTCTCGGGCTGTCAAACCAGTGACCCTAGACACCTGACTACAATACTTAGTGGTGGTATTCTATGTATTGTCTAGGACATAGAAATCCACAGGTAGGAGCGCCCAACCTTAACCATCTCTATATAAGCTGCTTGTAAGGTCCCCTAAGCCTAGGTTTTTTTCTTTACCTTCATTAATATGAAGTCAATTGAGATAATATAATAATATTATGAATAATGGGTGGTATATACCTAGGGCATCACATATTGTAATCAAAATGTTGGGGTGACAATGGAGATCACGCCCATGACCATCCCCATCGTGATCACAAGACATCACATCTGCCATCTATAAATAAAGTAAATAATTGAAGATGTTGAAAAAATATAATAACAAAAAATATTTAAGGGGATCATACATAAATTAAAACAATTCTTAAATAAAACTTAGGTTATAGTTTTGGTAAATATGAAAGAACAAACTAACAAGAATACCGTAATATAATAATATTATCTGCTCTTAACTAGTCAGTTACTCCGTGACACGTATCGAGATGATGTCTCTTCCAGTAACCAACAAATTTGTGACAGTGATCTACGTATTACATACATATCCTAAACAGGTAAACTACTTAATGCCTACACTTTTGGAATCGTCTGGATTTCAGTCGTGGACCAAACAAGGTGGCACTGTCATGGATCAAATAGTAGTGAACTTCAATTTTGTAACTGCCCCTAAGATAATGGTTAGGCACCTGCTCCAAACAAGTCCTACAAGTGCCTAATTCGTGATCTAGGAGATGTATCGAAAACCTCTCTACAAGTTATCGTCCATTGGCGACCTTGGTGGGAGTATTTGGGGACCGTGATGTGTTTGTCATTATGTAAAGTACAAGTTCTATATTGTTATTTTGTATAGTTTAGGGGGGAAGTGGTTATTTTTAAATTAAAGGGGCTGTAACTATTAAATTTTAAGGTTTAAAGTGCATATTGTAGAAGTTTTGAGGGTTAAGTTCATTTTTTATATATTAGGAGTTCAGTGCAATTTTTTAAAATTAAAGAGGCTAGAGTATACTTTTTTTAAATTTAAGGGACTTAGGTTAATTTTAAATAAAAGAGAGGTCTTAAGTCTATTATTTAAATAGTATGGGTTAAAGTACAAATTTTAGAAGTTTTGAGATTCAAGTTCATTTTTTTCAGATTAGGGGGTTCATTACATTTTTTAAAATTTAAAGGTACTAATATATTTTTAAAACTTTAAGGGACTTGAATCAATTTTTTAAAATTTATGGGGCTTGGGCCAGTTTATAAATAATAAGGGTTAACGTGCAAGTTTTAAATATTTTGGGGCTTAAGTATATTTTTTCATATTAGGGGGTTAAGTTGAATATTTTATTAGTTTTGGAAAATCACTAAAGACACTTATATATTTGGAAATTGCAGTGTTCTAAAAGGCGCTAGGCACTAGGCGGGCGGTCGACCACCTTCGAGCGCCCAGGGTACTAGGCGGAGCCTAGGCGTTTTCTTTCTAGGTGGTTTTGATATTTATTTAAATATTTTTTTAAATTTATAAAATTTTTTGTGTTAAAAAATAATTTTTTTAATTCTTTTATATTAAAAAATAAAATTTTTAATTTTTTTTAGCTTCTGACCGCCTAGGCGCCGCCTAAACCCGCCTAGGCCCGCCTAGGACCTTCTGGGACCGCCTGGAGGCCGCTTGGGCCATTTCTGGAAGTTCAGCTACCTTCTAGCGCCTAGGCGCCGCCTAGGCCGATTTTTAGAACACTTGGAAATTGCACTAAAGGTTATTATATTTTTAAAATAGCAAGGTCATTATATCTGTGGAAATAGACCTATAGGTTATACCAAATTCTCTAAATTGTACTAAAGGTCCCTATATTTCAAAATTATCCTTTAAGGCATTACTACGTTCTCGTAATTACACTGAAGTCCATATATATTTTACAAAATGTAAGAATCACAAATAAATTGCATAATTACTACCTATGGTTTAAAAAATCTATATATATCAAAAAATTTAAGCATAAACTAAACAACTATCTAAGAATTACTATACAAATTCAATAATATAAGCAAAAACTAATCTAACAATCTAAAAAGTTAAAAATATAAATAATGAATTTAAGATTAAAAAGATTAAATACTTACTTGTGATGACGGATTGGTGGAGTTAACAAAGAGATTTAGCAGAAGAGGAGTAACAATCGTTGGTGGTAGTTTTTATGTTGGTGTTGGAAATGATTGTGAATAAATTCTGAAGCCATTGCCTCTATTTTATATAGATTGTCATTAGTGACGACCGTATGTATTCTCTATGAATATTTTGTCTTCGCAAATAATGTGTTATTATAACGGCCAATACTTATTGATTAATAATTAATATATTATCATTAACAAAGACTTACTCACCAATAATGACAAAACACAATAACGATGAGATTTTCAACACTAACTCGTCGATATTGAGTTTTGTCATTAGCGGCGAGTTCTATCCTTAATAGAGACGACATAGTCTTCGCTGATGTTAGGTTGAAAATTTAAAATAAGTTTATGAACATATAAAAATCACATTTTTTCATGTTCAATAATCATTAACAACTACCACAATAATCCTAAATGTTGAAATAAAATAAACATTACATTATTTGAAAACCATATCATCTGATTTTATAGGAAATATCAAAATAATTAAAAACTAAGCACATCTTAACCTAAGATATGTCTATGTCTTGACCGGCGTGCACTTAATGTCTCGTACGAACCTGTTTTATAAATCGAATAACATTTTACAAATAAAGTTGTACTAATGATAATTGAAGAATTTATAAGTGAAATAACTTATTAGTCAGTCCTGTAACCATCAGGGTGTGAGATTTCACTGCCTTTATCGATGTATATAGGTTTCTACGATGGGTCATCTCCGTACTCAATTAATATGTTGTCGTATACTTCATCATCATCTTCGATCGATGGGTCGTGCACCGTTGAGTTTGAGTCACTCTATGCCTTCTCATTTAGTCAAACGTAATTGCAAGCCGTCTATGTCCACGATTACATCAACTGAAGAAATAGTGATCAGATTTTTGATAGTCAATATGGATTACGCACCCCCACAAATTGCTGCTCATTTGTACTGTTCATTTACTTCCCGTACAACTTTTCACCCCTTTTGTGTCTTCTTTGCATATATTTCATTGATTTAAAAGACCTTTATTACATGAGTGGTTAAGAAGTAAGGCTCTTCTCCCTACCAAAAAGAACAAATGTTGATCAAGGTTGCTCCATGTACAGTATTCCGCTTTGACCTTGTATCATTGGTTGTATACCACGTACGCTCAAACAACACAATAAGATAACCATCACTGAATTTGACCTTGACAATTTTGTGTAAGTAACTATAATAATTATTCCATCTGTGATAGTAGAAACTCCATAATTTTGAGGTACTCTCTTTTCCCCTTTTCCACGAAAAACTCATTTGACGCTTTATAACACATGAATCAAATCTATATCTGGCACCAGCAACTATGTTGGCCAATGTAATGATTTCATCATCAAATTAATGCACCTATGGCTTTACACATTACATACACCTACAAATAGGAACAACTGTTTGTTGCAATAGAGTTGGAGTTGTACTATAAATTACATTTATATACCTTCTTTAGAAACTATCGAATAAACTTCTCTAAGTGAGTTCTTTCTACAACTGCATCAGGGACCCGTAGTGAAGACTTGTGTTCACTGCAAAAAGTAGTTTTTTACATAAGCAAAACTGTTCATGTTTTATAAGTAACTAAAGTAAATTATAAAATTACTTACATCATATATGGTTGGATTTCGTCTCAATTATAGATGATATACCAATCTATTCTCTCATTTCTTTATATAATAGCGTGCAAAACTTCTTCTTACCCATTGGTTGACACTGACTCCTACTCAAACATAGTTGTTTTGGTTCGGGGAGCAGTCTCACCATATCTATCGGGATTGTTGAACTTGGTTTTTTTTATCTTGTAGATAACGTGATATACATGTCAATGTCTCCTCTACAACGTATCCCTCGACGACTGAACCCTCAGGCAAAGTCAAATTCCAAATATATAGTGTTTTAGCTTCTTCATGTACCTTGCGATCAGGTACATTCGATGTATTTGAATTAGGACACCTGATTTGGCTTCTTCGTATTAATACATGACTAGGTGGACTATTATGTCAAAAAAAAGTTGAAGGCATTTTAATATTGCACATAAGTACAACCATTTCTGTTTTTCCGACTTCTTTTTATTTAGTACTTAAATTTTTTACACACCTTTATGACCCAACCTGTGGACCGAGCCAAACCCAAAAAAATATTTGGACCCTAAAAAACCTATGGGTGTGTGGTTTTGCAGGATGGTGGATTTGTTTGGGCATTTTTATTAAAATTATTTGTAGGGTTTAGTAGAAAAAATGTATTTTTGTTAATAATATTAATATCATTATAGATAATAATATTAATGATTTAAAAATTTTAACTTTATTTATCTCGTAGAATTTTAAAATTGTACCAGTTCCAGTCAAATGAAGCTAACAAATAAATCAAATTTTGAAAATATAGGCATACTAAATTGTACCGAACTTAAGGGTGTTCCCTCCAAATATCACGCAAAAACTGATAATCATTAAATTCTTGAAAGCTACAAATGTATGCTAAGTATTAAAGATCTCAACGGTCTGTTCTTGTGTCTTTTCTCAATCCAATTGGAGGTCAGATGCTAAGGAAAACAGGGCCACGAATGCCTAAATGTAGATATAGCATTTAATTGCATGATACTCCATTTAGATTTGGTAGATAACCCTTCTGAGAGAAAATTTAATCCTCTTTATGTAAAAACAATTTTGCGTGGTTGTTTTTTTGTTTCTTTTTTGTGGTTATTTTGTTAACTATCCTCGCCATCACCACAGATTTAAGCCACCATTATTGTTGTCGCCACCGCAGTCACTATCACCACCACCACCACCAATCAATATTCTTTTACAAAAAATTTGACCACTGCAACCAATGCCTCCACCAACTCCAAACAGTTTTATTTTTTAGATTTCAACCACCACCACCTAGGGACTCCGTTGCCGTAACCACCAATTCCAAGATTTTTTTTTCGGCTAACTATTTTATATACATGAAATTCACTGTTCGAAACAATAGTTTTTTCATGTTTCGAACAATGATTTTCATGTTCAAAATATGATTTCATGCTTAGCGGGTAGTTGGCCAAAATTTTGATCGGTGAATATTTAGACAGATTATTGGTGATGGCAGGGAAGGCTAGAGGTGATGTCTGTCTAAAAAACTGGTCGGAGGTGGTTGTGGTGGCGGTGGTTGCAGCGGTGGTCGGTGGTGGCTAATTTTTTGGAAAAAAATATAAATTTTATCCGAGGTGGTGGTGGTGGTGGGCGCGACAGCTGCAGTGGTGTTCGGTTGTGGTGGCCGAATTTTAATAAAAAAACAAAAAAGGTAGTGGTGCCTACAGTGGTGGTCGGTGGTGGTGGTAAAATTTATTTTTACAAAAATTCAATTTTTTTCAACCGGAGTTGGTGGTGGTGGTCAATTTTTTTCCCTCTGAGAAGGTGGTCGTGATCGGACGCTGTAGTGGATTGGTTAAATTAAATGATTGTTTTTATGTAGATGATTAAAAATTGACTAATTAAAAATATCAAATAAAAATATTTTTGTCAATAATTTATTAAAAAATAATTTTATTGGGAGGTTAATTTCGACCATGAAATTTGTTAATAGGTTGTAGTCAATAAATGACCGTAAAAGAACAATGAACTTATATAATAAACACATATTGCCGAGCTAGACAAAAATCATGAATTTGGCGAACTGATGGGATAAACGACACAATTTGATTGGCTAGACAAAGATCATGAATCTGGCGAATTGCTTCATAAGTGTACATCACGTGAATTGTTGGGCTAGAAAAAAATCACGAATCCGACAAATTGATGGATTAGACGACATAATTTGGTGGGCTATTGTAAATTCAGAACCCACAATACTTGTATATTTCAATTGTTGGGTTGTGTTCATTAATTCGGTGGGCCCACTACCTAAGCTCGTTAAAAAGTCCATCTTCATTTTTATCTCTGTCGTCGCGATTCAGCATCACCACCACCACGTCACCCTGACTCCAAGTGATCTCAACAACCAACATCACATTAGCAATTCAACAAGCCACTATCAATCACAGCCCATCTGAGCAAAACAACACCTCCAAGCAGACAACAAATAAACCCCAACAGTCTATCTCAGTTTGATTATCATAACACTGAAACAAATGGTGGGTAGGTGAAGGTGGATGCTTGGAGTTAGGGTTGTGATATCGCTCGGAGTTAGGGCTCAAACGAATGGCCTGAATGTTGCAGGCAGAGTTGGGATGAAAATCTTGTTTGGTGTAGTCGATCGGAGGGGTAGTGTTCTTTGCTCGGAGGTCGCTGCTGTGAATTGCTGGCTTGAACGTTTGTGTGAGTGGGTTTGTTGATGTCGGTTGTAGATGAAGATCGAACGGGAGATGGTTGTGTTGATAGATCTAGTAAGTTTATATTGGGTATATCATAAGTCCAAAACATAATTTTGGACCTTATTCATCCTAACTTTTTGAATGAACATCTTAAGACATGATTTGTTGGGTTATGGACCTAATTAACAATTATCTCTATCGTAAAAATCTAGAAAACTTATATATTTTTCAATAAGTGAAACTGTTGAAACTATTGAAACTCTAAAACTGAGAAATGATATAGTTGAGTGATATGAGCTTGTGTAGGAAGCTCCCGATATTTCCAAATATAGATTTCTCAATTGGCATATTTTGCTTAGATCGATTAAACACTAAGTTTGGACTTGATTATTGGGGAGTTATTAATGATATGAAGTGTGTAATCTGTTCTAATCGTGTTGAGGACACAAATAATTTGATTTTTCAATGTAACTTCATAACTCGACTTCGGGGAATAATAAATATATGGTTTTCATCGATCTATATATTTGGGATGACATTATCAACTGGAGCAAAAGTAATATGATATACAATAGTTTTTTTCAATTACCATCTTCAAGGACCCCATTCATCGTTGTATCTTTAAGGAAACCCTTCAACACTTTTCAAGGACCTTTCCCTTGGGGTACCCAATGTCAATATGGTTATGAATCAACCACCCCCAATGGTAGAGACAAAAACCCAAATATTGGGTCATCTGCTGCAAAATTTACAACATCACATGTCAATTCGGAGTTAAGACGAGAAAGTTATGTCAGTTTTATTAGTGTGACTCAAACCTAAACAGCATGGTCAAAATTGGGTTAAGCCGATTTTAAGCCAGTTTGAGAGGTGACGGAAGTCAATTCGGATTTGATCGTTGGAACCCCAGATGGTTTCAACTTCCTTGACCACAGCTTTGACTACCCAAAAGGTAGTTCCCTCGATTCGACACAAAGAAATCCGACTTCGTATTCTTAGCACATTCTTCTCAACAATGATCATTTACCCCATAATTCGAGCAACCATACGTCTCCTTAACAACGTTCACTTATGAATTTCTACGTTTGATGCCTTTTGAATAGCTATGACGAGCTGCTTCAACTGATTTTCTAAGCTTGAAAACTTAGCCTCTACAAGAGGATTACCATCTACCCGTGACGTACCTATTTTTTCCTTCAGAATTGGGGCTCTCGATGATGGCCAACTTATTTTGTTCTCGACTATCTATTCCATACCTATCTTTGCGTCATTAGGCTCCATCGAGATAAAACCTATACAACTGAGGTTATCTACTCTCAATCTTGAATTACATCGAGTCCCTTGCAAAACATGGCTAGTTGTAGCTCGGGCGTGTACCCAATGTAATTGACACTTCGCCAATCTTTCTTGGTATCTCCTCTATGCCTCACCGCTACTCTCTCCAGCTTCGTGTAAGAAATTAGCGATAACCATTTGATCCTTATGTATCATTGATGTATCCATTTATATATAGATTAATCTAGGCACGAGCCTTCATTTTAGGGGTATTTAGTATAGAATATATAGAGTAAACTCAAAACAACTACTCAGAAAATTTCATGTAATAATATTTACAAACTAATTTACCTACACACTTGTCATACTCTCAATCAACACAGCTCATATTCAAGATTAGATTAGCTTTGCAATGCGCGAAGGAGAGATTCTTCACTTAGTTTACCAAGGAGACTATAGATTGTTTATCGAACTTCAATAGTACCCAAAGATCCACCTAACTGCTCTCTAACACCTCAATCACTTCTAGATTATATATCAAAGAATAAAAAGGTATTTAAGGTTGTAATGTTGGCTTAGGGACGGTATAATAGTATATTTGGATAATTTAGAGTGAGCTTTTGGATCTCTCCTTACTAGCCCTCAACGAACCGCCCTAGAGTTTGGGTTACTCTCATAAAATGTTCTTTCTCAATCCAAATGAATTGATGCACTAATTAGCATCCCAAATAATCTAATAAAGCATAAAGATGACCACATAAAAATTCCACTTTGCCAGTCCAAAATTATTCAATCTTTTCATATCAATTTTTCTTTTGTATAGCTATAATTCTCTTTTTGATGTGAGATATCATGCTATTTTTTTTCCACATATTTTTTTCTTTTCCTAACTTTTTTCATTTACTTTTACTCCGACAAAAGGTTACAATATAATAAACATGTGTATCATCATCAAAATATAGAGCACAATTAATAAGTTCAAAATTCCCAACCTAATAATAATTCCTATAATGGTGGACCCACCACCCCAAACTCAAGATCTAAAACAATTGTCTATGCATCACGATTCGAGTGCGGGTCATATGGAAAAGTCCTAAAATCTAAAGGGATATGGCTTATAATATGGCTAAACAAAAAGTATTTAGAAAGGCTAGAAGGGGCTGAGAAGGATAATAATATAATAAATGACAGCCAGCTAAAAGGAAACAAGGGGATTATCAAAGAACGGCCTTAATCACTTTCTAGACTATGCAATTTCGTCATTCTCTTACCTTTAGCACGTTCATCAAATGGTTTTATCAACTAGCTTGGATCTCACGGCCTACACACCCCTCAAGGCGCTCTAAGGTCAAACATATTTCTACCGCATTGATTACTAATCGTTTCTTTACTATCAATGTGTGTTTCGTGCAAATACCCAAAGCATACAAAATAAAACATCTTATAAAAATACTAATTTCTATTATTAACTTCCTAAGCTTATGCTTTCAAGCTATTAAACACATTCTACATCTAAATCCTATGTATCAAAAATTATAATTTCTATCAAAAACAGTAAAATCACAAAAAATGGAGATGGGAGACAACGAGTCCCCACACCCCCAACTCGAAAATGAGGCGTGTCCCCACGGCTCTAAAAAGACTCTAAAAAGAAATTAAAAACAAGCAAATAAAGCATATACATATATGGTAAGGAAGAAAGAACATACTCTCGAGGCTATTGCCTCGCAATATCGACATCCAAGATAGGATTTACTCGATCGCGATTTAGTTTCTCAATGAGTGTCATGATGTGCACCTGATTAGCTTTGATTTGTGCCACATTCTCGGCCAAGAAAGTTTGAGTTGCTTCAACTTTATCTAATCGCTCTTCTACCTTTTCTCGCCAAATACGATCCTCTTCATTTGATTTGTCTTTCATAACTCCTGCTCCTCTCGAAATTGTCTTGATCCAAGTATTGTCAATATTATTACTCATCTTGTACATTAGTTTCTTTTCACTCGGTAGCGCATTCGCTTTTCGTACAAGGCACGTGATCATAGTAGGATATTTCACATTAAAAAACGAAGTTGGAGAGACCAAAAATCGCATCACCTCGTCAAAGATCAACCGTGCCACATTTACTTCTTCCCCTCTTAAAATATAATTCAAAAAGATTGTGTTTCTCTTAGTTACATCCAAAATTTGCTTGTTTCCAAAGGCATTTGGTCTAAGAAAATTATGCCAAACTCTAGTATCTGCTTGAAGATATTTTTAATGCCAAGGTGCCTTCAATTCTCCCTTATGTGATTGCACTTTCTCTTTATCTAAAACATGCTCAAAAAGTTGATTCCAATCGTAAGTCTTGATATTTTACACCGCTTCTTTAAACATACACGGTCCAACCAATTTCTTGATCTGGAAGTGGTTTCTAATCTCTCCAACTGAAAAAGGAACTAACTGGCCTCCAACTAGAACAAGACCTTCACTATCTCGGGTAAAGAGTCCTAAATAGAACTCGGTAACTAAATCCATACATAAATTTTAACTTTGCATCATAAACGTGGACCAACCCAATCTATCTCACATCTCTATGAATTTCTTGTAATCACCTTCTCCAACTTCTTTTTCGAATACTCTCTCATAAGCAAAGGGCAAGTTTGTTAAGTGTTTCTTTGCGGAAGCTAACAAGGCCTTTGCAGCTTCGTCTTTCTTGGGTATAGGACTCTCGATTTGTAGAGGTTATGGTGTCTTCTCCTTGAAATTTGAAATCTTTTTGCTCTTTTAATTCACCACAACTAGCTTTCCTCTATTCTCTTGACCTGTTGTACCCTTTTTCTTCATACTATAACTTGAACGTTTCTCAATTGACTTCTTCTCAATAGATTCAATACCTTATTTTGATTCTTCTTCATCTCCTTAACAATAGATAATGTTTCTGATCTTTTTGTCATCTTAACTGACCTCCAATTCAAAGCTGTGAACACTCTTGAATTTTGTAACCCTTGATTTTAGGTTGAACAAGTGTTGTTTGGGTTAGGAAAGGTGTAAGGATGATGAATCTCTATGTGGGTAGGATGAAAACTTGCTTGATTTGTATGGATTTAATATATTGTTGGATAAGATTTATAAATTTTGAGTTTTGATTCTTGGATTCTAGGTGTTTTGATATGACATGGGTGGTTAAATCTTCCTTATAATGATATAGGGAACGATTTAGATGTAAATTTATGGTGATTGGGTAGTGTTTTGATGTATGGTGAAGGTTTGTAGAAGCTTTAATGGAGGTAGGGAAGCTTTAAGGAAGAAAGAGAGGCTTAAGGATCGAAATATTCTTGATATAACGTACCTTCTCTTCCCATCCCTTCTTATAACCTTTTGTAATTGGATCTGGCGGCGCCATATGGTGCGGTGTACCACACTCAAGGGTTTATCATACCGTGGGCGAAATCAACAACATGATTTTATCCAGTGGGTATTTCACATTGTACCTGATTAAGAAACCATGGTGACGGTTTTTCTGAACTGCTGTGCAACAGACCTCTCTCGCGGTGTACCGCATCGACTTGCTGACTAGGACAGTTGTCGCGAGTGACGACACGGTTTTCTCCCTCTTGTCTCGGTGATGGGCCAGATTTTTGGACCGTGGTTACGGTTTTGCCCGTGCGGTGCACCGAACCTTTCCTCCGGTATACCGAATGTATGGTCTGGTTTTTGCCGATTTTCCGTAATTCTTTTCCCTAACTTGATTTCTTAAGTACCTACACATCAAAAAAACTAATAACTTTCTCAATAATGCAATATCTACTAAAAAACTATTTTAAACTTAAATTAAAGACTTAAAAAAATTGCGGGTTGTCTCCCGTACAACACTTTTGTTTAATGTCTTTCAAAGTTAGACGCGTTACCTCTATCAAGATTTTCGTATATAGGCTCCCCAGCAACAAGAAAGGCTATGGATGTCCACTAATCTCCATTTAATGCCCATCTTGGGCCTGATTTCTATCACTTTACCTGAAACAACTTCTGTGACTATGAATTGTCCCATCCATGAATCTTTGTGACTTCGCGGCCTATTCTCAGGTGGGTGGACTTTCCATAAAACTTCATGGCCGACCCCAAACTCACTCATTGGTCTAGTATCCACAGGTTTTGCGTGGATTTCTTCAGGGACTCTGTAATGTGAAAGACTGTGGATGGTAGGAATTGTGGGATCTAACTTCCTTGGTTTCTTACCCCAGACATACAATGTCTCGGATATGTTTTTAGCACGGAGGATAACTGTTCCCTCTTGGAAGTTGATGATGCTCTTGTGGTTAAGAACGGCCTTCCAAGTATAATTGGAATCTGCTTATCTCATCATAATCAAGAATAACAAAGTCAGTAGGGATGGTGATATTACCTGTTCAGACATGTAGGTCCTCCAATGTTACCCATGTCTTCGTCACTGAGCTATCCACAAATTGTTACTTCACGGGAGTTTTTTCTGTCTTCTCCAGCCCAAGCATATCGAACACGGACTTCGGCATAAGATTCACACTCGAACTCATATCACGCATGGCATTCATCTTAAGCATACCACTGATTTGAATAGGAATATTAAATCTTCCTAGATCTTTGAGCTTTAATGGTCACTCTTTCTCAACTCTTCTTGAGACTCTCTAAGTATGAGCCACAGTCTCTTTTCTGGCTTCTACACTCGCTTTTTTCTCTGGAATAACTTGCCTAAAAACTTGTTGCGGTGTAAGCCCTTTCTTCGCAATCCCATGCATTTGGGTGTTGATATTTTCTAGACTATACGCCTCTACAAATGTCTTGAGTTCAATGTCAACCTTTGGATTTATCTTAGGAATAGATGGTGTCATTTCTTGATCAATTGGTGGCGAGCCCACCTTTTCTTCTTCTTTCTCTTCTTGCACAGCAGGTGCAACTTCTTCTTTCTTTTCTTTTGAGGCTTCTTCCTCTTTTTCTTTAGCTCTGGTAGCTTAAAGCCCAATAACCGATTTGATCTCTTCTTTCATATCCCTCAGAAGGTCTATAAACTCGGATCTTTTAGATGAATCCAAATCTTTAGTAAAGTCAGATTCTTCGGGGCTAGACTTGGTTGGTTCTTCTTCAATTTCTAGAACTTCCACGACAATTTCTGCAGCATGTGGTACTTCCTCTTCTTTTTATATTTCATGGCAAATTGCCTTACAAGATTTGAACCTAACAATGGCATCACCTCCATCAATGGACTTAGATTCACTTGCTTCCATAATATTTGTTAAAACTTTATTCATTTGCTCTACTTGTGTTCCCAAGATTTGAATTGAAGCATTTTGTTCTCTTAACTTCTCATTGTGTGATTGAATATTACTTGTCATTAGATCCATAAAATTCTTTAAGTTCTTCTCTCCAACTACTCCCTCTTGAGGATGTTGTGGTAAATCCTTCTAAGCTAAAGTATCGGTATAAGCATAACTGGAAGGTTGTTGTGAAGGAGCAGGTCTATTAAAATTCTTGATTTCCTTGATGAGGACCTTGACCTCTTGTTTGGTAAGTGTTATTCTGGGGACGAGGTTGATAGTTACCTTTATTTGCGGCCCTTGTGGATTTGAATACTGCATACCTGAATGATTTATGTTACCAAATTGGCAATTTCCTCTGTTGGATATGAAATAAACATATGATGGATTTCCTTCACAGTCTTCCCATGTATGATTTGGTACCTCACACTGTGGACAACCTTGTGCTTCTTGCACTACAACTGTTGCTGCTAAATTCTGACGTTTTTGTTGCATCTCAAGCTTTATCTCTTTGACTTGATTCTCTAATGCGGTTAATTTAGCTGAATTAACGTCTCTATATCTAATCGAAGCGTACCTTTGGTATTGTAATAGGAGCTTGCGAAAGTGGCCAACTCCTTTCTGTTTCTATAATACGTTCCATACCTTCAGCGGCTTCAATAGGATCCATGGACAAAAATTCTCCTCTTCCAAGATTATCTACCTCTATCTACTTTCTGCATTAATACCTTGATAAAACATCGCTAACTGTAAAGATGGGGTATAACCGTGAAGTGAACATCTAGCTAACTTCTGTTGAAACCTTGTCCATGTGTCTCCTACTTATTCTTCATTATCTTGGCAAAACTTAGCAAGCTCCATCTGATCTTTTAATTTCATACTCTTTGGATAAAAACGGTTAAAGAATGCGGCTTGAAGTTCTTCCCAAGAATTAAGTGTACGTGGTGGTTGTCAATTTAGCCAATCACCAGCTTTTCCGGTCAGAAAGAACGAAAACATATGAAAATACAGTTGCTCGCGTCCAATGCCAGGAGTAATATAAGCATCACAAATCTGCATGAACTTCTGTTCGCTCTTACCGGATCTTGAATTATGCACCACTATAGAGTCCAAAGCTTGTAAATTGACTGAGCATACCTAGATCAGGCCTGAACTTTATGTTTTGGATCTTTGGAGGACGATAACCTAAAGGCTGAACTCGAAAAGGTGCTCCCAAGCCTGGGAGATCTTGTTGATGACGTATATTGTTTCTATTATCTCCAAGTGGTGGTATTGTAGGAATAAGTGGTGGTGCACGAGAAATTGGTTGTTGACGTTGATTGTCATTCTGGTTAAGATTAAAATTATCCTCGCGCGGAACTAGCTCTTCCTCTTGTTGAGACATGGCTTTCCTTTGTTCTCGTTCTTCTCTCAAGCATTTGTTGTAAGCTATGAACCCACGTTCAGGATTCTCGAGCATACACTAAAACTTGAGAACGACAAAAATAAACAAAAAGTGTAAATCTGAAAAAAAATAACTCAAAAATACTACAGTAAAAATTAAAAACCCACACGCTAACGAGACACAATCCCCAAGGAGCGGCGCCAAAAACTTGGTACTCACTGCAAGTATCAAAGGTCGTGCACAAGTTTTAATGATAAGCACAGATTCGTTCTCAAGAACTTAGTGTGTTATACGAATGAATTAACAGAAAAACATATTAATAAATAGTTCAATGAATTTAAAGACAAGAAAAGTAAATATGAATGATTGATTGAGTAAATATTGATTACTTAACTAAAAGATAAAACAGTAAATAAAAGATGAGAGAATAAGATGAGAGAGTATAGCTCAGGTTTTGCTAGTATGCACTTATCCTTCTATTTCTTCTACTAGGTAATAAGGGTGATTAAAGCTCTTAGATAAGTAGCCAGGATTCTATATTCCTCCTAACCCTCTTCCAGGTGGACTTAGGTGGCGACCTAACAATTACCAGGGGACTTGGGTAAGGGGATCCTACGCAATGATCGGTGATCAAATATAAAACCCTAATGACTATATAGTTAGGCAAGCTCTTCCGGATCACTACCGCACACAAGACGCTTATGTGATGTTTCAATAATTATACACCTTCCGGGTGACCATCTAACTACTATTAAGACAATCCTAACGTGATCAATATTAAGATAGATAATAAATCAAAGCACATAAAACAAATATATGGTTAAGAAGCTAGAATCAATTTAAAAAGGTTTTTCCAAACAAACTTAGATAGAAGAAAATAGAATTAAAAGATTATACATATGCAAAACCCATGCTATATATGGGAAAATTAGTTCATGCTAACAAGAAATAAACAAAAATAAAGATACATACTATCAACTTGCTTCTCTTGAATGACTTCTATGATGAATAATATTAAGTACTGGTTAAGGAGAGACAAGGACGGGCAAGGACATGTTTACAATGATTAAAGGGTGTATTTATAGGTGTTAAGAAGACCATACGTCGAAATCTTGTAGTAGAAGGCAAGTAATTGGACTCATTTTCCAATTCAAACTCGTTTCCTAAAATACAGGAAAGAGGATAAACGCTGTTGTCTTGTTCTGGTCGTATCTCCTCGTTATTTGTCTGATTTTCGCCTAATTTATATCAAAACGACTGCAGCGAAAAGATCTACAATTTCTTGTTTGATTTCTCATCCTAATTCCCAGCCGATTTAAAGTTATCTTCATTTTAGTGGACGTGCCTGCAGAATTTCGGATTTACTTGACAACTTTTCCTTTCCTATTTTATCACTACTTCATTTTATCTCTTAATTCCTTCCATATCTTCTTTCCTTTTCTCTTTAGAATTGATTTGATGTCTAATTAATTTCCATATATCTTTAAATCTTCACATTAACACACAAATTAAACCAAATATGCTCTAAAAATAAGAATTCATCAAATCAAGACAAGAAATAAGAATTTATCAAAATATGAATAAAAATATATAATTAGTTAATCAAATACACCTAAAATGATGTCTCCAACCTATACTATTATATCACAATTAGGGAGACATCAACAACCTTTCTTGGGTCGTATTTCAATCACTTTTTCTGAAACTACACGTGTAACGACAAACAGTCCCATCCACGCATTCTTGAACCCCCATGTCCTGTTTTATTGTTTGAAGGCCTTCTAGGTGACTTCATTGCCGACCCCACACTCACCTTGAGCTCTACTCTCCACGGATTTAGTGTGGTCCTTCTCTTTGGCCTTTTTTTATATCAATATAAATGATCGGGACTTCTAGTGACATCTTCTTTAGCTTTTTATCCAAGACAGAGAATGTCTCAGATGCTTTGTTTGTATGAAGGGTCACTATTCCCTCATGAAAGTCTATGATTCTTTGACTCGTGTCTAAAAACGGCCTCCTGAGTATGATAGGAACCTGCTTATCTGCATCATATTATAGAATAAAAAGTCAGTAGGGATAGCCAACTTACCAACTTGGATAAGATCCTCCTCTATGATTCCCCACGTATTTGCTAATGAGTTGTGCACAAAATGTAAATTTACAGAAGTCTTCATCGCCTTCTTCATACCTAGCTTCTCAAACACTATCTTGGGCATAAGGTTCACACTCAAACCAAGTCACGTATAGCTTTGACATTGAGCTCACCACATATTTGGATAGGGAGATTAAAGCCTCTAGGATCTTGAAGCTTAGGTGGTAGCTCCACTACAACATTCTTCGAGACCCTCTCAATATGAGCCACATCTTTATCTCGACCTCTACACTCGCAATATCACTCTCTTCAGGAATAACTTGCGTGAACACTTGTTGCGGTGTAAGCCTTTAGCAATCTCAAGCACTTGGGCGTTAATTCTTTCTTTGCTATACGCCTCTACAAATTCCTTGAGCTCGATGTCACCCTATTGATATGTCATCTTCATACGAATTGGTGGTGACATAAATGGAACACTAGGTTGAATTCCACCTTTCTCTCTTCTTCTTCTTCTCGCGCCTTTGGTGCAACTACTTCTTCCTTCTTCTAAGTTGAGACTTTGACTTCTTCCTCAAACTTTTTGGCCTTTATCTCAAGGACCTCATTGATCTCTTTTGGAATCTCTTTGAGCAGAAGCTCAACATCCCTCTCTTCCAAGCTTGGCTTGGTTGGTTCTTCAATAGTATATGGAAGCTCCACGACAATTTTCTATAGCAGGTGGCGATTCCACATTTTCTTTATCTTGAAGGTAAATAGCCTTACATGATTTAAACCCATCACTACCATCACTATTTTATATGGCCTCACATTATTCTTTATACCCTGGACCATCTGTTGAAGATCTTGTCGAAACTTCTCAGGAGCACTGGTTACTTGGGTGACTTGTGTCCCCAATCTTCAACGCAGTGGATTGCTTGTTAAATTTTTTGTTATAGATCCTCATTTTGTCTCGAGTCAATGTCCAAAAAGATTGCATTTTTTTGGTTCTCAGACCTTTTTTGCGAATGTTGCGATAATGCATTCTATGCTAAACTATCTGCCTAAACATCATAGGTTGGCTACGGTGGTGGTGCTGGGTTGTTATAACATTGGCCCCTTCATAAAGACCTTTAGATCTCTGCTTGAAAATGTTGTTTTCAGGTTGTGGTTGGTAAAAGTTACCTTGATTTGCGGTGCCATTCCGATTAGACCATTGAAGGCCCAAATGATTACGATTTCCTTGTTGAAACACATCATTACCCTATTGGTAATTCCCACAATTTGAAACGAAACACACCAATCCTAGAATTCTTCACACTCTTCCTATACATGATCGTTGACCATACAACGGGGACAACCTTGTGCTTCTTGCACTACTTTGATTCAACTTATTTCCCTTGGAAACCTTTCTCCATCGTGAGTGCCAACTGCTTCATTTGATTCTCTATTGCATATAATTTAACGTCTATAACATTTTCAGTATCTAAACGCAGTGTACCTTTGGTATCTGTAATGAGAACTTGCAACTGTGGCCAACTCCTTTCCGTTTCAACTATTTTTGTCATACCAACTGAGCTTCTATAGGATCCATATATACAAAACCTCCTCCCCAAGGTTATCTACCTTAAATCTTGCCTCAACATTGATGTCTGATAGAAATCGTTGATTGAAGTGATGGGGTAATAACCATGAAGTGGACATTTGGATAAATTTTTTTTTTGAAATCTTGTCTATGCCTCCCTTACACTCTCATCATTCTCTTGGAGAAAAATTACATATGTCATTTGATCCTTCATTCTCATAATTTTGGGATAATAGCGATCAAATAACTTGACTTGCAACTCGTCCAATGAAGTAATCAAATCTGGTGGTTGACTGTCCATCCATTCACTAGCACCTCCGATCAAGAAAAACGAAAACATGAAGTAATACAACTACTCACGTGTAATGCTTTAAGTATATAGGCATTACAAATCTGCATAAATTTTTGAATTGACCTCACTGGATCTTGTTGTGCTACACCATCGTAGTTTCCAAAGCTCATAAACTAACTTAGCATACCCTGATCGGGTCTGAATTTTGCAGCTTGGATCATTGGAGGCCGAATCCCTGATGGTTGTACTCGGAAAAGTTATCCCTGACCATGAAGACCTTATTCGCAGCGCTGAATAAAAGATGGATCTCCTTCTTGTGGTACTCCTTGTGGTAGTACTACCTGGGGGACTGAAATTCGTTGATTAATATTGTCCCCAGGTGGTACCTCGTTATCTACGATAACTGGATCTATGATTTTAGCCATTACTTCGTTCCTCCTTTCCTCCCTTTGTCGCTTTCTCTGAGCTCTGAAAAGCTTATAAGGATCCGAGAGCATACACAAATATCTAAAGATCCTAAAAGAGACAAAAACAAGTGTAAAACTGAAACAAATAAAAATACTACACGTTTTAAGTTGGGTCGGCAGCTTTTGCACTTTCTAAAAATAGCTTCTTTTGGTCTTTAAACTCTTGATTTCGTCTTGGATCTTCTTTCCTCAACTTCATATACATGTATTGGCACCTAATATTATTCTTGTGACTAAGAGCTTCACATTTAACACATAAATTACACCAAAAATGATCTAAATGTAACAAACCTCCAAAACAAGGCAAGATTTGAGAAACTAACAAATAATGGAGAAAAATCCCTCAACTAAGTACATAATACACCTAAAATGATGTCTCTTGACTATATTATTTTATCACATATATAAATACATCATCTATGATGCTAACCGGTTGTGCATGATGACTCTAATAAATCGATGTCCAAATTCTACATGTAAACGCTACAACTTTCCAAAAATAGGCGAGTTAGTCCTCTAACGTCATGCATTTGGGGTAATCTTTCTTTCTTGACTTATTATCATCGCCTTGGGGGTATCGTAGTGGTGGGGCCTAGGGTGTGATAAAATAAGATATAAATAAAGCGCAAAAACACCCTAGAACTACACGGTTCCGCAAGTATACAGATCGTATGCAAGTTTTAGATAAAGATTCGTTCCGCAGAGACTACAGAGGTTAGGAGAATCTTATGAAAATACCAAGTGTAAATAATTAAAGCTAGAACAAGTAAACACAAATAAAAGTAAAGACAAATAGATTTTTGTTTGATTTTCTAATAAACTAAATTAAAACTAAGGAATTAAAGACAGAAAATTAAATATGAAAGAGAAGTTATATGAGAATATAGTTTAAGTTTTTAGCATGTAATCCCCACTAGTTTTGCCGTTCTAAACATGTAAGGGTGAATTATGTAGTATTTCCCTAATCGGTCCCAATATGCTATCGGTAGTTTAAAATAGGATTTACCTGTGTCAATAAGGCTTCCTAAGCAAACTTTTCCTGTAATTGGTAAATAGTCAAAAAGACTAAACCATAGTGATTATCTAGCTAGGTTGTGTTGTCAGATCAAACCTAAAACTAAACGTTATGTGCTAAACATGCAATTAAACACCGTTGTCAATGGTATCCTAATTACTAGATGGTAATTCTAATGGCGGCCGTCCACAAGAACACAGAATATAAATCCAAACACATAAACAGAGAATAAAAACTATAATTCTATTTAAAACATTGAATTCCCAAATTAGATAGATGTCAATCAAAACTAGGGTTCATACATTAATGCTAAAACTTAAGCTAAAGAAATTTAGTTCATGAAAGAAAAGAAAGAAATTACAAATCTAAAGGTGGAAGAAGACATTGTTGATGACAGCTCCTTCCAGACTTCTCTCTTGTGTTGTAAGCTTCCTCTTGGTTTAAGGTTTCACCAAGGATGATTTAAGAGTGTTAAGAGACTGTATTTATAGTGTAGAGGTTGACCTAATTCGTTTCTTTAGAGATAATTTAAGTAATGGACTCCTAGCCCAACTCAAATTCGTAAGGAAATAAAGATAAACACTGTTGCGCTGTTTTGAGTGTATCTTCTTCGTTATTGGTCGGATTGAGCTCCATAAGATACCAAAAGAATCGCAACAGAATTATCTAGACCCTATATAAGGAAATTACCAAATTCGGCCTATTTCTTAGGTAAAAACACCAATCTTTAGACGTGTGTGCAGAATCCCAGATTTAGGCAGCTTTTCCTTTTCCATCTTTTTAGCTTTTATTTCCTTATCTCCAATTTCCATGCAAATCTCTTTCCTTAAGTTGTTGTCTTTGACTTGGACTCTAATTAATCTCCATAATTATCTTTAAAGCTTCACACTAAATAAACAATTAAACCCAATATGCTCTAAAAATAATAATTCTACAAATCAAGACCCAAAATAGGAAAGTGCACTAAAATAAGCTAAAATCAACCTATAAACTAATAAATAAGCCTAAAATGATGTCTCATGAGTATATTTTACTATCACAAATGAGGAGACATCAAGACCCCCAACTCAAAGTTGTATCGTCCCGATACAATAGAAGTAAAGAACAGCAGGGTAGTCAAAATAAACAAGAAGAAGTCGGAGGAGAACAAGAACAAAAATATAATGAATGATCCTAGAGCATAAAATCCAAAAAATCTCATGTAGTAATGCTCAAGAAATAATGCACAAATATGCCTAATATACATGTAATCAACATTCCATGAATTCAAGTTAAGATTAATTTCGCAATGCCAGAAGGAGAGGATGATAACTTAGTTCAGGTTAATGGCTATAGGTTGTTCATAGGTCCCAAATAAAGCATCCAATGGTCCACTTACCTATTACCTAATAGCTCAATTGTTTCTCCATCTAGTAGTTAAAAATCCTAAGGTCTTGGTTATAACTTGGCTTAAGGACGGGTGTGGTATATTCTGATAATGAAAAGTGAGCTTTTGGCTCTCTCCTCACTAGCCATCAACGAATCGCCCTAGAGCTTGAGTTTTCACTCGAAGATGTTCTCACTCAATCCAATTTATTGATGCTTTTTAATGTGCATCCCCAATAATCCCAATTAAAACCTTTGATGATATAAAATCCACTTTGCCGGTCCGAATATATATTTCCTTTTCACATCAATTTTTCTTTTGTATAGTTATGATTCTCTTTTGATGTTGACATATCACACTATTTTTTCTCATATATATATTCTTTTTCTTTTTATGCCCTTGTTGGCAAAATTAGCTCGTAGCTTCTTTTTCATTCACTATTACCCCGGCAAAGGGTTACAATAATAACAGTTCATCATCAATAAAATCACGAAGATAATTCCCAATTCCCAAAGTTCCCTAATTATGAAACCCACCACCCCAAACTCAAGCTCTAAAACGAGTGTCTCAGGTTTTGCGATTCGAGTGCGGGTCATATAGATAAGTCCTACAAACTAAGGTATGGATTATAATGTGTTTCAAATAAAGGCTTTAGAAAGGCTCAGAGGGGCTAAGACGGATAAATAACAATAATATCAAACAAAAGGGTGAGAAAGTCTAAAGGATTCAAGTGTTTTATCATGAAAGAACTGCCTTATTCATTTTTCTAACTACCGGATGTCGTTACGTTTACATTATTAGTTCCTAGATAAGCGGGTTTTCAACTAATTTTAAACCTCACGTTCTACACACCAAATAACTATTCCTAAGCTTCAACGTGATTTCTTAGCATTGCTCATTAACTTTTCTATCCTTTATTTCCTGTTTTCATACATGCATCTAAACAAATTTGTTGCATCTTTCAAAAGCATACTACCTACTATCATTGACCTAATAAAATCATGCTCAATAGGTACATTCAAGATATTCTATGCCTTAATTCAACCTAAAAAATTTAAATTTTATGCAAAAACGAAAAGAATATGAGGACAACGAATCCCCACCCCCAACTCAAAAGTGAGCCGTGTCCCCACGACTCGAAATAGACTCAAGAATGAAATAAAATTTAAAATAAAACTAATTAAACTACCTAATGCATACAAGCTATTGAGCAAAATTAGAATGACCTACCTGGCTGGCCATAGAGATCCATCATATCATCCTCATCTTCTGAAGCTGAGGGATCGGTGTAATCATCTATATCCTTGTACAAGGTCGAATTCTCTACCTTTGTTTTCAACTGCATGATTTCTACCCAAAGGTCTTTGTTATCCTCACGTAATCTTTCAACTTCGTTCTGTAACTGAATAGGCCAAGGAGGAAGATCATAAGCAATTTTAGAGGAAGAGGTAGAAGAACCTTGGTCTTGGATTTTTATTTTGTCTAAAGGCCTCCTTGATGGTGTGGACATTCTAGCAGTTAATCTCTTCTTTGGTAGTGGTTGTTCAGGTGCCTGATCTTTTGATTTTTCAGAAACCTCATCAAGATTGATGGGTTTTTCAATGGTGGCTCCAGGCAATTTCTTATTCTTCCCAAGGATTGAACACTTTCTCTTGTATTCCATAGCTTTAGATCTGTTAGTCATGCTTGATTCACCCCCAACTCAAGTTATACCAAGGATGGATTAAAAGTTTAAGGAAAATTGGTTTAGCTTGATGTTGTTGCTTGGAATTGATGGAAGAGAAAGGTTATTTGATTGATCTTGGAAGAAATCTTTAAAGCTTGTTGAATTTGATAGTGTTTTGATGGTGTAGTGTGATGAATTTGATGAAGGTTTGTGTTTATGGAAGATGTAGGAGAGGATTTGATGAGTTGTTGTGCTAATTGTGAAGGTTTGCACAAGTTTTAAGATGTTTATATAGGGTTTGGGTCTGAAAAATTCATGTATGGAAGGCTAGGGTTAATCTCATAAGGTAAGAGTTTGATTAGGAAAAGAATTCCTTCACAAACCGCCTCTTGCGGTGCACCGGACATATCCCGCGGTATACCGCAGCTTCTGTTGCTCCAAATTTTTGCCCACTGGATAATACCTTGTTGTCAATTTAAATGATTTCTTCTTCCTTCAATAAGTCTCTACCTTCTAGTAGACTCGCCTAGGACCAGAAGCGACTTTGTCTCAATTTAACCTCCAAAAGATCATATATGCGTCTCCTACAACATCCGGAGTCACTGGCAGTAAAAATACTGAAAGGAATTTACCACCCACGCGATGATCTTTTGAGACAATCCTACTATTAAGACACTTGTTCCGGGTGACCATCTAACTACTATTAAGACAATCCTAACGTGATCAATATTAAGATAGATAATAAATCAAAGCACATAAAACAAATATATGGTTAAGAAGCTAGAATCAATTTAAAAAGGTTTTTCCAAACAAACTTAGATAGAAGAAAATAGAATTAAAAGATTATACATATGCAAAACCCATGCTATATATGGGAAAATTAGTTCATGCTAACAAGAAATAAACAAAAATAAAGATACATACTATCAACTTGCTTCTCTTGAATGACTTCTATGATGAATAATATTAAGTACTGGTTAAGGAGAGACAAGGACGGGCAAGGACATGTTTACAATGATTAAAGGGTGTATTTATAGGTGTTAAGAAGACCATACGTCGAAATCTTGTAGTAGAAGGCAAGTAATTGGACTCATTTTCCAATTCAAACTCGTTTCCTAAAATACAGGAAAGAGGATAAACGCTGTTGTCTTGTTCTGGTCGTATCTCCTCGTTATTTGTCTGATTTTCGCCTAATTTATATCAAAACGACTGCAGCGAAAAGATCTACAATTTCTTGTTTGATTTCTCATCCTAATTCCCAGCCGATTTAAAGTTATCTTCATTTTAGTGGACGTGCCTGCAGAATTTCGGATTTACTTGACAACTTTTCCTTTCCTATTTTATCACTACTTCATTTTATCTCTTAATTCCTTCCATATCTTCTTTCCTTTTCTCTTTAGAATTGATTTGATGTCTAATTAATTTCCATATATCTTTAAATCTTCACATTAACACACAAATTAAACCAAATATGCTCTAAAAATAAGAATTCATCAAATCAAGACAAGAAATAAGAATTTATCAGAATATGAATAAAAATATATAATTAGTTAATCAAATACACCTAAAATGATGTCTCCAACCTATACTATTATATCACAATTAGGGAGACATCAACAACCTTTCTTGGGTCGTATTTCAATCACTTTTTCTGAAACTACACGTGTAACGACAAACAGTCCCATCCACGCATTCTTGAACCCCCATGTCCTGTTTTATTGTTTGAAGGCCTTCTAGGTGACTTCATTGCCGACCCCACACTCACCTTGAGCTCTACTCTCCACGGATTTAGTGTGGTCCTTCTCTTTGGCCTTTTTTTATATCAATATAAATGATCGGGACTTCTAGTGACATCTTCTTTAGCTTTTTATCCAAGACAGAGAATGTCTCAGATGCTTTGTTTGTATGAAGGGTCACTATTCCCTCATGAAAGTCTATGATTCTTTGACTCGTGTCTAAAAACGGCCTCCTGAGTATGATAGGAACCTGCTTATCTGCATCATATTATAGAATAAAAAGTCAGTAGGGATAGCCAACTTACCAACTTGGATAAGATCCTCCTCTATGATTCCCCACGTATTTGCTAATGAGTTGTGCACAAAATGTAAATTTACAGAAGTCTTCATCGCCTTCTTCATACCTAGCTTCTCAAACACTATCTTGGGCATAAGGTTCACACTCAAACCAAGTCACGTATAGCTTTGACATTGAGCTCACCACATATTTGGATAGGGAGATTAAAGCCTCTAGGATCTTGAAGCTTAGGTGGTAGCTCCACTACAACATTCTTCGAGACCCTCTCAATATGAGCCACATCTTTATCTCGACCTCTACACTCGCAATATCACTCTCTTCAGGAATAACTTGCGTGAACACTTGTTGCGGTGTAAGCCTTTAGCAATCTCAAGCACTTGGGCGTTAATTCTTTCTTTGCTATACGCCTCTACAAATTCCTTGAGCTCGATGTCACCCTATTGATATGTCATCTTCATACGAATTGGTGGTGACATAAATGGAACACTAGGTTGAATTCCACCTTTCTCTCTTCTTCTTCTTCTCGCGCCTTTGGTGCAACTACTTCTTCCTTCTTCTAAGTTGAGACTTTGACTTCTTCCTCAAACTTTTTGGCCTTTATCTCAAGGACCTCATTGATCTCTTTTGGAATCTCTTTGAGCAGAAGCTCAACATCCCTCTCTTCCAAGCTTGGCTTGGTTGGTTCTTCAATAGTATATGGAAGCTCCACGACAATTTTCTATAGCAGGTGGCGATTCCACATTTTCTTTATCTTGAAGGTAAATAGCCTTACATGATTTAAACCCATCACTACCATCACTATTTTATATGGCCTCACATTATTCTTTATACCCTGGACCATCTGTTGAAGATCTTGTCGAAACTTCTCAGGAGCACTGGTTACTTGGGTGACTTGTGTCCCCAATCTTCAACGCAGTGGATTGCTTGTTAAATTTTTTGTTATAGATCCTCATTTTGTCTCGAGTCAATGTCCAAAAAGATTGCATTTTTTTGGTTCGCAGACCTTTTTTGCGAATGTTGCGATAATGCATTCTATGCTAAACTATCTGCCTAAACATCATAGGTTGGCTACGGTGGTGGTGCTGGGTTGTTATAACATTGGCCCCTTCATAAAGACCTTTAGATCTCTGCTTGAAAATGTTGTTTTCAGGTTGTGGTTGGTAAAAGTTACCTTGATTTGCGGTGCCATTCCGATTAGACCATTGAAGGCCCAAATGATTACGATTTCCTTGTTGAAACACATCATTACCCTATTGGTAATTCCCACAATTTGAAACGAAACACACCAATCCTAGAATTCTTCACACTCTTCCTATACATGATCGTTGACCATACAACGGGGACAACCTTGTGCTTCTTGCACTACTTTGATTCAACTTATTTCCCTTGGAAACCTTTCTCCATCGTGAGTGCCAACTGCTTCATTTGATTCTCTATTGCATATAATTTAACGTCTATAACATTTTCAGTATCTAAACGCAGTGTACCTTTGGTATCTGTAATGAGAACTTGCAACTGTGGCCAACTCCTTTCCGTTTCAACTATTTTTGTCATACCAACTGAGCTTCTATAGGATCCATATATACAAAACCTCCTCCCCAAGGTTATCTACCTTAAATCTTGCCTCAACATTGATGTCTGATAGAAATCGTTGATTGAAGTGATGGGGTAATAACCATGAAGTGGACATTTGGATAAATTTTTTTTTTGAAATCTTGTCTATGCCTCCCTTACACTCTCATCATTCTCTTGGAGAAAAATTACATATGTCATTTGATCCTTCATTCTCATAATTTTGGGATAATAGCGATCAAATAACTTGACTTGCAACTCGTCCAATGAAGTAATCAAATCTGGTGGTTGACTGTCCATCCATTCACTAGCACCTCCGATCAAGAAAAACGAAAACATGAAGTAATACAACTACTCACGTGTAATGCTTTAAGTATATAGGCATTACAAATCTGCATAAATTTTTGAATTGACCTCACTGGATCTTGTTGTGCTACACCATCGTAGTTTCCAAAGCTCATAAACTAACTTAGCATACCCTGATCGGGTCTGAATTTTGCAGCTTGGATCATTGGAGGCCGAATCCCTGATGGTTGTACTCGGAAAAGTTATCCCTGACCATGAAGACCTTATTCGCAGCGCTGAATAAAAGATGGATCTCCTTCTTGTGGTACTCCTTGTGGTAGTACTACCTGGGGGACTGAAATTCGTTGATTAATATTGTCCCCAGGTGGTACCTCGTTATCTACGATAACTGGATCTATGATTTTAGCCATTACTTCGTTCCTCCTTTCCTCCCTTTGTCGCTTTCTCTGAGCTCTGAAAAGCTTATAAGGATCCGAGAGCATACACAAATATCTAAAGATCCTAAAAGAGACAAAAACAAGTGTAAAACTGAAACAAATAAAAATACTACACGTTTTAAGTTGGGTCGGCAGCTTTTGCACTTTCTAAAAATAGCTTCTTTTGGTCTTTAAACTCTTGATTTCGTCTTGGATCTTCTTTCCTCAACTTCATATACATGTATTGGCACCTAATATTATTCTTGTGACTAAGAGCTTCACATTTAACACATAAATTACACCAAAAATGATCTAAATGTAACAAACCTCCAAAACAAGGCAAGATTTGAGAAACTAACAAATAATGGAGAAAAATCCCTCAACTAAGTACATAATACACCTAAAATGATGTCTCTTGACTATATTATTTTATCACATATATAAATACATCATCTATGATGCTAACCGGTTGTGCATGATGACTCTAATAAATCGATGTCCAAATTCTACATGTAAACGCTACAACTTTCCAAAAATAGGCGAGTTAGTCCTCTAACGTCATGCATTTGGGGTAATCTTTCTTTCTTGACTTATTATCATCGCCTTGGGGGTATCGTAGTGGTGGGGCCTAGGGTGTGATAAAATAAGATATAAATAAAGCGCAAAAACACCCTAGAACTACACGGTTCCGCAAGTATACAGATCGTATGCAAGTTTTAGATAAAGATTCGTTCCGCAGAGACTACAGAGGTTAGGAGAATCTTATGAAAATACCAAGTGTAAATAATTAAAGCTAGAACAAGTAAACACAAATAAAAGTAAAGACAAATAGATTTTTGTTTGATTTTCTAATAAACTAAATTAAAACTAAGGAATTAAAGACAGAAAATTAAATATGAAAGAGAAGTTATATGAGAATATAGTTTAAGTTTTTAGCATGTAATCCCCACTAGTTTTGCCGTTCTAAACATGTAAGGGTGAATTATGTAGTATTTCCCTAATCGGTCCCAATATGCTATCGGTAGTTTAAAATAGGATTTACCTGTGTCAATAAGGCTTCCTAAGCAAACTTTTCCTGTAATTGGTAAATAGTCAAAAAGACTAAACCATAGTGATTATCTAGCTAGGTTGTGTTGTCAGATCAAACCTAAAACTAAACGTTATGTGCTAAACATGCAATTAAACACCGTTGTCAATGGTATCCTAATTACTAGATGGTAATTCTAATGGCGGCCGTCCACAAGAACACAGAATATAAATCCAAACACATAAACAGAGAATAAAAACTATAATTCTATTTAAAACATTGAATTCCCAAATTAGATAGATGTCAATCAAAACTAGGGTTCATACATTAATGCTAAAACTTAAGCTAAAGAAATTTAGTTCATGAAAGAAAAGAAAGAAATTACAAATCTAAAGGTGGAAGAAGACATTGTTGATGACAGCTCCTTCCAGACTTCTCTCTTGTGTTGTAAGCTTCCTCTTGGTTTAAGGTTTCACCAAGGATGATTTAAGAGTGTTAAGAGACTGTATTTATAGTGTAGAGGTTGACCTAATTCGTTTCTTTAGAGATAATTTAAGTAATGGACTCCTAGCCCAACTCAAATTCGTAAGGAAATAAAGATAAACACTGTTGCGCTGTTTTGAGTGTATCTTCTTCGTTATTGGTCGGATTGAGCTCCATAAGATACCAAAAGAATCGCAACAGAATTATCTAGACCCTATATAAGGAAATTACCAAATTCGGCCTATTTCTTAGGTAAAAACACCAATCTTTAGACGTGTGTGCAGAATCCCAGATTTAGGCAGCTTTTCCTTTTCCATCTTTTTAGCTTTTATTTCCTTATCTCCAATTTCCATGCAAATCTCTTTCCTTAAGTTGTTGTCTTTGACTTGGACTCTAATTAATCTCCATAATTATCTTTAAAGCTTCACACTAAATAAACAATTAAACCCAATATGCTCTAAAAATAATAATTCTACAAATCAAGACCCAAAATAGGAAAGTGCACTAAAATAAGCTAAAATCAACCTATAAACTAATAAATAAGCCTAAAATGATGTCTCATGAGTATATTTTACTATCACAAATGAGGAGACATCAAGACCCCCAACTCAAAGTTGTATCGTCCCGATACAATAGAAGTAAAGAACAGCAGGGTAGTCAAAATAAACAAGAAGAAGTCGGAGGAGAACAAGAACAAAAATATAATGAATGATCCTAGAGCATAAAATCCAAAAAATCTCATGTAGTAATGCTCAAGAAATAATGCACAAATATGCCTAATATACATGTAATCAACATTCCATGAATTCAAGTTAAGATTAATTTCGCAATGCCAGAAGGAGAGGATGATAACTTAGTTCAGGTTAATGGCTATAGGTTGTTCATAGGTCCCAAATAAAGCATCCAATGGTCCACTTACCTATTACCTAATAGCTCAATTGTTTCTCCATCTAGTAGTTAAAAATCCTAAGGTCTTGGTTATAACTTGGCTTAAGGACGGGTGTGGTATATTCTGATAATGAAAAGTGAGCTTTTGGCTCTCTCCTCACTAGCCATCAACGAATCGCCCTAGAGCTTGAGTTTTCACTCGAAGATGTTCTCACTCAATCCAATTTATTGATGCTTTTTAATGTGCATCCCCAATAATCCCAATTAAAACCTTTGATGATATAAAATCCACTTTGCCGGTCCGAATATATATTTCCTTTTCACATCAATTTTTCTTTTGTATAGTTATGATTCTCTTTTGATGTTGAGATATCACACTATTTTTTCTCATATATATATTCTTTTTCTTTTTATGCCCTTGTTGGCAAAATTAGCTCGTAGCTTCTTTTTCATTCACTATTACCCCGGCAAAGGGTTACAATAATAACAGTTCATCATCAATAAAATCACGAAGATAATTCCCAATTCCCAAAGTTCCCTAATTATGAAACCCACCACCCCAAACTCAAGCTCTAAAACGAGTGTCTCAGGTTTTGCGATTCGAGTGCGGGTCATATAGATAAGTCCTACAAACTAAGGTATGGATTATAATGTGTTTCAAATAAAGGCTTTAGAAAGGCTCAGAGGGGCTAAGACGGATAAATAACAATAATATCAAACAAAAGGGTGAGAAAGTCTAAAGGATTCAAGTGTTTTATCATGAAAGAACTGCCTTATTCATTTTTCTAACTACCGGATGTCGTTACGTTTACATTATTAGTTCCTAGATAAGCGGGTTTTCAACTAATTTTAAACCTCACGTTCTACACACCAAATAACTATTCCTAAGCTTCAACGTGATTTCTTAGCATTGCTCATTAACTTTTCTATCCTTTATTTCCTGTTTTCATACATGCATCTAAACAAATTTGTTGCATCTTTCAAAAGCATACTACCTACTATCATTGACCTAATAAAATCATGCTCAATAGGTACATTCAAGATATTCTATGCCTTAATTCAACCTAAAAAATTTAAATTTTATGCAAAAACGAAAAGAATATGAGGACAACGAATCCCCACCCCCAACTCAAAAGTGAGCCGTGTCCCCACGACTCGAAATAGACTCAAGAATGAAATAAAATTTAAAATAAAACTAATTAAACTACCTAATGCATACAAGCTATTGAGCAAAATTAGAATGACCTACCTGGCTGGCCATAGAGATCCATCATATCATCCTCATCTTCTGAAGCTGAGGGATCGGTGTAATCATCTATATCCTTGTACAAGGTCGAATTCTCTACCTTTGTTTTCAACTGCATGATTTCTACCCAAAGGTCTTTGTTATCCTCACGTAATCTTTCAACTTCGTTCTGTAACTGAATAGGCCAAGGAGGAAGATCATAAGCAATTTTAGAGGAAGAGGTAGAAGAACCTTGGTCTTGGATTTTTATTTTGTCTAAAGGCCTCCTTGATGGTGTGGACATTCTAGCAGTTAATCTCTTCTTTGGTAGTGGTTGTTCAGGTGCCTGATCTTTTGATTTTTCAGAAACCTCATCAAGATTGATGGGTTTTTCAATGGTGGCTCCAGGCAATTTCTTATTCTTCCCAAGGATTGAACACTTTCTCTTGTATTCCATAGCTTTAGATCTGTTAGTCATGCTTGATTCACCCCCAACTCAAGTTATACCAAGGATGGATTAAAAGTTTAAGGAAAATTGGTTTAGCTTGATGTTGTTGCTTGGAATTGATGGAAGAGAAAGGTTATTTGATTGATCTTGGAAGAAATCTTTAAAGCTTGTTGAATTTGATAGTGTTTTGATGGTGTAGTGTGATGAATTTGATGAAGGTTTGTGTTTATGGAAGATGTAGGAGAGGATTTGATGAGTTGTTGTGCTAATTGTGAAGGTTTGCACAAGTTTTAAGATGTTTATATAGGGTTTGGGTCTGAAAAATTCATGTATGGAAGGCTAGGGTTAATCTCATAAGGTAAGAGTTTGATTAGGAAAAGAATTCCTTCACAAACCGCCTCTTGCGGTGCACCGGACATATCCCGCGGTATACCGCAGCTTCTGTTGCTCCAAATTTTTGCCCACTGGATAATACCTTGTTGTCAATTTAAATGATTTCTTCTTCCTTCAATAAGTCTCTACCTTCTAGTAGACTCGCCTAGGACCAGAAGCGACTTTGTCTCAATTTAACCTCCAAAAGATCATCGCGTGGGTGGTAAATTCCTTTCAGTATTTTTACTGCCAGTGACTCCGTGGCACGTGTTTTGGGCGTGCGGACCAGGGGTGCGGTGCAGGGGATGGTCCGCGCCATGTCCGTCGAAAAACCCGTGGTACCCGACCCCGTGGCACGCGTTTGAGGCGTGCGGACTAGGGTCCGGTGTACCGCGCCTGTCCATCGAAATTTTTTTAACTTTCTGGATGAAACCCGTGGTACCCGAACGTGGTACGGGTTTTCTGGGCACGGTGCATCCCTGCGGACCATGGGGTAGTCCGCGCCAGGCCTTGAGTTCCTCCAATTTTTTCCTTTCGACCCCAAACTCGTTTCCTGCACAATAACACACTACCTTTCTCTCCTATTAGCTTGTAAACACAATTAAAAATATACACTAACCTAAAATTATACACTACAAAGCAAAAACAACTAATCTAAAAAGCAATTAAAACAAGGGGTGTCTCCCAAGAGCACTTTTGTTTAACGTCTTTGAGTTAGACGTGTACCTCAGGATAAGCGCATTTGACAAGGTAGATTTTCTCCCCTTGCCCAAAGTCCTCACTGTCATAGTATCTCTTCAAACGCTGGCCATTCACCATGAATGTCCGTTGCTCGGCTGGATTTTCAATCTCAATCGCTCCATGCGGTGTGACTTTGGTAACAATGTAAGGTCCTCCCCAACGGGATTTAAGCTTTCCTGGGTAGTTCATAAATCGAGAGTTGTATAATAAAACCTTCTGTCCAATCTCGAAATGCTTTGGACGGAGCCGTTTATCATGCCATCGCTTTGTTTTCTCCTTATAGAGACGTGAATTTTCATAGGCAAGATAACGAAGCTCCTCCAACTCGTTCAACTGCATCATCCTTTGCTTCCCGGCCAAGTCTGGGTTTAGATTCAGAGTTTTAATAGCCCAGTAGGCTCAAGCTTCTAGTTCAATCGGTAGATGACACGCTTTGCCGTAGACCATGCGATATGGAGATGCCCCAACTGGTGTTTTAAATGCTGTTCTGTATGCCCAGAGAGCATCATCTAGCTTTAAAGACCAATCTTTCCTTGATTTGTTCACGGTCTTCTCGAGAATAGATTTGATTTCCCGGTTGGAAACTTGAACTTGACCGTTAGTTTGTGGGTGATAACCGGTTGAAGTACGGTGTTTCACTCCAAACTTTCGAAGAAAATGTCTCAGAGGAGCATTAAGAAAATGGGTACCTTTATCACTAATTAGCACACGTGGCGTACCATGTCTTGAAAAGATGTTTGATTTTAAGAACTTAATCACAGTTTGAGCATCGTTCTTTGGTGTTTCCACTGCTTCTACCCATTTTGACACATAATCTACCGCAAGCAAAATATACAGAATTCCATAGGACGTGACGAAAGGTCCCATGAAATCTATTCCCCATACATCAAAGATTTCGACTTCAAGAATTTTATTAAGCGGCATCGCGTCTCTCTTTGATATATTGCCAGTGTGCTGGCATCTGTCACATGACTGGACAAAACGATGACAATCTTTGTGTATGGTGGGCCAATAGAACCCGGATTGAAGAATTTTAGCTGCGGTTCTATCGCCCTTAAAGTGACCTCCATAAGGTGAACTATGACAACCTTCAATGATCTTCTCCATTTCACCTTCATGTACACATCTTCTAACCACTTGGTCACTACATATCTTCCAGAGGTATGGTTCATCCCAATAATACTGTTTGGCCTGGTGATTCAATCTTTGTCTTTGTTGTGGGTGGAAATCTTTGGGAAAGACACCACTCACAATGAGGTTGACTAGATCTGCATACCATGGCACAAAAGCACGTTTAATAGCAAAAAGTTGTTCATCAGGGAATACCTCTTTCACCAACAGTGGCTCTTTGTTCGCATCAGATCCTTCGAGCCTTGATAAATGATCAGCAACTTGATTATCGCATCCTTTTCGGTCTCGAATATCTATGTCGAATTCTTGAAGCAACAGTTTCCATCTAATGAGACGCGGCTTAGTGTCCTTTTTCTCCATGAGGTACCTAATAGCTGAATGGTCCGTGTATACAATAGTTTTCTTCCCAACCAGATAGGGACGAAATTTATCGAAAGCATAAACCACGGCTAACATCTCTTTCTCAGTTACTGTATAATTCATCTGGGCAGCGTTGAAAGTCTTACTTGCATAATAAATCGTGTGGAAAATCTTGTCTTTCCACTGTCCCAACACAACACCCATAGCGTGATCACTGGCATCACACATAAGTTCAAACGGAGCTTTCCAATCAGGAGGTATAACAATAGGTGTAGAGATCAGTTTTTCCTTAATCGTCAAAAACGCTTGAAGACATTCTTCAGTAAAATTAAAAGGAGTATCCTTTTCAAGTAAAGAGCAAAGCGGTTTGGCGATCTTGGAGAAATCTTTGATAAATCATCGATAAAATCCTGCGTGACCCAAGAAACTTCTCACTCCTTTAACAGAAACCGGAGGTGGTAGTGTTTTGATAACTTCAATTTTAGCACGATCAACCTCCATCCCTGCCTTCGAAACTTTATGTCCCAACACAATTCCCTCTTGAACCATGAAGTGGCATTTTTCCCAATTAAGCACAAGATCTTTTTCTCTACATCTCACAAGGACTTTCTCAAGATTATTCAAACAATCATCAAAACTATCTCCAAACACCGAAAAATCATCCATAAAAACCTCCAAGTATTTATCAATCATGTCCCAAAATATAGCCATCATGCACCTCTGGAATGTGGCAGGTGCATTGCATAAACCAAACGACATTCTTCTATAAGCAAAAGTACCAAACGGACATGTAAAAGTTGTTTTGTGTTGATCAAGGGGATCCACACAAATCTGATTATAACCCGAATGGAAACAGTAATATTCTCTCCCTGCAAGTTTGTCTAGCATCTGATCAATGAATGGTAGCGGGAAGTGATCTTTCTTCGTTGCTTTATTCAGTCTTCGGTAATCCACGCACACTCGCCACCCCACAACTGGTCTTGATGGTATGGCTTCGCCTTGATCATCAAGGATGGTAGTGAAACCTCCTTTCTTTGGAACACATTGTACTGGACTGACCCAATCACTGCTAGCAATCAGATAGATAATTCCTGCGTCTAACAACTTGATGACTTCCTTCCTCACTACTTCTTTCATAGCTGGCATGAGTCTTCTCTGTCCCTCTATAGATCGCCCACCTTCGTTCTCAAGAATGATTTTGTGTTTGTAAACGGAAGGACTAATTCCTTTGATGTCGGCAATAGTCCATCCAATTGCTTCCTTGTTTGCGCGAAGTACTTGAAGTAGCTTCTCTTCTTGAGGACCTGAAAGGTTAGCAGAAATAATAACAGGCAAAGTTTTGTTCGTACCTAGATATGCATAGCGTAGGTGATCTGGAAGTGGTTTTTCTTCGAGAACAGGTGGACATATTATAGATGGTTGTTTCATTGGTTCAATGTCACCTGGTTCCCGAAGTAGTTCTCGGACGTTTAATGCAGCAACTTCTTCAGGGGAAATCTCGAGTTCCTCTGGTGTTTCAGGTGCTAAGGCTTCGTTAAGATCATCATCTAAGTTTTCTTCATTGAAGACTTCTTGCGTAATTTTTTCGATGACATCTACTTTGAAGCACTCGTCTTTCGCCTTAGGATATTTCATTGCCTGAAACACATTGAATCGTATCTGTTCGCCTTGTACTCTCATGATCAACTCACCATTCTCAACATCAATTAGTGTACGCCCCGTGGCTAAAAATGGTCTACCCAAAATGATGGGGACATTCTTATCCGCGTCGTAGTCAAGGATAATAAAATCACAAGGAAAAATAAAAGAGCCAGCTTTAACTAAAACATCTTCAATTTTACCTATTGGTCGTGAGAGGGAGCGATCCGCCATTTGTAATACCACAGAGGTGGGTACTACGTCTCCGATATTAAGCTTCTCGAACAGGGATCTAGGCATGAGATTGATGCTCGCGCCTAAATCACGTAATGCTTTCCCGGTCCAACTATCTCCAATGCCGATGGGAATTGTAAAACTTCCGGGATCTTCTAGCTTTGGTGGCAACTCACTCTGACATATAGCACTGCACTCCCTAGGTAATCCAATTGGTTCCCCAGTTTCTATACTTCGCTTGTTGGAGAGGATATCTTTCATGAATTTCATATGGGTTGGGATCCTCTTGAGAGCTTCAACAAGTGGTATATTAACTTCCAACTTCTTCAACATGTCAATGAACTTCTTGAATTCCAGGTCATTGTCCTTCTTTCTGACACGTGAAGGGTATGGTGGCGGAGGGCGCGTATTAAGTTCCACTGGTTTTCTTGTCGTTTCAGGTGTCTCGGCTTGGACACTCTTTGGTTTAACTGCCTCTTCGACTGTATCTTTAATTATCTCTTCCCTCCTTTGTTTTGGAATAGGGATTTGTTCTGGTTCTGGTCTAGGTGGAGGTAGTTGTTTTCCACTTCGCAACTCAACTACATGGCAAGAATCATCTCTAGGAGCAATAGTATCACTTGGAAGTTGCCCTTTTGGCCGATTTTGTAATTTACTCGCCATATGTGATATAGTATGCTCTAGTTGCTTGATAATCTTATCCTGGGTTTGAACTTTCTGTTGGCTATGACTCATTTTCTCAGCTGCTTGTATTAATTTAGCCATACTCGAATTCAAGTCTTGGATTTGTTCTCGTTTTGCCAGTTGCATTGATTGTTTAGGTAGATCTTTCTTTGGTTCTTGACAAGCTTTTTCAACAATGGGTGCCTTTTTCTGAATATGTTGTGGTGGATTGTAAGGGTGAAGTTGGGATTGATGATAAGTCTCTTGCTTTCTGACCCAACTCTTTTGATGTGGAGGTTGTTGATAATTAGTGTAGCTTTCTTGAGGACAAGCATAACCATTGGAGTAATAGTTATCTTGAGGATTTTGAATGGAAGCTACTGCTGGATTATTCATACATCCTGCCCACACATGATTTCTTGATCCACAACCAATACACGAAGGAATTGTGCGTACCGTATTCACCTGAGCAAGTGTTCGGGCTTGTTCTTTAAGTTCTTCGAGTTGTTTAGCCAAATTTTCAAGTTTCAGAGATGCTGAATTGTCTTCCTTTATTGCTCTCTTTGGCCAACTTCTCTCGTTCTCAAGAATTCTCTCCATCCCCAACTCAGCTTCTTCAGGATCTAGTAACACAAAACCTGCGTTTCCTA
Organism: Nemophila menziesii; assembly: GCA_029959085.1. Classification (NCBI taxonomy): domain Eukaryota; kingdom Viridiplantae; phylum Streptophyta; class Magnoliopsida; order Boraginales; family Hydrophyllaceae; genus Nemophila; species Nemophila menziesii. Next base: position 138,311,510 of record JARWIR010000001.1, on the reverse strand, counting down.
GCGAATCTGCTTTTTCTCTTGAATTATCATTAAGGCCTCCATAAAACAAGGTTAAATAATATTCTGGCGAGGATCTATGATAGGGACATCTCGCCTTCTTATCTGTATATCGTAACCATGCTTCACCCAAACTCTCTTCCTCTTTCTGTATAAATTTTTCAAGCTCCAACATGTCTTTTAAACGTCTACTAACCGGATAGAAACGGTCTAGGAATCTTGATTGAAGCTTGTCCCAATCTGGAATAACATGAGGGTATTGGGTATCATACCAATCGCTTGCACATCCGGTCAAGAAGAACTGGAACATCAGGTAATATACTTGCTCCCTAGTAACTCCTCTTACGATATAAGCATCACAGATCTGCATAAATTTCTGAATATATCGGATCGGATCTTGATGTGCATCTCCGGTGAATAATCCATGAGATACAAATTGAGTTAGCATCCCTGGATCAGGTTTAAATTTTGCGGCATGGATTTCTGGAGCTCGAATTCCTCGTGGCTCCACTCTGAATTCGATGGGTAGCTCAAGTCTCCTTGGATTCTCCATCTGTAACTAAATCTGAAAAACAAAAACTAAAACAAAAGCGTAAAATAGAACTAACTAAAAATAAAAGCACAAGATATATGCACAAGGACTAACGATGTAGTCCCCGGCAGCGGCGCCAAAAACTTGGTGGGGCCTAGGGTGTGATAAAATAAGATATAAATAAAGTGCAAAAACACCCTAGAACTACACGGTTCTGCAAGTATACAGATCGTATGCAAGTTTTAGATAAAGATTCGTTCCGCAGAGACTACAGAGGTTAGGAGAATCTTATGCAAATACCAAGTGTAAATAATTAAAGCTAGAACAACTAAACGCAAATAAAAGTAAAGACAAATAGATTTTTGTTTGATTTTCTAATAAACTAAATTAAAACTAAGGAATTAAAGACAGAAAATTAAATATGAAAGAGAAGTGATATGAGAATATAGCTTAAGTTTTTAGCATGTAATCCCCACTAGTTTTGCCGTTCTAAACATGTAAGGGTGAATTATGTAGTATTTCCCTAATCGGTCCCAATATGCTATCTGTAGTTTAAAGTAGGATTTACCTGTGTCAATAAGGCTTCCTAAGCAAACTTTTCCTGTAATTGGTAAATAGTCAAAAAGACTAAACCATAGTGATTATCTAGCTAGGTTGGGTTGTCAGATCAAACCTAAAACTAAACGTTATGTGCTAAACATGCAATTAAACACCGTTGTCAATGGTATCCTAATTACTAGATGGTAATTCTAATGGCGGTCATCCACAAGAACATAGAATATAAATCCAAACACATAAACAGAGAATAAAAATGGTGTGGCCTAAGGTGTGATAAAATAATGATATAAATAAGTGCAAATACACACCCTAAACTAACACTGTACTGCTAGTATTATAGGATGTATGCAAGTTTTAATGATAAGAAGATTCGTTCATCAGGGACTGACGAAAGTTAGAGAGAACTTATGCAAATTATCAAGTGCAGATATTAAAGATAGATAATAATACGCAAGTAGAAAGAAGAGAAAGATAGATATTTATTTGGTTTTTAATAAGAAAACTAAACTACTAAATTAAAGACAGAAAATAAATAACAGAAAAGAAAAGAAGCTAGTATGAATGATATAACTTAGGTTTTACTAGTATGCACTAATCCTTCTAATTCTATCTATTAGATCTAATTCATAAGGGAGAATATTAGCTCTTGGTATACTTAGTCAGGATTCTAAATTCCACTACCTTAGACCTTGAGAGCGACTAAGGGGGCAACGGCACAACCAAGAAGTGATTTAAAATAGGGTTATCAAACGCCACTAAGGCCCTAAGCAAATACTGCAATCTTGGTGATATGGTGGTTAAAACAAACCTTAATGACTATCTAGTTAGAAGTATGTTTTGTCAGAACTGCTATCGACACTAGACGTTATGTGGTGGTTCAATAGTTAAACACCCTTACAAGGTGACCATCTAACTACTATTAAGGTAATCCTATACTCGTGCACTAGCAAGGAAAACAGTCATTAAATCAAAACACATAATCAAATATAAAGGTAAGTAGCTAATATCAGATTAAAACATATAATTCCCAAAGAAACTTAGATAGAAGAATTAGAATTCATAGATTATACATTATGCAAAACCTAAGCTAATAGAATTAGTTCATACAAAGAAAAGAAGAAGAAAGAATTACAAAATAAGAGGTTGAAGGAGACATGATTGATGCACAGCTCCCTCCAGACTTCTTCTCTTGTGTTGCAGCTTCCTCTTGGCCTTAGGGTCTGGCCAAGGATAATTTAAGAGTGTTAAGAGGCTGTATTTATAGGTTAGAGGTTGACCTAATTCGTTTCTTTAGAGATAAGTTAAGTAATGGACTCCTAGCCCAACTCAAATTCGTATGGAAATAAAGATAAACACTGCTGCGTTGTTTTGGTCATAACTTCTTTATTATTGGTCCGATTTTGCTCCACAAGATACCAAAAGAATCGCAACAGAATTATCTAGACCCTTTAGAAGTAATTTACCAAATTCGGCCTCTTTATTAGGTAAAAACGCCTATCTTTGCAGAATCCCAGATTTAGGCAGCTTTTCCTTTTCCATCTTTTTAGCAATTCTTTCCTTATCTCCAATTTCCATGCATATCTCCTTCCATAAGTTGTTGTCTTTGACTTGGACTCTAATTAATCTCCATAATTATCTTTAAAGCTTCACACTAAATAAACAATTAAACCCAATATGCTCTAAAAATAATAATTCTACAAATCAAGACCCAAAATAGGAAAGTGCACTAAATTAAGCTAAAATCAACCTATAAACTAATAAATAAGCCTAAAATGATGTCTCATGAGTATATTTTACTATCACAAATGAGGAGACATCAAGACCCCCAACTCAAAGTTGTATCGTCCCGATACAATAAAAGTAAAGAACAGTAGGGTAGTCAAGAAGAAGAAGTAGGAGGAGAATAAGAACAGAACACAATGAATGATCCTAGAGCAAAATATCTAAAAAGTCTCATGTAGTAATGCTCAAGAAATAATGCACAAATATGCTTAATATACATGTAATCAACAATCCATAAACTCAAGTTAAGATTAATTTCGCAATGCCAGAAGGAGAGGATGATAACTTAGTTCAGGTTAATGGCTATAGGTTGTTCATAGGTCCCAAATACAGCATCCAATGGTCCACTTACCTACTACCTACTACCTCAATTGTTTCTCCATCTAGTAGTTAGAAATCCTAAGGTCTTTGGTTATAATGTGGCTTAAGGACGGGTGTGGTATATTTGGATAATGAAAAGTGAGCTTTTGGCTCTCTCCTCACTAGCCATCAACGAATCGCCCTAGAGCTTGAGTTTTCACTCGAAGATGTTCTCACTCAACCCAATTTACTGATGCTTTTAATGTGCATCCCCAATTAATCCCAATTAAAACCTTTGATGATTTAAAATCCACTTTGCCGGTCCGAATATATATTCTTTTCATATCAATTTTTTCTTTTGTATAGCTATGACTCTCTTTTGGTGTTGAGATATCACACTATTTTCTTTTTTCGTATATATATATATATATATATATATATATATATATATATATATATATATATATATATTCTTTTTCTTTTTATGCCCTTGTTGGCAAAATTAGCTCGTAGCTTCTTTTTCATTCACTATTACCCCGGCAAAGGGTTACAATAATACCAATTCATCATCAATAAAATCACAAAGATAATACCCAAATCCCAAAGTTCCCTAATGATGAAACCCACCACCCCAAACTCAAGCTCTAAAACAAGTTGTCTCAGGTTTTGCGATTCGAGTGCGGGTCATATAGATAAGTCCTAAAAACTAAGGGTATGGATTATAATGTGGTGTAATAAAGGCTTTAGAAAGGCTCAGAGGGGCTAAGACGGATAAATAACAATAATCAAATAAAAGGGTGAGAAAGTATAAAGGCTTCAAGTGTTTTAATCATGAAAGAACCGCCTTATTCATTCTTCTAACTACCGGATTTTGTTACTTTTTCACTACTAGTTCATAGATAAGTGGGTTTTCAACTAATTTTAAACCTCACGTTCTACACACCAAATAACTATTCCTAAGTTTCAACATACTTCTTAGCATTGCTCATTAACTTTTCTATCTTTTATTTCCTGTTTTCATACATGCAAACTAAACATATTTATTGCATTTTTCAAAAACATACTACCTACTATCATTAACTTAATAAAATCATGCTCAAATAGGTACATTCAAAGATATTCTATGCCTAATTCAACCCAAAAAATTTTAAATTTTATGAAAAACAAAAAGGAAGATGAGGACAACGAATCCCCACCCCCAACTCAAAAATGAGCCGTGTCCCCACGACTCGAAAAAGACTCAAGAAAAATAAAATTTAAAATTAGCATACATATTGCACATAAAGAAATGGTAGGGAAGAAAGAAAACATACTCTTTGAGGCTATTACCTCGCCTTGTTGATCAGATTAAATTCTAATGTATCTTCTTCACCCATCTTCTTACTCGCTTTTCGATCAAGACACGTGATCATAATAGGATATTGCATTAAATAACGTCATGGGAGAGATCGAAGATTCGTATCACCTCCTCATAGATCAACTGTGCCACATATTCTTCTTCTCCTCACAAAATACAATTCACAAACAACCCAAGCATTCCAAATTTCCATGAACCTTCATGTATTCTCCTTCAACTTCTTCTTCAAATACTTTCTTATAAGAAAAAGGTAGTCCCTTTAATTGTTGCTTCGGAGAAGCTATCAGGGCCCTTGAAGCTTTCTCTTTTTCTCTTGGGTGTAGGGTCTTTGATCTAGAGAGGTTGTGTTGTCTTCTTCACTAAAGATAGAACCTTTTTGCTCATTGAATCAACACAGCATGCTAACCTCTCTTCTCTTGACTTGTTTTACCCATTGAATTGGAACTAGGACTTGTCTCACTTGATTTCTTCTCAATTAAATCCAACACCTTGATTTCTTCATCTCCCATACAGTAGATAATGTTCATGTTCTCTTAATCATCTCAATTGACCCCCAACTCAAAGCTTTAACCACTCTTGAAATTTGAAACTCTTGATTATTGGTTGTACAAGCTTAATTTGGGTTAGGAAAGGTGATTTGATGATGATTCTCTATGTGGGTAAGATGGATTCTTCATGGATTGGCTTGGATCTAAGAAACTGTAGGATGAATTTCTGAAATTTTAAGCTTTTGATCTTGGATTCAAGGTGTTTTGGGATGATATAGGTGGTTGAATCTTCCTTGTAATGATGTGGAGAATGAATTGGATGTGTTTTCATGGTGATTGGGTAGTGTTTTGATGATTGGTGAAGGTTTTGATGAGCTTCAATGGAGTTAGGAGAGTTTTGGGGAAGAAGGAGAAGCTTAAGGATTAAAAAAATTCGTAATAGAGCAACCTCCTCACCCTTATAACCTAAAAAACGCGTTTTTTCTCTCTCTCCAGCAGTTCCGGGCGGTATACCGGCCGTGGGGCCCGGTATACCGGAGTTCTGGCTTCGAAATTTTTCACTTTCTGCATAAAACCCGCGGTGGCAACCCGTGGTACGGGTTTTGACCTTGTGGTGCACCGCGGCTGAGGTCCGGTGTACCGTACGTGGCAAAAACCTCCCCATCAACTAGATCTTGAAAAGTTATGCACTTTAGGCTCAAAAATCACCTGATTCCGATACCCGAGCGCAAAGATATGACTTGCCGAAGTTTTCTCAGATTGTGTCAATTTTTTTTTTTTTTTTCGACACAGCGAGTGTGGGCGGTATACCGCGCAAAGGGTCCGGTACACCGCCACATCTGATGCTCCAAAATTTTTGCTCACTGACCTAAACCCGTGGTAGGACCCCGTGGTACGGGTTTTTGGCTCGCGGATTAGGGTCCGGTGCACCGGAGGGTACCCCGCGGTATCTGTAGCTACTCCGTCAAAATACACGTGGTACTCACCCCGTGGTACGGGTTTTTGGGGCGCGGACCATGGTGCGGTGTACCGCAGGGTAGTCCGTGGATTTTTTTCTTGTTTCTGGATCAAACCCGCGGTGGCAACCCGTGGTACGGGTTTTGACCTCGCGGACCATCCGTGCGGACCATGGGGTAGTCCGTGGGGTAGTCCGCGGGGTACATTCTTGCGCTCCAAAAATTTCCTCGCGTTCCCTAACTCGATTTCTCCAATTCCTACACACCAAAAACACTAATACCTTCCTCAAATATGCAATATCAACTAAAATTAACTAAACTAAATATAAATTAAAAACTAAAAAATGTAAAACATAAAAAAATTACGGGTTGTCTCCCGTTTAGCACTTTTGTTTAACGTCTTTCCAAGTTAGACGTGTTACCTTGATTAAGGATGACGAAATTTCCACCCTTTGCCTTTAATTCCCACGAACTTTTCAGCTCGATTCTTCATGATCATGGATGGTGCCATCCAAGATGTCGTGGGAATAGGTGGTAACTCAATTCCAAGTGTAGCATTACACTCCTCTGGTAATCCATTCATCTCGAATCTTCGTTTGTTAGAAAGAATGTCCTTCATGAATTGACCGTATTTTGACATTCTTGTGAGAGCTTCTACAAACGGGCTGTTCTTTAATTTGTTCATCATGTCAACGAACTTCTTGAATTCCAGGTCATTGTCCTTTCTGACACGTGAAGGGAATGGTGGAGGAGGACATGTATTGGTTACCACTGGGCTCTCCTTTTTTTCTGGTGTCTTCTCTTGGACACGTTCTTGTTCAACTACCTCTTCGACCTTATCTTCTGTTGCTTCTTCCCCTCTCTGATCTGGAATAGGGACTGGTTCTGGTTCTGGTCTTGTTGGAGGTAGTTGTTTTCCACTTCCTAATTCAACTGCATGACAAACTTTGTTTTGTGGAGCACTAGTATCATTTTGGAGTTGCCTTTCTGCAAGGATTTGAGTTTTTTCCACCATCTGTGACACTGACTGCATAAGCTTATCAAGCGCATCGTCTGAGTCTTGGATTCTTTGCTGGCTAATCTCCACTTTTTCAATTAGGTTCATCATCTTAGCCATGGTTGAATTCAAACTCGACGGTTGTTCTTGTACCGTTTGCTGCATTGAATAAGGATGTGGTTCTTGATAAGCTTCATTATATATTGGCGCTTCTTGATAGATATGTTGTGGAGGATAATAAGCTTGTGGTCGTGGTTGATAATAATCATCATGATAATGGTTATCATAATGACATGGCTGTTGATCTCCGACCCAATTGTAACTCTGTGGGGGTTGATAGTCAGCGTAATTTCCTTGAGATTGATAATAACCATTATAATAATGGTCTCTTTGATAAGGCATGAAGGAAATTGAGGCTGGATTGTTCATGCAACGTCCCCACGAGTGATCTCTTGCTCCACAACTAGGACATGAAGGTGATGTATGTACTAGATTCCTCCGAGCTAGTTCTCGCGATTGTTCTCGTAATTCCTCAAGTTGTCGGCTCAACTCCTTGAGCCTTAGAGATTCCATCATGAATCAGCGTCTTCAGGATCTAATAACACGAAACCTTTATCTCCTAATAAATCTGCTCTCGCCTAAAAAGAATCTGTAAAGACAAAAACTAAAAAGAAAAGCGTAAAATAGAACTAACTAAAATAAAAGCACAAGATAATTGCACAAGGACTAACGATGTAGTCCCCGGCAGCGGCGCCAAAAACTTGGTGTGGCCTAAGGTGTGATAAAATAATGATATAAATAAGTGCAAATACACACCCTAAACTAACACTGTACTGCAAGTATTACAGGACGTATGCAAGTTTTAATGATAAGAAGATTCGTTACTCAGGGACTGACGAAAGTTAGAGAGAACTTATGCAAATTATCAAGTGCAGATATTAAAGATAGATAATAATACGCAAGTAGAAAGAAGAGAAAGATAGATATTTATTTGGTTTTTAATAAGAAAACTAAACTACTAAATTAAAGACAGAAAATAAATAACAGAAAAGAAAAGAAGATAGTATGAACGATATAACTTAGGTTTTACTAGTATGCACTAATCCTTCTAATTCTATCTATTAGATCTAATTCATAAGGGAGAATATTAGCTCTTGGTATACTTAGTCAGGATTCTAAATTCCACTACCTTAGACCTTGAGAGCGACTAAGGGGGCAACGGCACAACCAAGAAGTGATTTAAAATAGGGTTATCAAACGCCACTAAGGCCCTAAGCAAATACTGCAATCTTGGTGATATGGTGGTTAAAACAAACCTTAATGACTATCTAGTTAGAAGTATGTTTTGTCAGAACTGCTATCGACACTAGACGTTATGTGGTGGTTCAATAGTTAAACACCCTTACAAGGTGACCATCTAACTACTATTAAGGTAATCCTATACTCGTGCACTAGCAAGGAAAACAGTCATTAAATCAAAACACATAATCAAATATAAAGGTAAGTAGCTAATATCAGATTAAAACATATAATTCCCAAAGAAACTTATATAGAAGAATTAGAATTCATAGATTATACATTATGCAAAACCTAAGCTAATAGAATTAGTTCATACAAAGAAAAGAAGAAGAAAGAATTACAAAATAAGAGGTTGAAGGAGACATGATTGATGCACAGCTCCCTCCAGACTTCTTCTCTTGTGTTGCAGCTTCCTCTTGGCCTTAGGGTCTGGCCAAGGATAATTTAAGAGTGTTAAGAGGCTGTATTTATAGGTTAGAGGTTGACCTAATTCGTTTCTTTAGAGATAAGTTAAGTAATGGACTCCTAGCCCAACTCAAATTCGTATGGAAATAAAGATAAACACTGCTGCGTTGTTTTGGTCATAACTTCTTTATTATTGGTCCGATTTTGCTCCACAAGATACCAAAAGAATTGCAACAGAATTATCTAGACCCTTTAGGAGTAATTTACCAAATTCGGCCTCTTTATTAGGTAAAAACGCCTATCTTTGCAGAATCCCAGATTTAGGCAGCTTTTCCTTTTCCATCTTTTTAGCAATTCTTTCCTTATCTCCAATTTCCATGCATATCTCCTTCCATAAGTTGTTGTCTTTGACTTGGACTCTAATTAATCTCCATAATTATCTTTAAAGCTTCACACTAAATAAACAATTAAACCCAATATGCTCTAAAAATAATAATTCTACAAATCAAGACCCAAAATAGGAAAGTGCACTAAAATAAGCTAAAATCAACCTATAAACTAATAAATAAGCCTAAAATGATGTATCATGAGTATATTTTACTATCACAAATGAGGAGACATCACGTAGCATCCAATTACCTAAGAGTTGCACACTTAATACACAAATTACACAAAAAAGCTCTAAAAGTAACATAAAAGCCAAAACTAGACAAAAAAGCATAGAGCATCAAATAATGGGAAAACAATCTATCAACTAATTCATGATTACCCCTAGAAATATGTCTCATGACTAGACTAATCTATCACATAAAAGGAGACATCAAGAAATTAGTACGATAGTCGTTAATCCCTTGAAACGGTGCTGAAATTGATGAACCTTGTGAGCATCGTTAATTTATTATGGAAACACAATCAATCTATATTATTTACGAGACTAATCAATTTTTATTATTTATTATTTGACTTTATCACTACATGATGCAAGGGTTGGCCCACTAAAGACTTGAGGCACCTTACCTAAGTTGTATACCTAGTGTTAATATAGATGGGGGATTTGTTTTGGTTGAATTACAATTAAGTGTCTAACAATATGGTAAATAATTAATCGGTGAATTATGAAGGAGCGAGTATCATATAGAATAATCATGTTTTCATAATAAATTAGAACATAAAAATCTAAATATAGTTACTTGTTGAGTCATGATTGCCTTCACTAGATATCAAGGTAAGGTGTCAGAGAATACCTTTCACAACTAGTTACAATCTTGGCTATGATAGCAGATCAGAACTGGATTCGTACTTAGATAGTCCATGTCAATACAATTGATTATTACCATCTAACCTCAATCTTGCTAATGCACATAGTCGTTCCCTATATGCTTAGTATGACTTATGGTAATACAATTGGTCAAAGACATGAGGGAATTTGCTTGCAAGTATGAAAGAAATTATAAATTTATTTAATTATCATAAACTAATTGCAACGATCCTCGACTACCACCCTAAGTGGTGGAGCTTAATTTTTCATGAACTACAGTAGACTCTCATTAATTAGAATGTTTTCCCTCTTCCCTCTTTAAATAATTAAACTAAGAAGAGAAACAAGGTTAAATGACTAATATATATAACTATTAGTTTATATAATACCAACTAGTTATATATTGTTATTAGAACTCTAGTATTTTTTCTTTTGTGGACTCTTTTTTTTCCAGAATTGTTCAGCTTCTTGGACTTTTCTAATTTTGGACTCTTTTACCGACTTCACAATCTTTACCAGGGCAAGGAGAATTTGAATGAACACTAGATGGGGACCAAATTTTGGCTTCTCTGGGCACATTTGGTTTATTTAAGTGGCCCTCTTTTGAACATTTTGATTTCCCTAATCAATTCTGGCAGTTGCTAAAATATTCTACTTCCCTTAAATAGTTTTAATATCTCCATTTTAAACATATTTTAATTATTTAGGGTTGTTAATCTCTTTTTATCTATTATCAAATAATAAGGTAAAATAGACTTCACATGTCACAAAATAATAGATACCATATTATTGGGACACATCAGAAGGTATACAAAGAAAGTATGTCATTCATTTGGGTAAAAGAAAGAAAATATTGAATTGTTGTCCAAAATTATCCTAAAACAATAGCCCACAAACCAGAATAAATTATAGAAAGAGATAAAAGTGATTGACGAATAAAATTACCTCGGCTAGCAAGGAATACCAAGGATGAAAAGGGAATTTATGGTAAGCTACACTCAAATTGCTCTGATGAGTTCACAAAAGAGAAATATGAATAAATCGATCCCTAAAGGATTATCTAAACTAAAAACAGATGATTAGTCTTGCTAATGATTACTTGTTTTCATTTTGTGATCGTACACGATAGAAAAGACGATAAATATTGTTGTTAGTAAATGCACGATATAAGGGGATACGGAGAAAGACAATTATATGTACACGTGAGCGAACTGAAGACACGGTCAAGATGCCTTGATAGAGTTCCCAAAGTGGATTCTGGATCAACCTCCTATGTCTCATTTGAATAAGGCTTAGACCGCTTCACTTGAACCCAATGGGGTAGTTTAAAGCCAAAATTTCCCCCGATCAAATGATGGACAAAATTATCTCTTACTCTACTACTCGACACCAGTCAACATACCTTCACAAAGTGCTTGGCCATCATAAAATTTAAAAGATTAGTTACAACAGAAAGAATAATTAGCACTCAAGCCGACCATTTATCTAAATCAACCCTCGGTCACACCGAGCTTATAAGGCTGTGGGGGCGTGTCCATACAGATTAAAAATTGGGCGTAACATGTATATTAAAGAATAACATGTAAATTTACTACTCTCATGCCGTCGGAGACGTAAATTTCGTAGGTTATAAATAGAGAGATAAGATATAAACTCAACCATGATGAGATAAGGGCCGGTCCTTGATACGTTTCAACTCGGATAGGATAAGCCAACAATATTATCGATCATATGTTCTAAGATAAGAGATAACATCTCATTCCCATGTTAAACATCTCGCCTATAAATACATGTTATCATTTGAAGTACATGTATCCCACTTTTCTAATATTTACTCTCATATTGCAATCACACACAACTCATATCTTTCTCCCTTCATTGATTCTACGTCATTGGACCCTACTTAACGTTTCTCGTACTAAGTTGAGGTCAAAGCGTCAATGGGGGAATGCCTCCCTCTGGACCATAACCGTGTTTAATAAGTATGAAGAGTAGACTTTCAGGTCTAATCACTGCCGACATGGATACAACCGTTCCATTCGATCCATCTAGTTACGCAAGGTCCAATCACGTCATGTAGTACCGTTTACTCCCAAACAACCCACTATCGCAAATCAGCTTGTGTAACCTAATTTTTTACATAAATTATCATCGAGAACCCTACAATGTAAGCTTTTACAAGTTATAAAACCATACATTGTTCCAAAAATCACCACACAACCATGAGTGCAAAAGACACTAACCGCATAACCCTTATGTATTAGTAACCATATATACAAAATATTCCAACCATCATTTATGTTTATGAGAAATTAAGTTTCCAAATCTTTTCATATTGTTTGAAGAAATTGATATGTTTCACACTATTATTGTCATGGAGTAATATTTTTTATTTGAGTTTTTTTAGTATATTTATTATAATAATAAGATATAGTAATACTCTAATCCTATATTTATAAATAAATATTAATCATTAGTAAAGTAATAGACATGGAATGCTAAATTACATAAATAGTTATTTAACTTAGTGGATATATAATACACATTATTACGTTGTTATTATTATTATTATTATTATTATTATTATTATTATTATTATTATTATTATAATAATAATAATAATAATAATAATAATAATAATAATAATAATAATAATAATATAAGACACTTCTATATAGAATGGAAGTTTCACAAAAACTCTAACCTAGATACACACTCTGTTCATATTGTTGTTTGTGCAAGCATGACTGACCTATTTGGAAACAATTGGGACATAACTCCTTTCAACGGTCACAACCTAGCAACACGTCAAATCCATGGACACCTAACGAGTTGATCGACACCCAACCAATTTTTACTTTTGACGCATCATTCAAAACCAAGGCGGAGCACAGTGGAGTCAAAATCGTTAAACGGGACACACAATCGGGCAATATGATCATATTATCGAAAACAGTATGAGTAGATTCGGCTATTGAAGAGGAAGCGATGACGGTACTCGAAACTGCTAAAATTAGTCTACATGACACTAGAAAGAAAACCATGATATGCTCGGAGAACCTTGATATTATTCAAGGTATCAGGTTGCTGCCAATTGCGTGGTGGAAAGTCAAACCGTTCATCAAGCGAATCAGAATGATTGCTGAAAAACATGGGAACATGTTTTTCAAATATCTACCACGAAAATTCAACAGGATGACGGACCGTACCGCGCGTACAGTTAGGCAGAGGACCGTTTTGGAAGTAGGGCATCAACCGTTGGTGTCCCAGTTCTCTCGGTTTGGAATTAGCTAATGGTCATTAGTCTATAACATACTAGTTACTTTGTCCAAAAATAAATAAATATAGAATGGAAGAATTTAAAAAAAAAATCCAGTATTCTTAAAAAAACTATTTACAATAGATTAATTAGTTGATGTTTTTAATATTAATAAAATTAATACTATCATACATTTAAATCCTTCTCCAACAAAAATCTAAATCCTATCTTCAATGTAGTACTGTTCTTATGGAAAACGAATTATTAATTGTTAGTCTTTGTCCATATATCAAGACAAACATGAATAAAATGAGGATAGAAAAAACAAAACCCAAGAATTTGAATTTTCACAAAATGACAGACAATATATATATAAAAAAAATGTTTCACTGACATGATTTAGCAGTCTGATTTGGGAGAGTTCTAATTATGTTATTGTATTTGAATATTACTTATAACTTCCATTCTATTTTGTAAATCAAAAAACAAATTAAGTATGGCAATAAATAAAAGGACCTATTCTATTTTGTAAATCAAAAAACAAATTAAGTATGACAATAAATAAAAGGACCCACAAGTCCCGTATAATTTGATTTTGATTGAGAGTTTTTTTCTTCAACGGTTTTGATGAAGATGATTTTGCTTGTTTGTTTTGTTCAAAGTTTGATAGAAATTAAAGAAAAGTTTAATTTATAATATTTTGAATTTGAGTAATGATATTTGTCACCCTTTTTGTATCACCCTTTTATCACCTCCTACGTGTATGCCTACATGGACCAATGAATTGATTTCTCTATCCTATTTAATTTTTCTCTATCTTCTATTCAAGGAAATCAACACATATATATAGACGGGTGATAAAAGGGTGACATGAAAAGGGGTGACATATATCATTACTCTTTGAATTTTTGATCAATTTTACAATATTCTGTTACCAATTAGATCAACTATCCACCTTTTATTCCGTATTTTTTCATTATATTTAAACTTTTCTATAGTAAAATTTAATCACAAACTCTCATGATTTCAGTATACCCTTCCTTCCTCTATTCTTGATCCAACTTCTCTCACTACTCCATTAATTTCTACATTAAATTTCTCTGCCTAGCTTTTAATGCTATTATATGTATTCACGTTAACAATCAAACCAAACCAAACCACAAGCAAAAGATACACTTGCATTGAAACCTTCGATTAATTTTCAGTGGGCAAGAAAATGAAACTTCCTTTCCTCTCCAAATCCTCCATAGAAACCACAACTTCTAACTCTCCATGGCCATGGGGTACTTGTGGAAACCCTAAAACTCTTTCTTTTCGAGCCACTAGTAATGAAATATTATTCAAAACGAGGAACATGGACATGAATATAATAAATCCTTCAAGTCTTACCAATTCAGTCATGGAATCTGAACCAGAATTAGCCATAATCGGTGATGATTCAATCGAAATCGAAACAGTTATCAAAGGATTAAACTCAGAAAGGCTATTTTTCGAGGCAGATGAGTCTAGTTCGATTCTAGAAGATGCAAAGAAGACTGATAAGGTTTTGTTCAAAGAAAGCGTTGCAATGTCTATGGATTCAAACGACCCTGTTGTAGATTTTAGACAATCAATGGAAGAAATGGTGGAAGCACATAGTTTGAAAGATTGGGAATGTCTTGAAGAAATGTTGTCTTCTTATCTTAGGGTTAATGGGAAAAGCAATCATGGGTTTATAGTTACAGCTTTTGTTGACCTATTAGTTCATCTTTCTACATTTTCTGCTTCATCTTCTTCTTCATCATCTTCTCATGCCTCAACCTCATATGATCATTGTTCTTCTACAACTCCTTCTTTTACATCTCCTTTATCCTTTTCTTCTTCTACTAGTACTACTACTACTTCTTATACTAGTCCATGTTTATCTTCGTTATTAGCTGAGGATGAGACTGAAAAATCCATGGATAATGTTTCATCATCCTCGTCATTGTCTGGTTAGATTCCACATATGGATCTATGGTGGAGTAGATATTTTCCACGTCAGATTTTTGTTTTAAATTTAATGTAATTCCAATGATGAAAAAATATGTATGTAAACATTATTAGCTTTTAGAAATGACAATTTTTAACCTCTTTGACCTTTCTATCTTGTCCTTGTTGTTTTTCTTTTTTTGGTTGTACATTTGTCTCTGTGTGCATATGTGTTTTTTTGTGGGAACAGTAATCATAGAAAAAAATGAAACATTGTCAAAAAGTATTTTAATATATAGTGATTCACAATTTCACATAGTAAAAAAATTGTTACCTGAAGGTCCACCCCAAAAATAAACTAATTTATTATACAACCCAACATATTCAAAATTTGTCAAAGAAAAAAAAATAACCACTCAAAATATGCTTAGTAACCCATTAAAAATATAAAAATAATCAATATATTAAGTTTGAGAAAACATATTTTTAAAATTTTGAACAATTAACTCTTTAATATATATATATATATATATGGAATATTTATGGATTTATATGGTAAATGACCTAATACATAAACTTTACTTGTAAGCCTGGTATTCTATATATGATGCACTAGAAACAAATTGTAGTGAAGCTATTTTCATAACCGAACGAGGATTAGTCTCGTCACATTGAATGCAAAAACATTGTAAGAGCAAGAAAAGGTCAATTTTGCTGCTAAGTTAAATTAGTATTTGAGGGATATAATATTAAATAAAGCATATGGTAGTTTGCGTAAAATGGTTGAAAAGATCAGCTTTGCTTCAGCGGCATTCTTGCTATCGAATTCTTCGCTGAATTCCAAGTAGTTGGAGTCTTGCGTGTTGAGTTTAATATTTTCTTGTATTTATTTTTATTATCTTAATAAATAATTTTTTTATTTTTTTTTTCTATTTGTAGGTTGTCCTCGGTTCATTAGACCCATAAATTTTTTACTCTTATGCCATCGTATCACATTTCAAATATTAGGTTGACGTTTGATCTTATGTCATTGTGCTCGTATCCCTCCCTGAACATGAACAACTTAGTTTTAAAAATATATTTTTATCTTTCGGAAACCCTAAATATATAAAAGCAAAAACTCAATTATTTCAATGGAGAATCTGCCACCGGTGAAGTCTGGTGGCCCATTTATGTCGAATAATCACAACCATAACCTAGATACGTACTAGTATTACAGATCAGCATGTCGATGATTTTCCTGAACTTCTATCATCAATTAATGAAACAAGGAACGACAAGCGGCCAAGATCGATGACCGGAAAAAAGTTGGTCGAGCATAGTGGGAAAGATTATATCACACACTTATTCTTGAATGATCAACATCCACAACATGTGGTGAAAACAAGGCTACTAATACTAGAATAAGTGGGAAAACTCATACTAGCGCAAGGTTGAAGCTCGACGATGGGAAAGAGTCTTTAACGAGTAACAATGTGGTTATCCCGATCATATGGTGGATATGGATGAGAACAAAACTCGCAATGGGCATGCTGAGGATGAATTTAATGAGACAGAGAATTTAGTCGAAGATGATGTGGATAAAGAAAACAATGTCATACCAACAGTTGTATGCACTAGGGACGAAATTCAGAATGGCATTCAAAAGACTACGGTAGTAAGATTTCTAGGGAGATAAGTAGGGTTTACATATCTTTCTACTAAACTTCGTCAGATATAGAACCCAGTAGGCAACTTAGAATTAGTAGATGTGGGACATGGGTACTATATGGTGAAGTTTGCGGAAAAAAAGGATTATAAATTTGCAATTTCAGGGGATCTTGAATTGTGTTGGATCACTACTTAGTTGTGAGGGAATGGAGCACAAAGTTTAATGCAAAACTAACTCAATAACTACTACAACAACTTGGGTAAGAGTTTTGAATGTGGGGTTGCATAATTACATGACTAGAATATTAAGAAAGATATGCGATAAAATAGGAAGAATTGTGAGAATTGATCCACTGACTAAGGGTAAGCTTAGAGGAAACTATGCTCGTTTGGCAATTTATTAATTTAGACAAACCTCTTGAGCCTGAGGTGAAAAGCGGAATAGAGGTGTGTAAGGTGGAGTACGAGGGACTATACCTTATATCTTTTGGGTGCCGGAAGTTCGGGCACCAAAAAGACAATTTCCCTCCAAATGCTACTAGGACTCCTTGCACGGGGGATGAGGTGAACCATGGCCAAGCTCTTCCTATCGTGAATAATAGTGGGGTCCAGTGGAAAAGGATAAGTATATTGAATGGATGACAGTCATAAGGGGTAATCGAGGTATCCGGAAAAGTAATGGGACGAGTGGTGCAACTGTTCAAATGATCTATTATAATAAGGAGATCGCTCATGCTTTGAGGCGTTAAGGGTGGATGGCGAGGTTACTATTGAATAATGGTGTACGGGGGAAAATTTTCATAACAAGAGACAAATTTATGGGACTAACAGTGTAAATAAGAAGGGAAGGGACATGTCTTTAAGGTTATGGGTTTGGGTGGAGATGGAGAAGCACGGGGCTACCAGGTTGCAACGACACCAATTTTTGAGCAACAAAAGAAACTCCAGGTTGTGGTGGAAGTCTGTGAGTTTGTGACATCATCTTTAGTAAAAGATAAGGTGATTGGTGGGCATAAAAAGAAAAGCCAGGGACCTGTGGGGAGCGAGAGTGGTGTGATAGCTGTTGGGGGGAGAGCATGGGGTGAGTGAATGGAGAAAGGAAATTGGTTAGGGATCAAAAGGTTTGGTGGACATAACAATAGAACAAGGGGTATTTTGTAGGGACTTGGCTGCAATTAACCTTGAAGCAAGGGTGCAAAATGTAGGAGAACCTACTGTTGAAACTTCAAATATATTACTTATTACTCCAGAAGCTGGTAATGATCCACCAACTATTAATTATGCCTGGGCATGAAGTGGCTTTAGATGGTGATATGGACCAGCACATGTTGGAAACTCAAATCGAATAAAGTAGTCTGAGGTGCTGTCCTGTGGGGGCCATAATCAAAGCGTGGATGATGTGGAGATGTAGACATTTGTACATTGATGTGTGATTAGGTATTGCCTACTCTTTGTTAATTAATTCTTTATTAATGAATATATCAGTTTTTTCAGTTGATAGTTGGAAAAAATCAAGGCAATCTTTGAACATATTAGTGTGGAATTGTTATGGAGCAGCAAATCAGAAATTTTGTCTGGTCTTAAAGGATATGATGGCGAGTTATAAGGTGTTGCCCACAGTGATAGTTGGACTCCGGGTTAGTGACGGAAAATGATATGCAAGTTTTATAGAATGCTGAATTGTTGGAGTCATTTAGACCTCATCGGGTAATTCATCAAGGAGATCCACTCTCCCCATATATATTTATAATGTGTATGGAAAGTTTGTCTCTTCTTAAACAATATTTATGTATGAAAGGGCGTTGGGAATCAATCCGATTGGGAGACAAGGGCCGAAGTTATCTCATATATATTTTGTGGATGACTTAATTTTATTGAAAAGGCGTATTCGTCATAGGTTCACCTAATACAAGAGGTGATTAATATTTTTTGTGGAGAAGCCGGTCAAACTCTAAGTGCGGAGAAGTCGCTGATATATTTCTCGAAAAATATACCATTGGAGAAACAACAAGAATAGTTGTCGTGAGTGGTTTCTGCCTTAGTGATTCATTTGGAACTCAGTTGGGGCACATATTAAATCAGGGTGACTTCCAAACGGGTTTCACAAGAGAATCATGGAAAATTAGCATCATGGAAATATAAAACTTTATCGCTAGCGGGACGAGTGACTTTGGCACAATAGATACTTTTAGCAATGCCGACTTACCAAATGCAAATGATGAAATTACCGGGTTACGTGTGTGAGGAGGATGATTGGATTGTAAGGGAATTTACATGGGGGTCCTCGGCTGAAATGAGGAATCTTCATTGGGTTTAATGGGACCAGGTGTGTAAGCCGAAATGAGTAGGTGGTCTTGGGATCAAGGGTGCATAGAATTATAGTATAACTCTTCTAGCAAAACTTGGTTGGAAACTACTCCAGATTGAAAAAGTTGTGTGGGTGGAGGTGTTTAAAAACAAGTACTACAAGGAGGGAGTATCAAACAGGGACCCGATGCAAATGATTCTAATATATGTAAAACAATTCTTGCAAGAGCTAGAGCGCTTAAAGAAGGAGTAGTGGAGCTTTCAGGTGAGACAGGTAAATATTTCATATGGCGTCATGAAGCTACCGTTAGTTTCTCGGTTAAGTCAGTGTTTATCTTGAAAATATGTAACAGGCGCTAAGTTCTAAAAAGCGCTAGACGCTAGACGGGCGGTCAACCACCTTCGAGCACCTAGAGGACTAGACGGAAGCCTAGGGGAGCCTAAGCGTTTTTCTCCTAGGTGGGTTTCTTGGGTTTATATAATTTTAAATAATTTTTTGTGTTAAAAAATATTATTTTTTTGGTTTTTTGTGTAAAAAAAGGGATTTTTTTAATTTTTTCCAGCTTTTAGACATCCTAGGTCCGCCTGAGACCTTCTGGGACCGCCAAGAGTCTGCTTGGGACATTTTTGGAAGGTAGCCTACCTTTTAACGCATAGGCCGATTTTTAGAACAGAGAATTGACGTAAACTTTAACTTGGAAAAAATTGAAAAATTAAGTGCTCTCAAAAAATTAGAATCTTTCTTTGGTGAATTGCTAGAAATAGGATCCCAACATCGGAAAATTTCTATAAAAAGGGTGTATCGAATTGATGGAATGTAGTGTATTCGAAGCAAACAAAGAGGATGTCCGAAATATATTCTTGGTGTGTATTATGGCTAAAGAAGTATGGAGAAAGTTTGGAATTCGGACTGATGTTGAGGGTGTGAGCAAGTCTGCAGCAGCTTTTGTTGGCAACTTCACAATAGCTAGGCAGTAGGGTGGATTTTTGACAGCTCAACGACTGGGTTATAAATGCTGCGAGCAATCCAACAAAAATAGAATTGGAGATCTGGTTTAAATGGAGAAGGAATAAGGAAATGGTTTGACAACCATTTGAGTGCCAATATGTTGTTCAAGGGCTTGGAATGAAAATTAGTATTTGTTACTGCTATTTGGACCATTTGGGCTAGGAAAAATAATTCTATATTTCAACAGCCAAGGAGTGCTCCTAGAATTGACATATTATAAGCTGGTATAATGTGTTTGGCATCTGACTTTGCGCTGGCGGGATAAAAGAATGCGATGGGGGTGATTATTTTAGCTAGGCATATATTGATAAAATTGGTTAAACCAGTAGGAAGGTGTAAACTGAACGTGGATGGGTGTTATGATTTATCGAAAGATAGAGAAGGGATTGGTGGGATAGTAAGAGACACCAAAGGAACATTCTTCGCTGGTTTGTCGGGCCCTTGCGTGGTGGAATCTCCTTTCATTTCGAAGGTGTTTGCACTATACTCTAGACTGAGGTGGGAAGATAGTAAAGGGTTGAAGGAATTGGATTATGAAACTCATTCGAGAGAGCTTCATGCGTTAGTGAAGGACAGTGGTATCTCCATGAATTGTAATTGTCATATATGGCGAGATTGTTTATAAATTTTATGAGCACACGTAAATTTCGTGGTAAATTATATTTATCGTGAGGCGAATAAGTGGACATATAAGTTGGCAGGGGAAGGAGCAAAAAAGTGTACTAGCCCGTGTGTGTTGAATGATACCCAAGATTTCCTATGGAGTTTTATTACGAGAGATAAGAGTAGATGTGCATCTTCTAGAGTTTATTTAGATTCCCCGTGAGGGTGTTTGTTAGTTTGTATTAGCTAATTAACGACTTTAAAACTCATATGTATAAAAAATAGAGACACCATAGATTCTATATTTAATTAAAAGAAATGGGACGGAAAAACTTTTTTAATAGGAAAAAATGTATAAATTTTTCGTTCCGGAAACGCCATCAATAGTTTGTAGAAAAGAAGAGGATTGGAAAAGATAGCTTTGGCATAAATGCTTTTGTTTATACATGAGTTTCTATTCTTACTTATTTGCATATTATATATAGGAGGACCATATAATATTTTTTTTTGTTTAAATGCATAATACAGATAGATAATAATGACACGGTTACAAATTTTATCCTACCCTTATAGGCTCAGACTCATAACTTAAAATAGAGGCTAACTGAGGAGAGATACATGTATCCCAGTTGCTAAACAATGTGCTAAGAAGCTCCCGTTTGACAACCCAGTCAGCTGTATTGTTTCTACCCCTAGGAATATGACTAAAAGAAGGTGACGATAATTCAACAAAATAGTAAATATTATATATAACAATTTTAATTGAATGACTCGAATTGTGTAGTACTGAAGAAAGGGGTTTCATGATAGTCTCGGCGTCATTCTCGATGAAAACACTCCCAAAAGGAAACTCTGAAGCCATTTCAGTAGCTTTCAAGATTCTCGTGGCTTCTACTTCTAATACCGAATCTGCTTAAGTAGTCCAACTTTTACCTGATACAAATTCACAATTAGAGTTTCTTACTAAACATGCAACTTCTGCTCCCTTTTCTGAGAAAGCTGCATCACAATTATTCAGAGGACCATAGAATGGTTAACCACTATATTGTACAACTTGTTGAAGGATCTATCCTTACATGTATTTATTTATCAGTGAGTTTTTGTTCCATCATGAAAAATTAAAATTAAAATTTTGTAATTATCAAACTATACGAGTGAGATATGATATGCGTCTCATTGCAATGTCGTATATTTTAATAAAAATTAGCCACCAGTTTAGCCTATTACGGTACTTTAGGTATGATTTTGGGTGATATATATAATTACTCTTTAAGAAATTTCCCTTAAAGGCGTGAGTTTTATTTTATGCAAAAGGTAAAACTTTTGGTTCATGTGTTTTTTTCATACATGGGTGTTCGGGCCAATTTTCGCGCACCACAACTAATCCGATGGGAAATATACACGCTTCCACATGCCTATTCTCAGGTAATTCATATCTAGGTTACCCATGTTCAAGGAGAGAATTCGAATCTTGTACCTCTTGTTTTACCTCCTTTAAGGATTGAAAATATAGCAAGACGACTCTGTCCAGTTGAGCTACTGTACCTGATTTTTTGGTTCTATGTGTTATCATTTCATTAGGTTAATTGCATGTTAGTCTATGATTGGTTGAAGTTTGGTTAGTTTTCTATTTTTGGCTTATTTTTTACCAGCTTGTGGTTGATTATTTACAAACTATTAAGGTTAAGTGAATTTTTTTTGTCAACGTAAGTGAATTATTTAGACCATTGCTACAATTTCTTTCCATAAAGTAGGGTTTAGCCCACGTTGTCTAGTAAAGTTAATTATTGTTGATGGAAGAAGTATATTTTTGAAAAGTTAACTCATGGGATACATATGGAGAGAATTCGGAAAATCTACTAAACTATATGTTTCTTTTGGGTCGAAAAGTATTATATTAAGGTAAAAACGGTTTAAAAGTCAACCAATGTCCATGCCATTGTGATCGTTACAAACTATATGTTTTAACATTTGTTGTTATGGGTTTTGGTTTCATTGGTCGATGTATTGTGTGAATACCCTAATAAAATTGCACCATTGACCCTAAAAATTATGAGAGCCATATTGAGATACTAGTGTGATGTCATAATTTACAGTTGGAGGAACTCCTAAATCCTAATGGTTGTGCATGATGATACTTATGTTTATGTTAGTGATGTTGTTTCTTTATTTTGACATAAAAAAATTAATATATTGCACTATTTATTTGTGTTTTATCTTACGAATAAAAAGGTTCATTGTGACAAAGTTTTTTTTTTTTAAATACATGAGCCTTGGACTCGAAGTAAATAACTCCAATGAAATTCAATCCCAGGACCTATTGGTCTCTGCGGAGTAACCTAACCACTAGGCCAACTATCGATCTCAATTTTTTTATTTTTTTTTTGTGACTGAGATTTATCCATTAAAACATAACAGAGACAACACCCATTAAATTTAGATACCATGCTCATATGCATACATAGAAGAATAACGTGAAATGCAATATTTACATATGAATAATGATATATACCATCCAAAATCATACCACTCAAGTATACAACCAATGACGTGGTGTAAATTGGTTGGTTAAAAACCATTAATTTATTTATTTTCTTGATTTGATTAACGATTTACTTCCAACCAATTCACGCCACGTCATGGGTGGTATGAATTTGGGTGATATATCATTAATTACTCTTTACATATCTATATATCTATTTAGGGATGTATCTTTTTAAGATTTTATATTGGATATTTTTTGGATTTTAAAAGTTAAGAGGTATTTAATTTGAATTTTAAAAATTCTTTAAAATTTTAGAAGTATATTCAATTAATAGTCTATTAGATTTTTTAGATTTTAAAAATTGAAAGGTATTCAATATGGATTATAAAGACTTTTTAAAAATCTTGGTGTATTCAATCGTAATTCTTTTAAATTCTTCGAAATTTGGGTGTATTCAGTTAGGAGTCTTTCAAATCCATTAAAATCTTGCGGTATTCAAAAATATTTGGATATTTAAAGTTATCAGATTTTGTAGGAATTTAAGCCTTAATACAATACTCATTTACAAATCTTTCTGAAAATGTATAGATTTTATAAAATCCACCAACGACCAAAAGAAAAAAGAGTAATGATATATATCAATCTTTCACCCAGTTCACTCTTTATATGGAGTGTTATTGGCATTAGATAAAAGACAGAAAAAAATATTATTATAAAAAAAGAAACATTATAATTAGTTTTTAAAACCTCTACATAGTCATAAGTTTTATAATTTATTTATTTATTTATTTATTTATTTTTCTTTCTCTATTTTCTCTTCAATAATTTATTAGTATTGTATTTTTATGTATTAATTGAAAATAGTAAAGATATTGGATAAATTATTATTATTTATATGAAGTGCACGACAATTTGCATATTAAGAAGAACAAGCATCCTTGTGTGGATGTTTTCATCGGAACATTTACATCTAAATGAACCCTATGTTAAATTTATTATTACGTTGTTCCAAGGGTCTCAAATGAATTTGAGTATTAGAGATTTGAGCCGTGTTAATTGGTCTAATAAACCCTATGTTATTGTGAATTGCACCACTGATATCTCCTTTTATTTGATAGACTAATCAAGTCACAAAATATATTTTTAGAGGTTATTTTGACTTATTTAAGGTATTATTCCCTTTAATTAAACATTTTCACATTTCTTTCATGTTTTGGATATTTGTTACTCTTAGAGTTATTTGTGCGTAATTTATGTGTTAAGTGTGAAACTCTTAAATAATTGGATCATACGAGATCCGAGACAAGTTAAGTAATTGACAAACCCAAGTCATGGTGTTAAAGGACCAAAGAATAACTTCTGGAAAGCTAGAGCTTTTACCGGCAACAATTGAAAATAAACTTAAAAGAGGCTCCCCATACAATTGACATAGATTCTTAGAGAGACCTTTGGTTTCTTGGTAGTATTTGAAGTCAGTCTCACGTAAGAGTTGACCATTTGTGTTTTGGATTTGAGATGAAAGAGTTATTAATGTTCCTTCTGTCGTGGCTCGAAGCAGTCCACTCCTTCGTTAACATGTTCTGTGGTTGACCTGGGCCATTTAAAAGGGGCCTACAACACCAAAAACGTGTTTGACCCTTTATATATCAGAATTCATAATGATAAAGGGTACACAATGCATTCCATGTTAGTGTTATTTGATAGAGAGAGGAGAAGGAAGATTGAAGCTGAAGCCTTACTGCACCACTTCTATACTATTTCACCATCGATCTTAGCATAAATTAGTATTATTTTCTTGTCATAAACATGATTCTTATACTTTTATCCTTTGGTTTATTTATTTCTTTGAGTATATACTGAATACTTATTGGCTTGAGTTTTCTTTAATGTACAAATTATAGATGATATTTAAATAATTTTAATGTTATTTGGGATATCTTCCCTTCAATTGAATTGGGTATTTTATTTTCATTGCAAATGAATTAAGTTCATTATTATTTTATATCCTGATCAAATATAGGCATGCCAATAGTACCCTAGACTATGGCCATGACCGGGAGGGGGGGGTGTTAGGAATCAGAGAAAATTTATATACGTCTGGTGTGTATTAGTGATTCTGGCGAGTTTGAATAGCTAGATAATCGTATATACCTTTAGCGTCGATCATCATGTAAAATTCCCTCGGAAGAGTCCTCTACTGATTGTTAGTTATCTTTCTAAGATACACTGGAAATATTGAGAAGGAAGTTATAATCCCGATTAATGAGAATTTTCATTACGCCATTATAACTAGAATCAATAATTCCCACTTTAGGAGATTACTTGCAAACTTAAGTTATACTTCTCATTCTTAGCTCTTCGTTAGTTACTTATAATATCTAGTCTGATTAATTTTGTATACATTTATTTTCATTTAGTCTTTTAATATAAAAATCAAAACAAATATTATCATTTAATTTTGTTCTTTTAGTAATAATAACTAAATCCATCTATGTTTTCTAAAAATACGATATAAGTAAACCTCATATTCTTTGTGGAGAACGATCTTTTATACTTACTTATTACATGTGAAATCCTCGTGCACTTGTGGGGGTCTCTTGAGGTATCGATTTGTTAGGTAATTTTATCACACCTTCGGAGACGAATTTTTTTTGCATCATTACCAGGGACTATTTTGATAGTTATTGTGTTTTTGGTTAGTGTAAAAAGTTTAGTAGTTTTCAGTTTTACGGTTGCTTTTATTTTTGTCTCTTTTACATATTCTTAGGTTTAGTGTATGCTCTTGGATCCCGAGAGGTTTATTTATGCTCAAAGAAGACGAGAAAGAGAAAGAAGAGAGCGAAAAGCAATAAAAAATTGAATGCACCACTCGATCTAGATGTCGATGGGAATACAATCCCAAGACAAGAGGTTGTACCACCACCTAGGATGGAGAAAGTAAATAGAACACAAGTTCCCCCAGGAATTCAACCACCAATAGGAGATAGTGGATGAGTTCCACCTAAAGATCAAAACAAACCACGTAGAGAACAGGGTAATCCTGGTCAAGTAGGCTAGTCTCGAGTTCAACCGTCCTCTAGTAATGCAAGTTGTTAGATTCAAGCCTGATTCGGGCACGTTGAACCAGTTCATGAGTTATAGAACTTATAGCGGGCCATACATCAAGATCTGGTCCAAGTTGTTTAAAATTTCATGCAGATATGTGATGCCAACATTACTCAAGGCGTCACACAAGAGCAAATGTGTTACATCATGCTTTAGTTTTTCTTGATCAGAAGTGCGAGTGAGTGGCTTGATCGTCAACCACCTGAATTAATAATGTATTGGGGTGAACTTCAAGCAAGTTTCCTTGATCGTTTGTACCCATAAAGTATGAGGATGAAATATCAAATGGAACTTGCAAATTTATGAAAAGACGATGGAGAAAGCATAGGAGCAACATGGAAAATATTTCAACAAAGGTTAGCAAAATGTCCGCTTCATGGTTATACCCTGAAGCTTAAGTTAGTTATGTTTTATAAAGGTCTTGACGAGAGTTTAGAAATGAGGGTTGATAATCTTAGATGTGTTTTTTATGTGTCCATGAATCTGAATAAAGCATCAGGTTGTATGGAGAAGATAATGAGAGGAGTTGGCCTCCTTTCCGGACTCCAATTCTTAATTTCATATTAGGTACATTATGGTTAGGTAGTAACACTATTATGGGTGCGAAATTCTCCTCTTTATAAAATTAGTTGATGCAGTTGGCACTAGTAGTTAATGAAGGTCTTCAAGGGAGACAATATGAGGTAAATGTAGTGCAAGAGTCACAGGTTTGTCTGTGTTGTGGAGTGAAAGATCATAATTGGGAAGAGTGCCAAGATGATTCGGATTCTGTGTTTTTTGTTTCGAATCGTGGCATTTGGAAGTCATGGGTATCAACGCGGGAGTCATAATCATCCTAGTATGCGATGGTCAAATCTAAATAGGGTCGTGAATCAAGGTAACAACTATCAAGGTAATTCAGTTCACACACGGCCTCAAAGAATAATTTTCAACCAAGGTCCCAAAATCAGTATCAAGGGCGACAAGGCTATGTTAATTAAGATTTACCACAACCCGTTTATGATGCATATGTAGAACGTCTAACTCAAAAAACACATTATTCTCATCCATAAAAAGGATCCACTATTGAGCTACAATAAACGTTAAAATCATTTATGGGAATGTTGCAAAAGAATTTGAAAGCCAACAATGAGAGGTTCAATGAACATTCTGCATCGTTGAAGATATTAGAGTTGTTGAAGATATTAGGATCATATGTTAAATCATGACCATATCACCAATGATGGATATTGTGCTTTAAGCAATCCTGGTAAATTGGAACTTGACACTGAAAGCGTGATTCAAGCTAACTCCCGGCTTTCGCAAATAAACTAAAGGAGCATGACTTGAGAACAATCCAAGCATCAATGCATATTGTACAAATTCAATGGGTATATGCTCAATTTTTTTGAGTGGAAAACATAACTGAATCGAGTGCCTAAACAACCTGGAATCGTTCTTTTATATGGGAAATCAAAGAGGCTACCAATATGGAGGTCAATAACAATATAATCCCCATCATAACTATTCTATACTTTAATGCGCCAATCGATATGGAGATGTGGAAATAAGACAACAAGCTAATCCTTATCCATTTACTAGCTATAAAAGGATTTGACCTACAAGCGTTTTCTACTCCACCTTCTACAGAAAATGATTGGGTATAGGAAATGTTTCAGATGTATATGGTACATATGGGAGGAAAGGATGGTGAAAAGGGCCATGCTGGACAAATAAAATGAGAATCTAAATACCCAAGGCGAGACTCTAAACCAGCATGGGGCCTTATATTTTATCTGAATGACAATAAGTTAACTTGGGTAGCTTTATGCCTCGAGATTTGTCCTGATATTTTGGATGACGGAACTATTGTTTGAGTCATATGGGATCATTTGTGTGATTTGAGTATGAATATGTTTTTGTATCGTATAAAATTCAAGGTGGTGAACACGATATTGAAATAGGATGAGGATTGAGTGCGAGAACTTAAAGAAAATTAATTTATCGAGAATAAACCTACGTATTGCTTGAAAATCATAGTAACACCAGAAGGGTCACACATGCGGATTACACGTGTTCAAAAAATTGCTAGGATTGTAGGAGTAATTGAAGAAGAACTAGATCATATGCAACATATGACTGAAATGCCTATGAAGTCTAGTTTCCAACACCATATATTGTGATCCAATCAAAGTTTGGACGAAATTGTTGTGGTTGTTCTCGTGGGACTGTGTAGTTTATGCATAAACTAAGAAATGCTGACCTTATTCTTTTTGATGGTTGACTCTAAAATTTAAGTGACTTGACCCCATAAGTTGACCCTAGTGTAAACCATTTGTGGGTGTATTTAAGGCGTGTTATAAACTATTTTATGACACAACCTTCAAATCTACACACATCTTTACACTTGTTTTCTTTAAACTTGGAATTAATTAAGAAAGGCTCAAACTAGGGTTTCAAGTCTTCAAACAAGATCATTAATTCGTTTAAGTAATAGTTAATGTTTAAATTTTATATTATCTTTGTGTCTAGCATGGTCTAAACTTCTTATAGCCCAGGAATTTGAGAAGTCAGTTGCTTAATGTTTTGATCTCATCATGAATTTTAATTTATTATTTAATTGAAGTGGGTTTATTTCATTATGTAGTATTTTTTGTGCATTGTTCCTCCTAATGCAAAGGTCATGTTGTAGGTTGTTATAGTAATTGAGTTTAACTCGATGGAGTTTCTTATTTTTTGATCTCGATAGTTATTTGTGTGAGTGTATTCGATACGAGAGGGGAGAACTCTTATGTAATCGTAATTGGGTTAGTGCTTCAACTCGCTTGCTTGTTTTACGGATTCAATAGGTGTTTCAAGGCATAATTAATAGCTTGCTTCTACCCTTAAGGGGTTAGTTGAGGTAATAGAGTCCATGCTAGTGTTATTTTCCAATTAACCTATATTTATGAGTAAATTTAGACACTATACTGACCGGGGGATCACTCGCGTCCTAAGCTATCCTAATCATTTGTTAAAATCTATTGAATATTTAGTTACTTACCATATTGGATCATTAGAGATTTTTAATTATTGTTGAAATTTACGTTTTACGGATTGTAATGAAAAGCCAACTGTTACCTTTTGAATTATTTTCATTCTATTCCACAACTTATCAATTGCAGTAGACTAAACTCAAGCTTAACATAATAGTCCTCGTGCGTTCAATACTTGATATTACTTGGGGGGGGGGGGACTCGTACACTTGCTGGTAATTACTCTTACTATGATATATCTAAGTATTATTTCATTAATGGATTTTGAATCAATTTAGTATTTAAAAAATTCATTTTGTCAAGAGAGGTATGAATTCAATAGTCATCG
Source organism: Nemophila menziesii (assembly GCA_029959085.1). Classification (NCBI taxonomy): domain Eukaryota; kingdom Viridiplantae; phylum Streptophyta; class Magnoliopsida; order Boraginales; family Hydrophyllaceae; genus Nemophila; species Nemophila menziesii. The sequence continues at coordinate 138,281,871 of JARWIR010000001.1, read as the reverse complement.
GTTGAAAAACTATTCATTAATATTTTTTTATCGGCAAATCAAAACTTTTGTTAATAAAGCTTACCATACAAATTCATTACATCAACCCGGATAGGAAATAAGCTCATATCTAGGAATAATACATAATAGGCCTAAAAACAAATTAAGATGTTCCTTACATTAAAACAAAATTACAAAAGCCCATTGACTACACAAACCGAATTACAAGTTCAACAGCTTTAATACTTCGCAACTTCTTACTTTTCATCCTTATTCCAACAAGTAATTCAATATGAATAGCCAAAGATTCTTCATTCCTCACCGCAACATCATGAATTCTTGCATTTCTTTCGCACCAAACACAATAAATATATGTGGTAATACACACTTACTAGAAGGAGGATGTCTTTGTTAGGGCACAATTGGGAGACTCTTTCAATTAGATTTATCAAATCGGAAGGAGCGCAATTAATCTTACATTTGAGCAGCAATTTGTTGAGGATTCGCTTTGTAAACGAACAATTGATTAATAAATTCTCTAAATCTATACTGTATTGATTGCAGAAAACACTCATTATCTATTTCGTAGCAAGGAGATTCTGTATTGCAAGCCACGCAATAAAGGAGCATTGCAGGATGCAACTCTTAGCCCAGATAATGTTGCTCCATTATACAATCTCTTTGTCCTCTGTAATTTTCAGAAGCGTCTTCTTGAAGGAGAATTTGCCATTAATGTTCTCACTCCAAGTAATCTGATCATTTACTTTTGATAAGGAGATAGAGTTCAAGATAGGAAGTAGATTTCCGATACAAGGAGGCAACCTCCATCTATTTCTACCAAAACACGATTCAACTGTTTTGTTGCAGTTCAGATTGTATTTGTCTATTTCAATGTTTAGAATTGTACTTACATCTTTTTTGTCTATCCATTTATCCCACATGATGTATGTATTCTCACCATTTTTGACACTATGATGAATAAAATCATAAGCAGTTTCTATAACCTTCATTAGTTGTTTCGAAATCAAAGTATATGATTGTTTATTATCTAAACTCCACACACATTTATCCTTTATAATATTGATATGAACCCAGCTGCTCCATAAGTTATTTCCCCTAGCATACATTCTCCAGAAAGTATACAAGAGACAGACTTTCTTGATGTTATCAATATTAGGAATACCTGATCACCCTGTCTCTTTACTAGAACAAACATTGGACCATGACAATTTTGCACCCTGAGCTCCATTGGGATCACCCTTCCACAAGAAACTAGCAAATTTTTTATTCAATTTATAGATAACTTGTTTTGGTAGCATAAAGACTCTGCACCAAAAGAGGATTTTGTTCATTAACAGTCTTGATCAGCTCCACCCTTTTTGCATATGATAATAATTTGGATTCCTATTGATTAATTGTATTACAAATTTTCTCTACCAAAATATTACCATCAGAGATGATGAGCTTTTTAAAATTTAAAGGAACTCCTAGATACCTGACTGGTATTTTGCCTATTTTAATCTGCAGAATCTCAGAAATCTTTATTGTTTATCAAGAGCAGTACCTCCAAAATACACTTCACTGTTATGAAGATTTATGCCTAATCCAGTTAACCTAGTGAAGATATTAAGAGTTTTTTTATGACTTTGGCTGAGCTTTCATCTGCTTTTAAAAATATAAGCAAATCATATGCAAAGATGATATGGTTGAGCTGAATTTCTCTACACTTAGGATGAAAGCTAAACTTGTTTTTAATTGCAACTAGATGAAACATTCCAGTGAATATCTCCATACGGATGGAAAATAAATAGGGAGAGAGAGGGACCCCTTGTCTGAGCCCTCTCTTACCCTTAGAGTAACAACACATTTCCCCATTGATGCAGATAGAGTATCTAGTAGAGCATACACACATTTTAATCCATTGAATAATTTTGCATGGGAAACCAATAACTTGAAGAGAGTTAATAAGAAAGCACCAAGTCACAATGTCATAAGCCTTTTGCAGATCAAGGTTTATGGTGCATCTAGGTGTAATAAAAATCTTCTCATAGCCTAAGACTATGTCCTGAGCCACAAGGATATTGTCACTTATAAATCTTCCTTTGACATAGGTTGCTTGATTAATAGAGATGATATAAGTGAGAACTTTTTCAAGTCTATTTGAAATCACCTTATGTAGTGTCTTGTATGTGACATTCACACATGAAATAGGTCTGAATTTTCTCACACTACGAGCATTTTTCTCCTTGGAAATAAGTACTATATTTATGGCCTTGACTTGAGTAAGCATTTCTCCAGACTCCAAGCATTGTCTAACTGCATTACAAAAGTCAGTTTGTATAATATTCCATGAAGTTTTATAAAAGTGACCATTGAATCCATCTGATCCAAGTATTTTATTATCATCAATTGAGAAGAGAGCCTCTTTGGTTTCCTCATTAGATATAGGAGAAATGAGATCATCGATGAAGTTTTTAGGAATTGTATTCTTCACTAGCATTTTTATTGTAGACACATAACAAATTTTTTGATCATTTGCTTCTGAGCCAAGTAATTCTATGCAGTAATTAATGAAATCCTTCTTGATCAGATTAGGATCAGTTATGGTATCTCCAACATCATTTATAATAGTGGAAATATTGTTCTAAGCAAGTCTACCTTTTATCTTTTTATAAAAATATAAGGAGCATGTATCACATTCATTTGTGAAACTAGCTCTAGCTTTTTGTCTCGGTACTCCTTGATGAATCATTGTGGCATCTTCAAAGCTTTTTAACAATATCTTCTCCTCAGAAAGTATAGTTGAATCATTTGCACCTTTCATAATTTGCATATGTATCTTCAAGTTGTTTCTTGATACTATTTACTTATTCCGTATTCCTTCTAAAGTGTTCATTGTTGAAACTCTTGAGCTCATTTTTAACCACTCTCAGCTTCATACAATACTGGAACATGTAATTCCCACTAATTTTTGTATTCCAAGCCTTCTTAATAATGCCTGAATAGTCCTCATGTTGTATCCATATATTAAAGAACCTGAAAGAGTTAGGAAACAAAAATTTAGTATTACCAATTACCATTTTTAATGCACAATGGTCTGATGTAGAAGGGGGACTTATGATGACACTTGATTGCAATTTATTAAGCCACTCAACATTAATGAAAACTCGATCAATTTTACTAGCCCTTAGCTTTCCTGCTCCACTTTTATTAGTCCATGTATAATACTTCCCACCATATTGATGTTCATATAAATTTGCACAGTCTAGGCAGTCATCGAATTCAATAGAGCTTTTCTGCAAACAATCACAGTTCAAACGGTCCTCAATTTTTAAGATCTCATTAAAATCACTAAGCACACAAAATCTCTCCTTGTCAAATTCCATACCCCATTTAACAATATCATTCCATAAAATCCTCCTCTTATCCTCATCATTACTTGCTTAAATATAACAAGCAATGAAAGGTAGATTCTCCTGTTTAACCACAACCTTTATAACCATAGCTTGAAAAGTTTCATATATACGTTTAACTTCACAATAGCTATTATACCATAAGATCCATATCCTACCTGAGTTGTCCTTATTATAATTATATAACATTTCCATATAAGGGAAATGATTATTTATAATATCTGCATATATGTCTACTCTGACTTTAGTTTCCAGAAGCCTAATGAGTTTGACTTTATTGACAATGATAAACTCTTTAAAATATAATTGTCTAAGAAGGCTATTGAACCCTCTTACATTCAAAGCTATTACTATCATAAATTAGGGGGACGAGTGATCTCTTGATCACGGATATCCTTTGTGAATTCAATTATATCCTGGTCAATACTTCCTGATCCTTTTCCTTGTCATTGATCAAATGAATTATTACACGAAATTGAAGTTCCCGTATCGTTATGTTTTATGTTTGTAGATTGAGTCACCACTTTCCAATCCTCTACAACCTCTTTACTTTTGATTTCCTTTTCCTTCTCCTTTGATGTAACTATTGTTTTTGGGACTCACTACTTCTGAAAATTTCGACATTTGTTTTCTGTGTGTCCTCTCTGTTTACATTTGAGACAAATAATTGGTTTCCAATCATACTACACCACAACCTCTTGCAGCTCATTTCTTTCCATATCCACATATACTTTGTCAGGTAGTTCTTCTTTTGTATTAATTTCAACACAAACACTCGCATAGCCCAAGCGCGATTTTGATTCAGTTATTGAATCCATCTGTATAAGTAATCCTACTCCACTTTCTATATAGTTGAGTCCTACTTGCGTCCACATCACCATAGGAACATTTTGTAACTTCACCCATATGGGAATTTTCGTTAAATCCACCTTCTCAAACTGCATTTCCTCATCCCACATCCTCAATAACCGAGGTCGGCCATTTATGTGCCATATTTTGATGATGAAAGATCCATTGAAACCTTACAAAATTGATAATAGTATGAAAAGGAGGAGGATTATCCTGAAATTGTCTGATTAAGCAGTTCTCCCACTGTTTAGCACCTTCTTCTAACACTTGAGATGGAGGTTTTATGATGCGCTTACCATCATGTTTCACTGAGCTTTAGATTTTGATTTGCACAACCTTCTAAGAGTTTTGACCATATATGGGGTTTACTAACAGTATCATCTGTTTCTTTCTTATCTACTTTCTCTGTAATCAAACTTTGTAAGACAAATTTCTACAACATTTCTTCGCCACTACTGCTACTAGCTTCAGATCTAAGTTTTGGTGCCGAAGTATTAACATGAACTTCCGAATCCGGTGATAAAATCATTTTTGTGATATCTCGGAACTTTTGTTTACTCTTTGGAATCTTTTGACCAACATTTGTCAATGAATTGATCTTCACTGAACTCGAAATCTTCGTCATGAGTGTGCAAAAAGGAAAGGGAAAAGAAAAAAAAATAAGGAATGAAAATGTTTTTTAGCGTGAGGTGGTGAAGAAATGGGAAAAAGGAAGATTTGGTGTTAGATCCCTGATTGTTTGGGAATAACACCGAATCAACAAAAAAGAAAGCAAACAGGTGCGAAAAGTGATAAAAAGTGGCTAAAAAATAAAGAAAAAAATCTGGAAGGTTAAAACGGAAGATTGAGTAGAGAGAACTTTTTGGATTGTTGACTCTCATTGACCTTAATGACAGGATTTGACTATTCATAAATAAATTACGTATAATTTTATATAAAAAAGTTAATATATAAAATAAAATAGTTGAAGTGAGCATACAAAGTTATTATATAGTAATTTTTAAGTACGTGAAGTTAACTTGAAGGACTTGTCACTATGTGTTTCATCTCTATATAACGAAACTCACTTTATGTGAAAATATAATAAACATGGCCTTATAAGATTATGATATGATATGAAAATTAGTATATGAACATATAATCATTAAAGTCAACACGTGTAGAACAAGTCCTTCAAGCAGTTAAGAATTGTTAAGAATTTTCCCTCATCGTACCACTTGATAGTTGACTGTAGAAAGAAATGAGAGGATGAGATGAAGCCTTTCAAGTCAAACACACTAAATTTACAAAAGGGTTACAAGATGAAACCTTGGATGACACAATACCAATAGTGACTAAGATAATAGCAATTCATACAATGGGGAACACGATGTGGCACTCATTTCCCTCGATAATCCGGTAAGTTTTTACTAATCTTCAAACGATGAAAATTATGTGTTTGATGTTAAAGTTTCAGAAGCAAGATTTAAGTTTTCATATGAATGTTCTCTAAAGGTCGAAGTTGAACTAAAACGTGAATAGGCTAAAACCAATAATATCTCCTATGGACATGTTGGTTTACATGTTAAACATGATTTCTTTAGAAAATGTAATGATAAAATGGATTCTAATAGAGTACATATTATAAGCGTGCATTTATAGTTAATGAATATAAAGTTGATATTTTATATTTAACAGATAAACATTATTGTATGTTTAATGATTGTGGCAGTCTTATATTAGAGATTCCCAAATACAAAAGGACTTAGATGCTCAAATAGTTGGATGCCTTGCTAGATTCTTAAATACACCACTAGATAAGAAAGGTTTGTTTGACCAAAAAAACCAATGAGGCTAATTTACTTAGAGGAATTACATTTTCCTCCTACCAGACAAGGCAAAAAAAAATTATAAAATTTGTCAAGAAATAAAACTTTGACATTCCTTGCACCTCATATGGTAATAAACCTCCTAAGTTCTTACTTTGTGGTAAACTAGGTCATGTTATTTCCTAGTGTAGTTAAGATATAATTTTTGCAAACTAAATAAAATAATAGGTAGAAAAAGAAAAAGAATCTTACCTGCAAGGACCAAATGAGGGTACCATATCTAGTTTTGAAAGTTAAATGTGCAGGTAGAACTTCAAAAGACAAGGACCATAACAAGGAGATATCTAACAAAGTGAAATATTCCCAAACCTAGAGTTTCCCAACAACCTAGAAAGTTCCATAAAAAAGTCAAATCCCGTAAAATAGGAATATGTCTCAAAAGATGGAAGAAATACATTATATGGTATCCGGATAGTGGATGCTCCCATCAATATAGCATAAAATATTTAGGTCTTAAACTTAGTAGCTGGATATGAGCATATCACTTGAGTGGCTAGATTGTCTTTAGTCGACAATAGTAGAACCTGGTCAACTACTCTTCTTACATGTAAAATATAACTATGAAACAAAGTTACGTGTTCTTGTTCTAACACTCCAACATTCAAGTCAATATAAGAAACGTGTAGAAGGGGACCTTAGTTATGTAGAATCGATGAAGGGCGAAAGATAGAGAAATATGTAATTTTTAGTGGGAGTGTAGGGTTAAGAGTGTGTGTACCATTATTTTGAAATTACTACCTCTATTTATAAGGAATTTTTTTCATTAGTTCATACTTCTACCAGAGTATTAATTTCCTTTGGAGCCAATCAGTTGACCTATCCTATCATGATTGACTTTATCTATATCGCATCTCCACCGAGGATGAGTAACCATGCATTTACCTGTATCTCCTCTTTTTTGAGTTCATTTCAACATATCTATCCACATCTTTTGCAATCTAAATCCTTGTTGTACCTAGTCAATATAAATGAGATCTCATCACTCAATAAGATCGACATATTCGAGGGGGTGGGTTTGTATGAGTGATCGAGTTGACAAACCAACTCATTATTCTTACTACAACTGACCTTGTACATTTTATGTCTGGACGAGTGCCTGATGATTAGCTCTGACTGGTTCCGCGTACCAAAGTAAGCGATAATTCTGGCCATTGGATGGTTGGGTACAATATTGTCTTAACAACGACCCCATTGGATTTGAGTCAAGTGGTTAAGGCCTTATCTAATGATGTGAATGATGTTGAGCCACAAATTATATTCAAACTATAGAGTAACCTTGACTATCTCTTTTCTTTTGATAACCTTGTTAATCTTTTACGTATTTGTCGCACATTTACTTTTTACTATTGTTACTATCAGCCTAGGGTTCTTCGAACGTCAAACTTTAGAACTACCTATGCCATAACCACTTACTTTCCTCAATAAATTTTGCATAGGGACTTTGGAAACCAACTCCCCTATCCCTTTTTTACTACCCAAATTTTTCTTGTCGCTAATAAATATGGATGTTTGTTGAATTCTTAGATTTTTGTTGCCTATCTTCTTCTTTCTTTGTTGGAATTTTCTGATAATAAATACGAAGAGGATACCACTATATTTTATATGAAAATACATAGAAAATAAAAAGAGAGATTGCTCAGGTTCTTACAAGAGAAAAAAAAGGGTGCTTCTCCAAAAGAAATCCCGACCTTCTCTTTATTCTTCCTCTTCATCATGTAGATGTATTGGCTCTTCCTACCCTTCAAATCATAAGATATATTGTCCCTTTATCAATGTTTATGCTCCCTCGATTAACCTTTCTTAAGCATAACTATACCATGCGAAGGTTGTGATAGTTACTGATGAGGAGGTGATGTTGACCAACTATCTTCATATAAGAATCTCCATTCCAAGTTTGGTGGAATGTGAGGATAAAATAGTGTTTTAATGATGTGATTATAAAGATTCATGAGGAAGGGAAGTCCTTGACAACTTTTGTGGTTAACCCTGTCTATGAATCCACGTGACCTTATTTAAATCAACTAAACCTAGATAGCCACCCTCATGGAGAAAATTGGATTTTTAAGAAGAAAATACGATATTGTCATGCGGATCTGATGGATTATATTGACTAGAAATATTTTGGGATCATGCAATAGACTTTACCTCCAGAACCTCTAGCAAACCGATTGGCTAGTCCTCCTTATAATGATGTAAAATTAAATACACTCGACAATGATTCGAATACTTATTGATTGTTTTCATTTATGTGAGGTTGAACTTAACCGATGGGGTAATATATACTTCACGTGCAACTTGAATGTATATTTTCTTTGCTTTCAACTTTTGTCTTTTTGATGCATGGGAAAGAGGCCGAATTTTACTCCACATTTAGCCACCCTCGAGGGGAGTGGCTCTTCCTTAGACGATGCTTGACCAATAGAGATGGGTGGCTCCTCTATTGGTGGCTAATTAAGGGGGATATTTGGTTGAGTATTTGCCTATTTCCCTGTGGTTCTTCACTTTCCGCTATGGAGGGAGATCTTCCCCAGACGTTCATGGTGATGTTCTGTATGGCCTCGTTTTCTATTTGTTGTGACAAATTTCTTACAGATAATATGGTTTCTCAATGGGAAACTTCGACATACACCTCCAACTGATAAAGCATAAAAACTCCACCAATACAATTTTTTTGCTTAGAATCGGAGTAAATCTACTGGAGAGTTTGTTGAGACGGTTGTCGAGTACACTAAATAGGTAGCTTCACCGAGGTATTTCCTGAATCCGCTGAGGAGATTATGTACGTCATTGATAGCATCTGAAACTAGACACTAAGTCAGGACCAAGTGAGGGTTACTCTGGATGGCACTCTGACTCTCAAGTCAGTATTATGACCATATATATTTTACGACACGAGAGGAAGAGAGCTTTGGAGTTTTAAACCGTGTTTAATGAACAATAATAAATGAGTAGTGAATACATTTTGTGATGTGCACAATGGATATTTGTAAATAATCAGGATCCATGATGTCGTCGTTTTCCCATTTTTGGGTTTACTATAACGATATATTTGATGTCTCCTCATTTGTGATAAATTAATATTAGGATGAGACATCATTTTTAGTGACTTAGAAGTCTTTCTAATTGATTTTCTTGAGAAATAGTGCACTTTCCTATTTTGAGTCTTGATTTAGTAAAATAATATTTTTAGAGCATATTGGGTTTAATTGTTTATTTAGTGTGTAGCTTTAAAGATAATTATGGAGATTAATTAGAGTCCAAGTCAAAGACTACAAGATATGGAAAGAGATTAGCATGGTAATTGGAGATAAGGAAACAAAAGCTAAAAAGATGGAAAAGGAAAAGCTGCCTAAATCTGCGATTCTGTAGTACACACCTAAAGAAGTGGAGATTACTCCTACAAGGAAGCCGATTTTGGTAATTTCCTCTCATAGGGACATAGATAATTCTGTGAGGATTCTTTTGGTATCTTATGGAGATAAAACCGACCAATAACTAAGAAGATATGCTCAAAACGGTCCAGCAGTGTTTATCTTTATTTCCATACGAATTTGAGTTGGGCTAGGAGTCCAATACTTTATCTCTTCCTCAAGAAAACGAATTAGGTCTTCTAAACACCTATAAATACACCCTTATATCACTTGTAAAATCATCCTTGCCTCATAGTAATTAGTTCTTAAAGTTTTATTCTTCCAGTTTATTGTAGAGAGCAAGATGATGTCTTTTGTAATTTCTTTTAGTTTATTTCCATCAGGTATGAACTAAACTTCCCATAGCTTGGGTTTTGCATCATGTATAATTCTAATTCTTCTATCTAAGTTTCTTTGGGAATTACATGTTTTAATTTTATATTAGGTTCTTACCTAATATTTGTTTATGTGTTTTGATTTATTGTCTTTCCTAGAACTGATCACTTTAGGATTGTTTTAATAGTAGTTAGATATTCTCCTTAACTGGGTGTTTATAAATTGAACCACCACATAATGTCTAGTGTCGATATTAGTTCTGACAAAACATGATTCTAACTAGATAGTCATTAGGGTTTGTTTTAATCACCATATCACCAATTGATTGATGCGTTTGCTTAGGGCCTTGGTAGCGCTTGATAACCCTATTCTAAACCACGTCTTGGTTGTGCCGTAGCCCCCTTAGTCGCTCTCAAGGTCTAAGGTATGTGAATTTAGAATCCTGACTAAGTATCCAAGAGCTAATATTCTCCCTTATTAACTAGATCTAAAAGAATTAGAAGGATTAGTGCATACTAGCAAAACCTAAGCTATACTTCTCATCTCATATTCTTATCTTTTATTTTATTGTCTTTATTTTCCTAGTTTTAATTAGTTTTAATTCTTAATCTCGAAAATCTATTTGCTTTTATTTTTTGTCTTTAATTAATTATTTACTTTTACTCGTTATTTCTACTCACGCGATTAACACACTTAAGTCCCTGAGAACGAACTCAACTTATCAACTAAAACTTGCGTACGTCCTGTAATACTTGCAGTACTGTGCCTGTCTAGGGTGAGAGTGCGTAGTTTTCTTGACCTTTATATATCTTATTTTTATTACACCCTAGGCGACACCAAGTTTTTAGCGCCGCTGCCGGGGACTTGTGTCTCGTTAGCGTGTGGGTTATCTATTTCGAGTAGTAGTTTTTAATTTGTTTTTATTTTTTAGTTTTTAGTTTTTATTTTTCCGGATTTACGCTTGTCGTTTGCTTTAGTCTTTTTCAGGATTCACAGTGTTTAATTCTTGGCCTCCGTTACCGGAGCCTGAGAGGAGCTTTAGAGTTTACAACAAACGTGTTCGTGAGGAAAGATCCTTAAGAAGAGCTATGGCAGGCATACAAGGTCAGTAAGATCCACCTGGGATCCAACAGCAAGATCCACCTGGGATTCAACAACAGGATCCACCTGGTGTACAAGGACAACAAGGACAACTACCAGTCGGAGGAGGTAATGGGCAGAATAACGTTAATCAACAGAATCAAGTACAGCAAGATCTCTGATGTCTCCTCATTTGTGATAATAAAATATACTCATGAGACATCATTTTAGGCTTATTTATTAGTTTATAGGTTGATTTTAGCTTATTTTAGTGCACTTTCCTATTTTGGGTCTTGATTTGTAGAATTATTATTTTTAGAGCATATTGGGTTTAATTATTTATTTAGTGTGAAGCTTTAAAGATAATGATGGAGATTAATTAGAGTCCAAGTCAAAGACAACAACTTATGGAAGGAGATATGCATGGGAATTGGAGATAAGGAAAGAATTGCTAAAAAGATGGAAAAGGAAAAGCTGCCTAAATCTGGGATTCTGCAAAGATAGGCGTTTTTACCTAATAAAGAGGCCGAATTTGGTAAATTACTCCTAAAGGGTCTAGATAATTCTGTTGCGATTCTTTTGGTATCTTGTGGAGCAAAATCGGACCAATAATAAAGAAGTTATGACCAAAACAACGCAGCAGTGTTTATCTTTATTTCCATACGAATTTGAGTTGGGCTAGGAGTCCATTACTTATCTCTAAAGAAACGAATTAGGTCAACCTCTAACCTATAAATACAGCCTCTTAACACTCTTAAATCATCCTTGGTGAAACCTTAAACCAAGAGGAAGCTTACAACACAAGAGAGAAGTCTGGAAGGAGCTGTCATCAACAATGTCTTCTTCTACCTTTAGATTTGTAATTTCTTTCTTTTCTTTCATGAACTAAATTTTCTTTAGCTTAAGTTTTAGCATATATGTATGAACCCTAGTTTTGATTGACATCTATCTAATTTGGGAATTTAATGTTTTAAATAGAATTATAGTTTTTATTCTCTGTTTATGTGTTTGAATTTATATTCTGTGTTCTTGTGGACGGCCGCCATTAGAATTACCATCTAGTAATTAGGATACCATTGACAACGGTGTTTAATTACATGTTTAGCACATAACGTTTAGTTTTAGGTTTGATCTGACAACCCAACCTAGCTAGATAATCACTATGGTTGAGTCTTGTGACTCTTTACCAATTACAGGAAAAGTTTGCTTAGGAAGCCTTATTGACACAGGTAAATCCTATTTTAAACTACCGATAGCATATTGGGACCGATTAGGGAAATACTACATAATTCACCCTTACATGTTTAGAACGGCAAAACTAGTGGGGATTACATGCTAATAACTTAAGCTATATTCTCATATTACTTCTCTTTCATATTTAATTTTCTGTCTTTTAATTATTCTTCGTTTAATTTAGTTTATTAGAAAATCAAACAAAAATCTATTTATCTTTACTTTTAATTGCGTTTAGTTGTTCTAGCTTTAATTATTTACACTTGGTATTTGCATAAGATTCTCCTAACCTCTGTAGTCTCTGCGGAACGAATCTTTATCTAAAACTTGCATACGATCTGTATACTTGCAGAACCGTGTAGTTTTAGGGTGTTTTTGCACTTTAATTATATCTTATTTTATCACACCCTAGGCCCCACCAAGTTTTTGGCGCCGCTGCCGGGGACTACATCGTTAGTCCTTGTGCATATATCTTGTGCTTTTATTTTTAGTTAGTTCTATTTTACGCTTTTTGTTTTTAGTATTTGTTTTTCAGATTTAGTTACAGATGGAGAACCCAAGGAGACTTGAGCTACCCATCGAATTTAGAGTAGAGCCACGAGGAATTCGCGCTCCAGAAATCCAAGCCGCTAAATTTAAACCTGATCCTGGGATGTTAACTCAGTTTGCGTCTCATGGATTATTCAGCGGAGATGCACATCAAGATCCGATCCGATATACTCAGAAATTCATGCAGATCTGTGATGCCTATATCGTAAGAGGAGTTACTAGGGAGCAAGTATATTACTTGATGTTCCAGTTCTTCTTGACCGGATGTGCAAGCGATTGGTATGATGCCCAATACCCTCATATTATTCCAGATTGGGACAAGCTTCAAACAAGATTCCTAGACCGTTTTTATCCGGTTAGTAGACGTTTAAAGGACATGTTGGAGCTTGAACAATTTATACAAGAAGAGGAAGAGAGTTTGGGTGAAGCATGGTTACGATTTACAGAGAAGAAAGCGAGGTGTCCCTATCATAGATCCTCGCCAGAATATTATTTAACCTTGTTTTATGGAGGCCTTAATGACAAATCAAGAGAGAAAGCAGATTCGGTAGGAAACGCAGGTTTTGTGTTGCTAGATCCTGTAGAAGCTGAGTTGGGGATGGAAAGAATTCTTGAAAATGAGAGAAGTTGGCCAAAGAAATCAGTAAAGGAGAACAATTCAGAATCTCTAAAGCTTAAGGAATTGGCTAAACAACTCGAAGAGCTGACAGAACAAGCCCGAACAATTGCTCAGGTAAATATGGTACGCACAATTCCTTCGTGTCTTGGTTGTGGATCAAGAAATCATGTGTGGGCAGGATGTATGAATAATCCAGCAGTAGCTTCCGTTCAATATCCTCAAGATAACTATTACTCGAATAGTTACAATCAAGAAAGCTACACTAATTATCAACAACCTCCACAAAAGAGTTGGGACAGAAAACAAGAAACTAGTCAGCAACCCCAACTTCAATCTTATAATCCTCCACAACCTATTCAGAAAAAGGCACCCATTGTTAAGAAAACTTGTCAAGAACCGAAGAAAGATCCACCTAAACAATCAATGCAATTGGCAAAACAAGAACAACTCCAGAGTTTGACTTCAAGTATGACTAAATTAATGCAAAACGTTGAGAAGAAAATAAATTATAGCCAACAGAGAGTTCGAACTCAGGAGAAGGTTATAAAGCAACTAGAGCATACTATATCACAGATGGCGAGTACATTACAAACTAGGCCGAAAGGGCAACTCCCAAGTGACACTATTGCTCCTAGAGACGATTCTTGCCATGCAGTTGAATTGCGAAGTGGGAAGCAACTGCCTCCACCAAGACCAGAACCAGAGCCTATCCCTATTCCAGAACAAAGGGGGGAAGAAATAATCAAAGATACAGTCAAAGAGGTAGTTCAACCAAAAAGTGTCCAAGCCGAGACACCTGATAAGACAAGACAACCAGTGGAACTCAGTACACGCCCTCCACCACCATACCCTTCACGTGTCAGGAAGAAGGACAATGACCTGGAATTCAAGAAGTTCATTGACATGTTGAAGAAATTAGAAATCAATATACCCCTTGTTGAAGCTCTCAAGAGAATGCCAAGCTACATGAAATTTATGAAAGACATTCTCTCCAACAAGCGAAGTATAGAGACTGGGGAACCAATTGGATTACCTAGGGAGTGCAGTGCTATATGTCAAAATGAGTTGCCACCAAAACTAGAAGATCCCGGAAGTTTTACAATTCCCATCGGCATTGGAGAAAATTGGACCGGGAAAGCATTATGTGATTTAGGTGCAAGCATCAATCTCATGCCTAAATCCCTGTTCGAGAAGCTTAATATCGGAGAAGTAGTACCTACATCAGTGGTACTACAAATGGCGGATCGCTCCCTCTCACGACCAATAGGTAAAATTGAAGATGTTTTAGTTAACGCGGGCTCTTTTATTTTTCCTTGTGATTTTATTATCCTTGACTACGACGCGGATAAGAATGTCCCCATCATTTTGGGTAGACCATTCTTAGCCACGGGGCGTACACTAATTGATGTTGAGAATGGTGAGTTGATCATGAGAGTACAAGGCGAACAGGTACGATTTAATGTGTTTCAAGCTATGAAATATCCTAAAGCGAAAGACGAGTGCTTCAAGGTAGATGTCATCGAAAAAATTACGCAAGAAATCTTCAATGAAGAAAGCTTAGAAAATGATCTTGACAAAGCCTTAGCACCTGAAACACCAGAACTCGAGATTCCCCCTGAAGATGTTGCTGCATTAGGGTTTAACATACGAGAACTACTTCGAGAGCCCGGTGACATTGAACCAATGAAACAACCATCTATAATATGTCCACCTGTTCTCGAAGAAAAACCACTTCCAGATCACTTACGCTATGCATATCTAGGTACGAACAAAACTTTGCCTGTTATTATTTCTGCTAACCTTTCAGGTCCTCAAGAGGAGAAGCTACTTCAAGTACTTCGCGCAAACAAAGAAGCAATCGGATGGACTATTGCTGACATCAAGGGAATTAGTCCTTCCGTTTGCAAACACAAAATCATTCTTGAGAACGAAGGTGGGCGATCTATAGAGGGACAGAGAAGACTCATGCCAGCTATGAAAGAAGTGGTGAGGAAGGAAGTTATCAAGTTGTTAGACGCAGGAATTATCTATCCGATTGCTAGCAGTGATTGGGTTAGTCCAGTGCAGTGTGTTCCTAAGAAAGGAGGTTTTACCACCACCCTTAATGATCAAGGCGAAGCCATACCATCAAGACCAGTTGTGGGGTGGCGCGTGTGCATGGACTACCGGAGGCTGAACAAAGCAACAAAGAAAGATCACTTCCCGTTACCTTTCATTGATCAGATGCTAGACAAGCTTGCAGGGAGAGAATATTACTGTTTCCTAGACGGATATTCGGGTTATAATCAGATTTGTGTGGATCCCCTTGATCAACACAAAACAACTTTTACATGTCCGTTTGGTACTTTTGCTTACAGAAGAATGCCGTTTGGTTTATGCAATGCACCTGCCACGTTCCAGAGGTGCATGATGGCTATATTTTGGGACATGATTGATAAATATTTGGAGGTTTTTATGGATGATTTTTCGGTGTTTGGAGACAGTTTTGATGATTGTTTGAGTAATCTAGAGAAAGTCCTCGTGAGATGTAGAGAAAAAGATCTTGTGCTTAATTGGGAAAAATGCCACTTCATGGTTCAAGAGGGAATTGTGTTGGGACATAAAGTTTCGAAGGCAGGGATGGAGGTTGATCGTGCTAAAATTGAAGTTATCAAAACACTACCACCTCCGGTTTCTGTTAAAGGAGTGAGAAGTTTCTTGGGTCACGCAGGATTTTATCGACGATTTATTAAAGATTTTTCCAAGATCGCCAAACCGCTCTGCTCTTTACTTGAAAAGGATACTCCTTTTAATTTTACTGAAGAATGTCTTCAAGCGTTTTTGACGATTAAGGAAAAACTGATCTCTACACCTATTGTTATACCTCCTGATTGGAACGCTCCGTTTGAACTTATGTGCGATGCTAGTGATCACGCTATGGGTGTTGTGTTGGGACAGAGGAAAGACAAGATTTTCCACACGATTTATTATGCAAGTAAGACTTTCAACGCTGCCCAGATGAATTATACAGTAACGGAGAAAGAGATGTTGGCCGTGGTTTACGCTTTCGATAAATTTCGTCCCTATCTGGTTGGAAAGAAAACTATTGTATACACGGACCATTCAGCTATTAGGTACCTCATGGAGAAAAAGGACGCTAAGCCGCGCCTCATTAGATGGGTACTATTGCTACAAGAATTCGACATAGATATTCGAGACCGAAAAGGATGCGACAATCAAGTTGCTGATCACTTATCAAGGCTCGAAGGATCTAATGCGAACAAGGAACCATTATTGGTTAAAGAGGTATTCCCTGATGAACAACTTTTTGCTATTAAACGTGCTTTTGTGCCATGGTATGCAGATCTAGTCAACCTCATTGTGAGTGGTGTCTTTCCCAAAGATTTCCACCCACAACAAAGACAAAGATTGAACCACCAGGCCAAACAGTATTATTGGGATGAACCGTACCTCTGGAAGATATGTAGTGACCAAGTGGTTAGAAGATGTGTACATGAAGGTGAGATGGAGAAAATTATTGAAAGTTGTCATAGTTCACCTTACGGAGGTCACTTTAAGGGCGATAGAACCGCAGCTAAAATTCTTCAATCTGGGTTCTATTGGCCAACCATACACAAAGATTGTCACAGTTTCGTCCAATCATGCCACAGATGCCAAAAAACTGGCAACATATCGAAAAGAGACGCAATGCCGCTTAATAATATTCTTGAAGTTGAAATCTTTGATGTATGGGGAATAGATTTCATGGGACCTTTCATCACTTCCTATGGAAATGTTTATATTTTGCTTGCAGTAGACTATGTATCAAAATGGGTAGAAGCAGTGGCAACACCAAAGAACGATGCTCAAACAGTGATTAAATTCTTAAAATCAAACATCTTTTCAAGACATGGTACGCCACGTGTTCTCATCAGTGATAAAGGTACCCATTTTCTTAATGCTCCCGTGAGACATTTTCTTAAAAAGTTTGGAGTGAAACACCGTACTTCAACCGGTTATCACCCACAAACTAACGGTCAAGCTGAAGTTTCCAATCGGGAAATTAAATCTATTCTGGAGAAGACCGTGAACAAATCAAGAAAAGACTGGTCTCTAAAGCTAGATGATGCTCTCTGGGCATACAGAACAGCATTTAAAACACCAGTTGGGGCATCTCCATATCGCATGGTCTACGGCAAAGCGTGTCATCTACCGATTGAACTAGAAGCTCGAGCCTACTGGGCTATTAAAACTCTGAATCTAGACCCAGACTTGGCCGGGAAACAAAGGATGATGCAATTGAACGAATTGGAGGAGCTTCGTTATCATGCCTATGAAAATTCACGTCTCTATAAGGAGAAAACAAAGCGATGGCATGATAAACGGATCCGTCCAAAGAATCTCGAGATTGGACAGAAGGTTTTATTATACAACTCTCGATTTTCGAACTACCCAGGAAAGCTTAAATCCCGTTGGGGAGGACCTTACATTATCACCAAAGTCACACCGCATGGAGCAATTGAGATTGAAAATCCAGCCGAGCAACGGACATTCATGGTGAATGGCCAGCGTTTGAAGAGATACTATGACAGTGAGGACTTTGAGCAAGGAGAGAAAATCTACCTTGTCGAATGCGATTAGCCTGAGGTACACGTCTAACTCAAAGACGTTAAACAAAAGTGCTCTTGGGAGACACCCCTTGTTTTAATTGCTTTTTAGATTAGTTGTTTTTGCTTTGTAGTGTTTAATTTTAAATTAGTGTATATTTTTAATTGTGTTTTCAAGCTAATGGGAGAGAAAGGTAGTGTGTTATTGTGCAGGAAACGAGTTTGGGGTCAAAAGGAAAAATCTGGAGGAACTTCAAGTCTGGCGCGGACTACCCCGCGGACTACCCCATGGTCCGCAGGGATGCACCGCGCCCCAAAAACCCGTACCACGGGTTGGCTATCTCGGGTTTTATCCAGAAGGTCGAAAAAAATCGCGGGGCATGGCGCGGTACACCGGACCCTAGTCCGCGCGCCTAAAACCCGTACCACGGGTTGGGTACCTCGGGTTTTTTGACGGACATGCTGCGGACTACCCCCTGCACCGCACCCCTGGTCCGCGACCCAAAAACCCGTACCACGGGGTGCTAGCTCGGGTATTATCCAGTGGGTAAAAATTTTGGAACAACAGAAGCTGCGGTACACCGCGGGATGTGTCCGGTGCACCGCAAGAGGCGGTTCAAGAAGGAATTCTTTTCCTAATCAAACTCTTACCTTATGAGATTAACCCTAGCCTTCCACCCACGAATTTTTCAGACCCAAACCCTATATAAACATCTTAAAGCTTGTGCAAACCTTCACAATTAACACAACAACTCATCAAATCCTCTCCATCATCTTCCATAAACACAATCCTTCACCAAATTCATCACACTACACCATCATAACACCATCAAATTCAACAAGCTTTAACGAGTTCTTCCAAGATCAATCCAATAACCTTTCTCTTTAGCCAATTCCAAGCAACAACATCAAGCTACACCAATTTTCCTTAAAATTTTAATCCATCCGTGGTATAACTTGAGTTGTGGGTGAATCAAGTATGACTAATAGATCTGAAGCTATGGAATACAAGAGAAAGTGTTCAATCCTTGGGAAGAATAAGAAATTGCCTGGAGCTACTATTGAAAAACCCATCAATCTTGATGAGGTTTCTGAAAAATCAAAAGAACAGGCACCTGAACAACCACTACCAAAGAAGAGATTAACTGCTAGAATGTCCACACCATCAAGGAGGCCTTTAGACAAGATAAAAATCCAAGACCAAGGTTCTTCTACCTCCTCTGCCAAAATTGCTTATGATCTTCCTCCTTGGGCTATTCAGTTACAGAACGAAGTTGAAAGATTACGTGAAGATAACAAAGACCTTTGGGTAGAAATTATGCAATTGGAAACAAGGGTAGATAATTCGACCTTGTACAAGGATATAGATGATTACACCGATCCCTCAGCTTCAGAAGATGAGGATGATATGATGGATCTCTATGGCCAACCAGGTAAGTCATTCTAATTTTTCTCAATAGCTTGGATGCATTAGGTAGTTTAGTTAGTTTTATTTTAAATTTTATTTCATTCTTGAGTCTTTTTCGAGTCGTGGGGACACGTCTCATTTTTGAGTTGGGGGTGGGGATTCGTTGTCCTCATCTTCCTTTTTGTTTTTGCATAAAATTTAAAATTTTTAGGTTGAATTAAGGCATAAAATATCTTGAATGTACCTATTGGAGCATAATTTTATTAGGTCAATGATAGTAAGTAGTATGCTTTTGAAAGATGCAACAAAATTGTTTAGCATGCATGCATGAAAACAGGAAATAAAGGATAGAAAAGTTAATGAGCAATGCTAAGAAATCACGTTGAAACTTAGGGATAGTTATTTGGTGTGTAGAACGTGAGGTTTAAAATTAGTTGAAAACCCACTTGTCTATGAACTATTAGTGAAAAAGTAACGAAATCCGGTAGTTAGAAAAATGACTAAGGCAGTTCTTTCATGATAAAACACTTAAAGCCTTTAGACTTTCTCACCCTTTTATTTGATTATGTTATTTATCCGTCTTAGCCCCTCTGAGCCTTTCTAAAGCCTTTTATTTGAAACACATTATAATCCTTACCCTAGTTTTTAGGACTTATCTATATGACCCGCACTCGAATCGCAAAACCTGAGACACTCGTTTTAGAGCTTGAGTTTGGGGTGGTGGGTTTCATCATTAGGGGTTTGGGAATTATCTTTGTGAATTTAGTGATGATGAATTGTTATTATTGTAACCCTTTGCCGGGGTAATAGTGAATGGAAAAGAAGCTACGAGCTAAATTTGCCAACAAGGGCATTAAAAAGAAAGAATATATATATATAAAAAATAGTGTGATATCTCAACGTCAAAAAAAAAAGAGAGTCATAGCTATACAAAAAAAATTTTTGATTTGAAAAGAGAATATATATTCGGACCGGCAAAGTGGATTTTATATCATCAAAGGTTTTAATTGGGATTATTAGGGATGCACATTAAAAAAGCATCAATAAATTGGGTTGAGTGAGAACATCTTCGAGTGAAAACTCAAGCTCTAGGGCGATTCGTTGATGGCTAGTGAGGAGAGAGCCAAAAGCTCACTTTTCATTATCCAAATAAACCACACCCGTCCTTAAGCCAAGTTATAACCAAGACCTTAGGATTTCTAACTGCTAGATGGAGAAACAATTGAGCTATTAGGTAGTAGGTAAGTGGATCATTGGATACTTTATTTGGGACCTATGAACAACCTATAGCCATTAACCTGAACTAAGTTATCATCCTCTCCTTCTGGCATTGCGAAATTAATCTTAACTTGAATTTATGGAATGTTGATTACATGTATATTAGGCATATTTGTGCATTATTTCGTGAGCATTACTACATGAGACTTTTTGGATTTCATGCTCTAGGATCATTCATTATATTTTTGTTCTTGTTCTCCTCCGACTTCTTCTTGTTTATTTTGACTGCCCTACTGTTCTTTACTTTTATTGTATCGGGACGATACAACTTTGAGTTGGGGGTCTTGATGTCTCCTCATTTGTGATAATAAAATATACTCATGAGACATCATTTTAGGCTTATTTATTAGTTTATAGGTTGATTTTAGCTTATTTTAGTGCACTTTCCTATTTTGGGTCTTGATTTGTAGAATTATTATTTTTAGAGCATATTGGGTTTAATTATTTATTTAGTGTGAAGCTTTAAAGATAATGATGGAGATTAATTAGAGTCCAAGTCAAAGACAACAACTTATGGAAGGAGATATGCATGGGAATTGGAGATAAGGAAAGAATTGCTAAAAAGATGGAAAAGGAAAAGCTGCCTAAATCTGGGATTCTGCAAAGATAGGCGTTTTTACCTAATAAAGAGGCCGAATTTGGTAAATTACTCCTAAAGGGTCTAGATAATTCTGTTGCGATTCTTTTGGTATCTTGTGGAGCAAAATCGGACCAATAATAAAGAAGTTATGACCAAAACAACGCAGCAGTGTTTATCTTTATTTCCATACGAATTTGAGTTGGGCTAGGAGTCCATTACTTATCTCTAAAGAAACGAATTAGGTCAACCTCTAACCTATAAATACAGCCTCTTAACACTCTTAAATCATCCTTGGTGAAACCTTAAACCAAGAGGAAGCTTACAACACAAGAGAGAAGTCTGGAAGGAGCTGTCATCAACAATGTCTTCTTCTACCTTTAGATTTGTAATTTCTTTCTTTTCTTTCATGAACTAAATTTTCTTTAGCTTAAGTTTTAGCATATATGTATGAACCCTAGTTTTGATTGACATCTATCTAATTTGGGAATTTAATGTTTTAAATAGAATTATAGTTTTTATTCTCTGTTTATGTGTTTGAATTTATATTCTGTGTTCTTGTGGACGGCCGCCATTAGAATTACCATCTAGTAATTAGGATACCATTGACAACGGTGTTTAATTACATGTTTAGCACATAACGTTTAGTTTTAGGTTTGATCTGACAACCCAACCTAGCTAGATAATCACTATGGTTGAGTCTTGTGACTCTTTACCAATTACAGGAAAAGTTTGCTTAGGAAGCCTTATTGACACAGGTAAATCCTATTTTAAACTACCGATAGCATATTGGGACCGATTAGGGAAATACTACATAATTCACCCTTACATGTTTAGAACGGCAAAACTAGTGGGGATTACATGCTAATAACTTAAGCTATATTCTCATATTACTTCTCTTTCATATTTAATTTTCTGTCTTTTAATTATTCTTCGTTTAATTTAGTTTATTAGAAAATCAAACAAAAATCTATTTATCTTTACTTTTAATTGCGTTTAGTTGTTCTAGCTTTAATTATTTACACTTGGTATTTGCATAAGATTCTCCTAACCTCTGTAGTCTCTGCGGAACGAATCTTTATCTAAAACTTGCATACGATCTGTATACTTGCAGAACCGTGTAGTTTTAGGGTGTTTTTGCACTTTAATTATATCTTATTTTATCACACCCTAGGCCCCACCAATCTCCCTGGTCTTCATGTACCCTTTCATGTTCAACCAGTCGGTTACCGCCCTCCAGAGATCCAGAATATCAAATTTAGACCCGATCCAGGTATGCTCAGTCAATTTCAAAGTTTTGGACTCTATAATGGTACAACAAATCAAGACCCGGTAAGATCGATTCAGAAGTTCATGCAGATTTGTGATGCCTATATTACTCCTGGCATTACACGCGAGCAACTGTATTGTCATATGTTTTCGTTCTTCTTGACCGGTAGAGCTAGCGATTGGCTAGAAAGACAACCACATGGAACAATTCTTTCTTGGAGAGAACTTCAAGCCGCGTTCTTTAACCGTTTTTATCCGAAGATCATGAGACTTAAAGATCAAACCGAGCTTGCAAGATTTTGTCAAGAAGATGGAGAAACAGTAGGAGAGTCATGGACAAGGTTTCAACAAAAATTAGCTAGATGTCCGCTCCATGGTTATACGCCTGCTCTACAACTTGCTATATTTTATGAAGGACTTAACGATAAAGGTAGAGAGAAGGTGGATAACATTGGAAAGGGTAATTTTGTGTCCATGAATCACAATGAAGCTTCCGAGGTATTAGAGAATATTATGGAACAAGAAAGAAGCTGGCCTTCAACGCGAGCTTCTGTGGCAAAGACCCGAGGAACGCTTCGTTTAGATGCAGAAATTGCGAACTCAGCTCAAATATCCGCATTAGAAAATCAAATCAAAGAGCTGAAGTTAGAGATGCAAAAGAATTTAGCCGCTGCAAACGTAGTACAAGAAGCACAAGGTTGTCAACAATGTGGGGTTAACAATCATACATGGGAAGAATGCGAATCAAATCCACAATATGTTTACTTTATATCCAACCGCGGAGGTTATCAATGGGGTAACCGAAACCATCCGGGTATGCAGTATTCAAATCCACAAGGGGCCGCTAATCCTGGTCATTATCAACCGCGCCCCCAGAACAATTCTTTACAACCGAGAGGTCAGTACCAGGATCAATATCAAAATAGACCTGATCCCCCTTAACAACCTGTTCAAGATGCCTATACCGATTCATTAGATCAGAAAGCTTTACCTCAGTACCCTCAAGAAGGATCTATGGATAATCAGCAAGTAATGAAAGCTCTGGACCGTTTGACCACGAGTATGAACGCTCAGGAAGAGAAAGTCCGAGGACAAGATGTCGTACTTCAGATTTTAGGTACTCAAGTAGAACAGTTAAACAAAGTTTTAACAAATCTAATGGAACAGAAAGAAGTAAAGGCAATCGAAGGAGGTGAAAACAATGTTGGGTTCGAAGCTTGCAAGGCTATTTGCCTTGAAATTAAAGAAAAAGAAGAGGAAGTACCACATGCTTCCGTTAGTGCCGTGGAAGTTCCGAGTACCGAATAAGAACCAACCAAGTCTAGCCCCGTGGAATCTGACTGTTCTGAGGTTTATGTGGAGGACGATGCAGAGAAAGCCGAATTTATACAGCTACTGAGGAAGATGCAAGAGGAGATTCGATCGGTTATGGATTATCAAGCTGAGCTAAATTTGAAAGAGAAAGAAGGTAAAGTAGCACCTGCTGTGCAAGAGGAGAAAGAAGAAGAGAAGGTGGAATCGCCACCTATTGCTCAACCAGTGTCACCAACTATTCCTGATACAAATCCTAAAGATGACACTGTACTCAAGACATTTGAAGAGGCGTACCAACCTGAAAATATCAACGCCCAAATACTTGTGATAGCGAAGAAAGGACTTAGACCGCAACAAGTTTTTACGCAAGTTATTCCTGAGAAAGAAGCGAGTGTAGAGATCCCAAGAGAGAACCTGAGGGTTTCGAGAAGAAGTGAACGAGAGCTACCAACGAAGCTTAAAGATCCGGGAAGTTTTAACCTTCCTATTCAAATTAATGGTATGCTCAAGGTGAAAGCTATGTACGATGTGGTTCTGGTGTGAATCTTATGCCTAAGTCCGTGTTCCAGTGAAGTTGCAGTTTGCTGACAACTCAGTTAAAAGGACATGCGGAACAGTGGAGGACGTCTGAGTCCGTGCAGGTAATATCGCCATCCCTACTGACTTTGTTATTCTTGAGTTTGATGCAGATAATCAGGTTCCAATCATACTTGGACGGCCCTTCATGGCCACAAGTCAAAGTGTCATCAACTTCCAAGAAGGGACCATCACCCTTCATGCAAGGAATGTATCCGAGACATTCTATGTCTTGGGTAAGAAACCAAGGAAGTTAGATCCCACCGTTCCTGTCATCCACAGCCTTTCACATCACAAAGTCCCTCTTGAGAAGATCCACTTAAGGCCTATGGATACTGAGCCAAACATTGAGTTTGGGGTTGGCCATGAAGTTCTATGGAAAGCTCACAAACGCGAGAATAGGCCACGAAGTTTCAAAGACTCGTGGATGGGACCATTCATTGTCACTAAGGTTGTTTCAGCCAAGGTGATAGAAATTCGACCCAAAACTGGGATCAAGCGCAGATTAGTTGACGTTCATAGCCTAACTCGTTGTTGGGGAGGCTATATTTGCAAATCTTGATAGAGGTAACACGTCTAACTTTGAAAGACGTTAAACAAAAGTGTTGCACGGGAGACAACCCGTAGTTTTTTTAGTTTTTATGTCTTTTACGTTTTTAATTTATATTTAGTTTAGTTATTTTTAGTTAATATTGCATATTTGAGGAAGGTATTAGTGTTTTTGATGATTAGGTATTGGAGAAATCAAGTTAGGGAAGAAACAAAAAATTTCGGAACGGATAAAAGACCTGTGCGGAGCACCCTCGCGGAGTACCCCTATACCGCACGCCTAAAACGCGTGCCACGGGGTGCTACAACGGGTATTTTGCCGAGGGAAAAATTTTGGAACAACAGAAGGCGCGGAGTACCCGTGCGGACTACCCCCTGCACCGCACCCCTACACCGCACGCCTAAAACACGTGCCACGGGATGCTCCAACGGGTATTTTGACGAAGGATGCTAGCGAAGCCGCGGTACACCCCTGCGGTGTACCCCCTATACCGCACCTATGGTCCGCGAGCTCAAAACCCCTGCCACGGGGTAGGTACCACGTGTATATTGCCGAGGCGAGAATTCTTAAATCAACAGAAGCTACGGTGTATCCCGCGGGGTACCCATGTACCGCATCCATGGTCCGCGCCGCACAGCTGGAGAGAGAAAGTTACGGGATTCAAGGTTATAAAGAGGTATAATGCTCATTAATCCGAATTTCATAAACCTTAAGCCTCTTTCTCTTCTCCAAAACTCTCCCAACTCCATTAAAGCTCATAAAAACCTTCACCAATCATCAAAACACTACCCAATCATCAAGAAAAACCCATCAAAGCTTCTCTCCACATCATTACAAGAGAGATTCAAGCACCCAATCCTCACCAAATCCATCAAATTGAAGAATCAAGAGCTTAAATTTTCACAATTCATCCTACAATTTCTTAAATCCAAGCCAACCCATTACAAATCCACCTCACCCACATAGAGATTCATCATCCATTCATCTTTCCTAAGCCAAATCAAGCTTGTTCAACCAAAAATTCACAAGTTCAAATTTCAAGGGTTGCTAAAGCTTTGAGTTGGGGGTTAATTGAGGATGACTAATAGAACAACAATATTAGCTAACAAGAGAGAGGTGAAGAAGAGCAAGGTATTGGATTCAATCAAGAAGAAATCAATTGACAAAGGTTCTAGTTCTAATTCAAAGGGTAAAGATGATGTTGAAGGTGGTATAACTTTGTGTGATCGTAATGGTAAAAAGCTTTACTTTTATGCAAAGGAGAAAACACAACTTCCACAAGGTCCTACACCCAAAGAGAAAGAGGAAGCTTCAAGGGCCCTGAAGGCTTCTGCAGAGAAACAATTGAAAGAGCTACCTTTTGCTTATGAGAAAGTATTCAAAGAAGAAGTTGGTACAGGAGAATATGCAAGATTCTTAGAGCTTGGTGAGAAATTGGGTTGGTCTACGTTCATGGTAAGACGTTCTGAATTATGTCATGAGTTAGTTTTGGAATTCTATTTAGGCCTCTTTAGCCGAGATAGTAAAGGTTGTGTTCCGATTAGAGGAAAGTTAGTTCCTTTCACAGTTGAAAAATATTTGATGAGGAATTACTTTTTGAGCATGTATTAGACAAGGAGAAAGTGCAATCACATAAGGGAGAATTGAAGGCACCTTGGCCTTACAAATATCTTCAATCGGATGCTAGAATTTGGCACAATTTCCTTATTCCTAATGTCTTTGGGAACACACGAACTTTGGATGTGACTATGATACGCTCTACTGTTGGACTGTATTTTGAGAGGAGAAGAAGTTGATGTGGCACAGTTGATCTATGAGGAGGTGATACGATTTTCGGTCTCTCCTAAATCAGTTTATAATGTTAAATTTCCTACTATGATCACGTGTCTTGTGCGAAAAGAGAATGTTACATTGGGTGAAGAAGAGAAACTCGAATTTAAGACAAGTTATATTGATAATGCTTGGATCAAGGATATCTTTCGAAGAGCGGGTTCTACGCAAGTCTTGAAAGAAGAAAAGGAGAAAAGTTGGCAAGAGAAGATGGAGGAGCGTTTAACGAAATTCGAAGCAGCTCAAACTTCCTTAGTCAATGACGTGGCACAAATCAATGCTAATCAAGTACACATCATGAAACTCCTCGAGCAATTAACGAAAGGTCCAGCAAATCCAACCTTGGATATCCATGATGCGAGGCAATAGCCTCGAGAGTATGTTCTCTTTCTTCCTTACCATTTCTGTAAATATATTTATCTGCTAATTTTAATTTCTGTTTCGAGTCTTTTTCGAGTCGTGGGGACACGGCTCATTTTTGAGTTGGGGGTGTGGGGATTCGTGGTCTCTCATCTCCATTTTTCTGTTTTTAGGTAGAAATTAAAATTTTTGATACATGGGTTTCAGATGTAGAGTGTGTTTAATAGCTTGAAAGCATAAGCTCAGTGAATTAATGATAGTAAGTAGTATGTTTATGAGCTATTTTATCTGTATGCTTTGAGTATTTGCAAGAAAACACACATTGATAGTAAAGAAAAGATTAGTGAGCAATGCGATAGAAAGTATGTTCGATCTCAGGGAACCTTGAGAAGTGTGTAGGCCGTGAGATCCAGGCTAGTTGACAAAACCATTTGATGAAAGTGCTAAAGGTAAGAAAATAACGAAATTGCATAGTGTGGAAAGTGATTAAGGCGGTTCTTTCATATTTGAAGCCTTTGAAGCCTTTTTATACCTTCTCACCTTGTTATTTTTGATTTTATATGCTATATCCTTCTCAGCCCCTTCTAGCCTTTCTAAAGCTTTTTATTGAAACACGTTATAAGCCATATCCCTTTAGATTATAGGACTTTTCCATATGACCCGCACTCGAATCGCGATGCATAGACAGTTGTTTTAGAGCTTGAGTTTGGGGTGGTGGGTCCACCATTATGGGAATTGTTATTGGGTTAGGATTTTTGAGCTTAGTAATTGTGCTTTGTGCTTTATATTGATGATAATTCACAGATTTTTATTGTAACCCTTTGTCGGGGTAATAGTGAATGAAAAAGAAGTTACGAGCTAATTTTGCCAACAAGGGCATTAAAAGAAAAATATATATATGAGAAAGTTAGCATGATATCTCAACATTAAAAGAGAGTCATAGCTATAGAAAAGAAATTGATTTGAAAAGAAAGAAAATATATATATTCGGACCGGCAAAGTGGATTTTTATGTGAACATCTTATGCTTTAATTGGGTTATTGGGGATGCTAAATTGTGCATCAAGGAATTTATTGGGTTGAGTGAGAAACGTTTTATGAGAGTAACTCAAGCTCTAGGGCGATTCGTTGATGGCTAGTGAGGAGAGAGCCAAAAGCTCACTCTAAATTATCCAAATATACTATCATACCGTCCCTAAGCCTAAATTACAACCTTAAAGACCTTTTGATTCTTTGCTATGTAATTAAGAAGTGATTGAGCCATTAGAGAGTAGTTGAGCGGATATTTGAATAATAGTGAAGTTCGATGAACAATCTATAGCTTTCTTGGGGAACTGAGTAAAGTCCCAATCCTTCGTACATTGCGAAACTAATCTAATCTTGGATTCAAGCCGTGTTGACAGTGGATATGAGAAGTGTACAGGTATGTAGTTTATGAACATTATTGCATGAAATTTTCTGAGTTGGTTGCTTTAGGTTTATTCTATATATTCTGCTATGTTCTTCCCATTGTGTTGAGAATTTTATAAGTGTGTATTTATAGACTTCCCTTTGTTTTTATCTTTATTGTATCGGGACGATACAACTTTGAGTTGGGGGTCTTGATGTCTCCTCATTTGTGATAAATTAATATTAGGATGAGACATCATTTTTAGTGATTTAGAAGTCTTTCTAATTGATTTTCTTGAGATTGAGTCTTGATTTAGTAAAATAATATTTTTAGAGCATATTGGGTTTAATTGTTTATTTAGTGTGTAGCTTTATAGATAATTATGGAGATTAATTAGAGTCCAAGTCAAAGACTACAAGATATGGAAAGAGATTAGCATGGTAATTGGAGATAAGGAAACAAAAGCTAAAAAGATGGAAAATGAAAAGTTGCCTAAATCTGAGATTCTGCAGTACACGCCTAAAGAAGTGGCGATTACTCCTACAAGGAAGCCGATTTCGGTAATTTCCTCTCATAGGGACATAGATAATTCTGTGAGGATTCTTTTGGTATCTTATGGAGCAAAAACCGACCAATAACGAAGAAGATATGCTCAAAACGGTCCAGCAGTGTTTATCTTTATTTCCATACGAATTTGAGTTGGGCTAGGAGTCCAATACTTTATCTCTTCCTCAAGAAAACGAATTAGGTCTTCTAAACACCTATAAATACACCCTTATATCACTTGTAAAATCATCCTTGCCTCATAGTAATTAGTTCTTAAGGTTTTATTCTTCCAGTTTATTGTAGAGAGCAAGATGATGTCTTTTGTAATTTCTTTTAGTTTATTTCCATCAGGTATGAACTAAACTTCCCATAGCTTGGGTTTTGCATCATGTATAATTCTAATTCTTCTATCTAAGTTTCTTTGGGAATCACATGTTTTAATTTTATATTAGGTTCTTACCTAATATTTGTTTATGTGTTTTGATTTATTGTCTTTCCTAGAACTGATCACTTTAGGATTGTTTTAATAGTAGTTAGATATTCTCCTTAACTGGGTGTTTAAATATTGAACCACCACATAATGTCTAGTGTCGATATTAGTTCTGACAAACATGATTCTAACTAGATAGTCATTAGGGTTTGTTTTAATCACCATATCACCAATTGATTGATGCGTTTGCTTAGGGCCTTGGTAGCGCTTGATAACCCTATTCTAAACCACGTCTTGGTTGTGCCGTAGCCCCCTTAGTCGCTCTCAAGGTCTAAGGTATGTGAATTTAGAATCCTGACTAAGTATCCAAGAGCTAATATTCTCCCTTATTAACTAGATCTAAAAGAATTAGAAGGATTAGTGCATACTAGCAAAACCTAAGCTATACTTCTCATCTCATATTCTTATCTTTTATTTTATTGTCTTTATTTTCCTAGTTTTAATTAGTTTTAATTCTTAATCTCGAAAATCTATTTGCTTTAATTTTTTGTCTTTAATTAATTATTTACTTTTACTCGTTATTTCTACTCACTCGATTAACACACTTAAGTCCCTGAGAACGAACTTAACTTATCAACTAAAACTTGCGTACGTCCTGTAATACTTGCAGTACTGTGTCTGTCTAGGGTGAGAGTGCGTAGTTTTCTTGACCTTTATTTATCTTATTTTTATCACATCCTAGACGACACCAATATTTCAATCATTAATCATGAGTATAACTGTTTTGTTCAACTAATGTACAAGAACATGCATTCTACCCTTAACGGTAATTTTATATTGGACAGTTATTCTAAACACTTCATTATATCTTTATCATATGGTTTGAACACAAAATTGACATTTGATTTTTTTAACATAGTAGTATTCTTATGTTGACCCACTTGACTTATAAATTTGGGGTCTTCGTTTCTAACTCTCTTGTAAATGGGATTTCCTTAAGTCACATAAACCACTTTGCTCTGTAACCTCTTTAATGTACTTTACATGATAACTTTTAAAACATGAAAAATGAAATTATTTGATCCGTCCGTTAAGACTGATCGAGACCCTTGATTCAAGCTGCTTATTCATTATCATTTTTTTTTTTGGGTCTAAAGTCATTATCAAATGATAGCTACAATACTGGACAGAATTTTTGTAACGGTTCTGTGTTCTCATATCTCTATGCCTGCACCATTATCAGAAACCGAGAAATTTATGAAATTCACCAATATGTCACTATTTGTAACC
This sequence comes from Nemophila menziesii, assembly GCA_029959085.1. Taxonomy (NCBI): domain Eukaryota; kingdom Viridiplantae; phylum Streptophyta; class Magnoliopsida; order Boraginales; family Hydrophyllaceae; genus Nemophila; species Nemophila menziesii. The sequence continues at coordinate 138,251,132 of JARWIR010000001.1, read as the reverse complement.
AGTTTAAAGAAATCGATGTTTTCCAAAAAGTTAAAAATGGAACAAAACTATTATTGGAGAGTAGGACACCTTATCACCTCAATCCTCCCTGGGCTAAATGATGGAGGACAAGAAAACAAAAAATGAAAATGAAAATGTTCTCATGGGTGGGAGAGAATGTCCCTTGCCTGTTGAACTAATGGTGGTCCTATTGAACCTTATTCTCATATATCTTAATGAAAGAACAATCTCATATTTTTTCAAATGTTTTACAAGATTTTCATTTATTCTTAATGATGTAATGTTGTTTTTATTCAGACTATAGATATTGAAAAGCTAAATTAAAATTCGAATATAATTCTTGTATTAATTACTTTTGTTGTCATATTTTCAAATTATTGAAATGATTTTGGAAAAAAATAATTGACTATAATTTCTTTATTAATTATTTATTTTGATTTTATATATACTATATATCTATCCTTTTATAATGGAATGAATCAAATAAAGAAGAGTAATGATATTTGTCACCCTTTTTGTATCATTCTTAAATCACTTAGGGTAAAACTTTCATCGTATATTAAATAATCCAATATTAAAATCATAACTATTAATTATATTGATAAAATACATGTTTTTAGATTAACTAAATAATTACTATAATTAGTTTTTGCATAACATAAGTATGAAGTATGTGTCATAATACAATTGGTATTGGACCATTCAATATTGGATAAAAGTATTTTCCAATCACTTAACGTCGTTTCATTTAATATACTTTTTTACAAAATCAATTTTTACATGATTCATTCATTATTTTTCTTAGTTCTCTAGATTTATAAATCACAATTTATTATAATAAATTATCTGAAATAACTCTAAAATCAGACAAAGATGCATTTAGTAGCCAATATAAGACTAAATATTTCATAAATATTCTCGGACTAAATTTATTTTAATTTTGAAAAAATATATAAAAAAGCCCAACAAATCTCATATTTACACCCATGATCTGCTCACATACCAATCATATAATCTTTTATCCTACCTTATCATTATCTCATATTACATCACCACGTAGATCATTCTTTACCACAATTAACTACAGTGTCCAAATCAAAATTTAAGGTAAATATTCAATTTTTCAAAATGAAAACTCTAATAACCGCCACATTTTTTATCGTATTTAGGTTTTTTACTAAATTACGGTGTGAAATTCTGATGCAATGAGAATATAATTTTGATTTGAGTTTAATTTTCTATTTTTGTTGATTTTGGACCTTAAGCGATTGTTTAGTAGAGAAAATGCAGAGTCCAGACGAACGAAAATAAGTGAGATTTTCTTGTTGTTATGTCTTCGTTGGTGTACCTTGCAAGAGAAAAGAGGTTAGATACATGAATGCACTGATACAGATACTTCTTGAATCTTGACAGTGATCTTTTGAAGAATCAGTGTATAAATTTCAGGATGCAGAGGGAAGAGTAGGAGTATATGGGTAGTTTATTGTATGTGAAACGATAAAGCTAAAGACCAGATAATAGCAATCTTATCCGTGATTGAAGTTATGGTAATTTATTTTGTTTCCTTTTACTAATTATCTTCATCTCGTTTCTTGCTATTTAGTCATTTATGAGATTGTTTACATATCAATTTTCTCAGTAAAGTCTCTCACGTGAATGTCTTCTTACTACCATATCATTGGACCTTACCAGTCGAAGTGGTTTCATCGGCGTGGTCAGAATACATGGAGGTGTTCCTCAAGCACCTTTTCGATATTCTTTTTTCTTAAATATTTATTTTATATATTTTATGTTGTATATTATTGTTGCCAAGTAATCGTAGAAAGTGTAGGGAGAAAAGATCCTCTTAAAAGAGTGGTTTATTATATGGATAACATAAAGCATATGCAAGAAGGACATGTTTTAAGGCCAGCGATATATGGAGTTAAGGTTGTAATACTTTTCGTATGTAATATATGTTATTTCCTTCTCAGGTTTTGCACAGAAGAGGATAGATTAAAACCTCCCTAGATTGGATACAGATTGAAGCGTTCAGTAGTATGTAAGTCTTTGAAAATAGAGAGATTAGGAACATATATTCCCATGGTAAGGGTCTCAAAAGATTTTGAAGAGCGTGTAAAGATTTTCACTCTCACCTTTAAAAAAAAACAAGGAGTTCTAAGGGAAGAGTTAAAATCCAATGGGTACTTAATGTAATCTTGGAAAGCCATACCAATCTAAATCTCATATTTGTCTTTTATCTCTTACCCCTTTACTATTGTGAATGCCATTTGTTGGATATATTGTCTACATATTGCATATATCTTTAGGTTTAGAATATTGCATACTTAGTACTTGTTGAATTGTTACCTTTGATCTTTGACTAGTGTATATCATAATATAAATTTACATAGAGTTTGATTGATTATTTATACTCGTATATCTCATCTCTAAGTATTGTTCTATCCAATCTATCTAAAGTCCTAAAAGATAAGATTTTTAGTAGGATCTAACAATTTGATTTGTGTAGATTTTTAATTCCACATTGTTCTATTCATCCTTCTCCTCTAAGACATTATCTTGGGTTTCAGTTGGTATTGTTACCTAGCTCTAGTATACATTGTTCTTAATCACACCTAGAGTTATTACGACTTAGAATCTAACTAACCGGACATAAAAAGTGCTACTAGTCCTTCATCGTTTCCATGGACAATTCTATCCTTTGATTTAGGAATATGGGTGCGACTCAAAGATCACTTGAAGAACGTTGTAGAAAAGGTATGAAGATGAGTCGCATCCACAAGGAAATGACTACTCAATTAGGACACAAGAATGTGTTGTTTTAACTAGTACTCAAGGAGAGAAGAAGAAGACACAGAGCATCAAAGAAGCAGTGATCATGGCTCCAAAGCTCCCACCTTAGATAAAATTGATCAGGTATCCCTCTAATTCTCACTCTCTTCTAAATAATACGTGCAACCCTGATGAATCTCAAAATCCTCCTGCTCCTCTCACAAAGATCTCTTACTCCATATTAAAGAGAAAACCCATCTTTCCAAGATGTTGAAAGAAGAACAAGAAAGACATTGAGACATCGAGTATCTTAAGAAATCTTCAAAAATGGGTTGAGATGTCTAATATCCTAGTTTTAAACTAAATATAAAAGACATCTGGATCAAAAGTGCCTCTTTAAGAAAATGGATTGATGACCTCAAAACCATCATTTCTAGTTTTATGAAAAATCAAGTTAGTTTAGATCATGATATCTATATTCAAGATGTATATCTTGAACAAAGGGAATAAAAACCATTTTCATAAGACATCTTTACTCTCACCGATAACTGTCACGAGCATGGATATATATGAGAGATTCAATTTATTATAATCACTGCAGGAAAATTAGAAAACCTGAATCAAAACTTTTTATTGACAAATGGGAGTGAGGGAAAGAAAATCAAGATTCAAGAAGTTATAAGTGCAAGAGAAGAAATGAGCACTCTCACAAGGAATGGATTATCTCCAAGAATGCTCATGTCAATAAAAACGAGTTACGTTCACTATTCATCATTTGTGTTAAATGAATTAGTCTTATAAGTATATTATATTGTTTTAGCTTGCTTTAGATATCCTATTATATCCTCTTAGATATATGTCCCTCAAATCTCTTCACGTATCATCTGGTTCTCCTGTAATCATGTGTCAGGTATCCGCCACAAATAAATATTTGAAGCAGTGGAAATTTCTTATTTTAATATGTCAGATCAAGTGAATTTCCTATCTTATTTAATACTAAACAAATACCTTTCTAACTTATCCGGATACCTGACTCACAAAAAGGGATTGATACATCTATCATCTCTCTATTTATAGTGTCTTCTATTTTATCAAAGAGTCCCACATTACACATTTTCTCTTACGTACAAAGCCTTCCTCTCTCACCAAAATGAGAAGTCTGATCCAAAAATATTTATCAAACCAAATCCCCCCGTCCATCTAAATTTGATCTTAGATATGAATTTCATGGTCACTCTGTCAGTGATGAAGAACAACATCCCAATAAATATCTAGCTCTATATATAGAAACCATCGATACACAATGAGAATCAAAGAATATGATCTACTTAATGGACACTTGGTGTCTGTCAGTGCATATATTGGCACAAATTTCATATCTCTTATTAGATTTCGAGGTCTAATTTATTTTCTTACTGTAAAATAACCCTTATATGAATAATTGATTCAAAGGGTTTTATCAAAATCTATCTTATAGTCATCAAAAGTATCTTCATCATTCGGTTGTCTAAAGAAAGGAACCTTTTTGTATTTCTTGAAAAATGATGGAGAAAATATATATTTGCATGTACGTGGTAAAATACCATAGATAAAGAGATACCCTAAAAAATCCACAAATTCTTGGAATTTAAAATTATTTACAATCACTCACCTCCATAAAAAGTGAGCAATTTCATCTTTTAATTTCGTGCAACGCACAAACGTTTAGTTATTGGGAGCATTCCTAAATCTAGAAATGATAGTGTCTCTCTAAAAAACATTTCTACTATATTTGATATACTTAAAAGAGCTTGTAAATTGTCCATTCATCTTCATTTCTCACATGTAACCTTCTCGTAATCAACCCATCAATATGTCTTATGAGCTTGCTCTTAGTCGAACATTTATGATCTTCAGAATTAATGGTTCCAATAAATCTATTAAACCATTCAATAATCATGGAAAATTGATATCAAGATGCTTCAGTGAAAGATACATATATAATGAAACTTTTAAGAGGTTCAGATATGATTTCAAAGAACCTCATAGATGTGCTTCAAATTAAGGAGTTGAAGCAACCGGGGAATAAACCTAGTAGTAAAGATCAAGAAAAATACAAAACCTCCTCATCTCAGATTCCTTCAAAAGCCAAGTCATTAGAGTGTGTAGTCAGGCGCAATATATCATCTTGTAGTAGAGAAGTGAGTTTCTACGACGATCATCTTATATCATTTCTTGAGGATAAGTGAAAAATCTATCGATACTCGACTTTTAAATATCCTTGGTACTATCTCCTTTTTAAATAAAAAGTTTGATGATTTGGAAGAAACTCTTAAGAATCGTGGAAGAAGAAGTTTCCTCGTAGATACCTCTTATTTTCTACTTACACTATCTTGGTCCTTCACTAATACTTTTTCCTTTCCCTATAAAAATTTCATATCTATTCTGATCTTCTTTTAACTTCTATGAAATTAATTTGATTTTACTTATTTTATCTTCACGTATGTTTAAATTTGATTGTTGATGAAAGGGGAGAAATGTGCATGCAATCATTACGGGAGGATGATTAATTATGAGGGAAACTAATGATTATTCCATGCTTGACTACTTACTCTTAATTGATTATATGCTTGTGGGGGATATTTGATTTTATGCTTTATTGATCGAAGTAAGAGTAATACATGTATATTTTATCATCATCAAAGAGGGAGAGGATGTTAGACTGAAAGCTATATTTTGATAGATGTTCGGCAAAAAAAATAGTACATCTTGAACATGCCTAGTCTTACGATGAAGCCAAAATTGGTAGTTTAATTTGAAGGTTTAAGAAAGCATAAAGACAATGGATAAGATAAATAAGAAAATGCTCAAATCTTACAATGAATATGAGTGCTTAGAATTTGAAGGATGAGAGATGGGAAAATGAAGAATAAGTTTTTTGGTTTATGAAGTTTGGATAGCTAAGACGATGAGGATGCTAAGAGGGTGAATGAGAGATTGGATTATGAAGAAGAATTCAAATACAGAGCACTAGATTTTTGAAGAGCTAAAAGGCAAAATATGTAAGGTGGTTAGATGAAGAAGACAAAGAGATATAAGAAGAAAGAACCTTAAGGAAACGAAGACTAGGTGAAATACCTAAACATATTGGATATTAGAGCTAAGTAGAAGTCTAGACCAAACCTTTGAAGCAAAAATATGTGGAACGCCTAAATCCGTTGATGATTGGATCTGAGAAGAAGCAAATTCTAGACTTCTGAAGCTAGAAGTATGCATATATAGAAACCTATTGGAGAATGGATATGAGAAGATGAAGACCATATAGATGGAGAAAAATACACTGTATGCCCAATACACCGCATCATCAAGATTGAAGATTCGACGCAAGTGTATGAGGACAAATATTGAGACTAGGTATCCGATAGTTTATCAAATCAAAGAGGCTAGTCCAGGTAGAGTAAGTGGATTCAACACCGGAAAGTATTTCGATTCTTAATTTTGCCTAAAAGGTTTGTCTAGTACCCTTTAAATTTCTTACACAGCAGATAAAGTAACTTTTCACAAGTGTAAAAAATCATTCCAAGTAGTAAAAGTAGTAATTTTATTGTATATGAAAGGATTATAAAACTAAATTTATGATTTTAATGAAGTTGTATATATTCTTATGTAATAAAATAAAATAGATAGAAATTGGATTTTGATTTTGGTTTTAATTATTAAAACAAATCATTTAAAGAACTAAATTACAAACATTCAATAATTAATAGGACTACAATGCAAATATGAGATTAACTTAAGGAGAGAAGGCTTGTTAGGTATGATCCAAATTACTAAAGACTTGCAAATTAGGCTTAAGTTAAATGAGAGTAATGTTAAATTATTCATATTAACCGTAACTCTAAAATTTACCTAAACCTCTCCAGACTTATTTGGGGGATACCCTCTAAATCTTGGACTCCTTCCTAGACAATCTTACAAATTTATTAGGCGTTTGATGTATATTCCCCATCTAACGGCTATGTAAATTCCTCCTATATCTCGATTCTTTAGGCAATAAACACGTATATTATTTAGTTTCCATCTATAAACCCCGCCTACCTTGTGTAATATATAAATTAGGGCTAATCAATTACGTGTACTTTGTGACAAGAAAATTCAAATTATATAATAGACAATATGAATAAAATAATTATCAATTAAGCAAAACCCTTAAACTCGTACAAAAAGACAAAATTTCATTACTCTAGGGTTCAATCAGAATTATCCCAAGCTAGTGAAAAATTACTTCATGAATGAAATAAAGCTAATCATACTCATAGTTTAAGATATAAATTTAAAAGTAAATAAAAAGTATATACAATTACAAAGATTTGATGATGAATGTTGTTATTGTCTTCTCCTTGCTTCTCGTTTGATTTCTTTTGTGATGAAAACAATAAAAATGAGTAAAAAGGAGTGAAAAACTATTTTTTAGTGTGAAATTTGTGTTCCCATCTCTTGGGCTAGCCAGTGGTCAAACTAGTTCGAACTTGTCCTACTAGAAATTTTGAAGAAACTAGACAACTCCCGTCATCTTGCAAAATTATCCATAACTTCCTCTTCCAAACTCGTAATTGCAATACATTTGCACCCACACAAACTAGTCTTCAAGTTTTTTCCAGTGTAATATTTATTATCCTCTAGTTATTCTCTAATCGTCCTCAATATCACTTCAAAGTTGGCAGCATAATCGCCAAATTTGTACTTGTAATCCTAGTGCACATTTTGGACTACTTGGCTCATATTGTGGTTTATCTTTGGATTTACATGGGTTATTATTTTTATTTAGGACTCCCTATAAATTTTTTGAATCTTCAGAATCCTCTTATTCCTATGAGCTTAACTTACAATGCACCAAACACCTCAAAATCCTCCAAAACACGTGAATCATGAATGTTAGCTAAAACTCGAATTAAACCAGATAGTGGGATAAATTCGAAAAATATCCTCCAAGTCCCCTAAAAATGATGTCCCGAGTCTATAAAAACTCATCGAAAAATGTCTAGTGCATTTTTGAGATTTTGTAGAGTAAACTCATCAGAAGAGTAAAGCAGTCCAAAGAATTTGTATGCCTAGAAAATCCTTGTCCAATAATGATAGTCTAGTGAATTTTTGAGTTTCTAAGTTATGTCTAATCATATATTAAAAAATTTGGATAACTCTTCTTTCACTATTCTACAAGATGAGTGTCTCTCTACTTCGTAATTTCTGTCGTCCAAGCTTATGTTACTTTCCAGGGTCAAGTGGCATCATCATGGTCATCCATCTAATTAATGATGTATTTTTTTCTTTTTGGCTCTTTTCATATTTTTTCATAATATTTTATTTTGATCTCTTTTTATATGTGAGTTGTTATGTACCGGAATAATGCACCCGTTTAGCAAGCTTTCGGGTCAATAGCCCAAGATCCCATAGGACCTTAGATTACGAGGATGAAACGTTCCCTTGGGAACCTGACTAATTTTTCCGAGACACTTATGACTGTATGATTGGACACGTTCAATGGTATATAATATATCATTTTAATCATTTTATCACAAATCCTGGATCACAGTAGACTTAACACCTATTTTTCCTAAGAAAGCTCATTTAGATGGGAAAACATAGGTACTTAGTAAAAAGTATTATATTATGGGTCTAGCAAGGTGTTACATACTTATTATCCTACTAACAATTCAATGATTTACGTATTGTAAGGCTTAAATATTAACTTAGTGTATCATGCATCGTGCTAAGACTCAAAGAACACAAATCTACTTTCTATCAATACATACAAAATATTAGGCTTTACAGTGGATTCTTTCATGTATGATAATCATGCTTGGATATTATACACTCAAATATCTATGTTAACAATGCATCTTATATACCATCATGGTGTTCTCAATTTCAAATTTTATTTTTCACACCCCACACTTATATCTTATAGTGTCTCCACTATAATAGCATGATACCTATATATTTCTAATCCATATTTCCCACCCCACACTTAAACATTGTAATGTCATCACTGCAAATTACTTTGATAAAATTGAAGAAAAGGTGAAGAAGTATACTACCTTGAAGTGTGCAATAATGGTATGAGAAGTTGGTTCTTACAAGTTGAGAGATTCCACATTTTGTGTCATTGTACTTATAACTTTCTTGTTTGTTGTCCCAAACCATATTGTTCATGAATACCTTTATCAATGACAAAAAATAAATAAAAATAATATTCATAACTATTGAATGAAACAATAATTTAAAGAAAATTCTACACCACCTAAAAATCCTAAAGATGTAGACTAATTGACTAATAAGTAACTTGGACTACGGAACTAATTAAAAATGGGAGCCACTTCCTAACTAATCCAAAGTCACCTTCATTAAAAAAAATTGAATTAAGAAAAAACTAGTCAAACAGTTGTAAATATCATTGGAAGTGAGTGAAGATGTAGAAATACTCATACAGTTTTTTCTTTGTGTCATATATAATCTAATGAAACTTTAGTGTAGGCTAGGAAGGAATTTTTCATCCATGCTTAAATCGATTCAAGCTTATTCACATAATTATGATATGGGACTATGGAAACCCTGGTAGGTTTTCAGCTAAATGCTCCCTAAGTGGTGAAGAACATTGTTTATATTTGCACCCACATCATTGTAGGTGTCCTATTCAATCTCATTATAAATGCATATAGCTATCAAAAGGACATGTGACATTGGTGGGGATGGCACTAGGCAAAAACTAATCAATTTCAACCAAGTTTGGTCGACCCAATCGAACACGACTTAATCGGGAAATCTATATCCGCCTAAGTATGGAAGGTCTATGTTTGATGTGGAGCACGACTTAACGTACTCCTATGTACTTTGGATTCCATTGAACGTTTTAATTGCTTCAACAAAGAGATTAAACCACTTACTGTTAACCATTACGCGATTGTCAGTTTCTAGTTTATCATATTGTGCATAAAATTCTCTTTTCAGGGTAAAAATCCCCTCTTTTATTATCATACAAATTGCTCCTAACCTATATGCTAGGATTTGGTTATGAAGCTTCTCATTAATGGCTCATCATATCTGAAATTATGGTCTTTGATTATTTACGCGTGTGTAGATCTGTAAAACTATTTAGTAAGTTTTAGTCCAAAAACTCACGTTTGCTTATTTTACTGCTCCTACTCATTACTGCTCCTACTCATTTTCATCAAGGAAAATATCATATAAACCATAATTAGTTCAAGTACTAACCTAAATTATACTCAATTGACAACATTTAAAGATCCTAAACCCATAAAGATTTGTTACATAGTAACCCACTAAAAAGGGACTTTTGCCAACACTATGTGTTATCCTTATCTCTATATACCGAAGTGTTTTTGCAAGAGTTATTAGGGAATGATACATATTAGGGTAAGCCCTCGGATGGCCCCTTTACTATGCACAAACTGCACGGGCCGCCCCTGATCTTCAAAATTACCCTTTTACGCCCATATCTTCATCTTTTGTGACACCGTTAGCCCTTTTTTCATTTTTTTGTAAGTTGACCGTTAGTCAACGCCACTTGGCGCCACATCACTGCCACCTCAGCGCCACCTCAGCACCATCCGTCTTCGTCAGCATCGTCCCTAACTTTAAAAAAAAACCTTTGAAAGGTTTGAATGCTTCAAACCTTCAACAATGGAGGAAAAAAAAAACATTCTTTTACTTCCATATTCTTTCACACCATTTCAACACCAAAGCCTAACTAAAGTTATTTAAGTTAGATGAATTAATAACAACTCATTGCTTAAATCCAACTCTATATACGAACAAGATTTTTTTGGGTCCATTGAATGTGAATAGGATCCAAAACAACTCGACTCGTGTAACAGAAAGCATTGATCTCGATGTTCTCAAGATGAACATCCTTTTAAGTTTTTAGGAAAAAATCTTCTCCCACGCTCCACCATTCTTAGTGGGACCCCCGAAAGCTGAGCAGCATGACGAAAGAAGAAATCACACGCACGTTCAAACACAGCCATGTTAACAGCTACTTGCATAGCTTGAGTAACTCCATGAACTGAAGTACTAATAAGCTTTAAAAGTGAACCATCTAACATATCACTTAAAAGACGATCCAATTGCGAGCTGACCTGAATTCCGGCTTACTGTACGAATATCTACCAGCCAATCACCGAACTCTTTGCTAACCTTTTTCTCAATGTTTGCCTTAATTGCCGGAATCTGTTTCTCTAACATTCGCCGGAGAGTGAGCGATGGCGTATTGGTTAAAAACTCTCTCTCGATTGAATCGAGGCATTTCAAAGCCATGTAAAAGTTGTTCTTCAATAGATGAAAGTTCGCACGTGAGTAAAGCTCCATTAACTGGACACAAGTCCGAAGCGAGTCAACGGCGAGGCTTATGTTGTTACATTTGTTGCGAGTTTCAATAAAGGAATCAAGGGAGGTTAAGAGAGGTACGGCGACGGATTGGAGACGCGTATTAGAATTAGAGAGTGAGGATTTGAGTGAATCGACATCGGAGAGAAGCGATCGGAGATCATCAACAGCTGTGATAAAGTCTTCATAGTGAGCCCTACATATGTCCTCGATTTTGGATTCTTTGGATAGAGAAAAATGACGAAGATGGTGGAGAAGCGGTTCAGGTTTGCCGGCGGTGAAGGCCTTACGAACAAACGGGGCGAGGTCTTCTCCATTGGCGATGGCCGTAGAGAGGAGGAGTTGATCTAGCTTGTCTGCTGAATCTCCGTTCTCTGTCACCGCCGGAGCTACCTTACGGCGCATTTTCGCCGTGTTCATCTTCCGTAGTTCAACTGATTCTATTTGCTCTTTAGTTCAATTGATCCGTGAGAAATGGAAGGGATTTAGGAATATGGGAAATTTAATAGGGAACGAAGATATAGCGGTTGCGTGTACTGATAATTCAGTTAAGGGAGAGGGAATAGATAGGAATACAAGATGGGGCGGTTATGGAGAAATTCGTTGACTGGCTTTCCTTGTTATTACTGCTGAGAGAAGAAAGGGGATGTGTTTGAGATTTTTATCATATGTTCTCGATATTTCCTCCATTGTTGAAGGTTTGAAGCATTCAAACCTTCAAACCTTCAAAGGTTCTTTTTTTTTAAAGCTATGGACAATGCTGACGAAGACAAAGGCGGTGAGTTGGCGCTGAGGTAGCACTGACGTGGCGCCATGTGGCGTTGACTAACGGTCAACTGACAGAAAAATTGAAAAAGGGCTAACGGTGTCACAAAAGGTGAAGATATGGGGCGTAAAAGGGTAATTTTGAAGATCAGGGGCGGCCCATGCACTTTGGGCATATTTATGGGGCCAGACGAGAGTTTTACCCTACATATTATTAGTTAAGGTAAACATTAGTGGACAATGAATTATATAATTTTATTTAAGGTACAATAATGTCAACTTTGCATAAATTCCAATTCAGCATATTCTTATTATGTAATAAAGGAATATTTACTTGCTTCACCATGTCAACTCGTGTAAGAGTGTTCATGAGTTTATAATATAACAAGTTATTTAATATCAATGGATTAGATCAGAACTCTCTCTTCTCTCTCTAAAATTAGGCCGGTTCTCTTTATCTCACTAGGGTTACACTGCGTTCTCCTTCCTCCCTCTCTGATCCAGACCGGATCTTGGCTCAAGGGTTCATCGAACCCACCACAAACCGATCCACTACCCATCCCTCAAGAATCATTCACTATGGGGATCTCAACAGACGGCAAAAAGAAAAAGAAAAAGAAAGGGGAAAAAAACATCGAAGAAAACAAATCAACTTGGTTATTAGCAAAATCAAGGCGGCAGAGGTTGAGTAAGCAGGTTTTTGATACAATCAAAGCTAATGATGGAGACTACAGCACCGATCGGATACAAATCCATCCTTCCCCATACAGAATCAGCAAATCAAACTCCCCCAAATCTCTCCATAAGGTTAATCCTATCATTAATTATTTTTTATTATATTTATGGGTCAAGCGTGCAGCAAGGGTTAACATCGAGATCAAGAAGAAGGGCAAGCGGCGGTATATGTTAGCCTATACAGATAGGGTTAATCAATTACAGAGGGGCGGAAATAAAAATATTAATTCTCTTTCTTCTGATAACCCCTTCTTGAAATTAATCATTTCTTCTAGCAATTATGAGGGCTGTTATAGGGCAGAACGAGATGTAATGAATGGAGGTTGTAAGAATCAAGACAGCAGAACATCAAGAACATCAAAGGTTGGTGTATCAAAGAAGCGTTATCTTGGTAAGAAAGTTAGCCCAGTCTATTTAAAGAGAGGTAGAGGTAAATGTTTCACACTCATCACTTGTCTAATTTCTCAATATCTTTTCTCTCCTCACTATATCTGCTACTTCATATATTGCACTTATTGTACCTTTTCTTTTAACCTTATTCTGTTTCTCTGTTATTGTCTTTACATTTTGCTGTTGTGGTGGAGTTATACTATGGCGACAAGGGATAATCACGCACTCCCAATCATACAACTTAATGACCATAAGGCTAGGAAGCTGGGAGTTATTGATATTGGTATGAAGGTCAGGCTGGTAGAAAGCATGAAGGAAAAGAAGGCTATCATCCTCAAAGTGGTTGGCGAATCCACTATTTATGCTGTACAAATCAGAAAGTTCATTGAAGACAAATGGGGCATACAAGGGCACTTTAGGCTATCTGATATTAAAGAAAATGTCTTCAAGCTTGAAGTCTTCAATGAGAGAGAATTCCGAAGGGTTTGGGAGATGCGCCCAAGCATCTATTCAAAAATGCACATCAGCATGACAATCTGGCCTCTAAAAATGGAATTCACGGAGATATCTACAGATTACTCATCAATCTGGGTTCAGATTAGGGGTCTCGCCTTCAAACAGAACAACCTGACAACAGTTAGAGCATTAGAGAAATGTTTTATCAAAGTTGAAGCAGTGGACCTCCCGGCAGTCAACAACATCGACATCAAGATATTGAGATTCAGGGTCAGATTCAACACAAAATACCCCCTCCCTCCAGGGGCATATCTTTATCAAGAAGAGGGAGCAGCGTGGGTTGTTTTCCAATATGAAAATACGGGCCTTCTTTGCTTCAGATGCGGGAAAATTGGACACCAATATGGTGATTGCCAAGCCAAAGGAATCAAACAAGTAGAAGACATTGATGAAAGGCGAAAAGTGACATGGAGCATAGATAATGTGGCAAAATTTCCACCTTTTAATCCTATTTATGGCTTTCATACTAACACTAATGGAGATTTTGTAAATTATATATATAATGATGGTAACATTAGAAGTGCAGGTCAAGTTTACAGGAATCCTAACCCAGCAAGGGGCATAATCATTAACGATGGAGGAGATAACAATCTGAGCAAATTTAACTATACAAAAAGAGGAGGAACAAGCAAAGCTACAACAAATAGGGAGATAGAAGAAGAAAACCAAAGGGAAGACAGAGAGTGGGAATCATGGAACAAACAAATGCATGACTTACGAAATGAACTACATGAATCCACTCTCAAGATTGAAGCCTTTAAAAGAACACATGGAATTACGGATGAAGAAGAGGGTGCTAATGATGGTGATATAAGAGCAGTGATGATGGCTTTCGAAGAAGAGGTCAGGAAGATCAAAGGCAAACACGTTGTTAACTCGAATGAGAACTCAGACTCCAACTTAGAGATGTCATCAAATTTTCAACACAAAATAAAAAGAAGAAGGGAAGGCAGACCAGGGCCATCAGAGGGAGGAAACAAGAGCATCAGCTCCAATATAGCGGGTAATTTTAAGAAGCTAAGAGTGGTGGATGCCATTGAAAACTTCGTGAACAACAATAGGTTTAGTGCTCTTGAAAATGTTCAAGAAAAAGAAATTGAGGAGGAGGTATCCAAAGAAGGAACAAAAAACAATGATGATATATCAAAGATGATAGACGAGTATGATTCCCAATTCGAGCCTGAAGAAGAGAAAGGGGGCAGCTATGAAAATAGTGAAAACTACTTTGAAAAAGACTATGAGGGAGGAGGGGAAGACCATGATATGAATTTTAACTATGCAGATGCTGTGGAGGAGGAGGAAGATGTTTGTAAGACAAAAGCTGGAGGCGGCTACTCCAAAAAAGCCGCAAAAGCAAAGTGACAGCCATTTTTTGGAATGTCCAGGGGATTCGAGCACCCTTGACATTATCCAGGATTGGCTCGATGGTGAAACAGTTCAGACCAGGGGTGGTAGCTTTTTGCGAAACAATGTTGCGGGACTGTGATTCTCACGACACTGTTTCGAAGTTGGGTTTTGATAATAAATTTTGTGTGGATCCCTCTGGATCAGCTTTCCATTCAGGGGGTTTCCTTATTTTGTGGCAGAATCATGTTCGGTTAAGGGTTGTTTGTAGTTGTTCCTTTTATGTTATTGTTAGTATTAATGAAGTTGGTTTTTCGTATTATATGATTTTCTTACATGCACCCAATGATTTCACACATAGAATTAAAATTAGAGATGAAATTTCAAACTGGAGCAAAGATATTAATCAACCGTGGACAATACTAGGAGATTTTAATGATATACTAAATGTGACAGAAAAAAGTAGCCAGAACCAACCTAATCTTAATCATATAAATAGTTTTATCGACTTTACTCTTAATAATGCACTTATAGAAATTCAATCTAATGGTTGTTTTTTCACGTGGTCTAACAGATTAGAAGGAGGAAAACAAGTTAAAACAAGAATCGATCGAGGTCTAGCAACATACGAATGGATGGAGAAATTCCCACGCGCACAAATCTTCATTCCTCCGGCTATAGGGTCGGATCACTCTCCCCTTATCCTTCATTTTGATATTAATATGAAAATCGGAAAAAAATACTTTAAATTTGAAACTAGATGGCTCGAAAAAGAGGAATGTAGGGATATTATAGAAAAGAGTTGGAAATTACCTGTCTAGGATATTCCGATTCCTAAATTTATAAAGAAAAGAGAAAATACGAAACAAAAACTTACTAAATGGAGTGCAAAAGTCTTTAAGAACCATGAAAATAGCATAAAAAAACTACAGGACAAACTCATTACTCTTAACAATAATAAAAATAATACCTCTCAAGATGTGTCTGAGGAAGAAAAAAGAATTAAAGAACAGATTAAAGTTGAATATGAAAGAGAAGAAAAATATTGGAGCGATAGGGCAAGGGTAAATTGGTTAACTTACGGAGACAAGAACACAAAATTTTTCCACTTAGCTACGATCCAAAGAAGAAAACTCAATAGAATTACAAGAATAAAGAATAAGGATGGAATATGGAAAGAGGATATGGACGATATTAAAAATAGTTTTCAAGATTATTACGAGAATCTTTTTAAAGAAGAAAAATGTACAGTGGAAAATATGAACCTTGCTATTGGTCATATAAAACCGAAAGTAACAGAAGAAATGAATAATAAGTTAACTAAAATACCAGACCTACAAGAAGTCGAAATAGCTGTAAAAGAATTATCAGCGTCTAAGGCGCCAGGTCCAGATGGTCTTAATGGTAAGTTCTATAAAGAATTTTGGGATATTATTAAAGATGATATCATGATAGTAATTATAGATTTCTTCAAGAACAATTGCTCACTTGAAAGAATTAACGATACATTAATCACACTTATTCCAAAAGGTGATACACAAGAAGAATTAGGTGACTTTAGACCCATTTCATGTGTAAACTTCATTTATAAAATCAATTACAAAAATTTTGTCTAACAGGTTAAGGGATATTATGAATATCATTGTATCACAAACTCAGGCAGGTTTTATCAAAGGACGAGCCATCCAGGATAACATTATCATTGCACAAGAACTCTCTTTCTTCATGAAAAAGAAAAGAAAGAATGAGAAACATCTAGCAGCAATAAAAATTGATATGGCAAAAGCTTACGATCAGGTACGATGGGATTTTTTGTTTCTTGTTCTTGATAAATTGGGTTTTAATAGCAAATGGATTAGCTGGATAAAAAATTGTGTGACATCAGCTTCTTTTAATATCACGATTAATGGAGAAAGGTTAAATAATTTCAAATCAGGTAGAGGTCTCCGTCAGGGAGACCCGCTATCTCCTTTTCTTTTCTCTATCTTGACAGAATCATTAATTAGTATCATTGATCACTCGAGGGACGAAGGTAAGATAACAGGTATACAAATTAATAGAAATTGCCCTAGCATTTCACATTTACTTTTTGCAGATGACTCACTTTTCTTTTTAGACTTAGGGGAAACTGACGTGAATAGTTTTAAAAATTGTCTCGATACATATTGTAGAGGGTCGGGGCAAAAAATAAATTTCAATAAATCCTCGATCCTCTTTAGTAGGGATACGCCTGATGAACTTAGAAGACATGTTAGTGAAGAACTAAATATTCAAGAAACGGAAGATCTAGGATTCTATCTAGGCATACCTTTATGCCACAAGAGATCTAAAGTAGAATCACTAGAATGGATTGCAAAAAGAATATTTAAAAATACAGAAGGATGGAAAGCAAAACTCCTTTCAGAAGGAGGGAAAGAAGTACTCATTAAAGCGATTCTACAGGCCATACCAAATTATTATATGTCTATTTTCTCTTTTCCCATATCTTTTTGTAATAAGTTAACATCAGCTATTTCAAATTTTTGGTGGAATTCAGGGGAAAGGAATAGGATTCACTGGTTAGCCTGGGAAAAAGTGACAGTCAGCAAACTTATTGGAGGATTAGGATTTAAAGATTTCAAAAAAATGAACACGGTCCTTCTTGCAGCACAGGCATGGAGGATTATGAGGAATCCACAAAACTTGGCAGCAAAACTCCTCAAAGGTATTTATTTTAATAAAAGTAGTTTTATGACATGCAAAATCAAACAAAGTAGGACATGGAGTTGGGCAAGCCTAATAGAAGGTAGGGACTTTCTAAAGAAACATGGCATTAAGATAATAGGGAACGGGAAGAACACTAATATTTGGACTGAAAGATGGATTGACACAAGTTGGGAAATAAATAAACCAATAGGAACAAAACTTACGAAAGTCAATGAACTTATGAAAGAAGGAACTACAGATTGGGATCCTGAGATATTACATAATACCTTTCCGGAACCAGTAATCCCTCTAATAAAGAGAATCAAAGAAACAGATCTAGAAATTGAAGATAAATTCGTCTGGCCTTTTTCAAAAGATGGAACATATGATACCAAAACAGGATATAAAGTTATAACAGAAGAACAAATCATCAATAGACCTACAACAACAAAACAACTATCAAATCATGAATCTCCAATTTGGAAAATGATATGGAGGTCAAACATACCAAAAAAAATCAGACTTTTCGTTTGGCGTTTATGCAATAATGCTATTCCCACTAGAGCAAACCTATATATACGGAAATGTGCAGATTCAAAAAATTGCCTATGGTGCAACCACCCAGTAGAAAACATAGAACATCTCCTCCTTAGTTGTAACTTATGCAAGGATATTTGGGCTGGGTCACCTCTTCAAATAAAAATACAAGACAATCTAGAAGAAAATTTCGAACAATGGTTTTTGAAAATTATCAAATCTTTTGTTGAGGGAGGTTGGGAAGAAAACATAGTCAAAGATATCATAATGATAACCTTGTGGAATATATGGAAGGGAAAGATGAAAGCGATTTATGAAGGGATATCAATCAATGGAACTGGGGTTAATATAGCAACGACAAAACTTATGCAAGATCTACATGGCATAGAATGGAAGAAAACAACGACGCAAAGCATATCCGGAAACGACGATAGGGAAGAGGTGCAAATCTTACAAGCTACACAAACAGAGATGGATTTTTTTTGTGATGCATCTTTTTTCAACAAATGGGAACCATCAGGAATTGCAGTCATTTGTTTGGATAAACAGGAGAACAAAACCATCGAATTCAGTGGAGAGCTAGAGTGCAACTCAATTGCCGAAGGTGAGGCTTATGCAGTTCTGAAGGCCACAGAAATTGGGGAAAGCTTCCATGGGAAGAAAAAAATTATCTTTTCAGATAACCTTGAAATTATTCAAGGTATTAAGCAGGTGTCAGCGGCGCGTTGGAACCTCCAACCTATTCTTCGCAAAATTATTCGCAAGGCAAGTGAAATTGGACAGGTGTCCTTTTGTCACGTGAATCGAAAGCATAATACCAAGGCGGATAAATTGGCAAAGGACGCTAGACACGGGGCTCTTTCTAAACGTCTTGGGATGTTTAGCGTTTTTGATGTAGCTGCTAGATTAGATAAAATAGGGATAGGCTAATTTATTGTTGTTTGGTGCTGATGCACCACCCTTTGTCCAAAAAAAAAAAAAAAAAAAGTTATTTTAATTCTCATTCTCTATCATAGACCAAATTTAATTTAAGGCTTCCTAAATCCTTTTTACTTTCTTCTATCGAAGGGTCTAACACACAAAAGAAAATGATATATGAGATATGAAATTCTTCGTTTTTAAGAGGCTATGAATCTTCATATTCACTCATTTATTTTTCTAATAACTTGTCTATTCTAACTACTCTTCCCTAATAAATTTATTAAAACTTCCATTGACCTCCTCTTTGCCCAAGGCATCTCCATATAACTATTTTACCATAAGATCCTCCTCATTATGTTTTGGGCATTTTAAGTCCTCACTAGATACCAGATGTCTCTCATTTTTTGTGATAGATTTTCAGATACACGAAACATCAAGTAGGTGGGCTTTTGATATTTAATGTGGGATTTATGCCTTTATTTGACATGTTTTGAGTTGTTAGTAAGTTTTAGATATGAATATGTTTGTAAAGCAATTTGAGATGATTTGTGTGCTAAGTTTGCAACTCTTAGAAACATAGATGATACAAGACTCAGAGATGAAAATAGTAAGTTAAAAAGTTGAGAAAAAACCAAGTCAAGTTGCAAAAGGAGCCAAAAAGTCCAAGAGAAGCTCAACAAGAATTATTGGTCAAATGCTTCTAGCAACTTTAAAAATTCATGACAAACCATTGGTGATGATTATAATCATTAAACTTACACACAATATAACCCTTAGAGTGTAAATTGCATGATAAGAAATGGTTTGTAGATCAAAGTTGAATTATAGAAGTTATGGGTGTTTTGCTATGAAGACCTAAGTTGTCCAGAATTCGTAAAGAGCCTATTAGGCCACTTTTGACTCACTTATGTTGGCCCAACTGATGAAAATATTTTTGGGGATTATATATACTAGTTTTTAGCCTAAAACACCGTTTATAATTATACAAAACAAAGAAGGTTGGGAGCAATGGCAAGAGCAAGGAAGAGCCATTAAAACACCTTATTTCCTATTCTTTCCTAATATATTTGTGTAAAATCTCCTTCTTTCAAATTCTTACCTTAATGTATGTCTTATTCATACTTTGTTTTCCATTATTCCACCATGAACTGAACTCATTAGTAGCTTGAAATTCTAGGATATGAACCCTAATTTATGATTTGGATTTAATTATATGAATTTTGGATTTTATATATAAATAAATAGTGGAATTTTTGTTGTTGTTGTATATATCCTTGCAATTTATTCTTAAATCCATTTATGGTACCAAAATATATTATGTTCATTATCTATCTAATTATGTGCGGGAGAGGGATTTAGCAGTGGATATAGGATATCTAATGTCTAGTTGAGTTTGAGAATCAAAAGTTCTACACTAGCTAGATAATCACGAGAGGGTAATAATCTTAACTGTTTGATAATATTGTAGGTTCGCTTGGAAGAGGTTAATAGTATTATATAGAATCCCCTACTTACTTGGGTGATTCTTAGGGTGTACCTTATAATCCTTATTAGCAACATCGTTATATTTTCCCCTTAATATTGCAGTTAAGTCCTTGTCATAGTTAGTGGTGAGTACGAGTGTATCGAACTACACTTTCTCTCCATATCTTTACGCATTAGTTTAATTGATTCTTAGTTAATCTTAGTTTCTGCATTCATAGTTTAGTATTTAATTAATTTATAAAACCAAACAAATAACTTTTACTTTAGTTTTTAGTTTTTACCTCAACGAGCAACTAGATTAGAACTAAAATTAGGCTTCTAAATTCTATATTCCATGTGGAGATGATACTTTTCTTATCACTTTATTACTTGTGATGACT
This sequence comes from Nemophila menziesii, assembly GCA_029959085.1. NCBI lineage: Eukaryota > Viridiplantae > Streptophyta > Magnoliopsida > Boraginales > Hydrophyllaceae > Nemophila > Nemophila menziesii. The sequence goes on along the minus strand of JARWIR010000001.1, from coordinate 138,230,220 downwards.
CGTATACTTGCGAGTTCTCATTATCTGGGTGTTGATTTTATATGACTCCTTAGAGGACACCACTACTACGATATGTTGATTTAAAACAGTATCGAGGGGATTTTCATAAATAACATCGAACACTTGATCAAGGGGATCGCCAATTTATTTTATTTCACTTCCATTTAAATTCTTATTTCATTGAAAGTATCCTCGCCTAAATATCTATAAAGGTTCTCTACTTGGACTTCTAAGCTTCAAATTACATGGGGATATGACTGGATTATTTGCATACTCAAGTGGAAATTATATTCAATGTTATACAGTTTTTCAAGTATATCATATTGATTAGGAGAGTTAGAAAGTGCATACCTGGTTCCTGGTAATATTAGGCGTAGATGGTCAAACCTGATATTTTTGAGGATATACTTCATAATTAGGTTACCCCCATTGTTGATTCTTGTCAATCCACGATGATAGATTTGGACATGATATTGTTTCAAGTAGTTATGCGTCTTCTTTATACTGAACTTGACATCCCTAATAGGATTAATCCTTGGTTTTGAATTCTATATTGAATTCTTTCTTTTGGGATCATATTTGAAAAAAATATTCTACTTATGCATTTGCTATTATTTCTTCCATTTTTCTACACCCACTCTTTATTTAGGCTCAATAATCCTCATGTACAAAACAAATCTAATGTTTCCCTCTTAATACTAGTGGTAGGGGTAATGGTGTGATAAATAAACAGATAAATAAATATAATAATAAAGGACACACTCTTGACTACCACGAGAAACTCACTGCAAGTATTACAGATCGTTTGCAAGTTTAGTTAGTAAGTAAAAGTTAGTTCACAGGGATTTGACCTGTTAGATCTACTTATGTATATAAAAGAGGTGTAGGAGAAAGTACTTGTTTAAATAAAAAACAATAAAATTAATAATATTTATTTGGTTTTCAGATCTGGAAGATAATAATGCAAATAAATAAATACTAAAAGAATAGAGATGATAAATATAGATTAGGGTTGCTAGTATGCACTTATCCTTCTAAATAAATATTCTAGTTATAAGGGTGATTAAATCTCTTAGATAAATAGCCAAGATTCTATATTCCTCCTAACCCCCTTCTGGGTGGACTTAGGGGGCGACCTAATAATTACCAGGGACTTGGGTAAGGAGACCCTGCGCAATGATCGGTGGTTAAATCGCAAACCCTAATGACTATCTAGTTAGGAAAGACCTTCTAGATCACCACCGCACACTAGATGCTTATGCGATGTTACAATAATCAGACACCCCTTCCGGGTGACCATCTAACTACTATTAATGGGGTAGTTTATACGCATGTATTCGCAAGAACTACGGTCAATAAATCAAAGCACATAAAACAAATATATGGTTAAGAAGCTAGAATCAATTTAAAAAGATTTTCCCAAATAACATAAAAGAAAATAAAGAATTAGAAATCAAAGATTATACGTATGTAAACCCAAGCTATGGAAAATTAGTTCATATCTGTAGACATAGAACTAAACTACAGATAAAAGTAATTAGAAACAAAGATAAGCTAAAGAATCTAATACAATTACCCTAATGATAGAGGGAGATGATGGAGAAGAGGAGTTTGTTACTTTCCAACTTCTTGTCTTCCTCTCTACATGTCTTGTTGCTTCTCTTGATGACTAAGGATTGATCTAAGGTTTAGAACTGAGCAAGGACATGTTTACAATGACTAAAGGGTGTATTTATATGTGTTAAGAAAACCCTAGATCAAAATCTTGGAGTAGAAGGCAAGTAATTGGACTCTTTTTCCAAATCAAATTCATTATTGGCCTGATTTTCGCCTACTTTATATTAAAACGACCGCAGCGAAAAGATCTACACTTCATATTTTGATTTCTCCTCCAAATACCCATTATATTTTGATTTATAGTCACTTTAGTGGACGTGGCTTCAGAATTTCAGATTTACTTGGTAACTTTTCTTTTCCTATTTTATCTCTACTTCCTTTTATCTCTTAATTCCTTCCATATCTTCTTTCCTTATCTCTTTAGAATTGATTTGACATCTAATTAATTTCCATTTATCTTTAAAGTTTCACATTAACACACAAATTAAACCAAATATGCTCTAAAATAATAAATTAGCAAATAAAGACAAGAAATAGGAATTAATCAAAATATGAATAAAAATCTATAAGTAAATACTCTAATACACCTAAAATGATGTCTCCAACCTAGATTATTATATCACAAATAGGGAGACATCAAGATCCCCAACTCAAAGTTGTATCGTCCCGATACAATAAAAATACAAATAAAGGGAAGTCTCTAAATACACACCTAAGTCAGTTAAGCACAGTGGAAAAGAAGATAGCAGAATATATAAAATAGAGTCAAAGCAACTACTCAGAAAATTTCATGTAATAATATTTACAAACTAGATTACCTGTACACTTTTCATATCCACGATCAACACGACTCAAATTCAAGATTAGATTAGCTTCGCAATGTAAGAAGGAGATGTTGTTTACTCAGTTTACCAAGGAGGCTATAGATTTTTCATCGATCCTCACTAGTATCCAAAGATCCACCTAACTACTCTCTAATGGCTCATTCACTTCTAGATTACATAGCAACGAATCAAAAGGTCTTTAAGGTTGTAATGTTGGCTTAGGGACGGTATGATAGTATATTTGGATAATTTGGATTGAGATTTTTGGCTCTCTCCTCACTAGCCATCAATGAATCTCCCTAGAGCTTGAGTTACTCTCCTAAAAAGTTCTCACTACCCAATGAATTGATGCACTAATTAGAATCCCCAATAACCCAATACTAAAGCATTAAGATGATCAAATAAAAAATTCCACTTTGCCGATCCAAATTTTTTCAATCTATTCTTATCAATTTTTTCTTTTGTAATGTAGCTATGACTCTCTTTTTGATGTGATATCTCACTCTAATTCTTTTTCTCATATTTTTTCTTTTTCTTTTCATAACTTTTTTCATTTACTTTTACCCCGGCAAAGGGTTAAAAGATAATAATAGTGAATGATCATCAAAATAAGACTAGAGCACAATTAATAAGCTCAAAAGTTCCCAACCCAATAATATTTCCCATAATGGTGGACCCACCACCCCAAACTCAAGCTCTAAAACAACTGTCTATGCATCGCGATTCGAGTGCGGGTCATATGGAAAAGTTCTAAAATCTAAAGGGATATGACTTATAACGTGGCTAATAAAAAAGGCTTTAGAAAGGCTAGAAGGGGATGAGAATGATATAGATATAGATATAATAAATGGACAGGAAGCTAAAAGGCAACAAGGGGCTTATTAAAGAACTGCCTTAATCACTTTCTAAACTATGCAATTTCGTTATTTTCTTACCTTTAGCAGTTTCAGCAAATGGGTTTATCGACTAACTTATATCTCACGTCCTACACACCCCTCAAGGCACCCTAAGATCAAACATACTTCTACCGCATTGCTTACTAATCTTTTCTTTACTATCAATGTGTGTTTCCTGTAAATACATAAAGCATACAAAATAAAACAACTCATAAAGATATTACTTTCTATAATTAACTTACTAAGCTTATTCTCTCAAGCTATTAAACACACTCTACCTCTAATCCCCTCTATCAAAAAAATTAATTTCTACCTAAAATAGTAAAATCTCATAAAAATGGAGACGAGAGACAAAAAAATCCCCACACCCCCAACTAAAAAATGAGTCGTGTCCCCACGACTCGAAAAGACTCAACAAAGAAATTAAAATCAAGTAAATATTGCATGTACAGAAAGATGGTAGGAAAGAAAGAAAACATACTTTTCGAGGCTATTGCCTCACATGATTAATACCTGGAATAGAGTGTAGTGCTTTTCTTGTATGTAACCTTCTATTATCACCAATTTTTCTTTCCCTTACATAATCTTATTCTTCCTCACAATCAATCACATTCTAGAATTCACTTGTCTTTCCTCTTCTCCAACTTCTGTTTCTCATATTCTCTCATGAGTTAAAGGTAAGTCCAACAAATACGTTTTTGCGGAAGCTAACAAGGCCTTTGAAGCTTCATTCATCTCGGGCATAGGAATCTCGATTTGTAGAGGTCGTGGTGTCTTCTCCTTGAAAGTTGAAATCTTTGTGCTCTTTGGATTTACCACATCTAGCTTTCCTCTATTCTCTTGACCTGTTATACCCTTTTTCTTCATACTAGAACTTGAACCTTTCTTAATCTTCTTCTTCTCAATAGAACCCAGTACCTTACTTTGATATTTCTTCACCTCCCTAACAATAGATAATGTTTTCATTCTTTTCGTCACCTTTATTGACCTCCAACTCAAAGCTTTGAACACTCTTGAAATTTTTAACCCTTGATTTTAGGTTGAACAAGTGTTATTTGGGTTAGGAAAGGTGTAAGGGTGATGAACCTATATGTGGTTTGCGTGAACCCTTGCTTGATTGGTATGGATCTAAAAAATTGTTTGATAAGATTTGAAAATTTTGGCTTTTTATTCTTCGATTCTATGTGTTTTGATATGATTTGGGTGGTTGAATCTTCTTTATAATGATGTGGGGAAGGATTTGGATGTGAATTTATGGTGATTGGGTAGTGCTTTGATGTTTGGTAAAGGTTTGTTGAAGCTTTAATGGAGTTTGGGGAGGTATTGGCGAAGAAAGAGAGGCTTAAGGATTGAAAAATTCGTGTAAAAACTAACCTTCTCTTCAAAACTGTTCTTATAACCTTTGGTTAATGGATCTGGTGGCGGGTTGTGGTGCACCGGATGAATCGCCCAGTATACCAGACTCGAGGGTTGACCATACCGCGGGTGTGAGTTGTCGAAACGGTTTTGTTAAGGGGCATTCGGCTATGTACCTGATTTTCAAACCGTTGTCACGATTTGCTACCCTGCGGTACACGAAAAGAATCGTGCGGTGTACCGGACCTGTGAGTTGACCAGAACCATGGTCGCGAATGACGACACGGTTTTTCTTCATTGGTTTCGGAAATTGACCGTTGTTTGAACCGTTGTAACAGATTTTTGACTTGCGGTGCACCAGACCTCTCCTCCGGTATACCAAATGGATGGTCTGGTGTTCGCCAAATTTTTCGTTTTTTCTTTCCCTAACTCGATTTCTTAAGTACCTACACATCAAAAACACTCATACGTTTCTCAATAATGCAATATCAACTAAAACAACTAATCTAAACATAAATGAAAAACATAAAAAACGACGGGTTGTCTCCTGTACAATACTTTTATTTAACGTCTTTTAAAGTTAGACAAATTACCTCAATTATTTCTTGATTATATAGCCCCCCCCCCACAGCGGGTTAGGCTGTGCAAATCTACTACCGAAATTTGTGACCTTTCTTAGCTTGTATTTTAATCTGTATTTCCGAAACCACTCTTGTAACTAAAAACGGACCCATCCACGAATTCTTGAATCCCCGTGGCCTATTCTCTCGTTTGGGGGCTTTCCAAGCAACCTCGTCACCAACCCCAAACTCACTTATAATTATCTTCTTCACGATTTTAGTGTGGACTTCCTTTTTAACTTCCTTGGTCACAACTTGGAGTGTTGGAACTTCACGTAATTCCTTATGATTATTATCCACAAAGTGGAATGTTTCAGATTCTTCTTCAATTCGGAGAGTCACGGTTCCTTTATAAACATCAATTATGATGTGACTTGTCGCCAAGAATGGGTGTCCAAGTATCAATGGAATGTGTTGACTTGCAATGCTATCAAGAATAACGAAATTTGTAGGTATAGCTAAAGTACCTACTTGGACAAGCACGTCTTCAATGACTCCCCATGGTTTTATCGTGGAGTTATCTGGGAGCAGAAAATTGTCATCTTTTCTTTTGGAATATCCCATGACTAACTCTTCAAATATATTCTTGAGCATGACATTCCTTCCTGAATCTAAGTCACACATCGCTTTAGCTTGGAAGTTACCACCTATATTGATTTGGAGGTATAAGGCTCCTGGATCTTGTATGTTTGATGTAGCTTCTTTGGAATTGTTGTCAAGATTTTTTTAGTAAGGTCCACAGTCTCGATCTCAACCTCTACACTCTTACTCATATTGGACGGAATCTCTTTGAAGACTTTTGGTGTTGTAGGCTCTTTATTGATTACCGCGAGTATAGGAACAATGATTTTTTCTGGGCTTGACGTTTCAGATTCAATATCACCACTAGGATATATAATTCTTTGTATATAAGGGTGATTAAAGCTCTTAGATAAATAGCCAGGATTCTATATTCCTCCTAACCCCCTTCCGGGTGGACTTACGTGGCAACCTAACAATTACCAGGGGACTTGGGTAAGGGGGCCCTGCGCAATGATCGGTGGTTAAATCGCAAACCCTAATGACTATCTAGTTAGGCAAGCCCTTTCGGATCACTACCGCACACTAGACGCTTATGTGATGTTTCAATAATTAGACATCCCTTCCGGGTGGCCATCTAACTACTATTAATGGGGTAGTTTATACGCATGACTTCGCAAGAACTACGGTCAATAAATTAAAGAACATAAAACAAATATATGGTTAAGAAGCTAGACTCAATTTAACAAGTTCATGAATTGCCCTTTCAATTTCAGAAATCTCAAGTTTTTTGTTAAGGTTAATATTAATATTATCAGTAATGGTAGGGACAATACAATCTAGAATGGGGTAGTAGTTTCTAGTTCCCACTGTTTTAAAGATATTGTTGAAATAATTAGTTATTTCATTAGTAATATCAGAGAAGTTATCAACCCAAAGTCCTTCTTCAGTTTTTAATCTAGTTATGGTGTTTATTTTCCTTCTTTCTTTAGTGGAGGCATGGAAAAAGGAGGTGTTTCTATCACCTTTTTTAAGCCAAGTTTCTGGACCTAGAGGCCCAGTAATCTTCTTCCTTTTTCCACAAATCTTCCACTACTTTTATAATATTATTGTAATCAGTCCAATCTTTAGTGAGTGGGTCATTATAAATTTTCTCTAAATTTTTGATATGTTTGTCAATAATTTTTTTTGTGTTGTTAAATTTCAATTTGCTCCACTTAGTAAGTAGAATTTTGCACTTTTCAAGCTTTTGAGTAAGAGCATTTCTAATGAGTCCAGTAGGGCATTTCTTAATGTTCCAAACCTTTTTAATAATATCAAGACATTCAGATTCTTCCAACCAACTATTTTCAAAATAGAACCTTCTATCTTTCTTAATGTGGTTTTCATAGAGGGTGAGTATTTGTGGAGAGTGATCTGACCCCAATGCTGGTAGTAGTGCAATCCAGGCTGAGGGGTAAAGATCAGTCCAAGCTTTATTACAGAGACCTCTATCAATGAAAGACTTAATCATTTCATTGTTATCTCTTTTGTTTGACCAAGAGAATTTGCATCCTCTTGTGATTATTTCATCAAGCTTGTGGTGTTTTATAAATCCATTGAACATATTCATATATTTATTAATCTTACAGTTACCTCCTTTCTTATCAGAGGTGTATCTAATATTGTTAAAATCACCTATAAGCAGCCAGGGGGCATCATTAGTAGGTTTACAGCTAGCATAAAGTTTAAGGCACTCTTCTTTGTTTTTATCTAGGGGAGCTCCATAGATAAAGGTAGAGTAATATTCTTTCCCATCAGTGTTAATTTTACAGTGTATATGGTTTACTGATTTGCTAATGATTTTAACTTCATAATTATTTTTACTAAAAATTGCAAGGCCACCACTAAGTCCTTTAGGTTCTACTGTTTCTATGAGAGACATATTAATAATTTTTTCAAGTTTTTTAACAGTATAATAACAATTCTTGGTTTCCGAAAGAAATAGTACCTGAGGCCGATATTTGTTGACCATATCGGCTAGGGCCTGGACTGTCAAGGTGTTGCCAATACCCTGACAGTTCCAGGATAGGTGTTTCATTGATGGTGAAGGGGTTGATCAAGGTCAACCCCGCAAACCTCTTCCTCAACTGAAATAACCTTATCATGGTCTGATTTGCTTTCTTCTCCACTTGAAGATGCCTTCTCCTCTAAACCCTCCATCTTTGACTCTACAGTTTGTATATTCGCTTTATCCAATTGACTTCCATTTCTTGCTTCCCAAAGAGATTTTTGGCGTTTAGCATTGGATAGAGTGAGTTGATTCTTCTTAATGTTCATGTTTTTGGATTTGATCGGAGTTCTATTTGATAAATCACCAAAGAAATTCTTCTTCATAATGGCTTGTTGAGAGCCCTCAATAGTCACACTGTTTCTGAAAGTGGTGGTGTTTGAAAAGGAGGATATGAAGTTGAGAGGTAAAGAGTGGTTTGGTGTGGTGAAATCATCGTTGATATGGGTGTTTATGGTGGTCGGAGTTGAGATGATTAAGGACGGGTTTTGAGAGGAGGTTTGTTTGATTGGGGATTTAGGGTTAGGTATTTTTGTCGAATGGGTGTATTGAGTTGGGGTGTTAGTGTCTGATGATATGTTTGGGCTTTGAGGTGTATGGGTTTTGGGTAGAGTGACATATGGGCTTTTAATAAAATTAGGTGGGCTAACATAAGTCCCAAAAGATAAAGGGTTTTCTTGGGCTGGGCTATTTTTTAATTCCTTGATAAAAGACTTGGCCAGCTTGGCGAGATTTTGCTCCTTATCCAATATCGGATCAGGTATAACTTCTTTTCCTTTATTTTTATTTTTGATAACCGATTGAGACAAGGAAGATGACAGGGAGGATTCAGCACCACTACCTTTCTTTTGATTCTCTCTCTTCGATCCCAAAGCTTGTCCTTTTTCTCTTTCATTGATTTTTGTCGGGTTAGTACTGAATTTGAAAATGTTCGTAGTACCTGTTGTACCCATAACCGTAGTGGTGAGTTGATTGGCGAGTTGATTACTGGAGTCCGAGTTCACTCCGTTAGCTGATTTCATCATCGAGACCGAGTTGACTCTCTCCGGTGGGTTGTTCCATGTTCGATTCAAGGTGGGTGTTATTCTCGATGAGGTTTTTTGATTGGTAATTTTCCTTTTGTTCATATTTTAAGACACCAATGGAGTTGGTCCTCTTGTAGAGGTTTTGATCCAGGCTCCCAATTTGGGGGTAACTTTGGGGTTTTGACATTGATAGGTCTTGTTGTTTTCTTCATGACCGAAAAGCCCACACCCGTAACATACCTGGCCTATGTCTTCATAGGTGAATTTAATCCAAGCTGCTGAATCCTCATTTTCCCAGTATTTGATTCCTGGTATTAGAGGTGTTGATAAGTTCCAATCAACTTGGATTTTAGTAACTGATTTCTCATCAATGTCGAGCTCTTCAGGTAGGTTAATTTGATGGACTAGGCCGAAATAACTCATCATTTTTCCAATACAGTGTTTGGTAAGTAGATTAGCTGGAATTCCTGAGAGTTGGATCCACACAGTTGTGTGGTTTACTTCATTTTTGTTGTGACTTTCATATTTTTTGATTGCCAGGTGTTTTCCTTGGATAGTCCAAGGCCTTTGATTCCAAACTTTGCTAGCATCTTCTTCATTTTTGAAAGTAACGGTGAACACATTTGCAGCGCATCTTTCAGTTTCTACTTGTTCATTTAAAGACCAATACTTGTTAATGTGGTTTTTTATAAAAATGTGATTTACTTTCTCCATTGCAAGAAGTTTAGCAGTGATTTTGAATTCTCTAGCGTTTTTGTAAACTGATTTTGTATCTGGCGAGATGCTAAGTGCTTTGTCTTTGGCCAGGGGATGAGAGGGGGCAAAAAACTCCATAGAGAGAATCTTTGGATGGAAGGAAAGGTTTGGGAAGAAAACAGTAGATTTGAAGGGAGGAAAAGGAAAGATTTAGTGTATGATGAATGTAAGAAGGAAAACACTAAATCACAGGAAGGAAACACCTAAAATGTAAAGATTTTAGATGTTAGGTAGGGTAGGAGAATATAAATTGAGTGTTTGTGTATATTTGTGAGGAGAAGGTGTTCCTATAACTTATTCAAGTGACTTTATCAAGTAGGTTATTTTATGATTTCTTACTTTTTTACTTCGCGTGTTTAGAATTGATATTTTTTTGTCTTTATAAACATCTTTGTTTGCTAGACCAAAAAAAAAAAAAAAAAACATCTTTGTTTTTTACTATGTTATTTTTTGTGTGTATGTTTTTTTGGTATAGTCGGTAAAAAAAAGAAAAAAAGAGGAGGAGGAGGAGGAGACATCTTGGCCCCATATGCTCCATTATTCGTGCTATCTCTCACACTAATAGATTTAAACTTCTGGAAAAAATAATCAATTGGAAGAAAAATATTCAATCTAATATATAACCACCTCGATGTCAATCTCAGAGATTCTTTTATCAGTGGGCGAACCTTCTAATACTTGTGCTTCTAACATATTTTAATGTAAGTATACTTAATTTTCATACTTGGACTAGGCAAACATTCATAGAGCCTTGCAATTGAGTTTAAAAATGTCGATATTGTTTATGTTGGCTTTAAGAGCTACTTCACACATGGGAGAAGTAAACCATGTAATACACATGTGAGTAAATGTTAAAGAAGTCCAAGAGACTATTCTTTCGGCCACATCGTTAAGTTATTTAAGATAAATAATATTTATATTATTTTATTCAAATAACCTTTCAAAACTAATTACTACATGCAATTGGCGACGGTACATAAAGTCTAGCGTCACTAGAAGTTAGGAGTTGAGAAAATTTCAAAAGAAAGACCTTGGAACTTGGTTGTGACAATATGTGTGATTAATACTTTTTCCATTCCACTGAAATTGTCCACTTACTAAAATTATTGTTTCAAATATATTGTCTATTTAAAAGTTTAAAACACTTTTTTTCCTACTTTTTCTATGAACGTAGATTAGATCTATTAATATGCACATATCAATACTAATTACTAAGGGCAGTTCTTAACTTAGCCAAAGTTAGAGTTGAAATAAAAGCAGACAACTTGGAAAATTAGTTCATAATAAAAGAAATAAAACTAAAAAGTAAAATTATTAGAATCATATTTAACCTAAGAATCTAATACAAATTATCTTAATGATAGGAGGAAAATGATGGAGAGGAGGAGTTGTGATGCTCCACAGTGGCGGACGTACCTATACAATGGGTGGGCTTAAGCCCACCCTCAAATTCTAAAAAAAAAAAATTAATATAGTCCATTTATTTATTTTAGGTTTTCAGCTCATTTAGTTTTACTTATAAATTTATAACTTAATAACTTGTTTTACCTTCAATACAATTTTACACAAATCAAAATTATAACCAGTATCAATTTATCATCTCTATCAAGTATTTTTTTTATTTTTTTGTTAATTTATCAATATATTGTTAAATTTTTTATCAAGTTTTAATAATATAATAAATATTAATTGGTTGTATATTTGTCGTTAAATTTATTTCTTAATTAAAAAGAAATAATTAAAAGACATTAATTATTGAAATAATTTGACTTTTTCTATTCTACGTTTCCAATTTAAAGTGTTTAATTAGTTTTAATGTTGTTTTTTGTTCCAATTTAAATTGTTCAGCCGCCTTCTTTTTTTGTTCTAAAATTGTTCGACAGCCGTCTAGGTTACTTTTTTCTTTTTGTTATACTTTAGCATTGTTTAATTAGATGCAATGCTTTTTTTTCGACGGTAGATATAGGGTTTTTTCTTTTTTTTGTTTGATAGTTTAGCAGGTTACTAGTTTTTATTATTTAATTTTTTATTAATATATTTCTTAATTTTTAATAATAAGATCAAATAGAATTGTATATATCATATAAAAATAATACTAGATTATAAAATAGTATAAAACAGTTTTTTAATAATTTTTAACTTTTTATATTAATTTAAAAAATTATGAACTTGAATTTATTATGTTTGAATATTAATTAATTAGGTTTTACAACTATCTAAATAATTAATTTTTTTTAATTTTGTAAAGGAGTTATGCAAAAGTATTTCAAGAGAAAATCAGAAGTTTTGGAAGAAAATGCTCAATTTCAGTTTCATGACACGAAAGACACACCTTCAGATCCTGGAAAAAGGTATAAAATTATAAATTATCATCCAAATGATCGAGATGAAGTTCGTAGAACATTTTTGACTAGGGGCGCTACACAACCTTGGAATCATAAATTTCCATTAACCTTATTCAGTGGGCAAAATAGGAAATTTAATTCTGATTGGTTCGGTAAGCATCCTTATTGGTTGGAATATAGTGTATCTAAAGATGCTGCGTATTGTCTATGTTGTTATCTTTTTAAATCTGTTATTGGACATCAAGCGGGGGGTGATCATTTTGTTACTGAAGGATTCTTGAATTGGAAAATAGCTACAAAAACGTTTAGCGATCATGAAAGGTCCATTCCTCATAAAAAAGCCGTGAGTGATTGTCAAAATTTATTGAACTCGAAGCAACACATTGAGACAAATCTTTCAAAGATAACAGATAAAGAGAAAGCTGAATATAAGATTCGGTTGAATGCGTCAATTGAGGCCACTAGATATTTAACAATACAAGGATTGGCATTTCGTGGTCATGATGAGAGTGAAAGTTCCTCTAACAAAGGAAATTATAATGAACTTATAGGTACATTTGGTCGAATTAATCCAGATGTTAAACTAGTCACTTTAGAGAATGCTCCAGGAAATCATAAAATGGTAAGTCCAGAAATTCAAAAGGATATTGTGCGAGCATATGCTATAGAGATTACGAAGATTATTATGAGTGATCTAGGAGATGCACGTTTTTGTCTTATGGTTGATGAGTCACGAGACATATTGTGTATCCACTGGTTTACTTGCTTTTGACTTTAGCATTAACATTGTCGGTTGCTACTGCTTCTGTTGAGCGGGTATTTTCAGCTATGAGTATTGTCAAGACTAAATTACGGAATCGAATGAGTGACGAATGGTTGAATGATTACTTGCTTATCTTTATTGAGAGAGACATTTGTAAGAAAATTGAGAATACCACTATCATAGATATTTTTCAGAAAATGAAAACTCGTAGAGTACAATTGTAATTTTTTTTATCATTATATGATATTATTTAATCTATAGATTCATTTGTTTCATGTTCTTTTTATTAAATACCCACGAAAAAACATGATATGTTTCTTAAGTCAAAACATGATATATATATATATATATATATATATATATATATATATATAGTACAATGATATGTTTCTTAAGTCAAAACATGATATATATATATATATATATATATATATATATAGAGGTGTATGGACAAAATCTAGGTAATGGGCTAGGTTTTAGAGTCCAACTCAATCTTCTTTTCCTAATAAAGTGGAGTAATTGGGTCATAGCAGTTGTAACCCTAATAAATTCTTCGTTATAACTCCAAATCACCCGCAGTCACTGGCCACGCATTTGTAATTCATCACCCAAACTGGATATAAAAGGAATCCTTCAAATTATTTGTCGATTTTACGTTGAATTGAAAATACTACACTTTCTAAATCTGGCTGGCAGCTTTTGCACTTTCTAAAAAAGATTGTTTGGTCCTTAAACTCTTAATTTCATTTTCTATCTTCTTTCTTCGACTCCATATCTATGTCTTGGAATCTAACATCGTCATTATACCTCAAATCTTCACATTTAACACACAATTACACCAAAAGTGCTCTAAAAGTAACATGAAATAACAAATAATAGGGGAAAACCCCTCTAGTTAAGCACATAATACACCTAAAATGATTTCTCATGACTAGATTATTTTATCACAAATATGGAGACATAAAAACTCCCAACACAAAGTTGTGTCGTCCCAACACAATAAGAAATAAGAACAGAGGGGAGTCTCTAAAAAATATTAGCTAAGTCAAGTAAGCAAGGATAGAAGATTGAAAAATGTGAGTAGTATTACCAAGGAAACTACCTAGCAAGTTTCATGTAGTAATGTATACAAACTAAATCATATGTATACACTTATCATACAAACAATCAACACAGTTTAAGTTTAGGATTAGATTAGCTTTGCAATGCATGAAGGATAGGTCTTTATATTAGTTCGATATGGAGGCTATATAGTATTCGTCGATCCTACCTTAGTCTCGAATGATCCATCTAACGACTCTCTATTGGTTCAATTGTTTCTAGACCACATAGTCAAAAATCATGAGGTCTTTAAGGCTATAATGTTTTTCTTAGGTATGTTATGATCGTATATCTAGATGATATAGAGTGACCTTTTGGGCTCTTTACTCACTAACCATCAATATATTTCCCTAGAGCTTGATTTACTCTCGTAATTTTTCTCACTCAACCCAATATTTTGATGCACTTAATTAACATTCCCCATAACCCAAGTATAAACCATGATTATCACATAAGAATTCCTCTTTGACAGTCCTTCTCATATTCAATCTTTTACATATTAATTTCTATATTTGTAAGTTAGCTACGATTCTCTTTTTGATGTGAGATGTCATGCTACTTCTTTCTCAACATATTTATTTTCTTTTCAATATTTTTTTCGTTCTTTTACCCTAGCAAAGGGTTACAATAAGAATAGTGAATCATCAGAAAAATAGAATAATAATAAGCTCAAAAACACCCACCCAAGTGTTTCCCATTATTCAAGCCCACTACCCCAAACTCAAGCTCTAAAGATGACTGTCTTAGCATCGCGATTCGAGTGTTGTTCATATGACAGAGCCTAAAATATAAGGGGTATGCCTTATAACATGGCTAATAAAAAGGCTTTAGAAAGGCTAGAAGGGTTTGAGATGGATAATATTTCAATACATATGGACAACAAGCTAATAAGGCACAAAGGGGCTTACCAAAGAACAACCTTAGTCAGTTTCCTAACTATGCAATTTTGTTACTTTCTCACCTCTAGCACGCTCATTAATTGGTTTATCAACTAGCTCGGATCTCACGTTCTACACACCACTCAAGGATCTCTATAATCAAACTTACTTCTACTGGTTACTTACTAATTTCTTTGTTTACTTTTAAGGCGTCTTTTCATGTTCATACTTTAAGCATACAAAACAACTAGTTCATGAGCAAATTAATTACTATCACTAACTCACTAACTTTATGCTTTTAGGCTATTAAACAAAAGCTACATCAAATTCCAACTAACAAAAATTTTATTTCTACCTAAAAAGCAATAAATCACATAAAATAGAAATGAGGGACAACGAATCCCCACACCCCCAACTCAAAAATGTGTCGTGTCCCAAGAACTCGAAACAGACTCTATAAAAAATTAATAACTAATACATATACTGCAAGTAATGAAATGGTAAGGAAAACATGACACATACTCTTGAGGCTATTGCATAGTGCCATCACCACCCAAAGTATGGTGTGATGGATGTTTCTCGATATCTTTGCTCCAAGAGTGACATGATGCGCGCTTGTTCCACATCATCGGTCAAGAAAATTTGAGCTGCTTCAACTCGATCTGATCGCTCCATATGCTTTCTCCCCACGTAATATTCTCTTTGCTCAAACTTTACTCTCTCTAACGAGAAGACTCCACCTTTTGGAGGAACATTTACACCTTCTACTCTCAAAATTGTTTTGATCCATACGTTGTTGATGTTGTTGCTCATTTTATATAATAGTTTCTCATTCTCACCACGATTCACATTGCTTTCTTCAATAGGAAAGTTATCATTGTCAAATATTACAAACTAAACAATAATTGTGGAGCAGTTGCGAATCGAATAACTCTATTAAAGACCAATTGTGCTACATCTTCTTCATCCCCATGTAAAAGACAATTTAAAAAAGAGGGCCAGTCTTTTACTTACTTCTGAGATACGAGTGCTCCCAAAAGCATTTGGTGTAAGGAAGTTGTGACATACTCTCGTATCGGGTTGAAGGTACTTGTAAGGCCAAGGTGCCTTCATGTCTCCTTTGTGACCTTGTACTAACTCTCTACTCAACACATGCTCATAAATCTGATACTAATCAAAGGTTTTGATATTCTCCACCGCTTCTCGGTACTTGCATGGTCCAACCAATTTCTTGAACTCGAAGTGGTTCCGAACATCTTCAACTGTACAAAGAACTAACTTTCCTATAACCTTAACTCTACTTTCACTATCTCCGCTAAAGAGGCCAGGATAGAACTCGGAAACTAACTCAATACATAACCTTGTACTTCTCATTGTGAATGTGTTTCATCCCAACCTCTCTCCCATCTCTAGAAATATGTTGAGATCTTCTTCTCCAACTTCTTTCTCAACTTCTATTTTGGCGATATCTAATAAGTCTTTAGAAGTTTTGCTCATCTTGGTGATGTCTCACTATTTGTGATGATTTAATCTTAGTTGGAGACATCATTTTAGGTGTATTTATTAGGATATAGGTGGATTTTCTCATGATTTAGTACACTTTCCTATTTCGTGTCTTGATTTGATTATTTATTATTTTTAGAGTATATTGAGTTTAATTGTTTGTTAATTGTGAAGCTTTAAAGATATATGGTAATGAATTAGATGCCAAATAAATTCTAAGAGATAAGGGAAAGAAGATAAACATGGAAATTGGAGATAAAGGAAGTAGATATGAAAAAGGAAAAGGTAAAGTTGACAAATAAATCTGAATTTCATCAACTACGAACATAAAAGTGATCATAACTCAAGATGGGCTAGGAATTTGGAAGAATGGTCTGAATCTAAGTTATAGAGATTTCTGAGACGATCGATTTATACTATTGTAACGCGTCAAACGGATAAGTATTGAAGGAGTTACAACCAAAACAAAACAACACCGGAATCTTACCTTTTCTATATTTTAGGGTTACGAATTTGAGTTGGGCTTGGAGTCCAAGTTACTTGTCTTACAATCCAAGAAAACGTTTAGGGTTTCCTATACCCTATAAATACACCCTTTAATCGGAAGAAACACATCCTTGGCAAACCTTAAGCCAAGAGGAAGTTTACAACACAAGAAGAGAAGTCTGGAAGGAGCTGAACACCATATCATGTCTTCTTCAACCTTCAAATTTGTAATTCTTTTCTTTTCCTTCTTTAGTATGAACTAAATGATTTTATCTTGAGATTTAGCATATATGTATGAACCCTTGTCCTTGTTTTAAATCGATCTAATTTGGGATACGTTCGTATTTAATTTGATTTCATGTTTTATTCTCTGTTTATGTGTTTTGATTGATTGTATGTTTTCCTTGCAGTGCGCAACATATAGGATTACCTTAATAGTAGTTAGATGGTCGTCCGAAAGGGGTGTTTATCTATTGAAAGACCACATAACGTCTAGAATAAGGAATTGGTCCTGACAACACCAGCCTAACTAGATAATCATTAGGGTTTGTATTAATCATCATCTCACCAATTGAAGGAAAGATCTGCTTAGGAACCTAGTGGCGTAGGATAACCCTATTTAAGGCCACATCGTGGTTGTGTCGTAGTCGACCTATTCGCTCTCTGGGTGTAGGTATGAATTTAGAATCCTGATTATTGCAATACTACATGATTCACCCTTACATATTTAGAATAATCAAGACTAGTGGGGATTACTTGCTAATTTCTCGAGCTAAATTCTCATAGTATCTGTTCTTTTCTTATTTACTTTTCTGTCTTTAATTTATTAGTTTAATTTTCTATTTACAAAACCAAATAAAAATCTTTTTGTCTTTATTTCTTTGCGTATTATTAATTCTAGCTTTCATCTTTGCACTTGATAATTTGCATAAGTTCTCTCTAACCTTCGTAGTCTCTGAGGAACGAATCTTATTTATCAGTAAAACTTGCAGAACTGTGCTCAGCCTGAGGTGTTTATCTTTGCACTTATTTATCTATTATTTTATCACACCTTAGGCGACACCAAGTTTTTGGTGCCGCTGTCGGGGACTACATCGTTAGTCCTTGTGCATTTATTTAGTGCTTTTATTTCAGTTAGTTCTATTTTACGTTTTTTCTTTTAGTTTTTGTCTTTATAGATTTTTACAGTTGGCAAGCCCGAGGAGACTTGATCTTCCCATCTCATTTAGAGTGCAACCTTGAGGAATCCGTACTCCAGAAATCCAAGCCGCTAAATTTAGACCAGATCCAGGCATGATAGAGCAATTTGCGAGTCAGTGACAATTTAGCGGTGTTGCACAACAAGACCCTGTCCGGTATGTTCAGAAATTCATGCAAATCTGAGACGCTTATATCATAAAAGACGTTACAAAGGAGCATATGTATTACGTTATGTTCCAGTTCTTTTTTACCGGAGGTGCAAGCGATTGGTACGATTACCAACACCCTGATGTTATTCCATATTGGGACAAGCTTCAAGCCAAATTCCTAGACCGATTCTATCTAGTTAGTAGACGATTAAAAGATATGTTGGAGCTTGAACAATTTATGTAGGAAGACGTAGAAAGTGTTGGGGAAGCATGGTTATGCTTTAACGAGAAAAATAAGAGATGTCCATTCCATATATCATCTCCAAAATATTCATTAACCATGTTCTATGGAGGACTCAATAACGAGTCCAAGGCGAGAGCAGATTTATTAAGAGATAAAGGTTTTGTATTATTAGATCCTCTAGAAGCTGAAAGTATCATGGAGAAAGTTCTTGAGACCGAGAGAAGTTGGCCGATTGAATCAGAAAAACAAGAAGAGACCTCAGAATCTATAAGGCTTGAAGAATTAAACCAGCAACTCAAGGAACTACGAGAACAAGCACGAACAATAGCTCAGGTAAACAATAGCAAGAAATCATTTGCGGGAAAATTGTATGAATAATCTAGTTTCAATTTCCTTCGTATCTCATCAAAGAAACTGTATTCAAACTGTCATTATCAACGTCAAGGAAATTACGCTAATTATCAGCCCCCACAAAATCAAAATTGGGTCAGAAATCAAGAGACATATTATCAAACTCGACCTCAATCCTATTATCAACCACAACCCATATATCAAGAAGCGCCAATTCATGAAGAAGCTTATCAAGAACCACCTAAACATTCAATGCAACGAGCTAAACAAGAACAACCTTCGAGTTTGGATTCAAGTATGGCTGAGATGATGAAATTAGTTAAAGAAAATATGAAGATGAGCCAGCGAAGACTCCAAACCCAACAAAAGGTAATCAAGAATCTCGAGCATACTTTATCACAAACGGTGAGTACGTTTAAAAACAGGCCAAAAGGGAAACTCCCCAGTATTAATATTGCTCCTCAAGATGATGCTTGTCACACAGTTGAATTACAAAGTGGAAAACAAATACCTCCGCCTAAAAAAGAACCAAACAACCTTTATTCTTGAAAAAGTGGTTGAAGAAACAAAAGAAGATAAGGTCGAAGAGGTAGTTGAACCAAAGAGTGTCCAAGAAAAGACACCAGCAAAGAAGAAAAGCTCAGTGGAAACCAATACACGCCCTCCTCCACCATACGCATCACGTGTCAAGAAAAAGGACAATGAAAAAGAATTCAAGAAGTTCCTTGACATGGTGAGAAGTGATGTATCCCCATTTGTGATGATTTAATATTAATTGGAGACATCATTTTTAGTGTTTAAGGAAGTCATTCAGTCGATTTTCACATGATATATTGCACTTTCCTTATTCTTGTCTTGATTTAGTGATTTATTATTTTTAGAGTATATTAGGTTTAATTGTTTGTTAATTGTGAAGCTCTAAGGATATATAAGGTGATTAATTATATGCCAAATTAATTCTAAGAGATTAAGGAAAGAAGATATGCATGGAAATTTGAGATAAGGAAAGAAAATCTAAGATATGGAAAGATAAAGTTGTCAAATAAATCGGAATTCCAGCACCTACGACCATAGAAGTGATAATAACTCAATATTGGATAGGGATTTGGAAGAATGGTCTGAATCGAAGTTATAGAGCTTTCCGAGACGATCAGTTTCAACTATTGGAACGCGTCAAAAGGAGTAGAAACGAATATGTTATGGCCAAAACAAAACAACGGCATATTATTACCTTTTATATATCTTAGGGTTACGAATTTGAGTTGGGCTTGGAGTCCAAGTTACCTGTTTTCCACTCCAAGAAAATGAATTAGGTCTTCTAAACACTTATAAATACACCCTTAAACCTTTGTAAAGTAATCCTTACCTCCCATTAATTAGTCCTTAAGTTTTATATCATTAGAGTCATTGAAGAGAGCAAGATGAATTATTCGTATCAATCTTTTAGTTTATTTCTTTCAGGTATGAACTAATTTTCCCATACCTTGGGTTTTGCATTATGTATAATCTATGAAATCTATTTTCTTTCTATCTAAGTTTCTTTTGGAATTATATGTTTTAATCTAATTTTAGCTACTTGACCATATATTTGATTTATGTGTTTTTATTTATTGTCTATCTTAAACCTGATCAATTTAGGGTTGTGCTAATAGTAGTTAGATGGTCGCCCGGAAGGGGTGTCTAGTTATTGAAACAACACATAAACATCTAGGATAAGGAATTGGTCCTAACAACACCAGCCTAACTAGATATTCATTAGGGTTTGTTTTAATCACCATATCACCAATTGAAGGAAAGAACTGCTTAGGAACCTAGTGGCGTAGGATAACCCTATTTAAGCTCACCACGTGGTTGTGTCGTAGCCTACCTATTCGCTCTCCGGGTATAGGTAGGAATTTAGAATCCTGACTAAGTATCTAAGAGCTATTATCTCCCTTAATTACTGAAATTGATAGAAAGAATTAGAAGGATTGGTGCATACTAGCAAAACCTAAGTTATACTCTCTCATCTCATATTATCTCATATTTACTATATTGTCTTTACTTTTATTTAGTTTACTTATTTATCTCTTAATCAATCATCTTTATTTCTTGTTTCTTTTAATTATTAATTGCTACTCTAATTAATTGCTCATTCGTGTAACCCACTAAGTCCGTGATAACGAATTCTTCTTATCATTAAAACTTGCATACGTCCTATAATACTTGCAGTTCCAAGCCTGTCTAGGGAGATTAGTGCATTGTTTTCTGGATTATTTTATCTTATTTTTATCACACCCTAGGCGACACCAGCAAGCTAGATATTAATATTCCATTTGTAGAAGCTCTCAAGAGAATGCCGAAAGATTTGAAATTCATGAATGACATTCTTTCTAACAAACGAAGTTTAGAAGCTAGGGAAACAATTGGATTGCAAGAGAAGTGTAGTGCTATTTGCCAAAACAAGTTACCACTGAAGCTGCAAGATCCCGGAAGTTTTACAATTCCCATTGGTATTGGAGAAAGTTGGACCGGGAAAGCATTATGTGATTTAGGCGCAAGTATCAATCTCATGTCAAAATCCCTGTTCGAGAAGCTTAATATAGGAGAGGTAGTACCCACTTCTATGGTATTACAAATGGCGGATCGCTCCCTCACCAAACCAGTAAGTAAAATTGAAGATGTTTTAGTTAAAACTGGTAATTTTATATTTCCTCGTGATTTTATTATTTTTTACTACGACGTGGATAAAAATGTCCCCATCATCTTGGGTAGACCATTCTTAGCCATGGGGCGTACACCAATAGATGTTGAGAATGGAGAGTTGATCATGAGAGTCCAAGACGAACAGGTGAAGTTTAAAGTATTCAAAGCAATGAAGTTCCCTGGTTTTTCGGGAAATGGTTTGTTCTTAAACACCCTTAAAGAGATTGCAAAGAAGAGAACCAGAAAACGTGCCGCAAAGGTTCCAAGAGAACCCAAGAAAGAGCAGAAGAAGGAGGAGTTCAGGATAAGCAAAGAAGTCGAATCAAATAAGCCTGATCCTCCACAAAAAGCCCGCACACCCATAACTACAAAGAATAGATTTGAGAAGTTCGTGGGTGTGAAAGGAAATGGATTCAAATTTCGCGGTTTAAATATTGATAAAATCATTCATTGCTGGGGAGGTGATGTTCATACATAATCACCCTAGGTACACGTCTAACTCAAAGACATTAAACAAAAGTGCTCTTGGGAGACACCCCTTGTTTTAATTGTTTTTTAGATTAGTTTTATGTTTTGTAGTGTATATTTCTAAGTTAGTGTATATTTTCAATGTGTTTACAAGCTAATAGGAGAGAAAGGTAGTGTGTTATTATGCAGGAAATTGAGTTTAGGGTCGAAAAGACGGCAAAATTGTGTTAACCAGCAGCTAGGTGTGGTATACCGCGCCATAGCTGCGGTGCACCGCAGGTAAAACCCGTGACCACGGTTTTTTGCCACGGTAAAATACCGAGACACGAGATGAAATACCGTGACAAGAATCTGCGCCCACGGCTTTTTCCAGCACGGGACCGGTATACCGCAACGTATGTCCAGTGCACCGCAAGGAAAAATTGTGGCCACGGTTTCGAGCACGGTTAATTGCCGAGAAGTACCACTAAAAACCGTGTCGAGTGATTGCGCCCACGGTTCTGGACAGTGTTGAGGTGCGGTGTACCGTACCCTATCTCCGGTGCACCGCAGGGAGGCGGTTTGTGAAGAGATTGTTACCATATCAACTTCTTACCATACCAAATCATAACCTAGCCTCTCCAACACGAATTTTTCAGACCCAAACCTCATATATAGACCTCGAAGCTTGCTTAAACCTCCACAACAACAACAAGAATCCTCTCCTCCGTCCTCCATAAACATATATTCTTCATCAAATTCATCACACTACACCATAAAACACCACCAAGATCATCAATCTATCAAGCATTCTTCCAAGAATAATCAAGAAACCTTCTTATATCATCAAATCCAAGCAAGAAACTCAAGCCACACCAATCGTTTTTAACTTTATTCCATCATTGGTGTAATTTGAGTTGTGGGTCAATCAGAGTTGACAAACAGAACAGATGCTATGGATTATAAGAGGAAGTGTTCAATCCTAGGGAAGAACAAAAATTTGCCTGGAGCCACAATTGAAAAGGCCATCAACCTTGATGAGTCTGTTGAAAATAAACCAAAGATAGAGGCACCAGCACAACCACTACGCAAGAGACTAACAGCTAGGATGAGTGTACCTTCAAGGCCTAAAGAAAAGACACAAATTCAAGATCAAGGTTCTTCTTCTTTTTCATATCAGAATAATTATTGCAGGCCACCAGTATGGGCAGTCAAATTACAAGATGAAGTCAATTATATAAGAAAAGAAAACGCAACACTCTGGGAGGAAATTGACAAGATTAATCAGGTATTGGATGAAGTAACTGAAACCTTGGATATTGAGAACTATTCTTCGGAGGAGGAGGAGGAGGAGGAGGACATGCTAGATCTTTATGGCCAGGTACCCAGTTCTAATTCTGCTTCTTAATTGCTTGTATGCATTAGGTAGTTTAGTTTAGTTATTTTAAATTCTATTTCTATATTGAGTCTTTTTCGAGTCGTGGGGACATGACTCACTTTTGAGTTGTGGGTGGGGATTCGTTGTTCTCATCTTCCTTTTTGTTTTTGCATAAAATTTAAAAAAATTAGGTTTGAATAAGCATAGAATATGTTGAATGTACCTATTGAGCATGATTTAATTAAGTTAATGATAGTA
The DNA here is from genome assembly GCA_029959085.1 of Nemophila menziesii. NCBI lineage: Eukaryota > Viridiplantae > Streptophyta > Magnoliopsida > Boraginales > Hydrophyllaceae > Nemophila > Nemophila menziesii. The sequence goes on along the minus strand of JARWIR010000001.1, from coordinate 138,206,769 downwards.
GGTAGTATGTTTTTGAAAGATGTCACCAATATGTTTAGTATGCATGTATGAAAACGGGAAATAAAAAATAGAAAAGTTAATGAGAAATGCTAAGAAGTCAAGTTGAAACTTAGGAAGAGTTATTTGGTGTGTAGAACGTGAGGTTTGAAATTAGTTAAAAACCCGATTGTCTATGAACTAGTAGTGAAAAAGTAACAAAATCTGGTGGTTAGAAAAAGTGAATAAGGCAGTTCTTTCATATTGAAGCCACTTGAAGCCTTCTAGATTTCTCACCCTTTTATTTGATTATTGTTATTATTTATCCGTCTTAGCCCCTCTGAGCCTTTCTACAACCTTTTTATTAACCACATTATAAGCCATACCCCTTATTTTATAGGACTTATCCATATGACCCGTACTCGGATTGCCAAACCTGAAACAAGTCATTTTTAGAGCTTGAGTTTGGGGTGGTGGGTTTCATCATTAGGGACATTGGGTTTGGGAAATTGTAATTGTGATCTTATTGATGATGAAAAAATTTATTATTGTACCTCTTTGCCAGGGTAAGAGTAAATAAAAAAAAAAGCTGAAAAGCATTGAAAAGAAAAAAAAAATTTATGAGTAGCGTGATATCTTGAACATCAGAAAGAGAGTCATAGCTATACAAAAGAAAAAAATATTGATATGAAAAAATATTTGGACCGGCAAAGTAGAATTTGTATATCATCATGAAAAGGTTTTTATTTGGGATCAATTGGGGATGCACATCAAAAACATCAAAATTGGGTTGAGTGAGAACATCTTCTAATGAAAACTCAAACTCTAGGGCGATTCGTTGATGGAATGTGAGGAGAGAGCCAAAAGCTCACTTTTCATTATCCAAATATACCACACCGTCCCTAAGCCAAGTTATAACCATAAAGACCATAGGATTTCTAGATACTTGATGGAGAAACAATTGAGCTATTAGGTTGTAGGTAGGTGGACCATTGGATGCTATACTAGGACCTTTGAACAACCTATAGCCATTAGCATGAACTGAGTTGAGACCTCTCCTTCTGGCATTGTGAAATTAATCTGGACTTGAATTTATGGATTGTTGATTATGTGTATATTAAGCATACGTGTGCATTATTTCTTTAGCATTACTGCATGAGACTTTTTAGATATTATGCTCTAGGATCATTCATTTTGTTTAGTTCTTCTTCTCCTCCTACTCCTTCCTCTATGTTTATTATTTGATTACCCTGTTGTTCTTTATTTTTATTTTTATTGTATAGGGACGATACAACTTTGAGTTGGGGGTCTTGATGTCTCCCTATTGTGATGATTTAATCTTAGTTGGAGACATCATTTTAGGTGTATTTATTAGGATATAGGTCAATTTTCTCATGATTTGGTACACTTTCCTATTTCGTGTCTTGATTTGATTATTTATTATTTTTAGAGCATATTGGGTTTAATTGTTTGTTAATTGTGAAGCTTTAAAGATATATGGTAATTAATTAGATGCCAAATCAATTGTAAGAGATAAGAGAAAGAAGATAAACATGGAAATTGGAGATAAATGAAAGAAATATGAAAAAGGAAAAGATAAAGTTGCCAAATAAATCTGAATTCCAACAGCTACGAACATAAAAGTGATCGTAACTCAAGATGGGCTAGGAATTTTGAAGAATAGTCTGAACCAAAGTTATAGAGCTTTTCGAGACGATCAGTTTCGACTCTTGGAAAGTGTCAAACGGGTAAGTATTAAAGGAGTTACGGCCAAAACAAAACAACACCAGAATCTTAACTTTTTTATATTTTAGGGTTACGAATTTGAGTTAAGATAGAGTCCAAGTTACTTGTCTTCCATTCCAAGAAAACATTTAGGGTTTCCTATACCCTATAAATACACCCTTTGATCAGAAGAAACACATCCTTGGCAAACCTTAAGCCAAGAGGAAGCTTACAACACAAAAAGAGAAGTCTGAGAGGAGCTGAACACCATATCATGTCTTCTTCAACCTTCAAATTTGTTATTCTTTTCTTTTCTTTCTTTAGTATGAACTAAATAATTTTAACTTGAGATTTAGCATATATTTATGAAACCTAGTCCTTTTTTTAAATCTATCTAATTTGGGATACCTTCGAATTTAATTTGATTTCATGTTTTATTCTTTGTTTATGTGTTTTGATTGATTGTCTATTTTCCTTGCGATGCGCAACGTATAGGATTACCTTATTAGTAGTTAGATGGTCACCCGGAAGGGGTGTTTAACTATTGAAACACCACATAAAGTCTAGAATAAGGAATTGGTCCTGACAACACTAGCCAAACTAGATAATCATTAGGGTTTGTTTTAATCACCATATCACCAATTGAAGGAAAGATCTGCTTAGGAACCTAATGGCGTAGGATAACCCTATTTAAGGTCACCTTGTGGTTGTGTCGTAGCCTACCTATTCACTCTCCGGGTGTAGGTAGGAATTTAAAATCATGATTATTGCAATACTACATGATTCACCCTTACATGTTTAGAATAAACAAGACTAGTGGGGATTACTTGCTAATTTCTCGAGCTAAACTCTCATACTATCTGTTCTTTGCTTATTTACTTTTCTATCTTTAATTTATTAGTTTAATTTTCTATTTACGAAACCAAATAAAAATCTCTTTGTCTTTAATTCCTTGCGAATTATTAATTCTAGCTTTCATATTTGCACTTGATAATTGGTGGTCCTTTGTGTGTTCTAAAAATAAATGCAAATGCTAATCGAACCACAACCGCAAGTGTACGGTTGTCCCAAGTAGTAATGAGGATAATACAGATTCGTTCCAAGGACGGAATGGTTGATCACAATGTCTAGCGAATAGTGATTGATGCACTTATGAAAATAAAAGATAATAAAATGTTTGTTTGGTTTTGTTTATTAAAACTACTAAATGAAAGACAAATTATAAATGCAAGTAAAAGCTAAGACGCAAGTAAAATGAGTGAAAACGCAATATGAGATGTAGTACTTGAGAACGCAAGGATCCTCCCAATCTTATTTCCTAACTTATGTTGTTTAAGGGCTAAATCGGTCAATTACAATGGTCGGGATTCTAAATTCCTTATACCCCCGTCAGGGTGGACTATAAGGCGATCCTAGGGTGTCACTAGTCCCGTTAGGGTAAATATGATCCACCTTTGGATGTTTAAGTTCTATTACCTCATTGGCCCTAAAATTAGCTAAGTTCGTCAGAATCAATAGCTTCTATCCTAGATTGAATAAATGGTTCTGTATCTAAACCTCCGCCAGGATGATCCAATTGCCACTAATTGGAATAGCCTAAATACTAACACATGTTCCTAGTTCATGACGCTAAAAACAGTAAAATAATCTCAATTTATTGAAAAGAGTAAAAGATCCAATCTAATTTAATTTACATAAACCCAAATTCAACATTCGTTATTTCATAAAATTGGGATTCACCCATTGTTTGTTCTCAAGCACTATGAATTATTTAGCTCATATTAAAACGAAATACTAAATTAAAAATATGGAATTCATATTGATTACAAATAAAAGATAAAAGAAACCTAATTTCCGGAATTGGAATGACTGAGAACGAAGCTATAGACCCACTTCAGCTCTAGCAGCTTCTTCTTCCTTCCTTCTGTTGATTCTCTCTGATGTTTTTTATTGTAAAGAATGAATTCTATTTAAAATAGAAGTCAAAGGCTCCTTTTATAAGTGTAAAAACGGATTAGGGCTTGGACCTAATAATAAAACACTAATTAAATGTCCAAGCCCAAATTCTAAGCCCAAAATCCCGTAACTGCTGATACACCTTCACTAAAACGGCTTTTCCCGATGCGTTATGACTCCGATTGACCTCATTCCAGTTGCTAAAGTTCCGTAACTCGATAAGGAATGTTTTCTCTTCAAAGGTCAGCGGCTAAATCATCGCTTAAACACCTCGAAATCAGCAATCTATGGCCTGGAAAATGGATTTTCAGCTCTAAAAATAATATCTTCGGGATTTATCTTCAAGTCTTGATTCTATCTCGTGATCTTTGACTTTCTTCTTGGATTCCTCTTCTAGCTAACATCTAAAACCTGTAAACTTTACACTAAAAATACCAATATTACGCGCAAAAGTTTAATAAATTAAAAATGCTAGAAATAAAAAGGGAATTCCGGATTATTACAAATTTAGTCCAAAAGTCTATCAAATTAATTAAATAAACACAAAAAATGATGTCTCCTAAGGGTCGAAAATAAGAACAATTAGGGAGACATCAATAATTTGCATAAGTTCTCTCTAACCTTTGTAGTCTCTGAGAAACGAATCTTATTTATCAGTAAAACTTGCATATGTCATGTATACTTGCAGAACCGTGCTTAGCTTGGGGTGTTTATTTTTGCACTTTTATCTATTATTTTATCACACCTTAGGCGACACCACTTGGGTATAGAAATCTTGATTTGGAGAGGTTTTCGTGTTTTCTCTTTAGAAATTTCAATTGCTTGAAGACTTGAATTCACCACCGCTGGCATCTCTCTAATTTCTCGACTTGAATTACCCTTTTTCTTTGTTTCCAAACGTGTACATTTTCACTTGTTTTCTTCTTTATCTCACCTAATACCTTCCTTTGATTCTTCTTCATCTCCCTAACACTTGATAGTGCTTCCGTTCTTTTCGTCATCTCTTTTGACCTCCGACTCAAAGTTTACCACTCTTAAAATTACCCCTTGATTTGGGTGAATAAGGTGTTATTTGGGTTAGGAAAGGTGTAAGGAGGATTATTCTTTATGTAGGTGTGACGGAGTCTTGATTGAACGGTAAGGGTTTAATGATTTTTGGAATAAAATTTTGAAAATTTTAATGATTCTTGGATTCTAAGATTAAGGAATGATTCGGGTGGGTAAATATTGTTTGTAGGAATGTAATGATGGATTTAGATATGAACATATAGTGATTGGTGTTGTTTTGATGTGAGGTGAAGGTTTGGTGAAGTTTTAAGGGAGTTTGGTTGCTTCGAGAAGAATGAGGCTTAAGGTTTATGAATTGGTAATGTTCTAAACCTCTTCATCTATGTCAGCAGCGTTGCGCGTGCACCGCCCGTGGGCGCGGTGTGCCGCGTGTTACTGTTGACCTACCGTATTACGGTAAATCACGACTGACGATATCGTATTGGGTCGGTATACCGGCTGTAGGGATCGGTATACGGTTTGGAGGAGTGAGCTCACAACATTGACCCTGATTTTGACTACTAACATGCCAGTTTTTTTAGGGACAATCCACCGCTTGTTTGGGTTGGTATACCGGTTGTCTCAAAACATCATACGGTAGTCACAAATTTTCGACACAGTATAAGCAACGTAGAATAGCCGGTGTACCGCTTGAGCACCTTGCTTTCGGCTTGCACTATGATTTCACCTGCCATTGTGACGGGTTTGGTAGAGCTGTATACCGCTCGTGGACGCTAGTACACCATTCTGAGTTGCTGATCATATGAATTTCTCCCAAATTTTTGACCAAAAACTCATCTGCTACATAACGTACACATCGGAAACACTTCTAACTTCCTAACTATTTAAATATATACTAAAGACAACTAATCTAAACAAAAATTAAAACATAAAGATATAAAAAATTATGGGTTGTCTCCCAGACAACACTTTTATTTAAGTCATTTAAAGTTTGACGTGTTACCTCTTTTACTTCTTGAGTATGTAGCCTCCCAAGATGTGGGTGAGGCTATAAATATCAAATATTTGGAGCTTTCTACCTCTCTTGGGTCGTATTTTAATCACTTTTACCATCATCACTCGTGCAACGACAAACAGTCATATCCATGCATTCTTCAAACCTTGTGGCATGTTTTCTTGGTTGAGAGCTTTCCAGGTGACCTAATCGCCGACCCCATACTCACCTTGAGCTCTAACCCCTACGGGTTTGTTGTGGACCTTCTCCTTGACCTATTTGGTCTCGACACGAATGACATGACCTTCTTGTGACACCTACTTTATCTCTTTGTCCAAGACGGAGAATGTCACAAACTCTCTTTTGGTGCGGAGGGTCACTGTTCCCTCATGAACATCTATGATGCTTTTACTCGTGGCCAAGAACGACCTTTGGAGTATGATAGGAACTTTCTTAGCTGCATCATATTCAAGAATAACAAAGTCAGTAGGGATAGCCAGCTTACCAGTTTGGACACGGACGTCATGTATGATTACCCAGGACTTTGATATTGAACTATTTACAAACCATAGATTGACGGATGCTTTCTTTGACTTATTGATGCCTAACTTCTCGAACACTGGCTTGGGCAAAAGGTTCACACAGAACCTAATTCACACATAGATTATACATCAATCATACCACCAATTTGAATAGGGAGGTTGAAACCTCCAGGATCTTGAAGCTTAGGCAGTATCTTCTCTTCAACATTCTTTGAAAATCTCTCAATATGAGCCACAATCTCAATCTTGTCCTATACACTAGAACTTTCACTTTCATTAGGGATAGCCTGTGTGAACACGTGTTATGGTGTAAGTCCCTTCCTAACAATCTCAAGCACTTAGGCGTTGATTCATTCTTCTCTGTACGCCTCTACAAATTACTTGAGCTTGATGCCACTTGCACCTCGGTGCAGTTACTTCTTAGTCATTCTCAACTGAGATTTCAACTTCTTTCTCGGCCTTTTGGGCCACGAGTGCAAGTATCTCCTTGATCTCTTTTGCAATATCTTTGACTAAAAGCTCAAAATTTGTCTCTTCCAAGCTTTACTTAGTTGATGTTGGGTTCCCAGGTGTGATAATAAATCGACACCAAAAGAATGGTAACTTCCCGCAAACATACGAGTCGTTGACAAGTAACAAATTGATAAGCTTTAAGGGTTATCGTCTCTACAAGGACTACCAAGGCTGTAATAATTGTGTTTCGAATGTAATGTAATGTAAAGTTGCGATATAAATAAAAATAATATAAATGATAAATGTTTCGTTTTTCGAATTAAACGACTAAAATGCAATAAAGTAAATGATTAACTAAAATTACATGATTAAAATGCTAAAGATGAGAGAAGATGAGAGAAGAATTTCTTGATTCTTGCGAGTAATCCTCTTAATATTAACTTGTTAATTTATATAAGGGCGAATTGGGTGATTCACGATATCCTGGATTCAACTATTTTTCTAACTCTGTCGATAGCTTAGAAAGCAACCTTTCACCACTAGATACCTCTCTCAGGTGACCCTAGAAATGGTTTTCGGTGAATTAAGTTCCTACCCTATTGACTACCTAATGGGCAATACCTACCAGTTCAATAGCTCGCATTAGGCGGTTATATACTATGTTTGAAATCCGACCCCCCTCCCGGGTGAAAGCCGAAAGTCTCAAACTACCCAATATGTGATCAAGACATGGATAGGAAACAATAATAAATATATAAATCAAATGAATAAAAAAACCTCAATTCATTTCAATAATATTATATCCCAAATATTCTAAACAAGTCTAATAATTAACTAGGGTTCATACCCATTGCAAGTCTCAAGCAAAAGATGTTTAGTTCATACTAAACGAATGGAAATAAATTAAAACTAATACAAATATTATTCAAAATGTAAAACCGAATGAGATTAACCTAAAATACGGAATGATTGGGTTGTGGAATGGTGGGGATTGATGAACTTGGGTGGAAATCCTTCTTCTTTTCTCTTCCATGCGTTTTTACTCCTCTCTTCTAGAAATATTTGATAAAAGGATGAAGTGTTTTGAAATAGGAACTCTAATATGCTTATATACTTGACCAATATTGGCTTGGGGCCTTATGGGCTCACTTAGGTGGGTTAAAAATAGCCCAACCTGTTTTTGGCCAATGTTGTCCATGTTGGAGTCACGGTGGAAAAACTGACTTAACTTTCTCGTCTCAACTTCGAATCGACTTTTGTCACCTCTCCCGCAACACTGACTTCAAAATCACTTTAATCAAAAGGAATTTATTCAAAATCTCGGACCAATTTGTCGTGTGACTGAAACAATGTGACATCAAGACTTTCCCAGTAAACGCTCTAGCTTTCCCAAAGTGGCTTTAAGCTCTTTTAACACCTTGGATTGGGTTTGGGCTTCACTTCTTGACTTCTACCCATCTTGATTCACTTTTTTTAATAGGCTAAGCGGGTTCTCAACTAGAGCATACCTCACGTTTTACACACCACTCATTCTCCCTGAGATCGACCTTGTTTTTACGGATTGTTTACTAATCCTTTATATCGATTAATTATTATTTTCATGTCAAATATACGAGGTGTTTTATGACATATTTCGAAGACACGCTACTTACTATCATTGACTCGCTAAAACTATACTTAATGGAGATATTCAATAAATTATATGCCAAATACCTATATTATACACTATTTTTTAAATTTTTATTTTATTTTTTCATCAAGAAAATAAAAACATAAACGAAGATGAGGACAACGAATCCCCATCCCCAACTCCAAACTGATTCGTGACCCCACAACTTGAAATAGGCTCGAAAAAAATTAAACTAATATACACTAATACATAAGCAATAAAGGAGAAAGGTCAGGAAACATTACTCGTAAGGCGAATTGTCCATCCGAGTTATGATCAACATATCGCTACAGACATTTCCCAATCACGAAGACGATATGATCTAACTTTGTTTCCATCCTTGCTTGAGCATCAACGATCTTGAATTACTTTACCTCTAAGTCACCCAACTTTATACACAACATCATTCCTCAAATAGGTTTCTCGAACTCATCTTTTTCTATGTTTGGTACGTCTTGAGGGGTCGAGGATGAACCTCGATCGTTGGTCGATGGTGCTTGTGGTATCTTATTCTTTGGTTCAACCAGAAATTTGATTCTCACAATGTTTGCCTTAGTAGGTACCTTTGGATTCGATTTTGTCTCATGGGGTCACCAATGAGGATTGCTTGTTCTTTTATTGCCACACGTAAATCTTTCTTATTCCCCATGTCTTGTCTATTTCTCTTGAAAGTCGACACATTTGTTTGCCTTGTCATCTTAGCTAACCCACAACACAAAGATGTACCAAGTATGAATATTTCTTTGGATTTTGGTTTAAATTGGTGTTTCTTTGAGTTGTTGTGTGTACGAAGATATTTAGTCATGTTTGGAGGGTTTTGTATGAATTGTATAGGAAGGTTTAATGTTTTCTTGTGGTGTAAGAAATTAAAACTTGATGATCTTTGGTGTTTTGTGGTGTTATGGAATAAATTTAATGAATTTTATGTGTTTATGGATGATGAATCTGAATTTTGGTGGTGTTTTAGAGTGTTGGTGAAGGTTTGATCAAGTTTCAATGGGTTTTTCATTGAGTTTGGGATTTTTGATGGCGTTTTTGTGGAGTTTGAGAAGGCCATGAATAGGGTTTGTAGTCTTTGGAATTCGTAAGGAATCTTTTTAAACCTTCAACGCGTTATCGTGTATACTGCATAGTAGGTCGCGGTAATACCGGGACACATGTCTTCATATTCCATGCCACAGTACACGCGACCCTCAAAATGATCATCGTTGATATGGGTCACGTAGAATACTGCATAGAGGTGTGGTGCATCGTGGACCAATGTCCAGCTCTTGCACTAAAAACCGTATTAGCCAATATATACAAAACAGTGATTATGGTTGGTCCCGCTGTATACTGCATAGAGGCGCGGTACACCATATATCCACTTGCTTACACTGAAGCAATTCATATATTCCACATACCTATCACGACAGTTAGCTCGCGGTATACCACCCTTGTGGGTGTGGTACACCGCAGCTCGCAACTGTTATACTTCGTTTCTCCTATAATTTTACCCCAAACTCATGAATTTATCTACCTACACAACAAAAACACTGTACTTCCTCTTCTATTATATTTAATACACAAATATTCTAGATAATATACACAAAAAAAAATCAATACTAAACAATTTAAAACATGGGATGTCTCCAAAGAGCACTTTTGTTTAATGTCGTTGAAGTTTGATGGGTTACCTCGAGTTACTCGACTACAAGGAGATACATGACCTCATGTTCGCTCCCAAGGTGTAATAAATCAACACCAATAGAGAGTGACTCCCCGCAAGTGTACGAGTCGTTGACAAGTAATAATTAGGTAAGTATGGGTTATCGTCTCCACAATGACTATCAATGTTGAGATAAATGTGTTTTGGAAGTAATATAATGTAGAGTTGCTAGTTAAGTGACAATAATATAGAATGTAATATTTTTTTTGTTTTCAATGATAGATTAAAATTGCAAATAATATAAATGATTAACGAAAATACACTAAACTAAAATGCTAAAAATATGAGAAAGGATAAGAAGAATTGTTTGATTCTTGCGGTAATCCTCTTAATCAACTACTGAATTGTTATTTAATATAAGGGTGAATTGGGTAATTCATATTATCCGGGATTCAAAAAGCCTTCTAACTTCTTTCAGTAGGTAGAAGGCAGTCTCAACACAACTAGGGGACTTGGGTAAGGACACCCTATGCAATGGCTTGGCATAATGATTCTAACCCTAATGACTATCTAGCTAGGCAAGACCTCCCAGTTTACTATGGCACACTAAGCGCTTATATACTATGTCTGAAATCCGACCCCCTCCCGGGTGTTAGCCAAAAGTCTCATACTATTCAATACGTGATCAAGGCATGAATATGAAACAACATAAATATATATTCAGTGGAATATAATAAACCTCAATTCATTTCAGCATTACAATATCCCAAATACAAATTACATAGTAAACAATTAATTAGGGTTTATACCCGTTGCAAGTCTCAAGCAAAAGAGATTTAGTTCATACTAAAAAATTGAAAATTAATTAAAATTAATAGAATCATGTCTAAAATATAAAACATAATTAAATTAACCTTAAATACATAATGGAATGTGGTGTGGCCTAGAGTGTGATAAAAAGATATAATAATTAGATGCAAATAAACACCCTAAGCTAGCACGGTTCTGCAAGTATTACAGGACGTATGCAAGTTTTAATGAATAAGTAAGATTCGTTCCTCAGAGACTACGAAGGTTAAGAAGAACTTATGCAAATTATTCAAGTGCAAATATGAGAGATAGAAAAGATAATACGCAAGTAGGAAGAAGAGATATATAAATATTTATTTGGTTTTTAAATAAGAAAACTAAACTACTAAATTAAAAGACAGAAAATAAAATAACAGAAAAGACAAGAAGATAGTATGAGCGTTAGCTTGAGTAAATAGCATGTAATCCCCACTAGTTTTGCCGTTCTAAACATGTAAGGGTGAATTATGTAGTACTTCAATAATCGGTTCCAATTACGCTAGGTAGTTTTAAATAGGATTTACCTGTGTCAATAAGGCTTCCTAAGCAAACTGTTCCTGTAATTGGTAAATAGTAACATGTACTAAACCATAGTGATTATCTAGTTAGGTTGATTTGTCAGATCTAAACCGAATACTAGACGTTATGTGCTAAACGTGTAATTAAACACCGTTGTCAATGGTGACCTAATTACTAGATGGTAATTCTATATGGCCTAGGTTCCACAAGAACACAGAATATAAATCCAAACACATAAACAGAGAATAAAAACAATAATTCAATTTAAAACATAGAATTCTCAAATTAGATAGATGTCAACCAAAATTAGGGTTCATACATATATGCTAAAACTCAAACTAATAAGAATTAATTCATACAAAGAAGAGAAGAGAAAAGAGTTACAGAATCAAAGGTTGAAGGAGACATGATGTTCTGCTCCTTCAAGACTTCTTCCCTTGTGTTGCAGCTTCCCCTTGGCCTTAAGGTCTGGCCAAGGATGATTTAAGAGTGTTAAGAGGCTGTATTTATAGTGTATAGGTTGACCTAATTCATTTCTTGAAGGAGAGGTTAAGTAATGGACTCCAAGCCCAACTCGAATTTGTATGGAAATAAAGATAATTACTGCTGAACTGTTTTGAGCATATCTTCTTCGTTATTGGTCGGTTTTTGCTCCACAATATACCAAAAGAATTCTCACAGAATTATCTACGTCCCTATGAAAGGAATCTTCCAAAATCGGCTTGATTTTGGAGTTATCACCACTTCTTTAGGCGTAGCTGCAGAAATTCAGATTTAGGTAGCTTTTCCTTTTCCATGATTTTAGCTTTTATTTCCTTTATCTCCAATTACCATGCTAATCTCTTTACATATCTTGTAGTCTTTGACTTGGACTCTAATTAATCTCCATAATTATCTTTAAAACTTCACACTAAATAAATCATTAAACCCAATATGCTCTAAAAATATTATTTTACTAAATCAAGACTCAAAATAGGAAAGTGCACTAAATTAAGCTCAAATCGACCTATAAACTAATAAATATGCCTAAAATGATGTCTAAGAAATAGATTTTATTATCACAGATGAGCAGACATCAAGACCCCACAATTGAGAAGTAGATGTTCCGTTGTTTCTTGTTCTGCATCGCACCAGCGACAATTGCTTTGGGCTTCACATTTCCTTTTTTCTAGATTTGTACCTGTCGGGATTGCATTATTACAAACTTTCCAAGACAATATTCTAACCTTTGTAGGTATATTGGATCCCCAGATTGTTTTCCAAAGAATATCTGTCACCGGAACACCTGTTGATTGATGTGGTGCCTCGAATATAGCCTGATCAGTAAGAATTTTGTATCCCGTCTTTGTAACGTAACCTCCATTCTTTGCATGTGACCATATAAATTTGTCAGGATCTTCAGTCGGAAAAAAATGTGTTCTAAGTAATGACTGAAATAATCGGAGCGGAGAAGAGATCACATATTAAATCTGTATTCCAAATTGAAAGATCTGCATTCCAGAATTCTTGGAGTTTTTCTAATTGGCGTGGATTTTTATATAATCAGAAATATATTGATCTGTCGAACTAATTTTTTCCTATTTTTTAATAATGTTAACCAATAAGTCCAAGTGTCTTGTATGTTTCATAGAACTGAACACGAACGATTGTTATTTAATTAAATACTTTATTTTTTCTCTTTATATAATTAGAAATATATTGATCTTTCGAACTAATTTTTTCCTACTTTTAAATTTTTTTAATATATATAAAAACTTGAAAAGAATTAATTATCATAATTAACATCAACTTTAGTTTTTTTTTTTTTTTTGTTACATGGGTTCCAGGCTAGCTTGCGCTCACCCGACTAATCCCACGGCGATATACATGCCTCCCCATATATATTATCATGGTACCTCTTACTTTGCACCCGTTAGGGAGGGGATTCGAACCATAAACCTCTCCTTTAAGGGATGAAGAAATAACAAGTCTCTGACCAGTTGAACTAACCCAACTGGTTATCAACTTTAGTTTTTAATAATAACAATTGCCATCAGTATCGATAACTAACAAGTTCATTAGGGTATTTTGGTTTGGGTCATCTTCACACTAATTAACCATTAATGTGATCCATTTCCAAGAAATTTATTTTTCAATGAAAATTAATATCGGAGAGTGTCCTCTAGCTTAGCCTTTTTTATGTGGCGCCATGCATCACTTTGCTTTACATATTATTTAAGGTTCAAGAAAAAGCCCTCAAAGGCGGGAACCTTTTTTTAGAGTAATGATATATATCACCTAAAATCATACCACTTAAATATCACTCAATGATGTGGTGTAAATTGGTTGGTTAGAAATCTTTAGTTAGATCAAGAAAATATATAGATTAAAGATTTGTAACCAACTCATTCACGCCACGTCATTGGGTGGTATTTGAGTAGTATGATTTTGGATGGTATATATCATTACTCCCTTTTTTAACATGAGTAATCTAATTTTGATTTATTTTATACATAGAAAACGTGTATATATTCGTAGGATTTGTCGTGGTTTGCACAAAGGGGCTCGAATCAAATCTAATTTTGATTTATTTAGAAATATACATAGAAAACGTGTATATATTCGTAGGTGTAGTCGTGGTTTGCACAAAGGGGTTCGAATCAAATCTAATTTTGATTTATTTAGAAATATACATAGAAAGCCTCTCAAAAGTTCAAAATTTTCAGTTTAAGTTAGTATATTTATTTAAACCAAAAAAAACAGAATCGACAGTCTATAAAAGATAATAATATTTTTTTCATAGCAAAAATTTATATAAAAGTGACAAAAATTTACAAAAATCGATTCATGATCGATTACAAAATCCATCCAACCAATTAGACAAACCTTGGATGAGTCTCGATATCCAAATTTTCAGAAAAGAACTACATTTGAAATCTCTGGCTAAAAATTCATAATCACCACTCCTATATTTAATAAAATACTTGATAAAAATATAGAATTTAGTAATAACAAACTTCATAATCTTTTGCATGAGATTCCACCTTTCCGTTAGCATTCAATGTAGAATTTAGACCTTGAACGAGACCAAGTCACTAGTATTAATTGTGTTATTTGCATCCTAGAGGTTCTTCGCTACCATTACATTAAAGGTAAGCTTATCTTCTCCAACAATGTCAATCTCAGTCACAACATTCTCCCCTTTAAATGATGCATTTCAAAAATATCAATCGGGGGACATTTCTCTTCATAAATAACACTAGACTTGAGAATGATGTTAGTTGTTGAATTAGATTTTTCTTTGGCCATTCCCAATTACTACCGAAGGAATTTCTCGACAAAATTTCAATCAAGATAAGCAAAACTTTTGGGTTCCATTTATTACCTTCGAACAAACTTTTCATCCTTTATTTCCCTTCTTAATAGTGTTAACGATCCAACCCTCAAAGGTCCCAACAACAACAAATATGGGGACCTTAATGAAGAGGCAATAGGATTCGACCAAACTTCCCTACTCAAAGGATAGCCCAAAAGGAGATGTTCAGTGCTCTCTATAGGGTGGTTGCAAAAATAGCATCAACATCTCCACCAAAAAGAATTATCATCATTTTCGAATATAATTAAAGCAATTTTTGACATTTTAAAGGCCTAATGCAAAAAAAATCACAAAATTCATAAACCAAACAAAAAACACCAATAAATAAGATTCCATAACCTCAGCAAGGCAATCCAAAGCCACATCGTTCTATCACCCATCAAAGAAAACCATAGATTTTTCCTTCATCAATTTCAATTATCAACACATACAAAATAAAAAACACAAGGTTAGACCTTTAATCTTCACCAAAAAGTGTATCGAAAATAAACTAAACATAGTGAATGAGAACTAACCATTCTTAGAATATGAAAATTGAAAAGAAGTGTTAATCAGGAACTTAAGTACAAACACGGTCTTAGAAACAAGGAAAAAGGAAACAAATCGGTTACATAGTCATTGCCTTTAAATAGTAAACAATCACCATAAATCATATAGATATGATCATGAATTAAAGAAACCAAATACATGGATTAATCCTTCTAGTAATAACTTAATCCTTCAATGGATTAACCGAATCCATATGTTCGATTTCAATCAGAGTGGATTAATAAGTTGGGTGGTGAAGAATTCAATGGAGGCGGTGGATTTGATAGCGTATAATGAAGAAGGATGAGAGAAGAGAAGTGAATGAACAAACAAAAGAATGAAAATAAAAAATAAAATATTATTTATAGGTCTTAGTCTGGTCATTAATAGACTGTTTTTTTCGTAAAAACCGGCCCGAAAGGAGATTACACTGTCTGATCCAGTTCCCTAATGTACAGTGACTGCCATCCGGTACTTCCAAAACCGGTTAGTCGGTTCAGTCTCAAAATCGGTATGGAACGGTCTAATAGACACCTTGACTTGACACTTAACACTTGTTTTTTGTTTTTATTTCTAATTTAATTAAAACTAAACAAATCATTGGGTTTTTTTCTTCTTGGGTACGTGGGGTCAACTTGCGCGCACCACAACTAATCCTACGGGGATATACATGCCTCCCTAGTATATTCTCAGGTAAATCAGAACTAGGTTGTCCATGTTCAGGGAGAGGTTTGAGTCTTGTACCTCTCACTTTACACCCGTTAGGAAGGGAATTCGATCCCTATACCTTCCTTTTAAGTATTGAAGAAATAGTAAGGTAAACTAATCCAACTAGTTAATCATTCGATTATTAAAAAACATACATCTTATGAATTTTTTTACTGTTGTCAGAAATAAAATGTTGCAAGATCCTATGATTCGAAGATTCTTCAGTGGTTGACTTTATATAAGTTTTGTTATTTAAGTGTACAAATCAATTTATCAAATCCAATTTGTGTTACTCGTTTCATTCGAAAAAGATAAGGGATTTTAACTGGATTGGAGAGTTTTCTGTGAATTTATTATTACATCTATAAATGATGCTTTTAGACTCAGATTGGAGTAACTACAATTAATTGAGTTGTGTTACTATCATGTTTAAAGGTTGAGTTGACAACCCAATTCATGGCCATAAAGGGGAGATCAATGTATATCAAGTGGGGTATCCAAAAAAAAATTGAAAGTTAGAAAATTGAATTGTTTAGGTATTTTGCGGGAAAAGAGTTTTCTCCGATCAAGAAATAAAAGAAAATATGATAGCCATAGAACTAATACGAAAAATAAGATTCATTCAACATAATAAAAAAAACTCCACTGCTGCTCAAAGCTTTCAACACCAACCGCTCCCTTCAATTCAAACGGGCAGACTTGTCTAAGGAAAAACCACCGGTTGCCGCACCGGAGGAAGAACGTAGTTCAGACAAGATGGTAACGGACACGTCGTTGATCATTGGGCCGGATATTGAGCAATTTCCTAATTACCGATGGCCGTGGAAAATAATAGATTATCCATAAAGACTCATTCCACAATAGATGCTATTATGACTTATCCCCAAGAGCCAATTGTGAGGACAAGGTCATGGTGAATACTCCAAGAAAAAGTTTTGGATGGCATACAACATCAACATTAACAGGTATGAATGTTGTTATACCGGCATAGTTACTATTAATGAAACTAAGGGAAAACAAAGCTTAAATGTAGAAGACATACTTTATCTAATCAATAGAGGACGATAAATTCATCGAAGATTGTGAAAATCTCTAAGCTATGTTGTAGATTTCAGTTATGCGGCCTAGGCGGTCGACTTGGGCCTAGCGCCTAGGAGGGATTACGCGATTTTGACTCCCGCTACGTTGTTTTATATATATATAGTAATATATGTGTATTAATTATAATAATTTTATCTATTTAAGTCATAAAATTCATCTAACACCACTATATTGTATATGAAAATACTAAAATTAGAGTTGTAGTATCATTTCAGGAATTCTCTAAAGTTAAAAAAATTAAATGAGGGTCTAGGAGGCCATTTATTTCCATTAATCGGTGCCTAGGGGGGCTAGGCGCCTCTTCCACGACGACTAAGGCGCTAGGAAAAAACGCCTAGCATTTTTACTAGGCGTAAGCGGTTGAGATGGGAGTTGATGCCTAGGCGCCTCCTAGGCAGCGATATCTACAACATAGTCTAAGTAGTGAGATCGCAGGAGGAACTTATAGAGGGAATTGAGTTATGTAGTAACACAGTGGTCATTAAACTCTTGGGGTTTAAAGTTGGGTATCACTCTCTGCTTTGAAGTTAAAACAGATATGGAGCCCTAAAGGTCTGTTTGAGTTGGTGGATTTGGTCATGGTTATTTCATGGTGAAATTCTCCATTAAGGATCTAAATTTTACGCTAGGGGATGGTCCGTGGATGATTTACATTCATTTTCTAGTGGTTTGGGAGTGGACACCGTATTTCAAGCCTCTTGAAGCTTTCATCACTACTACGGCTTGGGTTAGGGTGTCAAACGTATGAATGTAAAATTACATGACACGTATCTTGCGTAAGATGGGGATAGCATAGGAAAGACGGTAAGGATTGATCTGTTATCAAGACTAGAAAGAGGGTGAATCACATTAGGTTATCGGTAGAGCTAGATTTGGCCAACTCGTTAGTTCCAAAATTACACATAGGCGGTGAGGTGTGTAAGGTTGAATATGAGGGATTGCACATGATTTGTTTCGAATATGGGCGATTTGACCACTAGAAGGACAAAAGTCTGGCGATGGGGGCACATCAGAATAAGGATACAGGGAGACCAGGAACACACAAAGAAACGAAGGTTCTAAGCATTGTACCCAACCCGATTATCGAAGAAAAATACACATGTGGGGATTGGATATTAGTAAGAGGGCCGGTAATAATCCTACTATACGAAGACAAAGTACTAATGGTGTGAATGGCGCTAAAATTGGGTCAAATAAGGGCTTAGGGTAACGGTTCAAAGATTTTTTTATTAATGAGAAAATCAATGGAGATTGAGGAAGCATGACTGATGATTTGATACAACCCAATGGTGGAAAGAAAGTTGCACCACCAAAGGCTATGGGGCACCAAGTACTGAGAACGGAGAAATATAGGGCAGAGAGCTCGAGTCATAGGGTCATTGTGAACACTGATTTCGAGAAGGCAAGGAAATTAGATGTGGATTTGGGATCAGAAAGTGACTAGAGAACTGAAGTGACTATAGAATAGGTGAGATTTCTGGCTGGAGAAGATGTGACTAAAGTTTTGAAAAAAAGGGTAAAAGAAAATGTGATGGCGTTGGAAAGTATAGGGGTCGTTATGCAAACTTTAGGTAATTCAGGGACTAATACTGATGGTATGTGTTCAGTTGGGATTGTAAGGGACTTACCAAAAATGAAGGGTCAGGACTTGGATGGTACTGTAGTGGGTGCTACTGTTATGAATAATATGGTTCAAAAAGGAATATTGGAGAAAATCATGAGTGATGCAGACCTTCATTTGGGGTCACGTGATGGGTGTGCAATCAGTAGTAAAGGTAGATTGGAAGTCGACATGAGAAATGGCCATCAACTGGTCAGTCAAGTGTTGGAGACACATGAATTTGGGCGTGTAAATTCTGAGGGCTTGCAAAAGGCAACTGGGGACGCCACTGATAGGCTCATGGAGTCCTAACGCAAACAAATGGTACTTTCATAACACAATTTTTTACGTTTTTTAATGTGTACACCTTATTTTAATTTGCAGGGGTGGATTAGTCTAAACCATAAGATGATTATTCTTATCTGGAATTGTCACGGTTGCCGATAACTTTAGATGTGTTGTTTGAGAAATGAAGTGAGTACGTAAGAAGTGGATTACGATTATTGTGGAACCACGAGCTAGTGGTATAAAGGCAAATGGGATCATTAGATGCTTGGGGAAGAATAATTCAACGAGGATAAATCAGAAACGTATATAAGAGATATATGGTTGATTTCGGATGACACATATATCGATATAAAAATCTTGTATGCGGCTCGACAAGTTAAAAATATTGAGGTGCTTAAACAAGGTTGTGAATCTTGGGTCTTCTCAATGGTGAATGTGCGCCCTTGTCCGGTGAAACAGAAGGAATTGTGGTTAGCTCTCAAATATGCTTTTTAGGGTCTTGAGGTGTCGTGGTTAATTGTAGGGGATTTCAACCAAGTTGGAAATGAATAGGATAAAAGAAGGGGGATAATGTGAGTCACTCAAAGAATTGAAGTAGTTGAGGAATGAAAACATGATTGTGGTTTAATTGGTATGGGGTTCGAGGGGCTGCATTTTACATGGTGTGATTCTTGGAACATGGGTCAGCGTATTTACCGAAGGCTTAATAGAGCATATGGGAATTCATACCTCCACACACAGTCTCCTCATGCTAAAGTTATGAATCTTGACCGGAGCTACTCTGTTCATATGCACGTTCTAATTTAACTTAGCAGGGATGGTCGACATCATCAGAGAATACATCGTTTTAGATTTGAGTTAGGGTGGTGTCTTCATAAAGGGTTTAAAACATTTGTACAAGATAAATGGGACCCAAATCAGAATGTACTGGGAGAGAATATTGAGGCTATGCAGCAACATCTTCTGTCTTGGAAGTCGGATGTGTTTGGGGATATTAATCGGAAGAAACGGTTGCTTACCGTGAGGCTTAGAGGTATTTAGAGTTAGCTAAAACTTAATTATAATTCTTCACTATTTCGTTTGGGGAATAGATTGCGGGAGGAGAACCTTAGTATTTTGTAAGAGGAGAAAATCATATGGTTTCAGCGCTCAAAAGAATAGTGTATTCGGTATGGGGATCATAACTCGAGGTATTATCATATATCCCATATCTGGAGGAGAAAGTCATTTAGAACGGTCAAACTTCGGGATGGTAGTGGAAACTGGTAACAAGCGAGGTGGATATTAAGAAGCTAGTTCGCGATTTCTTCAACAATTATATTCGGTTGGTGAAGAGTTCATTTTCCCTTTATCTTTGTTGTATATTAAACAACTAGAAGATAGTGAGAGTGAATTCTTCAGGGAGGAGTTCTCCGATAAGGAAACTCATGAGACTATTTTTCATGCAAATCCCACTAAAGCACCTGGTTCAGATGGGATGGCTACCGTATTCTATCAGAAATGTTGGGATACGGTGGGAGTTGCGGTTTGTAAGATGGTAAGACAAGGAATCAGCAACATTGAGTTACCCTTGCGCCTTAATGACACCCTTTTCCATTTGATTCCAAAGGTTAAGGACCCAAAAAAGGTAAATGGTTTTCGGCCCTTTAGTTTGATTAATGTACCTGTCAAGTTTATTAAGTCAGTGATGGTGAATAGACTCCGTCCTCTATTGGTTGAGCGTATTGGTCCCAATTAAACAAGTTTCCTTCATGGATCGTCCACTACAGACAATGTTGTTCTACTTAAGGAGATAGCCTTTCGTATGCATAAGAAAAAGAGGTTGCTTGTATGAGGATAAAATTAATCTCGCAAAAGCATATGATAAGCTGAGTTGGAGGTTCTTGGAGGATACTATCATGAACATCGGTCTTCTACTGACTTGGGTGAGTCTTATGATATCAGCATTTTGTTCTAACCTTATGCATATCTTAAGGAATTGTGAGAGTTTGGATCAGTTTATGCCGAAGAGGAGAATTCGTCAATGTACCCTATCTCGTTGTATCTGTTTGTTACGTGTATGGAGAGGTTGTCCTTGTAGATACAAATCCTTTGTGATAGCAGTGAATGGGCCCAATTCTTCTAAAAAAGTAGGGGCCACCGATCTCTTATGTGTTTCACACAAATGACCTTATATTATTTGTTTAGGCCTCAGAAAGCCAAGTGGATTTAATGAATGTGATAATGAGAACGTTTTGTGATGAGGTGGGACAAACAGTTAGCGAGGGTAAGTCAATTATTTTCTTCTCTAGTAATGTGCAGCAAGAGAAGAAGGTTGAACTTGCCGCTAGAATTGTATTCGTTTTGAACGATTTGTTAGGTATGTATTTGTGCTTTCCTATAAGTACGAGTTGCCTGCCAAGGGTTTTTTTCCAGACGAATAACGATGAGTATGACGAATAAAATCCCAAATTGGAAAACACAGAATAGAAGGGTGACACTGGCTCAAGCAGACCTAAGCACTATTCCTACGTGTATTATACAAACGTCAAAGTTCTGGTACATGTTTGTAATGAAATTGATAGAATTGATCGTGATTTCATATGTGGTAGCGATGGAATGGTGAAGAGATACATTGGTTTTTGTGGGAGAAATTGTGTATGCGTAAGAAAGATAGTTGGTTGGGTTTCCGAGATGCAGGAAGCTTTTATCGGGTCTGACACACAAAACATGGTTTGAGGATTCTACAAGGTGACCAAACGCTTTGGGCTAAAGCGTTAAAGCATAAATACTTCAAAGAAGATCGGCTTCTCAAAAACGGAAAAATATCCTTGATGGTCAAGAAGCGCTTGTAAATGAGGTCAAGGTTGTGAATAATGCTCTAGAAGATCGTTACAAATGGAAACATGAGGCATCTGGAATCTTCTGCTTTATGTTGTCTAACAAATCTCTAAGTCGTTCTTGGGTGTAGCGTTGTTAAATAGGGAAATATAAGGTATTTAAAATGTTCGGAAATGGTTCATGTCCTTATGTGGAGATATGGGACCAACTACCTCCAGTGGGAAATCTTGCAAGTGTGGTTCAAATATCTCACCCATGTTAGAGGGTGTGGAATTGCGGAAGAGACAACTGCATACTTGTTTTGGGACTATAATAAGTATGACGATTTGTGGGTAGGTTGGCTGGAGTTGGTGCGCATCTGCTTGGCAGCTTGGGGTCAAGCAACTCAGTATAGGTACGAGATGGACAGTAATTGCATTGGACTTGGTGACAAATATAATACATTATGCCTTGAGGAAATTATTTTTGTTAATTCAGTTACATGAGTTGAACTTTATTTTCAGGGGAGCAGCGGTTCTGTGATCAATCCATTACCTGATGTCAGCGGAAGAAAGTCCAAGATGAACAAAGGCAGAAGGTGCTGCAGCACGATGGGGCGATCCTACTGACATCATGAGGGAGACGGCAGGAGTTGCTAGGGAATCTACAGATGGACTTTGAGTGGTAAAAGTTACTAATCAACTGCAAATAGGTGGGTGATTGGATAGGCCTTGTAATAGTCACACTGTCCATCTGTTGGCTTGTTTGGTCAGACTGAAACAGAGTATATTACGAGAAAAACCGCAAAAGTAATTCAATGAGAAATATTATTTTTATGGTAAAAAACGTGTCAGCGAGGTATGTCCGAGCTTTGGGTGAAGAGAGGGACGGAGGTGTAGTTCGGCTAGGAGCACTCTTGTTAAATGGGTCAAACCATATTTTGAGGTTAAACTTAACATAGATGGTAGCTTGGCGCTTGGTGCTATTAGAGCGGGTGTTGGGGTTTTTTACGTGACAGTAAAGGGGTCTTCTTAGGTGGTTTCGCGGGATCTTGTAAGGTGTGATCAGATTTCCAGACTGAGCTTTTTGCATTGAACTTTGGCGGGTATATGGCAGTTAATTAGAATTATGAGACAGTTTTAGTTGAAACCTATTCGCTTGAGTTACACGCGCTAGTGAATGGTGGTGGGAACAAGGGGGATTTGTCAAATGAAATAATCATTGATTGTATGAATATATTTGCAATTTCTCATGTGTATAGGGAAGCCAACTCCTGCGCGGATTGGTTAGAAAAGTTGGGAGCGAATTCGGAAGAGGAATCGAACCCGTATGTGGACTCTCCAGAGGGTTTTTTAAAAGCACGTAGCAAGGGGGAAAAGTGGTTGGCCTACGCTGAGAATTGTAGTAAGCTCTCCTCCAGGAGCTTAGTGTGTTAGTTTGTACTTATTATTCTTTTAAAGGCCTCAGATGTATGAAAAAAAAGTAAGATCCATTCTACCTATATCTTAATATCCATAAAAACCCTTATCTTACTTAGGAAGTCTAGGATCATTCTTATATTTTATTCAATAAACACGGCGTTTTAAAAAAGAATGTATAATTACTCAATAATCCTTGTGGGAAATATTGAGGGTGGATGCATAGGTTCCTTACTTTTGCTGGTACGGTCCATCTCATAAAATGTGTCCTACAAAGTAAAGCAAGATATTGGTGCAATGTTCTTTTTCTTCCTATCAGTGTTGTGCACACGACTAAAGCTCTCCTAAGTATATTCTTATGGAAAGGTAACAATTTTGACTATCATGATGCTAAGGTTTCTTGGGATGATCTCCGTAAGAGTAGAGAAGAGGAAGGTTTGGGTATACATAGACTTCTACATATGAACCAAGCTGCAATTCTTAAAGCATTTTGGAGACACATAAAATAATTAACCGCAAGGGATTCCATGTGATTGAAACTACAAGAAGTCATACATAATATCTATCATTGGCAGTGGTTGGTATGAAAGCGTTCGGACCAATGTTAGTGCGTATTCATCACAAATAATATATGACAAAACGCCAAGTATTTCTTGCATCTCTGAATGATATAGCCATGCTTCCCTCGACATCTGCTTATGAAACTTGAAGTATAAAGCCCTAGTAAATATTTTAAGGCTTGAATCTATAGATCTAACAATTAAGTCATTACGACTACCCTAGTATGGTTAGTCTTAGTCTCTAGATATATCACTTTCATCCTCACATTTTCCAACCCTCTGTCAAAATCTTTAAAAAAGGCATATAAAGTTCTATCGTTTCCTAAGTACTTGTTTAGGGTAGCATTTAATCTCTCACATCGTTGCATACCCTTCACCAATGCAAAAAAATACCCCTTAGGTATGCCTCTGCCCTCAAATGATTACGGTTGCATATGTCCCTAATCCATGTGTTGTTTGCTAGCTGGTATTTATGCACCATTAGACAACCAAATATGTTCGAATTGTTCTTCAGTGCAATCCAACGAAATGTTGTAACTAAATATGGAATTAAAATCCCTTATAGATATTTTTGTGGAAGCATTCATGCTAAGATGCCACCTACATAACTGATGACGTGAATGGGATAACACTGTTCCAATCGCAGCATGCATCGACTTGACACTATCGGTGATCACTGAAATGGGGCTTACATTATTAGTTACGTTCATCAAATGTTGTAGTGATCATTTGTAACTTTCGGTGATCTTTTTTTTACCATTATTGCAACAAAAATGCAACTTTGTCGATGGTCGTTTACTCTGGAAAGAACGGCAAGAGTAAATCTATACAAGTTTGTCTTGTACGTTGCATCAAATATTAATACACTACCAAAATCTATCCACTCTTTCCTTGATCTTCCATCGTCCCAAAATAGCCTATCCATTCGGTTATCTCTGTCGACAATGTAGTCATAGTAGAACATACCATCTTTTGACTTTTTTTTGTACAGGTAACGCAAGGCCGTGTTAGCATCTCCATTGCTTATTTCAGCACACTGTATCCGATCGAGGATGTTAGACGAGGCCTTATTTTACAAACCCAATATTCGAGTAACCTTCGGCCTCAGACTTAAAAAAATCCATAATTTGGCTAGTGCTTACTCCTGAAACACACATGGACAAGGCTTGATCGAGATTTAGGGGATCAACTTCCCTATGAGAGCGTAAATACGAAACGCGGAACTCTGGAACAAGTGGATGATTATGGAAAAAATCAACTTTAGATACTGTATAACAATCAAGCTCCTGGTTCCATAGAATTCTTAAAGACGTTTCGCATTCACATACGATATTCTCGAAGTAATTAGTTTATTGCTATGAAAATAGAGAAAAGTACATTTTGAGGCCTAAAAATCCCTAAAGTTATATTTTATAATCCCAACTAAACAATAGTTCTATTAAAGTCCACATTCCAATGTTCTGGTTTGGATTTTTACTGTTATACCCCCTTGGCCTAAAGTGAGAATTAGGTAGATTTTTTGACGGGTACGGACTCATTAACGGTCACCCTATTTTTGTATATTAAATAATGATGGGTACGGACCCATGTTGTTATTACAATTTTTGTGAAGCCGTTTTTTAAATTTTATTAAGTCTTTCATAGTTAGTTGTCCATGTAAAAGACCAAGTGGGTACGGACCCATCTCGAACACAGATCTGTATGGGGACGGACCCAGTTAGACCAATAGCTATATGGGTACAAACCCATTAACGACCGATTCGAATCTATTCACACTCGTATAATAGGAACAAAAAAAAAGAAATCTATGCACAGTGGGCTGTACCTATGCCCATTCTACATCTCTTCATAGGGTTGTACCCATGGCCTAAACAAAAAACAAAACGAAATTCCTTCAAACTTTTTGCGATGGAACAAAAAAACAAAACGAAATCTTAGAACAAAAAAAACGAAATCCCTTCACGCTCGCCAGAACAAACAAATCAAAACTAGATCTCTTCACACTCGTGAATAGGTGGTGGAGAATGGCACACGATGACATCGGTTTTCTTGGGATGGAGCCATGTACAGGAGAGGGGCTTGGTTCGAAGGTGGAGAAGAGCGGCTTGGGGCTTGGTTCGAAGGTGAGACCTGATGTAGGAAGGGAGGCGACGGTTTTCCGAGTAGTGGAGCAGGGGGTACATACCTTCATTTAGGTTTTTCGTCTTGGCCAGTTTGAAGATGGGTTGAGAATGAACCACAATGGGTTGTACTCATGGCCCAATCTGGCATCACTATCTTCGGAGGTGGGAAGGTGAGAATGACCACGAACAACGGTGGTTATGGTCCACAAACGGCGCGGATTGATGGATGGTGGTGAATAGCCATTAACGACGCGGATTGGTGGATGGTGGAGAATGGCCACGAACGACGCAGATTGGTGGATGGTGGAGAATGGCCACGAGTGGCGACGGTTATGGTCCACGAACGGCGCGGGCGGTGGGTTTCATGTTCGGGGGAGAGAAGGAAAATGGAGGTGGGTTTCTGCATCAGGGGAGCGGCCATATAGAGAGAGAAGGAGGGTAGAGGAATGAGACGGGGAAGGTGGATCGGTGGGAAGGTGAGATGCGAGGGGTGAGGAGAGGGGAGGGGGTGGGTATGTGAGAGAAGAGAGGCAGGATTGGTGAGAAAAGAGAGCATAAGAAAAAAGGAGGGAAGGGGGTCTAATCCATTATTAGGATTGTGTTTTAGTTTTTGGGTTTTTATTAAAATTAAGAAAGAAAAGGAGAGTGTTTTGAATATTTTAGGTGACCTGCTGCTAAAAGTTAGATAAGCTGCTAAAAGTTAGTTAGGATGGAGATATTTGAAGTATTATGATAAAGCCTTATCCCTGATAAAGGTAATCCCCCATGAAAATAGTCCAACAAAATAGGCTACCCTTGAGAGGATCCAAACAAAATTAGCCTCTTCCGCTAAACATTGACTTAATTGCACTAATTTAATATTTCAACAAATGAGATTGCACTAATTTAATATTTCGCATCTCTCTCTGAAACAAAATCGGAGTTTTGTGTGTATCAAATCAAACATAAATGCCACTGCCGACACATAATTTATAATCTGAAAAGGACAATCAGCTGAGTTGCAATTAACACACTACATTGACGAATCACTAGAGAGGAAAGAAAAAGAAAAGAAAAGATTATAGCTTCACTTGAGAACACTGATCAATCTTTATGACAATTTAATAAAGGGCAGGTTTCAAGATACTAGTAGTAAATAAGTGGGTCATCGAATTTTTCCCTCAGAAAAAAATAAATTCGATTTGATCCTTAGTTTCGGGAATTACAAAGTTAAGAGACACACGAATTACAAAGTTTGATAAACAAAGTGTAACTTCATATAATTAGTTTTTTGGTATATTTATCATATTTTAGGTTTAAGTGATATTTTGTTTTCGGGCATACTTCATGTGGGTATTTGCTTTGAGTAAAAAATGAAAAGCAAAAGATTTTGAGTTTGAGTTTCAGATAAATGAACTTATTCCAACTTAGCAATAGATAACGTACTCTTGTATGTATAAATATGATGTGTGATCTTATTCTAGCTCTATTATATATTCAGTGCTTTCACTATCCCTTCGTCTACTCTACAGTGATGGGTGGCGTGCTTGTTTCAGCATTCAGGAGGGAAACTGTTTACCTTTACTTCCAGAAATAGGTAATATATGATTCCAATGGGGTTTTCATTTTATATAAACGAGTCTCATACTTTTGGTAATGTTCGTGACGTCGTTCTCTCCAGCAATGAACTCTAAACGATATTTTATTCAATTTTTTTATTGACCCAATAAAATATCATTGTCCACTAAAATCTTTACCAATTTTAAAAAATTACATATTCTGTATAGTTTATTAAAACATACACATAGTTCATTGTATAAACACTTTATCCATTATAAAATTATATAACTCATTAAATAAAAAGAAAAGTAACTAATTAATAATTGGACATAAATGACTTATTGAAAATGAGAAATATATTTTGGACCTTTTAATCAATTAATTCTATTTTTATGACCGAAAAGATAATCAACTCTTTTTATTGGGAAGTTTGCAAATGTCATATGCAGTTCCTAAGCGACTTGATCAATTAACAAACATGAATTATGGTTATTAAAATTTTATTAACGACAAGATTAAAATGTTGGTCGGTATTGGTGAAAATAAAAATATGTATTAGTGACGACTAGTATTGTCGTTGATGTCAATGTATTTGTAAAAGAAATTACCAAATGCATTACCTGGCGATACTAACATCACTAGCGACGACCAAGAATCGTCAATAATGAGGTCTAATATTAAAGATGCGGCTAAACCTTTCCAATTTTCATTATAACTTCTTCTATTTTTCACATCCCGCCCTCCCCCCCCCCCCCCCCCCTCCCCCCCCCCCCCGGCCCTAGCTATCGTGCTCCTATGTCGCCGACAATGTCATCCTACCACCGCCTTCCAAGTCAACAGACTCGCTACAAGTATACATTCAATTCTCAATCTATTTTTGTCGTGTGTCGTTGTGTGTGTGTATATGTGGATATATGTGTGCTTTATCATTGTATAATTTGAAAGTTGAGTCTCTTATCTTTGTAGTTTTTGACAGTTTAGTCCCTTATCATTGTATATTTGACAATTTAGACCATTATCTTTATATATTTGTCATGTTAGTCTCTTATCTTTGTATATTTGACAGTTTAGTCCCTCATCTAGTATATTTTGATAGTTTAGTCCCTTATCTTTGTATTTTTTGATAGTTTAGTCTCTTAGAGTTTTATATTTGATAGTTTAGTCCCTCATCTTTGTATATTTGACAGGTTAGTCCTTTGTCTTTGTTTATTTTTACATTAGTCCTTATCTTTGTAGACTTTGAGAGTTTAGTCACTTATCTTTGTATATTTGATAGTTTAGTCCCTTATATTGGTATATTGGATAACTTAGACCCT
Organism: Nemophila menziesii; assembly: GCA_029959085.1. Classification (NCBI taxonomy): domain Eukaryota; kingdom Viridiplantae; phylum Streptophyta; class Magnoliopsida; order Boraginales; family Hydrophyllaceae; genus Nemophila; species Nemophila menziesii. Next base: position 138,178,095 of record JARWIR010000001.1, on the reverse strand, counting down.
AACTTTTGTATATTTTGACGGTTTAGTCCCTTCTCTTTGTATATTTGACAATTTAGTCCTTTATCTTTGTAGATTTTGACAATTTTGTCCCTTATTGATGTCTCATTTTATGTGATAGATTAATCTAGTCATAAGACATATTCTTAAGGGTACTTAGGACTTAGTTGAGGGATTTCCCCCTATTTAATGATATTTTATGATTTCTTGTCTAGTTTTGGCTTTTATGTTACTTTTAGAGACTTTGTGCGTAATTTGTGTGTTAAGTATGCGACTCTTAGGTACTTGAATACTAAGATACCCCAAGATAATGATAAGAAGTCAAGAAAATAATATTACTTAAAGTCATGGCGTTAGAGGACAATCAAACTATTTTTGGATAGCTAGAGCTTTTACCTGTAAACTTGGAATATTATGAGTCACCATGGGAAGTCGTTTAGGACTCTGGATGAGTCCTCATATTTCGTGGTAGGAGATGAAGTTAGGAGCGCGTGAGAACCGACGGTTCATTATTCGGAGCCGAAATGAAAGATTTATGCAATTTGTCGCTGTTGTGGTTCGAACGTGTCAACACATTCATTAAAACGTTTTTGGGTCAACTTGGACCATTTAAAATGGGTCCACAATACCAAAAAAAAAATTGCACCCTTTATATATAAAAATTTAACATTAGAATAGGGTTCCACACTTTATTTTATATAACTCACATGCGTTGAGTAGAGAGAGAAGACGGGAGAAGAAGATTGGAAGCATTTATGCTATTCCAACTCTATCCTTCGTCGTTCAACCGGAAATATTAGTATAATTTTATTCTGTTTTCCATTCTGAACATGAATATTACATTATTAATTGCTAGTTTTTATTATTTTATTATGCACTAAATTATTCATAACTTGAGAACAACAATAATGTATGAGCCCTAGAATTGTTTTATGTTTTTATTGAATATAGTATAATGCATGTTAAATGAATTGTTATTTTTTAATGCTTTGCTTATGTATTTCCCATATAATTCAGTCCTTACTCTGGCCAAGTATTGGACTATCCTTAATAATTAGGACTGTCACTTTGACAGGGGTTTCGAGTTACAAAAAACGATACATAAACGTCTGGTGTTAGTTAATAACCCTAACAGGCTTGACTAGCCAAATAGTTAATAGGGTTAAAGTTTTTTAGCACCTATCATTGTATAAAGTTCACTCGGAATAGTCCTCTAGTAGTATTGAGGTAGCTTCGCAAACTACCCTGACGGGAGTTAGGAAGAAGTTCAAATCCCGACTACTGCATAATTATCAATTCGTTCTTAAACAATAACACGTAAAATCAATACTAGTGACGATTACTTGTGAGTTCTCGAACTATATTCTCATCTTGGGCAGAGCAAAATAAATTAAACCCGATTCTTTGGTCCTAACCCGATAAAACCCAACTCGAAATACGGCTATCTCAAGTCATACTTAATTCTTGGATCGAGCCAAAAAGAAGAAACCCAAACCCCTCAAAACACCAGGTAGGGTTAATATTTTCGCCTAATAGTTTAGTTATAACCTAAACAACCCAGCTATGTCTATTTATAATCAATATCGCGTATTGTTTACTCCAAAAATTTTGATGTGGGAGAAGTATAACTAGCTATGTGCCCAATTTTTTCAACAGATGTGCATGCGGTGCCCAATGTTCTAGCACAACCTTGTTAGTTTACCCAATTTTCTGGCACAGACTCGCACAATATGGGCACATCTCATTCTATTACATCCTTTTTGTCCCACATCGATTTTTTACAAGAGTTTTTGAGAGTTTTGCCTATAAATACAAGGCCTTCCTCTTTTCTTGAGTTTAAAAACATCTCTCTGATTTACCACTTAATTATGAATAATAGTTGTGGGTGATATAATACTTTTACTTTTTCATACTTGGGTTAAAAATATTTATTATTTTAATAACTATTTTTATTTGACCCATTATTATTTTTTTAACATTGGGTTAATAATAATAATTATTTGACCTTTCACTAGGTTGAATATTTGAGTTAGATTTTTTTTAAACCGGGACTCATTTGATTGTAACCCGCGATTTGTCAACTCGATTGATTTACAAAATATAAGCAGTCTTTAAAATTAATTTTGGTTCATGTATTACCAAGGTTAGAAATAATCTTAACCTAGGGTTAACCCGGGTTTCGCTCCACCCTATTCTCATCTATTCTCTTTAGTTATTTACATTTATAGTCATTAGTTGATTAGTCCTTAGTTTAATTTATTTAGTCGCATCCTTAGTTCTTAATAACGGAAAAAAATATTTATCATTTTTTTAGTTAAACAACTCATTCTAAGACATCTTCCAAGAATGCAACCATCATAATCCATCTGGAGACGACGACTCTAAATACTAATTTTCTTACTTGTCAATGATTAGTACACTTGCGGTTAGTTATCTCTCTAGGGGTGTTAATTTGGTAGGTTAATTTATCACACCTTTGGAAACGACAAGTTTTTGGCGCCATTGTTTGGGACTATATCGTTATTTTTTTGTGTTTTTATTTAGTGTAGTAGAATTAGTTGTTCTATTTTACGCTTTGGTTTGTGGTTTGTATTTTTCAGATTCTTAGATGGCTAATCTAAACAATCAACGGCAAGAGAAAGACCTTCCGGGCCAATATCGAGTGCAACACTTAAGGATTCTCCCTCCAGCTATTCAAGCAGTTAGATTCAATCCTGATTCGGGTACACTAAATCAATTATAGAGATACAAGAATTATAGTGGAACCGCACACCAAAATCTGGTGCTTTATTCAGAAACTAATGCAGATAATTGACGCCTACATTACACAGGGTGGCACAAAAGAGAATATGTAAAATTTCATGTTTCAGTTTTCCTTGACTGGAAATGTGAGCAAATGGTTAAATCGTCAAAATCTTGAGCTAATACCAAGTTAGAATGAGCTTTTAGATAGATTCTTGATAGTCTCCATCCTCAAAGCATGAGACTCAAGGACCAAATGGAGCTCGCTAATTTCTTACAAGAAGCTGGTGAGAGTGTCTGCGAGGCATGGACATGATATCAAGAAAGATTGGAAAAGTTTTCATTACATGGGTACATGCCCGTGCTACAATTAGCCATGCTTTACATGGGTCTCGATGCGAGTTCAAGACTAGGAGTAGATAATATCAATCGCGGTGGTTTTGTTTCAATGGTACCTAATGAAGAAAAGATTGGTATGAGAAGATAGTCGAGAACGAGAGAAGTTGTTCATCATCGAGAGCCCCAAATCATGAAGGAAACTAGTGGTATATCACGAGTAGATGGTAAGGTTGTTGTGGATGCTAAGTTTTCCAGCTTAGAGATCCAATTGAAGCAACTCGCTTTAACTATTGTTAAAGGATTCAAAGGCAAAAATTCCAAGGTGAATGTTGTTAAAGAGACGTATTGTTATTCGAGTTATGGGATGGACGACCACTGTTGGAAAAAATAGTTAATTTGCCTTTTATGGAAGCACTCCAAAGAATACCAAAATAGTTGAATTTTATTAAGGATGTTCTTTCCAACGAATGCAAATGTGAAGAAGGAGAGTTGGTTGGTTTGCCGGAAGAGTTAGTGCGATATGTCAAAGTAAGTTACCACCATAGCTGAAGGATCTTGGAAGTTCTCGATTCCTATTGACATTGGTGAAGGATGTACCTGGAAGCATTGTGTGACTTAGGTGCAAGAATCAATCTCATACTGAAGTCATTGTTCAAAAAACTAAATATTGGGAGCGCGGGGCCTACTACTGTTGTCTTACAAATGTCGGATATGTATATTTCCCAACCTGAGGTTAAGATAGAAGATGTTTTAGTTAAAGTTAGTAATTTTATTTTTCCATCTAATTTTATAATTTTTTACTACGACGCAGAAAAGAATGTCTCCCATTATCTTGGGAAGCCCATTCTTAGCAATTAGGCATACACTAATTGATGTTGAGAATGTTGAATTGATCATGAGGATCCAAGCTTAACATGTGAAGTTCAATGTGTTTAAGGAAATGAAATTCCCCAATATTCATTATGATTTTTTGCATGTAGATGTCATTGATCGCGTTACGCAAGAGGTATACAATGAAAAAAGTTTTGATGATATTTTGAAGTCCGCCTTAACACTTGAGTCACGGTAGTTATATGATGACCTATCTGATGTTGTGGCTGGTCTAAATTCTGATGGCAGCTCGAAATTGAAGGGACATGAACAAAACTGAGGTTTTTGGGAGATTGAATCAATGAAGAAACCATCAACTGAAACTCCTACCAAACTCGAGGAAAACCCCCTTCCTTCTCATTTGAGGTGTGCATATCTAGGAGTGAATAATACCTTGCATGTTACTTTGTCGCTAACCTTCAGGTACTCAAGATGATAAGTTACTACATGTACTTAGAGCCAATAAAGTGGCGATTGGATGGACTATTGCTGACATCGAATGTATTAGTCCAACACAAGATCATTCTTGAAGACAAAAGTTCACAATCGGTTGAGGGGCAAAGAAGACTCATTCTACTGATGAAGGAGGTGGTAAGAAAAGAAATGATCAATTTATTAGACCCAATGATCATTTTCTCGATCTCAAATAGTGAGTGGGTGAATATGGTGCAATGTGTTCCAAAGAAAGGTGGTATGACTACCGTTCTTAATGATAACAATGAAGAAATACTTTCAAGAAGAGTTGTGGGATGGAGAGTATGCATGGACTACCGCAAGCTTAACTAGTTTACGAAGAAATATCACTTCCCATATTGTTCATTGATCAAATGTTAGACAAGCTCGCGAGGAGAGAGTACTACTTTTTTCTTGACAGCTATTCTAAGTATAATTAGATTTGTGTAGATCCTGCCGATCAACACGAAACCATTTTCATTTGTCTGTTTGACACCTTTGCATTTCGATGGACATCGTTTGGTTTATGGAAAGCATTGGACACGCTTTAGCGGTGTATGATGGCGATATTTTGGACATGATATATAATTTCTTAGAAGTTTGTATGGATGATTTTTTACTATTTGGCGATAGTTTTGATGAGTGCTTTGAAAATCTTGAGAAGGTGTTATTATGTTGTAAAGAAACTGAACTTGTTCCGAATTGGGAGAAGTGTCATTTTATGGCCCATGAGGTGATCATGTTGGGAAACAAAGTGTTGAGTAAAGGTATAAAGGTTGACTGTGCTAAGATCGAGGTAATCAAAACCTTATCACCTCTAATTTCTGTCAAAGGAGTTGGATACTCTTGGGTCATGTGGGTTTCTACCGTTGATTCATCAAAGACTTCTACAAGATCTCCAAATCTCTTCGAAATCTACTTGAGAATGATATCACCTTCTGTTTTAAAGATGCATGCAAGGCAAAATTATTTTTCAATAAAGATAAGCTTATTACCAAACCGATTGTGACTACTCCTTATTGAAGTTTTTCGATCAAGTTCATGTGCGATGCAAGTGGTCTTGATATGGGTGTCGTGTTGGGTCAACTCAAGAGATCGTATTTCATATGATTTATTATACGAGTGAGACTTTCACAGACACACGAATGAATTATATTGTGATCAAGAAGGAGTTTTTAGGTGTAGTATATGCATTTAACAAGCTTCGTTCCTATCTTTTTAAAGAAAAAGTTGTGGTATACATATATCATTCATGATGTGGTCTACATAGATCATTCATACATTATTTCAGTACATCAGATATCAAACCACCTTCATTTGATTCACATATGCATGCGAGATACTTTTCATCATTGAATTAACGTATCAAAATAACTCATGGTTTCAACTTGTTAATAAGTGACAAGGTCTAAGGAATGATAAGTTTGAGGTAGTGTATTTGAATTCAAATGAAGAATTGCCCAGACCTAATAAGAAATCTAAGAAGGGTGGTGGGTTTAAGAAGCTAGAAGGACAATGCTCCAGAAAGGTAGGCATGTTGATTTATTTTTCTGTAAGTAGAAATTCCATCTAAAGAATAGGGATGACAACATACCATATATCCTCGAAAAATGGTATAATACATCCAGATCTATAAAGAAAACTTTAACCAAATCTACATCCATTAACCACCAAATTTTTAAAATTGTGTACTGCATTCGAATCTTCGATGGATGTGGTTTATTCAAGATTAGTTTGCATCCACAATAAGTTGATACTTTTAAATAAAAGAACATACACAAATATTTAAGAAATAGAAAAATATAAAAATACGTCTATTTAAACCTAAAAAAATAATTAGAGTAGTCGTCTAGGCCGACCATCGCCAACACATTTCCATTTGAGCCATCTTCTTACACCAGTCACAAAGTCTAAACTCGAAAATATTAACTCTATTTGGTAAAAAATTGTTGTATCATTTGGGAAACATATATGGGCCCACCATGGTAGGAATTTTTACATATTAATTAAGATGAACATTACTGCTTTTAGAGAATGTACGTAAATTTGTTTATAGATTAATTTTTATTTAATTATGATTCAAATTTGTAAATCATCATGTTTTAATATTGTTAAACTATGATGTTTTCAAGTAGTTTCCTTACTATAGAATTATTTTATATCTTGGCATATCAATGACCCTCTAAATTAAAATACTTCACATATTTTAGTTGATTCTCGGTAAGAACATATATTAAATGGTATAAATGAATTCAAATCTATAAAAAAACTTAAACCAATTCTACATCCATTAAGTACCAAATTTTTAAAATGTGTACTAAATTCGCATCTATAATGGATGCGCTTTATTCAAGATTAGTTTGCATCCACAATACTTTGATACTTTTACAATTAAAAAAAGTACAAAAATATTTAAGAACTGTAAAAATATAAACATACGTCTATTTAAACCTAAAAAATTAAATACAAAATTAAATCTAACCAATAAATATAACATTATTCTTAACAAATAAAATCTAAATCACAATGAATGGAAGGGGGAAATGTAAATTTATATGAGATTGTATGCAATGTGAGACGTAGGAATCAAAAAAAAAAGGTAGGTGTAGTACTTACTATTTTATAAGAGTATTGTAAATTAATATAAACCTATATAATATTATGTAAAAATCCCCGTCTAGGCAGTTGTTCCTCTCCCATCCCCCATGCAGTCGCCTTTGACTAGTAAAAGTGTTTGGCGCTTTTACCAAGCGCTTTAGGCGCCATGGAAGAGGTGTCTAACCAATCTAGGCACCATGGAATCATATATTACTAAATATATAAAATCATATACCGAATTCAAAATTGTCTGATCCCACCTAAGCCTCTCTCTCTCTCTCTCTATATATATATATATATATATTATTGTGTTTACTCACAACAATGTTATATTTGTTTTAGTACATGGGACCTTAAAGGTTGATGGTTGGATAAGACTAGGTTGTGAGAATTCATTAGGATGTTAAGAGTAAAGTTAGATTAAATCTTTTATTTTTAGATTGTTTAGGTAGTTGTTTTTTGAGAGTTTTCTAGATTAGTTGGTATTGTTCTTTAAAGATATGCTCTTATTTTTACCTATTAGTTTATTTGAAAAGTATTAATTTAGTAAAAGTTTTATTTTTTATTTTATTATCTATATAAATTATCTCTTTTTAAAAGTGTTTCTATTTAAAATTTGCTTAAATTATTTATATATCCAAAAATAGAAACTAGAAATTTAAAACAACTCAAAAGAAACTTTTTACTCTACAAATGATCCAATCATCGCCAGATATTTAAACATCTATTATACATGTAGAACTATAATGTAGCACTGTCTAATAATTCAAAAACAAGTTTCAAAGAAGTAAAGGGTATATTCATATTGAACCACATCGTACACTTGAAACACTGAAATGACATTAAGACAAATCAAAATTCTATAGAAATTGCACAACGTGAAAGTAGCTGGTAAGATCTATAAAAGGGGAAATCACTAAGATACGGTTAACTAAGTAGATGCATATAGTCAATAAGATAGATTTCATTAAGACCCATGAAATGGTATTTAGATTATAAAGTAGTTACAAAGTAATAACAAGGATAGTCAACCTGAAATGCAGTGAGTATTAGGAACCTCTAAAGTTGTAAGACAAAATCGAACTTCTATCAATATTACAAATCACAAAAATATTTGATATTGTCTATAAAGATATAAAACAAATAATGCATAATGAGTTGAGTGGAAACTTTCTGATTTACTAATGAGAATTTGTTAAAGCATAAAGTAGAGGATGTTAAAATTCAAATCAAAAAGTCGTACATAATTTCTAAATAGAGGTCAGTGTCTTCGTGGAAGAACTCACGCATCTCACAAGGAAAAACCCAAATATCATTTACCATACTACAATTATAAATGTGTAACAACTTGGATATGATAAAACCTTGTAATATAATTGGAAGGAACACATTCTCAAAAGATGTTGAGAGTCTGTGGGATATTTTTGTCCAAGAATTTCTCTAATAAGTAGACAAATTTTGAAGAATGGATCTAATTACATGTACCACAAAAGTTGTGTTATTAAGGCAAGACCAATTTTTGAAAATCTTGAGAAGGAATTCACAGCAAGATTGAACTATCTTGGTTTAAGAAGTTTAATTAAAATGTACGCTTAAATACAAATTCAAAGAATTAAAAAGATATATACAACATATATTTTATCCCTGAAAATAAAAATGGAACTCTAAAACTAATTTAAGGCAGAAGTAATGAAAATCCAAGTTTTATACATTGATTATAAATTGAATAAAATTGATGTGAAATATTCAAAAGAAGTAGATACATTTGAGAAGAAATATGAGCATAACAACTTTATGACTATGAAGATACCATATTTGCAAATATATACAGAAAAACAGGCATAAGAAAGCTAGAGGCAACTACAAGGAATATCACGAATGTATTAAAGAGAGATTTCAAGATCTCATCATAACGATTTATCACCTGAGATTGGAAGTACTCTTTATGATAAACAAGTGCCAGTCATGAATACATGAAACCAACTTTTGGAGCTCCCTAGCTGAGACTAAATATAAATAAACTTTTACTTCTCTTCAAAGTAGTTTCTATAAAGTGAAAGAATGAGTTATGGTGAGCCATATTTATTCCTTAATGGAACATGGATTTAATTGAGATCACATATTCATATAGTATTACATACTATGAGGTTGATCACTATATAATAATGTTATTAATATCATACTATAGCAGTGGTTACATGATTCTAAATAGGCATTTGAACCATATTTTGACATGCTTGATAACCACTATAATATGATCTGATGAGTAAGACATTAAAAATCCTTGAGAGGATGGATAACTTTATACGTTAAATACATATTGCGACGAAGTAAATTAATTGGTGGAATACTTTTTGTTGTACTTCAGTTATTTCTATTTTGACCTTCACTAGTTAATTAGGTTAAAAATATATATAAATAGTTTGATCACGTAAAAAATTGTACTTTTGGTCTCTATTTTATATTATACAAATTTATTGGGTAATAATTGGTAAATTAAGTGGTGTACCATGTTTTGAATAAAGCCACCTACAAAAGATGGATAGTTTGGGCTACTATAGTAGGTACAAGGATCATATGCACACAAAGTCTTATAAATAGAGGAGCGGGGACACTATTGTAGTCAAGTTATAGTTTTATTCAAGACATATCACTTAAATAAATCTAAATTATCTCTTGAAATACGGTATAATGAAATTTTTTGTAAAAAATAGTATGACGATTTGAAAAGGCAAAATCATAAGTGGGAGAATATAAAATATGAATGAGGTAAGTCTCATCAATACCACTAGGAGAGACCACATCTCGCTCCACTTTTGTTGAGGTTTGAACGATCCGCCCCGCTGCCTTTATCATTCATCCCATTATCTATTTTTGCCTAATTAAAAAAGCACAATTACTTATTTGTGCATAATTCCTTTTGCCTTGAACGATTCCAATGAATTCATAAGTTTATTTGATATTCTATTGTTTTATTTTGAATTCATATAGGGATTTTTATGTTTGTCTTAGATTTGTTCATAAAGTATCTCACTAATAACCTTGGAACTATTCAAGGTATTAAGCAAGTGTCAGTAGCAAGTTGGAATATTTGACCAATCCTAAGGAGAATTGTCTGCGAATTTATTGAGAATGGGCCAATTTCCTTTCGTTTCATACAAAGGAAGTTAGGCATAGGGCAATGAACAATAAACGGAAGACTATTAGTATTTTTGAACTTGCTCTTGATTTTTTAAAAGTTGGTATTGGCGGATTAAAGCCTTTAGTTTTGTTTGGTGCCTCGCCACCTTCCACTGTCCAAAAAAAAGAATGGGATACCAACTATATGAGGAAGGAAAAAACACCATAAAGTCTTTTTCATAATGAGCGATTATATGTCAGCACATCTGGCTCTTGTGTTTATTTTATATCTAATATGATCAAAATGTTTGATTATATTTATATATATAAATGACATGTTATTTGGCACTAATATTCATGTTATTAATGAGTATAAGAGTTTCATGTCTTCTACATTTGAAATGAATGATATTGGGGAAACTGATGTAATTCTAGGATAAAATCACTACGTATAAACTAGTATGTCCTACGATAGTTTCTTTACATAAAAAAGATGTTGAAAATCTTAACTCTTTTGATGTTGTGCTTTTAAGAATCCCCCCCCCCTCCCAAGAAATCTAGAATCGGTTTATGTAAGAATAGTGGCCATTTATGTATTCCAAAATTAATATACTAAGATTATAGGAAGTGTATGTATTTGATCAACTATGCTCGATACGTAATTGCCTATGTTGTGAGTAGAATTAGTCATATACACTACCTGATTAGTGATTATTGGACCATACTTCATCATTTGTGGACCTAGTTTCGCACGTTAGTAAGTTCCTTGTTCTCTTGGAGGGAATTTGGAATAAAAACTTGATATTTTGATAATAATGAGTTCCTTTGGTAGAGGTGTCATATCGTAGAAGTCTTCTAAACAAACTTGTATGTCACGTTCCTCCATAGAGTTTAAGTTTATGGTGCTAGAGTTGGCAGGGTAAGCATCAAAATGGTTGTTAAGTCTCTTAGCACATGTGCCATAATGGGAAGGAAAAGTTGCATCTGTTTACTTTCATTGTAATTCACCCACAATGAGTAGTGTCGCTCACAATGTTTTATACAATGAAAGACATATACATATTCACATTAGATATGGTTCAGTAAAACAATTACTAAAGAATGTTGTGATGATCTTAGAGTATGTAACAACAAAAAATATTTTGCTTGACCATTTTACTAAAGTTTTAACCACGAGAGTAGTTCTGGAAATTTCCAGAAAAATGGGGCTAAAACTCATTGACTGGTAACTTATGGAGGATGTGGTCTCAGTGCACTACATTCATATGACGTGCAATTTTGCAAACAGGTTTATATTTTACTCTTAATGAATTTGTAGCTCTTTGTGGTGGTTTTGTTGAGAGAAATTGATAGATTTGTTGTTGATTTATATAAGATTGAGTTTCACTCTTAATATATTCAAATATCACTATGGAGGTCATACTAAGACAAAATTGATTATAAATTCATTGACATATGATGATTTTGAACTACATAACTCTTCATGATTTCGTGGACCAAGAGGTATATATTATGATTAGAGTTTTAACATAATCTATGTAGATGTGAAGGTGAGATCTTTTTATATGATATGTGTGATATCTATTTAGAGATTTTATAAAAATAAAGATATATTTATGACCCTAAAAGCGTGTGTAACAGTATCACATAGTTTATTCATTTTTTCAATTAAAAATTGGTTAATCGTAACTTGTTACTTAATAGTTGTAATTTATGGGTTATATTTTCAAAAAATCTCATTTTAGTACATGCCAATGATAATTTGTCAAAATTTTCAATATCATTCAAAAAAAAAAACATAAGTAAGAAAATATTATAGCCCCCCAACTGAAAAGTAATTCACTTGACTAGAAAATCATAGCCTTGTAGGGGAACTTTTTTTTCAATGAATATGTATCATTCTGTGATGATTATTGGATTATATAAAATCATTGTGAACCTTAATAATATTACATATTTGGATGAAGTGGTGATCAATGGTACCAGAGCCAGCCCGGTCCCAAGGCCACCAAGGAGGTCGCCTTGGGCCCCACATTTTTTAGGGCCCCAAAAAAAATTATAGTATAAACTTATACAAATATATATAAATTGTTAGAATTATAAATATAGACATAGATAGAAGTTTAGCTTATTGGCATTTTGTTTGTTCTTTTCTTTTGGACAAAACATTTTGTTTGTTCGAATCTTATTATACGTCTTTTTTTGTTAAAAAGCCTCGTGTTACACTCTTGAAGCGGTTGCGAGTTGAATCATGCGTACAGAGAGAAGCGAATTATTGCGTAGATTGATTAACAAAGAGAGGTCGTTTTTCTATGGAAGGTCTAGCAACTTGTAAGGTTCCACCAGAGGGGCGTTGGAAGTTTCTTACACGTGACAGAAACGAATGGGCTACACCGCGAGTTTTAGTGTGCACTTCTTCGGGAGTTTAGTAAGTCTATTTGTACTTACTGGACTATTTTAGTCCTCAGATGTAATAAAAAAACCTCGTGTTAACAGAAAAAAAATTAACAAGTAAATTATTTTTATCTTTTATATAATTAATTATATTAAATTTTATACATATTTCAAAATTATATTATATTATTTTATAAAAAAAGTCAGTAAATAAGTTTTTTTCTATCTTTTATATAATTAATTATATTTAATATTATACATATTAAGATTAAATTATATTATTTTTATACACTTGTCACAAATTTAATTGAACCCATTTCGAAATACAAGAGATATTTAGAAATGAAACTTGACACGAAAGTTATTGGGATTGAGTTCGTCAAATAAAATTGTTCAATTGTTCTACTATTATTCTATCAGTTATTATGATTCGCAAATGAGAATATGGTCATATTGTTTTGTCAACTAAACAAAATATGAAATATGATAGTCCAACTTAAACACGAAAGTTTACTCAATAACTTTGTAGCACAAAAAGCACCGAAAATATTTTTAAAGTGAATTTAGAAAATATGTAAATGTTAATTTCAAATGTTTTTTATATAATTGTTTCTGATATGATATCTTCATGTATGTATATATGATTTGTTTGGTTAAAATAGAATAATTTTCTTTTATTATAAAGAGAAAGGCTCTACCAAGAAGTTCGGGCCGGCTCTAAATGATAGTAATACTGTTCTTGACCAAAAAAGAAAAGGAAAATGGTATCACCGTTTTTATTAGAGTAAATAGCACTTTTGCCCCCTGCGTTTATACCCGATTGACAGGTTACCCCCTAACCTCTAAAATGCGACTCGTTGCCCCTTAAGTTATAATTTCGTGCCCCGTTACCCCCTGACTGTGTGTTCCGTCCATTTTGGCCGTTAAAAGTGACGTGGCATTTCCATGTCACATTTTTTTTAATCCTAATACTAATTAAGTGTTTAATTAACTTAACCTAAGGGTAAAAAAAGGTTTTTTATAAATAGTTTTTATATAAAATATAAATAATAAAATAAACCCCCACCCCACCCCCAACGCACCCCCCTACCCCCCCCCCTTCTTCTTCCCCTTCTTCTTCCCCGATCTGATGACCTGCAACTTAAAAAAAAATTGCAATCATAGGCCATAATAGCCAAGGTCTTGAGATACATCATAATAGCCAAGGTCAGATCGGATCGGAGCATATCGGAGTTGCAGCATATCGGAGCTTTATCGATCTGTGAAAACGGCCTGAGCAATGGAGGAGCTCCGTTCGCGAACAGACCTGCACCATTCGAGAGCTCACAGCAGCTAGCTCAGATCCGCTGCTGCTTCACCGAAAAAACGAACAGATCGAAGAAGAGATCTCTGCCGCAACAATGGCCGGAAAAAGGAGTTCTCTGCTGCAACAATGGCGCACCTCTCCTTGCTTCAAACAGATCGGACGAAAGGATAGGTCATCACCACCACCGCGAGCTCACGTCATCTTCCACCATCAGCGCGCGAGCTCCAGTTCCTTCAATGGCCACTGCGAGATTTTTTTTTTTTTTAAGTTGCAGGTCATCAGATCGGGGAAGAAGAAGGGGAAGAAGAAGAAGAAGGGGGGGGGGGGGGTAGGGGGTGCGGTGGGGGTGAGGGGGGGGGGTTATTTTATTATTTATATTTTATATAAAAACTATTTATAAGTTAACTAAACACTTAATTAGTATTAGGATTAAAAAAAAATGTGACATGGAAATGCCATGACACTTTTAACGGCCAAAATGGACGGAACACACAGTCAGGGGGTAACGGGGCACGAAATTAAAACTTAAGGGGCAACGAGTCGCATTTTAAAAGTTAGGGGGCAACCTGTCAATCAGGTATAAACGCAAGGGGCAAAAGTGTTATTTAGTCTTTTTATTATTTATATGATAGAAAAGTGGTACAATGCATGTGACTACTGGTGAAGAAAATTTATGGATGAGGGCACTGTGCATGGTAAATGCGCCTGGACTGAAAGAAACTACAAGCAAAAAATGCACAGCTGAGTTGATACGCCAAGTAGATAGTAATCATTTGTTTGCTAGAATGCCAAGAAAATAAAAACTGGGCAAAAGACAGCTCTGCTATACAATGAGCACTTAATACCAAAAGGTACACCTTTCAAACAACTCCAAATTTTCTCAAATGACTAAACAATAGTTTTTTTCCTTAATTTTTTTTATACACGGCTCTTGAAAAGTCCTCAAAATCCATATATTTTCTTTTAGACATGTAAATGAACCAAATCACTCGAGAGCAATTCAAGTCCGACTCAAAAAAAATTTGGCTCGGAATCATTTGTTAAATTATACGAGTCAAGCTCGGGCTAAAAAACGAGCTCATTTGATAAACGAGTCGAGTCGAGCCTACTCACGAGCTATTCATAAAAATTCGTAAAAAATATATTCAAATTATAAATATCTATTAAATATTCTTTCAGAGATAACTGACAATTCAAAAATTAAAAATTAATTACTATATTAAAAAATTTATCTTATCTTAACACTTACCTGTCACTCTTCTCCTCTACCTACCAAATTATAAAAGAACATTAAAAATTTAAAATCCAAAGAAAGTGTATGTGATCGTATTTAATGATAGTTTACGATGTCCAATTATAATCTAATTGAAAATCTATATAATTAAAATGTTTGCAACAATTTATCTTATAATTAATCCAAATAAGTTTGAGATAAAAAGAAGAAAAAAGAGCTTTCGAGCTCGAGCTCGAGCTTTGTTATATTCTCACAAGCCGAACTGGAACACTAATTTCAAAGCTTGGCTCGTTTAAATCTATTTATAAATGAACAAGCTTGCACTTCTACTATTCGACTCGGCTCGACTCGTTTACAACCCTACCCACTTTCAATCTATTATTTTTATAAAAAATTATTTCTAATATTTAGCACGATAAAGTTATTTTTTAATACCTATTATATACTTAAATATTTTTACCTACTATATATACTAAAAGTTCTAAGTACTCTATATTTGAAAAAACATTTTTTTGAAAAATTTAAAATATTTGTTTAAAATAGTAAAAGAATATTTTTTAAACTACTAATCACTTTTAGGTGTGTTTTTTTTTCAAAGGGGTTTATTTTAAGAAGCACCTAACTGATGTTTTTTCTAAAAATACTTTTACAAGTTTAGACCACTTTTAAAAATCTAAAAGCACTTGAAGTAATTTTTAAAATAAACACTTCCAAAGTCCTAAATCACTCTCTACTCTCCCCTATCCCCACACCACACCCCCACCCACCATAAATGGTGGTTAAAATACGTCACTCTCCTCCTCTGACAACCTCCATATGATTTCAAGATCTGCTCTTCTCAACGAAGTCGATGACCATGGAATGGTGCAAAACGAAGGTTGTGACGTTCCGTCGAGATTCTAACGCCATTCTCCTGTTCAAAGCGGCATTCTTGCTGGCATCCATGGATAAACTTTCTCTATGGACGTTGATGCATATTTGTGAATATCCAAGGAATTCGAAGCTCTCTAGTCTTGTTCATGGAAGATCCATTGTTGTTCATGCTTCAATAGATAGTTTGAGATGCTCTGATTTATGAACAAAGACATGGAAGTAGATCCAGGCGAAGCTCCGTTGAAAAGTCATTAAAACTTATATGAGTTTAAAAGTGTTTTACAAGTGAAGATTTGTGTTTAAAACCACATCAACTCCATTATTTACACCATGGGATGGAGTTTAAGGCTACAGCAGCTCGAAGCTTCATTGTTCATAACAAATCAAAAAGAGTTTAAAAGTGAAGATCTATGTTTAAGGCCACAACAATTATTTTTTAAATTGTAATTTTGTAATATTTTTTATTATCTTTAGGTAGAATATTTTATTTTATTTTTTATCAACTTTTGGAATTTATTTAAATAATGACAAGTTTTCTGCATTTGTAAGGAAAATGTTGATAAAAAACTTAATAAAGGTATAAAGTTATATAGGAATTTCCCTTAATTAACTCATATACTCGTTGTTTTTTGAGAACTTCTTTTTCCTCCAAACTACTATTGAGAATTTTGATAGTTTCAATGACATTTTACATAAATATAGTATGGTATCCGACCAAACAATCAACCTAAACAAAAGTAGGGTTGTATATAGCATAAATACACCCACACATGAGATAACTATACTCCAACAAATCCTTAGAATGAATAAACTAAATGATCTTGGTAAATATCTTGGCTTGCTCACCGATTTGGGAAAGTAAAAAATCAAAGCCTTAGAATGGATGATTGATATAATCCTCTCCAAAAATGAACACTGGAATACGAAATTCCTATCACCAAGAGGACAAGAAATCCTAATAAAATTTATCCTTCAAGCATTTCTATTTACACTATATACATATTCCACATCCCTATCACCACCTGTAATCAACTTTCTTCACTTATAATTAGCTTTTGGTGGAGAAAGAAAAAAAGATAAAAAATCACTATAAGAATATAGAAACTCTCAAACCCCAAAAATTTGATAAAGGGTTGGGTTTCAAACATTTCAGTAGAATGAATATTGCTTTACTTGCTAATACTGCTTGGAAACTTAATAACATTGACAACTCACTAGCATACAAAATCCTAAAAGGAATTTATTTCCAAAATGAGGATTTTTCCGATGCCTCACTCGGATACAATCCCTCATGGGGATGGAGAAAACCCCATAAAGGAAGGGATGCCTAAAAAGACACTAGTTTAATTGTTGGAAATGGTAAATAAATCAAAATTTGGAATGATGTATGGCTTGATAACAACAAATATATCCCTAAAATACAAATAATTCTCCTCTCAAGAATGTAAGAGAATGATTCTCAAAACACTACTATTTGGAATAAATAACTAATTTTTGATACTTCCAGTCCCCCTAAAGCTGAAAATATTCTTAATAAGAATACATGTCTCTTAAACAAATGATATTCTCATCTGGATCTCTGCACCAGATGGGAGCTTTATTGCATAAAGGATCTGAAAGAATGTGATTCAAAATACAATTAAGGAAAACAATGAGAATAAAAAGTGGTTACCATCTTCATCCACTCTCACATTCAGGGACTGGATAAAGAGTTAGAATCTTCACTTACCTCCAAAGACTAAAATGTTTTTTGGAAAACTAAAAGAATTTCTTCGCCTACTAAACAAAAACTTTTTGATAGAAAATATCCCCTAAATGGTTGTTGTAAGATATTCCAGTATGTAAATGAATCAATTGAGCGCTTACTTTTCTCTTGTCCTTGTGCTAGAGCTACCTAGTTTGCAACTCCAACAAACTTTCTATATATAAACTTAACAACATCTTCAATTATTTTTTGGCTTGGAACCCTCTTTAATCTTAATTTGCCATAAAATGAGATAGGAATAAACTATGTTGAGATGGCAATCTTGTTGGCTTGGTTTATTTAGAAAAGTAAAAATAGTAATCTCTTTGAAAGCTTGACCATACTACCTGAAATTACTCCTTTTAAAGATTATAATATTGCCTATGTTGAATTCAAAAGATATTGTAAATCAAATTTTAAGAAAACAAACATTAACACCAAAACCCATTACATTAATAACTACATCCATAATAAAATAACCCCTAATCTTATTAATATAAATGTTGATGCCTATTTCAATATTCACACTAACCTGAATTATGTTGCTTGTATATTCAGTTACTTTCAGGGTAATATACTAGATGGTCAAGCATGGATTTTCAAGGCTATTTATTCTCAAGAAGCTTTTTTTTGTCAACATTTATTCTCAAGAAGCTGAAACTATGGGAATTTTAATTACCATCTCTAAGGCTTCTAGTTACCAAAACTGCAAATTTTGCCTCAAGAATGACTGCTCCTCTATCATGAAGCCATTAATGGAATACTCTAATTGCACTCACTATATACTCCTATTTTTTTAAGACATTACTAAACTTTTCTATAGTTCTGATTATAGTTTCTTGCTTATTAGTATAAAATATAACACTTGTGTTGATTGGGTTGCTAAGCAAATAATATGTGGTTGTTTGAATAGTAATGAGGTATTTTCATCCAATCCGTAGGCTAAGTCCAATAGGACCCCTATTGTAGCAAAAAGCTACAATTGAGGGGTTGAGCAATTAAAAAAATCAGCTCCAACAGGTTCCTGATTCTGGTTAAAGCCAGAATAGGGGACCCGATTTTTAAGAAATGTTATTTACATGTTGCTAACCCTAATCTCGATCCTAAATTAATTTTTTAATGTTTTATATCATTTTCATTAACCATAACAATTTATTCTTAACAATTTATTTTATTAATTCAAAACATATTTCTAATAAAATATCATGATTAATCTACTTATATTATTAATTTATTTTATTATTTGAATATTAATGACTTTGATTATATTTTTTGGATAAAATTTTAAAAAATAATACTTTTAAGATTCTCGTATAAAAATAAATAATTGATATATTATTATAAAAAATATTACGATAAATAATAACTATATTTAATTATTTTTAGTAATATTTTATTAACGAATTAATATTAAATATATTAATTTTAATTTCAAATATTTGTCTATAAATTAAAATAAACATATATAAATAATTATAAATTATTTAAAATGAAAAATTGTTAACATAATTTAAAATAAGATTAAGAGTTTGAAGATAGGGAACTGTTGAAGTAAAATTGTTTTTAAAATTGTTATTTAAAAAAAATTATCTTTAACTTCTAATTCTGGTTTTTTAATCGCATATTTATTAGACTTGATCAAGAACAATAACTACACTACTGGTTAGGGGTGAGCACGGTACGGTTCGGCTCGGTTTTTTGCCGTAACCGAAACCGAATGATTCGGTTTTTAAAGGTGTCGGTACGAACCGAACGGTTTTTATCGGTTCGGTTTTTTCGGTTTTCGGTTCGCTATATGTTCTGTTTGTTTTTTTCGGTTTTGGTATGTGTTTAATTCGAAGTTGGATATATTTTAAGGGCATTCACTTGAGACATTTTATTTTTTAACAATCCATATATGAAGTAGTTGATTTTCATGTTATTGACCCGTGTAGGAAATTGCATTTTTTGAACTCAAATATTATATATTTGTCGTAAACAAATAATTTCAAAGAAATATTTATAAAATTTAATGTGTATGTTTTACCTTCAACAAATATTAATAAACGAAAGATTTTTTAAAATATATCGACTAATGACTTATGTAAAAATATGTTGCACACTATGACATTTTTAGGGGCGGTGCATGTTATATATGAACATCTTTGTTTTAAAAAATCATTCCATTTTATATCTCATTGTCATAATCTCTTCAAGAATAGAAATTGAATTCAAGAATGTCTTATTTTTTGTATTATTCGGTTCGGTTTAGCATAGAAAAACCGTACCGAACCGAACTTTTTCGGTTTTTTAAAAAGCTTATACCGAACCGAACGGTTTTGTCGGTTTTCGGTTTTTGCGGTTCGGTTTTTTCGGTTTTTTGGATCGGCTCGGTTTTTCGGTTTTATTTTGCCCACCCCTACTACTGGTGTTGGTTAAACTGATCTTAGTGCATTACTACACCAGTTTATCTCCTTTATTTAGTATTAGATAAAGAAGACTATTTTAATAAAGGTTGATCTTAAGCCAAATAAGTGTCGATTTTGAGTTTTTGGTTTTTTAATATTCTTAATTTATAAAAATATTTAAGTCAAGAGACTTTATTTTATAACTTCACTTTGTACCCATTTTAAGGAGTTTTTTTTAGTTTTAACATATTTAAAAAACTAATTGTAGATAAATTTAAATGATAAAATAATTGTAAATGTAACGTATAAGTGCTCAGGAGCTAAAAGGAAATCCACAGAGATCGTTGGCCCAGCAATCTCTTTTAATGAATCTATGTGCTTCCGACAAAAAAAAAAAAAAAAAAAAAAAAAGAATCTATGTGCTTAAACTTATCTTTATTTTGTCTAAATTTATAATAACCCCATAAAAAAGTCAATTGTTGATTGATTCCTATTAAAAAACTTATTTAGAAAAAGGTACCTAGACTAAAATATTTATTGAAAACAGCCCCATCCCAAATTACCCTTATAATTAACAATTAAAAAATAAGAAAAAAACTAATAAACACGCGCGCGTCCGTGTAATTTTTTTAAAATCGTCATA
Source organism: Nemophila menziesii (assembly GCA_029959085.1). NCBI lineage: Eukaryota > Viridiplantae > Streptophyta > Magnoliopsida > Boraginales > Hydrophyllaceae > Nemophila > Nemophila menziesii. The sequence goes on along the minus strand of JARWIR010000001.1, from coordinate 138,157,395 downwards.
ACTAATTCAAAAAAAATCAAAAAAATCAAAAAAAATTATATTTGGATAAATCAAATTAATATTTACGTCTATGATTTTTTTTCGGAATTTTTTGATTTTTTTTGATTTTTTTAATTTTTTTTTTCGCAGACACGAAATTTCATGTTTAAAACATGGAATTTCATGTTTATTTCACGGTTTAAAACATGGAATTCCATGTTTTATCTGCGAAAAAAAAAATAAAAAAATTCGAAAAAATTCAAAAATTTCAAAAAAAATCAAAAAAATTCATAGACGTAAATATTAATTAGATTTATTCAATTTTTTTTTAATTTTCTGATTTTTTATAAATTAGTTATGACGATTTTAAAAAAATTTCACGGACGCGCATGTGATAGAATTAGTAAACGTATAGAAAATATAAAGGGGATGTTTTCTATAAATAATTACTTCATTAGGCATTTTTTTATAAATAAGATTATTAAAGGCATAAAAAAACAATTAAAAAATTTAATAAAGATGTTATCAACCATAACCCCATAAAACTAAGCTTATCTTTGGATTTGAAATTTATAATACAACCAAGCTTATCTTTGGATTTGTCACAGAAGAATAGCTAGACAACTTAATCTCTTGTTTTTGGCTTTTGACTCAACTTTTTTTTCGTATAGTGCTAAAAAAAATATAACAGCTCATCTCTTTCTTTCTTATAAATCTTAGGCTAAGTCCAATAGGACCCCAATTGTAGCAAAAAACTACAATTGGGGGTTGAACAATGAAAAAACCAACTCCAACAGGTTCCCAATTCTGGCTAAAGCCAGAATAGGGATCCCTATTCTAAAGAAATGTTAGCCACATGTGGCTAACCCCAATTCAATTTTGCTATATTTTTTAATTTTTTTTTTTAATTTAAATATGTTTATTATATATATAATTAAGTTGTAAAAAATAAATTATTCAAATATCAATATTATGTATGTAAATATTTTTATTATAAGTTAAAAAATTCAATAAAAAAATTATAATTATTAGAAAGATTATTAATTAAAAGATTTTAAAGATTTTAATAATCAAATTAATTGAAAAAAATTATATCTTCATAATTTATTAAATAGTACTAATATATTTTAATTTTATTGGATGATGAAAAAACTCGTTTCAATTGAAAAAGAAAAAAATAAGATAATATTCGTTTGATTATTCTTTTGAGAATTATAATTTAAATATTAACATTATATTTTTTTGTTTCGAATATTTTTTACAAATATAAAAGTAAAATAGTAAATAAATAATTGTATGAAAATTTTAAAAACTTATTTATTTATTTATTTAAGATTTTTTTTAAATAAAATTAAAGTAGAGTTTTTTGAAATTGGGGGTTAAAATTGGGAAGCTGTTGGAGTAGGGTTGTTTTATAAGGTTAATATTTGATAGGGAATATGTGTTTGACTCCCAATTCTAGCAAAATTATTGGGTAGCTGTTGGACTTAGCCTTAGAGCCATGCATGTCAATTAACTAGTAAACCAGCCAATAAAGTAATACACGTAAAAAATTCGAAGTTATTTTGTATACTTAAGGTATTCTTTTATTTTTTTTTTACTTTTATATGGAAAAAACAGTATGCAGGATCTCAGGATTTAGTAGGGATATTACGATTTTTTGAGATGTGTTTAGGCAAATTAATTATCAGGATTGGAATGTTTTGTCAAATTAATAGCTTGGTTATTGATTTGTTTTTCCTCAAAATTTAACTGATGTTTGAAATCAACCTCAAATTTATAATTGTGTAAGGAAGATTATTCAAGTCCTATTTTGTTTAATTTTTTTTTTCGAAACTGGTTCAACAAGTAAATTTTAGTATGTAAATGAGTTTAAGCAGGTATTCATTTAAGAAATAGTTGGTCAGCGATGAGCGCCTCAAAATTAAGTTTAATGGACTTGATTAAATTAATAGATCGACTTGTTAAATAGAAACGGCGTCTATACATTACCTTTGCAATTACTTTATCATTTAAGTTTATATTGTAATTAATTTTTTCAAATATGTCAAAAATAAATAAAAAACTCCATTTTAAGATCGAAATTTATCAAGGCGACACTGATATGAATATATATCTGATATTTTCTCGACTAAGTTCTGTACAAGTTTGCCTTGGTTACATAACCAGTCATCATAAGGCCCGACCCACTCGTAACTAGTCTCGAAGCAGCTTCCACCACCACTAGAGTAAAAGATGCTTTTGTTGGGTGTGGGGAGTGGGGTCCTTTGATTAATCACATAATAATTTGACTAGCTTATATTCAGTTGTAATTACAGTAGGGAACCAACTATTGTAAGAGGTTTTTTTTTCTCAGAGTTGCAAAATGAACTTTCCTTAAAGATGACAAGACTTTGTTTTATTTATTGGTATAAAAAAGAAAGAATTTCATTGATGTAACCATTTTGCAAGTCCTATCGTTTTTTAAATTTCATAAAGTTTTTTTTAAATTGATTAATTATATTTTATATAAATCTATGTAATAATATATGATCGAGGTAGAAGATTTTGTTGTGTTAATTATTGTAAAAGCATTCAAAAGAACCCTCTTTAGTAGTTTTAGTATTGGGCTGAGCAAATGGTAACCAAAAAACTAAACTAAACCAAAAAAATCAGAAAGAACTGAATTAAAAGAACCAAAAACCAAAAAACCAAATCGTTCAGTTTGTAATTTTCAAAAACCAAATTATTTGGTTTGGCCTGGTTTACTATGCAAAAAACGAATCGAGAAAGGAAAAAAATAAAGAACGTGAGAACTTTTTTATAACAATTTTGTAGGAGATCCTTTTTGTAAGAATTTATCATCTACGTGATATTATTGTTTTACTATTCAGTGGTGTTATTAGTGAGAATTTTTTATATATTACTTCAGATTATATTAGAAAGTATTAATTATTTGATTGATTTTATTAATCATGATTGAATGAATTTGAAAATAATAGTTTTAATTATATAAATATATTTAGTATTCTCAATTAAAATAATTGTGTTAGATTATAAGTTTTTATTTAATTGATATATTTATACCCTGATTATGTAATACTATTATAATTGTATTGGAATATTAGTCGTTATTGTACAATGTATTTCAAGAAATAGGTTAACAAATATTATTGGTCAAGCGTTTGAATTCAAAGCGAACCATATTCCGAACAAAACCGAACCAATCTGGAACAAAAAACCGAATGTGTAACCAAATGCGAACCGTCCGGTTTGGTTTTTAAATTAAAGAAAACCGAATCATTCGGTTCGGATCCGGTTGTGGCAAAAAACCGAGACGAACCGAACCATGCTCACCCCTACTCTTTAAAAAGGAAGTTTTTAGGATTTGTAAAAAAATTCTAACACACTCAAGAAATCTCAATAATAAACCTAAGGCTATTTTCATCTCAGCTTCTTTAGTGGATATACGGACTTGGCTTCTCCTTCGTAAGACTAGGCGAGGTAGTCCATAACAATTTCAAACTTGAATTTGATAGCGACGACTTCCTCTTTATCAATAGAAGAGTTCAACAACGTTTAAACAAGCAATACAATTTTGGTATTGAAGAAACTCTTGAAGACAAGACTCTTTTGCTAATTAAACATTGAAAATGTCATTCAAGTTGTTACTCTTACAATAACTATACTAACCAACCTTCCAAACATATGACTACTAGGGATCGACAATAACCTCACTGTATATAACATTCATGACATAAACATCCTCCGAGTTGAAGTGTGTAACATTGGTGTTAAGCCTATATTAGTCGAGCCTCCGTTAACCAACATTGATTTTGTTCTTAATGTGGTGTCTGACATTAGGGTGTTTATGCTATGGGTTCTAAGAAGTTGATCATAGACAGATCACAAGTTAAAGGATGGATCCTTTATGTGGAGATGAATCGTAATATTTTCAAGTTAGATCATGAGAATGAAGAAGACTATGCAAGACTTTGGTATTTATGTCCAGGAAGTTTTCAAGGGTCGCGTGTGGTTATCATTCACTGGACACATCAGAATCAATTCAAATATCTAAGGTATAACGTCTCTTCCAGGGTCGGTCCTGTGTGTAAGCAAAAGACGAGGCCGCTTTGGTCCCCAGATTTTTTTACCTTTTTAGGGTCCCCCAATCATCTACAAGGTATCATGTGGGTATATATATGTGTGTTGTATTTAAATAATTATGTAAAAGTAATATTGTTAGATTGGGCCTATTTTGTGAGTTCGCTTAAGTCCCCCAAAATGCCAGGGCCGGCCTTGGTCTCTTCTATCCGGATCCAGGTTTCATGTCTTGCAGTATTTCTAGAATACTATCGACAATATCAAACTCTTAGCCTCTTAATTTGTGGAGCTGGAAGAAATAGATATCTGACCGACCACGTGAGGATATCAACACACTCCGTTTGGATTCAAATTCAACAAAAAGAACCCATACAAACATGAGCTTACTGATGTCTCATCTTTTATGATAGAATAATCGTATCACGATACATATTTTTTGGGGTTTATTGGACCTAAAGGAGGGATTATTCCCTACTAGTTGACATATCTTGCATTCTTGTCTTATTTTGGATATATTGCTACTTTAAGAGCTTTTGTGCCTCATTGTGTGTTAAGTGTGTATCTTTTAGTACATGGTTGACATGAGATACCAAAATGATGAGGAAAAGTCAAGAAGTGGAGTCCAAACCCAAGTCAAGGCGTAGAATGAGTAAAAAGCCACTTTGGAGAAGTTAGAGCGTTTACCAGTGAAATCTTGACGTCACTTGATTCAGTCTCCACAAATTACTGGTCAGGTCTTTGGATCTGATTCCTTTTTATTTGGTAGAGCTTGAAGTCAGTACCACGTGAGAAGTGATTGAAGTAAATTCGGAATTTAGATGAAGAAGTTATGCCAATTGCTTCCACCATGACTCGAACCAATCCAACACTAAGGAAAAAAGGGTTGGCCCATTTTAGCCCAATTAAGTGGGCCCATCTGGACCCAAAACTGTTTTAGGCTGGTATTGTTCATTTAAGAAGCTTATTTTACACAATACATTTTGGGGAGAGGGCTAAAGCGCCTGAAAGAGAAGAAGAGGATGAGAAGGGTTTCTACCAATTTCCACCATTCTTCACCATTCCAATCCCATTTCCATTCGATTCTTAGGTTAATTTTATTTTATTTTTCATTTTAAACATGATTCTTACATTATTATGAATTGTTTTCCCATATTTAATTATGAACTAAAACCCTCATTTGCTTGAGGATTGTTAATAGTATGAAACATTATTGAATGTTTGAATGTTTATTTGGTTTTGCGATATTTATATCTAAACGATTTGTGTTACTTTTCCATTGATTATATGCTTATGCTTATTTACAATTTATTCCTTGATGACATATTGAATAGTGTTAGTAACTTTGAAAATTGCCCTGGAGGGGTGGTTGAATTACAAACATAGCATATAGCCACTTGGTGTTCTTTAGTGAACCATGAGGTCTTGACTAACCAAGTAGTCAATAGAATTAAATCAAGTAGCCTTTGAAAGCATTGTAGGGTCACTCGGGAAAGGTCTCTAGTGCAGTAGAATAACTTCCTATCTACCCGGAAGGGATTCGGGGAGAAATTTTAATCTGACTAGTGTAAAAAGACCAATTCACCCTTATATCGAGAAACATTTAAATAGTTAACTTTGAGAATTACTAGCAAGACTCAATCATACTTCTCATACATTTCAACTCGTTTCTTTATTTTAATTGCATTTTCATTTTAATTTTAGTTCTTACACTTTTGTTCCCATTAATCATCTTAATAAATATTATTTTATTGCAATTTAATCTTTAAATTAAAAACCCAACAAATATAACAAGCATTATCACTTTTAATTGCAACTAAGCTACAATACTCGTAAACACGTTCATCGTAACCTTGATAGTCCATGTGGAGACGATAACCCTTATACTTATCAAATTATTACTTGTCAATGACCCGTACATTTGTGGGAAGAAGGCCCTCTCTAGTGTGTCGATTTGTTTATCACACTCTAGGGAGCGACAAGTTTTTAGCGCCATTGCTTAGGACAATATGGTTATATTTTTGTATTTTTAGTTAAGTATATTAGTGTTTAGTTGTTTTTAGTTTTACTCATGTTTTTGTTTTTGTATCTCTACAACTTATTAGGTTTGGTATATGCTCTTAAATCTCTAGAAATTGCTTCAAGCCAAAAGGAATAGAGAGAGAGAGAGAGAGAGAGAGAGAGAGAGAGAGAGAGAGAGAGAGAGAGAGAAGAGCACAAGTAGAAATGGTCGCTGTGAATGTGAATGGATAAAATCCACCGAATGAACATCATAATCAAGTTTGAGGTATCCCTAAGGGGTTCCGTTATTAGTTAAACCTTTGGGGATTCGCCCTCCATCCATTTAAGCTGCAAGGTTTAAGCCCGACACATGGATGTTGAATCAATTCTCCAACTTTGGGAATATAGTAGAGCCGCACGCCAAGGTCCGATATATGATGTCTAGTAGTTCATGCAAATTTGTGACACCTACATTACTCCAGGCGTTACACGAGAACAAATGAACTATTTCATGTTCCATTTATTTTTTATCGGAGGTGTAAGTGAATAGCTCGATTGTCAACCATCCGAGACATTGACATCGGATGCACTTCAAGTGAGGTTTCTCGACCGTTTATGTCTGCAAAGTAAGAGGATGAAGTATCAAGTAGAGCTTGGAAACTTTAAATAGAGGTTGTCGAGAGTATAGGATAGACATGGTCGAGGTTCCAATAACAATTAACAAGGTGCCACTTCATGGGTACACTCCTTTGATGCAGCTATCTATGTTTTATAAGGGGCTTGATTAGAGTTCAAGATTAAGAGTTGATAATATCGGTGGTGGTGGTTTTGTGTCAATCGATCCTATTCGAGTCGCGAATTGTATGGAAAAAATAATAGACACCGAAAGAAGATGGCCGACATCGCGAGCCCCAAGAGGTACGTTATGTGTAGACAGTGAAACCATGACGACACAAAATTGTATACATTAGAAAATCAGGTTAAAGAACTTAATCTAGTTGTAAAGAGAGAATTCAAAAGCAGACAAACAATGGTAACGATTGTGCAAGACTCATATGGATGTTCAAATTGTGGAGTCAATAATCATAGTTGGGAAAAATGACAAAGTAATCTAGAATCTGAATCGTGTCTAATCGAGGGTACCACCATTCGGGTGGTCAAGGCTATGGTCGACAAAATCGAAAAGACTTTAATGGTCAAATCCTAATGGGGTCGTCAATTAAGGTACCATCTATCATCCTCGGCCCTACAAAACCAATTATCAATCAAGACCTCAAAATCATTACGAGTGAGGTCCAAGATATAGATACCAAGATCCCCAAAATCCTGTGTATGATTCATTTACAAAGAATATTGCTCAGAAAGCATATCCATCACATCCACAAGAAGGGTCCATTACTAAGATTCGTCAAGCGATGAAATATATTATGGAAATGACAAGATAAAGTATGAAATCCTTTATGGTGATGACACATTAAAACATGCGAGCTGATATGAAAGATTCAACGAGCAGTCTGTTGTGTTAGAGATGTTGGGGAATTATTCACCCAATTGTCATTCCATCGTGAGAAAAATCAAAAAGCCCCTCATCTGCAATTAGGCCCGGGTACAAACAATGAGGTTAAGTTTCTACAATATGGTGAGAACAATGTCAGGAAAAGACTCATGCGGTTCTCACTAGGCAGGGGTCTCTAACAAGGTGATCCTCTATCCCCTTCATTTTCACTCTTCAAACGGAATTACTTATTAGTTTTATTAATGACCAAGAATAAAATCATGCTTTAAAAGATTTTCATGAAATAATTAAGCTCTTGTTTTATAAGTTTGCTTAACTTTTATTTTTTTTTCACGATAAATCTTGTTGTCATCACTTTCTTTTCCTTTTCTTATCACTTTGACTTACATGCAAAGTAAGATTTGCAACACTATTATGACCTCAACCTTAGGGTGGAACTACGATCACCACCACGTTGATTCCAATACACATTAAAAGACGTGACATTTTCTTCAGGAAATGCAATTTTATTCACTACAAAGAATAGTTTAAGCCGACAAATACAATATTTAATCGTATTTAAACCTACTACTTTTGTTTACATATCCATTTTCAGATAGAGAATGCAACTCCATCCACTACAGGGAATGGTCTTGAGCCAGAGATATATGATTTTATTCAATAAAATTTTATCACCACGTTGTTCTTTGTATACACATTTGAAAATTATTGCATTTTTATGGTAGAGTACTTCTAATCACTTTAGGGAATAATATTGAGTAAATGGAATGAGAATAATGTTTTGTATATCAACAATTATTTTACTTGCTTACGAGACTAACAATCTCATAATATTTTGTAAAACTGTTAATCATGATAGCTACTTGATGTATCCCTATTTGTAATATAATAATCTAGGTTGACATCATTTTAAGTGTATTTAGTTATTTAATTATCGAGTTTTATTTATATTTTGATATTTTCTTATTTCTTGTTTTGATTTGATGATTTATTATTTTTAGAGCATATTGGGTTTAATTTGTTTGGTGTGAAGCTTTAGAGATATATGAAATTTATTAGATGCCAAATAAATTCTAAGAGATAAAGGAAAAAATATATGGATGTAATTAAGAGATAAATAGGAAAGGAAAAGTTGCCAAGTAAATCTGAAATTCTGAAGCCACGTCCACTAAAGTAAATATAACTTAAAATAGTCTCGGAATTTGGATGAACAATCGAAAGGAAAAGTGTATATCTTTTCGAATCGGTATTTTGGATATAAAGTAGGCGAAAATCGGAGCAATAATGAATGAGATAATACCAAAACAAGACAGCAGCAGTTTATCCCTTCTCCTATATTTTAGGAAACGAATTTGAGTTGGACTTTGACTCAAATTACTTGCCTTCTACTCCAAGATTTCGACCTATGGTCTTCTAAATCCTATAAATACACCCTCTTGTCATTATAAACATATCCTTGGTAAGCCCTTAGGCCTACATCAAGAGGAGAGAAGATCAGAAGGAGTTGGACAACAAATTATGCCTTCCCAATCCTTCAAATTTGTAATTGTTTTCTTTTTTCTCTCTAGTATGAACTAATTCTATTTTAGCTTGAGATTAGCATATGGGTATGAACCCTTCACTTGTTTTACATCTATTTTAATTTGGGATGTTAGCCTTTAAATTAATATTAGTGTTTTATTCTCTGTTTTATGTGCTTTGATTTATTATATGTAGTTCTTATGGTGGCCAACGTATAGGATTACCATAGTAGTTAGATGGTCACCCGAAAGGGGTGTCTAATTATTGAAACACCACATAAATGTCAAGTGTGCAGTATTGATCCGGAAGGGCTTGCCTAACTAGATAGGCATTAGGGTTTGAGATTTAATCACCGATCATTATGTAAGGGTCCCCTTACCCAAGTCCCCTGGTAATTGTTAGGTCGCCACCTAAGTCCACCCGGAAGGGGGTTAGGAGGAATATAGAATCCTGGCTATTGCATATTACACAATTCTCCCTTACATGATTAGAATATACAAGGCTAGTGGGGATTACTTGCTAGATCTCGAGCTAAACTCTCGTACTATCTTCTTCTCGTTATTTATTTTCCTGCCTTTACTTTATTTAGTTAATTATTCTTATTCAAAAAACCAAACAAATATTCCATTAGTCTTTTATTTACAGCGTATTATTCATCTAACTTTCTTACTTGCACTTGATATTGCATAAGTTCTTCCTAACTTTCCTAGTCTCTGAAGAACAAATTCTATTTATCATTAAAACTTGCATACGACATGTGATACTTGCAGCGAGTAACGTGTTTAGGCTAGGGTGTTAGTTGCATCTTTTATTACCATATTTTTTCCACGCCTTAGCCGACACCACTACTTCAAGTGTATATGCGTGATATGATATAAAGAGACGAATATATGTTCTACTAGAAAATATTATATTTGCCCGTTTGAAATCCTCAATTAATTCAGTAGTACATGAACTTGTACTAACAATTTTTTTCCCAATTTATTAACAAGTGAGTAGATTTTCAAAATGGTAAGATTTAAAACATTTACAAGAGAGGTTGTAGGTTTGAGACCTTTATCATATAAACTTTGCATAAATTATCCAAAAAAAGATTTATATATCATAAAATTATTTAGTTTTCTAAAGTTATCTCTTACTAATTTTATGTCCTTTTAATGAATAAAATTACTTTTTAAAATATTTGTCTAGTTATAGGAAAAAACATATCAAAATTTGCGGTTCATAATATTGTTTCACAAATTATATATATTAAAAACTTTTGTTTCGTGAGAATTATCTTCATTAATGTATAATCATCGAACTCAGGGTTCATAAAAATTGGAAATAGGTTTTCATCATTAAATATTTACAGACATAATCTATATTCTTTTTATTTTATAAAATACAATCCTTAAATATTCATGAAATATACGAGTTCTTCATCATAAACCAAATTTTTGTTTTAAACCTACATTTTTTTTAATTATGTATTCGAGCATTTTTTTATCAATTCTCGATCCACTAAATAGACTTCAGTTCTATGAGAGTTGTTAAAACCTTTGTGCCAAAAAATATTAATTTATACTTCAGGCATAAATATTTTTTTTCAAGATTATTTACCTAAAAATAATATTATGTTTCGGGCATATATTTCTTTCTCTAAGCTCCAGGCTTATAACATTAGATTTAGGCTTCATACATTACTTTTACGCTTCCGACATATGAGATCTTATTTTAGGCTTTGAGCCTATAAGATTCATTGTATGTTTCAGGCCTAGAATAACACTATTTTTATTTTTGAACCCTTAAAAAATATTATGTTTTATGCCTTTATTTTTTTATATGTCATTATATTACATATATAATAATAGGGTCAATGTCCTAAAAAATCAAAATAATATTATACTTGCCCCAAAGAATCATGATTTAACTTATTAGATCTAGATTACTTATTTACCCTTACAGTCCAATTAGCAGAACAAAAAGAAAAAATAAAAACATAGCGTACTCTTTTTATCTCTCTATCTCTCTCTGTTAATCTGATTCTCTCTCTATCCACAGAAAAACACAAAAATATTGGTCGGATATATTTGATTTTCACAAGGAATTCACACAAATATTAACTGGTGAAGATGAAAGAGAATTTAAAATCATGAAGTAAATCTAGATTTACAGATTTGCACGTGAGATCCCATCAAACAAGATTGAAAATCTTAAAAGGTAAAAGAAATCCGAATCTTTGTTGTTTTCCGTTCTTATTTTACAGTTTAATAGTACACAATGATGATTCGTTCGTCATATCCCATCAAAAAAATATTTTTTAAATAAATTCTTCTATTTTTCTTCACATTCATGATTATAGAGTTTTAATGGGACTCATTCGAAGTGATGCGACTCATTGTTGTGATGGTACTCAACTGGGATGTATGAAATTAATGTTTTTGAAGTTGATTTTTCAATTTTTTTGACAGTTATGTTTTTAGGGTTTTTTGATACTAGTTTTGTTTCGAGCTGCTATTAAAATGAATTATAGGTCAATGTTTATTTCTAGAGAAAAAATTTATTAGGTTTACTGAATAATCCCATTGAATTTTATCCAATTTTTGTTAAATTATGCGATTAATAACATTAGTGTGTATAGTGATGGGATTAAATGATTACATGTTTGTTAACGGTATATTTCAATGATTCATTAGTCTAAACGTAGTGGAAAGGATTACTTCAGTTATATTAGTGTTAGTCGCCTGATGGGATTAACAATGTCTGGTGGGATTTAACATTGTTGATGGGATGAACTATGATGATGGGATTTTTAGTCTGTCAACGGTTTTTTTTAGAAACATAACAGTTATTAGAGACATTGTTGTTATGTGTGCTTTGTTATTGACATTATACATGTACTTATAATTTATGGTTGGTGGTTTTTCAGCAATGATGGGATTAGTAGTTATAAGTTTCAGTAATGATGGGATTTAATAGTTATAAGTTTAAGTAATTATGGGATTTAATACTTATCTGATTATTTCAATTATTGTAACAGAGAATCACACAAAATGTTAACTGAAATTGCTCAGATGAAAGAAATACAAAAGAATGTCATTTTCGAGATGAAGTATATGTTCCACTGAATTTGTTGATGAGCATCTGTGTCAAAGACCTTCTATTCCAAACTGATAAAAGATTTTTGACGAGTTTGGCATAATATAGGGACTAATGTTGCAATATTATTATTAAGATCATTAGATTCTTGAGAGTCAAATTTATTTTGCTGAGATATTTATAGATTGTTGATATTTTGAGGATTAGAATTACTATTTTTTTATCCGACATTTATTGATTTCTTGCTAAGATTTATATATTGATTTTTATGATTTATAGTTTTAGCTTTATATTTCCATGTACAAAGTAGGACTCATTCGAACAAATGATTATCATGTCTGCAAATCAAAGTTAGAAGTGTAGATGTTGACTTATAAAGCGAATTATATATTTTTGTTAATGTTAATCATTCTTGGATTATAATTTAGGATCAATGACTAAAAAACCAAAGCGACGAATCTTTTCACAGCGACGAATTTTTTCACAGCGATGAATTTTTTCACATAATGCTGCATTTTCCTGAAAAAGTTATTAAAATGACCAGTTTGCAATTTTTTTATAAGATTTGCAGTTGTGATGATATTTTTAATATCAATATGACTTTTGTGCCATTCATGGAGAAATGGAATAAATGCAAAAAAAGATAATTTGCTTATACTACCAATATCTTTATACGATACAATGGCTCATAATGTCTCATCTCTATTCATGCAAGTAATTCAAACAAAATCATTGAGCAAAATAAGTACATAAAAATTAATTTGGGTCTCTACATGTATAAGATAGAAGAAGAGGATGGTGTATCCTTCTAATAACCGCATTATATCCTTATTATCTCATTGTCAATAACGGAAAACATTAAATATAGGACATGCATTTCAAAGCAAGACCTCAATTCCAATCAACTTTGAAAATTCCTTTTCATCAATTTAACCCTTTTTTAGCTTTTTCAAAAGATGATAATCACGTGTAAGTTCATCATCATCTTCATGTGATTGAACGACATGACTCTGCTTAGCAAATTTCTTCCTTGTGGCAGCACTTGTATCTTTTAAAGTTGCTACTTTGCGTTTCGCCTGCTTCCTTGTTCCTTCTTTTTCTTTAGCAACTTCTCTTACTTGCAGATTTTTCTTCCTTTATTTCTCACGAGATATATCCCTGTATTGATATTTACATATTTCATGTACATAGTATCAGAATGAAAAAACAAAAACTAAAAACTTACTTGAACTTAATCTAATCCAGCTACCTTGTATTTCTAGAAGCTAAATCTTAGGAGCGTTTATAGAGAGTGAGCAATTACCCAAACCATAGAAATCAAGCTTACATTACTCAAAATAAGGTAACTCGTCACCGAATCCCGTCACCGCAACGAATCCCGTCACCGCAACGAATCCCGTCACCGCAACGAATCCCGTCACCGAAACGAATCCCGTCACCGAAACGAATCCCGTCACCGCAACGAGTCCCGTCACCGCAACGAGTCCCATCACATCAACGAGTCCCGTCACCGCAACGAATCCCGCACCGCAACGAATCCCGTCACCACGACGAGTCCCGTCACCGCGACGAGTCCCGTCACTGTGATTTTAATCCCGTCACCGCGACAAGTCCCGTAACCGCGATTTTAATCCCGTCACCGCGATATTAGTCCCGTCACCGCGATATTAGTCCCGTCACCACGATGTTAGTCCCGTCACGGCGATGTTAATCCCGTCACCGCGATATTAATCCCGTCACCGCGATATTAATCCCGTCACCGCGGCAAGTCCCGTCACCGCGATTTTAATCCCGTCGCCGCGATATTAGTCCTGTCACCGCGATGTTAATCCCGTCACCGCGACGAGTCCCTAATTTTTGACAAAACGGTCAATGTGCGTTGATATGTAGTTTGACTAGCCTGTTGAGAAAAAAAACATGAGGCATTTGAAGCACACTAGGGAAGGGTATAATAGACAAAAGAACCTCCCATGGATCGACCATTATAAAGTCTGAAGTTTTGCAAGCTACTTTACACATAGCAATTTGATGTTCAGATGATATAAGACCCTATAATGGAACTATTAATAGTATTGATAATTTGAATTCAAAAGATTTTTAAAAAAAGAAGGAAAATATTTGTTTTGTACCTTTTTTTTGTAGGAGTCATTTACAGGTGACATGTAACCTCCAATAACACAAAAGCCGCCTTGTGAATTTAATGCATCTCTAGCTAGCTCTGAAAATATATATAAAGTTTAGAGAATAATAAAATAGAAAATTGAGGTAGAAGTTACCAAAACAACGAAGATGCATGTATGTTGGTGGACTGAAACTTCCAGTTGAGACAAGAAGTATATTAATCTTTTTGCTGTATTAAAGAGGATATAAAATTATCAAAATTGCAAAAAGTGCCCTCAAATATCGAAACCTTCAGATGGACAAAGACAAGCTATGTACCCTCTTGTACTATCGCATAATACTTTTTCCGGATAATAAGGATGTCCTGAGAATATTTTCTCGACTCGTAAAGTAGCGAATGAAACAAGACTAACACACGAATCATCACTAATCGATAAAAAAACAGTTGCTCCATAGATGATTTGTTTGAGAATGAGGGAGAATAATTTGACGCACTGAAGCTACATGATGATGCTGGTAGTGATTAATGTGTTAGAATCTAGATCCCATAATCATACAGTACAACCTTTACTTCCCGAAACTAAAACATTTGAAAAAGCTGATATTTTCGATTTGTTCATGATTTTATGAGCAGCTAAACATAGTACATCATCTGTATGTCCTAAAAGATGTTGTTTATACTCACGTGGGCCCAGATTCTCTCGCTCGAAAAACGTGTCAGAGTTGAATAATTTCGACTTTGCCACTGTAGAACCCATAAACTATAGATGAAGATTTCAATTCTAGTTTCTGATTAGAATCACAATTTGCAATCCAGTCCTCAGAATGTTTACTTTCTCCGAGACATTTTAGCTTCTTCTCCTTTTTTAACAACCAAATAGAGATACGAAGGGTCCAATGTGAAGATTCTTCGATTTATTCAACGCGTATAAGACAGTTATTTAACTAATTAAACCGTATAAACGGATTTGAATCTACACTTGAGCTAGCAGGGATAGAAGATAAGGATTCGAACTTAAAATCGTTATTCAAATACGAAAGACCATGATCATTCCACACAGCAAAATCTTCCTCAAACGAACTATCATGTTTCTCTGTTACAAAACTCGATAAATCGTCGTTTTTCCATAAGAAAAATCCACCGATTATACATGATTCGCCTTCTAAAATCGAAATTTCCCCAATTATAGTACCATCTACCTTTTTTAACACGTAACATGTTTGATATATAAGGGCTAATACTTGACCAGAATTTACAAGCGATACTAAAAGCCCCTTTTCTAAGGTTTCCATATTTGTCAAAGGTGAACCATTACTTTGTGTATCAGAATCTTTCATTGTCAGTATAAACTGAATCTTTCCATATATATCAACAATCACTACTGATAAATTCTCCTCGGCTAAAAATAAAGCAGTTGATCTTAACTGTCCAATTACTAAATTACCGTGAAAAACAGTTTGGACAATCGTGAGTGTATAAGAATGAGGCTATTACAACTGTGCATTAAGGTGTGACAGAAATACCCTCTCCATGATCAGTGACAGAACAAGTTATACTTAA
Source organism: Nemophila menziesii (assembly GCA_029959085.1). Lineage (NCBI taxonomy): Eukaryota > Viridiplantae > Streptophyta > Magnoliopsida > Boraginales > Hydrophyllaceae > Nemophila > Nemophila menziesii. The sequence continues at coordinate 138,141,535 of JARWIR010000001.1, read as the reverse complement.
GTCCCATCAAATGTTCCATCAACAAACTTAATGTAATCCCATTAACTATCTTAAGTCCCATCAGATGTTCCATCAACAAACTTAACTCCCATCACACGTCTAAATCCCATCAGCTTCTAAAAACCCATCACACATCTAAATCCAATCAACTTCTTGAAAAGCCATCAGCTGTATAAATTCAATCAACTAATTTATTCTCATTACTGTCTTAAATCCCATAAAAGATTGTAAAAACAGAGATGGGAAAACACTGGAAAATATATGAAAAAACTCACAAATTCTCACTGAATAAAAACAAACCAAGAGCACGAAAAAAGACTAAGCAACACAAACAATAAGCAGTGAAAGCCTCATAAACAGAATCAGATAAATCAAATACATCAAAAAGGAGAAATTAAAAAACAAATTCAAACTTCTTATAAATTATACATTAATATAAGTCCATTAGCTCGAAAATCAAGAGTAAATGACCGGAGATCTGATTAGAAAATCACAAAAACTAACCTTGATGACTTTGAAAGCTTATGAGTGATGGAACTCATTGCACTGATGGCCTCTTACGGTGATGGGACTCAAATAGGAGTGAAGGATACTCTCCCATAATCAACTGGGTCTGCTGAGAACAATTGAATGGAGAAAATCTAATATTTGTGAAGGAAGAAGGAAGATTGGAGAAGCAAATAAGAAGGAAGAAGAGAGAGAGAAAGAGAAATAGAGTGAAGATTCGGTGGAGAAAATAAAAGAGTGAGAGAAATGAAATGAGGTATTTTAAATAGTTTGTAATATATAGAATAAGTAAGGATAATTTAGTCAAATAATTCATTAAATAATTCAGTTGATGATGTTATTGAGCAGAATTTTTCTTATTGAAGTAATTGGACTTAAAAATTTTATTATTTGATTTTTTGGGTCATTTTCCCATAATAATATTATTGTATCATAGATAATATACATATAAATTAAAAGTAGACGAATTATATTATAATTGAAATAGAAGATTGAATATTACTAAGTAGTAAGCTAAACAACTAAATAAAAACAAACGGCAGTATATACCACGATAAATCATTACTTACAGATTAACCACTCCGTAAAATTTCTTACCACTCAATTGGCTAGAACGTCATGTTGATAACGTCTTAAGAATAAAATAAGAGTAGTGAAAGGAAGAAAATCTATTATTAAGCTCTCTCAAAGTACAAATGGGAGGTCCTATTTATAGGACAAACTAAGAACTTTCAAAAGGCAAAATTAACTCACAAAATGTAACTTATAATAGTTACAACTCTTACAATTCTAAGAACTAATATCCATAATATTTACAATAGATATCAATATTACTCATTTATCAACTTGGTCTAATTATCAATGAAACAGTCATATATATATTTATATTCTTTTTTTAGTCGATAAAATATTCCATTAAAATCAAAAGATACACAACAATAAAATCCTACAACATTAAGGTCACTAGAAAGAAATTTAGCTAATTGGGGAGAATGTAAGGACACTCAAAGGCGAAACGATATACCTACAAACTTTTATTTTTCCATCTAATTTGTTATTTTATTATTTTTTCTCAACACGAGTGAGAAACTAATATTACAATTACTATTATAAAGTAAAATATTCTTAACATTGTTGTTAATGAATCTTTTTGGTTTAACCATATTACACAATAGAGGTTTTAGTAAGGTGGAGCAATTGTGGTTCCAACTAGTAGAAGAGTAGCCAATCTACAATCCCATGCAACCCCTCTTGCTTCAGCCTTCAATGGTGATATAACTTTAAAACTATCAGCACATCCATACAAAAGTTGACCTGCACTGTTTCTAATCACACACAATTGAAGCAGTATTAGTACAAGTATCCCAAGAGAAATATATATTAATCTTAAATTAACCAATCGGAGTGGGACCCAATTGTTAAGCAAGTGATCAGAATGTAAACTACCATGGCTATTATCAGTAGATCTAATTGGACAAGTATGACCATTTTCACTATTACAATGCGGTAAAAATTGCTGATTAACCTCCATACTCTTTTGCATTAGCTTTAAAGTAGTTGTCCTTTATTTTTAAAGCATTTCCAAATCATTTTTTAATAGGGCAGTGACAATATCTTTAAATAAAAACTCATTCCTCCCCTTCCAAATCTGCCAAGCTATATGGATGCGAACCAATTTTATTAGCCTTTCTTCCAACAGAGGAAGTGTAGTTTAGTATATACTTTAACCATTAATCACATTTCTTGTGGACTCGTTATTGGTAAATAAAGTGAGGACTATCCAACCAAACTGCCCTATTCCAAATATAGTTAAATATAATATGTTTAGTAGTTTCTGGAGCTAAGACACATAAGGTACAATTTGGATAAGAACACTTTCTTTTTTTTTGACCATATTCTCATTCTGGAGAATGTATGCCCAAGGTAATAACTTGTGGAGTAAATGGGTGAAAACAAATATAACTAAAAATAGGTGTATTTGGAGCATTGAGAGTAAACAAACTCATTCATGGATTTGGAAAAAATTATTAAAGACTAGAAGTATAACTTATGAGTTTATATACCACAAGGTGAATTATGGCAATGATACATTCATGATGTGGGATAGGTGGATTAATGGCTCTAGTGTTAAAGAAATTCTCAAGCTGGAACTTGGTACAGAAGATATAAATAATAACAAAACAGTTAGTGAATTCTATGGGAGGAACGGGTGGAGATTACCTCCTAAATAGGTAATATGATCTCTGAGATTAATAAATATACACTTAACGCTAGAGAAGATGTTAAGATATGGAAGGAGACTTTAAAAAACAAATTCTCCTTTAAAAAGACACTATTGCAGATTAGTAAAAGTGAAGAGGCAGATGTGTATTTGGTTTGGGCAAAAAAGAATATTATAAGATGCGCATTTATTGCGTGGCTGGCAATACAGGACAAGCTTAATACTAAACAAAGAATGCTGAATGCTGAGCTGGGGTAATGCCATTGATCCTTTGTGCTGTTTCTGCAGGGCTGAAACTGAAGAATGTACACATTTATTCTTCAAGTGTTCCTTTGTAAGAAGTGTACTTTAAAGAAACCATGGTTAAAAGTAAAATTGATAATGTACCGAATGATTTCAAAGAGTTATGTGATGAGATTTTAATTGGCAAATGTGGAGATCAGGTAGTAGTGAGAAGTGCTATTTGTATTGCTTATTTGTATCAAGTTTGGTGGGTGAGAAATGATTTAATACATGGAGGTAATGGGCTGAATGAGGAACAAAATTACAGTAAAGTTAGTGGAGTAGCGAAGTCCAAATTATTGAGGTAGAAAGTCAAAGATAGAATAGCTAATGAGATAGTTGAAAATTTTATTGTATAGCTTATAAATGTAATAGTCTTTGTAACGGGTTTTTTTGGTTTTATTATGTTCTTTTATGATTGGGCCGAGTAGTAGGTTATTATAGTAATGTTTTTCCTTTTCTTGTCTAAGATTTTATGATCTATTTTTTTTTTTTTTTTTGTCGAGATTTTATGATCTATGTTTGGGCATAATATTTAGAAAGAATTAAAATGGTTGTAAAAACATTAAAGGTTGAGATTATTAATAAAAGTTTGATTTGATGATGAAAAAAAAAAGTCTTATTTTTTATAATAAATAAATAAACGGAGTATATTTCCTACAGTCACTTTCAATAAAGATTTTTCGTTTTTTTTGGTAAATCACTTTCAATAAAGTTATATGATACGAAATAGATCTCATGACCCCAAAAGGGAAGTAAAGACTTCAGTTAGTAGTGCAGCAATTACTTTAAAAAATGTAGATTTGCTTTTGGTTATTCGAACACGAAAGTTGAGTGAAGATTCAATAGAGATAGAGACTGAAAGCAATTAATATTTTATGAGAGAACACGTCGGCTATCACTCCACTCATTCTTTGTCACTGGTATTCATGACTTCGATCACATGTACCGGTCTATGCCATTGAATTGGACACAATGAGTTTATTCATACGTTTATTTATACAATTTTAAGCATCAATGTGGAAAGCAAGAATGAAAAGATTTTTCTGAAAAAAATAAGTGGAATATATCTGAAATCATTAACGACTCCAATAAAATTATTAACAAATAACCAGCTGAGCTAGCTCAACTGGCCAGGGCCCTTGTCTCTCAACTAAGAGGTACAGGGTTCGAATCCCGTAGGTGGAAAAAAGTTTAAGAAAAATGTTGTTGGCCAGAGCTCTATTGTCTCATCCATGAGGTCCAAGGTTCGAATCCCGAAGGTGGAAGAAGGTTATTGGACAGGGCTCTATTGTATCATCCATGAGGTCCAAGGCTCGAAACCCTCCCAGAACATGGGTAACCTAGTTCTGACTTGCCTGGGGATATGATTGGGGAGGCTGTCATATTCCCCCGTGGGATTAGTCGGGTGAAACTCGGAACCCACGGTAACAAAAAAAAAAAAAAAAAAAAAAAAAAATTATTAACAAATTATTCAGCTGATTTAGTATTGCACAACGTTACATCGTTTACTAATGAAAACGAAGAGTCCAAAATTGCTTCAATTGTGATAGGTAAGATGGGAAAATTAAAAATAAAAGATTTAGAAGAGGTTTGCTTAGCCGTGCTAAAGAAGGAGAGATATAGGCGATTTTACAAGCAATGAAAGTGACTGGAGGACCAAATGCAGAAAGACTTCTTTTTGCACAGAGAACCTTGAAGTGGCTCAAGGTATTACAAGCAAAACAGGAATTTATTAGAAGATCTGACCGTTGATCGAAACGATTTGGAATTGGACTTCAAAATTTCCGGAATGGAAAGTGTATCACATCAAGAGAGATTTTAATACAATTGCGGATTTGACAGCAAAATGTATAAGGAAAGGAGAAGATTTAAAAGATTGGTCGAGCGACGATGTGTTTGAAAGTATAGATTTTCTTAACAAAAAAATTAAACGTTGTTAGCATGTATTGTAATTTTTTTATGACAAAAAAAGTATCACTATTGAAATTACTGTCAGAATCATATTATCTGGTAAAAAAGAGGAAAATACTTATTGAAACCATTTTTTAGGCAACTTTATAATTTAATGCCAAACCAAAAAAACCTACTATTTAAGGTCTTTAGTTACTATCTTATAGGAAGTCTATTACTATTATATCCCCATTCAATCCAACTTTACGAGGGTACAGACCGGCGAAAAACGGACGGGCTGTACCCATGGCTTTTACAATCCAGTTTTTTTTTAGTCTGTACCCATCAATACACAAAAACAGTTCACAAGCAATCAAACCACACCCAGTATGTATAAGATGGGTTGTACCTTTGGCCAATTAACATCAATACTGCAGCTACAAATTAAATAGGGTTTTACCCAAAATGAACAAAACCCACACAGATGAATATTAGATTAACAATTATCTTCTTCAAACTCAAAATTAGATCAAACAACAAATACAAATGATTTCGAATTCAAATAACAACAAATTAAACCCATCAAGAACAACAATTATGTACACCCATTGTCTGAAACAAATACTGAGTCGTACATAAAAAATAAACAAAACAAAAAAACAAAATCGTTCCTCAGGGGACTGTACCCACAACTTCGTCTTGATCACCATGGGGTTGGGCCCATTAATCGAATTGCCCATAATGGTCGGTACACATGATGGTATTTTGTTTTGGGCTGCATCCACGGCGACGGTATTTCCTCTGCAGCGAAGAGTCTATTTTTATTTTTTTGCGATCTGCAATACAGATCGGGGAAGGTGAATAGTGAAGAGATTTCTTTTTGTTATTGGTGGAGATGATGGTGGTGAAGATGGTGGTTGTGGTGAAGATGGTGGCTATGGTGATGTTGTTGATGATGGTGGTTAAAAGATGGTGGCTATGGTGAGCGGAGGAGAGTGGATTAGTGGAGACCTGGATCTGGTACGTGTGCTTCTGGAAATGGTGGGAAGGTGAATCGTGGTGGGAAGAGGGCGACTATGGTGCAGGAGAGTAGGGTAGAGGTGGGGTGGTCATTTTGTTGCGCTGTTGGTGGTGCTGATGGAGGCCATCGATGGCCATGACATAAAGGAATGGAGGCTTGGTGGGTAAAGAGAGAAGGGTGCGAATCAGGAGCGGTGTCAGTAGTGGTACGAATCAGGAGCGGCGTAGGTGGGTAGCTGCTGTTGGTGGTGTCCTCGACGGGATATGGTGCAGAGCACAGAGAAGAGGAGAGGGGAGGGGAGGGTGAAGAGAGAGGGAATGGGATTTGGGTTCTCGATTGTTAATATCTATGGGATTTGGGGTTTCTGCTTTTCCATCGTGGGTAAAGGGGTGGGGAGGGTAGTTTAGGTATTTTTAGGCTATTAGTTAGCTTCTAATGGACTTAATCAAGGTTGGATATTATTTATAAAGCCCTATAGCAGATTGGTCTCAGGAAATAAATGGCCCGGTAAAAAATTGAAGAATTTGAGTATCTATCATGAACACTTATTGTAATTCTTTTAATACTGATAAACGTAAATAGTTACTTAAATTAATGTTTTATATTCTTTTTAGTTTATGACAAAGATTTATAATAAATATACTAGTAATCTTTATAATATATTTGACCGATCATTTTAAATTATATATTAAAAATCACAATGAATTTCTATTTTATATTAAAAATCAAAACTTTTTTTATATATGGGTTTCCCGGCCAATTTTAGTACACCATGACTAATTCCATGAGAAATATACACGCCTCCTCATGCATATTCCTACTTAATCAAAACTAGGTTGACCATGTTCAGGGAGGGGATTCAAACCCTGTATCTCTTGTTTTCCCCCTTTAAGGATTGAAGAAATATCAAGACTCTGGTCAGTTGAGTATTAAAATCAAAAGTTCTTCAAATGATTAGAGTATTTGCAATGATTAAGATATCTGATCCGAGAATTAAATTTTAATTGAGTCAAAATGATAGTAGATCCAAAATGACTTTCAATTATATTTAAAAAAAATCTAATATATTGTTAATAAAACGCTAGTTGAATGAATATTGTACACAAATAAATATTTATGAGACTTGTGGAGAGTACAAACATAATTTATCAAATATAGGGAAATAATTAAAGTTTAATGTTGTTTTAAGATATTAGTATTTATATCAACATATTAGTCAAGGCAATTGAATGAAAGAATAAATAAGTTTTTTGGTTAATTCGTCAATTATTAATGATCAATATATAACATAGTTGGGGTCTAATAGGTTGTACAATAACTATGACAATTTAAAGATGCATCGCTATAAAAAATATGTGCATTGTCCTGTGCCAGATTCTATGTAATGTGTTACTTAATGCTACCCGATGGTTGTAGAATGTTATTAGATGAGAGAATGAACAAAATACCCTTGAGTAGATATCAAAGTTCACGTTCTCCTCCGAGGACATACATATAGGCAAACAGGAAGGATCCCCTTGGTAACCACCGCATCGGGGAAGAAACCCACCTTCTCCCTCGGGGGCGAATCGACCACATAACCTTTGGTTGATATAATATATCGGGTTTTGTTTTTCTCATCTTCTCGAATCAACGGTGGAGCTACAAATTCTCGATTATCTGATAAATAAACAACCAAACGATCTCCTCGACTAGTTTATTTAATTTTACGACATCAACTAAGTTTATAAGACTTTAAATTCTGCTTAGAATTCTCCTGTCCAAACAAAATAGTTTAGCTAGTTTAGTGTTTTAAATAAAGTTGCATCCTTTTTTAGAGTTTGATATGAACCAGCTTAGCGCGACTACTTTCCACATTAGATATTACACCTGCTTTATAGACCGATGTGGGACCATATCTAGGATTGCTTGTATCTTTTAACATTAGCATCGATTCCTCTTTACCTTACCATAAATCCAAAAAAATCCCGAGGAAACTCTAAAGGCGCACTTCTACGGATTTGATTTATACCCACCTTTTGCATTACTCCCAAGGACTCTACAAAATTTGTCAGGTGTTATTAAATAGTTTTACTTTTGACAAGCATATAATCTACGTATACTTTCACGTTTCTTCCAATTTGGTGTTCAAATACCTTATTCACCATTTTTTGATAAGTAGCTTCTGCATTCTTAAGACCAAAAGACATTATTCGATAACGGTACAAACCCTGTTCAGTTACGAACACAATATTTTCTTCATCTTTTGTGATATTATTATTTAATTATATCCTTTTAAGGCATCTATTAAGAAGGAATATCCTGTCACGACATCCTCCAACTTGTCCACTTTGGGTAGTTGAAAACAATCTTTTCGACATGCTCTTTTAAGCTTATTGAAGTCCACACACATTCTCTAGCTTCCATTGGGGTTTTCCACTAACAATGGGTTTGCTATCCTATAAGGGTAATTTGCTTTATGTACATTCTTTTCCTGTAAAAACCTTCCTACATCTTATTTGATCATTGCGTTTTTCTACTGCAAAAAGATCAAACGTCTTTGTTGGATAGGTTTTACTTCCGGCCTATAATTTAGTTTGTGGGTGATGTTTTGGCATATATTCCCACCATATTTCAATTTTCCAAGTGAATATGACTATATTGTCTTCGTGCAACTGGCACAATACCACTCTTTTATTGGGTGATAAAACCTTAGATATTTTCACCTTGTGATTTTGTTGAATTAACAAGATCTTCTATCAGAGGTTTGACATGTGAAGCTCTGGATTTTTAGTGCTTTTCCAGAATTTCAATCCTTTCACCTCCCTCTTCGCTTACATTTGCTTGTACCATAGTGGTGAATCAATGGGTGAAGAACTAGTTTTTTCCCAAAGACGCCGCCAATCTGATAGAACAATTTTACCAGATAAATTAATTAATAATAAATAAATCCTTTGACAATGAATTTAATGTAAAAAACTTATTAGCAAATATTTTAGGATTCAGATTTTGTACATCCTCCTATATATATATATATGAGATATATGCAGTTATCATCAGTTTTATCAAGTTATCAACATGCAGACAGTCGTATTCATAACTACTTCAAGTTAGTACAACGTACATATTATTGTTAAATACATGGTTTCCAGATGATAAGATTGAGTAGTTTAGCGACTACCCTGTCTCTCATACACTTGTTGGATTTTAGCTTCGAGGTATTACTCATATTTTACGAGGTCGTGGCGTCGTGCCCCTATGTATTCTCTTTATATTCTCGCAAACAATTTTTGTTAAAGTTTGAGGCACTTTCTCTTTACCATTGATGTCAGTGTGGAGTCACCCATCATTACAAGATATCAGCCACCTTGGAAATAGACCTGACCTTAGAAAAGGCGTAATCTCCTCTTATCTGGTTATTCTGGGAACTAAGCAGATCCACCTCTGCCATTAACAATGTGAGCGAGCTCTTCTCCATTAACGGAGGTATGAAGCTTTACAAGCTCCTCCTCCACCAAAGTCTTAGAAAATCCACCAACGGGTAATTCAAGATACGAACCATCCCCCGTAGTAAGATCTACCTTCGCTACCTCACTTTGAGTTTAGATATATTATTTGAGAAACAATGGTAGCTCCAAAAAAATAATTTATGTCCACCAACGGTGCTACAGAGCTTTGATCAAGCAGGTTTTGTCTGAACCTTCAAGCTCCAAGAAACCCTGGCAAATTGTCCATTGATCTTTAAGAGATTGTGTATGTGTTGCTTTAAGTGTTAGAATAGGATATTTGGTGCGTGCATATATAAAACAAATATTTGGGACATGAAATAAAGAGAATACCATATTTAATACTTTTATTAGCTGAGATATTTTCTAATAATATATAAATTTTAGTTAATGTGTGAAACTATATAAGTGAATACAAAGATTCTCTCCATATAAAGCTTAAAAATTTATAACTAAAATTTGTTACAAAATCAAACAAAGAATTAATGTAACTTCATAAAAAATAGTGAAAAAAAATAGTTGGTTGGAAGGTTTCTTTTGTCAATAAACGCTACAAAATCCTTCACAGGTTTAACTTATCTCTATTTTCCCCCATCATGTTAGTGCTGATCACCTCATCCTGTCGTAGAGCCCTTCGCCTAGTGTATTTTGCAATGGTATCCACCCTGGTGCATATGTTCCCGAGATATGAAAGAAACTGATCGGGCCGACCATCCTCTCAATTTCGATGATCTTCCTCAATTCAGTTGAATCGCCCACCATGCTGTTGGTGGTAGATGAATACCCTGAATAACTTCTAGGTTATCAGAGAAAATACATTACTCTGCTTACGGATATTGTCCACATAACTCAGTCGTTGTCAATATTTATTGTGCCTATCATTCGAGAGACGAGGAACATTGTTGAGTGGACAACTGTTACACCAAAACATTTATGAATCTCCAAAATTCCTAGGTCTGTCAGCTTCCATGTTTTAGTGAAAGAGACATCACAATGGAAGTAATTGTCATACCTGTGGTCACTGCGTAGAGGTCCCTGTTCAACCTGTGATGGCTTCGAGATCCTCTCATTTCCCAACAACTACCATTTTGTCACATAAAGGTCTGTCATTATGTGTTGACTCAATTAAACCACAATCATATCATCCAGATTAATCTTATCATAATATGTCATCGTCTTGGCTTTCCAAATATTCAAAATCATTAACAATAGATATGTCATGACTACTTGAGTATCGAATCCACCTTTTATGAAACTTTAGACAATATGAAGTATCAATTTGTCTAAAGCTTCAGTCAAGTATCTATGAATTTGTACATGTAGTGTGGATGTGGCCTAAATCTACATACTAATGGGTAAAAAGAGAAATAAATGATCCACAATCTCACTATCCTTAGGATACTAATAACATTTATTAGTCAAAACACATTTCCTCTTACATAAGTTTACTGTCATTGGTAGAGCCCTGTCACAACACTTCCAAGCAAAACTGCATGCGTTAGTCGATACATTTGACTTCCAAACAAATTGTTATAGCTCTGAGCTAATATGTTGATTATTAGTCGATGATTGAGCCTGTTGATCCATGTCAAATTTGATTATAATCTAATACCATGGATTAGTAGAATACTTACCAGATCTAGAATGTGGCCAAATAAGCCTATCCGGATAATCCATTTGTAATATCTTAATATGGTTGATCTGTGCCACAACCGGTGTTAGAAAAATATTATTGAGAATATATATATCCCATTCATCCTCTTATTGTCTCATGAGTTGCGACACCAACGTAATGTTTGTACTTTGTGGCTTGAGAAAAGGCCAGTCGGTCTCCAACCACTTGTTCTTCCAAATATAGGTAGTCATGTCATTTCCAATCTAGGCTCATCCCTCTACTTTCAGTATGTCCCATCGTTCTAGAATACTCACATAGGACCAAGATCTGCTCCGTTGCAATTTAATATCCATATAATCTGATTTTGGGAAATAATACGTTTTAACACTCTTGTATCCAACAAATCAAGATTCTTGAAAATGCACCATGCTGAGCCGCCAACAACGTCGAATTCATGTGTTTGGAGTCTCAAAAGCATAATCCACACAACATATTATCAAACGGTAATTTCACCCTGGTGGGGCCTAGGGTGTGATGAAATAAGATATGAATAAAGTGTAAAAACACCCTAAAACTACACAGTTCTGCAAGTATACAGATCGTATACAAGTTTTAGATAAAGATTCGTTCCGCAGAGACTACAGAGGTTAGGAGAATCTTATGCAAATACCAAGTGTAAATAAATTAAAGCTAGAACAACTAAACGCAAATAAAAGTAAAGACAAATAGATTTTTGTTTGATTTTCTAATTAACTAAATTAAACTAAGAATTTAAAAGACAGAAAATAAATATGAAAGAGAAGTGATATGAGAATATAGCTTAAGTTATTAGCATGTAATCCCCACTAGTTTTGCCGTTCTAAACATGTAAGGGTGAATTATGTAATATTTCCCTAATCGGTCCCAATATGCTATCGGTAGTTTAAAATTGGATTTACCTGTGTCAATAAGGCTTCCTAAGCAAACTTTTCCTGTAATTGGTAAATAGTCACAAAGACTAAACCATAGTGATTATCTAGCTAGGTTGGGTTGTCAGATCAGACCTAATACTAGACGTTATGTGCTAAACATGCAATTAAACACCGTTGTCAATGGTGACCTAATTACTAGATGGTAATTCTATATGGCGGCCGTCCACAAGAACACAGAATATAAATCCAAACACATAAACAGAGAATAAAAACTATAATTCTATTTAAAACGTTAAAATCCCAAATTAGATAGATGTCAATCAAAACTAGGGTTCATACATTAATGCTAAAACTTAAGCTAAAGAAAATTAGTTCATGCAAGAAAAGAAAGAAATTACAAATCTAAAGGTAGAAGAAGACATTGTTGATGACAGCTCCCTCCAGACTTCTCTCTTGTGTTCTAAGCGTCCTCTTGGCTTAAGGTTTCACCAAGGATGATTTAAGATTGTTAAGAGGCTGTATTTATAGTGTAGAGGTTGACCTAATTCGTTTCTTTAGAGATAACTTAAGTAATGGACTTCTAGCCCAACTCAAATTCGTAAAGAAATAAAGATAAACACTGCTGCGCTATTTTGAGTGTATCTTCTTCGTTATTGGTCGGATTTTGCTCCACAAGATACCAAAAGAATCGCAACAGAATTATCTAGACCCTTAAGAAGGAAATTACCAAATTCGGCCTATTTCTTAGGTAAAAACACCAATCTTTAGACGTGTGTGCAGAATCCCAGATTTAGGCAGCTTTTCCTTTTCCATCTTTTTAGCTTTTATTTCCTTATCTCCAATTTCCATGCAAATCTCTTTCCATAAGTTGTTGTATTTGACTTGGACTCTAATTAATCTCCATAATTATCTTTAAAGATTCACACTAAATAAACAATTAAACCCAATATGCTCTAAAAATAATAATTCTACAAATCAAGACTCAAAATAGGAAAGTGCACTAAATTAAGCTAAAATCAACCTATAAACTAATAAATAAGCCTAAAATGATGTCTCATGAGTATATTTTACTATCACAAATGAGGAGACATCAAGACCCCCAACTCAAAGTTGTATCGTCCCGATACAATAAAAGTAAAGAACAGTAGGGTAGTTAAAATAAACAAGAAGAAGTCGGAGGAGAACAAGAACACAAATATAATGAATGATCCTAGAGCATAAATTCCAAAAAATCTCATGTAGTAATGCTCAAGAAATAATGCACAAATATGCTTAATATACATGTAATTAACAATCCATAATTTCAAGTTAAGATTAATTTCGCAATGCCAGAAAGAGAGGATGATAACTTAGTTCAGGTTAATGGCTATAGGTTGTTCATAGGTCCCAAATACAGCATCCAATGGTCCACTTACCTACTACCTGATAACTCAATTTTTTCTCCATCTAGTAGTTAGAAATCCTAAGGTCTTGGGTTAAAACTTGGCTTAAGGACGGGTGTGGTATATTTGGATAATGAAAAGTGAGCTTTTGGCTCTCTCCTCAGTAGCCATCAACGAATCGCCCTAGAGCTTGAGTTTTCACTCGAAGATGTTCTCACTCAACCCAATTTATTGATGCTTTTTAATGTGCATCCCCAATGATCCCAATTAAAACCTTTGATGATATAAAATCCACTTTGCCGGTCCGAATATATATTATTTTCATATCAATTTCTCTTTTTGTATAGCTATGATTCTCTTTTTGATGTTCGAGATATCACGCTATTTTTCATATATATATTCTTTAATTTTATGCCCTTGTTGGCAAATTTAGCTCGTAGCTTCTTTTTCATTCACTATTACCCCGGCAAAGGGTTACAATAATAACAATTCCATCATCAATAAAATCACAAAGATAATTCCCAAATTCCCAAAGTTCCCTAAGAATGAAACCCACCACCCCAAACTCAAGCTCTAAAACGAGTGTCTCAGGTTTTGCGATTCGAGTGCGGGTCATATAGATAAGTCCTACAACTAGGGTATGGATTATAATGTGTTTCAATAAAGGCTTTAGAAAGGTTCAGAGGGGCTAAGACGGATAAATAACAATAATGTCAAATAAACGGGTGAGAAAGTCTAAAGGCTTCAAGTGTTTTATCATGAAAGAACTGCCTTAGTCATTTTTCTAACTACCGGATTTCGTTACTTTTTCATTATTAGTTCATAGACAAGTGGGTTTTCAACTAATTTTAAACCTCACGTTCTACATACCAAATAACTATTCCTAAGTTTCAACGTGTTTTCTTAGCATTGCTCATTAACTTTTCTATCCTTTATTTCCTGTTTTCATACATGCATCTAAACAATTTTGTTTGCATCTTTCAACAGCATACTACTTACTATCATTGACCTAATAAAATCATGCTCAAATAGGTACATTCAAGATATTCTATGCCTTAATTCAACCTAAAAATTTTAAATTTTATGCAATAAACGAAAAGAAGATGAGGACAACGAATCCCCACCCCCAACTCAAAAGTGAGCCGTGTCCCCACGACTCGAAAAAGACTCAAGCAATGGAATAAAATTTAAAATAAAACTAACTAAACTACCTAATTCATACAAGCTATTGAGAAAAATTAGAATGACCTACCTGGCTGGCCATAGAGATCCATCATGTCATCCTCATCTTCTGAAGCTGAGGGATCGGTGTAATCATCTATATCCTTGTACAAGGTCGAATTCTCCACCTTTGTTTCTAACTGCATGATTTCTACCCAAAGGTCTTTGTTATCTTCACGTAATCTTTCAACTTCGTTCTGTAACTGAATAGCCCAAGGAGGAAGATCATAAGCAATTTTAGAAGAAGAGGTAGAAGAACCTTGGTCTTGGATTTTTATTTTGTCTAAAGGCCTCCTTGATGGTGTGGACATTCTAGCAGTTAATCTCTTCTTTGGTAGTGGTTGTTCAGGTGCCTGTTCTTTTGATTCTACAGAAACCTCATCAAGATTGATGCGTTTTTCAATGGTGGCTCCAGGCAATTTCTTATTCTTCCCAAGGATTGAACACTTTCTCTTGTATTCCATAGCTTCAGATCTGTTAGTCATGCTTGATTCACCCACAACTCAAGTTATACCAAGGATGGATTAAAAGTTTAAGGAAAAATTGGTTTAGCTTGATGTTGTTGCTTGGAATTGATGAAAGAGAAAGGTTATTGGATTGATCTTGGAAGAAATCTTTAAAGCTTGTTGAATTTGATGCTGTTTTGATGGTGTAGTGTGATGAATTTGATGAAGGATTGTGTTTATGAAACATGATGGAGAGGATTTGATGAGTTGTTGTGTTAATTGTGAAGGTTTTCACAAGCTTTAAGATGTTTATATAGGGTTTGGGTCTGAAAAATTCGTGTATGGAAGGCTAGGGTTAATCTCATAAGGTAAGAATTTGATTAGGAAAAGAATCCCTTCACAAACCGCCTCTTGCGGTGCACCGGACATATCCCGCGGTATACCGCAGCTTCTGCTGTTCCACATTTTTGCCCACTGGATAATACCCGAACTAGCACCCCGTGGCACGTGTTTTGGGCGTGCGGACCAGGGTGCGGTGCAGGGGGTAGTCCGCGCCATGTCCGTCAAAAAACCTGTGGTACCCGACCCCGTGGCACGCGTTTTGGGCGTGCGGACCAGGGTCCGGTGTACCGCGCCTGTTCCTCGATTTTTTTTCTTCTTTCTGGATAAAACCCGTGGTACCCGACCCGTGGTACGGGTTTTCTGGGCACGGTGCATCCCTGCGGACCATGGGGTAGTCCGCGGGGTAGTCCGCGCCAGGCCTTGAATTCCTCCAGATTTTTCCTTTCGACCCCAAACTCGTTTCCTGCACAATAACACACTACCTTACTCTCCTATTAGCTTGTAAACACAATTAAAAATATACACTAACTTAAAATTAAACACTACAAAGCAAAAACAACTAATCTAAAAAGCAATTAAAACAAGGGGTGTCTCCCAAGAGCACTTTTGTTTAACGTCTTTGAGTTAGACGTGTATCTCAGGCTATTCGCATTCGACAAGGTAGATTTTCTCCCCTTGCCCAAAGTCCTCACTGTCATAGTATCTCTTCAAACGCTGGCCATTCACCATGAATGTCCGTTGCTCGGCTGGATTTTCAATCTCAATCGCTCCATGCGGTGTGACTTTGGTAACAATGTAAGGTCCTCCCCAACGGGATTTAAGCTTTCCTGGGTAGTTCGAAAATCGATAATTTTATAATAAAACTTTTTGTCCAATCTCGAAATGTTTTGGACGGAGCCGTTTATCATGCCATCGCTTTGTTTTCTCCTTATAGAGACGTGAATTTTCATAGGCAAGATAACGAAGCTCCTCCAACTCGTTCAACTGAAATTAATTTGATTAATAATGACGAAACTTCCACCCCTTTCCTTTGATTCCCACGAACCTTTCAGCTCGATTCTTCATAAGTATGGATGATTCCATCCAAGATCTCGTGGGAAGGGGCTCTTCTGGTGGTAACTTGATAGCATAACACCCCTCTGGTGATCCACTCATATCCCCGGTTTCTATACTTCGTTTGTTCGAAAGAATGTCCTTCATGAATTTTAGATATTTCGGCATTCTTTTGATAACTTCAACAAACGGCATTTTAATCTCAACCTTTCTCACCATGTCATCGAACTTCTTGAATTCCAGGTCATTGTCCTTCTTTCTGACACGTGAAATGTATGGTGGTGGAGGGCGTGTATTAAGTTCCACTGGTTTTCTTGTCTTCTCAGGTGTCTCGGTTTGGACACTCTTTGGTTTAACTACCTCCTCAACTGTATCTTTGATTGGTTCTTCCCCCCTTTGTTCTGGAATAGGGATTGGTTCTGTTTCTGGTCTAGGTGGAGGTAGTTGTTTTCCACTTCGCAACTCAACTGCATGGCAAGAATAATCTCTAGGAGCAATAGTATCACTTGGAAGTTGCCCTTTTTGCCGATTTTGTAATTTACTCGCCATATGTGATATAGCATGCTCTAGTTGCTTGATAATCTTATCCTGGGTTTGAACTTTCTGTTGGCTATGACTCATTTTCTCAGCTGCTTGTATTAATTTAGCCCTACTCGAATTCAAGTCTTGGATTTGTTCTCGTTTTGCCAGTTGCATTGATTGTTTAGGTGGATCTTTCTTTGGTTCTTGACAAGCTTTTTCAACAATGGGTGCCTTTTTCTGAATAGGTTGTGGTGGATTATAAGATGTAAGTTGGGGTTGATGATAAGTTTCTTGCTTTCTGACCCAATTCTTTTGCTGTGGAGGTTGTTGATAATGGGTGTAGCTTTCTTGAGGATAAGTATAACCATTAGAATAATAGTTATCTTGAGGATATTGAACGGAAGCTACTGCTACATTATTCATACATCCTGCCCACACATGATTTCTTGATCCACAACCAAGACACGAAGGAATTGTGCGTACCGTATTCACCTGAGCAAGTGTTCGGGCTTGTTCTTTAAGTTCTTCGAGTTGTTTGGCCAAATCTTCAAGTTTCAGAGATGCTGAATTATCTTCTTTTACCGCTCTCTTTGGCCAACTTCTCTCGTTCTCAAGAATTCTCTCCATCCCCAACTCAGCTTCTTTAGGGTCTAGTAACACAAAACCTGCGTTTCCCAACGAATCTGCTTTTTCTCTTGATTGATCATTAAGGCCTCCATAAAACAAGGTTAAATAATATTCCGGCAAGGATCTATGATAGGGATATCTTGCCTTCTTATCTGTAAATCGTAACCATGCTTCACCCAAACTCTCTTCCTCTTTCTGTATAAATTGTTCAAGCTCCAACATATCTTTTAAACGTCTACTAACCGGATAAAAACGGTCTAGGAATCTTGCTTGAAGCTTGTCCCAATCTGGAATAACATGAGGGTATTGGGTATCATACCAATCACTTGCACATCCGGTCAAGAAGAACTGGAACATCAGGTAATATACTTGCTCCCTAGTAACTCCTCTTACGATATAAGCATCACAGATCTGCATGAATTTCTGAATATATCGGATCGGATCTTGATGTGCATCTCCGCTGAATAATCCATGAGATACAAATTGAGTTAGCATCCCTGGATCAGGTTTAAATTTAGCGGCTTGGATTTCTGGAGCGCGAATTCCTCGTGGCTCCACTCTGAACTCGATGGGTAGCTCAAGTCTCCTTGGGTTCTCCATCTGTAACTAAATCTGAAAAACAAAAACTAAAAACAAAAAGCGTAAAATAGAACTAACTAAAAATAAAAGCACAAGATATATGCACAAGGACTAACGATGTAGTCCCCGGTAGCGGCGCCAAAAACTTGGTGGGGCCTAGGGTGTGATGAAATAAGATATGAATAAAGTGCAAAAACACCCTAAAACTACACGGTTCTGGAAGTATACAAATCGTATGCAAGTTTTAGATAAAGATACGTTCCGCAGAGACTACAGAGGTTAGGAGAATCTTATGCAAATACCAAGTGTAAATAAATTAAAGCTAGATCAACTAAACGCAAATAAAAGTAAAGACAAATAGATTTTTGTTTGATTTTCTAATTAACTAAATTAAACTAAGAATTTAAAAGACAGAAAATAAATATGAAAGAGAAGTGATATGAGAATATAGCTTAAGTTATTAGCATGTAATCCCCACTAGTTTTGCCGTTCTAAACATGTAAGGGTGAATTATGTAATATTTCCCTAATCGGTCCCAATATGCTATCGGTAGTTTAAAATAGGATTTACCTGTGTCAATAAGGCTTCCTAAGCAAACTTTTCCTGTAATTGGTAAATAGTCACAAAGACTAAACCATAGTGATTATCTAGCTAGGTTGGGTTGTCAGATCAGACCTAATACTAGACGTTATGTGCTAAACATGCAATTAAACACCGTTGTCAATGGTGACCTAATTACTAGATTGTAATTCTATATGGCGGCCGTCCACAAGAACACAGAATATAAATCCAAACACATAAACAGAGAATAAAAACTATAATTCTATTTAAAACGTTAAATTCCCAAATTAGATAGATGTCAATCAAAACTAGGGTTCATACATTAATGCTAAAACTTAAGCTAAAGAAAATTAGTTCATGCAAGAAAAGAAAGAAATTACAAATCTAAAGGTAGAAGAAGACATTGTTGATGACAGCTCCTTCCAGACTTCTCTCTTGTGTTCTAAGCGTCCTCTTGGCTTAAGGTTTCACCAAGGATGATTTAAGATTGTTAAGAGGCTGTATTTATAGTGTAGAGGTTGACCTAATTCGTTTCTTTAGAGATAACTTAAGTAATGGACTTCTAGCCCAACTCAAATTCGTAAGGAAATAAAGATAAACACTGCTGCGCTATTTTGAGTGTATCTTCTTCGTTATTGGTCGGATTTTGCTCCACAAGATACCAAAAGAATCGCAACAGAATTATATAGACCCTCTGGAAGGAAATTACCAAATTCGGCCTATTTTTTAGGTAAAAACACCAATCTTTAGACGTGTGTGTAGAATCCCAGATTTAGGCAGCTTTTCCTTTTCCATCTTTTTAGCTTTTATTTCCTTATCTCCAATTTCCATGCAAATCTCTTTCCATAAGTTGTTGTCTTTGACTTGGACTCTAATTAGTCTCCATAATTATCTTTAAAGCTTCACACTAAATAAACAATTAAACCCAATATGCTCTAAAAATAATAATTCTACAAATCAAGACTCAAAATAGGAAAGTGCACTAAATTAAGCTAAAATCAACCTATAAACTAATAAATAAGCCTAAAATGATGTCTCATGAGTATATTTAACTATCACAAATGAGGAGACATCACACCCACTTTGTCCAATAAATGCGGATTTTCTCATCAGATTTCCACTAGAAATTAGCAAGCATGTTGGAAAGCTTATGATAAATTGTCTTTGTAATATAGAATACAAACACGACATATGTCGGTGCAGCTATAACATCCTTCATGAGAACTTCCTTACCGCCGGCTGAAAAAAGTTGTGTTCTCCACCCTTGGGCTGATGCAAAAACCTTATCTGATATCCATGCCAATGTGTCTGCCTTAGATTTCTTATGACGTAGAGGGAAACCTAGATATTTACCCAGATTTGTCTTCTCTTGAATATGTAATATATAAGCAGCCTCTGTCTGCAACTCTAGTGTTGTATCTTTACTAAAACATATAGCTAACTTATTAAAATTTATATAATAATATCATAAACCTGCACAATATATATTAATACATTCCTGAAATTCATAAATATCTTTATTTTCCAACGAAAGGGAAAATAATGAATCATAGACCAAAAAATAGATGTGATAACACTGGGAAATTACGAGTAGTTTTAATACCATTATACTAATCCTTGGAAACACAACCCTCTATAAGGGTAGTCAAGGATTTCGTCATAAGCCAGAAAAAATATATGATAAAGGGTCCCCTCTAGCACATTCCTCTTTGTGAGGAAAACCTCGGTAGACTTTCCCCATTAAGATTCAATTGAAAAGAAATGGAAGTAATACAATAAGTAAATTAATGAATCCATTTATCATTACATCCCAATTTGCGGAGTGACTCTAAAAGAAAATACCATCATACCTGGTCATACACTTTGGTCATGTCTAGTTTCACGGCAACATGATGTCGCAGTTGCTTCTGTTTCTTCTTCATAACAAATGAAACTTCTTAAGCAATAAGAAGGTTATCCCGAATTGTTCTTCATTTAATGAACGCGGCTTGTGTAGGTGTCCATATAACCCTGCAATCTATATTCCAAGATTTTTGTGATGATCTTATATAAAAAATTAATGCAAGAAATAGACCTGAAATCCCCAACCCCTTCTTGCAAGTCACCTTTTGGAATTAGTTTTATCAATGTTTCATTAAATTATCCATAGAAATGTTATTATTACAAAAATACTAAACCATCAAGATTAACGTCATATCTAATAATATCCCAAATTTATGATAAAACTTACCAATAAGACCATCTAGTCCTTGCGCCTTTGTGGAGACATGACAAATATAGCTTTCCATACTTCCTACATAGTCGGGATTTACGTAATTCCTCATTCACTTGAGGTGTCACTTTTTGTTGAATTAAATATGTCGTCTCATCCTCTAGTGAAACTTCAATGTCCTCAAAAAACATTTTATAGAATGATGAAAAACTTTCCCAAACTTGTGGCTTCCCTTATTTCCACGAGCCGAAGTTATCCTTGATTTGCAGTACACTATTGGTATTCCTGTGTTGTGTAGTGAATTCATGAAAAAACTTAGTGTTCTTATCCTTGAACTGTATCCATTTTTGAAATGCTTAATCTGCCCAATATTGCTCCTCGTTAGACCATTATACATCCAACTGATCCCGTATTCTAGCCTCTTGTTCTTGTTGTTGCAAATTCCCTGGCTGGTTGGTAATACATGTCAATTTTCATTCCAATAGCTTAATACACTTCTTATTGTTCGGAAAAACTTTCTTACTCCAGCTCTGTAACACCCTAATCGTATCACCCCTCTTGTGAATTAAATTATCTAGAGACTCATCGTGGCCTGACTCTCCCCTACCTCATCACGTTCCGAATTATCAGTCTAAAATGAGTCAGTTTAAAAAAATATTTGCATTCTCATATTTCCTCTCTCCAAATGTAGGACCTGGGGTGTATGATCTGAACCTACTGTCGGCAACACTTCTAGCGGTGCATTTGGAAACTTGTCGAGCCAATCAACACGAACAAGTCCCTTATCAAGTTTCTCCTTGACGGGTTTGTTATTCGATCGTTTATTATAAGAGTAATATATAACCTAGATGGTATATATTGAGTAATAGTATATACAATATTTTATTAACACCTTACTATATATGACATGATTTAGTTGAAAATTAATTATTATATTTTCTTAATTTAATTTAATTTATTTTTAATCAAATTATGTCATATGATAACGTGGTATGAGCTAATGACAGATCCAGTATTCTTCTCTGCGATGGGTAAAAAGTTTAAAAATCAATAAAATTTGATGTATAAGCTCAAAAAGATTAAAAAGAAAAATTAATTTAGAAAAAATTTAAGGACAAATATTTAGTTTTAAGGGACAAAAGTTTAATGTTATTAAAATTTTTGCTATATGAATTAGGGGTGTGCGCGGGTCGGTTTTGGATGAAAAATACTCAACCCACAAACCGCCCGTTGTTGTGCGGGTTTTGAAAAATGAGACCCGCACCCGCCTAATCCATTATATAAACCATTGAGTTTCGGGTTGAGCGGGTTGCGGGTGCATTGCGGGTGATTTAGTTTAATAAATGAGCCAAAATTGTATCCATAATCATTCGGTAGAATTATATTACAAATGCATGTTGCAACAAAAAATATAGTTTATGATATACTCATATACATTTTAAATCATCTCTGATTTTAAAAAATATAAAATGGGATTTTAGAAAAATAAAAATATGATTAAACAAAAGATTGAGATAATATCATAATTGAAATGAAAATAGATTCATTTGAAAAAATATATTTGAAATATCAAGGGATTTATAAAATTTAAAAGGGAAGGAATAAAAAAAAAATATAAAGTGAGAATCACATGACCATACAAATTTATTTGAATAAAATGAGCAATACAATTTTTTCTAATAATTTATAATACATGGTAATCGGGTATGCGGGTTTCAAGTTTAAAATCCGCAACCCGCAAAAAGTGTATACTTTTTCTAAAATGTAAACCGCAACCCACCCAATAGAAAACTAACCTGTATTATTTCGGGTTAGTGTAATCGGGTTGGTCGGGTTATGCGGGTTTTCTTACCCGATGCACACCCCTAATATGAATCGAGAAAATTCTCTCTCATTCTGAATTCAGGATGGATGGCTAATAAGGATTATATAAAAAGTATGGTGGGTGGGTAAACATATTACTAATGGACAAAATAACTTGTAGTTAGAGATTTTTCACTAAATAAATACTAATAATTTTTTTTTGACACCGAAGACGTTTCCATACTTTCAGTTAGCCAATTCCCATTCTCGAGAAGTCTCTTCGTAAAACTGACATCGCTTCCTGTCCCTTGATCGCTCTGTGCCTGGCCTCTTTTGCTAATTTATCGGCTCGATCATTGAAACGTCGCGGAATATACTTGAAATAAACCGATCCTATTCCGCTAGCTAATCGTTTAATCTGTCTAATCCATGGTCTAATACGCCAATCAGCCGCCGACACTTGCTGAAATACTAATAATCTTTCGGTATCACAAGTCTAGGATGTTAAAAAAGTTATAAAATCAATTTTTATCCTTATAAAATAACTTCTATAAAATTAAAAAGAAAGGGGCCGTAATAAGTAACGGACAAAAATGTGACGCCATAGTTGAAATGCATGCGAAGAGTCGCATAAATTTATGAACTCATTAAAGAGCATTAAAACAATTTTGTGCGTTACATCTTGGACCAATTTTTCTAATCGTACTTCAAATCCCAATGTCTATCTTTTACCACCATGAGAA
This sequence comes from Nemophila menziesii, assembly GCA_029959085.1. Lineage (NCBI taxonomy): Eukaryota > Viridiplantae > Streptophyta > Magnoliopsida > Boraginales > Hydrophyllaceae > Nemophila > Nemophila menziesii. The sequence continues at coordinate 138,118,109 of JARWIR010000001.1, read as the reverse complement.
GTGGCCCCAAACCCGGTAAGGATTTGGACCAATTTTCCAACTATTAAAATAATTTTATTATTTAAACAAAATTTAAAATCTAAAATTACTTTAGATGTTATTAAAAATACATATTTGATGTTTTTTATTGGAAATTTTTAAGCTCTAACACATGTAAAGTTCTAAATGCATTTTTAAGTGTTTTTCTAAAAAAATACTTTTAAACGGGCACTTAAACTTGTTTGGAATTGATTATTTTAGAGTTAGAAGCGGCTTCCACTTAATAATAAAATATTTGTAAAAATATTAAAAAATATTTTGACATTTAAAATCACTTAAAGTGATTTTTTTCAATAACCATTAACCACCATCACCAACACTACCTTCCCGTCGCCGCTCCCCTGCTCAAGAAATCGGTATCTCGCCAACCCACACCCACTGCCTCCTTCACCATCACCTTCATCAACAACTTCTGACTCCCCTCACCATCAACTTCAGATCCAAGTTCGACCAAGTCCACTCCTCCACCTTCGAACCAAACCGAATCCGCTCAGACTGGGCCATTATCCACCAGATCCCAACCCCACCAAATCTATCACCTCCTCGTCGAAGCTATGACGGAGGATATAACCGTCGTCGCCGCCTCCGCCTTCCATCTCCGTATCCGTGTGCCTTCACCATCGTCGTGCTCCAGATCCCTCCACCATCGAATCTCGCACCAGCCGCTCTTCTCCACCAAGAAGACACTGCCATGGGTCCAGCCCACCTCAGAAATTTTTTTTGTTTTGGATTTTGTTCTCCGGAGAGCTTGAATATATTTCTTTTTGTTCTTTGTTACATTAATTCGAGTCTGAAATCTATGTTGTTGAGTTTTGTTCTTATTGTGATAATTGTGAAGAGTTTGATTCATGTTTTGTGTTGTTATACAGTTCTGTATTTTTAAGTTTGGTTGTGAAGAGTTTTCTTTTTTGTTTTTGTTCATCGTGGGTACAACCCAAGAACTGTGTGAACTGTGATAAACGAACAAATGGTCATGGTGGGTTTTGACAAACACCATTGGGGCCAGACCCATGATGCTTTGAATGACTGGCCAGTAGAATGACTTAATAAAAAATGTAAAAAACAGCACGGGTCCGTACCCGTGATGGCTTAAGTAACGAACGTGGGTGCGTACCCATCACGATATTATTTAAGAAAATAGCTGCAAAAGCATTTGTGGGTCCGTACCCCCGACGAACAAAAAACTGTTGTTCAAACCAAAGATAAAAATGTCAAAAATCGAACTAGATAATTACAATTAAGCCTTACAAGATAAAGTTTGGCCAAATTTTTTGGCCCTAACATGTATTTTCCTCTTTAACCACTCTTATAAAAATTACCAAGTAAATTTATTTATGAGTAAGGTAAATATTATTTTAATTATATTACTGTTTTACGTTTTATATAGATGAATTATAAAAAGAAAAGAAAATAATAAATCAAAATAAATAAATTATATAATTAATTTATTTAAATTCACTTAATAGTTAAAAAAAGTGATTTAATTTGAGATTGTATTAAACATTACTCGTTATGTACTTTTTATTTATTCTCTTTATTTATTCTAACAAGTTTGAAAACATCAGGGTATCAAGAAATCGCCATATTTGGTCTATACATCTATTTTAACTAAAATCCGTAAAGAGAAAATGGAGTTTGACTACTTGATTTAATTTTATGATATTTCATGAAAATTGAATAAGATTCTGATTAATTAGTTAAAAAAAGATGAGACGAATGGATAATTCAACAAAACAATAAATCGTTTATACATATTTGTGATAGATGAAGGTTGAACATTTGTTTTGTTTTGGTGTAGTAGTTTATTTATTTTATATTATAATGTAAGTAATCATGTACTAATTTCGTTAATTATTTATATTAATCCCTTTTCTGAAAAAAGAACAAGAAAAAGTCATTTGTCAAATTACATGAAAATAATGAGAAGACAAATTATAAAGGTTAATTACGACATACATAAAGTAGATAAAGTAAACTGAATATCGCTAATAGATTACAATTTTCACAGCATTTTTAACCACCTTGATACATATAGTACAATTAGTTAATCTTCTTCCTTCCTACATAAAACTTATAATTATCGTGGTAAAAAAGGCTGTGAAAATAGAACCTCCTTATAAACTTACACTACTACCATTTTGGACGTGTCTTTAAAATTATACTTTTGGGTCACTTTTATTCAACTAAAATAATATTATTCCCAATCACAATTCCTTTCATTTATCTTTGTATATAACAAAGATAAACTAGTCAGATTTGTGATTACGAATTAATATGACTTTACAAAAATAAAATATGAACCCAAAATACACGTCTAATAAGATTACTAAGTCAAGATAACTAAACATGGAAAACATTTACCTACTACATTATTAGTTAGAGTCATATATTAATTCCATCCACCATGAAAATTAGGTGAAGCTAGTGTTGTAGGCTTGACGGAGAACACACCATTCCAGATCTCAGTGAAAGCTCTAACAATAATGCCATGATAATAAGGCGAATTAAGCTGCAAGAAACAGTTAAGAAGCTCCTTAAGCTCCTTCTTAGAGTAAAGTTCTTTCTCTAAAATCATTTGAAGCATTGATTGACGAAAATCAAGATAAGGGTCTTCAGAATCTTTCTCAACCGCTACACTTTGACCACCAATTTTTCCGAATCCTTGAACTGCTCGTGAGCTTTTGATATGATCATGGGACTCTGTGGTATCAGATGAATAGTAAGCTTGTGATGAAAATGTTGCGGTGGTTGTGTCCCATGAGCTTGAAGAGGAAGAGTTGTAAGCGTGGGGTTTTTTAAGGTACGATGAAGATGAAGAAGAAGAAGAAGATGTTCTTTTTCTTGGTTTTGGGTTGAAAATGTTGGATAGGTTTGGTCTTCTGCAACTACCACAACCAAGTTTTACTGAAACTGTGTTGATAATTAGCTTTTTTTTGCTACTAGTTGACATTGTTGAGGTAAATGGTGGTGGTGGTGGTGGTGCGAATATCTTTTTGTGGATGAGAGCATGTGACTTGTTGTTGGACTTTGGAGCAGCAAGTTATATAATGCAAAGTAAATTTAGGATATAATGGATATTACCCCAGAGTATGCCAAATCTGCACAACAACTCGTGCTTTTACATAAACTTGCATAAAAGACCTTGTACTTTCAAGGATAGTGCAAAATGTACCTGCTTTCCTTTTTTGAAATTAAAAAATAGACGAGGGTACAATATTTGTTTCACGTGAAAATGTATAAAAAACAATCTACCCAATAAAATTAATTTACATAATAAAAAACGTACTACAAACAAAATTTGTAAAATTTATAATTATGAAGATGAAACTATTAAATACTTTTTCTTTGATTGCAATGGATAAAGGCATTTTGACGTTCACTTTTACATTGAAAATAGAAAACCTAAATATTTTTAGGATTGGAGAATAGTTTATAACCACAATTTCCTCTATGTAAGACTTATATGCTACAGATGAATATTCAGTTTAATTAATTAGCATCCAAAAAGGTGAAATAATTTTGTTTTTAATATAAAGAGCTTTCCATTCCATAATTTTCTCCATACTATTCCAAATTTCTTCCACGACTGACTGGATTATCCAATATGTTTCAACCTTTTTTGTGAATACCTTGTATGACTTCAAGGTCATCAGAGTAAAAAGAACAACTCTGTTGAGTAATGTCAGTTGTTGACCTCATGGCCATAAGAAGGGCCCAAACTTCACCCTACAAACCAGATCTGATTTTGCATCGTTTTGCAACTCTATGAGTGATATCACCATCCCTATTAACCGTAACTGATGCAATTCCCACCACTTCACATTTCCTATTAAATGATACATCGTTGAGCCAAATAAATTATGTCTCGTCCTCTAGAACAGGGTTCTCCTAAATATTTACCCCCTCCGAGGTTCTACGCATCTTCTTGATGTCTCTTTGTTGCACAACCGTCTCACAATAAAGATCATTAGCAGGCTTATTTATACTTCTGACAAATCCATTCACAATCTATTTTTTTTCTCAAAAAACCATTGCATCTTAGCCTTCCAAATGACCCACATCGTACCCAGGATAGTCACACCAACTTTTTTACGGTCTCATCCAGTTTCAAATAGACATCAGTTGTATTGATAATCCAGTCTTTAATGCTTCCACCATAATCTCGATCGGTTTTGACTTGCATTGAAGAAGATGCCCAAACGCCACGGCTAAACGAACATTCAAGAAAAAGGTGTTCAACCAACTCGTCCTCCAATTCACACCACTCACATTTCCCATTTTTTACACATTTCTTCTTGTATAGGTTGACTTCCGTTGTATTGCCATATTACATATTTTCCAAGCAAAGATTCTAATTTTAATTGGCAAATCAAATTGTTAGACTATTTTCAAGATTTTTCTTTTATTTTCTTCTCCCACACATAATGATTGACCCTCGTTAGGAATCTCTTGTTAGACTAATCAGTGGAACCCATATTTAATAGTGTATCATCCCTCTTTTGTGAATGCCCATATGATTTTATCTTCTTTATCCAGTTAAATGATTGGTATCTTGATATTTTTATTGACCATTTGGTGGGGGAAAAAGTGTGATAAAATAAACAGATGAATAAAGATAATAATAAAGGACACACCCTTGACTACCACGAGAAACTCAATGGAAGTATTACATATCGTTTGCAAGTTTAGTTAGTAAGTAAAGTTTGTTTGCAGGGATTTGATCTGTTAGATCTACTTGTGTATATAAAGAAGTGGAGGAGAAATTACTTGTTTGATAAAAAGACAATAAAAGAAATAATATTTATTTGGTTTTTGGATAACAAAGATAATAATGCAAATAAATAGTATAACAAAAAATAGAAATGAGAAATACAGCTGGGGGTTGCTAGTATGCACTTATCCTTCTAATTCTAATTCTAATTCTAGCTATATGGGTGATTAAAGCTCTTAGATAAATAATTAGGATTCTATATTCCTCCTAACCTCCTTCCGGGTGGACTTAGTGGCGACCTAACAATCACTAAGGGACTTGGGTAAGGGGACCCTGCGCAATGATCAGTGGTGGTGTCGCCTAGGTTGTGATAAAAATAAGATAAAATTAAGCCAAGAAACTACGCACTCTCACCCTAGACAGGCACAGTACTGCAAGTATTACAGGACGTATGCAAGTTTTAATGATAAATAGAGTTCGTTCTCAGGGACTTAAGTGTGTTAAACGCGTAGATAGAAATAACGAGTGAAAGTAAATAATTAAAAGACAGAAAATTAAAGCAAATAGATTTCGAAATTATGAAATAAAACTAGGAAAATAAAGACAATAAAGTAAAAGATTAAGAATATGAGATGAGAAGTATAGCTTAGGTTTTGCTAGTATGCATCCTTCTAATTCTATCTATAAATCTAGTTAATAAGGGAGAATATTAGCTCTTGGTAATACTTAGTCAGGATTCTAAATTCCCCAAGCTTAGACCTTGAGAGCGACTAAGGGGGCTACGTCACAACCAAGAAGTGATTTCAAATAGGGTTATCAAACGCTACTAAGGCCCTAAGCAAATACTGCAATCTTGGTGATACGGTGGTTAAAACAAACCCTAATGACTATCTAGTTAGAAGTATGTTTTGTCAGAACTGCTATCGACACTAGACATTATGTGGTGGTTCAATAGTTAAACACCCTGTCAAGGAGACCATCTAACTACTCTTAAAACAATCCTAAAGTGATCAGTTCTAGGAAAGACAATAAATCAAAACACATAAGCAAATATAAAGTAAGAAGCTAATATCAGATTAAAACATATAATTCCCAAAGAAACTTAGATAGAAGAATTAGAATTCATAGATTATACATATGCAAAACCCAAGCTATGGGAAGTTTAGTTCATACCTGATTGAAATAAACTAAAAGAAATAATAAAAGACATCATCTTGCTCTCTACAATAAACTGGAAAAATAAAACCTTAAGAACTAATTACTATGAGGCAAGGATGATTTACAAGTGATATAAGGGTGTATTTATAGGTGTTTAGAAGACCTATTTCGTTTTCTTGAGGAAGAGTTAAGGTAATGGACTTCTAGCCCAACTCAAATTCGTATGGAAATAAAGATAAACACGGCTGCACCGTTTTGAGTGTATCTTCTTCGTTATTGGTCGGATTTTGCTCCACAAGATACCAAAAGAATCGCAACAGAATTATCTAGACCCTTTAGAAGGAAATCATCAGATTCGGCCTATTTCTTAGGTAAAAACTCCTATCTTTGGACGTGTATGCAGAATCCCAGATTTAGGCAGCTTTTTCTTTTCCATCTTTTTAGCAATTGTTTCCTTATCTCCAATTACCATGCAAATCTCTTTCCATAAGTTGTAATCTTTGACTTGGACTCTAATTAAGCTCCATAATTATCTTTAAAGCTACACACTAAATAAACAATTAAACCCAATATGCTCTAAAAACAATAATTCTACAAATCAAGACTCCAATTGGGAAAGTGCACTAAAACTCAAGAAAATCGACATTATTGACTTCTAAATCACTTAAAATGATGTCTCATCCTAACATAAATCTATCACAAATGAGGAGACATCAAGTGGTTAAATCAAACCCTAGTGACTCTCTAGTTAGGCAAGTCCGTCAGGATCACTATCGCACACTAGACGCTTATGTAGTGTTTCAACAATTAGACACCCCTTTGGGTGACTATCCAACTGTTATTAATGGGGTAGTCTACACGTTTGCAACTGCAAGAACTACAGTTAATACATCAAAGCACATAAAACAATTATACATGTAAGGTAGCTGGAATTGATTTGAAATGGGTATTCGCAAATAACGTGAAAACGAATGTGAATTAGAAATCAAAGATTATACATATGCAAACCCAAGCTATAGAAAAATTAGTTCATATCTAAAGTCATAGAAATAAACTAAGGATAATAGTAATTAGAAACATAGATAAGCTAAAAAATCTAATACAAATTACCCTAACGATAGAGAGAGGTGATGGAGAAGAGGAGTTTGTAACTTTCCAACTTCTTGTCTTCCTCTGTACATGTCTTCTTGCTTCTATGGATGACTTCTAAGAGTAATAATAATTGAAGGTTGAGCAAGGATATGTTTACAATGATAAGATGGTGTATTTATAGGTGTTTTCTAATCCTAGATCTAAATCTTGGAGTAGAAGACAAGTAGTTTGAGTCCAAGTCCAACTCAAATTTGTTTCCAAAAGTATAGGACATAATAAACACTGATCAATGTTTTGGCCATATCTTCATCGCTATTGTACCGATTTCGCCCACTTTATATCAAAATGACCACAACAGAAAGATATATCTAAATCTTTAATCGCTCATCCAAAATCGCAGCCGATTTAAAGTTATCTTCACTTTGGTGGACGAACCTGCAAAAAATCTGATTTATTTGGCAGCTTTTCCTTTCCTAATTCAACTTTACTTTCTTTTATCTCTTGATTTCTCTTGGATATTATTTCCTTAACTCATTATAATTGATTTGTAATCTAATTATTGTTGTGTTTTATTTGTATAAACCAGTAAAACAATATAAAACTAATGCAGAAATAAAATAAGTATATATATATAAATAAATAACTTTACTTGCCGAGGCTCGGATAGGATCCGATGTCTTTAAGGTATTTAGGCTATGTGCTGGTGTCTTACGTTTGTTGGCTTCAACCTCCAGGATACAACAACAAAACTATTCAAAAGAAACTGACACACGAATTCTTAAGAATTTCGACGAACTTAATAATTCTGCTTCTTTCTATCTCTCTCTTATAATTTTAATGCTTTAAAAAATGAATGAATAAAAATATTTGAGTTGGCCAACTATTTATAGAAGATGAAAAGGTGGATTTGGCAAAAGAGTTGGGATGGTTCATTTGAAGATACGTTATATTAAAAGACACAACATTTAGTTTAGTATAGAAGACTAAAACATAAGCTGGTCCAGATGGTATGAAAGTCTGCCCCAAAAGCCCACTAGCTTGGAGACCAGGTTCAAAGCCCAACAGGACCCCTTTTTTTTCTTGCTTTACTCATAACCAAAAGAAAAATAAAATAAATAACATGTATTATTATTTATTTATTTTTTTCTCTTTTAATTTCTTCAAATTCTATGACTCAATTTCTCATTCAACTTCAAATGATTTTTACCATATGAATGTATTACGTTAATCTTAATAAATAGAATAAACATTCATCAATATTCGAATCATAAACATGGTCATCCCTTGGGTAAAAATCTCATTTGACCAACAATCCCCACATGAATGAAAATTGACTAACCACCTTAAAACAAATTATGCAAAAGAATGCTAAACACGAGAGAGAGCGAGAGAGAGAGAAGCGTAGAAGAATACTACATCGAGAAAGGTGGCTTTTGGCCTTGAACCTTCTATAGTAAAAGCTATCGGATTTACTTGCTAACTAATGAACGTGATGACTTGAACTATTCAGCTTTTGTGTAAACCAAGACAATAGAAATTACATAGTATACTTCCAAACATTATTTGGTTCTCACGGTTGTGTCCATTTACGGCCCTGGACAACTCCCAGTATTTCATGAATAACCGTCGGAGAATTTCGCCTTTAAAAATTCTCGTAGGGCGGCCCTACCCATGTTATTCATATAGGTGGTCTCTTGTCGAGAGTATATATTGCATTACTTTATCTTATGTTATCGAATATACAAGAACCATTAAAAGATTAACTTATCCTTCACTTTTACAACTAGCACTGTTTATTTTTTTCCTAGGAATGGTTTGGGGAGGTCTCCCCACAGTGCGTCGCATCAAATTGCAGTTTCACGATTCAGTTTTCCCTTTGAACCCCGATTGTGGGACTCCACTCTGCTAGGTAGGGTTCCCATCATGGCAACTCAGCTTTCGTAGGCTTAAGACCCATTCCCCTTGACAATACTCGCACTTGCTCTCTTTTAGACCTTTGGTCAGTGGATCCGCTATATTATCCTTTGATCGAACATAATCAATTGTGATAACTCTGTTTGAGAGCAATTGTCTAACGGTATTGTGTCTACGACGTATGTGTCTAGACTTACCGTTATACATTTCGTTTAGTGCCCTACCAATGGCACTTTGACTATCGCATTGTATGTAGATAGCTGACACAGGCTTTAGCCAATTAAAAATATCCTCTAAGAAATTCCGAAGCCACTCGGCTTCTTCAGCATCTTTGTCTAAAGCTATAAACTCAGATTCCATAGTGGATCTGGCTATGCACGTTTGCTTAGTAGATTTCCAAGACACAGCTACTCCTCCTAACATGTAGACAAATCCACGTGTGGATTTTGAGTCGGTGGAGTCTGATATCCAGTTTGCATCACTGTATCCTTCTAGTACAGTAGGATATCCTGTGTACAACAACCTTTCGTTCATAGTGTATATAAGATACCTTAGAACTCTTACAATAGCAATCCAATGGTTCTTCCCAGGATTATGTGTAAACCTACTTAGCTTGCTTACTGCATGTGCTATATCTGGCATAGTGTAGTTCGTTAAGTACATGAGACTCCCAATAATCCGAGAGTACTCCAACTGGTTGATCATATCACCAGTGTTCTTAGCAAGATGTAAACGTACATCAACAGGTGTCTTGGTGATATTTGTGTCGCTGTTACTAAATTTGTTTAATACTTTCTCAATATAGTGTGACTGAGATAGTATATTACTTTCAGATGTTCAGAGAATCTTGATACCCAAAATAACATCCGCAAGGCCTAGATCTTTCATGTCGAACTTACTTGAAAGCATCCTTTTGGTGAATTTAATCACATTATTTTTACTTCCAATGACTAACATATCATCGACATATAAACAGAAAATGACATATCCTATCTCATTTCGTTTTACATAAACGCATTTGTCACATTCATTGATCTTGAAATCATTCGAGATCATGAATCTATCAAATTTGTCATGTCATTGCTTCGGTGCCTGTTTTAAACCATATAAAGATTTAACAATCTTACATACTTGCTTCTCCTTACCTGGAACTACGTAACCCTCAAGTTGTTCCATATATATCTCTTCATTTAGTTCTCCATTTAGGAAGGCTGTTTTTACATCCATTTGATGTATTTCGAGCTTGTATATTGAAGCTATAGAGATTAACATTCGAATGGATGATATTCTCGTGACTGGAGAATAAGTATCAAAATAGTCAAGTCCTTCTTTTTTACTATAACCTTTTACAACAAGGCGAGCCTTGTATGTTTCAATAGACCCATCGGTCTTTAGTTTCTTCTTGAAGCTATAGCGATTAACATTCGAATGGATGATATTCTCGTGACTGGAGAATAAGTATCAAAATAGTCAAGTCCTTTGTTTTTACTATAACCTTTTACAACAAGGCGAGCCTTGTATTTTTCAATAGACCCATCGGTCTTTAGTTTCTTCTTGAATATCCATTTGCATCCAAGTGGTTTATTCCCAGGAGGGAGATCCACTAGTTCCCATGTATGGTTTTTCATAATGGAATATATCTCGCTATTTACCGCTTCTTTCCAGTATGGGGCGTCAGGGTTTGACATAGCCTCCTTGAATGTTCGCGGTTCGTCATCTAGCATGTAAGATAGAAAGTCAGGACCAAAAGACGTAGAGGTTCTCATCCGCTTACTTCTTCTTTGTTCTCCTTCATTTGGCGATGATTCTTGATCTTGCTTTTCAGTTGGAAATGATTCTTGATCTTGCTCTTCTTGAATTGCATCACGTGTTCTTTTCAAGGAACCAGATTCTGGTGTGGTCTTGTACGGAAAGTTTGTTTCAAAGAAATGTGCATTTCTTGATTCAATCACCGTATTGACGTTAATGTCAACATGACAAGATTTGTGTACCAGGAATCTATACGCAGCACTGTTGTGAGCATATCTAATAAAGACGCAATCGATGGTCTTTGTTCCTATTTTGACCATTTTAGGAGCATGAATTTCTACCTTTTCCAAGCATCCCCACACTTTTAATTATTTGAAGGAAGGTGGTTTTCCTATCCATAATTCGTAAGGAGTTTTATCTACATTCTTGTGTGGTACCTTGTTGAGGATGTGATTTGCGTTGAGCAAAGCCTCTCCCCACAAGTTCCGTGGTAACCCTGAGTTAATCAGCAAGACATTCATCATTTTCTTCAACATGTGGTTCTTACGTTCAGCAATCCCGTTTTGTTGAGGCGAGTAGGGGGCCGTGGTTTGATGGATGATACCATGTTTAGCGCAAAACTCTTCAAAAGGAGACACATATTCTCCTCCCTTATCTGTTCTAAGATTCTTAATCTTTTTATTTAGTTGATTCTCAACTTCAGTTTTGTATTATATAAATGCTTCTAAGGCCTCATCCTTACTTTGAAGCAAGTATATTTACAATACCTTGTGCAGTCGTCAATGAAAGTTATAAAATACTTTTTACCACTTCTAGTTTGCAAAAGTTTCAAGTCACATATGTCACTGTGAATTAACTCTAAAGGTACCGAAGTCCTTTATGTAGACTTAAATGAGGTTTTTGTTAATTTTGACTCAACGCATACTTCACATTCCTTTTGAGAATTGAAACTCACATTAGGTAATAACCCAACGTTTACTAACTTATTTATTGAACGGAAATTAACATGTCGTAATCTATCATGCCATAAATTAGGCGAGTCAAGCATATAAACACAATCAGAATTTTCGTTCATTTCTTTATCGGTTACAATATTTGTAGGTACTACGGTCATTACATTCATCTTAAACAGACCGTCACATAGGTACCCTTTTCCTACATACATTTCATTCTTAGTTAATACAAACTTATCAGCTACAAATACAAGTTTAAACCCAGCCTTGCTAAGTAAGGAACCAGAAACTAAGTTCTTTCTAATGTCTGGAACATGGAGGACATCGTTCAAGGTCAACTCTTTCCTGGAGGTCATCTTTAGTACAATCTTTCCAGTGCCTTGAACCTTTGAGGTAGCGGAATTTACCATATATAGGATTTCTTCATTTGTAGCTTTTTTGTAGGTTTGGAACATGGATTTGTCTGAGCATACATGTCAGGTTGCTCCAGTATCTATCAACCACGTTCGTGGGTTGCTGACGAGGTTGACTTCTGAGACTGTCGCCGCCAGGTCCAAATCGTCAATACCCTGAGATATCTCAATCACATATGACTGACCGCCCTTAACTTTATTTTGGTTTCCTTGTGCCTTTTGTTTTACAGTCTTTTGCACGATGTCCCTGCTTTCCACAGTTGTGACAATCCCTGTTGAATTTCACCTCTTTATTGTTTTCATTATTTTACTGCCCTTGCCTCTTGCGCTTGTTGTTTTGGTTGGTCCTCCCTTGTTCCACAACATTTGCCTTGGCTTCATATAATCGAGGGTTAGTTCCCTTTTTAGTCATTCGATTGTTAATAGAGCATCGTTGAAGACTTCTCGAACATCATGGCGATGTCTGCCTTCAATACTCTAAGTTCTAGCACCACATGAGATGTTTTGAACACGAAATATGTTTATTATGCCTAAGGCATTGACAATATAGTCAACGAGCTTACACAGATTCCCGGCGGACTCATTAGAATCAATGCACACCATATTGAAGAAAGTCAAGGAATGTGTTATTACACTGGTGGTAAGAATGGGTCGAAGGAATGGGATGGTGACTTATGGACGAAGATAACCCATGATACAATCCACGGTCGGCGCTTTCGATGTAGGATTTGGATAATAAGGTCGGGCTACGGTTATGGACATAGGGTGAGACAGAGAAGGACAATGAATTGGAAAGTGGGGGATGCTGGACCATTTACTTGGTTGGCCTTTTTAGGAAGCTATGGATGTTGTTTGAAACTTTGGATTAAAATTGAAATGGTGGATGTCTTGGGATAGATTAGGCCCAATATTTATTTATTTACCTTGGACAATTTTGTATGGTGGTTATTGAAAAATATGAGTTTCAAAGTGAAATTGTTTTTGGAATTGAGACTGTTTGGTCGTATTGTCGCAGACAGATGCTTTTGATGGAAGTGTAGATATTCAGGGTTGATTGGTATTATTAAAGGGGATGGAAATGAGATAGGGATTACATTACACATCGTGATGAGTGATGAATGAGATTTTTGTATTGTAATGAGACAATTCAGTTTCGAAAATACTGTTACTCTTTGTCTTCCCAATCTTCCCTGGTCAAAGCCCATTGAGGAATATACGTTTTTAAGCCTCAAATTTTGAAATCATATTTTTAAAGGCCTGGTTAGATGTTACGTTTTTTAAAGGTCAGGTTATGATTTTTTTTTGGTTTCTGGTTAGATTTATATACCCACCATTTTAATTTGTTTTAGTTACATTATAAGTCCTTGTTGAAAATTTCTGGTTTTAATTTTCTGGTTCAATATCCTTATTTGCCATGGTTTGTGCTATAATTCGGGAGTATATACCCACTGTTTTATAATTTTTTCCTTGTCAAGGTCCATGTCATTCCAGCTCAACGATAAAGATCCACACCCACAAAAAATACAAAATCACGGTATATACCCACAAAAAATACAAAACAGTAGGTATATACCAACTGAAAATGCAAAAAAAATAGTACGTTACCCTAACGACTGGACCCAAGAGGCAGGACCCAAGGGCTCGTTTTACCTGCAAATAAACGCCCATTTAAATCAGAAGAATAAAAAACGGATTTGAGATGTTAATAAAAAAACTTACCAGATTTGCTAACGTTGACAATGGTGGAGAAGAAGGTGGGGCAGGATCCAGCTGTGATTTGTGCTGAAGAAGGTGGACAATGGCCAGATCTAAAGAGATCTGGCGAGATCTGGTCCATGAAGGCGGTTTCTGGGTGCATTAGGGTAGCGGCTTTGTTGGGAACAGAGGGGAAGTGATACCGGAATAAATGAAGAAAAAGGTGAGATCTGTTGGAATGGAAGAAAGGTGAGACCAGAGGGAGGGCTGGTTTTCTGGTGCAGGAGGGCGGCGGCTTTGCCTGGAACGGAGGGATGGTAACACTGGAGTGATCGGAGGGAAGGTGAGACCCATGGGAACGAAGGGAAGGTGACAACGGAGGGAAATGGTTTTCTGGTGCAGGAGAATGGCCGATTTCTTGTGCACAGGCGAACGACAGAGAGAGGGGGAAGAGTGAGTTTTTAATTTCTAAAGCTAAAGAGAAACTTGTGTGTTTAAAAGTTTTTAGTTAACTTCTAATGGACTAGTTGGTAGGTATTTGGGTTTGGGTCTTTGTTTGTTAAACTAACATTACATGAGGCCTTTATTCTTCTTTCACCCAAACTTATTTGTTGGTTATTTTGGAAGAATTATGATGTTTATCAATGTTGCATATCATGATTGTGGAGTTAAATGTGATTAGATATTTACATTGATTTTTTGTATTATTGTTTTTTCCAGACAGATTTGAGGGTATTAAGAATTAATGATAGTAATTCGTTTAAAAAAATTGTTTTGAATTTTTCTTTTATATGTGGATAATGTTTGTTTGTAAATGATGGTTTTAATTTAATAAAAACATAATTCTTAACAAAGAAAATCAAGAAAACCAGAAAGAGAAAAGTATTTTCGATGTTACTTCTGCTTTTAGCAAATTAGGAATAGGTTAACTGTTGTATTCCATGGGTGTTTTTGCACCCTAACTTTGTCCAAAAAAAAAAAAAAAAAAAAAAAAAAGATAAAAGATAAAAGACTTTATGTTTTTTAACAATTTTTGATAAGTTGTTCAAGTAAGAAATGTCCAATCGAGGGCCAACTTGACAGTATTGTCACAGTAAAACGGAGTAAAACGATCATGAAGATCTGTCAATTTTTGGCCGAAATTTCAGATCAGTCTTATTAGAGTTTAGAAACATTGATTATTAAGAAACTGTCATTAATGAAAATGACAGACATGTTATCATTTATGTTGACTAGCCATGAAATTGTACTACTAGCCATATGGGCCCCTCCTTGACTATGTAATAACAATAAGACAATAATAGTAACTTGTAATTAAATTAACAATACGGTATAAATGATGTTATATATAGGGTTAATATCCAATAGACATCTGTCACTTTACACCCTTACCCATAAAAGACACTGTTTTTTTTAAAGAACATCGAGTAATGAGAAGTTTCTCATTACTCAAACCACTGGGACTAGCTCAGTGGCCAGGACTCTGTCTCCCAACTAGGAGGTACAGGGTTCGAATCCCCTCAGCCGTGTTATTTCTTGAGCCCTTAAGGGGGGTAAGCAAGGGGTGCATAGTTCGAGTCTCCTCCCTGAACATGGGTAACCTAGTTCTGATTAAGTGGGAGTATGCATGAGGAGGCGTGTATATTTCCTATGGGATTAGTCGTGGTGCGCGTAAGCTGGCCCGGACACCCATACAAAAAAAAAAAAAAGTTTCTCATTACTCAAAGTTTGAGTTATGGGAAACTTCTCATAACTCAAACGACTCTTTTTATGGGAAAGAAAAAGAAAAAGCAAAATTTATGTGGTTTTTTATGGGCAAAAAAATAATAGTTGGAGTGGAAGAGAATTAGTTTTAACCTGAGGTGTTTTTTGGGCAATAATCTTGTATATATTTATATATAAACATATAGAGAGAAATCGTTAACGTGCCTGGCAGGATTGTAGATATGATGATCCAATTAAATATTTATTTTTTTAAGCCTTGCAACATCAACATGTGGCTTGATAACAAAAGCCTAACCTTAAACTTTTAGTTACAATCTAACTAATATAGAGCAAAATACCAAAAAACCTCTCCTTCTCTTTTATACACACGAAAACAATAAAAATAAAAAATAAAAAACCATATTAGGGTTTTGTTTCAGAAAAATCAATCCCTCTCTCTACTCTCTCTACCCTCTTTCAGCCTCTCTCTCTTCTCACCATATCCGCCACCACCATCCCCATCTTCCCACCACTAATCGCCGCCCCACCACCATCCTTCGATGCAACACTGATGCAAGTCGCCACCATGAACTGCACGAGCCAGATCCACGCTCCAGCGCTGCTGCACCACCAACCATCCTCTCTGTTGCACCACCACCACCACCTCTCAGCTGCAAATCGCCACGATGAACTGCACGAGCCAGATCCATGCTCCAGCCCCGCGCTCCAGCGCTGCTGCACCACCAACCGTCTTCTCTGCTGCACACCACCACCACCATGAACCACCACTCACTGCATCAAAACCCACCAGCCACCGCTCGCTGAAAACGTTGCTCACTGCACCATTTCTTGCCGATGAATTAGATCTGAGAACCAGGCCACCACTTCTCTGTTGCGCTACACCATTTCTCTGCTGCGCTACACCTCAACCTGGCTATCAGACCGTTCCGGACCGGTTCGGTCTAGTCCGGCTTACCGGTGCCACCGCTACTGGTTCGGTCCGGTCCGGTTCTAAGTTGCTAAAGTGGGAGAGTCGAACCGTTATAGGGAACCGGCTGAACCGGTTCCGGTCTGGTTCCTAACGGTTCAAATCGTATTTTTAGTTTAATTAATAAATTTTGCAATATTTTTGAATTTGTAAAAATTGATTTTTTAAATAATTTTTCTAAAGATAGTTTCAATTTATTTGTTTGTTTGTTCAATTTATTTGTTTGTTTAAACTTTAAAATCATAAATTATTTTTTCTAAATTAAAATTATTTTGTTAACACTTATCAAGTAGATTTTTTGTTCAAGGCATTTTTTTCTTGCCAAGGTTTATATGGTGTCCAAGAGAACAAGTAATTAAATGAAGGATATATACCTGATTGGTTCAATTTTCTGCATAAAAGTAGGATTATCATTCGAATCTAACAAAATGCAATTGGGTACACACCCAGACGTACGATTGGGTACATACGCATACATATTCACATACAGACAGTTGGGTACATACTCATACATATCTATACCCATTCAGATCAATACTCATATAGATCTATACTCATTGACTACACCAAAAAAAATACAAAGTGGAAGATTCGAAAACATAAATGGCAGATTTGATGAGTTCTTACAATAATAATTGATTTCTTAGACGGTCAAAAGTTTATGTTCCACCATAAATTTCTTTTTCGGGTTTTGTTTTGATAGGATAGGGGTTGTGTTGTATAAGAAATAAAGAGAGAAGAAACAGTGGTATGAGGTTTTGCTACATAATAGAGAGAGAGAGAGAGAGAGAGAGAGAGAGAGAGAGAGAGAGAGAGAGAGAGAGAGAGAGAGGGAGAGAGAGACCTACAACGAGCATAGGAAACCCGGGCTTAAGTGGAAAGACTTGGAAAAAGTAGCATGATTTAACCCAAGCACATCAACACTATATAGACCCCTACTCAACCCCCCTAGGAACTGACATACCTTGATTCATGTATTGAGGTGGTTGTTCCAATTCACAAAAAACTTTGTCTTGGGTTACATCTTATTGTGGTTGCACAAGATATTTAGTATCATTAGTAAATGAGCATTTATAACCTAGATGTATGATTGTGCCACAAGCTGCACAATATTTACTGGAGATTTTTTATGCTTGGATGGACTTTTGTTGAGTAAATTGTAAATATTTCAACTGCCTCAATATTATCTTGAATTTCAGTGATAATCCATCTTCTTCGTAGATTCCCTTCTTGGGCTCTAGTTTTCAAACTCGAGCTTTCAACTTGATAATAATGTATCAAGTAATAATTTATCCACCACGCTATTCAACATATCTTATGTGACATAATAATATGGTGTAATTACTTATTGTTTAGGATATATTTGGTATGTTTTACTACATTACTTGGTGATTTTACAAAATATTTAGGTAAAAGAACAAATTCAGCTCCAAATAAAGAAATATGCCTAATATGGAGATATTGCAACCAAAATAGGAGATCAATATCTTTAATAACTGCAAAAAGAAGAATCGAAAGTTGGATCCAGAACCAATCAGGCGTCTGAAGGCATAGTTCAACCCACTTGTGGGACCCAGTCTAACCTTTCATAAGTCAAAACTAAGAATAAACAGAAGAAAAAAAATAGTAAAGAAAAAGAAATCAAATGGACCTAAACAACTCTATTATTTTAAGATGTGATTTGAATATTTGAATTTGATACTTAGCCTAATTAATTAGTTTTACCTAGCTTTTAATCCGGTTGGAGAGACCGAAGGTACATGAGAACAATAAGCCATTCCGAAGATAAGAATAAAAGAAGAAAAAAGATAAGGGTAAATCCTCCATCCCAAATCTAATTCTCTCCAACTTCACGAGTAGCTAAACATCTACCAATTGGGGACATTACTAATTGATGTAATTCTATAAGATTCTAGATTGGTTATTTAATGAATTTCTACAAGTTACTATATGTTGTGTTTCATTGTTGTATTATGATTATAGTTGTATTCTTCTAAGAATTGGTGCCTCTTTAGTATAAATGTCAGATAGTCATAATGCTAGTACTTTTAGGTTCTATGTATAAGTCCTAGAAATTATATAATCTTAATGTAGTATTATTTCTTAATCCCAGAGTTGCGACTAAGTCTTTGGCTAATTGATTTGCTATGAATCACACTCCTATAGGAGGGATCATGAGCTTAGGTAATGAAATAAGGGAATTGATACTAATTCAATGTCTGTAATAGCCAAGTGTATTACCATAAGCTATCTACTTAGGGATCCAATTCTACCATTTCTCTTAAAGGGGGACGAAAGCCAATGAAAAACTATGCCAATAATGAGTAGTGTAATGATATAACTTAAACAAAGAAATATGTAAGTGACCATAGCTAGAGTTAGAATTTCTATCCAAGATACATCCAAGATCATCCTCGCATTATTTATCTTACTTTACTTGTACTCCAAATGAATTAGTAATTTCGGCTAATAACTCAACCATATAAAATTTCAATTATCGAATCTAGATAGCACAACTTATATAGAATACCCCGAGTCCTTAGTGGATCAACATTTGTCACCACATCAATGGTAACGAGAAATAAATACATTAATTGATATTGGTGCATGATAAATATACATTGATAGTGATTTCATAAAAAATTAATGACCTTGCAAAGAACACATCAATTTGGTGTCCTTGTCAAGGATTGGTGACCAATCTAGCAAACTTTATTTTGAATTTGTACTTTATATTTAATTTTCATTTTTATTAGTTTTGTTTAAGTAGTTGGACTGGTTTTTTTTTAGAAATGGATCATCAAGTTACATTATTGCAATATCATATGCTTAATCCAGAATGTGTGACCCGCTTTACATCAACGTTACTAGTCTTTCCCGAGAATACTAACATCAATGTTAGAAAGTTACATGTGGTAGTCCGAGTTTCATAGGAAATGAAAATGATAACCCTTATTTCCACATAAGAAGTTCTAAATCCTAATTCACATTGATTAAATTACAGGGGATGTGGGAGGATGGAGTTAAATGGGAGCATTTAAAATTTTCTCGAATAGGGCGTGACATAATTGTTTGAAAATTTACATGAACAATTTATTACTAGTTCGACTAAGCTTAAAACCAGATTCTTAATGAAGTATTACTTTCATAAAAAAGTAGAAATGAAAGAATATATAAAGGTATACCAACAACTTGAAAAAAGAATTTCATGAGAGTTGAGAGCAATTTGAATTGTTATTACACGAATATACATATGACATATGTTCAAAATATGAGTTTTTATTATATTTGTACCAGAACTAAATACTACATCTACATGCAAACTTGCAATAGATACCTCTTGTATATGTTGTTTCTTGAGTGTTGGGAGGAAAAATTCATGGGACAGTATGAAAGAATTTGTAGCCAATTCAAGATTAAATATGTACTAAAAAACCTGCCAAAAGCATATTTCCTAGCAGTATGCCAAGTAAAGTACTTAAAAGGTCCTTCTAAGCTGGAGTAAATAACGAATAAAATGATCAATGTGGTGGAAAGGAAGTTTGCCAAAGAATTGAAGGAGCTCACAAAGGGTTTCATTGGAGAAGTGCATGAATTAAAAGGAGAAATCATCACAACAATGCAAGACCATCAAAGGTACATAGACAATCAACTATGCATTTATGATAAAAAAACTTATTTTTAATGAGAAAAATATTCAAGAGTAACGAAGCTCCATCAACTTTGTCTTAGAGGAAATACAAACGAACAATCTATTTTAAAGAGAGGAGAAAGGAATGAGAACATTGAATACACTAAGGAGTAGGAAAAAGGTAGATAACTATGTAGGGGTAAATGAAGGTGAAAATAATATAGATCCCCAATACATTGATGGGACCCTGACGAGACCTTCTAGCGATCAATAATTCCCTTCACAGTTAGTTGACCATGCACCTTCTTCTCGGAGAATGAATAAAAGACCTCATGATTATACTAGAGCCCTTTTTCCCACAACATTAGGACCTAGTAAGAAAGAGTAAGAGAGGCTAGAAAGAATGCTCAAATTATTTAAGGAAGTAAAAATGAATCTACCCTTTCTTGAAATGATTAAGAAAATCCCTGCTTATGTAAAATTTATTAAAGACCTTTGCACCCATAAGAGAATTTATATAACAATTAAATGTAAGGTTTAATAGTCAAGTAATAAACATACTAACATGTATTGAACCATTGATAATGAAAGGTCCACGAGATTTTACAATCCTTTGTCACACATGAGACATTTGAATCAAGAAAGTATTTTAGATCTAGGTGTGAGTGAAAATTTATTTCCGTGGAGCATATTTTGTATACTTAACATATGATAGATAAAATAAACACCTATGACATTACAACTAGAATATAATTTGGTTAAAATTTAAAAATTGTTGGTGGAAGATATGTTGATTTGTGTAGATAAGTTTATGGGAATGTTGATTTTGTTGTGTTTGATATGTGACCTGGATTGACACCCAATGACTATACACCTATCTTTTTGGGAATACATCTCTTAGCTACCACTAATGCTTAAACAAACTGTAGGGAAGGTAACATAGAAGTAACATTGAAAATATAAAATTATCATTGAATGTGTCTAATTGCAAGAACAAACCTGGAAGAAGAGGGTCCTGAATGTTCCTATGTAGATGAATTTGGCCCCTTAATAGAAGGAATTTCATATGCCTTATCCAAAAATAATTTGAAGATCTATTTGTTGGATCAAACGAGGATGAGAATGATATTATAGATAACTTTGGGAGTAAGGTACACAATGACATGGATAGGAATGAAATTTTTTTTGGAGAACCATCTCAAAAAATTATCTCCTAAGTTTGTTCCTACATCAACAATATATACCCTATACCTAAAACCTTTTCACAATCATTTGAAATACGTTTATTTAGGGAAGAATGACATTTTTCTCGATACTATTGCATCTAACTTGTATACAAAGTAAGAAGAAAGATCACTCAAGGTTTTAGAGAATAGGGAAGCATTATGGTGGAAAAATATCAATCTAAAAGGGATTAATATGGAAAAATGGATGCATAAAATACACCTAAAAGACAAAGCAAAGCCATTCAGGGAGGCACATATCACAAATTCAACCCTAATATACGAGAAATATTAAAAAGTGAAATAACCAAAAATACTGGATGCATGTATTATCTATCCAATCAACGATGGTGAATGGGTAAGCTTGATACTTGTAGTCTCTAAAAATTTAGGAGTAATTGTTGTTAAAACGCAGCATGGAGCATTGGTACCTACTAGGGCCTAAAAAATGTGGAGATTTTGTGTAGACTATCGTAAGCTAAATAGTATGACATCAAATATCACTTATCATTTCCATATATTGACCTAATACTTGATAGATTAGATGGGGGTACATTATTTTGTTTTCTGGTTATTCAAGATATAATTAAGCAACAGTATGTCAGGAAGACCAAGAGAAGACTACATTTACGGTCTACTTTGTACTTTTGTTTATTATCAAATGCCTTTTGGGTTATGCAAGGCTACTGCTAAGTTTTAAAGATGCATGATGTCTTTATTTTTTATCACGCTAGATGTCTTTACAGATTGCTTCTCTATTTTTTGAGACACTTTTGATGATTTCTTGCAATATTTAGAGAGAGTGTTGTGCATGCGTAAAGAGACAAATATAAGACTAACTTTGGAGAAAGTACACTTCATGTTCCAACAAGGTATTGTGATGGGGCACGTAGTTTCTGAGGAATATGTCGAAGTAAACCCAATTAAGATTGACATCATATCAAGTCTACCCCCACCTACAGCACTGAATCAAGTAAGATCATTTTTGGGACATATATGGTTCTATTGAAGTTATATTGATAACTTCAGTTAAATTTCATAGCCATTATCAACCTTACTAGCACATTATGTGCCTTATTAATTTTATTATAAGTGTATGAACGCTTATAATACTCTGATGATAACCCTGTCCACGACACTTGTCATTCAACCACCTGATTATACATTACCCATTTAGAATATGTGTGACGTGTCTTCTTATGGTATAAGTGTCATACTAGGGAAAAGAATAGATAAGAATCTTTGTGAAATATATTATTTCAATTACACGATGGACGAAGCTAAGAAAAATTACACCACAATAGAGAAGGAATTATTGGTAGTAGTATTTGCACTTGACAAATTTAGATCATATGTTTTTGTCTCGCAAGTTAAAATGCATACATATCACGCGACACTTAGGTACCTAATGGCCAAGAAAGATACGTTAACATGATTCATAAGATGGCAATTGTTGTTAGAATATTTTGAAATTGAAATAAAAGACAACAAAGGGACAAGCAATGTAGTTGCAAATTATTTGTCACGGATGATAGGCGAAGATGTAATTAATCCTACTCCAATAAATGAGTCTTTCCCTGATGAAAGATTATTCACAATTACAAGTAATAAACAAATTATGTATTCAAATATAGTAAACTACTTAATTACAAAAGAACTCCTCTAGGGCAAGGCAAAAATCGAAAGAGTATCCCAAATGAAGGTTTATATATGGTATGATCCCAAATTATTCTGTATATGGTCAAATAACATAATGTGTAGATGTGTCGGCTCATATGACTATCAAAGTAATCTCATTTTAGTGGTGCTCCATAAATATTGCCCAACACACTTACTATACTCCATTCGTTCCACAAATAATGGCCACTTACTAAAAGTGTTGTTCCAAAAATATTATTCGCTTAAGATTTAAAGAGATAATTTCTAATTTTTTCTATTGTTAATCTTATTAAAAAATATATATATTTCCAATACATATTCAATATACAAGACACTTTATGAGAGGTGTTCTTGTATTGTTGAATGAAATTATTATGTTTCTTAATATTTATGAAAAACTAAGTGGTTATTGATTATGAAACGGGGGGAGGAGTTTTTTATAAAACAAGACTAAAGCACCAAGCTTTGAGTATATGTTAAATTTGGATCACACTCTTTGTGGATCGATATCTGCTCTTGCCGAGTTTATTACTTGCCACCACGTATACTTGTGTGTGTTTCACCGAGCACCCTTTTATTTTTACTATTGTTTCCTTTCTATCTTTCATATGAAAATATACAACAAAAAGACCCGACAATGATTGAATTTTTAATGACATATAATAATTGCATTTACCATCACCAAACCTCTTCAATTCAATTATCAATTCACAAAATGAATCACATGTTACATAAATCTCGATTTAAAACACATATAAATACTATTTAATACAAATTATTCATTTACATATTAAATGTCAATAATCCTTCACATGAATTAAATTAAACTTGGAGAGAGAGAGAGAGAGAGAGAGAGAGAGAGAGAGAGAGAGAGAGAGAGAGAGAGAGAGAGAGAGAGAGAGAGAGAGAGAGAGAGTACCATGCTTGGTATCTTTATCCTAGAATCTTTCTTTAATATGATTTATCGGGTTTACTTGCTAACTAGTGGATGTGATGCTTTATGTTGTTAAAAACATTTAATCCAAGACAATATAAATTATACTGGATTAGTTAAAGTTCTCAAGACTTTGTTCATTTTTTCTATGAAGACTCATGTTTCATGAGTATTTCTATAGAATCCAGCCTTAGGAGATTCTCGCAAGTGACGACCCTCCAGCGATAGGGCTTCGCGCCTGAGAACAAATGGGCCACTCACATAGGTGATTACTTTCAAGAATACCCCCACTTGGACTCAACCAAAATATTAGACAATCATTAAAAACATGACTTGACCTAAATCATACACAAAATACTGTTTTTTTATCAAAGGCATAAGTGTGAGGGTTATCTTCCACATTGTTTCACTTGAGCGACTCACAAAATTTTTTCACCTTTGAATTTAGTTCTTAGTATATCTATTAATCTATGTTGGCTTCCATTATGGATACCTTTGATATAGGCTCCACATATATTCTTTTCAATGATTACACTTGTTCCCTGTTTTTATTTAGCAGACCGATAGTGTTATCCCTTGACTTCTCATAGTTGATGAAGACCACCACTATAGAACAATTGTCTCGTGGTATAAAATATTTGACAAATATGTCTTAATTTACCATCTTATTCAATGATTTAGTATATCAGTGAATGACAAGCACATAGTTATATCACCTTGAAATATCCTCTAAGAAAGTCTAAAACCACTCATTGTTCCTTTTAAATTTATCAAAAGTTATAATACCGGTTCCATCATGAATTCGATTATATTATTTAGAGGATTTCCTAACAACCAATTCACCTCAAAAGGTAAAGACAAACCCATAAAAGCATTCAATTTCTTTGCAACTACATACGTGATACTATTGTTATGATGAATCTTCTTTGTTTTTTAAACCACTAAACCCTCGGGTTGTACCATATAGACCTCTTCACTAAGAAATTCATTATAATTCGTCATAACTATTCATAGTACTACTAAAAATTCGTAGGAGTTAGAATTTCATCTTTAGCTAGACCCCATATTTCAAGTATTAAATCATTATCATTATTTCACTCTTAACTAGTGTCTGGCTTGATTTATCACAAAGAGTTAGTTTTCACTATTTATCACAATTATTGTACTTTTTTTGACAAAGCAGGGAAAAAACTACTATCAGCTACAAACTAATTTAGATAAGCTATTATAGAACTCAATAATCGAACTCGTCGGACAATTAGAAACATCGATTCCCCGGCGGCTGACTTTGGCGACCAAATCTGCAATATGATTTAAATCTCTCTTAATGTGAAAAACCTTCCAATTCAGATATCTTTTCATCCAGCCGAGTGCTCATTGATCATTGGATGAATTATTCAATTAATACATCCGCCATTAACAATACCTTGTACAATTTCAAGGTTGTCAGAGTAGAAATAACTACTCGGTAAATGAAGGTCTGCTACAGATCTCATGGCCTAAAGGACGACCCAACTTTCTCCTTCGAGGGCTGAATTGACTCTTGAACGTTTGATATCTTTATGAGCTACCTTTCCTTCTTTATTACCTCTAATCAAAATAATACTTGTAGGTTCCCAACTATTAAGGAAAGATGCATCATTCATCCAAACTAAATCCACAATTATTGTACTCTAAATTTATCAATAAGACACCCACTTTTAAGGTTTGGTTATTTGCATTAAAAAATAACGAAGATAAATAAAAGTCGTGGTTTGATCGAAACCATAAACAACGTCGGTCATGCTTTGAAAAAAACCATGTCCGGCCTCATATTTACTTATTTATCAATCTTAAGATTTTTAAAATAAAACATTTGGATAAAAAATTAGTAATATGCCTCCATGTTAAAAAAAATCTGAATCGGACACTTTGGCCGCGGTTAAACCACGGTTTTTGCAAAGACAATCATTGAATGACCGTCTTTCCCATTATTCGTTAATCGCCTATAGAAAAGGCCATGGTCTGACCACGGCGGCCAGAGCGCCAGATATTAAACTATTTTCATATAAATGCTTATTTGCCAATTTTTTTGGTATAGAATGTTATGTTTGAAAAAATTCATCAATTTTCGACATTTTTATCTTTTTCAATTTTGGTTATCAACTTCAGTTAATGTAAAATTTAAATATATAAAACCTCATTGTCATAAGTAATTAAATATTAACTACTTTGTGTTGAAATATATTAGACTTAGATGGATACATAATACATTGTACATTTCATAACTCATCAATGACTGCACTAAACTAATAGACGTTACGCAGCTTATATGATCTTGAGTTCAGCGCGAAAAATATTTCCTGCGATATCTGTATGCGTCCGTAAACAAGTATTGGTACTATAGTTATTAAGCTTTTTCTTTTTTGGTCGTCTACTTATGGAATAATGAAAGTGGTATTTTATTGATACAAATGGACAAGCTTTCATTTTTATATCTTGTCCTGCAGAACCGTTGAAATTTGGATTTGCTGAAAAGCAAAAAAGAAAAAGAAGTAAAATAGATCAATTCTAGTCCCTTGTGTAAGAGAAAATCTTGTGTAAAGGTACAAACGAATCATGCCATAAGATATTGTATTTTAGTTTGTCGAGTTGTATATTTTATTTTTTTATACTTCAATAATTACATATGACCATAAAAATAAAAAGATTATAATTTTAAAGAAAAAAGTTATACAAAAGAATAACAGATAAAAAAGAAAAGAGAATTGCTATATATCACCTCTATTTGCTTCGCCCTTATTTCACCTCCTATGTGTCACCCTATGTGGCATTAAACAAAAGAAGGAGAAAATTATTAATTAGGAAAGAGAAACGATCTTATTGGTTTTTTTTTTTCCAAAATCTTTCTATTAAATCCTCAAAACTTACAAAATTTAGCCTACCCCTATACTTGGGGCATCGGCTTTGATGAGTTCAGCTAAAATTGGTGGGATTAACCCTCTACCTAACTCAAAATCTATGCCAACCGGCGTATTTTTAGTTAGCCAATCAGCTACTACGTTGCATCTTCTCGAAACATATGAGAAAGATGGATTACAAGACTCGCTAATAAAGTAAATACTACGGACAATATTCTTAATACAATCATTTAAAATAGGAGAATTGGAAGCTAAAGGCCCTATGACATCTAAACAATCATTTTCAATAATGC
Source organism: Nemophila menziesii (assembly GCA_029959085.1). Lineage (NCBI taxonomy): Eukaryota > Viridiplantae > Streptophyta > Magnoliopsida > Boraginales > Hydrophyllaceae > Nemophila > Nemophila menziesii. Next base: position 138,091,053 of record JARWIR010000001.1, on the reverse strand, counting down.
ATCTAAATGTCTTGAAGTCTCTAGCCCATAGACACGCTTTCAAAATGCCAAGTGCTTCGGCTTCAATTGGATCAGCAGCTCCAATCTCCCATGAATTAAGCTTGATAACCTTTCCTGAGTAGTCCCTAATCACACAAGATATAATAGACTTGTTAATTTTAAAAGATGCATCCGAGTTAATTTTGTACCAATTCTTGGGAGGAGGTTCCCATTTTAGTTTAGAAACCTTACTAGAGAGAATATTATCTTTATCATTCATAATAGTCTTGCTCGCATTACCTTCCTTACCAAAAATAGTTAATAGGTTTACCTTTTTTTCTCTCAGACTATTAATGTCATCCTTGAGAATTTTATTCCCACAAAGGTTCATTTCATATATATTGATTTCTTCCTTCAGATTTAAAAAATCATCCTTAGGGTTTAAAATTTCACATTGTTCCTGCCAATCAATATTAGCTAGCAATATAGTTTTTTTTGGACAGACTTTAATGTTTCTGAAAAGAAACTCATTTCTAGCCTTCCAAATGTGCCACATAATAGTTGCAAACTTTTCAAAAATATGGGCCTCTTTATCACTTTCCTTATGGGCCTTATACAGATAAGTAGCCATCCAAACATCCACTTTACATGGTTGTTGGTTGCTAACTTTAAAGCCCATTGAAGATGAAAACCAAACAGCTTTAGCTCAAGGACATTCAAAAAATAAATGTTCAGTGGTTTCCTCGTCTGAATCACATATACAACATGTTTTCGTTTTTTGTATCTTCCTGTTAAACAAATTTACACTTGTAGGGAGTAAATTTTTAACTGTTTTCCAAAGAATTTTTTTAATTTTTGGTATAGTATTAAGATTCCAAATCATTTTCCAAACCCTTGGGTCAACTGTGTGATTAGTTGTCAAGTTATTGACACTCTGATTTGATTCTTGTTCGTTTTTTAACATATGGTATGCTTGTTTGACAGTATATATACCATTCTTACACTTGTTCCAGAAGCATACATCCTTCATAGGAACTAAAGGAATGAAAGTCCTTAATATATTATTTACTGTATTGTTATCAAAGTTCTTATTAAGAATATCAATGTCCCACTTTCTCTCCCCTTTAATCATTAGGTCTTTTACAGTAGACACTTCAAATGTAAGGGGAGTTTTTATAGTGTTTAAATTACTAATCCATATATGTTTATTAAGTAAGATATTTTCACCATTTCCAATTTTCCATTGGATATTAGGTAGAAGAATATCTCTTCCAACAAGTAAACTTTTCCAACCCCAAGAGGGATTATTACCTAATTGGGCTTCAAAGAAGGAAGTATTGTTAAAATATCTACCTTTTAGAATTTTATATAAGAGGGAGTCGGAATTATTTATCAAATTCCAAGCTTGTTTGCCTAAAAGTGCAATATTCATCAAATGTAAATCACGAAACCCGAGACCCCCTTTGAATTTACTATAAGTAATTTTGTCCCACTTACACCAGTGGGTTTTTTTAGCACCATTTTTGCCCCACCAAAATTTTGCAATATGGGATATTATAATATCACATGTTTTCTTTGGCAATAAAAATGAGGACATGTAGTAATTAGGTAAGCTTTGAATTACGGATTTTATTAGAATTTCTTTACCCGCATCTGTAAGATAAATATTTTTCCAGTTGGATATTCTTTTTACCACTCTTTCAGTTAAAATTTCAACATCCTTCACTTTGGACCTTTCCCATTCAGTAGGGAGTCCTAGATATTTTCCTAAGTTTTGGACTACTTTCATATCTGTTTTATGAGAGAAGATTGCTTGAATAAAGTGAGGGGTATTTTTACTAAATTTTACCCCACATTTATTTCTATTAAGGGTGAGCCCAGTAGAATAAGCATATCTAGAGATGATATCATTAAAACTATTAACCTCTTCATTATTTGCTTTTAGGAAAAACATGCTATCATCAGCAAATAATAGATGGGTTAAGTTGGGACAGTTTTTTGTAATTTTGATTCCTTCATAAAGACCTTTATCCATTTTTTCTTTTACTAGAGCTGAGAGGGTTTGAGTGACAATACAGAAGAGGAAAGGGGAAAGGGGATCCCCCTGTCTTAAACCTCTTTCAGGTGTGTCCAATTTATGAGGTGTGCCATTAATAAGCACTGAATAAGTTACAGATGTTACACAGTTCATAATTAACTTGCACCATTTTTCATTAAAACCCATTTTAGTAATTAGGCAGGACAAAAAGTCCCATTCCACAAATTCGTATGCCTTTTGAATATCAGCTTTTACAATCATATAGTAGCTTTTAGTATTTCTTTTCTCATTAATAAACTTATTCACTTCATGGGCAATCATAGAATTCTCCTGGATATGCCTATTAGGGACAAAAGCCGACTGATTTTCATCAATAATATTGCCCATGAGCGGTTGAAGTCTATTAACCAAGATTCTCGCAATAATTTTATATATAAAGTTTGAAACACTAATGGGTCTATAATGTTTTATAGATCCAGGTTTTTCAATTTTAGGAATAAGAGAAATATATGTATGATTAATCTTCTCAAGACTTTCATTACTATACCAGAAGTTATTTATAAGTTTAATAACATCTAATTTAATAAGTTTCCAATATTTTTTGAAAAAATAGCCCGGGTATCCATCAGGACCCAGGGCTTTGTTAGAGCCCAGCTCTTTGACAGCTTTTTCAATTTCTAAAATGTCAAGTTTTTCAGTAAGGGTCTTATTCATAGAGCTGGTAACTTTAGGTTCAATAATGTTAAGGATTTGCGAGAAATCCCTAGGCCCCACACTTTTAAAGACACTATTGAAATAATTTAAAATATTAGATTGAACCTCATTTTTCTCATTTAACCAAGTACCATTATCATCTTGGATGGTATTAATTTTATTAATTTTCCTTCTTTCTTTAGTAGATGCATGAAAGAATTGAGTATTTTTATCTCCTTTTCTAAGCAAGGTAATTCTAGCTCTAGAGGCCCAATAGTCTTCTTCATTTTTCCAAATGGTTTCTATTTCTTTTACTATAATGTTATAGTTATCTTTGTCTTTTTCACTATATGCAACTGAGTTGGTAATCATTTTTAACTGGGACATAAGATAATCTATTCTTTTCTTATTGTTTTGAAATCTTCTTTTACTCCAAACTGTAAGAATTCTCTTACACATATTGAGTTTAGTAATGAGCCTATTTTTAGCTATATGTTTAGCTATATCTTATTGGTTTTTAAAACCTCCACATAGAAGGTGATATAAAGGTGAAGGCAAAAGAGGTGATATATATCTTTACTCAAAAGAAAAAGTGCATCCAGTCTTTTGGGCCGGATAGCTATAGAAGTTTTCTCTTTAAAAAGTTTTAGAAAGAAATTAAGTATTAGCTTTAGTCACTGATTTTGTGTAAAATAATACTTTTTTGGCAGATATTAATTATAAAAACATTGCTTTTATACTAAAATGCATAAATCCTGAAATAATCTTTTCTTATAGACCTATTAACTATGCAAATTTTGTGTATAAAATAGTTTCTAAAATTCTTGCAAATAGATTGCAGCCTCTGATGTGTGATATTATCTCTAATACACAAACTGATTTATTCTTAGGAGATCAATTTTGAAAATATTCTCATTGCACAGGAAACAAGTCACTTCTTGAAAAACAAAAGAACAACTCAAAAATTTAATCTAATAGTTAAAGTTGATATAAGTAAAGCATATGAAAATATTGAGTAGGACTTTCTACTTGGTTTAATAAAAAAATGGAATTTCATAAGAATTAGATGGAATGAATTGCAAATTGTGTGAGTACAGTAACTTATAAAGTTCAAATTAATGGAACTTTACATGATATATTAAACCCAAGAAAGGGGTTGAGGCAGGGAGACCCATTATCTCCTTATTTATTCAGTATAGTAACTCAAGCTCTTTCTTCTTTTGATTGATCACTATGTTCAAATGGGATTACTTAAAGGGTTAAAAATTGCGAGAGCTTCTCTTATTATTACCCATATGTTATTTGCTGATGATAGTCTCTTCTTTCTGGAGGCAAATGATTATAATATTGATATTTTTCTTATAGTTATTAACTAGTATTGCTTGGTTACAAGGCAATGCATTAACTTGAATAAAAATGGTGTTCTATTTAGTAAGAATACTTCTTCTGAAATTAGAAATTCATTATCAGAACAATTGAGGATGAAAAAACTTCAAGATCTGGGAAAATATTTAGGTATCCCCTCTGGATGGAGAAAATCAAAAGTTAAATCACTTGAGTGGTTAACTGAAATGATATTAAAAAGAATGGAAAGTTGGGATTAAAAAATGCTCTCAAAAAGTGTTAAGGAAGTACTTGTGAAAGCTAATATAGGAGTTATACCTAGTTATATAATGTCAGTTTTCTTGAGAGCAAAAAAACTCACAAATCACTTGACTTCTTTAATCTCAAACTTTTATTGGAAAATCAAGGGGAGAATAGATGCCACTGGATTACGTGGCAAACTTTAATGAACTCAAAAGATGATGGTGGAATTGGATTTTAGGATTTTCATACTCAAAATGTTGCTTTACTAGCATCAAATTCTTGGAAGGTATTTTTAAATGAAATTTCTCTTCTTTTTAAGATTTTGAAAAGGGAAATATTTCCCTAATACTACATTTCCTAATGCTTCTTTAAAGCTGTAACTGTTCATGGGGCTAGAAAAGTCTTTTGCAAGGAGAGATTGCTTCAAAAATGATATTTCTTGGACAGTAGGAGATGGAAGATCTATCAAAATTTGGGAAGATTGTTGGTTACCAAAGATTTTATCCTTGAAAAACCCTACTGATTACCAAATTAACTTTGTTTAAGACCTTTTTATTGTTGGTAAAAAGGAATGGAATACAGAACTAATATATGAAATATTTGAACCCCAAGTTGCAGCAACCATTTGTGACTTATATATTCCTTTACTTTACTATATTGACACTCTTTTTTGGCTTTCCTAAAAATTTAAGGTGGTCATAGTGAAGGAATGTTATAAAAAACTGTGGAAGGCTCAGCTTAGGGGTGAAAAACTGAAAGACAAAAAAGGGGTGAATCATCCTTTTTATTGGATGAAAAAGATTGGAAATTTGTATGGCATAGTAAAGTGATGCCAATGATCAAAAAATTTATTTGGAAATGTAATAATAATGGACTACCTACTAATGAAAACGGATATAAGAGAAAATCAGTTGAAAATCCACAATGTGACATTTGTGGAGATAAGGTTGAATCTATTGAGCATCTCCTTTTTCAATGTTCCTGGGCAAGGGTTTTTTGGCTTGCTTGTCCATTGAGATTTAACTCTCTTATTGAGCCTTCTTGCAGTGTTAAAAAGTGGACTCAACTTTGTTAGGCTTTGTTGTTCTGAGAACAAAGACCAAAATGAAAATTTGGGAGAAATGGCTTTCTTTATTGCTTGGCATGTATGGAAAGGCAGAAATGAATTTATATATAAAGGGATGGCCCCAAATCCTTTAAATATAGGGCAAAAGTCCCTTAAAGCCTATGATGAGTATTGCAAAGCTATTGAGCAAACTACTGAGGCTTTTATTGAATCAAAATCTTATTCATGTTCTAATCCAAACTATAGTTTGAATAACAATCTGAGGCTAAATGTTGGACAAGTTATGTTATCAACGGAAAGGGGAATTGATGCTCCTAAACTTGGAAAGGAAAGTAAATGGAAACCTTCAACAAGTGGTAGTTTTAAAATTAATTGTGATGCTTCATTGATGTTAAAACTAACTCAGCTGCATTTGCGTGTATCCTTAGGGACTCAACATGATCAATGATTGAAGGTTTTGCTAAAGTTTCAAAGGTCAATTCAGTTATGGAAGTAGAAGCTAGGGGAATTCAAGTAGCTTGTGAGATGGTAGTTATATTCTCTTCAGAGTCTAATGAAATAGAGAATGATAACCTTATGTTAATTAATCAGATTAATTCTAGGAGTAAAGTTACTAGCTCTACTAAGATTTTGGTTAGGAATATTATGTTGTGTAAGGATAATTGTAATATTAAGATCTCTTATGTTAAGATATCAAACAACAATTGGGTGGCCAAACATAGGCTTTTAGGCAAGTAGTTTGGCCTTTGGAATGTTTTTCCACCACCCCAATTAGCTAACCATCTCAGAGGCGACTTTGCTCCTAGGGGCATTGGTTGATTTGTAACCGTTTTATTTGGGCTTTTAATATATTGTTAACTTTGACTAAAAAAAGTAATTGTATCCAAATATTAATAAGTGGACATAACTTGATTAATATGTTTATTTAATTATAAAAATTATTTTAATATATTTATTTATTTGAAAATAATTTGAAATTAAATGAAAAATTAAGTTATATTAGATAAATGAATAAGTTAATAAATATTTATTTATTTATATTTTTATATATATAGTGATCTTTATACTATGTGCAAACGTTTACCATTTTCATCAGGTCAGACCAATAGTTACTTTGTAATACAAATGATCCATTACATTATTTCTTTTACGAACTAACATATTTTTTATTTAAAACAAAACTGCAACTTCTTAAAATAATAACTTTTTCTAATGAATGGCTAATCAGCTATCCATTTCTATAAATAGTTAACTAACTTAAATATTTGATGCATTTAGTTTTTAAAACATTAACATCAATGGAGAAAGATTGAAATTGTGTGTCTGTTTTTTTCGAATAGTTTTGTTGTTGTATCCTAAATGTTGAAACCAACTAACGTAAGACATCAGTACATATCCTAAATATCTTATAGTTATCAAATCAAATACGAATCTCGATAAGTAATGTTAATTAATTATTTACATCCTTTGTACTTTATTTTGTTTGCATTACTGTCGATACTATAATCCGGTTTATACAAATTAAAACAAAATAATTTAAGGTATTTACGATTCACGTCGTATAAACCAAAAAAAATATTTTTTTATAGACTTTGCGTTTGCAAAATTTCTAGGTCTGTGTATATAGAACAAGAAAAAAAATATTCTACTCCTTTTTTTCTCTTATTATGTCTACTGGGTTTGTGTATACATACTAGAAATTACTTGCTTAGTAACGTCAAAATTCTGCTTTACATAGAATATGAAGAAAGATTCCGAACAAAGTGAAAAGCAATCTGAGACGGGTAAGACCTCAAGATCAGAAATTTGTGAATTCTAACTAGCACTCACTAGACATGTCGATAGGTCTAAAAAATTTATCGGTTTTATGTTTAAGAGATGGTAACAAAAGATGTTGTTCTACTTTACCACTGTTTGAAATTTTTTAAGGACGATCCACTAGAAATATGATCTAATCGAGACGTAGAAACCTACAATGCATTAGACACTTGGAAGCATTCTGACTTCCTGTGCAAAAATTATATTATGAATTGTTTAAAGATTTCTTAGTATAATGTATACATCACAAGACTACTTCCAAGCAACTATGGTATTCTCTTGAGAAAAAATACAAGATCGAATATGTCGACACAAAGAAATTCATGAGCGATAGGTTCCTTGATTTCAAAATGGCGGATTTAAAATAATATATGTCACAAGTACAACAATTCCAATTGATTCAGCATGAACTAAGCGTTGAAGGAATGAATCTGGTAAAAACTTTCCAAGTTGGTGTACTCTTAAATTTTTCCTCCATTGTACAAAGACTTTAAGGACTACCTCAAGCACAAGGGGAAACAAATAAGTCTTGAAGATCTAACTGTAAGGCTGAGAATCGAGGAAGACAACTAAATGGATAAAAAGGCAACCAACACTTGATCATATGAAGCCAAGGCAAATGTTGTTGAACTTTTCAGAGAAGTAAAGTGGAGCCTATAAGAATTTGAGTAATGCTATATATCACCCCTTCACCTCTTCACCCCTTATGTGGAGCCTATGTGGCATTAAATAAAAGAGAGAGAGAAAAAAGTTATTTAAGAAAGAGAAACATCATGATTGTTTATTTAAGATCTACACATAGGCTCCACATAAGTGGTGAAGAGGTGAAGAGGTGAAGGGGTGATATATAGCATTACTCTAATAATTTTTGTAAGGCGAAATACTCTAACGGTTATTCATGAAATACCACGAGTTGATGAACAAAACTGTGAGAACCAAATAATGTTTGAAAGGATACTATATAAGTTCTGTAGACTTGGTTTACACGAATTCTGGAAATTTCAAGACATTACGTTCACTTGTTAGCAAGTATATTTGATAACTCTTACTAGAGAAGGTTCATGTCCAAAAACTACCTCTCCCGACGTAGTATACTTCTACATATATCTCTCACTCCCTCTTGTTTTAGCATTCTCTTGTATATTTTTATAGTTGATTAGTCAATTTCCATTCATGTGGAGATTATTGGTTAAATAGGTTCTACCCAAGTGTTGATTGGATTGATGATGACTTGATTGATACGTTTATCTATTTGTAAAGATCAATGTAATATATTCACTTAGTTAAAAAATTATTTGAAGGTGAACGATAAATTGAGTTATGAATTTTCGGAGAAAATAACTAAATAAAAAAGTGTTTATTTATTGATATGTTTATATATAAAGTAAAGGTGAAAGAAAGTAAAGAAAAAAAAAATCAATTCATATTATTCAGTGGGCCAAATAATTTTGTAATGTTTTTAACATGTACAAGCCTTTACCATTACATCTGGGACATGCCCAATAGTTAATGTGTAATACTAAATATCTATTGTCATTGGGTCAGACCCAATTGTTATGTCGTTTACGAACTAGAATATCTTCTATTTAAAAGACATAACTCATTATTTTTAAAGTCACTTAGTTATTTTTTATAAATAGTTGATCAACTCAAACATTTGCATCATTCAGTTTTTAGTGAATTAAGAATTAAAATCAATAGAGAGAGATTGAAAAAATTAATTATTATTAAGTTCGTTGAAGTTCTTGAGAATTCGTGTGTCTGTTTCTTCTGAATAATTTTGTCGTTGTATCTTGGAGGTTTAAGTAAACAAACGTAAGACACTGGTACGTGAAATAAATACCTTAAAGACATCAGATCATATATGAGCCTCGAGAAGTAAAGTTCTTTATTTATTACGTCTTTTATACATTTCTTTGTTTGCATTACAAATTATACTATTTTCTGGTTTATACAAATCAAAACACCACACCTAGAACAATTAGATCCTTCACAAATACTACATAATCATTGTAATATTTAGTAATTATTCTATATCATCGTGTATAATCTGTCCTTCCAACGAATTAAATATTATTACTTCGTTATAGTCGAGGAAGATAATAGCTTTTAAAACAGTTGGGTAAAAGCAACATCATATGTATTAGTTTCATAGGATACCAATAACTTATCAGAAAGGAAACATAGGAAATGCCCCCGATCCATTGTACATAGTGACATGAGCATAAGAACAAATAGGGTTAAGAAGGGACCATTTTACAAGATACAAGTTCCAACGGCCACACTGTACAATATTGTTAAACATATAGCCGAAATATAGAGGATCATCGGGATGGCATCTAAACCCTCAACTTTCTATTTTTACGGAGATTTTTTCACACATGGGCCCGGTATTTTGGAATCAAAGGAATCAAGGGATTACCACCCTATGAAATTTTTCAAAACTCGGAATTCTAATGTGGGAGTAACCCATTTTTTTAGTTCAACCTTTCTCTAATTGCCTCTTCATTGACATAATCCTCACTGGACTTTTTTGTCTATGAAGACACATGAACTAAGATATTTAAGATCATCATGTCATATGAGAAATGAGAACTGGTAAAGTTACAATGCATTAATGAGACAATTGAGTACTCAAATTTAGACAATTATTATATTAGACTTGAAATATTTTCTCTTAGCTTGGAAGAAAAGTAACTCTAGTTTTTTCATATCCAAATTTTATTGTATGCAATTAAAGCAAGTTTTTTCTTGGTTAAGAAACATTATATTGTACATCTACTTACAACATTACATTTATTTTACTAATTACTTTACCACTCATTTTTGTTGTTATTGTTGTTGTTATTGTTGTTGTTATTGTTGTGGTTGGTGTTGGTGTTGTTGGTGTTGTTGGTGTTGTTGTTGTTGCTGTTGTTGCTGTTGTTGTTGTTGTTGTTGTTGTTGTTGTTGTTGTTGTTGTTGTTGTTGTTGTTGTTGTTGTTGATGTTGCTGTTGTTGTTGTTGTTGTTGTTGTTGTTTAAACCCTTATATAGCTTGGGATGAATGGAGATCCATTTGTATGCATGAATAGCTTATCTAGCTAGGGTCTATGATAGAATTATTAACTTGGTGTTGGTGATTAACCTTCTTATATAAACTTTCTATATGTTGCTATTTGAAAATTTAGACACAAGTCAATAGCCTACTCCTTCGACCATTTTTTAAGGGAGATCGATATAGAGGATCCTTGGTTAATATAGTTCTAAGACCATTATAGTGGAATGACGTCCCCAAATCCCTAAGCATAGATTAAAAGGGTTAAATCTATAATCACCTCTCGTCTTCTATTAGTATGGTAGACCATCTTGGGTGTTGCTAATTAGACTGGTAGTCTTTTAGGTAAAACTAGTAGGACAACAGAGCTCTAGATAGTGAGTAGTCTCTAATCATTGCTTACCTAGTGACGAATAATATGCATAAAAATTGTAATAAAAGTTCTAAGGTAGCCTTTTTAATCACTTAAGTAGTATAGTTAGTTTTCTCACTTTATTTTTTGTTACTAGTTAACTCTCAAATCATTTAGTCCTTAATTTTTTGCCTAATTTTTCACCCTTTTTACTTATCGCATCCTTTTATAACCCATTATTTACACGAATAACTCTTTCTCCATGTGGTTCAATACTCGCTCTTGGTGAGTATTATTACTTGCGACCATGTGATATTTGCGTATGTTTTGAGTAGTTGTGGTGGTGTTCACGTTGTGAAACCATATTATTCTTTAAATTTAAAGGCATGTGTCACCTCCCAAGGTGTGAAAATATACCCTAAAAAATCAACACCTCGAGAAAGCTTACTAACTGCAAGTGTACACATCGTTGACAAGTAATAACAAGTAAGTATGAAAGAGTTATCGTCTCCACAGGGACTATAATTGTTAATTTTTATGATGTGTTCTTGGGAACTGCACTAGAAGGAGTTGCTCAACCAAAAAGAGAAGGTAAATATTTGTTTTGTTTTTGGTATTAAGAACTAATGATACAAACAATTGAATTAAGCTAAGGAAATAATCATACTAAGGACTAAAATGTAAATAACTAAAGAGATGAGATAAGAATATAGTTCAAGAACTCGCAAGTAATCCCAACTAGTATTGATTCTATGTTTTATTGCTTAAGGGTGAATTATGTAATTATGCAATAGTCGGGATTCTAACTTCTTCCTAACCCTCGTTAGGGTAGCTTATAAAACTACTTCAACACTATTAGGGGACTCATGTAAGGTGACCCTAAGAAATGACCGGTGCTAAAAGTCTCTAACCCTATTAACTATCCGACTAGTCAAGTCTGTCAAAATCACTAACGCACACCAGAAGTTTATGTATTGTTTTCTGTAACTGAACCCCTTGTAAGGTGACAGTCCTAATTACTAAGAGCAATCCTATACTTGGTTAGAGTAAGGGTTCAATTATATGAAAAATACATAAGCAAATAAATTAATATAACAATTAAATCAAAGATGTGTTCTCCCAGATTTAATTAAAATAGTTAAGCATTACTAGGGTTCATACATTATAGACGTTCTCAAGCTATGGATTAACTAGTGCATAATATAATTAAAAAATAACAACTGATAATGTAATATTCATGTTCATAAGATAAAACAGAATAAAATTACACTATTAATTGATGATGAATGATGAAAGATAGAGCTGGAATGACATAGATTGGCCCAGTCTTCTTCTCCTTTCTTTACTCTACTTTAGGCGTTTTCTAATGATGAATTATGAATGGGAACTATTTTTTAATGTTAAAAACGGATATATATATATATATATATAAAGGTTCTATCACGTTTTTTGTGTTGTGGGACCCTTTAAAATGGCCCAAGTCAACCCAAAAATATTTTAGTAATTGAGTGGACTAGTTCGAACCACGTCAACGGAAAATTGTATAACTCTTGCATTTCATCTATGAATCACAAAACGAGTTAGAAGATTGGTTTTAAACCAGTTGTGGAAGGTAAAATTAAATCATCTCTGTGAACCCATAGTCGGATATATTTGCAATATTATGCTTTAGTAGAGAAAATGAACGGTGTAGTGGAGTCCCTATGCTTCCAACTGTTTACCCGCAACACCGACCTATCCGCCAACTCGGTAATGACCACATCAAGGATGCTCACGCCTGAGTTGTTTGGTTAGTTTATTCATTACGTTAAGGGGATCATGGATTCACCCCAATGTGAATTCGCCAAATCCCAGGGATATACTCCCGATCCTTCTTTCACTCGTGATGATCCTGACGAGGTCGATAATGATGGCACTACAGACATCTAGTCTCTCATGTTCAATCTTTTATTATTGTGTTTAGACTTTTATTATTTGTAAACAATTTTCCGATTTCCCAATTTTTATATATGGATTATGTAATAAACTTATAATATTACCGACTTTAATGTAATTTATACATTTTCATTGCATATATCTTATTAATTTACATTTGAAACAAGTGAAATTTGCATTGGGATTGAAATTGTATTGTAAACGAAGGAAATTTAAAAACTTTTATATGAAATTCTTAGTTTTTATTTTTGATAAAAGGACTTTTAGCAACCACTTGCTCGTCGTTTATATAATTTTATATTTTTTTAAATAAAACTAGCGTTAGCGACCAAATATAGTCTCTAATGGTACACAAACCTTTAGCGACCATAATAGTTTGTCACTACATAGGTAGACATCTGCGATAACTGGGAGGTCGTTAAAACAACACAATTTTAGTCGCAAACACAATTTTCCATGATCACCAAAAAGTCAAGGCCTTTGGCATCACATTTTGAACTTTAGTCGTTAAAACGTGACTAACTGACCACTTTTTTATGATAATATATTGGTAGAATGTCATATAGGTTCTTGGAGACTAGATTTTCGTCCTATGAGAACTAGTCGGAATTATAAAGATACCTCAAGGATGACCAAATACTTAAATACCCTTACTAACACTAAAAGACAAAAAAAATTGTTGAGTATTGTCACTATTCATCTATGTCCACTGCCCACCTACCTCTGACCACCGACCACCAGAAAAAATATAGAGTATTGGAAAAAATAATATAATATATCGGAAAAAAATATAAAGTATCAGAATTAAAACAATGAGTATTTGAATAAAAAGTAGGGGTGCAGACGAAAACCGCGAAACCACAAGGAACCGACCAACCCAACCCTCGAAAAACCAACCCGCACAATCAATGGTTTCATTTGGGCCCAAAAATTAAATTTTTGTGGTTTTGGTTCGGATCTCGTTTTGGACTAGGCCCAATCCACAGGTACCCGACCCAACCCGCAGAATTGGGCCTCTAATATATATATATATATCATATACTGGGTGGAATGTTATATTCCACCCCATGTCTCTCGTTACCTTCTAAACCTAATCTGCTTTGTCTCTCTCGTCTCTTACACGTTAAGGCTAAAACCCTAGCTTTTATCCTTCTCTCTTTCCTATTTTCTGCAACCCGTCTCCTCACCCATCTTTCGCCGTCCCCAGACACTCCAGTATGCCTCCTTTTGTACTCCGCATTAATTATTTGGAGGGTTTTAAACAACCTTTGAGGTCCGCATTTAATATGTATGACCTCTCTGGTGTTGTTAACCTCCGATTTATGTGCTTACCGTGGTTAGTTGATCAATCTATGGTTAATATGACGGTTTGTTTGGATTGGTATAAAAGGCCGATGTTAAGGTTTTTTTATTTTTAAAACCCCTTATCCAGGTTCGAATCTTACCTCCCTTTTATGTAATCTTTTTTAATTTCTTATATATACTATTGTATTTGAAGATCTATTGAGGTTAATTACTTAGTTTATCAAAGGTGTTTGATATTTTCGAAAATTAAAAGATTGAAGGTGTTTTATATATTGTATTAGGTTAGTTATTTTTGAAATACTATAGATAATAAATTAGTTGAGTAATGAATGTACTAATGTGTTTGCTTGTTTGTGTTTAACTGTTTTACATTTTAGTGATTAAATGGATGATGAATCTGAATCATCATTGATCTAACTTTAATAACTTGCATTTCACTATACTTGAGCATTTAGACTAAAGATTGCAACTCATGGACTTCCTATGATACAATTTAGGTGGATTTTGATTTGTACAGGTTTGTTTTATGTACAATTGAGCTGAGGAAGGAATTCATTTGAGATGACATTCTTTTGTCATGCATTTGTTAGTTGAAAATTGTAGGCTATTCTGTAAAACTGGCCATGCCCATTGTCCCTTAGGTTTAAAATTCCTGTGATGATTAAAAAATAATCTGAGGCACTAATTCATAGTCAATGATGATATAATAATCTGAGGCTATGAATTTCTTGCTTCATTTCTGCATTAAATTATTTAAACTTGAATTTGGAACTAAATAAAGGAGGCATTGTACAACTCTCATGAAACAGGAAGGAAAAGGAAATTTAGAAGTTCTGTGATGGAATGAATAAAGAGCTAAACCTAAGGGACTTTTGGAATGTTTGTATCTTCAAACTCAACTTTTGGAAATGGAAATCAATGGTGTAGTTTATTTTTGGAAATGTTTGCCTTTATTTCTGGTTTTGGATGTATTTTATGTAATTCAGATAACTTTGGTGATTTGACTATGTAATATCTTAATCTTTTGGTTTTGGTAGTTTGAAAAGTTGGAATTTGTAATTCACGGTTGTTTATTTTATGTATTTGGTAATTCAAGTAGTTGGTAAAATGATATGAACTTGAAATGTATTTTGTAAGGCGTTGGTATTCGGTTTTAAAGTATTTTTTAATATTAACGTATTATTTCAAATTTTCAGGGACCAAATCATAAATAAGCAAAGTGAACCTAAAACCAAACCAACCCGCAAAAACCAAACCTGAAACCGCAATTGAAAAACCATGAAAAACCAACCTGCAACCATTTCACACTAGCAGATTAACCTTAAGCCCGCATGTGGGGGTTGGTTATTGACTAGGGGTCGATGGGTCGGGTACCCGACCCGTGTGCACCCCTAATAAAAAGAAAGAGCAATATTAAAAAATATAGAGTATTCATTAAAAAAATAGAGTACTCTATAAAAAAATATAGAGTACTCAAATATAAAATAGGGTAGTTTTAAAAAAATTAAGAGTACTCAATGTTTTATTACAATTTTGAACTAATTACAACAAAAAAAACTAATTACAACAAAAAAAAAATGAAAAAACTAACTAATTCTACTTTGACCAGATCTTACAACAACAAAAAAACCGAGTGGCATGGAGAGACGCCAAGCCTCTCTTTCGATGTAAAATCTAGCGAGCCTCTCTTCCGATCTGCAGCTCTTCACGTTCACATAATCTTCTCCAGCGAGATGCAGCTCTTCACATTCACCAGAGCTCTTCACATTTACATCATCTCTTCCATTACATCACACACCTACACCTCACTCCACAATCTAGTCTACACCGTCGAATCAAGCAGCTCTTCACGTTCACCGAAGCTCGAGCGCTGCAAATTGTTCCACCACCTCACTTTATCGTCGAATCAAGCAGCCCTCATCTCCATCGCCTCTCTCCACTGAAGCAAGCAGCGCCGACGACTTCCATGCTCAGAAGGCAGGCGACTTTGAGCTTTGGCCTATGAGATTTGAGCTCTTTCGCGCGCAAAGCGTTAATGGAGTCATTCACGCATCAGAGATCTTGGTGGCTGTTGTGGTGAAGAACCGAACCACGAAACTAGTCGGACCTCTAACACGAAACGGAAGCTGCTGGTCATGGACTCCATCGATTGTGGAAACACGAAACTCGCTAGACCTCTACCACGAAAACGGAAGCTGCTGGCCATGGACTCCTTCGACTGCTTCATCTTTGAGCTCTTGGTGGCTGCTGTGGCGAAGAACCGCTCGAGCCCCTATAATGAAGAAATAGGGGCTAATTTAGAAATTAGGTTTTGTATAATGAAGAGAGAGACTAATTTAGAAATTAGGTTTTATTCTTTAGTATATATAGGCAAAAGAAAAAATAATAGATGGGTATAATTGTGAAACTGGTTTTTTTTTATAGAGTTAAATCTTATTAGAGGTCTTTAGTAAGAAAAAAAGGTAAATGGAGTTAGGAAGGACATAAAAGATATCTTTAAAACCTTGTAGATAATAATCTCTAATATATTAGCAATCAATAGTGGTCGCTAAAGGTCAAAAGAATCACTAGCAATTAGGGCTGTAAACGAACCAAGCCGCTCGCGAGCCGCTCGGGCTCGGCTCGGTAAAAAGCTCGTTCGAACTCGTTCGTTTACAAAAACGGAAAAAAAAAGTTCGTTCGAACTCGTTCGTTAAAAAAACATGTTCGTTCGAGCTCGTTCGCTAACTCGTTAAAAATTTATAATCTGTAAATTAATGGTTTAGTTATCAATAATTATATTGGTAAACCTATAAAAAAACAAATTATTCGTTAATAACTCGAGATCGGCTCGAAAAAAGCTCGTTCGATATGATAACAAGCCTTAAAATTTGAGCTCGGCTCGACTCGTTAAAAATTGAGCTCGACTCGGCTCGACTCGTAAATCTTATCAAACAAGCTTGCACATCTATTATTCGGCTCGACTCGGTTCGTTTACAGCCCTACTAGCAATCAAATTATATGTCTTTAGCAACCAAATCTGTTGTTACTAAAGGTGAATTAAGTTGTAGTGGTTGAACATATAATTGGCATCATATAAATATCACCATTTCTCCATTTTCTAATGATGAGTTTCAAGATAGAAAGCCAGTTGGGTTTTTTTTTTTTTTGTTCAAATAAAGCCAGTTGGGTTGAAGATAATATATTGTAGGCTTTTCACTTTTGCATACTAAAATATATACACCCCAGAGTAAGAAACATGCATGACAAAAGGATACACATCAATGTTAAACTTCATGAATATTCCAGGACTACATTATTATTCCTCCCATGAAGACAACATTAGCACAACAACAACTATAAACGAAATGAGTAACCAAGTGAAAGGCTTGGCCAATTTAATCCAACTCCAGACTTGTCATTAGATATTTCATCATGATCCCTTAATATTATCTTTCATATCAGCCCATTCATGTTCTTTTGCCTTTTTTTTTTGTCAAATTATGTTCTTTTGCCTAATCTTTAAAACAAGTCTAATTATTAACTTGAATGTTGAAATAGCTTTAACAATATGTATCATATCGATTGTAAATTATCAATACCTACCTAATTAAAAATACCGATTATCTAATAATTCAAAATTCATATTATATATTTAATGTTTAAAATGACAGCATATTAATTACACTAAGAAAAAAATTATATATTTTGAGCAGACTATTAATATGCAATAAATCACAGTCATGATGAAGAAACAGCATTGTGGTCCAGAACAATCAATACGTGAAAGCTTAAGATGATCATGCAAAGAAAGTGATATCATTTCTCGAGTGTTAATATGTGCTCTTGTGAGATGAAGATGACGACGACGTATTTTGAATTTTCGAACATGTCAAATCCCATAATTACGATTGCAAATTTTAACAATACCTATGCAAAAGATAAGCTCAAGTCAAGCCTTGCATGCAAAAAAACAATAATGGTACAGTCACGGAGTAATGATTTAAATTTATTTTAATAAATTAAAAGAAATACCCAAATATATATTGCATAACTTTATCTTTACAGTTGCAAAAAATACACTATTTTAGAATAGATAAAAAATAGCAGCAAAAATTAAATCTTACAAATTATTTGTAGAATTGATATGAAAGAATTATGTTTCTAACTTGCCTTCAAAAATGCTTCTAATTTTTTTTTTCCATCCCTAATGTTCCTTGATCTATCAAATATTTCTCATCTTTTTCAAAATATCTTAGTTTTATATGATTAAAAATTCTTATTTGTAAATTGCCCGTAGCCAATATTGATTTACCAAAAATGAAAGTAAGTATAATTATTGTTTAACTTTCTTCCTTTTTAAACTATTCGCTTCACTAAATAAAAACAATTCTTAGAAGTCACGGTGCTCTATTAATAAATCATTCTTGTTTTTTTGACGAAAAAGGAAAAATCCCCCTATCTCTAAGTGCACCTATATGTATAAGTACATGTTTTTTTTTCATGGACAAACGCAAATTTTATATTATCAAACAAAACTTAGTAAATGAGTCTATTGTGCTATTATAACTAAAATATTTGACCGGTTAGATAAAACTAGCCCAATAGAAATAGGCTATTATAACTAAAATACTTGACCGGTTAGATAAAACCAGCCCAATACCTCTACCTACGTAATGAAACAAAAGTGAATCTAAGTAATCAAAATACGCCAAGTACATTGACCGTCTTTTCAACTGATCCATCCAACCCTAACCAAGTTCACCCGCTTCTCTTCTTTCTTCCTTGTAAATCTTGCTAGGTTCTTTCGAAACGCCACTGATGTACTATAAAAAATCTTCTCCTCCAATTTACACTTTGTTGAAAACTCTATTAGTGCGTTCAATCCAAATAGTATATGGGGTGATCGATAGAAGAGTCTTCAAGATATTGTACGAAGTAGCCTTGTCGCTGTGAAACTTGGTGAACCATTCCATTAACAAAGTCCAAGACGTGATTCTAGTTCGAATGCCATGTGTTTCTAGACACCGAACTAGATACGCTTGGTGAACAAGCATTCCCAGAAGAGGTGGTCTCTGTCTTCACTTACTTGATTACAAAATTCGCAAATAGGGTTTGATAACATACCCCATGTCGCTAATCTCTGCTTTGTAGCAATCCGATCTAGATGTATGAGCTATAAAATGAATTTATACTTCGGAAAGCTTCTTGAATTCCATTTAACTTTGAATTGCTCTATCTCAGACTTCTTACATCTAAGTTGTTCATACGTTTCTTTAAAGGTAAATCTCCCTTTCTTGTGAATTTCTATTTTACTTTATCTTCTTTCCGCATATCAAAGTGAATAGTCTTGGTAATTAACTCCATAAATTGGAATTTCACAGGCCACTTCCATTTACTACAGTTTATGAACTTTGATAGTTTACTATTAGTGAAGTAACCAGACAACAGATTACTTCTCTGAATACCAGCGAGACGTTTATGATCTGGTAACCAATAGTCCCACCATAATGAAATACTCTTACCATTACCAATACTATACTCGATGAATTTTTTGGCTACACTTCTCAGCTTCAAAATTTTCCTCTAGCCCCAAGAAGCATCTTGAGGTAACTCTATTTGCCAAAAAGATTTACCCTTAAGAAGAACTTGTTGCACCCAGTTAGACCAAAGTATTTTTCCTGGGGAAGCAGCAGTTCCATAGTAACTTGAGAATGCCTGTTTGATTTTGGATATAAGGGTCTTTAATCCCCAATCCTTTCTCTTTTTTTGGTAAGCATACTGTACTCCAGGCTACTTTTACCCCACCTTTTGCCTCACTTGTACCCTTCTATTAAAATGCCATGATTTTACTCTGTATTCCTTTGATAATTATCTTAGGTATAACAAATATGCTAAACCAATAAGAAGCAAAATTGCTCAGAACCATTTTGATCATCTACCTGCAAAGGATAAACACTTTGCACTCCAATGATCTATTTGTTTAACCATTCTTGTGATAAGGGATTACAATCTTCAACACTTAATCTTCCTAAAATCAAAGGTACTCCTAGATATTTCATTGGTAACTGCCCCTCAGGTATATTTAACACCTCCCAAATATCCTTCTTGATTATTTCCTTACATCCACCATAAAAAACATTACTCTTACTATCATTTATCTGCAAGCCTGAAAGATTGTGAAACATGTCAAGACCTTGTTTCACATATGTAGTTGATCTTCTAGTGGGTTTAAAAAAGACCATTAAGTCATCTGCAAACATGAGGTTGTTTAGCTTTAACCCTTTACATTTGGGATGCCAGTCAAAATGCTTCTTTTCCATCTCTTGGTCCTAACCAAGAGTTACAATTCTACTCAATATTTGTGTAAAAACTTCCATATAGATTATTAAGAGGTAAGGGGAGATGGGATCCCCCTGCCTCAATCCTCTAGCCCATGTAAAAATACCTTTTGGTGACCCATTTATCATTATACAATATGACGTTTAGGTGAGACACGTCTTGATCCAGTTTATAAACTTCTCAGGGTACCCAAAAGT
The DNA here is from genome assembly GCA_029959085.1 of Nemophila menziesii. Taxonomy (NCBI): domain Eukaryota; kingdom Viridiplantae; phylum Streptophyta; class Magnoliopsida; order Boraginales; family Hydrophyllaceae; genus Nemophila; species Nemophila menziesii. Next base: position 138,070,726 of record JARWIR010000001.1, on the reverse strand, counting down.
TACTAATGTCTTAATAACAAAATCTTGGTCAATGGAATCATAAGCTCTAGCTTAAGGGTACATCTTTCAGATAAATTTGATCTATAGTATCATCTGACTAGTTCTTGAGCAATGAGAATGTTTTCCCCAATATGTCTATCATGTACAAAAGCTGGTTGATTACTTGATATAAGTCCTTGTAGTGTAATCTTGAGCCTATTGGCAATTATCTTGGATATACACTTATAAATTACATTACAGCATGCTATAGGTCTATAACTTTTTACTGACACTGGATTTTGAATCTTTGGGATAAGTGTAATAGCAGCAGAATTAACCTCTTTGAGTAGTTTACAATCACTCATAGTACTAGTGATTGCTCTACACATATCTGGCCCTGTAATATGCCAAGTTTTCTTGAAAAAAGTTGTTGTAAACCCATCAGGTCCTAGCTTTTTGATCCATCAATTGAGAATATTGCTTTCTTAATTTCCTCATCATTTACAGGTTGACTTAACTCCTCTACTTGTCTTTGATTAATTTGCTTACTATAGATTTCTTTGATTACACTAACCTCATACTCTTGTTGTTGTTCTCTCTTTGTACCTAGTAGGTTCTTATAATAATTGAGAAATTTAGAGGTAATCTCACTTTCCTTTGTGATAATAGACCCATCCTGCTTGGTTATATTATTTATACTGTTTTGAGCTTTTCTCCCATTAACCTACTTCATGAAATAATTTGTATATAATTCCCCATATTAGATCCAAGTTGCTCTAGATTTTTGTCTGATGATTGATTCTTCTTTGAGCTTTTCATCATGTAGCTCTCCCAAAATTTTAGTTCCTCAGCCAAGAGGTCACTATTTAAATTACCTTGCAGCCTTATATTCTGAACATCCATAAGTCTGCTCTACAGATGATTTATGTTGTTTGATATATTCTTAAAATAAACATTGTTTAATTCTTTTAATTTCCTTTTCAGATGTTTAAGTTTCCTAGTCAGGATGTATATAGGAGATCCAGTAAAATGGATTCCATGCCTCAACCACCACTGGGACAAATTTCTCATGCTCCATCCAAGCATTATAGAATCTAAATGGTACCCTTTTTTCCTGGATTGTATCACCTGTAAGTGTTGGCTACAATGATCTGAAACACCGGGTGGCTTTAATATCAAGTTTGTTTGTTGAAACTTAATGATCCAAGCATTACTGACTAATTGTCTGTCAATCCTACTTGCTTTCATTTCATTCCTAGCTGCTTTGTTAGTCCATGTAAACCTTAGACCATTATATTTGAGATCAGTTAACTCAAGATCATCTATACACTTTATCATCTCCTCATACCCTTTAGTAAGTGAATCATATTTAAGTCTTTCATCAATACATGTGCTTTCATTGAAGGTCCTTGTATTGACCAAGCTTCATTCTGAACAATATTCTCCTTGCCCCTTAAAGTATCCCACAGATGATGCCTAAGCTTTTCATCATTCATGGCATACACATGGGGAAAAAACAATATAGTGTTTGACTGAATATGTTGTATTTTACAAAGCATAGCTTGACTAGTCATATCCAACACTGTTACATTGACTATTGTGGGGTCCCAACATGTCCATATCCTTCCATGAACATCATGCTCGTGATTGTTTCTACTTCCCAATTTATTGAAAGTTGAATTCAAAACTTTACTAGACTTATGATATTTGATCTTTGTCTCCAAGAAGCTAAAGATCCAAACATCCTTATTAACTACTTGCTTCAAACAATCTAGTTGTTTAAGCTATTTATTCATTCCCCTCACATTCCAACTAATAATCCTTAAACATGTGAAGGTTCAGGAGGCTTATTAGCAGCCACCTCTTCATCAACATTGAGCAACTTTTCCAGTGCTTCATTAATTGATTCATTGTTTAATATAGTGAAACTGTTATTTGTTTTTGTAACCTCTTGGTTTTGGTGTTTTTTAGGGCAATTTGTTTTCCTTGTAGCTATAGTAGTCCATTGTGCCTCCTGAGATTCAGAGTTAACAATTTTCATCTGTTTATCCCCCTCTCCATCTGGATTCACTGGCTTCTTGGGTAACCAAAATTCTTTTGTATTTATACATGTATTACCTGAATGACCCAATAGTTTACATTTTTGGCATAAGATTAGTTCCCAGGTGTACTTAACCACAATTGTATCCACATTTCCATTACCCATATCTAGATCAAAATACTCCACTAATTCCTTATTTAATTCCATCTACACATTCCCTAGCATAACTTAATCTAGTATGTGAGGTTGTAATCTCATCCATTTGTATTGGGTTTCCCAATGCACTAGCTACAACACTTAAACCCTCATTAGACCATAACTCCCCTAGAACCTTTCGCAGCTTGACCCAAACTGGTACTATGTCTAGTTGGAACTTTTTAAAATGTGTATTGGGTTTCCACTTTCTGAGCAACAGTGGTCTGTTATTTACATGCCAAAGCTCCCCTAATACTTTGGAGCATGCCTCTTCAGTTTCAAATTTGAACATAAACAGACCTTGATCTGATGTACTTATGATTACTTTTCCAATTTTTTTCCATTGTGTGTTTACCATGTTCTTTACCATATGAAATGGTTGAGGTTTTTTGAGAAATTGGCCTACCACACAGTTTGTCCATGCTTTACACCCTTCTTCTATAATTTTATGAGATGGCGTAACTCGGATTCTTCTATTAACAATGGTTGGAGCAACATATTCTAGTTTAAATGGCTCCTTAATTTTACCATCAAACATTAAACTCCAAGATTTAGCTAGTGAAACTAGAGTAGAATTTGCCCTAAGATCTGGGGTTCTAGTCGGACTCAAAATATTTTAGGGAGAGTGATGAGATTTTTCAAACTCCTCACAAGACACAGAACCTGCAGTTTTACCCGCAGGTGAGGGAAGAGGCAGGAAATTCTCCTTACTTGAGTTGTTACTGTTCTGTACATGTGTAGATTTGCTACTCGAAGCTTGTTTAGCTGGTGAGTTTACAGATCTGGCCCCTACAGCAGGTACAGTTTGTTTATTACGACTATTAACATTCATACAAGCTGGGCTTTGAGTATATATCCCAGATCTAGTGTTTATAGCGTGTTTTGGTTCATTTGTAGGTTTCAAATCGATCTGCTAGACCTTGTTAATTCTTCCCCTCGACATGGATTTAGCTACTCAGGAGGATATAACTAAAGATTAATGTAAGAAAAAGAGAAACGAATGAGTGAAAAAGAAAAAAGACCAAGAAAAAAAAAGTAGATCCAAACATTCGAAGCAAAAAAGAAGAAAAAGTTGTATTTTAGCTAGAAATTAAACGGATTGTAATGTTACAATTGTTTTCAGTACACGTTAGCAAATGCACTTAAGTTGTAACGGACTTGAGAGTACTTTCTATCATGAGAGAGAAACTTAAGTTGTAACGATTTTAACTTCACCTCTTGTAAATCCCTTAAATCCGAGTTTTTCCCTCGTTATCCATCGGGAATGGTTGGTATTTTACCCCCTCCCATGGAATTTTTGGTAGTTTTCGTCTTGATTTCAATTCTTCACCTTCGTTAAACTCCTAGTTGAGAGTTTCACTTGGTCTCTTTGATGTTGGGTACAAGGTTGGAGATTTTGTTCGCTCGCTTTGGAGAAGATTTGGGTTTTTATGGATCAACACTTCCTCTCAAGGACGGTTGACCTTTAATTCTATCTATGTTTTTTTTAAGAGTTGCAGGAATTTTATGAGTGCTCATAGCACCCTTATCCATACCTATCAGATGTTGCGTTCGAAAGATAGGTTGTCTTCGAAATAGAGGTGTTCAAATCACATTTTCTACTCCATGCTCTAAAGTTATTGAATTCGCAGTTCATGCGTATTAGAAGGAAAGCCTTGCTCGTTCTCTGTTTCTCGAGAGAACTACTCTGTTTCTCATTAATCTTGGCTTACAAGTTTGTTGGGGATAGGGTATGTGACATACTATTAAAAAAAAAGTGATTGTCAGTTCTCTCTTACATTGGAGCGATAAAATCGTTAAGAATTGTTCCCCTCTTATAGTACTTCAATCAAAACTTAGGAACTTTCAAAATATGGTTGCAACTTTCGAAGTACTAGAAGAATTCCCTTTCTCCTGGTGGTATCTGGGAACAATAAGAGACCTAACAACATTCTACCACGCTTTAGTTGCTCAATGTAACCACAATAGGACCAGTCAAATCCTAAACTCAAATGATGAATGGGTAAATGAACCGCTTACTATCAAAGGCACTTTAATCTTTCATTTTTCCAGTATCTATAATGATAATATTAGTAGTTATTAATGAAATTGAAGATGCAAATCACACTCTGTATAAAATCACACACAGATGAATCTTAAACTTTGCACACCCCTATCATGGAAGAGGTTTGTGGGGTGGTCTTTCGTATGGGGGCACAAAATCTCTAGGCCCTGATGGGCTTCCACCACTCTTCTATCTAAAATATTAGGATGATATCCAATTTGATGTGTTGGATATAGCAAACTCATTTTTCATTAGAAAATGAGACGTACCATCATTTTACTACTCATTGAGTTGCCTTTATAATAATTGAAAAATATCTTAATTTTGATAATTTAAAAAACAATCATTTTATTGTTTTTCAAAATATTGTTGATGTCAATCGAATTCGAATGCAAAACCTTAGACAGAAAAAAAAAATGAAACTATACCCTTCAAAAGTAATACACATGGTTGGACAAATTTATTCATCCAATATATAAATGAAAATCTTACCCAATAACCATTCTCGTTACTCTCTTTAATAACCACAATATGTGTTGTATAACTCCCTCCTAATCTGCTATAACCTCTAGTCCCAGATAACTTTACAACATCAGTTAATTTGAACCCTTTTTAACCAACCAGATTCATAGATATTAAATGAAAGGACATATTAATCGTGATCTATACATTCAAAGACACGGAAAACACGGGTGCATATTTTACTATTTTGCACTAACAATGCAATTAACCCATCTTATTAATTATATATTATACATGTTATATAATTTAATAATACTTTTCAATAGTCTTACTTCTCAATTATGTTTCCTTGTCCCAAAAAAAAATAATCAAAAAAAGAAAAATTCCTTTAATTTGTTTTTATCAATTTAGCAACATGTTGAGCAACCCATAACGATCCAGCATCAGTACAAGAAAAAGCATGAGTATGACCTTCACTTTCAATACCCATTACAGCTTCAGGAACCTCCTTTATAATCTATTCAAACATTTCACCAAACACTAAGCATGCAATACTTAACATACGAACCAAAACAAATTCACATGATTCACCTCTTCATACAAATGTAACGGACCCCAATGATCATCATTTCCAAATAAAAACGCAAGTTGACTTTTATTCTCCTTCATAAATGACCAATCTAGTGTTTCTGAAAGCTGAGCTAAAAACAATTATTATTAATAAACATAATAAAAATGTAATTAAATTTTACCGTTTCAAATTCTGTTAATGCCATGAATAGCATGTTTCTCACTGTATGATACTGAAAATAATTAAAATTTAAAACTACAAATTAATTTATATAAAATCACATATTTAAAAAATCATTATCTAACCTTGAGGACATGAGTGCAAAGAGCTTCGATAGCAGAAGAAGACCAAGACTTACCTATAGTTTTACTTACAAGAAACTTCGAGGACTTAATAGGCAATTTTCCCAACAATTCCACAATAGAACCAAGTACACAACACAAAAACGAAGAACCCGCAATTTTCTTGATCATCGATTGTGTAGAAGATTTACTATTGGTAGCCATAAATGGATATAAACCAATACAATATTTCACCTATAAAATTCGTTAAGTTAATTAACTTAAAAAAAAAATAAAAAGTATTAAATCTACATTACTCACCTTTTCTTTATATCTTCGAAATATCTCCATTGAAATATACGCACCTATAGAGTGCCCAACCTTGAGATACAAGTTATTTATATAAACAAACCATAACTAAATTTAAATATTCAACTAATATAAAACTATACTTACCAGATATATAGGCACATTGGACTTTTGAAATTCGTGTTCCATAAAATTTACCTTGTGATTAATTTGATCTTCTAATGAAAAGAGTCTTCCATTTTCCCAATTCTAAATTATTTAAATTAGTTGGAATTTACGAATAAAGAAAGGTAAAAACGCAAATTATTACCTTTCTGGTATGGGATAAGTGTCCGATAGCTGATAATTAGAGTTAAAAGTTAAATTTATATATGCTGATTAATAGAATTGTATGTATATGTGAAATTGCCTGTTATAGATGCAGTTCCTCCTAGTAGTTTGTATAATGACTCCAAAAAATTGGTGTAAAATGATACTACACCTGTTATATAGTAATATACATGTAAACATGTAAATATATGCTTAATTACATAAATCAAAATTGAAATGTACCTGGATTCCCGGGGATGAATAAAACGTGTAATTTTGGATGTTCGGTGTGAATTTCAAGCAGATCAGTCTGGTAACTAAACAAGAAAAGATTAAAATAATAGTTATGTCGATTTTTACATCAGTATTAATACTAAGACCATGTGAATTTTAAGTGATTTAGCATTTCTATGAGTAGTGAGTGATAGTAATTATAAAATATATGTATAGAATATGTACCCGGCAACATTGCAAAGTCGAAAAGTAGCATGGTTTGTGTTGTGAATTAGTTGACTCGTATCATCATGATCCATATATGAATTTGGATATCTAAATCTCCTGAAAATTGGAGGAAGGTAATGAATCGAGAAGATTATACAAAGATTAAGGATGATTATGAAAAGAATTTTAAATTAGTGGATAATGAGTACCTGGTGGTGTCAGAGCACGATAGGGAGAGTGGAATAGAGAGAGTTCGAGCAATAAACAACGTAGAACTCATCGAACTAAATAACCAACGAAGTTTTCACATGTGTAAATGAGTGAGTGAAAAGATTGATTCATTCGTCTGCAATTCACTTAGTGGGCCACTCAGCCCGTTACATGTTGGAATTTTATACATGGATCTCTCTAGATTGGGCTACTTCTCTTTTTTTAGAGTGGGCTACTCAACATGGGTCTGCTCTTTTTTGGTTTTCAGTGGGTTTTCTTCATTTTAAATATATTTCCTAAATGTGTAAATTACAAATATTGGAGAAGAAACCATTAATAAGTTAATTAAATGGAAATTCGAGCTTTAAGCTAAATCATATATAGAGGGAAGCAAATTTCTGTGCTGACAGGCTTGCAAGGGAAGGTGCAAACATGCTTGAGCAACCCGTGACGTTTAATGACCCTCCAGACTACTGGAATTTTATTACTAAAGATAGGAGCAAATGTGCAACTGTTAGAGTTGTACTTACAAATCAATAAGGTCTTGTTAGTCCTTATGTAAGCTATCTCTTGTATTAACGACTTTATGCCTCTCATGTATGCAAAAAAAAAAAACTTCTGGATATACAATATTTGTCGTTATTTGATTTATCATCGGAAGGAAAAAGGAGACTGATGTATCACAATTTGTACATCTCGATAATGCAACATACAATTGCCCGTGGCTAAATACTGTAAGTTTAATAGGCAGACAAAGGGAAAGCGTGAAAAAATATTGTATGTTGCATTATCGAGATGTGCAAATTGTGATCACATCAGTCTCCTTTTTCCTTCGATGATAATCAAACAACGACAAATATTGTATATCCAGAAGTTTTGATTTGATTAACTTATTAATGGTATGTGATTTGTATTAATGTTAAGTTAAAGAGATTTAATTAATATAGTATCTCACTAAGAATTTTTCCTCATTTGTAATAAATAGGCCGAGTTGGAGATCGTGGGAAAAATGGAAATGACTATCTTCAAAATATGTGCGGGCTTTTTTTTTAGCCTATTTTTTAATTGTTGTGATCATTCACTAATATTTTTTATTACTTGCAGTACCAAAGGGAACTCGAGTGTATCATAAGTCAAGTATTTCTTATCAAAATCACATGGTTTAATAGTGAATTTATACTATGACCTTGCATTCATGTGTAGGTTAAAAAACTTCAGACAAAAAACATTACTATTACATTACATAATGAGGAGGATTTATATCGCATCCAGTCACCACAGGTAATAAATATATGTTTGCTTACTGTATATTTGATAAAATCATCAATATTATATTGCTTATTTTGAATAATTGTAATATTTATAGGATTGGAAAACGAAGACACGTCTTGATTGGATAAAAGGAAAACACTTAGTTAGATGAAATCATAATCATATGTTATAAAAGTTCATCATATATTTTTAATTTCGTATGATCTATTCATATCATCTATCACGTGATCACTAACTTCAATATATTCGAATAATCAAGTTGTTGTTGCTACTCCGGTTATTGGAAAATATATCCCTGACGATGTTAACACATGGTGTAGAGTTATGAGAGATATACACGGCTTAAATGTTGTTCAAATACTTTCTTAGATTATATTTTTATTGTATTTATAGTTTAGATTTACTTATATTGTGTTTTTATTGTCTTTATGGTGGAGATTTTATTAGATTATGTTTTTTCTATTATACATTATGGTATAGATTTCTTTAAATTGTATTTGTTTATTTTTATGGTGGATATTTTGCTAGATTATGTTTTTTATTATCTTTATGATTGATGTTTTTTTAAGATTGTTAATATTTTTTTTTTGGTTTATGGTGTAGAGATAATTTGGGTTGTTGGAATTTATTATAAGTTTTAAAACACAGTCGATAGAGTGGATTGTTAAAAGCAATTTCTGTTGCATATTATTTTACTAAACATAGTAATGTAAGTTTATAAAAAGACTCATGGTGTTTCTTTGATAATTAAATTATCAACCAGTATTTATATAGTGCCCTTGGGCACGTGCAGTCCGTAGTACTCCTATCTTATAACAAAACTATGACCTTTTTTTGTCCAATCAGTAGTTTATATAATATGAATAGAAAGTTACATAATACACATGTTGTACTAAATTCAAGAAAAGATATACAAAAAACAACAAGTAAAAAAGAAAAATGACTAAAACGAAGAAACAAATCTATAACCCTGAGTACTTATGGGATAAACGTAGAGCAGGCCCTTGGGCAAAGCCACCAAGTCGGCCGCTTTAGGCCCCACTTATATATAAACAAAGGGCCCCAATTTTGTCAAAACAAATTTTTTATACTTACAAAAGGCCCTAAAAAAGAAATTTTGCTTTAAGTAACTAAGCATATTTTAGTTTTTTGGGTTGGCCCTAGGTAAATGTCTAAATAATACGTGGAGTTAAAGAATTGATACAAATATGGTCATAATAGAAAAAATTCCCAGAAATTAACGTCCATTCCATAAAAAAATATCAAGTACGCATATTATGTACACTACTATACTAACATGACTCACGAAAAAAAAATCAAAAACGACCTCAACAAACAAACAACTATCCCCTCGTTGAGTAGTCTTCCTATACGATCCTTCACCAACCCAACTCATAGTCCTCATTCCAAACACACCATCGACAACGATTACAACCCTCAAACCTATGTGTTTCCCCCATAAAAGAAATAAAACGAGAAAATTGAAAAACTAGAATCCAGAAATCAGAGACAATAGGAGATGCCTAATTACGTTTAAGTCTGCAACAGGATTAAACACCACAAATTCTCCCAATTAACCCAAAGTTGGTTTTGGACCACGAACGATCACATATTCTGAGGGTGGTTCTTCAATGGAATTTTTTTAAAACGGTAATACCTCACCAGAAGCTTGAGTTTGAAACTCATCCTGAAATGAATGAATCCTCATACACCAAATTAGGGCTGTAAACGAACCGATTCGAGCCGAGTATTAGATGTGCATGCTCGACTCGTTTATTTAAATTTTTAAACGAGCCGAGCTCGAAACGAACCGAGTTTTAGAATCATTGTTCGAACACGACTCGAAAGAAAAATTGTTAGGCTCGAGCTCGAGCTCGATAACTCGATAAAAAAAATCGAACTCAAGCTTAAGCTCGAATACTCGTTATGTTTATTTAAAAGCTCGAACTCGTTTTCAAGTTGAATTTATGTTTATTTAAAAGTTCGGCCAAATTTTTTTATTACCTTACGACAACTCATTTGCTGCTTTTTTTAAGTTGAATATGCTAAAAAAACTATTTAGATAAGAAGTTCACAAATAATTAAAATTAATCCACATTTGCATCAATAAAATCTTCAAGCACCAAATCATAAAATAAGATAAATCCAAGATTATACATAAACGATTAGGTATTCAAATCCTATCATGTTTAAAGATTCAAAATAGTTACATATCCAAACATAAAAATATCCAAAGAAATGTTCCTTGAACATGAAATTAGCAAACAACTTCTATACCAAAATCTTCATTCCAAAATCTACATTACAAAATCTGCGCATAATCGCCTGCATTCTAAAATTCGTGCATAATGAATCAAGTAAAAAAACATATCAATAAGATGTGACAGAAAATTGTCTATCTTAGACTTTTAACACAATGAAATCATAAAAATTGTTACTAGCTGATAATAAATACCATTTGAGTAAAGAATTACACTTATTTATAAACTTTAACATATAAGCAGAACAAAATATACATGTTATAAAACACGTAGTTAGAACTAACAGATAACAGATAAAAAAAATGCAAAACATGGTAGAAATGGACAATATATTTAAAATGAAAAAGATAAAAAAAGGTAGAAATAAAACACAAAAGTTGCAAAATAGCACTTTTAACTTCTAAAGCTATATTTTGAAGATCCTACTCAGAAAAACATCTCATACTTTTTCTATGACAATGAAAAACATCTTAAAGTTTTTATCTACTTGCTTTCTTTGGTTTAAATTTGTTTGACAACATTTTTGGAGTAACAAAATCAAGATTCTCTTTTGTTTAAATTCAAAGACTATCCCAGCCTAAGTATGGTCAGTAACTCACGTGCCAAGATTCAGATTATTAACTACAACTAAAATAATGAATTAGTTTGTCAAAATTAGCTCTAATCTAACCACAGCTATATTGTAAATAAAAATTCACAATCGATGCATAGTATATGGCTGCACATATAGGAATAATATAATAAAAAAAGTAAGGGAAAAATCAGTAGCTGGAGTTATGTGCAAAAGATCGTATGTATTACTTAATTAAGACATGATGAGAAATTACAATTAATAGTCCATGAAAGTTGTATGAGAGCTACTGTGTCAATCTGCAGAAAAAGGAGAAAAAGAAAAAACAAAAGACTAGTTAACTTAGTTTAGCAAATACATTTCTGTAAAATACAACTAACAAAATATCGAAATAAATTTTACGGATTACCTTAAGACAAAAACTTGATTTCTGTATATCCTCGATCATCTTCCTTTAAGATGAAAAAAAAAATTATAAGCATCTATTGAAATTAATACATATATAAATATACAATATTATATCTACCTTAGATTTTTTTTAATTCCATGAAGCACACAAACCCAATCAGAAGCACAAAGCAACATTTCTACCGTATTTATCGATAAAGATGCTCGATATGGATCAATAACTCTACCTCCAGCACTGAAAGTAGAGTCTGAAGCAACAGTAGTAATCGGAATTGTAAATATATCACGCGCCAGTTGTGATAAAATACGAAATTTGTGGCTATTCTCTTTTCACCACTCTAAAACATCAAATCCATCATCAGGTCTGTAAAGACCATCATCAAAATATATATCAAGTTCAGACTTTCTTGGTTGTTCTAATTCAGTCCTCTTCCTAGAAGAAAAGAATTTTTCTTTGCCGCTAAGATCCTCACTAGAGGTGAAATTAGATGACGAACTACTCCCTCGGGATTGCTCCTCCTCATGAACAGATGAAGTATACGAATCCACATAATCCTTATAGAGCTCATTTAAAGTTTCACGAACTTTTTTTATTTGTTCAGCTGATTCCGATTCTGAATATATTTCAGGAAAACAAAATTCAACAAACTCCATTTTATACCTCGGATCTAATACAGCTGCCACCGAAATTAGAAAATTACTATCACCCCAATATTTATCATACTTATCATTCATAGCTTTAGCCATATCCTTCATAAACTCACAAGTACTGTTCATCTCCTTATCTATTATTTCTTTAATCCTCCACATTTCCGCAAGAAATAAATTAGATGTTGGATAATCTGATCCCGAAATTATGTTGGTGACTTCATTAAAAACTCTTAAAAATTGACATACTTGATCCACTTTAACCCATTCTTGAGTAGTAGGTACATAAGTAAACATCAGATCTTCCTCTGCATACCTTGGAAAAACTTGTTTGTAAACTGAGGCAGAAGCTAGCATCATATAAGTCCCATTTCATCTTGTTGGACAATCTAATATCAATTTCCTTGAAGGCAGTGATATTTGTTTAGATTTTTCATAAAATTTATTAAGGCGTAATTAATTATGCGATATATATCCAACTGTTTCCCTTACTGTCATGATAACACCACCTATGTGTTTCAACCCATCCTGCACTAATAAATTGAGTATGTGAGCACAACAACGTACATGAAAAAACTTTCCACCAAAAGCAAGTTTCCCTCTCAATTCTAAATCTGACTTTAAACTCGCAACTGCCTTATCATTATAAGGATCATTATCTACTGTAATCGTAGAAACCTTATTTTCAAGATGCCAATTTACCAAACATATGTTAAGAGCAGCAGCGATCACAACTGAACTATGTGAAGGGGGGATGTTACAAAAACTTATCACACGTTTCTTTAATTTCCAATCAGCATCCACAAAGTGACATGTAACAACCATATATTGAATATTTTGTCCAGGTGCCTTCCACAAATCAGTTGTAATACTAAGTTTACTAATATCTTTCAAAACTTTTTCTAACTTTAATTTCTCAATATCATAAACAGAGAAACAATCAGTTTTAACCATGTTTCGAGATATCTTCTCCCAATATGGGCCATCTGCTTTCATGAACTTATTAAAAACAACATGCTCCATATGGTTAAACAGATACTCATGTACAAGAACCATGTGTGCGGCAAGCTCTCTTACCTTAGCTTTATCATATTTAAAAGTAACAAGATTTCCACCTGCAGATTCATTAATTGTTATAACACCTCGAGACTTTGCTCCAAGTACAGCCTTTCTACTCAAACATTTTTCGCTATGTCGCTTATATTGAGTAGTAGTACCCGAGTCTATGATAGCTAATAATTGCTTACAAAACTTGCACCTTGCTTTTTTAACTTCTATGACATTGATTACATCAAAGTCCTCCCAAACTGTTGACCTTTTCTTCCTAGCTTTCTTCTTAAATGGTTCATGTGGAAGTTCCTCCACGTCCTGATCAATTTCAATTTCGTCTTCATCTTCAAGATTAACTCTTGAACTGTCGCCTGACATCCTAGAAAAAAAAAATTATCAGTAATATACAAAACCTGCTAAATATAAGTCACCATTCTAAGTGTTAAGTGATACAAAACTAATTCTATTTAATGAATGTATTAATAAAAGATACAGTAAAGACAAATATTAACAAGAGGGGTCTTAATTGAAGTATATTTTCCTTATTTTGCTTATTCTATCTATTCAATGTCAAACTCTCAAACACATTAAAATATTCCTAACCAGTCAAGATAGTTAAGTACACAATAATCAATTAAAGTTGGATAAGATAGATTTTCGATGAAAATGACACCTCCGTGTTCTTCTGTATATGTTATAACTTATAAAGCTATAATTATGTAGAATATTACTAAATTTTAAATGCCCAATTCACACAACATAAATCAAATAGAGACCATTAAACCCTTGCTCTACTCAATAAAACAGAGACCATAAATTATACAGTAATCGTTTACACCATTAATAATTGTGCTATGCAAAATATACCATTAAACTCTTTCTCTACTAAATAAAACAGAGACCAACGATACAATTAACGCTATTGGATATAACATAAATTATTTTCTGTTTCACTGTTTAGATTAGAAGAAAGACAAGATGTTAAACAAATCTTACCCTGCAAATGTGTATATTTAGAAACCTTAAGTTGATGTTTATCAATGATTTCAACCTAGTCGGTGAAATGATTGAGTAGGAATTGGGGAAGGTTTTAAGTGCCCGTTTGGAAGTGCTTTTAGCATTTTAAGAGTGTTTTTTACTTTGAAAAGCACTTTTTTGAGAAGTATCAAATAGGTGCTCGTTTGGAAGTGCTTTTTTGGAGAAGCACTTAAAAGTGCTTTTAGTGTTTTAAGAGTTTTTTTTTTACTTTGAAAAACACTTTTTTGAAAAGCACCAAATAGGTGTTTTTTAAAAAAAGCACTTAAAATAATTTTAGATTTCAAAATTATTTTTAATAATTTTTTCAAATTTTAAATTTTATTCTAAAAGCGCTTTTTTTACTCTAAAATAAGCACTTCCAAACGGGCCCTAGGTGCTTCTTAAAAAAAGCACTTTAAATAATTTTAGATTTCAAAATTGTTTTTAATAATTTTTTTAAATTTTAAATTTTATTCTAAAAGTGCTTTTTTACTCTAAAATAAGCACTTCCAAACGGGCCCTAATAATTTTATGGGTTTGGAAGTGGGCTTCTTCCGCCTTTTCTTATTTCTAGGGTTTAACTTTTTTTGGATTTAAAACGTTTGATCGATGGTCTAATGTTTTTGTCTTTTAGTTTCACTTAATTAACAAGTCAAATATTTAATAAAAGATAAACATTAAAAAAAAGTATAGTATATTATATATATTGTATATATTAATTTATATATATAAAGTAAAATAAACGAGCTTTACGAGTAGCTCGCGAACAAGTTCGGATCGGCTCGTTTGCTAAACGAGTAATTTTTTGAGCTCGAACTCGGCTCGTTAAGATTTGCGAACGATCTCGAACGGGCTTTTTCCGAGCCGATTTCGATCGATTTACGAGCGGCTTGGTTCGTTTACAGCCCTACACCAAATCAAGCAATAATTCAAAATCCTTTCAAGAGTAAGTAATCAGAGATTAAAATCCAAAAAAGAGCTTATAGTCGTGGTCCAACGAACCATTTGTTAGCCTCCCTCCTTAACTTTCTCACACAAACTTCCTTGGCCCAAGAAACCTAACAGGTAGCACAATAACCAAATCTACTTTGCCCAAGTCATCACCTTCATTATTATTATCAAACCACTATAAAAATTCTACCCTCCAAACCTGGCCTTATAAAAACTTCCCCTCTAACTTTCTACCTTGGCCCAACTAATCCAACACCCATACTCCACGTAAATGTCGGTCTCCGTATGCTTTAGCCTTATTTTCGTTATCAAAACCAGATAATGTGCCTTCCCTAATACCGCTAAAACACACAGAGCCGCCAAGTTCCTCAACCCTAAACATTGCACCATTAAAATTGTTATTCTTTTTTACATCGTCTTCAAATTGTCCCACAAAAACACAAACATGATCCTCCTTCCGACTAATCCCCAATATCTATGTATCACTCCATTGCTGAACGTATCATCTCCATTACCTGTCCCACCAAAAACACACATCCTCTGTTTCGATCCATTAATCCATCTCCCAATAACCCCTATTATGATAAACCTTATCCCAAGCAACGTACTATTTCTCATTCACTTTACCCCTACTCGTCGACGCCCTACAAATCTCTAGCTTCGCCCCCTCTAATCCACTAAACTAGTTATCACACACATAAATCCCATGTCGCACCATCAATTATTGCCCCTCCTCAACGTCACCTGTTCTATTAGATTAAGAGCCATCCACCATAATATTCCTTTCAATAATCATGTCACTCACCCATTTATTCCCATTTTCTATTGATTGTCTCTTTGTTTTTACTGTAACCTTCACACTTAACTTCTTGATCAAATATGTAAATTTAACTACCCATAACAAGAACACCACTAACCCAAACAATAGGGTAAACCAAATAATTACAATCATAATAATACTTGTTCCTAATACAATCATTCGAAATAAACCACAAAAGGTTTATAGATATTATTCTTGTGCTTCCGAAGACTTCTATTATTATATATATACACAATTTGAGTCCTCATCATACATTCAAATCATCGTGATTATGGCTTGTGTGAACTGTGAACAGGTGATAGCATGAGCGAATAATTACGGGCTCGGTTCTCTGCATCCCGCTTCAACACTTTTACCAAAGATTAAGACATACCCATTTATCCAGAGAGCGAAGATAACCCTCCTCAAAACTTGGCTTGTCATCGATTGGGTCAATAAAAATTAGTCGTCGTTGACCGTTCAAAACCCTAGATAGCCACTGAGGTTCTAGAGAGAGAACGTCTAGAATTAATGATGTTGACTTATCTGGTTTTAATAATTAAAATACTCTACATGGTATGAAGTTCATATAAGGATTGATGTAGTGCATAGTCCATCCTATCAATTCATAGATTTATAACTTAAAATAGGAGTAGATAGATAACACATAATATTATTTGAACAACACAGCAAGATATTAGTAGAATATTCTTTATCGGCATATAGCCTCAAATATACTAACATAAAATATTCACTACTGACCAAAAGATCTTTGGATTGAATCTTACTCGAACAAAATGGCTCTCTGATATATGCTAAAATAAATTTATACAAATCAAACATTTGGTTTACTGATTATTACATCGCATCCAACCATTTAAAAGGACAATCTAAACCGTATTAATTTCATATTCCTATCTTTATATTTCTAACCCTACCTCTTAGATTTTTTAAAATTTATGTGAAGTTTGGATCTACTAGTGATATTGTTTAAGATTCATTTTAATATTAGATGTTTTTTTTCTTTCAATACAGTAATATAATACAATCCCTTTATCCATTATTATTTGCTTGCCTTTCTAGAAAAAAAAAGATGTCTACAAAACATAACCGCCTTACAATATTCATATACCAAGAGAATCCTCAAAACATTTTAGATACTTGATATCCTTCACCCATAGAGGAGAAACATGGAAAAATTCCCCATCAAGGCCTTATAGCCCTCGACAAGAGAGTCGCAACATCCAAAGCCCTTTGACCCCTTGCAAGGAAACACAAAGAAATTAGACTTAGGAACCATAAGGCATGCACGTTTTATATTCAACTGGAAACTAACTCCCAACATCATGAGAGAGAAAAATGTTAACCCCAACGGTTAAATCACGATCTTTTACCCCCAATTTAGTAGTTATCCCAACTGCTCTATTATTAACGTGTTTTATACAAGTCACATCCACATCTTATACTAGTACCAGAGCTCAAACTTTTGTTTGCTATCATCTCATATATTATATTTCTTATATTCAAATACATTTTCTTGTGAACCCTCGATGCGTTAATAAACATTTTATACAGGAGGCACTTTATCTTTTGGCTTACACTCCACTAACTTTAGCGTTAGAGAGCCAAGAGGAAACCCGATGTCTCGTCTTTTATGATAGAATAGTCATAACACGAGACATAATTTTAGGGTTTTTTTGGAATTATATGAAGGACGATTCTCTATTATTTGACGTCTTATGACTTCTTGTCTAGTTAGATATTTCGTTACTTTTAGAGCTTTTGTGCGTTAAATGTGTGTTAAGTGTGTAGCTCATAGGTAATTGGATGATAAGAGACCATGCGAGCGACGATGATAAGAAGTTGATAAATAAAGGAAAATTCCAAA
This sequence comes from Nemophila menziesii, assembly GCA_029959085.1. NCBI lineage: Eukaryota > Viridiplantae > Streptophyta > Magnoliopsida > Boraginales > Hydrophyllaceae > Nemophila > Nemophila menziesii. The sequence continues at coordinate 138,053,019 of JARWIR010000001.1, read as the reverse complement.
TTCATGGCGTTAAAGGACGATTCGACCACTTTTAGAAAACAAACGTATGTGCCAACTATAATTGGAAATCGACTTGTTAGAGTCACCACGTTAAATAAGATGGGATTTCAGACAAAAACTTGAATTTCATGGTATCACTTGAAGTTAAGAGAGTGTAGGAACTAACGATTTGTGATTTGAAGTTAAGATGAAAGAGTTATTGAATTTTCCGATGTCGTGGTGCGAACCAGTTCATATTCCCTTAAAACGTTTTTGGGTCGACTAGGTCAACTTAAATGGATCACACAACTCCAAAAACGTGTTGGAAATCCTACACACACACACACACATATATATATATATATATCACATTCTGAAGATATAATTAATGTTTGCATAAATTTTTTAGCGCTTAGGATCAGCCATTAACGCCTTGGGAAAAAGAATAGAAGCTCTTTCATTCCATTCCACACCTATCGTTCATCATCTTTCAACAGTTATTTGTGTAATCTTATTCTAAACATCGATATTACACTTTTATTTGTTGTTTTACATTTTGTAAGTGTGAAGTAAATTACTCATAGTTTGAGAATCATAGGATGTATGAATCCTAGATTACATCATTAGTTTTTTTTTGAGTTTTAAGATTAAATAATTGAAATGAATTCTTAATTTATTGCTTTGATTATGTTTTTTACTTTGAATTTCACCCTTTACTATGGCTAAGTATAGGGTTGGGTATAGTAATTTATTTATCGCTTGGGAGAGGTTGGATTATCGAAAACAATACATAAACGCATGGTGTGTGTTAATGAACCAGGAGGGGTCTTAACTAACCGGATAGTCATTTGGGTAAGAACCTTAGGCGATGATCATCACTGTAGGGTTCACTTGGAAGAGGTCTCTAGTGGTGTTAGGTAGCTTCCTAAGCTACCCTAAAGGGAGTTAGGAAGAGGGTTAAATCCCAACTATTGCATATTTCCTAATTTTCCCTTATACAATAAATAATATAATCAATTAGTGGGGATTACTTGTGAGTTCGCGAGTTATACTTCCCGTTTTAATCTCTTATTTGCATTCTCATCCTTTATTTGATTATAATTAGGTGAACTTATTTTCATTTTAGTCCTTCGTAATTGAAAACCAACAAATATTTATATATTTTACTTTTTGTAATTGCAAGTCAACCTTTATTCACTTTATAAAACACAAAGGTATGAACCCCATAGTCCTTGTGGAGAACTAACCCCCCTTGCTTACCTTTTTATTAATTTTCAATGATATGTACACGTTCGGGTAGTATCTCATTCGTGTGTTGATTTTTTTATCACACCTTTGGGGACGACAGTACCCCACCCGTTCAAACTGGTTTTTTGTCTAGTTGCATGTTAATTCGATTCCACCTTTGAAGTTGAGCTATTTGATGCCTTGATCCAACATCAACTCTAGTCAGCATCAATCTCAACTCTCAAGTTAGGGACAAATTTTGCATGATTAGTTTGTTTTCATCTATGGGGATCATTTATATGCCCCTTAATAATACTATGTCAGAGGAATATGCTCCCAGTGACCGAGGTTGTGGTAGAGGTCGAGGACAAGGACAAGACATAGGATAATGTACCCAAGTATCGTAAATAGAAGTAGTAAAGGAAAAACTAGTCGGTATTCAACTACTCCCTCTCCCGTCGAGGCACCTACTCATAACCATACAATCCAGAAGATCCAATGATGAAAATCCTCCATCCCAAGACTCAGAAAGTTAATTTGGAATAACCCACTATCACATTCATACACTTCGATGAGAATTACATACCGACAAACCCCCACTTTCATGGGATTGATTATTGTAACTTTGACCATGCTCAACGCTTTCACTTCACCCACTTGATCCAGAAGAGTAAACAATCCAGCCCCAATGCCACCCAAAGCAAGGGTACAGAGAGAGGCGATTTAGAAAGGCGACCAAGTGATGGAAAAGAAAAAACAAGTCGCGAGCACTTCACAGACAGAGTCTTCCCCTATAAGGGATGGGGTGTATATGGTCGACAATGAGGTTTGACCTTAACTCCTCTGACTCATGGATACAAACAGAAGATGCATCAAAAGACTAACACACGTGGAATAACTGAGAAAGGGCTACCACAAGGAAAATTGTCGAGGAAAGAACATCCGTCGATCACCATCAACCAAGAGAAGGAGTCTTTTCCTCCAATGAGTACTCGATCATATAAAATGCCAAACTATGCAAATAAAGCAAGTCTGGTCACTATTACACACTTCTTTCCTCAAGTACAACTAGGAACACTATAAATTTTCTTATTGAATGAAGAAATGGTCTTTTTAACAAGCAAGATCTCGACTCTTAACTATATTATTCCTTTAAAGAAAAGGGACTTGATAACATAGTTACTCTCAACCATCAACTATATCATGAGGATGCGATAAGAGTTCATGATCATAGAGTTAACCGAGGCCCCATTGCTCCTATCTGGCGACAATAAAACTATATTCACCGGCGACAATCCTGTACATGGAATTTGACTAATAAAATAATCATCACACAATAAAGTATCACACTGCAACCCCTCATTAGCTTCACCCGAGACCTTCTAGTCTCTAACATGCTATTACTAGATTTTCACATGATTCTATCCCCGAATTCTTAAGCAAATTTCAAAAGCTATCGTTGTACAGTGCTCTGCCACGCGGCAGAACCCGTTGTCATCACCTGTTGATGTTGATCATCATTTGACTTTGCCTGACATGAGCAGCTGCTTATACTAACATGATAGTCGTGCCTCATGTATTTCCCATAACAGGCCCTAAATTGATGCATTATAATCATATGTTTTGTATTATCAAATTATGCAAAAATAAGTCCCACTAACTTAATAAAAAAGTGAATTATTTATTAGTTCTACGTAGGGGTAGAAACTGGTCGGATAAGTCGGAAGGATTGTTCGGAATTTTTGATTTTTTTTCAGAATTGAAAAAATTAATCCAATTTCAGTGTAAAAAAATTGAAATTCATAAATTAATTCTTATTTCGAAACCCCGGTGGAATATCTCTATTTTTCATTTTGAACTTTTAGTTTCAATAATTTCACAATATTATATTATTTTATAAAAATTATAAACCAATATAGGTTTAACTATATAAAACGAATCACATCACAAAAAATATACTAATTTTATTCCATCAATAAAATGTGATATTCAATTATTTTAAAATGTCTAATAAAAATTAAATATAAATACCTAAGTAGAAAGTTTATCAACACGAAAAAATATAGTTCTTATCCTAACTAAACTTTCATAAGATTACAATGTGATACCCTCCAACATTTAATAAAGTAATACGGTTACATATTAAAATTCCATTTAGTGATACAATAGTTGATCTTTAATCATGTGATAGTGGTGTGTGATTATACGGGTCATATGGAAGAGAAAGGGTTGAGTCGTGTGTGTGGAAGAGAGGGAATGAATACACTGATTTTACTATCGGGTAAATTTTGTGATTTTGGTTACACAGTTTTATATTATAAATAAATAGCAAAAAAAAGTACATATATTAATATAAATGTTGGTATATATAATTATTAAATATAAAAAAATATTTTTAGTAATCTGAAAAATATCTGGAAAAACTAGGAAAAAAATCATATTAAGAATTTGGATCGGAAAATCGAAAATTTCAAATTTTCTATATGTAATTCAATTCCATTCCAAAAAATCCGAAAAAATCGAAATACGAAATTTTGAAAAGTAAAAAAATAATTTTAAATTGGATTTTTCGGATTAGAATCGACCGGAATCGGAAAATTCCGTTCCAATTTTCACCCCTAATTCTAAGTGTCACACTATTCATTTGAATTTATCCTATAATTTTATATGGAAAATAAAATTTAATTATATAGAAATACCGAAAACTAAGAGATTGGTCTCAAGTAATTTTACCCTACAAACCTGTCTCTTGTAATTACTAATCATCACAAACTTGGGACATCTCTCTCTATATATATGAAGTAGTTAGTTACTCGCACGTTCAATTTATCTTTTATCTTATTTTTCCCATAACGAACTTTCTTCTTCCCCTCTCGTATTACATTACGTCTCTTCTTTCTGGGTGTTTATTTTATTCCATCATCATATAAACACCCATAGAAGAGAATCCATTATCAACCTTTTCATTAATTCTTTTGCACCAAGGTACGTAATAATTAAATTCCATTTTCCTCATAATTTTAATATAATTGTCGCCTTTTGTAGTATTAAAATATATGAAAATATTGCTTGTTCTATTTCTTCAAGTAGAAGTAATTATATTATATAATAAAATATTTGTTTGATTTGTATGATGAATGTAGTTCTTGAATCCATCAAAGGGGGTCTCTTTTCCTACCCTCTCGATCCCTTTCAAGTTCTTTGGTGCAATCGAAAATGTTTGGGTCTTTCCTCACGAGAGGCTTAGTGTATGATCTTCTAATTTCTTCTATTCTTTTATTTAAATTTAGTTTTCTTTTGAAATGGCCTAATTAATTCATGATGAATAATTTGTTTATTTTGGCAGATTGTTCTTTGGATATGCATATCCTGCGTTTGAGTGTTTTAAAACGGTTGAGAAGAATAAGGTTGAGATAGAAGAACTCCGCTTCTGGTGTCAATATTGGTATGACACGTTTTTTCTTTTCATACAAATCATAAAAATTGAGAATAATTTGTTTGATTATATTTATAATAGGTGGTGAATATCACCCTAAATCACATCACTTTTTTATTGTTCTTTATGTAGTCTAATCATAAAAGAAACTGATATATCAAGAAAAAATCACATGATTGGTCTATTGATTGGTCTAACGATAAAAAAAAAGCAATATAATTTAGGATAATATCTGGCATTTATCTTATATTTATATATAATTATAAAGGGTGAATAGTAAATAGCGTTGCATAAAATGTTAATGTATAGGTATAGGTTGATTGGTCATTGGTTGACTAGTAATTATTCTCGGATTTGCATTGCATCATTATTGGTCTTTGTGTTATAATGAGGAAATGGAATTTAATAGGAGTATATTTTTGTATTTTATTAATTTAAAAATAAATTTTTGTATTTCAGGATAATCGTAGCAGTGATGACTGCATTTGAAAGAGTTGGTGATATATTTGTGTCATGGTATGCTTTCAACTTCCTTTCTAATCCCTATAGACTAAAATTTGATTTATTTTTGAAAAAAATAATGAATTTGCATTGTAATGTTTCCTTAGGTTGCCATTGTATGGCGAGGCAAAATTACTACTCTTCATCTATATGTGGTATCCAAAAACAAAGGTATTATATATGAATTCGAATTTGGATCTAGAATGTGATGTTTGGATTAACTATTCCAAAATTCGTAAACATCCCTTTTTATTTTATGTCAAATGATTATATATAGATAAAGAGATAAAGGATTACAAAGTTCGTCTAATTAGATCGGTCGGTTATTAAATAAAGTGTTCGCTAATTTTTGTTTAGTAACTCAATTATTCACCAAATCGTATATATTTATAAATAAGAGCAAAAAAGGGTCTGATAATTTAGGTAGCCTATAAATATTTTTTACAATAGTATCTTGATTCCAAAAAAATCCTTTATGTGCTTATTTTTAAAAAGGAATATTAATGGTTTTCCTATTCGTGTTCGTTTGAAAGTACTTTTCTTAAAAAGTATTTAATGATCTTTAAAAGTGTTTTAAATTTTGAAAGATATTTTTAGAGAAATACCTTTTTTAAAGTATCTAAAGTGATTTTGAATTCTAAAAATATTTTTAATACTTTTTACAAATATCATAATTTTAATTTAAAAATGTTTTTTAGTTTAATAAACGGACATTAATGTAATAGTTGAAGGTAACAATAAGATAGTTTAATTAATTTTTTTTTTTTGTCAACTGATAGTTAAATTAATTGAAGGGGGGTGTTTCAGGGTTTTTTAAGATAATTGAAGGGGTGTAATTGCATATAATATAACCCATGTTTTAAAATCAACGTATCTAAGCTCACCAATTTTTTTGAATGTAGGGATGCCGACAAGTGTATGAAGGTATAGTTCGGCCATATATTGCAAGTCATGAAACGGATATTGATAGGAGTTTACTTGAGTTTAGGACAAGGACTAAAGACTTTGTTTTGTCTTATACACAAAACTACTCTAAAGTTGCCATAGCAAAAGTTCTTGAAATTATTCAATACGTAGCTACTCAATCTGTGAATGTTGTGCGCCCTCCTACCCCTGATCAGAAGGCGGAAAAGAAAAGTGAGACCGAGACTGAAACACCACCATCAACACCGCCAATGCCACCACCATCACCGAGAGTACGTGGTGGTGTCGCACAATCACCGAGAGCACAAGTGGTGAAATCCCAGCTTGCACATATTGAAGAGGAAAAAACAACGTTGCATGATGAAAGAAAGAACTGGCCTAAACTTAGACATGTTAAAAAGAATTTGAATATGTAGTGGTGATTGTAAGATATTGTTGAGTGAGTAGTGGAGATTTTGTTTATTCTCTCTTTTTTTTTTCTTTTTTTGGTTTTCTACATTGGTGGTGGTTTGCACTATATTTGCAGTTTTGACGTAGCATGAGGAAAATGTAAGCATTGTAAATTTCTGTCTTATTTGTGATTTTGCCTTTGCATCAGAAAAAAAAAACTTATTGTATATTTCTCTTGTGTTAATTTTACAGAATTGCTCTCATTATCTTTTTGGGTTGGGTAAACATTTCATTTAAAAAGAACTGTAAATTGCTCTCAATATCTTTTTTGGTTGGTTAAGTGTTAGGAGAATCAAAGAGTTAACCAAGGATGGTAGGAAGGCAATAATATACCAAGATGATAATGAAGTTAAGGCTAGGATTAATATTAGAAGACCATCATCTATCTATGCTATAGGTAAGAAGAAAAACTATCTATTAGATACTTAAAGCACCTAAGTTGATAAGGGTTCCATGAAACTTTTTATCAAACACTAAAAGTTTAAAACACAAAAATGATTAGATAAAATGAAGTAAAAGAAAGTAAATCAATTTAAAGTAAAAGATAGGAAAGAAGAGCATTTATAGTGGTTTGGTTTCTCTACATTCACTATCTAGGGTAACCACCATAGTATTTTCAAACTTCTCCATTAAACTCCCCGATATCTCCTACTCGTGAGATACAAACCGTTACAAAGAAGTTTTTCCGGACTAAACCACAACCTAAATTCCCCATGACTTTTACCGGTTAAGTCGATCGTGAGACGTTTCACATCCTGTTAGATCTTGCAAGGCTTACTTTTAACCTCCAAACTCCTTCTTTTCTAATAAAGAGCAAGATCAAACCCTTAAGTAGTTAGATGAATAATATTACCAAATAAATACAATCCTAAGTGAGCAAATATAATAATAATAGGAATTGTAGACTCCTTAATGAGTTGATAAGAATTGAAACTTGAAGTTTATCTCCTTGGAAGTATATATGAATTGAAGTTTGAAGTTGATCTTCTCTTTGAGTAGATGACAATGTGATGCTTGGTAGATCTCCTTGATTGAGTGGATAGAAAAGTGAAAGTTGAGTAAACTCCTTGATGAGTTAAATATTACAATAATAGTGATCAAGCTAATAATTTAATGATTGAAACTCTAAGTAGTAGTTTGAGACCTTTTAAATAATAATAGAAAGATAGTAGTGAATATTGGTGTGAAGAGACTAATAAAATCTTGAAGGAGCTTCAAATTATAGTGAAAGAAAGTCCCCAACGGTCATAAGCCAACTGTCACACTTTTGATGTTGAAATTGACTCTTGAGGTATATTGTGCATGGCTTGTGGTGTCGTAAAAACATTATGTTTTTTTCTTTTACTCTGCGGTATACCTTATGTTGTTGTGGAATATGGTGTGACCATGTGTAGTATACTGCACTTGTGGTGCGGTGTACCGTGCTTCTTGTCTTATTGTTCAACATGCGAAATTTTACGTTACATATATGACTGTTGCCCAACAACTACCTGCGATATATCCGACTTACTCCACTGTACTACCGTGCTCTTACTTCAAACATGGTTCGAAATATTCTTTGCAAGATAGGCACAATTGAATTCTAATCAAGCAAGTAATCAAGCTATAAAAATAGTAATTGTTTAATTTTTTTTTAAATATATAAATAATGATTTTAATACAAAACAATTTATCAAATATTAAAGTAAGTATTAAGTCAATAATACCATATTTTGAAAGATACCAATTAGTTAATCCAAACAAGATATGTGATGTCTCCCTATTTGTTCTAAATATTAGCCCTTAGGAGACTAGAGACATCATTTTAGGTAAATATTTGACTTATTTGATAGACTTTTATGCTTATTTTGTCATATTACACTTTCTACCCTTGTAATTAGACTATTTGCATTTTTAGAGCTTTTGTGCGTTAATTTGTTTGTTTTAGTGCAAAGTTAGTAGGTTCTTGGATTCTATGAAAAAACAATACAAGGAGGAGAAGTGAGAATTAAAGTCCTAGATCGAGTGGAGAAGCTAAAGGCAAGTAAAGAATTAACAAGAAGAGTTGCAGATCTGGAAGGCTGTTACTAATTGCTGTTTTTGGGCTACTTGAAGCGTATTCAGCCTTTGGGCCGTGAAATAGGTTTGATTCCTTATTAAGTTAGAAAGACTTTGCAACTAGAATGAACCCATTTGGAGTTGATATCCAAAAGTTACAGCCGTTTTACTAAGGGTTGTACACCATTTACGGGAATAAAAAACATGGGCTTGGGCTTTTTATAATTTGACTTAATACTCTTAACCTAAAACCTATTTTGAATTTACAAGTATAAATAGACCCTTTAGCCTCCATTTTGCACACACTTCAAAGAATTTCATCCGAGGCTTCATATTTTTAAGTCAGAGCAAGATGGCAAAGGAGAAGGTAGAGCTGTAGGAATTTTGTTCTTCCAACAACAGCCAACCAAATCTTTAGGTTATCCAATTTCTTTTCTGTATTAATAATTATGTCTTTATTTTATTTTATTTCAGTTTTTAATTCCGTTATGAACTAATTTTTTTAGTACTTGAGAATCGCTATATGGGTTGAACCCAATTCTATTTAATTTATGTTTTCTGAATTTGGGACTTGATTATTTAAATTAGACTAGGTATTTTGTGTTGACTATTATTTCGTTTTAACTACTAACTTTGAAATCATGAATCAAACTTAGCTCATAGTAATTAGGCTATTCACTTAAGTGGCAAAGTGATCACCTTGACGGGGTGTTTAATTACAGACATAGATAATAGACGCGTAGTATTCGTTATTGACCCTGACGGGCTTAACTAACCATGCAGCCAAAGAGGTAAAAATCTTAATCATCTGAATGTAGCTTATAATCGCTCTGACGGGGTTTCTATTACCGTAGGATAGCTCCTAAGTCCACCCTGACGGGGTTAGGAGATATTAGAGTCCCGACTAGCAAAATAATACCAGTTTAGCCCTTAAACCGAAACATTAATTAGATAGGATAGGTGAAACCCTTGTGAGGATCAAGTACTCATTCTCTTCTTAAGTTTAAATCTTGTTTACTTGCTTTATTTTATTTCAGTAATTTATTTTATTGCATCTTTTAATCTTAGAAAACCAAACAAAAATATTTATTTTATTTTTCTGTTAAACAATTATTCTTACTACTTGATTAATACTTGAGTTGTACCTAATCCGTCCCCTGAGAACGAAGCCCGATTTATCGGATATTACTTAGACAACCGTGCACTTGCGGTATTGTGGTTCATTTATTTTCAGTACTTAATTTTATAACACCCCAGAACCCACCAATATGGTAATTCAGACATGAAAAAAAGAATGTTAGTAATCAAGAGGTGTCTCTTTAAAATATTTTTGATATAGTACAAAGATATATCCTAATTTTAAACATTTTTATTTTTCAAAAAATAACACATAGAATAATGACATGTGTTAACCCTAATTTTGTATAAAAACAAGCTTAAGAACCTATTGTATACAAATACTAAAATAAAAACTATCAATGTGATACCACTTTAGATATTAAATATTGCCCTGTAAAATAATCATGCCTCTAATCAAAACTAACAAAGACTACCTTAACTTCTTATGTAGAAATTTTACATGTTGCCCTTGAAAGTTTCAACATAAACAAAATGGAAATTAATAGTATTAAATTTGTGACTACATATGTTAGGGATGTTGAAACTAAAGGTTTGTTTGGACATAAGGGGGATTTTTTAGTAAAGGATTGGAAATGATAGTATATTGAAAGATAGGAGAGGAGGGTATTTAATTGTATTTGGATTGAATAGAAAAAGAAAAAAGTATTAGTAAAGGATTATTTGAATTTTGTGTTTGGATTCTATAAGGATAATAAAAACAGTTTACTGTTAAAATTAATCATTTCCTTCAAATGACTTCAAATTAGAGGGATAGGATATAAAGGATTATAAGGTATACTTATAATCTTTAATAACTAATCCCTCCAAAATTTTATAATACAAACAAAGAAAGGATATCTACTCTCCTTTATAATCCCTTCATTTCCCTTCTAATCTCTCTATCCATACAAAACCTAAAGGAATATGATGGGTATGCATAACTGTAACAAAAGTCACGTCTACTACCGTTACTATAGAAAATAATTAGAGATCGTGACACACCTTGCTCACAGTAGTAATTTATTCCCTAATATTTTGAAGGTTATCTTCACTAGTTATTCATGCTTTATTTGTTCGTTTTACAATTAAATGATTCATATATCCCTATTAAAATATTTTATAGATAAGACATTACAACACAATAAAAGAATCTATCGATCCCAATACCACCGAATCAGAATGATTGTATATATAAAAACATAAGGTATACTAAGAATACAGTTACGTACCTTTCTCCTACAATCCTTGAAATCCAAATAAAGGAATAGATTATTGGAATCTTTTAATCAAATCTAGGGATGGCAATGGTTCAAATATTAACCGTAACCGATGGATATCTGATCCGATAAAAAATCCGTTAGTGGAACCGATGGTGCATCCACGAGGGTATGGCTCTAACAAAAGGTAACCGGTGGATTATCCGTTAGGATTTGGTCTTTTACAATAATCCGACGGATAATCCGAAATTCGAATAAAAATATAAAACATAAAATATAAAATATTAAAATATATATACTATATATAAAGATATTATATATATGTATATATGCAAATTTTCTACATAATATCGATCAAATATAATTATTCCATACATAAACTAGCTAATTGATTATTATCTATTTTATTACTATATTGCCTAATATAATTTTGGGTAAGAATTCCATCCCATATTGGATGGTCAAATGTTAATATTGTAACCAATAATTATATTGATAAAACACATGTCATTAACTAGATAGTCACTATAATTAGTTTTTGCATGACATAAACATGGACTATGTGTCATAATACGATTGGTATTGGACCATCCAATATTGGATGGAAATATTTTTCAACCATTTTATGGTCTTACAATAATTTTGTAACTAATTTTAGAATTTTAAAAATATTTAATAATTTATTTTATTTAAATAATTTTAAACGATTCCGGATACGAATTAACCGCGGATAAATAGCATCCGTCGCGGATGCGGATTTGGTAAATAATTTTAAAATTCGATGGTTAATGGATGCGGATTTGGTTATAATTTTCCTTAATGGATATGGATGTGGTTATACAATTTTTCGAGGATATCCTATCCGTTGCCATCCCTAATCAAATCCCTTCCTTCTCAATCCATCAATCCAGCTACCTATCAACTACAGCCCATAGACTCACTCCTTTGTAAGTTGTAGAAAAACTACGCCACACCCATGAGTCAAGTCCTATCATTTTAGTTGGCACTCACACAGTGCCTTGAGTATAACTCCAATAGTTCATTCATTCGTTCCGTTTGGCCATCGACTTATGAATTAAAGCTCGTTGAAAGCGCCAAGTCCAAACCTAAAAGTTTGAACGATTCTTGCAAAAAATTACATGTAAAACATGGATCTCGTTCGCTCATGATCGTTTTGAAGGACATCCATCACTAGTTATTAATTCTCTGCTATTTAAGTAATATTTTATAAGATATCCCTTATTATTTCTATTATTTAGTCTGAAAATTACCTTTCACATATGTTAAAAAGAGAATCTATAATCATCTTGCTCTTGCCTATTAAATAGCAAAATAAACAAAATTTTATTTTAGCTTATGGCTTCATTCCTACCTTTCAATTAGCCCAACTTTTGTATTGTATGACGATTATCCATCTTTAGAGATTAGTAGTTAGCTCTTTTCTTAATATATTAGCTTCTTTTTTTACAAAAATAGAATTGGTCAAATAAAATTTTAAAAACCACGTCACAAGTAGGATGAAAATATGAGAGGTGTAGTAAGTATAAAGGGTGAATGGGAGAAAGAATATTGGTTTTGTTCATCAATTTGAATTATAAAGGAGAAGATCAACATATAATCAATCTCATCAAGTAACAAGTATAATCCATTCCCTCTTGTTTTCATCTCCATTTCCAATTTCAAACCCACAAAATAACTCCTTTTCCTCTTATCCTTTGTTACAAGAATTCACAATACCTTACATTGTTCAAGGGTATTTCCGGTAAAAAAATTCCAAAATCATCAACACTCATGAAGGTAAATCAAGAAAATTTGTCGGTAAACTACACACATCACCTTCTTCAAGTAAACCTAATCCATCCCATTCAACTCCACCTCTTACACCTACTTTTTCACGTCAAAGAAATCCATCCAAATTTTAAAAAAAAAATTAAAAATTAAATTTAAAAGGATACAATCTGTCTTCCACATCTCCGTCATGCTGACATCAGCTTCCGAAACCAACCAATAATCCGTATCATTCTGCATATTCAATTATTCACATTAAAACTTTATTAATTTACTCTTATACCCTTATATTTCACCACTTATTACACACTTACATTAACTTGTGAAGGAACAATTTTCATCATTCCATTATCATAATCTTCATCTACTCCATTATTTTCATTTAAATCAATCGGATCACTTATTGGTGCTTCACCATCTACTTCCTCAAATTGACTGTAAAAACTCATATATTTATAAAAAAATAATTAATAAAATAAATAAATTATATATATATATACCTCACAAGATACACATCAATTGGTCCCATAGTACTTCTCAAAACTATCCTATATCTTCTTTGCGGATAATCAACCCCCTATAATACACATATATAAACAAGTTAAAAATTACTTATTTGCCCTTCTCTATAACTATTTACTTATTTAACCTCATCTGGATCTGGAACTTCGAGAGTAGTTCCATGTGGTGCTTTAACTGCTATCAAAGTTTCATTCTGCTATTTTCACAAACACATTCTTCAGTAAACAGATTTTATTTTTTATTTATTTATTTTTTAAATTTTTTAAATTTTTACTTACCTGAAAGCAAGGTATACTCTTAATATCCTCCTCAGTTACAAATAACAATCTGTAAAAAATCAAAATTTCAAGCTATTTTACAACACAACACAAATGTATTTTTTTTTTTTTACTCACCTTTGATTATATTCATCTTCACTTAAATTCCGTAATTTATCTTGCATACCACTGTAAAAATTCGTTAGTAAAATAAAATTAAATACTTAGCAAAAATAATGAATAACAAACCTTATACGCTCATCTAATTGTCTCTCTTCCATAGTAAGGCTTTCAATTTCTTTCTGCATATAATTACATGGATAAGAGGGTATAAATGGTATTAATTTACTTCACGTACCTGTAACTCGGACACACCATTATCTACTTCTCCATGATTTGCAGAGTTAGTCCCTCTATTTTCGAAAATAGTTAAGAAACTTTAGATATAAGTCTATAAGAGTAGTTTTGGGTTTATGTATGTTTAAAAGCTTACTTCCAATGGATTCTGTTCTTTAGTTTCTTTTCGATTAGTCCAATTCCTTCTAGAACATTTGTGATGTCATATATACGTCTTTTTTGTACCTGTAATATATATTAATTCGATTATTATAATACTTTTTGATGAGTATTAGTGGATTAATGGAATAATTTTACCTCTAAAGCTTCGGCTGCTTTGTTTAAATCAAGCATTCCATCTTCTGCATTCTTTAACAAGTGAATGAATCTTTTTGTAAGTAAACCTGAAATATTATATCGAAGAATCTTTAGCTTTTTACGAAGAAACAGAGAATTTAACATGGAAATGGAAGTGAGATTTTACTTAAAGAGCTATCGTATCTGCAATTTCCTGTAGGAGAAAGTATAGAAGGAGAACCTGTAAAATGAAAATTACAGTTATGGTGTGAAATTAGAATTATGTAAGGATAATTTTTACCTATATTGGATGATAATGGAGTTGGAGGCTCGGATTTGTTGCTAATTCTTCCTCCTTTCCTTGGTAATGGTGTTTTTCTAATAGGAGTATTGGATATATTTGAACGTGCTGGACTAGTAGTTAAGTCAATAAGCTCCATTTCATTACAATCTGCTCTATTTTTTCGCTTGAATGGCTGAGAAATACATACACATGAATTTTATCAGAAGATCATTTCACAATTAGACGATTAAGCTTGATCCTTATATATAAATGAAAAATTGGCAACTAAATACTGTAAGATTGCTAGATTAGGGACCTACGTAAGATTTGACTACAATTCCATCAGGTTGATGATATCCACCGGAGGAACTAAAGGCGGCGATGGAGTTTCCATTTCCGTTTCCGTTTCCGTTTCCGGTGGAGGGGGAAGAAAAGCGGTGATAGTCTTGGGGACCGGGAGGTCTCATGGAAGTAAAAGCGAGTTGGCGTTTAATCGGTTGACTGATCGTTCCACCACCGTTCTCCATCGGAGTAAGCGGCGGCGCCGCTTCTGGAGTAGCGTTAGTTCGCGAAGGTGTTCTCGAGCTAACCATTTTCATAATTTTACAGTTTGAAATTGAAGTTATTGATTATTAATTTTTTGCTTAAGAGATGTATGTTTATATATGTGTATATACTATATACATATAGTTTATATGTATGTATAGGTTGAAAGTATACGAGGGTTTTAGAGAGAGAAAGAAGAGAGTGAAGTGAAAAGAAGAAAGTGAAGGAAGGGAGGGAATTTTGGTGGGAGGGAACAGCAGAAGAATGCAAAAATTGATAATTATGGGCACTTTTGCTACGGATCCTTATATTTTCAAGGTATTATGTATTGACCCCTTTTAGTTGTTTTCTATAATTTTTATTTGACCAAACGAATTAACGCAAAATAGGGAATTCAAATTATTACAAACTCAATTTTTTTTACAATGCAAAATAAGAAAATAATAGGGAGTAAAAAGAAAAACTCGTGATTTGTTTTTTTTTTCCAAATACTTTCACATATATCAGTCAATGCCCAAAGACATAACATCTAATTTAATTAAATTGAAGAGTTGAATTAGACTCGTGTCAAGACACGGGTCAAGTATATTGTCACCAAGCTTATACTTGGCCAACCAATCCACAAACCCATTCCTACTTCTTCAAACAAAAGAGAAACTAAAAGACCAAAACTAAAAAACTAAGTACATACTATTAATAACATTACAAATTGTTGGATTAAGTATAGGAAAATTATTAGTCAATGGGTGCATGAGGTAAAGGTAATCATACTCAATGATAACCCTAGTGTCTTTCAACTCTTAGGCCATCAAGCAAGCCTTAAAAATGCCTAAAGCCTCAGCCTCTCCTGGTGAATCAGTAACTATATCCCACACATTGAAATTCAACACCTTTCCTTCACTATCCTTGGTAACACAAGAAATAGAGGCTAAGTTTTTTTATAGCAGTATCAGAATTAGATTTTAACATATTAGAATATAAGGGACCATTTATTTACTATATTCACTGGATAGGTGTTAACAATCTAGACATGTGACTGAAGTCTTTCAATTAATAAATCCTCCCCCACATCAACCTTAGAGCAATTTTTGATTTGTTGGTAGGTAGTAATTTTACTCCTTTTATCCCCCAGTTCATTAATAACATCATCAGGATAATTTTCTTTCTTGTATTCTTCCCAAAATCATAGTAGCTTTGTCGTCTGTTCTTATTGGATCCATAGGTGAACCCTTAATTTTCTTATCATTCCTATCATTACAAATCTGCCAAGTAATAGTGCAGACATACTCAATTACTAGACTAATTTTTACCAAGTAATTCCTAACACTTTAGAGTGTTTCTGCCATCCATGAGTCCACCTAATAGCGTTTGGTTGCATGTAAGGAAGTTCATATGGGAGGAAAACCAAACTGCTCTTGCATAAGATCATTCAAACACCAAATGTTCCATATTTTCTACCTTCTCATTACACTGATCACATATAGGAGAGTCAATAAATTTCCGTTATGTAAGTTTTCATTAGTAGGTAGTAAATTTCTAACCAATCTCCACATAAATTTTATTCTTTTGGGGATAAACCTAAGGTCCCAAATCATCCTCCAAACCTAAAGGGGGACTATATGGGATTATTTGGCATTATTATCACCATACCCAAAAGTTTTCTTATCTCTTTGTTCCTTCATAACTTGATAAGCTTTCTTAATTCCCATCTTTACTCAGGTACCAAACAACTCTATGTTTACCCTCTGTGGGAAGGATACAAGTTTTCAGGATCTTTTGTGCTACTTATGTGTTATAGCTATTATTAACTAACAAAATATTCCACTTCATCATTTGGACTCATTGGTTCATAAACTTCCCAAATACTCATTTCATTTGGTTTTATACTCTCATTATAGTTAGTTATCCACTTATCTGAGTGTAGGTTCACACTGTAACCATTGCCTAATTTCCAACATAGATATTTACCCAATGAGTCTCTTCCAACTAGTAAGCTTCTCCAACCCCATGAGGGTGAGTTCCCTACCTTAGCTTCCAGAAAAGAACTCACTGGAAAATATATACCTTTCAACACTTTATAAGGAAGATTATCATTTTTATTAAGCAAGTTCCAGGGTAGTTTTACGAGTAGAGCAATATTCATAAGGTTCATGTCTTTAAAGTTTAAACCCTAGCCCACCTGAGTATTTGCTTTTAGTAACTAAGGACCAACTACCCCCAGTGTAGTTTCTTTTTACCATTACTTACCCACCAACAACAAGTTACTTTTGATAGTCTTGGATCTCATATAAATAATAAAATACTCAGCGGATTCATCCACGTGTCACTTCCTCATTGGATGAAATTCTTCTTATCAGGTATCCACAACTCTTCTGGTTGAATGGTCGATTTCTTTGTGGTCTCCAGTCTTCTAACAACTCATTTTATGTTCATATCCCAACAATTTTCCCATCCTTTATAGTCGTTATTTCTTACTCCTTTGGTAACATCTAACTCCTCCTTATATGTTCGCTGAAGTCGAGTTTCAAATCTTGGCAATCAACGAATCAAGTACCAGTATCGTTACTCAGAGATTTGGTCTTCAATATCCTTGACTCTCAAATAGGATGATCTACGATAATCCAATTCTTTCGTGCTTGGAGTTCCATTAAATCTGTTTTTTGAGCTCTTCCATCGAATGCTCTGTGTTGGTCCAGTTTTTATTAGCTCGGAGGTTCAATGATCTTCTTCCTTGATTCCTTCTCCGAATGCTCTTCGCTAATATGTTCTTTGACTTTTTCGAAGGTCCGATCTTCATTACTTCAGTAGTTGTTTCATCTAATCATTCTTCAGCAGTTTGATCTACGTCCATTCCAGAGTTTAAAGATCCGCTTCATCAAAATTTCAATATTGTTTTGAACTTACAAGACTTATATATAAATCTCCATACTCCTAAAAGATCAAACAATACAATAATTAACATGTTGTCAACAAACACATCCATCAATATAAGACATGTCAACCCACTTTAAACTTTTGTAAAAGTAAACTAACAATGGTTTATTTTTTAATTAATTCACAAACCCAATTTGCTTATCTTTAAATCCACCTGTCGATTGGAGTCCCATCAAACATCTTTTTAATTTTTCTAAATTAGTAAAACTTTCAATTAGTTCAATTATTTGTACGAATGAATGGACTCGTTTTAATATGAAGTATTTTTTTGTTACATGGGAGGAGAGCTAATTTTAGACTCAGTGTTATTGACACAGTTCGAGAACATGTATTTAAAAGAATAATCAAGGCTTTGGCCAGTTGAGCTAACCCCAACTTGTTAGATATTTTCTTATTAAACCATTCGAAATGCAGAGATTTTTTTTTTTTTTTTTTAAGTAAACCACGAAATACATATAGACACAAACAGGAAATAGTACTTATCCCCAATCAGTTATCACAAACCACATCCCAAACTCCTCACCCTTGGACAGCCATCTACACTTCACACAGTGAAGTGAAGCAAACCAGCAATGGCCGCCGCTTGCGGAGCAACATCAGCCGCTCTTTTCTCCGCCTCTAAACCAAAGGCTTCTTACATTTCATCCTCTAAACCTTCATCCTTTCTTTCTCAAACTTTATCCATTCCATCCTCTTTCTCAGCCCTCCCTAAACCCGCTCTTTCCCACTCCACTCGCTCCTTCTCTTCTCCTTCCAAACGACACAGTTTTGCTCTCCGTGCTGTAAGTCAACCTTCCACTTTAAACTGTAATTATTACTCAAAATTAATTTAATTAGTAGTGACTATATAGTTTTTCAGATTCCGATAGAATTAGTTTTGTTAGCTAAGTAATACGAGTTTACAGTATTATACAATTATTTAGCATTGACATTATATTATTGTGTTTTGTGTCAGTATATTTGTAGTCTACTCCAAACTGATATATTTTGGGTCTCAATCTGATTTTTCATTAAATTGGGGTTTATTATAGAATTACACAGTAATACAAATGAATTATTGTTCTTTTATAAGTTGAATTTCTCTAAATCTCGTGTCTCTATACAGAGTGAGCTTCCTCTTGTGGGTAATGCAGCACCAGATTTCGAAGCTGAGGCAGTTTTTGATCAGGAATTTATTAAGGTATTGACCTATTTAATTTCACACTACTTTGCATTGATTCGATATTATAAACCATATAATTTCAACAATTATGTTATATAAAAAAAATTCATTACTAACAAAACTATAATTATTATCACAGGTTAAACTCTCAGAGTACATTGGAAAGAAATACGTAATCCTCTTCTTTTACCCATTGGACTTCACCTTTGTTTGCCCCACTGGTAAGTCTAAAACCCGAATTATACAAATTTCATTTTATTTAATTGTTTTAATTCAATAAGTCATTCTTTCAGTTACTAACTATTATCTTTATTATTAATACAGAAATCACTGCCTTTAGTGACCGTCATTCAGAATTCGAAAACTTAAACACAGAAATTTTAGGTGTTTCTGTTGACAGTGTCGTAAGTATTTTACTAAATTACCCACCGTATATTTATTATCATATTTAATTAATTTAAAAAATACTTTAATCTCAGTTTTCCCACCTTGCGTGGGTACAAACCGATAGAAAGTCAGGAGGATTGGGTGATTTAACTTATCCATTAATCTCCGACGTAACAAAATCAATTTCAAAATCTTACGGTGTACTCATACCAGATCAGGTATATATATAAATATAATATAATATATTAATATCACAATTTCAAATCATAAATCCCACTCTTCTAATTATAGGGAATTGCATTGAGAGGACTATTCATTATTGACAAAGAAGGAGTTATCCAACATTCCACCATTAACAACCTTGGAATTGGAAGAAGCGTAGATGAAACACTAAGAACACTTCAAGTAACACACAAAATATTTTACCAAATTTTATATTAATAAATAACTTTTAATTATTTTGTCTAATATATATTATTTTTTACAGGCTTTGCAATTTATTCAAGATAATCCAGATGAAGTTTGCCCTGCGGGATGGAAGCCTGGGGATAAGACAATGAAGCCGGATCCTAAGCTTAGCAAGGATTACTTCTCAGCAATATAAGTAAATTATATTGTATGTCATTTGAGAATTTGTTGTTGTAGAGAGTTTCGGCTTTTCTTGTATTATTAAGTTAATATATTGAGATTTGAGCATTTTTTTTATGAATAAATGTGATATATACTTATTTATTTAAATTATATTATCTCTGAAATTTTCTATGCTTGCTTGTTTTTTAAATTTAATTTTGATATTTTTACCATAGATATACACAAAGGTTAATTAATTGGTCTCTCGTAATTCTTGTTTTACTTAATAAATAGTGTTATCATTTTTTTACAAGAGAAACGCCAAAAGAGGGAAATTTAAGATAGTGTTGTTGAATTAGGGAAAGTCAAATAAGGATTGAGTGGTTAAATAATGAGATACTAGAAGATATGGATATATTTGATTACAGAATTTGAGTTAAAAGTGGATTAAGTTGATGATGTTGAGTGGGAAAAAGTAATAAAAAAAAATTAACCCGTCCTAAGAAGAATAAATTTGAAACTTCATTAGGTGTTAAAGACTTGAAAGAGATGATAATCGAGGCAGTTAGAGCAGATGATGAAAAAACAGACGAAAGCGTGTCTGAACTGTGGTTATTGGATTTCTAATGCTTAAGATAGAGAAGGCCTTTTCAGTTTTTTTTTTTTTTGTTCTAAAAGCTTATATAAGGCCTTTTCAGGTCATGCCTCTTGAAGTTAGAATGAAGGGAATATCGAACATATGGATTGTTGTAGCTTTTTCCATGTTAAATTAGCACTTTTGGTACCAAATCATTCTTGTAAATCTGAGGATTCTGGTTTGCCTTTGCTTCTATTCTACTAGTTGGATTTTGATTCATTTTTATATCTTGTTCATATTTGAAAAAAAAAAAAATCTTGTTAGTATCACTTAGAAAGAGCAAAAGGTAAGAAACCATTTTAGATTTTTCCACCAGCAATATAAACCTAAATGTATGGTGGGTTTTTTCAATAAAACAAAAATATATTATCAAATATAGTTTTGTAAAATTTATCCTACTAAACAAAAACAGAAACCAAAATATAACTTGATGGGGGTTTTCCGTTAAATAATATATACTAAAAATTGCATTCTTGTAAGATTTGTCCCACCAAATAGCAAAATAAACGTAAATATGATTTTGTGAAATTTTTCCACCAAACAATATAAATCAAAGTACTTTAGTGAGAATTATCCTACCAAACAACCATATAATTCCCCAAATGTTGTCTGATGAAATTCGATTTACCAAACAACAACAAAAACCCTGATATATAAATCCAAAAATATTTGATCGAAACTAACAAAATAAACCATCATATAGTTTGGTGAGATTTGTCTACCAAACAATATTAAACCCCTAAAGAATATGTTGGTGGGTTTTTTCCTACAAATAACAACATAAATTTTTTACAGGAATTTTGTTTGGTGGCAAAAATTTGGCATGAATAATTTTGGTGGGAAAAATTTGGCGGGAAAATTTAGGTCAGAATTTTTTTAGTAAGATGGAGACGATTTAAGGGTATTATTATTTATTATGTTTTTTATATTAGAAATGACTTTTTTTTGGGTACATGGGTGATCTAGGATTGCTTGCGCGCACCTCGACTAAACCTACGGGGGTATACACGCCTCCCCATGTATATTCCCAAATAAATCAGAACTAGGTTACCCATGTTCAGGGAGAGGTTCGAGCCTTGTACATATATTATTATGTTGCGTGATTATATTTATGGTAATTAGCTCTTTATTGTTAACCACGTACCATTGTCCATAGAATACGAATTTTTCATTAGGAATATTTTTCTACCTTGGTTCAGATTATTTTGACTTTTACTTTTAAAAATATTTGGACAATTATTGGTAAGGATTTTCTAAAACGAGATAAATTAATTTAACAAAAATCACTTGTGGTCCCCATTGTTTAAACAAATGTTGCAAGTTAGTCCCTGGACTAGAACTATTTAACAATTCAAGTACGAAAAGTCATCATTAAGTTATCTATTCCTAGCTATTCGACCTTCAAAATGATCTTCATGACCCATACAATGACATTATTATAGAGATTGATTTGCAAAAATAAAATTAATTATAAAGGTTTACCTCTTGTCTACTTAAATCATCACTCGTTTTATATTTGATCTCATTTTTACAGCTAAGTGGCCATTTGGAAATGCTATTTTGAAAAACATTTAAAGTGCTTCTATATCTTTAAAATCGTTTTAAATCCCTAAAATACTTTTAAAAGAAGCATCGAAAATATGTCTTTTTTAAAAAAAAAAAACCTAAAATATTATAGATTTTAAAAATATGTTTAATAATTTTTATAAATACTCTAATTTTATTCTAAAAGTGTTTTATACTTTAAAATAAGTAGTTCCAAACATGCTTAAATTAGGTAAACAAGTTCGAGCTCTAAGATTTTAATTAAAACCATAAATCAATAAATAAGAATGATAACATTTAAATTCTTTAAGTTGAAGCAGTTTAATAATAAGATGATTGCCTCGAGCATAGTAGCATCAGAGAACTGATGTCTGTAGTGGCAAATGTATTCGGCTAGTATGATACTCAATGTCCATACAAATAAATCATACTCCTCTTTCAAATTCTAAAGAATTAAATTTAGAAAATAAATTCAATAATGCTAGGTATAATTAAAATTGGTAATAATAGAAGTGTACATGTATTATTCAATATTTACCTTGAATGTGATAGTTTGAGAATAATAGAAGTGTACATGTATTATTTAATATTTACCTTGAATGTGATAGTTTGAGAGGAAGCAAAGGAAGTATGGGTTATATAGTGTGTAGAGTGGGAGGGAGAGAGACGAATAATATAAAATTTTGTTATATTTATTTTATTTATATATGAAAGTGTGGTAGCTCACTTTTAGCTTTTAGTTCCATAATAACATCATTTATACTTTAATCAATTGGTAGCCCCCAATGGTGAATGATTTACACTGCCAGAAGTGTTACTTACCACAAATGTATGTTTCGTTCTAAATAGTAAATGTTGTAAGAATAACGTTCTCCTCATGAGAATGTAAAACTCTTGCAATAAATTTAATTGAGGTTGAATTACAAATGTTAACAAATACGAAATAGAAATATTAATATAAATTTTTTGGTGTTCAATTGTCATCGGTTTAAATGCAAGATAAATATCAACATGAAAGTAAACATGATCTTTTATGCTATAGTTAAAAATTTGAAAATTTTGCTTGGAATACTTAAATTCATCGATTTAACACATATTAATATTGTTTAATCATGATTGAGTGTGTAATGGAATAAAAACATTATCATGGATATGAAAGTCCTCCTAAGTCTCCCATGTGTACGAGAGGTTTCTTTCTAAATTTAGGATTCTCTCTCAGGTATTACAACAATTTAGAAAGTGATGAAATTAATTCTCTAAGGATGTTATATGGATTGATATGTTATAGGTATTCTAAATGATCCATACAAATTGTTATCTTAATCAGCCTAATACACACATCTCTTAAGTGTAGTCTAAATATTTAGACCAATCCTAATACATGATCACTACGAAGTAAATCATATCAATTTAAGATAAAATTCAATTAAAATTCTAAAACTTTTTAATAGTTAATCCCAAACAATTATTATAATAAATTTTTCAATAAAACATCCCAAATAAAAGAAAGGTTTAGTAATGAGAAAAAGATTAATTATCAATATAATTATATGATTAATAATGAAAAGAGAGAAAAAGGAAGAGTCGTGTTTTTTGTATTGTTAAGTTAACAAATTTCAACAACATTTCTGTTGTTGAAACGTTTGAAAAGTTGACTTGGTCAAATCCGAAATAAGTCGTTTACCAACTAAATTTGACGTCTACATATTTGTTGGAAAGGTCAACTCACCGCGGCAATGGTAGACTCGTCGCGACGAGATTTGTTATTCTTGCCCCATGAGGTTAATACTTCTTGCGGTGTAGACCTTGTTATTGTAGGTGTATAAGCTTGATGCGACAAGCCTCCTTGTTTAAGAACATGGTCGTGGCCAGCAAGAACTTGGTTGCACCATATATTTTTAGTCCATTTCTTCTACAAATTTTTAGTATTGCCTAAGTCTACTTTTGAGATTTTTCGATACTTCTCCAAGGGTGATTCCATACTCTCTTAAACTGTAATTCTCGTTGAGATCCATATATGTTGTTTGTTTCATCTTATCCTATCACACAAATCAAGTAAAACCTCAAATGATCAAAAAACAAAAATGTTGCTCTCGTCAAATAGTCATGTGTACGATACATGCTAATTCATGGCACAAGTTCATATTTTACACTACAAAAACCTCAAAAATGATGTCTCACGCATATAGAATATCATCTCAAAATGCGAGACATCACTAATTATATATCTGGTTAACTTGGTCCCACTACTTTTTATTGTATTATTTATGCAATTTTTTAACATATTCTTAATATTAATCTATATACAATTTAGTTTCTCAAAAATATTACCACTAAAACTAAAACTAAAATAACGTTAAATATTACTCCCTCCTTTTAAAAATGTTTGCCCACTTTGCTATTAAGAAATGTAATTATTACACTCCCTATTACAAAAGTACCTTTCATAAAGTGTCTTGATATCTTAAATGTGTATTGGAAACATAAATTTTAATTTTTTAATGGGGGTATTAATGGGAAAAAAGGGAAAAAGTGTCTGGATATTCTAAGTGGACAAACAATTTAAAACTACATTTTTAGTAAGTGGACAAACATTGTGAAACTGAGGGAGTAAGTTAAACTAGGTTTTAACAAATAAAACCAACAAAAAAAAAGCTCAACAGCTTGCGTAAAACTGTCCTACCCCGCCACCGCTTGTCGTGCATTATAGCACGGGGCTGAGAAGGATTCTCAAAATATTCTTCCACCATCCGCCGAGAAAACCGTCCCACCCCACCTTGCCTCCAACAAAATCACCATATTAGGAACCCTTAGAGTTGTACAATAGTCTAAATAATATCTATGTATATAATTTAAAATGTGTCAAGATATTTTTGAATATATGAAATGTTTTACTATGAAGCTCAACAACTTAATCTTTGCATATGATTGCCTTATTATCTTCAACGGGAAACATAATTACTCTTTATATTTTGAGTGAAGGCTCAAATATAATCGCAAGGCTATCTGGAGTGAAGATGAGGTAGAAAAAAGTGAGCTTTATTATAGTTGAGTTAAAGAACAAATTCAAGAAAACATATGTGAGATCTTGGATGTTAATCAAGAAGATTTACTAGTTATGTATCTTGGGACTCACTTTCAACAAAGAATCCTGATGTTAGTGCTTATGAAGTTCTAGTCAATAACATATGTAGTTCAATTGAGGGGTATATACATAAGAATCTTACATTTGCAGGAAGAGCTCATCTTGTTTTTTATGTTTTACATAGTAAATGAAGGTTTTGGTTTGATGTAATGTCCCTACCAATAGGAGTTGCAAAATATATAGAAATCAAACTTGCAATATTTCTTTGGAACGGGAATGTTGAATTTAATCATGGTTCTAAAATAACTTGGAGGACTGTTTGTAATATTAAAGTAGATGGGTGGGGGGATTGGAATTCCAAGTTTTAAAAATATTAATGAAGTATGTGTCTTGAGGTCCTTTTGGAGGATATGTGGAGAAAGGGGATGACATATGGTCTCAATGGGTCCATCCAACTGAAACGAAAGTGGGTATGAAAAGTAACAATAATATTGTGTTGAATGATAAATAAGATGAGTTGATATGGAATGTTGATGGGAAGAAAAAGTTTTTTGAAAAACTTACTATGAAGGCTTTGTGTGATGAGGAACAAAGAACGAATTGGTTTAAATTAGGGAGTCATAAGTTAAATATGCCCAAACACAATTTTCATGCATGTAAAGTGTGTTGAAATATGCTTGAAACAAGGGTTAGATTACTATACTGGGGAATATAGATATAAAAAGGAGTATGGTTATGTGGAGTTGAGGTTGAGAATAAAGATAATTTATTCTCTCAATGTGTATACTCAGTAAGTGTTTGAGAGGAATATTGCCACTTAAATTGTTGTAAAGATGAAATATGTAACTGGAAGGAGGTAGTTATATGGGTATTAAAAAGTGAGTGGGACAAGTTTAGTAATGTTGTATTCACTCTTAGTTTCTTAAAATTTCTGTATAACATCTCGATTGCAAGAAGTGGCTTTTTTTTCAAGATTTTTCCTATAAAATTGGATGAAGTTTCGGATAATATCAACCATGAGGTTAGAATGAGAATATGTAAGAGGAGGAAATTTAATAATAGTATGGAAAACAGAAGGTTGGTTGAAATTGGAGCTTAAATGAGGGGCTTATCATGGTTTATTTATAAGATCATTTGAGCAATGTAAGGTGTATAATAGTGTGTTTTGGTGAAGTTTTGATTGGGAATGCAATACTTGAGATATAAAAAAGGATGAAAGAATGATGAAGTTAAATAGTGTGTAAATAATGGGTGATGTTACAATTTGTAAAAGTTCAAGTACCTATATGCAAAATATACTATAATATGTATATATTTATTGTCATATATAGAATTTGGATGAGTGTGAAAGGTATGGATGTTGATGCTAGTAAAGGAAGTCGTTGGGATTAGTCTTGGTGAGGTTTATCTTGATTTCCAGTATTATAGAGAGTAAAATTTAAATTTAGAGTTTTTAAGCTTTATATGGTGAAATTGAAGGGTTATTGGATGGCTTGAGGGTTATGTGTGAGATATTGATGGATCTATGTAAAAGTTTTTAGGTGCAAGGGTAGTTTTGCAAAACTTGGTGACTATAGAGACTAAATTGTAAAGTTTTTGAAAGTTCCTAGATGTAATGTAAAATTGTAATAGTAAGCATTGAGTAATATCCTATACTTATTTATATATGAATTAGTCTAAGATAAGATCTCCTAAGTCACATTGGCTAGGGGTAATTTAGTCCATATTTTGTAATATTGCATATAAGATTAATAAAATGAATACTTAATTCATTGAGATTTATGGTTGGCTGGGGGGTTACTAAGTAGCCAACCGCCCTCACAAGGTTAGGTTGAGGGCTAATCCCTATGGCCGGGTAACTGACTCGTGTGTCGTTTCTCTACAATTTAATCATAAATAATCCTAGGAAAATAACAAGAATAAAAACATTAATGTTTTTAGATTTCTAAAACCATAAGATATTCATACATAGGAAGACATACATATATGAGGCAGAGTATAAATTTAAGCTTATATAATAGAATCCTAAATGGATCTACAAAAATGTGTTTGATTTTTTTTCTTGTTCTAACATCTTGTATGAAAGCTTTCAAGCATGTAAGTAAAATAATATGATCATCTCTAACAAAAAAATAACACGTTTCTTCTTCAACACTAGAGATCCACAACAATATATGTATTGAAAGTGCTGTATATTAATACAAAATATCAGATCCATTATCATCATGTTGTTATATAGCGATGTTAGATTTAGCCACAAAATTTATCTGATCATCTTCATCCCAAGTCAAGTTGGATAAGATCTCATCACATTCCGGAACATGCTCCTGAGACAAGCCAAGGACATGGAAAGATTTATTACTTGCAAGGTAAAAATGTATTATTCATAATGGATTAATAATCTATAATTATATAAATAAGATAAATACTTAATTGATCCCTAAAGTATAGGTCTTTTATCGATTCTCAACTAAATTTTTAATGGTGATAAAATAAATAAATTTCGATGATCATTTACTGTCAAAGTTAAGATCTCATTGATGTAGTTTTGCTCTTAATGCTATTCTATGGATATTGTTACAATTTTGATTGTGTATTTTAAGAAGGGTGAGACTTTTATAATATTTCTAGAAAATTAAATAATTTCATCAAAAAAAAAAAATAGAACAACTATTCGGCATGAAGCATAAAGAATGTCTGAAGAAGACCGAAAATGAAATGAAAAAGTAGGAAGTGTTTTTGTGTTTTTCTTTACATGGGGATCAACCATTCAAACATATTTAAGCATGATTTATATTTATTTTAGTCGACGAGGCTAGTTCTAATATCATATAAATGTGGATCTTAATTTGGTTGAAGATAGTACTTTGATTTTAAAACTAGAATAAACTTTTTAATAAGTTATTAAACAATTCAGAAGCCCTCTCTTACATATTAATATTAAATGGTTTAAGGAAAGTGTTAAATATATATTGTTATTCTAAGTTATTTTTTCATTCAAAACTCACTAACAATCATGAACAAATTTGTCATTTCAAGTTAGAAAGTTCTTGAAAAAAATATTAATAGTACTTAAGAATGGATTTTGTTACCGAAATAAAAGTTCTCAAATTGTTAATATATATCATACCTCAAGTAGGCGGATCAATTCTTTAGATGTAGGAGCGGAAACGACAATGCGACGTGCAATTGTAGACATAAATCCTTCATCAACGACCTTATCAAGAAAAGATAACAAGGAATTGTAGTAACCATCAACATTCAATAGTCCCACCTGCATATAATATAATCTAATCAATAATACAATATGACACTAAAACATTACATGACGTAGCATAACAAAACAACATATTTATTTACTTTGCTAACATGCGGTTTAATCATATTTATCTAATCACATTGAAACAAAGATATGTCAAATCAAATCACCTTTTGATCACCTCATATGTAGATTTTAAATAGACCAGCCATATGATTTCTCTTTCCTGATTTATATTTTTTTCCTTTTTTATGGTTGGTCCAAATAAGAGGCAATAAAAGGATGATGTAATTTGGGATGATATCTAGAATTACTCTATTTGCTAAAGTTGAATAACATATTGTAATATTTAAACATCTTGCATAAATTAAGGTTCAATAGTGTGATTCATATATTTTTTTCAAATATGATGTATTTAAATAAGTAGACATACTGAATACGACATTGCGTTAGCTATGGAATTCACTATAATTTGTTGGATTTATTATCAATGTAATAATGAGATTTAAGGTCAAATTATGCAAACCACTAATAATTTTAAAAGAAATTCCATGCAACTATGGTTTCTTAATATTATACTATATGTGTGGTACGCAAGAAAGTAGTCATTCTCGTCAAATTCTGGAATATAATATACTTATTAGAAATATTTTTATAAAGGTAATGATAAGGTTCAAAAGTTTGTTAACGTAACTAAAGATCAGATATAATATTAAAAAAGACCAATTCGTATTCAAGAAAAGTTGAGGGTCGGTCAAATGTATATATCTTGCAATAATGTTGACAAATCTCTAACAAGTATTTTTCAAAATTAACTTTTGATTAATATTGTTAGGAGTATCTACTTTTGATCAAGCTTGTAACTCTAAAGATATAAAACTCTAGCGTGCTAAAAAGTAGTAAAAAAGAATAAGGATGTTTCTACTTGAACCCATACAATAAATTCTTAACAAAGAAAGTAAAGTAAAATGAAATTAATATTCCTTGTCTAAAAAAATAATAATTTAATTTAAGAAATAAATTAAAGTCTTACAGGTTTGTGGTGGATGCCAAGTTGAGCCCATGTTAGGATTTCAAGTAGTTCTTCAAGAGTACCGTAACCACCTAATAATAATATATTTAGTAATTAATTTGGGTAATTTTGGATATTTCTCATAATATATGGACCAATGATGTAATTTATGATTTTAACAAATATTTAGTACCAGGGAGGGCAATGAAGGCATCAGCATGACGTGCCATCTCAGCCTTCCTTTGATGCATATCAGATACAACTTTTACTTCTCCAATTGTTTCACCAGTTATCTATATTATATTGTAACATAAATTTTCAATTTATTAAGTATTAAAAAAATTTCAACATAATATAAGATAATGACTACAAGTTTTGATTTCATTTTTACCTCTCTAGGCATAAGAGCTTTTGGAATGACTCTACAAGAAACAACATGGATCCATAATTTATCAAATATTTATTGTAATGATAAGATGATTGTAATACAAAAAATATACATTAAATTGTAGTATACATCTTTAAGTTTCTTACGCATACATTATCCTTAATTGTACTTTTTCTTGTAAGAATTAAATTTCATAGGAAGTAGGTTTACCCTAAAATAATGAATAGTTTTTCTTGAAAAACAACGATATGTAAGATATTTCAATAAAAAAAGTGGTCATTTCCTATGTTAGAGAGATCTTTACCTATAAACCATCGTAAAACATTTCATTTCATTTCAAATCAATAGTTAAAAGGTCTTACACTTTTTTCTAATTATTCTTCTGACATTATTATTAAACATAAATTTATTTTAATAATTAATAAAAAATGTCTACAAAACTTTTAGGAGTACTACATAATTATTAAAGAATAATAATATAAAACGATAAAAATAAATCCAAATTTGTAAGTAACATTTGATCCCATAATGTTTAATTTTCATCGATTAAAAGGCGCCTCATTTTAATAGAACATGGAAAATTACACTTGCATGGTCTGGGAACAATGTGAAATTACGAATAATTATTTAAGACATTCTTGTCATAACTATAACCATGATGTTATTATAATGCTTGTAATATCATATGTTTTAAAATATTTGTCTGTTTTATTTTCAAACATATTAAAGAAATATAATAGTAATATTATCTATTATAAAAGTACTCTATATAAAGAGTTTTGATACAAACATAAATTCTAACATTTTATTAAAATGTAACAATAAAAAACTGTAAGAACAAATATCTTTTTATCTTGATTGAATAAATTTTTTTAAATTATATTTTTAGTAAATGAATAAATTTTGTGAATCAAAGAGAGTATTTTTAAAGATATTTATTTTTATTTTCTATTAATATATTCACACTAGTATTAAGTATCAAAGAAAGAAATGATGAATATTTTTATTTTTACTTACATTTACTATTATTATAAAATGCAGGATAAATGAACATACCCAAGAACATGGCGCCCACCATCATGAACTGCCTGAGAAACAAGACCCATTAGACCCACACTTCCACCTCCATACACCAAATTAATCTTTCTCTCCACCTTCATCCAAATTAACAAACATATTTATTTCCACGTGTCATAAACCCATCACGATATTACACAAAGACAATCAAATTATTAGTAGACACTTTACATATGAAATAAAAATCTAAGATGGAAATAAATATATATTATAATTAAAATCCATAAATAAAAACAATGGAGAAAGGGTAAATACTAAATAGATATGACATGCTTAAAGGAGTAGTCATGATATCAAGATGACACGTTTGGTTACCCATTGAAGGGCAAGAGTTTATTTTTAAAAATAATATCATAAATTAGTAAGATCATGCAAGAAAGCTGCTTAACTAACAACAAGGTTACATCTTGCAATCTCACCTTCTCCTCTCTTTCATGCCAAATAACACAAAAGCCCTAAACCTTCCCACCCCTATATCCTCAATAATCATATATTTAACATGCGTTAGTTGAGATCTAAAGATGAAGAAACTACATATAAATATAGAGTTTCTCCTATGATTTCAATTACTTTCTTTCTACAAAATAAATTGCATATGAATGAAAATTCAATATGAGTCAAAAGTATTTCTTATAATATTTTTATTGTTGAATAAAAAAAAAGTGAATTCTCTAATGACAAAAAAAGTTGTGGTAAAAAGATAAAAAATGTGGTTCCATATCCTGAATATTTATACTGAAAATAACTTTTGAATTTGATCCTTTTTGAAAGAGGAGATGAGAGAATAAAAGAATGATATGAGTACCAGTTCATTGCCCAATTCAATAGCAGCTTCTTGATAGCTATTTTTCTTTCCTGAACTGCTACCGCAGTACACACAAATTCTTTTGAACTTTGATGATTTCTTTTCGTTCCCCATAGTCCTTTAGCTATGAATTATCTTTTTCTCCCTCCTTCCAATGATTTTTGGTTATAAGTTCTTAGTTTATGTATACTCCCTTTGTATTTATAGCCGCATTAAGAGAGCATTCCCAATCTCTCTCTTTTGTGTATCTTTAATTTGTCTATTATATCTTAGTATATCTGTATTAATTATTCATTTTCTATATGTAATTGTTACTATTTATAAAAATAATTATTTAAAAAAATTATCCAATTAAAAAAGGTGATATATTTTTGTTTACCATTTTTTGTGAACGTAAAGAATAATAGTCTTTGAGCAACGATCATAAATAAATGTACATAAAAGATAATTATTTTCAGTGATTGCGATTGCTCTACAAAACGCATCCTTAATATTATTGGGGTCAACTACTATTTAATTACATAATATATTTAACAATCTCATAAATTATACTATTATAGTTATAATCCTATAAAAACTAATATGCTAATCACTATTATCCAATATATATTATCTATTTATTTTGTTCATTTATCAAATATATAAATACCTATTTAATTTATTGTGTTTACCAAATATATTTTAAATTTGGTCAACTTATTTCAACTTTAAAAGCAACAATATAATCAAAATAATGTCTAAAAACAGAAATATATATATATATATATTTTTTTGTTACATAGGAGAGCCACTTTGGACTCGGAGTCATTGACTCGGTTCGAACCTGCACCACTAGATTGGATGACCAAGGCCCTGGCCAGTGAGCTAATCCCAACTGGTTAAATATTTTTTTTCACTTGTCTTTTTATTGACATAATAAACGTTAATACATTTTACAATATTTGCAGGCTATATATATTAAGATAAAGTTGAAATCATTTAAAGTATAGGTAAATTTGAATATTATGTATCTATATTACGTAACAAGTTTTGATCAACAGTTGTCGAATATTTGTACAAAAAAGACGGTTAGGATCGCTTTAAAATTCTTAAATTTCTCAAATTTATCTATATTTAAAAATCTCATAAAATCATACTATTATTGTTATAATCTCATAGAATTAATGTGTGAGATCATTCTTATTAAGTATTTATTATCTATATACTTTATTCATTTACCAAATATAGAAATACCTATTTTAATTTATTATGTTTATCAAATATACTTTAAACGTTAATCCATATGGTCAATCCATTCAATTTTAAAAGTAATAATATAATGAAATCAATGTCTAAAAATATAAATATTTCATTTACTTATCTTCTTATTGTCATAATAAAGGTTAATATATTATAAAAGATTTGTATGACACACACAAATCATTTATCTATATTACCTAACAAGTTTTGATCAATGGTTGTAGATATATGTACATAAGACGGTCTATAGAATTTGCTCAACATAAAATTGACTCAGATTTATTCGATTATCTCCGATTCCCAGGATCGCACTACAAAATATATAATTAATACTGGACCCACTACTATGTAATTATATGATATATTTATACCAAATATTTTTAAAATTCTAATAAATAATAATCCTATAAAATTTATGTGTGGCTAAATACCTATCTAATTTATATAATTTTCTTACTTCATTCATTTACCAAATATTCAAATATATCTTGTAACATTTTTAAAATCAATTTAGCAACAAATAATTATTTGACATTTAGAGGATGAACCAAAAGATAAATTTGCCCCTAAATTATTAGTGTACCAAGATAAGTTTATTATATACACTAAGAAGCGTGTAATTTTCCACTATAAAAA
This sequence comes from Nemophila menziesii, assembly GCA_029959085.1. Lineage (NCBI taxonomy): Eukaryota > Viridiplantae > Streptophyta > Magnoliopsida > Boraginales > Hydrophyllaceae > Nemophila > Nemophila menziesii. The sequence continues at coordinate 138,019,364 of JARWIR010000001.1, read as the reverse complement.
CATGATTGAACTCCATAAGTAATTATTGTTTATACGAAGGTTTAATGAAGTATGATCCTTGTAGTTGACGTACTAAGTTGAAATAACCAAATTATACCTCTAGTATTTCACTAGTAGACTCGTGAGTTTACGTCATATATAGTTACCAGAATCGTACTCAGGTCACCTTGATATGAATTATTCACTTAATTTTAAGCACTGATTAAGATCAATAATATTAATATCATAATATACCACATATTACCCAGTCGCGGTTAAATTAATCAATAAAACCATCTTATAAAATGGATATTTCCTATATTCTTTCTTCAGTATACACACCGTGACCAGTCAAGTAGCATATCCAACATACATGAGATAGAGGGTCGTAATTGACCTACACACATGATATATCAAAGCATACATACTTATCATAATCACTGCATCCACACACATTCAATATTGATAGTATTTGATCCTCAATAGCTAAACGACACTTTATAACTGGTAAAGTGGTCCTCGTAATTCCATTCTATACATATCCTGATGTTTTGGTGAGTTTGAACATGAAGAAGACTACTACGATGATCTTGACATTACACCTACTATTATAACAACCTTTTTCCTTGAACTCAAAGCAATCAAAGTTCTAAACAATGATTACTTGTTCAAGAAGTTTTTTGATGTGAGTATCTCAAGGTATAAACCTACAACATATGCATCATCATCCTGAAAACCCGTCATATCCTTGCACTCAAACATCAACTGACCTTCTATTTTATGATTACCATTTTTATCAAATGATCATGGTCTCAATCATAAGGATTATATTACCCTTTATCTATGTGTACTTTTGAAGTGAAAAAATCATTTACTTGGGCATACAATCCCGACATGCATAAGATAGTTCCACCTTAAGCATTAGTCACAAGAAGCACCGTAATACCACCGTTTGTGTACTTCTATCGGTCGGGCGCTCAACGCTTTATCAATTGACACTATATGTGGGAACAAAAATTCCAAACCCATTGAGAGAACACCGATGGGAACTAGATCCGGACAAGATATACCAAGGAAAGTATAAACAGAAGCACCTTTATTAGTAGTAACAAACGTCGAGATCAAATCACTCCTAGTAGCAGAAAATGGAAGTCCTCAAAGAAACAACCTTGAAACTCATGTTAGTACCAAACAATATCATGGTACACAGGGAGAATTACTAGTATCCACAAATCATTTGGAAGCCAGCCAAGAAGTGATACATGCAGGTCTAACCCGACACTTTCAACGAATAGCTCTAAAGTACGATTCTCCAAAACTAGAAAAAAAATGAGATTTGTCAAAATATAGGGAATAATCCCTCCAATAAGTACAATATAACCCTAAAAAGATGTCTCGTAACTTGATTAATCTATCGAAATAAAAGAGACATCACCAAAGTATCAAAGGAACCTACGTTATTTCGTGAAACATTCTCGTTCCTCATTTTTGTGTCCACTTCGTTAATAATGCCCCTTAGATCATTTAACACGTTCATCATCTCTTCATGTGCAATATGGTCTGACTCAACATTCAAAACAATGAGTTCAACTTCACCATGCAAGTTCTAAACTTCCTATGAGGATCGAAAACTATTCGTCAAAATATGATCCCTTGCATCATTAATATTTTCTCATTATTCTTGCACCAATTACACGGATATTAAATTGAATTTGAACTATCCATGTGTTTTGGATCAAAACTATGAAACTTTTCATACCTTTCAAAAAAGATAAATTAGCCTTATTTTTTATCAATTTGCACATCCATTTTATTTCACTCCATTATATAAGAAATAATATGATAAATATAAGAATATAGTGAGCAAATTGTTAATCAATATATCATGCAATAACAACTATATACATGAGTTAAATAAAAAAATTGGACATTCGCTATAATATAATCATGAATTATCACACCTCACTTTAACTTAATCAATTAAATATTTTTTAGGTCTAAAATCATACTAATTTCTTAAAATTTAGCCAAGAATCATCAATAATTAAACATACAACTACATCAATTAACAACTTCAATATCATAATATAAAATCATAAATAATTAAAATTGCACGTTTTTCTTCATGAAAATAGTACAAAAATATATCTCAAATAAAATGATAGATTAAATGGTGGAAATGGGTCTTATTGGGTCGGGCGAATCATGACGATGTTTGGTGACAGAAGCGGCGACGACAATTGGCAGGCTAATCAAAATCGCGAGGGAAGTAAGCGTTTTAAAAAAATAGATATGTTTTAACGGATTCAACTTTTGCCAAATCCGTTATATTTATTACACGATCTTTATCGACTGCTTGGGGGGTCGCCAAAGAGTAAAAAAATATTCGCTGAAAATAGTTATACCGACCACTGAAATAGTCGCTAATGGTTTATCTCTTTTAGCAACCACTATTTGGTCAGTAACATAATTTTTTTTAAGGAGATATTTTTACCGATCAATAGATGGTCTATAATAATTTAGAAATATTTACCTATCACTTGGTAGTCAATAATATATATTCTTTTATTATATTTTTTTACGCTATATTTTAATTAAAACCATTAAAAATTATCGCTAACGGGTTTCTAGTCTTTAGCAATCACTTTTACAGTGGTATAAGAATTTTTTTTTATAATTTTGCGGCGACCATACATGGTTGCCAGATATGCTATAAGCCTATAACTAATGATCACGTTAATGGTCGCTAGAAACGTAGTCGTTGGAGATATCGCGTAAATAGTGAAGAGTAATAACGAAAAAATTAGAAAAATATAATTTAATATAATAAATGGATAATTATTTTGTAATTATAATTTTAGTAAAAGTGTATTTATTTAAGAATGGATTGAGTATTTGTTTTTCACTATTTCCATTAATTTTTGACAAAAAGAAAAACTATTCCATTTGAAGCTTCAACTTTTTAGGGGAGAGATGTAATAGTAAGGGGGTGAGTGGCGGCAATAGTGGGTGAGGGAATGTCTTGCAAAGTTGTTTATTCCCATGCATAAAGGAGTTGAAGCATTAATGTATAAATCTCTTTATTCTTCCTGGTCGTCGAGCCTGCAGGAAGGAAAATCCAACAACACATTTCCCGATTCCTTAATACAGACAGTCCCCCACCCTTTGCTTCTCTTTTCAGGTCCTCGTATTTCGCGCATCACAATGGAGCCATCATCTGCTAATCCGCTTGCATCCCTAACAATTCTGGTCAAATAATTATGGATATATATGGCAGCAACAATCTACCTCATGTGAATTATAATCCTCCAAATTTTGACGTTTTATACATAAAATCATAATCTCAAAACTTATCAATAAATTTTCTTCTCATGTTAATTATGATGCATCTTGTAGAAATAAATTTCTACTACTTTAGCATGTGCAATGAAAATTTTGTAACTCAGTTTTTCTTTTCAGAAAATACAAAGATTAAAAGTTATTTGTACATAATACTAAAAAAATTAAAAACTCCAAAAAAAAATATAATCTGTCTAAGATTTTAAGTTGATGCTACGCCTTGTGCATTTAGCGAGTAGATCCGTCACACCATTTAACTTCCGACTTATAAAATTAATTTTTCAAGTAGGAAATTTAACTAGCCAGTTTTCAATTTCGGCAATCAAAGGATAAATTTGTCATCGAACAACTGACTTTTTTGAAATACCTTGAACTAATTCAAGGTTGTCGGAGTAAAACGAAACACTCCGGAGATTACGGGAGACAGCTTTCCTCATAGCAAGGATCACTGCTCAACATTCACCCTTCAACGAACAACGAATCATACATCTCATCGATAATTTTTCTTCAATAATTCCTTCTTCATTAACTTCAGTTGAGGATATTCCACCTGGTTCTCATTCCTTAATACAAGATGCATCACACATAACAACAATATCAGGTTCATCTAATAATAGCGGATTATCATCGATAGTAGGGTTATCTTTCACTACGTCCCTTCCTTGTTTCTTCTTATTATCAAGAGTTTTGAAGAGTTCATCCATACTGTATTGAACTTTGTATAAGATGTCTTTAACCACCTATTGAGATTTTTTATAGAACCCTTTCATCCTAACTTTCCAAATATTCCAAAAAGTAAGCAAAATATAAGCTATGCCCTCAACATGATTCCACCCATCACTAGTCAATTCTGTAATTGTTTTTTGATCCTGAACCTATTTCGTACTTCGTATCTTTTTCAATACGAATTTGCATCCTAGAGTTTGCCAACTCAATTCAAATACCAATCATTGAACCAAAAAAATAAAAGAAAATTCAAATACTAGTCACCACATCCTCAAATTTTTCAGTTTATGGTTAGAAGTATATATATTATGAATTTTGATCATACGGTCAACTACAGTAATAAAAGTCAAATACAATATTTTAGTCAAAGCTAGAAAACATAAATAGTGAAAAAAATCAATACATCGGAGAACTACATTAGACTCGGTTCGAACCAAATTAATGGTTGTACTACAATGCTCTGGTTATTCTCATAAATGTTTTTGACCAAAAATAAAATACAATTACTCATATATTTTCTATGATGCAATATGTATTATATAAAACTATCAAATAAATATTAAGAAATGCTTGCAATACTATAACAACCAAAAAACATGGGGAGGCATGTCCATGACTCGAACCCCCTTCCTAACGGGTGTAAAGTGAGGCGTATAAGGTTCAAACTCTTTCCTGAATATGGGTAACCTAGTTCTGATTTATCTGGGAATATACATGGGGAGGCGTGTATAACCCGTGGGATTAGTCGTGGTGCGCGCAAGCAATCCCGGATCACCCACGTCCTCAAAAAGAAAAACTATTACGACCATATTTGATATTAAAAATTACCTTAGTAATTATTATATCATGCTTGATAAATCATAAGAATATAGTTAAGAAAGTACTAAAATAATAATCCAAATTTTTATAAAAAATCACAAAATATTATTATTTTTCAAATTTTTTAATGTCTAATAAAAAATCTAATTAAAATGTTTTATCTAAAATTATAGATTTAAATAATGGGTGGTTTATTGGGTGGTATGAATTTAGGTGATATATATCATTACTCTTAAATAATATGATGTTTTTATATCGTTCTTTTGATTTTAATTTCATAAACTACTCCCCTGAAATATTTACTATGCACTTATATTTGTTTCCGAACATTGTTATGATTCAGTATAAAATATATATATATATATATATATATATATATATATATATATATATATATATATATATATATATATATACACACTAGGTAAAACCCGTGTCTGAAGACACAAAAGCAAAAATGAATTCCGTTGACATGAATTGAAATCAGGTACAAAAAAAAAACCGTGTCTAAAGACACTAAAGCAAAAATGAATTCCGTTGATAGGATTCGAACCCAGGTTCAAAAAAACAAATAAGTGGGGCCAGAAACTATCCTGGCCACCACTTATGTTTAGCCAGATTTAATCCCGGATCACCCACGTCCTCAAAAAGAAAAACTATTACGACCATATTTGATATTAAAAATTACCTTAGTAATTATTATATCATGCTTGATAAATCATAAGAATATAGTTAAGAAAGTACTAAAATAATAATCCAAATTTTTATAAAAAATCACAAAATATTATTATTTTTCAAATTTTTTAATGTCAAAAAAAAATCTAATTAAAATGTTTTATCTAAAATTATAGATTTAAATAATGGGTGGTTTATTGGGTGGTATGAATTTAGGTGATATATATCATTACTCTTAAATAATATGATGTTTTTATATCGTTCTTTTGATTTTAATTTCATAAACTACTCCCCTGAAATATTTACTATGCACTTATATTTGTTTCCGAACATTGTTATGATTCAGTATAAAATATATATATATATATATACACACTAGGTAAAACCCGTGTCTGAAGACACAAAAGCAAAAATGAATTCCGTTGACATGAATTGAAATCAGGTACAAAAAAAAACCGTGTCTGAAGACACTAAAGCAAAAATGAATTCCGTTGATAGGAATCGAACCCAGGTTCAAAAAAACAAATAAGTGGGGCCAGAAACGATCCTGGCCACCACTTATGTTTGGCCATAATCAATCCTGGCCACCACTTATGTTTAGCCAGATTTAATCCTGGCCACCGCTTATGCATGTAAATCTGGACCGTAGAAAAAACTCTGAAATATAATATAGATATATATATATATATATACATATAATAAAAATAAAAAAATTGACAATTATATTTAAGAAATAAAAAAACAATTCATAATGCACGTGAAATATAGATTAGTGATAATAAATATTCCTTCAATTTATATGATTCCAAAATAAAAAAAATGACGTTGTAATTGTTTTTTTTTAATTACATCGGAGACCCATAAAGGATCATGTTACACACAAAACCTACTAATCTATTACATTATTGAGTAACTTAGGATCATATATCAATCTAGGCGACTTATATCCCATGCGATCCTTCATGAGAAGGCTCCAAATACCATCAGGCGGGTCTTCAAGAAACGTAAACTCCTCTTCAATCTTCCCTCCCCTCTTGGCCAACCAATCTGCACACGTGTTAGCTTCCCTATAGATGCTCCGTAAGTGAAAGCCCTTATTTCGATCCAAAAGAAGGCGAACTTGCGTGATCCATTGTGCTCCAAGGCCTCTACCATTTGTTGCATTATGTACTAATTCCATCACCTCCCTTGAATCTACCTCCACAGTCACATCCTGAAATCCCAATCTCTATACTTGCTTAAGGCCCTCCCAAAGTGCTATGAGTTCCACAATAACCGGAGACTCTTGATGTACCTTCATCATGAAGCCACCAAGACAATCCCCGTTACAATCCCTCATGATACCACCTCCTCCTCCTACCTGTCCTCTACTAGTAACGCTCCCATCTGTGTTGAGTTTGACCACTGGTGGTCCTTTGTGTGTTCTAAAAATAATGCAATAAGTAAGAGAACCACAACCGCAAGTGTACGGTTGTCCCAAGTAATAGTAGTGATAAAACAGATTCGTTCCAAGGACGGGATGGCTGACTACAATGCTTATCAAATAATGATTGGTTGCACTTATGAAAGCAAGTAAAGATATAATGATTGTTTGTTTGTTTTTATTATTCTAAGTAATGAAAGACTAAATGGAAAATGCAACTAAAAGCTAAGACACAAGTAAATAAAAGTAAAACACAAGTATGAGCAGGTAGTACTTGAGAGACACAAGGGTTTTCCTAACTATCATTCATTCCATACATTGTTTAAGGGACAAATCGGTAAATTTGTATTGGTCGGGATTCTATATTCTCCTTACCCCCATCAGGGTGGACTAAGGAGCAACTCTCAAGTGCTACAAACCCCGTCAGGGTGATTATAGTCCACTCTCAAGTGTTTAAGTTTAAATTACCCAATAGGCCATAGGTTTAATTAAGCTCGTCAGAGTCAAATAATTTCTAACCTACATTCGTTAATTATTTCTGTACCTAAACCCCCCGTCAAGGTGATCCAATCGCCACTAATTGGAATAGCCTAGATACTAAGTCCTATCATTGGTTAATTACGTCAATAATAGTAATTAAAATGCAAATTAAAGAAAAATACAATTTACCCAATTTGATTTAAATAATAATTATCCCAAATCCAAATGTATAGAATGAAATCAAATTGGGATTATCCCATTATGCGTTCTCAAGCACTAATTATGTTTAGCTCATAATAATTGAAAAGACAAAAACTAATTTAATTGTAAAGGAATTCATATTGTCTTACAAATAAAATATAAAAGAAACCTAATTTCCGGAATTGGAATGACTGAGAACGGAGCTATAGACCCACTCCAGCTCTAGCAGCTTCTTCTTCCTTCCTTCTGTTGCTTCTCTCTGATGTTTTTAATTGTAAAGAATGAATTATATGAAAAATAGAAGTCAAGGCCTCCTTTTATAAGTAGAAAAACGGATTAGGGCTTGGACCTAATAATAAAACAAGAATTAAATGTCCAAGCCCAAATTCTAAGCCCAAAATCCCGTAACTGCGGATACACCTTCACTAAAACGGCCTTTCCCGCTTCGTTACAACTCCGATTGACCTGAAATCAGTTGCTAAATTTCTGTAACTCGATAAGGAATATTTTATCTTCAAAGGTCAGCGGCTAAATCATCTCTTAAGCACCTCGAAATCAGCAATCTATGGCCTGGAAAACAGATTTTCAGCTCTAAAAATATTATCTTCGGGATTTATCTTCAAGTCTTGCCTCTATATCACGATCTTTGACTTTCTCCTTGGATTCCTCTTCTAGCTAACATCTAAAATCTGCAAACTTTTCACTAAAAATACCAATATTACGCGCAAAAGTTTAATAAATTAAAAATGCTAGAAATAAAAGAGGAAAATCATATTATTGCATATTTAGTCCAAAAGTCTATCAAATTAATTAAATAAACACAAAAAATGATGTCTCCTAAGGGTCGAAAATAAGAACAATTAAGGAGACATCAACCACCCTACCAAAGCTATCGCGGATTTCCTTGACAAAGAGAGTCCGGGAAAGTTACCCCAAGCTCTAGTGATTCCAATAGCTATGTACTTCGCCTTTCTAACTATCGCAACTTCATTAAAAGATGTGGCTCCGTTGAAAACTATTTCATTCCTTTGCTTCCAAATAGTGTCCATGAGCGCGCCAAAGAAAATGCCCCATCGGACCCCGGCGAAAACCATATTACTTGAAATATTTTTGGTCCACTAGTCTTGATCTTCAGCTGTCAGAACCGAGTCGCCCTCCTGCTGGACTTCACTATCGAAGCTGTGCGCCTGACCATCTCGCTCCACCAGCTGCAGCCGCTGTCCCGCCACCAGGTAAGTCTCCGCCTCCCCATTGGTAGCCTGTCCATGTAGCCTCGAACTTGTAGATCTGCTGCGAGCTCCATTAGACCCACCTGAATTCGGCACCAGCTCCATACTAGACCTGTTCACCAAGGCGGGTTCCACCAGGAACCTGTCATGCAAATAAAAAGAATTAGATAGCAGGTCCAGCCCCCACCCCTTATAGTACTACCCAAACTCGAATCAGATACTGGGATAGGAATAGATACCTCTTCTTCCCATCCAAGCCTTGCCACCTCGAGCCTAACAACAGTCCAGATTCTTCGGACCTTTATGCATTTACGGAACAAATGAATTGCCGATTCCACTTCCAATTCGCATAACGGACAAACTACAGGCACGTTCATTCCCCGCCGAGTTAAATTCCCTCTTGTAGCAATCTGTTCCCGTATCGCTCGCCACAAAAAAACCCGAGTCTCTTGTGTAGACTTCAGATTCCAAACTTTCTTCCATATATACGCCATGCCATTATCAAATGATCGATTTCCCCACCCTACGGATTTTACCGAGAACACGCCATTTGCTTCCAATAACCATGACACCAGATCCTTAGAGGACTCCTCCCTCCAATCTAGACCCCGCAATTTCTAATAACTTCGATGAAGGAAGGAAATTATAAAACGCCTCCCAATCCCACGTGCCATCCTCCTTCATATAGTCACAAACTCGTTTTGTCAATTCATTAGCCTCGAATATCCCTATGACATGTTCTATAAGGGGTGTATCTCCTTTCCATACATCACACCAGAAGGCCACCATGTCCCCCTTATGAACCACCCACCTAGCACCCCTTCTAACCACTTCTAATCCCTCCACAATTGCTCGGCACATCCGCGAATCGGTTTGCTTGTTCAAATATTGCATAGGTGGCCCTTTGAAATATTTTTCTTTCATTATCCTAGGCCACAAAGTAGTCTCGTCATGTATTAATTTCCACCCTAACTTACCCAAGAGAGCATTGTTCATATCCTCCGCATACCGAAACCCCAATCCACCGGCTTCCTTGGGACTACATATATCCCTCCAAGCGACCCAATTAATACATTTCTGTCCCTCCGAAGACCCCTTCTAATCCGATCAATTTCTCTGCAAACATAACCCAGTAGTTTCTCTACTTGCATGATGTACATAGGAGCCGCACTAAGAACTGATTGGGCTAGAGTAATACGCCCTGCTAACGATAATGTGCTTCCCTTCCATTTCGCCAACTTTCCACGAAGGTCATTCACGAATTCCCCCAAGAATCCCTTTAGACGCCTCCCCGAAAGGAAATTAACACCCAAATATTTACCAATCCCATCACTTCTTTGATAACCACTCCTCATCGAAATGTCTGAAGCCACATCATCCTAAACATTCTTGGAGAAATAAATTAAAGACTTTTCTTTGCTAATTGTTTGTCCCGCCTCCCTACAAAAAATATCAAGAGTTTCCTGCAATAACATGAAACTATTTGTCGTTGTAATTGTTTATTCAAGACGTAAAGCAGTGAAAGTAAAAAAAGAAATATTTATTTAATAAAATTTTGAGATTATGAATAAATTCATTAATAAAATCTTATTCCTAACATAATAGGAATAAGCTAATACAATGGAGGATTGATGAAATGCTATCACCTTATTGATGGGATTTTGTTTCCTTTTGATAATCAAAATCTCACACCTTTTAAATTGTACCAAGTATAGAAACAAAATTCTATAAGGATTACAGTTCCATTCCCAATACCATTACTTGGTACCAATCACACTCTTAACATTCTTGGTAAATTGATAATCCAATACAAAACATAAATTCATTGACAATTGATTAAAAAATATCATTATTTTGAGTAAATTAATAATTAATATGAAATATTTAATTTCATATATATTATTTGAAATATTGGTCAACTAATAACAGGAAAAAAAATGTCCACTTAACTACAATTAAATAAATAATACCCAATTAAAACAAAAACATGCCAAAAGTATGTAAAAACAATGTATTTGAATGACGTGACGTGAAAATTTATCACCTTCATCACCCCTTGTGTATCGTGATCGATGACATCCTCGCGGAAACAATCATCAGCTGTGTCGGGGAACTTTATCACCTTGAACACATTGAATTTTACCTCCTCGTTTTGTTCATACAAATTAAATAAAATGAAAAGAATCATAATAGTAATATTTATAATAAGAAATGAAAAGTAGAATAAATTATAGTAGTAGTCAAAGTGTTAACGAAATGGATGATGGAAATAGGTGGAATGGTGTGGTGTTGACATCTCCTTCTTTATCTTCTTCTTGCTCCAGGCGCCTGTGGATTATTTCAAAATGTTATGTCATAAATTTTCAACTTCAATTTTCACCTAAGTAAAGTGTGATTTGTTGGGTTGTAGGACCCACTTGGGTGGGTCAAAAGTGACCCCAAAACATTTTATAGAAATGTTTGACATGTTCGAGTCAGGGTAGAAACATTAGCATAAATTTGTAGTCTCAACTCTTATTTACAAATAATTTCTCCTCACGAGCTTCCGACTTGAGGGAATACTTCAGGGGCTTGATTATAAACCTCACCAAATGTTTGTTGTGACTCTTTCAAGTTGACTTGAAAGTTTTACCAACAAGTACACTTGAGGCTCTAAGAAGACTTTTTTCTCTTTACATGCCTTGACTTTGGGTTTACCTTGAACTTTTGACTTCTCCACGTCATCTCAGGGTCTTGTATCATTCATGTACTTAGGATCTACACACTTAACAAACGATTAATCCAAAAAGCATCAAAATACCAAAGTATCCAAGAATGACAAAGAGCCCAAATAACATTACATATTAGGGATAAACTCCTCAAGTAAATCCAATAGCCCTAAAAATGATGTCTCGTGACCGTATAAATTTATTATAAAGACGAGACATCATAGGTGTACTACAGTGATCTTAAAAATGGATGATAGATTGATCTCTCAACTTGACTGTAAAAATGAAGACGTCTTGGTGAAGGCAGGTAACATTATATTTGCATGTGATTTCATCATCCTTGACTGTGAATCCAATAATAACATCCCTATCATCTTGGGGTGACACGCGCCATACTTCAATCAATATTGAGAATAGTGAGTTGATCATGAGAGTTCAAGACAAAGACATCAAGTTTAATGTATTCAAGGCTATGAAATACCCCAACACTTGGGATGATGGTTTTCAGGTTGGTATCACCGATCATGTCATGAAAGAGGTATATGATGAACTTTTGTAATGATATTTTGTAGGATTACTTGACCTTGGACATGCTCGAGTTACATTACTAGTTAGTTAAAGTCGTTGTGGTTCTCAATTCCAAAGGTGGAAGACAAAGAATACAAGACTATGAACAATTATGATACTCGAAAAATATTGAGCCAATAAAGAAGCCATCCATTAAGTCTCCACCCAAACTAGAGGAAAAACCACTCCCTTCTAATTTGACGTATGAATATTTGGTACTAATAATACAATATCTGTTTTTGTGTCTGCTGAGTTAGCAAGTGCTCAAAAAGATAACCTATTGCGAGTGCTTTGAGCCAACAAGGAGGCACTTAGATGGAATATTATTATAATAAAAGATATTAGTCCAACCATACAACATACGATCATTCTTGAATCCGAGAATCAAAGGTCAATTGAAGGTCAACAGAGACATATGTTAGTAATGAAGGAAGTGGTAAGAAAAGAAGGGATAAAGTTGTTAGACACATGTATCATCTTTTCTATCTCTAATAGAGAGTGGGTGAGTCCCGTCCAGTGTGTGCCTAATAATGGAGGAATAAATACCATCCTCAACGTGGATAATGAAGCAATATCGTCAAGAACAAATGTGGGGTGGCAAGTTTGTATGGAATATCAAAAATTGAACGAGAAGACAAAGCAAGATCATGTCCTGTTGTTGTTAATTGATCAGATTTTAGACAATTTTGAAGGTAGACTATATTATCACTATTTTGATAGATATTGAGGTTATAACCACATCGTTTTGGATACTTAGGTCAACAAGAAACCACCTTCACATGTTTGCTTGGTACTTTCTCCTACCGACAAATATCGTTTGAGTTATGACATGCACCAGTGATATGTCGTGTTTTGTGATATAATTTGATACTTGTGAGACATCACTTTGGATTGTTTTATGATAGAAAATATTATATTTATCCATCGATTTAGCATATATTTAATTCTTGTCTATTATATGAGTTTATTCGTGTTTTAGAGACATTTGAGGTAGTTTTGTGTTCTATTGGATAGATCGTATAACATGGATGATACAAGGATGTACATGACAAGCTAATGATTCAAGAATATATGGAAGCACCCAAGATGAGTGGAAACGAGAGCGAGACAATTCAAGGAGTCAAGAAGATCATTAGAAGTCAAAACACCAAATCTAGGAAAATAGATTCTTCAACTTACAAAAATCAATCTGATGTTAATCTAAAAAGATATCTCTATGAGTCTAGAACATGTGATAAAAATTGCGATCAATTCTGAGTTAAGACAAGGAAATTATATGGATATTTTGACAAACTTATTTGAGTAGTCCAGATTTAACAAGGAAACCTAGATACCACTTTTAACCTATTTTATGGGCCCCTGACTTAAATCTCCAATTTTTCTAGTATATATTAGTAGCTTTACAACTTTTTAAAGAGACGACATCATATTTATCATTGATTAACTTAGGGATCAAGAGAGAAGTTTAAAGATCAAGGAGAATATCATCTTTTGTAATTCTTCCTCTCTTAAACTCCATATTATATTTTTGTTTGTATTAATTTTGAATTTGAGTATGAGTAAAATATCTAATTAGTTTGGGATGTCTAATCTCTGAATCCTAAAGACAACTTCTTAATTATTTAACATAATTGGGTTTTTCTATAGCTTGAAATAATTTGTGTTTATCTTCTAGTTGATTATTATCTTGATTGAACTAGATTTTGTTTATAAAGGCCACATAAATTGGAATTCTAAGCTTATTTTTTTAGCTCATTTTTGTTATTTCTAAGCTTATTTAGTTACACACTGGTGGTGGATTAATAGGTAGACCTAGATAATAATCGTGTGAAGAACATGAAGGCCTAAATACTCACATAGACAAATTAGATCGTTAAGTGCTCTATATATAGTATGATCGCTCAGGAAAAGTTTCTATATTTAGAAAGTAGCCCCTTATTTATCCAAGAGGGAGTTAGGAGGACTTTAAAATTCTGGTTAACACGAGAATTACCAATTTTCTCTTTAATTTAGTAATTAATTTAGTTGTTGATTAAGTGAGCATAAACATTCCAAGCTAGTCTCTTTACTCAGTTTAAACACTTCAATTTAGTTTATTTTCATTCTTTCTTTTAGCTAATTCATAATTTAGTTTTAGTTATCAAAATCCAATATTTATTATTTTTAGTTTTTATATTTTATTTTTAGAGTATAAAATATCCTTCTTTTGAATTAAAAGCATTACAACTAACCATCAAATCCGCATTAAGACGATAAGCGTACTTACTTTTTATATTACTTGGCGAGCCGTACACTTGTGGGCGTATTCTCCTAACTGTTCCAAATCACACCTCGTAGGACAACTAACATCCACTTTTCATTGATGTATGATTGATGTCTCCCTATTTGTCATGGATTAATCCTAGTTGGAGACATCATTTTTAGTGATTTAGAAGTCATATTAGTCGATTTTCTTGAGAAATGCTACACTTTCCTATTTTGAGTTTTGATTTAGTAAATTATTATATTTAGAGCATATTGGGTTTAATTATTTATTTAGTGTGAAGCTTTAAAGATAATTATGGAGATTAATTAGATTCCAAGTCAAAGACTAAGAGATATGGAAAGAGATAAGCATGGTAATTGGAGATAAGGAAAGAAAAGCTAAAATCATGGAAAAGGAAAAACTGGCATAATCCTGAATTTCACCACCCACGACCACAAATCAGCTTGTATCTTAAAATCGGTGTGGAATTTGGAGAAACGGTCAAGAGAAAAGTTGAAGATCTTTCCGAGACGATGAATTTCGACTACTCATATGCGTCAAACATATGAGTATTGAAGCTTCTAGGACCAAAACAAAAACGGGTCTGATTTCATGATTTGGGGTTACGAATTTGAGTTGGGCTTGGAGTCCACTACTTACCTTCTCCTTCAAGAAAACGAATTAGGGCTTCTATACAACTATAAATACACCCTTATATCACTTGTAAATGATTCTTGCCTCATAGTAATTAGTCTTTAGGGTTATTATCATCAGAATTATTGTAGAGAGCAAGAGGATGTCTTTTACTATTTCTTTTAGTTTATTTCCTTCAGGTATGAACTAATTTTCCCATAGCTTGGGTTTTTGCATCATGTATAATCTATGAATTCTTATTTCTTTCTATCTAAGTTTCTTTGGGAATTATATGTTTTAATTTGATATTAGCTTCTTACCCATATATTTGTTTATGTGTTTTGAATTATTGCCTGTCCTAGAAACTGATCACTTTAGTCTTTCTTAATAGTAGTTAGATGTTCGCGTTAACTGGTTGTCTAATTATTGAAACACCACATAACGTCTAGTGTCGATATTGGTCTTGACAACACTAATTCTAACTAGATAGTCATTAGGGTATAATATAACCACTATCACCATGTTTGGAATTGAATTGCTTAGGACCTTAGTAGCGTTTGATAATCCTAAGTTTAGGCTCCCTCATGATGTGTCCGTAGCCCCCTTAGTCGCTCTCAAGGTCTAAGGTAGGGGAATTTAGAATCCTGACTAAGTATCTAAGAGCTAATTATCTCCCTTATTAATTAGATTTGATAGAAAGAATTAGAAGGATTAGTGCATACTAGCAAAACCTAAACTATACTTCTCATCTCATATTTCTTATCTTTTAATTATTGTATTTTATTTTCATTAGTTTAATTAGTAATCTCAAATTATCCACTCTTTATTTTCCTATCTCTTAATTAATTACTTCTTACTCGTTATTGCTACCCATTCGATTAACACACAAAGTCCCTGAGAACGAACTTCACTTATCATTAAAACTTGCATACGTCCTGTAATACTTGCAGTACCGTGCTTGTCTAGGGTGAAAGTGCATTGTTTTCTGGCTTATATTTATCTTATTTTTCTAACACCCTAGGCGACACCAATGATGGCCATATTATGGGATATGATGGATAAGTTCTTGGAGATGTTCATGGATGACTTCTCAGTCGGTGACGACTTTGATGATTGTCGTAGCCACCTTGAAAAGGTTATAATCCGTTTTAAGAAGACTGGTCTTCTGTTGGATTGGGAAAAGTGTCAATTCATGGGTCGATAAGGGATCGTGTTGGGGAAAAGATGTCGAGTAAAGGTATGGAGGTAGAGCATGTGAAGATTAAGTTAATAAATAATTTAGCACCTCCAATTTCTGTTAATGGTGTGAGAAGCTTCCTAGGTGACGTGAGGGGGTCTATCACTGGTTTATCAAAGAATTTTCTAAGGTTGCCAAGCTGCTTTGAAACTTACTTGAGTAGGATACTACCTTCCAATTTTATGACGTATGCAAGGCAGCGTTCTTAGCACTTAAGAAGAAACTCATCTCTATACCTACCGTCACCCCTCCAAATCCTAGTCTAATGTTCAAGGTAATGTGTGATGCAAGTGACTTAGATTTGAGTGCCATGTTGCCTCAATCAAAATGCAAGGTATTCCATACTATATACTATGTTACCAAGACATTTTCATTGGATCAATTGAACTATTGTTACCGAGAAGGAGTTGCTAGATGTGGTGTATGCATTTGACAAGTTTTGTTTCTATCTCCTTAGAGTGATAGTTGTGGTGTACAAATGTATCCTTTTGCATGATAAAATAATTGTATCACAAGACATCTTTTTAGGGGTTATTTGGACTTATTTGAGGGATTATTCCCTATATTTAGACATATACTCATTTCTTGTCCCAATTTGGATATTTATTACTTTTAGAGTTATTTGTGCATTAAATACTCCACCCGTTCCTAAAAGATTGTCACTTATACTAAAAATATTTGTTCCAAAAAGATTGTCACTTTAGAAAATCAAGACACTATTTTTTTCTTTATACCACTTTTACCCCTAATTAAATATTATAATATATGTTCCCAATAAATATTTAAGATACAAGACACTTTATGAAGGGCATTTTAGTAATAATATGGATAATAAATGATATTTCTTAATTTGTGATGCAAAAGAAAACGTGACAACCTTTTAAGAACGAAGGGAGTATCTGTTAACTGTGAAGCTAATAGGTACTTGGATTATATGAGACCCCGATACGAGGATTAGAAGTTTATAAAGCAAGGTTAAACCCACGTCATGGCGTTAAAGGACCAAAAAGCTACTTTTCGAAAGCTAGAACAATTACCGGCAAAGCTGGGAAATTGATTAAAAAGAGCCACGACGTGCAATTGGCTAAGATTTTAAGACATTCCTTTGGTTTAATGGTATCAATCAAAGTTAGTAGTGCATGAGAGGTAATGGTTCATGGTTTGAAGTTAGGTTGAAAGCGTTATAGAAGTTGCATCTGTTGTGTTTCGAACTTGACCGCTCCCCCATTAAAACATTTTTGGATTGACTTGGTACACTTATAAGGCGCCCATAACTCCAAAAACCGTTTTTGGACCCTTATTATATCAACAAATATCATTTAGAAAAGGAGATCTTATTAGTTACAATTGGAGAAGATCGCTAGAGGAGAAGAGAAACACGCATGGAGAAGAAGAACTGGAGCCCTACTTCACCAATCCTTCCCCTTATTCCATCCACCATTTGAGTACTTTGTATTTTTTGTCTTTTAAACATGATTATAATACTTATACTCTCTGGTTTATTGTATTTTAGTATGAACTAATTACATTTTAGCTTGAGTATTGCATTTATGTATGAATTGTAGATGATTATTGTTTGGTTTTAATGTTATTTAGGATTATTTAAGTTTAATTGAATTAGGAATTTGATTTTAGTTGTGTATGAATTGAGCATATTTATCTACCTATATCTTTATCAAGTATTAAGTTGTGTTAGTTCCATAAACTATCCCCTTGACGGGGGGTCTGGGAACTGAAAAAATTCATACACATCTAATATGTGGCAGTGTCCCTGACGTGCTTGACTAGATAAATAATCATATAATGTAATTACCATTAGAACATAGCATTCTTTATAGTCCACTCAGATTGTTATGTTACATCAAGTTTTTTAAAGAATATTGTAAAATGTAGAAGAAATTCTTTTTCTTCCAGTTCAACTCTCTAGGCCCTGTTTACTTTCTCAACTTGCCACCAGATTTCTTGTATATAATGTGAAACATATAAGGTAACCCATTTAGTTGCATCTGAATATCTAAGGGGCGATGCTTTCTAGGTGGGGCCATATGCTCGCTTTTAAGATAAGGCAATGTGTCATTTCTAAATTGATGACATATAGGTAACCAACGTCTTGATCAAAATACCCAATACATGTACTCACATGTAGGGACAATGTATGATTTATGCATTCAAAGAACGATTTATAACCTTGACCCATATATCCTGAAGTGTTTGATCTAGCCGGGAAATCATTTATCGTAAACAACGCACAACCTTCATGAAAATGTTTATCTTTGTATTTGCATCATACGTAACAATATCTATATTCCATAACACGTTCAACTCATATCATATGATGAAGAAATACATCTATATCTTAACCGGGACAACACTGACCCAAAAACAATTAAGTGAGCATAAAAGTGGATTGTTTCTTGCATATCCACGGTGACAAGTTGCGTGCATTACGCGGTTCATGTGCAAACTCAAGGTTTCGCTCATCACACATTTTCCAACTGATTGAAGTGTGAGATCAGCCCAAGACTAAGGCCGAGCATAACATCATCTGGATGACGTAACACAACATCGTCGGTACATTTTTTGGTATGGTGTCATGTCATATCTTTAGCGATGTGTCAGTAAGCATACAACCTCTATAACCTAGATGCAATGGAAATGTACCGTAATTTCTTATGAGGCACTTTCTTCCACTTATTCGGATCCCACTTAGATTCACCACATAATGAACAGTGTTTCAGGCCCTCATTCTCTTTATGATACAATACACATTCCAACATACATAGATTGTAATGTATCACATGCAACTTATTTCCTATGAGAAAAACACGCCCCAACAATTGTAAGAGTTCGGTGAAGGAGACATTCATGCACTTGTTCTTCACTTTGACGTGCATCGACTTACCTATAAAATTCAAAGAAACCATTGTCATGTAACCGAGGTACAACTCACTCTCCATTTTCTTAAACAAAACAGCACAACATCCACAATTTCTTCTTGGAACATGCTCATCATCCATCTCGATGTCACAATAATAACCTCCACCATTAATAGTGGTCCTCAAATCATCAAACACATTTATCATATTTTAGCTTAAATAGGGGTAGAGTTATTCGTGGGAATTTATTATTTTTCAAAGTGTTCTGCCCAAATCTCATACATTGGAAAAAATATTTTCTTAAAATATATGCTCTAACTTTGTCAATAGGTTACCTTCGATTATTCGTATAATGTTTGCACAAACAATAAATGTAACCTATACTATCCACGTGTTCTGCTACAAACTTGATGAAATCCATCACCCTTATCATAAATTCTCGAGTCGTTGTACCCTTTAATTTAATCTAACTCCTCTCAATAAGAGTATCCATTGAGTATATTTATTCAAACATGTAATGTATTAATACGTAAATTATAAATGTTTTCATACATAAAACTAAAAGGCTAAATTTGTATAATAAAAAACAATCCATACAATCATTAAATAAAATAAAGATCATATATTATAACATTTAAATAACCTACATTAGTACATATTACATATCTACAGATATAGAATAATCAAACATGTATATAAAATAAATGCAATTGAAAAATTGAAAATTTTACAAAAAACCAATTTTTGGCAAAAATAATGAATAATTTGGTGAAATGGTAATCCCCACACGTGGAGGTGGTGGTTGCGTCCTCTACTGATGTTGCGGTGAAGCTACAGTGACAGTGAGTGGTGTTCAGATAGCTAGAATTTCGCCCTAAGGTTTGGGATTGGGGATGAGAAATACATAGGTGGGTATATATTAAATATGCAAAACTGCACAATTCACTGCATTTATTTTGTATCGGCCATTAGTGGCGACTCTTTCATTGCTAATAATAGGCAAGGTCGTCGCTTATAACCACTGATAATGACTATGGTACTCGACACTCATATACTTTATCAATAGCGACGATATGTGTCATCGTCAAAACATATGCTTTTAAGTCCCCGTTACCGACTAAGCACGTGAACCGTTTATGATGGTCGATCATTAGAGACGACGTGGAATTTGTCGCTAACAATGCCGTCGCTAATGAAACGCTCTGTAGCAGTGTGAAAGTGAAATGGATAAAAAAATGCGAACTTCTTTTTATTTCTGTAAAAATCGTTTAGCGACCATTTAAATTGGTTGCTATTGACTTAAAATAGTCACCAAAAATATTATTTAATTGTTTTTCATTTTTTAACAACATACCAATTATCGATTACTTATTTTATTGCTAATGATATTTTTTTATTTTTTAAAATTGTATATGTTTACCTACCATGGTTAATATATCATTGCTTTGTCCAAAAATAAAAATATTCTTACTAATATGATATCTTTAGCGATCAAGGACCGTTAGGGCTAAGGTTTTCATTGCTAATAGACCTATTTGTATTTGTAGTAGATATCTTAATTATTAAAGGATGTTTTTATTACAAAATAGTCCAACGGTGAATAAAACTATTCATTTACATTCCTATACCCCAAGAGTGAAGATATATATACTATCCAATTACCACTACCATGATGTGGCATGAATTGTTTGGAAGTAAATCTTTAATCAAATTAAGAAAATATATTAATTAAAAACTTTTAACCAACCAATTCATGTTATGTTATTGATGGTATACTTAGATAGTATGAATTTTGGTGGTATATATGATTACTCATACCTAAATCTAAACTATGAAGAGACAGTAACATCTTGTTGTCTTATGTGAAACTAAAGGGAACTAAAACGATAGATAAATACATGAGGTTATTGTTGAAAACATTCTCATAAAACTCTCTAATTGTTTTTTTGTGCCTTCAATAATCTTATTTATAAAAAAATGCCTAATGAAGTAATTATTTATAGAAAACATCCCCTTTATATTTTCTATACCTTTACTACCCTCATTATTAAATATATTATTTTATTTTAATACAATATTAATTTTTAAATATTAAACAAATAATAGGGTACTTCTTTTTCCTCCTCCTCCACCACCACCACCACCACCACCACCACCACCACCACCACCACCACCACAACCACCACAACCACCATGTATGTAACCACTACTACATCCACCACAACCATCACCACCTCCACCACAACCACCACCACCACCACCACCACCTACTACTACTAATTCTATCGCACGCGCGCGTCCGTGAATTTTTTTTTTAAATCGTCATAACTAATTCAAAAAAAATCAGAAAATTAAAAAAATTGTATTTTTGAATAAAGCAAATTAATATTTACGTCTATGAATTTTTTTGATTTTTTTTGAATTTTTTGATTCTTTTGAATTTTTTTGATTTTTTTTTTGCAGACACGGATTTTCATGTTTTAAACATGGAATTCCATGTTTTAAACATGAAATTCCATGTTTTAAACCGTGAAATAAACATGAAATTCCATGTCTAAAACATGTAATTTCGTGTCTGCGAAAAAAAAATCATAAAAATAAAAAAATTCAGAAAATTCCGAAAAAAATCATAGACGTAAATATTAATTTGATTTATCCAAATATAATTTTTTTTTATTTTTTTGATTTTTTTTGAATTAGTTATGACGATTTTAAAAAAATTTCACGGACGCGCGCGTGTGATTATTAGTTTTTTTCTTATTTTTTAATTGTTAATTATAAAGGTAATTTTGGGATGGGGCTGTTTTCAATAAATATTTTTTTCTAGGCACCTTTTTCTAAATAAGTTTTTTAATAGGCATCAATCAACAATTGGCTCATACATTAATAATTAGGAATTTCATAACTGCTAAAAACAAAAAAAATTGTGGATATAAATTGTGGGTAATAGAATAGCATATGAATTAAAGTAAATATCATAGTCTAAAAGGATATATTAATCATACCAAATTGTGTAACCATCAAAACAACTATTCATTTACATTTTTTCACCCAAATCCAAACTATGAAGAGATTAAGAAATAAGAAACAACCTGTAGTATTATGTGAACCAATAAAAACCGATTAAGATGCATAATTGTGGATAATTATTGGCACAACCGAGTCTTATCTTTAGATCTAAAGTACTATGATACTTGATTTCTTCCTTAGTCATCAAGCTAAAAGGTTCACAAATGTTGACTAATAAGAGGTATTATAATCCATATCCATGTAGAACAGGATAATTTCAATAATACTTTTTCATCGTAGCTTTTTGCCTGATTAAGCTAATTTGTTCTCCATTCTCATGTACAATGCTGTGAGCATTAAGTGGTTCGGTTAAAGAGAAAAGTTTACAAGATTAGATAGAGATAAATAAACATAGCTTTATTTAGTGTAATTACATTAAACACATATCCAATAATAGAGAATTAGTCTTTATCATATTACTATAAATGTTGCATATATATATATATAATCATAGAGTATTAAAAAAAAGATGCATGTTTCGTATCTACTTTACAAAATATATTTAGAGGGTAGAGAAAGAAAAAGTAAGTAAAGCTGAGTTTCCTTTGATACTGGTGCATTCTTCCTCCTCTTGTCAGCACATGATTTCCACTTTCCACTACAAAATCCACTTTCAACCCTTAAAAACTTACCTCATCTACAAGAAAAGAACACAACCTCAAAAAAAAAACCTCCCACTATTCTCTCCATCTCTAGATTGTTTTTCTCATCCAAATTCAACACATTTGTGTTCTTGTTTTTTACCTTATTAGTTAGTTAAATCATGAGGGCAGGGGGTTGTTCAGTACAACAGGCTTTAACTTCAGAAGCTACAAACATGGTAAAACAAGCTGTAACACTTGCTAAACAAAGAGGACATGCTCAAGTAACACCTCTTCATGTAGCTAACACTATGTTATCTTCAACCTCGGGTTTATTTCGAAAAGCTTGTCTCCAATCTCATACACATCCTCTTCAGTGTAGAGCTTTAGAGCTTTGTTTTAACGTTGCACTTAATCGTCTTCCTGCTTCTTCTTCATCTAGTCCTATATTAGGGTCTCCTCATTCTCAATTTCCTTCTATTTCAAATGCTCTTGTTGCTGCTTTTAAAAGGGCTCAAGCTCATCAAAGACGTGGGTCAGTTGAAACTCAGCAGCAACCACTTTTAGCTGTTAAGATTGAGCTTGAACAGTTGATTATATCTATACTTGATGATCCTAGTGTTAGTAGAGTTATGAGAGAAGCTGGTTTTTCAAGTACTAAAGTGAAATCCAACGTCGAAAATGCTATTTCTCTTCAATTATCTGTTCAAAACCCTGTTTCTAACGAGCCAACTAAGGAAACGAAAAAACCTAATACTACTCAGTCTGAATATGTGAATGTTATGATAGATAGTTTCATGAACATGCGAAGAAAAAGCTTGGTACTAGTAGGTGAGTGTATTAAGATCATAGAAAGTGTTGTTCGAGATTTAATGGATAGAGTTGAGAAAAGAAATGTTCCTGAAGAATTAAGAGAAGTCAAATTCATTAGCATACCACTTTTCACTTTTGCAAATCAAGATAGAGAAGAAGTTGAAGAAAAGATAAAGGAGTTGAGTTATTTAGTAAGAGGACTTTTAGCAAAAGGAGGGGTTGTTTTGTATTTAGGAGATCTTAAGTGGGTTATTGATTATAGGGCAAATCAAGAAAGGAGAAGCTATTATTGTCCTATAGAGCATATGATCATGGAGCTTGGAAGATTGGTTTTTACATTTGGAGAAAGTGGAAATTTTAGGGTTATGGGAATTGCTACTTTTCAAACTTACACTAAGTGTAGGAATGGTAATAATTCACTTCAAAGTGTTTTGGGTCTTCATCCTCTTACAATGCCTGCTGAGAGCTTAGGATTGAGTCTTTTCCCTGACAGGTAATAACATCATAATCTAATTATTGTATTTTTTTTATTAATTAGCAAATCATTCCATTTAATTGATGAGTTCTCATGCACCTACCCTAACTAAAATTCAAGACATCATGAGAAGAATATATTACATTTTGGTCAAATCGTTTTATTTAATTGATGAATTCTTATGCATTTTAACAAATTTACAAGCCAATTAAGAAGAATACGTTACATTTATTTTTACTTTCAACTCTTTAGAGAATATTACTTTGTAAGGAATATTACACGTTTTTTCATAAAAAAGTGGAAATTTATGGTGCATCACATTTTTTTGGTATAAAGTTTATTTAATATTTATACGTTAAACTATTTTTTTCCCTAAATCTGGATAATCATAGTCACCCTCAAACCTTCTTCAGTACATCTTTTATGAATATAAAATTTAATTTTGAGAACTTTTTTACAATCATTATTCCTTTATTATTGATATTGATAATTTATAAATTCTCTTTTCCCCTTCCCTTTTATTTCTTTCTTCCCTCTGTGGGGTTTCTTCCTTAAAAAAATTAAAAAATCAATCTTAACATTTTGAATTGTTCAATACTTCATAAATTTATATGCTCATAATAATCACATATTCCATTTGTTATAGTAATAATGAAGGAAACAAAACTGAAAATGGATCGAGTCAGCTGCTATTACTTGAGACGGGAGAAGAAAAAGAATTAAATTGCTGTGCTCATTGTTCAGCTAAATATGAAGCAGAAGTAAGAAGTTTAGAGTTGACCAGAAGTAATAGCGAGTCAACCTTATCAACCTTGCCTTCATGGCTTAAAGATGTGCGCAAAACCTTTAACAATAATGATCAGGTTATAATCTTATTACTTTACTACTGATTACCTTTTAATTGATTTACTCCTATTTTCCTAATAATACCAACATTATTGAAGATGAGAATTAATTATATGTTTTTCTAATATAGAGGCGTGTCTCAATTAAAGAATTATGCGAAAAATGGAATTCAATTTGCATTGCGGCCCACAAGCAAAATAAATCACTTGAAAGAGCTTTAACTTTCCCTTCTTCATCATCACCTTCATCATCTAATTCTTGCTTTTCTTATGATCCACCATATCTTGTTTCTAAAGAATCATTTTTACCAAATCCAAATCCTATACCTATTTCTACTTCTTCAAGTGATACATTGGATACGGAATATATCCCGAGATACAAAGAATTTAACTCCGAAAATCTAAACAATCTTTGCCATGCACTCGAGATAAAAGTCCCGTGGCGAAAAGAGATTTTACCTGAAATAGTGGGCACACTACTCCAATGCAGGTCTGGCATGGTGAAAAGAAAAAGTATAATAACAAGTGGAGAGGTCAAACAAGAGACTTGGTTCTTCTTTCTAGGTCAAGATGCACAAGCTAAAGAACAAATTGCTAGAGAATTAGCAAAAGTTTTCTTTGGATCTTATTCAAATTTTATATCAATTGGAAGTAGCTTTTCATGTACAAGGACAGACTCAAGTGAAGATCTTAGGAATAAAAGGTCAAGAGATGAACAAAGTTGTAGTTACATTGAAAGATTCTCTCAAGCAGTGTCAATTAATCCACATCGTGTTTTCTTTATGGAAGATGTTGATCAAACAGATTATTGCTCTCAAAAGGGTATAAAAAGGGCGATTGAAAGAGGAAAAGTAATTAATTCTGGTGGTGAAGAAGTAAGTCTTAGTGATTCTATTATCATATTGAGTTGTGAAAATTTGAATTCTAGGTCAAGAGCTTGCTCTCCAAGTGTGAAGCAGAGACTAGAAAAGGAAGAAGGGTGCCAATTAGTTTCATTGGATTTGAATATATCCTTAGATCATGACACAATTACGAATCATTTAATAGATGATTTAGGGCTACTTGAAATTATAGATAGATGCATTATCTTGATGTAAGAGAAAAGAACCACCGAAATGAATATGTCATTAGGAGTCCTTAATTATATCTTTTGTTTAATTACAATTTTTCGGTGGTCAAGATAATGTAATAGATCTAAAAATATATTGGCCAACTTTTGAAGTCATTAATGTATGTTATTGTTCATCATTTCCCCTCATGAAATTAGTCTCTAATACTTCAACTATTCATCATCTATTGCATTAATTTTGTTTGGATTTCGATTCTCAATAATTCAAATTTGTATACCTTCTTCACATTTTTAGTTTATATGCATTGAGATTTATATGTGTAACTAGTTACACTGATCAGTTAATTTTTTATTATTATTATTAGTTACCTATAAATTAAGTAGAATTTAGTTAATTGTTTTAATATTTAGAAAGATTGATTGCGTTCAATAATTTAAGAAATTGTGTTTCAATAATTTGAACATAAATCTGAATATGTATAGCATTAAGATTGTGATGTTTTTTTTTCTTGGTTGAAGTGAAATTGTAATACTTAAACTCAACTTTTTAGTAAAGGGATGAAGCACAAGTTTCAAAAGTTCTTCAACATACACCAAAAATATAGGAATGTTTTTCACTATCCAAGGATATGAATAAAATGATCAATTTTTTTAAACTTTATTTGTAAATCAATTACACCTTATAAATGGTTGGAGCGTACAACCGATCAATCACTATAATTCACCTGAATCAACTCAACTAGAGAAATTTTTCTCCTATATTATAAATCCAAATATTATTGAGCTAAAGTGGAATATGGTTTCTATAGGCCTAAAAATATTCTATACATATAACATATAAATTATAGTAAATATTACTTTGTACAGATATAGGAAGTTGATCATATTTGGAAGCTAATCATTTAATACATTATTCCAAGGAAGATATTTAGGTTAAAAGTGTATAGAAAATTACGAGTCCAAGTCCTGTATCCTGAACAAATATAATAAAAGGAAAAGGTAAATAATTGTTTGACTGAAACATAAAATTATGAACATCTTAGTTCTAACCAACTTTCATATATTTTTCATGCATAGCTTCATCAAGAGGATGTTTGAAATTTGATGTGCAACAACTTCCTGGCCATTTTCCAAAATCAGCATATGATACATGCATTAATGCACAAAAATTCATGCAAAAATAAAGTATTTTGCTTTATTGATTTCACTTTAAATAAAAAGAAAAAAAATAAGGAGTGCGCTTTATCTAATGAACAACGAGATCCATTCGAATTTCCTTTTGTTCACTTTTTATTATGTTTAATCATTCTGTTCTTCTGTTCTTACAGAAACGCATATAATGTTACTTAAGCGATTAATTATTTTTAACTAGAAAAATCTTCATTTTATGCAAATTCTTGTAAACTCTGAAAAACGCTAAAAAAGTCTAATTTTCATGTACTAGAATTCTTCCTTAAATTATATAAATTAGGCCGACTGTCTCTATATAATTAATGTATGCATTTGATGTATTATAAAGATTAATGAGAATTTATTATTTGGTTTTTAAATAATAATGAGACTTGAGTCTGTAATATACTCATTTTGGTATTATATATTCTTGGATGTCATTCTGAAAATATGTTGAAGACTACAATATTATGGAACAAAAGGGAAAAGAGAAAAGACAAAGTGATCATAATAACTTCACTTTTGCTTTAGCTCTTCCTCTTACTCGTAAAGAAAAGTCATTGAGAGAATTTTTGTCTTCTAAAAGCAATTGGAAATTGAGTCTACTATTAGTTGATACCTCAGGATCTGTTAATTGGAAATGGTAATAACTTTCTTTTTAGGTAGTTAATATGCATTTTTCCGTGATTATTTCCCGAGTGGCACACAAACTTTGATTGTTCTCCTTTTGATCAACGTGAATAATCGTTAGGGTGTCACTGCCATGTAATATGTCAGATCATGTCTTAATTCTTGTGGAAAATCTTGTTTTTTTTTTCTTTCTGCATGATAAATGACATGCATGTCCTTCTTTTGCTCAACATAAATATTCGGATAAAATTTGATAGGAAATCTATGTTTCCAACCACAAAAGTAAACTTCCAACCTCATTAAGCAATCAGTATTCTAGTATACTTCTAACATTTTCACAGCAGTTATATATGATATCAAACATTTTGGTCTAAACAACTCAGTTGAGAGCTCCATGACTAGAGTTGTTTTGCATTTTTTTTCAATGATTGGTTTATAATCATTAGTACTTGACTATATTCATGTTATGATCCAAAAAAAAGCATGTTTAATGCTTCTGCTCATCATTGAATTTTATTCTTTCATCTTTATAGTAGATGAGTACTAGTATGTTTCAGACCCCACTGCAAATGGTAGTTTTCATATAGACAAAGAAATTAATTCTTCTACGGGTTATAGCCTAGTTTCTTAAGAGATTTATAATTGAGTATAACCAATTATGCTTTGAATTTAATGATTATTGTGTGGGTCTTGTATTCCAACACTCATTTAAATTTTTTTTTATTCCAACTCTTTTAAAACAAATAAGGAATCTTATATTTATATTAAAAAAAATTATATAACCTTCGGCACATTAATCCAAAAGAAAAAAAAATGTATAAATGATTTATATCTCAAGACATTTAAAACATTCACATTAAATTTTCATAATATGCCTTTCTAAATGTTTGTTCATTACAAAGTATAAGGCGGTGTTTGTTTGCACTTAATGAGATTTTAATCTGGTTCATCAAGACACTAGATCAATAAGACTGTTTGTTTTTACTATCCAATTCAGATCTGAATGGCTCTTAACGGTTCTGTTGCATTAATATTTCAAACTAAGTCTGAATCATTCAGACACTGCCTCTCAACAGAATAAGTCCTATTCGATTGTTCATTCAGTATTCAGCACTTATTACTCAAAAAACAAACGCCACCTAACTCACGCAGACCTTGTCAAGAAAATAGAACAAATATTAGTATTGAACATTTATTTTGTTGGATAAACGGTTGTATTAAAATATAAAAAGAGAATTTATATACTATACAGTGAGTTACCTACCTAAACCCGAAAACTTAAGCTAACATCTAGCTATGACCTATCAACTATCTTAAATATTACCAGTTAATCTCACACTATCATCCAAAAAGACATAATATAGTAACAAAAATAATAACAACTTATGTATTCGTAACAGTATGTAATGTATTTTCTCTTGAAAAAAAGAAAAAAAAATCAAATTCCATCAATTTTTTCCTTGGGCCAATAACTTCTCCTGATGCACCGATAACTCAAAATTTCCGAACATCCCTATGTGCCTCTTTTTCCCAATTATTTGAATTTCACACACTGAATTTCACACACTTCTTTCGCTTTTTAACCTTGGGTTGCCTCCTAAGAAGTGCTTTTTTTTATCACGTCATTAAGCTTAACATGGAAACTTCCCAAAAACTTGTATTGAGACACTTGCAGTATTCCCACGCTTATACTCGCCCCCTCCTTAGAATAGTAGCTTGGTGAATCGACCAGCTTTGAATTTTATTGATCGGTCTTTGTATGGAGTTCGGTAACTTCCACGTTTTGCCGCCTTGTTCTCACAACGATACAAATTCCTCACACGGTGATATTTGATGACCGTCTTGGATGGTAAAAGGCGTTTCTTCTCTTTAACCACGGGTCAATCTTTGTAAGGAGGTAGATATCCCCCTCCTTTCCGCCTTGCTTTCACGGTGTAACACTTTTCTCCCAAGGTGTTTGTTGGTCGTCATTGGGCGTGGAGATAGTTCTGATTCTTCTAATACTCGTGGATCTTCAGTGAGTTTTGCTCTAACTTCCTTCACAACTCTTGATGGTAATGGTGGTTGGTGAATTTCTTGTGGCAATGGTTCAACTATCAGTTTATTGTGCAACCCCAGTGCTTCTATCGGCTTCTCGACCACTTCCTCTTCCACCTCGTCGTTGGTGTCGCCTAAGGTGTGATAAAAATATGATGATAAAATATGGATAAACGATGCACTAACACCCTAGACTAAACACATTACTCACTGCAAGTATCACAGGTCGTAAGCAAATTTTAATGATAATTCAGATTCGTTCTCAGGGACTTAGTGTGTTATACGAGTAGATTAACAGAATAGAGTAGTAATTAATAATTAAAAAACAAAAAAGTAAATAAATATAATGGAGAAGATTAATGATTAAACTAAATAAACTAAAGACAAGTAAATAAAAGATGTAAGAAATAAGATGAGAGAATATAGCTCAGGTTTTGCGAGTATGCACTAATCCTTCTATTTCTTCTACTAGTTAATAAGGGTGATAATAGCTCTTAGATTAGTAGTCAGGATTCTAAATTCCTCCCTACCCCCTTCTAGATGGACTAAGGTGGCGACCTCACAATTACCAGGGGACTTAACTAAGGTGCTCCTACTCCACTAGGTTCTTAGATAAGACTGACCTGCAAATAATGATCGGTGACTAAATCAAACCCTAATGACTATCTAGTTAGGAAAACCCTTCCGGATCGCTACAGCACACTAGACGCTTATGTGGTGTTTCAATAATTAGACACCCCTTTCGAGTGACCATCTAACTACTATTGGCACAACCCTAAATTGATCATGAATAAGACAGATAATAAATTAAAGCACATAAAACAAATATATGGTTAAGAACTTAGAATCAATTTAAAATAGTTCTCCCAAAGAAATATAGATAGAAGAAAATAAAATTCATAGATTATACATGTGCAAAACCCAAGCTATGGGAAAATAAGTTCATACTAGAAATAAATAAAGTAAAAGAAAGATACATACTGTCAACTTGCTCTCTTGAATGACTTCTATAGATGAATAAAACTTAAGGACTAATTGTGGGAGGTAAGGACATGTTTACAATAATAGTTAAAGGGTGTATTTATAGGAAGCCCTAATTCGGATTTCTTGGAGTAGGAGGCAAGCAATTGGACTTCTTTTCCAAATCAAATTCGTTTCCTAAAATATAGTAGAAGGGAAAAACTGCCGCTGTCTTGTTTTGGCCGTAAATTTTTCAATATTGCTCCGATTGACGCGTTCTTTATATCGAAACTGATCATCTCGGAAAACTCTACACTTTTTCTTCAGATCATTCTTCAAAATTCTCTGCTGATTTTGAGTTATGATCACTTTATTGGACGTGACTGCTGAAATTCAGATTTACTTGTCAACTTTTCTTTTCCTATTTTATCTTTTCCTTCCTTTATCTCCAATTTCCATCCTTATCTTCTTTCCTTTATCTCTTGGAATTGATTTGATATCTAATTAATTTACATATATCTTTAAAACTTTACAACTAACAAACAATTAAACCAAATATGCTCTAAAAATTATAAATTATCAAATCAAGACAAAAAATAAAAAAATATAATAATATGACTAAAAGTCGAGTATTGACTATCCTAATACACCTAAAATGATGTCTCCAACCTAGATTAATTCATCAAAAATAGGGAGACATCAAGACCCCCAACTCAAAGTTGTATCGTCCCGATACAATAAAGATAAAAACAAAGGGAAGTCTCTAAATACACACCTAAGTCAATTAAGTACAGTGGGAAAGAAGATAGCAAAATATATAGAATAGACTCAAAGCAACTACTCCGAAAATTTCATGTAATAATATTTACAAACTATATTACTTGTACACTTGTCATATCCACAATCAACACGGCTTGAATTCAAGATTAGATTAGCTTTGCAATTTAAGAAGAAGAGGTTCTTTACTCAGTTTTCCAAAGAGGCTATCGATTGTTCATCGAGTTTCACTAGTATCCACGGATCCACTTAACTACTCTCTATTGGCTCAATCACTTCTAGATCACATAGCAAAGAATCATAAGGTCTTTAAGGTTGTAATGTTGGCTTAGGGACAATATGATAGTATATTTGGATAATTAGAGTGAGCTTTTGGCTCTCTCCGCACTAGCCATCAACGAATCGCCCTAGAGTTTGAGTTACTCTCATAAAAAGTTCTCACTCAACCCAATGAATACCTTGATGCACAAAATAGCATCCCCAATTACCCAATTAAAGCATAAAGTTGTTCACATAAAAATTCCACTTTGTCGGTCAAAATATATCTATATTCTTTTCATATCTATTTTTTTTGTATAGCTATGACTCTTTTTATTGATGTTGAGATATCATGCTGTTTTTTCATATTTTATTTTCTTTTCATGCTTTTCACCTTTTTTATTTACTCTTACCCCAGCAGAGGGTTAAAATATACTAAACCTGTGAATCATCATTAACATATAGAACAGAGCACAATTAATAAGCTCAAAAATCCCAACCCAATAATAATTCCCATAATGGTGGACCCACCACCCCAAACTCAAGCTCTAATTGTCTATTCATTGCGATTCGAGTGCGGGTCATATAGAAAAGTCCTATAATATAAAGGGATATGGCTTATAATATGGTTAATTAAAAAGGATTTAGAAATGATAGAAGGGGCTGGGAAGGATATAAAGTATAATTTTAATAGCAAGCTAAAAGGCAACAAAGGGCTTATAAAAGAAACGCCTTAACCACTTTCTAAACTATGCAATTTTGTCATTCTCTTACCTTTTGAATGTTCATTAAATGGGTTTATCAACTAGCTTGGATCTCACGTCCTACACACCACTCATGGCTCCCTGAGATTGAACATACTTTCTATCGCATTGCTAACTAATCTTTTTTTTACTATCTTTGTGTATTTCCTGCAAATACTCAAAGCATACAAAATAAAGCAACTCCTAAACATACTACTTTCTATCATTAACTTACTGAGCTTATGCTTTCAAGCTATTAAACACAATCTACATCTAATTCCCATGTATCAAAATTTTTAATTTCTACCTAAAAACAGAAAAATCACATAAAAATGGAGATGAGAGACAACAAATCCCCACACCCTCAACTCAAATATGAGGCGTGTCCCCACAACTCGAAAAAGACTCTAAAAGAAATTTAAAACAAGCAGATAAAGCATATACATAAATGGTATGGAAGAAAGAGAACATGCTCTCGAGGCTATTGCCTCGGAGTATCGAGATCCAATATAGGATTTACTGGATCTTTCTTTAATTGCTCAAGGAGTGTCATGATGTGCACTAGATTAGCTTTGATTTGTGCCACATCATAGGCCAAGAAATTTTGAGATGCTTTGACTTTATTCAATCGCTCCTCCATCTTTTCTTGCCAAACACGATCCTTTTCCTCTTTTGGAACTTGCGTAATACCCACTCCTTTCAAATTTATCTTGATCCAAGAGTTTTCAATATTGTTACGCATCTTATACTCAAGTTTCTCTTTTTCTCCTAGAATCATATTCACTAGCCGAACAAGGCACGTGATCATAGTAAGATATTTCACATTAAATAACGAAGTAGGAGAGATCGAAAATTGTATCACCTCCTCAAAGATCAACTATGACACATCCACTTATTCTACCTTTAAAATACAATTCAACAAGATTGCGTTCTTCTTAGTTACATCCAAAGTTCTTGTGTTCTCAAAGGGCATTAGCTGCAAGGAAATTGTGCCAAACTCTTATATCTGCTTGGATATATTTGTAAGGCCAAGGTGCCTTCAATTCTCCCTTATGTGTTTGAACTTTCTCCTTATCTAAAACATGCTCAAAAAGTAGATTCCAATAAAAAGTCTTGATATTTTTTGCCGCTTCTCTATACTTACATGGTCTGACCAATTTCTTGAACTGGAAGTGGTTTTGAATCTCTTCAACTGTAAACGGAACTAACTTGCCTCTAACTGGAACACAACCTTTACTATCTCAGTAAAGAGGCCCAAATAGAATTCGCAAACTAACTCAACACATAAATTTGAACATCTTACTATGAACGTAGACCAACCCAATCTTTCACCCATCTCCACGAATCTTTTGTACTCACCTTTACCAACTTTTTCTTCAAATACTCTCTCATAAGCAAAAGGTAGTCCCTGTAGATGTTTCTTAGCTGAAGCTAACAAGGCATTTGAAGCTTCCTCTTTTTCTTCGGGTGTAGGGCTCTCGATTTGTAGAGGTTGTGGTGTCTTATTTACGAAAGCTGGAACCTTTTTGCCCATTGAATATACCACATCTAGCTGTCCCCTATTCTCATGACATATTTTACCCTTTATGTTGGAACTTGAACTTTTCTCAATTGATTTCTTTTCATTAGAACCCAATACCGTACTTTTCTTCATCTCCCTAACAGTGGATAATATTTTTGTTCTTTTAGTTATCTCAATTAACCTCCAACTCAAAGCTTTAACAACTCTTGAAATTTGAAACTCTTGATTATAGGTTGTACAAGATTTATTTGTTTTAGGATAGGTGTTATGATGATGATTCTATATATGGGTAGGATGAACACTTGCTTGATTGGTATGGATCTAAGGAATTGTTGGGTGAAATTGGGAAATTTAGGCTTTTGATTCTTGGATG
Organism: Nemophila menziesii; assembly: GCA_029959085.1. Lineage (NCBI taxonomy): Eukaryota > Viridiplantae > Streptophyta > Magnoliopsida > Boraginales > Hydrophyllaceae > Nemophila > Nemophila menziesii. The sequence continues at coordinate 137,984,905 of JARWIR010000001.1, read as the reverse complement.
CAAACTGTTTTGATATGATCTGGGTGGTTGAATCTTCTTTGTAATGATATAGGAAAAGGATTGGTTGTGTTTTTATGGTGATTGGGTGGTGTTTTGATGTTTGGGGAAGGTTTGTGGAAGCTTTAATAGAGTTGGGAGAGGTTTGAAGAAGAAAGGAGACTTAAAGGATTGAAAAATTCTAAATAGAACTAACCTTTACTTCTACCTAAAAAACAAAAAATTTCTCTCTTCCCAACGGCGACCGCCGGCATACCGGTCCTGTGGCCGGCTAGCCTGTCCCAGACCGTGTCGATACTTGCGCCCACGGGTTTTCCCAAGTGCTCACGACATTGTATCTGGTTTCCTATACCGTGCCACAGTTTTTCTCGCACTGGTTACCGGCCTTGTGAGTAGCATACCGGTCAGCCAATTTTTGATTTTTCTCTGTCTCGGCAGTGAACCTGATTTTGGGAACCGTGTCCCTGTTTTTGACCCACCGGCATACCGGTCATATCACCGGCTAGCCGGCGGGTGGGTCAGAATTTTCTCAAATATTTTTATTTTGCTCCCTAACTCAATTTTCTTACTACCTGAACACCAAAAACACTAATACCTTTCTCAAATATGCAATATCGACTAACAACAACTAACTACAACACTTTTATTTAACGTCTTTCAAAGTTAGACGCGTTTCCTCTATCAATATTTACGAATATAGCCTCCCTAGCAACGAGCAAGGCTATGAACGTCTACTAACCTTCGTTTAATTCCCCTCTTGGGCCTTATCTCTATCACCTTAGCTGAAACAACCTCAGTGACTAGGAATGATCCCATCCACAAGTCTTTGTGTCTTTATGGCCTATTCTCTGGTTTGTGGGTTTTCCATACAACTTCATGGCCGACCCCAAACTCAATATTTGGCTCAGCATCCACAGGTTTTGTGTGAATTTCTTCAGGGACACGATGATGTGAAAGGCTTTGGATAATAGGAATCATGGGATCTAAGTTCCTTGGTCTTACCCAGCCATGGAATGTCTCGGATACGTTTTTAGCATGAATGGTAACTGTTCCCTCCTGGAAGTTTATGATGCTTTGACTTGTGGCCAAGAAAGGCCTACCAAGTATGATCGGAACCTTCTTATCTGCATCATAATCAAGAATAACAAAGTCAGTAGAGATGGTGATATTACCTGTTCGGACATGAACGTCCTCCACGGTTCACCATGTCTTTGAAACTAAGCTATCCGCAAATTGTAACTTCACGGGAGCTTTCTCTGTTTTATGAAGTCCAAGCCTATTGAACACGGACTTTGGCATAAGATTCACACTTGAACCAACATCACACATAACTTTCATCTTGAGCATACTATTGATTTGAATAGGAAGATTAAAGCTTCCTGGATCTTTGAGCTTCAATGGTAACTCTTTCTTTTTTCAACTCTTCTTAAGACTCTCTCAGCATGAGCCACAATCTCTTTCCTGGCTACTACACTCGCTTCATTCTCTGGAATAACTTGCGTAAAAACTTGTTGTGGTGTAAACCTTTTCTTCGCAATCTCAAGCATTTTGGCGTTGATATTTTCAGGAGTATACGCCTCTACAAATGTCTTAAGTTCAATTTTTACCTTCAAATTTGTATCAGGAATAGTTGGTGACATTGTTTGAACAATAGGTGGCGATTCCACCTTCTCTTCTTCTTTCTCTTCTTGCACAACAGGTGCAACTTCATCTTTCAGCTCTTTTGGGGCTTCTTCCTCTTTCTCTTTAGCTCTAGTAGCTTGTAGCTCAATAACCAATCTAATTTCTTCTTGCATATATCTCAGAAGGTATATAAACTCGGATCTGTCAGATGACTCGAAACCTTCAGAAAAGTCAGAGTCTTCGGAGCCAAACTTGGTTGGTTCTTCTTCAGTTTTTGGAACTTCTACGGCAATTTCTGCAACATGTGGTACTTCCTTATTCTCTTCTTATTCAAGGCAAATTGCCTTACAAGCTTCGAACCCAACATTGTCATCACCTCCTTCAATAGCTTTCAATTCTTTTGCTTCCACGATATTTGTTAAAACTTACTCAATTGCTTGACTTACGTACCTAAAATCTTAATTTAAGCTTCTTGTTCTCTCAACTTCTCGTTCTGTGTATTCATATTGGTTGTCGTCAGATCCATAAATTTTTTCATTCGCTTAGCACTCACGACTCCCTCTTGAGGATGCTGAGGTAAATCCTTCTGAGCTAAAGTATTGGTATAAGCGTCATTGACAGGTTGCTGTGGAGGAGCAGGTCGATTACAATTCTAATTTCCCTGATACGGGACTTGACCTCTTGGTTGGCAAGAGTTATTATGGGGACGAGGCTGATAGTTACCTGGATTAGCGGCCCCCCTGTGGATTTGAATACTGCATACCCGGATGATTCCTTTTACCAAACTGGTAGTTTCCTCGGTTGGATATGAAATAAACAGATGCCGGATTTTCTTCACACTCTTCCCACGTATGATTCGGCAGCTCACACTGTGGACAACCTTGTGCCTCTTGCACTACATTTGTTGCTGCTAGATTCTGTTTATTTGCATCTCAAGCTTAATCTCTTTAACTTGCTTCTCTAAAGCTGTTGATTGATCTGAATTAGCAATCTCTACATCTAATCAAAGCATCCCTCTGGTATTTGTAATAGGAGCTCGCGAAAGTGGCCAACTCCTTTTTGTTTATATGATACGTTCCATACCTTTGGTGGCTTTTGTAGGATCCATGGACACAAAACCTCCTCTTCCAAGATTATCTACCCTCAGTAAACTCTCAGCATTAATACCTTGATAAACCATCACTAACTGTAAAGATGGGGTATAACCATGAAGCAGACATGTAGCTAATTTCTGTTGAAACCTTGTCCATGAGAATTCTACTTCTTCTTCAATCTCTTAGCGAAACTTAGCAAGCTCCATCTGATCTTTGAGCCTCATACTCTTTGGATAAAAATGGTTAAAGAATGCAGCTTGAAGTTCTGCCCAAGTATTAAGTATACCTGGTGGTTGTATATCTAGCCAATCACCAGCTTTGCCGGTCAGAAAATAAGAAAATACAGTTGCTCGCGTGTAATGCCTGGAGTGATGTAGACATCACAAATCTGCATGAACTTCTGAATCACTCTCACCAGATCTTGAATTGTTGTACCACTGTAGAGTCCAAAATTCAAAAATTGACGGAGCATACCTAGACCGGGCTTGAATGTGATGTTTTGGATCTCTGGAGGATGATAACCTAAAGGTTGAACTCGAAAAGGTGCTCCCAAGCCTTACTGTTTCCGTTACCTCCTCCTGGGGGTAGTTGAGGACCTATTGGCGGCTCACGAGGGGCAGGTTTTTGACGTTGATCATCATTCAGATTGATAAGATTTTCATTATCCCCGAATGGAAGACCTTCTCCCATTTGTAACGCCACCGCTTTTCTCTGTTCTCTCTCTTCTCTCAAGCGTCTGTTATAAGCTGTGAAACACCTCTCAGGCTCCGCAAGTATACACTGTAAACCTGAAAGAGACTAAAGCAACCAAAAGCATAAAACTGAAAAAAATAAAATCAACTAAAAACTACTACTACTAAATATAAATTACCCACACGCGAAAGAGACACAAATCCCCGGCAGCGGCGCCAAAAACTTGGAGTCGCCTAAGGTGTGATAAAATATGATAATAAAATATGGATAAACAATGGACTAACACCCTAGACTAAACAGGTTACTTACTACAAGTATCACTACAATTCATTCTCAGGGACTTAGTGTGTTATACGAGCAGATTAACAGAATAGAGTACTAATTAATAATTAAAAAATAGAAAAGTAAATAAATATAATGGAGAAGATTAATGATTAAACTAAATAAACTAAAGACAAGTAAATAAAAGATGTAAGAAATAAGATGAGAGAATATAGCCCAGGTTTTGCGAGTATGCACTAATCCTTCTATTTCTTCTACTAGTTAATAAGGGTGATAATAGCTCTTAGATAAGTAGTCAGGATTCTAAATTCCTCCCTACCCCCTTCCGAGTGGACTAAGGTCGAGACCTCACAATTACCAGGGGACTTAACTAAGGTGTTCCTACGCCACTAGGTTCTTAGATGAGACTGGTCTGTAACTAATGATTAAATCAAACCCTAATGACTATCCAGTTAGGCAAGCACTACCGCACACTAGACACTTGTGTGGTGTTTCAATAATTAGACACCCCTTCTGGGTGACCATCTAACTACTATTAGCACAACCCTAAATTGATCAAGTTTAAGACATATAATAAATCAAAGCACATAAAACAAATATATGGTTAAGAAGCTAGAATCAATTTAAAATAGTTCTCCCAAAGAAACATAGATAGAAGAAAATATAATTAATAGATTATACATATGAAAAAACCAAGTCATGGGAAAGTTAGTTCATACTAGAAAGAAATAAACTATAAGAAATATACATACTGTCAACTTGCTCTCTTGAATGACTTCTATTGATGAATAAAACTTAAGGACTAATTGTGGGAGGAAAGGACATGTTTACAATAGTTAAAGAGTGTATTATAGGAGTATAGGAAGCCCTAATTTGTATTTCTTGGAGTATAAGGCAAGCAATTGGAATTCTTTTCCAAATCGAATTCATTTCCTAAAATATAGGAGAAGGGAAAAACTGCTGCTGTCTTGTTTTGGTCGTAACCTCTTCAATATTGCTTCGATTGACGTGTTATTTATATCAAAACTGATCGTCTCGGAAGCTCTACACTTTTTCTTCAGACCATTCTTCCAAATTCCAAGCATATTTTGAGTTATGATCGCTTTAATGGACGTGGCTGCTGAATTTCAGATATACTTGGCAACTTTTCTTTTCCTATTTTATCTTTTCCTTTCTTTATCTCCAATTTACATCCTTATCTTCTTTACTTTATCTCTTGGAATTGATTTGACATCTAATTAATTTCCATATATCTTTAAAGGTCACAATTAACAAACAATTAAACCAAATATTCTCTAAAAATAATAAATCATCAAATCAAGACAAAAAATAAGAAAATATAATAATATGACTAAAAATCGAGTATTTACTATTCTAATACACCTAAAATGATGTCTCCAACCTAGACTAATTCATCACAAATAGGGAGACATCAGTCGTCAACCTAACCTTCCATAATCACCTCATCCAAATTTCGCTTAGGAATTTATTTACCATTGGTAACTACTTCTTTCAACTAAGCTTGAAAACCTCGCTTCTGTTTCTTCGTTAGTGGTAGGAGTTTGTTCTTGTGGCCAACTTATGTCGGTCTCGATGATTGTTTCCATACCACTCTTTGCTTCTTTCGGATCCATAGAGACAAAACTACAACGACCCATATCATTTACTCTCAGCCTTGACTCTCTATTACGTCCATTACAGAACATGGATATTTGTAATTGTGGTGTGTATCTATGTATTGGACATCTTGCCAACATCTTTTGAAATCTCGTCCATGCTTCGCCAACACTCTCTGGGGCTTCTTGTAAGAAATTCATAAGCTCCAATAGTTCCTTCATTCGCATACTTGTAGGATAAAATTTATCAAGGAATCTTTCTTAAAGCTTGTCCCAATTTGTTATTAGCTCGGGAGGTTGATCATCTAACCAATCGCTTACTTTCCCAGTCAAGAAAAATTGAAACATTAAATAATACATCGGTTCTTGCGTAACACCTTCATTAATGTAGGTATCACAAAATTGCATGAATTCTGAATAGATTGGACCGGATTTTGTAGTGTATCACCACTAAATTTAACAAAGCTCGCGAATTGATTAATCAGGTCAGGATCGGGCTTGAATCGAACAACTTGAATAGTTGGGATGCGAATCCCAATAATTTTCACTCGCAATTGGCTAGGAAAACCTAGCTCTAACCGTTGATTAGCCATCTAAAACCTGAAAAAGACTAAAACAAAAAGAAAACGCGTAAAACTGAAAACAAATAAAAACTTCTACACTAAATAAACACAAAATAGATAAATAAATAGACAAATAAAGATAATAATAAAGAGCACACACCCTTGAGAACCACGTCACTCACTGCAAGTATCACCGACCGTTTACAAGTTTTAATGATAAGTCAAGTTCATTGGCAGGGATTTAATTTGTTAGATCTATTTATATTTAACAAGCGTAGATGAATTTAGATGTTTATATAAAAAGAGAATAATATGAATAATTATCTAACACGAATAAATAAATAAATATGAATGTAAGTCAAATAAATTAGGATTACTAATATGAGTCTATTACTAAGTTATTCTAAACTGTCATACATTGAGCATTATATATTAACCGGGATTCTAAAATTCTACCTAACCTCTATCAGGCTTAGGAGCAACCTCTCCACTACCAAGGAATTTGGGTAAAGAAACCTTGAGTAATGATTGGTGGTTAAATCAAACCTTTATGGCTATCCAGGTAGGGTCACTACTAGACGATTATGTGGTGTTGCCAATAACTAAGAATAGTCCTAAGATTGGCCAATTCTAGGGCTGCAACAATAAGTCGAAACACATAATAACAATATACGCCAATCTCAAATCAATTAAAATAACAAATAGTATTATGAAAATAGATAAATAAATAGACAAATAAAGATAATAATAAAGAGCACACACCCTTGAGAACCACGTCACTCACTGCAAGTCTCACCGACCGTTTACAAGTTTTAATGATAAGTCAAGTTCATTGGCAGGGATTTAATTTGTTAGATCTATTTATATTTAACAAGCGTAGATGAATTTAGATGTTTATATAAAAAGAGAATAATATGAATAATTATCTAACACGAATAAATAAATAAATATGAATGTAAGTCAAATAAATTAGGATTACTAATATGAGTCTATTACTAAGTTATTCTAATCTGTCATACATTGAGCATTATATATTAACCGGGATTCTAAAATTCTACCTAACCTCTATCAGGCTTAGGAGCAACCTCTCCACTACCAAGGAATTTGGGTAAAGAAACCTTGAGTAATGATTGGTGGTTAAATCAAACCTTTATGGCTATCCAGGTAGGGTCACTACTAGACGATTATGTGGTGTTGCCAATAACTAAGAATAGTCCTAAGATTGGCCAATTCTAGGGCTGCAACAATAAGTCGAAACACATAATAACAATATACGCCAATCTCAAATCAATTAAAATAACAAATAGTATTATGAAATTTAAGACAAAATAATAACCCAACAATTAAAAGTAAAACTTACAGAATAAAAGCTTAGGAATATGGTGAAACCACAAATCTATAGCTAAGTACCCTAAATATAGCAAAGGTGAGATGTATAAGAGGAGTTTGTCACTCTCCAACTTCTTGATTATTTTCTTCCTCTACAGGTCAGCTTGGACTGAGAAAATACAAGCAAGGACTAAGACTAATCTTGGAACTGAGCAAGGACCTGTTTACAATGGTTTAAGGGTGTATATATAGGTGTCTTGGAAGACCTAATTCGTTTTCTTGAAGGAGAAGGTAAGTAATGGAATCCTAGCCCAACTCAAATTCGTAACCCTAAAATATAGAACCAGCCCTGTTTTTGTTTTGGTTATAACAACTTCAATACTTATCCGTTTGATGCGTACCAATAGTCGAAATTCATCGTCTCAGAAAGATATTTAACTTTTCTCTTGACCATTCTTCCATATTCCTCACCAATTTTGAGATATAAACCCATTTGTGGTCGTGGGTGGTGAAATTCAGATTTATTTGGCAGCTTTATCTTTCCATACTCTAGCTTTTGTTTCCTTATCTCCAATTTCCATGTATATTTTCTTTCCTTTATCTCTTAGAATTGACTTGACATCTAATTAATCTCCATATATATCTTTAAAACTTCACACTAAATAAATAATAAATCATTAAATCAAGACACAAAATAGGAAAGTGTAATAAATCATGAGAAAATCGACTACTAGACTTCCTAAAACACTAAAAATGATGTCTCCAACTAAGATTAATTCATCACAAATAGGGAGACATCACCAACCTAGATTAATTCATCACAAATAGGGAGACATCAGTCGTCAACCTAACCTTTCATAATCACCTCACCCAAATTTGGCTTAGGAATTTCTTTACCCTTGGTAACTACTTCTTTCAACTGAACTTCCCCCTTTTGATTATATGAAAGATCCATGGGATAGCATTTGATTTTTCATCGTTTTGTAAGTTCAACTACCCTTTTATCCACCATGCTAATGAAAGGCGCACCCACATATTATATTCAACAATATATAAAAAAATCTTCACATCACTTACACAATTGTCTTCTATCACTAAATATCTCTCAGTTACTTCTATGGTTGATCTATTTCATGTATCAATTGAGAAGGAAGGTCATCCCTTGAAAGTGTGGAATCATGATAGGTCTGTTCACAATTCGTCGTGATGCTATATGCTTTTTTAGGGCATTCAAGGAGTTTGAAATTTTAGTCAGTTTCACTTGTATTATTTCTTACATGTCCTCAAATTCAAAAAAAGTTCGCCTCTTCTCTTACCTATATCTCTTCGCAACTTCGAATGAAGATTGAAAGCATTTCGTCCAATAGTTGTGAAGCAAGCTTTTTTGGTAGTGTGTGTGGTAAGCCAACATATTGTATGAAGTTTAATAATTTTTCTTCTAATTGGGAACCCCAAGGTCTCCTTGGAAGTTGTTTGATATTCTCAGCCAATTCATTGTTCCATCCTTGCTCTTGCGGGTGTTGATAAGGTGTTTGGTAGCAGTTACTAACCCATTATTAATAACCCGAAGAGTCTTCCATATAATTTAAGGGTTCGAGATTCAAAAATATACTCCATATATTTTAAAAGTAATCGGCGAACTTGACCCATTTCTCTAACTATAGTATATGTGAAGAACAAAACAAAGAACAATCGTTAAATCTAACTAAGAAAAATATAAAACAAAAGTATAATTACAATTAACTAAATATTCTCCAGCAAGGACGCAAAAAAATTACTGTCCCCTCAGGTGTGATATAAAATTAACTATCAGAGTATGATAACTCACAAGTGTAGGATTCGTCTCAAGTAATAAAAGATGTAAGTAAAGTGTATTCTCCATAGGAACAAAAACGTAATTTTATTTCGATTTTAGATATTCGTTAATAATAACTAAAAAATAAAAGAAGAAATATTTGTTTGATTTTTGATAAAATGATTAACTAAGACGAAGATAAAAGACTAAAAAGTACTTACAGAAGATAAGATGGATGATAAGTATAACTCAAGATTGCATACTCACGACTAGCATGAATTTTGAATATTCACGATCAGAAGGAAAAATTGGGTATATCACTTGCTAAACGGGATTATAAAGTCTCCATAAGTTCCTTTTAAATAATTAGGGAAATTCTATCTAACCCTAGAAACCTCTTCCGAATGAATCCTATGCATGTTACATCGACGCCTAAGTTCAAACACTATGTGATTATCTAGCTAGTTTGTATTTTCTGATTCTCAAACTCAACTAAACAATTATAATTCTATTTTACACTACCAAATCCCCCATGCAGGTATAATTTAATAGGTAACGCAACTCTATATGTGTGAAAGATGAAGAAGTACATTAAGCACAAGAATTATAATAAACAAGACATCCACAATCAATTTTAATTAGCATGTAATCCCAAATTTTATAGAAAATAATCTTAAACCATAACTATGATTTGTACATGTGCAATATCAAGCTAAAATATGTTCAGTTCATGCTTGAATAATAAAAATAATAATTAATTCAATAATATGGAGTTTAAGAGAATAATAATTACAACACATATAGATTGTCTTATTGTCTTATCTCCTTACTTCTATCTTAATCCCCAAGATAATACAAATGAATAAATAATTATGTTGGTCTAAAAATATTAAAACGTACTAATTCATACTAGGAAATTTAGAGGTTCGATTCATGGGCCCAAAAAATAGGTCAATAGTGCACATGAACTTCTTTGTTAAATCTGGACCACTCAAGTCAGTTTTTTAAAACATCCATAACTTTCTCGTCTCAACTCGGAATTGATCTTCGCTTCTTCTCACACATATTAGACTCTAATAGATAAATTAAGAGGAAAAATCATTATCATATTCGTTATCAATTATTTGTTGTGATTTTTTTTAAATTGAGGAATCGTGTTTTCTAGATTTGGGGTTATGCCTTCTAATGATCTTCTTGACTCCTTGGCATGTCCCGATTTCATTTCTAATAATATTGGTTATTTACTTAACTTCTTGAATCCTTATATTGGCCCTATCATCCTTGGATCCTCCATGTTCTAAGGGCTACCCAATAGAACACAAAACTACCTCAAATTGCTCTAAAACACGAACGATATCTTATAATAACTAAGAATTCAATATATGCTAAATTAAGGGATAAAACCCGTCTTTTAAATCAATAAACAACCCAAAATTATGTCTCAAAGGTATTAAATTATATCACAAAATACGAGACATCAGTATTCATGAGAACTAATGTGTCTGAATGACCATAAAATTGCATGTGACAGTATTGTAGAGTTTGTTTGAACTTGGGCTGAGAAATGTAAAACATGAAAATCCGATTGGATTCAAACATCAAGAAATTGGAACGGGAAAACCAAAAACCAAGAAAACCGTTTGTCTCAGATATGATTATAAAAAACCAAAAAAAATATAGTTTGATTCTTTTTTCCTGTATGAAACTGAAACAAAAAATATAGCTATATATATTGAACCAAATTTTTTAGGTATGCGTGTTTTGTTAGAGATCCAAATACTTTTATGGATAATAATGAGATCTCAATAATGAATACATAAGACTGGGTTAATGTTCTGATGTTGAAGCATGTGTGATATGAATGTTTTCTTGACAGAGTAATGATATATACCATCCAAAATCATACGACACAAATACCACCCAACAACGTGGCATGAATTGGTTGGCAGTAAATTGTTAATTTATTTATTTTCTTGATCTGATTAGCAATTTATTGCCAACCAATTCACACCATGTCGTTGGATGGTATGATTTTGGGTGGTATATATCATTACTCTTACAAGAAAACATTCATATCCCACATGTTTCAATATCAAAACATTAACCCAATCTGGTGTATTCTTTATTAAGATCTCATCATTATCCATGAAAGTATTTTGATATGTAACAAAACACACATACTTTAAAATTTTGGTTCAATATATAGATATAATTTTTGTTTCAGTTTCATACATGAAAAAAAAAATCAAACCATATTTTTTGGTTTTTTATAATTATATTTGAGACAAACGGTTTTTTTGGTTTTTGGTTTTCCCGTTCGATTTTCTTAATTTATAAATCCAATCAGATTTTCATGTTTTTCATTTCTCAACCCAAGTTCAGACAAACTCCTCAATATTGTGACATGCAATTTTATGGTCATTCACACACATTAGTTCTCATGAATACTGATATCTCATATTTTGTGATATAATTTAGTACTTTTAAGACATAATTTTGGGTTGTTGATTTATAAGATGAGATTTACCCCTTGATTTAGTATATATTGAATTCTAATTAACAATTTATTGCCAACCAATTCAGTCACGCCATATGGTTTGTATGGTTTTGGGTGGTGTATTTCAATACTCTTACAAGAAAATATTCATATCCCACATGTTTCAACATCAAAACATTAACCCAATCTTATGTATTCATTATTAATATCTCATCATTATCCATGAAAGTAATTTGATCTCTAACAAAACACACATACTTTAAAATTTTAGTTCAATACATATAGGAATATTTTCTGTTTCAATTTCATACTAGAAAAAAGAATCCAACCATAATATTTCGATTTTTTATAATCATATTTGAGACAAAAAGTTTTCTTGGATTTTGGTTTTCCCGTTCGATTTTCTTGATTTTTGAATCCAATCGGATTTTCATGTTTTACATTTCTCAACCCAAGTTCAAACAAACTCTACAACACTGTCACATGTAATTTTATGGTCATACACACACATTAGTTCTAATGAATACTGATGTCTCGTATTTTGTGATATAATTTAATACTTTTGAGACATATTTCTGGGTTGTTTATTGATTTAAAAGATAAGATTTATCTCTTGATTTACCATATATTGAATTCTCAGTTATTATACGATATTGTTCGAGTTTTTTTGTGGGAGCGTTTTTCTTATTCAACCTGCGGCGGTGGAGAATGGTCCACTAGTGCCACAGGTTTGAGAGAGAGATATTAAATACTAATAATTTTTTTTGATTTTATTTTTTCACTAGTAATAAAAAAAGGGAGGTTTTTGGTGTTTTATTACTTTTTAGTTGGATTTTAATTAAAATAATTAATCGAGGCTTTAATAAAAATAAGCAATGTTGCTTGGCCTGTATAAAGAAAATCTCCGTATATAAACTATTAATTGTACCTACAATTAGTACACTTATTCGATTCTCATTCTTTATATCAGAACATTTTTTTTTTGTCAACTATATCACAACATTATGAAAACACTTAAAAATGTACTGAGAACTAATGGTTGGATAAAAAATGTTCTTTTAATGCGAATTATATTAAAAGACAGTAATATAAAACTTAATGGCATTTAAAGAATAATGGAGGATTAAGGCCTGATCCGTAATGTAAGACTCTACTTTTTCTGCTTTAATTAGAAGGGAAAAGCAAAATCTTCCGTGAGACATATCAAAAATTAAAAAATTAAATAAAAGAGCTCTACTTTTCATGTTTTCTGATGCGTTTTGCAAAAAGATTATCACTTTTTCTTCTTTGATTTTAGTAACCCGACATTCTTATCTCCGGAAAGCATTATAAAGTTGTTGGAATAAGTTGTTAATTCACTAATAGTATAAATTAGCTGACAGACATTTACAAAAGTAGAGGTGGATTAATGTTATAGATAAGCATCTTCTTTTAAACCTTAAAGATGTTTCCACTTTAGAATCGTTAAAAGTTGATTATCTCTTGATGACTTTAAATTAAAACTACTATATAGTTTCATAAGTGGGGAATTTGTCGCTTTTGACTGATTAAAAGGTAAGGAGTTTCAGAAACTAGAGAACCTAGAAAAAGAGACAAAGAAAGGATTAATTTGATGAAATTCTTTTTTTTCTATATAGCTTTTTAATGTATTATTCTCCTTTAAGAAACGCAGCATCTAGTTTAAATGTGTGATAACAGATAATCATGTTCAATTTGCTTTTATTTTTCTTCCATGTTTATTATAAATCAGTTTTGATAGATACTAGAATACCGGGCATATATTTAACAGTACTTACAACAATTTAAGTTTATAGGAGTTTACTGTAGTTCTATATTAAGATAACCTACTTGTAAATATATATTCAGAAAATTGAGATTAAGAGGAAATTTCCGTTTTTTATTCCCGGTGGCAGATAATGGGTCTATATATACATTTTTTTAGATGCAAACCAAATAAAACATCTATGCCCTTGGTAATCCTGTGCATCCACCCTTGATGCTACTATCGAGCGTTGTTATAACGACGATTACACACGTGTCGTCGCTAGAAACAAATCATTCACGACGAATCGGTATCCTCGACGATACAAATCGTCACTTATATCAATTGACATTAGCGACTAAATTCTATAGTCACTTATGACGTTAATATCGTCGTAAGAGATTTTAAAATAAAATTATATTTTTTATTACCGAACATTGTAGTCGTCATTGACCATTGTAACTAGCGACGAACTTTTGTTATCGCGGATGACCATTTCTAATGACTATTTGACTGTCATTGGCGACGAAAATGATGTCGTCGCTGATGAAACCGACGTATTAAAGACAAGGTATGGTAGACTTTTAAAAACGGAAAATCCTAAAAAAATTCTTCCCTTTTTGTCTTGAAGCTTAATCACTATTAGATCTATTTCTTTATTTCATCAATTGCTTTTTCCGGGACCATCTTACTTGTAGGGCTACTTATACTTCAATTACTCCACATAATTTCTCCAAAATTAAGTGTTTTCTAAAATTCAAACTTTTTACAATTTGTTTTATGTGAGTATGTTGGTGTTTAGCATATGATTAGGTGATTAAAACTTATTTTATGATTGTACATTTGAATGGTATATACTACATATTCGAATATTTTTTCTCAATATTGTTATAGTTGCATACTTATATCAAAATAGAAGATAAATTCAGGTATAAATAAGAGTTTGATTAAATCAAATTGTTTTGTTACGTGGAATATATTAATTGTGTAGAAGAATTTATCGACTTTGCGGATAAATAAGTAAGTATCAGTGGTTTAGTGTTTTGTCCGTGTAATCATTGTTCGAATAATCGAAGATTATATATCCTTAAGGATAGGGCACACGTTCTAAAATATAGGTTTTTGTCCATGTATGAGGTTTGGACAAAGCACAACGAAAAAGTAGAAATCCCCGAGAATAACACTACGCGAATTGTAGAACATGAAATGATGAATGTGTATGACGATTTGAGACCCGCTTATGATTTTGGGGGCCATTCGTATGACACCGAGATGAGCGACGAGAATCATACAAGTTGTGCCAGTTTTGAAGATTTGTTCGAGGAAATGGAGACCGAGTTATACCCTAGTTCTAAGGTAATGGGTTCTTTGAATTTCATCTCCAATCTAATGCACGTGAAGGTGAAGAACAAGTGGACTAACACCTCATTTACCGAACTTCTACAATTGTTATGTAGTTTTTGTCTGGAGGTCATATGTTGCCTTCTTCTTACGAGGAGTGCAACAAAAATATGAAAAGTGTAGGTATGGGATATAGTACGATCGATGTTTGCTTGAACGACTGTGCTCTATATTACAAAGAGAATGAATACCTCGAGCATTGTCCAATATATGGTGAATGTAAATCCGAAGAAAGGTAAGAGAGTACCACATAAGAAACTTCGTTATTTTTCAATTGAGCCTAGTTTGCGGTGACTATACGTTTTGAAGCATACCACCAAAGACATGATTTGACACCATACCAGAAAGAGTACCGATTTAGATGTGTTACACCATCCTGTTGATGGTGATAGCTGGAAGAGATTTGTAGAACTATATCTCGAGTTTACAAGTGAAGCTCAGAATGTATTCTTGGGTCTGGGTATCAATGGGTTTTGTACATTCTCTATGAAGAAAAACTCATGTAGCATGTGGCCAGTTATATTGATCTCTTACAACTTTACACCTTGGTTATGCATGAAAGAATCCACACTTTAAGTTTGTTTGTTGATTCTGGGTCTGTGATCACCCAGTAAATATATTGATGTCTTTCTCCGCCCTGTTATAGATGAGTTGGGAATAGTGTGGGATACATGTACCCTTACAAAAGATGCTCATAAAAAGGAAGAGTTTACAGTAAAGGTTTGTCAATTGTCCACGACTAATGATTACTTGGCTAGGCCATACACGTCAGGTTGGCAGGGTCAAGGTTACTTCATGCCCGTCGAAAAATGTGAGTAAATGGGTAGTTTATTTTGATCACAAACAGTGATTACCTATGAGGCATCCGTTTAGAAAAGACGCATCTTCGTACATGAATACCGAGAATAGGGCCCCTTAGGAACCATAGTCCCGCCGATATTCAGACGGGGTTAGATCTCGTGATTTTAATTAGAAGAAAAAGAGTATTTTTTATCGTTTTCCATATTGGTCGGAAAATTTATTGAAACATAACATTAATGTTATGCATTTTGTGAAAATGATGTGTGTGACAGCCTGCTCGGTATAGTGGTAGGACTTAATGGGAAAATTAACAAAGATAGCGTAAAAGAGAGAATAGATTTGAAAAATATGGGCATCAGGAAAGAGTCATAGTTGTTCGAGAAATGGGGTAAAATGATGCAACCGCGCGCAAATTATGCCTTTACACCAGAAAAAGCGACGTGTTTTTCTGGATTGGTTGAAGGAGAAATTTTTTCCCAATGGTTTCATGTCTAGTTTGAGAGATAATGTTCAGGATGATACGTGAAAGATCATTAGGATGAAATCCCATGATTGTAACATAATGATGTAGTTTCTTTTCCTGGCTAGTATCCTTGGGTTTATAGATGATAAATCAGTGAGCGATCCGATAATTGGGTTATCTAACGTGTTTAGAGTTGTTTGTAAAAAAATATAAGTAGGAAAGCATTGGAAGCGAGAAAGGCCAGATTGGTTGTAATTATGTGTAAGCTAGATATAATTTTGCCTCCCTCCTTCTGTGACATAATGATTTGCCTAGTCATACACTTATACAAAAAAAATTGTTACGTGGAAATGCTGTGGATGTACTCATTTGAAAGGTATTTGAAGAAGTTAAAATCTGGAACCCTGCTAGGCTATATGGTTCAATCTCGTGGGGTACATCATGGGAAAAACATTGACATTCATGTCGCGTTATCTCCAAGAAGAAAGAATGAAGTTCAACAATCTGGGTAGATACAGTGTGACAGTCCCTGAGCCTAAAATTCTGTCTGTGTTTAAGAGCTAGTGTAATCCAATGCGTAAAAAAGAGTTTCTTGCTTTGCCACATAAAGAGAAGGAGAAAATCGACTGGTACATCATCCTTAAGTGCGATGAGACCTAACCGTATATGATGTAACAATTAAATTTTTTATTATCTTTTGTAAAAATTTTACACTATTCTTAATCTGTGGTGAGCACAAGTCCACGCTATCGGTCTTTGTTATTGATATAGAAAGGATTCATGCATAAAAGTTTCGGCTGTGGTTTATAGAGAAGGTATATATCATCTAATTTTTAAGATAAACACGACTAAAATAAAATTAATAAGTGTTCTTATTGGTAGGTTTACATAATGCACATGGATGGTGATGCATTAACTACCTCTGAGATGATTTCATTAGCGAACATGTCTCATAGTACGGTACATAAATACGATTCATGTGTTGTGAATAGTATCAAATGGATTACTCGTGATAAGGGATAAAAAGGGCGACCCATGATTACAAAGTATGAACCATCACAGATGGATTACCTTATTACAGTTTGTTAGTCAAGATTGTGGAGGTTAAATTTGATGTTGGTTGTTCTATTGTGTTTTTTGAGTGTAAGTGGTATAACACAAAAAATCATGAAGAAGGACCACAGGATAACCATTATCAACACCACTTATTTTTGGTGGAGCCAAGAGCCTGACATATTAGCCACCCAAGCCAAAAAGTGTTTTACATCGATAAGGTTAATGAAAAAAATGCAAAAAGGGTGGAAAGTCGAGTGGGAAGTTAACGATCGACACAGATGGAGTCCCGAGTTATGGAGTGCATAATCAGTACCTACTGTCGAAGATCCGATCACCATTCCTTTGGGTAACACAGACACGGATTACTCCTGATTAATTTGAAACCGGTGAGGACATCGAAGTTGATCCATCTTTGTTGGGAACTGATTCATTGATAAAATATGACGAGGAGATATACGATGCCACATAGGATGCGTACGCAGATGTTCAATTAGATAACCTTATGAACACTGATATTGATGATGAAATTATAGACACTAGTGGTTACGATACTAATTAGAAGTACCTATCGTCTTATTTTGTATTGAAACTAAGTGCTTTTATCATAATATTAACAGCGTTAGATGATTTGGTTATAATGTCGTTTCATTTAAAATTGAATACTATTTTATAACATGTTTAAATAATTATACATTATTATTGAAAAAGGCCGAATAACTAGTTTTTTAGTATTTGTCAAGAGATAGTCGTTGCAAAATATGTATGAACTTGTCACTAATGATAAGGGTCTCTCGCGACGAGTTTTTGTTGAAGAACTCGTCGCTGAAATTATTTGGCTAATCACGACGACTTTTGTTGTCGCTAAGTGGCATTAAAATATCAATTAATTAGCGTGGGCGGTGGTGGTGACAATGAGTGATAAATAAAGGAATAATAAAAACACACAAAGACCTAATACCACTACGTGAAACTCAATGAAACTGCACAGATTGGTTTCAAATTATTGTTGATAAATAAAGTTTGACTGCATGGATTTAGTTTGTTAGCTCAAACTCGTGTTAAAGTAAGAAAGTAGAAGATATTACTTGTTTAAACTAAAATAGAAATAAAATAAAATATGTTTTTGGGTTTTTGAAATAAGAACTCAAGCAAATAAGAAATTAAACTAATGCAATTAAAGATAAATAAAGAATGGAGATGTGAATATAGTTTAGGTCTGCTAGTATGCACCTATATTCCTAAATCACTATTCTAATTATAACGGTGAATTGAGCATATCTATAATCTCTCAAATCCCGTCAGGGTAGCTTAGAAGGCAACCTCAACACTACCAAGGGAATTGGGGTAATGGGACCTCGCACAGAGATCGGTGATAAATCTAAACCCTAATGACTATCTAGCTAGGTAAGCCCGTCACTAGACGATTATGTGTTGTTTTTTATAATTGAATCCCCCGTCAAGGTGACAATCCAACTACTAAGGACAGTCCTAAACTTGGGCAGAGCTAGGTCTGGAATAAAGACAAACACAAAATAAAATTATATAATAAAATCTCAACTCATTTAAATTCAAATCCCAGATGAAATAGAACAAAAGAATAGGATTAAAGGATTACACATATTGCAAACCCAAGCTATAGGAAAATTAGTTCATAATAAAATAAATAAAACTAAAGAGTAAGGAGATTAGAAACATAGTTAAGATAAGAATAAAATACAAATTACCCTAATGGTAGAGTGGAAGATGAAGAAGAGGAGTTTGTGACTCTCAACTTATTTTCTTCCTTTCCAAGTTAACTTGCTTCCTCCTTCATGATTTTCTTGAATAATATGGAGGCTATGGATATATAGACAAACAAGGACATGTTTCTAATGTTAAATACCAATATATAGGTATAGGGATGATATCTAGGTCATGAGCTATGTTTTAGAGTCCTAATTTAACTCAAACCCGTTTTCCTTAATGGATGGACTGGTTGCCCCATGGAGTTTGTAAAAATCATAACTCCTTTGTTACATCTTGAAATCACTCAAAATTAGTGGCCACACGGCCAAAATTTAAATAAAACTTTTTAGATATAAAAGGAATCCTTCAAATTCTTTGTCTAATTTATGCAGCATTGAAAATGATACACGCTCTAAGTTGTCCTGGCAACTTTTGCACTTTCTAGAAACAACTTCTTTGGGCTTTTAACTCTTTATTTCATCTTGTATATTCTTTCTTCAACTCCTTGACATTTATTTGTCATCTAATATAATCATTGTACCTAAGAGATTCCCATTTAATACACAAATTACACCAAAAATACTCTAAAAGTGACAAACCTCAAAAAATAAGGCAAGAATTGAGAAACTAACAATCAATTGGGAAAACCCCCTAATATAAGCACCTTAAGTGATGTCTCTAAACTATATTATTTTATCAGAAATATGTAGACATCAAGACCCCCAACTCGAAGTTGTGTCGTCCCGACACAATAAGAAATAAAAACATAGGGAAGTCTCTAAAATATATCAGCTAAGTCATGTAAGCATAATGAGAAGAAGATACAAGAATGCGAGTAATAATCCCAAAGAAACTACTTAGAAAGTTTCATGTAATAATATTTACAATCTAAATCGTATATATACACTTATCATACAAACAATCACACTGTTTAAGTTCAAGGTTAGATTAGCATTGCAATGCACGAAAGATAGGTTTCTCTCTTACGTTTGACTACTGGAGAAGGCACAAATATTGACCCAAACTCATTGGGCTTGATTCCTAAACCAGAGATGATTATGGAGTACTCGAAGACACATTTGATGAGTATATAGATGACCCATCAGAGCAACCTATATACATCGATAGTAATAATTAAATCGTAAGCCATAAAGGTTACAAGACAAACTAGTAAGTGTTTTTCACTCACACATTCTTCATCTATTATTAGTACAACTTCGTTTGTTAAAATCTATTTTATTTGTTCAAACATGCTTGCATGAGACATCAAGCGGGTGTAGGTTAAGATAGAGCAATTTTAGGTTATGTTGCTCTTAGTTTTTAATTAGTTTGATATTTCATAGACACGCAGATGATAATGAATTTGGAGAACTGTAATATTTTGTTGTTATTTTACAACATTTGGGAATATTGTGTTAGTTGTTATTGATTTTAGATTATATATAAAAGCTGGAAATTTTATTTGTTAAGAAAATAAATAAAAATTTAAAAACTATTTTTAACGACGACATAAGTCGTTGCCAATAACCCAACAACTCATCGCTAATGAAATTGATCAACTGCAACCAGTTGTTGTTACAGAACTCGTCGCTATTGAGATTTGTCATTAGAGACAAGTGTTGTCTTCGTTAATGTTATTTTAATAATCCTTAATAAATATTTATTGGTGGTTTAATTTCTTCTTTTTACAAAAAAATTAAATTAACGACGAATTGATTTTTTTCGCAAATGATATTCTACCATTAACGATGATATATTTGGTCGCTAATTATATATTTCAATTTCGAGGCCACTAAGAGACAGTTTGTTTTCCGGTGATGTGGTTTTCAACTCGCTATTAGGAGAAACAAGTCAATAGAGACAACAAGTTGTCGCAGCTAATGACAATTAATATTAAAAAAGAGTCAATGGATTAAGAATACATTCACACTTTCCATCAACAAAAAATCTTCCCTCATTCGATTGTTGCTCCCTGACGCCCATTCTCTCCACCAATCCATCATCACAAGTAAGTGTTCAGTCTTTGTCTTTTAAATTCATTATTTATTTGATTAATTTTTTTTTACTAATTGTTAGATTAGTTTATGATTCTATTTTCACATCCCTGGTTAATTTATGATTCAACTTTCAAATTATTGATGCGTATGAATTATTGTGATCAGTAATTTGAATAATTTTTACCTTAGTAATTTGAATAATTCATTAGTAATTGTGATTAGTTTAATTGAAATTTTGAAAATGTTAGCACTTTTAGGGAAAATTTAGAAACTATAGGGTCCCTTAGTGCAAATTTGATAATATAGAGACCTTAAAAGTAAAGGGACCTTAGTGCAAATTTAATTATGTTTTCTATTTTAATTTTTATTGTATTCCACTTTAGCCCCAAGATATAATAAAATTTGTCTTTTAACCCCAAAATATAATAAAATTTGCACTTAAGTCCTTAAACTTTGTAAAATTGCACCTTATACCTTAATAGTTAATAAAATGTACCACAACCCCCAAAGTTTAAAAAAATTAAATATATAAAGCTACACAAATTAAAAATTACATATTAACCCCTAATATTTCCAATAATTCAATTAAGCCCCATAAAATATTAAAAATTAAAGTTTAACTCTTAATATTTTCAAAAATAAAATTAAACCCCAAGACTTTTAAATGTTTCACTTTAACTAGTAAATAATGATAGTTTAGATACTTTGATGACAGGCACTGCAGTGTCCACGGATACTCCTGCTAGGGTTGCCAATAGATGAGTACTGGTAGAAAGGTTTGTGATACATCTCCCAAACCACAGACTACGCACTTGTAAGATTTGTTTGGAACATGTTTTTTAACATTAAGATAGTGACGCCTTGTCATGTCCACAAATGTAGAGGTGACATTTTGAATAGTCTTGGCCTCAACTAGTTTATGAGTGTAGGATATGAATGCAATGCGTAGGACACGACCATGACTATGTTGATCATTGGATAAGAGATCATCTCGCCACATGTCATGGAGTAATTTTTTAGTTAGGAGTAGATATGATTATTGTATTAGATCTTGATTATATTTTAATACTTATTTGAGACATAATATGTTTTAATCCTTACAAATTTATCAAAATTATGTCTTAATGCTAATTTGAGATTTTTGTAATTCGTGATTGATCTCCTGTAAATGATTATTTGTTATTGTATTATTTATTTTAATTATAGACGACATATATGATTCCATGGGGGCATGATGGAGATGATAAAGTGCGCGGTCCCCATCATCACGCAAATATTCTGATTATTGGGTGCTCTGTCCCAGGTATTTGATAATGTATAATAGTATGTTAATCGAGTTCATATTAATACATGTAAAGAAAAGAGAAAACCAAGGGATAGAAAGACCCTCCAAGCAGCCTATAAGGTGCTGATTAAGGTCTGAGGTCTCCTATCCGTTAAATATTGTGTATCAGAAAAGACGTGGAATCCTACCACCACATACGGTAATCAAGTGGCTCGAGTGATTGGCTTATCAATTTGAGAGGTGGTACCACCATGCCACAAGGCGTGGGCCAATGTACCACAAAAAATTGTGCAACATGCCTGTGATTTTATGGGTAATTACTTTGCCGTATGTTGTTATTATTTAGTGGAAAACGTATAGGGGTAAATTTTTTCATTTGTTGAGATTTGGTTGAAGGATTCTTTTTTTGTTATAAATAATTGGAGGAAAAGATAGGATTGGAAAGACATATCGGAATGCCTACCGTGGATTTACGCCTCTAGGTACTTCTACTACAATACACAGTTATATCGAAATACTACCAACATCGTCTTAAACTCGATGATGTGTCAGCCGAGAATTGAACGAAGAGCTGCAGAGTATTGGATGTCGAGAATGTCTAGGTACTAGTTATTTAAGTTAGAAGATATTGATATTATTTATCTATTTAGTGTGAAATTTATTTATTTCATATTTACAAATAAACAGAACTAGGCTAAACTAAACAAGGCCAACATAGCAAACAAGAGCACATCAATAGAGGTGGATCGAAGAATAACTTATACAAGCGGGAGGATATAAGGAATATATTTTGCTTAATTACATTTCGTTATGTTTCGTGTTAATACTTTGACAATTGAATGAAACTGGAGGGTGAAATGAACCCACTAGTTGTCTGTCTGTGAACTGGTTGAGGGATAGGGAGTGGAGGTGCCACTTCCTCGAATGGTTCAGTTTCTGTAAGGAGATCGACTATAACTTGTTTACTAGAGTTTGGAGGACTGACTGTTATCGTTACTCACATGTAAGTTTCATTTAAATAATTTAATTTTGTGATATTCGTATTCTGTTTAAATATTGATAACCATGTAACATGATGAATCGATAAACATTTTACAAGCACGAGTCACATAGTAAGAGTCACAATCTATGTCTACTATATCTTTTTCATCCACCCCTTCTGTGTCGCAGAAGGATCAAGTTGACACGGTGATTGGAGCCACTTGAAAAGTGATGGGCCGGGATCCCAGAGTTGGTTGGCTGGTGTTGACCCGGCTCTAAAGAGGAACAAGAGGAAATCTCTTTAGACTCCTGTACTAGCCAATATTCTACAAGATTTAAACTTCATCATAGAGAATATCAATGACTATTTAATTTCCAAGGGCAGGTCACCATACGTTCCCGAAGACAACCGATCGACGATCTCTACAAATGACACCTATCCAACTTATATCCTCGAGAAAATTAGTGGATAACTTACATGGTTCATGAGCTCCGGGCAGCCAAGGTCCTTCCAACTTATGATCGCAGCCGACCTTGATAATCCTCTCTTGGTCCTACTACCGGTCCTACTCATCACATGCTTCGAGACGTAAAAGAATATGAAGACCTTAATGACGTATTATATGTTCCAAACTCTATTTTTATTATATTTCTATTCATAATTTTTAATATTATTCAGTGTCTTTATGTTTCGTATTTTTCTATTTATGTTTTAGAATATCAGTTTTATTTAATTAATTTTATTTTAGTTCGTTATAATTTCTACTATTCGATTTTCAAATAAATAAGCGCTAATGAGATCTTTAGTAGTGAAAAAACAAGTTAAATACAAAAATCTAAATTAAATAAATTAATAAGAAAAATTAGTAAAAATTATAATTTAAAAAACTAAAAGAGCTCATTATGACAGATTGTTGCTAATGGCATACCAAGGTCGTTGCTAATGGCATGTGAACAACAACAAACTTAGTTGTCTCTAATAAAATACTCAACATCGACAAAACTCGGCAAGGCTAATAAGAAATCGTAGCGATGAAAAATTTCATCGGTAGTGAGTTTCTCATTACCGTAGATGAAATTATACAACTAATGCTATATAGGCTCGTTGGTCAATACCAGTTCCCAATTGCGACGAAAAATCAAGTTTTGTCGATAATATATATCTTAGATATTACAATTATAGATAAGTTATTAGCGACAATATGTCGTTGCTAATGTTAAATGAAAATCATTAGCGGTGACATTTTATCTCATTAACGACGACAAATGTCAACACTAATAATAATACTTGTAACGATATGAATATGTTATTTTCCTTGTTTATTATTGGAAAGTATCAAAAAATCATTAGAAGATCATATTTTCAACAATTTCCTTATATCTCGAATTTGAGTCTTCTTATTTTCAACCAAAATCCTCATAACTTCAACAAATATCTTTATATTTCTCTCCAAAATCTTCAAATCATCTCTTGAACCTTATTATTTCTCTAAATTTTCTCGTTATATTTTTGGCATGTCATATATTACACTTAGTAATTTATCCTATCAATCATCATGAGTTCCTTGTCAAAATCACATATTACCATCATTACCACCCAAGTTCAAACCATTGTTTAAGATATCGGCCGCCTAACCGGCTAAGAGGTTCAAGAAATAAACTAACTAGATAATAGGTTAGAGGGTTACACTACTACAATAATTATCATTAATGGAGATACGTGTTATCACTAATGATTGGAGAATTTGTTGCTTATGTTCTATCATTAGCGACGACATATAGTCGCTAAAGTAACGTCGCTAGTATATCGTCATTAAAGATTGTTACTAGCAACACAAGAAGAAATTTTTTCACAATTGTGAAACTTATCTATAGCATCGTCGGTAGCGTTGTCATTAACGAAAATTTAAGGTCTTCATTAATGGTAAAAATTTTGTCGCTAATGAGGTGTACATTAGCAATAAAAAAATCCGTCGCTAACATGTACCTCATCAGCGACGAATGATTCTCCACTAGTAAGGACTAAATTAGAAACAAAAGAAATTGTTGATAATGTAGCTCTCATTATGGATGAGTTCATCGTTTATGTAGCAAAGAATATGTCACCACTAATGAGTGGTTTATTTTTATTTTATTTTTATATTTTTTTAATTAATTTTGTCTATCCTGTCTTAACAGAGTTGACATAATCAATTGGCGAACAACAATTCTTAGATGTAGATAATCTTTACAAAAAATATGGAATCTTATGAATATGAATAAAAAGAAAAAGTACAAAAATACAATTATTAGTACGAATTAATATAAAAATATGAATATGCTAATCTTCATCTTCTATTTCGTCTTCGAGACATGAAGGATTATGAACCGGAGGAGGACCTGGAGAAGTGGTGCCAGAGGACATGTAGGAGGACCTCCAGCTTGTGGATTCCACATCCTGTCTTGGACGCAAAAATCCATGGGCCGATGACCCCCAATTTGGGAGACATATCGTAAATCTCTACCAATACTTGTCTATTGGCGGCCCTCGTGGGAGTATATGGAAATTTCCTCGGTGTGTGTACCATCTAACTATTTGGGATAAATATATATATAAAGGGCCCGAAGTGAAATAATATAAAGTTTAGGGGCCTAAAGTGAAATTATATAATATATAGGGGTGAAAGTGCATATTCATATAGGTTAGGTGCCTAAAGTGAAAGTATATAAAGTTTATGGGTTGAAGTGCAATAATAAAAAGTCTAGGGGTTGAAGTGCAATTTTATAAAAATATAGGGGATAAATTACAATTTTATAAAGTTCAGAGACCTAAAGTAAGATTATATATGTATGGAACCAAAGTGTCTATATTTTTAAAAGTTTCATTAAAGGTCCCTATATTTATAAAATTTACACTTAAGGTCTCTACATATTTTGAAATTGCACTAATTGACCATTGTTTTTATAAATTTCAATTAAGGTTCCTATATGTTTAGAAAAATCATTAAAGAGATATTTATTTTACAAAATTACACTTAAGGTCTGTTGAGGTTTGACCACATCAATGAACCATGCATTAAAGAACTAAAAGGTGTCTTGGGAAACCAAGTAATCTTGGAGTTAATTGTTGTCTTGGAAGATTAAAAGGGTTTAGAGTCTTTCAAATATAACTAGATTCATTGGTTGGTTGAGTTGTGAAGTCATATAAATAGGCACCATATATTAATGTTTAAAGATGAGAAGAGAGAAAATAAAAATAAAGATGAAAAAAAAGAAAAAGAAAAAAAAGAGAGACACAATGTATCCAAAAGTGAAATATCATATAAGTTTGTTAATTGTGAGTGTGTAAGGATTTAATAGTGGTTAAGTCTTGGGATAGTGTGAGGGCTCTTTTCTTTTTCTTTTGTGAGAGGGTTTTAAGTTTTTCCGTACAAAAACTAAGTTGTTATAGTGTAAGTGATTATATTGAATTACTTCGTGGATGTAGGCATCTTTGGCCCCATTAAAAATTGTTTTTCATTTCTTTTTATTTTTCTTTTGTGCGTGATCCTAGAACGCAAAATCTGACATTTTTTTTAACAAAGTGGTATCAGAGATGTGGTTGTGTTGAATAGAAGATATTAAAAGAAAGATGGTGTCTTCACCAAAATTTGAAGGTTCGTTGTTTGGTAGTTTGTGAAGGTTGCGCTCGTGGTCGAGTTTGAGTGGCTTCCCAAAACAAGTAAGGGAGCTTAAGAAGAAAGTTTTGTTCTCCAAGATTGTTGATGTATTTGGGGATTCTCGTCAAGGGAGGAATTATTGAGGTTTGAGTCACATCCATAAACTAATGCATTAAAAGACAAGATGGTGTCTTTAGAAACCAAGTAGTCTTGGAGTTAACGATTGACTTGGAAGTTTGAAGTGTTTGGAGTTCTCCAAATGTAACTAGATTTATTAGTTGGTTGAGTTGCGAAAGCCTATAAAGAGGCACAATAGATTGATGCTTGAAGATGAGAAGAGGGACGACGAAGATGAAGAAGAAAAAAGAAAACGAAGAGATACACGAGATATCCAATAGTGAATAATCATATAGGTTAGTTAGCTGTGAGTGTTTAACGATTTTATAGTGGTTAGAGTCTTGAGTTAGCGTGAAAGTTTTTTTCTTCTTTCTTTTGTGAGAGGGTTTTAGGTTTTTCTGTATAAAAACCAAGTTATAATAGTGCGGGTGATTATATTGAATTACTTAGTGGACGTAGGCATATTTGGCCGAACCACGTTAAAAACAGTTGTTCGTTTCTTTTCAATTTCTTCTGTGCACAATCCTAAAACAGATAATTCGACATTTCCAAACAAGGTCCCTTTATATTTTAAAATTTCATTAAAGGTCCCTTTATTTATTGAATTTTCACTTAAGGTCCCTATAATTTTTAAATTTCACTATTGGTCCCTATGTATATTGAAAATTGCGATATAGGTTCGGTTATATATTTCGAAATTTCAATTTAAGGCCATTAAACTTTCAAAATCTCACTATTATACTCCTTAATATTTTTTAAACACAAAATTGCTTTATTAATCCCTAGATTAGTTTGAAATTTAAATTAAAGCCCATATATACTATTGAAATTAAACTAGTACTCAATATACTTATTGAAAAATATAAATCACGCATATTTTTTACCATAACAATTAATTTAACATTATATAATTTTTTCACAATATAAACCACAAAAGAATTATTTAACAATGTATAAAATGAGATTATACTATAATGATTGATTTGAGTAATAGCTATTTTGAATCGGCTGTGACGAATAACAATCAGGGGTTAGGAAGGTTTATGTGGGTTGAGAAAATGGAATGAGATGAAGTGGATGGTCTTGAACTAGTTTTATAGCGATTATCATTATTGATGACTTAAAGTCGTCTCTAAGGACATAAAATTCGTCGCTAATGATATAAAAAAATTAAAAAATTAAAATATATTGGCCACGGTTTGTTGTAGTCACTAATGATAATTGAAAACCTCCCGCGGGATTTCCAAACACCTTTTATTTTCATCGATAGAAATTTATCACTAGCAACGAATAATTTTGTTGCTAATGATAAATATACAATGCCTACGAAAATAAGTTGTCGTTAATGCCGATCTTTTGTAACTGGCTGGAATCCAACCACTTTTTATATTGAAGTTTAAAATATTATCCTTTGAGACGACAAATTCGAGTCTAATGATGAATTTTATTAGCGATGAGTTCTTATACATGAACTCGTCACCAATGAGAATATTATTAGCGACGAGTTCTTGAACACATTAGTGACGAGTGTGTTAACTTTTTTTCTTAACATATAAAAATTTGATTTTTTTGGCTGTTCAATAATCATTAACAACTACCAAAATATTCTAGGATTTAAAGTAACACAACAAGATATTACATTTCACAATATCATTTATCATAAAAAATTCTACGTTATCAAACTAATTAAGAACTAAGCATGTCTTGATCAAAGTTTTCTTGTTGTCTTAACCAGTGTGTGATTGATGTCTCGAATGAACCTATTTTAACAAACTAATAGCTTTTAATAAATTAACTCTAGATAATAATATTTAAGCATTGATAAGTGAATTTTTTTACAAGTTTGTTTCGTAACCATACTCATTAGGGTTTACGATTTCATCATCTCTAACAATGCATTTAGCTTGCTGCGATGGGTATACAGAGTCATCTTCATACTCTTCCAATGTATCAAGTGTATTCATCATCATCTTCCATAAAAGGATCATTTCCCAAATGAGTTTTATCAACCTCTATTCCTTCTCCACTAGTCAAATGTAATTGCAGGACGTTTTTGTCCAAGATTGCATCATCTAATGGAATGATTATTATATATGTGATACTCAATATAGATTATTCACCATAAATCGACACTCTATCCATGTCGCTTATTTACTTCCCATAAAATTTTCCACCTCTTTTGGATCTTCTTTGCATTTAATTCATTGATGTAAAAGACCATTTTTGCTTGAGTTGCTAAGATGTAGGTCTCTTCACTCCATCAGAATGAACTTGTGTTGATATGGTTTCTCCATGTACAAACTTCCTCTTTGATATTTATCATCAATGTTATACCACTTGCACTCAAACTACATAACCGACCAACAAACATCGAATTTGAACTTGATGATTTTAACTAACTCATTGTAATAAGTAATTCCATCCATGATACTACAAACATCATAATCTTGAGTTAATCTATTTTCCCCTTTTTCATATGAAATCTACTTGTTCCCATTAATAATACATAATTTAAATATGTATACGACACCCATGGACATGTGTTTCCAATGCAAAATCTCAATTGTAACAAATGTATCTCCAGCTTTCTGCATTACAAACACCGGCATATGGGAACAATTACTAGTTTTTTTCGTTAGAGTTGTACTAAGTATCGAACAATTGTATACCTTCTCCGTGAACCATCGAAAAAATGCTCTCGGCGAGTTCTATCTACATCTGTTACAAGAACCCGTACTGAGGAATTGTGTTCACTATAAAAAGATATTTTGTAAATAAGAAATAATTTTAGTAATAAATAAGTAACTAAAGTAAACTATAATTTTTTTTACATTATATGTGTTTGGATATCATCACAATTGATTTGTGGAGCACTTACCAATCGATTATCTAATATTCAGTATGTGATAGCATGCAAAACTCCTTTTTACCCACTAGTTGACACTGGGTCCTAAACACTGATAGTTGTTTTGATTCTGGGTTTGCCTCACCAGATATTCTGGATTGCAAACATGGTTTTTTATTTTTGTAGATAACGTAATATAAATGTTAATGTCTCCTCTACAACACATCCAATTGCGATTGAACCTTCAGGCTAACCAAATTCTGAATATATTATTTAAGCTTCATCAAATACCTTTCAAACATGTACATCAAAACACATTTGAACCAGACCACATAATTGGGCTTCCTCGTATAAGTGCATGACTAGGTGAACCAGTATATAAAAAAACTGGATGAAAACTCATTTAAAGTTTATTCATAAACACCACCACTTCTTATTTTCCGACTTCCTCTTTTTTTAAACTTGGATTTTTTACAAACCTTTCTTAACACGTTGCACAACCCTATTGGATTGCGCACAAATTTATCGTTCATCAGTCTGGGATACTTTCCAAAAAAAGGAACAATATTATTATGTGACAATCGTATGATTTCATGTCCAATATCCTTCCCACATCACATAGAACGTTATTCCTCTAACTAGATGCAAATTTCATTAGGAAACTTGTGCGTCTTCAACCAATCTAGAAAAGAATGTCGCTTATCCGGGGACATTGCAAACTTTGTGCGCGGTAGCATCAATCTACCTACATCTTCATAATACCGTAGGTCTCTTCTAATACTCAAATCTTTCAAATTACGTTTTAGCAAGTATTCTGACCAATATGGTAAATCGTATAAGATACTCTTTTTCTTCCGTTTAAACTCTCAAGACCCTTTTTTCCTCACCGAGCCACCAAAGTCCTTTTGTTTACTAGGAAACACATAAGGTAACCCATTAAGTTGTGTCTAAATATCTGTAAGGTGGTGCTTTTGAATTGGGTTCATGTGCTCGATTTTACTAGTAAAACTATATTTCATGTATAAACTAATAGTTTATCAACGTCTATGATCATATCTTTACTCACCTCCAAGGATAGTGTAGAATCTATGCATTCGAGGCACGCTTTGTAATCTTGACACGTCTATCACGAAGTATATGACCTAGTTGGGTAATTATTAATCGTAAACCATGCACAAGCCTACATGACAAATTATTCCTTAATATGTAAATCATATGTAGGGATACATGTATTCCACAACATGTTCAACTCATCTATAAAAAGACGGAGAAAGATATACACATCTTTACCACAACAACGCATGCCAAAATTCAATAAAGTAAGAATAAGAGTGGATTCTTTCATGCATTAACACAGTGACAAGTTATAGGTGGTAAATAAATCTGGCCACATGATGTAAGACTTTTCTATGCAAAAAAAAAAAGACAAAACCCATTGATGTCTCCTCATTTGTGATAATAAAATATACTCATGAGACATCATTTTAGGCTTATTTATTAGTTTATAGGTTGATTTTAGCTTAGTTTAGTGCACTTTCCTATTTTGGGTCTTGATTTAGTAACATAAGATTTTTAGAGCATATTGGGTTTAATTGTTTATTTAGTGTGAAGCTTTAAAGATAATTATGGAGATTAATTAGAGTCCAAGTCAAAGACTACAACATATGGAAAGAGATTTGCATAGAAATTGGAGATAAAGGAAACAAAGGCTAAAAACATGGAAAAGGAAAAGCTGCCTAATCTAGGATTCTGCAGTACACGCCTAAAGAAGTGCTATTTTACCCAAGAAATAGGCCGATTTTGGTAATTTTCTTTCATTGTTGCAAAGATAATTCTGTTACGATTCTTTTGGTATCTTATGGAGCTCAAACCGACCAATAACGAAGAAGATATGCTCAAAACGGTCCAGCAGTGTTTATCTTTATTTCTTACGAATTTGAGTTGGGCTAGGAGTCCATTACTTAACTTATCTCTAAAGAAATGAATTAGGTCAACCTATACACTATAAATACAGCCTCTTAACACTCTTAAATCATCCTTGGTGAAACCTTAAGCCAAGAGGAAGTTTACAACACAAGAGAGAAGTCTGGAAGGAGCTGTTCATCATGATGTCTTCTTCTACCTTTAGTTTTGTAATTTCTTTCTTTTCTTTCATGAACTAAATTTCTTTAGCTTGAGTTTTAGCATTAATGTATGAACCCTAGTTTTGAGTTGACATCTATCAAATTTGGGAATTTAATGTTTTAAATAGAATTATAGTTTTTATTCTATGTTTATGTGTTTGGAATTATATTCTGTGTTCTTGTGGAACCGCGGCCATCTAGAATTACCATCTAGTAATTAGGACACCATTGACAACGGTGTTTAATTGCATGTTTAGCACATAACGTCTAGTCTTAGGTCTGATCTGACAACCCAACCTAACTACATAATCACTATGGTTTAGTTCTTGTGACTATTTACCAATTACAGGAAAAGTTTGCTTAGGAAGCCTTATTGACACAGGTAAATCCTATTTGAAACTACCGATAGCGAATTGGGACCGATTAGGGAAATACTACATAATTCACCCTTACATGTTTAGAACGGCAAAACTAGTGGGGATTACATGCTAATAACTTGAGCTATATTCTCATATCACTTCTCTTTCGTATTTATTTTCTGTCTTTTAATTCTTAGTTTAACTTAGTTAATTATTTTCTCAAATCTATCTTTATTTGTCTTTACTTTTATTTGCGTTTAGTTGTTCTATCTTTAATTTATTTGCACTTGGTATTTGCATAAGATTCTCCTAACCTTCGTAGTCTCTACGGAACGAATCTTAATCTTTTAACTAAAACTTGCATACGATCTGTATACTTGCAGAACCGTGTAGTTTAGGGTGTTATTTTACACGTTAATTATATCTTATTTTATCACACCCCAAGACTACATTACGCGGTTCACGTGTAAACTCAAGGTTCCACTCGTCAAATAATTTTCAACTAATACTATCAACAAGAAGATGTAACACATCATCGTCGTTACATTTTTCGGTATGGTGCCAAACTATGCCTTCGGCGGTGTACCTCAAAGCGTACAAACATTGTAACCTTGGCGTTATGGAAAAATGTCGTAATTTTTTATTAGACACTTTCTTCCCCTTCTTCGTACCACACCTAGATACACCATAGACTAGGCACTTAAAGAGGTTTTCATTCTTATTATAATACAATACATAATCATTCAAACATACATCGATCATAATGTATCCCATGCCTTCATTTTGGCTTTATGTTACATTCATTATCCGATGAAGGCAAATTATTCCCCTCGCGTAGAACACAACAAACCAATTGCATGATTTAGGTGAAAGAGATATTTGTCCACTTGTTGTTCAAATTGATATACCTCAAATTTAGATATGAATTTTAAAGAACACATTGTAGTGGACCAAAGGCACTAATCATTCTCCATTTACTCAAACAAAGAGTTAAAACAACCACAGTTTCTTTTGAGCATATTCTCATCACCCATCTTCGTGTCATCGGAATAACCTTCATCATTAATATTTGTTCTCAAATCATCAAGTATATTAATCATATCTTCATCTACAATAGGGGTTGAATTAATCATGGGAATTTTTTTTTCACAATGTTTTGTCCATACCTCATACGTTGGACAAAACCCATACCTTCAAATATCCGCTCTAATTTCGTCAGTACGAAACCTTCGATTATTCATACAAATTGTACATGGATAACAAATGTAACCAGTTTCATTTACTTGTTTTTCTGCGGACGTAACAAATCCCACCACCCTATCATAAATACTCAAGTGGTTGTATGCTTTGGTTTAATACAACTCTTATCAATAAGAGAATCCATCAACTAAATTTATTCAAACATGTAACTTATAAATGCGTAAACGAGCAAATTTTATTTTATGCCATTATGGTCTAATAATATTTTTATTCCAAACGATTCAAAAAAAAGTTCATTTGTAGGCCAAAAGTATTAAAAATGTCTATTTAAGTCATTTCATTAATTCCGTTAAATATTTCATATATCGTAAGGACAATTTGAACATTTCAATCAAACTATATCTTTATTTGACCACATCATAAACTAGGAATTCTGCTTGAAGTGTCCAAATTGTCCTTCAAATCTATGAAATATCTCATAGAATTAGTGAAATTGCCTAGAAATGAGAATTTTTAATACCTTTGACCTAAAAATGATAATTTTAAAATATTTGGCCTAAAAATATTTTTAGGCCATAGGTGATGACCTAAAAATGGAATGTACTCATGCTTAAACTATAAATGCTTTCATACGTGAAACTTAAATACCAAATTTATACATAAAAACGATCCCTAAAATTATTATGTAAAATCAAAATAATATATTATTACTTTTAAAATTATACATTAATACACATTATATATTTATAATCAAAGTATAATCATATACGTACTTCAAATAAATAGAATTGAAAGCGATTAAATTTTAAAATACATCAAATTCTAGCAAATTTAATAGGTATTTTGATGTTATAGTGGGCCACACGTAGAGGTGAAGGTTGGGTCCCTGGGTGATGACGCGATATTAAATGAATAATGTGCCCAATCCATTTCATAATTTTGCACAGATCACTAGTGTCATCACTAGTGATTTTTTTGCTAATGAGAAGAAAGTTTCTCGTTATTGTTGTCATTAGATACAAAAAAAAAATTTCGCTAGTATATTATATCAATAGCGACAAGTAATATCATCACTGAAAGATATTTTAATTATTTTGTAAGTGATCTATACCGACAAATTACATGGGTCGTCGTTAATAGTTTGTTATTAGCAACGACGCGTATGTCGTCACTGATGATATGGTCGCTAAAGAAGTTCAATATAGTATTGGTGCTTAGCAGTCGTCTAAGAATGGATCGTCTACTCATTTATTTGTCCATCTAATCTGATTTTATTTGCTTAGACGGCCGCTTTTCTATCCAGTTTTTTTTTAAATATATAACCTATCGAAATAATACATTTTATTATTTACTTTTATAAGTTAACCCATTCGTTTGACACGAGACATCAACCCAATATATTATGTGATACTTCATTTATTTTCAACAATATTTTTCAACAATATTTTTTACCAAAGAAGAAAAAAACAATACCTTCTATGTTTTTTTAGCTTATAAAAAAATTGTCTTCTACTTTATTAACTTATGAATTTCACAATGTAATTATATTTTGATATTTGTATCTAAATATTTCTATCATATATCACATTGTAAAATGCAATATCAATATTAATATTATTATTAAATAACAGAATTAAAATAGAAATTATATATATACTTCTATTATAAATATAGTTAAAACCGCCTAGTCAAGAACCTTCTAAATTACGATTAATGATTCACTTTGCAGATTATTTTCTCAAAGGTGCCCAACCGTCTAACTAGAATCAAAGATTTTTAAAATACTTCCACCCAAAAATTGGGTATGAGACCTGCATCGTTAAAAAAATTGGAAAGAGCCATCTCTAACAGATTTTCTCATTAACTAAACGACTATTGATATTAGCTTCGGAACACGATATAATAATTGCAGGAGTTCGGTGAATGATGTGCCAGTACACTTGTTCTTCACCTTCACGTGCATTATCTTGGCAATTAAAGTCAAAGAACCCATTACCTTAGAACCAGGGTATAACTCGGTCTCCAGCCACTCGAGCAAGACTTCAAAACTGTCACGACTTGTATGATTCTCGTCTCTCATCTCGATGTCACATATATGACCCCCAACATTGTAAGTGTATCTCAAATCGTCATACACATTCATCATTTCAACTTCTACAATTTGGGTAGGGATTTCCGTAGAAATTTTTATCTTTTTACCGTGCTTTGTCCAAACCTCATACATGGACAAGTACCAGTATTTTAGAACGTGTTCCCTAACCTCATGGATGCCGAATTCTTGATTATTCGAACAATGATTGAACGGGTAAAACAATAAACCATTAAAATTCACTTGTTTTTTCACAAAATCGATAAATTATTCCAAACCGTTAATATATTCCACAGTAACATAACAATATGATTTAGTACAACTATTAACATTACTCGGAGCCATCATCTATTAACGATTTAATATAATGCAGTTATAACAATATTAAAATAAAAGAATCAATTTCATATTTTATATCATTAAAATATACAATCATAAAACAAATTTTAATCACCTAATCATACTATATCATATGATAAATACAAACATACATCAAACCATTTATGAAAAGTTTTAATTTGGAAAACATACCTGATTTTGGAGAGACTATGTAGAGAAATTGGAGTATTAATAGGACCCACAGGTGCAAGATGGTCCCGAGAAAAGATATTGATGGCGTGATAAATACGGGTTTCTAGATTTGATGTTAATTTAGGACTAATTGGGGTTAAGGTTCAAATAAAAAAGAAAAGAAAAAAATTGGGGTTATAATCAACAACATATGGTTTCTGATCAGTTGTCATAAATACGGTGGGGTCATTAACGACAACATATGGTCGTCGCAAATGAGTGTAAAGTGTTCTCTATAAGTAGGCACCCGCAAAGACATAGTTTAGTCGCCAGTCTTTATCGTCAACACCGACTACAAAAAACGGTATATTTTAAATTTTATATATTTTCTGATGACTTTGATGTTATTCGCGCCGACAAGATTTAGTTGCGAATGGTAAATGAGGTAGATGACGACTTTTTTCGTTAATCATACTATTTATCGTTGTTGTCTCTAGCGGCGTCTCGCGTGTAGTCTCTAAATATTCTGTCGCAAGAGAAGCGTGCAGTAGTAGTGATTGACATCTTACTGAGTTTATATCTCATGGGTAACTCCATTGTCACCCACTAGTTATCAAAAAAGGAAGAAGTTCATTAAAGATCATTTCCATTTAAACATGCATAAGTGTCCCCCTTGAAGAAGATGTATACATAATATCTTTATATCCTACCAAAGACCTTGAGAATTCTTGGTCTTAGAGACCAAGATGTGGCAACAAAAGATGTTGTTCTAGCTGACCAAGCCAAGCTTGGCAAAATTTCTGAAGGAAGATCCACCGAAATTGGGATCCAATCCAGACAATGAGACATACAACGTAGTAGATGCTTGGAAGCATGTTAATTTCTTGTGTAAGAATTACATGATGAACTGTTTGGAGAATGCCTTATATAATGTGTATTGCACCATGACAACTGACAAGCAACTAGAATTCTCTTGAGAATAAATACAAGACTGAATATGTCAACACAAAGAAATTTATGATCGATAGGTTCCTTGATTTCAAGATTGTGGGTTCAAGACCATTAATGTCTCAAGTACAACAGTGCAGTTGATTATTCATAAGTTGAGTGTTGAGGGTATGAATCTGGTAGGGCCTTTACAAGTTGGTGCTCTTATGGAAAAGCTACCTCCGTTGTATAAATATTTCAAGAACTACATTAAGCACAAATGCAAACAAATAAGTCTTGAAGACTAATTGTAAGGTTAAGAATCGACGATCTCAATCGAATGGATAAAAATGCAACTAACCCTCGAGCATATGAAGCCAACGAATATATTGTGGAATAAGGGAGGAGTAACCAAAACAACAAGAAAAAGAGGTAAGGACAGAAAAATAATGAGAACAATAAGAAGGTGCAATTCAACAGGTATTGTCATAACTGTGGAAAGCATGAATATCGTGCAAAATTCTGTCAAAACAAAAAGTCACAAAGAAAAAAAAAGAAATGTAAGGGCGGTCAGGCGTATGTGACTGAAATATCCGAGGCATTGGCGATTTGGACCTGGCGGAAAGAGTCACAGAATTCAACCTCATCAGCAACCCATTGACATAGTTGATAGACACTGCAGCAACCCGACATGTGTGTTCAGACAAATATGTGTTCAAGGCCTACAAGAAAGATACAAATAAATAAATCTTCTATATGGGAAATTTCGCCACCTAAAAGGTTCAAGGTACTGGAAAGATTGTGCTGAGGATGACCTCTGGCAAAGAGCTGACCTTGAACAATGTCCTCCATAATCCAGACATTAAAAATAACTTGGTTTTTGGTTCATTACTTAGCAATGATGGGTTTAAACTTGTATTTTTTAATGATAAGTTTGTATTAACTAAGAACACATTGTATGTAGGAAAATGGTACCTCTGCGACGTTCTATTTAAGATGAATGTAATGACCGTCGTACCTACAAAAATTTGACCGAGAAAGAAATGAATAAAAAAAATTATTGTGTTTACATGCTTGACTTACCTAATTCATGGCATGATAGATTAAGACATGTTAATTTTGGTTTGTTAAATAATTTAGTATACGTCGGATTCTTACCTAATATGAGCTTCAATTATCAAAGGAAAATTAACCAAATCTCGTTTTGTATAGAAAGAACTTCGGTACTTTTAGAGTTAATTCACAGTGACATGGGTGACCCAAAATTTGTGCAAACTAGAAGTGGAAAAAAGTATTTCATAACTTTCATTGACTATTGCATAAGGTATTGTCAAATATACTTGCTTCAAAGTAAGGATGAGGCCTTAAAGGCATTTAATAAATACAAATCTGAAGTTGAGAAGCAACTATATAAAAACATTTGAATCTTAGAACATATAGGGGATGAAATATATGTCTCTTTATGAGGAGTTTTGTGATGAACATGGAACCATATTCAACCCACAACCCCCTATTTGTCTCAACAAAATGGGATTGTTGAACGCAAGAATCACACGTCGAATGAAATGATGAATGTCTTGCTGATTAACTCGGGTTACAACAAAATTAATGGCAAGAGGCTTTTCTCACCACAAACCACATCCTTAACAAGGTACCGCACAAGTAGGTATACAAAAACCTTACGAATTATGGAAAGGAAAATCACATTCCTACACATACGTAAAAGTGTGGGGATGCTTGGAAAAGGTAGCAATCCCTACTCATATCAGTGTTGCATATAGATTACTGGTACACAAATCTTGTCACGTTGAAATTCACTTCAATACGGTGATTGAATCAAGAAATTCACATTTCTTTAAGACAACGTTTTCCGTATAAGACCGTACCAGAATCTGGTTCCTTAAAAAGAACACACGATGCATTTCCAGAAGAGCAAGATCAAGAAGCATTTCCAATTAACAAGAAATATTAAAAATCATTTCCAAATAAAGAAGAACCAAGAAGAAGTAAGCGGATGAGAACCTCTACATCTTTTTGTCCTAACTAGCTATCTTATATGCTAGACGAGGAACCACAAATATTCAAGGAGGCTATGTCAACCCCTGACGCCCCTTACTGGGAAGAAGCGGTAAATAGAGAGATAACTTCCATTATGAAAAACCATATGTGAGAACTAGTAGATCTCCCTTGGGAATAAACCACTTGGATGCAAATGGATATTTATGTAGAAACTAAAGACTGGTGAGTTTACTGAATAATAACAGGTTCGACTTGTTGTAAAAGGTTATAGTCAAAAGGGAGAACTTGAGTATTTTGATACCTATTTTCCTGTCACGAGAATATCATCCATTCAAATTTTAATTGATATAGCTTCAATATTCAAGCTCGAAATTCATCAAATGGATGTAAATAAAAACTTTCCTAAATGGAGAACAAAGTGAAGAGATATACGTGGAACAACATGAGGGTCACGTAGTTCCAGGTAAGGATAAGGAATTATATATGCCTGTTAAATCCTTATACAGTTTAAAACAGGCACCGAAGTAATGGCCTGACAAATTTTATAGATTCATGATCTCGTTTCAGGATCAATGAATGTGACAAATGTGTTTATATATAACGAAATGAGACAGGGTATGTCATTTTCTATTTAAATACGGATGCTATGTTAATCATTACAAGGAACAATGATGTGATTACATTCACCAAAAGGATGCTTTCAAGTGAGTTTTACATGAAAGATCTAGGCCTTGCAGTTGTTATTTTGGGTATCAAGATTCTCTGAATATCTGAAGGTATTATACTATCTCAGTCACACTACATTGAGAAAGTATTTAACAAATTTAGCAATGGCGACACAAATATCGCCAAGACACCCATTGATGTAAATTTATATCTTTCTAAGAACACTGATGATACGATTAACGAGGTGGAGTACACTTCGGTTATTTGGAGTCTCATGTAAATAACAATATGCACTAGGCCAGATATAGCACATGCAGTAAGAAAACTAAGTAGTTTTACACATATTCTAAGGAAAACCCATTGGATTTCTATTGTGAGAGTTCTAAGGTATCTCGAATACACTTTGAATGAGGGGTTTTTGTACACAGGATATCAAGCTGTACGAGAAAGATAAAGTGATGCAAAGTGGATATCAGACTCCAGAGGCTCAAAATCCACAAGTGTATTTGTCTACATGTTATAGGGAGCTTCTATGTCTTGGAAATCCACTAAACAAAAATGCATAGCCAGATAAACAATGAAATCTGAGTTTTTAACTTTAGACAAATTTGTTGAGGAAGTCGAGTGGATTTGGAATTTCTTAGGGAATATCTCTAATTGGCCAAAGCTTGTGCCAGTTATCTGCATACATTGCGATAGTCAGAGTGCCATTCGTAGGGCACTAGATGAGATGTATATCGGTAAGTCTAGACACATACGTCGTAGACACAATACTGTTAGAGAATTTCTCTCAAACGGAGTTATCACAAATGATTACGTTCGATCAAAGGATAACATAGAGGATCCACTAACCAAAGGTCTACAAATAGAGAAAGTGTGAGTGTTCGTAAGGGGAATGGGTCTTAAGCCTATGAAAGTTGAGTTTCCATGATGGACACATTGTAGGGAGACCTCTCCAAACCGATTCTAGGACAAAATTAAACAATGCTACCTGTAAAAGTAAAGGGTAAGTTAAACTTTTAATGGTTCTTGTATCTTCGATAACATAAGATAGAGTAATGAAAAATACTTTGGACAAGATACCACCTATATGAATAACATGGGTAGGGCCTCCCTACGAGAATTTTTGAAGGCAACATTCTCTAAGGGTTATTCATGAAATACCAGGAGTTGTCCAGGGCCGTAAATGGACACGACTGTGAGAACTAAATAATTTTTGGAAGGATACTATGTAAGTTCTATTGACTTGGTTTACAAAAAAGTTGAATAGTTCAGGACATCACGTTCACTAGTTAGCAAGTAAATCTGATAGCCCTTACTAGAGAAGGTTCAAGGCCAAAAGCCACCTTTCTCAACGTAGTATTCTTCTACACCTCTCTCTCTCTCTCTCTCTCTCTCTCTCTCTCTCTCTCTCTCTCTCTCTCTCTCTCTCTCTCTCTCTCTCTCTCTCTCTCTCTCTCTCTCTCTCTCTCATTTTTAGCATTCTCTTGTATATTTTTCAGGGTGGTTAGTCAATTCCTATTCGTGTGGGGATTGTTGGTCAAATGAGATTTTTTACCCAACTTTTGACGATATTTACAATGATTGTCGGTGACTCAATTTGAATAAATGATTTGGATATTAATATGTTTATCTAGTTGTACAGATTAACATAATATATCCACTAGGTTATAATTATTTGAAACTGAATGAGAAATTGAGTCATGTAATTTGGAGAAATAAAATAACATAATAATATAAAAAAATCGGTCAAAGGTGATGTTCGAACTCAAAACCTACAAGATACATAACATTTAGTATATAAGTATGGGTCACTAGACAAGAAGGTCTAAATATTTATTTATTTTTATTATTAGTTATAAAGTATAAAGCAAAGCAAAGTGTTGGCCTAACATCCTTTTGATCTTGTTTTAATATTTTCCAAATATCATTTATATATCCCCGGATTATTGCATAGTGATTAAACATGTTTTAAACTATATATTTATGCATAATTCTATATTTAAAAATTGTTTAAAGGGAACTTTTCATAACTGGGCCCGCAACCGGTGCCAGGACCGGTAAGCCGTAGGTAACTGTTGGGAAACGGTAACATGACACATTGGATTAAGCTTGTTGGACTAAAAGACAAGTCGGACCAGTATACTGCCCTCAGGACCGACATGCCGGTGCGAGGCATATTTTTTGGCTATAAAAGGGAGATTTTTCATATGCAGTCTTCACCTCTTACCAACTTAATTAATTACTACAAGTTTGTGTCCAACATTAGAGGTCTCAAGCTAACATGTTTAATCATCCAAGCGTGATCATTAAACTTGTCAAATCTACTCAAACAAGAAGTTAACCAAAGAAGCTTCAAAGTCTAATATACTCAAAGAGGATATCAAAGCTCAACTATCATATCCACTCTTTAGGAGTATTAGCAAAGTTTATTTCACCCATCAAACACTTGTTGTATCCTCTTAAGTCTAGTATCTGTAATAGATAGATTAAGAGAGTGTGTGAGTATATGGAGTATACTCGGTGATTCCTTGTGTTGCGATAAAAAAGTGCTTGATTCGTGGTTTGGAAGTGGTTGTAACGGTTATTGTGCTCTCGCCCCGGTTAAGAGAGACATGAAGCTTAGTTAAAGAAGCTTGCAAATCATAAGGTGGCTACCTTAGGTAGTGGAGTAGGGAAGTCGAACCACTATGCGTGATTGTGTACCTTTTTTCTTTATCTCTTTACTTATCGTATTTTAATTGGTCGTCTTGCTTTTATATCAAACCTCTAGTCATCCCTTGCATGATCCTTAAGAG
Organism: Nemophila menziesii; assembly: GCA_029959085.1. NCBI lineage: Eukaryota > Viridiplantae > Streptophyta > Magnoliopsida > Boraginales > Hydrophyllaceae > Nemophila > Nemophila menziesii. The sequence continues at coordinate 137,942,654 of JARWIR010000001.1, read as the reverse complement.
TTTGATGTATTGACTTGGAAGTTTTTCTTTCAACTTATAATTGTCCAAAATATTTTAATTACGTATTATTTATATTAGTATCCTATTCACCCTACCCCCTCTAGGACTTTCAATTGGTATTAGAGCCTAACTCTACGACGATAGCTTAATCGTTAGTAGAGTAAATGACATGGAATTTAATATTTTGAAATATTCTTCTTCTACGAGACCTACACTTTTGTAAGGTACCTATTATTTCTCTTGGAGAAGAAGAGTGAAGAAGTTTGTAAAACTCGAAGATCCCCAGGTTTGGAAAATTGTTATGGAATGTCCATTTGTGCCATACAACGAAAAATAAATGAAGCTGGAGTTCGTATTATAACTCAAGACGCGAAGAAAGATGATGAAATTACTGATGATGAAAAGGCCAAACTCACCCAAAGTGATAAACCCATGTATTTTTTTAACATGCAGGATATCCAAAGACATTTTCATAAAAGTCTTTGAATGTTCATCGACACAAGAAATTTGGGATCATTTGGAGTACTCATTGAGATCGAAAAAGAAGAAAGAAAAAATGGTGATGATTTAAAATCTAATAATGAGGTAGTGCCTTACCCTAGCTCTTTGTCATTTTCTTATGATTATTATGTTGAGCATGACGATATATTTGTCGCATCCCTTCTTGAATCTCTTGAACTTCAAATTGATTCAAATAAACTTTTGTTAAAAGAACTAAAAATTGAAGAAAAGAGATGTTTAAATTGTTGTCCTACTTTAAACGATATTTTGGGAAACAATGAAATATCTTGATTTGAAATCATCTTTTCTTTTGAAGAAAATAAAAAAATCTTGAAAGAAAATACCTTGCTTATAAAGGAAGTGGATGAAATTTGTTTTATCATTTTTAATCTTTTAAAAAATCATCCCTATCTTAATTTTATTCCTTTTGATAAAAAATATTTTCTTGAAGAAAAAACATCTTGTAGTGAAAATTTGATAAAACAAAAGTGTGAGAAAAATCATGTTTATAATCATCTAACCACTTTCATGTTCACAAAAAACAATGTTTGTACTTATTGCGAGAAAGTTGGTCATCGTGTTTCAAAATGCTATTTATCGCAAACAACTAGAATACGGTTCACTAATACCTCTGTGGCAAAAAACTACGTGGATCGTAAAAAGTACTGGAATTCCCTCGGATCCCCTCTACCTTGGATACCATAGACATTTTATTGGGATTGTAGGCGATGAGCGTCAAGGAAATAAAATAATCTACAAAAGAACGCTCAACCCATAAAAAGGAAATCTGGTGATTTATGTCCTTGTCTTGTTTTATTTGAGTAAATTGTTTGTGAACATTGTCGTTTATTTGTGTTGGTATTTTTAGTTTTTCCTTATTTGTCATGTTTGAAAAATTTGAGTCCTTGTTTGGGTCTTTTGTTCTTTTTAGAAAATGTAGGGATCTTTTTGAAAATGTTTGTTTTCTTTTTGTTTGATCTCTACCTATTATTTTTTCAAATAAAAAATCTTTTTGGGTGTTTTAGAACATTCTCAAACTGTTGGGGAGAGTTCGGGATTGTTTTAGGCATTTTTGAAAAATTATAAAATTGCATTTTAGACCTTATTTGCGAGACTAAAGTGGCATACTGGTCATACAAGCGGCATGTCGATGTGCTTAATGGGTTTTCACGGACCGATATACCGTCCCTAGGAACGGCATACCGGTCAACAGATATGAGACGCCAAACGACATGTTTTGAATGTTTTATTACTATTATCTTCCTATTATTTTCAAAACCCTACCTGCTTCTCTTCTTATCTCTCCCAGAAAAACAATTTACTTCATCTCTCAATCATCTTAAAAATCATTCCAACCACTATCCACTAACCCTAAAGCTTCATCATGCCTAAAAGGAAAGAAGTTTCTTCATCATCTAAAGGCAGGAAGGCCGCCAGTTCCTCCTGTGCTCAAGAACAAGGACCCGCTCCTTCTGCTCCTGATTTAAACTGCTCTATGTCAAGCCTAAAAGAAAGGTCGACTACTCGTCTTTCGTAGATGGTCCAAGCTTCTACACTCATCTCAAATTCCAAGGTTTAATCACTTTCCTATCTATGGAAATTAAACTTGCCATTAGATTTTTCCAAGAATTATGATTGTGAATCACACTGCCTTATGACAAGAATAAATGGAAAAATTATCAAAAATATTAAGTCTATTCCAGCTCATTTTTTCAATCTTAAGAATTCTGGTTATGATAGTTTTTAGAATATTGGGTGGAGTAGTCTTGACGATTCCCTTGTCCCATGTGTTCACTCCTTCATGGAAGCCCACTTATTTAATACTAATTCCAATATTTGGAAAGTTTATCACTTTTCTCTTGATTTTAAATTTGCGTATAAAATCGTTTAACACGGTCTCTTTTGTGAGGAAAAACACGATGCTATGATTTTGCCTTACGAAGCTTACATTATGTATCACGTTTATAATTCTAAGTCAATTAACTTTCCGGATATTATGATTAAGATGATGAATCATGCTCGAAATCATACCTTAAGTTTCCCCAATGGTTTAGCTCTCTATTTGTTTTTTGAAAATGTTGGTCTCGACCTCTCAAAATCTCAAAGCAAATTTTTTCATCCGAATTGTGTGTTCAACTATCTAACATTTGAAAAATGAAATTTGTTATTCAGAGTGACGCTTATATTACGGAAAATAACTCGAAAACTTAGGGGATGCTCATTAAATTTTAAACATTAAAAGTCCATCCCTTCCTTCTTTGACCATTCCCATTCCGCCCTCTCCAATCTGAAATGAGGCCGTATAAAACCCTATTACCGTGGACGTTCCCTCTTCCTTGTCGCATATGGAAGCAAATTTGAATTAATTCATGGACTTTTTTGGAACAAAAGTTTGAGTCATTGGATAATAAGATTGATGATTTGCGTAGTGAGATTCCTTATAGATGTCGTTCCTCCGGTCGTCATTCTCGTAGCCGCTCTCCTCATTAATTTATGGTTATGATGCTAGTATTTGGGTTATTCTCGTTTTATCTTTATGTTGTTTTTATAAATGTTGACCCCTTTTCTGTTTAGATTGTAATAACTTTAAACTTCATGGGTTGGATACTTTTAATTCTTCGTTTTTATGATTGTTGGATGTTTAAGGAACTTACCTTGGTTTATGTATTATAGTTTAAAATTAGTTTGTGTTCATGTTGCTTATTTTCATTTGTTATGGTTATATACCTGTTATTGGTTTAACTTGTCTTTATTATTGTTATAGTATCGTTTTTAAGCCTGCTATTACCTTGTGTTATGCTACGAATATTTATCTCGATCATATAGGTGGTGTTGCACATTGGTCCCTCTTAGTTGGCCTATTTGAATTTAGTCCCTAAAAATTGGAAAATTGCATATTAGTCCCTAAAAATTGGAAAATTGCATATTAGTCCTTTGTCTTGAAAAATGTTGTTTTGTAGTTCTTTATCTTGAAATTTGCATTATAATCCATACTATCTTCAAAAAATTGTTATTTAGTCCACATTTGGAAAATTGCACTTTGGTCCCTGAAACTTTGGAGAATTTTAGTTAGGTCCCTTAAACTTTGGAAAATTGCACTTAGGTCCCTCAAACTTTGGAAAATTGCACATTCGTCCCTAAATTTTACTATCCTTTCTAAATTCCCTAGCTTCTTTTTGTTGTTGACAAAGGGTGAGAAAGATAAAATATATGAGTTTACACTTGTTATAATACCTTTTATACAATATCTTTGACACAAAGTTGCAGATGTGTTTTATGCCCTTAGTAAGGAAGAGTTAAAAGATTTGAATCAAAATGTTTTAACTAAATAAAAAATGATTTATGCATAGAGTAAGGGGGAGTTACTATATTTTCCAATCTTTCACTCGTTTAAATTGCCTCAAATCATTTTTGAAGGAAAATATTGTGTAAAAACACTTTACCAGCAAACTTGGGTATTCCGATTTGTCAAACATCAAAAAGGGGGAGATTGTTGGCCTAACGTCCTTTTAATCTTGTTTTAATATTTGTGAAACCTTGTTTATATATCCTCGGATTATTGCATAGTGATTAAACATGTTTTAAACTATATATTTATTCACAATTCTCTATTTAACTATTCTTTAAAGGCACTTTTTCAAAACCGGACCACCAAGTCGGAGGTAACCATTGGGCAACGGTAGAATGACAAATTAGATTCTGCCTGTGGGACTAAAGGACAAGTTAGACCGGCATATTGCCCCAAGGACCGGCATAAATACCGGCGCGAGGCATATTTGTTGGCTATAAAAGAGAGCTCTTTCATATGCAATCTTCACCTCTTACGAACTCAATTAATTACTACAAGTTTATATCCAACATTCGAGGTCTCAAGCTAACATAGTTAATCATCCAAGCTTGATCATTCAACTTGTCAAATTCACTCTATCAAGGAGTTAATTAAAGAAGCTTCAAACTAATCTACTCAAAGTGGAGATCAAAGTTCAACTTTCATATCCACTCTTTAGGAGTATTAGCAAAGATTATTTCACCCATCAAACACTTGTTGTATCCTCTTATGTCTAGTCTTTGTAATAAATAGATTAAGAGAGTGTATGAGTATAGGAAGTATACCCGGTGATTTCTTGTGTTGCGATGGCACAAGAGTTTGTTTCATGGTTTCTAAGTGGTTGTAGCGGGTATTGTGTTCTCGCCCCGATTAAGGTAAACACGGAGTTTAGTTATAGAAGATTAAAAATCCTAAGGTGGCTACCTTAGGTAGTGGAGTAGCAAAACTGAACCAATATACGTGATTGTGTACATTCTTTCCCTTATCTATTTACTTATCGTATTTTTATTGTTCGTCTTACTTTTATATCAAACCTCTAGTCATCCATTTGCATGACCCCTTAAGAGTTTGATATGTTGACTTAGAAGTTTTTTTCCAACTTATAATTGTCCAAATTTTTTTAATTAGACATTGTTTATATTAGTATCCTATTCACCCCCCACCCCCCCCCCCCCCCCCCTTGTAGGACTTCACAAAGAAAAAGAAACTTGCGTCGCTATGAGGGTTCGAATCTGGACAACACCCAGTCTAGGCTGACACTTGGTCGCATGTCCATACCTTCTAGACTAGCCATGTTTTGGTCTTTATTACTTAAACATTGTATCTTATATCAGTACACGTGTCTCCAACTAAAACATCCCAACGATCCTAAAGATTGGCAAGCCACAGTTTCACTATCTATAAATAGTTGGCCGAAGCAAATATTTTATTCATTCAGTTTATTCACCATTAAGCATTAAAAAATCATAACATAGAGATAGAAAAGAAACAATTTTATTAAATTCGTTGAAATTTTAAAAAATTTGTGTTTTTTTTTCTTTTGAATAGTTTTGTCGTTGTATCCTAGAGGTTGAACTCAACAAACGTAAGACACTGGTACGTAACTTAATACCTTAAAGACATCTGATTCAACCTGAGTTTCGACAAGTAAAATTGTTTATTTATTTATATTTTATTTTATTTTACATTACTTTTTTTTTTACTATTTTATACAAATAAAACACAATAAGGTTGTGGTTGGTTTATCTTTTAGCAGGATGTTAGCTGGATTAATAGACTTAATAGCAGCTCCAGTATTGAATAAACTTATTTGTAACGTATATTTATTTGATAGTATATGCTTAATACCAGATGCAGAAGTAATTAATTGTTATTTTATATGCAAATGAAGCGTATTGAAATCTAACTTAGTTTCAAAAGCAGTATATATTGTAGAAAGTGGACAGCCCTTTTAACACAACACAAAGTTGTTCACTTTTATCACCTCGTGTTATACTTACTTTAATCTTACCAACCACTTTATACCTTTCAACTCAGCCTTTTCCATTGGTGAGATTTTAGAATGGATGGAACTGAAAAACTTTCTCCCTCTTCAAATATGTTGTAGTAATTATTAGTATAAATGGTGGAAAAGGGAGCACACCATATATATTCCCACCTATCTGCAAAAGGCCATGCAATTAATGCACATGGAGCGCATATTAATATCAAAAAAAATTTAAACAGTTATATTAAAAAAAAAATTAAGATCGATGGTCTATTAATTAAAACTCTGCTTAAACTAAAAAATTTTAGAATCAAATCTATCTTAGTGGAATTAAAATAATTCCGAATCCATGAGTGGATTTCAAATGTAACTTATAAAAAAACTTATACATTATACAAAAAAGAGTAAATACATCGTTTACCTCCTGAATTTTACCCCGATTAACTGATTGTTCCCCAAAGTTTAAAATGCGACTAGTTGCCCCTAAACTTTAACTTTGTGACTTGATGCCTCTTATGACCATTTTCCGTCAATTTTTTCCGTTAATTCGCAGCGTGGATGCCACGCACCGTTAACTCGTGACTCGTTGCCCCCTGAACTTTTTTTTTTAGAATTATCGTGACTCGTTGCTCCCTGAACTTTTTTTTTCAGAATTAATTATTTAAAAAATCATTTTAACAAGGGCAAAATTGGTATTTCAAAACTTCTTCTCTATGATCTTCTTCTCCAAAACTTCTTCTCCATGATTAAAGCTTCAAAACTTTAAATCTTCAAATCTTCAAATCTATAAATCTTCACATCTTTAAATCTTTAAATTTTCAAATCTTCAAATATTTAACTCCTCTATGTTCAAGAAAGAGACCTAAAAACACATTAGATTTGTAAAAATAATTCCCTATATAACAGTAATCATATTGTACACAATTACGAGTTCATAAGAAAATTAATACTGTATAAACTTGTTGAGTGAAACAACCCAAATATTTGTATACTCTGGCTAATTTCCTCTAATATATTGGATTAAAAATTTAAAAAAATGGCTAGATATTATAGTCAATGAGGATACATTTAGTTAAATAAAGATCTGATTTAGATTTAATCGATTTGAGTACTAAGAGCAAAGATATAACAATCAGGTGGAATGCTTCTTTAGCCACGAATTGAGAATTGGAAAAACCTCTTTCTCAGTGATGCTGGGAAAGAAATACTTATAAAAGCCGTCATTCAAAGTATCCCAAATTATTACATGTCTTTTTATCTCCTTCCCAAGAAGACTTGTGAAATTATCTCATCTCTGATTGCTAAATTCTGGTGGGGGTTTAAAGGGGAGAAAATAATTTATTGGGGTAAATGGGACTCTCTTACTTGTAATAAATTCAAAGGAGGCCTAGGGTATCCAGATCTCCACCTTATTAATCTAGCTTTACTTGGTAAACAGGCTTGGAATTTAATTAATAAACCTGATTCATTACTTTATAAAGTGCTTAAAGTAAAGTATTTACCTGAGACTACATTCCTCCATGCCAAATTAGGTTACTCTCCCTCTTGGGGATGGAGAAGCCTGTTGACTGGAAGAGATTTAGTTACTCAACACCTTAAGGAAAATCGGGGATGGTAAACTTATAAACCAATAATTTGATAATTGGATTACTAATTGTGAGGGTATTACTCCTCCTCGCAATCATAGTATCCAACAAGTCAGTGATTTGATGGTAAGTGGCACTAGAACTTGGAATATTATTTGCTTAAAAGAAAACTTCCCTGAAAATGTATATAGTAAAATCTTACTTATGTTTATACCTCTTGTGCCATTACATGATACTATGTATTGGAGCTTTAATATTAATGAAAAATTTAGTGTTAAGATAGCTTACCATTACCTTAAAGAAGAGATTGAAAAGAATTGTGCTATAAAAGCCCCTTCTAAACCTTCTTCATCCAATTTGATTGACCCTTAGATTTGGAAATGCATTTGGAATCTAAAAACTCCACAAAAAATTGAAAAATTTATGTGGAAAACACTGCTACCTACTAATGAAAACCTCTTTTCTGGGAAAGCCTGTGAGACAAAAATATGCAGTATATGTAATGAACAGGTGAAACGGTAGAACACTTGATCTTTGATTGCCATTGGGCAAGAGGTGTATGGTTATCCTCAAGCTTTACCCTGAGAACGAGCAACCAGTGTACTATTAAATTAGACACTTGGATGGCTCAAATTCTCCTTAAGGATAAGGATAAAACACCCTATATATATATATGTGAGAAAATAGCTAATATAGCCTGACACATCTTGAAAGGTAGAATGCCTTTATCTTTAATAAAATTACGCCATGTCCTATCAATACTGTTAATAAAGCCCAATATTTATGGAAGGAACAACAAAGTATAATAAAACCCAAGGGTGAAGATTATTTTCTGAGGGAATGTCATGAAACTACTGTGGGATGCTTACCTGATGATGACTTAATAAGTCTGAAGGAGAAAAATGCGAACCGTATAAAGGGTAAGCAAAAAGTGGATACTAATAATATGAAAAGGGGTATGAATTTAAACATTGATAAAGAACAAACCGAAAACCATAGTGGGAGTGTAAATCCTACAAATAAAAATAGTAAGAGTATATGGAACCCACCCCCGGACAAATGGTATAAAATCAATTGTGATGCCTCTTTTAAATGTATAAAATCTACAATTGCTTGTGTTATTAGGGACAACAAAGGGAAAGTTGTTAAATATTTCTCATGGGAAATTGGTGCGGAAAATGCCTTAGAAGCTGAAGCTCTTAGAATCCTTAAAGCATGTTTGTGGGCTAAGGAATTCAACAACACAAGATGCATTATTGAAAACGAGAGCAAGGTTCTCATGGAGGCACTCTCATCCAGTTTTCCCATCCTTAGTAATAGAATTAAGAGCATTATTTGTAGTATTTACTTTGTTTCTGCATTTTATTCATATATTTCTCTTGTATTTTGAGAAAACAAATTGTAGTGCGGATTGGATAGCCAAAAAACTCGCCCTTAAGCATTAGTTTAGGTTTTAGATGGGTTTCTATTCCCTCCCAAATAGCGAAACTTATTGCAAACAATGTCATTTCTTTCGAGGTTGGTTGACTTTTTGTAACTATCTTTATGAATGAAAGCTTTTAGACCAAAAAAAAAAGTCTTATGCAAAGAGTCTAATGCCTTTTAAATTTTATCCCGACACAGGATATATTTGGTTATTTCACATAATTAAGTGACCAGTAATGCAATTATCTAGATGTTAATGTTGAAAAAATTTAATAATTATGGGCTCACATATATAAATATTAAATATGTATTCTTATCGTAAAAGTTTTATCCAATTGATTATGTTTAAATAACGCTTATAATTGGATTAGGGGAATAAAAGTGTCATGGAATTAAAGTGTAAATACTATTATGTTACCTCTAGATTAATGAGGGGTCAAAATGGATATTAACTTTTAATAACTTCTTATTCTTAACTGAACACAGAGGAGGGTTATGGTCCCCAAATCATGCTAATTCTTTCATCCCCATCTAAAGAGAAAACTAAAAACTAAAGAGAAAACTAAAAACACAGATGATATAGATCTGGAAGATTCATTATTCACTTCAAATCAATCAAAGCAATTATGGTTTCGTGTAAGCTTCCGCTTACCTCCTCTTTTATTCTTAATATTATTCCGTATATATTATTTAGTATATTTATGGATTTTGATTAAACACGATGTTTATTAACATTTCACATATAAGATTAGTATTGTGAAGCAGATTGTTAAATTGCCAACTCAACTAAAAGTCCGAACCGTTAGTAGAAGGGCATTATATATATGAGAATTTACATTCCAACACGCCCCCTCACGTGCAAGCTTAGTAGAAGCCTTAGAAGCTTATTAGAGTCAAGCTTTGCACGTGCAAATTTAAAGTGGGTGGCGATGGAAAGACTCGAACCCAGGACCTCAAGGACCATAGAGCTCTGATACCATGTTAAATTGTCAACTCAACTAAAAGTCCGAACCGTTAGGAGAAGGGCATTATATATATGAGAATTTACATTCCAACACAGATAGTTGTAATTGTTATGAAGTGACTCAATCTGAAACTAGTTGAACATCAATACTATGTAGAAATCACATATTTGTGATGAATAACAAGAGATATTAGAGATGAACCTGCATGTGTCTAACTCTCTGTGTTATGGCGTTTCAAGGACTGTTTATGAGCATCTGTATTTATGAGACAGAGAAGCATCAATCCTTGAGGTTGCACAACTCTACATTTCTTAAACAAATTAATATAATAATTATTATATCAAATCGTCAATCTTTTTATTCTGATATTTACTTAAATTAGCTTCGGAAGGTATACATTGGTGTCAATTTTTGAACCTGGTTTTGACTCAAATTAGCTTTGGCATATGTAAACATTTGTTTAAATCTACTTGCATGAAAATTTGATTTGAGTTCTGTATAGCAGATTATGCATTTGGTAATTATATGGTGCTTGTTTGAGGGTCTAAAAGACTACTTCTTCTTTTATTACATTGCTATTATCTCATAAATACTTCTACTTCTGATTATGAATTGCTGATATTCTATTAAATCTCATATCTAGTATATTTTACATCCCCAGAATACTGAAAAATCAATTTGTCCCATACACATAAGTAATGGTTTTGTATGTATGCTATTCCTTCTTATTATTTTCAAATATATGCAGATATATTCTTTTGTTTAAATTTGGGAAGTGATAATTTTTTTTCCTAGGATTGATAATTAATTAGTATTGCAGGGAATGATGAAAGAACACTTTCAAGAAAATACTAATTAATTAGTATTGCAGGGAATGATGAAAAAACACTTCCAAGAAATCCTACTAGCATGTTAGAGCCTAGGTTGCACGGGAGCGGGTGCGGGTGCGGGGAAGCGATGCGATGCGATTCGGGGATTCGGCAACTCCAAAAAAGCCGATTCGGGGATTCGGCAACATATTTAATTTTTATTTTAAATATATATATATATATATATATATATTTAAACAAACAAATTTACTAAAAATATATTTAAACAATCTAAATATATAACTAAAAATATATTTAAATAATCTGCCTTCTGTTCGACCTTCTATAGCGATTAGTAAGGACGACTCTTGGTATTCACGACTTTATTTTTTTGTTTAAAGAAAAGGTAAATAATATGTTTAATAAGGGTTTAGTTATATTAAGTTTTAAATATTCACTCTAACCCCTTAAACTTTATAAATTTATAAATTAGACCTTTAAAAAGAAGGCCGATTCCAAAAAGAATCCTTGCACAGGAACCGCCGCTTCCGAAATCGGTCAAAACTTCCGAATTCGTTGACTCAAGGATTCGCGAATCCGAGAAGAATCGCTTCCGTTTCCGTCTCCGATTCGGGATTCGTCACTGTTTTGAAGAATCCGTGCAACACAGGTTAGAGCCTCATTTCTTCTTATGCATATACAGTTAGTTATCTGTTTTCGTGAGACTTCTTTTCATTCTATTTTTCCTTGAACTTATACATGCACAGGAAGTTCCTTACTCTCATTTTGTTAAGGTCACGGTCATATAATCAAAATTCATTTTTAATTCAGTTATAGGCTTGTCAGAAGAGGTCCTCACTAGACCTAAATAATTTGTGTGTATGTTTCTAAATGCCTCGGATTTGGTTTTTCCGTCCGGTAGGTGTTATTTTAATATTTATATAAATGTTTGAAAAAAAAAAAAAACACTAGACCTAAATATAAATTTAATACAGCTGACGCCTAATACAAGACCAGTAAATACATATAAATTTACTAAACTGTCGAAGGAGTGTCTACCATAGTATGAGATGTAATCAAGAATCTTCAAAGACCCTTCGGCGGATCCCTATACGGAATCGATGCCTCCCTCGACGATACTTCAATCTTCTCCATCCAATCCGCAAACAAATCCGCCTCTTTATAAATATGGGTGAACTCGAATTTATCATGCCTCTCGAGTATACTTCTACGATCCGCGATTATCTTATCAAACCAATCCCCTTGTTAGCACCGCCCTTCACCAGTACTTGTAACTCGAGCAAATCAGTTTCAATGAGAATCGTCTCGTAGTTCTAGTTGACCTCCATATGAAGACCGAAATGTAGCGCAAACAGTTGGACTTGAAAGGCTGATTTCGCCTTAGATGCCCCGGCAAATCCTCCTAATTAAGTAGTCACCATTACTATCTCGGAAAAGTCCACCAACACCCTCTCTACCGGATCCATGTATTAGGCAGCCATCCGTATTAAGCTTAATATTCTTGGAAGGTTTCACCCATCTCACAAGTGTACTCCTTGCTGAAACAACCAACCCACCGTCTCACTCATTCCCAGGCACGAATATAGGCTGTAGCCATGTTTTTTACTATGTTACATAGAACTCTCAATTATTTTTTCGCTCCATTGCCCACAAACATTCTATCATTCCGGTCTATCCAAATGACCCAGCAAATAGCTTACGCCACTGATCTTAGTTCTAACCCAGTACCAGCTAAACAGCAGTTGATAATTGCACTCCACCACTCAAGAGTGCTGCTATAGTGATGTTCCTTGTCGCTACAGCCCCTGTGCTTCCTTCTATATTAGTGGTTTGATGTACTTCCTGAAACAGCAACTCCACTAAATTATAGGTAATTGCACTACCTGATCCCTACTGCGCAATAACATCAGTACTCCAGCTCATTTCTGAATTAAAGTTAATTGCACTGGCCGGTCCTGATGTGGGTTACCAATCTCATTCCAACGCTTAGAATTCCCACCCCGCTGTGGTCCCTCGAAACTTCATGGACATCTTTTATTAAGTTTTATTAATAAATTTTACCCACAATGTTTTTGTGAGTTTTGGTGAAACTTGATGGACATCTTTTATTAAGTTTTGTTTTTCGATCATGAGACATGGTCAATTATAACGGGCAAGTGTACTCAAGGCGAGTGAAGCCAGAGGACATTGAGGCATGGGTTATTCTGATTGTGATTTCCATATGCTCTCAGCTAGTCGCACCATATCATCCGAAATAATTAATTTTAGTTGTATAAATGTTTGTCAACCCTATAGATTCCTTAGAAAATATCAGGTCTAATTGACAAAAATATTACAAAAAATACCCCCACCCCTGCAATTATAGCAAACCCGTTACACAACCATTTGTTTTCAACTTGAAAGATACTATCTGACCTGTATAATTGTTAACACTCTTTGAGTGTTGTTGTGCCTCATAGATTCTTCCAGTTCAGCTGCTTGGGGAAGCTACTAAAAAGATCACCGCTTGAGAGCAATAGCACATCTAACTGGAGGTATTAGCATTCCTAACCTCCTCCAGATTTCTTGTGCGGATGAACATTGACGAAGCACATGGAAGGTATCATTTCCTTTAATCTAAGACTCATCTTTGTTCCAAATCCAATCGATCATGAGAGACTCTCCAAATGAAAAATCTAATTCGCTGGAACAAGGTAGTTTCCAAATTATTTTCCAAGGTTTTTCAAAAAATTCAAACATTTACCTTCGTTAATAATATGCAGATTTTACATTATTATCCCGTTTCCAGGAGAGTAAATCCATTTTTCCTTCATTGTTTCCAGCCCCATTTTTGCTAGTTTGATTACAGAGATTTCTGTGAGGAGATGTAGCAAGTGTTCCCAATCCAAATTTCCATTACTGAACACATTACATGCGTTGCATTGTGGTTTAAAAATATCCTTGTTGAATTGTGCTAAAGCATAATCAGTCAATGGTCATTCCTCCAACCAAGTGACGGTCAAGAATTTAGTCGATCTTCCGTTTAACACCACTATGACGCACGCCTACACCCTCTATGATAGCCTTGCATATATTCAAATTTTCAGGCCGGAGTATATAGTTAAGAATTTCTCCATGGATATATTACTTGTTGAGTAATTATGTCCACAATACATCATCATTTTGTTGGAGTTTCCAACCCAATTTTTTGAGTAAGGCACAATTCGTAGGCCTAGCCTCTCTCAATTCCCCTTTCTGTGACACAATATTTCCCATGACCATGAGAACTATGTTAACTTGCCAACTCAACCAAAAGTCCGAACTGTTAGAAGAAGGCGGAGAACAGGTTATATGAGATTTATACTCCAACAAAATATATGTGATCTTATCAATCTCATGTGTCAAATGAGCTAAAATCTTGACAGTTTGCATCAAGATACGAGGCCATGGTCCTTCGAACAGATTGATCTAGCACATGTACGACCATGGATAGAGTACTAACTCATCATCCTGGTAATATTTGTAATATATTTTGTGGTCATTTTGTATCTATTCTGACCATACCGCAAAAAAAATCACCCACCACATCTCAGAATTGTTTATAAAAACTTGTATTTAAACTGTCATGGGCCCCGGGCTTTGAAAGGTCTCATTTGCAAAGGCGCAATATGAATCTCTATATTAGTGCATATGGCCTGTAGTGACATAATTTCATGGGTTCACAATATAGGTAGCTCTGAGGCGTAGTATTTCTTTATGCATAATTGTCGGTAAAATATTGTTGCACAACCCATTCATTCATGTCATTGAGCAGTCGTGATATTTTGCTTAAAGAGATAAGTTTATTCACTTTAAAGATTAATTATAATGTCCAATGAGGTCTTTATAAATCCCCAAATTCGGGTTGATGTTTCAGAAAAAAGATATTGTCAAACGCCTCCTGATTCCACCTCTTCAATCTGAATTGAACCCCCTAAAATGTTACCCTCGAGATTATCACTCTTTAAGTTCCATCCAGTTTTAATCGCGTAGTGTACCATGTCGATTCAAAATCGAATGGCTTAAGCAACTCGATCAACATGAGGCCTGAAATCAATTAAAATGGGGGGCATGAACAAAATTAATAAAAGCTAAATGGATTACCTTATAATTAGAGAAAAGGAGTCGGTATACTATATTTGTGTATGCTATATGAAGCCCCCAAGAATCACGCAATGTAAAGTGAGAACTCTGATAACCCCATATCAATACGATTACAGGAATGTTGCCATTTCTTTAATCAAATCTTATGCTGACATGTATTCATCACACTTTCCTGATTGTCCTATATGCCACCAATTTGGTTGAAATCTCTTGCAAGTAAATACCGTCGAGTAAAGAAATCGGATGCACCCTGTAATGCATTAATAGTTCTTGTTTCTCAGGATCGATTCGGGCATAAACTTCTAATAGAATCCATGGTATTTCCTTAGTATCCTGGATTTACCATCGAGTGAATGTTTCATCGGATAGTTTTCCTTGTATCATGGAGGTTGAAGCCAACATATATAAGACACCTATTTTTGGCCTAAATACCTTAAAAACATAGTATTTAATCAGAGTCTCGACATTTAACGTTTAAATTTTAGCATAATTATTTTCTTCCATTGATGTTCATCTAAACTTCCTAGTTTATACAAATAACATAACATTCTTTTGCTACCTTAGTAGGGAAAGATCAGACTAAATGTCTTACAAGTTTAGACTGAGCAAAATCTCCGCCTCCAAGTATATTTTAGTTTGATGTCTACTAGAGTTCTTCCTTTTAGTTCAACACACAAAGAATCTGAAAGATCCTCTTCCAAATCGACCTCCAAATGTAGATTTGCTCTCTCTTGGTAGCAATAATAATTTGTAGTGGCTTACCTATGTAACTAGCTAAATCCCTCCCAAATATATGATTGACATGGTACTCCAATCATTTTAACCTATATTGGGTCTTTTTTAGAGGAAAGATTCACACATTGAGTGTTTAACTTCTATTTTGTTTAACAAAATGGGTGTTCATTTACATGGTATAATTGCGCTTGAGCAAGAACACAAGCTTCTTGTGTTATGAATGAAACGCGTACATACCAAATTTCTACCTTCCTCGTTACTGCAATATTTATTTAAAACAACTAATGTAAACAAAAACCAAGAAACAAAAACATAAAAAGTTGCGGGTTGTCTCCCAGAAAACACTTTTGTTTAAAGTTTGACGTCTTACCTCTTCTACTTCTTGAGTATGTAGCCTCCCCAGCTGCGTGTGAGGCTATGAACATCAACCATTCAGATCTTTTGACCTCTATTGGGTCATATTTCAATCATTTTTTCTGAAACTACATGAGTAATGACAACGGTCCCATCCATGCACTCTTGAAACGTCGTGGCCTATTCTCTTGTTTGAGGGCCTTCCATGCGACTTCATTGCCGACCTCAAACTCACCTTGAGATCTACTCTCCACGGGTTTCCTATGGACTTTCTCTTTGACCTCCTTGGTCACAACATGAATGATCATGACTTCCAATGACACCTTCTTTAGTTTCTTGTCCAAGAAAGAGAATGTCTCAGGTGCTTTGCTTGTACGGAGGGTCATTGTTCCCTTGTGAACATTTATAATGTTTGGACTCATAGCCAAGAATAGCCTTTCGAGTATGACATCGTATTCAAGAATACCAAAGTGAGTAGGGATAACCAACATACCGACTCAGGAACGTCCTTTATGATTTCCTATGTCTTTTCTGTCGAGCTATCAACAACCTGTAGATTTACGAACATCATCTTTGCCTTCTTAATGCCTAGCTTCTCGGACACCAACTTGGGTATAAGGTTCACAGTCGAACACCAAGTCACACATAGCTTTGACATCGAGCTTACCACCAATTTGTATTGGGAGGTTGAAACCTACATGATCTTGAATCTTAGGTGGTAGCTCCTCATCAACTTTCTTCGAGACTCTCACAGTATGAGCTACAATCTCGATCTCAGATTCTACACTCGCACTCTTACCCTATTAGGGATAGCTTGCGTGAAAACTTGTTGCGGTGTGATCCTTTTTCTCAGTAATCTCAAGCACTTGGGAGTTAATTATTTTATCGTTATACGCGTCTACAAATGCCTTGAGTTTAACTTTCCCTTTTTGATGTATTATCTAAATGGGTGTTAACATTGATGGAACACTAGGTGCCGATTCTACCTTTCTCTCTTCTTCTTTTTTCACTTTGGGTGCAACTACTTCTTTTCTCATCCGAGACTTCTAATTCTTTCTCAACCTTCTTAGCCTCTATCTCAAGAACCTCCTCGATCTCTTTTTGGATCTCTTTTAGAAAAAGTTCAACATTCGTCTCTTCCAAACTTGGCTTGGTTGGTTCTTTAATGATTTTTGGAATCTCCGCGGTAAATTATGCAGTAGGTGGTGATTCCACATTTTCCTTAGTTTGAAGGAAAATATCCTTACATGATTCAAATCCAGCACTTCCATCGCTATTTTCTATGGCCTTCATGTCATTCTTCCTACCTTGGACCATCCGTGGAAGATCTTGTTGAAACTTCTCAATCGCATTGGCTATGTTGTATAACTCGCCGCCTAGGCACCGTTTAGGCGTCAACTCCCCTTTTACTTACACCTAGTAAAAACTAGGCATTTTTTCCTAGTGCCTTAATCACCGTGGAAGAGGCACCTAGCACGCCTAGACACCGATTAATGGTAAATTATCTGCCTAAGCGCCGACTAATGGCAAAAAATGGCCACATAGGCCTTCTTTTTATTTTTCTTATTCTCGAGAATATTTGAATTGATATTTTGACTCAAATTTTAGTATTGTCATATTTATTATAGTGTTGTTAGATGAATTTTATGACTTAACTAGTTTAAACTGTTATAATTATTACATATGTCTTACTAAATATACAAAATTACAAAGTGGGATTCAAAACCGTGTAATCCCGCCTAGGCCCCGTGTAAACCCGCTTAGGAGCTAGGCCCCGGTCGACCGCCTAGGGTGCGAAAACGAGATCTACAACATCGCACATTGGTTACTTGGGTGACTTGTCTCCCAAATATCTTCAAAGCCGTGGATTGCTCATTAAATTTATCATTATAGATCTGCATATTGTCTTGAGTTAAAGTACAGAAATATTGCATTGTTTTCAAGATCTCGAATTCGGGTCCTTCTTGCGGATGTTGCAGCAATGCTGTTTGTGCTAAACTATCGGCATAATAATCATAGGTTCGATGCAGTGGTTGTGTTGGATTATGAAAGTCCTAGAGGGGGGGTGAATAGGATTACTAATAAGATAATGCCTAATTAAAATCTTTTGGACAATAATAAGTTTAAGAGAAAACTTCTAAGTCAACTAATATAAATCAAACACTTATAGGATCATGCAATGTAAAGATTAAGGTTTGATATAAAAGTATAACTAATGAAAAGCTAATCCAATATCTTAAACTACTCTAGAAGACTATATGTTAGATATACTAGATAAACAATTCATGCAAGCATATAATCAAACATATAGAGTGCGGAAAGTAAAAGAGTAGGGATAGAAAGATACACACGATTTATAGTGGTTCGGTTTCCCTACATCCACTACCTAAGGAAGCCTCCTTAGGATTTCAAGCTTTTCACTAAGCTCCCGTGTCTCTCTTAACCGGGTCGAGAACACAATAACCTTTACAAACTCTTCGATAACACGAAGGACACACCACTTGCGTAATCACAACACAAGGACACCAAGTATACTCCCTATACTTGAATTCTCTCTTAATCTATCTATTACAAGACCTAGACTT
Source organism: Nemophila menziesii (assembly GCA_029959085.1). Lineage (NCBI taxonomy): Eukaryota > Viridiplantae > Streptophyta > Magnoliopsida > Boraginales > Hydrophyllaceae > Nemophila > Nemophila menziesii. Next base: position 137,924,236 of record JARWIR010000001.1, on the reverse strand, counting down.
AAGAGGATAGCAACAAAGTGTTTAAAGGTTTGCTAATTAAAGCTTGTTTCTAAAACTCCTAAAGAGTGGATATGACTATAAGCTTGTATACTCCTTCTTGAGTGGATAGAACCTTGTGGCTTAATTGATTAACTCCTTGTAAGGATTAATAAGCACACTAAGATTGAATTTGACTATGTATAGCTCTTGACACCTTCTTGAATGATAGCAATTAAGCCCCTTAATGTTTGTAATTAGTTGGTGTAGTTGTAGCCTTGAAATAGCTTCAATTTATAGAAGAAAATGGCTCCCAACGGTCATAAGGTTTGAGTCTAACGGATCTATTAATCTCCCAACGGATATATTTCTTATGACTTGGCTTTTGTGCAGAAAACCCTTCTTTGCGGTATACCGCAGCGGTGTACCGCGCTTCAGTGTTTAATTTTCTTGCTTACTGGTCGGGCTAGTCCTCTATACCGCGCCCTGGTCCGCGCTTGGTCCGGTATACCGTAGCGGTGTACCGCGCCTAGTAAACTTTGAAGGAAATGACTTTGATCAATAATACCTCTTCATGAAAGTTGTTGTAAACAATATTCTAAGAATCTTTGAAGTTTGAACACTAAGGAAAATTCTCAATAACAAAGAGATATGGTTAATAGCATTTGTATGAGAATAAGATTCTAAGATAAAACAATTAAGTTTAAACAACATAAATATGAAAGAGCTTTTTGATGAAATATAGTGCAAGAAAGAATGTTAATAACAAGAGAAAATAGCACACTAAACACAAGAGGATTTGTCACATTAAAACACCTAATTAGGGAGGCTATATGCCAACAATCTCCCCCTTTTTGATGATGACAAATCCTTCACTAAAACACCTTAGGAAAGATATAAAGGTTTAAGCACAATGAAATAAAGCTCCCCCTCACAATAAGCATAAGTTTTGAAAAGCATTTGTGAGTGTTTAAAACGTGCAAGTTTTGAAAGTTTTAGTGCACATAATATTTCTCCCCCTTTGTCTTCATCAAAAAGACGGGGTAAAAACAACTAAGAGTAGAAGAGCAAAGACAACTCGAGTGAATAGATTTAAAACAATGATAGAGAGTGCAAGAGTTTTAGATAAAAAAACGATTTTAAGAAGGTGATGCACAAAGATAGATAAAAGTAAAGGATAGAGATATTTACCAACTCCTTGATTGATACATGTTCATTTCAAATGCTTTCTAATGACACAAACAATTAGTAGCAATATAAGAAATAAAAGATTAGTAAGCATTTGAGTTTTTTTTTTTTTTTTTTTTTTTTTTTTTTTTTTTTTTTAAATTTTAAACAAAGTCTCCCCCTTACAAAGTGCATAGATTTTGTTTTAATTTTGAAAAAGTTTGATTGACAATTTTACCCTAAAAAGAACACTTGAAAACATTTTGAAGAAAGTTTAGGGGTAAAATGTATTTTTTGAAAAACAAGGGGTCAAGATGTATTTTTCAAAACTTTGGGGTCTAAACGCAATTTTGAAAAAATCTATTTGGAACCAAAATGCAAATATCAAACTTTTTGGAACAAAGCTAAAAAGATTAACTATAGGGACTAAGGAGCAATATCAAGAAGTACCTATAATCATCAAAGAGCATGTTAGTAACATCAAATCAAGGATAATAAGCAAGAATAATCATGATAGAAACTAGTTTAACCAATTATCCAAATAAAACATTTAGCATCCTAACATAAAAGACAATTAAACCAAAGTAGCAATATCCTAGATGTCCAAAACACGGACCCATAAAAACTTAAAAGCATAAACATCCATAAAACAAGTTCTAATAAAAACACATAAGCAAGTAAAGACACATAAACCACCAAGAAGGATTAAAACATGAATTCAACCACCAAACACCAAGCACCAAACACCAAACCATGATGAATTAACGGTTATCACGAGGAGATCGGCTCCTAGATCGTCTACTATTCCCAATATCATCGCGAATGCACGAAACATCACCTCTTATACATGAGAGCTCATTCGCAAGATTCCCAATCTTTTCTTCCAAAACCCCAAATTTACTTTCTATTTTATCTTCCAAAGCCACAAATTTATTACCTATATAATCCATAAAGCGAGACATAGCACTTTCGAAACCGGATGGATTAGGAGGGTTAACATTGATGGGTTGGCTAGGAGTGGGCTCATTTGGAATTGGGTTTTCTTGATCCGGGTTATCTACTAAAATTAGAGACTCAAGCATTGGACCATCATTGCGCTTTCTAGCTTCAAGAATACGATTACGAATAGTGACATCCGAGATACGATTAATAGTGGAGATAGGAACATATGAGTTGTTATAGATAACAAATTTCATTCTAAGGATAGTAAGATAATCAAAACTCCAAGACTTATTCATCGGTTTCACATTAGTTCCTCCAAACGAAATATCATTAATCTCAAAGATTTTGGATAGAAATATACCGTAGGGGACTTTATCCCGAGAGGCACGAGCGTGATTCATCCATTTTAGCATAATAGCAATGATGTTTATCGGTTGTTTGGAGAAGATCAAAAATAGAAGATAAGCTTCATACGGGATAAGTTTGGCATCATGCTTATCTTTCGGAATAACGGCCGAGATAAGAAACTTGTGGGCCACGATAAATTCCGGGTCAAAGTTACGAATATTCCAATTTCCATCCGCAATAATCATTCTACTATTAACGAACTCATTCACTTCATTTTGAGCAACAATATCAATGTTCGAATTATCCCAACCACTAGACCAAAACCCGCTAAAACCAACCGAGGGTACATCAAATTTAGAGCATAAAGCATTCAATTTTAACCGAATAACGGTACCCGAAACAATTGATTTAACCGAAGTATTAGCATGATTAAATTCAAAATTCGTATAAAAATCTTCGATTAACCCGGTTGCCAAATGACTACCCGAAAAAGCAAATATGTGATGAAATTGTTGAAATGAAAACAAATTAAAGAGAGAATCATCACCCGAGGGAAAGGCCGAAGGACAAATTATTCTTCCCGGTAGAACATCGAATGGCCGAAGTGGTGGTGGTGGTGGTGATGGTGACTTCGCCGGAGAAGGTTCACGGTGGCGGCTTGAGGAGGCTCCGGTGGAAGCCTTTTTCTTGTTAGCAATTGATTTTGTTCTAACCATGGTGAGTAATGAGATGGGTAATGAAGTAGGAGTGATATTTAGTGGTGAAGGAGGGTGTTTTTGGTGGTGGAACCGGAGGTGGGTGGCCGGAAATCGCCAAAGAGGAGGAGAGGAGAAGGAGTTTTGAAAGAATGAAGAAGATTTGCAGAAAAACGGGTCTTTAAAACAGTCAAAACCCTTACGTGCGGTGTACCGCGGGATTCGTCCGGTGCACCGCACAAGGCCTCGTTTTGCACAATAAAAATATTCCCGAAACACAATCGAAACTTCCCCAAAAGACTCGGAATGATATAAAATAATTTTAAGCATCTTTGTTTTGAAAAGAAAAGCCAAGGAGAAGCTAAAAACGCATATAACAGTTGATTTCACAAAAGACCCTAAGTTTTCTAAAAGTGCAAAAAGACCCTATGCAAGAATAAAGCAAAACTAAAGCATGAAAAAGGTCAAGAACTTCAAGATAGCATCACAAGTTGATAAAACACATAAAACACAATAAAAACATAAACAAAAACACAAGAGAGGAAAGAATTTCACCGTATTTTCCTTTTATGAGGTTTGAACGTCCTATTGCATGAAATTCCATTTTCTTGACGCTCAACACCTTCAATGCATATTACTATGGTAACCGAGGTGGAATGGATCCGGAAATGTTGTTAGCATTTGTCACGATCCATATTGGTTTTTCCCATGAAGGTATCAAAGAACCACTAATAAGTTGTTCATGGTAATGACATGTAGAAGCATGATGACCGGGTTTACCACAATAGTTGCAATAACTTCCTTTTTGAATAGAGTACCCATGTAGAGGTTTTGAACAAGAAGTTTCCCCATTTTCTCCAATATCCAAATTATCACTAACATATAACTTTTCTTTGAAAAAATCATTTGGATCAAAAGGAGTGACATTTGAGAAAGGATGATTTTTTAAAGCATCAAGAGCAAGGGAAAAAGTTTCATCCAATTTTTTAAAACCTTCTATGTTTTTCTTCAAAGGATGTTTCCATTTGTTAAAGATAAAAATGTTTTCAAAACATGGGTTTTTAGTATTGCCAAGAATATCATCCAAGGTAATAAAACATTTAAAACACTTCTTTGGCTCAATATTACCCTTTTTTAACATAAGATTATTTAAATGGATTTGAGAGTCAAGGATTTTGAGAAGGGATGAAATTTGTCTAATATCACAATAATTATAAGGAAGAGACAAAGAGTTAGGATAAAGTGCTACCTCATGATTAGGTTTAAAATTGTTTTGAGATTCATTATGGATTGAGACTTCTTCTTCTTCATTGTTTTCGACAATTCCATATATAAACTCCAAACGATTCCAAAGCTCTTTTGCGGTTTTACAATCTAACATTTTTGTGAATATTTCTTCGGAAATTCCACGAATGAGAGTGTACATTGGTTTTGCATTTTGAGTGAGCTTAGCCTTTTCCTCAATGGTGAGTTCATCAAAATCTTTTTCTTCTTGACTTAGCTTGAGAACTCCTTCTTCATTTAACTCTTCTTTATAAGGGATAAATGGACCTTCTTTTACAATTCTCCATTGATCGGGATCTTCGTTTTTGATAAATTCCTCCATTTTTGTTCTCCAAGCGAAATAGTAAGTTCCTACAAAAAGTGGAGGTCGTGTAGAAGACGAACTTTCCAAAAGATTAAATTCCATATCGTTTACTCTACTAACGATTAAGCTATTCACGTAGAGTTAGGCTCTGATACCAATTGAAAGTCCTAGAGGGGGGGTGAATAGGATTACTAATAAGATAATGCCTAATTAAAATCTTTTGGACAATAATAAGTTTAAGAGAAAACTTCTAAGTCAACTAATATAAATCAAACACTTATAGGATCATGCAATGTAAAGATTAAGGTTTGATATAAAAGTATAACTAATGAAAAGCTAATCCAATATCTTAAACTACTCTAGAAGACTATATGTTAGATATACTAGATAAACAATTCATGCAAGCATATAATCAAACATATAGAGTGCGGAAAGTAAAAGAGTAGGGATAGAAAGATACACACGATTTATAGTGGTTCGGTTTCCCTACATCCACTACCTAAGGAAGCCTCCTTAGGATTTCAAGCTTTTCACTAAGCTCCCGTGTCTCTCTTAACCGGGTCGAGAACACAATAACCTTTACAAACTCTTCGATAACACGAAGGACACACCACTTGCGTAATCACAACACAAGGACACCAAGTATACTCCCTATACTTGAATTCTCTCTTAATCTATCTATTACAAGACCTAGACTTAAGAGGATAGCAACAAAGTGTTTAAAGGTTTGCTAATTAAAGCTTGTTTCTAAAACTCCTAAAGAGTGGATATGACTATAAGCTTGTATACTCCTTCTTGAGTGGATAGAACCTTGTGGCTTAATTGATTAACTCCTTGTAAGGATTAATAAGCACACTAAGATTGAATTTGACTATGTATAGCTCTTGACACCTTCTTGAATGATAGCAATTAAGCCCCTTAATGTTTGTAATTAGTTGGTGTAGTTGTAGCCTTGAAATAGCTTCAATTTATAGAAGAAAATGGCTCCCAACGGTCATAAGGTTTGAGTCTAACGGATCTATTAATCTCCCAACGGATATATTTCTTATGACTTGGCTTTTGTGCAGAAAACCCTTCTTTGCGGTATACCGCAGCGGTGTACCGCGCTTCAGTGTTTAATTTTCTTGCTTACTGGTCGGGCTAGTCCTCTATACCGCGCCCTGGTCCGCGCTTGGTCCGGTATACCGTAGCGGTGTACCGCGCCTAGTAAACTTTGAAGGAAATGACTTTGATCAATAATACCTCTTCATGAAAGTTGTTGTAAACAATATTCTAAGAATCTTTGAAGTTTGAACACTAAGGAAAATTCTCAATAACAAAGAGATATGGTTAATAGCATTTGTATGAGAATAAGATTCTAAGATAAAACAATTAAGTTTAAACAACATAAATATGAAAGAGCTTTTTGATGAAATATAGTGCAAGAAAGAATGTTAATAACAAGAGAAAATAGCACACTAAACACAAGAGGATTTGTCACATTAAAACACCTAATTAGGGAGGCTATATGCCAACAGATTATTATAACTTTGGCCCCCTTGATAAAGACATATGCTGGAAACTGTTGTTTTGAGGTCGTGGTTGGTAAGAATTACCTTGATTCACGACCCCATTTGGATTAGACCATTGAGGACCCGGATAATTGTGATTACAAAATTGGTAATTTCCTCACTTCGATAGGAAACATACTGCTTTCGGATTTCCTTCACAGCCTTCCCATACATGATCTTTGACCCTACAACGTGGACAACCTTGTGCTTCTTGCACTACTTTCATCTCAACTTGTTTCCTTTGAAAACTTTTCTCCATCGTAGGTGCCAACTGCTTCATTTGATTCTCTATCACGGAAATTTTAGCGTCTATAGTAGTTTCACTATCTAAACGCAACGTTCCACTTGTATTTGTAATGGGAGCTCGCGACTCTGTTCAACTCCTCTTGGTTTCCACTAGTTGTGTCGTGCCAACTATAGCTTATGTAAGATCCATTGACACGAAACCTCCTCCTCCAAGATTAATAGATACGATTGAGATAAGATAAAGGAGATGACTTTGAGATGGAAAAAATAGGGTTCAGAGCTCTAATGTTAGAAGGTGAAGTGTTTTAGTATGTGTGGTTTGCTTTTACCCAAAAAGATGTCGTCGTGACTTCGGCTTTGGGTGTTATTTGTATGGGTAAGACTTTCATCCTATATTGGATGATACAATATTAACATTATAATCATCAATTATATTTATAAAACACATGTCATTAGATTAACAGGTAGTTACTATAATTAGTTTTTGCATGACATAAATATAGAGTATGTATCCTAATACGATTGATATTGAACCATGGATGAAAGTATTTTCCTATTTATAATGGGTTTAATAAACAAAGATATCCAAATATAACTTTATATTTTATTCTAATAAAATTGCTTGGTTGCTGATTAAAAAAAAAAATTATCTTAAAATTTTAGTAAAAAGTGAAAAGAAAAATTGAACAAATTAGATAATACCCACGGAACTTGACTCTTAAATAAAACTACTCCTAACATAAAATAAAATAGTTTATACGCAATTTAATTTTAGAACTGCGTGGAGTTGTTGTTCAAGTCTTTTGCCTTAAAAAGCAAATTGTTTGAGTCAAATTCACGGTTTTTTCCCCATTCGCAGACACTTGTGAAAACCGTTACCACAATTTTCAAGAATATTTTTCGTTTTGTCTCTTCACTTCCAGAATATCAAATTTGAAATTTAAACGCAGGCCATATTCATGTCCCACTAACACCTTTACTTCTATTAATTTTATATAGCGCTTACCTTATGTAGTTTGTCCTATTCTAATGGTAACGGTCAGATTTTAGATTTATCTTCTCTGTACGTATTCTTTATTGACGGGTCAATTCGATTAAATAATTAAGAATATAGTTTAAGTCTCATTTAATCTATGCGAATATTCAAAATCACAGTTAATTGACATTAAAAAATATATAAAAATAAAAGTTTTATTTATATACAGCATCGTAACAACGAAGCATATGAACCCATGACAGTGACAAATAACAATAATAATAAACTCGAATCTGAAACCAGAAAATATCCATGTATACAAAAATCAATACTCAAATGCGAAGAAAAAAAATACAATAGATTAAACTAAATAATAACGAATGAATAAAGTCCCAAAAAAACCCATGAAAAATTACCAATCGAGGTCACACTTAGTTCTCTGAAAAGTCCCAGATGATGTCCCATTTGTGTGTAATGGAACATTAAGCTCACACTCAATTCTGGGTTTAAATTTAGTAGTTTTAACCCAACCAACTTTGAATCTTAAACGAAGATAAAGCTTCACATCGATCTCAAAATTCCCAGCTCTTGCATCTTCATTATACTCACGTATTTCTTCATTTCCAAGCAAAACAAGTTGTTGACCTTTTAATACAATGTTATCAAGAGTAGTAGTGTTCTTATGACCTTGATAAAACGTAGTAGTTTGAATCGAATGAAATCTCTCGCCTTTATATAACCCTCTTACCTCAAAATTATCGTAGTATATACCGATTCGTTTGTTGGGGTTTCTGATAGTTAAGTTTAGAGCCAAGTTATAGTGAAGGGTGTTGTTAACGAAATTGAATTCAGTAAGTGACGCATCGTTGACGTAGAATTTAACGGGGTTTGGTCGGAAAATGAGCCAGAAGATGAGAAGAATTAAGGCGATTATGACAAGAATTGTGCAGATGATTTGAAAAACACAAGTGCAGAGACAATTGAATAAACAACCACAACAACAACTAAATGGGTTGCAGGAACTACCGCCGCCACGTCCAGGGCGGTTGTAGGATTTGGGTTGTTTTGGTGGTGGGATTGAAGGGCCATAGTAAGCTCCGTTCAAATCGGCCATTGTTGAAAAAGAGAGATAAGTTTGTGTAAGGAGTAAAGAGTTGTTAAATAAAATAGGTTAATGAGATAATGAGTAAGTTGGAGGCGGGTGAAATTTATATAAGAGGGGTTATGAAAGACGCGGTTGCTTTGCATATGTAATGTTTGACAACAGATGGTGCCTTGTAATTTCCAAATTGTGAATGGATTGACTTGGTTTAAAATTGATATAGTTTTTTTTTTAGACGAAGAAAATTGATATAGTAAGACACAAAAATGTCCGAGTACGTTTGAATTCACATGTTAAGTTTTAATGACATATTTGGTTTTAGCATAGGGGATGATGGAGTTGGTTATCTAATATGTTAGGTGGATTATGGAAAGGCATTGAATTTTGGACCATAAAAAAAAACTCTAGAAACTAAGAATGGTTTGTGTAAGATGTAACTAGAACAATCTCATGGTTGAGCATATATATTGTGTGACTAATGGGTAAATCTATAACATATTAAAGTAAATAAGAAAGAGCTAAAAATCAAACACTTAAAATCGCGGAAATAAAAGTGTAAGAAGAGACACGATACACAACGATATGTAGTGGTTCGACTTCCAAAGGTCTAATCCACTACGTAAGGTCTAGCTGACTCTTGTGATTTGCACGATTTTTCAATAATCTTTCGTAAAACTATAACCAAGGTGAGAACAAAAACCTTTACAAATTGTCAAAAACCCACAAATCTTTGTCTTGTGTTATCACAAGACAAGGAATAAAGTATTCACGCAATACTAAAAACAACTTCACTATCACGCGAAACCTTCTCTTGTGTCTACATTGCACGAGGACTTACAACTTTCTATTTATGAGTCTATAAAAGATCTCACTTCTAATTTGGAATAAGATGAAATATGGGGTTAATGATTTGAATCTAAACTATTTAGCGCTATAATACTTGATGAGTAGATACAACAGTGTAGCTTACGAAGCAATTACTAAAGTATTGCAACTTGAGCTTGTATTGCTTTAGAACTCTTAAAAGATTTGGACTTGATTGCTTGATTTAAGGTGTTGAACTAGGTCGGGTTTTTTTTTTGAATAATATCATTCAACTTATATTAGAGACATGCTCCAATGGTCATATAAATCTTCTAAGTCAGAGATTCAGTGGTCCTACTTCTTAATCTTCGGATGTTTGATCTTGTCAACCGTCATATTTTTCATTTCTCATATGAATCTGGGAAGTCTGGGTTTCTCAATATTAGTGCTCCATTTCATCTTCTTTGGAGGTTCGATATCGTTCTATTCATTTCGTCAAGACTCAAATGGACATCGGTGGTCTGGTCTTCTGATTTTCAAAAGTCAACTTCTAATCTTTACTTAGTCAATTTCTCTGGTAGACTTAGGTGGTTCGATATTCTAGTTTCTCTAAAGCTAACTTCTAATCTTTACTTAGTCAATTTCATATATGGACTTCAGTGGTCTAATATTCTGGTTCTTTGGAGGTCCGCCTTTGACCTAGTGAGTTAGATTTTATTTGATCATAACACGCCAATGTCTTATTTAACCTACTACTTGTTAAGATAAACTAAAAATATACGATATTATCTATTATAATATTATCAATAATACGAGATAAGTTTTGACACGGTAATCGCTCAATAATATGCTACGTCAACATTCTCTCCCATTTTGATGATGACAGAACTTAGGATGACATAATCGCAATCATAGTTTATAACTGATCACAAATTAAATCTTAATAGAACGACTCCCCTTTACACTAAGCATGTATCAACATAAGCATAAATAAATTCCCTCTCAGATAATGCATATATAAGAAATGTATTGATAATTAACAAGCAATCACTAATGACCTTCTTCTCCTACTTTGGAAACATAAAAAATAAGCAAAGCAACATAGAGGAGAAACAAATACTATCAAGTAAAAACAATACAAAACAAAATTAAGAAGGATCAGATGATTAAATGACAAGACCCTACAATTTTCCAATAAACACAAATAGGGCCTTAAAACTAGGGCTGTACGAACGGATCTGAAAACTCGCAAACCCGCAAAAACCGACCCCACCCGACCCTAAAAAACACTAATCCGCACACCGACCCACCGATTAGGGTTTAATTTTTTTTAGTTTGGGTCGGACTACGGGTTGGGGTACCCCAGATCCGCGGGTACCCAACCCGATCCGGAAAGCATATATATATATAATAATTTTTTTATACTAGATACATATATACATATATATATTATATATGTGTTTAAACAAAAAACAGACCTTTGGAAATTCAAAAGGTCACGCGTGAACTCTAAACCCCTACTCTCTCTCTCTCTCTCTCTCTCTCTCTCTCTCTCTCTCTCTCTCTCTCTCTCTCTCTCTCTCTCTCCCTCTCTCTCTCTCTCTCTCTCTATCTCTCTCTCTCTCTCTCATTCTTACACACTCAATCCCAATCTGTCTCGTCTCTCCTCTCTCACGAAACCCCTTTTTTTACTGTTCCTCACCCTAACCCTAAATTGTAGCCCTCTTTTCTCAGGCTCTTCTTCTCCATTTCCGTCAAATCCAGCCGGTTAAAAGAGGGTTCTAGTACACCGCATTAAACATTCTACCTAAATTAATGGGTCGCATTAGTTGCATGAATGATGTCCGTCAGTTGCTACCTCGGTTGTTTAATCTGACCATGGTTAAGGTGTATGAGAGTTTATATGCTTGGTTACTAGAGGATAATGGATTAGTTGAAGCCTATAAAAGCGTTAAAGGCTCGGTTTTGGATTTCTTAAATCGAAAGCCCCTTTGTTCAGGTATTATGCGCTTAACCTAATCTGTGTTTATATTTAATCCTATGGGTTGTTAAGTAAATGATTGAGTAGTATTGTTATGTGTTGGATTTGAAATGATAAACCCTAATTCATTTTATTTGCGTATGATTTTGAGAAATGGAAAAGGAAAGAATCTGATTTGAAAAGGAATTGTGTTTTAAAACGGTTTTGTAATTGTTTCTGGGTTGTTTGATACTCTGATATACTTTTACCTTCTGATTAATCAAATACAAACTCAAAAATTTGACTTTCAAGCTTTGGTCTTGTATGTAGTATGTACAATTATAAGTTAACACTCATTACTAAGTATGGATGATGATTTCTAATGTCTTTCTATTGTATAATTGCATGTACTACTCGCAAATATGGGTTGGCTTTTGGATGCTTAATGCTTTGTTTGTTTTTCCAATGTCAGATAAGGTAATACTCCTATGACACTTCACTCTCTGATTTTGTTATTGAAAAGCTAATGTAGATTGTAGATTACAGTTAAATAGATATTGCATTAATGTTATTCAATGAAGAGTTTAATGAAATCAAAGGGGATTTTAGTAAATTCTACATTAAAGAACACTTAAACAATATCTATTTAACTTCATTAATGTAGTTGAAACATAAAGAGTTTGAATATATTAGATATTTTTTAAGTGTTGTTCAATGAACACTGTTGTGAAATCAGTGGAGATTTCACTGAAGTGTTCATTGAACAACACTTAAACAATATCTATATATTCAATCTCTTTATGTTTCAACACTTATTTGCACAATTGTTCCAAAATATATATGTTTTGACCAAGTTTTGATGTTTATTTTTCCAGATAATATTAGTGAAATGGATAATGAAATGAGGCAACAACTGATCTTAGCTCTACAACTCAAACTCAGGGATTTATATTAACTCCTGATGGTGCTACTACTACACCTAAACATCCAACTCCATTAGGTGGAAAACAACCTGATGCTAAAAAAAATTAAGATCATTGATGATTGTTGGACAGTTTTTTATCCTATATATGATTACGCAAATGTTAGGAGAGATGTGTATAAGTATTGTGAAACATCTTATGCAGCTGATTCAAGGAGACATTATACTTCAAATATGCTCAATCATATAAATCACAGGAGATGCAAAAAATATCCTTTCTACCCCCCTCCAGAATATGGGTAAACTTAGTTAGTGTTAAAAAAGAGTTAGGTGGGGGAATGGCAACTTATATGTTCTCAGCTGAGGCTTGTACTAAAGTATTAGTTGAAATGGTTATCTTGGATGAGTTGTCTTTTTAGATTTGTGGAGGGTATTGGCTTTAAGAAATTCTGTAATGTAATGCAACCCAAGTATGTTAAGATTCCATCAAGGATGACCATTATCAAGAAATGTATTTCAATCTATGGTGAGAAAAGAATAAGTTCAAAAAAATGTTGAAGGGGATGCACATTAGTATGACAAAAGATTGTTGGACTTGTAATCAAAATCTCTCCTATATGTGTCTCACAGCACATTATTTTGATTGTGATTGGGTACTTCAAAAAAGAATCATTGGTTTTTGTATGGTTGAGGATCACAAGGGTGAAACAATAGGAAAAGTTGTTGAATCAATATTTACGGATTGGGATCTTGATTCAAATCTTAGTTTAACAGTTGACAATGCATCTTCTAACACTGTCACTATTAAATACTTGGTTAAAAATATTGGACACAAACCAAAAACCCTTTTGAATCACGACTTGCTTCATGTTAGGTGTTGCGCACATATCTTGAATCTTATTGTAAAGGAAGGTATTACTGTAATAGAAGCTTCTATTAAAAATATACATGAGGCCGTAAGGTATGTAAGGTCATCTCCATCTCGCTCTACTTCATTAAGGAGTCTATGGCAAATTGTTTTATTGAACCTAAGACTTTATTAAGCCTTGATGTGCCAACTAGATGGAATTCAACTTACAAAATGCTAGAATCTACCATAAAGTTTGAGACAGATTTTTCTACAATGAATGAGCATGATGATAACTTTAAGGATTTATTTGTTACTGACTCTGATAGACCACCTCCCAATTTTGTTGATTGAAAAAATGCTACATCTTTTGTTGAGTTTCTGAGATTATTTTACAACTCGACAAAGAAATTTTTAGGAACTTTGTTTGTTACTTCAAACCTGTTCTTTGATGAAATAGTTATAATTTGGGAGAAAATATCAGAATTATGTGGATCAGAGGATGAGCTTTTGAAGGAAATGACTATTAAAATGAAAGGAAAGTTTCTGAAATATTGGGGAATCCAAAGTATTAACATCTTGTTATATGTTGTTGTTGTGTTAGATCCAAGGAAGAAATTACAATACCTTACTTGCTACTTTAACTTTTTGTACACTCCTTCTCAATCTAGTGAGTTGATTTCCAAAGTTGAAGATGTTTTAACAAGGCTTTTTGCTTGCTACTCAAAACCAGTTGCTCCTGGAACTGCTGGATCTAGTTCTGGTCCTGAAGTGACTAATCTTGAATCAAATAGTGTTCTTGGGAATAGGTTTCAATCTTTCATGGCTGAAAAAAACATTGCAAAGGGAAATGAACTTCAAAGATACCTCAATGAAGAGGTTGAGGAAATGACAGATAATTTTGATATTCTGCGTTGGTGGAAGTTAAATTCTTTGAGATTTAAATCATTATCTGAGATGGCTAGGCATGTACTAGTTGTCCCTGTTTTAACAGTTGCTTTTGAATCTGCTTTTAGCACAAGTGGTAGGGTTCATGATCGATTTAGAAGTTCCATATCACCAAATATAGTGGAGGCACTGATGTACTCAAAATTGGTCAAAAACTACACTACCAATAAATTTAAACACTTCAAAGAAACTGATTGAGGATTTGGAGGCTAAATTAGGTATAATTCAGAAATTTTAAGGGTATTTGTGATTTCCTATGTAATTAACATTCTGACTTTGTTTGTGTTCTTCATTTCTTGTCTTTAATAGGTTATTTAGGCTTGGATGAGTTGAGTGAGACCACCCCTGAGTCCACTTTAACAGATTTGTAACCAATAACCTTAAGGTATAACTCACTGACTTTTTTAAATACCTCAAGGAACTTCAGTTTTCAACTACATTTGATTTGCATCTCCCTACTTCCTTTATATAAATGCCTATGATTACAACTATATTAGTATGAGGATATGAGTATTAAGGAATACAAGGTTGAGTTGCCAACATTTTAGTTGGGATTTTAGTAACTTGTGAGTTTTAAAAGTTGTCCTTGTCCCTTTGTCCCTAGGTGGTCCCTAAACAAGCCAATGATGATATTATAATCTGAGGCTAATGTGTAACATTATCTGTTTCCATTTTGTAAAAAAAAATACAGGAAAATTGCAGCTGATTAAAATGGATTAGCAGATTTTTTGGAAGCAATGAAGAAAATGCACCCAATTTTGTACAACTTCTCTATTTTGCACAATAGAGGTTTCATTTTATGTTAGCTGAAGGAAAATTTGTATTACTATGTATTTCAAACTTGTATCGTTTTGTAACTGGAGTTGAATTATTTGTTTTGTGAAAGTTGTAATGATAGTAAGTAGTGGGAAAGTGTAAAATTTCATTCCAGGCACTAACTATTTGGAAAGTTACTATATATAGTAACTACTTCTTTTGTAATCTTTCTATTTATGTAATTTTTTGTTTATTTTTAATTTTGTATTAGTCTTTGACTTTATGTCGACCAAACTCGCAACTGACCCTACCCGCATCCACCCATTCCGCAAAGATTTTAACAAGAAATATAGGGTTAGGGTCTTAACTTTCCAAACCTGCACACGGGTTGGGTATATGGTTTGGCATTTCGGGTCGGTGAACCGACCAGTGTGCAGCCCTACTTTTTTCAAGCTCAGAACTTTTTTCCAGGCTAAGAACTTTTTCCGGCAGTAATCGCTGGTTGTGGTCGGAACTGAAAATTATTGATAGTTAATGGAGTAGAGAGAAAAAATGATAAAGGAGGAGAGAGATTAATGGTAATGAAAGAGAGAGAGTGTTAGTAGTGGAGGAGAGAGAAAAAAACTAGTATTTTTTTTTGTCTTATATGTACTAGAAGGGTAGTTATGACATTAGAAATCTTATTGGCCTCTAAAAAGGGAAAAAAGAATTGACTAGCTCTTATATGATACTACAATAGTCTCTAATACCTCATTGGTAATTGACTCTTTCTTAAAATGTTAATAAAAATGGTTAGAGAAAATAAAAGTAATTTTTTAGAAAATTAAATAGAAACACTACTATATTGAAGAATGTGAAATTTATATTTTTTATATTTTCTGAAAGTATTATAAAAGAAAATAAAAATTATTTTTTGAAAATATATTCTAAAACAAAAATAAAAAATGTTTTCACAAACCGGCCACAACGACCTTAGCTTTCCCATCCTTCTCATTGAGAAAGTGGAGTACTTTAAATATTTGTCATCCACATATTTTTTTGATCAACAATTTATATAAATTGTCAAAGACTTCTATTGCAATATATGAAAAATTGCCTATAAAATTTATACCTTGCACATATTTCTTTCCCCTCCTTTCACGTCCATTTCCAGCCTTCCCTCTTTTATGCTCTCCTCAGAACTTGACTTCCTCTAAATCGTAGAACACCCACTCAAAACGCGTGACCGTTATCTTCTTTCTCTCTACCATCAAGACTGCTAACGTAGTTTGAAAACGGGTCTGCTAAGAAAGGTATACATAACACCGTGACATGTTTATTCCGTTGTATTTGTGTGAATTTTTTTTCTTTTTTCGAATGCATAATAATATAGATGGTAGAAAAAGGTTACAAGGCTTAGCCTACCTCGGAGGGTTCGGTTTCATTACAAATCAAAGTGACTAACTGGAGAGGGATACAAACACCCCAGTTACCAAACAGAGTACTAAGAAGCTCATGTTTGGCAATCCAGTCAGCTGTCCCATTGCTACTTCTAGATACAAATGAAAAAGAAGGAGATGATAATTCAGCAAAATAATAAATATTACAAACTAAGTTTGTAATAGAATGACTCAACGCTGGTAATCCTGACGAAAGAGACTTAATAATAGTGGCTGAGTCATTCTCCATAATCACGCTTCCAAAAGGATAATTTGAAGCCATCTCCTTAGCTTTCAAGATTCCCGTGGCATCTGCCTCTAACACCGAATCTGCCGCAATTTTCCAACTTTTACCTGCTACAAATTCCCCATTAGAGTTTCTAACTAAACAAACTATTGCAGCTCCCTTATCGGAGAAAGCTGCATCACAATTAATTTTAAATTCATAATGAGGAGGTTTTTTTTCCATTTATCATTAAATTTTTTATTTTGTATAATATTATCATTAACATTTTTTTCATTTTTATTAATATTATTAACTTCACCTAACTTATCTAGGAAATTTATATCGTTAAGATTTGAAATTTTATAATATTCTTTCCAATTTTTTGTAGCTTTTCTAACTGTATTCAAAGACTCACATTTTTTTTCCATTATAGATAAAATTATTTCTATCCATCCATATATGCCACATTATAATGCATATAAGTTTAAAAATCCTATCATGATTATCAAATTTTTTAACAATGCTTCGTACAATTGTGTGAAATGAGATGGCGATCTGCCGTAATTTTTCATCTTCATTGAAAGTTAACTTAACCAATTAAAATTTTACTTTAAAATATTATAAATTAATTAATTTTTTTTAAAATTTAGATATCACAATTTGCTAATTTATACAAATAATTAAATCCTGAATATTATCAGAAATTGTTTTAATTTTACATCCAGAAAATAGTTATTAGCAAAAAACAATGCAAATATATATAGAGTCAATTGTTGATTGATGCCTATTAAAAAACTTATTTAGAAAAAGGTGCCTAGAAAAAAATATTTATTGAAAACAGCCCCCTTATAATTAACAATTAAAAAATAAGAAAAAAACTAATAAACACGCGCGCGTCCGTGAAATTTTTTTAAAATCGTCATAACTAATTCAAAAAAAATCAAAAAAATCAAAAAAAATTATATTTGGATAAATCAAATTAATATTTACGTCTATGATTTTTTTTGGAATTTTCTGAATTTTTTGATTTTTTTTGATTTTTTTTGATTTTTTTTAATTTTTTTTTTCGCAGAACATGGAATTTCATGTTTGAAACATGGAATTTCATGTTTGAAACATGGAATTTCATGTTTATTTCACGGTTTAAAACATGGAATTCCATGTTTAAAACATGGAATTCCGTGTCTGAGAAAAAAAAATTAAAAAAATTCGAAAAAATTAAAAAAATTCGAAAAAATTAAAAAAATTCAAAAAAAATCAAAAAAATTCATAGACGTAAATATTAATTAGATTTATTCAAAAATATTGTTTTTTTAATTTTTTGATTTTTTTTGAATTTTTTTGAATTAGTTATGACGATTTTAAAAAAATTTCACGGACGCGCGCATGTGATGGAATTAATAAAGGTATAGAAAATATAAAGGGGATGTTTTCTATAAATAATTATTTCATTAGGCATTTTTTTATAAATAAGATTATTGAAGGCATAAAAAAACAATTAGAGAGTTTAAGGAGGATGTTTTCAACAATAACCCTATATATATTGTAAATAATAAAATAAATGTCTTTTGAATTTTTAGATCTCTCATTTTTATCTTTACAGGACATTTATTATATCAAATGAAAGATCATATATTTTCAATATATGAATTTTACACTATTATATTTTACATAATTTGAGAAAAAAATACGATTATTCTGTTTATATCCTAACTTTACCTTAATTTCTTGATATTAGATTTTTAGAACGTTAGCATCACAAAATCTAACTGCATGGTGTGCAATTTTTGGAAATAGTTAATCCGAAATTTTGTACACAATTAATATTCTACTCATTATTAATTTTTATCATGTTAAATATTTATAGAATTATGTATTTACACATATGTGTGTCTAAGTGTCTTTAGATATAATATCATATTATATTTTTTTTTTTTTTGGTCGCAAATATCATATTATATTATATTGTATACTATAATATGTATATAAAAAATAGTCATCTTTTATTTTTAGTAGATATTATTTTTATTACAATAATTTATATTAGAGTATTATGTGCTTATAAATATTGAGGATATCAATATTAAAATAAACTATTGTAATAGTTTTTAATGTGTGTATAGTTTACACTGCTACGATTAACACCACTCGCGACGACATTTGTCGTCGCTAGTGGTCAATAAGATAGTCGCGAAAGACAAATTTTTTCATTAGCGACTACAGGTAGTCGTTGTTATTCGGTAGATAAATTTTTTTCGATAGAGATGATCTTTTGCGACTATTCCATTGTTTATCTTCACCAAAGAACAATTAACATTTACGACTACAAATATCGTCATAATTGATCATTTACTACCGACTACTTAATTTAGTTGTTATTTAGAGTTACGAACGACTACATTTGTAGTCGTTATAGTACTTTATTTCTCGACGACTAATGTAGTCGCCAAAGATGTATTTATTGCGACTGCTTTAAGGCTCTCATCGCCGACTACTTTCGAGTCGTCAATAATTACTTCATTTCTAACTCAAGTATGTTATTGGCGACTATTTCGTGGTAAAAAATGAATTATTTTTTTTAAATTATAATTTATTTTTTGATTTTAAATTATTAAATATTGATATAAATTAAATAATGCATAGCAAACATTTAAAAAAAAATTACTATTAATCGATTAAAATAAAATTAACTTCAATTACAAAATAAAGTAAAAAAAAAAATCTAACAAAAACATAAAATAGAGTCAAAAGACATAGATAATCGAGCCAACCAACCAAAAACAACCAAACAAGTCAACGTTTAAGATTTAACGTTTAAGGTTTAAGGTTAAATTTATTCACTTGTTTATAGTAAGTTCATAAATTGTTGCATCACGAATCACCAACAACATTATTTGTGTTGATATTATAGAGAAATTGTTAATCTCTACAAGTACAATTAATGGCATTCCTTAAATCCTATTTTCATTGAATTCAAAACATTAACACGAGTAAAAGATAGCAAACCAACAAACTCCTGCCCAACCAACATTCACCATCAAATAATAATGAGTAATGTTGAATATCACCTCAAATTCCATCGCCTTTATATCGCCCCTTATGTGGACCAATCATAAAAGCGAAAGAAGATGATAAATCAGGAAAGAGAAATCACATGATTGGTCCATTTAAAATCCACCTAGGAGGCGATATAAAGGCGATGCAATTTGGAGTGATATCCAGCATTACACAATAATAATCCATATATGCTCAAAATTAAACTAATTATATCATAATTCATGCTACTTCTTTTCAGCATATTTTTTTTTCAATACTTTTTCTTTACCCCGACAAAGAGTTACAATATAAACAAGTGATTCATCACCAAGAGCACAATTAGATAAGCTCACAAATACCAAACGCAATGATGTCTCCTATTATATCGAACCTACCACCCAAACTCAAGCTCTAAAATGATTTTCTTAGCATCACGATTCGAGTGCGGGTCATATGAAAAAGTCCTACAATTTGAAGGGTATGGCTTGTAATGTGGCTAATAAAAGGTTTTAGAAAGGCTATATAGGCTGAGACAGATAATAATTCAATATTACTTGGATATCAAGCTAAAAGGAAACAAATGATTATCAAAGATCCGCCTTAATCACATCTAAACTATGTAATTTTGTTACTTTCTCACCTCTAGCACGTTCACTAAATGGTTTATCAACTAGCTTGGATCTCACGGTCCACACACCCCTCAAGGCTCCCTAAGATCAAATTCACTTCTACTGCATTGCTTACTAATCATTTCTTTACTTTTAAGGTGTGTTTTCATGTTCATCTTTCAAATCATACAATACAACTAGTTTATAAACAAATTACTTCTAAATCATTAACTCACTAAAGTTTATGCTTTTAGGCCATTAAACACATCCTACATCTAATTCCATCTCTAAAACTTTTAATTTCTCCAAAAAAGTAGTAAATCACATAAAATGGAGATGAGGAACAACGAATCCCCATACCCCAAACTCAAAAATGAGTTGTGTCCCTACGACTCGAAACAGTCTCGATAAACAATGAAAACTAATACATATATTGCAAGTAATGAAAGATGGTAAGGAATAAAGAAAAATACTCTCGAGACAATTGTCTCACATGATAAATGCCCAAGATAGGATGTAGAGCTTTCTTTGTATGTAAACTTCTCGTATCACCAAATTCACATTCACTTACCTCTTAATGTGCTCCATCCCCATCAATTATCCATCTTTAGACATATTTTCTTCTCACCTTCTCCAAGTTTTTTTCTTGAATACTATCTTATGTGAAGGTGTCCTTCTTGATCTCACCAAATACCTTGCATTGGTTCTTCTCCATCTCCCTAACAATTGATTGTGTATCTACTCTTTTCGTCGTCTCTTTTGACCTCCAACTCAAAGTTGCATCACTCTTGTAATTACCCCTTGATTTTGGGTGAATAGGGTGTGTTTTTGGTTAGGAAAGGTGTAAGGATGATTACTCTTGATGTGGGTGTGATGGAATATTGCTTTGGTGAGAAGGGTAAGCAAATTTGGAAAAAGGTTTTGGAAAATTTTGGATTTTGATTCTTGATTTCAAGGTGTTTTGGAATGATTTTGGTGGGTAAATATTGTTTGTAGAAGTTAAATATGGATTTGGATATAAATTTATGGTAATTTTGTGTTGTTTTGATGTGAGGTGAAGGTTTGATAAAGTTTTAATGGAGTTTGGGTCCTTGGAGAAGAAGAAGGCTTAAGGTTTATGAGTTGTTAATGTTCTCACCTCTTCTTCTTGAGTTGATCGCTTCTCGCACCGACATGTCACCCATAGGGTTGGTATGCCACTCATACTGTTCTCTCTTTGGACCGTGACACGGCTAGTCGTGAATGTCAATACGGATGGTGGGCTGGCATTGCTGCCTAGATGGTCGGCATGCCGCTCAATCTTTTTAATGTTTTGACCTCGAACTGTGGTGCGTACCTTCATATGACCTATTGTTGCCGCACCGGTATTGCCGATCACTTAACTTTGACTTTTTGACTTTGCTACTGTCATGACCCATTCGCAAGTGATGACATGGTATGGTGCCGGCATGCCGCCTGGAAGGATAGTATACCGGTCAAAGTCTTCTAACTTTCTGACCTTGAACTGTGGTCACTACGTCATGGCCCTTCTTTTTTTTTCGTATGAGGGTTCCGGGCTTACACCCGACTAGTCCCACGGGAGATATGACTGCCTCCCCAACCATACCTCCAGGCAAATCAAACTAGGTTGCCCATGTTCAGGGGAGGGTTTCGAACCTTGGAAACTTTCCAAACATTAATAACTTTCTTGCGCACAAGACTTTTCATTTTTTTTCTTGACATGCCTTTGTTCTAGGTTAATTTTAGCTTGATTCGTCCGTTATTAGGAAAAGTGTTATGAATAAAAGTTATATACAATTTCCTAAGCTTTTTGTAGCCTCTTAAGTTCACTAGATTCCGAGCTTGTATGTGAAAGTTATGGTCCTTTAAAGACAATTATTCTGGTGTTTGTGAATCTCGACACTGTAGCGGACTAGAATGTCGCCCGTATGAGCGGCATACTGCTCAAGTCTCTGCTAAAATTGTGTTTTTTCAACCTTCATGTCGGTTATGAGGCGGTATACCATCCATAGGCCTGGTATACTGTTAGGAACAATTGGGGGCACGAAGTTCTTTCTAAACCTCACCCCAAACTCATTTGTTGCATTACCTACACATCAAAAAGACTTCTACCTTCATCATTACTGCAATATTTATTATAAACAACTAATCTAAACACAAACTAAAACATAAAAACTTTTAAAAAATTATGGGTTGTCTCCTAAAAAGCACTTTTGTTTAATGTTGTTTAAAGTTCGACGTATTACCTGGATTATCTCTTGATTATATAGCATCCCAAATAGTGGGTGAGGCTATGCACATCTACTATCCGAAACTTATGAGCTCTCTTAGCTCAAATTTCAATCTGTTTTGCCGAAACAACTCTTGTGACGGAAAACAGATCCATCCACGAATTCTTGAATCCTTGTGGCCTATTTTCTTACTTAGGGGCCTCCCAAGCAACCTCGTCTCCAACCCCAAACTCATTTTAACTCTCTTCTCCACAGGTTTGTGGTGGACATTCTTTTTAACCTCCTTGATCACAACTCGGAGTGTTGAGACCACACGTGACCTCTCATGCTTCTCATCCACAAAATGGAATGTCTTAGATTCTTAATCTGTTTAGAGGGTCACAGTTCCTCATAAGCATCAATTATGCTGCGACTTGTCACCAAGAGTGGACATCTAAGTATACATGGGACGCGTTGATCAGCAACATAATTAAGAATAGCAAAATCAGTAAGTAGGTATAGCTAATGTACCTACATGGGAAAACACGTCCTCGATGATTCCATATGGATTTATCGTAGCTTGATTTTGGAATTCTAAGGTTTCCGCTATTTTCTTGGCATCTCGAATGCCTAACTTCTTAAACATATCCTTGGATAGGATATTTCTACCTGAACCTATGACACGCATCTTCAGTTTCGAAGTTACCACCTATATTGATTTGGAGGTAGAAAGCTTCAGGATCTTGAATCTTTGGTGGTAACTTCTTTGGAACTTTTGTCAAGCTTTATTTTAACTCCAGACCTCATGGAATTTCGAGTAAGAAGAGCTAATAATAAAATACAATGGGTAGTGAGCTCTTAATACCTATCAAGGTTATGAGTCAAACCTATTGAAGTTTAGTCAATTTCCATACATATGGTTTCTGTATGTTTGATGTTAATAGTAAGGTAGAAGTAGGGTCTGTATTGAGGGTAGTCCAAAGAGTCAGCCGCTTTTGACCCCCTGATTTTTTGATGTTTTCCCCATTTCATAAACTTTTTTACGTAAGGGTGTCTTGTAAGTTTGTTTAAATCCCATATCAGGACTTACCCTGAGTAGAAGAATTAGGGTGTCTATTGGAATATTGCAATTGTATATTTTATTGGAAGAATATAAGTGAAAAGGGGAAATAATTATAGTAGAATTTGGACCATTTTCTAACAATATTCCTTATATTAAATGGTAGAGAATATGTGTTCTTACTTATGGAAAATATAAGTAAAGCCTGGGCAGCAGCATATAGATACATAGCTATTCATAGTAAGATTAAGCCTACCTTTTAACGTTTTAACGTTACAAGAAAATATTACTACTCTAACTCTTAAGTTTTTTATTCTGCTCACTTATATAAACTATGGCCCTAAGTATTCTTTTAGGATTAAATACTTCTAAACAATATCCAAAATTAAATATTAAAAAAAGAAAAATAAGATTACGAATGTAAAGTAATCAACAGAGACGAATATAACATGTCTAATATTTATTTACCTTAAATTCATAATACCTGAGATTTGGACTCAATATTCAAGTTTGGCTTAATTATTTTTTGAGCAAGGTTTTTCTTTTTTTTTTTTTTTTTTTTTCGATGTATGGATGTCCGGGCCAGCTTACGCGCACCACGACTAATCCCATAGGAAATATACACGCCTCCTCATGCATACTCCCATTTAATCAGAACTAGGTTACCCATGTTCAGGGAGGAGACTCGAACCATGCACCCCTTGCTTACCCCTTTTAAGGGCTCAAGAAATAACACGGTTGAGCAAGGTTTTTCGGTATAGAAGATGGAGTAGTGTATGAAGAAAAATAACAAGACCAAAAATAAATATGATATCCTAGTGTATATATATATAAATATATATATTAAATTATTCTTTGTGAACATTTTTGTCGATATTCTTTGTGAACATAAACGAGCATTTTACAATGTGAATTTGTTCAGTTTAGTTTAATGAACAAGATATTCTATTGAGTTTTACCTCTTTTGCTTACATAAACGAACGAGATGAGTTTTTTTCAAGCTAACTTGAATTATTCCGAACAGTTTGTAGCCTAATTTTTTTCCACCACTGTCTATAAGTGGAGAAGTTTCAAAAGAATCCATCCCTTCTGATAGCGATGAGACTGATGAAATTTTATGATACCAGTTAGTGTAATTTTCTCGAGGTTTCTCCTAGTTATGAGTCATACCTTGATTTTAAAAACAAATGATTTCTTTTTTATTCTTTTATAAGCAGTTCCGCTATATTGGTAGATTTGAAGCACGTTCTACTACTTAGCATCCATTTGAATATGCGCATGTCTTCTCTACATGAGAAATGTCTAAACAGGTTGTGGTCAAATGTTATAACTCTCCAATGCTAATGTCTGCTTATGAGGATAATAAGAAGAAATGGTTCATCAGGGTCTTGAAGATAAAAAAACATTTTAAGGAACTTTGGGAAGTTTATATGCTAAGCTATTAAGTCCAGCTAATTATGTGTTCTCATCCATCGCAACCAATCTAATATGGCAAATTCTCGTACATAACTAAACATCTATGACTATATATATCTTGAAAAATGAGCGAATACTTTTTTTAGCAGGAAAGGATATTATAGCCACTCGCAAATAGTTAAAGGTGTATGAAGCTCACACGAAATCTATTGGAATTGCTTCGTTTGAGCTAAAAAAAAACTTCTCATAAGTAAAACAAAAAGTTAAGCAATAAGGGAAAAAAGAAGCTGCATATATGCATATAGATCCAAATTTGCATGATAATTACAAATATTACAAATAATAAGTAATTAACCAAAATATCATCTCTGTGAATGGGTGAATTAGATAAGATCCACAAAAGTTAATTACCAAAAACTGAAAACTAAAGCCTAGTTACAAAGAGTTCTTAAAAGTTGCAAGGCTTCTTTAAGGATGAGGTCCTGCACTTTGAAAAGTGGTAAGCAAGCACTAGAAAAACAGAAAGAGTGAAGGGGAAGTGAAAGTGAAAGAAAATAAAACATACCTTTTATGTAGTCCTCTTTCTCTTCTTACTATTCTTAGGAGGGGAAGGTGGCACAGGTGACTCATCACGCTCCTCAAACCTTGTAAAATAAAGAGAGAGTTATGTTATTTAAATGGCCAGAAAGGGCAGAAAAGGAAAGTACCTTTCCATGATCCTGTTATTCCTATTCTTTCTCTTCTTAAGACGAGCAGGCGGCAAGGGTGGATTATGAGTACTCCGCCACTCATCCGATTTCAACCCCCACTCCTTAATTTTATCACGCCACTCATCCATTCTCTTCTGGTCCAGTCTCTTCCCATACTTACAACGACGATGATCATTTGGTATTGACATGAATGTTGCCTGTGGGATAGTCAATTCCTTTGCTAAATCACGTCGGATGTTACAAAATCCCTTGTCACACCATTTCTTTCCCC
This sequence comes from Nemophila menziesii, assembly GCA_029959085.1. Taxonomy (NCBI): domain Eukaryota; kingdom Viridiplantae; phylum Streptophyta; class Magnoliopsida; order Boraginales; family Hydrophyllaceae; genus Nemophila; species Nemophila menziesii. The sequence continues at coordinate 137,898,454 of JARWIR010000001.1, read as the reverse complement.
AATCGTTTAAAGCTCTAAAACATTTCACATTGTTTTTATCCGTTCCATGCCCAACCAGTGTAACAAAGTGAGTACTAGTCGAGCTTTCCTCGTCTTCCCCTTCCCAAGTTTCCCCAGCAGAAAGATTCTTAAAGTTTTTACCAATTTCAACGGTTGCACTTATTGGGTAACCACTTTCCAACAAGAAGTTTATATGACCCTCAGAAAGACCCTTATGTTCAATCAATATATCAAGCTCATGATAACCAAGTATTTTCATAACGGGATACTGTAGTTTTGAAAAAAATCAATTAATATATTTTTTATTTAAACAACCTACATAGAAACACTAGCTATTACCTTTTTGTTGTGTTGCCTATTTATTCTCATAATTTTCGCAAGACTCGTCACCATGGAATGACTCCTTCCAAATTTCCTTTGAAAATCATACTTTACATATAAAAGTAAAAGAGTATTAATGTTTGTTAAATTTGAGCAACAAGTTATATTCAAAGTGTATCTCACCTTCTTCGTTAGTTTTGATTTACTCCGGTATTTCCAGGCTTCATAACGATAATCGTGTTCCATGTGCACACCATTTTCCCTTGCAAACTCAAAAACTACCACAGGATGACTTTTAATACATCCTTGGTCATCAGGTTTTGCTTCATCCGCAGAATCATAAGTCAAACTATCTACTATGTGCTGCTTAGACAGCTCAATCAATTGATCATAATCACGAGCATGTCGAGTGCTCATACAGCTTGTCGCAACATAGGCATAACAACATGAACATCCTCTATCATTTCTCACGGGATGTAGAATTATAGAGTTTTCTAATGAAAAATTTACCATTATTCTTGATTGTTTGCCTACAGTAATAACAAATAATAAATCAGATGCCAATGGGTTTCACCAAAAGCTTATCCTAAACATATAAGTTAACGATGTTGAAACTTCTATTGGTTTGAATAAATTAAACCTAAACTTTACTTCTAATCAAACATCACATATTACAATATTCCAATTTTCATAGGGCTTTTGAAGTTAAAGAAGAACAATCCTATATACAACATTATCATACTAAAATATGCATCTACAGTGTGAGAGATAGTTACCTTGAGGGAAGAGCTGGTTAAGTTTTTCTCGGACTAGAGCTAGAAATGCTGAGTAAGACCATCTCCAGCAGCTGCGCCAAATGGATATTTACTGCAAAACAATTCAAAAATGCAGTATAAGACCAAATTGCTCACTCCAACTCAGCGCATCACTTCTCATACGGTAAAAGGCTTCCAACGGTCATAAAATGGCCATAGGATTTGTATAAAAATATAATTCTGAAAAATTGTAAAAGTGGTGAGATCTGGTTTAAAATAACTTTGTTTTTTAGAATTTCGAGGTAAAAAATAATATTTTACCATGATTGTTGATGGCGTAGCCAAGCCGGGTTGATATGACGGTGGAGAATGGTCCCCGAGTGGCGGCGGTTTTCTTGTGCAGGAGAGCTGCTTAGTGGGAAGGTGAGTGTCAAGAGATTTCTTTTTGTTTTTTGTTCCAATGCGAGTGTGTGAAGAAACTAGTTATAGGTCTACATTTCATTGTTTTTCAACCTTTACTTTTTCTTTTCTTTTTCTCTTCTGAAAATGTTCAACGTTTCCAGTTGTATACTTTTTTTATCTTAAAATTTATTATTCATTTTGTATGATTTTATTTGAAAAATATTATAATATTTTAATAATTCTATAAAAGAAGGTAATGAATGAATGTTACCCTCTTTTCCGGCATAAAGAAAAATGTTGCCCTCTTTTCATTATTTTTTAAATAAGATATAACTAAATATTATATTTATAATATTAAATATATTATATTTATATGTGTATATTTATATATTATAGATAAAACAATTATCTAAGTTAAATAAAAATAAAAAATGAAATTAATATATCATGATATTGATATTAGTTATGTTATTATAAAAATACAATTGAAAACTAAAATTATAGCTGAATTGAAAATGTGAAGTAAAAATATAGAGTAAATGAAATAGAAGTAAAAACCGATACGACATATTTAAAGAGGAACTGTTTTTTGATATGAGATATATAAATATAGAGTATAAAATTGGAGTAATTGTCTGAGATGTTCTTAGAAATACCCAAAATGTAAGAATCGCGACAATTAGTTATTTCTAGATACTGGGACGCCGAGCTCCGTTTATGGGGCCTTCAAACCGGAGCCATGGCTTGACACTTCGTCAAACATACAGATTTCTTTTTCCGTATTTCTCTGTTTCCTTGGAACTTCTTTTTTTTTCTAATAACTTCCACCTTAGAACTTATTTACTTTGTTCAAAAATAAAAAATCAACATTTTTTCTCATACATATGGGGTACTAAACTCTCCACATATCCGCCTCTGGAAGGAGAAGAAGCAATAAGAGCAAGAAGACACCATCCCACCTTCATCTATCTTCCATCCCTTTGATTCTAAGTGTATTTCTTTTTTACTTATTTTATTTTTTATTTTTTGTCAGATATTGTTTTTTGTCATTATGAATTATTCAAACATTGTATTTCAATATTTGGGTATGAACTAAACCTTTCTAACTGAGGAAGACAACCTTCCTCAATCACCAGAGTATCTCCTTTTATTCCGATAACTTTGAGCTTGTTTAAGATATTTCTCAGGTTTAAAGTCTTCGATGGCAAATTTACCCTTTTATTGCCGAAATGAAGAGTTGGCTCTCCAAATTCCTGAATTGGAAAGTTGTTCACATTTACCAGAATCTAGATGGGACGGCGGATGTTTTAGCTAAATGCACGCGTTGCAACATTAACCTTGACCAGTGGGTTGATTTTTCTATTTTTGGGGCTTTCAATTTTCTCAACCTTATGTGTATCTAAAATTTATTTGGTTTTATTGACAAAAAAATCCATAGTTGAGTGTTTGATGATTTAGTGTATTTGGGGAAATTGTGTTGAACTGAATTTTTCATTTTTTTCGTTGGCTACATACTTGTATGTTAAGTTCCAACCTTTACCTTGATCAAGTATTAGGTTGAATTAGTACTTTGATTATCGGCCACAAGGGGAGTCAAAATACAAAACTAGTATATATACATTTGGTGTTCGTTATTGAACTGGAAGGCCTTGACTAACTGTATATTCAATACGGTTCGTGTTTATGCGTTTGAAAGTGTTGTACGGTCACTTTAAAGAGGTCTCCTAGCGTTGTAGGACAACCTCTATCTACCCGGGAGGAATTTAAGGAGATTACATAATCCCGACTAACGCAAAAAGACTAATTAACCCTTATGTCTAGAATCATCTATATAGTCACTACGGAGGATAACTAGAAATACTCAAGCTATCCTCTCACATTCTTTACTTTTAATGTAATTCAGTCACTGCTTATTTATATTATTGCTTGAAGTTTATTATTTTGCAATATAGTCCCTTTGTAGCATTTTAATAATCAAAACCCAATTATCATTTACTTTCTTTTTTTCAACTAAAACCCCAATCACTTTATAAAACACAAACAAGTAACCTCATAATCCATGTGAAGAATGATACTTTGATATACTTGTTACTTTTAAACACTCATGCACTTGCAAGCATGTGTCGATTTTTATATCACGCTTCAGGAGACGACACTTATTTGTCATTTGATTTTTTAAGGTGAAAAATACTAAATGCTGAATAACATCACAATAGAATTTAGTCGGTTAATGAATTAGACTTACGTGTCATTTGATTTTTCTAAGTGATAGAACTTATTCTATTAAGAGGTAGTGTCTGGATGAATCAAACTTGATTTAGAATCTTAATAAACAGACCAGTTAAGAGGTATTCATATCTGAATTGGTCAGGAAAAAACAGTCTTATTGATCTAGTGTCTTAATAAATCAGAGCTCATTAAGTGCAAACAAACACCCCCTTCGTTTGAAATATTAATGAAACAAACCAATTAAGAGCTATTCAAATCCGAATTGGTCAGGAAAAACAAATAGCTTTATTTATCCACTATCTTAACGAACCAGATTAAGATCTCATTAAGTGCAAACAAACACCCCCCCTTAGCTTGTGTTAGTTCATTTTATCATTTTTTTACCACTCTTAACGCTCTTATCCTCGACCTTAGATATCTCACTAGTTTGTCTTTACCTAGTTTACATGTAGGTCCTCATGCTTTTTAACTCTACTAGAAACGTTAACCGTAGATCGAGCATCACCATCCCTTTAGCATAGTTGAATTGATCTTAGGATTCATAACCTGCTCCTTCCCTTAGCACTTAGCTTCTGCATTTAACAAATTCTTAAGAACAACTTTCAGTATCCTTATTTAAGAATTTGCCTTATAGTTTAGTTTAGTCTCAATTAATTTTAGTTTAGGAGTCCATAATTTTATTAAGAGATAATAACTAATTAAGTCCAAAAACACAACATTCCACCTCTATAGAGTCCAGGAATTTTTCCACCCTCATGAAAGTTCATTTTTTTTTAGTATTCCATCGGTACCCCTATTAGTTGCCACTTTTATATTATATAATATCATTTAAATTAGTAACAGATTCCTATTTTATAGCTAATCAAATAATATCCCTTAATAAAAGCTAATAATTATAGTAATATTGTTATTGTATTCCACGATTCAAGATACACCTTCGTCCATTCACAAACTCGAGTTTACTCTGCAACTCTTGCTGCAAAAGAATCAGGTAATCATCTAGTTTGTAATATGTACTGAGCTTACATTTGTTTCATAATAAACTATGATAAAATATAACCCATCATATAATACAGTTAACCCACCAATTACACACGTACACACCACTGATATTATTTAACTGTTTACGTGTAACCCATCAGTTTGTTCACACAACCCATCAATATTACTCGCACACACCACCATTATTTTATCGGGGTATATATATAACCCACCATTATATTCAAATGACCCATTAATTATTTCACTCATATCCACCTCCATTTTTGTCTATTAACCCATCTGTTGTTTTGTTATATATACCATGGTGTAAATTGTACGTGTACCCACCAACACCAACGGATTTTTTCTTCTTCTCTTGATTAACCGTTTTCTTCCCCTTCCCATCATCATGTTCGCTTTCTCTTCTTACCCGTATTCAGCGGCACACCGTCTACAAAATCATCGTCGCTGTTTTCAGTTGATTTTCCTTTATTTTTAACGCTAGTATCACCTACATCATCGAGTTTCCTAATCATTTTCAGTTTCTTCGTTCTTTGATGTCCTTCGTCGGCGGTGGGTTGCTGCGGCATCTTCGTCCTCACCATTTTCTATTATTCCGGTGGTTGTATTGAAATGATGGCTAGGGTTTAGTGGGTTGAAGGTTTGACAGACGGTGGGTTGTTGAAAAATTAATTTTTGTTTCTGGCGGTTGATTTTCTTTTTTTTTTGGATTAATGATGATTGATACGTTTTGCATGAAATCAGCGTTTTTAGTTATGGTAACTGAAGGGACAGTCAATGGGTAATGGAGGGCAATTGAGTCTTTTGTAGTGGGTTGGACCTGATGGGCAATGGTCCAACCTCTAAGGACTCTATTAATAAATCACCCTTTCTAAATAGGTTCAGATTTCATTAAAAAAAAATTGCTTGGCAATTTTCATTAATTTTCCCTTAGCACGAACCGGAATCGTTAAAAACCGGTAGATTCATTTAGCAGCAAATATTTTTTCTTAACAAATTATGTTTAATTATTGTTCGATTTATTAGAATTATTTCTTAATTTAAATGAATTTACAATATCTATTTTTCATTTTATATCTTTCCTGAATTAATAAAACATAGTTTTAATAAAATAAATGTAAAAGCGCCTCAGAATTAGATAGTGCCTATGCTGGGCTTGTTAAAAAAAAAAAAAAAACCTATGCAGAGCTTAATAATTTTTCTTTTATGGATATCAACCACCATCTATAAATCCCGATCCACCCAGGCTAACCTAACAATCCCTAAAGAGTTGCTCTCATCTAGTAAAACACGGAAGCTATATTTTTCATCAAGTCTTGATGATTAGAGTTGTGCAAACTGACATTTAAACAAAAACCAAAACCAAAACCAAATTTGTAATAAGGATAACAATTTACTTAGAAAGAGTTAAAGATACTCACACAACAATACCATCTCCCTTTTTGACCGATGCTTGGATTACGGTAAACATGATCGAAATCACAACAAAGGTGAACGCCTTCCATAAATAAAACAAAGACATAAAATATTAGATTTTTCGATCTAGGATGGAACATAATGAAATACAAACTCTAGTTAGCGCAAATTAACTGTAGGCTAAAATGAGAATTTCATAGAAAGAAAAGAAACTGGCATCCTCCATACATCTCAAACTAGATCTACTAAGCTTAATTAATGTTAAAGCATTTACTTACAACAGTTTTACCATACCTTTTCTTGTTCTTGGAGATCCTTAAGTATTAACCAAGGTCGCCGTACTGGCTGGCCGGCCGGCCACATCACATGTTGAATCCCCAAGTAGGGATGGTTTAAGAGCATCTTATTGAAACTGAATCTCTCAAGTGATAGAGGAGAGAATTAGATAGGATATTGGTGAAAGACACATGGCCATGTGGTCTTTTTTTTTTTTTTTTTTTGTCAGGAAAAAAAATAAACATTAAGAGCGTTTATACAACGATTTTAAGAAAATATAAAAATCATTCAAGGACCCATTCTTCCATTTCGACGTATCAATGTTCCGTCTTGCACTTTTAGCTGCGAGATCTGTGACGTTATTAAACTTTCTATTAACGAAGTTGACCTTCCATTTAGGGAACTTCGCCAACCAGCTCTTCATTTCGGCAATAAAAGGTGAAATTTGCCATCGAAGACCTGCTTCTCTTGAAATACCTTGAATCAGTTCAAGGTTGTCGGAGTAGAAAGAGGCACTCCGTAAATCACAACTAGCCGCCCTTTTCATAGCAAGAAGGACCGCCCAACATTCTCCTTCAATAGAACTTCTAATAATAGATCTCGACTCAATCCTATGGGCCATGTGGTCCGTACATTGTTTTTTTTGTTATACAATTATACTTGGTCAAGACTTTGATATTTGAAATTAATGGAGTAGTATAATATCAACTTATTGTTCAATATTCAATGTTGTATAAAATAATTGGTTTTTGTTTTTAAAATAATTAGGGACCATGCTGGCAATACAACCAAAAATATAGGATCTTACGATATGAATTGTCAACAAAACAATTCAATACAATATGAAATTCAAAGAAAATTGTTGACAACCAAACACATGCTATGAAATATCATTAACTAACCTAAAAACTCCATCAAAATTTTACAAAACCAATGAAAATAGAAAGTTAATCAAAACAGTAATCAAATGATTCAATCAAATCATAATCAACTACTTTGAAGTAAAATAGATCCAAAAAATTCACAAACAGTGGTGTGGGTCCGCGGGGCCACCCGGACCCTAAGATTTTTAGTAGTGTATGTGTAAAATTTTTAGTGGTAAGCCATAGGTGGCATACCTTGAACACTCAAGGTTTAAGATCCGTTGAAAGCAATTTTTTTCTAATTCGAAACTAAAAATAGCCCTTTTGAAACTAAACTTCTAGATCCACCATGCAAACATGTATAATCAATTGAGTTACAATAAGACCAATAAGATGAAGACGAGTTCATAGAGAACGAGTGTGTGAAAAGAAAGAAGAAACTGGTGGCTTTGGTCAGGGGCGGAGCTGTGTACAAGGAAGGGGGGTCCATGGCCCCCTGATTTAAAAAATAAATAAATTATAACTATCTCAAAAAAAATAAAAAATATATTTATAAGTAAATAACCCCTAAATTTTTTAAATATCTTCATTTGGCCTCCCTAACTTTTAACATTTATTTTATTAAGCTTTAAATTATTTTATTTATAGGATTTTTTTTATTTTTTATAACAAAATATATGTTATTTTGTATTAAAAAAGGAACTTACAGCATAATTAATTAGAAAAATCAATATCGAGATTTATATTGCAATCTTTACACAATATAGAGACCTTTTAGTGCAATTTCTCCTAATATAGGGACCTATTTTGCAATTTTTGTATGATATTTTGACTTATAGTGCAAATAATACCGAAAAAAAATTTCGGAGCCGTTGCCCCCGAACCCCCTTGGCCCCCCCTTACAAAAAATTCTGGCTCCGCCCCTAACTTTGGTTTACTAGGTAGGGTGTTAGCTGTCATCAATTTATATATTACTATTATTTTATATATTTCGCTACTTGTCATTAATATATTGTGCGTTACACGTATAAATACAATTTATCTATGGATCTTTATTTTACCATCAAAGAGTTGCTTCATCATTATCATTTTCCCCTTTTAGTAATTTTACTCATTTATCTATCTTATCAACTCATTATTTTATAGACACTTCCTTGTTGAGTTTTTATTTTTTACTTTTAATGTTTTAAAAAAAGAATTGCAAGAAAATACTTTGCGATAAAATAATTGCAAAAAAAAAAAACCATATAATTAGATAGACACTCCTTTGAAGAGCGTCTTCCCAAACAAAAATTTCGGATGGGAAGGTGTTCCTCTGATAAACGTCTTATGTTTATATATACTAATTTTTGGGAATATGAACCCTAAATCCCCTTCTACAATTCTTTTTCTCCCTTCCTCAAAAAATTCAAAAAACCCATCCAAATTTTTTGTCAGTTACAATCCATTTATCTTAATAGATAATCATTCAATCTATTACACTTATTATTAATATGTACTATAATTTTTATATGTTTCAATTTGATTTTATTTTATTTTTATGAATATAGTATAATTGGTAGCATTTTTAGTTATATTTGTATACCCAATACATGTTTGGCTTATGTTATTTTAGTTTAAATTATTTGGAATACTCATTTTTTATTTGAAAATTATGGTAGCTTATTAAGATAATATTTTATTTTAGGCTTTGGTAATTTTTTCCAACTCAAATTTCACCTATGGTGTAATTTTGTGTTGGAGTTCTTGGGATAAGACGCGAAGAACAAAGAAACTACACATTGTGAGGAAGATGAGAAAGAATCGAAGTAAAGAATTGGGTAAGGACAAGAGACAATTGGAAGAGTAAAGGGGTTTCTAAAGTTGAATGATTGGGATGGTGATGTTTTTCTTTTTTTGATGGATAAATCCATTGACGAGATATTATTTTGGAAGTTTATTGTGCCCAAGTGAGGGATTTCCCCTATCATTTGTTATATTGCACTTTTACTTCTAATTTTGGACTAATTGTTATTTATAGAGCTTTTGCATTTTAATTGTGTGTTAAATGTGTAAATTTTAGGTACGTGCTTGATATAAGGGTCAAATATGAAGAGAAGAAGTCAAGAATATAAGAGAAACTCCAAGTCAAAGCGGAAATTGAGCTTATAGCCACTTTGGGAAGTTGGAGTGTTTGCTAGAGAAGTCTTTACACCATAGTGTTTCTGTCACTATGATTTATTGGTGAGAGATATGGACCTGAATCCTTTTTATTTAGAAAGATATTGAAGTCAGGGTCGTTTGACAAGTGACATAAGTCAATTTAGAGTTAAGATGGAGATGGTATGCCAGTTGCATCCACCGTGGTTTGAACCAAAATTATGGTTAGTAAAACGGGTTGGACCCCTTATTATCCTAATTTAACAATCCTAAAGAGGGCCCCAAACATTTTTAGCATCATATATAAGCTATTTTCCCAGCCACCTTTCAGTACCACTTCATTATCCATCAATTTATAAAGGGGAAAGCGCCAAAGTTGAAGGAAGAAAAAGAACAAGGGTTTGTCTATGAACCTAACCATTCTACCTCAACCATTTCCCATTTGCCTTCGTCACCAAGAGTAACATAGCTTTATTTTCTCTTTTAAACATGACTATTCTCTTAGTTTTTATTATTTTTCCTTTAATTAATTTTTCCACCAGTATAAGCTAAACTTTGATTGTTTGAGGATGCTTTTGTAAAGCGTTGTGTTTAGCTTTTTCATTAAGTTATTGTATTTGGGAAAACTATATGATATTTAATTAAGTTGGGTTTTTATTTATATTTCCACTGTTTATGTATTTGTATTTATATTTCTTTTTCTATTTCATCTTTGTTTCCTTTAACTCCTGACTTCACCTTGGATTTTCTTTTCTTAACTCCATGGAATTGATTTGACATCTAATTAAAATTCCTTTTACCGAAGAGTTTCACATAAATACATAAATTATACCAAATATGCTCTAAAAGTAATAATCTTCCAAATCAAGGCATGAATTAAGAAAGTAACTAATAATGGGGGGAAATCTCGTAACGATTAACGAAATTCACCTAAATTGATGTATAATGAGTGGATCAATATCTCACAAATATGGAGACATCAATAATGTTGAGAAGATACTGTCAGCCTAGAAGAAGAAGAAAGAAGTTGTTAGTGAGAATCATCCTTCCTTATCTTTTCCTTCACGTGTCTACAATGAGGACAATGCTAAAGAGTACAAGAAGTTTATATACACGATGATAAGGTTACACATTAATTTGTCGTTTTCGGAAACCATCCTAGGGATGCAAAAGTATTTAAAGATCATGAAGGAGGTCTTTTCAAGAAACGTAAGTATTTTGAGGGAGAGATGATTGGATTACCAGAGGAGTGTATGTCAAATTAAGTTGCCTCTGAAGTTAAAGGATCCCGGTAGTTTTAACATTTCTATATACATTGGTAAAGAAGGAACTAGGAGAGCTTTGTGTGATTTAGGTGCAAGTATTAATCTCATGCCTAAATCATTCTTCGAGAAGTTGAGGATTGGGAATTTGAGTCCTATGACTATGACGTCGCAAAGGGCAGATATGACACTTACACATCCTAAAATTAAAGTAGAGATGTACTCGTCAAGGCAGATAATCTTATAATTCCTTGTGATTTTCTTATTCTTGACTACGACACATGTAGGAATATGCCAATAATTTTGGGGCAGCCATTCCTAGCCATGGGGCGTACATTGAATGATGTATAAAATGGAGAATTAATCATGCGAGTGCAAGATGAGGAAGAGAAGATTAGTATGTTCAAGGGTATGAGGTTCCCTAATCGACTGGAAGATAGTTTCCGCTTAGACACATTCAACCATGAAGTAAAAAATCCAATCAATGGTGTGCATAACCTACGGTTGGAGGAGGAAAAGCTAAAAAAGAAACAAAAATCCAAAGATCCTCCTAACCTCAAAGGTGATCCATTCATAACTACTAGAAGAAAATCAAGAAAAGCGCTATAAGGATTACAAAAAAAAGCCTAAAAGAAAGTGGAAAGATGGTGATTTTTGGGTTGGAGACACAGTCTAAATGAAATACCTTGATCCCCCAAACACACCATGCAAGAGCAAGAGTAAAAGTTCTTGGAGTGCCCCCTACAAGCTCACAAGAGTTATTTCCAAAAGGTTATGTTGAGTTGAATACAGTAAGTATCGATTGGTAGAATTTAATCGCCTCACCCACTGATGGGGAGGTTATTTGAAAACAATTAGTCTGAGGTAACACATCAAACTTCAACGACGTTAAACAAAAGTGCTTCTAGGGAGACAACCCATGTTTTTAGTACTTTAGTATGTTTATTATATGTTTTAGTGTGTACTAGTAAATTCATTTGATGTATATTATGTAATGAGAAATATGTTTAGTGTTTTGGATGTACGGTATAGCAAGAAATTGAGTTTGGGGTGAAAAACTTGGGAAATTTGTGAGAAAAACAGCAGGCAACTGCGGTGTACTGCAACCCGCCAAATCGTGTGCATCCATCTCCACGTGAGAATTGAATAGAGATTTAGGAGCTGAAATGGTGAGGTTGCGGTGTACCGCACGACACCCGTGGTATACCGTAGCTCGATAAAGAGAACCTTGGCGAGATCTAAAACTTGTAAATGTATGATTATTACAATAAGCACAAGTGACTCCTAAAGAGCAGATAAGAAAGTAAAGCTTGTCGACTCTTTAATGAGTATACTAATCAATAATGCTTGATGATAATTTCCTCTTGATTAGATGGTAAATTGATTTTTGATTAACTCATCTTGAGTTAATTTATGCAATGGATATCAATCTACTCCTCTTGAGTGGATATGAATATTATGATGATCAAGCTTTGATTAAGGTATAAAGATGGTGAATTCGGTGCTTGAGAGCTCTTGATTTAATGCTTGAAGATGAAGGTAGTTGCTATGCTGTAGATCTCGGTTTTGGGCGCTAGGCGGTCGAATGGGGCCTAGCGCCTAGGCGTGATTACACGGGGCCTAGGCGTCAGCCTGACTAACTTGCGTTTCGGACCGGTTTCGGACCGGTAATTATCGGACCTGCGGTGTACCGGTCTGGTCTGGCATACCGGTCCTCCACTAATGGTCCCGGTCCGGTCCTGTTTTTGGTCTTGAATATGAGAAGTACGACTGATAAAAGGGATCGTTTTACCGGTTCCGGTTTTGGTTCCGGTCCGGTCCCTTACCGGTTCTATCGATTTATTTATTTATTTATTTTTAAATTGAAGTTGTGGGATACCGATAGGGTGTGTTTGGACTTTGGACTTAATTCGGTTGATTAATTGGGTTGGGTGGGCTACAAAAATTTTGTTTAAGGTAAGGGTTTGGGCTAGGGGATTAAAATTGGGTTGGGTTTGGACCTATGGGGTGATTAAAATTGGGTTGGGTGTTGGGGCTTCATTATTGGGCTAACATATTTTTAAAAAAACAGTTCACGGTTCCGGTCCTTATCGGACCGGTTTTTCACATGCATTTTTTTTGAAGAACCGAGCCGCTACCATGTTTTCCGGTTCCGGTCCGATTCTGGACCTCCTTACTCTCCGGTCCGGTCCGGTGCACCGGTTCTCTAAACCGATAGCCAGGCCGACCTAGGCGGAAATATACGGTTTTTGAATCCCGATGTGTAATTTTGTATATTTAGTAAAATATATGTAGTAACTATAGAAATTTTAACTATATAAGATATAAAATTCATCTAACAACACTATAGTAAATATAACAATACTAAAAATTGAGTTATAATATCAACTAAAGGATTCTCGAAAATAAGTAAACAAAAAGGTCTATGCGCGCATGTTTTTTCATTAATCGGCGCCTAGGCGGCAATTTTTTGGCATTAATCGGTGCCTAGACGGGCTAGGCGCCTACTCCACGGGGATTAAGGCGCTAGGCGAAAACGCCTAGAATTTTAACTAGGCGTAAGCAGCTGAGGGGGAAGTTGACGCCTAGGCGGCGCCTAGGCGCACCTAGGAGGAGAGATCTACAACATGGGGTAGTTGAGGATGATGATGAGTGTGTTGGATTTCCCTCTGGTTATTGTATTTATAGACTTTATTGAGCCCAAATTCTTTTTATAAAAATCTGACTGGCTTGAAATCGACATGCCAATCTTGATCATTCTGGGGTACCGGTTTGGTAAAATGTATTATTTGCTCGTTGCCGCATTTAATGATCCAACGAATAGAATCCGACCTATCATATTTACCTAAATCGGGATTTTTTTTTGTATAACAATGGAATCCTTTTCAAAATGGTTTTCCGGTTTTGATCCAACCTGGGATGTCGAAATAAACTGTATTTTGAGCCTACTTTGGGATTTTGACTCTTTGCCTCGTTGCTAAAATGCAAAACCTTTCAACACAAGAAATGTTAGTTATCAAATTTTAAGAATTTTTGTAGTTCATAACACTTAAAGATATTAACACACGAACATATATAGTACAAAACATTAGTGTGAAGTGTGAAAATCTAGATACATGTTTTTGCAAGTATTAAGGAGGGCTTGGATGGAAATACTTTCTTTATGAGATATGTTTGAAATGTTCATATGGTAAAGTTTGTAGTTGAGAATTTAAATTTAATAGGAAAATATGTTTTGGCATAAGTAATGAGGCTTGGACGTTCTTTCAGTTAGTATATGAATGTACTTAATGTGATACCATATAACAATGTAGTTGACATTAGAGATAATGAAAACATAACAAGATACAACATCAAACATGTTTAAGAGATCAAAATGATAGAATGCACAGTTTAGCTAGTTGTATTGCAAGGATGATATGTGATAAAATAAATTATATGTTGCACATGTGATAGAATATATAGTTTCATTTTGAGCAAGTTAATCACACAAAGATTTGTAACTTTAAAGCACAAAAGAAGGGACAATATGCCAACAAAGTTTCTACACTGTTATTGCACCAAGCTCCATCTTTATAAACATATATGTGAAGAATAGTGTTATCATTTTGTCTTTAACCCAACTATCCTACATGACAAATGTGTTTATACTATTACTAACTTCATGATTAATAAAACTAAAGGCACAATCTCTACATTTCACGAATTTCTTTTACACCTAAGTAGATTCCTTCTTTATGTTCAAACTTCAAATGCCCTTTTCATTAATAAAAGTTGAGTGGACCCATTGGCTCTGTAGATTAGAATCTTTCTTATACATTCTCCAGAAAACATATATCAGACATACTTTATTCATATATTCTAGTTTACGGATGTCAAGTCCTCAAACTGAGGACCAAGCAACTTTTGCACGTTGTGCTCCATGTAGGTTGCCTTTTTAGAGAAAACTTGCCATCTTTAGATTTATTTTACATATTACTTGTTTTGGCAAAAGAAAAACTTTTCACATGAATAACACTTTACTCACTAACACAACTTTAATAAGTTCAGCTCTTCTTACAAAATTCAATAACTTTGAACTACAATGAGTAATACATCGACAAATCTTATCCACAATAATATTCACATCATTAACGTTAAGTTTCTTTGAGCTTAGAGGAACTCCAAGATATCTAACAAGCATTTCACCAATTTTAACTATAAGAATAGTCAAAAGCGCTTCTTGAATACTTTTTGGAGTACCACTAAAGTTTAGCTCACCTTTTGGTTGTTGATCTTTAGATCGGAAAATTTAGAAAAAAGATACAAGACTTATTATATAAGTTGAGATGACTTTATATTTGCATTAAGAAAGAGTTGCAAACCATATGCAAAATTAATACGGTTAGGCTTGACATTATTGCACTTAGGATGAAATCCGAAGCTTATCTTTATACTCAGTTGTTGAAAAATGCATGTAAAGATTTGCAAAGACACATAAGAAAGGTAAGGAGATAAATGATCCCATTGAATTAAACTTATTTTCCCTTCAAAATAACCACACATTTATCCATTAACATAGATGGAGTATGTAGGAGTACTTACACATATTTTGATCCAATCGATAAAGTTTGATGGGAAGCAAAAAGCTTGAAGGGATAAATCACCAATTAACAATATCATATGCTTTTTGAAGATCAACATTGATTGTGTAGTTAGGGGATCTTTTCTTCTTAACATACCCCAATACAATGTCCCGAGCAACTAGAAATTTATGAAAAATAAATCTCCCACAAATATGTGCACCTTGATCAATTGAAATGATAAAACTAAGAACTTTTTAAGCATATCAACAACTAACTTTGATAGAGTCTTGTAAGTGGTATTCACGTAATAAATATGTTTGTACTTTTTGACATTTGAAAAATTATTCTCTTTAGGAATTAGAACGATTTAGTTGCATTAACTTGCTTGCGAATAGGACATGTAAAAAGAGATTGTTGATGTGCTCAGCAGAAATCATCGCCACCAATACTCCAAGATTTTTTTATAGAAACATGATGTCCATCAATCTGAGCCTGAACATTTGATCTCATTAATAGAAAAAAATCTTCTTTGATTTATTTATTAATAACGCGAGGATTCATAAAATCACATTGTTCTTTACTAATAGTCATTGGCCTAAAGTCCTTTTAATCTTGTTTTAATATTTTCCAAACCGCGTTTTAATATCCTCGTAAAAGTGCATTACACGTTTCACGGTTTATATGATACACTAATGTTTTTATACCTAATATATAAACCTTTCTAAGCTCTCATTTTAGAACCAGACCGGCTTACCGGTGGATGAGAGCCATTGCCAAACGGTCAAATGCCACGCTGATCCAACCATTTGACTAAGAGACAAACCGGACTGATATTACTAGTCAGAGGACCGGCTAGCTGGCCAAGAGGCAGAATGTGCCTATAAAAGGGAGCTTTATCACTTGAAACAATCAACCTCTTACCAATTCAATTGTAATCATTCTTATACATCTATTAGAGGTCTCGAGCAATCAAATTCATCAATCCAAGCTTGATCAATCAACTTGTCTAATCTACTCAATTAAGGAGTTAATTCAAGAAGCTTAATTGTCCATCTACTCAAGAGGATTTTCATGCTTAAAGTTATATATACTATTTAGGAGATTGTTTAGAAAAGTTATTCCACCACTTGAACACTTTGTATTTATCCTCTTAAGTCTAGTCATTGTAATAGATAGATTAAGAGAGAGTTTGAGTATAGGGAGTATACTCGGTTTCCTTGTGTTGCGATAGCACAAGAGCTTGCTTCGTGGTATCGAAGTGGTTGTAAGGGTATTATGTTCTCACCTTGGTTAAGAGAGACATAGAAGCTTAGTTAAGAAGTTTTGAAATCCTAAGGTGACATCCTTAAATAGTAGATGTAGGGCTAACTGAACCACTATACATCGTTGTGTACTATATATCTCTTATCTCTTTACTTATCGTTTATTGATTGCTTGTCTTTTTAATTATATCAAACCGAGTTACCCTATTGCATGATCCCTTAGATTTTGATATATATTGAGTTAGAAGTTTTTCTTTAAACTTATAATTGTCCAAAAGATTTTTAATTAGACATTAATCTTATTCGTAATCCTATTCACCACCATCTAGGACTTTCAGTAGTGGCACCAAAAAATTTACTAAGAATTCAGATAGAAAAAATCTTGATCATTGCCTTAAGATCCAAGAAAATCCGTTAAAAAAATTACAACCTCATCTTTAATCATTTCAGGAAAAAAATACTACTTCATAACTTGATACAAGAGTAGACATATTATTCTTTGTAATTCAGTCATTTATCAATTTGTAATAATATGTTGAGTTGTAATCATTAAACAACATACATGAGATTTAGATTATCTTTAACAAAAATTCTAAATAGTTATAGCTTCTTCAATTTTATCAAAATTAATTTTCTCTTCTTTAGGTACATCTCGTTCATGAATTTCACTTATAATGCAAATTTTCATAGTTCCAAGCTGCTTTTTAACTCAATGATATGATGGGATTCTCTTCTAAAGAAATTGTTATTCAAATCTTTTGATTCTTTCTTGACTTTATTCCTTTTCATACAAAATTGAATCATATAATTCCTTTGCACATCAATATTATAGGCCTTCTCTAGTATTGCCAGAGAATCTTTGTGATGAGTCCAAATGTTGAAAAATTTAAAGGAGTGGTGTCGCCTAGGGTGTGATAAAATAAGATAAATAATAAGTCATAAAACAACGCACTCTCACCCTAGACAGGCACAGTACTGTAAGTATTACAGGACGAATGCAAGTTTTAATGATAAGTTGAGTTCGTTCTCAGGGACTTAGTGTGTTAATCGAATGGGTAGAAATAACGAGTAAGAAGTAATTAATTAAAAGACAGGAAAATAAAGAGAGAATAATTCGAAATAACTAATTAAAATAAGGAAAATAAAGACAGTAAAATAAATACGAAGAAATATGAGATGAGAAGTATAGCTTAGGTTTTGCTAGTATGCACTAATCCTTCTAATTCTTTCTATCAAATCTAGTTAATAAGGGAGATAATTAGCTCTTAGATACTTAGTCAGAAGTCTAAATTCCCATACCTTAGAGAGCGACTAAGGGGGCTACGGACACACCACGAGGCTGGTTCAAATAGGGTTTACAAGCGCAGCCAATGCCCTAAGTAATCAATTTCCATACATGGTGATAGTGATTAAAGTATACCCTAATGACTATCTAGTTAGAATTAGTGTTGTCAGGACCAATATCGACACTAGACGTTATGTGGTGTTTCAATAATTAGACACCCAGCTAACGCGATCATCTAACTACTATTATGGTAATCCTATACTCGTGCACTAGCAAGGAAAACAGTCATTAAATCAAAACACATAAACAAATATAAAGGGAAGCAGCTAATATCAGATTAAAACATGTAATTCCCAAAGAAACTTAGATAGAAAGAAATTAGAATTCATAGTTTATACATGATGCAAAACCCAAGCTATGGGAAGTTTAGTTCATACCTGAAGGAAATAAATTAAAAGAAATAATAAGAGTAATGATATATGTCACCCCTTTTCATGTCACCCTTTTATCACCCTTCTATATATATGTATTGATTTCCTTGAATAGAAGATAGATAAAAATTAAATAGGATAGAGAAATCAATTCATTGGTCCATGTAGGCATACACGTAGGAGGTGATAAAAGGGTGATACAAAAAGGGTGACAAATATCATTACTCAAATAATAAAAGACATCATCTTGCTCTCTACAATACCTTTGAAGAATAAAACCCTAAGAACTAATTACTATGAGGCAAGGATGATTTTACAAGTTATATAAGGGTGTATTTAGAGGTGTTTATAAGACCTAATTCGTTTTCTTGAAGGAGAAGGTAAGTAATGGACTCCAAGCCCAACTCAAATTCGTAACCCTAAAACATGAAATCAGGCCCGTTTTTCTTTTGGTCCTAGAAGCTTCAATACTCATCCGTTTGACGCGTATGAGTAGTCGAAATTCATCGTCTCGGAAATATATTCAACTTTGCTCTTGACCGTTTCTCCAAATTCCACACTGATTTTGAGATATAAGCTGATTTGTGGTCGTGGGTGCAGAAATTCAGATTTAAGGCAGCTTTTCCTTTTCCATGTTTTTAGTTTTTCTTTCCTTATCTCCAATTACCATGCTTATCTCTTTCCATATCTCTTAGTCATTGACTTGGACTCTAATTAATCTCCATAATTATCTTTAAAACTTCACACTAAATAAATAATTAAACCCAATATGCTCTAAAAATATCATTTTACTAAATCAAGACTCAAAATAGGAAAGTGTACTATTTCTCAAGAAAAACGATTAGAAAGACTTCTAAATCACTAAAAATGATGTCTCATCTTAATATAAATCTATCACAAATGAGGAGACATCAAGACCCCCAACTCAAAGTTGTATCGTCCAGATACAATAAAGATAAAAACAAAGGGAAGTCTATAAATACACACCTAGGTAATTTTAACACAATGGGAAGAACATATCAGAATATATAGAATAGACATAAAGAAATTACTCAGAAAATTTCATGCAATAATATTCATAAACTACATACCTGTACACTTCTCATATCCATAGTTAACACGGGTTTGAATTCAAGATCAGATTAGTTTCGCAATGTAAGAAGGATTGGAACTTTACTCTATTCACCAAGGAAGCTATAGATTGTTCATCGAACTTCACCAGTTTCCAAAGATCCACTTAACTACTCTCTAATGGCTCAATCACTTCTCGATTACATAGCAAAGAATCAAAAGGTCTTTAAGGTTGTAATTTAGGCTTAGGGACGGTATGGTAGTATATTTGGATAACTTAGCGTGAGCTTTTAGCTCTCTCCTCACTAGCCATCAACGAATCGCCCTAGAGCTTGAGTTACTCTCATAAAACGTTTCTCACTTAACCCAATGAATTCTTTGATGCACAATTTAGCATCCCCAATAACCCAATAAAAGCATAAGATGTTCACTTAAAAATTCCACTTTGCCGGTCCGAGTATATATATTTTCTTTACGAATCAATTTTTGCTTTTGTATAGCTATGACTCTCTTTTTAATGTTGAGATATCACACTATTTTTATCATATATATATTTTTCTTTTCTTTTAATGCCCTTACCTTGTTTCTTGGTATTAGATAACTGGTATCTAAAGGTCATACTAAGTTACTTATACATCTTTTAAAGATATTTAAGGATTCATGGGAATATCATGCTTAAAATATCTTTTGGAGTTCATAACTCATGGATACAAGAATATAAACTTAGTACCATTACTAAGTTCTTATTACTTTAGATATGCATCATATACATTCTATGCATCTTCAAGAGATAATTTAGTCAACAACTCATTTAACATATCAATGAGTTTCATGTGCATAAGAAAGACTCTCAAGTTGCGGTCACAAATCTTGAGATTGCAACCAACTTGTGATGATTTGGGAAGTGATTTCGCAGAAATATCGAGAAATCTAATCATAGGAAGGAATAGGGAACAACGATTTAGGAACACTATTATATAACTGTCAAAGATATGGACTATTATCTAAGAGATATATAATTTGAAACCTTAAAACATGAATGAGCCCCCTGGTAGTCAGGTCGTTTCTCACGCATAATTAAAGTGAATAATGAAACTTTAAAACATGAATGAGCCCCCTGGTAGTCAGGTCGTTTCTCACTCATAATTAAAGTGTGGTACATTACCTATTTTTATCAAATAAAATGCGAGACTCAAAACTATTTAGCCCCCTGGTAGTCAGGTCGTTTCTAATAAGTTTTGTTGAGTTAATCCATCCTATAACCGGATGTTATTAATACCACATCCTCTGGGTAGTCCAGACTAAAAACGTGAAATTAATAAGTAAATCCTATTATCAAACAATCTAGAGTTTTTATAATTTGTACTCGAACTACAAGTCTACCTGGTAGTCAGATAAAAACTTGTAAACATAACAAACAAAAAAAACTCTACTTGCGATAGACAAGTCTCACGAAATATCTTATATATCGTTTTAATAAACTCAATAATTTATAATTAAGTGGGAATAATTTAGAATTCAAAATCCTAAATAATTTATAAACTCATATGGTGCAATAACGGATAGTTGTTGAACAATTTGTCTTGATCGACCCATTCGAACAAGTCTTGCAATTTTAGAAAACCACAAGTACCACAACAATTTTCAAAAAATATATTCCCAATATAAAACCGTTCATTGCAAAAATTTATTAATAACAAGTCTATCAAAATAGACCTTATTAAAAATATATTAGAAAAACAAGTAATATCACATATCACGCAATTTTAGTCCAAAATGACATTTAGTTTTATTCAAAGAATAACAATAATTAATATTGATCATCAGTATACAATAGCACTAGTCTATCAATGTGTTTCATGCAATCTTTAAACAATTCAAAGAAACTTTAGACCCATATGATTACTAATATCACTAATAATGTTATATAGTAACGGTTGATGACTATAACACATCAATATTAATACAGCCTTTCTAATAAACTAATGCTACACTAGCTCAACATGACAAAAACCAAATATAATAATCATTATACTGCAATTCTAGACACAAAGATTTGCAAATAAACACAACATGTGCTTTCTGATCAGAATATTTTTTTTTCGTCATTCTAAAACCATTCATGAAATAGAGAAACCTTTTTCTCTTGTATTCAGTAATGGTCAGGCAATAGGTTTTCCAAACAAAAAGTAAAAAGAAAAAAAAACCAACGGCCACAGTGATACAATTCAATAAAACGAATCACAATACACAGCCAATTTTTTCTCTTTTCTTCTCTTTTCGATTATACCGAAACTGAGTTAAAAAAACAATTTACAAACCCATATGAGTCTCATGTAACTATACAATATAAACACATGATTTTCATATAAACCTTAATACAAAACACAAATATTATCAAATAATATTATATTTAAATTCTTTAAATCGCAACAAAGCTGGCTCTGATACCAATTGAAGGAATCGCAATACCAGATATATCAAATATACGCAACGGAAAATATATTGCAATCCTAAGCCAATCTAGTTGCAATTTAAGAATTTAAACAGAAACAAAGAATTCGATTACATACCTTAATCCGTTGTATGAGAATCGAATTGCCCAGTGACTAACTTAGCTTCAAAAACTTGAAGCCTCCACGCTTTGCACACCGAGCTTTAATCCATGCTTTCAGAATCAAAATTCTGACTTGGAAAACAAAAAAAACCTTTTACTTTCTTGTGGAGTTTTTTCTTCGAGAAAACTGATGAGAAGTTCTACTTGTATAATGACTTTCATTATCTTATAAAACCCCCAACATAAGAAAATGAAAAGACCAGAATAGGAAAAGTCAGGAACGTATAATGAAAGTGATTATCTTAATAATCTAGTCCATTACCACTTGTGAAGTGGATTTGGACCTTCTACATTATACAAAAACAATTGACTAGCCTAGCGGTTAGTGACACATTTCACACTACTAGAGGTCCATGGTTCGATCCACAAACCTGTCAATTTTTTTCCTTTTCCCTTTTGTCTTAGTTCGGTCTTATATTAGAATATTAAATTGTGCTAGCAAATTAATATACCAATATTCCAAGTATATATTTAATTAATATTTATTATCTAATAATAAAATTAATTAACGACATGAAGCAAGATCAATACACTCGTTAGTGTGCGACTACGTGGGTTCATCGTTAAACCGGTAGTATTTAACTTAATTAACTACTAATCGAGGTTGGCGTCTAACAACACTCCCCAACGACCGGATAACGTGAAGTAACTCTATACAAAGAACCCGGTAAAGGATCATACATGTACTCCCTCTATCTTTACAGCTCCGGATCATCCTGGGATATGGTACAACTGTCAAATCCTATTAGAAAATCAACTACGTTACACGTCGATTATCAACGATTGACGAATGACCTAAGAAACTCCTTTCTTCATTCATTCTATCACCTTGGCCAAGGATTCGATACAATCGTTATAATCTTATGACATCGTAGAGCTCAAACTCTTTACCTAGAGTTGATAGATTCCATCTTGACTCATCCCTAGGAGCATATATACTTAGCTATGTCCAATATCCTTTCGACTAGCATTATGACACACTAGTAGTCCAGTATCAAAACATAACAAGCACATACACAACTATAGTGATGATCTCAGGTCAAAGGATTACATGCATAAAATTCCTTCTAGAGATTAACCTACTTGACAGTTCAAGGTAATTAACCATTAGGAATCTCTATTTTTTAGTCGGTTCGATAATCACATCTCTATGTGCACTATCTATGCACCTAACTCGGTAAACGAGAACTACCGATATTTATCCAATAAATACTTGTTAGCTACATATTAATCTAACTGGATCATCGAGGTCCCAACTCGATGATCCTTCGATTAAGAACAAGTTTAGATTAAGTCCTATAAGCTAGATTCTCATTATCATAACACCTTATGATATCTAGTTCGTAACTTAATCAAGGATTTGCCTTTATATTATGTAGATTAATACCACAATCATAAAGGCTTGCCATAGATTCAAGGAAACAATTTCTTTAATCAAAACTGTAGGGATAACTATTATCGTGTACAGTAAACACTTGTGTTCAATTCATTACAAGACGATCGGGGCTAGGGCATAATTCCAACAATCTCCCACTTGGCCTAGACCCAATCGTTCAAGTACCATAATTCATAAACAGTTTGTTCTCATCAGACTCTTCTGATAGACAACTTAGATGAATAGATATACATCGTGTTCCTTCCTTCTACCTATTTAATGTGAACATCTTCATGTTCAATTATATCTCGAATCAAGCGGTACTATTGCAGAATTTGTTTGGATCTATAGTTTATTCTAGGTTTCTTTAATCATACAATATCTCAAATATTGTCATTGTATAAAGAAACAATATCTACATTGTGAAACCACACTATGTATATATAAAGAACTGTTTTATCCAAACCACTGGCATAGTTGCATCTTATGCTGCTATGTATTCTACTTCTAGTAACCGAAATCTGCTACAGTGTTTTGATTGGAACTATTCCAATTCACTTCTCCTCTATATAGACACAACCATATTTTGATTTGCTATTATCCACGTTTAAAGCAAAACAAGCATCTATATACCCAATTAGCTTCAACTTATATTCTCCAGATATAAGGAATTGGTCCTTAATACTTCTTAAGTACTTAAGGATAGTCTTTACTACTTTCCAACATTTCTCATCAAGGTTACCTTCATACCTACTCGCTACTCCTAGCGTGTAGTGTACTTTAGGTCTTATATATTTTTCATGGTGTGTCAGATAGATCCTTATTGTTTTAACAAATAGGACTATACACATTCATTCTCTTACTTTTAGGGTCCTAGAACAAACCCTAACATTAAGAGTAACTCCAAAGCCTATTGTCGAATAGATACTCTTGGAAATTCCATGCGATACTTCTAAAAAAGTATAAATGTAGTAAGATTGATTTAGGTCGAGTAGCTTCTTTGATCTATCTCTGTAGATCCCAATTCAAAGAATATAAGCTACTATCCTAAATATTTCATGGAGAACTATTAGACAAAAAACTTGGTTTATCTGGTTGGTTGGTATATCATATCCTTATGTGATAATATGTCATCTACATATAACATTAGGAAGATGAGTTTACTCCCACTAGTCCTTTGTACTCTTATGACTCTTATTCTAAAATCATAAAATCAAACTATTTGATTGTATGAAAGAGAATAATTCAAATTAGTGACATTTTCTGAACCCATTAAATGAATTTTGAAACTTACATATTTTATTATGAGTAAATGGAAATATTAGACCTTTAGGATTGGTCTTAAGGACGTCATAAACTCCCATTTAGTGAAAACTATTTTTCACATGAAATTACCATATCTCAAAATAATAGTATGTAGTTACCAATCAAAGAATCTAAAATGAATTAAGCATTTCTATCAAAAAGGAATTCACCATAATAAATGGTTTCCTTTTAATTTAAACGCTTAGCAATTAGAAGGACGTTACAGGTCTCTACCTTACCGTCTACTTCAATCATTTCCCTAGAACCCATTTACTATAAATGGATCTTATATCTATTAAAGATTCAACCAAAGTACTATACTTTGTTGATTCTTATTGATACAAATACAGATTCTATAGTTCTTAACCACTTGTCACTATCTAGACTAGTCATAGCCTCTTCATAGGGATTTAGGATCATCACTTGATGGGGTTATCATCTATATGATCCCCTCATCAACTATCACCATTATTACAATTGATTTTGGTGTACGATGATATCTATATAACCTATAGGAAGCTTGTGTACAATAAAGTCTTCTTTCTATTGATTTGTTAACTTCCTTTTTCCTAGAAAGGTTCATGAATCGTCCCTAATCTTCAAAGTGTGAATCTTGAACCTTAAATGAAACTATTAACTCATCAAGGAAAAAAAAGACTGGCATGCATCAGATGCTCTTTAGCTTGTATAAATAACTCTGAAATCTTTATTTCATTATGATCTATTTCCACATTATGAATTCCTTCACTATGGAATTCCAATCTATAAAGGTTGTCTTCCTTACCACAAACCCT
Organism: Nemophila menziesii; assembly: GCA_029959085.1. Lineage (NCBI taxonomy): Eukaryota > Viridiplantae > Streptophyta > Magnoliopsida > Boraginales > Hydrophyllaceae > Nemophila > Nemophila menziesii. The sequence continues at coordinate 137,873,084 of JARWIR010000001.1, read as the reverse complement.
TTGTGTTCAGAATGGTGTGGAAATATTACCTCGTTATTTTATTTGGGTATCCAACAAATCTATATTTGAAAGATATCAACTCAAGCTTAGCCATCATAAGTCGTTTAGTATAAATCAAACATTTCAAAATCTACATTTTAAGGTTTGATTTATATCATCTCCATACCACATATGGATTTTATCGACTGTTTAGTGGGACCTAAGAGTTCATTAAATATGCAATTGACTTTAAAACATAATCCCATAGGAATATTTAAAACCTAGTGAATCACTGAGACAAAATCTAATTTTGTCATAGATAATCTATTAATGCACTGCTAAGATTTTCACCTCTACAGGTTGATATCTTACTTCCTTCATACTCTTATATACTTGCTTTCAACTTCACTCAATAGTAATTTGAACATTTCAAATTATTTATATTGGTGTTACATTTGGTAAACACATCTATATCTGTTATATAGTTAGTGAAGGAGATGAAGTAAGAATATCTATCTTTGGATAAAGTTCGGACTGACCACATACATCAGTATATAGTGGGCATAAGAACTCATTAGCATTGTCTCTATTTTCATCAAAATGAGATTTAGTCATATTTCAGTGAGATAAGTCTCACAAGTTTCATATGATTCAAAATCATATTCTTCAAGGAAATCTTCCTTGTGAAACTAGTAAACTTTTTCTCACAATTTATGACTTAGTCTATAACACCAAAGATAAGGTTTGATTAGTACGATTATCTTTCTTGATTTATGACCAGAAACAACTATAACATTTTACGTAGTTACTTTAGGCAATTATAATCACCATATTGTAAGTATCCAATGGGGTGTAATTCATCACTATGAAAAACTCCATTGGTCATTTTATATTACATTAATACACCATAACTATCTTATGATCAAATAACCATTTTTTTCGAAAACAAGTTTACGAACAAAAACAGTTTTCTTACAATATGTTTTGCCATATGCATCTTTAAAGAATTAGTTATTACAATTGTGGTTGCAACAATTGCTCCATTACCAAAATTATAATTTAACTTCTCTTGTTCTTATTTGTCTATTAATCTTTAGAGTATGCAACATTTTGCATATTCCTAGACTACTACGAGTATCCAATACCCTTTTCGAGTAATTAATAGAATTTCAAGAAATTACGGAAACAATTTCCATTAATGTCCTTACCTTGTTTCTTGGTATTAGATAACTGGTATCTAAAGGTCATACTAAGTTACTTATACATCTTTTAAAGATATTTAAGGATTCATGGGAATATCATGCTTAAAATATCTTTTGGAGTTCATAACTCATGGATACAAGAATATAAACTTAGTACCATTACTAAGTTCTTATTACTTTAGATATGCATCATATACATTCTATGCATCTTCAAGAGATAATTTAGTCAACAACTCATTTAACATATCAATGAGTTTCATGTGCATAAGAAAGACTCTCAAGTTGCGGTCACAAATCTTGAGATTGCAACCAACTTGTGATGATTTGGGAAGTGATTTCGCAGAAATATCGAGAAATCTAATCATAGGAAGGAATAGGGAACAACGATTTAGGAACACTATTATATAACTGTCAAAGATATGGACTATTATCTAAGAGATATATAATTTGAAACCTTAAAACATGAATGAGCCCCCTGGTAGTCAGGTCGTTTCTCACGCATAATTAAAGTGAATAATGAAACTTTAAAACATGAATGAGCCCCCTGGTAGTCAGGTCGTTTCTCACTCATAATTAAAGTGTGGTACATTACCTATTTTTATCAAATAAAATGCGAGACTCAAAACTATTTAGCCCCCTGGTAGTCAGGTCGTTTCTAATAAGTTTTGTTGAGTTAATCCATCCTATAACCGGATGTTATTAATACCACATCCTCTGGGTAGTCCAGACTAAAAACGTGAAATTAATAAGTAAATCCTATTATCAAACAATCTAGAGTTTTTATAATTTGTACTCGAACTACAAGTCTACCTGGTAGTCAGATAAAAACTTGTAAACATAACAAACAAAAAAAACTCTACTTGCGATAGACAAGTCTCACGAAATATCTTATATATCGTTTTAATAAACTCAATAATTTATAATTAAGTGGGAATAATTTAGAATTCAAAATCCTAAATAATTTATAAACTCATATGGTGCAATAACGGATAGTTGTTGAACAATTTGTCTTGATCGACCCATTCGAACAAGTCTTGCAATTTTAGAAAACCACAAGTACCACAACAATTTTCAAAAAATATATTCCCAATATAAAACCGTTCATTGCAAAAATTTATTAATAACAAGTCTATCAAAATAGACCTTATTAAAAATATATTAGAAAAACAAGTAATATCACATATCACGCAATTTTAGTCCAAAATGACATTTAGTTTTATTCAAAGAATAGCAATAATTAATATTGATCATCAGTATACAATAGCACTAGTCTATCAATGTGTTTCATGCAATCTTTAAACAATTCAAAGAAACTTTAGACCCATATGATTACTAATATCACTAATAATGTTATATAGTAACGGTTGATGACTATAACACATCAATATTAATACAGCCTTTCTAATAAACTAATGCTACACTAGCTCAACATGACAAAAACCAAATATAATAATCATTATACTGCAATTCTAGACACAAAGATTTGCAAATAAACACAACATGTGCTTTCTGATCAGAATATTTTTTTTTCGTCATTCTAAAACCATTCATGAAATAGAGAAACCTTTTTCTCTTGTATTCAGTAATGGTCAGGCAATAGGTTTTCCAAACAAAAAGTAAAAAGAAAAAAAAACCAACGGCCACAGTGATACAATTCAATAAAACGAATCACAATACACAGCCAATTTTTTCTCTTTTCTTCTCTTTTCGATTATACCGAAACTGAGTTAAAAAAACAATTTACAAACCCATATGAGTCTCATGTAACTATACAATATAAACACATGATTTTCATATAAACCTTAATACAAAACACAAATATTATCAAATAATATTATATTTAAATTCTTTAAATCGCAACAAAGCTGGCTCTGATACCAATTGAAGGAATCGCAATACCAGATATATCAAATATACGCAACGGAAAATATATTGCAATCCTAAGCCAATCTAGTTGCAATTTAAGAATTTAAACAGAAACAAAGAATTCGATTACATACCTTAATCCGTTGTATGAGAATCGAATTGCCCAGTGACTAACTTAGCTTCAAAAACTTGAAGCCTCCACGCTTTGCACACCGAGCTTTAATCCATGCTTTCAGAATCAAAATTCTGACTTGGAAAACAAAAAAAACCTTTTACTTTCTTGTGGAGTTTTTTCTTCGAGAAAACTGATGAGAAGTTCTACTTGTATAATGACTTTCATTATCTTATAAAACCCCCAACATAAGAAAATGAAAAGACCAGAATAGGAAAAGTCAGGAACGTATAATGAAAGTGATTATCTTAATAATCTAGTCCATTACCACTTGTGAAGTGGATTTGGACCTTCTACATTATACAAAAACAATTGACTAGCCTAGCGGTTAGTGACACATTTCACACTACTAGAGGTCCATGGTTCGATCCACAAACCTGTCAATTTTTTTCCTTTTCCCTTTTGTCTTAGTTCGGTCTTATATTAGAATATTAAATTGTGCTAGCAAATTAATATACCAATATTCCAAGTATATATTTAATTAATATTTATTATCTAATAATAAAATTAATTAACGACATGAAGCAAGATCAATACACTCGTTAGTGTGCGACTACGTGGGTTCATCGTTAAACCGGTAGTATTTAACTTAATTAACTACTAATCGAGGTTGGCGTCTAACAACACTCCCCAACGACCGGATAACGTGAAGTAACTCTATACAAAGAACCCGGTAAAGGATCATACATGTACTCCCTCTATCTTTACAGCTCCGGATCATCCTGGGATATGGTACAACTGTCAAATCCTATTAGAAAATCAACTACGTTACACGTCGATTATCAACGATTGACGAATGACCTAAGAAACTCCTTTCTTCATTCATTCTATCACCTTGGCCAAGGATTCGATACAATCGTTATAATCTTATGACATCGTAGAGCTCAAACTCTTTACCTAGAGTTGATAGATTCCATCTTGACTCATCCCTAGGAGCATATATACTTAGCTATGTCCAATATCCTTTCGACTAGCATTATGACACACTAGTAGTCCAGTATCAAAACATAACAAGCACATACACAACTATAGTGATGATCTCAGGTCAAAGGATTACATGCATAAAATTCCTTCTAGAGATTAATCTACTTGACAGTTCAAGGTAATTAACCATTAGGAATCTCTATTTTTTAGTCGGTTCGATAATCACATCTCTATGTGCATTATCTATGCACCTAACTCGGTAAACGAGAACTACCGATATTTATCCAATAAATACTTGTTAGCTACATATTAATCTAACTGGATCATCGAGGTCCCAACTCGATGATCCTTCTATTAAGAACAAGTTTAGATTAAGTCCTATAAGCTAGATTCTCATTATCATAACACCTTATGATATCTAGTTCGTAACTTAATCAAGGATTTGCCTTTATATTATGTAGATTAATACCACAATCATAAAGGCTTGCCATAGATTCAAGGAAACAATTTCTTTAATCAAAACTGTAGGGATAACTATTATCGTGTACAGTAAACACTTGTGTTCAATTCATTACAAGACGATCGGGGCTAGGGCATAATTCCAACATCAAGAATTTTAATTTCTACCTAAAAACCGAAAAATGGAGATGAGAGACAACGAATCCCCATACCCCCAACTCAAAAATTAGCCGTGTCCCCACGACTTGAAAAAGACTAGAAACAGAAATTAAACTTAGCAGATAAAGCATTTAAAGAAATGGTAAGGAAGAAAGAGAACATACTCTCGAGACTATTGCCTCGCGTTATAGACATCCAAGGTAGGATCTGCTTGATCTTTTGTTAATTTCTCAAGGAGTGTCATGATTTGCACTTGATTGGCTTTGATTTGTTTCACATAATTGGATAAGGAAGTTTGAGCTGCTTCGAAATTGTTTAAACGCTCCTCCATCTTCTCTTGCCAATTTTGCTCCTTTTCTTCTTTCGAGATTTGCGTAGAATTCGCTCCTCTCAAGACTTTAATGATCCAATCATTATCAATATAACTGTTCTTAAATTTGATTTTCTCTTCTTCACCCAATGTAACATTCGCTTTTTGCACAAGACACATGATCATAGTAGGAAATTTAACATTATAAACTAATTTAGGAGAGACCGAAAATCGCATCACCTCCTCAAAGATCAATTGTGCCACATCCACTTCTTCTCCTCTCAAAATACAATCCAAAAGTAGAGCGTTCTTTTTAGTCACATCCAAAGTTCGTGTGTTTCCAAGACATTAGGAATAAGAAAATTGTGCCAAACTCTTGCATCCGGTTGAAGATATTTGTAAGGCCAAGGTGCCTTCAATTCTCCCTTATGTGATTTCACTTTCTCCTTGTCTAAAACATGTTCAAAAAGTAATTCCTCATCAAAGATTTTTTGTTTAGCAACCGCTTCACTATACTTGCAATGTCCAATTAATTTCTTAAACTTGAAGAGGTTTCTAATCTCATTAACTGTGAAAGGGACTAACTTTCCTCTAAACAGAACACAACCTTTACTATCTCGGCTAAAGAGGCCTAAATAGAATTCTAAAACTAACTCATGACATAATTCAGAACATCTTACCATGAACGTAGACCAACCCAATTTTTCACCAAGCTCCAAGAATCTCTTATACTCTCCTTTACCAACTTCTTCAGCGAATACTTTCTCATAAACAAAAGGTAGTTCCTTTAATTGTTTTTCTGCATAAGCTATCAAGGCCTTTGAAACTTCTTCTTTATCCATGGGTGTAGCATCTTTGAAGGGAAGAGGTTGTGTTTTCTCCTTTGAGTAAAAGTAAAGCCTTTTTCCCATTGAATCAAACATAGCTAGCTTACCTCCATCTTCAACATCGATTTTACCCTTCGCTTTGGAACTAGAACCTTTGTTATTTGATTTCTTCTCAATTGAACCCAATACCTTGCTTTTCTTTATCTCCCTCTTGTTAGATAATACTTCTGTTCTTTTATTCATCTCAATTGACCCTCAACTCAAAGCTTTAACAACTCTTGAAATTTGAACTTTTGAATAACTAGTTGAACAAGCTTGATTTGGTTTAGGATAGGTGAGTTAATGATGAATCTCTATGTGGGTAAGATGAATTCTTGATGGATTGGTATGGATTTAAGAAATCGTAGGATGAATTTCAAAAAATTAAGCTTTTGATTCTTCAATCTAATGTGTTTGGTGAGAATTGGGTGATTGAATCTCCTTTGTAATGGTGTGGAGAGAAGATTTGATGTGTTTTTATGATGATTGTGTAGTGTTTTGATGTTTGAGGAAGGTTTGAATGAGCTTTAATGGAGTTGGGAGAGGTTTAGAGAAGAAATAGAGGCTTAAGGATTAATAATTCAGAATAATACCAATCCTCCTTCTTTTATAACCTAAAAACGAAGCTTATTTCTCTCTCTAGCGGCGTGGTGCGGTGTACCGGACCTGAAGCTTTGAAAAATTTTGAGTTACGGCAAAAAACCCGAATCCTTACCCCGTGGCCACGGGTTTTTGGTTTTGCGGTATACCGGAGGTGCTGTGCGGTATACCGGAGCTAAAGCTCTGATTTTTTTCTTCTCGGCCAAAAACCCGAATCTTACCCCGTGGGCACGTGTTTTTTGCTCTCCGGTGTACCGCGGGTATGGTCCGGTGTACCGGAGAGGCAGTCTGAATTTTCTGTAAAATTTTGTTTCTCCTCCCGAACTCGATTTCTCCAATACCTAAGCATCAAAACACTAATACCTCTCTCAAATATGCAATATCAGTTAAAAACAACTAAACTAAACACAAACTAAAAACGTAAAAAGCATAAAAACATAAAAAATTGCGGGTTGTCTCCCGTACAACACTTTTATTTAAACGTCTTTTAAAGTTAGACGCGTTACCTCTATCAAGATTTGCGAATATAGCCTCCCCAGCAACGAGTTAGGCAATGAACGTCAACTAATCTGCGCTTGATCCCCTTCTTGGGTCGAATTTCTATCCCTTTGGCTGAAACAACCTTAGTGACAATGAATGGTCCCATCCACGAGTCTTTGAAACTACGTGGCCTATTTTTGCGTTTGTGAGCTTTCCATATAACCTCATGGCCAACCCCAACCTCAATGTTTGGCTCAGTATCCACAGGGTTTAAGTGGATTTTCTCTGGAGGGACTTTGTGATGTGAAAGGTTGTGGATGACAGGAACGATGGGATCTAACTTCCTTGGTTTCTTACCCAAGACATAGAAGGTCTCGGATACGTTCTTAGCATGAAGGGTAATGGTCCCTTCTTGGAAGTTGATGACACTTTGACTTGTGGCCATGAAAGGCCGTCCAAGTATGATTGGAACCTGCTTATCTGCATTAAACTCAAGTATAACAAAGTCAGTAGGGATGGCGATACTACCTACTCAGACGAGAACGTCCTCCACTGTTCCCCATGTCTTGGTAACTGAGTTGTCAGCGAACTGCAACTTCACTGGAGCTTTCTCTGATTTCTGAAGTCCAAGACTCTCGAACACGGACTTAGGCATAAGATTCACACTAGAACCCACATCGTACATAGCTTTCACCTTGAGCATACCATTTATTTGAATAGGAAGGTTAAAACTTCCCGGATCTTTAAGCTTTAATGGTAACTCTCTTTCACTTCTTTTTGAGACTCTCAGGTTCTCTCTTGGGGCTTCTACACTCGCTTTTTTCTCAGGAATAACTTGTTGCGGTGAAAGTTTTTGCGTTTCAATATTCACAAACTGCATATCTAACTTCCAAGCTCTTAAGAGAAGTGGGATTCCATTAACAAGCCACATCTTCTCAAGAGTTTTCTTGCAACTAATCTCATTTTCAAATTTGCAAATGAACATACCTTGGCCACTTGAAATTACTTTAACCTCTTTCATTGACAGTTAAAAAGTTACTAATCCTGTAGAATAGGGGTGGTGAGTCAATGATCTGACCAATCAAGCAGCTAGTCCATAATTTTGCACCTTCACTTAGAACATGAAATGAGGCTTCAAGATCTTCATCCTTCATGAGAGATAGTATCATGATAACTAAGTTGAAGATATTATTTAATGCGAACTTCAAATTTATTTGGCCATGGAAAATTAATAATGTCATTATGAGTAGATCCAACAAATTGTGCAACTTCACCAGCATTGAAATTATTGAATTGTGGAACCTTAACATTGCTTATCGCAGGAAACAAAGATATCAAAACTTTACTAGAAAATTTACCATTAGAATTAGGGTTAGGTGAATTACTTGAGCCAGAGTAAAAAGTTCCTTCTTGATATCTCCTCGTCATTTGGTAATTAGATAAAGCTGAAGTCGTAACTTTCCTAGAACCTCAGGGTTCTCTCGCTTGCTTGACTGCTTTATGTTTTTGTTGATCTTCTCCTCTGGTCCATGATAATGTCTTTTTTTACAAGAGTGGGCTCGTGATTACCAAGTTTACATTTTATTCTTCTCATGTACGTGCCTCGGACGAGATCAGTAAGGAGAGGGGATGTTTTAATTTTGCTAAAAAATATTCTTAGTTCTTTGCATTATAAAGAAGAGATTTATACTTTAGATTAATAAATAATTAAATTTAGCATTTATATAATCATATCACTATCTTATCTTACTTATTTAAAACTAAAGATTATTAAATATTCAAATAAGATAAATAAAATTGTTATATATTAATCAATAATTAATTTTCTCTTTTATTTTTGTTTCTACATAAACTATATCTGACAACTCTAATATAATCATTTTAGCAACATATACTTAGTCGACATTTATATGAGGGACCAAAAGACATATTTAACCCTGCCTTATGAATGTCTAGACAATAGCTTTGTGATGTCCTGGGGGGCAAAAATTACATTTTTCTAATTAACGCCTAATAAAAAAATCGACAATTATTAGAATAATAAACTTCTACTAAGCATTTTATCAAACACCTTAGGAACATACATCATGGATGATTTTGATTTGATAAATAAGCTAGACAATATATAAATATGATATGTAAAGTAAAGAGGAAGGGATAGACATAACACGTGTATTTAAAGCAATTTAACTCCCGGAGGCCTAGTCCACTACCTAAGGAATCCCCCTTAGGGCTGTAAGCTCTTCTAGACTAAGTGTTCTGTAATTATTAAAGGTGAATTACAAAACCTTTAAAAGGAGGTTTTTAGAGGGCTAAACCACAAACCAAGCTCTCGTGACTTGTACCAACCAAATAACAACCCGACTGAGATTTTCACCAGGCTCAATCTTAACCTTTAAACCCATTATTCTCTAATATATAGAAATAGAAAAACTCTTGAATATTACAAACCATAACATGACTTCTTATTAAGAATATAATACAATTAAATTTTTGAGCTCCTTGATGAGCATATATGAAAAATGATGATTATTGATTAACTCATTTTGGTTAGGTAGTACTTTGATGATCATTGAACTCTTTCATGAGTTGATGATAAAGTGATGCGTGAAGAAACTCCTTCTTGAGTGGATAATACTATGATATTAATAAGAGTAATGATATTTGTCACCCCTTTTTAGTTCACCCTGGTATCACCCCTTATGTGTTATTAAATTAAGGAGGGAGAAAACAAGTAATTAAGAAAGAGAATCTCTCTGATTGGTGTTTAAAACCTCCACTTAGGAGGTGATATAAGGGTGAAACCTAAAAGGGTGACAAATATCATTACTCTATTAATGAAGTCTACATTATGATGATAAGTTTATTTTTTTTTCTTGATATAGATATGAAGATCACTTGATTTTGACTCAAGAGAAATAAGAAAGCTGTAGGATAAATGTGTGTCTTCAATGCTAAAGATGGGATTCTATTTATAAGCATTTGGAGCTCATACTGGAATTCTATATATGGAAAGTAATAATGGAATATATCTTTACATATGAATTCCAGTTTGTACAAATTGGGTATCTGATTTGGTTTCGATGGTTAGTTTCCACGTGGCAAGGCCTGAGTCCAAGAAACGAAATGCTATCGTTTTTTCCTGAACTAGGGTTTGATTTTTAGCTCAAATCAAGGATTCGTCTTCAGGATTGCGGGGTTGCCGATTTAAACTATTTTTCACAAATAATATATCTTGAGATGTCACTCAAATTTAGAAACCTTCATGAGAAATGTTTCACAATGAAAATCTAAAAAAAGTTTTTAGCTGATTGTATCTTCAAATTCACAACATATATCAAGTTATGTTTGTGAAAATATATATTTTAGCATAAGTAATGATGTTTTGATGATTTAGGCTCTAACATAAGATATGTCTTAAATATGCATCACAAAAATTTGCCTTTTATCACTTTAGCAAATAACATCAAGAGATATAGACTAAAATATGTTCAAGATAGGCAAATATGTAAAAGAAATTTTTAGACATTGTAGTGATGTTTAGATCCTTTAAAAATGAAAATATAATGAAGTGTGTAGCTATACACTTTGAAAATATAATGCACATAACAATTTGTAGCATAAAGTGTGTAAAACTCATACAAAAACACATACAATCAAAGAAAAATCTTAATAGGATGCTTGTATTTTAATCATGTGATGTGTTTATAAATGTGAAATCATAAAGAAATATAGTAGACATATTTAAAAAGGTTAAGTGCATGTCAATTAGTATCAAAGGGTACGCTTAACTTAACCAAGATCACATAGTCAATGAATATGTTTAATAACAAATAAGTGCAACTAAGACCAATGCATGTTTAAGATATGGATTCTCCCAACAAGAGGTATGTTTCAAATGTGAAATCATAAATTTAGTGAAGTTTGACACATTTAGAAAGCACCGAATACATAACAAGTTATTACATAAAGAGTGATCATGAAATCATAAATGAAGGAATGCACAATTTAGCAAATACAACATGTTTGGATGTTATAACTTTTAACATGTGATATGATCTATTGAAGCAACCAAGCAAGCTTGTAGTTTATAATGTATGCAAATGCAAAATATAACAAGTCATAACTTAAAGAGTGATCAACTCATGCAAAAGACTGTATAATAAGAATATTCGTACTTAAGATGCGTCAACTAGTAATAAAGGATATGTTACAAATATTGAAATATATTACCATGTAACTAAAAATAATTAGTATGTTAATCACATAAGTAATTGTCCCATAAAAAACACACACATACACAAAAATTGTAATATGCCAACAAATTTGTTAACTTAGAATCGTGTAACTACTCCACTATGGAGACACGATTGAACTGTAATCGGTAAGTACTGATATTTAAAGGCTCTTCGTAAACGAGATCATTGTCTTTTTTTGTTACATAGGAGATACACTTTGGACTTGGAGTCATTAACTCGGTTTGAACCTGCACCACTAGATTGGATGACCAAGGCCTTGACCAGTGAGCTAATCCCAACTGGTTATCATTGTCTTTACCTTATAGGGTTGAGACTCTTCTATGTCTAAAACCCAATTATTTTCATATCATACATGATCATGTTATTAATATTTTTGATATATATTTAGGATACATCATCTCGATCTTTGGGATCGACCCTTGAGAGCATTCATTAGATGTGCATCAAATACCACACCAGGCCAAACTTAAGGTAATCATTATAACCATCACTAGAGGGTGACATCTTAAGATCATTCATTATGTATGCATCTTGTGACTAATCAAACCATATACCTATCATACACGAGATATATGGTCGTGATTGACCTATACACATAGTACATCAACGTCTACGCACTTGACTTTGTCAGTGTAATACTCAAGTTTGATAGTATTGATTTGCAATAGATGTAAGACATAATTGTATATAAGGAATGATCCATACATGTAACTTCTATATATGTATCAATGTATCAGCGAGGTTTGACTATGGAGAAGGACTACTTTGTTGGCCGTAGATATGCCACATAAATTTTTGATGAACCTTTACCATAACCTCTTTACAATCAAAATGCCAAATAAAGATCACTTGGTAAAAAAAAGACTTTATTATGTGAGTATCTAGAGGTATCGACCTACGACATGTACGGTGTCATCCTGACAACCCGTCGTATCCTTACACTTAATTCATCATTTTACTTTATACATGTTTAATAGTATGCATACAAAACTATTCAAATGCAAATATAAATATCAATATAATCAAATCCATAAATTTCAACGTATAACAAATCAAAAACTAAAATTTTATGAGTGTTGTTCAGGGCACAAAACCCAACAAAAACAACCTGAGATATGAACATGAAGCACCATATACTGGAATACAACGACAAACATATGTATACAAGATATGTAAGCTTACACAAAACACTGACTCAATCCAAATATATATTATCATCTGTTACAAACTAATACTATCCTCACCCAAACACCCAAACTATATTTGAGTTACTTAATGGACGAACGAATGACAAACCACTGTAATTACCTGGTACCTATTTATAAAACATAAGAGTATCATATGTATGTAAAATTATACGATTAAATAGGGAAATATATGTAATTAAAAATTCTCAAACTCTCACTTCTGTAATGTTTGGATTCATATTTTTAAAGGAAAGGAAAGAAAATGATATAAATGAATATTTCTTTTCTTTGTTTGAATTCGATTTTTTATTAAAGGAAAGTGATTCACTGGATTGCACAATCCTTTGTTTTCCTTTAAAAATGTGAATTATTTAATCCTCCCATTTTAGAGTCATTTCGAAGGAAAGAAAATGATTACTTTTTAAAATATCACAAATAACCTTATAATTTTAATATATAATATTTTAAATAACATATAAAAGGGTATAAAAGTATTTTTATGTAAAATAATCCTTTCCTTTAATAATGTGAATCCAAACAAGTGGTTCATTAATCAATTATTATTTTTCCTTTATTAATATTTTAGTAATCCAAACACGGTTATAACTTTTCTTTCCATTCTTTTAATATTTTTATATTTCTATCATTTTCTTTCTTTTGATAATTGTATAGGTAGGTGATGTTGTATATTATTTTTTATGTATAATCTTTTTTTTTTAAATAGTTTCCTAAAAAATGTTGTGGGCTGGAAAAGTAATGGGGTTTTCACGACGTGTTGGGCCAAAGAATAGAAAAACTGAACCGGGGAGGCCCCCTATATAATATCGCTTTTTAAATCAGGGTTTAGTTTTTGTGCCATGAATAACGACGTATCTTGTCCGGGCGATGGTTCCAAGAGGCCGTACGGTACGCCTGAAAATTGTCAGTTCATCCAAGATGTACTTGATGGGTTATGGCCGGATCTTATTACCAAAGGCCCCAGGGTCAGGAAACCGCAGAAGGATTTCTGGGACGCTGATGATTTAATGATTTCTACTGGTCTCAAAGCTGAAGCTTCTGTTCTAGGAAAAATGTCTATTATCAAATACAACAAGTCTATTCAAAACGTAATTCATTTAATTTTCTATATTTTTTTAATTTAATTAATTATGAATAATTTGATATGTATATAGTTGGGAAAAGAGTACGAGTTTAAAGAAGTTTTGTCCGTGAAGAGAACTGTTCGTCAAGGCTTTTTTTACGACATTACTTTTGAAGCCATAAAAGTGAAACCAGAAAGTGCTCCTGCTAAAATTAAATCGTTTCAGTCACTAATACATCAAGGGATACAATGTCTCCGTTTGAAGAAAGTCAAGAAACTTAAAGAGTACGGTATCCGTTGCATGAATCTAGATAAACATAAGACACTTAAGAAGATTGAGAAGAAGATGAAGAAGCAGATTAAGAAGAAAAAGGTATTATTACTATTATAATTTATAATACAGTCTCTATAATAGTTTATTTTAATCTCAGGAAGAGAAACTACTACTAAGGAGGTGTTCCGCTAAGGAGAAGAAGTTAAAGAATGTTGAGTGAAGGTTGAAATGAAGAAGATTACTCTTGTGTTAATATAATGTTAATTTATGCGTCTTGTAATTTGCTCAACTTGTTTAACATCTCTGTATTACAAAAATTTAATATTTCAAATTACTGAATTTTGGGTTGGTTTTGATTATGCTTATTTAATAATTTTGTGTTAGATGTTCATATATGTTACTTGATGGTACATGTGACTGAAAGTGTGATTTTTCTTTTGTATTTGGAATGTCTTTGTGGAAGGATTTGTGTTCTTCATTCTAAGGTTTAGGTTTTTACATTTTTTCTCTGATTGGTTTCAATTTTGTAACCAAGTTCCTATTTGATATCGTTACTGCACATCTTTGTCTCCTAATACACTTCTGCATTTCACAACACATACGAATTGAAAAGAATTGTTATAGGGACCTAAGAGTGCAATTAACACAAAGTTTTTACCTTTTCTAAGATGGAGTACGAATATAGAATCATAACAAGCCCCTTGCGAAATAATCAAGAGGACTTATCAACACTATTCATATTGTGATGTTGATCATAATGTGAATCAAGAGAGAAATAATCATACAGGAATAATGGTTCAAGAAATCATTAATCCAACGGGTAGAATGATTTTTAAATGGAAACCTCCACCAGTAGGGACTTATAAGATTAATTGCGATGCATCTATTAATCCTAAAACTAACCAAGCTGCTCTTGCTTGTATTATTACGGACTCTACATGTATATTGCGAGGAGGAGTTGCTAAGAAAATTGAAGTCAATTCTATTCAAGAAGCAGAATCGAGAGGAATTTTAGAAGCTTGCAATTTGGCCTCTAATTTTGCTATTGGAAGTGTGAAGATAGAAAATGACTGTATGAATGTTATTAAACAAACTAAGTCTCATAGCAAATCATTTTGTAATATAAGGTTTTGATTAAGAATATTCTATTGTGTAAGAGTAAGTATAAACTCAAGATCTCTTTTGTTAAGAGATCATGTACAGCTGATTGGGTGGCTAAACAAGAGCTTAAAGGCTCTTTGTTTAGCCTTTGGAACTGTTATCCACCCTCCCAATTAGCTAACTTGCTAGAGAATGACTTTCATCTATTAGGGATTGGATAATTGTGTAATGAACTTTTGTTATTTTAATGTATTTTGCATTCGACCAAAAAAATAAGCCCCTTGCGGATTCGGTCACAGCATTGTTGTAACTTGTAAAGGAACCGTTTTTAATTCGGGTCAAATACTTTAGAACAGCTGGGACATGGAACTACTGAAGAAGAATGGCAGCCTCGTCAAATTAGGTTTGCTTACAAGATGAGGGACTAAGCTGTAAAAAAGGCCAAAGATGAGGGGGGCTAAAAAGTATACATATAATTCAAGCAGCTACAGGGCTGGGTGAACAATGCTAATTAGTGATAAAGGTCAAGTGTATGCTATTGGAAAGTATTTATTTAGTGAATGGCAAATCAATATATCTTTTGTCAAGATAATTTAATGCAACATCAAATTAGCTTCTATTCTGATTTTTTCTCATATTTTCATCTAAATGTTAAATGTTATACATATGCAAGATAATTTTCAAAGCACAAGTCTGATTCTCATGCTATATGTTGCTCTCGACTTGCAAGTCATTGATCTTGTCTTTGCATTAATTTGAATGATGTTTACTATATTATTAATAATATATTTTGCTTTCAATTGATAAATATATACCTGTTATCTTTTCTAGTTTTTCAATTCTATAGGTTTTCATAACTCTGATTTATTAATTAGAAGAAAAAATATTTAAAAAAAATCAAGCGTCAAATAGATAACTGGAATATTATATCGAATGTTAAATTTTTCTGAAATATAATAGGAGTTTTTTTTTTGGCTAAGCTAGCCAAAATAAATTTATATCAAAACAAATAAGTTTTACACCATTTAACCTAGTCAACAATGACTAGACATAATAAAACAAATATAATAGGAGTTGTGGATTAGAAATAAGAAGACAGTGAAAATTAGATTAAAAATAAAATTATAATTAAAGTTAATAATAAAATATAATTTTTCTAATTGTGACCGGAGTTATTAAAGTTAATATAGGAGACCGTTGGAGTTAGCTTAACTGACCATTCGTTATCTATCTAGGCGGTACATGTTTAGAGGTTTGAATAGTGTCAATAAAACTGAGTCATGACTTTTTCATGTAATATAAATAAAAAGTAATGTTAAGTATCATTTTAAAAAGGTTTTACCTAAACATCACCTTCGGTGGACCAATCGCGAAGAAAAAAGAAACAAGTAAATTTAGAAAAAAAAAACCATGATTAATTCATCCGATGATTTTTAGGTAATATTATTCAAAAATAAAATATAGAAAACTATTTAGTAGAGAATTCAAATTCTTTGTTAAGTCCATACTAAATAATTTGCTAAAAATTGTTGTGGGCTGGAAAAATAATGGGGGGTTTTCACGGCGTGTTGGGTCAGTGAATAGAAAAATTAGAGAAACGGGGAGGGCCAGTATAAATAATATCGCTTTTAAATTAAGGTTTGGTTTTTGTGTGCGAGTCAAGAAATAGAGAGAGGCGCCATGAACAACGATGTATCTTGTTCCAGCGATGGTTCCAATAGGAGGCTCGTACATGATATAATCGATGGCTTAAGGCCGGATCTTATGTCCAAAGGCCCCACTAAGCCCAGGAAACGGGAGAAGGTTTTCTGGGATGCTGATGACTTAATGATTTCTCCTCGTCTCAAAGCTGAAGCTTCTGTTCTAGGGAAAATGTCTATTATCAAATACAACAAATCGATTCAAAACGTAATTCATTTAATTTTCTATATTTTTTAATTTAATTAATTATGAATAATTTGATTTGTATATAGTTGGGAAAAGAGTATGAGTTTAAAGAACTTTTGTCCGTGAAGAGAACTCTTAATCAAGGCTTTATTTACGACATTACTTTTGAAGCCATAAAAGTGAAACCAGAAAGTGCTCCTGCTAAAATTAAATCGTTTCAGTCACTAATATTTCAAGGGTTTGGGTTTCTCCGTTTTAAGGGAGTCACGAAACTTAAAGAGTACGGTATCCGTTGCATCAGTCTAGATATACGTAAGACACTTAAAAAGATTAAGAAGACGATAGGGAAGCAGATTAAAAAGAAAAAGGTATTATCACTATTATATATATGTTATTGATTGTTTGTTTAGATTTGATATAATAGTGTATTTTAATCTCAGGAAGAGAAACTACTACTAAGGAGGAGTAAGAAGAAGAAGTTAAAGAATGTTGAGTGAAGAAGATTAGTCTTGGTGCTAATTTAGTTAATTTGGTTGTATATAATGTTAATTTATGCGTCTTGTAATTTTCTAAACCTTGTTTAACATTTCTTTATTACTGAAATTTCATATTACAAATTACTCAGTATAGTAGCCTCTCTTTGTTATCTTAGTTATTAATGCATATGACATTCTATAATTCAGATGATGCAATGGCTTTTTAAGTTTGGACAAGTGGAATTATCAATCTAAGTTTGACCAAAGAAAATTAGTTTCAATATGAATTTCTGTGTTTTTAAGCTTGTTCACCTAATGAGTGAATTGGTCTGTTTAGCCCAGAGTCCTCAAAATCGCTTATTCATTCCAAATATCGTATTAGTCAAGAATGACTAGTCACTTTTCTATTTTTCTAAATATTACTCTTGTTTATTCTTATAGATGTTGAGTGGGCAAATGTTTTGACATATCCTTTAATCGTTAATATATGTGCCAATATTGTGTCCTCTATCTATAAAAGTTAAACTAATTGTATTTAAGGGTTGGAGCAAAACTAATTGTAATGCAGTGAAGAATGAAGCTGGTGGTGGTGAGCAAAATAAAGATAATGAGGCACTGAAAAGCAAGAGAAACTTAACACAAATGATGAAGGAAATGGAGCTTTTTAGGATAAAATCGATAGATTAATACACTGACAGATAAATTTTGTATTGATTACTGTGTTATCTCAAATTGGCGTAATTAGGTGCATGGATTAATATATTTTCTTGCTCATCGGGGCAGCTTCCCTTCTCAAGGTACACTCTTCCATTTCTTCATATTTTTTGAAGCTGTTTTTGTTTCCGTTCTTAGTATTTTATTCAAAAAACGTATTCAGGTAGTGAGGGGTTTGTCTCTAATCATACGAAGTTGTTTGATCCCTCTTTTCACTTGTAGAGCTTTCTTCGAGTTTGCCACCATCCTTGGTGGCGAACTCTTCTTCTTGTATAAAAGATTAGTGAGGCCTCCGAAAATGGTATAATGTTTCTGCTCGATCAAGATCATAAAAACACAAGTCTCTACCTATAAAATTCTAGTTAAGCCATGAAGTTTGCACAATGGATTCGTTTTTGTGAAAGACAAAACCATAGTATGCGGTCCATACAAATTGAAGTCGAGGGGGTTTATGACAAAACCATAGTATGCGGTTTAATTATTTAAGTTTGTTAGCTCATCTGTGAAGATATAACTTTAATCAGTTTTCTTTCTTTTTTTCTTGGGCCGGAGGCCATATCTTTGTACGGGCTCAAGGTTGTTACTTTGTGTTTTTATTATTTAATTTTCTCTATTTCTTCTTGTTCACTTGTAATTTTGTTGTATACTCTTAAGTTTAGATAGTTTGCAGAACTGTTGTTGGGTTTGCCACAAGCATATATTGTTCTACACCTTTCGCAGAGTTTAGCTTTTAACTAGAAAAAGTGGGAAATATGTCGTAGTCTAGTCGGTCTTGAGAACTGAGTAGCAGATTTAGGAAGAGTAAAATATTATAAATGAGAGAGTTGGTCAAGAGACCATAATTAGTCTGACTAGGAAAATGAGTAATGGACTTAAGAAGAGTACACAGTTTTAAATAAAAGAGTTTGTTGAAAGATCGTGTAGTCAGATAAAGGGATGATCGAGATACCATAATTAGTCGGCAAAGGAACCAAGTATGGAGTTAGGAATAGTAATAGAATCTTCTACGCAAAAGAGTTGGTCGAGATCCATAAATATTACACGCAAAAATTAAGTAATAGACATAGGAAGAGTAGAATATTCTTAAGTAAGAAAGTTAGCTGAGATACCATAATTGATCGACAGGAATCGAGGGGCGGACTTAGGAAGCGTAGAATTTTCTAAATCAGAGACTAATCGTGAGATCTTAATTATTAGACATTGAAACCGTAATAGTTTTAGGAAGAGTATAATCTTTTGACCGCATAGGAGCTGAGCAATGGACTAGGAAGAGTAGAATCTTGTAAGTAAAAGAGTTGGTCGAGAAACCATAGTTGGTCGGTATAGGAACCGAGCAATGGACATACACTGAGTAGAATCTTCTAAGTAAGAGAGTTGGTAAAAAGACCATAATTGGTCAGCATAGGTACCGAATTATGGACTTAGGAAGAATAGAATCTTCTATGTAGGAAATTTGGTAAAGAGAACATAATTGGTCGGCATAGAAACCGGGACAGCTAATTGTATATTACGTGTCACTATTAGTACGCACATTCTTGTGTAAATATATTTTATTAATGACCCCGTAATGATATTCGTGGGGGGACTACCTATTAAAACCCTCCACCAAAAGAAAACTTAGTGGGGGAATTCTTGGTTGAACGAAAAAAGAATAGCGTAGCTGCTCTGGGTAAAAGTACAAAAAGGACGTAGTCTATTACAATCTACCGACCAACCATTGTGGAGATGTTCCTCCTATAAAACCACCATAAGTGCTCGGCATGCCATACGTTCTTCAAAATACTTCCACCTTCGACTTCTAATCAAAACATATTTGGTCAAACTTCTTTTGTTACCTTGTAAGGTCCTTCCAAATTAGGACATATCTTGTTCATCGAGGTTTTGGTAGCAAAATGTCACTTTTAGAGCACCTAGACTCATTTTTATATTTTTTTTCCTTTGCACCTTCTTGTTGAATTCTTAAGCAACAACTATATTTGTGGCTTTATATTATATTTCGAATTGTTCCTTTACCTTCCATCAACTTCAACTCCTTATTATTGTGAATGTTAGATTTCTAAAACTTGGACCTGAGGGTGGAGACATCGATCTGCATCACAACTTCATACCACCTACATCATGCTATATGGGGTTTCTCGGGTTCTTGAGTGGACTGTTATTTTGAATGCACATAATAATTTTGGTAGCATATTAGGCCACGTTAATTAATGCTAGTGTAGTTTAGTAGATATCCCATGTATGTTTCTTAAATTTCTTTCCTTGACCTACCCATTTTCTAGAGAATTAGCTAGTGAGGACTAAATAAGACATATTCCTCAGCATATTTGCCTTAGAAATACACTGAATCGAAAAGGGGTCCATGGTATATTATGATGGTATGAGGAATTTAGAAGTGGCATACTATGTATTTCCACACAAAAGTTCAAGTGGAAGTGTTGCAAATTATGGAGACACCCACGGCCTGAACCACCCGAGTAAATTAAATCAACATCTACAAAATATACTCACATTGATCTTTGTTGGATATGAATGGTACGATGATATCGAAGACCCATTGGCCGAATGGCGGCAAGTTGATCATCAACGTCATCTATACTGCCAACCTTTTTTGTACTTGAGAGATACATTAACAATTGTCAAAAACTTATACTTGCTTGGCAATAGGCCAAGCATATCATCGAGACTATTGAGTGGCAAAACATCTCACCCATTGCAAAGAGCACAAAATAAATCCCATGGTGGCCTTAGTAAGCACTCCCGATAAAGTAACAACTTAACCATAAAACCCCGTCGACCCTTTTGAAGGATCACGAGTATGTAAATTCAAAGCACGCTAAGGTTTACACATATATTATTCATCATGTTATTAAGTAACTAAGTAGTGGAATAATGAGTTAAACCCCATGCAGTTAAACCAACGATTTCTCACCCATGATACAGTGGTTGCATGATCTTAACTGCACCTATAAATACTTCATACCTCATATGAAAAAGTCATGTGCAACATAGCACTCAAGGATCAGAGTACAACCTCTTTCCATATTCATATATTATATTTTTAAGCAAATATATATTTACGAACCACCCTCGATAAGATCTCTTACATCATCATCCCTAATTACATTATATTATTGGTGTATACTCTACTAAGTTGCGCGGAGAAGTTCTAATAGGGGAACCCCACCACTTCGGTCACTGGCTTATTTCTAGTTTTAAGTTAGACCCAGTCTATTCTCAAAGTAGCACTGTTGGATGCCTTGTTTCTCGTCACTTCCTTTCATTCTAGATTTTGGACTTCGAAGCAACGACATTTTTTGCACCATCAATTTGGTGTCGCCTGTTGGAAACACCCACTGGCCCATGGAGTAACTCATTTCACAAGAACAATCACTATGAGACCAATGATGCAGTGAAACACGAGGCGCCAAAGTGACACATATGGAGATAGATTGACTAACCACATCCATGAATAAATCTACCAAACAACCTAGCAATGATCCCTCGGTTGCTGCACAATTACCAACCGCCATGGACCTAGTAGCCCCACAACTTGCATCAAATTCCCCTATTCTATCAATCAGTGTGCAAAATATGACCTCCACACCAGTTGTACCCATTAAGGCGCTTGAGGTGTTTTGGCATCTATCTTTCCAAACAAGATACCTGATATACTATTTGATATGTTCCTCAATTGAACGGAAACAACGCATTAAATAACAAACTTATCCAATGGGTTATCGATAAGCATTGTACAACATGGTTTAATAGGTACAACAACAACAAGATAATGTACAACGTAGACAACTCCCCCATATGTGGTTGTTGTTTCCAAAGACAATAATGAAGGTCCTAAGTTTAGGATACAAAGGGGTAGACGAGAAATGACTTTGCTTGAAAAATAGTTCTCATCTCACTCTCATCATGAGGGTATTATGGATAATAAACATGAATCCAACCTCCCTTTCCAGAGATAGGAGAATTGCAAGACTATCGAGCCAATAGAGGCACTGTGATCAATATATAAGGCCCTTGTTCTTGGGGAAACCTGACATGCCACTCCTACGAGGGTTCAAACCTCGTGTCTTACCTTCCTATGACAGATCAAGTGATCCAGACAAGAATATCAATATGTATAAAGAATTCATGGAACTTATAACGAGTCACACTAATACTTATTGCATGGATTTCTCGTGTATATTTTCAGACAATGAACAGAAATGGTTCTTGAAGCTTGAGCCTAACATCGTAGAAACACGAATGTTAAGATATCAATTTTTTGGAAGGTAGGTTCCAAGATGCGATAGTTTGGAATTACTTGAAATCTTAAGAGAATAATATTTTAAAGAGTATTTGTATGAAGTTTAAAACCTGGTATGACCAACAAGGTCTAGATTACACCAACAAGTTAAGAAGCCAAGATTTCAATATTCATTTTTCTTCCAAACCAGGCTTAACCCTCATTTTTCATGCCATTCCACCTCTATCCATCATCATTCTGCAACAATTATTAATGTGATTTTAGTTTTTTTTAATTCTAAATATAAATATTATACTTTTTGTTATTTCTTTCCATATTTCTTCATGCACTAAATTACTCATAGCTTAACAACAACATTTATGTATAAAACCTAGGATTGACTTTAAAATAGTGTTTATTGAAATAAATTTATAATCTTACTGCTTTGAATATTTATTTGTCTGTATAATTCCGCCCTTAGTCTGGCCAAGTATAGGGATGCCCTTAGTAATTAGGACTGCCGCCCGTACGAGGGTTTAGTGTACGGAAAACGATACATAAGCACCCGGTGTGCGTTATTGAACCTAACGGTCTTGACTAGCTAGATAGCGAAAAGGGTAAGAGACTTTAGCGACATTCCATTCACTTAGATTTCACTTAGAAGAGGTCTTTAATGGTGTTAGTTACCTTCCTAAGCTGCCCAAAAGGGAGTCAGGAAGAATTTAAAATCTTGGTTATTGTATATTTATCAGTTCACCCTTAACAATAAAGTTAAAGTCAATAATAAGGGATTACTTGCTAATTCTCGTGATACATGTCTCATCTTATTTTTCGTTAATTGTATTTTTGTTTTGTAAGTTAATTATCCTTATCTTTATTTAACTTTATTGAATCTAAGTCATTTGATTATAAAAAACCAAGAAAATATTACCTTTTACCTATAGTTTCACAACTCGTTATAGAACATTAAACAAGAAACAATCTAGAATTAACCTTCACACGATAACTCCCCTTTAGACGGGGAATCTCACCGCCCAAATGTGAGAGCAAAAAGCAGGATCACTTTTCACGTCCCCATGGAGACGATAACTCTTCATACTTACTATTTATTACTTATCAATGATCCTTACACTTACGGGTAGCAATCTTCTTGAGGTGTCGATTAATTTATCACACCCTGGAGGACAACAAGTTTTTGGGACCACAGTCAAGAATTATATCATTAATTTTATGCTTTTATTTAGTGTAGTATAATTAGTTATTCTGTTTTAAGCTTGGTTTTTCCTTTTGTATTTTTCAGATTCTTAGATGGCCAATCTGAATGTTCCAAACAACCAACTGAAAGAACAAGGACTTTCGGGACCATTCTGAGTGCAACCCTTAGGGATTCACCCTCTATTAATTAAAGTCGTTATATTCAAACCCGATTCGGGAGTGCTAATCAATTCTCGAGCTACATGAATTGTATAGGTGCCTCACATCAAGATCTGGTCCATTTCGTTCAAATTTTTATGCAAATATGTGACACCTACATTACTCAAGACGTCACACAGAGGAAATGTATTATATTATGTTTCAAATATTCTTGACCAGAAGTGCGAGCGAATGGCTAGATCGCTATCCTCTCGAGCTAATACCTAATTGGGATGAGCTTCAAACCAGGTTTCTCAATAGATCCTAACCTCATAGTATGAGGATAAATGATAAAATGGAGCTTGAAAATTTCCTACAAGAAGCTGGTGAGAGCGTATGTGAGACATGGGCGAGATTCCAAAAAAGATTGGAAGGTGCCCACTACATGTGTACACGCCCGAGCAACAGTTACTGATGTTTTATAAAGGACTCGACGAGAGTTTATGACTAAGAATTGATAATCTCGGCGATGGTGGTTTTGTATCAATGGATACGAATTAAGCGATGGTCGGTAGGGAAAAGATAGTTGATAAAGAAAGAAGTTTGCCACCATCGGGAGCCCCAATTTTGATCAGAGTTAGAGGTACGTTACAATTAGACAGTGATACTACCATTGGTGCTAAGTTTTCCGCTTTAGAGATTTTACTGAAGAAACTTGATATAGTTGTTAAAGAAGGCATCTAAGGTAGACGTTCTGAGGTGAATGATGTGAAAGAAATGTATGGTCGTTTGAATAGTGGGTTAAACAATGAGAGTTGGGAATAATGTTCTAATAATCCGAAATCGGTTCTCTTTGTGTCAAATCGAGGTAACCACCATTCGGGTAGTCAAAGTTATTGAAAAGGGAATTGATACCATCCAGGTTTCCAACGGTCAAGTCCAGGTGGCGGTGCTAATCAAGGTGATGCATATCAGTCTTGCCCTCAAGAAAATGTTTATTAATTAAAGACCCAAACCTTTATCAAGTAGGTCTAATATATGGAGTTCAAGCTCCTCCAAAGCCCGTGTATGATGCATATGCAACGACTTTCATGCAACAATCACTCCCCTCTCATCCGCATGAAGGCTCTATGTGTGAGCTACAATAAACATTAGAAGCATATGTGATGATGATATGAGAGAATTGGAAGGCGAATAACGAAGGATGGATGAGCAATCTACTTTTTTGAAAATGTTAGAGAATCAAGTGTCACAAATCACCAATCATCAATAATCCTGACCTCAAGCTCAACTCCCGAGCACTACCAAAACCCGAAAAATAACAAAGCTTGTAAGGCAATTGGGCTAAGTAGGGGGAAAATCTACCTCCCTCCCTTAGTGGTCAAGAAAGAGAAAGATACAAAGTCAACCCTCATCGACGAGTAGGGTGAAGACATTGTTAAAGAGGTAGTTTAGAGGGTAGTTAGTAATGATAAAATAGAGAAAGCACTAGAGAAGCAAAAAAATAAAGACTTAGTGGTTAACGAGAATTGCCTTCCACAACTGTTTCTGTCACGTGTTCTAGAAAAAGAACAATAATCACGACTACAAGTAGTTCATAGACATGGTTCGTAAACTGTAAATCAATATTTTCGGTTGTGGAAGCACTTCAAAGAATGCTGAAGTATCTGAAACTTATGAAGGATATTCTTTCCAACAAATTCAAATATGAAGAAATAGAATGGGTTGGTTTATTAGATGAGTTTAATGAAATTTGTCAAATAAGTAGTCACCGAAGTTGAATTATCCTTAGAGTTTCATGATTCCTATTGACCTTGGTGAAGGATAGACCGGGAAAGCATTGTGTGACTTAGGCGCAAGTATCAATCTCATTCCAAGGTCGTTGTTCAAAAAACTGAATATTGGGAGAGAAAAACCTACTAATGTGGTCTTGTAATGGTGGATAGGTCTATTTCCTAACCAGGGGGTAAGATAAAGGATGTCTTTCTAAAAGTTTGTAATTTTATTTTTCCATGTGATTTTATAATTCTTGATTACGACACAGATAAGAATGTACCCTATCTTGGGAATACAATGCTTAGCCACAAGGCTTACACTAATTTATGTTGATAATTGTGTGTTGATCATGAGGATCAAAGACTAATAGGTTAAATTCAATGTCTTTAAGGCGATAAAATCTCCTCATACTTAGGATGATTGTTTACCCGTGGATGTAATCGATTACGTCACACAAGAGGTATATAATGAAACGAATTTTGATGATATTTTTTAGTCTGCCTTAACACTTAATTCACCGAAGTTATATTATGAGCTAGCCGATGTTGTGGATTCTCTAGCTTCCGAAGGTGAAAGACCAAAATTGAAAGGATACGAGCAAATTCGAGATTCGGAGGAGATTGAACCAATGAAGAACCCATTTATTGAATATCCTCCCGAATTCGAGGAGAAACCCCTTCTAATTTGAGGTATGCATATCTAGGGGCGAATGACACTTTATCTGTTATCATTGCTGCTAACCTTTCAGGCCCACAAGAAGATAAGTTATTGTGCGTTCTTAGAGCCGACAAAGAGGCAATTAGATGGACTATTGCCGATATTAAAGGTATTAGTCCAACCATTTTCCAACACAAGATCATAATTGAAGATGAAAGTTTGCGATCGATTAGGGGCAAAGAAGAATCATGCCAGTGATGATGGAAGTGGTAAGAAAATAAATGATCAAGTTATTAGATGCAGGAATCATTTTCTTGATTTCAAATAGTGAGTGGTTGAGTCTGGTGCAATGTGTTCCAAAGAAAGGCATAATCACTACCGTTTTAATGAAAATAATGAAGCCTTCTCGTCAAGAACAGTCGTGGGATGGATAGTGTGCATGGACTATCACAAATTTAATAAAGAAACAAAGAAAAATCACTTTCCACTATTGTTCATTGATCAGATGTTAGTCAAGCTCGCACAGATAGAGTACTACTATTTGCTTGATGGCTATTTGGGGTATTATAAGATCTGTATGGATACCGTGATCAACACAAAACCACTTTCACTTGTCCCTCTACCTTTACACCCAAACTCATAACAAAACCTCTCGTTAGGGACAAAAGAGGAATATAATCTTGAATCAAATATATCCATATTATCAATGGCATCAAAAAAATATCTATTAGGAAGGGGGACCTCTCCTGAGCAAAATCTATCTTCTGCCAACTTCGATTGTTTATCAAAGAATTCAATGTTTGTCGATTTGACCATTCAAACATTGGGAAGAAGTCCACTCTGATCTTTATCTAGAGCCACTTAATCATCGATCGTGCTATGTTAGTATGTCCTTACATAACATATATCATTTTCCTCAATTTTATTAAAACCTAATTGTTATGCCAAGTTTTGTAGATAGAGGGAAAGTCCTCGGTCAAGCGTACACTAAATTTTGTGGCTCGAAGCATCAATTGGAACCACATGTTGTCTTCCCCTCTATATTTGAATAGTCGGTATAAGTGGAAAAAGGGGAGTAAAATCAAATAAATTCTTGCACCCTATGAAATACCTTATAATGGTCGCCCAAGCATTTGGGGCTAGTTGGCTCGAAAAAACATTGTAACAATTAATTAATTCCACAATAAAAGGACCAAAGGAAATTATTAGCCCCATATCTAGGCTTTGGACATATATATAGAGTTTAACCTAAAGGGTCCTACAAACACGCTTCTGAGGTTGAGGGTATCAAATCTTCATTCCTTGGAAAATTTCACCTGGACAAACAACTTATTGGAGTTTTTTCAGCTAAGCTCACAAACGTGTCCTTCAGCATCAAATGTTCTGACGTAAGTTGATCTTGGAAAATGTGTTTCGAATATGGAATGGGCCATACACAACCATCTATATAGGACTAGAAGAGGGAACATTGTCCTTAATATCATAAATTTCTAACCCTCCTTGCAAAGAAATCATTTCTCTCTCTGAGAAATTATTTTCCCCCTCGTCTTCCGAAGTGGACATGACTTTGCTAAATGGGCTCTTCATTTCAGGACCTAATCAAAGGTCTCTTATTAGAGAATTCCCTAAACCCTCGAGTGCAAAAAGAAGCATACACATATTGAGGGGTTGCACTCGAAATCTCTACCTCACTCTCGCCACCTAAAATTAGTCTCAAAGCAATACCCGATGACATTGGATTTGATGAAAAGCAGAAAAACAAATGTGGAAGTTGAGTATAAAACAATACCTTGATATAAAATCCCAAAGCGAACAACCAATCACTCATCAAACTCGCTCGCGAAAATAATTATACTTCTCTAAAGAAATAATTTGATGCAAGAGAAATTGTAAAAGGTAAAGAATGAGGATATGTCCTAATATAACAGGTAAAATTGACGATTTGTTCGTCTTGGGTATTAATTATTCAACTTTCCTTAAGAAGAAGCACATATCTATATGATTAGGAGCAATAAAAAATCTGACCAATGCCTTTGCGACGCGTGTAAAAAAGTAGAGTGGGAAAACTATGAGAACTAGTATCTACTGCCCTCGAAAATTTCTGAAGCCTAAAGTTGTCTCAAGTCTACCTAGAAACATCGGCTAATCAAGCCCTAAAGTGTAGAGAAAATAATCGCCCGGTCACAACCCAAAATATTTTAATAGACAAGCTTCTTCATCGACATATCAAGAAGTTACTCCCGAAGACCGAATTTCGCATTGACATCTCGAAAAGACCAACTTTTGTGTTGGCATATAAAGAAATTACTCGAAAGATCAACTCCCGCGTTGCCATATCAAGAAACTATCTTTAAAAGACTAATTTTTGTATTGGCCTATCAAGAAGTTAATCCTAAAGACCGATTTCGATGTCGAGTAAAATTGAGAAATAAATTAATATAATCTTGGCCTCACTTAAATGGATTAAGAAAAACCCAGAAAATTTGGAGGATTAACGCGTGGAGAGTTATTTTTACGGCTACAATTTACCGTATTTGGCAAGTAAGATATTGTCTTGTTATGAGAAAAGTAACACCTTCGAAAGAGACTACTATCAAGGAGATTAAGTTGTACACTTATTTTATTTTATTCGCTATGTACCTTCATCATGTGAATATGGTTGATAGTAAGATTTAATTATAGCTTTGTGAAACATTATACTAGCAAGACGATAAATACTATATTTAATTTTTGGATTTAGGTCGATATTGTTTATATAGTGTACATTTATTTGCATATTAATGAAATCATTTACCAAACCAAAACAAAAAACTGAATCTATTGATAGATTTAATTTTTGTATAACGTTTTATTTTTATTTTATTCCTATAAAAGTTTATGTTTAAAATTTTATATGTTTATTGAGTAATGATATACACCATCTAAAATCATACTACTCAAATAGTATCTAGTGATGTGGTGTGAATTGGTTGGCTATAAATCGTAATTTATTTATTTTCTTGATCTAATTAACGATTTATTACCAATTAATTTACGTCACATCATTAGATGGTATAATTTTGAATGCTATATATATAATTTAATTTTTTACGTTTGAGTGGATGAGAGACAAAACTAGCTTTGTATCATTACTCTTTTCCTTTAGCGTGTCACTTTATTTTTTGAACAAAAATACTTAGGCGTTTTCGTCAATAATTGGCGCAAAATAGTATCAATTTAAGTATGTAGAAAAAAAAAATCAATTTAAGTGGATTTTATTATCAACATAAACTCTAGAGATTATTACCCAAGGGGTCTTGATCACACCACACCGAGACCTAACAACACCAGCTGGATTTACTCTTCTTACTAAAGGCCACAAATTAAATTTAACACTATAAGCCTAATTTTCCAATTACCTTCATACCCCTTTTGTATTTTATTACCCTATATATATTAATATTTTTAGAATTAATTCATAACCTAAAAAAATACTCTCACGCAGCTTTTATGTGGTTCTCTCTCCTCCCATCACAATTGATGAACTCACAAAATCACTCTTACGCATCTTTCATCGGCCACGGATGAGCGCTCTCTCTGGCGAGCGAATGGTGGTGTGTTGCTTCAAGACTCACGGCGACAGAGGTCCAGCGAGCAGTTCACTGACGTGGAAGATTGGTGTGTTTGCTGATTTCGCCGGAGAAGAAGCGGCGTTCGATCTCACCGGAGAAGAAGCGGCGTTCGATCTCACCGGAGAAGAAGCGGCGTTCGATCTCACCGGAGAAGAAGCGGCGTTCGATCTCGCCGGAGAAGAAGCGGCGTTCGTTCTTTGTTGATGGCTGAAGCTCGGCCATGGAAGCTTCGAGGTGGTGGTGAGAATGAGCTGATAGGTGCCCAGGTTTTGAATCTTTTTGGAGATTTAACTGATATGTTAGATCTGTTTCTGCTGACCTGTTTGTGTGGATTAGGAACATTAGCTAACTATCCACAGTGCGAGATCTTGCATATATAATACTGTATGTTCCATTATCTTTGAAGAATCCAGGACTTTTATTTGACTAAATATTTCCTTGCATACATAATATTGGATCTGCCATTATCTTTGATGAATCAAGGACTTTTATCTGATTAAATATATTTTTTGGTTGCATCGCTGCTATACGAAGTAATGATGAGTAGGTGACCTAAAGTATTACTATTATTATTTATTTTTTTGTAATGTAACAATCTTAAATTTTTTTTCATTTTTTTTAGCAATTTTGTAACAATTTGAGTTGTTTTTTTCATATAAATAAATTTCAATCAAGAAAATAATGAAACTTAACAACTCATACGAACATGCTCAGTATTTGAAAAAAAAAATACGAACATGCTCAGTAAAGTGGCTCAATAAAAAAATTCGAATAATCAGCAATTTTTTTCGATACTCAGTAATTTTTCCAATACTCAATACTTTTTCCATGCTCAGTACTTTTTTCATGCTCAGTACTTTTTCCATGCTCAGTACTTTTCCATGCTCAGTACTTTTTCCATGCTCAGTACTTTATGCTCAGTACTTTTTCCGGCGGTGGTCGGAGGTCGGAGGTCGGAGCTGGAATTTATTAATAGTTAATGAAAGAGGAGAGAGAGAAATTGATAAAGGAGGAGAGAGATTAATGTTAATGGAGGAGAGAGAGACTAATGGTAATAGGGGAGAGAGAATAATCTATTTTTTTGTCTTATATACACTATAAGGGTAGTAAAGGTATTTGTCAATTTTGAGGCCTCTAAGTAGAACAGAGAATCCACTTGGTTCCTATATGGCACTAAGATGGTCCCCAAGACCCCTTGGGTAATTCACCCTAAACTCTATGCATCAAATCTTTTTTAGCCATAATTAAACACTTTTGTTCCGGAAATATTTACCATAAGAATTCCTTATTGAAAAAGACCAGAGAAACAAGCTGCGACGTCCGCTATTGCCTTGGGTAGTCGGCATTAAATTCTAATAGCAGGGTGAACATTATAATCTCTCCAAATCAAGCATTCATGATAATTGATACCAAAAGAGTGGTGATGAATTGATGTAAAACTTGGGTCGGTACAATGTTACATGCTGGCTTTGACTATTGACTTCGATGGTCTATGACTATGTATTTTTGTTAGGTAACGTGTCCACACCATATATGATATTGACTACTGAGTGAACCTAATTTCATTAAACTTTTCTTTGTCTTACAATTTCATTAAATTTTGGACTCGTAAAGGGAAGGATTTACAACATGGTTGTATACTATTTCCCTATCCCCTAAGTATATTTTATTATGAAAATATTTACAAGCTTTTATAAAGAAGAAAATACAACCAAGGCCTTAAATTTGATAATTTTATATTTTAAAGCTTAATTAAAAAATTATTGTAAAATATTTATCTGCGCAACTAAAAATGTAATTTGCTACTTAATAATTTTTATATTAGTTGGATTGACAAGATAACCTATAGTATTCTTAATTGAATTGTTAAAAACATTTATCACTTCTAACTTGTAGTATGATTTTAAAATGTTGAAAACCACTCCTTACCTATAGAGCTCTATAGATCCACTAACTAATTTATACTTTTTAAATAGATATAATATCATATAATATAAAAATAGAAAAATAATGGTAAAGAAGATTAATTTTGTAGTCATCCAATCTAGTGGTGTAGATTCAAATCGAGTTAATGATTTCGAATCCAAACAGACTTTTTTATGTAACAAAAAGAAAAGGGTTAATTTCATTTAATTTCGTGATCCTTTTTTAACGAAATTCGGTGCTAACCCTCATCTATAATGTCCAAAACAAAAACCATCTGTTAATAGGAATAGCCACAAACAACCTTTTTTTAAATACATGAGAGAGCTATTTTAGGCTCGGAGTCATTTTGACTCCAATGAGATTCGATCCTAGGACCCCTTGGTCTCTGCAGAGTAGCCTAACCACAAACAACCTTTTTGGTTAACCGCGTTAGATTTTATAAGCAAAAGTTTAAAAACTTCAAATTACGCTTGGCCACAAAAATCCCTCAACACCACGAAAAGTCCCCGTCCACTACTCTATGAAAATCACCTATTTCTCTGTTTAACAACTTTTTCATTTAATCTTAATTCTATCTTTTATCTCAATCTATTTAACCAATTTCATATCATTATTCAAAGATGAAGAATGGTTAACTAAAATCGTCATTTTCAATGATAGGAATAATGATTTACAAACATTTGTCATTTCCCGTCACTTCCCGTCACAACAACAAGACCAACGAGCATACATCATCTTGAGTATTTATCATCTTTTGTTATTATAGTTGTAAACAAAAAAAATCAGATACTCGATGTTGTACATCATCTTGAGTATTTATCATCTTTTGTTATTATAGTTGTAAACAAAAAAAATCAGATACTCGATGTTGGTGAAAGCTATGATTTAACATATAGATGGTATTTTAACCCACATAAATATGATTTTAATCTTTTTAATAGTTGACCATCAGATTTTAAAACTAAAATTCTAAAATTGATAAATCTTCTATTGGTCGTGGTTGTCTCCCAAGATGTAATATAAATCAACAGCAAAGAATGTTAACTCGCAAGTATACAAGTTGTCACGAGTAATAAAAGTATGCCTAAAGTTCGTTTTTAATATGGAATAAAAAGTTAACATATAATTTAAACTAACTCTAGATATTTGTTAAGGTAAAAGAAACTAAAAAATAAAAAAGAAGAAATATTTATTTGGTTTTTCTTATTTAAAAGATTAACTATAAACTATAAAATAAAAGATTAAAAATTAAAAATTAAATAAGGAAGGTATGATGTGTGAGAGGTATAGTTCAAAATTGCATACTCATCGCTAGAATAAATAAGAACTATTCATTATATGAGGTGAGATTGGGAACTGTAATTGCTATCCAGGATTCTAAAGTCTCCCTAAATTTCTTCCAAATAAGTAGGAGGCTTCTATCTAACCCTATGAACATCTTCGGGGTGAATCCTATGCATGTTATCTAGACGCCTAAAGTTCAAACCTTATGTGATTATCTAGCTAGTTTAGATTTTTCGATTCTCAAACTCAAAACTAAATAATTATAATTCTAGTTTCCAAAGATTAAACACCCCTTCCGGGAGTCATTTTAATGCTTGACACAAATCAATATGTATAAGATAAAGAACTGCAATAAGTATAAGGATTATAATAAGAAAGCAACCCACAAATAATTAAATTAACATGTAATCTCAAATATTATAGAAAGTAATGCCAAATAATAGTTAGGGTTCATATATATGCAATTTCAAGATATAATAATTTCTTTAATTATTTTAATTATATCATTTTTATAATTATTTTTCGTTCTTTAAGCATAAATATATAAAGGAAGGGATGACATAGGTGTAGCCATTGTTCTCCTCTCTGCTCCAAGCTTCCTTAGATCTCTAATATAAGTGGTATGTAGAAAATGTCTGGTACAAGTTGGGTCGACTTAAGGGAGTCAAAAGTGGACTAATGATCTTTTTCCTAATTCTAGACAACTTGGGTTTGTTCAGTACATCTGGCATAACCTTTTTGTCTTAACTCGGAATTGAAAATCCTTTTTACCATGCGTACTAGACCCCTAAATATATCTTGTGTATAAATTTAATGAGTTAATTCACTACCAATTATATGTTATGATTTTTGCAAGCTGATAGAAGCATTTTTCCAAGAATTTTCGTTGACCTTTAAATGTAATGTACTTCTTGGCCCATTTTTGCGACTTAATTAGATTTTTTATGACCTTTAAACTTCATAGCATCATCTTGGGATTCAAGAACATTCATATACCTAAGACCTACAAACTTAACACACAAATCATCTCAAAATACTCCAAAAATACATATACCATCCAAAACTCGCTAAAACTCAAATAACATCAGATATTGGGATACATCCCACAATTAAACCTCAAATTTATACCCAAATGATGTCTCTATAGTCCTCAAATCTATCAAAAAAGGAGATATATCAAGACCCCCACTCAAGGTTTTGTCGTACCGGCAAAGTAAACACAAACAAGGGTCTCAACCAAAGAAAATCCATAGGCCAAAACATGTAATAATCCGAAGAAAAAAAATGTTCACAAATATCATAAGATCCTACTCAAGAATAATTTACATAATAACTATCATACATGTAATCAACATGTTATAATTCTAAGAAAAATTAGCTCGGTAATGCACAAAAGGGAGCTAGGATACTTAGCTTGAAGAGGTGTCATAGGGTGATCATCAACCAGTCCATGATGTGTAGTGGCCTACTTACTTACTTACTTTCTTTTTGCTTATTTGTAATTCCATCACATAACTACGAATCATATGGTCTTTTTTTTGTAGCGTGGCTTAGGGTCGGTATGATACAATTTGGATAACTATATAATGAGTTTTTGGCTCTTTCCTCACTTACCCTAGTAATAACCACATAAGAGATTGAGTGTACGATCATAGATGTACTCACTCATTCCCTTTTTGATGCATCAAATTTGCATCCCAAATTCCCAAAAACTAACTTATTTTTTATTTTCAACAATTTCACTTGCAAATTTCTTTTATTTCACCTTTATCTTCTTTCTTTTTGCAAGTCAAACATGAGTCTTTTTTATGTAAGAACACATGATTACTTATTTTTCTTTCATTTTTTTCTATTTTTTTCTCTTAAACTCTTTCTTTTATTTTCTAGAATCCCAAGGAAAAGGTAATAATCAAGTGAATCAATATATAGCACTATACAAGTAAATGAAAACCCATCCAAATGTATATATCAAAACCACAAACAACCAACACCACAAACTCAAGCTCAAAGACGACTAGTCATAAGACATTGTGACTCAAGGATGGGTCATATGATAAATTCATACACACTAAGAGGTATCAACTTATGACATGGTCTGACAAATAAAAGGTTTTAGGTTCAAAGGGGATAAGACAAATAAATAATGTTTTTCGATCATGAAGCTAAAAGGAGCAAGTGGTTAACAAAGATTTGCCCTAGTCATTTTCATAATTATATGATTTTATTAATTTGTTTATGTCAAAATTGCAAATAAAGTAAGTTCCACGCACCTACTCAATTCTCACTAGTTCTCAAGGCCATTAATACATATTGTGCACTAATCTTCTTTCTACACTAACATGTTTTTGTACAAGCAATCAAGCACGCAATATGGAAAAGTCATAAACTAAGTACCTTTTACTATCAATGACTTATCTTATACATGCTTTCCAAGAAAATTAGATATTTCAACACCTATTTCCTAACAAATTTTATAGGGTTTTCAAATTTTCAATTTTTATGGTATTTATTTTTGTTTTTATAAAGCGAGTAAACATGTACAAATGAGGACGAGGACAAATAGTACCACACCCCAACTTAAAGACGAGTCAGTCCCCACAACTATTTAGAAGACTCTAAAGCATTAATTTTAG
Organism: Nemophila menziesii; assembly: GCA_029959085.1. Lineage (NCBI taxonomy): Eukaryota > Viridiplantae > Streptophyta > Magnoliopsida > Boraginales > Hydrophyllaceae > Nemophila > Nemophila menziesii. The sequence continues at coordinate 137,837,611 of JARWIR010000001.1, read as the reverse complement.
AAATATAAGCCTAAACATATTATATAAAAGCTAACGAGATGAGAAATAGTACTTACATTCGCGATAATCGCACAATCCCTAAGTTAGAGATTGACATTCTTGATCCACAGAGCTTAATTGATAATGTTTGTGGAGTTCTGTGGTCTTGTGTATCGATTCAGAGCAAAAAGGGCATGCAAATTCGGGAAACTCCTTCATTATTAGCGTCACACCTTACCATTTTGATAATAACATTTTCATACGACATCCAAATGAGGTGTGGTTTGTGGAACTGGAGTAGACTTCTCTATCTTCCAAATGGTATAAATATCTCCCCAAAATTATAAGTCAATCATTCACAATTCATCTCCGAAGTTGGGAGTATTGTGTATAATCTCAATTATTTGTCCATAACTTTCTAATAATAGATCCGATTGAGGTATAGTCTTTTCCATTGGATATATCTTAAAAAAAATAAGAAATAGGTTTGTAAAAAATTTAATTTTGTCCCATGAGCAAGAATTTATGGAAGTTAGAAATATTAACGAAAAATCATAACGAACTAGTCGAGCATATGCAAAATTACATTGTGCCTCCAAGTGTCGAGATTTCCAGTAGCTATCGAGACGTGCCTCTCAAGTTTTGGGGTGAGACTTTGCACAGAGAAATAGGTCACCTTTGTGCCTATTTTTCCTTTTTTTTCAAATGATTACAAAAAAATCTTGAAATTCGTCGAATTTGTTTCACCTAATGTTTCAAAATCAAGCTCCCGACGCACCCGCGCTCTTGGATTTCCCAATTAATGCTCCTAACTTCACAAAATTCACTGTTTCTCCATTTTATCCCTTGTGTTTTGACTTTGAACCGTTCACGAAATCGAATTACGCGCCAAATAATATCCAATAACCTTCTCGTTATGCGTAATATACACTAAATTAGGGCTGTAAACGAACAAAGTCGAGCCGAATACTAGATGTGCAAGCTTGATTGATAAGATTTACGAGTCGAGTCGAGCTCAAATTTTAAAGCTTGTTAACATATCAGAGGAGCTTTTTTCGAGCTGCTATCGAGTTATTAATGAATAATTATTTTTTTATAGGTTTAACAATATACTTATTGATAACTAAAACATTTATTTACAAATTATAAATTTTTAACGAGTTAACGAACGAGCTCGAACGAACTTGTTTTTTAACGAACGAGTTCGAACAAACTTTTTTGTTCGTTTATATAAACGAACAAGTTTGAACGAGCTTTCTCCTGAGCCGAGCTCGAGCGGCTCGCGATCGGCTTGGTTCGTTTACAGAATTACACTAAATTAACCTTGAAATACTTGAATAATGAAAATTAACTAATGAAAAGAAGTAATTTTTTTGGTGTTTACCCCTTTTGACGTTGGGTTTCCTCCTAAGAAGAGCTTTTGTTTATCACATCGCTAAACTTGACATGAAAACTTCCATGGAAATAGTCTTGAGGCCCTTGCGTTACTCCTTATCTTAAACTTTCCTCCTCCTCGGAATATAACTTATGGAGTTGCTCACTATGATTTTTATTGAATGATATTTGTATGGAATTTAGTAGCTTCCCCGTTTCGCTGATTTGTTCTCAAACTAAAGATACTTCCTCATTCGGTGATTTAAGATGGCCTTCATGGACGGTATAATCTCTTTCTTCTCTTTAATAACACGTTCATATTTGTAAGGAGATAGGTGTTGTCCTCTTCTTGCCGCCTTGATTTTGCGGTGTAACATCTTTCTTCGAAGGTGTTTGTTAATTGATTCTTAAATACCCGTCCATCTTTAATAATTTTCACTTTCAACTTCCTTCACAACTATTAATGGGAATGGCACTAGACGAACTTCTTGGTGGCGGAGGTTCAACTTTTGGTTTCTTTTGCACCCTTAATGCTTCTACTGTCTTCTTGGCCACTTCCTCTTCGACGTCGTCGTCAAACCAGTCTTTCACTATTAACTGATCCAAATTTGTCTTAGGAAGATATATCTCCTCTACTATCCTCTCTTGATTATATGCAAAATCCATGGGGATAACATTACATTCTACATTGTTCTGTATACTCTTAACTACCCATTATCCATCATGCTAACCGAAGGCGCACCCGCATATTGATTTTCAACGACATTTAGAAAAATCTTCACATCACTTACACAAGTGTCTTCAATTACTAAATCTTCCTCAATTGTTTCTTTTAGTTGATAAATTTTATGTATCGATTAAGGAGGAATGTCATCCCTCGTAAGTGTGGAATCATAATAAGTTTCTTCACAATTCTCGGCGATGCTATAATCTTGTTTTAGAGTATTCAAAGAGTTTGAATTTTGTTCCAATTGACCTTATATTATTTTTTATGTGACCTCAAATTCAGAATTTTTTTGCCTCATCTCTTGCCTTTCTTTCTTTGCAACTCTTTATGAAAATTGCAAGCATTTATTCCAACTATCGGGAAGCACGCTACTCTAATAGAGTTTGTGGTTATTGATGTCTCCTCATTTGTGATAGATTTATGTTAGTATGAGACATCATTTTTAGTGATTTAGAAGTCTTTCTAATTGTTTTTCTTGAGAAATAGTGCATTTTCCTATTTTGAGTCTTGATTTAGTAAAATAATATTTTTAGAGCATATTGGGTTTAATTATTTATTTAGTGTGAAGCTTTAAAGATAATTATGGAGATTAATTAGAGTCCAAGTCAAATACTACAAGATATGGAAAGAGATAAGCATGGAAATTGGAGATAAGGAAACAAAAACTAAAAACATGGAAAAGGAAAAGCTGCTTTAATCCTGAATTTCTGCACCTACGACCACAAATCAGCTTATATCTCAAAAACAGTATGGAATTTGGAGAAACGGTCAAGAGAAAAGTTGAAAATCTTTCCGAGACGATGAATTTGGTGTACTCATACGCGTCAAACGGATGAATATTGAAGCTGCTAGGACCAAAAGAAAAACGGGTCTGATTTCATGTTTTTAGGGTTACGAATTTGAGTTGGGCTTGGAGTCCATTACTTACCTTTTCCTTCAAGAAAACAAATTAGGTCTTCTAAACACCTATACATACACCCTTATATCACTTGTAAATCATCCTTGCCTCATAGTAATTAGTTCTTAAGGTTTTATTCTTCCAAGTTATTGTAGAGAGCAAGATGATGTCTTTAGTTATTTCTTTTAGTTTATTTCCTTCAGGTATGAACTAAACCTCCCATAGCTTGGGTTTTGCATCATGTATAAACTATGAATTCTAATTTATTTCTATCTAAGTTTCTTTGGGAATTACATGTTTTAATCTGATATTAGCTGCTTACCTTTATATTTGTTTATGTATTTTGATTTAATGACTGTTTTCCTTGCTAGTGCACGAGTATAGGATTACCTTAATAGTAGTTAGATGATCGCCTTAGCTGGGTGTCTAATTATTGAAACACCACATAACGTATAGTGTCGGTATTAGTCCTGACAACACTGATTCTAACTAGATAGTCATTAGGGTATGAATTAATCACTATCACCATGTATGGAAATTGATTGCTTAGGGCTTTACTAGCGTTTGACAACCCTATTTGAACCAGCCTCGTGGTGTGTCCGTAGCCCCCTTAGTCGCTCGCAAGGTCTAAGGTATGGGAATTTAGAATCCTAACTAAGTATACAAGAGCTAATTATCTCCCTTATTATCTAGATTTAATAGAAAGAATTAGAAGGATTAGTGCATACTAGCAAAACCTAAGCTATACTTCTCATCTCATATTCTTCGTATTTAATTTATTTTCTTTTATTTTCTTAGTTTAATTAATTAATATTTTGAAATTTATTCCTTTTATTTTTTGTCTTTTTAATTATTTACTCCTTACTCGTTATTGCTACCCATTCGACTAGCACACTAAGTCCCTGAGAACGAACTCAACTTATCAACTAAAACTTGCATACGTCCTGTAATACTTGCAGTACTGTGCCTGTCTAGGGTGAGAGTGCGTAGTTTTCTTGACTTATATTTATCTTATTTTTATCACACCCTAGGCGACACCAGTTATCCAATAATATCTTTTTCATTTGATCCTTCAAACATCTGTATGGATTTTTCAAGTGTTTTTCAGGTGAGTAGGAATGTTGGGGCCTATTTGGATGTTGTTGAGTACTTATGGCTCATTGATTATTCCATCCTTTCTCTTACATGTGTTGATAAGATGTTTGGTTGTAGTTACCACCCCAATGTTGATAACTCGAAGAATCTTCCACATAGTTGAAGTGATCTGGATTCAAATAATATCCTCCTTACATATTTAAAGAAATTGGTGAGTTTGACTTTGTAAGTTAAAAATTCAAACTAGAGTATGATGTGTAAATGTAAATTGGAGCAATAAAACACTTGTTAATAAAAAACCTACTTATGGTATGAAAGGAGTGTGGAAACTTGCGGTATACCCTCTTCTAGTGTATGGACCGGTGTTATGCACACCCAAACAACAATAATGAATATGTACAAGGAACACCATAAAATTATTAAAGATTAAACATAGGTAATTTGTTTATATATAATATGAAAAGGCTATAAGTGAAATTGTTAAAACATAACAATTATAGAATATTGCGACATTAGGTATAAACCCTTCTTGGGTATAAACACATGGTATACATATACCATTGAGCATATTTAAAGATGTACCTAACATCAATTAGTAAAGATAAAACAATGGGTATGAACCAATATTAGGTATAACCAATGTTAAACAACTATAGGTTATCACAGTGTAGTCGTACAAGGACCTAAAACACAATTGTTAAAAGAAACAAGTGTGTTAGATGTTGAGATGTAATGTGTAAACCCATATTAGATATAAATTGATGTTAAACAACTAGAGTTGATCATATATTAAGGTTAATTATGCATTTTTGAGGAAAATTAGAAGTAAGAAATTTACATATATGACATTGAAAAGGAAGAAGATAAACCTTTTGAGAATAGAAAAAGAAATCTAAGCAACTAAGATGGAAACCCTACCAAATGAGAAAGATAATCGTAGTAGGTATATATTCAAATTTAAATTCCACTAAAATATGAAGACATGAGAAAGAATAATGAGAGATGGTGTGATTGACTTGTGATGAGAGAAAACATTAACTGTTACAAATGATGTGACCTTTGACAATAAATCAGTTCTTTAATAAAGAAAGGTAAAAGAGTAAAATAACCAAGTCATGAAAACAACTATGTATACTATAGGTAGGGTTGTAAGCGAGTCAAGTCGAGTCGAATATTAGATGTGCATGCTTCTTTGTTTAACATCTCGAGCCGAGCTCAAATTTAAACGAGCCAAGTCAAACTTTCAACGATCAAAGCCAGAGATGTTAAAACTTGTTTATTTAACTTATAAAACAAGTTTTTTTAAAGGCGAGTTCGAGTTGCTCATTAATATATTGTTCTTTATGGTTGTAAAGGAACTTCCATAAACGTTTGGTATTTGATGGAGTGTGTGGTATGAAAAAATACGAAGCGTAATTTTAATGAAAAATAAAAGTCTAGAGAAATTGAAAATATCCAACTTGGTATTGAACGTCTAATTATATTTTTACAAGTAAATAATATATTAATCTATAATTCATGTATGTATAAATTAGTCGTTCACGAACGAGTTCGAGCGAGTTTGTTTACTTAACAAATTAAAATTAGAGTTTGAGTTTAAACTTATTTATATTCAAGCCGATCTCCATTTTTTTTTCAAATCAAACTTGAGTTTTTCGCGAACGGGTTGGTTCATTTATTGTCCTCACTATATGTGTTAAATAGAATAATATCTCAACAAGGTTTTTAGAAGTTTTTTAATTGCACTTTCGGGTCTATAAAAATATCTCTCTCTTTGAAAAGACAAAATTATATTTACCCAATGACCAAAAGAAAAGATTAATCCAATCATACGTCAAAGAAAATTTACTACTATAGCTCTTTTCATTGACATAGTAAAAGTTGAAATTAAATGATAACTAAACCTAAAAAAAGAAGAAGGATAAGAATCTTTAAATTTTAACAAAATGTTATTAAAGCGCCTTTCTATCTCACAATTATTAGCAGGTGAAGACGATGGTGGAAGATTGAAAAGGACCACCACAAAGTGCATGTGGAAAAGATGAACCCACCTTCGCCAAAGGCCAAAAAGCACACACACAACTCACTGTAATGTGTGTATTTTTCTTTATATAATTAATGCATCTTAATAAAAAATTAGTGGATATGATAATCTGTTTCCACCCAACAATCTGAAACTGGCCCACATTCGGAGAATATATTGTCATATTCTCATATTTGCGGAAAACAACATATTTTTCTTACTTGTATTAGGTAACAGATTTTTTTATTTAATATTAATACTAATTTCTATTCTACGTAAAGTGCTAATCAATTTTGTCCTCTACACCCCTATTTAGGATGTCAAAACAAATCACTTTATCGTTGATAATTGTCACTACATTGCTTACATTGCCTCCATTGCCTCCATCGCCGTTGAATAATTACTATACCTTTGTTGGTTCCTTTCTCTAGTCAGATACCTTTGCCAAGGTTGCTTTGCAAAACAAATCTTTGCCAATGTTAAAAATTAAGTCTTTTTAGAGGTTTGCATCTACATTAAAAGTGCTTTATTATAAATGTTTAATTGTACGTAAACCTAGATTTAAATTCATGTGTTCTCAATTTTTTTAAGGGAAAATGACCCAAAAAATCAAAATAATATTATTTTCAGCCCAATAACATCAATGACAAAATTTCTGCCCAATAACATCATTAACTAAATTTTGTCCTTGATGGGAATCGTCCTTGACGGGAATCGTCCTTGACGGGAATCGTTCTTGATGGGAATCGTCCTTGACGGGAATCGTCCTTGATGGGAATCGTCCTTGATGGGAATCGTCCTTGACGGGTAAACATGTAATCTTATAATAGTAAGTTAATGGATGATTCTTTGGGGCAAGTATAATATTATTTTGATTTTTTGGGTCATTGACCCTTTTTTTAATTCCTTATATAATAATTTTTTAGATAATATGTATTTAGTTGATTATGAAAATCTATCTAGCTATATGAGTCTAAGTCCAACGCTATCTGATTAGAAATCAAACATGGTATTTTTTCAAATATCAATTTTAAAAATAATTATATTCTAACAGCTTTTCAATTTTAACCTCTCAATATTATTCTATTTTAAATAATATCTTTTTATGTATATGTTTATTTTTAATGTATACACAAATATTTGAAATTTAAATTAATATATTCAATATTAATTTTTTAATATACAAAAAATCGTGATTGGCTTCAAGGGATATGTAAAACAAAATTTCTTATCCTCCATATTTGACAAGCAAGACAAAATGTTTTGGAAAATTATATGGGCACTTAAAGTGTCTCCAAAAGTTAGTAATTTTATTTGAAATTCCTGTAAGATACTTCTTCCAACAAATCTAATTATGTACAATAGAAATTGTAGTATGGGTACAAAGATATCGAGCACATGCTTTTTGCATGTCTTTGTACAAAAGCAGTATGATACCACTACCCCTTGAATCTCAAAACTTGCATCAACCAATATACTTCACACGTAGTTACTAAGAATCTAAAAAGATATTGAAAAAATGTAATTAAAATGGTATTAAACTTGAGCTCATTTGTATCATGGCCTGAACTTTATATATATATTTCGAATGGAGGCTGACCGCTGAGCTCACTCTGGCCTCGCAGGGAGGGCCCCTGTCCGAGATGGAGCTGCCATAGCTTATGGCTAGAGCAATGGGAGGGCCCCATCAGAAATAAAAAAAGTAAGGATAACGAGCGCTCCGCCCGCCAAGCGGGTGGCAGGAGTAGCGGGCAAGTGCTTGGTAGGCCAACAGCCCAATGAACCGGGCGGGGCACTCGAAGAAAGGGGGCACACTGAGCAAGTACGAGAAATTGGCCCCTCTTTGCTTTCTTAAAAGCATATATATATAAATTGAAAACTTAACCCAATTGTAATATATGAAAGATAAATATATACCTGGTAGGAACAACTCACAAGTAATTTTTGTAATGATGTAAATCCATTACTGAAGGAAGTAGATAATGGAATTAAAAATGCAGATGAAAATGGAGAGATACCTAACCCAGTCCGTAGCAATAGAAAAATTAACAATGATGGCAATCCAGCTTTAACTTGAATTTGCAACACTACAATAGACTAGAACAAGAACCTTTACTATAACAAGGAGAAACTTTAACGAAATGGAGACCTCCCGACCATGAAATGTATAAAAAAAATTGTGATACCTTTTAGACTCTAAAGACATATGCTTTTTCTTGTTTGTTCAGAGTTTTTGAAGGATGTTTTTTGGAGGCCGAAGCTAGATTTTGTGCATCAAAACCATCAATTGAGGTAGAGGTTCTAGGAATACTCAAAACAACCGAAATGGACAAAGATACCTTAAAGGAAACTCCATAATTGATAAGAATTCCCAAAATATTGTGAATCCACCTTCAAATGAATTCTAGCCTCCGTATGTGTAATAATATTAAAAATATTTACTATTTTTCTATATTGTAATCCTTCTTTTACTTTATCTATTAGAGGTTGGAACATGGCATCTGATTGGTCTACTAGTAAGCCAAAATATAACGCTTATACTCTGCCTTATACGAAGTAATTTCAAATCACTCAAATACCGAGGAGTTAAACCTAGCTAAGGAGGCCGATACCCAGATACTTGAGGAAGTCGATGATCTGGACCAATCTCTCGAGGATTAATTACATGCGCCAACATCATGAGGTTCTATGGTGCAACGATAGGGTAACCTGGCTTTACCTTATAATACGCACCCGCCTCATGCTTAAACTACGCAGATGCATCATTTCACACATTTCTCGATATCTGTAAATACCCTTGCTCCGATAGAAATACAACTCTCTGGTTCTCTCTCTAAATTCTTTATTTTTCTTTCTAAAATGTATGTGCATAGTATACAGTCAGCTTAGCTCCTCGAGTTAATCAATTTTCGATCACAAAAATGCTAATGTCGAGCGTTGGAGTGCCATCGGGAGCACACCTCCCTTTGATCCTATCATAGTGATGTATCCTTTTTTGTGATAGATTAATCTATTCACGAGACGTCATTTTGGGGATTTATTGGGACTAAGTGAGGTGTTTTTCCTTAATATTCGACATATTGTACTTTCCTTCTTATTTTGGACTTATTTCTAATTATAGAGATTATGTTCCTTAATTGTGTATTAAGTGTGTAGTTTTTAGGTACATGTTTTAAAAAATATTTCAAGATTAAGAGGAGAAGTCAAAACGTCAAGTCAAACCCAAAGTCAAGGCGTCAAAGGAGCTTAAAGTCACTTTGGGAAAACTGAAGCGTTTACCAGTAAAATCTTGTCGTCGATTGATTCAATCACCTTGATTAATTGGTTAATTCTTTTGAATAAAGTCCTTTTTAATTGTTATATATCTTGAAGTAAGTGATGCATGAGTAGTAACAGAAGTCAATTCGAAGTTGAGATGAAGAAATTATGTTATTTGTTTCCACCGTAGTTCGAAACTGTCCACAACTAGCCTAAAAACTGACTGAGCTATTTTTAACCTATCTAAGTGAGCCCATAAGGCGCCAAAACATTTTAAGGCTGGTATTAACATTTTTGAAGATCGTTATTTCGCACCACTTATCATTTTAATAATTTACACGCTTGGAGAAGAGCAGAGGGAAGAAGGAGAAGAGTTTTTCACAAAGCCTCAACATTCTTCACCACTCCAACACCTTATCATTCCTATTCTAAGAGTAACTTTATTTTATTTTGTTTTTTAAACATGATTCCATCATTATTTTTCATTAGTTTTTCTTATTTAAATATGAACTAATCATCTCATGCCTTGAGGATTGCTTAATGTATGAACCTTAGTTTATTTTATGATGTTATTGTAATTTTGGGATTTTATATTTTAATAAATTTTGTTTAATTCTATTGGGTATATGTTTGTACTTGAACCCTATTCATATTCTGGCCAAACAGTGAACAGATTGAGTAATTAAGCTATTGTCCAGGATGAGGGGTTTAATTGCAAAACTTGCATATACACACTTGGTGTGTGTTATTGAGCGTGATGGTTTTGACTAGCCAAGTAGTCATTGGGGTGTGTATAAATTAAGTCCAAAGGTATAGTAGGATATCTCCTTATTTACCGGAAGGGATTAAGAAGATATTAGAGTCATATGACTAATACTATATTAAAAAAATTGCCCTGATATTTAGAAACGTCAAATTAATCAACTTTAGGAACTACTAACCATACTAAAGAAATCATCTCTCATATTCAAACCTTTCTTCATTAGTTTAATATACGATTTGTCTTTAATTATTTTCACTTTAGTCTTTTTAAATATAAAAACCAAACAAATATTATTTACCTTTTTTGTCATTTCCCGCACAACTATGCATTATTATATTTCCAAACACGTTAAGAATAAGCTTGATAGTCCATGTGGAGACGATAACCCTTATAGTTTTCAAATTTATTACTTGTCAACGACCCATACACTTACGGGAAGTCATTATCCTTTTGTGTTGATTTATATATCACACCCTAAAAAACGACACATAGTGTTTGGTTTCAGGAAGGTTGTGAGAAGCTTGCAGACCATCAGACCTTTATTGAGATCAAGATAAGATACCGTGAAGAAGCTCCTCACTCGGTCATCATGAGCAAGCACCTGAAGTTTATTATCCTCCTACACATATAATTAAATACTCTGATCTCTCTTCTCCTTCTGCCTAGACTCAAGGTTATAGTCCATCGCATTTTAAGTATATTTCTATCCTTGGACCAGAAATGGTCCCAAGGCTGATGGTAGTATGGTTTTCATGCCAATCATCTAGTGTCATCATGTATAAATCGTCCACATGGTTTTAACGTGATCAGCAAAAAGTATTTTTAAGTAAGTAGATTTTGGAATAAAGAATAATTCTCCAACAATGAAGGAAGTATCCACTTCTAAGGAGAGAGCTCTTTAGTTATTTGGCAGAAGGTAAATTGTGCATATTGATTTTGCCGGTGATAGTTGAAGTAGTTGAACCGTATAATCCAATCCTAGCTGGTGGAGAGGGTGACGAACCATACATTCTGACCGTCACTGTAGGTGTTGAACCATATATTCCTACTATGTTGATGGCTGCCGGGGGTACCGAACCTCCGCGGATGGTGTCGCGGTATATAGACCCCTTTTTACAAAAACTTGTTAATGAGAGGCGACCTATGTCTAAAGAACAACTAAGGACGCCTCTGGTAGTTTCCATACCAGATAATATTGACGGGGTAGCCGAGAGGATACACCCTCAATATCGAAGAGCATATAGAAAACTTCATGCAAAGGAAGGAGGTATGGAATAAAGATGCATGAGAGAAGAACGCCAAAGAATGAGAAATCCAACAAGTTTTAGGATAAGGTTGAGGGAGAAATAAATAGTCGATCGATCATCAGTGGTAATCAATTGAATCCACTATTATGTGATATCCTAGAGGCGCGAGGCCAACGAAGTTCCAACCTACCTTGATGTCAGCTTTTGATGGAACTACTGATCCCCAATCGCATGTGTATGCATATCAGAGGCATATGGAATTAATCACAGAAATAGATGTTGACTATTTCTGAGCCTTTCCTACTACTTTACATGAAATTATGCATGAAAAGAAAGAAGTACAGATAGACTTCGTCGCTTACCATAGGACAAGGACTACAATCCTTATTCTATGACTTCTTAAGACTCTTTAAACATGATTTTAAAAGCCTATGAGAATATGGAAAGAATAAAGTAATGAAAGAAGAAGTCAAAATGGTTCTCCAGGTTGACGCCCACTTCAATAAAGAATTTTTTACAATTAGTAGATTATTTGTGATGAAGGTTCCCAAACATGGTTAATTGTCAGACATACTTATCCTTATTGGATATATGAAAAAAGTAAATCAAAATCTTACAATCCTACATTTATCTATATACAGATATTTCATATATTATTGAGGACTTGGATCAATATATAACATACTAGGCTTTCATCTGAGGGTTGGTCAATCACGAGTCTCAGAAATGGTTGGAAGAAAGACCTAACTCTACATTATGTGATAGAATAGACGAGTCGAGAAAGTATACCCGGGCAGAAGAAACACGAAAAAGTGTTATTGTGAGGGTTAAAGAAAGATAAAACATTGTGAATAATATTTTTATGTCGGGTAATAAATGACCGAAAATGAAATAAATCTAAGAGAATAGGGTACAAGGTTTTTGGACGTGTTAAGACGAGAGATAAAGAAAGGCTTGGGAAGTTCATAACACAATAACATGGGATAAAATACCCTATGAACACTTGGTGAATATGGAAAAGGAGAGTAGGAAAAAAGAGGTACGTTGCCCACCAAAGATGCTTGCTGACTCCATTGCTCGAGATAACTTTAAATATTTCAATTTCCATAAGGACCATAGATATGATACTAATCGCTGCAAGTAGTCGAAGCGTGAAATCAAAGTTTAAGAGATTTGTGTAAGTTTCCCTATACTTCGGAAGTTGAAATGAGAAATAGGGATTCCAAGATAGAGTAAGGCCCCATTGACGGGCAAGAATGCCCAAGAGAAAGAATGTGAGTCGTATATATAACGAACATAGAGGAAATTCCGCAAATCGCTGACTAAGTCAAACAGGGCAACGATACAAATTTGAAGTAAATGCTATTTGGGGAAGAACTTATGATAACTTGTGGTTTTGTCATGTAGTGAATATGGTAATAAGGTTCCACGGGAGGGAAAAAATATATGGTTTTGTAATTAACACAATAACCGGGGGCCAAGAGAATGGGCGCTCTAGAAATGAGAGAAACCCATATGTGCGAGCAGTGTGCTCGAGACAATCATATGATCGCCCTACATATGAGGATGACATACAATTTACAGACAAGGATTCTAGCATGTTCATTTTCCACATGCTTCTCCTTTTGTAATACTTGTAGTCATTGGGAACGGACTCATGCATTCGATATTGGTTGATACTGGAAGTCCAATGGGGATTTGTTATATACAATAACCTTCAACTAATAAAAAAAATACCCGAAGGCCGTACAACCATACACTAATCCTATAAATGGTTTTACAGGTAAAATTTTCCACCCAACAAGTTACATAAAGTTACTGATGAGAATTGGCCAGGGAAACCTTTAGAAAATGTGTTAGTGCTTTCCAATCATGATTTGACGTATCATGCAATTATTGGGAGACCTACTCAAAACAAGCTTCGAGTTGTAGTCTTTACGTATCATCTTACACTAAAGTTCCCAACAATGTGTGGTATAGAAGTTATCCAGTGAGACCAGCAACGTGTAAGGGAATGATATTTCAACTCCCTTGGAGGATCGATCTTGACCTAGATAGACATTGATCGTAAACAATAGTAAGAACATGCTAGCTACTTTGAAAATAATTTGTATTAAAATTCATATTGATCCACGTGCAAGTCGACCCAATGTGGTCCTTGGCACATTTCTTTTTCCCTCTCAAGAGGTTTTTTCTGGTAATGAAAACATGAACAACAAAGACAAGTTGAAAACTTCAAAATGCTTCTAAGAAGATTCCTAATCTAAAAAAGTCGATGGAATATAAAAATCCTCTCCAGGCACCCTAAGATCATTGACTAGGGGGTCATCCGATGGATTCCCTACCTAATCAAGTCGATAGAATTCAAAAAACTTTTCTTGTCACCCTAAGATCATCGACTAGGAGGTCTGCCAATAGATTCCTGACCTGAAAATTTTGATTGAATGTACAAAACCTTTCCTTAAAGACCAATTTCTCTGGCATAAAAGACCAACTCCTCTGGCATGGCATAAAAGACAAGCTTCTTTGGCCTCCAAAAGACCAAATCCTCTAGCAACCCAACACCAAATACCTGATCAGGCTAAGGATTCGGTCAATGGTATATCAATGTGACTAACATAGTTTCGGTAATATAAGTCTGATGTAGCCTCAATAATGAGACCGACATAGCTCGTGTAAATAAGTCTAATGTAGACTCCAAATTGAGACCGACATAGCTCCAGTAAATAAGTTTTAAGTAACCTCGGTAATGAGATCGACATAACTCCAGTAAATGAGTCCGAAGTAACCTCGAAAATGAGACAAACATAGATCCAGTACAAAAGTCTGATTCAGTATGGAAAAAAAGACAAGTTATATTGTTGGCAATAAGGCTATCTTAAAATTTAAAAACTAACCATGTCATCAGTAAATATTAACCCGAAAACGTAGTTAGCCAAAAATTCATTTTTTCCTTCTGCAGGGGATATCAAAAATCTTTTTAAGACCATCGCAGTCTCAACGATCAAAAAGATTTGTAAGACCAATGTAGTGTCGACGATCAAAAAACTTCGTAAGACTAACGTAGTATCGGTGATAAAAAATCTTTGTAAAACCGAGGCAGCCTAGACGATCAAAAAGCCTTGTAAGACTGATACAGTTTCGACGATCAAAAAGATTTGTTAGAAAAATGTAGTCTCAAAGAATTAAAATATTTGTAAGACCGACACAGTTGGTGGTCCTTTGTGTGTTCTAAAATTAATGCAATAATGGTGAACGGTCATCGGTTAAAGATATACCATGGAGGTGAAGACACCAATCGCTCAGAAGATCCACATCCCAGAGAGATCGTGTATCTCATCGAGGCTCCTTAGAAGCGTGAGGTAATCCGTCGAGCTTAACGACGTTAAATAAAAGTCAATTTCTTGTATATTAGTTTAAGTATTTTGATTTTCGTAGTGTATATTAGATAAATTTCGTTAATTTAGTGTGTATTATTAAGAAATAAGGAAGGGTAGTTGTTTTTGATGATTTCAGGGGTAATAGAGTCATAAGTTTGGGGTCAAAACGACGAGAAAACGAAAAAATTTGGAGTCCACAACAGGCTGGACCGGCATGCCGGTCAGATGACCGTCTAGCCGGCCAACGAGCTGAAGACCCCCAAACTCTCTAACCACTGCGTCAGCTTTGACGCAAAACATGGCGTCCACGTTCGCGCCAGCGAGGAACCGCCGGCATGCCGGTCAGCCGCCGGCTAGCCGGCCAGAAAGAGGAAAGGTTCTGACCACTGCGTCAGCTTTGATGCAGCACGCTGCGTCTCACATTGCGCCAGCGACACGCGATCGGCTAGCTGGTCAAAGAAGCTGGAACTCTTTGACTACTGCGTCAGCATCGACGCAAGGTGGCTTGCGTCTGAGGTAAAAAAAAATCGAATTTGGAAATTATTTTTCGCCGCCATCGCGACCGGCATGCCGGTCAGCCACCAGCTAGCCGGCGTGCTGTAGTGAGAGGTGGTTTTCATTGTTTTTAACCTAATTTTTTGCCTCCTTTTCCAAGCTAGCCTTTTATTCCAAATCATAGCCTCCACCTACTCCGAAAATCATCACCTAACAGCTATAAAATCATCAAATCAAGCTCTCTTTCATCACAAAAACTCACAATCAACTCATATCCTCTCCAAAACATCATCAAATTCCCACTTTTCTCCTAAATTTCTTCTTCATAGCCTTCAAATTAAACCTAATTCCTCCATAATTCTTCTCAATTAACCTTTACCCATCTCATATTCCACCATATTCTTCAAGTTTTAAGCCTCAAAATATCAAAGTTCTAAGCTTTTCTCTAACTTTATCACTATTTGAAGTTTTGAGTTTGGGGTGAAAAAAGATGACTAACAGAACCGATTCCATGTGCAATTATCGAAGAAACAGGAACAATGATGGTGCTAGCCCAGAACAAGCAATTGAGATTCCGGATTCGCATTCCAAAAAGACTAAACAAATCCCAATTGCTCCGAAAAGGAAAGAAAATCCAAGCAAGGCTACTCCGAAAAAGAGTAGATTAATTGATAAAAGTGAGGAAGAAAGTGAAGAAGAGATTGAGAAAGAAACAAAACAAGAAATTCCTGAAGAACCCGTTCAACAACAGAAAACTCCGCGTAGAAAGGTATGGGTTCAAAAGCCAAAGAGATTTTTCGTTCCTTGGGATGATTAGGTTCGTGATAGAATTAATTATTTGAAGTTTGGTGAGGAGATGGATCTTCCTAAGGGTATTATGAATAGTGCTTTTAAAGATTATGGTATTACTTGTGACAAGTTGGGTTGGAAAGAATTGAGAGAAAGGAAGCTTGAGTATATTCCTACCTTGGTGCGACATTTTTATGAAGGTATAGCCTTTTCAAAAGAAGCAGACGTGGTGAGCAAAAAGGTAGTTCCTTTCTCCGTTGAGCTTATTCGAAAATCATTGAAATTACCCAACTTCACTGGACTATGCCCTTTCCAAGAATCCCTTAATGATCCTTCGTTTGATTATGAATCCCTTTGGGGGAAAGTACTTATTAATGGGGCTCTCCCAATTCCCGAAGGAGAGAGGTATCCTGGACAAATGTATAGCGGTAACTTATTACCATGTGCTAAGGTGTGGTCACGTTTCATAATTCCAACATTCTTCGAAATCAAGCACATCTCGGAAGGGAAAAAGGAGCATCTTATATTTATCAAGTGTATTATTGAGGAGAAACCAATGGATGTTGCTCGTGTGATTTATGACACCATCATTAAGTTTGCAAGAATTCCGACTTCGCAACAAAATCTCAAGTTCCCTTGTACCATCACTACTTTGTGTTTAGACGCAAAAGTCCCGCGTAAGAACGCAGAGATTGACCGTGTGGCAGTTGGAGAGAACATGGCTTTAACTTCAATCCAGAATGCTCATGATGAAGTAATAAAAGCGGTAAGAACTCCTAGAGCTCCTCCAAAGAAAAAGATGCATACCGATCACGAGTTGGAAGCGAAAGTCAAGGTGTTGGAAGAGAACCAAGTAAAGATGATTGCTACTTTAGGGAATGTTACAAAAGAGTTGGAACTTATCCGAAACATGCTAATGGGGGTGAGCACCATTCAACACGCCACCTATGGTCTACTTACGAAGGATAAAGTTAATGGACGCAACACCGATGACCAGCCACGCACGGGTTGAGATACGTTTTCTATCCCTTCCGTGTTTTAGTTTAGTTTAGTTTAGTTTATTGCGTTGAGTCTTTTTCGAGTCGTGGGGACACGACTCATTTTTGAGTTTGGGGTGGGGTTCGTTGCCTCATCCCAGTTTTTATGTGTTATATGTTTTTATTTGCTTTCAATAAAATTATTTCGGAGTTGCGATTGACTGTAGAAGATTTTAAATGTCTCTTTAAGCATACTTTTAGTAAATCTATGATAGTAAATAGTGGACTTCAGGGAATAGTATAAAACTCACTTAGAATTGCATGCGAACATAGGTAGTTGATAGGAAAAATTAATGAACAATGCAAATGAAGTAAGCTTGTACTTAAGGAATATGTTTGGTGTGTAGAACGTGAAATCCTAATTAGTGGAGAACCCACTTAGATATGAACTAAAGACGAGCTATGTACTTAGGAAAATGATAGGGGCAGTTCTTTGATAGCCATTTGTAGCCTTTTCGCTTGCTATCCCTTATAAAAATTTTATCCGTCTTAGCCCAATTTTGAGTCTTAAGCCTTTTCTTTTGTCGCCACGATATAAGCCCATTATCCTTTAGATTATTAGGCATGACCAAATGACCCCTACTTGAATCACGATCCTGAGACCTGTATCGAGCTTGAGTTTGGGGTGGAGGGTCCACATTTGGGAAATTACATTGGGAAGGGATTATATGTGTTTGTATTGAGGCACAAAAATTAAAAGATGATATAATTATTTGTAACCCTTTGCCGGGATTTGAAAAAGAAAAAAAGAAGAAAAGGAAAAAAAATTATAAGAGACATGAACTTTCACATTAAAACGAGGGTCATGGGTATCTTGTACAAAAAGAAGAAGAAAAGAAATGAAAAAGAAAATAAAAAGAAAGAATAAGATAAACCGGCAAAGTGGAATATTTTTGGAAATCATCTTAGTATATATTGGGTTGACATGGGGACGCAACATTAGCGCGTCAAATGGGTTGAGTGAGAACATTATATGAGTGTAAACTCAAGCTCGTGGACAGTTGCTGATGGTAAGTGAGGAGAGAGCCAAAATCTCACTTCAAATTTACCAAATATACATACCACACCATCCCTAAGCCTACGCTAAAACCGTAAAGTCCTCGTGATTCCTAAGTGCATAGTGAATTTATGATTCTGTTAATAGGAAATATACTAAGTGGAGCGTTCAAAGCGAGTTAGGATTGAGGAACACCCTATAGCCATCATACAGAGATGAGTACAAGTGTAACCTTCAAGCATTGCTACTTTAATTTTATGATTGAGATTATTTGTGTTCGATTTTGCATGATAGGTGTATGTGTATACTTGTTTCTAGGGTTTTGCTATATGAGATTTATTTTAAGAATTGCTTTAGGTTTATTTGCTAGCTTCTATCTTCTCTTGCAATGACTTTCTCCCCTTTGTTTTAATTTTACTTTGTCGGGACGACAAAGGTTTGAGTTGGGGGTCTTGATATCTCCCTAAATGTTTTAATTTTATGCCCTTGGGAGACATCATTTTTGGTGTTTATTCGTTTATTTTGATAGACTTTTGGACTAAATATACAATAATCCGAATTTCCTCTTTTTTTCAAGCATTTTTTATTTATTAAACTTTTGCGCGTAATATTGTGTATTTTAGTGAAAGGTTTGTAGGTTTTGAATATTAGCTAGAAGAGGAATCCGAGAATAAAGTCAAAGATCGTGATATGGAGTCAAAGCATGATGACAAATCCCGAAAGAATTGATATTTTAAAGCTGTAAATCTGGAAAGTTGCCAAAGATTGCTGATATAGAGCCACCTATGAGTAGATTTAGCCGCTTACTTGTGAAGAGAAAACGTGCCCCATTGAGTTACGGAACTTTAGCAACTGGAATGAGGTCAATCCGAGTTGAAACGAGTCGGTTAGAGATGTTTTAGTGGAGGTGGTGCAACAGTTACGGGATTTTGGGCTAAGATAATGGACTTGGGCCTTTATTATTTCATTTAAACTTTAGCCTAAGGCCCAAGTCCTAATTTCTAAGTATAAATAAGGGCTTTGACTTCTATTTTTCACACAATTAACTTTTTACAAAAGAAAGCACCAGAGAGAAGTCAAGGAAGCAGAAAAGCTAGAGAACTGGAGACGGTCTATATCTCCAAATCACAGCTAATCTAATTCCGCAATTAGGTTTTTCTTTTATTTCTTTCTATAAAACAATATGAACAATTTTATTTCTTTTAATTTAGTTTTTCGCATTAGCATGATCTAATTTAATTAAGTGCTTGAGAACGCATAATGGGTTAATCCCAATTTGATTTCGTTTCATATGTTTGGATTTGGGATAATTATTATTTAAATCAAATTGAGTAAATATTTTTCTTTAATTTGTATTTTATTTACTATTATTGACCTGATCAATCGATAATAGGACTTAGTATCTAGGCTATTCCAATTAGTGGCGATTGGATCACCTTGACGGGGGGTCTGGGTACAGAACTAATTAATGAATATAGGTTAGAAATTATTTGACTCTGACGAGCTTAATTAAACCTATGGCCTATTGGGTAGATTAGACTTAATCACTTGAGAGTGGACTATAATCACCCTGACGGGGTTTGTAGCACTTGAGAGTAACTCCTTCGTCCACCCTGACGGGGGTAAGGAGAATTCTGAATCCCGACCAATATAAATTTACCAATTTGTCCCTTAAACAATGTATGAAATGAATGATAGTTAGGTGAAATCCTTCCGTCTCTCAAGTACTGACTTCTCATCTTGCGTAAACACTTTACTTTCTTGCGTCTAGTTATTTACTTGCATTAATTTAGTATTTCAAATTCATTGTCTTAGCATTAGAAAACCAAACAAAAAAATCTTAAAATTATTTACTTGTTTTCACATGCAATTAACTACTATCTGATAAGCATTAGAGTCAACCATTCCGTCCCTGAGAACGAATCTATTTTATCACTTATATTACTTGGGACACCCGTACACTTGCGGTTGTGGTTTTCTTTCCTTATTGCATTTATTTTAGAACACACAAAGGACCACCAGGAACCAGATCAACTACGCAAAGATGTATTGAGGAAATACAACGTACGAGAGGCTTTCCTAAGGAATCGATTTCAAGGGAAAAACAACCATTGGAGTTAATTCATGCTGATGTATGTGGACCAATCGATCCTACCACATTTGGAAATAATAGATATTTTATTATATTCATTAATTACTATAGTCGGTAGACCTAGGTTTACTTTTTGAAAATATATCTAAGGTGTTCTTTGCTTTCCAAAGTGACTATAAGATCAAGGTGATGAGATTTGACAGAGGAGGAGAGTTCACATCAAATGAATTTAAGGAGTTTTGCGAGAAGAATGGTATTCAAAGACCTATCACCATTCCTTATTCATCATAGCAAAATTTAGTTGTGGAAAAGAAAAATTGATCCATTATGATTATGGTTTGATCCATGTTGAAAAGTAAAAATTTGTCATGAGAATTTTGGGCTGAGCCGATTGTGCTGTGTATCTCTCTAATTAGTGTCAGACAGAAAGCGTCAAAGATAAAACCCCCCAGGAGGTTTGAAGTGGAGACAAGATGAGCATATTATATTTGATAGTCTTTGGAAGCATTCCACACATGCATGTACTAAATCAGCTACATAGGAAGCTTGGGGATAAGAGTCAGAAGTTTATCTTTGTGGGGTTTGATTTTACATCTAAGGGTTATAAATTGTATAATCCTATTGACAAGAAGATGAGGACTAGTCGAGACGTTATGTTTGATGAAAGAAGTTCTTCGGAATAGAGTTCACGAGAAAATGAACAATTCATTTTCTTACCGAACAGGGAAGGCAATGAAGATGACAAGATGAGCAACATCATCCTCGTTGATCTAATCCTTGTTAGGCAGAAAAGTTCTACAACTGAACGACCCCAAAAGACGTGATTGTTGCAAGAGATCTTATGATCTCAATTATAACACGAATTTAGTTTGTTTGATGATACCAAGCCTATATTTTTTGAGAAAGCATGTAGAAGGGACAAATAGAGAGACGACATGAATAACGAAATGTACACTATCGAAAGAACAAGACTTGGGAGCTGATGACTATGCCCCGGAGTACAAACCCATTGGTGTGAAGTGGGTTTACAAAATCAAGGAAAGTGCAAAAAGAGAAATTGAAAGGTACAAATCAAGGCTTATGGTAAAGGGTTACAAACAAAGAGAAAGGATTTATTACGACGAAGACATTGTCCTTGTTGCTCGATTGAAGACAATAAATTTTTTTAATTCCTTGGCAATACAAAAAAGTGGAAGATTTATCCGATGGATGTTAAATCAGTGTTCTTAAATGGCCACCTTGAAGAGGAGGTGTACATGGAACAAATGGAATATATGTAGTTAAAGGGTGTGTAGATAATATGTTAAAACTGAAAAGGCCTTATATGGGTTGAAGCAAGACCCGTGGGCTTGGAATAGTCAAATAAATCAATATTTTTAGAAGAAGGGTTTCAATAAATACCCACACGAGCATGCTCTCTATGTCAAGACAAATGAAAAAAGAGGTATCTTTATTGTTTGTCTTTATGTCGATGATTTTAATATTTCCAGGAAACAGCGATAAATTGATCGTCTCATTTAAAAAAGAAACGACCGAGGAGTTTGAGATGACATACTTCGATTTAATGTCTTCTTACCTTGGGATTGAGTTGCAACAAAGTAATGAGAGAATATTCACCTCTCAAGAAATTTATGCATAGAAATTCTGAAGAAATTTAAAATATTAATTACGAGTCAATTAACACCCCGATCAATGTAGGTGAGAAGTTTTCTAAGCATATAGGTAGAGAACCGGTTAATCCAACCTTATTCAAAAACTTGATTGGAAGCCTAAGGTACTTAACTTGCACTAGACCAGATATACTTTACGTTGTTGGTCTTGTTAGTCGGTTTATAGAGAACCCTACTATCTATCATTTTAAAATAACAAAGAGGATTCTCCAATATATTAAAGGTAATATAGATCATGGAATTTAATATCCCACTTCTAGAAATTTGAAACTGGTAGGATATATTAACAGTGATTGGGCTAGATACAATGATCATCACAAGAGTACAATAAGTTTCATTTTCTACTTTGTGAATCAGCTTTCACTTGGATTTGAAAGAATCAACCAATTGTCACCTTGTCAACATGTGAAGCTGAATACGTAGCTGGAACGTCGAGTGCGTGTCATGCACACTGGCTACAAAATCTTCTTAGGGAATTAGGATTTAATCAAGTTGAATCAAATGATATTCATGTCGATAACAAGTCAGCAATTGCATTAGCAAAGAATCCAGTATTTCACTATATAAGTAAACACATCGATATCTGTTTTCACTTCATCAAGGAATGTATTGCGAAGAAGGATGTTCAAGTCAAGTATGTGTAGACCGATGATCAAGTGGCAGACATCTCCACAAAGACCTTAAGAAAAGGCGTGTTCAAGAAGTTGAAGAGTCATCTTGGGATGCGGGGATTAAGTTTAAGGGAAAGTGTTGATAATCAAACTTGAAAAATTCAATGGATCAATATTATTCAATGCATCAAGATAATGCATTGTAGTTAAGAGTAGTTGAAAAGTCATCTTTTGGATTAATGAATCGAGGTTGCTCAATGGATCAAGATAATTCATTGTACTTAGGAGTAGTTTGAAAGTCATCTTGTGGTTGTTAAGAGTTTATGTCTTTATTGATAGTACTTAAGTAGTATGTTTAGTATTCTACCAATCATATAATATAAATAGTATTAGTATCATAGTTCATTTGGCAAGAAAAAGAGTGTAAGGAAAACAAAAGTATTTTTATAGTGTTGATTAAGTGGAGTCAAAATTATATTATCGCCTCTCCACTTACTTGTTTTCATATTTGTTTTAATTATAGCATATCTCCTCTTATAATTATAGCATATATCTGTTACTTGTCAAGATCATTATAACCACAAATGTTTCTCATATTCTATTTTTTTTCAAAAGACCAATTTAGCCTTGGCAAAACCGAGATATCCAAAAGATCGACGTAATACCGGCAAAGCAAATTTATCCGAAAGACCGACCTAGCATCGGTAAACAGAGTTATATGATATAGTAACGCAGCCTCAGAAAAGTAGAGTTATCTGAAAGGCCAACGTAGCTTCGACAAAGAGAATAATTTAGATACCGATGTAGCCTCAACAAATAAATTCATTCAAAAGACCGACGTAGCCTCGTCAAAAACCCAACTTAATAGAAAAACCTATACAACCTTTAAAAAAGAAAATTATCCTAAAAACAGACGCAGCCTGGACAACTGAGAAAGAGATAATCGACAAAAAACTGACATGGTTATGACAATCCTTTCCCCACTGTCGACACCCTCATAGAGGTGCGCTCATTAAATATAGTGTTAACAGTTCAAATGAAGAAGCCTATAAGACAGGTATAAACTCTACCAACCTCCTCAATAAAGACCAATAAAACCCTTGGCACACAATATCCAAAAAGGTCAGCCTCGTATCATATAAAGAAGAAGATCGGTGATGAATTCATTCATACAACATTCTCAAAATAAACTGATCTCGCCAATATAAATGGGTATTGATAAGTCAAAATATAAAGCTTATACTCGGACTTATATGATGGAATTTCAAAGCACTCGAAGACCGAGGAGTTAGGAGGTCGATACCCGAGGTAGACGATGATCTGAACTAATCTCTCGAGTACAAATTACGCGCACCAACATCACGAGACTTTGTGACACAACAATAGGGTAACTTCTCTCTACCTTATATTGCACATCGTCTTATACTTAAACTACGGACGTACATCCTTTTGCACATTTCTCAATATATAAATATTCCGCACTCCAACAAAACACAACTCTTTGGTTCTCTACCAATTCTATCATTCTCTCTCTAAAATAGTTGTGCATAATACACAATCGGTTTAAGTCTCTATAACTCTTAGAGTAACTAATCTCCAATAAAAAAATAATACTTTTGACGTTAGAGTGCTATTAGGAGTGCACAAACCTTTGATCTCGACCTAGTGTTTGGTTTCAGGAAGGTTGTGTGGAACTTGTAGATTCTCGGACTTTCATCGAGATCAAGATCAAGATAAGAGACTGCGAAAAAACTCCTTGCTCGTTCATCGGGAGTAAGGTATCAAGTTACATCCGCCTCCTTCACTTATAATTCAACATTTCGATCTTTTTTCTTCTTCTGCCTATATTTATAGTTATCTTCCGTCTTGTTTCAAGATTATTTTCATCCTCAGGTCAAACATGAACCTGATAGTGTGATTTTTATACTCTATTAGCTACCAAATAAATATTTAATGGTAATTTACTTGACAACTTATTCTATCTACCCATTTTGTGAAAATACTAGTTTTTGATAACCTTTCCTTTGGTATCCAATGAGTGCTTTTTTAAAACTTTGTAACGGCTACTTCTATTCTATTAGTAATATATGTTCCTTTAAGAAATAAGTAAAATTAACCCTTAACCGACCTTTCGCCCTTCTTTATCTGTTTTGCAAGGTTTTTTGTTGATAAAATAGCGTTTTAATTAGTATTTGGTCAAATTTATTCCAAAGGTAAGGTCTATTTGCTCACCTTTATCTTATCCGGTTTTGCAAAATTTCTGACCCTTATCAAGATCTATAGATTTATGCATATTTTGTCATCAAGTTAGAAGTTAGGTAATAAGTTCATATTCAGTGTTTATGGATATTCATATAAAAAATGTGTCATTAGAATCTTATCGACATCCTCACCTAAAATGATAGGCCGTTAAATGAAGCCAACTCTTTTTGTCTTTTACCTTTTTAATATTGTAAAATAAAACTTGTCAATTAGTGAGAGAATTATTACAGTAAAAACAATACAAATCATCATCTCTGGTCGACGATGATGCTAGTCTCTAATACTTTATTTAAGTATTTTTCTTTATTCCTTAAACAATTTAGGTGAAACCTACCACCTTTTCGTGCAAAGAGAATGAGAACCAGTTTTGGGATCCGCGTAATACTATGATTTTAAGCCACTCTTTTTACATTTCCCAAACAGAAGAAATTTCCCACCAGTTCACTACCGTGAAGAGAATATCACAATAAAATAAATAGTCACTATAACTTGTCAAATGTAATTCATTGATAACTTAATCTTATAGCTTGTCACAAAGAAAAATTAGCATATTAATTTATTGAGTAATTTGAAATTTTTAGATAAAGTAAAAAAGATAATTTTATATTATATTTATCATCACCCAAATAATTTGATGCACAGATAAAGCTCAACCCCTACAAGCAAAGGGAGGTCTATAGTAATTGAAATGCTTAAATAAGATTGATCAATCATGATAAAAATCCACCTTTTAATATATATTTTTTTTTGACAAAATAACCCGTAACCAAGAAGTCTTCCTCATTTAGCCAAGAGTTGGAGGACCAATAGTTGATGTCCTTCTTCTAAACAGGTCCTCTGTCTACCTTTACGCGCAGTAAAGTCGGATATCCCGTTGAAATAATCATAAAATTTTAAATGTAAAAATTATGTATCAAAATACTATTAAAAATATTAGTATATAACAATCACATAAACAAAAAGTAAAAAAATCATCCCAAAACCTTTTTTTTCCGTCAAGCACGCAAAACATTGAAAACATTTGTTTAGGTATAACCTAAGAATATGAACAAAGGCACTCACATGGCATGCCTCCTATATATTCATAAATTAATCCCAAACAGTTAATCACAGCACCATTTAGAATAAGCTCAAATTTAAAGGCACCCACTTTAAGTCCATAATCGAACAATTATTTGTCCAAAAGAATAAGAAACTAATATATTAGATTAAAATTAAAGAAACTGACAACTTAATCTTCACTACATTCTCCTTTGACTTTTCTGATGAGAAACAATTATTAATAGATCTTACATAATTACAAAATAAATAAAATATACTGTAGTACAATTGTAACATGATTGCAATTCTTTATTATAAATCATATAATTGACATATACGCTCCGTAGTTACAAATTAAAGTAGTATATAATTATTAACCTGGGAAAAAAATATAACCGACAGTTGTGACAATTTTAACCCTATAAACTGACGGTGCATTTCTGTGATAGCTGATACTTGATGGCTGTTCCACCAATGAAGACACCGTTGTTTTTATTCCCAAAGGGTATATAAGCCGGGCAAGTGATATGAATATGGTATCGACCAGTGGTGATGGACCCCACTTTCCATTTAACACGACCGTTAATTTTGATCATCAACCAAATAGCGCCACTAGATTTGTCTGCTGAAAGTGCTGGACCATTGTAAGGTGCAATAGGTACGTTAGTACCGAAGATAAAAGGTGACCAAACATTTGAATCTTTATGACCTTGGTAAACTGGTGGTATAGTTGTTAAATACGTGATTTGTTGACTATGGTAACTAGCGTACACATTAAGTTTATCATAGTAAACTCCGATTTTGTTGTTAGGGTTACGTGAGTATATCGTGACTTGCATTTGAGAGGAGAGTAGATTTGGTGCTGAGACGTTGAAGTTGAAGATAGTGGCATCTTGGAGAACGAAACGTGGTTTTCTTGGTTGAAGAACTGCCCAGACTATGAGAACTATGAATAGACATATGAATAGAAAGATTAGAAATCCGGCGCAACACCGCCGTAGAGACCTATGCCGCTTACCTTTATGGTGGCTACAGACTTTTTCCGACATGGTTTAGTGATGAGAGAGGGTTGTAGGAGGAGAGATAGATGATTGAAGGAGGGGAGGATTGGTTTGGTGAAACGTTTATGTCTTGGATAAATAGGGGATGGGAGTGTTGTGCTTGTGTGATTGAAATGTGCCGTGTGTGGAGGAAACGTCTAGTAGACAAGTGGATAGTTTATTAAACTTGTGAGTCATTATTTTTTCGTATGCATAAAGTATAGCAATCGTATTTACCATTTTTTTTAAGATTAATAATTATGTATGTGATTTTTATTTTTTTTGGACGGGTAATATCATATGTATTTCTTTTTTTTTGGACAAGATTCACAAAAGTAAAGCGGAAAAGAAACTCATCCTATCCCTAACTTGTTGAAGTTTCCTAATAAGGTCCGGATCGTATCATCTTTCCCTGTGGCTCCGTGTCTAGCGCTTTTTGCCAGATGGTAAGCTTTACTGTTCATCCTTCTCGGAATGTGTTTGAAAGAAAACAGTCCAGCCTGAGCTGCCTTGGTCCTGATCAACCGGATGATCGGAAGAATGGTTATTCAAATAACTATTTTTTGATATATAAAGAAAAGTACATTTAAAAACATAAATTATTAGTTATAGATTGCCTCACACATAACATATCTATTTTGAGAAAAAAATATCACGTAAAACATAACGTGAATATTACTGCGTTTGTCAATTACGACGACATGAATGTCGTTGTCAATGATTAACCATTATCGACGCGTCAAGTGTGTTGTCCGTATTGTCAGAGTAAAAAAAACAATTAAAATATCTTTTACAACGACGTATTATATTACAAAAGATTAATTACGAAACTACAATATTTTTCTCACTAATGTCTTATTTGCGACGAGATTTTTTAGATTAAAACAAATTCTCGTTAAAGATCAGATTACTAAAGAAAAATATTGTCATCGCTAATGATATCATTTGTGGTATGATTATGAAAGATCAATATCGCCGACATAATATCTCGTGACAGATAAACATGTAATAAGTCATCGAGTTGATATATTGAACCGCTGATATCATATCTCACTATTTTCCTTTCTCTTCACAATTCTAAATCCAAGATCCAAACCGGGCCACCAAAATATTTCCAACCGTCACCCATTAATTTGAAAAATTTCGATGTCCACCTCTATGTATGGGGTCCACTTTAACATCAAATTACCCGTTGTTTTTATTAAAATTAGGTATTTTCTTAATTATAATTTTTTAATTTTTCTATATTTTAATTACTACTTTTACTAGGCTTTGAATACTGAAAGTTATTGTTCATTAATGTAGAAAAATTAAGGGTTACTTGATTTTGTGCATTATACAAAATATGTTTGATTTTTATTTATCGTTTGAATTTCTAGATTTGGTTATAATTACTTTATAGTTTTATTATGGACGATGAATCTGATTGATAAGGGAAGTTCGATTAAATTAAATAATTTGTATACATGGAAAATATATGTTAGGTATGAGGAAATTTATTTCATTTGCGGAATTCTACATGGTTAAATTGACATATATTTTTTGTTCGTGAAACTGTTGTATGAATAATCGAAGAAATGATATAGACATTATGCAAACGGATATTGTACAATTTTATTTTTTGTCAACGTATGGGATTTGGATAAAACATAGGAAAATAGAACAAATTTTCATTAATACCTCTCCCAGTAATGTAGATGATGAAATGATGGTCATGTTTGATGATCTGAGGTTGAGTATTAGTATCGAGACAGGTGACGAGAATATTCAAAGGACAAACTGTGGTTGTTTTCACGCTTTGTTTGAAAAAATGGAGACTAAGTTGTACCCTGGTTTCACGTCAATGGGATTGTTGAACTTTATTTCTAAGTTGACGCACATCAAGGTCAAGAACAAGTGGATGATTACCTCTTTCACAGAAGTCGTACAACTGTTGTGTCCTTTTTGCCCAAGGACATACGTTTCCTTCATGTTATGAGAAGTTTAACAAAAAGTTGAAAAGATTGGGTATGAGATACATTACGATCGATATTTGTTTGAATGACTGTGAATTGTTATATAAAGATATGAATACCTCGAGGTGTGGCCCGTATATGGTAAATCTATGTGGCATTCAAAAAAGAGGAAGAAAGCGCGACACAAGAAATTGTGATATATCCCCATTGCTTCAAAATTGTAGCGAATGTACGCTTCAAGCACACCGTCAAAGACATGATATGATACCATAATGTAAAAAGTACAGACGAAGATGTGTTACGCCATCCAGTTGACGGTACTAGTTTAAAAACGTTTGACAAACGCAATGCTGAGTTTGCTAGTGAACCGCATAATGTATGCTTGGGTATAAGCATCGATGTGTTTTGTCTTTTTTCATGCAAAACAACTCAGATATCATGTGGCCATTTATATTGATAATTTACAACTTGCCTCAATGGCTATGCATGAAGAATCGACCTTTATGCTTACATCGTTGATCACGGGTCTGTGTTCACCAGATAAAGAAATTGATGTCTTTCTTTGTCCTATTATATATGAGTTGGAAATTTTGTGGGATACGGAGATCCTTACGCATGATTCTCATACTAAGGAAGAATTTATAATTAAGGTTTTTGTTTTGATTACAATTAAAGTAAATACTCCTATTAGCCCCTGTACTTTGCCCGAATTAACATTTTACCCCCTCGATCGTATAAAGTGTAAATTTACCCCCTAACTTTTATTTTTGCGACTCGTTACCTTCTGATGACGGCTTCCGTCTATTTTCTTTGTTAAGTAGCGATGTGTGTCAATTTATTAAATTTTTAATATTAAAAAATATTTTAAATTATTTAATATCATTACCCTTATATTATAAAAGGCAAGATGAGTTTTCTTAATTAACTACCCTATTAATACCCTAAACAAAAAAACAATCATATAAACACCAACCCTTCTCCTCCGATCCAACCCCGCAAACTCCGACCACCTACAACGATCCAACACCGCAAACTCTGACCACCTGCAACAAATCTAACACAGTATACCTCCATATCCGCCACTAGAAACTCTTCTGAAAACCCACTATACCAACTCCAATCTGCGACCTTCGTTTATTATATCAATACCAATCCTTTGCCTCCCGCTCACACATATCTGTCAACACACAAATGGCATATGAAAAGATCAAGGTGACCAATCCCATCGTTGAGATGGTAGGAGATGAAATGACTCGTGTCATTTGGAAATCAATTAAGGGAACCCAAGTAACGTTTACGATGGAAAGACAATATCGGTAAGCTTAGGAAACTTCTTGGCATCCGTACGTTTATAACCTTTGAAAGATCTTGTCATTGTACCTCACCTAACTCATGATCTTGTCCACTTTACCTCGCCACCACTTCTCCTTTTATCTGAGTGTTCTCTTGCTTGGTGGCACACATTTATCGAAAAACAACAAACAAACAGATCAAAAGTCTTGAAAATGGCGGAATCTAATTGAGAATCCAAAAAATGTTCCCTAATTTAAATCTCTTGTACAGAAGAAGAAAGCTACGAGGAGGATGATCATCGCATTCATGACGTCTCCTCAAGGTAAATTAGTATTTTTAAAACTTACAATTCCTACAAGTAATCGAACTTCATAATTTTTTCTCCTCTTCCTTTTTTTATTATTAGTTATATATATACAAACCATTGGATGAGGGTAGTGAAGATGAGGATTGCGAGAGCGAATGGAATGAATACGATGATGATGAATGCTCTTCCAACAATAAAGACGATGTTGATGATCTTGACAACGAGGAGGAGTCGGGTGTTTTTACTAATCCTCATTCACTAACATCTAGGATGCTTATATTTATATTTTTTTAGTTCGATTTATAGGCGAGTACTATCAAATATACTCCGATAGAATATTAACATCAGAACTATTTTTGATAACAACTGAACGAACCTTTATTAAAGATTTTCTTTAACAAAGAGAAGTCTCTATTGATTGCACAGTGATAACTTGTTTGATTAAGAAATCAGATTAAATAAGGCTTGTAATTATAGATACAACCTACATGTAAACTAAACTAGATTAATGTAGTGGATAAAGAAAAATGATGTGATTGAGTTTTGATGCATTATCTACTCGGTTATCAGAATTTAGTAGCAACAACATTAATCTAATTAGGGTAAATGATTTTTGTGAATGTTGCTGTATGTGATATTTTCTTTAACTTTGTAAAACATAAATTTTACTGGATTATTATGGTATTGTTAGTTTTAGCATACTATTTTGGAAACAAGATTTCTTCATTGGTTAAAATGATATTATTAGTCCATTTTGCATTCTGGTTGGACAAATTTTTTGCACCAAAGACTAATTGGAACTGATCAATACACCTAAACAGGCTTACAAACATATGTTGTCTGGTGTTTGACTAGAAAAAAGTGATCTACACTCTAATTGCTGGATTTGAGCAACCAAAACTTATATATCTCTTTACTTAATGTTTAGCCCTCTCATGTGAAGAAGGATAGTGACATGGAAATGGTAGATCTGAACCAACTTCTAAGAGTAAAACTGTACAACCGATAACTCCAGCTACTCCTAATGTAGAAGCATCTGGATCCAAGTCTCATTTTGTTGGAAACCTACCTTTTGTTGTTGAACAAGATAACGTGTAAGGTAAGTACTAGCCTTTGAATCCAATTAGTATGAAGCCTTTTAACCATGGTTAATTAATGTAATATCACATGGAGGACTTCTTCACAAATGTTGGAACTGTTGTAGATGTTTGTTTTGCTACATATCATGATGATAATTTTAAATACTTTGGTCATGTTGAGTTTTCTACTCTAGAAGAAGCACAGTGTCTCTCATGATAGAACTCTAATAATGTCTTTCGATCACTTTAACAAGTTAGTAGTGTTGCATTTAATGGCTTTTTTTCATAATTAATAATATCTACTTTATACTTGGATGTTTCATCTTCTCGGTTGCTTTTGTAATTTTATGAATCTACTTAAGATGGTGGTGAAACTGATTGAGTGATAACTTGATGTATTCAATATGTGCTAGCTATTTATATGTTAGCATTTATCTATTTTTCCTTACTATGGTCTATGTATATTTAGATGCGTCACTGAAAACTTCTTTTTGTCACATATAAAGTTGTAGTAGACATTGTACGATACGGACTTGCTCGTGATAATAGCACTCATAGATCAAAAAGATTAAACACATTGTTTTTACTCTCTTATACATACTTGAATTGTAGCTAAACACCCCAACCCTCCGATTAACACCTAAACATAACTAAATTGCAGCCAAACACTCAAACACATCACAAACCAAGCTGCAAAGTATTTCTTAAACTTCATACATAGTATCACAAACACATCACTATAAAATAAATTCATAAATTTTAAACCAACAGTGCCAATATATATTCAAACCAGTTATGAATTTTAACAGTATCATACGAATAAAAAAATTATAAAATCTTTGGTTGACTAATCCCAAAGATTGTGTCTCGATACTGATGATGAACCCTCAGGCATAGTCACGCCAGGTGGCACTGGATCAGAGTCGACTATTTTACTATGAATGATTCGTTTGGAAGGTGCAATACAAGCTGAACCAATTGCCCAAACAATCAGCCAACATGAAATTACAATGCAAAGTTAGTTACGAGAGTAACCCCATGATGTATCAAAAGAGACATGTTACGCTAAAATTTTTCTATAATGAAGATGTGATGATGGTCCTGTTTTGAATATCAGGAAGTGAAGCAAGTGTTATATGTCTTTCATTGTCAAATTCTATATGCTCATATACTTGAAGTATAATAAAAAAGAATTATCGTATTTTAAATAATTGAGTAATATTCCGCTTATATTTCATATCTAGTATATTATTATCTTACTTCATTTGTCACATCAAAAATATCCCATTTTTTATAAGCTTCTTCAATAATCTCAAGCTCATCCTTAGTAAAAACTTTTCTAGTTGGGTTGTGAGGATTGTTCCACTTTGTGTTAGTAGGTTTCTAGATCCCAATATGACAAGCACATCAATTTAATACAATAAACACACGATAAACCATAACATTAACTCGATAGAAAAAGGAAAGGTAAGAAATTATTTGCACCTGTTTAGGATCACAACTTTTGTCCTGCCATTAAAAGATTTGATAAATTTGTTACAAACCAACACCTGATTGGGTGGGCCAAGTCCCATATATACCTTTAAAATTTTCCAAGATATAATTTAACTGACAGTATGGTGCATTTCATTGAAATCAAAACTAATGCTCATAAATCATGTATGAGAAGCTTAAGGGGACTCTACCAGCCAATTTGATACAAGTATCGTATGTTTCATATGATGGGTCAAACAATATTACATGATGGGTCAGACAAATTTATTGTGCTCATTGGTATTCTCTTAAGTGTGTAGAGTTAACCTTTTCAACGAACACCTTAGTTTCAACAGTAAAAGGACAAATTACTCACTCCAACAATTTAAAAAAATCAAAAAATGCAGTATATAACCAAATTGCTCACTCCAATAGTAAAAGGCTATTCTCAGCGCATCCATATGGTAAAAGGCTTCCAACGGTCATAATAATGGCCATTGTCGGATTTTTATAGAAATATAATAAATTATACTTATATTAGATAATTCTGAAAAATTGTAAAAGTGATGAGAATAGGTTACAATTATATTAATTTTATAGAGTTCGAATGGTAAAATTTAACTTTTTACCTTAATTTGGGTTCTTCGATTGTTGATGGTGGAGAATGGTCCTGAGTGGCGATTTTTTTTGTGTGCAGAAGAGCGCCTTGGTGGGAAGGTGCGTGTGAAGAGGTTTATTTTTTGTTTTTTGTTTGAATGTGAGTGTGAAGAGATGGTCCCCGAGTGGCAGAGGTTTTCGTGTGTAGGAGAACGACTTGGTATGAAGGTGAGACTTGAGTGTGAAGAGATTTCTTTTTGTTATCTATTCCAATATGAGTGTGAAGAGATGTGGGAAGGTGAGTGTGAAGAGATCTTTTTTTTGTTCTCGGTTCAAATTTGAGGGTGAAAAGCTGAATGTTGATTTTGCCCACCTAAGTTGCTTGGTGTGAAAAAGATGGATTTTAGGTATTGATTTTGTATTTTTCTTTTACTTTAGGGTATTTATGGTGTATTTGATTAATAAATACCCATCTTTTCCTTTTCAATATAAGGGTAATGTTTTGAATTAACTTTTTTTGATATTATAAATTAAAAATGACGCACATGCCAAACACATGAGCACTTAATGGAGAAAATGAACGAAATTCGTCATCAGGGGGTAATGGGTCACAAAATTAAAATTTATGGGGTAAATTTACACTTTATAAGATTGAGGGGGTAAACTGAAAATTTGGGAAAAGTACAGGTGGAAACGAGTGTGTTTACTCTAAGATTAATGAATACCTGGGTAGGTCATACACTTCGGGATGACAGGTGTCAAGGTTACAAAGCTTACCCCAAATGTATGTATTCTAGCTGTCCTTGCGGGTGAGTAAAGGTATAGTGTACTTTGATCACAGACGTTAGTTACCTATTCAACATCGGTTTAGAAATGATGTATTCTTGTACGTTATTTTCGAGCACACGTCCCTGTCTAGGTAACATCATTAGGTAGATATTCAGACTCAGCTAAATGGGTTGCCTATTGTGTTTCTTGGTGCAAACAATGACATTGGTGGCAAGGGAGAAAGACAACAGGCCCTTTAGAGTTTGACTGGAAGAAAATGAGTATATTTCATCATTTTCCATCTTGGTCAAAAAACATGTTGAAACATAACATTAATGTTATGAATTCTGAGAAGAATGCGTGTGATAGTTTACTTGGTACTGTAGTTGGGCTCGATGAAAAAATTAACAATGATAATGCAAAAGCGAGAATATATTTAAGAGAGTTGAGATTTACACAAGAGTTTCCCCAGCACAATGTATGAGATGCTAGCCCGCATAATGTATGAGATTCCCCCAGACAAAGTGAAATATGTTACTATATTGGTTAAATGGGTAGAAGTTTCCCAATGACTTTGCGTCTAGTTTGAGAAATAACATTCAGAGTGATGTAGGAAAGATCATCAGTATGATATCGCATTACTACCACATAATGATCCAATTTTTTGTGTCTAGTATCCCCGGACTAATCAACGATAAATTGGCGATCAAACCGATAATTGGGTTATGCAACGTGTTTAGAAAGCACTTGTAAAAAGAGTCTAAGTACGAAAGAACTTGAAAAATGAAAAGATGAACTATTGGTGCTTATGCAAAATCTTGAAATATGTTTCCTCCATCTTTCTTTGACATAATGGACCACCTTGTCATACACTTATACGAGGAAGGCCAGTTAGGAGGTTTGATTCAAATGCGTTGGGTGTACCCGTTTGAGAGGTACTTGAAAAAACTAAAAGAATATAGTCGAAATCCGGCTAGGTCTAAATGTTCAATAATCGATGGATATGTTGTTGATGAGACATTAAATTTTTTATCATAGTATCTATAAGAAGAAAGAACCAATTTTAACAACCTAGGTAGATATGGTGAGACACTCTGAGAACCCGAAAAACTTTCGATGTTTAAGAGTCCTTTCCCACACAAAGAAAATGAGTGAATTGATTGGTACATCTTCCAAAATTATGACGAGATTGAAACGTATATGGTGTAAGTAATGTTATATATGGTTATGTATTAACACTATTTCTTACGTTCGGTGAATTTTTTTAACGATTTCGCTTATGTATAGTGAACACGAGTCTTCACCACGGGCCACTGATGTGGAAAGAACTCACTGGGATAAGTATCGTGGATGGTTCTTGGAGAAGGTATATGACCATTTCTTTTTTGGTAAAGTTATGAATATATTACATCTAACAGTTGTTTTAGTTAGTAGTTTCATTCAATGCGTATATCAGAGATACACGCGTTATGTGTGGTATATAGATTTGATTCATGTGTATAAACGGTATTAAATTGGTTTATTGTGAAAAAAAGAAAAATTAGGTGACTTAATTTTACGAAGTTTATACTTTCACAATAAAATCTCTTATTATGGTGAGTTGGTAAAATTATGACAATATTCAGATACATGGTATTCCTAAAATTATATATAGGGTGATTAATTCAAAAGGTCCACAACCAAAAAAACTTTCTTCAACAGGTCCAACCCATTTTTATAATATTTATAGTCTGTAATACCCTTAGTGTATTAAGTGACAGCCCATTCTTTGATCAACATTGATTAAGAAATTTGATTTATTTTTAATCGACATCTGAAAATCATAACACTCCATCTTTATAATAAAAACCCTACATTACAATAGCCCATTACAACATTCCCCTACTCCGGCGAGCGGCGGCCACGAAAAGGCTTGATTACAACAACCCATTACATTTTAAATCGAAACAAACATTCTTCGAAACAATACTACGAGAAACAAACATTCAGTTAAATAGAAATAGACATTGTTCAAAAACTATGAGAAATTTGAATCGAATAAAATCAAACACAGTGGGCTCGTGGGCTCCATCTCCATTGCAAAGATATTAAAGCAAAGATATTAATTGTGCCCATTGGCTTTTCATTCTCTCTCATATGACAAGCCACTATAAGATGAAACAACGTTCAACAGTGAAGCCCATTACCATCTCGTCGAATATAGCTGGTAAGACGTTGATAGCCCAGTTACCAGTATGTGGTAGCCCACCCAAATCACACTACGAACCCAACAAACACGTCTTCTCTGTCGAATATAGCCGGTAAGACGTTGATAGCCCAGTTACCAGTATGTGGTAACCCGCCCAAATCACACTACGAGCCCAACAAACACGTCTTCTCCGTCGAATATAGCCAGTAAGACGTTGATAGCCCAGTTATTAGTATGTGGTAGCCCACCCAAATCACACTACGAGCCCAACAAACACGATGAGCCCCAACACTAAATGAATGAAAACCCTTCGGCGGAAATGGACGATGAATCACGCACTATGATGAATCACGCACTATTTGGAAAAGTGTATGTGTATTTGAGAATAACTAATGATATGATATTGATATCCTTAATTGTCGCTATGATAAGAAAGAGATATAATTAGCATAATTAATCCCTTATATTAAGCAAATATGAAAGATATTATTCAGGGGTAAGAAAGGTATGATCGATTTGCTGACAACTTATTTGGCCCTTTTAAAGGTGTAGTATTTAGGTGGGCTTGTTAAGATAGGATATGTTGGGTTTAGGTCTTTATTGGCTACTACTTAATAATGCGGATCGGGCTAGAAAACCATAAGTTGAATTAGTATAAATCGGACATCCGGTCTAAACCTTATGAATAAATTTGAACCCATTACAAAATATGGGTCATTTTAGCCGATTTTATAGAATCGGGTTGGGTCGGTTTAGAACGGGTTTGCGGGCCGCGCGGTTTTCTTTTCACTTCTAGTATAGGATCATCCTAGTGTTTTTTTTGACATAGTACTAAACAAAAGAAATTACAAAGTAGATGCGATTTTCAATAAGTAATTAGATGATCCAGTGATAAAGAAATCCTTCCACCTCATGAGGCTGATGTTTCTTCTAACGTATTTTGCCAGAGCGTCAGCAATTGAGTTATGTTCTCTTACTCTCCTAGTGTATGAGACCTTCCAGAGTGGAAATTTATCAAGCCATCCTAGTGTTCCAAACACTTTTAATACTATGTTCTCTAATCACCATTTAGATGTGTAGCTTTGATCGTAAAAATAAGAGTAAAAAGTAGCTGTGCAGTGAAGGTCGTTCTTATAATAATAAGTGGACCCCTTTAGCCTTAAACGTGTCAATCAAGTTGCCCATTTCTTGACAAAATAAAGTAAAAGAGTTGTCCATTTTCATTACCTATTCGATGTCATGAGTAGGGTTGAGCAGAATAGTGGTAAATGGTAAACCGACCCGTTAGGGTAATAAAAACCGACCTAAAACAGGGTAAAAATTACCCTAGCCCATTTTATAACATACCTTACCCTTCAATTTTGGGCATGTTAATTTTTTTACCACGGGTTTACCTTCTATACATTACCACACGGGTTGGACCCGTCCAACCCGTATACTGTTCATTTAATATATATTATATTATATATATATGTGTGTGTGTATGGTCAAGACTTGGCCATTTGACACATTTGGCTACTTCGTTCACCGAAATCTTATCTTCGTCTCTTCTTTGAATTTTACCTAATATGTACTTTATTTTGAAGAACAAAAATTCTTTTAATTGAATAGTAGCATTTAAACTTTATTTGGTTTTATGTTTTTTATTGTGATAAAATTATGAATTTTACCAAGGGTAAAACCCGGGTAACCCGTTAGTTAACTCGTCTTAACCCGTGGTAATTTTTATTTTACCATTAACACGGGTTTACCCTCCAACATTTACCACTCTCCAATATTACCCTACCCTTACCCTAGACCCTAACCCGGGTAAACCCGACCCATGCTCACCCCTAGTCATGAGTATATAAACGAAAACCAATCTTGTGTTTATGACTTCTTTATTTTTCTCGAATTGTGTTTATTACTTAAAGTCTATACCCGATAATGCCCAATCGTGTACATAAAGCCGTGAACCTGTTTTAATTACACGTCCAAAAAAAAAAAACATGTTCTATTTTTATTTTTTAAAACTGAAAATTAAATTAAGGAGTTATGACCAAAATTATCGTAATTTATATAAAGTCTTGTAATAATTTAAGATCAAGAATCACATGATTATTTTTAAAAAGCGCAAATTTAATTTTTGTTCTAAATATATTTTTTATGGTCTAATATACTTTTGCAGATCTAAAAACACTTTTAAGTGTTAAAAAAAACACACTTTTAAATGGACACTTAATAGGTCGAGATATCTTTTCAGGGGTTTTTGAATTTAAAGTTAGGGTTTGAAGCATTAAGCATGTTAATGATTCACACATTTTTGAAGTATTTTTTGATGTTTTTAGAAACACGTGTGATCTATAGATTAATTAATGAATTAAGGAGTTGATAAAGCGAAGAGTAATCTTCAACAAATCGAAAAAAGATCATAAAATGACCTTGAAAATAAAAAATTTACGTGGAGCTCAATGAATATACGTTTTACAATCATTATGGAACATTCAAATTGATAACACATATGATCTTAGAGGAATCATAATATGTAAATCGTTGAAAAGCTTTCATGAATACCTCTAATCCCCTCTTATTTTTGTAGCCTTTTAATTAATTGTCCTTTAGCGAATCATTTACCTTATTTGCAAATTAGTCTCATAAACAAAAATCCAACATATATTACATATTTTTTTTATAATCAGTTAAGCAACTCTAGATTATTTTACTTACATTCTCAACTTTGATAGTCCATGTGGAGATGATAATCCAACACTTATTCAAATTATTACTTGTCAACGACGCGTATACTTGCGGAGAGTCACCCTCTCTAGTATTGATTTATTATCACACCTTAAGGGACGACAAGTTTTTGGCACCGTTGTCGGGGATTATATCGTTGTTTTTTTGTTTTTTTGTTATTATTTTGGTGTTTAGTTGTTTTTGTTTTACATGTATTTTTATTTTTGGTGCTACAAATTTAACATGTTATTCCTACACACTCAAAAGAGAGAAATGGAGGCAGTGAATGTGAATGTAGCGAACCCGCCTAACAATTAAGTTCAAGGTATCCTTGAGTCAGGAATAAATTTTCGAGTTCACCACTTAGGGATTTGCCCTACAATCATTCAAACTGCGAGATACATCCCCGATTAGGGCATGCTTAGTCAAGTTTTGAGTTATGAGATTTATAATGGAGCCACACACCAAGACCCGGTCCAAGCTGTTCAGAAATTTGTGAAAATTTGTGACGCATGCATTACTCAAGGCGTAACAAGGTAACAAATGTATTACTTCATGCTCCATTTCTTTTTGACCAGGGGTATAAGTGAATGGATAGACCATCACCCATTCGAAGCAATCCCTAATTAGGATGCACTTCAAGTACGATTGTTAGACCGTTACCATCCTCAAAGCATGATGATGAACGATCAAGTAAAGCTTGCTAATTTCAAACTGGATGATGGAAAATTTCTAGGAGCAATATGGACAAGATTTCAACAACAATTAACAAGATTTCTCTTCATGGGTACACTCCTATGATCATGATTCTATAAGCCGCTAGGCGGTACCAGGGCAGTCGACCACCTTTGAGCACCTAGATGGTTAGGCGGACTATTAATCGAAATGTAGGCAGTCTTTATCTAGGCGGTTTTTATATTATTTTATATTAAATATATATGACTATATAATGATTTGAATAACATTTACATCCTAATATACTTAAAGTAGATCAATTCAACATAAATATCATATATTTTATTACGAAATAATAATAGTTCACTATTATTAACTTAATGATGACCAATTCAAGAAATTTAGCATTGAAATTAAAAAAATCCCACCTTCTTAATTTTCTCACGCGTTCAAACTCCAACTTAAATAGTTTTTCTTTATATTTTTCTTATGTGTTGGGTTGGATTGAATTAGTTATTTGCAGACTAGCATGCTAGGTAGTATTCAAGTTGGGCAACTCCTTAATCTGATTGGGTAGTTTATTAATTAGATTATGCGTGGACGAACCTTCGAGACACTTTCGAGAGAAATTCTAGGCAGATCGCACCTTGGAACGCCTAGGTGGAGCGCCTAGTCGGCTAGGCGACCTTGTTTTAGAACACTGCCTATGATGAATTTTTCCATGTTTTACAAGGGTCTTGATGGGAATTCTTGAATAAGAGTCGATAATCATGGATGAATTGGTTTTGTGTCAATGAATCCACTTCAAGCCGCCAATTGTATTGAGAAAATTATTGACACTGAGAGAAGTTGGCCTACATCCAATCCCCAAAGGGTACTTCATATGATGATGGGGAGACCACAATAGAAGCCAAGTTCTCTACATTGGTAGATCAAATGAAGAAATTGACCTTAGTTGTGAAAAAGGGATTCAAGAGTAAAGAACAAGAGGCAAAATTTGTGCAAGAACCTTATGGATATTTTAATTATGAAGTTGATAATCATGCTTGGTAATAATGTCAAAGTAACTCTGGATCCGTACTCTTTGTATCTAATCGAGGTAATCAATTCTTGGGTGGTCAAAGCTTTGGTAAACCGAATCGTCATCAACCCGGATTCCAGAGGTCAATTCTTAATGGAGTTGTAAATAAAAGAAAGTATCATTCGCGCCCCAAGGAAATGACTTCCAAGCTAGACCTCAAAATCAATATCCAGGAGGTCAAGGTCATATACAAGAAGCTTATTATTAAAGCGTTGTTTAAAAAAGTATGATGATGGTGCAAAAAAAATGAAGTATAATCAAGAATATTGGAAGCTCAATAATGAAAGGATGAATGAGCATTCCACGACATTAAAAAACCATTTGAAAAATCAAGTATCTCAAATTGCTAACCAATTGAATGTGAGTGAAAAAGGTCAAGGTTCTAGCAATAATTGCCTGTTACACAAGAAGAAGAAGTTTTGACTTCAATTCAAGAAAAAGTTCAAGATGTTGTTAAAGAGACAAGTGAGCCGGTAATTGTTAATGAGAATATTGAACAGGTTTCGAAAGAACAAAAGAAGAAGAAAGAGGTAGTTGTGAATCAAAAGAGACCTCCTCCACCACTCCCTTCACATGTTCAAAACAAGCTAAGTGATTAAGAATCCAAGAAGTTTATGAACATCGTGCAAAAGTTACAAATCAACTTGTCATTTGTTGAAGAAATCAAGAGAATGCCAAAATATTTAAAATCTATGATATATGTGCTTTCCAACAAACGCAAGTACATTGAAGGGGAAATGGATGATTTACCAGAGGAGTGTTGTACAATTTTCCAAAGCAAGTTGCCACCAACATTGAAGTATCCCAGGATTTTTAACATTCCTATATCTATTGGTGAAGAATGGACACAGAGATCCTTATGTAATTAGGGTGCAAGTATCAATCTTATGCCCAGATTATTGTTTGAGAAATCGAAGATTGGGAAAGTAAGACCCACTATTGTGGTTTTGCAAATGGCTAATAGGTCTATTTCCTATCTTGAAGGTCAAGACAGGTAGTTTTATATTTTCATCTGAATTCATTATTCTTGACTACGACACAAATAAAAATGTGCAAATCATTTTGGGATGGTCATTCTTAGCCACGGGGAGTACATTGATTGATGTAGAAAATGGAGAATTAATTATGTGAGTACAAGATGAAAAAGTCAATTTTACATGTTCAGGCCATGAAGTTTCCCGACTCGAGGGATGATTGTTTCCATGTAGACATCCTTGATCGTGTCACAAAAGAGGTATATGATGAAAATAATTATGATGATATTTTTCATGCCACCTTGACACTAGATTTTACCAAGTTACACAAAGAGCTAGCCGATAATTTGGCAGCTCAAAATTCAAAAGGTAGAAGACCAATAGGTAACCCCGGTTATTAACAAGTTTGAGGTTCGGAAGAGATAGGACCACCAAATAAGTCATCTATTGAATCTCCTACAAAACTAGAAGAGAAGCCACTACCTTACCATTTGAGGTATTATTATTTAGGTGAAGGTGATGCATTACATGATATTGTTTCCGCTAACTTGACAGGTCCTTAAAGGAAAAGTTGTTGCGTGTGCTTCGAGATAACAAAAAAGATATTGGGTGGACTATTGCTGACATCAAAGTTATTAGTCCCACCATTTTCCAACACAAGATCCTTCTGGAAGATGAGAAGGCACGATCCCTTGAGGGTCAGAGGAGACTATAACGGTAACGAAGGAAGTAGTGAGTAAATGAAGTTAATAAATTATTATATGTGGGAATCATATTCTCCATATCTAATAGAGAATGGGCGAGCCGTGTTTAATTTATGCCGAAGAAGAGAAAACTTACTACCTTCCATAATGATCAAAATGAACTCATACCATCGAGAACCGTTGTAGGTTGGAGGGTGTGTATGGGTTATGAGAAATTGAACAAGGCCACGAAGAAGGACCACTTACCTTTACCGTTTATAGACTAGATGTTAGGCAAGCTTGCGGGAACAAGTATAATTGCTTCCTCGATGGATATTCGGGATACAATCAAATTTTTGTGGTCCAGCTGATCAACACAAAACTACCTTAACATGTCCATTTGTCACCTTTGCATTTTGAATGATGTCATTTGGGTTATGCAATGTACCAACCACGTTCCATCAGTGTATGATGACGATATTCTGGGACATGATTGATCGGTTCTCGGAGGTATTTATGGATGACTTCTCAATGTTTGGTGATGATTTTTATGATTCCCTCAACAACTTAAAGAAGTTTTTTATTTGTTTTTAAGAGACTAATCTTGTTTTGAATTAGGAGAAGTGTCATTTCATAGTTTGTGAGGGGGTCGTGTTGGGGCACAAGGTTTCGAGTAAGGGTATAGAGTTTGACCATGGAAAAATTGAGGTAGTAAAAAACCCTCCATCTCCCATTTCCGTTAAAGGTGTTAGAAGTTTCTTGGGACATGCAAATTTCTACCGTCGATTTATTAAATACTAAACTAAAATTGCCAAACCCCTATGTAATTTACTTGATAAAGACATGAAGTTTCACTTTAATGATTCATGCATGGAAGCGTTCTTGGCTATTAAGGAGAAACTTGTCTCTACACCAGTTGTTACTCCCCCTAATTGGAGTCTCCTATTCTTGGTTATGTGTGATGCAAGTGATCTTGTGATGGGTTCCATGTTGGGTCAACTTAAGGATAAGATATTGCATGTTGTTTATTATGCGAGTAAGACGAAGGATGTAAAGTCGCATCTTATTAGGTGGGTGATTTTGTTGCAAGAGTCTGACTTAGAGATTCGAGACAAGAAGGTGAGTGAGAATCTAGTAGTTGATCATTTATCTTGACTAGAAGGTTCTAATGTCAACAATGGGCCAGAGTTGGTCAAAAAGGTATTTTCCCTCTAAAAATCCAGTTATGATGAACACACAATTTTTTTGTGGTATGTAGACATTTCTAATCTTATTGTCAGTGGCTTTTCCTATCAGAAGCAATACACAAGAGAATAAGAGATTGATTCACCGTGCAAAGCAATTATTTTGGAAAGATCTGTTCATGTTCAATGTATGTAGTTATTAGATGATTTGGAAGTGTGTACCAGAGCATGAAATTTGTGATGTTGTAGCAAGTTGTCATGATTCACCATATGGAGGACATTCCAAGGGTGATCTCACAACCGCTAAGGTACTTCAATCCGGTTTTTATTGTCCTACTATTCATAGAGATTGTCACATATATGTCAAGCAATATAAAAGATGCTAATAAATCGGAAATATTTTAAGAAAAGAAGAGATATCCCTCAACAATGTGTCGGAAGTGGAGATTTTTGATGTTTGGGGAATTTATTTCATACGACTGTTTGTGTCATCCCATGGAAATCAATACATCTTGCTATTTGTTGATTACGTGTCGAAATGGGTTGAAGTCATGGTTTAACCCACAAATGATGCAAGAGTGGTAATTAAATTTTTGAATTCACATATTTTCACAAGACATCGGACACCAAGAGTCATCATTGGTGATGGAGGTATGCATTTTGTTTACAAATACTTTAAGGCAGTGCTTGTAAAATATGGAGTGAGACGTAGAGAGTCTACCTCTTATCATCCCCAAACAAATAGTCAAGCCGAAATCTCTAATCGAGAGCGATGTCTCCCTATTTGTGATGATTTAATCTTAGTTGGATACATAATTTTAGGTGTATTTATTAGGTTATAGGTCAATTTTCTCATGATTTAGTACACTTTCCTATTTCTTGTCTTGATTTATTATTTTTAGAGCATATTGGGTTTAATTGTGAAGCTCTAAAGATATATAAGGTGATTAATTATATGCCAA
This sequence comes from Nemophila menziesii, assembly GCA_029959085.1. NCBI lineage: Eukaryota > Viridiplantae > Streptophyta > Magnoliopsida > Boraginales > Hydrophyllaceae > Nemophila > Nemophila menziesii. The sequence goes on along the minus strand of JARWIR010000001.1, from coordinate 137,792,899 downwards.
GCCTATTCTAAGAGATAAAGGAAAGAATATATGCATGGATATTGGAGATAAGGAAGGAAAAGATATGGAAAGATAAAATTGCCAAATAAACCTGAGTTCCAGCACCTACGACCATAAAAGTGATGATAACTCAAGATTGGTTAGGAATTTGGAAGAATAGTCTGAAACAAAGTTATAGATCTTTCCGAGACAATCGGTTTCGACTATTGGACTGCGTCAAACGGATAAGTATTGAAGGAGTTACGTCCAAAACAAAACAGCACCAGAATCTTACCTTTTTTATATTTTAGGGTTACAAATTTGAGTTGCGCTAAAGTCCAAGTTACTTGTCTTCCACTCCAAGAAAACGTATTAGGGTTTCCTATACCCTATAAATACACCCTTTAATCAGAAGTAACACATCCGTGGCAAACCTTAAGCCAAGAGGAAGCTTACAACACAAGAAGAGAAGTCTGGAAGAAGCTGAACAACATATCATGTCTTCTTTAACCTTCAAATTTATAATTCTTTTCTTTTCTTTCCTTAGTATGAACTAAATAATTTTAGCTTGAGATTTAGCATATATGTATGAACCATAGTTCTTATCTATCTAATTTGGGATACTATAGTATTTAATTTGATTTCATGTTTTATTCTCTGTTTATGTGCTTTGATGTATTGTCTGTTTTCCTTGCGGTGTGCAATGTATAGGATTACCTTAATAGTAGTTAGATGGTCGCTCAGAAGCGGTGTTTAACTATTGAAACACCACATAACGTCTAGAATAAGGATTTGGTCCTGACAACACCAGCCTAACTAGATTATCATTAGGGCCTGTTTTAATCACCATATCACCAATTGAAGGAAAGATCTGCTTAGGAACCTAGTAGCGTAGGATAACCCTATTTAAGGTAACCTCGTGGTTGTTCCGTAGCCTACCTATTCGCTCTCCGGGTGTAGGTAAGAATTTAAAATCCTGATTATTACAATACTACATGATTAACCCATACATGTTTAGAATAAACAAGACTAGTGGGGATTACTTGCTAATTTTCTCGAGCTAAACTCTCATACTATCAGTTCTTTGCTTATTTAATTTTCTGTCTTTAATTTATTAGTCTAATTTTCTTATTTAAAAACAAAATAAAAACCTCTTTAGTCTTTTATCTTGGGTATAATTAATTCTAGCTTTCATATCGGCACTTGGTAAATCTCATAAGTTCTTCCTAACTTTCGTAGTCTCTGTGGAACGAATGTTATTTATCAGTAAAACTTGCATACGTCCTGTATACTTGCAGAATTGTGCTCAGCCTAGGGTGTTTATTTGCACTTATTCTATCTAATATTTTATCACGCCCTAGGAGACACCATGTTTCTGGCGCCGCTTCTGGGGACTACATCGTTAGTCCTTGTGCATTTATTTATTGCTTTTATTTCAGTTAGTTCTATTTTACGCTTTTGGTTTTAGTTTTGTTTTTAAAGATTTTACAGATGGAAAGCCCGAGGAGACTTGATCTTCCCATCTCATTCAGCATGCAACCACGAGGAATCCGCACTCCAGAAATCCAAGTCGCTAAGTTCAGACCAGATCCAGGCATGATAGCGCAATTTGCGAGTCATGGACAATTTAGCGGTGCTGCACAACAAGATCCGGTATGTTCAGAAATTCATGCAGATCTGTGACGCTTATATCATAAAAGGCGTTACGAAGGAGCAGATGTATTACGTCATGTTCCAGTTCTTTTTGACCGGAGGTGCAAGCGATTGGTACGATTCTGGTGTCGCCTAGGGTGTGATAAAAATAAGATCAAATTAAGTATGGAAAACTATGCACTCTCACCCCAGACAGGCACAGTACTGTAAGTATTACAAGACGTATGCAAGTTTTAATGATAAATAGAGTTCGTTCTCAGGGACTGAAGTGTGTTAATCGCGTAGGAACAGATAACGAGTAAGAGTAAATAATTAAAAGACAGAAAATTAAAGAAAATAATTTCGAGATTAACAATTAAACTAATTAAAACTAGGAAAATAAAGACAATAAAGTAAAAGATTAAGAATGTGAGATGAGAAGTATAGCTTAGGTTTTGCTAGTATGCACTAATCCTTATAATTCTATCTATAAATCTAGTTCATAAGGGAGAATATTAGCTCTTGGTAATACTTAGTCAGGATTCTAAATTCCCCAAGCTTAGACCTTGAGAGCGACTAAGGGGGCTACGTCACAACCAATAAGTGATATCAAATAGGGTTATCAAACGCCACTAAGGCCCTAAGCAAATACTGCAATCTTGGTGATACGGTGGTGAAAACAAACCCTAATGACTATCTAGTTAGAAGTATGTTTTGTCAGAACTGCTATCGACACTAGACATTATGTGGTGGTTCAATAGTTAAACACCCTGTCAAGGAGACCATCTAACTACTATTAAAACAATCCTAAAGTGATCAGTTCTAGGAAAGACATTAAATCAAAACACATAAGCAAATATAAAGTAAGAAGCTAATATCAGATTAAAACATATAATTCCCAAAGAAACTTAGATAGAAGAATTAGAATTCATAGATTATACATGATGCAAAACCCAAGCTATGGGGAGTTTAGTTCATACCTGAAGGAAATAAACTAAAGGAAATTACAAAAGACATCATCTTGCTCTCTACAATAAACTGGAAGAATAAAACCTTAAGAACTAATTACTATGAGGCAAGGATTGATTTACAAGTGATATAAGGGTGTATTTATAGGTGTTTAGAAGACCTAATTCGTTTTCTTGAGGAAGAGTTAAGGTAATGGACTTCTAGCCCAACTCAAATTCGTATGGAAATAAAGATAAACACTGCTGCGCTGTTTTGAGTGTATCTTCTGCGTTATTGGTCAGATTTTGCTCCACAAGATACCAAAAGAATTGCAACAGAATTATCTAGACCCTATAGAAGGAAATCATCAGATTCGGCCTATTTCTTAGGTAAAAACGCCTATCTTTGGACGTGTATGCAGAACCCCAGATTTAGGCAGCTTTTCCTTTTCCATCTTTTTAGCTTTTCTTTCCTTATCTCCAATTACCATGCAAATCTCTTTCCATAAGTTGTTGTCTTTGACTTGGACTCTAATTAAGCTCCATAATTATCTTTAAAGCTACACACTAAATAAACAATTAAACCCAATATGCTCTAAAAACAATAATTCTACAAATCAAGACACAAAATAGGAAAGTGCACTAAAACTCAAGAAAATCGACATTATTGACTTCTAAATCACTTAAAATGATGTATCATCCTAACATTAATCTATCACAAATGAGGAGACATCAGATTCCCAACACACTGATGTTATTCCAGATTGGGACAAGCTTCAATCCAACTTCCTAGAACGATTCTATCCGGTTAGTAGACGATTAAAAGATATGTTGGACTTGAACAATTTATGTAGGAAGACGGAGAAAGTGTTGGTGAAGTGTGGTTACGTTTTAATGAGAAAAAGGCAAAATGTCCATTCCATATATCATCGCCAGAATATTCATTAACCATGTTCTTTGGAGGACTCAATTACGAGTCCAAGGCAAGAGCAAATTTGTTTAAGGATAAAAGATTCGTATTATTAGATCATGTAGAAGTTGAAAGTATTATGGAGAAAGTTCTTGAGACCGAGAGATGTTGGCCATTTGATTCAGTTAAAAAAGACAAAGACCTCAGAATCTCTAAGGCTCGAAGAATTAAACCAACAACTCAAGGAATTACGAGAACAAGCGCGAACAATAGCTTAGGTGAATCTAGTACATACTTTACCTTCATGTCCTGGTTGTGGAGAAAGAAATCATTTGTGGGAAAAGTGTATGAATAATCTAGCTTCGATTTCCTTCGTCTCTCCTCAAAGAAACCATTATTCAAACGGTTATTATCAACCTCAAGGAAATTATGCTAATTATCACCCCCACAAAATCTAAACTGGGTCAGAAATAAAGAGACATATTATCAAACTCGACCTCAATCCTATTATCAACCAAAACCAATATATCAAGAAGCGCCAATTTATGAAGAAGTTTATTAAGAACCACCTAAACATTCAATGCAACAAGCTAAACATGAACAACCTTTGAGTTTGGATTCAAGTATGGCTGAGATGATGAAATTAGTTGAAGAAAATATGAAGATGAGCCAGCGAAGACTCCATACCCAACAAAAGGTAATAAAAAATCTCAAGCATACTCTATCACAAATGGCGAGTATATTACAAAACAGGCCAAAAGGGCAACTCCCAAGTAATACTATTGCTCCTCAAGACGATGCTTGTCCAGTTGAATTACGAAGTGGAAAACACCTACCTCCGCCTAGAAAAGTTCCAGAAAAAGTGGTTGAAGAAACAGTAGAAGATAAGGTCGAAGAGGTAGTTAAACCAAAGAATGTCCAAGAAAAGACATTAGAAAACAAGAAAAGCTCAGTGGAAACTAATACACACCCTCCTCCACCATACCCATCACGTGTCAAGAAAAAGGACAATGAAAAAGAATTCAAGAAGTTCCTTAACATGGTGAGCAAACTAGATATTAATATTCCATTTGTAGAAGCTATCAAGAGAATGCTGAAATATTTGAAATTCATGAAGGACATTCTTTCTAACAAACAAAGTTTAGAAACTGGGGAAACAGTTGGATTTCCAGAGGAGTGTAGTGCGTTTTGTCAAAATAAGTTACCGCCGAAGCTACAAGATCCCGAAAGTTTTACGATTCCCATTGGTATTGGAGAAAGTTGGACCGGGAAAGCATTATGTGATTTAGGCGCGAGTATCATTCTCATGGCAAAATCCCTGTTCGAGAAGCTTAATATAGGAGAGGTTGTACCCACGTCTGTGGTATTACAAATGGCGGATCGCTCCCTCTCCCATCCAGTAGGTAAAGTTGAAGATGTTTTAGTTAAAGCTCGTACTTTTATATTTCCTTGTGATTTTATTGTTCTTGACTATGACCCGGATAAGAGCGTCTCCATCATCTTAGGTAGACCATTCTTAGCCAGGGGCGTACACTAATAGATGTTGAGAATGATGAATTGATCATGAGGGTCCAAGACGAATAGATATGATTCAATGTGATTAAGGCTATGAAATTTCCAGATACGAAAGATAAATGTTTGAAAGTAGATATCATCGGAAAACTCACGCAAGAAGTCTTTAATGAAACAAGCTTAGATGATGATCTAGACGAAGCCTTAGCACTTGAATCGCCAAAGATAGACGATATTACCACTGATGAAGTTGCAGCATTAGGATCAAACATACGAGAACAACTTCGAGAATCAGGAGAATTGAACAAATAAAGAAACCATCTATAATATGTCCACCTGTGCTAGAAGAAAAAACACTTCCCGACCATCTGCGCTATGCGTATTTAGGTATGAACAATACTTTACATGTTATTATTTATGCTACCTTTCAGGTCCTCAAAAGGAAAAGCTACTCCGTGTGCTTCGCGCTAACAAAGAAGCAATTGGATGGACTATTGGCGATATCAAGGGAATTAGTCCGTCCATTTGTAAACATAAGATTATTCTTGAGAAAGAAGGAGGACGATCTATAGAAGGGCAAAGAAGACTCATGCCAGCTATGAAAGAGGTGGTAAGGAAGGAGGTAATCAAGTTACTAGATGCGGGTATTATCTATCCGATTGCAAGCAGTGATTGGGTTAGTCCAGTGCAATGTATTCCAAAGAAAGGAGGTATCAATACCGTCCTTAATGATCAAGGTGAAGCCATTCCATCAAGAACAGTTGTGGGGTGGAGAGTGTGCATGGATTACCGAAGTCTCAACAAGGCTACAAAGAAAGATCATTTCCCTCTACCATTCATTGATCAGATGCTAGACAAACTCGCAGGGTGAGAGTATTATTGTTTTCTTGACAAATATTCAGGCTATAATCAGATTTGTGTGGATCCCCTTGATCAACACAAAACAACTTTTACTTGTCCGTTTGGTACCTTTGCATACAGAAGGATGCCGTTTGGTTTATGCAATGAACCTGCCACGTTCCAGAGGTGCATGATGGCTATATTTTGGGACATGATTGATAAATATTTGGAGGTTTTTATGGATGATTTTTAGGTTTTTGGAGATAGTTTTGATGATTTCTTAAATAATCTTGAGAAGGTCCGTTTGAGATTCAAAGAAAAAGATCTTGTGCTTAATTGGAAAAAATGCCACTTCATGGTTCAAGAAGGAATTGTCTTGGGATATAAAGTTTCGAAAGCAGGAGTGGAGGTTAATCATGCTAAAATCGAAGTTAAGAGAACCTTACCACCTCTAGTTTCTATGAAAGGAGTGAGAAGTTTCTTGGGTCATGCTGGATTCTACATAAGATTTATTAAAGATTTATCCAAGATCGCCAAACCGCTTTGTTCTTTACTTGAAAAGGATACTACTTTTAATTTTAACGATGAATGTCTTCAAGCGTTTGCAACGATCAAGGAAAAGCTCATCTCCACGCCAATTGTTGTACCTCCAGATTAGAAAGATCCGTTTGAACTTATGTGCGATGCAAGTGATCACGCAATGGGTGTTGTGTTAGGACAGAGGAAAGACAAGATCTTCCACACAATTTATTAAGCAAGTAAGACCTTTAACGCTGCCCAAATGAATTATACAGTAGCGGAGAAAGAGATTTTAGCCGTGGTATATGCTTTCGACAATTTTCTTTCCTATTTGATTGGGAAGAAAACTTTTGTATACACAAATCATTCAGCAATCAAGTACCTTATGGAGAAAAAAGATGCTAAGCCGCGTCTTATTAGATGGGTATTGTTGCTACAAGAGTTTGACATCGATATTTGAGACCAAAAAGGATGCGAGAATCAAGTTGCTGATCATTTATCCAGGGTCGAAGGATCTGATGCCAACAAAGGACCGTTGTTGGCCAAAGAGGTATTCCCTGATGAACAACTTTTTACTATTAAAGATGTGTTTGTGCCTTGGTATACATATATAGTTAATCTCCTCGTGAGTGGTGTATTCCCTATGGATTTCAATCCACAACAAAGACAGAGGTTAAGTTATAAAGCCAGACAATTCTTTTGGGATGAGCCCTACCAGTGATCAAGTTATTAGAAGATGCGTCCATGAGGTTGAAATTACCAAGATCATGGCAAGTTGTCATGGCTCACCATACGGTGGTCACTTTAAAGACTATAGAACTGCAGCTAAAATTCTTCAATCCGATTTCTATTGGCCTACCTTACACAAAGATTGTCATCAATTCATTATGACATGTCATAGATGCCAGTTCACTGGTAATATATCAAAAAGAGACGAGATGCCGCTCAATAATATTTTAGAAGTCGAAATCTTTAATGTTTGGGTAATAGATTTCATGGGACCTATCATCACTTCCCATGGTAATCTTTATATTTTGCTAGCAGTAGATTATGTAGCTATGTGGGTGGAAGCAGTGGCAACACCAAAGAACGATGCTAAAATAGTTATATCATTCCTGAAGACGCATATCTTTTCAAGACATGGTACGCCACGTGTTCTTATCAATGACAAAGGCACCCACTTCATCAATTTCTAGTTGAGAGATGCCCTTCATAAGTTGGGGGTAAGACACCACACTTCAACTGGTTATCATCCCCAAACTAACGGTCAAGCTGAGGTTTCTAACTGAGAAATCAAATATATTCTTGAAAAGATCGTGAACAAAACGAGGAAGGCCTGGTCATTAAAACTAGATGATGCTCTCTGGGCTTACATAACAGCATTCAAAACACCAGTTGGGGCATCTCCTTATCGCATGGTCTATGGAAAAGAATGTCATCTTCTTATTGAGATTGAATCCCGAGCCTTTTGGGCTATTAAAAATCAGAATCTAAACCCAGACTTGGCTGGAAAACAAAGGTTGAAATGAATTAGATGAATTTCGTTTCCATGCCTATGATAATTCGCGTCTCTACAAGGAGAAAACAAAAAGATGGCATGATAAACAAATGCGTCCAAAAACGTTCGAGAGAGGACAAAAGGTTCTATTATATAATTCTAGATTCTCGAACTATCCGGGTAAGCTTAAATCCCGTTGGGGAGGACCTTACATTGTTACAAAAGTCACACCTCATGGAGTAATCGAAATTGAACATCCAACAGAGCAAAGGACATTCATGGTGAATGGCCAGCGTTTGAAGTTATACCATGATAATGAGGACTTTGGTCGAGAGTAGACGATCCTTCTCGAAGAACACGCTTAACCTGAGGTACATGTCTAACTCAAAAGTGCTATTGGGAGACACCCCTTGTTTTAATTGCTTTTTATATTAGTTTTATGTTTTGTAGTGTATATTTCTAACTTAGTGTATATTTGTAATGTGTTTAAAAGCTAATCAGAGAGAAAGGTAGTGTGTAAAATCTGGTTCTCTGACCGGTAGGCCGGCGGACCCACTGGTATGCCGGTGGAAAAACACGTGCCCATGGGTTAGTGGAATCAAGTTGTTCACCGAGAGCATGTCTAACAAAAACCTAGGCGACCGGTATATGCCGCCCAATTGACCGGTATGTCGGCCAAAGGAAAAACACGTGCCCATGGGTTTCGTGACTCGGGGTTTTTGCCGAAGCAAGATTTTTTGAAAAAGAGCGCACTGGCTAGCCGGTCACATCACCGATATGTCGGCGCCAAAAATACGTGCCCACGGGTTTTCGAGACGGGTTTTATGCCGAGAGCAACAAAAGCAAACATCGTCAGCACCGGTATGCCACCAAATCCACCGGTATACCGGTCCGAAGCGGTTTGTGAAGAAATTGTTACCGTATCAACTTCTTACATTACCAAGAATTAAACCTAGCCTCTCCAACAAAAATTTTCCAGACCCAAACCTTATAAATAGACCTTGAAGCTTGATTAAACCTCCACAACAAACACAACAACAAAGAGAATCCTCTCATCCTCCCTCCATAAACACATATTCTTCATCAAATTCATCACACTACACCATAAAACTCCACCAAGATCACCAAGCTATCAAGAATTCTTCCAAGAATAATCAAGAAACCTTCTTCTATCATCAAATCCAAGCAAGAAACTCAATCCACACCAATCTTTCTTAACTTTATTCTATCCTTGGTATAGCTTGAGTTGTGGGTCAATCATAGATGACAAACAGAACGGATGATATGGATTATAAGAGGAAGTGTTCAATCCTAGGGAAGAAAAAAAATTCCTAGAGCCTCAATTGAAAAGGCCATCAACCTTGCGGAGCCTATTGAAAAGAAACCAAAAATAGAGGCACCAACACAACCACTACGAAAGAGATTAACAGCTAGGATGAGTGTACCATCAAGGGCTAAAGAAAAGACACAAATTCAAGATCAAGGTTCTTCTTTTTCTTCTTCTTCATATCAGAATAATTCTTGCAGACCACAAGTATGGGTAGTCAAATTACAATATGAAGTCAATTATATAAGAAAAGAAAATGTCGCACTCTGGGAGGAAATTGACAAGATTAATTAGGTATTGGGTGAAGTAACCGAGACCTTGGATATTGATAACTATTCTTCTTCGGAGGAGGAGGAGGACATGCTAGATCTTTATGACCAGGTACCTAGTTCTAATTCTGCTTCTTAATTGCTTGTATGCATTAGGTAGTTTAGTTTAGTTTTAATTTTAAATTTTATTTCTTTATTGAGTCTTTTTTGAGTCGTGGGGACACGACTCACGTTTTAGTTGGGGGAGGGGATCCGTTGTCCTCATCTTCCTTTTTGTTTTTGCATAAAATTTAAAATTTTTAGGTTCGAATTGGCATAGAATATGTTGAATATACCTATTTGATCATGATTTAATTTATTCAATGATAATAGGTAGTATGTTTTTGAAAGATGTCACAAATATGTTTAGTATGCGTGTATGAAAACAGGAAATAAAAGATAGAAAAGTTAATGAGCAATGCTAAGAAGTCATGTTGAAACTTAGGGAGAGTTATTTGGTGTGTATAACATGAGGTTTGAAATTAGTTGAAAACCCACTTTTCTATGAACTAATAGTGAAAAATTAACAAAATCCGGTAGTTAGAAAAGTGAATAAGACAGTTCTTTCATTTGAAGCCACTTGAAGCCTTTTATCTTTCTCACCCTTTTATTTGATTATTATTATTTATCCGTCTTAGCCCCTCTGAGCCTTTCTAAGTCCTTTTATTTAACCACATTATAAACCATACCCCCTAGTTTATAGGACTTATCCATATGACCCGCACTCGAATCGCAAAACCTGAGAAAGGTCGTTTTTAGAGCTTGAGTTTGGGGTGGTGGGTTTCATCATTTGGGAACATTGGGATTGGGAAATTGTAATTGTGATTTTATTTATGATGAAAAATTATTATTGTAACCCTTTGCCGGGGTAAGAGTAAATGAAAAAATGTTGAAAAAACATGAATTGAAAAGAAAAAATATATGAGAAAAAAAATAGCATGATATCTCAACATCAAAAAGAGAGTCATAGCTATACAAAATAAAATTTTTTGATATGAAATAATATATATTTGGACCGGCAAAGTAGATTTTGTATATCATCATAAAAAGGTTTTTATTTGGGTTATTTAGGGATGCACATTAAGGCATCAAAAATTGGGTTGAGTAAGAACATCTTCGAGTGAAAACTCAAGCTCTAGGGCGATTCGTTGATGGAATGTGAGGAGAGAGCCAAAAGCTCACTTTTCATTATCCAAATATACCACACCGTCCCTAAGCCACGTTATAACCATAAAGACCTTATGATTTCTAGCTTTTTGATGGAGAAACAATTGAACAATTAGGATGTAAGTAAGTGGACAATTGGATGCTATATTAGGACCTATGAACAACCTATATCCATTGACCTGAACTGAGTTGAGACCTCTCCTTCTGGCATTGCGAAATAAATCTGGACTTGAATTTTTGGATTGTTGATTATGTGTATATTAAGCATACGTGTGCATTATTTCTTTAGCATTACTACATGAGACTTTTTAGATATTTTGCTCTAGGATCATTTATTGTGTTCTGTTCTTATTCTCCTCCTACTTCTTCTTCTTTGTTTACTATTTGACTATCGTACTGTTCTTTATTTTTATTTTTATTGTATCGGGGCAATACAACCTTGAGTTTGGGGTCTTGATGTCTCCCTATTTGTGACGATTTAATCTTAGTTTGAGACATCATTTTAGGTGTATTTATTAGGTTATAGGTCGATTTTCTCATGATTTGTACACTTTCCTATTTCTTGTCTTGATTTAATGATTTATTATTTTTAGATCATATTGGGTTTAATTGTTTGTTAATTGTGAAACTCTAAAGATATATAAGGTATTTTATATATTATGTTTTTCGCTCTCCCTTCTCTTTAGAAAGTTAACTTTCTCTCTCTTCATGAAGCTCATCCTTTAATGGAGTCCCTTTTGTTAAATCCCAAGACATACCTTCCCCTTTTCTCCCTTGTTATTTATAAACGTGCTTACCCTCTTCATTACTTCTTCTCCTTTTTACGTCTAATCATTCCATAGTTCTCTTGATCCTTGTTCCTTGATTGCTTTATTTAATTTTCTGTCTCTCTCTTCTAGGCGTATTTCATACGCTTCTTCTCTCCCTTTTATTCCTTAGTCTACTTATCTTCTTTTCACTTTTCGCCTCTCTCATACCTTTCTTCCTACTCTCTCTTCTCTTCACTACCAAAATATGGCTTCCGAACCTGTCATCTCCATGAAGCTTACACCCTCCTTCAAACAAGATGAGATCTACTCTCGACGTCTCATGCTGTTATCCAAAATACTTTCAAGCTCTGAGGTTACTCCTTCCAATGTGGAATCCGCAGCTAATAGGTCATGGGGGCTTAGATCTCGAATGCATGTTGTTTCTGCTGGTTTTTATATCTTTTTCCTCATCTTTGAGTCACGTGATGACTTATTAAACACCTGTAATTTTAGGTCGTTGTCAGTTAATGGCCATTTGCTCCTTCTTCAAGCTTGGCATCCAGAAATGTCGATGTTAGAAGCTGATTTCTCGACTGTTACATTCTGGATCCACTTTCAAAACTTACCTCCGGCCTTTGCTACTCCGGATAATGCTAAGGATATATGTAAAAACCTTGACTGTACCCTCCCCGCTTATGATATTAACGAATTCAATGATACTACTAAACTGCTCCGTGTTCGTGCTTTATGGAAGATAGAAAAACCCCTTGTTCGTTCCTTCAATATTGAAAGACCATCTCTTCCCTCTCTCGAAGTGAAAGTTAGATTCGAGAAGCTTAGCAAATTTTGCTTCTTCTGTGGAATATTATCGCATACAACTGGCAAATGCAACCTCTATAAGGAGGAACAAAAAAGATTGCGTGGTCGTGTTCCATTTATGTTTGGTGATTGGATGAGTATTATCCCTGTAAAGGGAAGAGGGAGGAATATTCAAGTGGTTGATGATTTGGATGACCCCTCTCACATTATTACTGGTAGTGATGACTCTTTTATTCCCTCATCTGATGATGTTACTTCAAAGCCGAGACAAATTGCAGGTCCCCCCTTCTGTTAATACTAAAGAGAAAGATAAAGTTGGTGACAATAAAGATGAAGACATTCCCCCTTTCATTCGAGGTTGTTCCTTGGACCCTGAAAAGGGTTATGCTTTGGTTGTTAAAGAATTATTTAAGGATGTCTCTTCTGACCCGACTGGTGTAGATCATATTTTTAAATCCTCTTTTGTTAAAAACCAAAACTCTGCTCCCACTTCTGGTCAAGGGAATAGTTCAGCTCACAAATATGAGTCAAGGCTCACCCACCACAACTAAAAGTCCAAGCCCTCTTCTAACTGGTATGGATCGAAGAGGAAGATGGTTGGTGAGTCCTCGAAGGATAAATGGCCTGCATGACCCATTAAGAAGGAAGCTCGGAAAATACAAGGCTAGCTATAGGTAATCGGTGGTCCATCAGAACTTGGTCCAGATCTAACCCCACACATGGTAAAACCAATCTCCAATGGGTCAACCCGGACCTTAAAAAATCCCAAACTCAACCCCCTCTTATTACCTCCCTTATGCTAACCCATCTTCTCCCCCTACACCATTCAATACTTCCTTACCTAGTACTCCTCCTCCATCCCCGTCCCTTCCTAACCCCATCCCTATACAAATATCATCATTCCCCTCACAAACTAATGAAGAAACTGCTTCTACCTAGATGGTTGATACCTGATGGTTGACTCCCTTATGGTTGACTCTCCTATGGTGGCTACAAACCCTATATCTCCCTCCTCAGATTCATCTACTCCTATGGTATCTCCGAGCACTTACTTGGTCCCTGATACTCCAGTTCATGATACATTCTTGTCCTTCATTGATATTCCTATCTCCATGGAGCGTCTAGTGGAGGAGCAAGGAGGTCCTAGTGCGAAGAAGCGTATGTTGTCACATTCTGAGATGGTTGTTTTTAAGGAAGTAGAGGACGGTTTGGTTGAAGTCCCTCTTCTAGATATGGCGGTGGATGCTGTTCCCCTTGTTACTATTGAGCCAGAGACTGTGGGTGGTTGCATTGAGCAACCCCCACAAAAGCCATGATAGGAGTGTATTGGAACTGTCAAGGTTCGGGGTCCCCCTTGACAGTCCAAAACCTTAGAGATTTAATTTCTAAGGAGAATCCCCGGGTCATAGGTCTATCTGAGACTAAGACCAAGAAGAAGAAGTTGTTGGTTTTTGCAAAGAAGCTGAAAATAAAACTGCTATGGAGTGTTACCCAGTTGGTATATCAGGAGGCCTTGCTATCTTTGTGATGGAGGATTGGTATGCTGAGGTAATCTCTTCCTCCATCAATCATATTTCTCTCTCTATTCCTTTTGATTCAGATATTACTTGGTTCATTCATTTTATCTATACTCTCCCTAATGCTGATAGTAAAAAACTGTTATGGGACTTTATTGAAAAAACAACTAGGAATGACCCCCTTGCCCCCAATTTATCCATAGGTGACTTTAATGACATTCAAACGGCCCAAGAAAAAGTGGGGGGGGGGGGGGTGGGGGGCTGGGAAAAAATCCTTCTGAGATATGAATCTTTAACAATAACATTATCCTCAATGAGCTTAATGAAATTCCTTCTAAAGGTTGTTCCTTTACGTGGCGGAATAATCAAAGTGATGATAGTCTCATCCTTCAAAAACTTGATAGAGGTTTAGGTTCCGCTTCCTGGTTCAATATTTTCCCTGATGCTTGGATCCATAATCATCCCCATATTGGTTCAAACCATTCCCCTATGGTCTTGCATTGGGATGATCCCCCCATTTTTATACCTAGACCAGCCTTTAAACTTGATCCTACCTGGCTAGACATTGATACTTTTTCTAATGCTATTAAGTACTGCCTTACTTCCTCTCGTAACTTTGATGGTCCCCCTTTTACCTGTTTACCCAAGAGGCTTTTAAGATGCAAGAAAACTATCCTTCGATGGAAGAAATCTAATCTTAAGAATAACACTACTATCATTAATATCCTTTCAAAAAAGTTAGAAGCTCTTATGCAAGCCAACCCTCGTGGTCTAAATGGATATTTGAAGGAACAGTTTTCTTCAATTTCTAAAGAAATTGAATACTTCTGGTCCATTGAAGAGAAGTACTGGGCCACTCGCTCTAGGGTGCTTTGGCTCAAACTTGGTGATAGGAACTCTAATTTTTTCCATCTTTCTACTCGCCTTAGAAGATCTTCTAATAAAATTATTTCCCTCCTTAAGGAAGATAATTCTAGACCTCTGGTAGGGCTGAACTTAATGATCATATTCTTGGGGTTTTTAAGGAACTTTATTCTGATACTGGTTCTCGCATGATTGAACCTATTATCAATAATGTTTCCCCCTTATCACTCAAGCTCAAAATGAAATGCTCCTGGCCCCTATCTCCTATGAGGAACTGGAAAATGCTACTTGGCTTTTAGGGGCTTCTAAAGCCCCTGGACCAGATGGCTTTCCTGGCTCTTTCTTCCGTAAGTATTGGGATTTACTTAAAGATGATGTTCTTGCTATTTGCAATTGAGTCCTATTGGGCTCTATCTCTCTTGGGTATATCATCGAGACCAATATTGTCCTCATCCCTAAATGTAAAAAACCTCAAAAAATAGGACAATATAGGCCTATCTCCTACACTAATTTTCTCTACAAAATCCTATCCAAAGTTATTGTTTTAAGACTCACTAATATCATCCCCCACATCATCTCACCTTGTCAGTCCGCTTTTATAAGGTTATCCAAGACAATATCATTATTGTTCATGAAGTCATTCATAAACTCAAACATCTTAGGAAGAATTCTCAGCTACTTTATCATCAAAGTTGATCTCCACAAAGCCTATGATAGAGTCAGATGGCCTTTTCTTTTCTCCATCCTTTTATAGACTTGGCTTCAATGAAAAATGAATTTCCCTTATCCAAGAATGTGTCACCTCTGTCAAATTTAATGTCCTTATCAATGGTAAAAAAGTGGGCGTTTTTAATCCTTCTCGTAGGCTTCGCCAAGGTGATCCCCTCTCCCCCTACTTATTTACCATTGTGTCTAATGTCCTGTCTCTCCTCATTGAAAAAGATTTTGCATCTGGTGACATTAAAGGTGTCCAACTGAGTAAGCATGACCCTCATATTCACCATCTTCTCTTTGCTGATGATTCAATATTCTTCCTTAGGAAATCTATATTGTAAATTCATGCCTTTAAAGAGACTTTGTATAAATTCTGCTTTGCTTCTGGACTTTCTATTAATCTTAATAAGTCATCTATCTTTATTAGTCCCAACTGCTCTCCTTTCATGAGGAACTTAATTTCTGTATCTTTTCGCATGCCTTTAACTGAGGACCTGGGCCTTTATCTGGGCCTACCCACTGAGTGGGGTAGATCCAAAGCAAAAGCCATGGACTCCTTAATTGTTAAAACTGCTTCGAAATTAAGTGGCTAGAAAAAAATCCCTGTTATGTATGGCTGGGAAAGCTGTGCTTATCTCCTCTATTATCCATGCTTTTCCCACTTATTTTATGTCTTTATTGGCTATACCCAAAGGAGTTATTAAAAAAATCAACTCTTTAACTTGCCACTTCCTTTGGGGTAACGAGGATGACCAAGGCATACACTGGATAAGTTGGAACAAAGTTGCTTCCCCTAAGGAGTCTGGTGGATTAGGGATAAAAAATTTAGAAGCTTTCAATCTTGCCCTCCTTTCTAAACAAGCTTGGTCTATCCTCATGCGCCCCCTCGCTTGTTCATCAAGTCCTTAAAGGAATTTATTTTCCTGATAAGGATATGTTGGATACTTGGGATATTAGAGGTGGTTCTTGGATTTGGAATAGTATTCGCAAGGGATGTTCCTTCCTTAAACCTCTTTTAATCAAACCTATTGGAGATGGCCACTATACTCTTATTTGGGAAGACAACTGGACTTGTAAGATTATTGACAAACCAGGTTTTTATTCTGATGAACCATAATTTCCTATGTTTGTTGCTGCTCTGATTCATACCTCTTCCAAAACTTGGAAGATGGACATATTGAATTATCTTTTTTCTCCTGAGGTAGTCTCTACTATTATTAAACTCAATATCCCCTGGACTTCTTAGGACAGTACTTTGATATGGCCTTACACTAAAGATGGTAAGTATTCTTGCAAATCTGGCTATCAAAATGTTGTCGCCCATCTCATTATCCCACCTCATCACCCTGGATCCTCCTTCTATCCTAACACTGATCTTCTCAAGTTAAATTGGAAGTCTTGTGCCCCTCCTAAATTTAAGTTTTTCTTTTGGCGTATTATTATGGATGCTCTTTCTACTAAATAGAACAGATTTTCTAGAAAATGTTCTAGTACAGACCTTTGCCATATTTGCCTTAAGGAAGAGGAATCTTTAGAGCACTTATTTCTGAAATGTGAATGGACAAGGAAATTCTGGCTATTATCCCCTCTTCACTGTCACATTCCTCCCTTTTATGACTTTTGTATTAACTCTTGGATAGGTTCTATTTTGGACAATAACAGTAACTTGAAAGAGAAAACGAATTTGCTTTTAAATGTTACCCTTTGTTTCTGGGTTATTTGTCTTACTAGAAATATATATGTATTTAATTTTATCCCCATTGATTTTGATTCTTGCATTAATATCATTAACATTTTCCACAAGCAAGTTTTTTTTGATGGTGACTTGAGCATTGCCGACTCCTTTTCTGGGTCAAGTAACTTAAGTGATGAATGGCTCTCTACTACTCCCCAACAGTTTCTTAAGATGAATGTTGATGCCTCCTTCAAGAATGGAAAAGCCACAACAGCTGCAGTGATCCGCAACTAGAAAGGCGAGAATATTAATGGTTTTGCCATGGATATTACCGCCTCCTCCAGCTTTGAAGCTGAAGCTAAAGCATTGTGAAATGGTGTTCAATTTGCTTTAGACCAAGCTCCCCTTTGCAACAGAATTGAAACTGATGCATAAGCTGTTTTGAAAGCCATATAATCGTCGAGCCCGAACTGTCCTTGGAAGGACAGGGCTATCCTCGATAATATTAAAAACATTGTGAAAGACCACATCAACCTACATATCTGTGGTGTTAGAAGAACAACTAACAAGGTCGCTGACTGGCTCGCTAAGGCTTTTTCCAATTCTATTTTATGTCCTTCTTGGATTTGTAACATTCCTCTAGACTTAAAGACTTTAATTTGTAATGATTTTGGTACTTTTGCTGTGACTGGAGTTGGTTAACTCCTTCGCTTTTATTTTAATATATTAGTCCCTTTGTCTAAAAAAAGATATATTAGGTGATTAATTTCATGCCAAGTCAATTATAAGAGATAAAGGAAAGAAGATATGCATGGAAATTGGAGATAAGGAAGGAAAAGATAAGATATGGAAAGATAAAGTTGCTAGATAAATCTGAATTCCAGCACCTACGACCATCAAAGTGATTATAACTCAAGATTAGTTAGGAATTTGGAAGAATGGTTTGAATCAAAGTTATAGACATTTCTGAGACAATCAGTTTCGACTATTGGAACGCGTCAAATAGATAAGTATTGAAGGAGTTATAGCCAAAACAAAACAACACCAGAATCTCACATTTTCTATACCCCTAGGGTTACGAATTTGAGTTGGCTAGGGTCCAAGTTACTTGTCTTCCGCTCCAAGAAAACGTTTTAGGGTTTCCTATACCCTATAAATAAACCCTTTAATCATAAGAAACACATGCTTGGCAAACCTTAAGCCAAGAGGAAGCTTACAACACAAGAAGAGAAGTCTGGAAGCAGCTAAACACCATATCATGTCTTCTTCAACCTTCAAATTTGTAATTATTTTCTTTTCTTTCCTTAGGATGAACTAAATAATTTTAGCTTGACATTTAGCATATATGTATGAACCCTAGTTCTTATCTATCTAATTTGGGATACTATCGTATTTAATTTGAATTCATGATTTATTCTCTATTTATGTGCTTTGATGTATTGTCTGTTTTCCTTGCGGTGCGCAACGTATAGGATTACCTTAATAGTAGTTAGATGGTCGCCTGGAAGGGGTGTTTAACTATTGAAACACCACATAACGTCTAGAATAAGGATTTGGTCCTGACAACACCAGCCTAACTAGATAATCATTAGAGTTTGTTTTAATCACCATATTAGCAATTGAAGGAAAGATCTGCTTGGGGACCTAGTAGCGTAGGATAACCCTATTTAAGGTCACCTAGTGGTTGTATCGTAGCCTACCTATTCGCTCTCCGGGTGTAGGTAGGAATTTAGAATCCTGATTATTGCAATACTACATGATTCACCCTTACATGTTTAGAATAAACAAAACTAGTGGGGATTACTTGCTAATTTCTTGAGCTAAACTCTCATACTATATGTTCGTTGCTTATTTAATTTTTTGTCTTTAATTTGTTAGTCTAATTTTCTTATTTAAAAAGCAAACAAAAATCTCTTTAGTCTTTTATTTCTTGCGTATTATTAATTCTAGCTTTCATATCGGCACTTGGTAAATTGCATAAGTTCTTCCTAACTTTCGTAGTCTCTGAGGAACAAATATTATTTATCAGTAAATCTTGCATACGTCTTGTATACTTGCAGAACCGTGCTCATCCTAGGGTGTTTATTTGCACTTATTTTATCCATTATTTTATCACGCCCTAGGCGACACCAGAGAGATAAAATATATTCTTGAGAAGATCGTTGGACCAAATAGGAAGGATTGGTCGACAAAGTTAGATGATGATCTATCGGGTTGTTAGACAACATTCAAGACTCCCTTAGGTTCATCCCCGTATCGAATGGTGTATGGTAAGGCTTGTCACTTGCCACTTGAGCTTGAGTTAAGAGCGTATTGGGCGATAAAATAGTGAGCCTAGACCTGCTATTGGCCAGAGTTATGAAACTGAATGAACTTGATGAGTTCCTCTTTCATGCGTACGAGAATGCAAAACTTTACAAAGAGAAACCCAAGAAATGGCATGATAGTGGATTCGAAAGAAGAAGTTTGAAGTGGAAAAAAAAGTCCTAAAGTACAACTCCAAGTTCGGAAATGATCCGTGGAATTTGAGATCAAAGTGGTCAAGGCCATACATTTTCACTAAGGTAACACCTCATGGTGCTATAGAGATTGAACATACAACTAACCAAGTAACCTTATGGTGAATGGTCATCGGTTAATTTTTTTATCATGGATGAGAGGATACAATTCATGAGGATGATCCAACATGTGGGGAGGTCATGTACCTCCTTGAACCCGCATAGCATGCGAGGTAACCCGTTGAGCTTAACGACGTTGAACGAAAGCCAAATAAGGGTGAAACCCCATGTGTAGATTAGTTTATTTCTTCCGTAGTGTATATTATTTAAATTTAGTATTTATATATGTGTATTAGTGTTTATTAAAGCTAATGGGAGAGAAAAATATACGATTTTGTTGTGTAGGTAGGTAAACGTTCGAGTTTGGGGTGAAAAGACTTGAAAATTCATGTTCACAGCGCCTCAAACACTATATTGGCCCAAATGGGACGTATATCGCTCGCCCCCATATCGTCACGACGATGGCTCCATGGTCCAAATAGGACATAAATTTTGATGCTTAAACGGTATTACCGGACCCTTTGGGTGGTATACCAGTCACGAATAAAGACCGTGGCGAAGAAAGGAGACATGGTATAAAGTAACAGAAGACTTGGATGGACGGTATACCAGCCCCAGCGGGCGGTATACCGCTGAGCAACCAAACTATCACGACGGTAGGTCCACGGTCAAATAAGTCAGAAGTATTGAAGCCTTTGAACGGTATACCGGCCCCATCGACAAACGAATTTGCGGTCATGCGTCGCGACGAGAGCTGTAACATTGGCAGGAATGGTATACTGGACCATCCGGTGGTATACCGTTGTGGGACGGTTCAATCAAGCCTAAGAGAATATTTAGGGTTTCTTACAACCTAAATCCTATTTCTTGCCTCCTCCTTCTTCACTAAAACAAATTGCTCACTCCAAAATTCATCAAACCAGCATGAAAGCTTGAGAAAATCTTCAACAACACACGAAAAACAATCAAATATTCTACCCATCTTCCACAAACATATCACCCAGTTCATTCATTACAAAAGTTAACACCAAAGATTTCAAAGCGTTCAAGATTTATTCAACCTCAAGCAAGTTTTATTTCTCTTTTATCCTTCACAAAGAACCATACAACAATAATTACATATCCTCCTAGCCTCAACAACCCAAAGAAGCACCAACCATTCAAGTTCAAGAGTTTAAACTCAAACTTGGTTTATCTTTGAGTTATGGGTTAGTGATATGACAAACATAACGGAAGCAAATTCTTACAAGAGGAAGGTATAAAGTTTGGAAAATAAGAGGAACAAGAAATCACTCGGGAGGACAAAATAAACATCTTTCTCATTCATGATTCACCTGAGAAGAATCCAAAATCCGAGGTGCTTACACAAGGAAGTGAGAGGTACAACTTGAGGAACAAGGTTATGACCGAAGGAAAAGGGAAAGAACCAATTGCGAACGACGACGATTTCTACTCAACACCGCAAGAAGGTATGAATTTCCTTGAACCTAAACCTCTAGCAGGGGTCGCGTCATTGATGAATAGGATTACAAAGATAGAAGACAAGCAACCTCATGAACCAGCTAACTCAAATGGAAGAAATTGAGCGCATCAAGGTGAAAAGTGGGGAAGACATCATTGAGACTTCTTTTGACCGCGAGTTTGAGGAGATGTGTTACGACCGCGTAACGTCTCCTAATCCCTTTCCTTAATTTCTTATGTGTGTTTAGTGTATATTATTAATTTTTTTCTTTTTGATTTTTTTTCAAGTTGTGGGGACACCACTTAGTTTTGAGTTGGGGGTGGGGTACTCGTTGTCCTCTATCCTGTTTTGTTTTTTATTGCTTGCAAAAAATCATAAAATTAAAAAAATAAAATAGTATAAGGAATAGGTGTAGAATGTAACGAATCCGTCTTTTTAAGTATTATAATAAGTTAATGATAGTAAATAGTGTGTCTTTGAACAATGTTACAAAGTGCGTAATTTATTTGCATGAAAACACTTAATAAATGATAAAAAGGATTAACAATCAATGCATAGAAGTTAACTTTGAACTTAAGAAGCCTTGAGCGTTGTGTTGAACGTGAGGTCTGAACTAGTGAATAACTCGCTTAGCTTATGAATTAAAAGTGAGAAAGTAACAAAACTTGGTAATTAGGAAAAGGATTAAGGTAGTTCTTTAATGAGCCACTTGAATCATTTAGCTTGCTCACCCATGTTTATTAAATTATTATCCATATTAGACCATATTTAGCTTGTAGCCTTCTTTTGTCGCAGTATTATAAGACATTCCCCTTAGATTATAGGAATTTATATATGACTTGCACCCGAATCGCAACCCTAAGACTAGTCGTCTTTAGAGCTTGAGTTTGGGATGGCGGGACCACATTATTGGAAAGATGGGATTTTATGAGCTTGTATTTGTATGATATTTTTTTTTGTATTGTAATTCTTTGCTGGGGTCTTGAAAGAAAAAAATGATTAATAAGTGGTACGACATTTCACCGCAAAAAGAGTGTCATTACTAACTTACACAAAATATATAAAGAAATATGATATGAAAGGAAAAGAACCGGCAAAGTGGATTTTTTTTTTTGTAAATCATCAAGAAGTGTTATTAAGTATTTAGGGATACTAAGATTTGAGCATCAACGTTGGGTTGAGTGAGGAAATTCTCGAGTGTAACTCAAGCTCTATGGAGATTCCTTGATGGTTATTGAGGAGAGAGCCAAAACTCATTTCATATTACCCAACTATACAAACCATACAGTCCCTAAGACTATGCTATAACCAGAAAGACCTTAAGATTATTAGAAACTTGGTTGAGTGATGATTGAAAAATTAGGGAATAACTAAGTGGACTATTAGACACTAGGGATGACCTATGACCTATAGCCGCCATATTAACTAAAGTGAGAACCAATTCTTCTTGCATTGCGAAGTTAATCCAATTTTGAATTCTTTATATGTTGAATGTTTGAATATTGCATGCATTTGTGTAGTATTTCTTGGTCACCACTATATGAGACATGGTAGGATAATTTCTTTAGGTTCATTCATTATCTTTCTATTTTCTTCTTCTTCTTTGGTTATTTGGACGGCCCCTTTTACTTTTCTTTTCTTTTATTTTGTCGAGACGCCAAAACTTTGAATTGTGGGTCGATGTCTCCTCATTTCTGATAGATCAATCTACTCACGCTTACGCAATATTTTGACCTTTTGTTTTGTTTGCTGAATTGGTTAGTATGACGATTGATCAGACACATAAATCAACTTTTTCTATACATGGGTGTCGGGGCCAGCTTTTGCTCACCACGACTAATCCCATAGAAAATATACACGCCTCACCATGAATATTCTCAGGTAAATCAGAACTAGGTTACCCATGTTTAAGGAGGAGATTCAAACCATGTACCTCTTGCAAGTTACTACGGCGGATCCCATGGGAAATATACACGCCTCCCATGTATATTAGAACCTAGGAATATACATGGAGAGGCGTGTATATTCCCGTGAGTTTAGTCGTAGTACGCGCAAGTTGAACCGAATCATTCACGTAGCCCAAGACACATAAAATCAATTAGTCCAACATGTTGTTGATTGCTTGAAAGATTTCTCTATTAATATATGTTTTTTATTAGTATCTTTATTTTTATCACTGTAAAATGTGAATCAATATTTTTGCCAGTACCACTTTATTTTTTAAATGGTCAATCAAATTAAATATATTAATTAAAAAAAAAAATTAACCACTACATGTTTGATAATATAACATGTAAATTAAGATTGATAGTTGGTCTAGAGATTAGACTAGACTACAGAGACCAAAAAGTTATAAGATTAAATTTTATTTGAGTTAAAATGACTCTGAGTGTTTAATGGTTCTTCGATATATTTAAAAAAAAACTAATAAAAGAAAATCTAAAATATAAACTTGTTGAAAAAAAACCTACTAGTAATCTAATAAAATGTTTTGGCAAGAGCAAACAAAAATCCCTTGGCCTCTTTTATAGGGGTCTTTAGTTTATAAGGCCCAAACGTTATAACGTTTGTAAACAAAGTCCCACCATCTAAACCCCATTTACAACCCAACTAGAATCAATAAAACACCCAAAATACCCCTATACACTAACCCACATTGAAAACCAAAAATCCTATCCAAAAGTACCATTAAGAGAACCGAAACCCCCACCCCCCATTCACTCTGTTCTCTCTCTTTCTCCCTATACCCGGCAAACTGACCCAACCCCCCCCATCAGAGCTTCATCACCAAGCCCCCACCCATCACCAAGCCCCCCCATCGGAGCTTCATCACCAAGCCCCCACCCATCACCAAGACCACCATAACCCCCACCGGCGCGCTGCTGGATAACCCCACCCCCACCCCGTCGCGCCGCACCACCACCCCCTTCCCACTGACGCTGCACCAATCACCACCGTAGAGCTGCACCCCACCACCACGGCGCTCCAGATCTGGGCGCTGTGACGAGATCAACCAGCACTACCACCACTCTTCTCCAACACAGCAGAGCCACCACCACCACGCCACGAATCCACCTCGAACGAAGCAGAGCCACAAATCCAGATCTCGCAGCAGCAGAGCTTTATTACCGCCGTTCAGATCTGCCACCATGAAGCCCAGTTCTCCGCCGCCATCGAAGCTCCGCCCCACCACAATCACGAAGCCCAGTTTCACGCCATCGAAGCTCCGCCACACAGCACCATCATCATCTCCGCTGCTCAGATCCACCGCCCAACCTCCTCCCGTCACACAACAACCAACAGCTCCGTGAATACCCGCTGGAGCAGCAGCACCGAGCCACCACCACCAAACAGCAGCACCACTTCTCGAACTGCTGCAAGCCACTGCATCAACGGGTTTCAACAGATCCACCACCGTCGCTGCTTCACCGCTTCTCCTCCGTCTTCATCAGTTTTTTTTTTAATGTTAGGCGTAATGGGGCCAGCCCATGTGGTATTTTTGTGTATCATGGGCCAGCCCCAGTAGAGTATCTGGGTAGCTGTTATGGGTTTTCTGGTATTGGGTCCAGCCCCATATAATTTTTGTTGGCCCATTATGGTGTAAATAGGTTTAGTTAGTTAATAGTTTTTATTTTTCTGTAATTGGTATTTTGGTCCAGACCCATTTAGTTGATTAGTAGGTATTGGGGCTGGCCCCATGTCTTTATTCTTGTGCTGTTAGCTGATATTAATAATGGATTGTTAATTGATGATTTTTTTGTTCATGTTGGGTACATCCCATTTAATTGATTTTACAAAACAAAAAAAGAATAAAAAGAACAAAAACAAAAAACGTGTTGGGTACAGCCTCAAAAAGAATTCGCGGGATATGGGTCTGGCCCCGTTCTTGTACTTAAAAAAAAGACTATAAAATCATTGCAAAACGTTGAGTCCGTACCCATAACGAATAAAGATAAAATGGAAAAAGTTCCAAACCAGGTAGTTAAAACTAGAACTTAAAAAATAAGTTTTTGTAACTAGGACTTATAAAACAAGTTGAAAAGTTGGGCCTTAATTTATAATTTCCTCTCTTTTATATAGCGGCTCCGAGGACGATGAACCCGTGATACACAAGTCAACATTTCTTATCATTGGATTCTCTAACTAATCCGTTCAAAAAAAAAAATAAAAAGAAAAAAAATTCTCTAACTAATTCAGCATTAGCCGTTTTGCTGGTCAGCCAGTTAAGTAGTTCACAATTGACTGTCGGTATATATATATTAAGAATATTATTTATTAATTTCCACGTGGTAGAGTGTTGTGTGAAAGTGGGAAATCCAAGAGGCTTTAAATTGAATTGACATAATTTTTAGGAAAAATGCAGTCGACCAAACCCCCCAACCCTTCCCAAGCTCCGCCACACCTAGCCAAACAATAAGCTGTCGGTGCATGAATATTGCCAAGTAGATATATATTATTTTAAAGTGAGAAAGATAAAACAATAAATAAATAAAAGGTCATTTTTTTGATGAAAAATAAAAGGTCATTGTTCAAAGATGTAGTAGCAAATACCTAGTTAGTTTAAATTCTTTTTTACAATAATATTAATAAAAATCTTGACGAATTTGTACAAGATTGCATTCCACACGTGTAACAGTTTTATCCTCCTATCCAATCTATTCGTAAATAACACACGATCTATTCGTAAACAACGAACAACTCATTCAAAAAATAACACACAACCCATTGGTAAATCACATCCTCTTCTTCTTTATCACCAATACAACATAGACCTCACGTTTGCATCTACAACTATTTCATCAACCACTATTCATACATAACCATCAGCATTTGAGGATCTACCACCATATGACCTACAAATCCACCACTATAAAAGCCACCACTATATAAGCTACAACTATTGAGCCACACCATCCAAATCCACGATCATTTAAGCCACCATCTTAGATCCATATCCAATATAATTTAAATTTTTGACATTTTAATATATGAAAACAAATAACTAATGATGGTAAAAATGAAGATCATGTTAATGAAATGATAAAAAATCAATAAAAGGTCTTGAATATTGTTAAGGTGAGAATCTTTTGGGTAATCAAACCATAAAAAAAGCATTACATCTAATACCTATCCTATTGAGATCAAAAGTAGATAGTTTACTTAGGGCGGGTGTATTCTATTGAGAGTTTATGAGATTTTTTTTGGATTTTAAAAACTCTATAGACTTCGAAAATCCTATGGATTGTTTTAAATTTAAATAGATTTTGATGGATTCTTTTTTATTCTTGCATAGAGTTTGATCGATTTTTTTAAATCCTAGATAGATTTCGACGGATTCTTTTAAATTCTAAAGGAATTAAAAAAATACATATAGCTTGTTTTTGTCATTTAATCGATAAAAATATTGTTATTTTATTATTTTAAAAAGTTATCGGTAAAAAAAATCTGCTCACATAATAAGTATTTATCAATTTAATTTCAGCAAAGAATCACAAAAATCACATGGAATTTGACTGAACCTCTAACTTAAAAAGTTGAGATAATCAAACTTTAGAATAAAAATTGAGATTAAAGTATTGTAAAATAGCAATAGACTACACAGATGTCAAATGAGGACATCATTACATGTTACCGTCTATAAGTTTTTTTTTTTGACATCATTACCGTCTATAAGTTAATTCTAGGGGATATAGAGCTATATATAATTTTTTAATATCAAATGCTAAAAAAAAGTAGAAGTATTATACTTTTTTTTACTACGTCATGTATCATGTTTATTTGGTGTACTGATCATGCTTCCAACAATTGATTCATACTAAAAAAATTAACATCTATTGAAAAAAATGTATCCGAAGAGGAAAAAGAGAGAAGTCAACTTTATCAAAGAAAAAAAGGTTGCAAATTTTCTTTTTTATCTTTCAAATGTATTGAAGAACTAGCTACTCAAGTTTCCTTTTTGGAAAGTGATATATATTAACAGGAAATTAAATAATGTTGCTAATGCACTGGCAAGATGTTTCAGGAAAATAGTGGATTTGAGAGGGTGGAGAGATTTATCTATTTTAAGGTTCTTCACGGCATTTGTAATTAAATTGTTTGTATGACAAAAAAAAACTTTCAATTTTTTTATTTTTAAAATTTGTTTTATTATTTGAACTTTATGAAATCTCTGTTTTTATAGAGAGATTTGTGAAGGACTCGTTTAGTTATATTCAAATCATAAACTCTTATGAAATCCAATGACTTTTTAATATCCCAAAATTTTAAAGGATTTAAAATAATTTTTGTTGAATACACCAAGATCTTAAAAGAGTTTTTAAAATCTCAACTGAATACACCTGGATTTTAAAAGACTTTTTAAAATCTTGATTGGATACCCCTGGATTTTTGAAGTCCAAAAAAATACAAAAGATTCTCAATTGAATACACCCCTTAATTAATGGGGTTAGAAATATTATAAAATACAAAATAGAATTCCTTTCACCGTATGTTTCGTCACCCATATAACTTTCATATCCATTTTCTTGAAACATGAGAGACATATTAATTTTTTTTGTAAGAATAGTTAATGTCATCTAATAAATTACAAATTTTGCAAATGGTTTTACTAGTAGAAGAAATAAGCTACTTGCTAACAATTTCATAGTCAATTTAAACAGTTTCTAAGTTATGATGGTAGTTCATTACAAGATTTTTGGCAAAAAGAAACACTTCTTGCTTCAACCTCTACAATAAAGGATAATGAGAATTTCCAAGTTGCTCTAGTAGAGCACAAAATACCACTATTAGTAAAAACAACTTTCTTGTTAATGGTCGACTATTGTTTCATTGATCTCAGCTTATATTACATGTATTCCCAAAGGTGGGGCATACATATGACACTAGATTAGAATACTACAAGGATAGGGTAATATCGATGTCTCTCTGACACATAAGTTAGTATAATGGTTGGAGAAAATATAACTAAGTATATATGTATATAAGTAATGTGTAGCATGATAGGGTGAGAAGAATGTGTATTTATACCTAATGTCTCTGTATTATTGATGAATTAATCCACTCATGATACATCCTTTTATGTGAATTTCATTAATTGTTAAGAGATTTTTCCATATTATTTGATAATTTCTTAATCCATGCCTTGATTGGAAATATTATTACTATTAGAGCATATTTAGTATAATTTGTATGTTAATGTGAAAATCTTAGGTAATATGGAATATAATTAGATGCCAAATCAATGTCAAAGAGTTAAGAAAGAAGATCTAAGGTGAAATCTAGAGTTAGAATGCTGTATTGAAGACTGTAGAAAATCCATTGCTAATTTAAAGGAGCCTTTATAGGGTCAAATATCGGTCGTTTTGATAGGCCGTACACTAAATTTGACCAAGTAACGAAGAAGATATTACCAAATCAATCTGTAGTGTTTATTCTATCCTATATTTTAGCAAACAAATTTGAAAAGGAATAGGACTCCAATAACTTGACTCCGACTCCAAGATTTCGACCTAACACCTATAAATAGATCTGTTTAACTCTGTAAACATTGTGCTTGCTTGTCATTTCTCATATCATCCAGAGAAGCAAGAAGACCTAGAGAGGAAGACAAGAAGTTGAAAAGACACAAACTTCTATTCTCCATCCCATCCCTCTATAATTAGGGTAAATTGTATTGAATTCTTTAGCTACACTATATCTTTCTAATAAATTTTATCCTTAGTTTATTTCTGTGTCTTTATTTTCCCATAGCTTAGGATTGCATATGTATAATCTTTGATTTCTAATTCTTTATATTATTTGGGATTAACCTTTATATTGATTGAGCTACTTAGTTAATTTATATATTTGTTTTATGTGCTTTGACTTAATGTTTGTAGTTCTTGCGGTTGCAAACGTATAGGATGAACACATTAGCAAGGTGATGGTCACCCGAAAGGGATGTTCAATTGTAGAAACACCACATAAACGACTAGTGTGTGGTAATGATCCTGACAGTGACAGGCTTTCCTAACTAGATCACTAGGGTTTGATATTAACCACCAATCACTGCGTAGGGCCACCTTACCCACACCCCCTGGTAATTGTTAGATTGCCTCTTAAGTCCACCCAGAAGGGGGTTAGGAGGAATATAGAATCCTTACTATTTACACAAAAGAGCTTAATTCACCCTTATAACTAGAATATTGATTTAGAAGGTTGAGTGCATGCTAGCAAACCTACACTATATGTCTCGTCTCCATTTTTAAGTAATTATTTATTTGCATTATTATCTCTTAAATCTGAAAACCAAATAAATATTATTTATTTTATCATCTTTATATTAAACAAGTAAATTCCCCTACACTTCTCTATATACACAAGTAGATCTAACAGATCAAATCCTTGTGAACAAACTTTACTTACTAACTAAACTTGCAAACGATATGTAATACTTCTACTGAGTTTCTCGTGGTAGTTAAGGGTGTGTGTCCTTTATTATTATCTTATTTATTCATTATTTTATCACACCTCTAACCCCACCAATACCTAACTAGTAACTTTCCAAATAAAGACCACATTGAGGTGATTTACATGTCACTCTTATCTGGAAAGAAGGTATCCTGCAAATGCACAATTTTCATTTCCAAGTAATATATGATACATGTGTATCGTTCATTCAAGTTCAAGTGTATTAATAATAATTGGATACGAAAAATTCAAAAGAAGATATTTTCTAATTTTCAACTATGATGTTAATAAGTAAATGATGTGAAAACAATGAATATCGAAAAGACTAGGTAATCCTACGTCCCCATTTGTCTTTATTGCTATATTGGAAATTTAAAAGTACCCTTACAAAAGTGGTTTAATATGCAAAGTTTATTTAGTAAGTACTTATTGGCTAATCTAAAATACTTAATCTAGTACCTATATCTTGCTTGGCTACTATCTAATTCTAAGGGATAATGTTGTCGTAAAACCACTTATTCTAGATAGTTATGAAGAATAGGACCTATGGATGGTAATATATCTTATAAGAAGTGTAATTGTTGACCAATTTCTACTAAATCTTTTAGGTGTTGACTAAGTCAAGGGTTGAGGTTTTAATGATCTGCTTGCCACGACACTATCACAAATTGATCAAAGTAATAGAACCTTGGTCATCACTCCTATTAATTACTCAATTAAATTCACTAAAAATTCATAAACAATCATGATATATTCATTACATAATCTATATGGTTTTAAAAATAGATGACCATTGCTCTAGGTATGTGGTACGAATTCGGGTATTCTAGGTCACTAAGGTGTTAAATTAATGATCTAGAAAAGATATGTGTTTCTCGATACACATCGTTATACGTCACTATTAATAAGTCGTCCGAAGATTATATCAGTTAATATTACAAAACACGACTATCTCAAAATAAACAAACTTAATTGAAAATGACTTATGCAAAACATAGATGATGGGTTCACAATATTATCCTTAATCTAATGAGTTACTAGATCATCCTAAAAATATGAAAATCACTAAATCCTAAGTTGATTGATTAAAAAGAAATAATAGAAAAAGTAAAGAAAGACATATGACGTGGTATCACTTGTAGAAATCATAGGAAAATAATGCATTGATTGGAAAATATTAAAGCTACATAAATACTTATGTATAATATAGGAGTTTTTAAAGTCTTAAACTACTTAGAGTTGTCCCAATCACACTTATGTCAAGATGCAGCTTTTTAGCGGAGCATGTTGCCACCCTATTGCTAAGTGTGGAGGTCAGTGACAGGTAGGCGACATTCCTTTTGTTGGATTCTGATCCTAGGGTCACCTACCCCTCGTTGAGTGGAAAGGTAGGAGACGAGTACGCGACATTCATTCCACATTGTTTTGTCTTCCTTGGTCGTAACCTTGTTGTTGTGTGTGGTGGTAGGCAACGAGTATACGACCTTATTCGAGCTTGCCTTAATGTTTTTTCCTATCTTCGTCCATGGTTGGATGTTCTTTGCCCTAAACCTTCTGGGGATGTATCTTGGGCCTTTTCTCACAATTCTTCTACTATTGATTCAATGCATTTTGTCCATTTGCGTTTGTAATAATTCAATGCATTAGTATTGCTGGTCTTGCTCTCACTACTTATATGATCGGGTTCACGGAAATAATTGTCTAAATGAAGAAAAATTATTGAAAAGAATTTACAGCTTGGTTATTATAAAGTTGAATAGGAGGAATTTTAAAAAGAAGAAGGCTGCATATTTATTTCGAAAGATAAAGGAAGTGATCGACATGGGCTAAGGCTTATTGGGCCGAGTAGTAGAATTTTATCTTTTCCTTAAAATGTTTTGTAATGTCCTTATTGTAATAGTTCTTTAGTAGTTTAACTATGAAGGTCGTTGAGCCTTAGTTGTAGAATTGAGCTAGGAAATGTTTGTAAGGATATTTGAAGTTAGACCATATTTTAATAAAATTTTGATTTATTGATAAAAAAAAATGCCCAAAAAAATTATCAACAACTTGATCTATATCCAATACAATACTAAGCATATTTCATCCAAAATGGTATATATTTAATCTAACAAGCCTACATAACTCCTAATAACGAGGTATAAAAAATCCCAAGCTTAATCAATTGACACTCCAAAAATGTAAGCATAAGCATAGTGAAGATAGTTCAACAAGGAATAATCTATAGTAGAATACAAGAAAAAAGAAATGGAAAACTAATAGTCAAATCATAGAATAAATACTATTATCCAAAATCCTATATAGCATTCTAGCAATATAAAATTAAAGTCAATAGACCGTTAGTTTAGCAATGTATGAGGGGTAATAAATAAGGATAAATCTATGTGGTTTTAATTGATACTAATTATTTACCTCACATGGAAACTCTTCTTTGATCTTCCACTACTTGCAAATCGACCATAGACACATGATCATAAGGGCTTTTTTGGACTCATTGTAGACTATTTGGTTAAGGAGTGGAACATATGGAATATGTAAATGATCTAAAAAATTCTCCTAACCTTACCTAATTAGAAAATGTTAAGCATTTAAGTTAAATTTAAAATTCCACTAAAGAAATGTTAATCTAATTCCCAATATTTTGCTAGCTAGATTTTTTACTTTCGGAATATCATGCTCATTTTTCATCTCATAATGTGTTGGGATATTTTAGCTCTATAATTGACATCACATATATTTTTCATGTTTTTTTCTATTTATTAACATATTTTTCCTTTTCTTTTTAGATATATTAATTCCTCTTCTATAAGATTCTTTTGAATATGTCTTTTTACAACATATTTCAATAGTTAATTTTGAGCATACACCATAATACGGTCTAGCTACCATGATTATACAAACACTATCATTCCCATTAAAAACACTTTTTGATATCCTTTTCACATTATTTCAAATATAAGCTAGAGAATATGTGCATGCATAGAAATTTAAACACATGGATATATATATTAATGTGAAATATCCTAACACTAGGGATTAATCTACTTTTAGTGTGGCAACTAGAAAAAAAATGGCACATTCTAGTAAAGATAACTTAGATAAATAGCACATATACAATAGATAAGGTCTCAAAATTCCTCATTGAAAGAATGCCTCAATCAACTCCTTATATATGGTTTTGATAGAACCTCTAAAAATGATGTCTCGTGAATCTATAAATTTAACACAAAAGGCGATACATCAAGACTTCCAACTCAATGTTTTGTCATCCAAACAAAACAAGCACAAAAATAGGGTCTCAAGTCTAAAAAGTTCGCAAGGCCAAACATGTAATAATCCCCAAAAACAATATTAAAAAAGTATCATAAAGAATTACTCAAGAAATAATTCAAACATATACTATTCATACACATACTCAGCATGTTAAAATTTCAAGAAAGATTAGCTTAGCAATGCAATAAGGGACACTAAAATAATTTCTCGAAGCGGTGGCTATAGGGTGATCCTCAATCCTTCCATGGAGTCTAATGGTTTACTTACTCGCGTTCTTATACTCTTCTATAACTAAATAACATAGTTAATAATCTCAAGGTCTTTTTGGTTATAACGTGGCTTAAGGTCGGTATGATACATTTTAATAATTTTATTTTAATCATTTGGCTCCCTCTTTACTCAATTAATTAACTAACACCCTAAAAGTTTCAGTTTACCCTCATAGACATGTTCACTCATCGAATCGATTACATATAATTTAAAGGATATTAGTAGTTCAACAACACTTATTTCCTAAACTATTTTTTTTTTCATTTTTCATTTTTTAGTTTTTATTTTCTTAAAGCAAGTAAACACATAGAATAGGGACAAAGATGAGGACAAATAGCACCCCACACTCAAATCAAAGATGATTCCTGTCCCCACAACTCAAAAAATACTCTGAAGAAAGTAAAATTATAAATATACACATACTTATACAAGATACATAGGTTAACTGGAGAATATCACTTACCTTTACACCTTGGGTTTCCTTCCAAGAAGTATATTTGTTTATCATGTCATTAAGCTTGACACTAAAACTTTCCGCGAAATTATATTGAGGCCCTTGCGGTACTCCCCGCTTAAAATATTCCCGTCCTTAGAATAGTAGCTTGGGGAATCGATCAGGTTTGATTTTTTTGATCGATCTTTGTATGACGTTGAGTAGCTTCCCCATTCCGCCGTCTTGTTCTCATGATGAAACAACTTCCTTACTCGGTGATATTTGATGACCGTCTTGGACGGTATACCATCTTTTTTTTTTCTAATTACACGTTCATCTTTCTAAGGCGGTATATTTCCCCCTCATTTCCATCTTGTTTTCTCGGTGTAACACCTTGATCCCAAGGTATTTGGTGACCGATTCTTGTAATATACGTGGATCATCAATGATTTCCGCTCTAACTTCCTTCACTACTCTAGATTGAAATGGTGGTGGAAAAACTTCTTGTTGTGGTTCATATTTCGGTTTCTTTTGCATCCTTGATGCTTCTTCTGGCTTCTCAACCACTTTCTCTTCAAATTCACTTATATCCCAGTCTTCCACTATCACATCATATAAATTTAGCTTAGGAAGTTCTTTCTCCTTAACTTCCCTCTCTTGATCATATGCGAACTCCATGGGAATAGAATTTAAATATTTGTCAGTTTGTATAAGTTAAACTACATCTTAATATACCATGCTAACACAAAGGTCAACCATGTATTCAACTTCAACCACATTCGAAAACTTTTTTGCATCATCTACACAAGTTTCTTCTGTCACTAAGTCTTCCTCAATTATTTCTTTCGGTTAATCTATTTCATGTATCTGTTGGTAAAACTATCATCCCTTGGAAAAGTGGAATCAAGATAGTGCTTGTTAATACTCTAAGTTATGCTAGAAGATTGATTTTAGGATTTCAATAAGTTTAAAATTTATGTCCATACCCTTGTATCCTTCATGATTTGGATTTAAATTCAAACTTTTCTGCCACATGTCTTGCCTTTGATTATTCGGACATTTGTACGAAGCTTTCCCATGTCTCGTTCCATTAGAAAGCTTGAGGTATTATGGGAGGTTGTTGAATAATTATAGTCCATTGATTGTTCCATCCTTTCTCTTGCAATTTGTGTATTACTACCCCATTGTTGATATACAAAGAGTCTTCCACATATTTGAATAATCTGGGATTCAAGTAATATCTTCCATACATCATTAAACAATTTACTGAATTTGATCTATCTATATTAATATAATATCCGAAAAAACAAATCAAAGAACAAGCATAAACTAAACAACAAAAATCTAAAACAAAACTAAAACTACAATTCACTAATTATTCCCTGCTAGCGGGGCCAAAAACTTGTTGTCCCTCGAGGTGTGATATAAAATAAACTATTAGAGTATGATAACTCGCAAGTGTACGAGTCGTCACAAGTAATAATAGTGATAAGAAAAGTACTATGTGCATATGAAATATATAGTTAACGCGTAATTTTAGTTCTAGTCTAGATATTCGTTGACAAGAATTTACTAAAACGGAAAGGCAAAATTTATTTTGTGGTTTTTAATTTAAAAATATCTAAGACTAAAATATATGTTAAATGACTAAAAATTAAATAATGAAGATATAATGGATAGAAGTTCACCTCTAGAATTGCTTGTCATCCTCACTAGAACCAATTTAGACGTTTTCTTGACTTAATTGAGGATTTTGGTATTTAACCTCTAATCCGGATTATATAGTCTCCTTAATTTTCTTCCAGATAAGGAAGGGGCTGTCATCTAACTCTAGGAATCTCTTCCTAGTGAACATCATGTTATGTAGATGCCTAAATTTCAAACTCTATGTGATCATTTGATTAGTCAAGACCTCCGGGTTTAGTAACACACATTACACGAACATGAACAATGCTCCAATCCCAAAACCCCCTTACGGGAAAGTTTCTATACTAACCTAATCATTTGCTAAAATCATAGGTTCACACAATTAATAAGTTTACATTCAACATAAAATATTACAAATTCATTTCAAACGTAAAAAAACTCATATTACAAGAAAAACATTAAAATCATGATCTAGGGTCTATACATATAAAATATCAAGTAAAATATATTTTGTTAATACTTTGATAATAAAATATAATAATTTAAAATATTATATGAAGTTCAAGAGAAGGATAATTACAGCGTTTATAAAGATTCTGTTGTTGTCCCGCACTTCTTGTTTCTCTCTCTTGCTCCAAAGTTATGACTATTGAATGAATGAAAGGTTTATTGAATGGTGTATTTAGGTGTGTCTTTATTATTCCAAACAATTGGGTTTATGTATCCAAATTCTTGGATCTTGTGTAGGATCAAGGAAGGGAAATGGATATAGTAAGACTTAGCCGACAAGGAAATTCATAGGAATTTCGCTAATCATGTCATTATTACAAAAAAATTCATAACTTTCTCATACAAAATCAAAATTGCAATCCGTTTTCTCCCACGCAAACTAGACTTCAATATCTATCCATTGATTTAAGAAGCAAGCTTAAATTCTTCCTCAATCGTTTTGTGAAATATTTGCAAGTTAGTGGTAGTTTCATATGGAATCTTCATGTGCTATTTTTGGTAACTTTGTGACATTCCTTGAATTATTTTTAATTCTTTCCTAGATTTCCGAAGTTATTTTTTGGCTTTATGCTACTTGTCTCTTGCCTATATCTTCAGATTCACCATGATACAAAGAGATACATAATGAACACACAAATCATCTCAGAATGCTTTAAAACAAGTATAAATTCAAGAATAAGAGAATAACTCAAAATATGTAAAATAAAGGGATAAATACCACATTAAAGCATTTAAACCCCTACAAATTATTTCTTGTGAATCTATAAATTTATCACAAAAGTTGAGATATCAAATACCTAGATTCATCATCTTAACATATGATTTCTTGTAATCCTTAATATTTCTTTCTTTTTTTTGTATTATGAACATATTTTATTTTGTATTTCTTTATCCAAGAATGAACTAAACATATTTTAGCTTGTGTTTTCACATGTATGAACCCTAGATATGATTTAAAATAATTTATAATGAAAACTGGGTTTACAAGTTATTTTAAATAAAATTGTGGAATTTTGGTTAATAATTCTTATAATTCATGTGATTCATATTTCTTGATCAGATATATAGTCCTGTTAGGGATTAAACTATACTGGGGAGAGGGGTTATATTGAAAATTTTAATTATAACCATTAAGTTGAGTTTGAGAATTATAAGATCTATACTAGCTAAATAATCACGTTACAGTTTTAATTTAGGTATTAGATAATATTGTTCGATCACTTGGAAGAGGTTCCTGGGATTAGATAGCAACCTCTATTTACTCGGGAGAGAATTAGGATGACTTTAAAATCTTGTTTAGCAAGTGAAATTCCCAATTTACACTTAAGTCAAGAATAGTCTCATGTCTTGCTAATGGTGAGTACACAATATTTATCCATATCTTATCATTTTATTTACTTTTTAGTCTTTTATTTACTTATTAGTAAATCATTACCTCTTTATTTCATAGTCAGTAGTTTAATATTTCAAAAACTAAACAAATATCTTCTCTTAATTTTAGTTTAAACACAATGAATATCTAAGCATAAATTATGTGTTAAATTCTTATATATCAGGGAGAATTATCTTATCTTACTACTGTATTACTTGTGACGACTCATACACTTGCGAGTTATCTTTCTACGAAGCTTCAAATCCCAAGACTTCAAATGATCACCTACCAACCTCCGCAACAAATTACCAAGCGAACGATTAACAACCTCTGTCTGGCCATCCGTTTGGGGATGGTAAGCTGTACTGAAGTTTAATGACGTGGAAACCAAACGCCATAAACTCCTCCAAAAATGACTCAGAAACCGCGAATCACGATCCGACACGATAGAAGTAGGCAAACCATGCAAAGAATAAATGTCACGGAAGAACAAAGTCGCCACATTAACCGCATCCGCTGTCTTCTTACAAGGGATAAAATGAGCCATCTTGGAAAAACGATCAACCACCACAAAAATAGAGTCATTACCTAGCTGCGTACGGGGAAGGCCAAGAACAAAATCCACGCTAAGGTCAGTCCAGGGCTGCGTCGGAATGGGTAGGGGCATGTATAGCCCCGCATTAGTCGCCACACCCTTAGCTACTTGACAAATACGACAACGAGCAACAAACCGCCCAACCTCTCGCCTCATAGAAGGCCAAAAATAAGTCTCGGACACCAATTGAAAGGTCCAATCACGCCCCACATGACCCTCATTATGTAACTCCTGGATAATCTTCAACCGCAAACTACACTCAGGAACACAAAGCTGAACTCCCCTAAACAAAAATCCATCTGTCATGATATACTCACAACGATCTCCATCCTGTAACTGTAACAACACTTTAGAAAAGAAAGGGTCAATCGCGTACAGGTCACGTAAATCATCAAAACCCGGAACATCAACTCGTAAGGTGGCAAGACAACTATGACGCCTGCTCAACGCGTCAGCCACTCGGTTCAAGGCGCCTGCCTTATACTTGATGACGAAAGTGAACTGCTGTAAATAGGCAGCCCATGCTGCATGTCGTGCGGACACCTTATCCTGGCTCGCGAGGTGCTTCAGAGAATCGTGATCAGTAAAAAGTATGAACTCAGAGTGAAATAAGTAGTGACGCCAATGCTTAACAGCCTGAACAACTGCATAAAACTCTACGTCATACGTACTATACCTCAAACGTGATACAACCAATTTCTCACTGTAATAAGCCACGGGTCGCCCAGATTGACTGAGAACAGCACCAATTCCCAATTTTGAAGCGTCACAATGCAACTCGAAAGGGACTGAAAAATCCGGAAGGACAAGTATTGGAGCCGAAGTCAACTTCTGCTTGATTTCCTGAAAATAAAGTTCGGCTGCGGGTGTCCAATGGAATTTCGAACCCTTAATACACTCCGTGATAGGCGCCATAATGCTGCTGAAATGGGGAATAAAACGCCTTTAAAACGACGCCAGCACGTGAAAACTCCGCACCTCTGTGATGGTGCGAGGCTGAGGCCACTGCTGAATCGCATCGATCTTCGCCGCGTCCACTTTCAACCCATCCTTCGACACAATATACCCCAAAAACTGCACTGAATTTGTGAAGAAGGTACATTTATCGAGGCCTGCATAAAATTTGTCCCTGCGAAGCGCTTCAAGTACCTCTCGCATATTGTTGCAAGTGTAAAACCGGATCAATGCTGTAAATAAGGATATCATCAAAGTACACAACCACGGATTTATCTATGAAAGGGCGTAATGTTTGGTTCATAACGCGCATGAAGGTGCTAGGCGCATTAGAAAGACCAAATGGCATGACCAACCATTCAAAAAGACCCTCGCGAGTCTTAAAAGCAGTCTTCCACTCGTCCCCCTCACGAATCCGAATCTGTTGATAGCCACTCTTCAAGTCCAGCTTGCTAAAGATTGTTGCCTTGCCCACCTGATCTAACAAATCATCTAATCTCGGAATAGGAAATCGATAACGCACCGTAATTTTGTTGATAGCGCGACTATCAACACACATACGCCAGGACCCATCCTTTTTGGGAGTAAGGAGGGCTGGAACCGCACATGGACTCAGGCTCTCACGAACATGCCCCTTCGTAATCAGCTCTTCAACTTGCCTACGTAATTCTTCATGCTCACGAGGACTCATTCGGTAATGGGGCCTGTTTGGTAGGGTGGCACCAGGAACCAGATCAATGTGATGCTGAATATCACGCATAGGGGGCAGCTCCTTAGGCAGATTCTCCGGAAACACTTCAGAAAATTCCTCTAATAAAGGCCGAGCAATCTCAGGCACACTCGTAACTCCAGAACTAGGCTTACCCAATAACAAAAACACCACTCCAGATTCCTCCAAAGCACGTGCAAAGCAAGTGCGAGTCAAAAGCATGTTGTTACTGTCCTTCGGAAGACGGGGAAGAGCCTTGTCTTTACTAGGTAGCAACACAATTTTTTTTCCGCGAAACAAAAACGAGTAAGTGTTAGCACGACCATCATGAATTACCTCTCGATCGAACTGCCATGGACGCCCTAAAAGTAAGTGACATGCATCCATCGGAACCACATCACATAACACCTCATCCGTATACGTAGGACCAATGGATAAGGAAACCAAAACACGATACGAGACTAGGACATCAGTAGAGTTATTAAGCCAGGCCATCTTGTACGGTTTCGGATGTTTTTCAGCTACCAAACCCAATTTCTGCACAGCCAACTCAGACACAACATTCTCACAACTACCAGAATCAATAATAAAACGACACACCTTACCACCAATAGTACAAGTGGACTGAATAAAGCCGTTCGTCTCGAATCATCCTCAACCGCACGGGGCAGCAAACACGTGCGACGCAACACCAACGAAATACCTGAATCACCCTCCACAAATTCATCCTCGGGAACAGTCTCATCAGCATAAGTATCATAAACAGGAGCAGAATCTTCCTCCACAGAATCAGCTACGAGTAAAGCTCTATTACGTGGCGGTTTTTTGCAATCAGCCTGTCTATGACCCATCTCGTTACAATTAAAACAGCGAAGACCATTGTTGGGACGTGGCTGCTGGGGCTGATTCGGAACCACAGCAGGATCACCTGAGTAATAGTCTGTTTCGGACCGACGAATTGACGCCGAGCCTGTTGTTTTTCCACTTGTAAAGCGCGCCTATGCGCTTCTGAAACCGAAACTGGGTCAAACATGTTAAGCACATCTTGCAACTGCAACCTTAAGCCCCCAATATAACGAGAAACCAATTGGTCGGGAGTCTCATTAACATCCGTCCTTGTCAACATCAAATAAAAATCAGAAGTATAGTCATCAACCGAGCGGGTACCTTGACGTAAATTCTGAAATTTCTGATACATCTCACGTTCATAATTGAAGGGTAAAAACGCAGATCTCATGTGTTTCTTCAGTTTATCCCAGGTTGCAATTTTAGGTTTACCCAAACGCTGACGAGTAACCTTTAATTGCTGCCACCAAGATTGAGCACGTCCACGGAGCCTGGTCACCACCAAACCTGCCCGCTTCTCATCAGTAACCTCCTTGAAATCCAAGATTTCCTCCACCTGACTAAGCCAATCCAGGAATTCTTCAGCTTGTAAACCACCAACAAACTCTGGAATATCCACCTTGAATCCCGAGTCCCAACGATCTTTAGGGCGAACTGGTGCACGGCCGTAGGGATTGTCCATGGTCTCTTCATCGGAATCCATCCCCAGGTTGACACGTTGCGTAAGGACAGCGATGGTTCTGTCCCTAGCCTCAAGTTGTTGACGTAACTGCGTGATGGTTTCCTCGACTTCTTCATCACGGGCATTAGCAGCCTGAGCGTTACGACGATTCTTTGGAGCCATAACCAAGATCGGCTGTCTCTGAATACCAACTGATGTAGAAAGTAAACGCAGGAAAGCGCTTTCAACACTAAAAAGAGATATTAAATTCTCAAGTTTTATAAAATAATCAAAAACTGCTTAAGGTTTGTTCAAAACACATATTAATAGTATCAAAGACCTAGGAAAATAAATTACTATGTTGTCCTTGCAAAATAAGGAAATAACGAAATATTAAAAACACTGCTTTAAAATAATAAAACGCTTTTTTTCAGGCCCTAAATGCTGGAATTTGGCCCAAAAGCATCGTACTGATGAGTTTTGATCGTTGACCCGATTCCACCCAAAAAGCAGTCATTATTCTGAATTCGACATGTTTCCGCATTCTGCACTGCATCAATTATTTACTTTGTTCTCCGTAGATACTATACTAATGCATGTTCTAGAATCAATTGTTCTAAACAACAAGTAAAGTAGTGGGGCAAGGTCACCATTTGATTTGAAAATGTATGAAGACTATTATTCGAATACTGATCCATTCAACAATGATGAAGACTCTTTATGTTATGAACAATAGGGTAATGACTACAACCAAGCACCTTATAAATACCTGCATAATCAAGGACAGTACAATCAGTGGGACGATAAATTCAACGACGTCCAATGATACCTTAACATTTCCAATAATTGGAGTATACATTTGTGTATCATATGCAACGGAACAAAGAGGTGCAAAAGGTATATGGAAATTTTTCAATTGTGGAGTGTACTATGGATATGAGAAAAAGTTAAAAAAATTGTAGTGGACTAGACTCAATAGATTAGAAGATGAACAAAAGTTGAGCTTCATTTAGATAATGCTAGATTGGGGGTGTTCACCAATACTTGGAACTAGTAAGGAGATCCTGGGTGGTTTTTTTGATCACCTCGAACTACTAGAATTACACCAAATCCCATAATCGAAGGAATCAATGGAGTGTAGTGATGATAAGTATGTGATATGAGACGTTGGAGTGGACATGCTAGAAGTATTCAAGGGGCCATGCTATGTTGCGTAATAATATGGAGTGAAACTCATTGAAGATCAATGTAAAATTTAAGAGAATGAAGGGTTTATATCGTCAAAGGCGGTAGTCAAATAAGATGATATAATTTTTTTCGGCGTGAGAACAAAGTGGTAAAATGGGGAAGCTAACCAACCCCATATTAAGATTGATCAATAAAATTCGAAGGTAGGCGATTCCCCATTACACTATTTAGCTCAAGAGATGAGTATACATATAAAAGTAAAACAAGGGCCTCAATACAATATTTGGGTAAGTTTTCATGTTAAGTTTCACGACGTGATAGACAAAAACATTTCTTGGGAAGCAATCCAAGGTTAAAATATAGTTTATCGCCTTTATTAGTTAGTGTATAATATGTGTTAATATAGATTTCTAAGTTGTAATTATTGTAGAGCCATCGGGAAAAATTGAGTTGGGGGTGGGGTACTTGTTGTACTCATCCACATTTATGTGTAAACATGATTTAAGAAAAAAAAACGAAAAAATCTAAAATTTGAAAAAGAAAAAAATTAG
The DNA here is from genome assembly GCA_029959085.1 of Nemophila menziesii. Classification (NCBI taxonomy): domain Eukaryota; kingdom Viridiplantae; phylum Streptophyta; class Magnoliopsida; order Boraginales; family Hydrophyllaceae; genus Nemophila; species Nemophila menziesii. The sequence continues at coordinate 137,750,445 of JARWIR010000001.1, read as the reverse complement.
TTTAAGAAATTATGTGCTGAACTAGTTGACCTTGTACATGTCTCAAAAAAGCATGTCAAGAAAATTTATGATCCTTATTAAGGGCATGATTTAGATTTTTCCATACAATACTTGATTGCTATATGAATTAGTTTATTGTGTAAAGAAACGATTAGTGAACAATGCATATGTGGACCTTTAAACAAAGGTAAAAAACGAGTGGGTGTGTAGAGCATGAGATCCAAACTAGTATAAAACCTACTTAATTTGCAAATTTTATACATGAGTTATCAATGTCGCACTAAGAAAATGATTGAGACAATTCTTTGTTAGCCACTTGCTCCCTTTAGCTTTCGACCAAATAAATGTATATTATCATTCACAATCGTTATGATCCATAAGACATTTTCTTTGTTAGCCCTTATCAAAATCTTATACCCCTAGTTTTTAGGACTTTGCCATATGATCCTCCATCGAGTCACAATACCTTATAGCTAGTCATCTTTGAGTTTCAGTTTGGGATGGTGCGTATCCTGATTTTGGGATATATATTGGGAGAGTTTATGCTTGTATAGTGCTATGTATTTGATGCACTTTCTTGTGATCTTTCCTGAATTCAATAAAAGAAAATGAAGAAGAAAAATAAAATGAAGAATAAAAATAAAATGAAAAGGAAAAATTAGTGATAGTACACGAAAAGAACCAAACATGTAACCTGAGTTCAAAAAATGGTTCATACTTGACTTGCAAAAAAAATAAAATAATCAAGAATATAGGAATCCGACAAAGAAAAATTTAAAACATCAAAAGAAAATGGTTTGGGAATTTGTGATGCCTATATAATTCACCAAAAGTGTATGAGTGAACACATGTTTGAGTGAAAATACCATATCATGTCGTCTTCAACCTTCAAATTTGTAATTACTTTCTTTTCTTTCATTATTATGAACTAAATAATTTATCTTGAGATCTAGCATATATGTATGAACCCTAGTTCTTATCTATCTAATTTGGGATACTATCATATTTAATTTGAATTCATGTTTTATTCTTTGTTTATGTGTTTTGATTTATTGTCTGTTTTCCTTGCGAATGCATGCACATAGGATTAACTTAGTAGTAGTTAGATGGTCACCCGGAAGGGGTGTTTAACTATTGAAACACCACATAACATTTAGAATAAGAATTTAGTCCTGACAACACCAGCCTAACTAGATAATCATTAGGGTTTGTATTAATCACCATATCACCAACTGAAGGAAAAGTTTGCTTAGGAACCTAGTGGCGTAGGACAACCTTATTTTAAACTACCTCGTGGTTGTATCATAGCCTACCTATTCGCTCTCCGGGTGTAGGAAGGAATTTAGAATCCTGATTATTGTAATACTACATGATTCACCTTTACATGTTTAGAATAAACAAGACTAGTGGGGATTACTTGCTAATTTCTCAAGCTAAACTCTCATACTATCTGTTCTTTACTTATTTAATTTTTTGTCTTCAATTTACTACTCTAATTTTCTATTTCTAAAAATCAAATAAAAATCTCTTTAGTCTTTTATTTTACTGCATATTAACCTGATCTAGCTTTCATATCTGCACATGATAATTTGCATAAGTTCTTTCTAACATTCGTAGTCTCTGAGGAACGAAACTTATTTATCAGTAAAAATTGCATACGTCTTGTATACTTGCAGAACCGTGCTCAGCCTAGGGTGTTTATTTGCACTTATTTTATCCATTGTTTTATCAAACCTTAGATGACACCATGTTTTTGGCGCCGCTGCCGGGGACTACATCGTTGTCCTTGTGCATTTATTTAGTGCTTTTATTTCAGTTAGCTCTATTTTACGCTTTTTCTTTTAGTTTTTTTTTCTTTACAGATTACAGATGGCAAGCCCGATGAGACTTGATCTTCCCATCTCATTCAGAGTGCAAGCACGAGGAATCCGCACTCCAGAAATCCAAGCCGCTAAGTTTAGACCAGATCCAGGCATGATAGCGCAATTTGCAAGTCATGGACAATTTAGTGGTGCTGCACAACAAGATCCGGTCCGGTATGTTCAAAAATTCATTCATATCTATGACACTTATATCATTAGAGGCGTTACAAAGGAGTAGATGTATTACGTCATGTTCCAGTTCTTTTTGACCGGAGGTGCAAACGATTGGTACGATTCCCAACACCCTGATGATATATATATATATATATATATATATATATATATATATATATATATATATATATATATATATATATATATATATATATTAGTTTTTTAGTCTCGAAACGCACCACTTATCATATTTTGGAGAAAAACAAGTTGAGATCAATGGCATGAAGCATGAAGTTCATTTGCAACACCTTATTTTACATATATTTCATCATAATTAATGTAATTTTCATTATTTCTAAATTATCTCTTTAATTATGAATCTGTTATCTTTTGTTTCATTTAATTCATTAATGAAATAATTACTTAGTAGCTTGGAATACTCACAAGTATGAACCCTAGTATTTGGTTTGGATATTTATTATATGACTTTCGTGTTTTATCTTTAATTGAGATAGCGATTGTTGTAGTTGTTATTATGTTTATGTTTGTTCTTAAATTATTTTATAGTGGCCATATATATAGGGTTTTTTAGCTATTATATTATGTATGGAAGGAAGTTTGATACTGGACCTAATATGATTATGCTTTCTAGAGTTGAAGACCCAGCAGAGCTAAATTAATTAGGCACTCATGTGAGGGTAAAATAGTCTTAATTGTTAGGTAATATTGTAGATTCACTCGAGAGAGGTTACTAGTATTAAATAGAAGCCCCTAATTAATAGAAATTGAATTAGGTTGTAAATGGAATTTTGATTAGCAACAACATCATGCTTTTCCATCAGAATTACAGTTAAGTCCCGGGTCATAACTAGTGGCGAGTATGAGTGTCTCGAGCTACGTTTCTCTCCATCCTTTCACAACTCTTGGTTTAGTTTGATGAGATAATTTTAGTCTTTAAATTCTTTGTTTAGTAGTTAATAATTATACATATAAACGAAACAAACTCGTACTTTTAGTCTCTTTAGTTTTCAACAAATCTCTAATCGAAACTAGATTACTTATTATCTTGCTAATCCATGTAGAGACAAACTTACTTATCTATTATATTATATGTGACTAATCGTACACTTGCGAGTTTTTATCTTTCCAGTGGTTTATTTTATATCACACCTCAGAAACTAGAAATTTTTTGGGAGCTCTTCAAATGGATGTCCGAAATGGGTCTTCGAACCATCAAACCTATTTTTTTCAAATTACCTATAGATCATAAAAGGGATGCTAATAACTAAGAAATATACCAGGTGAGCTACAAAGCTATAAAGGCAAGATTAGAAGTGAAACTTTCTTCCAATATACATGAGTCCTACAAATAAAGGTTCAAATGGTCAGAACTCATGATTATACTACTTCGATAGTTTGAACGGCTATTCGACCCTTCAAATCCTAATCTACAAATATATAAATGCGATTTGATATTTTATAAATGTGTGTATTCTATGGATAATATCCCCCCACTCAATCCTAATTAAATTAAAATCTTAGTAGTTGGTCTTAGATTGCCTCTCGAGAAGCACTAATTTATAATTTTTTATCTTGACATTGATCTTCGGTATTATATTATTTAATCTCAAAATTACCTAGATCGGGCTTTAATTGTCCTTTTCTTCTAGTTTTCCAATATTGATGGTTGTTAGATTGTTCTCATACATAGTATTCCACTTTATTCATTCATCCAATTTGTCCAACTAGCTATACTGTAATATGATAGATTTTTTATGATCGTAAGATTAATTTCTTCTCTTATATTTGCTTAAAAAAAGTTTACCATCTCATACTTCTCTTCTCTTATGTGGTGGCTCCACACACCCCCTTTTGTTTGCAAAACTCCCCCAAACTTAAAATCTTTGCAAGGTTAGGTCAATTTTCAAATTGATCTAGAGGATTTCGCAACCGAGGTGCCTTAATCTTTTAATTGATCAAACTTATACCTATACAAAACTTAACACGAAATCTAATATCCCCTTCATGTATCACAAAGTACGAAAATAAATTTTACACTAAGAAACCAAGTATGATAAACATAACAATATAGAAATAGAAGAACTACAAACCCATTATTTCCAGCATTAATTCCTTGTCAAAGTAAAGAGATTCCAAATTGCATGCACCTTGAGTGTAAAATGAAGCACACAATCACATAATATATATGCTCGAGATATAAAATGTGATTAATCTTTGCCTTAATTCGACAACTAAAACTCACTTGAAACAATAAAGCAATTACCGAGAACGGCGTAAAAAACTTGTTGAACCCCTGAGTGTAGTATAAAATACGTGATATATAAATATATAAGAAACAATCAACATTCGACGATATGTGAAAGTATCTATGACTGTACAAGTATTAAAGACTCGAGTAAGACCGAATACCCATCCACATAGTTGACTATTATCTAAAGTAATTTATTATGTTCATAGTACGATGTAAATATGTTGTGGACAAGGAAAAGATAACCTACGAAGGGGGACCACAATATATTAACATCAACATTATCGAAAGCGATTAAAGGGAAGAGGTTGAGCTAATTTATTGGGGATATCTTGGTACATGATAGATAAATAGATTGTATACGTACGACTAACAATTCGAATACATGAGATATTGTTTAGGCATGTTGACTAAGGTCTTTAACTTCCTATAAGGACACAAAATCCCAATCGAGTCTCGCTCAGACAGATCTATAGACTAGGTAAGTGATAAATAACAAGCCCTCATAAGATAATGAAATCATATAATCCATATGACTCTTACTATCAAGAAGGCTGCATGTGTCCACCCTCTACATTCGCTCAAACACCGACGAACCACACCGAGTCGAGGAATTATAAATGATATGATAAATGACTTAGTGAAGATTATTATTAAGGTTATTTGTCACTAATGGAGTGGCTAAACCCTATATCGTAAGAAAGAGTTCACAAATACTAGTACTATTATTCACAGTTTCACCACACATTTTAATACACAAGTTGAAGCATCGATTCACTTAAGCTCCGCCAACAAAATATTTATGAATCCATGACCCACTTAGTCATCACATATGCATACGAAGTGAGTTTCAAATCATACACCAAGCAAGAGAGAAAGTAAATATAAACTAAGAACAAATATGATGCTTAGTAACTAGGATCTTGCTACTCCATTAGAGAAAGATTGATCTAAGATACTTCGAGAAGATAAAGATGTAAGAGAGAGAAAATAGACATGTGATACTATTTAGTCTCTCTTCTCTAAGAAATTGCAAGATATAATGTAAAATATAACATATGTAATGATCTAAGATGAGATAATAAATACGTAGGTGAATATACCATATACAAGCTCTAACTTCCATGTCAAGAATATAATCAAATGATTATGTTATTTCCTTCAAATCAATGCCTATGAGCTATTGCTCTGAAAGTTTTCCATATCGAGGTATAATTAAAGCTATAACTTAGTACACTTTTCCATGTGTAAGTCTTCATATAGTCCTTTCATCAAACCAATGAGGTCCATTCATTGGTGGAAAGTGGATAGCTTATTTCCTATGCTTCCTACCAATCTTATTAGATTTGGGTTGGCTTTCTTATGCTTGTTCCGGGATCAATCTACCACCACTTTTTATATATTATCACATAAGCACCTTGTACCTATATTTGTTCAAAAATTACAAAAAAATGCATGAAATTGACCAATACATGGTCAGGGCTCAAAACTAATATTAAAAAACATTTACAAATGGTAAATAAATATTAATGATTAACACTAAAAGGTAGCTAAAATGTTATCTCAGACATAGGTTAAAGTGTCACATGTAGAGAACATCATATGTAGATTTTTAATACTTTCCTCATAAGACACCCTATATATTCCATTGCAATACAATCATCCCATTGTTTAGAAAACAATTTCTAGAATTCACACGAGTCTAGTATTTAGTCTTGTAGAAAATATAAATTACCTTCCCTAGCCTTTAATGATAGCCTAATTTGGCTAGAGAAAGAGTTGAGAAGGATGCTTCACCAGACACCGATGGTTAAAGTAGGAAAAAATGGAATTTTATATGTTTGGCTTATGTTCCAAAAATAAATTCATTTTTATTTGGAATTGTTGCTATAATGCTAATCTATCAATGGTTAATCTTCACATGAGAAAATGTTCTCCATGTAATTTGTACTAGAGTATGATATGGATTATACGTATGTGAGTGACTTACTTCTCGGATGTCCTCTTAGCTACCAAGATTGGACATCTGAACAAATATAAATCTTCATTGATCGAAGGGTAAACTGTTAGATTGAGGATTATATTGATCAAATTTTTAGTAACTTTACGCATGGAGTTTGGAATAAGAATATTTTCACAATATATATTTCTCATGTGCTAGAAAATTTGGAAAGATAAAATAAAAAATGACCCACCAAATTGTCAACTTATCCATAATTAAATGATTTGGTCTCACATGGTTTGAATACAAGGAGGATAAAACTCTCAATATCTTACCAAACCTAGTTAATGAACACAATAAACCTCCTAAGAATAACATTATTTGTGTGGTGTCTCGTTCAAATTAAGTTGGGAACCTTCTGGTATAGTGGATATTGCAATAGACTCAAATAGTAATATTTTCAATGGTGATGTTGGAGAGTCAAGTGTGGTTTTGTTGATGAAAGGTCGGGCAGATCCTTACTTGAGGCTCTTTAGCTTGACTGTAATACCATTTCTACTAAGGAAGTATTTTCTTTGATGGATTGCATTGAAATTATTCATGGAACTGATAATATAATAGAGGATATATGTAAATACTGGAATAAGGAAATTTTAAGTAAATCAATATTAAGAGTTTTTCTTATCAATGAATTTTATGGTTGATAAACTAGATATGGTAGCTAGATAGAATTTTTCCCCCGAGACCTGGAAATCGCTGCCAAGGTCCTCACTTATTAACATCTTTTATGTCATACTTGACCAATCGGGAATAGATTGATCAACATGGGAGATGTTTTTTTGGTTTAGTTATTTTCTCTTTGTGTCTTGTTTTTCAGGTAAACAGTATGGTGTTTCTTTCGCGATTAATAAAATGTTTTGCTAGCATATTTTCCTTTGTGTTTGTGTTTTTATATAATAATATCTTATGTGTTTAAATGATAATTTAACTATACACATATATATATACATATATATATATACATATATATACATATATATATATACATATATATATATATATACATATATATATATATATATATATATATATATATATGTATATATATATATGTATATATATATATATATATATATATATATATATATATATATATATATATATATATATATATATATATATAATCTATTCTCTTGTGCAACATGTCTCTTGTCACTAGTTGACTCATCTCAAACATGATTATCCTTAGTATATACATGAATTATTCATTCCCTACGTTATTATATGCTTCGCTTTTGCATTAGTTATCAACTAAGAAATTAATTTTATGCTCTATTAAATAATTTCACATTTTAAGAGATAAAGCAGGCTAACATGTTTTTCTTGCCTAGATGTGGGTACATCCATCTTGATTATATGAGCACAATTCACATCTAGAGTACATATTATGTTGTAGGATAAATTATCCGAGTATAAATTCCCATGAAAAACATGTATCTTTAGTTTCATATTCTTGATCTTGTTTTATGCTATATTTTTTTTGTAATTGGAACTTGAAGAAGTAATCATGTACAAACTTCCTTAGAAATAAATTTTGAACATATTTTATGAAGGAAGTTTTTAAATTTTAGAAACAAGTCAAAAAGTCGTAAACCAAAATCAGGCTCTACAACAGAGAATATTTTGGAACCCGCTATCAAAGTGAACCAAAATCTTGCATTGAACCAAAATCCTGAAATGAAGCTAAAACTAGGATCATTAGTTTGAAAAGTATCCATTATAATTAATATACTGGAGCTCAACTTGATGAAGTACGATTTTCCATACCGATAACCCATTCATGTTAAAACCGCAGACCCGATGTAATTCTGGTAACTCGATTTAATTGAAACCGAGACTTGATGCCAGTAAGTACATATATTTTAAAATATCCTTTGGATCCTTTGAATTCTATATATACCCACACAATTCGAGCTCATAACACATATCTTGAATTGATTCTTCTCCGCCATCTTTATACATATTTAAAGAACAAACTACGTCATTAATTCAAGCCAAAAGAAAGCCACTCTTCATCGGCTATGCTTGATCAAGATAACCAATTTTCTATCAACTCAAAAAAAAATTCTTCAACATCATCAATATATCATCTACTCATTAACGAGTTTATCTACATGCTTTATTGTATATATTAACTCAGAAAGCAGTCGATCAAGTTTCATATTCAAATCTACTCGTCACGGAGTTCAAGATTATAATTGTATAATTTTTCATAAACAAGGGTTGTTTTTGTTATAATACTGCAATCAAACATTCACGGGTTTTCTCTTGCTATATATTATAAAAGAGTGACTTGTGAAGGTTGAAACTGAGCATAGAAAAACACACGCGGATTATGACTTAGCCGGTAATATTCTCAAATATTGGTTTGGTTGAACCCGAAAGAACCACATTGTAAAGGATTTTTTTCACCTTTATGAAAACGTAAACTTTAGTGGACGAGTTTAAAATCATAAGGGTGTATACTTTAGGTGGTGGACTAGGACTTCAGAGTGCGAATCACCCTAAAACGATTGTATGCTCGCTAACCCTCACTCTTTACATTGTTGGTAAAAACTAAACATATCACTGGTAACGTAAAATTTGATTTCAAATAATAATATTCTGAGAAATGTAATACTACAACTATTGCAATAAAAAGTAAAGTCAGAATATAAAGGTATCCCAAAAACCGTAATACGACAACTATTACAAGAAATGGGAAAAGAACTTACACGAAAATATTAAGAAAATAATATGATACGAATACACAAAAACGTGCAACGTTAAAAAAGATATATCGGAAGTTCCGATATCTCTAACAATTGTATCCCTTTAGTACTCTAATCTCTATGTCAAAAACGATTTGACTAAGCATTAAGAAGAGAGTAGTTTATTGTTCTGAATTTCTTATTTCTATATTCTCTCTAGAGTAGTGTTCTATTTTCTCTCTAGAAAATGCAAGTGACAAAGTCACTATTTATAGGAGAATAAACAAACTAAAAAACCGTCACATAAATGCTCATTAATGCACATTAATGGTCGGTGATAAAGACTCATTAATGCAGACGTTTTTCTTGACCAAGCTCTTATAAGTCCCGTAACAGCCAAATTAAAGAGTCACATTAAATTCTTATTAATGCACATTAAATGGTCAGTGATAAAAGCTCATTAATGCAGACGTTTTCCTTGACAAAACTCCTGTAACTTCCGTAACATCTGAATTAAAGAGGTATTGATGATGAAATATTCTGAATTAATTCTGAGTCATTAGCCATCAATTTCTTGGTCGGTTTATCATTTATTTTCTTCTCTATCATTCTAAGTAGGACTTTTTAAAACATACAAAGTTTTCTCGCTTCTTCCAAGAGAAAAAAAAATTAATAAAATAAAACTATTTAATTTTAGTAATTCCAACCATTTATTTCTCAAAATTTAATATGTTACTATTTGTACACAAATAGTTTTTCGACTTTTCCCAAGAGTATAAAAAATTAATAAAATAAGTCACTTTTTATTAAATAATTCCAACATATATATTGTTTTATATCATGTTTAGATTTTTTTTTTATCAAATCACTAATATCCAATTTTTAAGATTTTTTATCGTTTTATATATTGCTTATCTTTTTAATCAAATCACTACCATCCATTTAATGATCTTTTAGGTAATGATAAAATGCTTGGTAGATTTTTCTTAAATTTATATCTATAGATAAATTTTTTTAATTATATATAATTAGATTAAGATTCCCATTCACTCCTTCATTAGAAACTTATAAGTTTTCTGCCACTTGGAATGAAGATTATATGTGTCGGTTTCAAGATAAATTACGAATCTCGTGAATTATCAAGCTTGCATGGCGTATCTGGAATGGAGAAAATGATTCAATTCAAAAAAGTATCAATATAACTCCAGACTCAATCTTTTTTTGTTCACGAATATTACAATCCCAAATAATATTAATCCCCCATTCAAAGGATATCCCATTAATGTGTTACCAGAAAATGGTGCAACATCAACGACTTTAGTAAAAAAAAGCTAGAACCCTTCACCCGAATATGTAAAAAATTAGTTGTGATATAGCTAACTCTATTGATGAAAGCGTAATTTCATGTATTATACTAGTTTTTAATAGTAATTTTATTAAATGTGAGGATTGGAACATTACAACAACGTCAATACTATAAGCAGAAGTTGCCGAAATTATGAGAGCATGTGATTGACATGTAACCTTAATAAAATGTATAAATTAGAGCATTACAGCAAAACTGATCATTGAGAATAAAATGTATAAATTGCAGCATTACAGCAAAACTGATCATTGAGAATGACTGTTACTTTCTTCTTGAGATCCTTAAATTACAATAAACTAGTCAATAATTAAGATATCTGTACAAATTAAAAATAATATTCGTAATTTCTTTTGGATTTGAAACTTTTTATTTGCTCACATTTATAGGAATTGTAAAATCTTCAGAAGTAACTAGGTTGTTAAATGAAAATTATTTGACAATTTGTTTGGCTGACAAACTTATTTGCCATTCTCAAATGGTTTCTATAATTTGTCTTGGCAATTTTCCTTCAGGATCGAATTAAGTGAATTTGTATCTCTTATGTCGTATATATACAGTATCAGATGAATAAAAAAAATAAAAATTATGCGGTTTCTTAAAATCAATATGAAAAAAACATATATTCTGACAGGTTTCATAAGAAAAGATAAGAATCTCCAATGAGTGGCATTCATAGACGAAAGTCCCCACATGAATTTATATTGTTAGTGGAGTTATCCCACTCATAAAAGGGCCTGCTTTGGCCTTAATATTTTTGCTGATTACTTAGTTTTACCTGCATATTGTATTCCTTTCTCTCATCCATGTCCTACATTATCATCCTTGAATTTTGGACTTTTAAGCCCACCTAATCGCTACATAGAATCTAGAAAAAGTTATTCCAAACTTCCATATAATAGATTCAAGCGTTTACGTTATCTTCAACAAAAACATCCAATGATAATGATCAAATTTTACAAAAGGATTACAACTTTTCTATTTTCAAGATAGTTAGCCCCAAAACCGATTTTAGATTTTTCTGTTTATAGTTGAGGCATTATTCATTGTAACTGATTGCCGTTTCATGAATTCGGAAACTCCTGACATTGTTTTCTAACTTGTTTTTGTATATATAATAAAAACACACAAAGTACAAAATATTTAAACAAAAAACGCCCAATTAAAAAAAACTATGTACTGCAGTACCAAAATCATTTAATCAAATTCTTCATGAAAAAAGTCGACATGTACGCTAATCAAATACTCGTTAGCTATCTATGTGTGACGCCTAATTTGTTTGGTAATATAGTCAAGCAAGGAATTCGAAGATCGCGAATATGACAGAGAAAGTATAGGTGTCCCATTTTTGTTATTGTCTTGATTTTCATTACATGTTAGTAGCAATAACATTTTTTGGACAACTTCAAGAGAATATATAGTAAATTTATTTTTTCAATCGCTGATACCAACTGAATACAAGAAAATAGTCATTTAGCGGCGTGATTCTATTGCAAATCGACAAAAAAATATCATTAATGATACAAATAAAAAAGTGTTCTTAAATGAACGACGACAAATTTTTTGAAGCGTAACTAAATACTCATTAATGAGGGATGCAACTAGTACATCTTTGGCATTTAGTTTGCTATAACGATACTTTCACTGCATGTGTTCTTATTTTATTTTAACATAACTCAAAGGGAACGCTTCTAATTTCACATCAAAAATATTAATAGGTTATGCTTCTAGATTGGTCTCCGTAATGTTAATAGTTTAATAGGGGACGCTCCTTTAAATGCGTCAACAATATTGATAAGTCAACAGGGACATTTGTATCAATGCATCGGTAAACAATAAAATAAGATTAACAAAAAAATATCAATAAGTTAATGCAATTAGCCACAAATAAAAACAATATAAGTATAATACTGTAACTAACTAAAACAAATAAATATGTTTTTACAAAAAAATAAGATTTAAAATAATTTCAGTTTCAATAAATTTGATAATAAAACATCTAAAACTTGTGATACAACTAATAGTTAAAGTACGATCCAAGTTTACAATTATTTTTAACAAAGTACATGAAATAAAATTTAAATAAAACCAACTTGTTTAAAACTAAAACCATGAGGAATTTCTTTATCAAAACTACCCACCCCAATTTCTTAATAGAGAATACTAACCATCTCTTAAAATATAGGTCAAATTTATTTTTATACTCTTAATAAAAAATTTGGTGCACAATAAATAAATCGTCGTTCACATCATGCCATGACCAATTAACCTTTTCCATCTGTTGAGGTCAAAAGGGCCAATCCGAGCCGACACATAGTATCATCTTCTTTATCAGCGCCATTGCCTTCATGATCTAATCGAATCTCCTTACCAAGATCAAAGAAGTCTTTAGGATTTTTTTTATCACAATTTGTCATCTTGTATTCAAAGGATCTTTAACATAAAAAAACTTGTTGCACTTGAGATGATATAAAAAATGGCTCATCAGTCATGCACTCACATGTATGTGACAATCGTGAAGAATTAACCAACGTAAAACCATATTCATCTTTCTTCACTCCTCGGCCACGTGTCACGTCTGTCCAATTACAATGAAAAACACAACCTTTAGTTGTCCAGTCTATTTGAATTCAATTATATCAGTAATTTCTCAAAATATTTCACTTCTCTTTCAATAAGGTTTGGATTTCGGACGAAAGAAACACTTAGCCAACCCCAAAATAAGGATACTTATTATCAAAATCCATCCATGACTAGGAATCCTCCGGATGCATTAGATGCCCGTACTTTGTGTGTGGTGGAGGGGGGGGGGTTGGAGGTTATAAGATAAAGAATAAAAGAATAAACATTTTAGGGAGTGATGATGTAATTAAGTAAATTTTTGTAACTTTAATGTAATTTATATATATATATATATATAATCATACAAATAAAAAAATTGAGGTGGTGTGTCTGGTAGTAGCGTCCCTAAAAAGATTATGACATAATTGCAATTACCTAGTCCAACTTGGGACTTATAACATAAACAATTTGACAATGTAATATTATATGTATCTATAGTGCAATTATTTATAAACTAGAAAATTATAGTACAATTAAGTTAAAGAAAGAAAAATCCCAACCACATACCTCCAAAACCCAGACATGAAACTACAAAACCCCATACCCTAAACATTGTATACATGATAAGGGTTGTGTCGTATTCTTTAATGAAGTGCGTGAGAGGCCAGGTTGAGTCTTTGAACTTGGGCTTGAAAATTATGGAACAATCTAGGGCAGGGCTTGTACTGGGTGTCCAGGCATTTAGAATGAAGTTTTGGCCCCTTATGTTTTAAACTTATTCACTTAAGTTTATATATTATATATGCAAAAACACTTTATTTTCCACTATAATCTTTAGAGTGCAATTAAGTAGGCTTATTTAGTGTTAATTTAATGAATAGTTTTTTTTAATTATAAATGTTTTAATTTCTATATTTTAATCATATTTACAGTTATAAAAAAGGGTGATTAATCCAAAAGGTCCACAGACCAATAAACATTCTTCATACAGTTCAACTCATTTCACTATTAATTTAGGTCTATAATACCCTTTTCTGGGCTGCAACTGGACTATGTGACCCGATTCAGATACAATTCACTGGTCTGTGTGACAAAATTCACTTGCTTGTGTGACATAATTCACTGGGCTAAACAAAGATCACAAATCTGATGAATTGCTGGGCTAGACAACATAATTTGTTGGGCTATAGTAAATTCAAAACCCAAATACTCGTATAATTTATTTACTAGGTTGTGTTTATTAATTTGGTGGGCCTACTACCCAAGCCCGTTAAAAGCCCATTTCATTTCCTTAGCGACGATTCAACATCATCACCACTACCATTACGTCTTTGTACCCTTGTTAATACATCTAGTTCTATTAAAATATAATAAATTATATTTTAACTCAGATAATTATGATAAATTGTAAAACGATGATAATGATGGTGGAGAATGTACGAAGCTTGTCTTTATGTGCAGGAGAGCTGCTTGGTGGGAAGACATTTCTTTTTTGTTTTATGTTGGAATGCGATAGCGAGGAGATGAGAATTAGGTCTTATATTTAATTTTTTTTCAATCATTACATTTTCCTTTCATTTTTGTTTTTATATATATATATGTATATATATATTAATCTTTATTTTTTTAAGGTTATATTGGGTATATCATAAGTTCAAAATTATATTTTGGACCTTATTCATCTAAACTTTTAGGCTAGACTTCTTTGAGGCATGATTTGTTGGGTTATGGACCTAATTAGCAATTATCTCTTAAAAAAATCAAACACAAATATTCATTTTTACCGATAACTTATTGTTATCCCGCATTATATTTTTTTGGTCGAATAATTATTATTGAACACTACAACCTGAATGACTCTTACATTCTTACTCACACACTCAGTTCCTCATAAAGAACCTATTTTTAATAAAACTTGAAAATCAACCCTTGTCGTCATTATTTAAATTTTATAGGTAAATCTCATTCATTTTGTTACCTATCTTTTCAATTAATTTTGAGTGTAGTAGAGGTGGTGGTGGATTGTTTGGGAGGTTTCTTATTCAGAATTTTTCTTCGTGTTTAGTTTTCTCGCAACCAATAATGTTTCGATAGTTATATAATCTCATATCAAGATACACACCCCTATATTATTTTTTTCAAAGATTACTTATTCACTTTGCAATAATTCTCAATATATCATTATTTGTATCTACTTTTTTCATTCACACATTTGAAGTAAATTTCTTAAGAATTTTCTTGTTCATAACATTTTTTTATATCTCCTCGTTGGTGTGTATCACCGTATGTCCTGTTTAGGATTTTGGATTTCTTTAGATGTGAACATTTATTGGTTAACTTTTGTAATAAAAGCAACTAAAATAACTTTACTAATCCTCTTTTTGATATTATGGTAATTCTTGTCGTGGTATCTGATAAGATTGCTCCCCGTTTTGTAATCAAACTTGTAATAATACTTCCCTATTACTCGTATAATTTTTTTCAGATTAACATGTTATTGTCGTGTTTTTATTATTATATGATGGTAAGAACAATATATTGTAGGCTAAGAGCGGCCGATACAAATACACCCACCACGTTATCTGGTGATGCTAGCATAGAAACTTTCTTTGGAACAAATTACGATTCCACTGCCTAATGGTAGTGTTATTTCAGTTAATATAATATAATCCCTTTTATGAAGTCCATCTCCTAATTATTTGGTTTATAAATCGACAGTTACTATTACAAATTAAATACCATTTAATAAAGAAAATATTTGATCCAAATGTTATGTAGACATTACATGTATCATAGAAAATGAAGGCCGTATGGACATAATTTTAAAAATATTAATGAGTGTTCAAAAGGTACAACCATAGAAAAAATACAAGTTTTGTGTAACCAATTTGGAAAATGGCCAAAAATTGCGTCGTTTTTTCCTGTTTTATTATAGAGACTTGGGCGCTTGCAAAATGACCAAAGCTCTACCTTTCTGATTGATCGATGAAAAGTTTTCTAACTTTCATATGCTGGCATCGTAGGGACTTTTCTATGTTAAATGATGTAGTGATCTTGTTGTGTTCTGAAATCTTTGTTGTCTTTTAGAACCTAGTTATGTATCTTCCTTGTTGAACTAATATATTTATATTTTGAATTACACTGTCCCATCACCATTAGATATTTGTCCTTCATTTAAATTTTGTTAAAAACATTGTTGGGTAATAGATATCTTTCAACACTTTCGCCACTAAAAAATTTTGGTTTTGCCACTTTCTCCATACATGTGTTTCTAACAAAATCTTGTTCATTCTTTCAAAATCCTTAAACTCCAGAATCCTATCATTTCCCCATAGCCATTTTCCAAGCTACCTAGTTTTATAATTCATATTCTTAGACCCCCACAAAATAGCTATTAGAATACATAAGTTTTTACCATTGAAAAACTGACATAACGTAAGCTTGTATTGATTGCAGGACTTCATTTATGAGTACTTATTTGTCTCTATATAATCGTATTTGTTCCTTCAATCATTGATCTCTTAGAAAACCTTTTCTCTGACGCATCCTAATGTTTCGATCTACGGTCACTGATGGTATAGTGGTATACTGTTGCTATTTTCCAAAATTGCCCCATTGTTGTACTTGTAGGATACTTTTTGTACTTCAAATATTACCCCATGTAGCTTGACGAAAAATTAGATGATTTTTAAATTAATCCTTTTCCAAAAGCAGTTACAACACTACTACGTTGTTAATATTATTCGATTTCATTCTTATGTAGCAAGATAAATAATAGGGTGTCGTTTGCAAACAAAATAAGAGTAAGTTGAGGACAATTCCTTAATATTTATACCTTCAATCTGTCTAAATTCTTCTATAAAATACTCAATCATTTTTCGTGTTTAGAAGGATAATTTTATCCAAAACAACAAACTATTTACAACATCCTAGATATTTACAACAAAAACAATGCTCAAAGCAAGGGTTAACATCACTTAAAAATTATTTCATATCTTGACTAAACTAGATAAGTTGCAAACATAATGCTATGAGACATATATCACCCAAAGGGAGGATCCTAATTTTGAAAATTAACCAGTGCTATCCAAGACGTATAACAAAATAAACCATTATTTTTCCGTAATACACATTAACATGGGTTTGTATCCCGGAGGAACCCAGACTTGTAGAGGAGCATGAATAACAATCACCCTTAGATGTAATACCTTAAAACCCAGATACAAGCTAGCGAAATTTCATATCGATTTCAGCATGTATAAACCAAACACCCATTACTCCTAAAAATTCGCACCTTGCTATCCTCGATTGCACCTAAACAAACCACACAGTAAAAAATAAGAATTAAACAACGATAATGACCAGTTTGATAATTAATTGGGTAAGAATCAATTACTATTAGCCATGGCTAGAGACAATAAGAATAAGTAAGACTTACAGAAAACTATAAACTAAAAAGACAAAAGATTAATAAAAAATTAAATCTTCCAATATTAATATGGAGGTATGATAGTAAATCTTGCTAAACTAGATAAGATTAACAAAATTTAACAAACAAAATACTGAAGAAAAAAATAAGATGAGATAAATATTGAGAGAGAGAACCCTAAATTTTCAAACAAATGTAAGGAGGTAAAATATTTTATCATTCCATTTAAAACAAGAATTCTTAATAAACATGGTATTTGAGATTTTTTTTCCAAATATAAAACTTTCTTATAATACCTTTAAAACTTACCTCATTGGGGAACTTTGGGATTGGGAAATTTGATGATGAGTTCATTATTATAACCTTTTGTCGGGATAAAATTAAACAAAAAAGAAAAGAAATATGAAAAATTGGTATGATATCGAACCTAAAAAAGGGAGTCATAACCAACTAAAAAAAATTATGAAAAAGATTGAAAAGATTTGGACCGGCAAAGTGAAAATTGTTATGCAATCATCATAAAAATCTTTATTTGGGTTATTTGGGTTATTTGGGGATGCAAATCAGAGCATCAAAAATTGGATTGATTGAGAACATCTTCGAGTGAAACTCAAAATCTATGGAGATTTGTCGATGGAATGTGAGGAGAGAGCCAAAATATCAAATTTTCATTATCCAAATATATCATACCGTCCCTAAGACAATGTTATAACCGTAAAGACCTTATGATTTCTAACTACTTTTTTGGGAAACAATGAATAAATTAGGGAATATTTCATAGGACCATTGTATATTATATTAGGACATGTGATCACCCTATAGCCGTTAACACAAACTAAGTTGATAACCGCTTATTCTGGCATTGCGAAGTTAATCTAGAATTGAATTTAAGGATTGTTGATTATGTGTATATTAAGCATGTGTTTGCATTATTTCTTTGACATTACTATATGAGATATTTTAGGATATTGCTCTAGGATCATTCATTGTTTTATATTATTCTTATTGCTCTTCTATTTTAGACTACCCTACTATTCTTATCTTTACTGTATCGGGAATATAACTTTGAGTTGGGGGTCTTGATGTCTCTATATTTTTGATATATTAATACTCCCTCCGTTTCAAACTGTTTATCCACTTACTAAAATTGGTGTTTCAAAATGTTTGTCCACTTAGTATTTCAAGACATTTTTTCCCAATTTCTTCCATTACTTAAAAAATTAAAATTTATATTTCTAATACACATTTAAGATATCAAGACACTTTATGAAGGGTAATTTTGTAATAGGGATTGTAATCATTAGTTTTCTTAATTCGTGTGAAAAGCAAAATGGACAAACATTTTAAAATGGAGGGACTATATACTTGAGACATCATTTTAGGGGGTATTTATTAATTAATTTTGGGATTTTTCTCCATTTATTCATACTTTACACTTCCTTGTCTAGTTTTAGGTGTTTTGCTAATTTTTGTGAGCTTTTACGCGTAATTTGTGTGTTATTTGTGTAGCACTTAGGTGTATGGAAGCTATTACACCTATGGAAATTGATTTGAAGTGGAAGAGTAAAGGAAATACCTTAGTCAAAGTAAAAAAGAAAGGGTTTGGATATATTTGGAAAGTAAAGAAGATGCCAAAACTGAAGATACGTCCACTGATTAAATTGTTACGGAAATTTGGTCAGCCATTGGGAGGAGCCTTTCATATGAGCAGATATATCTTTTAATTGTGCTAGTTTCCGTATAAAGACCATTAAATTCTGATAAGTAATAAAGGAGATATGACCAAATCAAAATCCACAAAGGTTAATCATGTCCAACAATTTAGGAATACAAATTTTGGTAAGATTATGATTTCTTAACTTGGGGATACTTCATATTTCGACCAAAGACCTATATATATATATATATATATATATCCTTTCATACCTTAAATAGATCATCCTTGTTCAGTTCTTAATCAATATTACACCAAGAAATCATCGGAGTAGGAAGACAAGAAGGAGTTGGAAGCTATTCATGCCATTCCAATCCTTCACCTTTTTAATTTATTTTCCTTCTTTCTCTATTATGAACTAATTTTATTTAGCTTGAATTTAGGAAAAGGTCCTAGACTTGTTCATATATATTTTAATTTGGAATGTCCTTATACATTTGATTGAAATTAGTAGTGTTATCTCTACTTTTACGTGCTTTGATGTATTGTGTGTGGTTCTTGCGGTTTCAAACGTATATGATTACCATATTAGTTAAATGGTCACCCTGAAGGGGTGTCTAATTATTGAAACACCACATAAACGTCTAGTGTGCAGTAGTGATCCTGACAGGCTTGCCTAACTAGATAGTCACTAGGGTTTGAGATTAACCACCGATCATTACGCAGGGTCCCCTTACCCAAGTCCCCTGGTAATCGTTAGGTCGCCACTTAAGTCCACCTAGAAGACGGTTAGGAGAAATATAAAATCTTGGCTATTGCATATCACACAATTCCCCCTTAGATAAATAATCATTGAACAAGACTAGTGGGGTTACTTGCTTTTCTATTTATTTTATTTTCTTTATTTTATTTAGTTAATTGTTTAGAGTCATAAAACCAAACAAATATTTCATATTTTTAGCGTGTCCTACTTCTAACTTCTTTTATTTGCACTTTATATTTGCATTAGTCCTAACTCACTTTCGTAGTCCATGTTAACGAATTCTACTTATCAATTAAACTTGCATACAATCTATGATATTTCTTTCTCTCTCTAGGGTTTGAAGATTTAGTCAAAGTTTGACTAAGCTTTGACTCCCGTTGACCAAAGTTGACCCCCACCATCACCGATGACTCTCCGATGCTATGGTTGGAGTTTGATCGGAGATTGACTGGAGGTTTGACCTCAGTTGACCGGAGTTAGAAAATCTTCATTTCCTTATTTGTGTTTTTTTCTTTGGTTTTAATTTCATTGGGTTTAATTGCTTGAGATTGGAAATTAATTCAAAGTGAGATTGAGTGGAAATCTGAGTTGGACGAGGTTGAGGGCTAATTGAAGGTGAGGAAGGTGTTGATCTGTACGCGCGCGTGGATAGGTAGTGGATCTAACGTGGTGACGTTTCAACGTGAATAGGAAGTGGGCATTGAATTCCGATTTATTTGGAAAGGTTTGAAAAAGTTTTTTTGATTGAGCAATTATTAAACAATAACGCGAGAATCAACATTAATTTTCGTGTAATAATCAGCAAAATTCCGTGCAAATTCTGTGCTGCAAATATCCGATTAGCTCTCGATTTTCTGGGTTTTCTTGCTGGTTTCTTCACCGTTTTTAGTCATTCTTTTTTTGTTGAGCTCCTTTTTTCACGACGAATCATATGGCACCGAGGAAGAAAGCTGGTAATAAAGGAAATAAGGATAGAGTTGAAACAAAAGAGCCTGAATTGAAAGAAGTGCCTGTACAAGGAAAATATATACCTGCAACTCCGGTGATTCAAGTTAGTAGCAATTTCTCTGCTGTAAAACGTACTAATATGATGAACAACAGTGATGAGGAGGGGGTAGAGTATGATTCTAGTAATAAGGATAGCATTTCAAGAAATGAGTCCAACCTGTTTGATGAAAGTTCCAAGAGAGGAAAAAAAACTGTTCAAGATGATTTAGCCTTACTCAGATCCCTTGAAAGCATTCAAGATACTCAAGTCATTGATTGTACAGTGATTGAAGGGATAAACGGCCAAGATGAGGCCTTAATTGAGGGTGAGGCTCCTAATCCTTTCATGAATGGTTTGAATGTGAGTCACAAGGAGGATTCCTCCACTTTAGGTGCAGGAATTGGAGGAATTTCTCCACCTAGTGAAAGTATCCTTTTGGGAGTAGCACAAGGTAAAAGGGTGGTGGATGAGGATGAATCCGAGGTGGAAATAATAGATGAAAACAATGGTAAGCAAGGTAAGTGGAATGGATTGTTCAAGAAGAGTGATCAAGAATTGAAGCTGAAATACTTTGCTCCTAGTAAAGAAGAAGATGAACTCATGGTTAAACCTCCTAGGGATGTAGTGAAGAGTGGAATTGAGGGATGGGGAAACTGTCTTGTTGGACAATTCTTTGGAGAAGCTCCTGAATATCACATGGTTAGAAGTATGGTTAATGCTCAATGGAGAAATTGTTGTCCTGTGGAGATAAAATCTACCGATATGGAGGTTTTTCTTTTCAAGTTTCAAGGTGAGAAAGAATGTAACAATATATTAGAGCAAGTTTGGCATGTTAATGGTAGAATTATGATCTTGAGAAAGTGGGAACCTAAAATGAAAATTGATAAGCTTGATTTAACAAAGGTTCCACTTTGGGTTAAGTTGAGAAAGGTCCCATTACATTTGTGGACTAATGATGGTTTAAGCTACATAAGTAGTGCTTTGGGCATCCCACTTCAAATGGACCCTATAACTAAATCAAGGAATAGGCTAAGCTTTGCTAGAGTGTGTGTGGAAGTTGATATGACAAAAGAGCTTGTTAAAAGGGTGAAGGTTGATCTCGAAGAGGATGGAATTCATGTGGTGGAAGCTTATTATGAGTGGTTACCTCCAAGATGTTCTAATTGCAAGGCTTTGGGGCATAGGGAGATTAAATGTAGTCAACCTATCAAGGAGGTACAAAGACCTAAACCAAACCAAGCAAATAACCAACTAAACCAAAACAAAGTTCAAAAGAGGGTTGAAGAATGGAGGGTAGTGCAAAAAAAGCAAAAGGAGAAGAAGGATGATGAATTTCAAATTCCTAGCACCAAAAATATAGTTACAACTCCACCTCAAAATGTGGGAAGTGGTAGTGCAAAAGGGAAAGAAAAAACCCCTAGTACACCTAGAAAGAGTGCTTATAATTCTAATATTTTTGAAGGGGAGTCAAGTAATTCCTTTTGTGTCTTAAACGAGGCAAAAGAAACCCTTAAAGAGGCTCAAAATAAGGAAAATAGGAGTCTTGAAGATGATTTGTATATGCTTATGAGTGGGGATTAAATGAGGTTTTATTGTAAGTGTTTTTATGTTTGTGTTGTTAGGTTATGTAGAGTGGTGTGTTGTAATGTTGATTTTCATAGGCTTTACATACCTAGTAATTGTTGTATAGGGTAACTTCCTAGCCATGCTTGATGTTTGGGTCAAAAGCAAGCATGGATTGATTTGTACTATTTTATTATGATATAAAATGGTCCGATCAAAAAAAAAAATCTATGATATTTGTAGTGAGTAACGTAGTGGGCTAGGGTGTTTAGTTTTTTTAATATTTATATCGTTATTTTATCACAGCCCAACAACCACCTGTGAGAAAGGCGTGTTTGCAAATATGATAGAAAGGTCTTGGTTGATATGAATTTTATCTTTGTGGCAGAGGTATAAATGTGTGGGGTAGAACAGTGGCTAGTATGGTTGGTGGGTGTGAAGAAGAGAACTTTGAACATTTAATATTTATTTATTTTGAATTTGAATATAAATCTAATAAGAAAAATATTTGGGATGAGAGATGATTTAGTTGAGATATTGAAGGATTAAAGGTTACATTTAACGTGAATTGACCAATCATGAAATTTATTTTTTTAAAGTGAATTGAGATCTTTTTTATAAATATTTAATATAAATTTAGGAAAATATTTTTATTTTTGTTTGAGTAATTTGAAATTTTTTTACTAATATAGTAAAGGTTTCAATGACCTTTTATTCTCTTTTAAGATCTCATAAATCAATAAATTGTTTTGATAGGAAGAATTAGAGAAATTGAATAGTTTTTGAAAGATTTAAAAGGGGTTTCTATAAATTCGAGGATTAAATTAATGTAAATTGTCTTTCATTTCCAATAAATATACTTTTTATAATAATTATGTGTTACCTTGTAAAACTCAGGGATTTATTATGCAATTAACTCCAAGCCTAATCTAGGTGTTGCCACCAACTCTCTTTCTCCCTTACAGAAAATTCCTACATCCTGGTTGGTCAATTTTCAAATTCATCCTCTCAACGATTCATAAAAAACCTACTTACCAATCCTCTTAAAAAATAAAACGTCATTAACATTTGAATGTACATGAATTGTTAAATCATACAATTTTTCAAACTACAATCTATACGATTTGCTGTGATAAGTTGACACCACCTAATTTAGCACATTCGGTTCTTTCTTGGTTTTCTTCTTTATGTTTTTAACCTCTTCTTCATAAAGGATTCTATAAAATACTTCAAAATAACTAGCTTAAGGCATTTATATTTACATATATATATATATATATATATATATATATATATATATTAGTTATAACTTCTAGACGTTTTGATACTTTAACTAAACATTTAAAAAGGTTGCATGGGTAATACTATTCATATATATTAATGATTGTGCATAACATATAACATGATTAAATAGAATCTCATTAGAAGGTACAAATCAAATATGATATCTAAACTATAAATTATTATTACTTTATCATTCATATGATTTTGGTAGTTTCAGGCAAACATTGATATATGTAAACACATATATAGCAACCTTTTAGTCTCAACATTATACTTCTTTTATAATTATATTTCTTGATTGATAAATTTTATCAAATTATCGAGGAAACACTACAACTGTCTTTGTAGCCGCTAGTGATAAAAAAACCAATAGCGAAAGACACATTTTCACAATAGCGACTCCATTTCGTCGCTGGTATTTAGTCGCGAGTAATTGGTTGTTAAAGATACTATGTGGCGACTAATGTTTTAATTGTAGTCGCTAAAATGAAATTTATAATCACGACTACAAAGGTAGTCGTTATTGATAAATTATTAATGACTACACTACGTAGTCGTGAGATATTGTCCCTAACAACTACTTTGTAGTCGTTAACTTCCACTCATTGCCGACCGAAAATAGTCAGTTAACTTAATATTTCTGACTACTTCTGCAGTCATTAGAGATAATAAACTGGCGACTACACTGACTATATCATAGGCGACTATATTGTAGTCGCAAATGACAATTGTTTTTTTAAAAAATTAAAAAATTTTGTTTTTTATTTGAATTTAATTAGAGTTGATATAAATAATTCATAAAGAACATATGAAAAGAAAATACCAATAATATATTAAAATGAATTCATCCTCAATTAAAACAAAAGTCAAACAGAAATTAAAATAAAGTCAAAATGAATCGATAATTAGAAGAATAACAAGCAAACAAAAAAAACTATAAACATCCTCAAACTAACGACTATATAAACATATTTCTTCTCCTCCCCCAGTCTCTTCTGAATCACCTTCATCATCATCATCATCATCATCATTATCATCATCATCATCATCATCATCATCGACATCATCATCTTCTTCTTCATCCAGGACTACTCGGGTATTAGATGTACCAGCTGTAGATTGAGTTGTCGGAGGGTTTTGCGGCATCAGAGTGAAAGGGGGCAAACCGAAATGTGAACTCATCTAATTAACAAACTACATCGCTTCAGTCACATCAGCCATTGAGACATATGGGGGACGGGTGCTAGTAGTGGGAGGTGTAAATTGAGAAGCTGGAGGAACATATGCGGGAAGGCCCCGGGCTACCCAAAGCTCATTCACGGCTACCATTATATGACTATACTGATCGTCTAGGGTTGGGGTAGATGAAGGTTCGGCTCCAGAAACACGTATTTTCTTACTTGGTGGCCCCACACCTGTCGCCCCGACTCCTTTATACCAGACCCATACCCTCCTTGGCCACCTCCTTCACCGCGTCTACCTGCTTCTTAAGTGTCAAATCACAAGCGGTGGATGGACCTTCAGATAACCCAAATTGAGTCTGGGTCACTTTCTCTTTCAGCTTTTTCTTCAAAGCATTCTATTTCATTAAAGACATATAATTTAAATTTTATCATTTTAAATACTAACTTTTGATAAAGATATACTTACATCGGCCAATTGGTACTTCTAGGACCGCCACTCCCTCGTCTTATTATCCTAACCTACTTTATCGAAGAAGCCACTCATTTGCGGAATTGGGACTTGTTCTTGAGTTGATTCATCAGTTACTACCAACAAGCCATATACGATTGTCTTTAACTTTCGTTGTTCCATTCAATAATTCAGTTATTATTCTAAATAATTTTAATACTTAATAATATATTTATGTAAAAAATATTATGTACCTCGTACATGATATTGAGTTTGGGAATAATTCCTAAATCCTGCCCAACTAGGCTTCTTCAGCTTCTTCCGGGTTTCCTTATTTGCCTTAGCTTGATGCTAGTTTATTATTTTATAGGAGGATTAATACCATATAGTAATAAAATCATGTATTATAGAGTACTATTTTATTACCTTACTAGCAGCCGAGTCCCAAAGCTTACAACTTTTACACCAATTTTCATCTGTCACGTCACTCAGTTTCTTCTCGTTCAAGTAGTAGTGCTTCTTGACATAGTGTTTGCAGTCAGTATATCTGTATCGCATGCTTGAATCAACGTTACCGGCAATCTCTTCCCAATCAGATCTTTTCCTTTAGCTTCCTATGTCAAAAAACTTATGTATTCAACAAAATCAAGTTAAAACATGGCACGTGTTGCCATGATATAAAATATGGTTCGATTCTCTCCCTAACTGTGATTCCGATCACCAGAGTTACATGCTTTCCATATTTTACCATTGGATTTTCGTTGCTCTACAATAAATAACCTACTTCCCTTAAGGCCTTAAGGGCAGTTTTTAGTGATGCCAACTCCCTGGGATTTCTCTTAAATTTTATTTTTATTTTTAATTACAATAATTAGGACCCAATTTATACAAAATATTAAAGATATATATATATTTTATACCCAGTGGGGTGTTACAATTGGCCAAGTTAAGATTCGGATTACGTGTTGGACCATGACCATCACCCCCATGTTACCTAGCCATTAAATAAGCCATCATTACTAGCCATCTGAAATGTAAAATAAATACAATAAAAATATCATAGAAAAAAATAAAAAAAATCAAATAAAATTATTACATTACGTTAAGAAAACATTAAATTTAAATTTTAACTAATAATCAAGTCCATGAGATATTCTTAGATGTTCTCTAACCCAAAGAATTAACGTATTTACGATCATGACCTATAAAATGCATAAAAATTCTACATTGATATACTACTTGGTGTCATTTTTATATAAAAATAGCGTATTTGAATATGAGAGTAGATTGAGTTGCAGAATTGTCGTGGAATAAAATATAATGTGCTTCAAGTCCATACCCACCCCGGTGGTTGAAGTAAGATAGTTTTTCTAAACAAATCATGCAGGTTCCTAAACCATGGTTTGGTAGATGATTAGCATATCCCTCGGTAAATTCCATCATATTACGTAC
This sequence comes from Nemophila menziesii, assembly GCA_029959085.1. Taxonomy (NCBI): domain Eukaryota; kingdom Viridiplantae; phylum Streptophyta; class Magnoliopsida; order Boraginales; family Hydrophyllaceae; genus Nemophila; species Nemophila menziesii. Next base: position 137,723,758 of record JARWIR010000001.1, on the reverse strand, counting down.
ACTAGTGGGAGTGTCTGGTGACCGTGGTGAACCTGTCATCTAATGACATGTACTGATAAGGCAACTATAAATAAATATTACATTTGAATAACTATACTACTAATTATTACAACCAATGAATAAATTAAAAAGTATTATATCACCAAATTAGATAAATAAAAAATAAATACAATTAAATATATTTATAAATATTCTAAATTTTAAAAAATAAATAACTAGTCATACCGGACAAATAAATATATAAGAATTTACAAAAAAATCCTTATAATTTCAAAAATTGCTAATTAGCCCTAAAAGTTTATTATAAACTTAAAAAACCTTGTATGTTTTTAATTGTAAGAAAGTCTTTATAAATATTTTTATTACATTTTTGTCCTTAAACTATTATTTTTATAAAATAATCCTTATAATTTGAAAAACCACTACTTAACCCCAAAAGTTTATTAGATACTTAAATCAACCTTATATTTTTTAAATTGTAAAAAGGTCGTTACAATTTATATAAATTTCATTAAGTGCTTAAGCTATTATTTTTTACAAGAAAATCCTTATAATTTTAAAAATTACTAATTGCATTTTAGTCCACAAATTTTAAAAATTTGCATATTAATCCTAATATTTTCAAAAATTGCATTTTAGTCCACAAATTTTTTAAAATTGCATATTAATCCTAAATTTTTTAAAAGTTGTATTTTAGTCCACAAATTTTAAAAAATTGCATATAAAATCTAAAATTTTAAAAATTCTACATTTTAGTCCATTACTTTTCTAAAATTGCAATTAAATCCTAAAATATACAAAACTTGCACTTTAGTCCTTTGATTTATAATTTATACCAATACGAATCTAGGCCTATTATAAGGAAATTTTTTACATCCAATATTGGATGATCCTACACCAATAATATTAATACACATACCCCATGTTTTTAATTTACAAAAATAACTAATTTACTAATCTAATGACATGTATTTTGTTATAATAATTAATGGTCATGATATAAATATTGGACCATCCAATATTGGATGGAAGTCTTACCCCTATTATAATCATAAAATACATTCTAACGAACAATGCATCATTTCAATTAGAAACCCTAATTTTTAAGTCAAAAAATCTTTTTAATTTTTTCCAATTAATGATTCCAATTATATCTTTCCAAATGTATTAATACCTACATATATCACACCTATAATTCACCTACTAAATGCTGAATTAACTTTTACATGCAAAAATGATAGAAAATAAAATTGAAAATAAAATCATAAAAATTAAACACAAATTTATGCATGAAAATCATATATTTTCCGATGAAATAGTAGATCCTTTCAACTAGAATCCATGCCCATTACATTCAATCATAGACACAAACAAAAAAAATTAGGTTATAAATAAAAAATGTGATAATAGTAGATAATCATAAGAAAAAATAGAAATAAAGTGTTTAATTGATGATTTTCTTACATTGCAATATGATTTGAAGGTGTTGAACCCTTCAATTGTTTCCGAAAATTGCAGAGAAAAGAAGGAGTTTCAGATTTATTTTTAATGGAGTGTTTGAGTTGTGAGACAAATGAGCTATTGGGTAGTACATATATTACTTTTCATTCACGACTGCATTTTTGTAGGCGCTAAAGAGTGAATTGTAGTTTCGAGAAATAAGATTGACTGCCACGCGTCTCAAATTTTACCGCCACCTGCGTCATTCGCGACTACATTGTAGGTGCAAATGAGGAAAACGAAGCACGTGTGCTCGATTGGGTGGGAAAATTGACTACATTTTCTTTAGTGAATACTAAATTTGTCATTCGTGACTATTTTTGTAGTCGCCAATGCTTTATAATTATTAGCGAGTAATACATACGCGTGAACTAGTCGCCAATGACTAGAGTCTTTAGCGAGTTGTTCATCATTTTTAACGACTACATTGATGTCGCGATTACTCAATTTTTTGATTTTCCTTTTTTTAAATTTATAATGAACAACTTTTTTAACAACACCTGTTATAAATAAAATAACACTATTTTAATCAAATACACATAATCAAAACACTATAATAAAATCAAAGCCACAAGCTTAAATATCAAATTTCAAAAAACCTTGAATGTCAATACAAAACATTAAAAATATATAAACTTCTTTAATCTGTTTCGTAACGATCGTGTTAACAATTTCCCATCACTATAAATGTAGATAGGTTTCTCTAATTGATCATCTGCGTATTTGTCCAATGTGTCGTCAAATAACTCTTTGTCTTCACTAATAAACATATCAGTTCCCAATAGATCTGGGTCAACCTCGGTCTCCTCATCAGTTGTCAAGTTTATTGTGAGCAATATGTCTCCGTGTTAACCAAAGGAATGGTGATCGTATCGTTGTTAGTGGATAATGATTCTGCACCACATAACTCGGGACTCCGTCCATGCCGATCATTAATTTCCTAAACAACTTTAAACCATTTTTCTGTTTTCCTTGTATTTATTTCATCGATGTAAAACACTTTTTTGGCTTGGGTAGCTAAAATATAAGGATCAAACGTCCACCAAAAAGAAGTCGTATTGATAATGCTAACCCCATGTTTTTTTGTCACCTTTTGCGTATTATACCACTAACACTCAAAAAAGACAACTGAACAACCACTATCAAACGTAACCTTCACGATCTTGACTAATTCACCATAAAAGGATGACCCATTATATATGATGATTACTTCGTAATCTTGAGTCACCATTTTCCCCCTTTTTACAAGTAACTCATTTGACAGAGTTCACGACAAATGAATCGTATCCATAAACCTGACCATGAGACATACTAGCCAACAAATTATCTCAGTGGTAGAAGATGTATTACCGACATTTTTCATAGCGTAAATCTACCAGCGAGAACATTTATAACATTGACAAACGATGTTTTTCATTTTAAAATATAAATGAAAATATACCTTAAGCATAAACCACTCCCGAAAATTCTGTCGGTGAATCCTCTGTTTATCACCTTCAGGGATCGATATCATGGCTTTGTTCACTATAATTTAAGATTAGGGTAAATATTTTTTGCGTTATGAATACAAAAAATATCCAAGTGACTTACTCACGTTATGAAATATTGGATCTCGTCGCAATTAAGTAGAATGTACCAGTTGATCTGCTCTTTCTCTATATATGGAAAAGAACCAAACTCTTATTTACCCACTGAATTACACTTGCTCTTCAAAACAGATAGATTTTTAGGCCCAGGTATCGTCTCATTGTATCTACCCGTATCGTTGAACTTTGTTTTTTTTTTTGAAGATAACGCGATATGAATGTCAATGTTCCTTCCACAACGTATCCCTCAACGATTGAACCTCTGGCCTAGCTGGGTTTCGTATGTATTCCTTTAACTTCTTCAAATACTTTTCAAATGGGTACATGCACCGCAGCTGAACAGGGACACCTAATAAAGCTTCGTCGTATAAGTGTTTTACTAGGTGGATCATTATATCCAAAAATTCGGGAGGCAAAATCATTACAAGTTTGCACATAAATACAACCACTCTGGCCTTACCAGATTCCAACTCTTTCCAACCTAGATTCTTTTAAAAATGTCTCTGAACACAATAGCTAACCCTATAATCACTTTGCTAACTAATTTATCTTCTATATGCCCGGGGATACTATTAGTAATAAGATACATCATCATTACGTGACAGACATGTGATTTCATCCCGATGATCTTTCCAGTATCACTCTGAAAGTTATTCCACAAACTAGACGCAAAACCATCCGAAAACTTCTGTGCCTTCAACCAATCAAAAAATACTCGTCGCCTATCTGGTATCAACATATACTTTGCTTTATGTAGTATCATTTTACCTTCTATTGGGATCAACGACAAGTCTCTCCTAGTGCCCATATTTTATAGGTTTATTCTCGCTTTTACGATATCTTTGTTTATTTTACCCTCAAAGCCAACACCTTTACAAAGTAGAGTATCACACACATTCTTCTTGCAATGCATAACGTCGATGTTATGTTTTAACAATTTTTTTCGACTAGTAAGGTAAATAATAAAATATACTATTTTTCCTCCAGTTGAACTCCCGTGGACCTATTTTCTTCGTGCCTTACCCCAAAAATCCTTGTGTTTACAAAGAATCACAACAGGCAACCCATATAATTGTGTCTGAATATTGGTGGTACTATGTTTTACGGGGGAGGGGCTTCATCTCGGTACTAGCGTATGAAGTTGTGTTTTTTTCTAAATCAATGTCTCATAGGTAACCACCGTCTGTGATCAAAATAAACAACACCTTTTTCCACCTTCTTCGATGGAGTAGAATCCATGCATCTTGGGCACGCTAAGTAACCTTGACCTGCCACCCTGACGTGTATGACCTAGCGGGGTAATCATTAGTCGTGGACAACAATCAAACCTTCATTGTAAAATCTTGCTTCCGATGAGCATAATACGTAAGGATCACTGTTTCCCACAACATGTCCAACTCATCTATAATAGGGAGGAGAAAGACATCCATGTCCTTACCGAGTGAACGGGGACCCATAATCAACAAACAAAACTTAAATGTAGATTCCTTCCTGCGCACCCACGGTGGAAAGTTGTAGATGATCAATATGACTAGCCACATGCCATATGAGTTGTTCTGCATAGAGAACTGACAAAAACCATTGATACCCAAACCTAAGAATACATTATAACGTTCACTAGAAAACTCATGATGTAGCTTTAGAAATCTCTTCAAACTATCACCATCATCCGGATGACACAACACATTTAGGTCGGTACTCTTCCATGTATGGTGCCAGGTCATATATTTGGCAGTGTCTCAAAGCGTAAAGTCGTAGCAACCTCGGCCCAATAGGAAAATAGTAGAGTTTCTTATGCACCACTTTCTTGCCCTTCTTTAGGTCTCATCTTGATTCACTACATATTAAAAACTTCTCGAGGTATTCATTATCCTTGTAATATGAAGTACACTAGTTCAAGCAAACATCAATTGTACTATACCTCAATACCCAAAATTTTAAAATCTTATTGTACTCCTCGTAAGAGTCGGGCAATATATGAGGTTTGGGTAACACACGACCCAACAATTCTAGAAGGTCGGTGAATGATGTGTTAGTCCACTTGTTCTTAACATTTACGGGCATTAGCTTTGCAATGAAATTTAATGAACCCATTAGTGTACATCCAAGGGAATAATTCAGTCTCCAATTCCTCACACAAAGTTTCGTAAATGTCACGTCTTGATTTGTTGTCGTCTCTCATCTCAGTGTCACCCGAATGACCACCACTCTCGTAAATGGGTCTCGAATCGTCATAGACATTTAACATTTCATCATCTATAGGTTGAGTGGGGATTTTCTCGAAAATTTCTAAATTCTCACCGTGCTTTGACCAAATCTCATACGTGGACAAAAACACAAATTTTAAAAGGCGTGCCCTAACCTTTTGGAGTGGAAAACGATGATTATTCGAACATTCATTACACTGACAAAACATTTGACACAAAAAAAAAGTACACTGACAAAACAAAAAACTGTTAAAACCCTCTTGTTTTTCAATAAATTTGAGGAATTCTTCCATCCCTTTAATATATTCCACCAAAATCGGGACGAGCACAATTAATCAAAATCTTATCAATACCCGAATCTATTTTCTACTAACAAGATGGTATAGGCAAAAAACTACAACAATATAAATAATACAAAATAAATATTCGTACGTGTATTTTATTCCCATACAAATCAATAATATAATAGAAACATAAAACATGTTATTAATAACCTAATCATAAGTCATCACATTAAAATACATAATTATAATCAAAGAAAATAAATATTTAAAAGTTTTTATTAAGAAAATAATACCTAATTTTGGAAAAATTTAGTTGGAGAAATAGAAGATTGAGTAGGTCGCACTTTGTTGACCGACTCGAGAGCGTTAGATGTGTTGGAGTAACATTTGATGAAGATTAGTGGAAAATTTTAGTAGGGTTTTGAGAAAATTGTGTAAAATAAAAAAATTTGGGGTAAATTTGTTTTAAAAATCTGCTCGTTGCATTAAATAAGTCTCTTTCATTAGCGACTACATTATGTAGTTGCTAATGATTGGCAAGTAGTCGCTATTACATATTGAATGCGGCTACAAAAGTAGTCACCAATAATTTTGTTCAATAACAAAAAAAATTTAAGAAATTAATAACAATAACGATTACTAGTATAACATTCATAGTGGTTGCTATTTAGAGAACATATCAAAAACTACTGTTGTTTTAGTCACAAAAACATAATCATTAGCGATTACTCACATTTAGTCGCCAATGAAGTGATCTGTAGTTGTGAAAATTTGATGAGTTTTTATAAAATTATAAGGTATCTATATAACAATATAATTTACTAAATAATAAAAATAATGTCATGTGCATTATATATGTTTATTTATTTAGTAAATTGAAATTATTATTAATGTATATCTAACGAGTTATTATTTTTATCATGTCTAAATTCTTGAAAAAAGAAAAATTTATGTAGTAATTATCTTTCTTAAATATATAAAAATCTTAATGATATACACATATTATTGCAACAAATTTCATAGTCAGTTTTTTTATAGACCTAAATTTAATTAATTTACTTTAATGTAGTATTTGGATATCTCAAATCTAAAGATAAAGTAGGTAAAAATCATAGTTTTATGTTTCATTACGTTTATCAAATTTGACCATATATATATATATATATATATATATATATATATATTACAATCGTTCTTTTCAGTAGCGGTATAATATGTACAAAAAATAGATATCGAGGCAGTGGATCTGAATAGTTCAAGAAAAAGTCGTGACACGCAAAAAAAATATGAAAATTTCATGTTTATTTGTTGATCTATTATGAAAAAAAATCATATATAATATCATTTCTTTATTTGTTTTTCAATAAATAAATAACTATTTTTAAATATTTTGAATTTTCTTTGTGGTCAAAAACCTTCCTCAACTAGAAAGGTAATTTTGGAATTTTCTAAAAAGGTATTTAAATTATTTCAATTATTAACTTCTTAATTTGTCTTCATTTTGGATATTAATTACGAACAATCTCATTAAAAGGAAAGGAAACACGTTCGAATGAAGAATGAAAATAACCTTCTCGTGCTGATTCATCCTAATCTTTCACACACACACACACACACGTGTGTATATATATATATATATATATGTGCCAAGAAACTTATCGAAGGGCTTAGCGGTATAGCTTCTTGGCTAATAATTTCTGCAACACATTATAAGTAAGGTGAATATGTAAAATCTATGTCTTTTTTATTAAAGACATCATTAGTTCAATTGTGTGTCGATAATATAGATATTTTGAGTGAATTCATTAGATCTTACATATTTACAACCATTTTTGCAATTTGTGCATAAGGGTTAAGTTTTAAACTTGATTAGGTTGTTTCATTATATAGTTGGTTGTTTATGAATTATAACTTTATAAACTTGGTGATAACTAATTTTCAATTTCTTCTCAGACAATTAAAACGATTATGGATAAATTTGGAGGAAATGGTTCTACAGAGGACTACGATGGGAAATATTGTTTGAACAAGGAAAAGAAGTACCATCGACACTCGGCAGAGCAGATTCAACGCCTTGAAACGTAAGTTCCTTAAAAAACATATATTTTATAACTTACCTTTAATTTTTGTAATATTTTGTTTGTTTTCTTGCTTATTTTAAAATAAATAAAAACTATATTTATGTTTTTTATGGTGATCTATTTCTTGGGTGATTTACATTTAAATCGTTAGACTCAATAAACAATCAATATCTCATACGTTTTGAATTTATTAGCACAATTTTTGGCTAGTTAAAATGCTTACCAAACATTAAAGAACTTTACGAGTATTTTATTTCATTGCATTTTAATTGTAAGGTTTTTTTGTTTGAAAATTATAAAGTTCTAAATTATCGCCCTAGCATTTTATGTCAAGGTGGTTATATATTTTTTTCCTTCAAATTATAAATTTGTTAATTTTTTCAAAGATAAATTAAACATAAGAATATATAGTAAGTAATATATTATTTAAATATTGTATTAATTAATGACTAATTTTTTATTATAATATAGTACTTTTGATTAAGGAATAAAATATAAGTTACAAAATTTTATTGATCAATATTAAAAGGAAAACTTCACTACATTAGAGTTTTAAAACACGCTTAATTGTCTAAGACTTGTTAATAATTGTGTAAAATTAATATATAGGTACTTCAATGATAATCCGCTTCCGAATGAGTCCCAAAGGAGAAATCTGGGACATGAACTAGGCCTCGAGCCTCTACAAATTAAATTCTGGTTTCAGAATAAAAGAACACAAGAAAAGGTATTTCATATCTATATTTAATTTATTTACTAATATAAATAAAAATGATTATATCTTCTTTGTTAAATTAATACGAATAGTATTTTATTTGTTGGATCTTTGTAGACTCAGAATGAAAGAACAGATAATAATTCTCTTCGCATGGAGAATGAAAGAATACACTGTGAGAACATTGCCCTAATGGAAGCAATTGAGAAAGTCGTTTGCCCATACTGTAATGACCCAACACTCATTGATCTAGAAAGACACCGTGTGGAGATGCTACAGATTGAAAATTTTCGCCTGAAGAATAAGGTAATTTTCATTTCTTTTAATTATAATATTTATGCCATAAAATTAATCTAATTATGCTATCTTTTATTATGTCAGCTTGCGGCGCTGCAGCAACAATTGGCTGGCCTCTCTGGTGGCCTTTCTGGAGGCTCCTCTTATGTCCTTTCTAGCGGCCCCTCCGGTGGTCTTCCTAGTGGTTTATCTAGAGGAAACTCCGGCGGCTTCTCCGGTGGCCTCTCTAGTGGACATTCTGGCGGCCTCTCCAGTGGCCTCTCTAGGAAACATGACATTAGCTTTCATGGGTTGACAAATGAAATGGGACACCCGAGGTCTACTTCACTTTCAATAGGAAATCGTTTAAGTCCAGGGATAGGAGCTTTCCCTCTTATTGGGTTAGAACATCCATTAGGAAATTTAAGAGGCACTCTAATTGGTAATGAAGAATCCATTAGGACATTGAAGGATCCCTCCCATCAGAATTGAAAATCCATTGGGTAAATTAATTTAGTGGTGTATCGTTATCAAATATCCTAGTTCGTGAAATTGTTATCATTGTAAAAAAAGGTCCATTTTTATTTTTAATGTAAGGGTCAAAATCTAATTATATTTATGATTAGAGAACTCATTTTTAATTACAGCCATAAATGTTAACTAGTCAAATCTGCCTGGTATTCTTTGAACATTGTATTTGTCTACAAAGTCTTTTCCTCCCCCTTTCATTCTACCCTTTCAAAAACCGTAATAATATTCCTTCTCATTTCTTGTATCAACCTTGGGTTCCTTCTAATTGTAAGAAAAGTCTTGTTTTCACATTCAATTCCATTTTGAAAACAAAAGAAAGACTACATCACCGAAGATAATTGATTTTAAGATATGTTGTTATCTTTTGAAAGAGATGTCACGTTTTCCATTTGAGAATATTTTGGTTAAGGATATTATATCCTTTTCGAAGTTATTACCCTCTTTTAAAAAATGATTTACTAAGGTGATACCTTTTTGTTCCTTGTACTTCTTCTTAGTGGATGTAGTGATGACTTTTCTATATTGGGATGCTAAAAGTTAGGTTGTTGAAGGTCTTTCATGCTTGTAGGTTTTCTTGGGTGTTAATTTATTGGATTTATTAGAGATTTGAAATATCTAATAAAGGAATCATTCTCCACCTGATTTAGAAAGATGCTCTCTCTATGTAGAGTAGGTTGTGGATCAACTATGAAGAAATTTGGCTCATCATCTGATTTAGGCTAGTTTATTCTGCATAGTCTACTTCGTGAGTGATCATTAGAGATGGTGGTTGTGTTTGGATTTCAAAGAGACTAACGAATAGTTTTTCTTTTCAACAAATATCTTTCTGCTTCTTTTCAATTCTTGAGGATGTTTCAGTTTTTCTTTTGAATGGTTTTGGGTTGTCTTTTTCAGAGATCCTATAAAGCTCTAACATTGGTGATGTCTCTCCTTTTGTTATGGATTAATCCTTCACAATTATAGTTTTGGGTGTTTATTGGGACTAAGTGAGGGAGCTTCCCTTATATTTGACATATTGTACTTCACAATCTTGTTTTGGACATATTGCAATTAATACAGATTTTGTGCCTTAGTTGTGTGTTAAGTGTATATATTTTGGGTACATGGTTGACACAAGATTCCAAGATGAAGAGAAGAAGTCAAAAAGTCAAGTCAAACCCCAAGAGAAGGCGTAAAATAGGGTGAAAGTCACTTTGGAAAGTTAGAGGATTTACAGGAAAAATCTTGAAGTTATATTGTTTCAATCACCATGATTAATTGTCAGATATTTGGACCTAATTCCTTTTGATTTGGATAAATCTTGAAGTCAATGATATGTGATAAGTGAAGGAAGTCAATTCAGAGTTGAAATGAAGTGGGTATTCCGATTGCTTCCATCATGACCCAAACCTAGACAACACTACCTTAAAATGGGTTGGGCCATTAGTAATCATTTAAGTAGACCCATTTGATCCCAATTTTTTTTTAAGTTAGTATATACATATTAGAGCCTCCTAATTCAGAATCAATCATAAGAGATAAAAAATTTCAGAAGAGGGAGGAGCAAAAACGTTTTGGAGAAGGAAGAGAAGAAGAGAAGGAGGGTTCCCATCCAATTCCACCACTCTCAACCATTCCATATCGGATTCCCTTCGTTCTCTAGGTTAATTTTATTTAGTTTTTCATTTTAAACATGATTTTGGTATTAGTTTTCTTTAATTTTCAATTTATTTGTATGAACTAAACCACTCGGGCTTGAGGCTTGCACTGGGTATGAAGCCTAATTGATTATTTTATGTTATTAGTTTTTGGGGTATTCTATTATTGAAATGAATTAAGGATTATTTTACATTGATTATATATTTGTGTTTGTTTCTTATTCGTGCCTTGATCACGTACTAAATTGTATTAGACTTTTGGCTATCACCTGGGAGGGGGTCGATTTAGGAACTAGTATATACGTGCCTAATGTGTGGTAGTGAACCGGAAGGTTTTGCCTAGCCAGATAGTTAATAGGGTTTGAAACTTTAGTATTTGAAAGCATTTTTAGGGTCACCTGGGAGGGGTCACTGGTGTCGTAGGATAGCTTTCTAAGATACCCGGGAGCGAGTTAGAGAAACTTTTGAATCCCTGCTAATGTGAAAATCCCAATTATCCCTTATATCAAGTAACGATTAAATAGTTGATTAGGGGATTACCCGCATGAATAAAGCATATATCTCTCCATCATTTCTCGTTCTTTAATATTGTAACTATATTTTTGTTTAGTTAAGTATTTTCCAATTTTAGTTGATAATCACAAAAAAACCCAACAAACATTTATATTATTGTCATTTATCTAGCAACTTTACTTTTTTATGCTTTTAGAACATATTAATTGTAATTTGGATCGTCCATGTGGAGACGATCATCTCTTATACTTATCTTTATTACTTGTCAAAGACCCATACACTTGCGGAGAGACACCCTCTTTAAGCGTTGATTTATTATCAGTTATTTGGGGATGACAATTGGCTTTGGTTAACTTCTTTTATACAGATCATCTTTTTTAGGCAACACGATTTAAATGGTGATTATGTGTGATATATATTTACTTTTCTTGGAATTGCTTCTTGGGGTTTTCTGAGAAGGATGTGAATTCCTCTTCGCTTTAGTACTCTTTCACTAGTGTTGGCTTGGAGATGAGAAGATGACTTCTCAGTTCTTTACCAGTATTCGATCTTGCTTTGGTGTATTCGTTTTTGAAATAGAGGGACTGCTCTGCTTTGAGGTGATCGGTCTTTCAAGCTTGAATTTAGTCTCTTTGAAATCTTTTAATGAAAAGTTGGGTTTGGATTCTTTGATATGATGGTTGAGATTTTTGAGGATCCTGGGGTTGTAGATCGGGGTTATCCTTCTTTTTATTTTGGGGTTCTCTACTGGGTTTGATCTATATGAATATTTTGAAGTCTTGTCTTAATTTTGGTATTGGATCTAGGAAGATTTGGGATCTTCTTATTGCAACACCTTTTTACGGGGTCTTTATTCTTCTCTATCTTCTTGTTGGTTTTTTGGTGGTTACTTGAGATTGTTTTTATTTTGTGATTTGGGTCTTCGTTTAGTTTTTTGTATTCTTTCTTTTGTCTTTCCTGCTAGGAGAAGGCTTTGGCTTTGGTTGTCATGTGAAAGTCTTGAGAATTGGTATAGTAGGTTGACTAGGAGGTCCATGAGATATGATTTCACTTTTCTTTGGGGAGTGGTACAACATGGATTATTTGGGGTTTTCTTAACTCCAACAACAAGCCTTTTGATTACTCCCAAGGTTTAAAGAAGGGGATTTCTAGAAACCTTTTGTTCTTCCAATAATTTGAAATAAGGATAATATTTAGGTTCTTCATTGTGAGCATGTTCCCAATGTTTACTCCAACTCCCTATTTATTCTTTAAAAAAATGATGAACATCACTAAGCCTATATATATTATCTCCCTTTTCCTCCTCTCTCTTTCTTTAGTTCTCTAACAATAATTTTTGTTCTTAACTGATAATGGATTCTCGACATTTCATGCATTGCCTCTTGCCAAGAGACCTTTCAAGGAGCATGACCTGGGTATTCTTGATATATGTCTCAAGGTAAATAATATATCCTTGGTGATGAAGAGTGCGTTTGGTTCTAAAGGTCGTTGTTGATCAACATTTCAGACCGTATGTAGTAAAATTTTACGTTTTGTAGAATTGGAACCTCGAGCATGAACTGGATCTTGATCATATATTTTCAAATGTCTTTATGCTTACCTTCAAGATTATGTCTTAATTTCAAAAGTATGTCATAACAGACCTAGCTTATTCTTAGAATTACATTTTCTTATTAAGCCATGGAAAGAAACAACTCCATTAAAAAATCTGGAGTTAATTTTCCATGTGAAACATCAAATATTGAAGAGTATGCATTGTGATTAGGCAACCTCATAAAGTTGACATTCCATGTGTGGAATAAGATAGAGATGTCAAGGTCCTCTCATTTAAGGTAAAATACAAAATTCATAAACCGAATATGTGTGGTTTATTCATTAAGCAAAGGGATGTGCAAGTTTGGGTGAAAATTACATATGAAAATATGGCTTCAGACTGCCCCAAATGTTGTATCCTCGTACACATCCACAACAAATGTAAAAAAAATGGCCCTTCCATATGAAATAAATGATTTTTCGAGATTCCACATGTGGGAGAAGAGCATGTTTCTAGAGGGAGATTCTATTGTGGAATATATCTATATTGCCTTTTTAGAGGTTTGGAAAAAGTGAGATTGAGGAATTAGTTGAAGAGGATCGTATTCGAATTGATGTTTAAGGTATGAGAATCAAGTTATTCTAAATCAGAGGTTGGCTGCAATAATTGCTTTGGAAGTGAATGGGGAGCACAGATTCTAAGAATAGAGAATTTAGCACTTTTGACAAAGGCAAGAACATTGATGGTCCTTCTGGTACAAAAATGACACCTCGTCTGAAAAAGCTTACCGTCAATGATAACACGAACCTCAAAATTTAAATTTGGGATATAAAATTATACCACTCAACAAGAAAACCTTGTGAGTAAAAATTGTTACACCAAAGTAAAATAATTACTCTATTATGATGTTGTGCTTAATGAGCTCTAATATAAGGTGTTAAATGGAGATAATATTTTTCAATATCCAACTAGTATTTATGAAAATTGCAATGATACAAATACACTACTTCTTGAAGAAGCATGATTTTGCCTAAGTTTCCCATATAATTTCTTTATAATACTACATTCTCCAAATGAGGTTGAAGAAATATGTTACGTTTAAATTTTCAAGTTTCCTAGTTTTGATGAAATACTCATTAATGGGTTTGAAAATGTAATTCTATGCAACTCTTAGCTCCAAATGTCTCCAAAGATATATCAAAAATTTCACTTTGATTCGGGTAAAAGTAACTTTTGAGGAAAAGAAGAAATATGTCCAATCAGAAGACATGTTATCATGAAGGTTTATTATAAGTTGAATTCTACTAACAAGAGATAACCATTTAGATGTCTAAGTTCAATTTTAAAAGTATACTGGTGTCGCCTAGGATGTGATAAAAATATGATAATAAAAGATGGATAAACGATGCACTAACACCCTAGACTAAACACGTTACTCACTATCGTGAGCTGTTTTAGTTGTTGTTCTAAAGTAGTCTTTAATTTATCCTCCAAAGAGGAGAATTTCTCATCAATACCCATGTTACTTTCTTTTCTACCTCGGATAGGTGTTCTCACTGTACTTTAACCTTGCTCATTAGTTACCGTTCTGTTTAGAATAATCTTCGCATGTACTGGAGCTACCTGTAGAAATCCACCACCACATAATAAATCGAGGTATTTTCTTGATCCTCCATACAAGCCTTTATAAAATATTTTTAATTGTTGTTGCTCATTAAGGCCATGGTCAGGAACTATTCTCAAACATGATTGAAATCTTGTCAAACATCTTCCTAAAGTTTCATCTTGCTCTTGGACAAATGATGTCAAATCCACCTGTGCGTGTAATCTCATATTCGTCGGATAATAGCGATCGAAAAACGTTGTCTGTAACTCATCCCAAGTATTGATTGTTCCCGGTTCTTGCGAATCGTGCCACTCACTAGCTGCGTCTATCACGAAAAAAATCTGAAATTAGCAAAGTACATCTGCTTTTTGGTCACTCATTGCGTTATATACGAATCACAAATTTGCATAAACTTTGAAACTGCACGAATAGGGTCTTCTCCAGGTGTTCCACGAAAGTTTCCGAAATTTTGAAATTGGGATAGCATACCAGGATCAGGTCTATAACGTGCAACATTGATATTCGCAAGACCAATACCGAGAGCAGGAGCGAGATAAGGAGCTTGTTCAGGACCATGTACGAACCATGGATCATAATACATAGGGTGTTGAGCTTGTTGCATAGGTGGATGGTTTTGTTGATTGTTGAGAGCTGGATTTGGAATGATTGGGGGGATCTGGAAGGACTGGCGGTATTATTGGTTGACCATTTGCGTCCAACTGAACGCAAGGATTGTAAACATGATGAATGTTCAATTCCTTCATTTCTCGTTCTAACCTTACTTATTCTTTTGCTTCCCTGTCTCTCTTGTTCTTAGCTCGGAATAGTCTCTTGGGGGTCCGAGAGCATACACCAAACCTATAAAACCTGAGAAGTAGCAAAACAAAGAAAAGTGTAAAACTGACAACAAAAAGTAAAAAAAACATTTAAAACACTTACAAATAACACCGTGGTCACACGCTACCGTCCCCGGCAGCGGCACCAAAAACTTGGTGTCTCCTTGTGTGTTCTAAATAAACACACCTAAAAAGGCAAGACACGTACCGCAAGTGTACAGGTCGTCCAAGTGATATCCGGTATACGGGAATTCGATCTCAGGGACGAATTAGGATATGACTTTCGATATTAAGTAGTAAGTGGATATAATTGTTATGTAAATACGGAAAATAAATGATAATAGTGTTTGTAGGGTTTTTGTTTAAGAACCTAATTGAAAATAAATTAAAGTACTAAAATAAATAATTCAACTAAACTAGACGCAAGTAAAAATTGAGTAAACGTGAGAGGGAGAGATAGTACTTGATTAACGCTAGGGTTTCATATAAACCTGTTCAATCAATGTCTTGTTTAAGGGATCAATTTGTAATTAGTATTAGTCGGGATTTGATATTCTCCTTACCCCCATCAAGGTGGACTAATGAGCTATTCTAGGGTGTTACAAACCCCGTCAGGGTGATTATAGTCCACCTTTGAATGGCCAAGTACTCTACCCAATTGGCTATAGGATTAACTAAGTCCGTCAGGATCAATAATTTCTATCCTACATTTAATAACTAGTTCCGTAACTAAACCCCCTGTCAAGGTGATCCATACGCCACTATATGGAATAGCCTAGGTACTAAATCTTATTATTCATTAATTACTTCCGGAATAGTTATTAAACGCAAGATAATAAAAAATACTAAATTACCCAATTCGTATTAAATCATTAAAATCCCAAAACTAGAAACATTGAATTAAACAAATTGGGGCTTAACCCATTAATGCGTTCTCAAGTACTAATTAAATTTAGCTCATGAATGAAATAAAAACTACTAAATTAAAATAAAAGAAGTTCATACTGAATTACAAATGTAAGAAAAACCTAATTAAAGGGTTGATAATTGCTGTTGTTGGAAGAAGGAATTCTCTAGCTTCAGCTTTCTCTCTCCTTTTTGCTTCTCTGACTTCTGCTAAGCGTTGCCTCTTCAAAAGAAGGATTGGGCTTTTAAAAAGAAGGATTAGGTTAATTAGAATAAAATCCCAATCCATTTAATGAAATCCCGTAATTGGTGACCAGCTGTAACTAAAACAGCTGTAACGTTTGCGTACGGACTCGGAATCACTTCGTTCAACTTGGAAATTCTTCCTGACTTCAAGCTCTATCTGCCTCATTTTATTCTCCAAAGATGAATCAGTGGCTAAGATGCTCAAAAATAGTGATTTGTGGTAGCATTCCAGATTTCATTCTCCACTAATTACTTCTTCGAATAAATTATTCTCGCCTTTGACTTCAACGCTTAATCCAAGACTTTATTTACCGTTTCTTCTCCTTGTCTTGATATTCCATCAAATCATAAATCGAAGAACTTTACACTAAAAATAAACGAATTAACGCATAAAACTCGGTTCACATTTCTAGACTTGATCATCTTGAAGCTAAACTCATCATGGCTTCTAAATATAGCCCTCACCTTTAGTTTCTACCATTGACAGTTCAATTTCATATAATTGAACAAAACACGAGTCCTTCCATATTGGTTTTACTGATCGAAGAATTATTAACTTAATTGGTGATGGTAGTGAACGATGGATTAACCGAAAGCTTGGTCAAGTGGTTCTACTGGCAAGCACGTAAAGAAATTCATAAAATGTCGAAACCATTACATTTTGATAATTTCTAATGACTTAGATACTCAATACTCGGGAATATCCTTTTCACAAAACTTGATAACTCTGTCCATCTTGATGTTATGCTTCAACAAACACTTACTTAAGGTTATTAGTTAGTTCAAAAAATCAAGGTTGTAGGGAAGTCCAGTGACACCTCTCAAGTAGACCAAGTTTTAAAAAAATCAAGGTTGTAGGGATGTCCAGTGACACCTCTCAAGTAGCAAAAGGTTTGGCATTAGGAAGGTCATCAACTGATAACTTCAATGGGTCTATAACATGGTAAGGTCACGCTTGTTGAATTGGTAGGATCTTTGGCGAGACATCTTAATAGGGATTTCTCTAAAGAATCACCTTTTTACACTACATGGCTCTACTTGATAATTAAGGTTAAGGATTTACCGTTTGAACCAAAAGAAAGATCCACATATTTATTCTAAAAAGAATTACTCCATTAACAGAAGCCTTTTAGTACTTGAAGTGTTGTTATTTCATGAGAGTGGTTCTGTAGAACATTGACGCTTTTACAATGATCCAGCAGAATCATCATGATGAATATCTTCAAATTCTTTTCAAAACAACATTATGCTGTATAAATGCCAATTCATGTGCACTTATGTCATCATAATCCAACACCTATACTAAATAGAGAATTGAATGACAATAATAAAAGAGAAAATACAATCAATAAAATAATTAGCGAATGTAAATCCATATGATAGTGGCAGAATAGCTTCATAATCAGCAGAGAAACGTAGAAGAAATTAGAGAATATACATCAAGAATGAAACAACGAAACAAGATTGAAGAATACAATGAAATATCTATCTCAGAAGAAAGTTGCAGTGTCTATAGTTATTCTATAATTTCCTAGAGCCCAATAACTAAAATATTCGGCTATTATACCATAATTACACCAAAGTCTTGATTCAAGGATAGTCACGTATAGGGGCAAACACCATCTAATATGCAATAGAATCAACAATATTTAGATGGCAAGTTATTGTCCATTGTCATTGCAAATCACAAGCATCCATGAAATGATTGAATCGTTTTGAGATTATGTATCCAAAATAATTACTTTTCACTTACAACCATAAATAGGTAATTAAAAGTTATTATAGTTAAGACCACAAAAAATGATAGTTATAAACAATGTTATAGTACAAGGTCAGTTTATATTATAAGTGTAACGACATGACAGTGTGTTAGGATGGTGACGCGTATATCGTAGGTCAATTTTTAAAAATACTCACATCATAAATATTTGTTGATTAAATAATCACTATTTGGAACTTTGATTTCATGGGAGTCATGATGGATGTTGACCTTTATTGTATGTAACATTTCTACCGTTATTTGAGTAGCCCGGTTTGTGGTCAAACTTACTGGTATATATGGATATATGTATATAAGGAACTTACATAAAATCACGTTTCCCAAAGTGAGTTGTAACTACTATAAAATTAGATACTCTTAATATTGTGTCTGTATGGATACAATGATAATGTTAAGTAAGTTGAAGTGCATATCTTATGAGCATGGGTTTATCGTGACTCTGTATCTTATGTATGTTGGGTATATTGCTTATCTGATCACGACATGTACACACAACATAAAATCTAGGTGATATCCATGTCATCGTAAGACTGTATTGGTTAAATTCGTTCCGACTAGACAATATGTGATATAACATATTTAGGAATTATTAATTTCGTGCCAGACGCTTGATATCAAAGAATTAATACCATTTAAGGTGATAAGAGTACTATTCTAATAACTATGCATGATGTAACCCAAATAGGTTAAAGTTGAGATATTAGAGGGACAAATCTAATAAATTCCTTATAAATTTTCAAACCTTTGTATATGAATTATTTATTTGTAACAGTTCATGTGTGTTTCTATAATGAAGTTTGGTTGGATAAATTTTTTATCTTATCATACTAAAGATTATGGTTAAATATATCTTTTGGTCTCTGAAAGCTAAATTAATTTATGCAACTATATTTTTAGTAGGCTTGCAAAAAATAGATTATAATGAAAACAAAAATAAAGGAGATGTTAATGATTATTTTAATAAGTATAGGGAAAAAATATTTAAATATTACTTTTTATTTTAAATGAATTAATAATTAAAAGGAAAAAGTAGTTTATTATTATATTAACTTAACAATATTTTATTAAATAAATTAGATAATTAATTAATAAATAATTATTATCTTATATTTAAATTTATTAAAAAATTAAAATATATAGATTTGAGAAAAAGAAAAGAGAATAAATCTAGAATTCAACCTTTTTTCTATTGGTTGGAAATTTAGATTTGATTTTGAAATACTAACTAACAAAAATGAATTTTTTCTTAGAGTAATTTAATTATTACAAAAACTCTCTCTCTCTCTCTCTATCCTGGAAAAGATATTTTTTTTAAATATTCAATTCTTGGCTTTTGTAAATTAAAGTTTCAGAAATTATAATTTAGACAACCAAGGCGTCCACTCTTGAAAAACCTAATATTAACATTTGGTCAAAGGAGCATATTAAGATGATTCAGAGATAATATTGTAACAGAATCCTTGACATTCTATAGTTTTTTTTGTTACATAGGAGAGTCACTTTGGACTCGGAGTCATTGACTCGGTTCGAACTTGCACCACTAGATTGGATGACCAAGGCCTGGCCAGTGAGCTAATCCCAACTAGTTCTGACATTCTATAGTTATTATTAGTTCATTTCCGACCTACAAGATGTTCAATTAAAAGTTTATGATCCAATTTTTTTAAGGTAAATATCAATGTCATATATATATATATATATATATATATATATATATATATATATATATACATGAACTTTATAGGTTCTATTTGCTGCATGGATTAAGAGTTTAGACAAATACTACATATCTAATGTTTGTAGGACATGTTTGATAGTTTATTTGCAGCAATTTTGGTTAATCGTGCCTTGGATGCCCGATCGGAACGTTATATGAACAATTATGGATAATACTGCTTCAACTACGTAACTACTCAGAAACAGGAACCAATTATTTTGGAACCTTTATCAAATTCAACTCATTTGATTAAAACAATGATATTTAAACACAAAATGAGAATTCTCATCCATGGTTTGAGGAAACTCATATTCCATTCAATGATCAAAGAATCATCTATTAACCAGAAAACTAAGATCCCATTAAGGATTTATCTCATTAAAAACAATTAAATGATACACGACTCACAACAAGGATCAAATATAAAACGTCATTTCCAAATTAGGAGACAACAAATATGGTAAACTGTAAAATCTCAAATATTTTTTTTTATGAAATTATGCAAATTATATTTCAATATGTCATGCGAAAACCCTAACAATCATCATCATTATTAAGATAGATGGAATTTGACGAGTTACGTTCATATACAATCTTTATATAAACAAATTTCATTATATATACATTGGATCACCATAGCTAAATATCGAGTAAAAATAAATCACCTGTAAGCTAATTAAAGGTATACCTTTATTAATAATTATTATGTACTTTTTTTGCTTCTTCATATAGCATAATCTTACAGTCTTAGAATCTTAAATTTTTCTTCCTATCTTTTACATAAATACATCACATTACACTGAAGGATTCACTAAAAATCCTCCATTTCTCATAAATATTGAAAAGTGAGAGTATACCATCATCAAATAAAGGGTGTACTACTCCTGATGTTGGAAATTAACCAAAGATACAAACTAAAATCCAAAGGTAATCATCCCATTACCACTCATATCCTCTTTGAACCACTGAAATGTCTCATTTCCTCCTACATTAACATAGATCATATTATAGTTTATTTAAACATGTTTGTGATTTTTACAAAGATGTAAGAAGGATGAAGACATGGGTTTTCAAATAGGGAGTATTAGTTGAATATCGTTGTATAAGATAAACACTTTACGAGTAGTGTTTGTGATGAGCACTGTGAGGTTGCGAATGCTGAGACATTTTTCCTTATAACGAGTGGTCGAAAAGTAGATGAGGAGCTTTGGTATATAGATAGATCGGAGTGAGATAATTAGTAAGATATCGCCGATTTTGTATTTTTACATAGCGGAGAAGCTATTGGAATGATAACGTAAGATAATGCCAAAATGTATTTGTTTTTATATGTGTTTAGTTGTTTAAATAGGCATAAATGATATAGCAAACTCATGATGTCACCATATTTAAACCAACAAGATCAACTGAAATAATATTATTAGTACATATTTAAGGTAAAAAAAATTTGTGTTTAAATATATTGGTGAATGCTAACAAGGAAAAGCTAGCACCTCTAGTATTCCTTCAATTTCAAGATCGTCCTTATATTTTCATACATCAGCTATAGTAGACACCTTGACTACCCTAGAAAACTATAAATTTTATGTATTTACATTTAATTTAATTTGGTGAAATTGAAACTTCCTTGCCATGAAATGATTAGTAACAAATAAAATAAGGAATGAAATATATTTAACCTCATGATAATATAATTAAAAAAATTATATAGGATGATGCATTGTACCTCTAAATACATGTAGATAAACTATAAATAACATTATACATTCGAATGGAAAATAAATTTCTAGGTGTTAAATTCGAAGAATGTAAAAGAAACTAAAATGTGTTAGTAGAAATGATTAAGTTTTTAGGTAGGCGAATATCATACCTTGATGAAAAAGCCTTCAAATATCCAATGTGATATCCCATCTTTTCTCCTACTTCACAATTACGTTGTTTTGTCAGTGTCTGCACAATTATAACCAGAACAAATCTCAAGGGATGAGTGCAATAAAATGCCTCCAAGTTCTTCTCCAATAATAACTGAGGAATTTCCAAGCTTTTATCTAAATTATCATTAGAAATTTAATGTAGAAATCATTTTGGGATAGAATTTTGCCAATCTTATGACTAGTATTTGAAGTATCAAAAACAAAAATATAAAACTGAATTGAGTGAAAGATTATATATAAAAATTTGTATTTGCATTTAAAAATTTCACAAATTTACAGAATCATATGACAAACAATGTGTTGTAAAAACTAACTAGACTACAAAATTAACACTTTTGATAAAGATTAATTAATTAATATAATTATATTACACATTAAATATCTAGCTTAAGTGAAAATCATTGAGCACAAATGACAAAGAAAATTTACAAATCATTACAATAAGGTCTTATAAAAATTGTGACATATGGTTTTTTGACGTTTCTACCAAGACATCCAAACAAATATATAGTTTTAGAAGCTCAATCTTGACATGATTAATGTATAAACTCATGTACAACGTATTATTATATTTATATGGAGAAAAGTGAGAAGAAGCCACATAATTAGTGCATTTTATATCCCATTTCAATTTACAAACTTAATCTAAAATTTGTAATTTGTTTTAATGAAATATGTGCTGACATATAGTTATGAGTTTTTGTAGAAATCCATTAAGAATATCAATAATGAGGCCAAGATGATTAAAATTGTGGTCGATTATGTCTTGATACCTCAAATGTATTTTCAATGTAAAAAGATATATCATAATAATTAACATTGTCTTAATTCTAAATTAATGTGTTTCGATAAATAAGATTCATAAGAATAAGAAGGTACATCACATACTTTAGATGTTAGAAGTAGTTCAATTAAGTAGAATTAGATGGCTACAATTGGTGGAAGTGAATGTGTTTATCTCTTTAAAAGGTGATGGAACAATTGTAGATATGATCAAATAGCTCTTTAATACTAAGTACAAGGGTTTGTGCTTGATTATAGTTTCTCCTTATGTAAAAATTATGAAGATGAAAAACTGAAATATTATAACGGTAGATAAGAATTTTAAATATTATGAAGTAATCCCTTTATCAATGAACATAATATTAAGGTGTTTTATTTTAGTGAGAAAACTTCTAATAAAATTTTGCATTGAAGGGTTGGTATAGGTATTATGGAAATAAAGTGGATATTTTGAGAGTAGATGACTCTGATCAAGTTTTGTTATGTAAGATTAGATACTTCAAATACTAATAAGGGTACATTCTTTTTGTGAAGTGTATGGACAAAACATTACAAACTCGTGACATTTATATGAACTCAATGTATACATTGAATTATTCATTTTTATCATTTTTTATAATAAATACAATCACATTGATTACTTTACCAAATAAATTATTTGATTCTCATAATTTCTTTTATACTTTTTATATGGAAAATATTCGAGTTATCAAATTATAGTTGATTGGACAAAAGATCATTAATACAACTGAATTTTCAAAAAAGACCACATTAGTTTTAATTAAAAAATTTAGATAAAATTGACATTGTATTTTTCAAAAAACTATGAATAAGTTATACATGCATGTGGGTTGTGGGTAAATTTTTTGGTATGTACAAATGAATTACTAAAAATGGGATGTTGGACTTACGAATGCTAAAGAAATTGGAACACACGTAAGAACATCCACAAAGCTTGACAAATATGAGTATGGTAAAGATTAAAGATGTATATATAGAGGTATGATTGGAAGTTTTCTTCTCTATACCCAATATTACGTTCCTCGTATGTCTTCGTGCTATGTTCAATTTTTCGTCCTAAGAAGTCACGCCTTAGTGCCGTTAAACTAATTTCTAGATATCATAAAGATTCAATAAACCTAGGTCTTTGTTATCTCAAAGATGCCTCTTTTGAACTTATAGGTTACATTGATTTTGATTATGCCATGTGTAGAATAGATATGAAGAGTACTAGTGGTAGTTTTCAACACCTAGCCCATTCAATTGAATTGGGGAGTAGTAGAAAACAAAATTGTGTTTCCCTATTAACTTTTAAAGTCGAGCATGTTGTCGCCGTGAATTGTGTTGCTCAAATAATTATGATGAAACAAACCTCAAATGATTTTCTTTTCTTGTATAGAATTCTATCCCTATTAGGTGTGATAATACCAGTCTTGTTAACCCTACAAATATTTTTATTCAAAACTCTAAAATCAAGCATATAAATATTATGCACTAATTCATGAAACAACGTACCAAGAAAGGTGATATTATTTTACAGTTTGAAGATTTTGCCAACCAACTAGTCGATATCTTTAAGAAACCTTTCACTTAAGAAAATTTTGAAATTTCTAGAGAATATATTGGCGTAATCATCCTATAAGGATTCTTACACTATTATTATAGTTATTTTATCCATGTCTAACTATTTTTAATGAAGACAAAATAGGAGAAAAATCTCACGATAGCTCATATATAGAAAGAAAAGTATATTTTATTCTATGCATTATGTGAGGAGGATTCATAACTACTGAAGATACCATATATGTGCTAGGCGAAAAATATTTTCAAAAATTACATCTTTTATATCATTGGTTTCATGCACAATACGTGGAAGTGTCATGCCTATTGAAAACCTTATATTTGATACATTTTTAAGTTGATCATGAACTCTTTGTGCATAATTTATCAACATAAAAAGAAAAAGAATGTTGAAAATAGATATTTTCTAAATTAGCCTATGAGTTTTTTGAGGTGACAAATTACCATTCCTCTAAAAATCACATTAAAGATACATCGTATGCTAAAAACATTTACACTTAAACTCATATTGTTTTCTTATCATATATTTCCATGCGTTAACAATTGGTATTATTATTGACCTAGAATTAGTATTATTATATTTTTATAACATATTTTGCGAAGATTTATTTATACATAAAAAAAAATTAATAAGTAAGAAGAGTTGAAAATTCAATGAGAATTGAAAACCTTGCACCCTCATAAATCGACACCTCGATTCAAAGCAAGTTCTTGTTTTTCTCATAAAAACGTTATACCATTTCTGATGAAAAACTATGGAATCTAAATGTTTATAGTTAAAATCGAAAACCTTGTAACCATCTCAAACCGGCACCCCGATCTAAAACAAGTACCCGATTCTCGGTGCAAATGTCATGCATTTTTTATAAAAACAGGCGTTTTGATTTCTGATTGTTAGATCACTAAACGCGCATTGGGAAAATAGGACAGTCCAACTAAAATGGTATGAAGTTTTTTGAATAACATGAATCCCCATTTATAACATAAGGGGTTTCATGAATATCTTTATATGTTCCCAAAAGATCATTCAGTACTCAAATATTGAAGCATTAATTTCAGGCTCTCTCAATCTTTTCTCAAGCATTCAACATTACTTTCTTATATTTATTGAAAGCATGATTGTATTATTGATATAGTTTCTCATTATAGAGTAAAATCATCACTATAACCATATGAAACACTTAACATTATTTCTATCCTTTACATGAGAAATTAGAGTCAGTGCTAGAGTGTAGAGAAGAGAAAGATGACTTCCATTTCGGAAGGGTTTACTTGTGAAAATATTTTTAAAAGGTGGGAAGCATTAGATATCAAGTTCAGGTTATGACTTAACTAGGAAAAATCTCACTGTATCGTGTTTTTGTCTCACTTTAAGAGAAACAAAAGTTAGTAGAATAGAATTTTCAAAAATCCTTAGTAAAAGACCCTATGTAGTGAGTGAATCCCTCGGGAGTTTGATCAACTATATATGCTCGAGTAATATCTAAAACTCTCGTTGTATTGCATTGCTTATATTGTGTGTCTGATCATGAATAAGTTTTTTATTTTTTTTTCATATTAGTGCTTTTTTTTCTTTCAAGTATTTTTAAGTGATTCCACTCTTTGCAAAATAATATTATCTTCCAAAAAGATTTAAATGATTCTTATTAGAAACCTATTCAACCCCTCCCACCCCCTTTAGGTTTAACACAAGCATAGAAGTTGAAGTGATTAATGAAATACATGTGTGTGTTCGATACCAAATACTGGCGCATGTATAGTGAATATTGTTATGGTTTTACCCATTATTAAATGATGTGACTTTAATTATTACTTATTGATGTGTTTTTAACCATAACATAGTAACGTGTTTACCCAATTTTTATATGATGGGTAACACGTCTCATGCATTATTTACTATACAAATAAATCATGGATTAGTGTCCCATCATGTTATAACAGTTTCATGCTGATGAGGTATTTTACAAGTTTTTCAAAAAGTTTACGATTCGATGCAAATTTACTTAGGGAATTTAATGTAAGGTTTATAATCCTGAGATGACTAAATATAAAGAGATGAAGAAGGTGAATAAAGCAAAGACATCAAAAAGATGATTCTGAGGAAGAATCGGAGTAAAATGGGGAAATCAATGATAAATATGAAGAGGATGAAGATAGATATTCATTGCAAAATAAAAGTGAATCGTTGACTGAGAAGACATGTTTGCGGGATGGATAAAAAAATTTCTAGCCCCAATCTTAGTGTTGTTTCTATAAATATGGAAGACTTGCGTTTTCCATACCCTAGATCCTTTTTCAATATTTTTAGTATCAATAATAGAACATGGCCCATTAATGAATATGGTCAAAGAGATCCCATTGTGCATCATATGCAAGATGATGTTCCTCCCTTTGGGGTTTATTATGAGTTGATGCAACATGAACATTAGGAAAAGGGGATACTCTAGTCTGTGATATACATAAGGCACACCCAACAGAGAGAGAGGAGAAATGCCAGTTCTTGATATACCTGAGGCCCGAATAGTTCATGATATATTGGTAGGAACAAAATAAATCAGAGGTCGTTAAGAGGGAAGACTCAAACACAATAAGCTTCAAAATGATGGTGGGATAAGTAAAAGAGGTGGAGGCCCTGAAGCAATAAAAATCTCTTGGATCAATATATTAAAGGTAGGGAAGAAACGACAAAAAGAATGGTTGTCACTTTAAAAAAACAGGGAAAACATGTCGAATGTACCAAGTAACTGCCCGAGCAAATGAAAGGAGAAAAATAAAAATAGAAAGTCTAACCACAAAAAAAGGTGAAGTACAACAAATAGTGACAGGCTTGGAAACAAGAAATGCTCACTTAAGGGAGTTACTAGAAGAAAAAAGACTTGATAAAAAGAAGAATAAAAATGGTGGATGATCTAGTCTATCAGTTGAATGAGGATTTTGGAATTAAAGTAAAGCTAGATGACAAAATAAGTAACCTAAAAAAGGAGTCATGTATGATAAACGCAAAATAAAGAACTATGTATGATATGGTTTCAAGGAAAGAATGAGTACTGATGAGGAACCAAGCTTAAACATTTTGGTCTCAATATTGTCTACCCAATATTTAGTAACAAGCCCTAACCTAATATTGGCTTCAACCTAACCCAAGTCGAATAGACAATAAAGGGAAGAGGAAGTTAATCGAGGAGATATTGGCTTAAGAAGGAAAAGTAGTACAAAATTTAGTGCGAAAAAACATAAAACACAGTAGAGTCATAAAGTATATGTAAAAATGGGAGCTCGAAGGTTCAAGATCGTAATAGTTTAATAAGACAAACAACCTCTTCAAACAGAGTAAACAAATCCTGTGACACACTTTATCCGTCTAAAACACCCAGACATTACCAAAAATGCAGATATTACAAATGCACAATAGTAATTACTGATCAAGGAGAAAAAGAATTGGAGTTCAATGATGTTAGTCACAAGTATGTTATTATTCGTTGAAAACGACGATCCAGACAAGGTAATTTTGAGATCAAAGGCTGAAATAAATGTTAACATCATAGATTTATACAATATAAAATCACAAGATGAATACGAAAGTAGTTAATCTTATCTTTTGGTAAACCACATTTAGTTGAATGGTATTTATCCAATAGTGAGAATGGGTAAAAACCCATCACGGTAATGGGTAAAAACGCATCAATCTTCAAATAAGATTCGAGGGAATCTGGTGTGAAATTTATTAATATTTAAAATATAGTTAAGTGTACAATTCTAATCATATATGGTTTTGTAGGCAATCAATGCCATTATTTGCATATTTGAAGACTTATTTTCGACAGACCAGGAAGGTGGAGGACTAATTCAGACAACCAACAAGACGCATGCAACGCATTGGTAGCCAGATGAAATGGTAATCTACCAATATTTGAAATTCAATAAGCTATTTTATGTAAAAAAAATCAAAAATAACCTTTTAGATATACATGAACTAAGGGACGGAATTGGCATTGGAGAGTTCCTTTTAGGAGCCATTTATTATGATAAACGATTTGTAACATCTAAAACTTATCCCGATAAAAATACCTTCTAGACAACACATCCTTTGGACCATATTCATCTGGGATGATGAAGAACGTGTATTACACACTACAACCCAATGTTGTATCTAAACAAGATTTGGTGGGTGGTAAGGCTAACCAAAATGCATAAAGGATCTGTGACTGGCTTGTCAACAAAATATGAGCAAAAAAATATTTAATATTGTCCCTCAAGAATCGAACCCAACATTTCCGCTTAAAGAAGTAAAACTCAGACCTCCTATAGAAGCAACAGATTCGTGCATAACCGCTATGCAGGTAGCAGAAGATATGTATTACACATACACTACAAATCATGACTATACACGTTTCAAAACAGAATCCATGTGAAACTCAATCATCCATAGGATGCTTAAAGCCAAATACAAAACAAAGATCATGGAAGATAATATTAAGGAAGATCAGGGATGATAACTCATCCGCTAATTAAGTTTGTAATAGATTTTACTCGATTATATATGATAGTTGTGGTTTGTTATGTTATTCGGGATAAATTTTGTAATGTCTTACTTTGACAACTTCAGAAAATAGGGGATTCTGATGAACTAATTTTGAATTTGAAAAACTTTATATTAAACAAAATTATCTATTACAATACTTAATCGCATTGAAAAAGTGAAAGATGTAATGGGTTTATTGAAAGAAAAAATACAAATTAGTAATGGGTATATAACAATGGGTAAAAACCTATTAGTTGTCATGGTAAAATACCTAGTACTCTGTAATGGGGAGAGGCCTACCTTGTCCGGGTCATGTGTAAAAGCCAAAATACAAAGAACTTATGGAACAATTTATATGAACAAACAAAAAATGAAAATTTAAATATCAATAGTAATATTTGATGGGAAATGGGATATAAAACTTTAATATGTCATATATAGAAAAATCAAGTAAAATCTTTGTACACGAGAATGAAGCAAAATACAATAATATCTGGATATTACAATGTGAAAATAAAAAAAGGTATACCAGTACAAAAAGTTCTTTAAACATGTGTAAAAAAATTCCGAAGGAGAAGAAGAACTCTAAGACAAATAGATCAACCCCACAACAACAATTGCATTAAAGCTCGGTAATCGAACTGAAATATTCTAGCTACTTATAAGGATGCATATCACTCTTATGTCCTTATATGGAAACACACTGGTGATTTACAATTATTACGACATTACGAAACATAAGACCTAAAATTATACATAAACATATGACCTGAGAATAACAAAAACATTATGGAATGTAAACCCTCCCTTCCCATATAACTAAAAAAAGGTATAAAAAACAACAATCATACAAACACACCCAAAAAATAGAAAAAACAACATAAATAAGGTCTATGATATATAAAAATACATAATAATAAAAATAATGATAGTGTTTAGACCTCCGTAAAATCCAAAAACTCATATATTACTGTTATTATCATTTTGAGATCAAATAGGTAAAACCCCACAAAGAGTCATATTTATTTAAAAATATATATAACATACAAAAGTATCCCAAAAAAACGACAAGGTCCAAAATACATAAAATACAGAAAAAACTAAAAAAAATACAACAAAACGAAACAAACTCAAACAATTGTTTGAATTATAGCTCAGGAAAATTGAAAAAGACATAACACATAATTACAATGAGTTTAACGTCAAACGAGTAAAACCCATCATGACTCCTATTGATTTTAAAAATCCAGAATACATACAAAAACACCCATAGATAAATTAGCAGTGTAGATAAGGTTAGTAATACACAAAAGAACACAAACAAATGCATAATTATGGTGATTATAGCTCAAAAATGCAAAAAATACACAGACTACTAATTACATGGTCGAATGTTAAGAAAACCGCACATAATGATTTAACAATAAAAGATGAATATTATGTCGCACCGTGTATAATCAAGAAAAAAAGAAATATAGAAATAAAAAAATCTATCATGAAAATGGCTAGAGATGTGCTTGAACTTTAAAGGTTGCGACAACAAATGACTTCTTTTTGACTAAATATAGTTAGCTAATAAATTAGTGACAATAAAATTAAACAAATAAAACTAGATAGAATGACTATAAGGATTACAAGTTATGAATCGTGTGTGTACGAAAACCACGTACTTATAAATCGGATGTATAAACTATTATAAAGGTGAAATAGTATGTCACTTTTTGAATATTAATTGGCAGAATACAAGGGAGGTCACTAGCGTAAATACTACAATAAGGAATATTCTACCTAACACTACTACGGGATTTACCACCAGTGACTACTGAGGTGGGCGCTAGTGGTCGTAAAAGTGGCAGCTAAAAAATATCTTTATTTTAAGTGAACAATATTGGTAACTATCTTGTTTTTAAAAGTACCCCTTTGACAAGAAACCACCATCGTAGTCACTAAAGGATCCACTTTTACCGACCACCGTAGTCTTCCGCAAAATTAAATACTTTTAGCTACTTCTTTGTGGTCGCTAGATGTTACAGAACTTTCACTATCACTAAGTGGTCGCTAGTACTTATATACCTTTTACGATGACATAGTATTCGATAGTACATATTTACCTCTTGCGAACTTTAATTTGTCGCTTGTAATTTTATACCTTTTGCGGCCACTTGGTGGTCGCGAGAGGTGTATATATAATATTTTTTATATTATTCATTTACAGTTTTTCATTATCACACCTGCTAAACCCAAATTCCAACAAAAGCATACTACATCTAAAATAATTAACAAAATCCACCAAAAGTCCTTAATCAACATATATAAGTTTTTTTGATGTGTAAAATAGAATCAATCAATGTATACTACTAGTTTGTTTCTTATCCACACCTGTCAAGGGTCTATATGTATCGTCTGGTGGGCATGAACTTCATTTTCGTACTCGTCCCCTATGCCGTAGATCTCCCTAGGCGCCGCCTAGGTGTCAACTCCTCCCTCAACCGCTTACGCCTAGTTAAATTTCTAGGCGTTTTTTCCTAGCGTCTTAGTTGTCGTGGAATAGGCGCCTAGCCTGTCTAGGCGCCGATTAATGGCATAAAATGGTCGCCTAAGCGCCGATTAATGGCAAAACATGTCTGCATAGGCCTTCTTGTTATATTTCTTATTCTCGAGAATTCTTTAATTGATATTATAACTCAATTTTCATATTTACTATAGTGTTTTTAAATGAATTTTATAACTAAAATAGTTTAAATTGATATAATTACTACAGATATATTACTAAATATACAAAGTTACACAACGAAATTCAAAACCGTATAATTCCGCC
The DNA here is from genome assembly GCA_029959085.1 of Nemophila menziesii. NCBI lineage: Eukaryota > Viridiplantae > Streptophyta > Magnoliopsida > Boraginales > Hydrophyllaceae > Nemophila > Nemophila menziesii. Next base: position 137,692,165 of record JARWIR010000001.1, on the reverse strand, counting down.
TAAGCCCCGTGTAATCCCGCCTAGGCGCTAGGCCCCGATCGACCGCCTAGGCTGCAAAACCGAGATCTACAACATAGCTCATCCCATGTACCGCATGACTCTTCCTCATCATTTTATAATAGTTGAATGGTGATCTAATCTCGCTTGGTCGACTTTGGTTATTATTTTTTATTCATGCTTAATACATCTAGCTCTTTGGTGTCATTCACAATAGGTATCGACTCAGATAAACTATCGACACAACACCCCAAACATATGCATTCCAACCATGACGCTCGCTCAATTCTCAAACAAATTTCCACACACCGCGTCGCAATATCTTATTCTGCACCAGATAAAAAATGTTGAACATCATCTTTGATTGATTCCCTAGAATGTGATGTTCATATTTGTACCAATATGAAGTAGTATCAATTATAGTCACATCGTGTTTGTTTCGTATTCTTCAGTTCCTAATGTTATACCATTTGAACTTGAACATCACTATCGAACATTATTTTGAGAAATACACCTTAATTACATTAACCATATCACTATACCAATTAATATTTTGGAGAAACAATAAAACTCGTAATACAGAGTGACACTTTTTTCAACTTTCTCACTCAAGATCCACTACACTCTATTTATGACAAACACATCAAAGTTCCACACTCAACGATTGAGCTCGTTAGCCACAAAATGAAATTATTTTGCTATAATTGGATCACATAATTTATTTATGTAAAACACCTATCACTGGTAAAATTATTGAGTTACACTATCTTGATTAATGCTTTAGTTTTGAAATATATTTTATATTTTCTAAGAGCCAACCGTAAAATCTACTTCGATGAGTTTTTTATAAATCATCATGAGCATATCCAACCATCATCTACTTGTGATCTCTGAAGCATAAAATATTTGTTTTACAAGATTAATAATAATAACTATAAAGTAAGAACGAAAATGGATAATAAAGAACATAACCTATATAAAAAATATCGTTAACAAACCAAACAAAAAATATTATACAACCCCATGATATCATCATTAACCTCTTTTTACTCAAGAAATCCAAAAACAATAGCAACAACCAAGAATGACATTAAAATGTGACAGTCGTGGTATTCACTCCGATGATATTCCCTGAATCAATCACAATATTATTTTTTAAACTAGACGCAAAACCATCTGGAAACTTTTGGGCCTTCAACCATACTATAAAAGACTCATCTTTATCTGGACTTATCACATAATTTTCTTTCGGTTGCATAACCCTACGTCTCGCATCTATAGACATCCACAAATCCTCTCGAATGCCTAGATCCTTCAAATAAAGTCTCGCTTTCACCTTGTCTTTATTAACTCTATTGTCAAGACCCACAATTGTACCAATTAAGTTATCACATATATTCTTTTCACAATGCATAACGTCGATGTTGTGCTGTAATAAGTTTTCCGACCAACAAGATAACTTGTAGAATATGCTTTTCTTCTTCTTCTAGATATACTGTTTAGTACATGTTCTCTTGATTATCTTGTCACTGAAATCCTTGTTTTTCGGAAACAAAATGGTCAAACCGTCGAGTTATGTTTAAATACTAGCAGGAGTAGACTTCGTAGGAGGAGATCTATACTCTCTATTCGAATACAAATTCGTGTTTTTTTGAAATTCATGTGAAAGCGGTAATCATCGTCTGTGTCCGAAATACACTATCCCTTTTTTTACTCGACTATAAGTGGTACGATCTATGCAATCCAGACACATCATGTAACCTTGACCAGACAAAGGCAATGCGTACCATCTCAAATCATAATCACTAAATGTATAAACCATACAACCACACAAAAGAAACACTTCTGGATTATGCCCATTAAAAGTAAATATGTGTGGACCGCACAACAGATTCAAATCATCAATCATAGGTTAAGGAATACATCCAAATATTTCCCGGGACCACACGATCTAGGATTCAATAACAATAAAAGAAAATCGATTATTTCATGCACATCCACGGTGGTAAGTTCAAAATAGTCATTATAACTGGTCACATGCTATATAACTGGACAAAATCCATCAAGTATCAAGCATAAACGAACATTACGAGCCTCAATAGAAAACTCAGACTGATGACAACCAGAAATTTTCCAACTAAGACCATCAACTGGATGACATAAAACAACTTAATCTTTAGATAGTCCAGTCTTGTGTTAAATATTTTCCATTGCAGTATGCCTCGATGTGTACAATTATTGTTTGTGGTGATGGGAAAATAACGTAAGTTTGTATACAACACTTTTTCCCTTATTTGGGTCCCAACTACATACCTTACAAATCCAACATGCATCTAATAATTATAATCACCTCGGTACAAAACACAGTCGCTCAAGCAAACATCAATTGTTTCGTAACCTAAACTCAAACTCTTTAAGATCTTATTAGAGTCTTCTTACGATACACAAGGTGTGTTCATCAGGAATAGTCCATCTCAACAACTTTAGGAGTTCCAGGAACGATATATTTTGTCCACTTCTGTTTACCTATATGTGCGGCATTATCGCAATAAAGTTCAAAAGATTCATTTTTATAAAATCGGGATAGAACTTAGAATTCGATCTTTCAACCGAAGTATTAGATATCCTATGTTATTTCGTTGAACGTTCTCGTCTATCATTTCCAAGTTCACTTAGTAAACTATTCCCCTAAAATTATCTATCACATTCATCATCTCTTTTTCTAGAATATTCGAAAGATCATACGAGCGAACAAGTTTAGTTTCACCATACAAATTCTAAATTTCATATGTCGTTAAAAAATCATATCTCAAAATATCTACCTTAACCTAAAGAATATATTATTACGATTATTCTTGTACTATTTATACGAATATTGAATCCTATTGGAACTATCCATGTATGAAGAAGAAAATTGTATGAAACTCTTAAAACCCTGAACAAAAGCTAAAATAATTATTTATTTCGATTTAATTCTTTCGTTAGGGATATGCACACCCATTTGAATTTTATTGAAATGTAATAAAATATTTTGGATAAATACACTAATTTAGTGAATAAATTGTATACATTATGCTGACATTAAATCTGATATATATATACAAAAAATTGATATTTAATCTAAAATAATTCATGTTAATTTTTTTTCAATTTCACATTTCTAATACCTAGTTTTTATTCACAATTCACACATGGTGGAAATGATGGAAATTGATTCCAAATGGTTGGGCAATAATTGGTGGTGTTCGACTGCGAAATAGGAGACATGGTGATAATTGGTGGAGCATTGAGATATTTTTTATGAGAAATAATTTTTTTGGGGAAGGATTTTAAGAAAGTGAAGTGAATTGAATTAGGCATATTTCTGACCAATTTGTTGTGTATTTTTAAAATTCTCACTAGAAGATCATTTACCGTTCACCTAAATTGTCACTGGACCTTTACCGATCACATTGTATCAGCTGATAACTTTTGGTTACTAGCAAACATTAAATCGGGCATTATTAAATTTTCTTTTATTATTATTTAAAAGAAACAGACCTAAGTGACAATGTCACGGTCGATGATGATTGACACGTTTTTAGCAATTAGTCTTACGCTTGCCAATAATTTTAAATATTTCTTATTATATATTTCCATTAACGGTAACCCGAACTCCCCCTAACTAGCAGACACCCTACCGGTTTCCGATGTGATCGCTCCAAGTATTATATGTAGCCATGTAAATGTTTTATGTACACCAATATAAGATGTGTGTATATAACAATTAAATCATATTATACTAGATTTGGTCATTGTTCCTTCATATATATTAATTCGTTCATAAATATATTTCCATCCGAAAAGGCTATTTCGGGTTTCAATACTGCAAAATTTAGATAACCGGATAATCCGGATGTATTAATAACTTTCTTAAAGAACTCTTTAAGTGAAAATACAAGTCTTTAGATTGACTGTGATTGTTCCTTTAGTTGTTCAATATGATCCTGAGAAAATTCTTTGGTGCAAGATTGTTAATTTTTTTTTATCTCAATGTATTTTGAAAGCGGATCTGATCATTAATATTACCTGATATTCCAAAACATAGAAAACTCAATGTCTCAAAGTCTTTTTCAATTTGTTGAAAAAATTACTTGGTTCTGCTGAAAGTGATGGGGCGATACGTTTTTTAGTGAATGAAATGGGTTTTGTTACAGCGAAAGTGATACAAATGGCAAAAGTATTTGCATATAGTTTAAATAGAAGAATAATCCCCAGGTGTTATTTATACCGACTTTTTGCTTTCAAAAAGGTTTTACATTACAGTTTACCTTTTATCCATGGGTCAGTCATTCAGATGACAAGTTTCGTAAAAGTAGCTCCTGAGCTGTTGAATCTCTATCATGAAAAGATGAAGTTCACAACGTGATGAGGAAATTTTTTAGTAGTCTTGTTATTGTAGGGTCTCACTTCTAAAGAAAAAAAAAGCAACTCATTTATTCTAATGGTCAATAAACATGATTGTTGTTATATTTTGGTTCAGTGCAATAGAGTGTTGACTTCGAATAGGTGATGATCATACATTTTCTGTCTAAAACTGATTATTTTATATTCATTCCTCTTCATGTGGAAGAGTGATATCAAATTATCAATATTTACCACTTATATCATAATAATGTACAGTTATATTTTAGATATCAGGCTCTTGCCTTGGTGTTAATACAAACTGTATATTTGTCCTCTATAACTTTTAACTAGTCCTGGATCTTAATTATTTACAACACCTTAATGTCATAAACAATTTCGTATATTGTGATAAAATTTTATCGTATTTCCTTGCAGCTGTACTTCATATTGACGCCCTATTCTAAAATAATATGCTTTCACGCCCTTATACCCACGTATGGAAAACATAAACCAGATTATGAAAGATTTTGACGAATTCAACAAAACTTTAAAGATGAAAGTTCTTTAATATTAAAAGAATAAATATGATAGAAAAATGCATATGCGAGTATGCTCACAGGATCTGTAATGTGGCCACTGTTAGAATTATTTAATTGTCCACAATTCTTGATGACCTGTGTAGTATTATGGTTCGTCAACATCTGGTAGCGTAAGTGATAACGTGACCTGTTTACTGTAGTTAATTTTATAAACTTACAACATCAGAACTTACGAAAAATATTCATCTTCTTCTTACCTCTTTCTAGAGCGAAAATTATACATGTTCCATACCTTCACTTGTGTGCGCACGAGCGTTTAAACCTAGAAGAATGTTCTGAAAAACGATATCGCATCTCGGCTTTCTCAGAATTTGTTCTTAAAGCAGTGGACTCTCCATGACACTACAATTCATATCCTACATATACTAATCTGGTTCGTTATTTACTTTCATTTAAATACTCGTTTTTCTTACTTTAAGTAGTTGAAGTATTTTAGCACTTAAACTTTTGAAAACCAATTACAATATTTTTTTTTCTTGGAACTACAGTCACAACCATCAATCTCTGATACAATTATTTGTGGAGGAAATTATAATCTAAGGCTTCAATAGTAAAAATGTTTTGATTAAAATCCTAGTTGGCAAAAGTTATTTTTTAAGTCCCAATTTTATTTTGCCTGGTTGAATTTTTTACCTCTTTACCCCTGTTCTTATTGGGTACGAACCCAACCCGAGTTATCGTACGGATCCAATTCATGTGTTTTCCAATATGTTTTTTAAGTTTTTTTAATATGTATTTTATATTTTATAGTCATATGAGGCCAGACCTATACTCCTTAAATTGTTTTTCGGGATGTACCCATTAAGAACAACTTTGTACCTATTACGAATAACTTAAATAAACAAGTGATTTATTTGTATTATGTTTTCTATTGCACAAAATCCCTATATGGGGCTAGCCCATGCTATACAATACAACAAAAAAAATACCTATAACTATATGGGGCTGGCCCAACATGAACAAAAAAAATTAATCAACTGCCCAGACTTGAGCCCAATGGGGCTGGACCCATTATCAAACGTGAGCCCAATGGGGCTGGACCCATTATCCAACTTGAGCCCAATAGGGCTGGACCCAACAGACAGAAAACGCCGTGGAAGTGAAATCTGCTGATGGCGGTGGCGTGGTAACGGTTTCGAGCGCAGGCTGGTGAGATGAACAGATCTGGGTTCTTGCTGGTGGCTGTTTTCGAACTGCAGGCGGCGCTGGTTACACGATCTGGTGGCTTTAATGGCGAAATAAAGACGGTGGCTGCAGATCACTGAACACAGATTGGTGGTGATGGTTTGCAGCAGTGGTGGTGTTACCTTGAATCTGGTGGCGTTAATGGTGAGATGAAGACGGATCTGGAGGTGGTGTGATGGTTTGCAGCAGCGGTGGTGTTACCTTGAACCCGATGGTGTCTTCTCTGCGGTTGGTGCTGCAGATCCACGGTGGTGATATGGTCTTCTCCGCGGCGGCGACGTGAAGCAACAAATTCACGGTGTTGGTGATGAAGGAGATGGGGGTGTTAATGGTGAGGGGCTCTTCACGAACGGAGGGGAGAAGGAGAGCAGCGTCGGTGCTGAGGTGCAGGAGAGCAGCGTCTATGGTGGGGGTGGGGGTGGGTGGTAGTGGCTCGCCAGGAAGGGGGTGGTGGTGCGGCGCGACGAGGCGGGGGTTGGGTTTTCCAGCGGCGCTGCAACTCCATGGTGGGGGTGGGGTTGGGTGGTAATGGGTTCATGGTGGGGGAGTTGATGGTGGGGGTGGGTGGTAGTGGCTCGCCAGAAAGAGAGAGAGATCTGTGAGGGTGGTGGGGGGTCGGTTTTAGAGAGAGAGAAGAGAGGGACGGTGGGATAGTTTTCCAAAACCTATAATGGTGTTTTGAAATTGGTTTGGGCAACTCCACCGTGTAATAGAAGGAAGGGGAGGGTATTTGTGGGCTTTTGTTTCATTTAGTTGGATTCCAACTATACTAACTAGTATAGGATTTAAAACAAAAAAGGGAGGGGTAGATGGGCCTTATAATATAAAGACCCCTTAGTTGTGATACCATATCCAAACATGTACATAAACGCATCTGCAGCTACAACAGCTGTCAGTTGCGATACCGACTCAGAAACTATTCTTGAATCCGAATAAGCAAGGTGGTACTCCATCTCGCCTTTGGAGAAACATTCAGATGACAACAAGATGATAATCAATTATATGGAGGCAATAGTTACAAAGAAATTAGTTATGGTGAGTCCGTTGAGCAAACAAAGTTCTTATTTTGTGGGGTACCCGACTTTAAAATCCATTGAGGCTTCTACATCTACAGAAAGGTTTCATTAATGGACCTATTTGGGAAAGGGCCAGTAGTTTTAAATTGAGTATTTGTATTACTTTACCAATATGATACGAAAGGAGATTTCTCTAATTGTAATACAATCCTTGTCTCATAATATAACTAGTTCTGCATAGGATATGGCACAGATTGCATGTAGTTGAGAATCCAAATATTGCTGAAAAATCGCATTTAATTAATGGCATCAATTATTATTTACCTCCGGCTGTTTATAAAGGTGTTGAGAACTGAAATTCTTGTTTAATCCGTATGATATTAATGTCGTTGGATTATAGTAATCTGACAAACATGATCAAAACGATCCGTCCATCCATATGTTTTATAAATTATAGCCTAATTTTGAAAACAAACAAGGTAGGTAGGGTAGGAACTAAATGATTAATAGTAATATCAGTAACATTCAAATAAAGATACACAAGGATAAGGTTAATAGAAGCCTAACTTCTCTCTCAAATCGTCATGGTTAAGCAAATTAAGTGGCACAATTACTTATCAGTGAATAATCAGTTACAATAAAATCATTTAGAGACACTTGTTTAATGAAGTGAGCAAACATACTACAGAGTACATACTTCCATTCCATATATAATGTTCATATATATGCCAATCATATAGTATAAAATCCAATTCATGTGCATTACTTTCATCATCGTCGAAGATTATACTCAATTGAGAAATGAATTAACAAAATCTATAGGGAAAAATAAATATAAGTGCTCAACATATATCATTTTAACAGCTACAATTTTCCAATATTTAGGTGTTGGAAATCTATATGATATAAGCATACTGATCCCTTCATAATTAACAGAAAAATGAAAAAGAAATTATCAATTCTACATTAAGAATCAAGCAGAGAAGCATAGTTGAAGAATATAGTTAGATATTTAACTTTACACATCCCATTCACTAAAATATTTTCTAGCAATAATTGAATAATAAAATGTATCCTTTTGATTTTCTAGCTTCACACAGCCTATTCACTAAAATATTTAACTATCACACAAAGAAAAATACAAAGAGTTTTTGATTCATGGAAATTCACATGAACATGGCGCAAGCACCAGCTAACAAGCAAGAGAATCAAAAACATTTAGATGGCAAGTTATTGTTCATTGTCCATCAAAATCAAAAGCTCACATGAAATGATTGGACAATTCTAGATAATGTCGCTTCAACTACATAATTACTCGGAAACACCAACAGACCATAATTCAAACCTTTATAAAATTCAATTTATTTGTGAAAAACCTTGATATTCAAACACAAAACGACAATTCTCATCCATGGTTTACCGAATAACCAGGGAAGGAAACTCTCATGGAATTCAATGATCAAATAATTTTTCCTCAAACGGAAAGCTAAGTTCCAATTAGGATTTATCACATTCCACAAATAAAAAACTATGCTGACTCACAACAAGGATCAAATGTAAATCTGAATTTTAAATTTAGGGAGACAATTGATCAACTAGAAAAATTGTATTGAATCAGGCAAATTGTATATCAATGTGTCACGCAGAAATCATAAACAATCATCATCACATTAGCTGCAGTTTGAACAATCATGTTTCTATATCATCCCTAGCTAAATAGATTGCAAGACCAAAATATTGAGTAAAATAAATTCAAATGTAAGCTATTTATTAGTATAAACCCTTTACCTTTTGATACTTGTTTTGTACTTCATTTTTTTCATTATAGCATAATTAGACAATCTTACAAATTTTAATGTCACTTCTCATCCTTCACATAAATACATCACATTTTACAAAAGGATTCATAAAATATCCTCCATTGTTCGAAGAAAATTGAAAAATAAGATTTGTACAATATACTCTCATCAAAGGAGTGTTGTACCATTCCCGATGTTGGAAACTAACCTGAGATACAAACTTAACTCCAAAGGTAATTAAACCTTCACCACTCAAATCCTTCATGAACCCCTGAACAGCGTCATTTCCTACATTAACATAGGTTGTGTTAAAGTATGTTTTAAGATATGTGTGATTTTTATTTGGCTGCACGAAGGATGGGGCAATTGTATGTGCAATAGGGTAGCTCTGATACAATAGAGTTAGTTCAACATCGTTGTATAGGATAGACACTTTATAATTAGTGTTTGTGATGAGAACTGTGAGGTTGCAATTGGTTGAGACGGTGGTGTTTTTGATAACTAGTGGTGAAATGGTGGCGGAGGAGATCTGGACTATAGGTATGCTAGGGCGGAGGACTAGCCAAAGAATAAAGATTACGCTAACCATCACAAGCAAGATAAATAAGAATATGTGACAGAAGAGTCTCTCCTGGAGTCGGCGGTGGTAGGCTTGTAGGTTTTGGAGGTAAATGGGATGGGGTTGTTGTGTTGGCCTCATTGGATTAATGCCGTGGTGGTGGATTGAGGGATTGAGGTTATAGACAGATAGGAATTAAAGAGCTAATTTTTGTTTTCTTTTTCTTTGTATTTTTCATTTGAGTAAAGAAATATAGCGGTAGACGTAATATACATGATGAATTGTATTTGTCTTCATACGCGTCTCGTTGTCTGTTTCTAGTCAAGTGAGTTTCCTTTTTCCATAGTTTATTTCTTTTTCGCTATTCTCTTTTTTCCTTAGTGAATTGCGTATAGTAATTATGTTTACACCACAAGTACTTAACTGATGTAATCTATTTTGTTAATAATATCAAATGAGTCCAACACCGACTTATGTATAAACATTGTAACTCAAACACCATTTATTTTTATAAAGTTATCCAAAATAGCAAACTAAGGAATTCAATCACCAAAGATCATTAAAGAAAATGTAATTTGGACTTCCAATTCGTGTTGAGACGATAAAATTACTAATTTTACTAGTTAGAATTATATATACACTTGCGGCGAGTTACTTTCTTAGGCATAAATAACTCACATTCTCGAGTATAAATAACATCACACTCGGGAAAAGAAACCAAGTTTTTGCGCCGTTGTCAGGTTTAAATATCAATAGTGTATTCAATTTTATTTGTATTTTGTTGCGAAGGTTTTACATTTTCTCTTGTTATTGTTCTTTAATGGTGTTTAAGCGGGTATATGCTCGATTCTTGAGAAGTTGATCTGACAACAAAGGAAAAGAGAAAAAGAGAGAAAAGAGCAAGACACCAAATTTGAGATGGATTCAAACCCAAATTTGGATGTAGATGGGAATTGGCTTTTAGAAAGTTTTGATACACTCGGGAATTCACTTGGTCAAGATGGATAAAGATGGATAACTTGTACAAGTTTTACTTAATGACAGGGGTAGAGTTCAAATGGATATGCCAATGTTGCTTCCACATAGAACTCAAGGATTTCAACAACCTTATGGAGCTCGATCACCTCTGGGGGAAATTAAAAAAATTATCCCTCAAACAAATCATGTTGAAGTAAAATTTCATCCGTTTTAGGAACAAATGTATATGAAACCACCAAGAAAAAGCTTTGAGTCTTGATTAAAACCACTTGGGATTCGCCCACCCACTATTTAGGTCAAAATATTTAACCATAATTTGGGTATTTCGAATCAATTTACAAGCTATGGAAACTATAATGGAGATATTCATGAGGATTAGAAATGATTGTTTAAACAATTCATCTAGATTTATAATGATTATATCACTCAAAGTGTCATAAGAAAAAAATGCATCATTTGATGTACCAATTTTTCTTAATCAACGGAACAAGCGATTGGTTGGATATCTAGTCACAATACATAATTACTACTTTTATTAACTCTAAGCACAATTTTTCAATTGTTACCATCCACATAGCATGAGAGTTACAGCTCAAACGGACGTATCCATCTTCAATAAATAATATGGTGAGTCACGAGGCTAAACATGGACTAAATTCCAAATTAGTTTGAAAAAGTGCTGGAATCATAGGAGCACTCTTGATATATGGAAAAAATTTACTTCCTAGGAGGAGATCTATACTCGCTCTTAAGATACAAATTCATGTTTTTCCAAAATAGATGAGAAAATGGTCACGTACCTGCCTCTTTTTAACTCGAACTGAAGGCGTAGAATCAATGCAATCCGGACATGCCCTTTAAACTTGACATGTACAAGGCGATATGTACGATCTCGAATCGTAATCACTAACTATATAAACAATGAAAACACGCAACACAAACACTTCATGTTTATGTGCATAATAAGTATGGATGCATGAACACAACACATTCGACTCATCTATCATACGTTTAAGGAATACATCCGATTAGTTACTGGGACAACATGGACCAAGTTTCAATAACGATAACAAGATAACCGATTCTTTCATATACAACCACAATGGTAGGTTCAAATTAGTCAATATAATTGACCATATGCTATATGGATTTTTTTGTTCTGAAAATTGACAAAATCCATCAACTTCTAAGCAAAAACAAAGAATAAGAGTCTCAATAGCAAACTCTGGGTGATGTCGGTCAAACATCCTTAAACTAAGTCCATCAATTGGATAACATGCAATACCTTTGTATTTATATTTCTCAATCTTGTGTCTAATTATTAACATTACAGTATGACTTGCTGCGTTCAATCGATGTCATTTTCAACATACGCAAAATAATGTTATTTATTATACGACACTCTATTCTCTTTATTTGTGTCATTCCTAGATATCATACAAATCAGACATGCTTATAATAATTTATAATCACTTAGGTACAAAACACAGTTTCTCAAACAAACACCAGTTGTTTCGTAACCTAAACTCAAACTCTTTAACTTGTTAGAGTCTTCACAAGATGCGCGTAAGGTATGTCCAATAGGGAAAGTTTTACTCAACAACTGTAGGAGTTCCATGAATGACGTATTTTTCCACTTATGTTTCACCATTATGTGCATCAATTTTGCAATAAATTTCAACAAATCCATTTTCGTGAAACATGTATACAACTTAGTATTTATTTTGTAACCAAAGTATCAAAGAACCTATAGGTTCATGGAAAATTCCCGTCTACCATTTTCGTACGCACTTTGTTAAAAATACCCCTAAAATCATATATCACATTCATCATCATCTTATCTACAATATTAATAAGATTATTCGATTGAACTAGTTCAGTTTTAGCATGCAAATTCTAAATTTCATATCTCAGTAAAAATTTATTTCTCAAAATACGTGTCATAGCCTAAAGAATATTTATTTTGCAATTATTCTTGCACTAATTACACAAACATTTATATATATTGAAACTATCCACATGTGAAGAAGCAAATTGTATGGATCTTTTACATTCTTCGCAAAAGTTAATGTAGTCTTTTTTTTCTGATTTATTCCACTCTTTAACGATTTACATTTTCATTTAGATTTTATTGAATCGTAAACAAAATATTTTAAATAATTGTTATTGTCATAACTAATATTAACCTTTTAAATTTTACATTCCTAAACCCTATGTTTTTCCATAATTAACACAAATATCATAATTATATTTTAATTACTAATATTATGCAACTACATTATTTAACATATTAAAATCATAATTATATTTTTAATATTAAAAAACAAGCCGTCGTTTTTAGCGACCACCCTCATGCCCACCATCAACGTGATCACTACAAGTATCATGTATAACAATGTAATTATTTTATTGAATAGCAAGAACTTTGGATATGGTAGGTGGTGTCAGACTGAGGAATAGGATATATTAATGACAATTTGTGACGCTATTGAGAGATTTTTGGGGAGGGACTTTTTTTTGGGAGAAGAGTTTTATAAAAGTGTGGTGAAGTGTAAACCGCAAATTTTCGCACGTAAATAGTTGTTGAAGGTTTTTTAAATTCTGGCTAGAAATACTTTTACCAATCACCTAAGTTTTCGCTAGTGACCACAAAAGTAGTAGTTTTTTTTTCGACACCATCTTCACCGATCTTGCTGACAATTTTTTTATCCCTCTACCACTAAATGGCCGGTATTAAGTTTTTATTTATTTTTAATATTGAAAAACAAGCACGTCGTTTTTAGCGACCACCCTCATGCCCACCATCAACGTGGTCACTACAAGTATCATGTATAACAATGTAATTATTTTATTGATACGAATTGAAGTAATGTATATACAACAATTAAATCCTATATTAGATTTTATTTAGTCTTTATTATTTCTTTTAGTATTACTTAGTTCATAAGTAAATGTTGATCTCCACCCGATAAGCTTGCTGTAGTAATATCTTGCTAAAATTCTTTAATTGAAATACAAGACTTTAGATTAAATTACTACGCTAGGATTGTTCCTTTAGTTTTTCTATATGATCCCGAGAAAATTCTTTGGTCCAGATTGATTTTTTTACTTTGTCTCAAGGTGTTTTGAAAACGAACCTGACCGTAATCTTACCTAATATTTTAAAACAGCTGAATAGTCAATGTGTCAAGGCTTCTTCTGATTTGTTGAAGAAATTACTTGGTTATGTTGAGAATAAGATTGATGGGGCAATTTGGTTTTTAGTGAATTAAATAGGTTTTCTTACAGTAAAAGTGATGTAAATGCAAAAAAAATTACATATAGGCTATAGCTTAAATAGAAGAATCAACCCAGGTGTTATTTATACAGACTTTCTGCTTTTAAAAAGGTTTCAAATTACAGTTTAGGTTTTATTATTCGGCCAATTATTCAGAAGACAAGTTTCAGAAAACTATGGAAAAGAAGCTCCTGAGCTGTTGAATCTCTATCAGGAAAAGATGAAGTTTTTAACCGGATGAGGGATTTTTTTTACTAGTCATGGGATTCATTTTTAGCATATCTACTCTCTTGTTATTGTAGGTTCTCACTTCTAAAGAATTACTCATTTATTCTAATTGTCTTCAAATATGATGCTATAGAGTGTTGTCTTAGTATAGGGGATGATCATACATTTTCTGTCTAATGCTGATTTTTTATATTCATTCATCTTCATGTGAAGGAGTAGTAATAATCTTTACCACTTATTTGATATAAATTGTATTTAATCTTTAGATATTAGACTCTTGCCTTGGTGTTAATACAACCTGATATGTTTGTCCGCTATAACTTTTAACTAGTCCTGGATCTTGATTATTTACAAAAACCTTGACCTCTGAAACTATTGCGGATCTTGTGACATTATTTTATCATATTTCCTTGCATCTGTAGGGCACACATAAACCAGATTATAAAAGATATGACGAAAATCAACAAAAGCATAAAATGAAAGTTTTTTAAAATAAACAGATTCACTACAAGAAATGTTATCTTTACCGGTAAATTTTTATACCACTAAAAATCTTAATTTTGCTGCTATTTGTTTGCCGCAATAAATTCTGTCTTTAACAACACCTTTTGTAGCAAATTATTTGTTTTTGCCACTTTATCTTTAGCGGAAAATACTGACACTAAAAATATAATTAGAGGCTAATTTGGTGTTTAAACATATCATTAGAGACCATTTTAGTGTTGCCACAATATAGATCTCTAATGATACTATTTCTTGTAGTGATTAGAAATGACGGACAAATGCATATCGGAGTGTTCTTCACCACTGGTTATGCAATGGAGTCAAAACCATCTCTGATACCATATCGAAACAAGTACATAAATCCGCATCTGCATGGTGGTGCTTCGAGGCAATTTGGTAATTAACCAATGGATGAGAAAGTGAAAAGAAGGTGCTAGATCTTATACTTAGAACAAAGAAAAGGCACCCAACTTTAGTTTGGTAAAAGAGAGCCAAAAGCTATAGTGAAGGACATTAGAACTAAGAAAAGGAAGCCAATTATGTTAGAAACAGAAGCCTAACTTCTCTCTCAAAGTGTCATGGTTAAGCAAATTAAGTGGCGCAATAACTTATCAGTGAATCAGTTAAAATAATTTCATTTACAGACTCTTGCTTAATGAAGTTAGCAAATATACTAAAGACTTCACTTCCATAAATAATCCATAAATAATGTACATATAAGTCAATCATACTTTAAAGCCAATTCATGTCCATTAATGCCATTATAATCTAACAGCTATACTTAGTAGAGCAAGGAATAAACTAAAACAATAGGGAAAAAGTACTCAACATAATTTTACATCTACAAATTCCAATATGTAGCTATTGGAAATATATACGATACAAGCACAATGATCCCTGCACAATTAACGGAGAAAGGAAAAGTAAATCATAAAATGTAAATTAAGATCAAGCAGAGAAGCATAGTTGAACAATATAATGAAATATTTATTTTTACACATCCCATTCACTAAAATCATTTCTAGCAATGAATGGTAAAGTTATATCCTCTAGATTTTCTAGCTTAACACGGCCCATTCACTAAAATATTTAACTATCACACAAAGACCGATAACACGGTTTTTGATTCATGGAAATTGACATGAGCGTCTTACAATCACCATCTAACACACAATAGAATCACCAATATTTAGATAAATTTTTTTTTTCCATTGTCTGTGGAAAGTAAAATCTCACAGGATATGATTGAAAAATTCTAGATAATGTCGCTTCAACTGCAAAATCACTCAAAAACAAGAACTAACCACAATTTAAACCTTTATCAAATTCAACTCATTTGAGAAAAACCTTGATATTCAAACATAAAACGACAATTCTCATTGATGGTTTACTTAATAACAAAAGAAGGAATTTCACATGACATTCATTGATCAAAGAATTTTTCCTTAATCAAGAACCAAGCTCCCAATTAGGATTTATAATATACCAACAAATAAAAATACTGGCACACAAGAAGGATCAAATGTCAAACTGAATTTTTCCAAATTAGCGACACAACACTGCAAATCAAATTAGCTGCTGTTTGATAAATCATGCTTCTATACCATCTCTAGATAAGCAAATTGGAATATATAATTCGATTACCAGCGCTAAATATTGAGTAAAATGAATTCAAATGTGAGCTAATTAAAGGAAAAAACATTTACCTTTATTAAACTTAACAAGTTTATACAGTCTTACAAACTTTAATTAATGTTACTTCCCATCCTTCACATATATACATCACATTGCTCAAAAGGATTCATGAAATATCCTCCATCGTCTATATCAAATTGAAAAAGAAGATTTCTACAATAAACTCTCATCAAAGGAGGGGTGTACCATTCTCGATGTTTGAAACTAACCTGAGAAACAAACTTAACTCCAAAGGTAATCAACCCTTCACCATTCAAATTCTTCATGAACCCCTTAACAGCGTCATTTCCTACATTAACATGGGTCGTGTTAAAGTTTGTTTTAAGATATGTGTGATTTTTATTCGGCTGCAAAAAGGATGGGAAGTAGTTTGTGCAATAGGGTGGCTCTGATAAAATAGAGTTAGTTCAACATCGTTGTATAGTATAAACACTTTAGGATTAGTGTTTGTGATGAGAACTGTGAGGTTGCAATTTGTTGAAATGGTGGTGTTTTTGATAACTAGTGGTGAAAAGTTTGACAACATCCTTGCTTATGTAGCTGTCAAGATAAGGATAGGAACTTTAACAATTATAAAGTTAAAAGTATAGTTGAAAAATTATGTAATAGATAGGTGTTAAGCATGGAATTTAATATGAGTATGTAATGCCTATGTAATGCCTATGTAATAGTTAAGTAAGATTAATAGGTTAATGCCCATTGGTTATGGGTCAAAGTTGTAATGTTTTTGACAGTTGAGGTCTTCATTTTAATAAAAAGTTTGATTTGCCGATCAAAAAAAAAAAAAAAGTTTGCGTAGGAGATCTGGACCGTAGGTATGCTAGGGCGGAGGACAATCCAAAGGATTAAGACTACCGCACCTATAACAAGCAAGACAAATAAGAATATGGCGGCCACGTGGAAGAGGAGTCTCTGCTGGAGTCGGAGGTGGTAGCCTTGTAAGTTTTGAAGGTAAAGGGGATGGGGTTGTGTTGGCCTCATTGTATCAATGCCGTGGTGGTGGATTGAGGAATTGCGATTATAGAGAGATCAGAAAGAGCCAAATTTTGTTTGCTTTTCCTTTGTATCGTCAGTTGAGTAAAGAAATATAGCGGTAGTGGTAACGTAATATACATGATGAATTGTATTTGTCTTTATACGCGTCCTTTCTAGTCAAGTTAGTTTTCTTTTTTCCCTAGTTTATTTCTTTTTCGTCATTCTCTTTTGTCCATAATGAATTGTGTATACGTGATTTATGTTTAGACCATAAGTTTAATTTATGATGTTATCTATGTTGTTAATATTATCAAATGAGTCTAACACCGACTTTTGTATAAATGTCGTGACTCACGATCTATTTTCATATAGTTATCCAAAATAGACAAGGAATTCAATCACCAAGATTATTAAATAAAATGTAATTTAAAAAAGACACGTGGCACATGCTATAGGCATCATTACTCGCTTACACTAAAACAAATACGAAAGAAATAGTTTGGGGAAGAAAGTTAGAACGAGGTTAGAGGTTTTTCTTCTTAAATTTTTTTGGTTTAATATCTTTCTCACCTTTATTTTTATTATTTTTTTATTTCTCTTTCTTTTCGATAGGTAAACCTCAATCACAACATGCAAAAAACTTTCCCCGACGAACCTAGATACGGATAGAGATCTTAGACACACTCTTGAGGCCACCACCAAAGAACCAAAGAACCATCAGACCCCAAGATCCTCACGACTTGGATAAATTCGGATTCTTGGACTATCTCGAGCATGGGTAGCCTCATGCTACCAAATAACTCACTGAATGTTGGTTCGTTTGGAATTCTCTTGGAAAAATCTCAAGAAAAACTCACATTGGTTAGCAGAAGGAAAAAACCCTAAGTTACCAATAGTTAGGAAAGAAGAATTACAGACTTTGCATCCAACTCACTTAGAGAAGGGTGGACCGGATCTATTGTTACCTAGAGCCTCTGCCCCTAGGTTGGGGGCTTTTAATTGGCCAAGGCCCATGGTAAATGGGAGTAAAAATGTAGCAGTTTCCGGTAAATTTTGCGAACAGTTTGCTAATTTGGGTGAGTTTGATATCTCTTTTGAGTCAAAGGCAAGACTATTCCATAGTGTGGAGGGAAAGGCAATAGTTCCTTTAGAGAAATCTTCAATGAACTTGTGGTTAACCAAGTGTTTATGAAAATGCTCCAACAACTTTACTTTATAATACTTGTGGATCAAAGAATGTGGTCGATAGAGTGCGTGGAAATACCATCAAGTAACCCATGATTGTGGTCGGGGATCTTTCTGCCGATGTGATAAGTCCGAGGAAAACCTATTTGGAGGAGAAGAGTATAAATATAGATGTGTTCTCATTAACAATATGAAAGCTTCAGTAGGTATGTAATTATTATATTTCAAACTTATTGACAGTGAGAAGATACTTTTGAAGGATTGTGATATACCCACTTATTGAGCAAGCGTTTCATTTCTCGCTAATTTGGTATTTAGCGGAGATAAAAAACCCAAACGGATATAAGGAGAAGGGTTAAGAATTTGAATATTAATTGTATGGTTCAGAGACACCCTAGCGAATAGTTCATGGAAAATTCTCGACTACCATTTCCGTATGCACTTTGTTAAAAATACCCCTAATGCCATATATCACAATCATCATCTCCCCATTTACAATTTTGAAAAGATTATTATATTGAACTAGTTCAATTTTTCCATCCAAATTCTAAATTTCATATGTCGGTAAAAATTCATTTCTCAAAATATGTGCCATAGCCTAAATAATATTTACTTTACAACTACTCTTAAACTAATTACACGAACATTGAATTATACTGGAACTATCCACACGTGAAGATGAAAATTGAATTAATATTTTCAAATCCTTCACAAAAGTCAATCTAGTCTTTCGTTTCGTTTTAATCCACTCTTTATCCATAAGCTATTTTATTTAGATTTTATTGAATTGTAAACAAAATATTATATATATATATATATATATATATATATATATGTGTGTGTGTGTGTGTGTGTTTGTGTGTGTGTGTGTGAATTAAACATAAAAAATTGATATTTAATCTAATATAATCATTGATTGTCATAACTAATATTAACTTTTTTAATTATACATTTTTAAACCCTAAATGTTTTTTCATAATTAACAGAAATCTCATAGATTATAGAAAATAATTATATTTAATTATTTATATTTCGCAACTCAATTATTTAACATAATAAAAATGTATAACATGAAGTATAAATAATAAAAATATGCAAGTTTTTATGAATGAAAAATGAAAATAATTATGAGAAAATTACCCAAGGGGTCTTGACCACACCACCCCGGGACCTAACAAGACCCCTTGGATTAACTCTTCTAACTAAAGGCCACACTAAAAAATTAACACTGTAAATCAAACTCTCATTTACCATTTTACCCTCTTTTGTTTTTCTCTACTATATATATACTATTTTTATTTAGAAATATTTTAAAACCCTAATTATTTTCTTCTCTCTCCTCTCTCCTTATTTCCTAAACGTTCACGCAGCTTTTCTTTTTCTCCAAGCTTTTGTATTTTCCCGGTGGTGGTTCAAGGTGGTGGTGCAAGGTGGTGGTTTGAGCTCCGTTTGCAAGGACTGGATCGAGCTTGGTGCAGAAGACGAAGCCATGTAAAAAAATCAACGCTCTCTTCTTCGTCCAAAGCCATGGCTGCTGGAGAAGACTCGCGGTGGAGCTCCGGCCATCCTTTGTGAAGAAGACGAAGCCGCCGAGTGAAGGAGATCATGGAGCTCGATGTCATGGCTGCTGGAGAAGACTCACGGTGGTGCGAGGCCATGAGTTCCGGTAATGAAGCTGCTGGAGAAGACACACGGTGGTGCGAGTCACGCCGTGGACGGAGGCTTGGTTCCCACAGCTTCGAGATCCGGCAATGAAGCTTCGAGATCTGCTACAAGGTTAGTTTTAAGCTGCTGGAATCCTCACTATATCTCCACGTTTGATATTGAAGTCTTTATGGAAAACTAAGATCCCAATGGAAACAACTATGCCTTCTATGTTAAGTCTTTGTCATAATACAACTCTCCATTCTGCCCACCACATGTTTGATGAAAGGATTGTATTAATAAGTTGATTTTGCTGCAATTCTCTGCAACTTTATTTTTTCATTGTAATAATTTTATTTTTGTAATGTAAAATAGATTTTTGTATTAAACTCTATACCTTTGTCTAAATGCTCGGTACTTTTACTGATTATACTAGGGAATGCTCAGCAATTTTACTGATTTATACGAGAAATGCTCAACACTTTTTTTGATTAAACGAGCATGCTCAGCACTTTTATTGATTAAACGATCATGCTCAGTATATTTACTTAATAAAAAAATTCGAATAATCAGCACTTTTTTTTGATAATTAGTAAATTTTTTCACGCTCAGTACTTTATGCTCAGTACTTTTCCATGCTCAGTACTTTATGCTCAGCACTTTTTCCATGCTCAGTACTTTATGCTCAGTAATTTTTCCGGCGGTGGTCGGTGGTGGTCGGAGGTGGTCGGTGGCCGGAGGTCGGAGCTGGAATTATTAATAGTTAATGACAGAGGAGAGAGAAAAATAAATAAAGGAGGAGAAAGATTAATGGTAATGGAGGAGAGAGAGAGTAATGGTAATGGAGGATAGAGAAGAATCTATTTTTTTTGTCTTATATACACTATAAGGGTAGTAAAGGTATTTGTCATTTTTGAGGCCTCTAAGTAGAACAGAGAATCCACTTGGTTCCTATATGGCTCTAAGATGGTCCCAAAGACCCCTTGGGTAGTTCACCCAATAATTGTTTCAATGGAGATGGTAGATTAGATGGTAAAAATAAATTACCAAGAGTTGGGCTGTATAAAGTGGTGTCCAGCTGTGGAATATGAGATATTGGTGACCCATTTTAGCGCTATTGATAGATTTTTGTGGAAGGACTTGTTTTTCTCAGAAGAGTTTCAAAAATATGGGGTAAACTATATAACACAAATTTTTGCCCAATCCATTATATTGCACAAATTTCTGCCCATTCCATTATATAGCGCAAATTTCTATCCATAAATAGTCGCTAAAGGTTTTTTAAATTTTCGCTAGGAATTCTTTTACCGATCACCTAAATTGTCGCTAGATACCACAAAGGTAGTCGGTAATAAGTTTTTTTATTTTTTTTCCTTCTACAAGACCTTCACCAATCTCGCTGACAATTTTATATAACTAGCTACCAATACTTGAGCAGTATTAAGTTTTTATTTATTTTTAATATTGAAAAACAGTCTCGTTTCTAGCGACCACTCTCACGCTTGCTATTAGCCGTCGCTACAAGTATCATGAATAAACATTTAATTATTTGTGGATACAAATTGAAGTATTGTGTATACAACAATAAATCATATATTAGATTTGATTTAGTCATTATTTTTTCTTTTGATTTTATGTAGTTGTTAATTTCCACCTGAAAAGGTTATATTGACTTTCAATTATGTGAAATTTAGACAACCGGATAAGCCGGATGTAGTAATAACTAGCTAAATTCTTTAATTAAATACAAGAATTTTGATTTGTTAGGTTAGGATTGTTCCTTTAGTTGTTCATACACAACAAGAAAACAAGCTTTTAACGACTTCGTTTTCGCCTTTAAACAACCATTTTAAAGTGGTGTCATATCTTTCCCTACACTATTTTGCATTGTCGTCTGTAGTCGTGTTGCTAATGTTATAACTATACATACATAACATAGTGGCCTATTACTACTATTTTTCATGTCTCCATTCTAAAATAGAGTAGTATATTGTCATCCATATTTCCCGACCCCTTTCTAAAATAGAGTAGTCTATTGGCACCCACATTTCACAGTTCCCTTCTAAGATAGAAGTTTATTGACCCATACATTTACAGGCCATCTTCTAAATAAAGTAGTCTATTGACACCCACATTTCTAAATTCCCTTCTAAAATAGATTAGTTTATTGACACTCACATTTCATGCCCCATTTTAAAATAGAGTACTCTATTGACACACAAATTTTCTGTATCTCTTCTAAAATAGAGTAGTTTATTGCTACCTACAATAGGAAAAAAGACTTTGTTGATTTAGCCGATGCTCACTGTTTCCATATACAGACTCTTGTTTCATGAAGTGAGAAACTATACAAACTAAAGACTTCACTTCCATAAATAATGTTCATATAAGTCAATCATACTTTATAAAAGCCAATCAATGTCCATTAATGCCTATACTTAATAGAGCAAGTAATAAACTAAAATAATAGGGAAAATTAAAAAAAGTATTCAACATATATAATTTACATCTACAAATTCCAATATATCCCTTCACAATTAACAAAGAGTTGAACAATATAATAAAATATTTATTTCCACACATCCCATTCACTAAGATTATGGAATGTAAACCCTCCCTTCCCATATAACTAAAAAAAGGTATAAAAAACAAAAATCATATAAACACACCCAAAAAATAGAAAAAACAACAAAAATAAGGTTTATGATATATAAAAATACATAATAATAAAAATAATGATAGTGTTTAGACCTCCGTAAAATCCAAAAACTCATATATTATAGTTATTATCATTTTGAGATCAAATAGGTAAAACCCCACAAAGAGTCATATTTATTTAAAAATATATATAACATACAAAAGTATCCCAAAAAAACAACAAGGTCCAAAATACATAAAATACAGAAAAAACTAAAAAAAATACAACAAAACGAAACAAACTCAAACAATTGTTTGAATTATAGCTCAGGAAAATTGAAAAAGACATAACACATAATTACAATGAGTTTAACGTCAAACGAGTAAAATCCATCATGACTCCTATTGATTTTAAAAATCCAGAATACATACAAAAACACCCATAGATAAATTAGCAGTGTAGATAAGGTCAGTAATACACAAAAGAACACAAACAAATGCATAATTATGGTGATTATAGCTCAAAAATGCAAAAAATACACAAATTACTAATTACATGTTCGAATGTTAAGAAAACCACACATAATGATTTAACAATAAAAGCTGAATATTATGTCACACCGTGTATAATCAAGAAAAAAAGAAATATAGAAATAAAAAAATCTATCATGAAAATGGCTAGAGATGTGCTTGAACTTTAAAGGTTGCGACAACAAATGACTTCTTTTTGACTAAATATAGTCAGCTAATAAATTATTGACAATAAAATTAAACAAATAAAAATAGATAGAATGACTATAAGGATTACAAGTTATGAATCGTGTGTGTACGAAAACCACGTACTTATAAATCGGGTGTATAAAGTATTATAAAGGTGAAATAGTATGTCACTTTTTGAATATTAATTGGCAGAATACAAGGGAGGTCACTAGCATAAGTACTACAATAAGGAATATTCTACCTAACACTACTACGGGATTTACCACCAGTGACTACTGAGGTGGCGCTAGTGGTCGTAAAAGTGGCAGCTAAAAAATATCTTTATTTTAAGTGAACAATATTGGTAACTATCTTGTTTTTAAAAGTACCCCTTTGACAAGAAACCACCAACGTAGTCACTAAAGGATCTACTTTTACCGACCACCGTAGTCTTCCGCAAAATTAAATACTTTTAGCTACCTCTTTGTGGTCGCTAGATGTTACAGAACTTTCGCTATCACTAAGTGGTCGCTAGTACTTATATACCTTTTATGATGACATAGTATTCGATAGTACATATTTAGCTCTTGCGAACTTTAATTTGTCGCTTGTAATTTTATACCTTTTGCGGCCAGTTGGTGGTCGCGAGAGGTGTATATATAATATTTTTTTATATTATTCATTTACAGTTTTTCATTATCACACCTGCTAAACCCAAATTCCAACAAAAGCATACTACATCTAAAATAATTAACAAAATCCACCAAAAGTCCTTAATCAACATATATAATTTTTTTTGATGTGTAAAATAGAATCAATCAATGTATACTACTAGTTTGTTTCTTATCCACACCTGTCAAGGGTCTATATGTATCGTCTGGTGGGCATGAACTTCATTTTCGTACTCGTCCCCTATGCCGTAGATCTCCCTATGCGCCGCCTAGGTGTCAACTCCTCCCTCCACCGCTTACGTTTGGTTAAATTTCTAGGCGTTTTTTCCTAGCGTCTTAGTTGTCGTGGAATAGGCGCCTAGCCTGTCTAGGCGCCGATTAATGGCATAAAATGGTCGCCTAAGCGCCGATTAATGGCAAAACATGTCTGCATAGGCCTTCTTGTTATATTTCTTATTCTCGAGAATTCTTTAATTGATATTATAACTCAATTTTCATATTTACTATAGTGTTTTTAAATGAATTTTATGACTAAAATAGTTTAAATTGATATAATTACTACAGATATATACTAAATATACAAAGTTACACAACGAAATTCAAAACCGTATAATTCCGCCTAAGCCCCGTGTAATCCCGCCTAGGCGCTAGGCCCCGATCGACCGCCTAGGCTGCAAAACCGAGATCTACAGCATAGCTCATCCCATGTACCGCATGACTCTTCCTCATCATTTATAATAGTTGAATGGTGATCTAATCTCGCTTGGTCGACTTTGGTTATTATTTTTTATTCATGCTTAATACATCTAGCTCTTTGGTGTCATTCACAATAGGTATTGACTCAGATAAACTATCGACACAACACCCCAAACATATGCATTCCAACCATGACGCTCGCTCAATTCTCAAACAAATTTCCACACACCGCGTCGCAATATCTTATTCTGCACTAGATAAAAAATGTTGAACATCATCTTTGATTGATTCCCTAGAATGTGATGTTCATATTTGTACCAATACGAAGTAGTATCAATTATAGTCACATCGTGTTTGTTTCGTATTCTTCAGTTCCTAATGTTATACCATTTGAACTTGAACATCACTATCGAACATTATTTTGAGAAATACACCTTAATTACATTAACCATATCACTATACCAATTAATATTTTGGAGAAACAATAAAACTCGTAATACAGAGTGACACTTTTTTCAACTTTCTCACTCATGATCCACTACACTCTATTTATGACAAACACATCAAAGTTCCACACTCAACGATTGAGCTCGTTAGCCACAAAATGAAATTATTTTGCTATAATTGGATCACATAATTTATTTATGTAAAACACCTATTACTGGTAAAATTATTGAGTTACACTATCTTGATTAATGCTTTAGTTTTGAAATATATTTTATATTTTCTAAGAGGCAACCGTAAAATCTACTTCGATGAGTTTTTTATAAATCATCATGAGAATATCCAACCATCATCTACTTGTGATCTCTGAAGCATAAAATATTTGTTTTACAAGATTAATAATAATAATTATAAAGTAAGAACGAAAATGGATAATAAAGAACATAACCTATATAAAGAATATCGTTAACAAACCAAACAAAAAATATTATACAACCCCATGATATCATCATTAACCTCTTTTTACTCAATAAATCCAAAAACAATAGCAACAACCAAGAATGGCATTAAAATGTGACAGTCGTGGTATTCACTCCGATGATATTCCCTGAATCAATCACAATATTATTTTTTAAAACTAGACGCAAAACCATCTGGAAACTTTTGGGCCTTCAACCATACTATAAAAGACTCATCTTTATCTGGACTTATCACATAATTTTCTTTCGGTTGCATAACCCTACGTCTCGCATCTATAGACACCCACAAATCCTCTCGAATGCCTAGATCCTTCAAATCAAGTCTCGCTTTCACCTTGTCTTTATTAACTCTATTGTCAAGACCCACAATTGTACCAATTAAGCTATCACATATATTCTTTTCACAATGCATAACGTCGATGTTGTGCTGTAATAAGTTTTCCGACCAACAAGATAACTTGTAGTATATGCTTTTCTTCTTCTTCTAGATATACTGTTTAGTACATGTTTTCTTGATTATCTTGTCACTGAAATCCTTGTTTTTCGGAAACAAAAAGGTCAAACCGTCGAGTTATGTTTAAATACTAGCAGGAGTAGACTTCGTAGGAGGAGATCTATACTCTCTATTCGAATACAAATTCGTGTTTTTTTGAAATTCATGTGAAAGCGGTAATCATCGTCTGTGTCCGAAATACACTATCCCTTTTTTGACTCGACTATAAGTGGTACGATCTATGCAATCCAGACACATCATGTAACCTTGACCAGACAAAGGCAATGCGTACCATCTCAAATCATAATCACTAAATGTATAAACCATGCAACCACACAAAAGAAACACTTCAGGATTATTCCCATTAAAAGTAAATATGTGTGGACCGCACAACCGATTCAAATCATCAATCATAGGTTAAGGAATACATCCAAATATTTCCCGGGACCACACGATCTAGGATTCAATAACAATAAAAGAAAATCGATTATTTCATGCACATCCACGGTGGTAAGTTCAAAATAGTCATTATAACTGGTCACATGCTATATAACTGGACAAAATCCATCAAGTATCAAGCATAAACGAACATTACGAGCCTCTATAGAAACCTCAGACTGATGACAACCAGAAATTTTCCAACTAAGACCATCAACTGGATGACATAAAACAACTTAATCTTTAGATAGTCCAGTCTTGTGTTAAATATTTTCCATTGCAATATGCCTCGATGTGTACAATTATTGTTTGTGGTGATGGGAAAATAACGTAAGTTTGTATACAACACTTTTTTCCCTTATTTGGGTCCCAACTACATACCTTACAAATCCGACATGCATCTAATAATTATAATCACCTCGGTACAAAACACAGCCGCTCAAGCAAACATCAATTGTTTCGTAACCTAAACTCAAACTCTTTAAGATCTTATTAGAGTCTTCTTACGATACACACGGTGTGTTCATCAGGAATAGTCCATCTCAACAACTGTAGGAGTTCCAGGAACGATATATTTTGTCCACTTCTGTTTACCTATATGTGCGGCATTATCGCAATTAAGTTCAAAAGATTCATTTTTATAAAATCGGGATAGAACTTAGAATTCGATCTTGCAACCGAAGTATTAGATATACTATGTTATTTCGTTGAACGTTCTCGTCTATCATTTCCAAGTTCACTTAGTAAACTATTCCCCTAAATTTATCTATCACATTCATCATCTCTTTTTCTAGAATATTCGAAAGATCATACGAGCGAACAAGTTTAGTTTCACCATACAAATTCTAAATTTCATATGTCGTTAAAAAATCATATCTCAAAATATCTATCTTAACCTAAAGAATATATTATTACGATTATTCTTGTACTATTTATACGAATATTGAATCCTATTGGAACTATCCATGTATGAAGAAGAAAATTGTATGAAACTCTTAAAACCCTGAACAAAAGCTAAAATAATTATTTTTTTCGATTTAATTCTTTCGTTAGGGATATGCACACCCATTTGAATTTTATTGAAATGTAATAAAATATTTTGGATAAATACACTAATTTAGTGAATAAATTGTATACATTATGCTGACATTAAATCTGATATATATATACAAAAAATTGATATTTAATCTAAAATAATTCATGTTAATTTTTTTCAATTTCACATTTCTAATACCTAGTTTTTATTCACAATTCACACATATGGTGGAAATGATGGAAATTGATTCCAAATGGTTGGGCAATAATTGGTGGTGTTCGACTGCGGAATAGGAGACATGGTGATAATTGGTGGAGCATTGAGATATTTTTTATGAGAAATAATTTTTTTGGGGAAGGATTTTAAGAAAGTGAAGTGAATTGAATTAGGCATATTTTTGATCAATTTGTTGTGTATTTTTAAAATTCTCACTAGAAGATCATTTACCGTTCACCTAAATTGTCACTGTACCTTTACCGATCACATTGTATCAGCTGATAACTTTTGGTTACTAGCAAACATTAAATCGGGCATTATTAAATTTTCTTTTATTTTTATTTAAAAGAAACAGACCTAAGTGACAATGTCACGGTCGATGATGATTGACACGTTTTTAGCAATTAGTCTTACGCTTGCCAATAATTTTAAATATTTCTTATTATATATTTCCATTAACGGTACCCCGACCTCCCCCTAACTAGCAGACACCCTACCGGTTTCCGATGTGGTCGCTCCAAGTATTATATGTAGCCATGTAAATGTTTTATGTACACCAATATAAGATGTGTGTATATAATAATCAAATCATATTATACTAGATTTGGTCATTGTTCCTTCATATATATTAATTCGTTCATAAATATATTTCCATCCGAAAAGGCTATTTCGGGTTTCAATACTGCAAAATTTAGATAACCGGATAATCCGGATGTATTAATAACTTTCTTAAAGAACTCTTTAAGTGAAAATACAAGTCTTTAGATTGACTGTGATTGTTCCTTTAGTTGCTCAATATGATCCTGAGAAAATTCTTTGGTGCAAGATTGTTAATTTTTTTTTTTATCTCAATGTATTTTGAAAGCAGATCTGATCATTAATATTACCTGATATTCCAAAACACAGAAAAGTCAATGTCTCAAAGTCTTTTTCAATTTGTTGAAAAAATTACTTGGTTCTGCTGAAAGTGATGGGGCGATACGTTTTTTAGTGAATGAAATGGGTTTTGTTACAGCGAAAGTGATACAAATGGCAAAAGTATTTGCATATAGTTTAAATAGAGGAATAATCCCCAGGTGTTATTTATACCGACTTTTTGCTTTCAAAAAGGTTTTACATTACAGTTTACCTTTTATCCATGGGTCAGTCATTCAGATGACAAGTTTCGTAAAAGTAGCTCCTGAGCTGTTGAATCTCTATCATGAAAAGATGAAGTTCACAACGTGATGAGGAAATTTTTTAGTAGTCTTGTTATTGTAGGGTCTCACTTCTAAAGAAAAAAAAAGCAACTCATTTATTCTAATGGTCAATAAACATGATTGTTGTTATATTTTGGTTCAGTGCAATAGAGTGTTGACTTCGAATAGGTGATGATCATACATTTTCTGTCTAAAGCTGATTATTTTATATTCATTCCTCTTCATGTGGAAGAGTAATATCAAATTATCAATATTTACCACTTATATCATAATAATGTACAGTTATATTTTAGATATCAGGCTCTTGCCTTGGTGTTAATACAAACTGTATATTTGTCCTCTATAACTTTTAACTAGTCCTGGATCTTATTTATTTACAAAAACCTTAAAGTCATAAACGATTTCGTATATTGTAATAAAATTTTATCGTATTTCCTTGCAGCTGTACTTCATATTGACACCCTATTCTAAAATAATATGCTTTCACACCCTTATAACAACGTATGGAAAACATAAACCAGATTATGAATGATTCGGACGAAATTCAACAAAACATTAAAGATGAAAGTTCTTTAATATTAACAGATTAGATATGATGGAAAAATGCTTATGCGAGTACGCTCCGCCACAGGATCTGTAATGTGGCCACTGTTAGAATCATTTAATTGTCCACAATTCTTGATGACCTGTGTAGTATTATGGTTCGTCAACATCTGGTAGCGTAAGTGATAACGTGACCTATTCATCTTCTTCTTACCTCTTTCTAGAGCGAAAATTATACAGGTTCCATACCTTCACTTGTGTGCGCACGAGCCCCCTGTAGTAGTGTTTACACCTAGAAGAACGTTCTGAAAAACGGTATCGCATCTCGGCTTTTTCAGAATTAGTTCTTAACGCAGTGGACTCTCCATGATACTACAATTCAAATCGGACATATACTAATCTGGTTCGTTATTTACTTTCATTTAAATACTCGTTTCTCTTACTTTAAGTAGTTGAAGTATTTTCGCACTTAAACTTTTGAAAACCAATTACAATATTTTTTTTTCTTGGAACTACAGTCACAACCGTCGATCTCTGATACAATTAGTTGTGATACCGACTGAAACTGTACATGAATCCGAATAAGCAAGGTGGTACTCCATCTCGCCTTTGGAGAAACATCCAGATGACAACAAGATGAATGTCAATTATATGGAGGCAATGGTTACAAAGAAATTAGTTATGGTGAGTCCGTTGAGCAAACAAAGTTCTTATTTTGTGGGGTACCCGACTTTAAAAGCCATTGAGGCTTCTACATCTACAGAAAGGTTTCAACTGACCTATTTGGGAAAGGGCCGGTAGTTTTAAATTGAGTATTTGTATTACTTTACCAATATGATACGAAAGGATATCTCTCTAATTATAATACAATCCTTGTCTCATAATATAACTAGTTCTGCATAGGATATGACACAGGTTGCATGTAGTTGAGAATCCAAATTATTGATGAAAAATCGCATTTAATTAATGGCATCGATATTATTTACCGCCGGCTGTTTGTAAAGGTGTTGCGAACTGAAATTCTTGTTTAATCCGTATGATATTAATGTCGTTGGATTATAGTACTCTGACAAACATGATCAAAACGATCCGTCCATCCATATGTTTTATAAATTATAGCCTAATTTTAAAAACAAACAAAGTAGGTAGGGTAGGAACTAAATGATTAGGAGTAATATCAGTAACATTCAAATAAAGATACACAAGAATAAGGTTAATAAAAGCCTAACTTCTCTCTCAAATCGTCATGGTTAAGCAAATTAAGTGGCACAATTACTTATCAGTGAATCAGTTACAATAGAATCATTTAGAGACACTTTTTTAATGAAGTGAGCAACCATACTACAGAGGACAGACTTCCATTCTATATATAATGTTCATATATATGCCAATCATATAGTATAAAATCCAATTCATGTGCATTATTTTCATCATCGTCGAAGATTATACTCAATAGAGAAATGAATTAACGAAATCTATAGGGAAAAATAAATATAAGTGCTCAACATATATCATTTTAACAGCTACAATTTTCCAATATTTAGGTGTTGGAAATCTATATGATATAAGCATAATGATCCCTTCATAATTAACAAAAAAATGAAAAGGTAATTATCAATTTTACATTAAGAATCAAGCAGAGAAGCATAGTTGAAGAATATAATTAGATATTTAACTTCACTTCCCATTCAATAAAATATTTTCTAGCTATAATTGAATAAAATAAAATGTATTCTTTTGATTTTCTAGTTTCACACAGCCTATTCACTAAAATATTTAACTATCACACAAAGAAAAATACAAAGAGTTTTTGATTCATGGAAATTCACATGAACATGGCGCAAGCACCAGCTAACAAGCAAGAGAATCAAAAACATTTAGATGGCAAGTTATTGTTCATTGTCCATCAAAAACAAAAGCTCACATGAAATGATTTAACAATTCTAGATAATGTCGCTTTAACTACATAATGACTCAGAAACAAGAACAAACCATAATTCAAACCTTTATAAAATTCAACTTATTTGAGAAAAACCTTGATATTCAAACAAAAAACGACAATTCTCATCCATGGTTTACCGAATAACCAGGGAAGGAAACTCTCATGGCATTCAATGATCAAATAATTTTTCCTCAAACGGGAAACTAAGTTCCCAATTAGGATTTATCACATTCCACAAATAAAAAACTATGCTGACTCACAACAAGGATCAAATGTAAATCTGAATTTTAAATTTAGGGAGACAATTGATCAACTAGAAAAATTGTATTGAATCAGGCAAATTGTATATCAATGTGTCATGCAGAAATCCCAAACAATCATCATCACATTAGCTGCAGTTTGAACAATCATGTTTCTATACCATCTCTAGCTAAATAAATTACAAGACCAAAATATTGAGTAAAATGAAATCAAATGTAAGCTATTTATTAGTATAAACCCTTTTACCTTGTGATACTTGTTTTGTACTTCATTTTTTTCATTATAGCATAATTAGACAATCTTACAAATTTTAATGTCACTTCTCATCCTTCACATAAATACATCACATTTTACAAAAGGATTCATGAAATATCCTCCATTGTTCGAAGAAAATTGAAAAATAAGATTTGTACAATATACTCTCATCAAAGGAGTGTTGTACCATTCCCGATGTTGGAAACTAACCTGAGATACAAACTTAACTCCAAAGGTAATTAAACCTTCACCACTCAAATCCTTCATGAACCCCTGAACAGCGTCATTTCCTACATTAACATAGGTTGTGTTAAAGTATGTTTTAAGATATGTGTGATTTTTATTTGGCTGCACGAAGGATGGGGCAATTGTATGTGCAATAGGGTAGCTCTGATACAATAGAGTTAGTTCAACATCGTTGTATAGGATAGACACTTTATAATTAGTGTTTGTGATGAGAACTGTGAGGTTGCAATTGGTTGAGACGGTGGTGTTTTTGATAACTAGTGGTGAAATGGTGGCGGAGGAGATCTGGACTATAGGTATGCTAGGGCGGAGGACTAGCCAAAGAATAAAGATTACGCTAACCATCACAAGCAAGATAAATAAGAATATGTGACAGAAGAGTCTCTCCTGGAGTCGGCGGTGGTAGGCTTGTAGGTTTTGGAGGTAAATGGGATGGGGTTGTTGTGTTGGCCTCATTGGATTAATGCCGTGGTGGTGGATTGAGGGATTGAGGTTATAGACAGATAGGAATTAAAGAGCTAATTTTTGTTTTCTTTTTCTTTGTATTTAATATACATGATGAATTGTATTTGTCTTCATACGCGTCTCGTTGTCTGTTTCTAGTCAAGTGAGTTTCCTTTTTCCATAGTTTATTTCTTTTTCGCTATTCTCTTTTTTCCTTAGTGAATTGTGTATACGTAATTATGTTTACACCATAAGTACTTAACTGATGTTATCTATATTGTTAATAATATCAAATGAGTCCAACACCGACTTATGTATAAACATTGTAACTCAAACACCATTT
The DNA here is from genome assembly GCA_029959085.1 of Nemophila menziesii. Classification (NCBI taxonomy): domain Eukaryota; kingdom Viridiplantae; phylum Streptophyta; class Magnoliopsida; order Boraginales; family Hydrophyllaceae; genus Nemophila; species Nemophila menziesii. Next base: position 137,659,096 of record JARWIR010000001.1, on the reverse strand, counting down.
ATTTTTATAAAGTTATCCAAAATAGCAAACTAAGGAATTCAGTCACCAAAGATCATTGAAGAAAATGTAATTTGAACTTCCAATTCGTGTTGAGACGGTAAAATTACTAATTTTACTAGTTAGAATTATATATACACTTGCGGCGAGTTACTTTCCTGGCATAAATAACTCACATTCTTGAGTATAAATAACATCACACTCGGGAAAAGAAACCAAGTTTTTGCGCCGTTGTCAGGTTTAAATATCAATAGTGTATTCAATTTTATTTGTATTTTGTTGCGAAGGTTTTACATTTTCTCTTGTTATTGTTCTTTAATGGTGTTTAAGCGGGTACATGCTCGATTCTTGAGAAGTTGATCTGACAACAAAGGAAAAGAGAAAAAGAGAGAAAAGAGCAAGACACCAAATTTGAGATGGATTCAAACCCAAATTTGGATGTAGATGGGAATTGGCTTTTAGAAAGTTTTGATACACTCGGGAATTCACTTGGTCAAGATGGATAAAGATGGATAACTTGTACAAGTTTTACTTAATGACAGGGGTAGAGTTCAAATGGATATGCCAATGTTGCTTCCACATAGAACTCAAGGATTTCAACAACCTTATGGAGCTCGATCACCTCTGGGGGAAATTAAAAAAATTATCCCTCAAACAAATCATGTTGAAGTAAAATTTCATCCGTTTTAGGAACAAATGTATATGAAACCACCAAGGAAAAGCTTTGAGTCTTGATTAAAACCACTTGGGATTCGCCCACCCACTATTTAGGTCAAAATATTTAACCATAATTTGGGTATTTCGAATCAATTTACAAGCTATGGAAACTATAATGGAGATATTCATGAGGATTAGATATGATTGTTTAAACAATTCATCTAGATTTATAATGATTATATCACTCAAAGTGTCATAAGAAAAAAAATGCATCATTTGATGTACCAATTTTTCTTAATCAACGGAACAAGCGATTGGTTGGATATCTAGTCACAATACATAATTACTACTTTTATTAAATCTAAGCACAATTTTTCAATTGTTACCATCCACATAGCATGAGAGTTACAGCTCAAACGGACGTATCCATCTTCAATAAATAATATGGTGAGTCACGAGGCTAAACATGGACTAAATTCCAAATTAGTTTGAAAAAGTGCTGGAATCCTAGGAGCACTCTTGATATATGGAAAAAATTTACTTCCTAGGAGGAGATCTATACTCGCTCTTAAGATACAAATTCATGTTTTTCCAAAATAGATGAGAAAATGGTCACGTATCTGCCTCTTTTTAACTCGAATTGAAGGCGTAGAATCAATGCAATCCGGACATGCCCTTTAAACTTGACATGTACAAGGCGATATGTACGATCTCGAATCGTAATCACTAACTATATAAACAATGAAAACACGCAACACAAACACTTCATGTTTATGTGCATAATAAGTATGGATGCATGAACCCCACAACACATTCGACTCATCTATCATACGTTTAAGGAATACATCCGATTAGTTACTGGGACAACATGGACCAGGTTTCAATAACGATAATAAGATAACCGATTCTTTCATATACAACCACAATGGTAGGTTCAAATTAGTCAATATAATTGACCATATGCTATATGGATTTTTTTGTTCTGAAAATTGACAAAATCCATCAACTTCTAAGCAAAAACAAAGAATAAGAGTCTCAATAGCAAACTCTGGGTGATGTCGGTCAAACATCCTTAAACTAAGTCCATCAATTGGATAACATGCAATACCTTTGTATTTATATTTCTCAATCTTGTGTCTAATTATTAACATTACAGTATGACTTGCTGCGTTCAATCGATGTCATTTTCAACATACGCAAAATAATGTTATTTATTATACGACACTCTATTCTCTTTATTTGTGTCATTCCTAGATATCATACAAATCAGACATGCTTATAATAATTTATAATCACTTAGGTACAAAACACAGTTTCTCAAACAAACACCAGTTGTTTCGTAACCTAAACTCAAACTCTTTAACATCTTGTTAGAGTCTTCACAAGATGCGCGTAAGGTATGTCCAATAGGGAAAGTTTTACTCAACAACTGTAGGAGTTCCATGAATGACGTATTTTTCCACTTATGTTTCACCATTATGTGCATCAATTTTGCAATAAATTTCAACAAATCCATTTTCGTGAAACATGGATACAACTTAGTATTTATTTTGTAACCAAAGTATCAAAGAACCTATAGGTTCATGGAAAATTCCCGTCTACCATTTTCGTACGCACTTTGTTAAAAATACCCCTAAAATCATATATCACATTCAACATCATCTTATCTACAATATTAATAAGATTATTCGATTGAACTAGTTCAGTTTTAGCATGCAAATTCTAAATTTCATATCTCAGTAAAAATTTATTTCTCAAAATACGTGTCATAGCCTAAAGAATATTTATTTTGCAATTATTCTTGCACTAATTACACGAACATTTATATATATTGAAACTATCCACATGTGAAGAAGCAAATTGTATGGATCTTTTACATTCTTCGCAAAAGTTAATGTAGTCTTTTTTTTCCGATTTAATCCACTCTTTAACGATTTATATTTTCATTTAGATTTTATTGAATCGTAAACAAAATATTTTAAATAATTGTTATTGTCATAACTAATATTAACCTTTTAAATTTTACATTCCTAAACCCTATGTTTTTCCATAATTAACACAAATATCATAATTATATTTTAATTACTAATATTATGCAACTACATTATTTAACATATTAAAATCATAATTATATTTTTAATATTGAAAAACAAGCACGTCGTTTTTAGCGACCACCCTCATGCCCACCATCAACGTGATCACTACAAGTATCATGTATAACAATGTAATTATTTTATTGAATAGCAAGAACTTTGGATATAGTAGGTGGTGTCAGACTGAGGAATAGGATATATTAATGACAATTTGTGACGCTATTGAGAGATTTTTGGGGAGGGACTTTTTTTTGGGAGAAGAGTTTTATAAAAGTGGGGTGAAGTGTAAACCGCAAATTTTCGCACGTAAATAGTTGTTGAAGGTTTTTTAAATTCTGGCTAGAAATACTTTTACCAATCACCTAAGTTTTCGCTAGTGACCACAAAAGTAGTAGTTTTTTTTCGACACCATCTTCACCGATCTTGCTGACAATTTTTTTATCCCTCTACCACTAAATGGCCGGTATTAAGTTTTTATTTATTTTTAATATTGAAAAACAAGCACGTCGTTTTTAGCGACCACCCTCGTGCCCACCATCAACGTGGTCACTACAAGTATCATGTATAACAATGTAATTATTTTATTGATACGAATTGAAGTAATGTATATACAACAATTAAATCCTATATTAGATTTTATTTAGTCTTTATTATTTCTTTTAGTATTACTTAGTTCATAAGTAAATGTTGATCTCCACCCGATAAGCTTGCTGTAGTAATATCTTGCTAAAATTCTTTAATTGAAATACAAGACTTTAGATTTAATTACTACGCTAGGATTGTTCCTTTAGTTTTTCTATATGATCCCGAGAAAATTCTTTGGTCCAGATTGATTTTTTTACTTTGTCTCAAGGTGTTTTGAAAACGAACCTGACCGTAATCTTACCTAATATTTTAAAACAGCTGAATAGTCAATGTGTCAAGGCTTCTTCTGATTTGTTGAAGAAATTACTTGGTTATGTTGAGAATAAGATTGATGGGGCAATTTGGTTTTTAGTGAATTAAATAGGTTTTCTTACAGTAAAAGTGATGTAAATGCAAAAAAAATTACATATAGGCTATAGCTTAAATAGAAGAATCAACCCAGGTGTTATTTATACAGACTTTCTGCTTTTAAAAAGGTTTCAAATTACAGTTTAGGTTTTATTATTCGGCCAATTATTCAGAAGACGAGTTTCAGAAAACTATGGAAAAGAAGCTCCTGAGCTGTTGAATCTCTATCTGGAAAAGATGAAGTTTTTAACCGGATGAGGGATTTTTTTTTACTAGTCATGGGATTCATTTTTAGCATATCTACTCTCTTGTTATTGTAGGTTCTCACTTCTAAAGAATTACTCATTTATTCTAATTGTCTTCAAATATGATGCTATAGAGTGTTGTCTTAGTATAGGGGATGATCATACATTTTCTGTCTAATGCTGATTTTTTATATTCATTCATCTTCATGTGAAGGAGTAGTAATAATCTTTACCACTTATTTGATATAAATTGTATTTAATCTTTAGATATTAGACTCTTGCCTTGGTGTTAATACAACCTGATATGTTTGTCCGCTATAACTTTTAACTAGTCCTGGATCTTGATTATTTACAAAAACCTTAACCTCTGAAACTATTGCGGATCTTGTGACATTATTTTATCATATTTCCTTGCATCTGTAGGGCACACATAAACCAGATTATAAAAGATATAACGAAAATCAACAAAAGCATAAAATGAAAGTTTTTTAAAATAAACAGATTCACTACAAGAAATGTTATCTTTACCGGTGAAATATTTTACCACTAAAAATCTTAATTTTGCCGCTATTTGTTTGCCGCAATAAATTTTGTCTATAAAAACACCTTTTTTGTAGCAAATTATTTGTTTTTGCCACTTTATCTTTAGCGAAAAATATTGACACTAAAAATATAATTAGAGGCTAATTTGGTGTTTAAACATATCATTAGAGACCATTTTAGTGTTGCCACAATATAGATCATCTCTAATGATACTATTTCTTGTAGTGATTAGAAATGACGGACAAATGCATATCGGAGTGTTCTTCACCACTGGTTATGCAATGGAGTCAAAACCATCTCTGATACCATATCGAAACAAGTACATAAATCCGCATCTGCAGCTACAACAAGTGTCAGTTGCGATACCAACTCAGAAACTGTACTTGAATCGGAATATGCATGGTGGTGCTTCGGGGCAATCTGGTAATTAACCAATGGATGAGAAAGTGAAAAGAAGGTGATAGATCTTATACTTAGAACAAAGAAAAGGCACCCAACTTTGGTTTGGTAAAAGAGAGCCAAAAGCTATAGTGAAGGACATTAGAACTAAGAAAAGGAAGCCAATTATGTTAGAAACAGAAGCCTAACTTCTCTCTCAAAGTGTCATGGTTAAGCAAATTAAGTGGCGCAATAACTTATCAGTGAATCAGTTAAAATAACTTCATTTACAGACTCTTGCTTAATGAAGTTAGCAAATATACTAAAGACTTCACTTCCATAAATAACGTACATATAAGTCAATCATACTTAAAAGCCAATTCATGTCCATTAATGCCATTATATTCTAACAGCTATACTTAATTGAGCAAGGAATAAAGTAAAACAATAGGGAAAAAGTACTCAACATAATTTTACATCTACAAATTCCAATATGTAGCTATTGGAAATCTATACGATACAAGCACAATGATCCCTGCACAATTAACGGAGAAAGGAAAAGGAAATCATAAAATGTAAATTAAGAATCAAGCAGAGAAGCATAGTTGAACAATATAATGAAATATTTATTTTTACACATCCCATTCACTAAAATCATTTCTAGCAATAAATGGTAAAAGTTATATCCTCTAGATTTTCTAGCTTAACACGGCCCATTCACTAAAATATTTAACTATCACACAAAGACCGATAACACGATTTTTGATTCATGGATATTGACATGAGCGTCTTACAAGCACCATCTAACACACAATAGAATCACCAATATTTAGATAAAAAATTATTTTCCATTGTCCGTGGAAAGTAAAATTTCACATGATATGATTGAAAAATTCTAGATAATGTCGCTTCAACTACAAAATCACTCAAAAACAAGAACTAACCACAATTTAAACCTTTATCATATTCAACTCATTTGAGAAAAACCTTGATATTCAAACATAAAACGACAATTCTCATTGATGGTTTACTTAATAACAAAAGAAGGAATTTCACATGACATTCATTGATCAAAGAATTTTTCCTTAATCAAGAACCAAGCTCCCAATTAGGATTTATACCAACAAATAAAAATACTGGCACACAAGAAGGATCAAATGTCAAACTGAATTTCCAAATTAGCGACACAACACTGCAAATCAAATTAGCTGCTGTTTGATAAATCATGCTTCTATACCATCTCTAGATAAGCAAATTGGAATATATAATTCGATTACCAGAGCTAAATGTTGAGTAAAGTTAATTTAAATGTTAGCTAATTGAAGGCAGAAATATTTACCTTTATTAAACTTAACAAGTTTATACTTTATCGATTTTTTATTATAGCATAATCATACAGTCTTACAAACTTTTATGTTACTTCCCATCCTTCACATATATACATCACATTGCTCAAACGGATTCATGAGATATCCTCCATCGTCTATATCAAATTGAAAAAGAAGATTTCTACAATAAACTCTCATCAAAGGAGCGGTGTACCAATCTCGATGTTTGAAACTAACCTGAGAAACAAACTTAACTCCAAAGGTAATCAACCCTTCACCATTCAAATCCTTCATGAACCCCTGAACAGCGTCATTTCCTACATTAACATGGGTCGTGTTAAAGTTTGTTTTAAGATATGTGTGATTTTTATTCGGCTGCATAAAGGATGGGGCAATAGTTTGTGCAATAGGGTGGCTCTGATTAAATAGAGTTAGTTCAACATCGTTGTATAGGATAAACACTTTACGATTAGTGTTTGTGATGAGAACTGTGAGGTTGCAATTTGTTGAGACTGTGGTGTTTTTGATAACTAGTGGTGAAAAGGTCGCGTAGGAGATCTGGACCGTAGGTATGCTAGGGCGGAGGACAATCCAAAGGATTAAGACTACAGCACCCATCACAAGCAAGACAAATAAGAATATGGCGGCCACGTGGCAGAGGAGCCTCTGCTGGAGTCGGAGGTTGTAGCCTTGTAAGTGTTGGAGGTAAAGGGGATGGGGTTGTGTTGGCCTCATTGTATCAATGCCGTGGTGGTGGATTGAGGAATTGCGGTTATAGAGAGATCAGAGAGAGCCAATTTTTGTCTTCTTTTCCTTTGTATCGTCAGTTGAGTAAAGAAATATAGCGGTAGTAGTAACGTAATATACATGATGAATTGTATTTGTCTTTATACGCGTCTCGTTTTGTGTTTCTAGTCAAGTTAGTTTTCTTTTTTCCATAGTTTATTTCTTTTTCGTCATTCTCTTTTTTCCAAAGTAAATTGTGTATACGTGATTATGTTTAAACTATAAGTTTAATGATGTTATCTATGTTGTTAATAATATCGAATGAGTCCTACACCGAATTTGGTATAATCGTCGTGACTCACGATCTATTTTCATATAGTTATCCAAAACAGACGAGGAATTCAATTAAGATCATTAAATAAAATGTAATTTGGAAAAGACATGAGGCTCATGCTATCGGCATCATTACTCTCTTACACTAAAAGAAATACGAAAATAATAGTTTGGGAGGAAAAGTTAGAACGAGGTTAGAAGTTTTCCTCTAAATTATTTTGATTTAGTATCTAGCTTACCGTTTTTCTTGATTTCTTCTTCTTTTCAATATGTAAACCTCAATCACAATATGTAAAAAACTTTTTCCCGACGAACCTAGATATGGATGGTGCTTTTAGACACACTCTTGGGGCCACCAGATCCTCACGACTTGGATAAATCCATATTTCTTGGTCTATCTCGAGCTCACTGAATGTTGCTTCTTTTGGAACTCTTTTGGATAGAACTTAAAAAAAACTCACATTGGGTAGTACTAGTAGAAACCCTAAGTTACCAATAGTTAGGGCAGAAGAATTGGAGACTTTGTATCCAAATTACTCTGAGGAGGGTGGACCGGATCTATTGTCGCATCAACCTAGAGCCTCCACCCCCTGGGTTGGAGGATTTTAATTGGCCAAGGCCCATGGTAAATGGGAGAGAAAGTATTGCAGTTTCCAGTAAATTTTGCAAACAATTTACTAATTTGGGTGAGTTTGATATCTCTTTTGAGTCAAAGGCAAGAGTGTTCCATGGTGTGGAGGGAAAGGAAAAAATTCCTTTAGAGAAATTTTGGTATGAACTTGTGGCTCATCAAGTGTTTGCGAAAACGCTTCAAACAACTTTACTTGATAATACTTGTGCATCAAAGAATGTGGTCGGTGGAGGGCGTAAATACCATCAAGTAACCTATGATTGTGGTCGGGGATCTTTCTGCAGATGTGGTAAGTCTGAGGAAATCCCATTTGGAGGAGGAGAAAAGTAGAATGATAGATTACAAAAGTGTGCTCATTAACAACATAAAAGCTTCGATTGGTATGTAACTACTATATTTCAAACCAATTGAAGGAGCGAAGCTAATTTTGGAGGATCGTGATATACTTACTTTTGAGCAAGCGCTTGGTTTTTTGTAATTGGGTATTTAGCAGGAATAAAAACCCAAACGGATATGAGGAGAAGGGTTAAGAATTGGAATGTTAATTTTATGGTTCGGAGTTACCCTAACGAATGGTTAGTTTTCATTTCGATAAAATTGAGGATAGGAAAGCTACTCTAACTAAAGGTCCTTATACTTGCATGGAGTAGATTCTTTTACTATCTGATATACCAGATATATTTTATTTTGGTAATTTAGAAATAAAAAAAAATCCCTCTTGGGTTATATTGAGAATTTTTCCGAAACAAGCTCAACTAACCTTGGTTTGGAAAAATTAACATCCCAATTTGGCAAGCCAATTCATATGGATGGTACTACTTAAGAGAATTAATATATTAGCTATGCTCGAGTTCTGATTGAGATTGACTTGAGTAAGGAGAGGAAAAAACGTCTTGGAATTGGGTCAAGTAAGGGGAAGGTTTTTAAGGTGTAAGCGGAATATGATAATTTGCCTTTGTGTTGTGGTAAATGTAAAAATTATGGGTATGTCGAGAGGAATTGTCTTCATGCTAATAATGCCGGTAGACGATTGGGGAATCAAGAAAATAATAAAGGGAGAATGTTCCGGGATCAAGTTGAGCACGAGAAGGTAAGGTAGCTATTCTGGTTGGGACTAGCTTGCTAGATAAAAGACGTGAAAATTAATTTGCTGCAGCAAATGGAGTTCATTCGATGGATACAGCTGAAAATTTGCAAAAGGGAGTAAGGGCCACACTTATGAATATCAAGCTCCATCATCAACTTTGGGAGTTATGTAAGCAAATAAATCCACAATCCAGCAAAGTCGTGACTGTGAGAGTTGAAAATCAAGTTTTAATTTTCAAAGGAGGATTCGTACAGCTGTTGGAAGTGCATCAACTCCAAGAATATTCTTCTGGAGTAGGTCATTGACAAGGTTCTCGGTGTGAGAAGTTTTACTAGAACTATCTATCGATGAATAAAACAACTCAACTCGGTACGCTCAACAAAAACGAGTTTCTAGGAGGGTAGTTGCGTCGATAGGGAAAATGGTTGCATCAGAGCATATGAACCTGTCACAATAGAAAAATAACTGCAGAGTATAGAGTAAATAAAAATACCAGCTTCTATGATAAATCTGCAACAGACTATAAAAATGCGGATTACGAACAATATGTTGCACAACATCAAATATTGAACAAGCTTCATGATGTGAAGGATTTGGATATAGGGGCTAATAGAGTTTGACTAGTGAAGGGGAAAGATTTACAAAGGCCGGGTAAAGAGAACATGATTGGAAAGTTAGGGTTTTTTGGATTTTCGAATAGTCCGAGTATAAAGACAACTATGTTTGGGGACAATTTAGTTATTGGGAAACCGTTTGAGATTGTGTACTTAAAGAAAGAAATACTGAGTTGGGAATGAGAAGAAGAAAACTTAGTGAGAGATGAGAAAAAGCACGATAAGAGGATCTTTTGGAGAGCTAAGGGTGTTAACATGAAGAGGGATAATAAAGGGTTACCTTGTAAATCATCTTATGATTATTACAACTTTGAATACATGGGGTTTCACTTCACCCCATAATAAGCGATGTTCAGTAAGACTTATTCACAAGGGGGTAGCATTAGATATCAAGTATAGGATGTGACTTAACTAGGAAACATCTCACTGTATCGTGATTTTGTTTCACTTTAAGAGAAACAAAAGTTAGTAGATGGGACTTTACTTATTACTTATTGATGCGTTTTTAACCATAACATTGTAACGTGTTTACCCGATTTTTATATGATGGGTAACACGTCTCATGCATTATTTACTATACAAATAAATCATGGATTAGTGTCCCATCATGTTATAACAGTTTCATGCCGATGAGGTATTCTACAAGTTTTGGAAAAAGTTGACGATTCGATGCAACTTTACTTAGGGAATTTAATGGAACGTTTATAATCCAAATATGACTAAATAGAAAGAGATGAAGAAGGTGAATAAATCAAAGACAACAAAAAAGATGATTCTGAGGAAGAATCGGAGTAAAATGGGGAAATTGATGATAAATATGAAGAGGGTGAAGATAGATATTCATTGCAAAATAAAAGTTCGTTGACAGAGAAGACATATTCGCGGGATGGATAAAAAAATTTCTAGGCCCAATCTTAGTGTTGTTTCTGTAAATGTGGAAGACTTGCGTTTTCCATACCCTAGATCCTTTTTTGATATTTTTAGTATCAATAATAGAACATGGCCCATTAATGAATATGGTCAAAGAAATCTCATCGTGCATCATATGCAAGATGATGTTCCTCCCTTTGGGGTTTATTATGAGTTGATGTAACATGAACATTAGGAAAAGGGGATACTCTAGTCCATGATATACATGAGGCAAACCCAACAGGAGAGGATAAATGCCAGTTCTTGATATACGTGAGGCCCAAATAGTTCATGACATATTGGTAGGAACAAAATAAATCAGAGGTCGTTAAGAGGGAAGACTCAAACACAATAAGCTTCAAAATGATGGTGGGATAAGTAAAAGAGGTGGAGGCCCTGAAGCAAAAAAAAATCTCTTGGATCAAAACATTAAAGGTAGGGAAGAAACGACAAAAAGAATGGTTGTCATTTAAAAAAAAAACAGGGAGAACAATGTCGAATGTACCAAGTAACTGCCCGAGCAAATGAAAGAAGAAAAATAAAAATAGAAAGTCTAACCACAAAAAAGGTGAAGTACAACAAATAGTGACAGGCTTGGAAACAAGAAATGCTCACTTAAGGGAGTTATTAGAAGAAAAAAGACGTGATAAAAAGAAGAATAAAGATGGTGGATGATCTAGTCTATCAGTTGAATGAGGATTTTGGAATTAAAGTAAAGCTAGATGACAAAATAAGAAACCTAAAAAAGGAGTCGTGTATGATGAATGCAAAATAAAGAACTATGTGTGATATGGCTTCAAGGAAAGAATGAGTACTGATGAGGAACCAAGCTTAAACATTTTGGTCTAAATTTTGTCTACCCAATACTTATTAACAAGCCTTAACCTAATATTGGCTTCAACCTAACCCAAGTCGAATAGACAATAAAGGGAAGAGGAAGTTAATCGAGGAGATATTGGCTTAAGAAGGAAAAGTAGTACAAAATTTAGTGCGAAAAAACATAAAACAAAGTCAGAAAGAATATGTAAAATGGGAGCTTGAAGGTTCAAGATGGTAATAGTTCAATAAGACAAACAACCTCTTCAAACAGAGTAAACAAATCTTGTGACACACTCTATCCATCTAAAACACCCAGACATTACCGACAATGCAGATATTACAAATGCACAATAGTAATTACTGATCAAGGAGAAAAATAATTGGAATAATTGGAGTTCAATGATGAAAGTCACAAGTATGTTATTATTCCTTGAAAACGACGATCCAGACAAGGTAATTTTGAGGTCAAAGGATGAAATAAATGTTAACATCATAGAATTATACAATATAAAATCACAAGATGAATACGAAAGTAGTTAATCTTATCTTTTGGTAAACCACATTTAGTTGAATGGTATTTACCCAATAGTGAGAATGGGTAAAAACCCATCAAGGTAATGGGTAAAAACACATCAATCTTCAAATAAGATTCGAGTGAATCTGGTGTGAGATTTATTAATATTTAAAATATAGTTAAGTGTGCAATTCTAATCATATGTGGTTTTGAAGGCAATCAATGCCATTATTTGCATATATGAAGAATTATTTTCGACAGACTAGGAAGGTGGAGGACTAATTTAGACCACCAACAAGACGCATGCAACGCATTGGCACCTAGATGAAATGGTAATTTACCAATATTTTGAAATTCAATAAGCTATTTTATGTAAAAAAAAATCAAAAAATAACCTTTCAGATATACATGAACTAAGGGACGAAATTGGAATCAGAGAGTTTTTTTTTTATGAGCCATTCATTATGATAAACGATGTGTAACATCTAAAACTTATCCCGATAAAGATACTTTCTAGACAATACACCCTTTCGACCATATTGATCTGGGATAGTGAAGAATGTGTATTACACACTACAACCCAATGTTGTATCTAAACAAGATTTGGTGGGTGGTAAGGCTAACCAAAATGCATAAAGGATGTGTGACTGGCTTGTCACCAAAATATGAGCCAAAAAATAATTATATTGTCCCTCAAGAATCGAACCCAACATTTCCGCTTAAAGAAGTAAAACTCAGACCTCCCATAGAAGCAACAGATTCGTGCATAACCGCTATGCAGGTAGCAGAAGATATGTATTACACATACACTACAATTAGTGACTATACATGTTTCAAAACAGAATCCATGTGAAACTCAATCATCCATAGGATGCTTAAAGCCAAATACAAAACAAAGATCATGGAAGATAATATTAAGGAAGATCGTGGAAGATAACTCATCCGCTAATTAAGTTTGTAATAGATTTTACTCGATTATATATGATAGATGTGGTTTGTTATGTTATTCGGGATAACTTTTATAATGTCTTACTTTGACAACTTCAGAAAATAGTTGATTCTGATGAACTAATTTTGAATTTAAAAAACTTTATATTAAACAAAATTATCTATTACAATACTTAAGCGCATTGAAAAAGTGAAAGATGTAATGGGATTATTGAAAGAAAAAATAAAAATTAGTAATGGGTATACAACAATGGGTAAAAACCCATTAGTTGTCATGGTAAAACACCTAGTACTCTGTAATGGGGAAAGACCTACCTTTTCCGGGTCATGTGTAAAAGCCAAAATACAAAGAACTTATAGAACAATTTATATGAACAAACAAAAAATGAAATTTAAATATCAATAGTAATATTTGATGTGAAATGGGATATAAAACTTTAATATGTCTTATACAGAAAAATCAAGTAAAATCGTTGTACACGAGAATGAAGCAAAATACAATAATATCTGGATATTACAATGTGAAAATAAAAAAAGGGATACCAGTACAAAAAGTTCCGTAAACATGTGTAAAAAAATTCTGAAGGAGAAGAAGAACTCTAAGACAAATTGATCAATCCCACAACAACAATTGCATTAAAGCTCGGTAATCGAACTGAAATGTTCTAACTACTTATAAGGATGCATATCACTCTTATGTCCTTATATGGAAACACACTGGTGATTTACAATTATTATGACATTACGAAACATAAAACCTAAAATTATACATAAACATATGAATTGAGAATAACAAAACCATTATGGAATGTAAAGCCTCCCTTCCTATATAACTAAATAAAGGTACAAAAAACAACAATCATACAAACACACCCAAAAAGTAGAAAAAACAACGTAAATAAGGTCTATAACATATAAAAATACATAATAAAAAAAATAATGATAGTGTTTAGACCTCCGTAAAATCCAAAAACTCATATATTATAGTTATTATCATTTTGAGATCAAATAGGTAAAAACCCACAAAGAGCCATATTGATTTAAAAATGTATATAACATACAAAAGTATCCCAAAAAAACAACAAGGTCCAAAATACATAAAATACAAAAAAAAAAAACAAAAAAAAATACAACAAAACGAAAAAAACTCAAACAATTTATTTGAATTATAGCTCAGGAAAATTGAAAAGGACATAACACATAATTACAATGAGTTTGACGTCAAACGAGTAAAACCCATCATGACTCATATTGATTTTAAAAGTCCATAATACATACAAAAACACCCATAGATAAATTAACAGTGTAGATAAGGTCAGTAATACACAAAAGAACACAAACAAATGCATAATTATGGTGATTATAGCTCAAAAATGCAAAAATACCCAAACTACTAATTACGTGTTCGAATGTTAAGAAAACCGCACATAATGATGTAACAATAAAAGCTAAATATTATGTCACACCGTGTATAATCAAGAAAAAAAGAAATATAGAAATACAAAAAACTATCATGAAAATGTCTAGAGATGTGCTTGAACTTTAAAAGTTGCGACAACAAATGACTTCTTTTTGTGATAATAAAATTAAACAAATAAAAATTGACAGAATGACTATAAGGATTACAAGTTATGAATCGTGTGTGTACGAAAGCCACGTACTTATAAATCGGGTGTATAAACTATAATAAAGGTGAAATAGTTTGTCACTTTTTGAATATAAAATGGCAGAATACAAGGGAGGTCACTAGCGTAAATACTACAATAAGGAATATTCTACCTAACACTACTACGGGATTTACCACCAGTGAATACTGTGGTGGTCGCTAGTGGTCGTAAAAGTGGCAGCTAAAAAATATCTTTAGTTTAAGTGAACAATATTGGTAACTATCTTGTTTTTTAAAAGTATACCTTTGACAAGAAACCACCATCGTAGTCACTAAAGGATCCACTTTTACCGACCACCGTAGTATTTCGCAAAGTTAAATACTTTTAGCTACCACTTTGTGGTCTCTAGATGTTACAGAACTTTCGCTATCACTAAGTGGTCGCTAGTACTTATATACTTTTTATGACGACATAGTATTCGATAGTACATATTTACCTCTTGCGAACTTTAATTTGTCGCTTGTACTTTTATACCTTTTGCGGCCACTTCGTGGTCGCGAGAGGTGTTTATATAATATTTTTTTATATTATTCATTTACAGTTTTTCATTATCATACCTGCTAAACCCAAAATTCCAACAAAAGCATACTACATCTAAAATAATCAACAAAATCCACCAAAAGTCCTTAATCAACATATATAAGTTTTTTTGATGTACAAAATGGAATCAATCAATGTATACTACTAGTTTGTTTCTTATCCACACCTGTCAAGGGTGATAAACTCATCATCACTATCTATATGTATCGTCTGGTAGACATGAACTTCATTTTCGTACGCGTCCCATATGCCGTAGATATCCCTAGGCGCCGCCTAGGCGTCAACTCCTCCCTCAGCCGCTTACGCCTAGTTAAAATTCTAGGAGTTTTTTCCTAGCGCCTTAGTTTCCGTGAAATAGGCGCCTAGCCTGTCTAGACGCCGATTAATGGCATAAAATGGGCGCATAGGCGCCGATTAATGCAAAACATGTCTGCATAGGCCTTCTTGTTATATTTCTTATTCTCGAGAATTCTTTAATTGATATTATAACTCGATTTTTCATATTTACTATAGTGTTTTTAAATGAATTTTATGACTAAAATAGTTAAAATTGCTATAATTACTACAGATATATTACTAAATATACAAAGTTACACTACGGAATTAAAAAACGTATAATTTCACCTAGGCCCCGTGTAATCCCGCCTAGGCGCTAGGCCCCGATCGACCGACTAGGCTGCAAAACCAAGATCTACAACATAGCTCGTCCCATGTATCGCATGACTCTTCCTCATCATCTATAATAGTTGAATGGTGATCTAATCTCGCTTGGTCGACTTTGTTATTATCTTTTATTCATGCTTAATACATCTAGCTCTTTGGTGTCATTCACAATAGGTATCAACTCAGATCAACTATCGACACAACACCCCAAACATATGCTTTCCAACCGTGACGCTCCCTAAATTCTCAAACAAATTTCCACACACCGTGTAGCAATATCTTATTCTGCACCAGATAAAAAATGTTGAACATCATCTTTGATTGATTCCCTAGAATGTGATGTTCATATTTGTACCAATACGAAGTAGTATCAATTCTAGTCACATCGTGTTCCTTTCGTATTCTTCAGTTCCTAATGTTATACCATTTGAACTTGAACAGCGCTACCGAACATTATTTTGAGAAATACACCTTGAATACATTAACCATATCACTATACCAATGAATATTTTGGAGAAACAATAAAACTCGTAATACATAGTGACACTTTTTTCAACTTTCTCACTCAAGATCCACTACACTCTATTTATGACAAACACATCAAAGTTCCACACAAAACGATTGAGCTCGTTAGCCACAAACTGAAATTATTTTGTTATAATTGGATCACATAATTTATTTATGTAAAACACCTATTACTGGTAAAATTATTGAGTTACACTATCTTGATTAATGCTTTAGTTTTGAAATATATTTTATATTTTCTAAGAGCCAACCGTAAAATCTACTTCGATGAGTTTTTTCTACATCATCATAAACATATCCAACCATCATCTACTTGTTCTCTCTGAAGCATAAAATATTTGTTTTACAAGATTAATAATAATTATTATAAAGTAAGAACATATATGAATAATAAAGAACATAACCTATATAAAAAAATATCGTTAACAAACCAAACGAAAAATATTATACAACCTCATGATATCATCATTAACCTCTTTTTACTCAAGAAATCCCAAAACAATAGCAACAACCAAGAATTGCATTAAAATGTGACAATCTTGGAATTCACTCCGATGATATTTCCTGAATCAATCACAATATTATTTTTCAAACTAGACGCAAAACCATCTGAAAATTTTTGGGCCTTCAACCATACTATAAAATACTCATCTTTATCTGGAATTATCACATAATTTTCTTTCGGTTGCATCACCCTACACCTCGCATCTATAGACACCCACAAATCCTCTCGAATGCTTAGATCCTTCAAATCAAGTCTCGCTTTCACCTTGTCTTTATTAACTATGTTGTCAAGACCCACAATTGTACCAATTAAGCTATCACATATATTCTTCTCGTAATGCATAACGTCGATGTTGTGTTGTAATAAGTTTTCCGACCAACAAGATAACTTGTAGAATATGCTCTTCTTCTTCTAGATATACTGTTTAGTACATGTTCTCTTGATTACCTTGTCACTGAAATCCTTGTTTTTTCGGAAACTAAAAGGTCAAACCGTCGAATTATGTTTAAATACTAGCAGGAGTAGAATTCGTAGGAGGAGATCTATACTCTCTATTCAAATATAAATTCGTGTTTTTTTGAAATTCATGTGAAAGCGGTAATCTTCCTTTGTGTCCGAAATACACTATCCCTTTTTTGACTCGACTATAAGTGGTATGATCTATGCAATCCAGACACATCATGTAACCTTGACCAGACAAAGGAAATGCGTACCATCTCAAATCATAATCACTGAATCTATAAACCATGCAACCACACAAGCGAAACACTTCTGGAATATGCCCATTAAAAGTAAATATGTGTGGACCGCACAACAGATTCAAACCATCAATCATAGGTTAAGGAATAAATCTAAATATTTCCCTGGACAACACGATTTAGGATTCAATAACAATAAAAGAGAATCGATTATTTCATGCACATCCACAGTGGTAAGTTCAAAATAGTCATTATAACTGGTCACATGCTATATAACTGGACAAAATCCATCAAGTATCAAGCATAAACGAACATTATGAGCCTCTATAGAAAACTCAGACTGATGACAACCAGAAATTTTCCAAATATGACCATCAATTGGATGACATAAAACAACTTAATCTTTAGATAGTCCAGTCTTAAGTTAAATAATTTCCATTGTAGTATGCCTCGATGTGTACAATTATTGTTTGTGGTGATGGGAAAATAACGTAAGTTTGTATACAACACTTTTTCCCCTTATTTGGGTCCCAACTACATACCTTACAAATCAGAAATGCATCTAATAATTATAATCACCTCGGTACAAAATACAGTCACTCAAGCAAATATCAATTGTTTCGTAACCTAAACTCAAACTCTTTATGATCTTATTAGAGTCTTCTTACGATAAACAAGGTATGTTCATCAGGAATAGTCCGTCTCAACAACTCTAGGAGTTCATGGAACGATATGTTTTGTCCACTTCTTTTTACCTATATGTGCGGCATTATGGCAATAAAGTTCAAAAGATTCATTTTTATAAAATCGGGATAGAACTTAGAATTCGATCTTGCAACCGAAGTATTAGACAAACTATGTTATTTCGTGGAACGTTCTCGTCTATCATTTCCATGTTCACTTAGTAAACTATCCCCCTAAAATCATCTATCACATTCATCATCTCTTTTTCTAGAATATTCGAAAGATCATACGAGCGAACAAGTTTAGTTTCACCATACAAATTCTAAATTTTATATGTCGTTAAAAAATCATATCTCAAAATATCTATCTGAACCTAAAGAATATATTATTACGATTATTCTTGTACTATTTATACTAATATTGAATCGTATTGGAACTATCCATGTATGAAGAATAAAATTGTATGAAACTTTTAACACTCTGAACAAAATCTATAATAATCATATTTTTTTTCGATTTAATTCTTTCTTAGGGATATGCACGCCTATTTGAATTTTATTGAAATGTGATAAAATATTTTGGATAAATATAGTAATTTAGTGAATAAATTGTATAAATTATGCTGACATTAAATTTGATATATATATATAAAAAAAAAATTGATATTCAATCTAAAGTAATTCATGTTAATTTTTTTTCAATTTTACATTTCTAATACCTAGTTTTTATTCACAATTCACACACATTCCTTAGATTATAAGAAAAATCATATATAATTATATACATTATACAATTACATTACTTAACATGTATAATAAAAATGTGCAAGATTTTATGAATATAAGACTGACTCGGTGGAAATTGATTCCAAATGGTTGGGAAATAATTGGTGGTGTTCGACACTGCGGAATAGGAGACATGGTGATAATTGGTGGAGCATTGAGATATTTTTTAGGAGAAATAATTTTTTGGGGAAGGGTTTTAAGAAAGTGAAGTGAATTGAATTATGCATATTTCTGACCAATTTTTTGTGTATTTTTCAAATTCTCACTAAAAGATCATTCACCTAAACTGTCACTGTACCTTTACCGATCACATTGTACCCGCTAATAACTTTTGGTTACTAGCAAACATTAAATCGGGCATTATTAAATTTTCTTTCATTTTTATTTAAAAGAAACAGACCTAAGTGACCAATGTTACAGTCGATGATGATTGACACGTTTTTAGCAACCAGTCTTACGCTTGCCATTAATTTTAAATATTTCTTATTATATGTTTCCATTAACGGTAACCCGAACTCCCCCTAACTAGCAGACACTGTTTCGGTGTGGTCGCTCCAAGTATTATATGTAGCCATGTAAATGTTTTATGTACACCAATATAAGTAGTGTGTATATAACAAGTTAATCATATTATACTAGATTTGGTCATTGTTCCTTCTATATATATTAATTCGTTCATAAATATATTTCCATCCAAAAAGGATATTTCGGGTTTCAATACTGCAAAATTTAGATAACCGGATAAGCCGGATGTAGTAATAACTTTCTTAAAGAACTCTTTAAGTGAAATACAAGTCTTTAGAATGACTGTGATTGTTCCTTTAGTTGTTCTATATGATCCTGAGAAAATTCTTTGGTGCAAGATTGTTAATATATTTTATCTCAATGTATTTTGAAAGCAGATCTGATCATTAATATTACCTGATATTCCAAAACACAGAAAAGTCAATGTCTCAAAGTCTTTTTCAATTTGTTGAAAAAATTACTTGGTTCTGCTGAGGGTAAGAGTGATGGGGCGATAGGTATTTTAGTGAATGAAATGGGTTTTGTTACAGCGAAAGTGATACAAATGGCAAAAGTATTTGCATATAGTTTAAATAGAGGAATAATCCCCAGGTGTTATTTATACCGACTTTTTGCTTTCAAAAAGGTTTTACATTACAGTTTACCTTTTATCCATGGGTCAGTCATTCAGATGACAAGTTTCGTAAAAGTAGCTCCTGAGCTGTTGAATCTCTATCATGAAAAGATGAAGTTCACAACGTGATGAGGAAATTTTTTAGTAGTCTTGTTATTGTAGGGTCTCACTTCTAAAGAAAAAAAAAGCAACTCATTTATTCTAATGGTCAATAAACATGATTGTTGTTATATTTTGGTTCAGTGCAATAGAGTGTTGACTTCGAATAGGTGATGATCATACATTTTCTGTCTAAAGCTGATTATTTTATATTCATTCCTCTTCATGTGGAAGAGTGATATCAAATTATCAATATTTACCACTTATATCATAATAATGTACAGTTATATTTTAGATATCAGGCTCTTGCCTTGGTGTTAATACAAACTGTATATTTGTCCTCTATAACTTTTAACTAGTCCTGGATCTTAATTATTTACAACAAGTCATAAACAATTTCGTATATTGTGATAAAATTTTATCGCATTTCCTTGCAGCTGTACTTCATATTGACGCCCTATTCTAAAATAATATGCTTTCACGCCCGTATGGAAAACATAAACCAGATTATGAAAGATTCTGACGAAATTCAACAAAACATTAAAGATGAAAGTTCTTTAATATTAACAGATTATATATGATGGAAAAATGAATATGCGAGTATGCTCCGCCGCCGGATCTGTAATGTGGCCACTGTTAGACTCATTTAATTGTCCACAATTCTTGATGACCTGTGTAGTATTATGGTTCGTCAACATTTGGTAGCATAAGTGATAACGTGACCTGATTACTGTAGTTAATTTTATAAACTTACAACATCAGAACTTACGAAAAATATTCATCTTCTTCTTACCTCTTTCTAGAGCGAAAATTATACAGGCACTACAAGAAATAGTAGCATTAGCGGGGAAACTATTGCGGCAACAACTAAAATGGCCTCTAATGATAGTTGTAAAAACCAAAATGGCCTCTAATTATATTTTTAGCGGCAAAAACAAATAATTTGCTACTAAAGGTATTTTTAGCGAGAAACTTATAGAGGCGACAAATAACGACTATTAGCGGCAAAATTAAGATTTTTAGTTTTAAATTTTTTGCAGCTAAAGATACTATTTCTTGTAGTGAGGTTCCATACCTTCACTTGTGTGCGCACGAGCCCCATGTACTAGTATTTAAACCTAGAAGAACGTTCTGAAAAACGGTATCGCATCTCGGCTTTCTCAGAATTAGTTCTTAAGGCAGTGGACTCTCCATGACACTACAATTCATATCCGACATATACTAATCTGGTTCGTTATTTACTTTCATTTAAATACTCGTTTTTCTTACTTTAAGTAGTTGAAGTATTTTCGCACTTAAACTTTTTAAAACTAATTACATATTTTTTTTTCTTGGAACTACAGTCGCAACCATCGATCTCTGATATAATTACATATCCAAACATGTACTTAAGCGCATCTGCAGCTACAACATCTGTCAGTTGCGATACCGACTCAGAAACTGTACTTGAATCCGAATACGCAAGGTGGTACTTTGGGTCAATTTGATAACCAATGGATGAGGAAGTGAAAATAAGGTGATAGATCTTATGATTGGAACAAAGAAAAGAAATCCAATTTTGGTTGATGAAAGAGAGCGAAAAGCTATTGTGAAGGACATTAGAACAAAGACAAGGAACCCAATTATGACAGATCTCATAAGGTGCTCCATCTCGCCTTTGGAGAAACATTCAGATGACAACAAGATGATAATCAATTATATGGAGGCAATAGTTACAAAGAAATTAGTTACGGTGAGTCGGTTGAGCAAACAAAGTTCTTATTTTGTGAGGCACCCGACTTTAAAATCCATTGAGGCTTCTACATCTACAGAAAGGTTTCAATGGACCTATTTGTCAAAGGGCCGGTAGTTTTAAATTGAGTATTTGTATTACTTTACCAATATGATACGAAAGGAGATTACTCTTATTATAATACAATCCTTGTCTCATAATATAACTAGTTCTGCATAGGATATGACACAGGTTGCATGTAGTTGAGAATCCAAATTATTGCTGAAAAATCGCATTTAATTAATGGCATCGATATTATAAAGGTGTTGAGAACTGAAATTCTTGTTTAATCCGTATGATATTAATGTCGTTGGATTATAGTAATCTGACAAACATGATCAAAACGATCCGTCCATCCATATGTTTTGTAAATTAAAGCCTAATTTTAAAAACAAACAAGGTAGGTAGGGTAGGAACTAAATGATTAATAGTAATATCAGTAACATTCAAATAAAGATACACAAGGATAAGGTTAATAGAAGCCTAAATTCTCTCTCAAATCGTCATGGTTAAGCAAATTAAGTGGCACAATTACTTATCAATGAATAATCAGTTACAATAAAATCATTTAGAGACACTTGTTTAATGAAGTGAGCAAACATACTACAGAGTACAGACTTCCATTCCATATATAATGTTCATATATATGCCAATCATATAGTATAAAATCCAATTCATGTGCATTAATTTCATCATCGTCGAAGATTATACTCAATAGAGAAATGAATTAACAAAATCTATAGGGAAAAATAAATATAAGTGCTCAACATATATCATTTTAACAGCTACAATTTTCCAATATTTAGGTGTTGGAAATCTATATGATATAAGCATAATGATCCCTTCATAATTAACAAAAAAATGAAAAGGTAATTATCAATTTTACATTAAGAATCAAGCAGAGAAGCATAGTTGAAGAATATAATTAGATATTTAACTTCACTTCCCATTCAATAAAATATTTTCTAGCTATAATTGAATAAAATAAAATGTATCCTTTTGATTTTCTAGTTTCACACAGCCTATTCACTAAAATATTCAACTATCACACAATGGATAATACAAAGAATTTTTTATTCATGGAAAGTCACATGAATATGGCGCAAGCACCAGCTAACAAGCAAGAGAATCAACAACATTTAGATGGCAAGTTATTGTTCATTGTCCATCAAAATCAAAAGCTCACATGAAATGATTGGACAATTCTAGATAATGTCGCTTCAACTACATAATTACTCAGAAACAAGAACAAACCATAATTCGAACCTTTATTGAATTCAACTTATTTGAGAAAAACATTGATATTCAAACACAAAACGACAATTCTCATCCATGGTTTACCGAATAACCAGGGAAGGAAACTCTCATGGCATTCAATGATAAAATAATTTTTCCTCAAATGGAAAACTAAGTTTCCAATTACGATTTATCAAATTTCACAAATAAAAAACTATGCTGACTCACAACAAGGATCAAATGTAAATCTGAATTTTAAATTTAGGGAGACAATTGATCAACTAGAAAAATTGTATTGAATCAGGAAAATTGTATATCAATGTGTCACGCAGAAATCATAAACAATCATCATCACATTAGCTGCAGTTTGAACAATCATGTTTCTATATCATCCCTAGCTAAATAGATTGCAAGACCAAAATATTGAGTAAAATAAATTCAAATGTAAGCTATTTATTAGTATAAACCCTTTACCTTTTGATACTTGTTTTGTACTTCATTTTTTTCATTATAGCATAATTAGACAATCTTACAAATTTTAATGTCACTTCTCATCCTTCACATAAATACATCACATTTTACAAAAGGATTCATGAAATATCCTCCATTGTTCGAAGAAAATTGAAAAATAAGATTTGTACAATATACTCTCATCAAAGGAGTGTTGTACCATTCCCGATGTTGGAAACTAACCTGAGATACAAACTTAACTCCAAAGGTAATTAAACCTTCACCACTCAAATCCTTCATGAACCCCTGAACAGCGTCATTTCCTACATTAACATAGGTTGTGTTAAAGTATGTTTTAAGATATGTGTGATTTTCCGTTGGCTGCAAGAAGGATGGGGCAATTGTTTGTGCAATAGGGTGGCTCTGATA
Organism: Nemophila menziesii; assembly: GCA_029959085.1. Taxonomy (NCBI): domain Eukaryota; kingdom Viridiplantae; phylum Streptophyta; class Magnoliopsida; order Boraginales; family Hydrophyllaceae; genus Nemophila; species Nemophila menziesii. Next base: position 137,635,091 of record JARWIR010000001.1, on the reverse strand, counting down.
CAATAGAGTTACTTCAACATCGTTGTATAGGATAGACACTTTATAATTAGTGTTTGTGATCAGAACTGTGAGGTTGCAATTGTTTGAGACGGTGGTGTTTTTGATAACTAGTGGTGAAAATGTGGCGGAGGAGATCTGGACTATAGGTATGCTAGGGCGGAGGACTAGCCAAAGAATAAAGATTACGCTAACCATCACAAGCAAGATAAATAAGAATATGTGACAGAAGAGTCTCTCCTGGAGTCGGCGGTGGTAGGCTTGTAGGTTTTGGAGGTAAATGGGATGGGGTTGTTGTGTTGGCCTCATTGGATTAATGCCGTGGTGGTGGATTGAGGAATTGAGGTTATAGACAGATAGGAAAGAGCGGTAGACGTAATATAAATGATGAATTGTATTTGTCTTCATACGCGTCTCGTTGTCTGTTTCTAGTCAAGTGAGTTTCCTTTTCCATAGTTTATTTCTTTTTCGCTATTCTCTTTTTTCCTTAGTGAATTGTGTATACGTAATTATTTTTACACCATAAGTACTTAACTGATGTAATCTATTTTGTTAATAATATCAAATGAGTCCAACACCGACTTATGTATAAACATTGTAACTCAAACACCATTTATTTTTATAAAGTTATCCAAAATAGCAAACTAAGGAATTCAATCCCCAAAGATCATTGAAGAAAATGTAATTTGAACTTCCAATTCGTGTTGAGACGGTAAAATTACTAATTTTACTAGTTAGAATTATATATACACTTGCGGCGAGTTACTTTCCTGGCATAAATAACTCACATTCTTGAGTATAAATAACATCACACTCGGGAAAAGAAACCAAGTTTTTGCGCCATTGTCAGGTTTAAATATCAATAGTGTATTCAATTTTGTTTGTATTTTGTTGCGAAGGTTTTACATTTTCTCTTGTTATTGTTCTTTAATGGTGTTTAAGCTGGTACATGCTCGATTCTTGAGAAGTTGATCTGACAACAAAGGAAAAGAGAAAAAGAGAGAAAATAGCAAGACACCAAATTTGAGATGGATTCAAACCCAAATTTGGATGTAGATGGGAATTGGCTTTTAGAACGTGTTGATACACTCGGGAATTCACTTGGTCAAGATGGATAAAGATGGATAACTTGTACAAGTTTTACTTAATGACATGGGTAGAGTTCAAATGGATATGCCAATGTTGCTTCCACATAGAACTCAAGGATTTCAACAACCTTATGGAGCTTGATCACCCCTGGGGAAATAAAAAAAATTATCCTTCAAACAAATCATGTTGAAATAAAATTTCATCCGTTTTAGGAACAAATGTATATGAAACCACCAAGTAAAAGCTTTGAGTTTTGATTAAAACCACTTGGGATTCGCCCACCCACTGTTTAGGTCAAAATATTTAACCATAATTTGGGTATTTCGAATCAATTTACAAGCTATGGAAACTATAATGGAGATATTCATGAGGATTAAATATGATTGTTTAAATAATTCATCTAGATTTATAATGATTATATCACTCAAAGTGTCATAAGAAAAAAATGCATCATTTGATGTACCAATTTTTCTTAATCAACGGAACAAGCGATTGGTTGGATATCTAGTCACAGTGCATAATTACTACTTTTATTAACTCTAAGCGCAATTTTTCAATTGTTACCATCCACATAGCATGAGAGTTACAGCTCAAACGGGAGTATCCATCTTCAATAAATAGTATGGTGAGTCACGAGGCTAAACATGGACTAAATTCCAAATTAGTTTGAAAAATTGCTGGAATCCTAGGAGCACTCTTGATATATGGAAAAAATTTACTTCCTAGGAGGAGATCTATACTCGTTCTTAAGATACAAATTCATGTTTTTCCAAAATGGATGAGAAAATGGTCACGTATCTACCTCTTTTTTACTCGAATTGAAGGCGTAGAATCAATGCAATCCGGACATGCCCTGTAAACTTGACATGTACAAGGCGATATGTACGATCTCGAATCGTAATCACTAACTATATAAACAATGAAAACACGCAACACAAACACTTCATGTTTATGTGCATAATAAGTATCGATGCATGAACCCACAACACATTCGACTCATCTATCATACGTTTAAGGAATACATCCGATTAGTTACTGGGACTAGATGGACCAGGTTTCAATAACGATAACAAGATAACTGATTCTTTCATATACGACCACAATGGTAGGTTCAAATTAGTCAATATAATTGACCATATGCTATATGGATTTTTTTGTTCTGAAAATTGACAAAATCCATCAACTTCTAAGCAAAAAAAAAAAATAAGATTCTCAATAGCAAACTCTGGGTGATGTCGGTCAAACCTTCAACTAAGTCCATCAATTGGATAACATGCAATACCTTTGTATTTATATTTCTCAATCTTGTGTCTAATTATTAACATTACAGTATGACTTGCTGCGTTCAATCGATGTCATTTTCAACATACGCAAAATAATGTTATTTTTTATACGACACTCAATTCTCTTTATTTGTGTCATTCCTAGATATCATACAAATCAGACATGCTTATAATGATTTATAATCACTTAGGTACAAAACACAGTTTCTCAAACAAACACCAGTTGTTTCGTAACCTAAACTCAAACACTTTAACATCTTGTTAGAGTCTTCACAAGATGCGCATAAGGTATGTCCAATAGGGAAAGTTTTACTCAACAACTGTAGGAGTTCCATGAATGACGTATTTTTCCACTTATGTTTCACAATTATGTGCATCAATTTTGCAATAAATTTCAACAAACCCATTTTCGTGAAACATGGATACAACTTAGTATTTATTTTGTAACCAAAGTATCAAAGAACCTGTATTACTTCGTGGAAAATTCCCGTCTACCATTTTCGTACGCACTTTGTTAAAAATACCCCTAAAATCATATATCACATTCATCATTATCTCATCTACAATATTCATAAGATTATTCGATCGAACTAGTTTAGTTTTAGCATGCAAATTCTAAATTTCATATCTCGGTAAAAATTTATTTCTCAAAATACGTGTCATAGCCTAAAGAATATTTATTTTACAATTATTCTTGCACTAATTACACGAACATTTATATATATTGAAACTATCCACATGTGAGGAAGCAAATTGTATGGATCTTTTACACTCTTCGCAAAAGTTAATGTAGTCTTTTTTTCTCTATTTAATCCACTCTTTAACGATTTACATTTCCATTTAGATTTTCTTGAATCGTAAACAAAATATTTTAAATTATTGTTATTGTCATAACTAATATTAACCTTTTAAATTTTATATTCCTAAACCCTATGTTTTTCCATAATTAACACAAATATCATAGATTATGAAAAATAATTATATTTTAATTACTTATATTATGCAACTACATTATTTAACATATTAAAATACATATTAGATAATATAAAGTATAGATAATAAAAATATACAAGTTTTTATGAATGAAAAATGAAAATAATTTTTTCAATAAAAATGGTAGATTAGATGGTGGAAATGAATAGCAAGAACTTTGGATATAGTAGGTGGTGTCAGACTAAGGAATATGAAATATTAGTGATAATTTGTGACGCTATTAAGAGATTTTTGGGGAGGGACTTTTTTTGGGAGAAGAGTTTTATAAAAGTGGGGTGAAGTGTAAACCGCAAATTTTTGCACGTAAATAGTTGTTGAAGGTTTTTTAAATTCTGGCTAGAAATACTTTTACCAATCCTAAGTTTTCGCTAGTGACCACAAAAGTAGTAGTTTTTTTTTCGACACCATCTTCACCGATCTTGCTGACAATTTTTTATCCCTCTACCACTAAATGGCCGGTATTAAGTTTTTAATATTAAAAAACAAGCACGTCGTTTTTAGCGACCACCCTCATGCCCACCATCAACGTGGTCACTACAAGTATCATGTATAACAATGTAATTATTTTATTGATACGAATTTAAGTAATGTATATACAACAATTAAATCCTATATTAGATTTTATTTAGTCTTTATTATTTCTTTTAGTATTACTTAGTTCATAAGTAAATGTTGATCTCCACCCGATAAGCCGGCTGTAGTAATATCTTGCTAAAATTCTTTAATTGAAATACAAGACTTTAGATTTAATTACTACGCTAGGATTGTTCCTTTATTTTTTCTATATGATCCCGTGAAAATTCTTTGGTCCAGATTGTTTTATTTTACTTTGTCTCAAGGTGTTTTGAAAACGAACCTGATCGTAATCTTACCTAATATTTCAAAACAGCTGAATACTCAATGTGTCAAGGCTTCTTCTGAGTTGTTGAAGAAATTACTTGGTTATGTTGAGAATAAGATTGATGGGGCAATTTGGTTTTTAGTGAATTAAATAGGTTTTCTTACAGTAAAAGTGATGCACATGGAAAAAAAATTACATATAGGCTATAGCTTAAATAGAAGAATCAACCCACGTGTTATTTATACAGACTTTCTGCTTTTAAAAAGGTTTCAAATTACAGTTTAGGTTTTATTCTTCGGCCAATTATTCAGAAGACAAGTTTCAGAAAACTATGGAAAAGAAGCTCCTGAGCTGTTGAATCTCTATCAGGAAAAGATGAAGTTTTCAACCGGATGAGGGATTTTTTTTTACTAGTCTTGGGATTCATTTTTAGCATATCTACTCTCTTGTTATTGTAGCTTCTCACTTCTAAAGAATTACTCATTTATTCTAATTGTCTTCAAATATGATGATATGGAGTGTTGTCTTAGTATAGGGGATGATCATATATTTTCTGTCTAATGCTGATTTTTTATATTCATTCATCTTCATGTGAAGGAGTAGTAATAATCTTTACCACTTATTTGATATAAATTGTAATCAATCTTTAGATATTAGACTCTTGCCTTGGTGTTAATACAACCTGATATGTTTGTCGGCTATAACTTTTAACTAGTCCTGGATCTTGATTATTTACAAAAACCTTAACCTCTGAAACTATTGCGGATCTTGTGACATTATTTTATCATATTTCCTTGCATCTGTAGGGCACACATAAACCAGATTATAAAAGATATGACGAAAATCAACAAAAGCATAAAATGAAAGTTTTTTAAAATAAACAGATTCACTACAAGAAATGTTATCTTTACCGGTAAAATTTTTTACCACTAAAAATCTTAATTTTGCCGCTATTTGTTTGCCGCAATAAATTCTGTCTTTAAAAACACCTTTTGTAGCAAATTATTTGTTTTTGCCACTTTATCTTTAGCGGAAAATATTGACACTAAGAATATAATTAGAGGCTAATTTGGTGTTTAAACATATCATTAGAGACCATTTTAGTGTTAACACAATATAGATCGTCTCTAATGATACTATTTCTTGTAGTGATTAGAAATGACGGACAAATGCATATCGGAGTGTTCTTCACCACTGGTTATGCAATGGAGTCAAAACCATCTCTGATACCATATCGAAACAAGTACATAAATCCGCATCTGCAGCTACAACAAGTGTCAGTTGCGATACCAACTCAGAAACTGTACTTGAATCGGAATATGCATGGTGGTGCTACGGGGCAATTTGGTAATTAACCAATGGATGAGAAAGTGAAAAGAAGGTGATAGATCTTATACTTAGAACAAAGAAAAGGCACCAAACTTTGGTTTGGTAAAAGAGAGCCAAAAGCTATAGTGAAGGACATTAGAACTAAGAAAAGGAAGCCAATTATGTTAGAAACAGAAGCCTAACTTCTCTCTCAAAGTGTCATGGTTAAGCAAATTAAGTGGCGCAATAACTTATCAGTGAATCAGTTAAAATAATTTCATTTACAGACTCTTGCTTAATGAAGTTAGCAAATATACTAAAGACTTCACTTCCATAAATAATGTACATATAAGTCAATCATACTTAAAAGCCAATTCATGTCCATTAATGCCATTATAATCTAACAGCTATACTTAATAGAGCAAGGAATAAACTAAAACAATAGGGAAAAAGTACTCAACATAATTTTACATCTACAAATTCCAATATGTAGCTATTGGAAATCTATACTATACAAGCACAATGATCCCTGCACAATTAACGGAGAAAGGAAAAGGAAATCATAAAATGTAAATTAAGAATCAAGCAGAGAAGAATAGTTGAACAATATAATGAAATATTTATTTTTACACATCCCATTCACTAAAATCATTTCTAGCAATAAATGGTAAAGTTATATCCTCTAGATTTTCTAGCTTAACACGGCCCATTCACTAAAATATTTAACTATCACACAAAGACCGATAACACGATTTTTTATTCATGGATATTGACATGAGCATCTTACAAGCACCATCTAACACACAATAGAATCACCAATATTTAGATAAAAAATTACTTTCCATTGTCCGTGGAAAGTAAAATCTCACATGATATGATTGAAAAATTCTAGATAATGTCGCTTCAACTGCAAAATCACTCAAAAACAAGAACTAACCACAATTTAAACCTTTATCAAATTCAACTCATTTGAGAAAAACATTGATATTCAAACATAAAACGACAATTCTCATTGATGGTTTACTTAATAACAAAAGAAGGAATTTCACATGACATTCATTGATCAAAGAATATTTCCTTAATCAAGAACCAAGCTCCCAATTAGGATTTATAATATACCAACAAATAAAAATACTGGCACACAAGAAGGATCAAATGTCAAACTAAATTTCCAAATTAGCGACACAACACTGCAAATCAAATTAGCTGCTGTTTGATAAATCATGCTTCTATACCATCTCTAGATAAGCAAATTGGAATATATATTTCGATTACCAGAGCTAAATGTTGAGTAAAGTTAATTTAAATGTTAGCTAATTGAAGGCAGAAATATTTACCTTTATTAAACTTAACAAGTTTATACTTTATCGATTTTTTTATTATAGCATAATCATACAGTCTTACAAACTTTTATGTTACTTCCCATCCTTCACATATATACATCACATTGCTCAAAAGGATTCATGAGATATCCTCCATCGTCTATATCAAATTGAAAAAGAAGATTTCTACAATAAACTCTCATCAAAGGAGCGGTGTACCAATCTCGATGTTTGAAACTAACCTGAGAAACAAACTTAACTCCAAAGGTAATCAACCCTTCACCATTCAAATCCTTCATGAACCCCTTAACAGCGTCATTTCCTACATTAACATGGGTCGTGTTAAAGTTTGTTTTAAGATATGTGTGATTTTTATTCGGCTGCAAAAAGGATGGGGCAATAGTTTGTGCAATAGGGTGGCTCTGATAAAATAGAGTTAGTTCAACATCGTTGTATAGGATAAACACTTTACGATTAGTGTTTGTGATGAGAACTGTGAGGTTGCAATTAGTTGAGACTGTGGTGTTTTTGATAACTAGTGGTGAAAAGGTTGCGTAGGAGATCTGGACCGTAGGTATGCTAGGGCGGAGGACAACCCAAAGGATTAAGACTACGGCACCCATCACAAGCAAGACAAATAAGAATATGGCGGCCACGTGGCAGAGGAGTCTCTGCTGGAGTCGGAGGTGGTAGCCTTGTAAGTTTTGGAGGTAAAGGGGATGGGGTTGGGTAGGCCTCATTGTATCAATGCCGTGGTGGTGGATTGAGGAATTGCGGTTATAAAGAGATCGAGAGAGCCAATTTTTGTTTTTTTTCCTTTGTATCGTCATTTGAGTAAAGAAATATAGCGGTAGTGGTAACGTAATATACATGATGAATTACGAATTGTATTTGTCTTCATATGCGTCTCGTTGTGTGTTTCTAGTTAGTTTAATTTTTTCCGTAGTTTATTTCTTTTTCGTCATTCTCTTTTGTCCATAACGATGAATTGTGTATACGTGATTATGTTTAAACCATAAGTTTAATTTATGATGTAATCTATGTTGATAATATTATCAAATGAGTCTAACACCGACTTTTGTATAAATGTCGTGACTTACGATCTATTTTCATATAGTTATCCAAAATAGACAAGGAATTCAAACACCAAGATTATTAAATAATATGTAATTTGAAAAAGACACGTGGCACATGCTATAGGCATCATTACTCGCTTACACTAAAACAAATACGAAAGCAATAGTTTGGGGAAGAATTAATTTTTTTTGGTTTGATATCTTTCTCACCTTTATTTTTTTTTCTCTTTCTTTTCTATAGGTAAACCTCAATCACAACATGCAAAAAACTTTCCCCGACGAACCTAGATACGGATACAGATCTTAGACACACTCTTGAGGCCACCATCAAAGAACCAAAGAACGATCAGACTCCAAGATCCTCACGACTTGGATAAATTCAGATTCTTGGACTATCTAGAGAATGGGTAGCCTCACATAACTCACTGAATGTTGGTTCGTTTGGAATTCTCTTGGAAAGATCTCAAGAAAAACTCACATTGGGTAGTAGAAGGAAAAACCCTAAGTTACCAATAGTTAGGAAAGAAGAATTAGAGACTTTGCATCCAACTCACTTAGAGGAGGGTGGACCAGATCTATCGTTACTTAGAGCCTCTGCCCCTAGGTTGGGGGCTTGTAATTGGCCAAGGCCCATGGTAAATGGGAGTAAAAATGTTGCAGTTTCTGGTAAATTTTGCGAACAGTTTGCTAATTTGGGTGAGTTTGATATCTCTTTTGAGTCAAAGGCAAGACTAATTCATAGTATGGAGGGGAAAGGCAATAGTTCCTTTAGAGAAATCTTGGGATGAACTAGTGGCTCACTAAGTGTTTATGAAAATGCTCCAACAAATTTAATTTATAATACTTGTGGATCAAAGAATGTGGTCGATGGAGGGCATGAAAATACCATCAAGTAACCCATGATTGTGGTCGGGGATCTTTCTGCCGATGTGATAAGTCCGAGGAAAACCTATTTGGAGGAGAAGAGTATAAAGATATATTACAAAAGTGTTCTCATTAACAATATGAAAGCTTCGGTAGGTATGTAATTATTATATTTCAAACTGATTGACGGAGAGAAGATACTTTTGGAGGATAGTGATATACCCACTGATTGAGCAAGCATCTCATTTCTCGCTAATTGGGTATTTAGCGGAGATAAAAAACCCAAACAGATATAAGGAGATGGGTTAAGAATTTGAATATTAATTGTATTGATCGGAGACACCCTAGCGAATAATTCATGGAAAATTCTCGTCTACCATTTCCGTAAGCACTTTGTTAAAAATACCCCTAATACCATATATCACAATCATCATCTCCCCATTTACAATATTCAAAAGATTATTATATTGAACTAGTTCAATTTTTCCATGCAAATTCTAAATTTCATATGTCGGTAAAAATTCATTTCTCAAAATATGTGCCATGGCCTAAATAATATTTATTTTACAACTACTCTTACACTAATTACACGAACATTGAATTATTCTGGAACTATCCACCTGTGAAGATGAAAATTGCATTAATATTTTCAAATCCTTCACAAAAGTCAATTTAGTCTTTCGTTTCATTTTAATCCACTCTTTATCCATAAGCTATTCTATTTAGATTTTATTGAATTGTAAACAAAATATTTTAAATATATATACTAATTTTAAATATATATATATATATATATATATATATATATATATATATATATATATATATATATATATATATATATATATATATATATATATATATATATATGTGTGTGTGTGTGTGAATTAAACATAAAAAATTGATATTTAATCTAATATAATCATTGATTGTCATAACCAATATTAACTTTTTTAATTATACATTTCTAAACCCTAAATGTTTTTTCATAATTAACACAAATCTCATAGATTATGGAAAATAAATATATTTAATTATTTATATTATGCAACTCAATTATTTAACATAATAAAATGCATAACATGAAGTATAAATAATAAAAATATGCAAGTTTTTATGAATAAAAAATGAAAATAATTATTTCAATGAAGATGGTAGATTAGATGGTAAAAATAAATTACAAAGAGTTGGGCGGTATAAAGTGGTGTTCGACTGTGGAACATGAGATATTGGTGAAACATTTTAGCTCTATTGATAGATTTTTGTGGAAGGATTATTTGTTTTTCTCTGAAGAGTTTCAAGAAAATGGGGTAAACTGTATAGCACAAATTTTTGCCCAATCCATTATATTGCACAAATTTCTGCCCATTCCATTATATAGCGCAAATTTCTATCCATAAATAGTCGCTGAAGGTTTTTTAAATTTTCGCTAGGAAATCTTTTACTGATCACCTAAATTGTCGCTAGCGACCACAAAGGTAGTCGATAATGAGTTTTTTATTTTTTTCCTTCTACAAGACCTTCACCAATCTCACTAACAATTTTATATAACTAGCTACCACTAACTGAGCAGTATTAATTTTTTATTTATTTTTAATATTGAAAAACAGGCTCTTTCTAGCGACCACTCTCACGCTCGCTATTAGCAGTCGCTACAAGTATCATGAATAAACATTTAATTATTTATGGATACAAATTGAAGTATTGTGTATACAACAATAAATCATATATTAGATTTGATTTAGTCATTATTTTTTCTTTTGATTTTATGTAGTTGTTAATTTCCACCTGAAAAGGTTATATCGACTTACAATTATGTGAAATTTAGACAACCGGATAAGCCGTATGTAGGAATAACTTGCTAAATTCATTAATTGAAATACAAGAATTTTGATTTGTTAGGTTAGGATTGTTCCTTTAGTTGTTCATACACAACAAGAAAACAAGCTTTTAACTACTTCGTTTTGGCCTTTATACGACCCTTTTAAAGTGGTGTCATATCTTTCCTTACACTATTTTGCATTGTCGTCTATACTCGTGTTGCTAATGTTATAACTATACATATATAACATAGTGGCCTATTACTACTATTTTTCCTGTCTCCATTCTAAAATAGAGTAGTATATTGTCATCCATATTTCCCGACTCTCTTCTAAAATAGAGTAGTCTATTGGCACCCACATTTCCCAGTTCCCTTCTAAAATATAGTAGTTTATTAACGCATGCATTTTCAGGCCATCTTCTAAATAAAGTAGTCTATTGACACCCACATTTTTAAATTCCCTTCTAAAATAGATTAGTTTATTAACACCCACATTTCATGCTCCATTTTAAAATAGAGTAGTCTATTGACACCCAAATTTTCTATATCTCTTCTAAAATAGAATAGTTTATTGATACCTACAATAGGAAAAAAGACTTTTTGATTTAGCCCCTGCTCACTGTTTTCATATACAGACTCTTGTTTCATGAAGTGAGAAACTATACAAACTAAAGACTTCACTTCCATAAATAATGTTCATATAAGTCAATCATACTTTATAAAATCCAATTCATGTCCATTAATGCCTATACTTAATAGAGCAAGTAATAAACTAAAACAATAGGGAAAATTAAAAAAAGTATTCAACATATATAATTTTACATCTATAAATTCCAATATATCCCTTCACAATTAATAGAAAGTTGAACAATATAATAAAATATTTATTTCCACACATCCCATTCAATAAGATACTTTCTCGCAATAAATGGAAAAGTTATATCCTCTAAATTTTCTAGCTTAACATAGCCCATACGCTAAAACATTTAACTATCACACAAAGACAGATAAATTTTTTTTGATTCATGGATAGTGACATGAGCGTGTTACAAGCACCACGTAACACGCAATAGAATCACCAACATTTAGATGAAAAGTTATTGTCCATTGTCCATGAAAATTAAAAGCTCACATGATATTACCAAAAAATTCTAGATAATGTCGAATCACTAACAACTAAGAACTAACCACAATTTAAACCTTTATCAAATTTAACTCATTTGAAAAAAACATTGATATTCAAACACAAAACCACAATTCTCATTGATGGTTTAATTGATATTAAAGGAAAGAATTTCACATGATATTCATTGATCAAATAATTACCTTAAATTAAGAACCAAGTTCCCAATATACCAACAATAAATAAATATAGTGGCACACAACAAGGATCAAATGTCAAAGTGAATTTCCAAATTAGCGACACAACACTGCTAATCAAATACGTTGCTGTTTGATAAATCATTCTCCTAAAACATCTCTAGATAAACAAATTGGAATATATAATACCAGAGCTAAATATTGAGAAAAATGAATTCAAATGTGAGTTAATTAAAGGTAGAAACCTTTACTTTTAATAAACTTGTTTTATACTTTGTCGGTTTTTTATAGCATAATCATACAATCTTACAAACTTTAATGTTACTTCCCATCCTTCACATATATACATCACATTTCTCAAAAGGATTCATGAAATATCCTCCATAGTCCATAGCAAATTGAAAAAGAAGATTTCTACAATAAACTCTCATCAAAGGAGGGGTGTACCAATCTCGATGTTTGAAACTAATCTGAGAAACAATCTTAACTCCAAAGGTAATCAACCCTTCACCATTCAAATCCTTCATGAACCCCTTAACAGCGACATTTCCTACATTAACATGGGTCGTGTTATAGTTTGTTTTAAGATAATGCGTGATTTTTATTCGGTTGCAAAAACGATGGGGAAATAGTTTGTGCAATAGGGTGGCTCTGATAAAATAGAGTCAGTTCAACATCGTTGTATAGGATAAACACTTTACGATTAGTGTTTGTGATGAGAACTGTAAGGTTGCAATTTGTTTAGACAGTGGTGTTTTTGATAACTAGTGGTGAAAAGGTTGCGTCGGAGATTTGGACTGTAGGTATACTAGGGCAGAGGACAACCCAAAGGATTAAGACTACGACACCCATCACAAGCAAGACAAATATTAATATGGCGGCCACGTGGCAGAGGAGTCTCTGCTGGAGTCGGAGGTGGTAGACTTGTAAATTTTAGAGGCAAAGGGGATGGGGTTGTGTTGGCCTCATTGTATCAATGCCGTGGTGGTGGATTGAGGAATTGCAGTTATAGATAGATCAGAGAGAGCCAAATTTTGTTTTATTTTCCTTTTTATCGTCAGTTGAGTAAAAAATTATAGCGGTAGTGGTAACGTAATATACATGATGAATTGTATTTGTCTTCATATGCGTCTCGTTGTGTGTTTCTAGTCAAGTTAGTTTTCTTTTTTCCTTAGTTTATTTCTTTTTCGTCAGTCTCTTTTTTCTAATGTGAATTGTGTATACGTTATTATGTTTAAGAATTAAGTAAATTTAATGATGTTATTTATGTTGTTAATAATATCAAATGAGTCCAACACCGACTTTTGTATAAACATCTTAACTCAAGCACCAACTATTTTTATAATGTTATCCAATATAGAAACTAAGGAATTCAATCACCAAAATCATTAAAGAAAATGTAATTTGGACTTCTAATTTGTGTTGAGACGATAAGTATTACTTATTTTATTAGTTGGAAATATATACATTTGCTGGGAGTTACTTTCTCGAGTATAAATAACAATACACTCAGAGTGAAACCAAGTTTTTGCGCCGTTTTCAAGGATTCAAATATCAACAGTGTATTAGATTTTGATTATATTTTTGTTGTGAAGGTATTACATTTTCTCATGTTATTATTCTTTTATGGTGTTTAAACTGGTGAATGCGGATGGATCCAAAACCGAATTTGGATTCATATGGAAATTAACTTTCAAAACGTGTTGAGGCACTCAAGAATCCACTCTGTCAGGATGGATAACCCGTACAAGAAGCACTTAATGAAGGGGGTAGATTTTAATTGGATATTCCCATCTTGATTTCACATAGACCCCGAAGATTTCAACAACCTTATAAAGCTCGATAACCCTTGGGAGGAAATCACAAAATATATAATTTTGTCCCTCAAGTAAATCATGTAGAAGTAATATTTCACCCGCTTTAGAAACAAATGTATATGCAACCACCAAGGAAAAGTTTTGAGTTTTGATAGTAACCACTTGGGGCCCTACCACCCAATATTTAGGTCAAAATATTTAAGCATAATCTAGGAATGTCAAACCAATTTACGAGCTATGGAAACTATAATGCAGATTCTCATGAGGATCAGATGTGATTGGTTAGAAAAATTCATCTAGATTTATAATGATTATATTACTCAACGTGTCACAAGAAAACAAATGCGTCGTTTGATGTACCAATTTTTCTTAATCAAGGGTACAAGGATATTCAGTCACAGTGCATAGTTACTAATTGAATATCCTCTAAATGGCATTTTTCAATTGGTACCATCCCCATGGCATGAGAGTAAGAGCTCAAAAAGTGAGTCACAAGGTTAAATATGGACAAAATTTCAATTTTGTCTGAAAAAGTGATGGAATTCTAGAAACAATCTTGATATGTAACTACCCATGTATTATAAGAGTTTTAATCTTTTTTATATGGAAAAAGTTAATTTCCTGGGAGGAGATCTATACTCGCTCTTGAGATACAGATTCATGTTTTTTCAAAACAAATGTGAAAGTGATAACCTATCGTCTGTGATCGAAATACACTATTCTTTTTAACTCGAATTGAAGACGTATAATCCATGTACTCCAAACAATGACCTATAAACTTGACACAAACAAGGGGATATGTACGATCTTGCATCATAATCATTAACCGTATAAACCATGCAAACACGCAACATGAACAGTTCATGTTTATAAGCATCATAAGTAGAGATGCATGAACCCTACACCACATTCAACTCGTCTATTATATTTATTTCACTGGAAAACATGGACAAGGTCTCAATAACGATAACATGAGCACTGCTTCTTTCATACACAACCACTAGTGGTAGGTTCAAATTAGTCAATATAATTGGTTATATGCTATATGTGTAGTTTTATCCTAATAATTGACAAAAGCCATCAACTTCTAAACACAAACGAACAATACGAGTCTCTATAGAAAACTCTAGGCGATGCCGCTCAAACATCTTCCAACTAAGGCCATCAACTTGATGACATGCAATACCTTTGTATTTAGATATCATAGTCTTGTTAAATCATTTACATTGTAGTATGCCTTGATGCGTACAATCGATGTCATTTTGAGGTGATAAAAAAATAATGTAATTTCTTATGCGACACTCGATTTTCCTTCTTTGTGTCCCTCCTAGATATTTTACAGATCACAAATGCCTACAATAATTTATAATCACC
Source organism: Nemophila menziesii (assembly GCA_029959085.1). NCBI lineage: Eukaryota > Viridiplantae > Streptophyta > Magnoliopsida > Boraginales > Hydrophyllaceae > Nemophila > Nemophila menziesii. Next base: position 137,619,985 of record JARWIR010000001.1, on the reverse strand, counting down.
TAGGTACAAAACAAAATTTCTCAAACAAACACCAACTGTTTTGTAACCTAAACTCAAACTCTTTGACGTCTTGTTAGAGTCTTCATAAGATGCGTGTAAGGTATGTCCATTAGGAAAAGTTTGCCTCAACAAATGTAGGAGTTCCATGAACAATGTATTTGTCCACTTATTATTCACAATTATTTTCATGAATTTTGCAATAAATTTCAGCAAACCAATTTTTCGTGAAACAGGGATACAACTTAATATTAATTTATTTCGCAACCATGCATCAAAGAACATATATTACTTGATGGAAAATTCTCGTATACCTTTTCCGTATGCACTTTGTTAAAAATACCCCTAAAATCGTATATCACATTCACCATCTCCCCATTTACAATATTCAAAGGATTATTATGCTGAACTAGTTCAATTTTGCCATGCGAATTCTAAATTTCATGTGTCGATAAAAATTCATTTCTCAAAATATGTGCCATAGCTTAAAGAATATTTATTTTACAATTATTCTTACACTAATTACTTGAACATTGAATTATACTGGAACTATCCACATGTGAAGATGAAAATTGTATTAATATTTTCAAATCCTTCACAAATGTTAATTTAGTCTTTCTTTTCGTTTTAATCCACTCTTTATCCCTAAGCTATTCTATTTAGATTTTATTGAAATGTAAACAAAATATTTTAAATAAATATACTAATTATATATGTATATGTGTGTGTGAGAGAATTAGACATAAATAATTGCTATTTTATCTAATATATCATTGATTGTCATAACCAATATTAACTTTTTTTATTATACATTTCTAAACCCTAAATGTTTTTCATAATTAACACAAATCTCATAGATTATAGAAAATAATTATATTTAATTATTTATATTACGCAACTCAATTATTTAACATAATAAAATGCATAATATGAAGTATAAATAATAAAAATATGAAAGTTTTTATGAATGAAAAATGAAAATAATTATTTCAATGAAGGGGTAGATTAGATGGTGAAAATAAATTATAAAGAGTTGAGTTGTATAAAGTGGTGTCCGACTGTGGAACATGAGATATTGGTGACCAATTGTATCGCTATTGAGAGTTTTTTGTGGAGGGACTATTTGTTTTTCTCAAAAGAGTTTCAAAAAAAAAAAAAAAATAGGGTAAACTGTATATTACAAATTTTTGCCCAATCCATTATATTGCACAAATTTCTGCCCAGTCGATTATATATCGCAAATTACTACCCATAAATAGTCGTTGAAGGTTTTTTAAATTTTCGCTAGGAAATCTTTTACAGATCACCTAAGTTTTCGCTAGAGACCACAAAGGTATTCGGTAATGAGATTTTATTTTTTTCCTTGTACAACACCTTCACCGATCTTGCTGACAATTTTATATTACTAGCTACCACTAAATGAGTGGTATTAAGTTTTTATTTATTTTTAATATTGAAAAACAGGCTCGTTTCTAGCGACCACTCTCACGCTCGCTATTTGCAGTCGCTGCAAGTATCATGAATAAACATTTAATTATTTTATGGATACAAATTGAAGTATTGTGTATACAACAATTAAATCATATATTAGATTTGATTTAGTCATTATTCTTTCTTTTAATTTTATGTAGTTGTTAATTTCCACCTGAAAAGGTTATATCGACTTTCAATTATGTAAAATTTAGACAACCGGATAAGCCGGATCGATGTAGTGATAACTTGCTAAATTATTTAATTGAAATACAAGAATTTTGATTTGTTAGGATTGTTCCTTTAGTTGTTCATACACAACAAGAAAACAAGCTTTTGACGACTTCGTTTTGGCCTTTAAACGACCCTTTTAAAGTGGTGTCATACGTTTCCCTACACTATTTTGCATTGTCTATACTCGTGTTGCTAATGTTATAACTATACATACATAACATAGTGGCCTGTTACTACTATTTTTCTCGCCTCCCTTCTAAAATAAAGTAGTATATTGGCATCCATATTTCCCGACTCCCTTCTAAAATAGAGTAGTCTATTGGCACCCACATTTCCCGTTTCTCTTATAAAACAGAGTAGTCTATTGACGCATACATTTTCAGGCCATCTTCTAATTAAAGTAGTCTATTGACACCCATATTTCCAAATTCCCTTTTATAATAGATTAGTGTATTGACACCCACATTTCCATGCTCCATTTTAAAATAGAGTAGTCTATTGACACCCAAATTTTTTGTCGCTCTTCTAAAAATAGAGTAGTTTATTGATACCTACAATAGGAAAAAAGACTTTGCTGATTTAGCCCCTGCTCCCCGTTTTCAACAATTCATTTTTTTACGTTACAAATATAGAATTAAATTGTCAAAATATACATAGAGAAGGACTAAACTGTCAAATTGAGCACAATAAGGGACTAATTTATTAAATTGAGCATTAGAAAGAGACACATGTCAAGTAGAGCACTAAAAATGGACTAATTAATGCAAAAAGTGGTATCATTAGTTGTTCCTAGAGGTTTAGGGGCATAATTAGTGTTATGCTTTATTAACATAGCCCGACTAATAATTTGTTGGCATATATTGTGGTATAAATTTTTTCAATAATTATTGTCATTATTACAATAATTTGAGAAAAAAAGTGTTAGGGTTTAAGATTGATATTAAGAGGTACAATTGATCAAGGCTAAGATTTCTACTCTTTCGACTAAGCTCTATTGATCATTTTGACGGTCATCACCATATGATCTTCGCTAACGAAGCCTTAGGATAAAAAATATCATACTATATATGTATGAATATGTAAGAAAGAGGATTTGTAGCGATATGCTAGTAGGATTTCAAATGGAGAAGGCGTTAACTGTGAAAGTAGCGGTTGTGTTGATGGTGACAGGGCGGTAAGGGGAGAAAGGTCTAATGAGAGTGAGTGAGCGATATATTATTGTTTTTTTAATTTATATTTTTACACATTTAAATTTTAAAATATTTACATAAATTTGTAATTATTAATGATGAATTTTTTTTATTTTATACATTAAAATTATGAATTTAATATATTTTTTGTAAATTAATTATGATTTTTAAATATATATTTTAGTTTTTTTTTAAATTTGAATATTTATTTAAAAGTTATAGTAATAAACACTCTTATTAGATTGAATGGAAAAATATGTAAATAGCTCACTAATATTAATGTGGGTTAGGAATGTGTGGGAGTAATAGACTACTCTTTTAACTCTTTTAAGACAAAGTAGACAAATGCAAAATAAAGATTTTTTTAACAATTAATTCAAAAGGGGTAGGAAAAAAAGAGTTAAATCACAGTTTTCTTTTTGTTGTGATATGATCCTGAGAAAATTCTTTGGTCCAGATTGATTTTTTTACTTTGTCTCAAGGTATTTTGAAAACAGACCTGATCGTAATCTTACCTGATATTTCAAAAAACCAGAATACTCAATGTCTCAAGGGCTGTTTTTAATTTGTTGAAGAAACTACTTTATGTTGAGACTAAGATTGATGGGGCAATTTGGTTTTTAGTGAATTAAATAGGTTTTGATACGGTAAAAGTGATGCAAATACAAAAAATATTACATATAGCTTAAATAGAAGAATCAACCCGACTGTGTTATTTATACCGACTTTCTGCTTTCAAAAAGGTTTCAAATTACAGTTTAGCTTTTATTCTTGGGCCAGTCATTCAGAAGACAAGATTCAGATAACTATGGAAAGTTAGTTCCTGAGCAGTTGAATCTCTATTAGGAAAAGATGAACTTTCAACGGGATGAGGAATTTTTTCAGTAGTCAAAATTTTAGCATACTTCTCAAAACTACTCATTCATTCTAATTGTCCTCAAATATGATTGTTGTTATATTCTGTTCCTTGCTATAGAGTGTTGTCTTAGTATAGGTTTTATATTCATTCATCTTTATGTGAAGGAGTAATATCTATCTTTACCACTTATTTCATATATAATGTATACAATCTTTAGATATCAGACTCTTGACTTGGTGTTAATACAAACTGATATGTTTGTCCGCTATAACTTTTAACTAGTCCTGGAGCTTGATTATTTACAAAAACCTTAACCTCTGAAACAATTGCAGATCTTGTGATATTATTTTATCGTATTTCCTTGCATCTGTAGGAAAACCATAAACCAAATTATAAAAGATATGACGAAAATCAACAAAAGCATAAGATGAAAATTCTTTAAAATAAACAGATTAGAAATGACGAACAAATACATATGGGAGTGTTCTTCACAACCGGATGTGTAATGGAGTCACAACCATCTCTGATACCATATCAAAACGAGTACATAAATCCGCAACAAGTGTCAGTTGCGATACCAAGTCAGAAACTGTACTTCAATCGGAATATGCAAGGTGGTGCTTTGGGGCAATTTGGTAATTAACCAATGGATGAGAAAGTGAAAAAAAGGTGGTATGGCACCCAACTTTTTGGTTTGGTAGAGAGCCAAAAGCTATAGCACCCGACTTTGAACTAAGAAAAGGAAGCCAATCATGATAGATCTCATAAGGTGCTCCATCTCGCCTTTGGAGAAACATTCAGATGACAAAAAGATGATAGTTAATATTATATGGAAACAATGTTTACGGAGAAATTAGTTATGGTGAGTCGGTTGAGCAAATAAAGTTCTTATTTTGTGGGGTACCCGACTTTCAAATCCATTGAGGCTTCTACATCTCCAGAAAGGTTTCAATGGACCTATTTAGGAAAGGGCCCGTAGTTTTATATTGAGTATTTGTATTACTTTACCAATATAATACGAAATGAAATTTTTCTAACTGTAATATATACAATCTTCATCTCATAATATAACTAGACTTCATAGGATATGACAAAGGTTGCATGTAGTTGAGAATCCAAATTATTGCTGAAAAATCGCATTTAATCAATGACATCAATATTATATACACCAGGCTGTTTATAAGGTGTTGATAGCTGAAACTCTTGTGTAATCGGTATGATATCAATGTCATTGGATTATAGTTATCTGACATACATAATTAAAAGGATCCGTCCATTCATATGTTTTATAAATTAATGCTAAATTTAAGAACAAATAAGGTAGGGTAGGATAGGAGCTAAATGATTAATAGCATCTATATATATTAGTGACATTTAAATAATTAACGATACACATGGAGAAGTTGAAACGGAAGCCTAACTTCTCTCTCAAAGCGTCATGGCAAAATAACTTATCAGTGGATCAGTTAAAATAATTTCATTTACAGACTCTTGTTTAATGAAGTGAGCAATATACTAAAGACTTCACTTCCATAAATTATGTTCATTTAAGTCAATCATACTTCATAAAAGCCAATTCATGTCCACTTATACCATCATCATCGAACAACTATACTCAATAGAGCAAGGAATAAACTAAAACAATAGGGATAATAAAAATAAGTACTCAACATAATTTTACATCTACAAATTCCAATTAATATATCCCTTCACAATTAACAGAGAAAGGAAAAGGAAATCAGCAATTGTACATTAAAGATTCAATCAGAGAAGCATAGTTTAACAATATAATAAAATATTTATTTCCACACATCCCATTCGCTAAGATAATTTCTAGCAATAAATGGAGAAGTTATATCCTAGATTTTCTAGCTTTACAGCCCATTCACTAAAATATTTAACTGTCACACAAAGACCGATAAAACAATTTTTGATTCATGGATAGTGACATGAGCGTGTTACAGGAACCATGTAACAAACTATAGAATCACTAACATTTAGATGAAAAGTTATTGTCCATTGTCCATGGAAATTAGAAGCTCACATGATATGATTGAAAAGTTCTAGATACTGTCGCTTCAACTACAAAATCACTCAGAAACAAGAACTAACCACAATTTAATCCTTTATCAAATTCAACTCATTTGAAACCTTAATATTCAAACACAAAACGACAATTCTCGTTGATGGTTTACTTAATAGCAAAGGAAGAAATTTCACATGGCATTCATTGATCAAATAATTAACCTTCCAAATTAGCGACACAAAGCTGCTGATCAAATTAGCTATTGTTTGATAAATCATGCTCCTATACCATCTCTAGCTAAACAAATTGGAATATATAATTAGATTAACAAAGCTAAATATTGAGTAAAATGAATTCAAATGTGAGCTAATTAAAGGAAAAAACATTTACCTTTATTAAACTTAACAAGTTTATACTTTATCAATATTTTATTATAGCATAATCATACAGTCTTACAAACTTTTATGTTACTTACCGTCCTTCACATATATACGTCACATTGCTCAAAAGGATTCATGAAATATCCTCCATCGTCCATATCAAATTGAAAAAGAAGATTTCTACAATAAACTCTCATCAAAGGAGGGGTGTACCAATCTCGATGTTTGAAACTAACCTGAGAAACAAACTTAACTCCAAAGGTAATCAACCCTTCACCATTCAAATCCTTCATGAACCCCTTAACAGCTTCATTTCCTACATTAACATGGGTCGTGTTAAAGTTTGTATTAAGATATGTATGATTTTTATTCGGCTGCAAAAAGGATGGGGCAATAGTTTGTGCAATAGGGTGGCTCTGATAAAATAGAGTTAGTTCAACATCGTTGTATAGGATAAACACTTTACGATTAGTGTTTGTGATGAGAACTGTGAGGTTGCAATTTGTTGAAACGGTGCTGTTTTTGATAACTAGTGGTGAAAAGTTTGCGTAGGAGATCTGGACCGTAGGTATGCTAGGGCGGAGGACAATCCAAAGGATTAAGACTACCGCACCTATAACAAGCAAGACAAATAAGAATATGGCGGCCACGTGGAAGAGGAGTCTCTGCTGGAGTCGGAGGTGGTAGCCTTGTAAGTTTTGAAGGTAAAGCGGATGAGGTTGTGTTGGCCTCATTGTATCAATGCCGTGGTGGTGGATTGAGGAATTGCGGTTATAGAGAGATTAGAGAGAGACAATTTTTGTTTTATTTTCCTTTGTATCGTTAGTTGAGTAAAGAAATATAGCGGTAGTGGTAACGTAATGTACATGATGAATTGTATTTGTCTTTATACGCGTCTCGTTTTGTGTTTCTAGTCAAGTTAGTTTTCTTTTTTCCCTAGTTTATTTCTTTTTCGTCATTCTATTTTGTCCGTAATGAATTGTGTATATGTAATTATGTTTAAACCATAAGTTTAATGATGTTATCTATATTGTTAATAATATCAAATGAGTCCAACACCGACTTTTGTATAAACGTCGTGACTCACAATCTATTTTCATATAGTTATCCAAAATAGACGAAGGAATTCAATCACCAAGAGCATTAAGTAACATATAATTTGGAAGAGTAATGATATATATCATCCAAAATTATTTCATCTAAATACCACGCAATGACGTGGCGTGAATTGGTTGGTTATAAATTGTTAATCTATTTATTTTCTTGATCTAATTAACAATTTTTTACCAACCAATTCACGCCACGTCATTAGATGGTATCTGGATAGTTTTATTTTGGTGGTATATATCATTACTCAATTTGGAAAAGACATGAGGCATCATTACTCTCTTACACTAAAACAAATACGAAAAAAATAGTTTGGGAAAGAATGCTAGATAGAACGAGGTTAGAGGTTCTTCCTTTTAAATTATTTCGGTTTAGTATCCATCTCACCGTTTTCTTGATTTCTCCTTCTTTTCAATATGTAAACTTTAATCACAATATGTAAAAAACTTTTTCCCGGACCTAGATATGGATGGTGCTTTTAGACACATTCTGGAGGCCACCACCAAAGAACCACCAGACCCCGAGATCCTCACGACTTGGATGAATCCGGATTCTTGGTCTATCTCGAGCTCACCGAAAGTTGCTTCGTTTGGAATTCTTTTGGAAATATCTCAAAAAAACTCACATCGGGTAGTATTGGGGAAAACCCTAAGTTACCAATAGTTAGGGAATAAGAATTGGAGACTTTGTATCATACTCAGTTGGAGGAGGGTGGACCGGATCTATTATCGCATCTACATAGAGCCTCCGCCCTGGGTTGGAGGATTTTAATCAGCCAAGGTCCATGGTAAATTGGAGAGAAAATGTTGCAGTTTCCGGTATATTTTGCAAACAGTTTGCTAATTTGGGTGAGTTTGATAACTCCTTTGAGTCAAAGGCAAGACTTTCCCATTGTGTGGACGGAAAGGAAACAGTTCCTTTAGGGAAATTTTGTGATGAACTTGTGGCTCACCAAGTAGTTGCAAAAACGCTTCAAATAACTTTACTTGAAAATACTTGTGCATCAATGAATGTGGTCGATGGAGGGCGTGAATACCATAAAGTAACCCATGATTGTGGTCGGGGATCTTTCTGCCGATGTGGTAAGTCCGAGGAAATCCCATTTGGTGGAGGAGAAGATTATAACTATAGATTACAAAAGTGTGCTCATTAATAATATAAAAGCTTCAGTTGGTATGTAACTACTATATTTCACACCAATTGAAGAAGAGGAGCTAATTTTGAAGGATTGTGATATAATTACTGTTGAGAAAGTGTTTGGTTTTCTGAATCAGGTATTTAGCGGGGATAACAAACCCAAACGGATATGAGGAGAAGGGTTAAGAATTGGAATGTTAATTGTATGGTTCGGAGACACCCTAGCGAATAATTAGTTTTCATGTTCGATAAAAATGAGGATAAGAAAGCTACTCTAACTAAATGTCCTTATACTTGCATGGATTAAATTCTTTTAATATCCGAAATACCAGATTTCTTTGATTTTGGTAATTTAGAAATAAAAAATATGCTCTCTTGGGTTATATTGAGAATTCTTCCGAAACAAGCTCAACTAACCTTGGTGTGAAAAAAATAACATCCCAATTTGGCAAGCCAATTCATAACGATGGTGCTACTTAAGAGAATGAATATATTAGCTACGCTCGAGTGCTTATATATATTGACTTGAGTAAGGAGAGGAAAAGTGTTGGAGTTGGGTCAAGAAAGGGGAAGTACATTAGGGTGTAAGCGGAATATGATAATTTGCCTCCATGTTATGGTAAATGTAAAACTTATGGGTATGTCGAGAGGAATTGTTTTCATGCTAATATGTTGGTAAACGATTGGTGAATCAAGTGAATGATAGAGGGAGAATGTTTCCGGATCAATTGAGCATGAGAAGGGTCAGGTAGCTATTCTGGCTGGGACTAGCTTACTAGATAAAAGACATGAAAATTAATTTGCTGCAGCAAATGGAGCTCATTCGATTGATTTTGCTAAAAATTTGCAAAAGGGAGTAAGGGCCACACTAATGAATATTAAGCTCCATCATAAACTTTTGGAGTTATATAAGCAAATAAATCCGCAATCCAACAAAGTCGCGACTGTGAGAGTTCAAAATCAAGTTTAATTTGCCAAAGGAGGATTCGTACAACTACTTGAAAATGCATCAACTCCAAGAATATTCTTTCGGAGTAGGTCATTGACAAGGTGCTCAGTGTGAGAAGTTTTACTAAAACTGCCCATCAACGAATAAAAAAACTCCACTAGGTACGCTCAACAACAACAATATTCTAGGAGCGTAGTTGAGTCGACATGGAAAATGGCTGCATCAGAGCATATGAACCTATAACAGTAGAAAAATAATTGCAGAATATAGAAAACCTAAAAATAGCAGCTTCCATGATAAATCTGCAGCGAAATATAAAAAATGCAGATTACGAACAATATGCTACACAACAACAAATATTGAACAAGCTACATGATGTGAAGGATTTGGATATAGGGCACGTGATTGAAAAGTTGGGGTTTTTGGGTTTTTCGAATAGTCCAAGTATCAAGACAGCTAAGTTTAGGGACAATTTAGTTGTTGAGGAACCATTTTAGATTGTGTTTAGTTAAAGAACGAAAAACTGAGTTGAGAATGAGAAGAAGAAACTTATTAAGGGACAAGAAAAAGCGCGACAAGAGTATTTTTTGGAGAGCTAAGGGTGTTAACATGAAGAGGGCTAATAAAGGGTTACCTTACACACCATCTTATGATTATTACAACTTCGAATATACGGGGTTCCACTTCACCCCATAATAAGCGAGGTATAGTAAGACTTGTTCGAAGGAAAAATATTGATCTTATGCCATTTTGGAGACAAAAAGTTTGAAAATTAGTGTAAATAACTTTATGCGCACTATGTTACATGGTTGGAATCTCGTAGATAATTTTGATACAATTGATCATGGAAGAGTTTTGGTGGTTTGGGAACCAGATAATGTAGAAGTGGATGTTCTTGCAACAACCCCCCAATTCATACATTATGAAGTGGTATGTAATATAATTTCTATTAGCCTTCATAATTCATGTATTTATGAATTAAATGAAAAGATTGAAAATAGGTATTTATGGAATGAGTTAGTGAATTATGCTACTACATTTGATGGTCCATGCTACCTCTTGGGGACTTTGATAATATTCTAAATCGCAATGAAAAGAAGAATGTCAAGGTAGTAGCTATGGGATACATTATTGAATTTTCGGATTATTGTAATGATATTGGAATTTAGGATCTTCAGTATTCGGGTCAATTCTTTACATGGGACATGCCATCTTTAAACGTGTGATAAAATAATGATAGAAAATATGCACACACCTCTAGAGAACAGGATAAACTTTCTACAAGTGTACATGTCGTTTGTAGGTAATAAGTAAGTAAAACGGAAATCGTTCTCAGAGACTACGAAAGTTAATGAGAAGGTTGTGTTCTTATGAAGTTCACTAAAATTAGGTGATAAATTAAATATGAAAAGACACTAAATATTTGTTGGGGCTTGGGGTTAAGACTCTAATGAAAATACGATTGATTAAATGGGACTCAAACTAATGACAAAAATTAAATAATGGAGTAGAAAAGAATGAAAGTATAGCTTGAGAACTCGTAAATAATCCCCACTAGCCTATATCTTACATTTATTGGTTTGAGGGATAATTCTGTAAACATGCAATAGCCGATAATGATAACATTTTTACTTAAACTCTTCACTTATAATTTTATAAAACACAACTTAACATATTATTTTTTTGCATATTATATATGTGTTGATAATTGGTCTTATTGTTGAACTACAGTTAGTCTTAGAATGTTTTTTATAACATATCTTGTGAATAATGTTTGTCTATCTAAGTAAATAACAAAGAAGTAAGGAGAGTTGCGAATACAATCAACATCGGCAACCTTGCACACTTATAATTCGACACCTCGATTCAAAATGAGTTCTCATTTTTCTCATAGAAACGTTATACCATTTTTTTATGAAAAACCAAATTTGAAGATATAATAGGCAATCTTGCAACCATCTCAAATTGGCACCCCGATCTAAAATGGGAACCCAATTTTAGGTGCAAAATGTCATACTATTTTTTTCAAAACAGACATTTGATTTTTGACCGATAGATTATTAGATGTGCAACAGGCAAATAATATAGTCCAACTAAAAAAATAACCCGTTTTTTTGTAAACATTATGATGTTTTTGAAAGAAAAGGAATCCATATTTATAATATAAGGGACTTCACCAATGGAAAAATATATCTCTTTCTAGAGAGCATTCAATACATCTTCAACATCCATATCCACTACAATATTGAAGCATTAGTTTTAGGCTCTCTCAATCTTTTATCAAGCATCCAACTGATGTCTCCTCATTTGTGATTGATTTATGTTAGGATGAGACATCATTTTTAGTGTTTTAGAAGTAAATAATGTCGATTTTCTTGAGTTTTAGTGCACTTTCCTATTTTGAGTCTTGATTTGTTGAATTATTATTTTTAGAGCATATTGGGTTTAATTGTTTATTTTAGTGTGTAGCTTTAAAGATAATTTATGGAGCTTAATTAGAGTCCAAGTCAAAGACAACAACTTATGAAAAGAGATTAGCATGGTAATTGGAGATAAGGAAACAAAAGCTAAAAAGATGGAAAAGGAAAAGCTGCCTAAATCTGGGATTCTGCATACACAACTAAAGATGTGCGATTTTACCTAAGAACTAGGACGATTTTGGTAATTTCCTTTCATAGGGACAAAGATAATTCTGTTACGATTCTTTTGGTATCTTATGGAGCTGAAACCGGCCAATAACGAAGAAGATATGCTCAAAACGATCTAGCAGTGTTTATCTTTATTTCCATACGAATTTGAGTTGGGCTAGGAGTCCAATACTTTATCTCTTCCTCAAGAAAACGAATTAGGTCTTCTAAACACCTATAAATACACCCTTATATCACTTGTAAAATCATCCTTGCTTAGTTGAAAACCTTATAATTAATTATTAGTCATTGTAGAGAGCAAGATGATGTCTTTTATAATTTCTTTTAGTTTATTTCCTTCAGGTATGAACTAAACTTCCCATAGTTGGGTTTTGCATCATGTATAAACTATAAATTCTAATTATTCTATCTAAGTTTCTTTGGGAATTATATCTTTTAATCTGATATTAGCTACTTACTTAATATTTGTTTATGTGTTTTGATTTATTGTCTTTCCTAGAACTGATCACTTTAGGATTGTTTTAATAGTAGATAGATGGTCTCCTTGACAGGGTGTTTAACTATTGAACCACCACATAATGTCTAGTGTCGATATTAGTTCTGACAAAACATGATTCTAACTAGATAGTCATTAGGGTTTGTTTTAACCACCATATCACCAGGATTGCAGTATTTGCTTAGGGCCTTAGTGGTGTTTGATAACCCTTATTTTAAATCACTTCTTGGTTGTGCCGTAGCCCCTTAGTCGCTCTCAAGGTCTAAGGTATGGGAATTTAGAATCTTGACTAAGTATACCAAGAGCTAATATTCTCCCTTATGAACTAGATTTATAGATAGAATTAGAAGGATTAGTGCATACTAGAAAAACCTAAGCTATATCTCTCATCTCATATCTCTTATCTTTTACTTTATTGTCTTTATTTTCCTAGTTTAATTAGTTATTTTCAAAATCTGTTCTCTTTAATTTACTGTCTTCTAAGTATTTACTTTTACTCGTTATTTCTACTCATGCGATTAACACACTTAAGTCCCTGAGAACGAACTCAACTTACTAACTAAAACTTGCATACGTCCTGTAATACTTGCAGTACTGTGCCTGTCTAGGGTGAGAGTGCGTAGTCTCTTGGCTTAATTTTATCTTATTTTTATCACACCCTAGGCACCACCACTAACATTATCTCTTTCTTATTTTTATTGAAGGCTTGATAGTATTAGTGATATATTTTCTCATTAAGGAGTAAGATCTTATTTTAACCATATTTTAGGATCTTATTTTAACCATATAAAAAACTTATCACATTATTTCTCTACCCTACATGAGAAATTATGCTTAGTGCTAGAATTTAGAGAAGAGGGATAAAGCTTCAATTTCATAAGGGTCTTACTGGTGTGTATAATGGAAAAAGGGAGGTAGCTTAAGTTTCAAGTTCAGGCTATGACATAACCGGTAAAAGTCTCATTGTTTTAATTTTCTATCTTTTTTAAGAGATATAAACATTTAGTGAAACAGAAGCTTCAAAATTCGTAAGGGAAAGACCCTAGGTAGAGGATTATGCCATCGGAATTGTGGTCCACTATATATGCTCGAGTAATATCTAACACTCTTTTAATATTGCATTTCTTGAGGTGTCTTTGTGATAAATAATTAGTTTTCTATTTGTTTTTTCATATTAGTTTTTTTTCCTTTCAAGTATTTGATAAATTGTTCAACTATTTTAAAAATAATATTATATTCCAAAAAGGTTTAAAGTAGTAGTGATTCTTATTAGAAACCTATTCAACCCCTTCCCCCTTAGTTTTAACACTTGCATATATAGATGTTAATGTGATTAAGGGTATTAATGAAATACATGTAACTATATGATACCAAATACGGGGGCACAAATAGTGAATGTTGTTATGGTTTTACCCATTATTAAATAATGGAGTTTTACCTATTACTTAGTGATGGGTTTTGACCTATAACATATTAACATGTTTCCCCAATCTATATATGATGGGTAATACACCTCATGCATTATTAACTATACAAACAATCATGGATTAGATTTGCCATCATGTTTTTCCATTTTTATGCTGACGAGTTAGTCTTAAAGTTGCGGGAAAAACTTATGATTCAAACAAATTTTCCTAAAGGAGAATCAATGGAAGATTTAGAAAAAATAAAAATGACAACGAAGAAGAAGAAGATGAAGTAGGTGAATAAGTAAAAAATAACTAAGAAGACGATTCTAAGGAAAAATTAGAAGAAGACGGGGAAATTGGTAACGAAGATGATGAGGGTGAAGATAAAATTTCTACACAAAATAAAAGTGAATCATTGACCGAGAAGACATGTTCACGTGATGGATAAAACAAATAGTTCTAGCCCAATTCCTGGTGCTGGTATAGTGTCTAATATTGTCAGTGCCAACAGGATAATTTGGCCAAGTAACAAAGATGGTCAAAGGGATCCCATTGTGAATCATATTCAAGATGATATTGGACCTAACGGGGTTTATAATGAATTGATGCAACAAGAAAATTCAGAATTAGGAGATACGCCAGTTCATTATATACCTAGGGCACAATAAATAGAGAGTGGGAAAAGACAGTTCTTGATATACTCGAGGCACAACCAGTAGATGAAATATTGGAAGGAACCTAAGAAATCAAATAAGAATCATCCACAGGGAGGACTCTAACACCAGAAGCTTCAAAATGCTGGTGGATAAAGTAAAAGATGTGGAAACACTGTAGCAAAAAAACAAGCTCTCAGAGCAAAACATTAACAGTAGGAAAGAAACAACAAAAATAATGGTTCCCACTTTCAAAAAACAGGGAGAACATTGTCAAATGTAACAAGTAACTACCCAAACAAATTGAAGAGAGAAAAATGAAAATAGAAATCAAACCACAAAAAAGGTGATTTACATAAATAAGTGACGAGGTTAGAAACAGAGAATGATCACATAAGAGAGTTACTAGAAGAAGATAAGTGAGAGAAGGAGAAGTATAAATTTTTTTGGATGATCTAGTCTATCACTTGGATGAGCATATTAAGATAAAGTAAAGCTAGATAACAAAATAATCAACCTAAAAATCGAGTTTCTCAAGATGAACAAAAAAATGGACTTTGTGTGATGTTGGTTCTAAGGAAGGAATGAGTTGATGAGGAGCTATGCTTAACCATTTTGGTCTCAATTATTGGCCACCAAATACTTATCAACAAGCCCCAACCTAATATTGGCTTCGCACCAACCCAAGTTGAAGAGGCAATAAAGGAAAGAGGAAGTTAACCAAGGAGAGGTCGGCTATGAAGGATAAATCGTACTAAATTTAATACGAAAAAAGAGAAAACAAAGTAGGAAAGTATGAGTAAAAAGGGGGGCTCGAAGATCTAAGATCGTAATAGTTCAATATAATGAACAACCTCTTCAAATATAGAAAACATATTCTGTGACACACCATATCCATCTAAAACACCAAAAAATTAGCGACAATGTAGATAATAATAGTGCACACAAGTATTCATCTAACAAGTAGAAAAAGAATAGGATTATCAATAATGAAAATCACAGTAGACTATTATTCATTGAAAACGTCGATGGATACAAGATAACTTTGAGGTCAAAGGACGAAATAAATGTAAACATAATTGATTGTAATGCGATGAATAGGTATGTAGGTAAGCTTATATTTTGGTACATCACATGGTGTTGAAGAATATTTACCCATTAAGAATGGGTAAAACCCATCGAGGCAATGGTTAAAAACATATCAATCATAAAAAAAGTTTCAAGGAAGTATGGTGTAGGATTTATTTATATTTCAAATATAGTTAAGTGTTCAATGCTAATCATATGTGGTTTTCCAGGTAATAGAATCCATCTTTTTCATGCTCGAGGACTTATTTTCTACAAACCTGGTAGTTGGAGTGCTAATTCAGACCACCAACAAGAAGCATGCAACATATTTGGACCCAGGAGAAATGGTAAGTTTTCATTAATAGAAAATCAATAGGCTATTATATGAAAAACTCTTAAGATTACTTACTTTAATTATTTCTGTTTAGATATACATTGACAAAGGCATGATATTGGAATTGTAGAGTTTTTTCAAGAGCCATTTCGTATGATACACGATGTTTATCATCTGATATTTATCCTGATAAAGGCACTATATTACTACACACCCTTTGGACCGTTTTAATTTGGGATAGTGAAAAATTTGTGTTCACACACTACAACCCAAAGTCGTCGTCTAAATAAGCATTGTTGGGTGGTAAGGATAACAAAAATGCACAAACGATGTGCGACTGGCTTGTCAAAAAATATGGCCCAAAAAACATTGTATGTTGTCCCTCATGAATCGAACACACACCATTTTCGCTAAAACAAGTACAATGATGTCTCCCTAATTTTTCTAAATATAAGCCCTTAGGAGACATCATTCTAGGTAGAAAATGGTTTTTTAATATTGACTTTTGTGCTTAATTTGTAATATTCCTATTTTTTGTCTTGTCTTGATGAATTATTATTTTTAGAGCATGTTTGGTTTAATTTGTGTGTTAATGTGAAGTTTTAAAGATAATATGGAAATAAATTATATTCCAAATCAATTCTAATGAGATAAGGAAAGAAGATATTGAAGAAATCAGGAGATAGAAGGAAACAGAGTTCAACTAGGAAAGGAAAAACTACCAAATAAATCTGAATTACCAGCCATGTCCATAAAAGTGATCATAACTCAAGCTTGGCTGGTAATTTGAAAAAATGGTTTGAATCAAAGTTATAGAGCTTTTCGAGACGATCAGTTTTGATATAAAGAACACGTCAATTAGAGTTGAAACGAAGAAGTTACGGCCAAAACAAAACAACAATAGTTTCTTACCTTTTCTATATCTTAGGGTTACGAATTTGAGTTGGGCTTGGACTCTTTTACTTGGTCCCTACTCCAAGATTTCGACCTAGAACCTATATATATTAGTTCTAAACCTTAGAAAATCATCCCTTGGCTGCATAAGCTTAATATAGATACATAATTCATCATAGAAGCAATGAGGAGGATCTAGAGGAGGAAGAAGCAATAGCTAAAGCTTAACTACATCAATTCAACACTTCTTATTTATGACTTGGAACGACCCGTACACTGTGGAGACGATAATCCCGTATTTACTTATTTATGACTTGGAACGACCCGTACACTTGCGGTCTGTGGATCCTTTATTTATTTACTTTTATTGCATTATTTTATAACACACAAGGACCCACCATACAATCAGACCTCCAAGAGAAACAAGAATAGATTCAAGCATAATCGCTACACAAATAGGAGAAGATATTAATCTGACATGCATCACAAATCGTGACTATACAAGTTCCGAAATGAAATCCATGCAAAGCTCAGTAATCGACATGATGCTCAAGGACAAATACGAAACAAAGATCGTGGAAAATAATATTCCTGATGAATGTCGCACACGTATATATAACCAGAACGATAATTATGTTTGTAACAGATTCTACTTGATTTTATTTTAGAACGTTTATTTGTTATGTTATTCGGGATAACTTTTGTAATATATAACTTTCATAACGTCAGATAATTAGAGATGCTGATGAAATATTTTTTAAATTACAAAAAAAATTATTAAATAAATTTATCCATTTCAATACTATATTCACAACATTTTATTGTCGTGAAAAAGTGAAATACGTAATGGATTTATTGAACGGAAAAACTAAAATTAGTAATGAGTATATACCAATGGGTAAAAACCTATTAGTTGTGATGGGTAAATACCTAGCAGTGTGTAATTGAAAAAGACCTACCTTGTTCGAGTTATGTGTAAAACCCAATATACAAAGAACTTACAGAACAATTTATATTAATAAATAAAAAATAAAAATGTAAATATCAATATCAAGATTTGATATGAAATTGGATATATGTACAATATAACCAAGTACAATCATAGTACATAAGAACGAAATTAAACAAAAAACATCTAGATATTACAATAGGAAAATCTAAAAAAAATACACAATATGAAAAGTTTTGTCAACACATGTAAAAAATTCCTAAAGGAGAAGAAGAAATCTAAGACATAATGATCATGTTCACGACCACAATTTCATATAAGCTCGGTAATCGAATTGAAATGTTTGAAACATTTAAAAGGATACATATCACTCTCCTGTCCTAAAATGAAATCCACAACTTACAATTAATTACAACACTACAAAACATAAAAACTAAAATTCGAAATAAAAATATTAACTCAAAACAACAAAAACATTATAGAATCTGATTTTAACTAAAATACGGTATAAACCATAAAGCAAAAAACCAATACTCATAATGATTACTAAAACCCAACACCCACAAAAATTAAAGGTCAATATTATATGAAAAATACAAAATAAAAAATATAATGATGGTTTTATACCTCAGTAATCCAACAAGTCAAATATCATAACTAATATGACTTTGAATTCAACTAGATAAAATTCAGGGAGTCCCATATTGATTTAAACAACGCATATAACATACAAAAAATTTTAAAAAATATAACAAGATCTAAAATACATGAAAAAAAACTTGAAAGTTTGAATTATAGCTTGAAAAAATCTAAAAAGTCAGGATGCATATCTACAATATGTTTGAATTTGAATGAGTGAACCCATCATAACTCATATTGATTTCCAAAATTCACAATACATAAAAAAACACCCATAGATTAAATTAGAAATGTAGATAAGGTCCATATTATATGATAACCACACACACATATGCAAAATTATTGTGATTATAGCTCAAAAGAAAGAAAAAAAACCAAAAACTACTACTTACAGGTTTGAAGTTAAGAAAAATGCATGTAATGATTAAACAATATAAAGTTAACATTATTTTCACACCGCGTTATAATCAAGCAAAAAAAATAAAGAAATAAATAAGACCTATCACGAAAATGGCCAGAGTTGACTTTCAACTTAAAAAGTTACGACAACAAATGGATACTTTCTGCCTAAAATTAAGCTAATAAATGAGTGAGATAAATATTAAACAAATAAAAATAGAAAGAATGATTAAAAGGAAGACAAGTTATGATTTGTGTGTCTACAGAAGTTATGTAAGTAAAATAGGATGTAAAAACTATAATAAAGGAAAAAGAGTCTGCCGCTTATTTTTTATTATTAAATGCTAGAATACATGGGAGAGCAGTATGGTAAAATATATTATAAGGATTATTATACTGAACACTTTTGCGGGATTTGCCACTAACAACCACTAAGGTGGTCGCTAGTGATCGTAAAAGTAGTCGTTAAAGGTTATTTTCACCTTTAGCGACCGTTATTGGGCTCCAAAGGCTTGTCGCTAGTATCTAATCTTTAGAGGTACCCCTTTTCCAAGAAATTAACATCGTAGTCGCTAAAGGGTTCACCTTTACCGACCAACGAAATCCTCTATCAAGTTAATGACTTTTAGATACCATTATGTGGTCGCTAAATGTTACAGATCTTCGTTACCACTAGGTGTTCGGTAGTACGTTTATGCCTTTTATGACAATATAGTACTTGCTAGTACATTTATACCTCTCTCGAACATAAAGAGGTTGCTAGAACATCTATACTTTTTTTAGCCACTTGGTGCTCGCTAGAGATGTATATATAGTTTTTGTATTTATTCATTTACAATTTCTAATTATTACACTTGCTAAACCAAAATTACACCAAAAGCACACTAAATCTTAAATAATTAAATAAAACCACCAAAAGTCAATAATCAACACATATAAGTTTTTTTGATATACAAAATGAAATCTATCAACTTATACTACTAGTCTGTCTCATATCTGTCCCACTCAAAGGCAATAAACTCATCGTCACTATCTAAATGTATTGTCTTATGGACATCAACATCATTTTCGTACTTTTACTAAATATCTTCAGACTTTTCCTCATCATCTATAATATTGAGATCTCGATATAATCTTTCTTGGTCGACTTCAATGTGTTCTCCGTTATTCATGCTTAATCCATATATCTTTGCGGTGTCATCCGAAATAGGTATCAGCTCAAATATGTCAACCGTCGACACGACATTCTAAACATTTTCCAACCTTGACGATCGTTCAATTCCCAAACACTTTTTCATGCATCGTGTTGCGATCCCTTAGTGTGCACTAGATACTCAATATAGAACACCTTCTTGTCTTAATACCCTATAGAGTTTATTTTTGTACTAATATGAAGTAGTGCCAATTATGGTCTCATCGTGTCCATTCCATGTCTTTTATTTTCCATTATTATACCATTGGCACTCGAACACCGTTACCGAACTATTTTGAAAAATCCAAATTGAATGTGTTAACCAATTCATAATTCTAATGAACGACTTCGGTGAAACAATGAACCCGTAATCCGTAGTGACACTTTTTTCAGCTTTCTTACGTGAGACCCAATTAACCCAATTTATGATTACGAATCATATTTCTACACTATGCGGTTAGAACCGTTAGCCACATACTCGAATTATTTTGTTACAATTGGATTGCATGCTTCCATCATGTAAAACACCTAGTAATGGTAAAATTGGCAAGTTGCACTATCTTGATTAATGCTTTAATTTAAAAATATAGTTTATTTTATCCAAGAGTCAAATATAGAATCAATTTTAATGAATTTTTTCCACATCTGCATGATCATATGCAACCATCATTGACTTGTATTTCTTGAATCACAAAATATTTTTATTACTTTATCGTATTTCCTTACATCTGTACTTCATATTGATTCCCTAGTGCAAGATAATATTATTTCATATCATCATAACAGTGTTGGTAAAACATAAACCAGATTATGCAAGATCTGACAAAATTGTAAAAAAAAAACTTAAGTTCTTTAATATTAACATATTATAAATAACGCACAAATGCATATGCGAGTTTTCTCCACCACCATATTTGTAATGAAGTCACAACCATCTTTAATACTATATCAGAACATGAACATAAATCCGCATTTTCAGCTACAACAAGTGTTAGTAGCAATACCAAGTCAGAAACTGTACTTATTCTGGCTCTGCTTGGTGAATCCACGCTGGGGGCAAAATCACACAGCAAGACAGCTTCCTGTCAATCCTAAAATGATAGAAAGAAAGAATTACGTAAACAAGGCAAGCCCTTCGATCGACAATCTTCATTGCCTGTGCTTCGTTTCAGACCAATTCTTCGCTGAATCAAAATATGCAAGGTGGTGCTTTATGGCAATTTGGTAACGAATGGATGAGCAACTGAACAGAAAGTGATAGATCTTATGCTTAGAATAAAGAAAAGGGACCGAATTTTGGTTGGTGAAAGAAAGCCAAAATTTATAGTGAAAGACATTGGCGGATGGGGGATGGTGTGGGAACTGGGAAGAGGGTTGCAGAACCCATTCATAAGGCGCTCGATCTAGCTTTTGGAGAAAGCTTCAGATGACAACAAGATGGTTTTAGTTATACGGAGGCAATGGTTACGGAAAAATTAGTTACAGACTTTCCAAGTCATTGAGGCTTCTACATCTACAGAAAGGTTTCAATGGACCTATTTGAGAGAGGGCCGGAAGTTTTAAATTGAGTATTTGTATCACTTTACAATTATGATAAGAAAGGAGATTTCTCTGCTTATAATACAATCTTCTTCTCATAATACAACTAGTTCTGCATAGGATTTGACACAGGTTGCATGAAGTTGAGAATCCAAATTATTGCTGAAAAGCCCATTTAATTAATGGCATGGATATTATTTACACCCCGCAGTTTATATGGTGTTGACTACTGTAACTTATGTGTTCATATTAAGGTTGTAGGATTATAGTTATCTGGCGTACATGCTCAAAAGTATCTGTCCATCCTTATCTTCTATAAATTAATGCCTCATTTAAGAACAAATAAGGTAGGATAGGGTAGGACTAAAATGATTAATAGTATATCAGTAACATTCAAATAAAGATACACAAGGAGAAGATTAAACAGAAGCCTAAATTTTCTCCCAAAGAGTCATGGTTAAGCAAATTTTTTGGCACAATAACTTATCAGTGAATCAGTTACAATAATATCATTTAGAGACTCTAGTTTAATGAAGTGAGCAATCATACTACAGACTTCACTTTATTAAATAATGTTCATATAAGACTTCACTTCCATATATAAGGCCAATCATATACTATAAAAGCCAATTCATGTGTATTAATTCCATCATCATCGAACATCCATACTCAATAGAGCAATGAATTAACAAAAAAAAATTAAGGAAAAATAAATATAAGCAGTCAACATCATTTTACCAGCTACAAATATTTTTCCAATATTTAGCTGTTGGAAACAACAGGAAATCAGCAAATGTACATTAAGAATTAAGCAGATAAGCATAGTTGAAGAATATAATGAAATATTTAACTTCACACGGCCCATTCACTAAAATATTTTCTACCTTTAAATGATTAAATTGTATCCTCTAGATTTTCTATCTTCACACAACACATTCACTAAAATATTTAACTATCGCACAAAGACAAATACATCGTATTTTTTGATTATGCAAAGTCACATGAATGTGGCGCAAGCACCAGCTATCACTTAAGAGAATCACCAACATTTAGATGGAAAGTTTTTGTCTATCGGAATCAATAGCTCACATGAACAATTCTAGATAATGTGGCTTCAACTACATAATCACTCAGAAACAAGAACTAACCACAATTGGAACTGTTATCAAATTCAACACAAAATGACAATTCTCATCCATGGTTTACAGAATAACCAGGGAACGCAACTCGCATGACATTCAATGATTAAAGAATTTTTCCTCAAATGGAAAACTGAGCTCCAAATTATGATATGCCACATTGCAACAATACAAACAATATACTGGCTCATAACAAGAATCAAATGTCAAACTTTATTTTCAAAATTAGGGAGACAACACTGCTGATGCTGATAAACTGTAAAATCTCAACTAGAAAAATTATTTTGAATTAGGCAAATTGTATTTCAATGTGTCAGGCAGAAATCCCTAAAAATCATCATAAAATTTGCTGCAGTTTGAACAATCACGTTCCTATACCTTCTCTAGCTAAACAAATTGAATTATATATAATTAGTTTACCAGATAAAATATTGAGTAAAATGAAATCAAATGTAAGCTAATTAAAAGTAAAAAGATTATAACATGTAATGGAAATCAAGGCAGACAATCTAGTCAAGCTAGCTAGTGTACAAGCGGTAAAAGATTTCTCTGTATGTCAAGTTTTTGGTATTTGGAGAGGTTAGTAGGGATGAATGTCATGGCTACCCTAAATCCGTCTACTTTATGGGTAATTATGTTGGCTACCAACAAGACGGTAAAATATATTAACAAGGGAATAATGAGAATCATCTAGTGTTTCAATGTTCAAATCCAATTGGAGCCGGAAATCAATATCAAGGTAGAACTCAAAACAGTATGTGCGAAAGTTAGAACTCACACGAGAAATATGCTTCTCAACCACCGATTCATAATTCTTATGCGGATAACATATCTCAAAAAAGTCAGGACATATCCACAAGATTGTACAAATAAGTTAAAGGAAACACTAAACAAGTTTATGAGGCTCACGAATGAGAAAATGGTTAGATCAGTAAAACCCTTAACACACAATGGGTAACTTTGAACATAGTGGAGTAGAAAATGTCGCAAATCATGCAAGATCTTCAATATCAACAAATAGTTCGACCTATGAGGAATACTAAAAATACGAATGTTGATATAAAACTACCACAGTGGAATAGAGTAACGTAGTTAAGCTCCAGAGTGGAAAAATTGTAGCACCACACAGTTGTGGCAAGTAAAGAGTCTCTTATTACCCAAAATAGAGTCGTCGTCAATATGAATGAGACGTATAAGACGAATTTGGATGCGGTAATAGTTGAATATTGGGTTTTAAAAATATGTAAAAAGAAGTTGTCATAAGGAGTATGCCACCATAGCTAAACCACTATCTCAAGAAATCACGAATTGAACATGTCGTGTCATGAACTAAAGAATATTCTATGTGACAGTCGCTCAATGGATGAGCCTTTTGACTAAGAACACGCGTGACGAGGGGAGCTTTGCACCAAAATGGAACCTTTTCAGCAAACTGGATGATCCACGAGAACGATTTATGTATCGCATATCTTGTCTCACTGATTCTTCGCCTGAAGTAATTGCTAACTGTCTAGTGTACCATTGTTGTTGTCAATTGTATTCAGTATAGAGTCGAAGAGATGCTCTTTAAAGTCTAATCACTTCAAGAAATTCCATCAAGGTGAAACCCTCAAGGTCCCTAAAAGGGTCATTTCTACTAAGTCAGCCTACCTATTGAGAAATCGGTTGAAGTATGAAGGTTCAAGAGAAAAAGAGACATGAACTTTCACCAAAAGAAATTAGCCCACCACCACCCTTTACTTTGAGAATAATATAGAAAAGTGGTTCTCATAGTATAAGACCTTTTCCAGATGTTAAGACATCTAAAGATTAACTTTTCTTTACTCGTAGAGACCATACAACTGCCGAAGCACCTAATTCTTCCATAACCACTCTCCAAGAAAAAAAATTAAACATATGAGAATGTTAGAAAATGGTTATTTGGCATACATGATCAAAAGGATCCATCCATCCCTATGTTTTATAAATTAATGCATTATTTAAGAACAAAGAAGGCACGGTAGGATAGGAGCTAAATAATTAATAGTGTCTATATATAACAGTGTCATTCAAATAATGATACACAAGGAAAGGGTGAAACCGAAGCCTACCTTCACTCTCAAAGTGTCATGGTTAAGCCAATTAAGTAGCACGATAACTTATCAATGAATGAGTTAAAATAATATCATTTACATACTCTTGTTTTATGAAGTGAAAAAATATACTACAGACTTCACTTCCATAAATAATGTTCATATAAGCCAATCATACAGTATAAAAACCACGGAAAAAAAAAACTATCATGACATTCAATGATCAAAGAATTTTTCCTCAATTGGAAAGAGAATTAGGAATTATAACATTCCAACAATAAACAAATATACTGGCTCACAAAAAGGATCAAATGTCAAATTCAATTTCTAATTTAGGGAGACAACACTGCTGATCATTTGTAAAATCTCAACAAGAAAGTTATATTGAATCACACAAATTATATTTCAACGTTTCACGCTAATCATCATCAAATAAGCTAATGTTTGATAAATCATGTTCCTATACCATCTCTAGCTAACCAAATTGGAATATATAATTAGATTACCAGAGCTAAATATTGAGTAAAATAAAATCAAATGTAAGCTAATTAAAGGTAAAACTCTTTACCTTTATTGATACCATTTTTGTACTTCATTGATTTTTAATTATAGCATAATCATATAGTCTTACACACTCCAATTACTTCCCATCCTTTACATAAATACATCACATTGCATATAAGGATTCATGAAAAATCCTCCATCGTTGATAGAAAATTGAAACACAAGATTTTTACAGTATACACTCAACAGAGGAGGGGTGTACCATTTCCAATGTTGGAAACTAACGTGAGACATAAGCTTAACTCCAAAGGTAATCAGCCCTTCACCACTCAAATCCTTCTTGAACCCCTGAATAGCGTCATTTCCTACATTAACATGGGTAGTGTTAAAGTTTGTTTTAAGATAAGTGTGATTTGTATTTGGCTGCAAGAAGGATGGAGAAATTGTTTGTGCAATAGGGTGGCTCTGATAAAATAGAGTTAGTTCAACATCGTTGTATAGGATTAACACTTTACGGTTAGTGTTTGTGATGAGAACTGTGAGGTTGCAATTGGCTGAGACGGTGGTGTTTTTTATAACTAGTGGTGAAAAGGTGGCGGAGGAAATTTGGACAATAGGTATGCTAGGGCGGAGGACAAACCAAAGTATTAAGACTACGCCACCCATCACAAGCAAGACAAATAAGAATAAGCCGACCATGTGGCAGAAGAGTGTCTCCTTGATTCTGCTGTGGTAGGCTTGTAGGTTTTGGAGGTAAACGTCAGGATGGGGTTGTGTTGATTGGATTAATGCCGTGGTGGTGGATTGAGGTCATAGACAGATAGGAAAGAGCTAATTTTTATTTTCTTTTCCTTTGTTGTTTTTTCAGTTGAGTAAAGAAATATAGCGGTAGCGTAATATACGAATTGTATTTGTCCTTATACGCGTCTCGTTCTGCGTGTTTCTAGTCAAGTGAGATTCCTTTTTCCTCAGTTTGTTTCTTTTTCGTCATTTACTTTTTTCCATAGTGAATTGTGTATATCTATTCATGTTTAACAATATAAAGAAAATGAAAAATAAAGAGATGTAACATGCTAAGGGAACTAGAGTTTCATGGTTTGAAATATGAAAAAGGTAAAGTTTTTGATGGTTTAAATTTACCTAACATTAAGGTTTTGAGGTTTAGTTTGCTTGTTGAGTGTGTTCTGGAGAATGTATAAGAGAAGTACAATTTTGTTTAGTTAGTGGGCTCATGAAAATATCTTCAAGAATAAGTGCATGTGGAAGTACTCTATTAAACAAGACTTAGCCTCGACATGGAAAAAAATCCTCAAATTGAGAGAAACTGCTTATAAATTCATAACCCACAAGATCAACAATAGAACTCATACATTTATATTTTTGGACAAGTGGATAAAAGGTAGGAATGTTAATAAGTTTCTTCAGAGGGATACACACTATAACTATATATGGCTTAACAAAACAATTCAGAGCTGTTATATAAGGAGGAGATGGCACTTACCACCTCCTTTAAGTTGTATAGTTGATGTTATGCTTCTATAGTTGGAGCTGAGGATAAAATAATGTAGAGTGCAAGTATTA
Source organism: Nemophila menziesii (assembly GCA_029959085.1). Lineage (NCBI taxonomy): Eukaryota > Viridiplantae > Streptophyta > Magnoliopsida > Boraginales > Hydrophyllaceae > Nemophila > Nemophila menziesii. Next base: position 137,593,120 of record JARWIR010000001.1, on the reverse strand, counting down.
AAGATAAAGTGTCATTCAAGAAATCAATAAAGGAGTTGTTTGATCATGGCCATATTCTAGAATAGACAAAAGTAGTATGGAATGTCATGAATATACCAAGAAATTCTTTTTGTGCTTGGTTAGCTAGTCTGAATAGATTATCTACTAAGGCTAGGATGATGGAGTGGGGAGTACAATTGATACAATTTTTGTGTTCTGTCACGCTTCCATTTAAGATATAGACCATCTTTTTGAGTTATGCTCTTTGGCTAAATGAGTGTTATCTAGGTGTTTTTTGTTGTGTGATGTTAAGATGCCGAATTTTGTCTCTTGGGATGAGCTAATGAACTTTATACGGCTAAAAGCTAATGATAAATTTATGGACATGATTTATTTGGGTTGATTTACAGCATTTATATATCAAATTTAGAGTAATTGTAATGCCTACATACACAAAGATAGAGTGAGAAATGAAAGAAGAGATTGTGCACAATATTATGTATTGCCTTTATATAAAAAGTAGAGGCAAGATGAAGTTTAAAGTGAAAGATGAAAGGCTAGTACTTGCAGCTAATTGGAAAATGCGGAATGTTTTAAAGATTTTTAATTTGTTTCCCAAATGTAACAGTTTTAATGGTAATAGATAGGTTATAATGTTATCTTTCCTTCTGTTATATAGAGGCTCAGCTTTGAGTGCTCAATAATGTATGAACAAAAGTTAAGTTCTATAAAATTTCTTATTGATGAAAATGAAGAGATGTAACATCATTAACATCATTATCTTATGATCATTGTAATACTTTTACTTTTAATTATACATAAATTTATTTTATTCATTAACTAATATTTCATTACTTTTGAATGTTTCATGATAAAAAGAATTATGAATCAGAGTTTTTTTATGAAATTGGATTTTTTGCTTAATTAATAATTATCTACTAGCATTGTATATTATTTTGTATAATTTATTAGCTTTAGTTTATAAATTACACTTCGGAGGGAGTTTATTAGTGGAATTAGATAATATATCTATTTATAGCAAACATAATCGAGAGATCATATGTTGTTACATAGCCATTACTGGGTCAAAAATATCAAGCACTTAATAATTGTTAAGATTACTCGAGAGGGATTCTTACATTTAGAACATAGCTTCATAATCAATCGAAATTTGTATTTATAAAATTTTAGAGTCACGATTAATGTGAATAGATTTAGATTGTATCAACTTAAACCTTATTGGTAAATTTTTGGTGAATTGGATCATCCCGAGTTAGCTTTTAGTTCTCAAATCAAACTATTTATTTTCTATCTACTCCTTAAGTCATCAAATAGATTCAACTAAGTCCTTCACTTTATTATTTTTTTAAAATAAAGTCCAATCTTCTATACTATACTTTTATCACAAATTGATTTTCCAATTTAACTAAACACATAATTATTAGTTTTACGATCCTCGTAGGTACAATGAAAATTACTATTTTTACTACTGGGAATGATATGCACACATGAGGGAGTTACTTTATCGGGTGTAAATAACCCCACAATTGGAGAGATATCAACTATTTGCGGTATTGTCAGGGATTAATATATTAATAGTGTTTTTAGTTTTGTATTTATATTCTTTTTTGCGATGGTTTTAGACTTGCTTTTTTTTTTTTTTTGATTTCTAAGAGGGTGGATGCTCTAGAATCCGAGAAGTTGATGTGACAACAATGGAAAAGAGAAAGAGAGAGAGAGAGATAATAGAAAAGGCCCAAACTTGATATGGATTCGAAACCAAATTTGGATGTGGATGGATATTTGGTTTCACCACGGGACATGTACTTAGGAATCCACTCGGGCTAGATGGATTACCCACACAAGCCGCACCTAATGACAACGTCAGAGTTCAAGTGAATCTACAGATTCTGCTTCCAAAAAGACCCCGAGAATTTCAGCAACCTTCTAAAGCTTAAGCACCACTTGGCAAAAATAACAACAACAATCATTTTGTCCCTCACGTGTGACTTACGGTGTGCTAATATTTGATCAGTTTCAACATCATATGTATATTCATCCACTAGACAATATTTTGAGTTTTTCTATAGCAAAAATGAGTCCGCCCACTAGCTATTCAGGCCAACATATTTAACCTTGTTTTGTGTATCCCGAACCATTTTAAGAGCTAGGGAAACTATAATGGAGTTGGTCATGAGGACTTAATACGAGCGAGTAAAAAAATTATCCTTATTTTTGTATGATTATGTCACCCGTGATATCACAAGGGAAAATAATTATCTCGTGATGTACAATTATTTTTAATCAATGGTACAAGCAAGTGGTGGGATCTTCAAATATTGTGCACAATTACTATTTCGATTAACACTAACCAAAATTTTATGAGACCTACCATCCAAATAGCATGAGAGTAAGTGCTCAAGTGGACGTAGCCATCTTCTAACATAAAAAGGTGAGTGAGTAGGTAAAATGCGAATTAAGTTAATAACTTGTTTGGAAAAAGTTCGCAAATCATGAGGACAATCTTGATATGCAACTAGCCATGTATAATAAGAGTATTAATGTTTTTATATCAAGAAACTTGATGCTATATGTGGTGGGGTTAATAATGATATCTCCAAATCAAGTGTTAGTAATTATGGATATAAAAATGAAGATTTAGATGAGCTTGAAATCATTAAGAGGGCTCGTTTATCAAAACTATGTAGGTCTTTAACACTTGTATTTTTAAACTACTATAAATTCTAAGCAAAACACTTACTTGAACTTTATAACATGGAACATAAATCAAGCCAAACAATCAAGTCAAGCTTGTGTACAAGCGGTACAATATTTCTTTGTATGTCAAGGTTGTGGTATGGGAGAGGTTAGTTTGGAAATATCATCTAAACCCATAATTTGTACACTTTATGTGTAATTTTGTATGCTAACAATAAGGTGGTCAAATATATCAACAAGGAAATAGTAACAGTCATCTAGTGTTTCAAGGATCAAATCCAATTCGACTCAGAAATGAATATCAAGCTCGACCTCAAAACTGATGTGAAAGTGGTAACCATCATCTACAATTGACATACACAATTTTTTTTAACTCGAATAGACTGCGCATGCCTCATATATTTTGGACATGCCCTGTAAACTTGACCTGACCAAGTCGATACGTACGATCTCGCATCGTGATTATTAAATGTATAAACCACGCAACACAAAGATTTCTTGTGTATGTGCATTATAAGTAGGGATGCCTGGACTCCACAACACATTCAACTCATCTATCATAGGTTTAAGGAATACACCTAATTATATTATCCATGATAGCATGGACGAGGAATCAATCACGATAAAATTACCATCGATTCTTGCGTGCACAACCACAATGGTAGGTTTAAATTATTCAATATAACTGGCTTTGAGATATTTGGATTGTTATTTCCTGAATTTGGACAAAATCTATCAACTTCCAAGCACAACCGAATATTATGAGGCTCTATAGAAAACTCCGGGTGATACCTATCCAACATATTACAACTAAGGCAATCAATTAGATTACATACAATACATAAGTATTTAGATTTCTTAGTCTTGTGGTCATTATTTCCATTTCAGTAGACTTGATGCGTACAATCGTTTTAATGATCTTAATCTTATGGGAAAATAATGTAATTTTTTATGTGATACTCTCTTTCTCTTATTTAGGTCCCACCTAAATACCTTACAAATCGGATATGACTCTAATGATTTATAATAACCTCAGTACAAAACACAAGAACACAAACAAAGACCAAATTTTTTGTAACTCAAACCCAAACTCTTTAACATTTTGTTTGATTCTTCATACGATGGATTAAGTTATGTCTATCAAGGAAAGTCCGTCTCTACACCTAAAAGAGCTCTGTGAACAATGTATTTGTTCAATTAATTTTCACCTTTATGTTCATCAATTTCGCACCATATTTATAAAATCCATTTTCATGAATCTAGAATACAACTTAGTATTTATTTTAGCAACCAAAGCATCAAAGAACCTACATTACTTAGTGGAACATTCTTGTCTACCATTTCCATGTGCACTTAGTTTAAAATTAGTTTAAAATAATCTATCACAATCATCATCTGCTCATCTACAATACTGAAAAGGTGATTTGTACGAACCAGTTCAATTTCACCATAAAAAATTCAATTTTATATGTCAGTATAAATCGATTTCTCAAAATACCCTCTTTAGCCTAGAGAATATATATTTAACAATTAGTCTAGAACCGATTAAATGAATATTGAATCATATTGGAACTATCCATGTGTGAAGAAGCAAATTGTATGATACTCTTCACACCCTTCAAAAAAAACTAATGTATACTTGTTTTAGTTTTAATCACTCTTTATCGCATGTCCACTTGATTTTCATTGAATCGTAAGCACAATATTTTGGATTAATATCTTATTTAGTAAATTAATTTTATAAATTATATTTCCATTTAATCTAAAATATATATGAATTAAACAAAAAAAATTGACACTCAGTCTAATATGATCATTGAATGACATGACTAATGCTACTTTTTTCAATTTAATATTGCTAATCCCTAAATGTTTTTTCATAATACACACAAATATCTTATATATTAGCAAATAATCATATGTAACTGGATATATTATGCAACTATATTATTTAATACACTAAAAACCATAATATAAAGTATAAATAATGAAATTATGCAAGCTTTTATGAATAAAAATGGGAAAAATATCTCAACTAAAATGGTGAATTTGATGATAGAATGTGCCCGAAAGAGTTGGTCAATACTTGGTGGTGCCCGATTATAGAATTAATTTGTTATGCTAAGGGTAAGATTAATGTGGTAATTGGGTTCTTAGTTAATGAAATAGGTTTTGTTAAAGCAAAAGTGATGCAATTATTTACATATAACTTAAATATAAGAATCAACCTCATTGTTAGTTTATACTCACTTTCTGCTTTCAAATTACTGTATAATTTTTCTTAATTTGCCAGTCATTTTATAAGATAAGTTTCGTACGATATGTAAGGAAAACTATGGAAATGAAGCTCCTGAGATATTGAATCCTTATCAAGAATAGATGAACTTTTCAACATGATAAGGAAATTTTTCAGTAGTCTTGGAATTCATTTTTGGCATACTCTCTTATTATTCTAGGGCGTCACTTCTTAAGAAAAAAAGAGTAGTCGGTAAGAGATATTATTTATGTATGGATGAACCAAATTAATTGGATGAGGCGGTAAAAGAAGAGATATAAAGGAAAGGCATGGACGAAGAATAAAAATGATTAAGAAAAAAATTACAATCATGTTAAATAAATAAAATAAAAAGGAAATCGTTAGTGTAAACAGGATTTACGAGGTTAAATATAAACAAGATGGAACTATGCGAAATTAAAAAGAAAAACTTGTTGGCAAGCATATTCTCAACAACTAGGAATCGACTACAACAAAACATTTCCACCAATTACAAGACTTGAAATAATTAGAGCCTTGATAGAGTTTGCGGCACACAAAGATTAGAGTCTAACCAACTACATGTTAAATCATAAGAGCACTAGAAGAACATTATATACCAACTACAAGACTATGTTGTTTAAATAAATGAAGAAAAATTGTATAAGCTAACAAGGCATTGTATGGGTTGAATTAAGCAAAAAGGGAATTTTACTGTCAAACTGATGGATATTTCAATGAAAATGGGATTGAGAAAAGAAAAGTGAACAAAAAATTCTTATGTGAAAACATAAGGTAAGTCTAGAATCCTCATTGTTGTTTTGTATATTGATAACATAGTGTTTTCAAGAAAAGATAAATAGATGATGGAAGACTTCAAGAAGGACATAATGTATATATATGAGATGAGTGATATGAGATTGTTTATATATTTCCTAACATTGAAGTCACTCAAGATGAAAATGAATTTTTCATTTCACAAATACAAATTCAAGAATGTGTTGAAAAAATTCATAATTTTTGGATGCAAGTCTATTAACATGCCCATTGTTTTTAGAGATAATTTCTAATTAGGTCCATAACCCAACAAATCGTGTTTTAAAAAGTACAGGCCAAAAGTTTGGATGAATAAGGTTCAAAATATTAGTTTGGTCTTATATTATACATAATTTAACCTTATAATATAATAATTTAAAAACACATATATAACCAAAAATATTGAAAAACAATGAAGTATAAAACCTAATAGTCATCTTATCACACTCCTGCACAAGAAACAGCCGTCACTCTTGGACCATTCTCCACCATTTCCAACCCAGCTTAGATACACCATGAACAATCAATGACTCAAATTAAGGTGAAAAAATAATCTTTCCTATTGAAATTTTTAAAAATTGAATTACTTTTACAATTTTTTACAATTTTCTGATCTAATTACTGTTGTGATGTTTATTATATTTTTATACAAATCCTACAATGGACATTTTATATCCAACGAAATTGATGGTTATTATGTTTTTATACAAATCTTATAGTGGCCATTTTATGACCAATGGATGTCTTTTACCGTATAAGAAGAGATGCGCTTCGTGTACCATGGCCATTTTATAACCACTGGAAACCTTTTACCATATGCATTGAGAATAGATTTTTATTATTTTTTTTAAATTGTTTTGCTGTATATTCATATCTACTGCATTTTTTCTTTTACAGTGAATATTCATTTGCGTCAATTTCTTAATAAATATTCGTTAGATGCATGTTATAAAAATGATTATACATCCCAATGAATTTTGTCGGCCAGTGAATTCTTTCAAATTATGTCGGACAACCTAGTGAATTGTGTCAGATTATGGACATGAATTGTGTCAGACAACTCAATAAAGGGTATTATGGACATGAATTGTTAGGAAAGTGGGTTGAAACTTATAAAAAAAGGTTGTGGGGTTGTGGATCTTTTAGATTAATCACCCTTGTTTTAAATAAATAATTAAAAAGAAGATTATGTTGAAAAGTAAAAGAAACTCATTATAAAACATGATAGGGCAATTTTTGTTAATCTTACAACAAGAAGGTAATATATCATGTTTCCTACAATTTTGTTATCCAGATACGTGAATATTCCAATTCAAATTTGTTTCGGAGCTCAAAAAATATTTCACCAACAAAGAATGTCAATCTTGATGGATATTGTGATAGTAATTGGGAGGTTGTCTTGATGACATGAAAAATACCTCTTTTATTAATTTTTTTAGGAAGTGAAATACTTTTTTGGCTATCCAAAAAAAAAAACAAAGTGTAGATCAATCTTCAACTAAAATCAAATATATTCCAGTCGGTCGAACAACTTTTCAAACTATTTGGTTAATAACTATTCTTATAGATACAGTTGCATAACAAGAAGAAGGAACTGCGCTATATTGCAAAAAAAACCGCAATTGGTAATGACAAAAAATCTTGTGTTTCATAGCCAAACTCAACACATTGCAATCAAGTATCACCTCATTCTAGATACTATTAAAATAGAGAAATTCAACTCAAGTTTTGTATATATGAAGAAGATATCTATACGAAGGAATAACAAGAGATAACTTTCAATATTTAGTAGATTTTTTTGGAATTCAAGAATTTCACTTTAAAGGGGATAATTTTGAGTAATGTCCATTAAATTCAATAAAGTGTACGAACATCTCTTGAGAATACAAAACTTTAGATTCTTAGTAGGTGGTTCATTTATCCATATTTAATATAAAATTCATGTATTTTTAATTAATGTAAGGAAAATAGAATAGTCATCCACTGGTTTTAAAAGTCGAATAGTTCGCATCATTTACAATCCACTTACAAAAAAAAAAGAAACACCACATAATAGTAAACGAATTTATATTCTTATATTTGATCAAATTATCTTATTATTTCATTACAAAATATTGTCCAGCCCCGAAAATCGAAGATCCAAACATCCTAATATATTTACTTTTACCCCAATAAGAATGGGAAGTATTACTCAGGGGTCTACTAGATCTTTCAATTTTTTTGAGATTATGAACATCTTGTAGATCATGGTGTCATTGTATTTGTAACAGAATGGGACATTATTATGGGGTAGCTCTTTACAAGGGTCATAGCTAGTAGTCCTTTGACGACCTTCTATTCAGCGCTACATTTCACTTTTAGAGAATTATTATGACAACTAGGAGAGTATAGATAAATATTTAGAATTTACTTATGAATCTGTGGAAGTCAGAGAAATCAGTTATGGAGTTTAGGTTGGCCTTGTTAATGTGAAATTGAGAGCTTAACTGATTAACCTTGCCTAGTTACATGCCTCCAAAAACTCATAGTTGGTGATGTTCAAAACACTTGAGTTATCTACATTAAGAATTCTTACAAGTAGTTTAATTTCAAATTTGATTTGTGTGAGTAGGGAGAAGGGGGTAGTGAATGGAAATAGAACCATTTGGGAGAGGGTCGGGAGTTGTAAATTGAGTATTTTTACCACTTTACCAATATGATAAGGAAGGAAATTTCCCTAGATATAATAAAATCTCAATCTCATAATATAACTAGTTCTGCTTAGGATAAAATACAAGAACTACATGAAGTAGAAAATCCAAGTAATTGCTGAAAAATAACATTTAATTGATTTTTTAGAAACTATATCTCCGGATGTTTATACCTTATTTAGAACTGAAAAAACTCTTGTGTAGTTAGTACAGTATTAACCTCATCGAATTATAGTTAACTGGTGGGTCCTGGTGTGTTATAAAATTATGAACTAAAATAGAAAGAACCACAATACCGCAAGTGCACGGTTGTCCAAGTAATATCCGATAAATCGGGTTTCGTTCTCAGGGACGGATTAAGCACAACTCAGGTATCAATAAAATAGTAGTAGTAATTGCTAAAAAGAAAAGTAAAGTAAAAGATTTTTGTATTGTTTTTAAATCAAAGATACAAGAAAATAAATTACTGAAATAAAATAAAGAAAGTAAATAAGATTTAACTTAATAAGAGAAAGAGTACTTGATCCTCGTAAGGGTTTTACCTAACCTATCTAATTAATCCTTCTGTTTAAGGGCTAAACTGTTATTATTGTGCTAGTTGGGACTCTAATATCTCCTAACCCCCGTCAAGGTGGATATAGGAGTTATCCTACGGTATTACAAGCCCCGTCAGGGCGATTATTAACTAGTTTCAGATGATTAATATTTTACCTCTGCATGGTTAAACCCGTCAGGATCAATAACGAATACTACACGTCTATTATCTATGTCTGTAATTAAAACCCCTCGTCACGGTTATCACTTTGCCACTTAACTGAATAACTTAATTACTATGAGTTAAGTTTGATTCATGACTTCAAAATTAGTGATTAAAGCAAAATAATAGTCAACACAAAATACCTAGTATAATTTAAACAATTAAATCCCAAATTAAGAAAACATGAATTAAATAGAATTGGGTTCAACCCATATAGCGATTCTCAAGTACTAAAGAAATTAGCTTATAACAGAATTAAAAACTGAAGTAAAATAAAAAAAATACATAATTCTCAATTAAGAAAAGAAATTAGAATAACCTAATTGTTGGGTTGGCTGTTGCTGAAAGAACGAAATTCCTCCAGCTCTAACTTCTCCTCTACTTTCTTGCTCTAACTTGAAAATATGAAGCCTCTGATGTAATTCTATGAAGTGTGTGTAAAAGGAGGCTAAAGGATCTATTTATACTTGAAAAAACGGATTAGGGCATAGGTTAAGAGGATTAGGTCAAATTATAAAAAACCCAAGCCCATCTTTTCTTTTAATTCCCGTTACGGGTGTGTAGCCTTTAGTAAAACGGCTGTAACTTTTGCATCTCAACTCAAAATAGGCTGATTTAACTTGTAGAATCTTTCTAACGTAATAGGGTATCAAACCTTGTTTCACGGCCCAAGGCTAAATCCGCTCCTAAGTAGTCCAAAAATATCAATCTTTAACAGCCTTTCAGATCTGCAAATTCTTTAATTAAGTTCTTGGAAATTCTTTTCTTTCCTTTAGCTCCTCCACTCGATCTAAGACTTTAATTCTCACTTCTCCTCCTTGTAGTGGTTCTTCATGAATTTATAAACCTACAAACTTTGCACTAAAATAAACAGATTAATGCACAAAAGCTCTAGAAATGCAAATAGTCCAATTCTAAAGGGAGAAAGTGCAATGTGACGAAATAAGCATAAAAGTTTATCAAATAAGTCAAATATTTACCTAAAATGATGTCTCCTAAGGGCTAATATTTAGAACAAATAGGGAGACATCATTAACTGGCATACATAATCAAAGGAATCCATCCATCCAAATGTTATCTAAATTAATGCCTAGGTAAATAACAAATAGGGTAGGATAGAAGACAATTGATTAAAAGCTTTTATATCAGTTATTAAAATAGAGATAATGTTCAAAATTAGTATAACTTAATCATATTTTCTTACTTAGTTGATTGAGGAAATCAAAAAAAAATATTACATTCCTAAAAGAATATATTATGTGATCTTCCATTAAATAGAATAGTCTAACAATAAGTTTCACTCCTTAATTTTTATCTTGCATGTAATATAAATTGTTGATCTTGTATTGTTGTAAAGGAAATTCCACTTTCAATAAATTATTTATGGTATCAGAGCTAAAACTCTAAATCTGTCCAAAATTCCTTTACTTTTTCTTCAAAAACTCTTCTAAAGTCTCATAAACTATAATCGAATACGCATGACAACAGAGCTATTAAGCTCTACCTCAAATCAAAAAAATCATGTGATAATGACAAGAAGCTTAGAAAACAATAGGGTTCTACCAATCACAAGTCACAAGCTGAACGGGTATAATTACATGCAATGAAATTAATCTGTTCTCATGTTTATTCGAGGAAAAGGGAAAGATAACTATCTCACTAGTGTGGCAACCTTTCCAAAATAGTAAGATCCTAAGAATCGTACCAGGAGGGCTGATGACAATATGATGATATCATGGTTAATCTATTATATGCCTAATGATCTTGGAAAAAACGTTCTCCTTTATAGTTCTGCAAATGACATTTGGGATTTCGTAAAAGATACGTATTCCAACAATAAAAACACATATGAGCTAGTTAGTGTGGAAAGTATTCTCTATGATCTCCAACAAGGTGATTTTTCTATTACCTAAAATTTTAATATTCTCACATATTATTGGAAGCAAGTAGATTTTTTTGAAAAGTACACCTGGGAAACCCCAAATTATAGAAATCAATACACTTGGATTATTGAGAAAAAACGAGTAATCAAGTTTCTAATGGGAATTAATACAAATTTAGATGTGGAAGAATATTAGACACAAAGCCTATGCCTAATTTAAGAGATTCCTTCTCAGAGGTAAGAAGAGAAGAAAGTCGTAACAAACTAATGATGTTAATGAAAAACAACCTATTTAATATCTCTGAATGTTCTATCCTTGCAGTACGTGGACTCCAACTGAACAACTCAAAAAACAAGATGAGAAAAGTTATACCATGTTGTAAGCTTTGCCGTAAACTAGGACATACCAAAGATAATTGTTAGAAGATTAATGGGAGAATTACTGATTGTAAGCCTTCTCTCCCAACACTTGAAAGTCGTGGCAATATCGCATCCTCAATAAATGAACGTGGTACCAGTGAATGTTTCCCCTTCATCAAAGAACAACTCATAATTCTCCAAAAGATGATCAATCAATCCACCAACTTTTCCACTATTTTTACGGGATCTAGAGATCCAAAAGGTATTTTCTCAAAATCCTAAATCATTAGTAAGGAAAGAAAAATTATTTGCATTGACGACTTTGGAGTTTCTAATCACATGACGGGTGGTAAATCAATTCTTACTGATTTTGTTTTTTCTAATAAAAATCACTCAGTTAAAATTGCAAATGCATCTGTTTCAAAAGTTACAGGTTTCATATCAGTGACAACTTCTAACACTTCGTCCCTCTAAGCTTTGTTTCTTGTTCTAAACCTTTAGTATAATTTTTTATCGCTCAGTATGCTGACCAAGGATAAAACTGTATTGCTGATTCTTTCCAATATATGTGTGAATTTCAAGATACATATTCCACGAAGATGATTGGAAGTGCTCAAGTGTTCTCAGGACTCTATCTTCTCAATGGTGATCATCTCGTAGAAAAACAAACTCAACTCTTCCTTAGTCAGTCTCATAAAGATGTGTTTCTATTTCTTAAAAAATGATAGTGATATTATATTATGGCACAAACATTTAGGACATCCTAATTTATTTTATCTTGAAAATTATTCCCTTCAGAATTCAAAGATTAAAGTTTCAATACTATTTAATGTGAAGTATGTCAGTTGTCCAAGCATGTTTGTAATTCCTATCCTAGTCAACCATATAAAATGTAAAATCCTTTCTCAATAATTCATATTGATGTATGGGTACCTTCTAACACAAAAAATATCATTGGAACACGTTGGTTTATATCCTTTGTTGATTATCACTCTAGACTCACGTGGGTATTTCGCATGATAGAAAAACCAAAATTCGATCAAATTTTTAAAACTTTCCACATCATGAGCGGTACACAATTGACAACAAAAATCCAAATTTTTGTAATAGATAATTGAAAATAATATTCTAAAAATACTTTGGGTCATTATCTAAATAACCAAGTCATAATTCATCAGAGTTCTTGTGTCAACGCTCATGAAAAGAATGGGATAGTTGAGAGAAAAAATAGGCATCTCTATGAGGTTGCTAGGTCTTTGATGTTCACATCTATTGTGCCAAAACACTTTCTTGGGAGAATATGTCCTCAAAACCGCGTACCTTATCAATCGAATTCCATCTCGAGTACTAAAATTTAAAACTCCAAGTCAAACCCCTTTCAAATCTTATCCAGAAACATGTATAATCTCCACAATACCCTTGAAATTATTTGGATGTTCAGCCTTTGTCTATGTATACTCTCATAACCGAATCAAACACGATCATAAATCAATTGAATGCGTTCTCCTTGGTTACTCACCATAAAAGAAGGGGTACAAGTGTTACTCACCTATCACAAGAAACTCTATAATTTGATGGATGTTACTTTCTTTTAGGGACGGCCATATTTTCAAGAAACTAATGTTTAGGGAGAGAGTGAGTCAGGGGAACATCATCTTTGGGATGTTCAATCGCCCCAGTCTATTAAGTCTCATGTTCAAGTAATCTCTGAGAATATTGAATCAGAAACATTGTCTCAAATAGTTCTCGAACAACTCCTAAACACATCTCCACCCCACCATACAAATGCTGAGTTTCTTGTTTATTCTAGAATGAGATGACACCCAAAAGAGATATAAAAATGAGTAATTTTAGAGGAAATCTAAGAGTCAGAACCAACCCCAAGTCCTTCAGAATCATTAGAAGGTATTTTTGAAACCAATCCTTCTATTATTGATGATATCCTCCTATTGCTTTATGAAAAGGAGTGAGATCATGTACCAACCATCATGTTCTTAACTTCTTATCTTACGTAATATTATCCCAGAATTGCATGCATTTTTCTCCAACCTTGAAAAGTTACAGGTTCCCGGTAACATACATGAAGCCATGAAAATACAATATTGGAAAGCAGTCGTTATGGAAGAAGTACAAGATTTAGAAAAGAACGGTACATGGGAAATAGTTGACTTGCCACAAGGAAAACACCCCGTGGGTTGCAGATGGATATTCACGATAAAACAGAGTGTTGATGGAAGTGTAGATCAATTTAAAGTCCAATTAGTTGTGAAGGGGTTCATGCAATCTTATAGTATGAATCACAAGGAAACATTTGCACCGGATGCTAAACTCAACACTGTAAGTGTCCTTTTATCCCCTGCAGCTAATTTATATTGGTCATTAATTCAGCTTGATGTTAAAAATGGTTTTCTCACTGGAAACCTTGAGGAAGAAGTATATATGGAAATCAGATTTCATGTGGACTCGAAACTCCAACTACAAATGGGAAGGTTTGTTTACTCAAAAGGTCTCTGTATAGGGTGAAACAGTCACCTCGCCTCGTGTGTGGTTTGACCTATTCTCTACAATAAAAAGATTTGGATACACACAATGTGAAACCAATCAAGAGGAGAGTGATTTACTCTCCTTGTCAATGTCGATGACATTGTCCTTACTAAAGAATTTATAGAAGAAATTGAAAAATTGAAGATTTCTCTTGCAAAATAATTCGAGATCAAATATTTAGGGATAGTTAAAAAAATTCTAGGAATGGAAGTGGCTCGAACTAAAGATGGAATATATGTTTCTCAGTGAAAATATGTCTTATTTCTCCTACAAGAAACTGGAATGCTCAGATTTAAATCATCCAATACACCTATGGATCCAGAAAAAAAATTAGAACTTTAGGGAAAATCATACACCGACTACCAAAGAGAGATATCAAAAGCTCGTTGGGAAACTCATTTACCTCTCACAACGAGATCATATATTTATTTTCCAGTAAGCATTGTGATTCAATTCATGAATAATCCCATGAAAATACACACGACAACTTTTTACCAAATTCTTAGTTATCTCAGGGAAACTCCTGGGAAAGGTTTATGCTTCAATAAATATACACAGGGGAGTAGAAATCTACAATGATGCCGACTATAAGGGATCCATAATTAGTCGAAGACTCCCATCATGATGTTGTACTTTTCTATGGGAGAACTTGGTCCCTTAGAGAAGTAAAAGGAAACATTTAGTGTCAAGAGGCAGTGCAGAAGTTGAATACCGACTTATGGTGAATGGAATTTGCGATGCAATATGGCTTACAAGATTATTGAAACAGTGCAAAATTTAAAATTAAGATTCCTTACAAATGTTTTGTGATAACCAAGTTACCATAAGTAATGCAAAGAGTTTAGTTCATCGTGATAAGACCAAACATATGAAAATTGATCGTATTTTCATCAAATAAAATATTAAGGACAATTTTTTTTTTGGGTGCAATGCGCACCAACAAAATTTCAGATAACCGACATTTTAACAAAAGCTCTTGAAGACCTAATTTTGAGAATATAACTATCAAAATGTGTTTGATTAATATGTATAAGCTAGGGATGGTTGAAAATTAAGATTAATCATATTTTCTTACTTGCTTGATTTGGAAATTAAAAATAAAATATATTTCATTCTTTATAGAATATATTTTATGATCTTATTTTTAATAGAATAGTCTAAAGAGAAGTTTCCTTAATTATTGTCATGGTTATAATATAAATAGTAGTTCTTGTATAGCTGTAAATAGAGTTCTACTTTCAATTAATTCTTCAGATACACATGGAGAAAGATCAATAGAAGCCTAAGCTCTATCTCAAAGCTACCATATTGGTAGCAGCTTTCCCTTAAGCAAATTAAATGGAACAATAACTTATATGAATAGTTATAACTGTAACATTTACAGACTCTTATTTAAATGAGTGAGCAAAGATACTATAGACTTGAATTCAATCAGTAATGTTCAATTAAGCCAACGATAGTACTGTATCTATGCTAATTCATATGCATTATTGCCATCATCTTTGAACATCTATACTCAATTGAATGAATGACAAAAACAAAAACAAAAACAAAATCAAAATCAAAAGGCAAAAATAAATATAAGCACTCAACATCATTTTACCAGCTACAAATTTCAAATATTTAGCTGATGGAAATCTTAATGATACGGGCAAAATCCCTTCATAATTTACAGATATGTGAAAATGAAATTAGAAAATGTACATTAAGAATCAAAGTTTAAGAATAAAATGAAACAGCTATCACTGAAGAAAATTGCAGACTAGATTTTCTAACTTCACACAGCCCATTCACTTAAATATTTAATTATGTCACAAGAAGACAAATACAAAAAATTGAATTCATGGAAAGTCGAATAAACGTGGTGCAAGCACCAGCTAACACACAACAGAATGACAAACATTTTAATGGCAAGTTATGGTCCACTGTTCATGGCAATCAAAAGCTACATGAACACATTGGAACATGGTGCAAAGAGACAATTAAAACATTTATCATATTCAAACACAAAACAACAATTATCATCCATGGTTTGCGGAATAACCAAAGTAAGGGAACTTACATGACATTCAATAATTAAAGAATTCTTCTTCAAATGGATAACTAAGATCCCCAATTAGGATGTATCACATTCACGACAATAAAAGAATACTTGGCACACAGCTAAACAATTTTGATTATAATATGAATAAGATTACCAGAGGTAAAAAAATCAAATGTAAGTAAAATCATTTATCTTTATTGATATTATTTTTATAGTTTGTTTTCATCAGAGCATAAACTTACAATCTTACAAACTTACTTTCCATACCATTTTTCACATAAAAACATCGCACTGGACATTAGGATTCAGAAAATATCCACCATTGATCTTAGAAAATTGGAAAACAAGACCCGGACAATTTACCCTCATCAGAGGGGTGTACCAATGCTGGAAGCTAATTTGAGAAGTGATCTTAACTCCAAAAGTAATCAACCCATTACCACTCATATCCTCCTTGAACCCCTGAACAGCCTCGTTTCCTACATTAACATAGGACATGTTAAAGTTAGTTTCAAAATATGTGCGGTTTTTATTGGGCTGCAAGAAGGGTGGGGAAATGGCTTGTGCAAGAATCACATTGTGCCTCTGATACAATAGGCTTTGTTTAATGTCTCCGTATGAGATAGACATTTTACGGTTAACATTTGTGATTAACACTGTAAGGTTGCAATTGGAGGAGATTGAGGTGTTTTTAATAACAAGGGGTGAAAAGGTGGCAGCGGAGATTTGGACTATAGGTATCCTAGGGCGGATTATAGTCCAAACGATAAAACTTACACATCCCATGGTGAGTAAAACAATCAAGAATAAGGCGACCACACGGCAGATGAGTGTCTGCACGATTTGGCGGTGGTAACCTTGAAGATTTTGAAAGTAACGGGGAATAGGTTGTACTGGGCGCATTGTATTGATGGCGGTAGTGGTGGAATTGAGGGAATAGACCAACGGAGCTAATTACTATGTTTTTTAGGCTTTGTATAGTCAGTTGAGTAGAGCTTTATAGAGGTGGAAACTGGAAGCCAATAGGAATAATAACGTAAGTAAAAATGATGAAATATGTTTGTTTTCATGTGTGTTTCGAAAAGTAAGTTTCTTTTTTCCAAACTTCTTTCTTTTTGGTCAAATGATTTCCTTTTTGTACAAAAATGTAGGTCAATGTAATGATAATCCTGTCTATATCGTTTAATAATATCGAATGAGTCCAACTTTGTTAATGTGTTTTTAATATAGATTTCCACATACTGAAATAGGAAATTACAATTAGAAAAAGGCGATAAAGCTATTCTAATCTTTAAAGAAATGACTAAAGGATCTTATAAACAAAATTAAAGAAAATCCTCCTTGGAGAAATTTAAACAAAAAGTAACATCAATTATTAGAATTTAGAAAACCATAACATTAATCATGTCTTACTAACATTAGCGATCTTCAAAAAATTATTTTTCATTTGATCGGTTAAAAAATAGAATGGAGTCTAAATAAATTGGGTAAAAACACCCATAGAAGTCTTAAAAAATGTAAAGAATTATTTATTGATTTACCTATATCTAAAAAGAAGAATTCTAATGCTTATTTGGAAATGTTTTTTTACAAATATTTAAAAATATTTTTAGATTTTTAAGTATATTTTAAACTGTAAAAAACACTTTTATAAAAAGTATCAAATAAGTGCTTCTTAAAAAAAGTATCTAAAATAATTCTAGATTTTAAAAGTATTTTTAATAATTTTTTTCCTTTAAAATGAATACTTCCAAATGGGTCCCTACCAAATGGATCCCTACTAACAGATCTCGCCAATCAAGTTAAAAGAATGACAACTTCCAAGATATAAATATACCTATATATAACTCTTGAAATAATGCTTAAAAAACATCACGTCCCTAAATTCACAATCAACAAATATAGAGAATATACCATAAAATAAGTTTAAATTTATAAGGCTATCCCAATAAAACAAAAAAAAATATTATATGTTCATCAATGTATCAACTTATTAGAGAATATAAAAGAACCTCAAAAATAATCATCGTGAGTAGATATAAAATTATTCTATAATAAATTCACTATCAATATAAGAATATAATAGGTAATGTAAGATACAGAATGAAATTAACTAAAACAAATAATAACCTTTTGTAATGTTACCTAAATGATATTATTTGTCTAGGTAAATAATTTTCTAAACCACTATCTAAGTCAACTTCTAACTTAATATATTCTCCAACAAACCTGTCTCCTGAACTTCATTATCTACAACATTAAAATAATGAAATGAAAACCTCTAGGATTCAACATCTACTAAATTAGGATAACCACAAGAAAACTTATATATTAATAATCTAAGAAACAATGAGAATTTATCGATAATTAGATTACTTGCAAATATATTTGTCTGATAAACTACATCATCAGTTCACCGTCAATAAATATATAAAGTTGTTGGCAGATAATATTTCTGACATTCCATGGTAACAAAGACCGTTATTATATCACATTGATAAGCTTAACGATGACGAATACTATCCTATCAGATTTCACAAAAAGGTTTGTTCTAAAAGCATGACTAGTTTATAACTAAGTAGTTGTTCAAGAGATAAATTTTACATAGGAATTGATTTGCAAGTCCCCTTGAAAGTTATAGTTAAATAATTAATTAGGTCAAACTTTGCAAATCGTATATGTTGTTCTGTATTGTAAAGCTAGCTATCTAATAAATTACTTCAATTCATACTCTTAAGAAAGACAAGATGGATAATCCAAAGAATGTAATACATATTATTTTTTATATGATATAATAACAATATTTTTGTAACTAATATTTAATTAAAATTATTAATCACGTACATGGCGATAGAAAAATATATCCAAAGATTTGTAGAAATCCAAGATATTTATTGGAGATGAAAAGAGAAAATCGTGATCCAAACTTTTCCATTGATAAATACAATACGTTAGAAAGTGCCTACTTAATTTGACTTCGGATTATACTTGGACTCACTATTCCCCCACTTCTTCTTCACTTATATCATACTAGACTCATCTTCCTCGATTTTTAAGGCTTCCTTTTTTGTTTATGTTTTTCAGTTGTGAGTAATATGAAAATATATCCAAAGGTATTTTAATATTGTAGGATTATTTAAAATATAACTACTCCCTACTTTATTTTTTAGTTTAATTAACTTTTTGATCCTACAAACTAGTTCGAGGAATATTATAACTGAAGTAAAATAAATAAAAGGATTCAGAAATACATATGCTCATCCTAAGCACAAGCTTCCTCCGAAAACTCAATTACCAAGTCAACTGACTAAATAAAGTATGATACTTCTTCGAACTGCAAAGTAACTTTTCTTGGTGTCTAATTGCTCTGGTTCACTTTTACATATGTGGTAGTCCAACACCTAAAATTACTTGTTCCTTGCGGTCTGCTTTACACATATGTAATTCATCATGAGTTAAATTTCCTACACTTTTATTTTTAAGTGTTGTAAGTCATGGTCTTCATGGCGTAAGTATTTTCTCAATTGCAACATATAAAATCCAATATCGATCCAAGATACATAAAAGAAATTTCATATAGGCGGCCTCCTCAACACGGTCGAATATTTCAAAGAGCGCTAAAGAGTTATTGAATCATGCTATTATGTTTAATAGGGTTAAGTGAAAGGGTTTCAAAGAATTTAGGGACTAAAATTTATTAATTTTTAAGGATTTTTCAAAAATTTAGGTTGGTCGGGTTCCAATTCATATAAGGCAGTTTGTTTCCTGGCCCTAAATAAGTGAATTTAGATTCTTCTAACTTCAAAATCCAATAATACATATTACAGGTGATACATTTAAAGACACATGCTCTCAAAATTTGAAATTGTGTTCCTTTCTTTTTATATCCACCCAACACTTTTGTCTACCTTCTGTTACCTTGATCTTCTCACAAATCAACTTGATTTTTTCTTTTTTTTTTGTCAAATTTTATTCTTTCATCCAGGAAAAAAAAGATGTCCTACATTATCTTCTAGGTAGGGAATCACTAGGTGCCATTTTGATACCAGATTGATAATCATTGTTGTGTGAAAATTCCAACAATGGTAAATTCTTTTCATATTCTTTTCCGAAATCAATCACACTATTTCGGTGCACGTCTTCAAGAATTTGGGTTGTACTTTCTAATTGAAAATTCCTTCGTAGAGGGTAACATGAAATTAATTTTAACATGGTCCCAAAAGTTTTTATTGTTAACTCCAAATTCTTAAGTGAGCCTAGTGTCTTTGTCGAAAACATTCTCGTTCGGAACACCATGAAATCTCATAATTTTCGTAACATAGAGTTCAACCACTTCATGTAATTACATGCTTATGAAAAATAAATATGTCAACTTAGTAAGACAGGTGACGATGAATGATATAGCATATTTCTTTTTTTTCAATGTTGTGATACGAGATAAATAATACATAGGTACACTTAGCCCCTTCCATTTTGGTATTCAATAGTTGCAAAAGTCTATAAGTCTTATGGTGTTCGACCTTCACATATTGACACGTCATGAACTTTGATAACAAATCCCCATTACACCACCAAAATTGATCTAAGGTCTTGATAATTCTTGGTAGCCAAAGATATATATGGAATTGAGACCCGTGTTCTTTGAGAGGAATTCATTTTTGCAATCAAATATTCTAGACCATAAAGTCTAGGTAAGTGTCCAAACCTTTATGTAATTATGTACAAATATTCTCAAGATATGTATCTTTTCCGAGCCCTTAATATCTTATCGAGTAGTGGTGACTGGACTATTAAGTGAGATAAAATCTCAACCTTGGAACTTGTGGACATATTAATTTGGAATGTTTCAAACTCTTGTATTAGTTTGGATGGGTAGATAGAATGGGTGCGGTAAATACGACATGTCTCCTACTTAGCACACATGCAATGTGATTGGCCTTCCCGGGATGATTATTGATCATCAGGTCATGGTCTTTAAGAAAATACAAGAATCTTTTTTGCATAATAGTCTGCTTTGTACATATATAATTTAATATCTTATTATATGCACAAAGTTTTCAAGTCACTACATAAAGATAATGATACCACATTTGAGTATAAAAATCACAACGTGAAGTCTAAATCATGCGTAATATAATTTTAGTTTCCTATAAGAAAAAGAATGACATTCCCATTTTGCACAAGGAAACATCCCAACTCACTTCTCCATATGTCACTACATATGGAATAACATTCAGTTCCTATGGGAATATATAAAATGGTGCGGAAACTAAATAATCCTGTAATTTCTAATAAACTTTTTTCGCACCTTGGATTCCAATACCTTTCCAGGTCAATCATGTAAGTTGTGCAACTAGGTGAGCGATACCCTAATTTTTTTTATAATTGCTCTTTAATAGCAAGAGCTACATATCTCAACCATAAATAATTGTGTAGGTCAATTGGTTAATGCTTTGATCTTTTCTTGGCAAACAAAAACTCCCTCTTTCGATATTACTGACCTAGGACGGCTATCTTTTCGAGCCAAAATTTACATTTTTTGAACTTCGTATATACATGTTTTGTCGCAAAATTTATAGTAAAATGTTCACGTGTTTCACATGCTTTTATTAACTTTTAGGGTATAATGTTATTGATGAATGTACCACAAATTGATGTACAAAAGTACTGAAACCCCGATTCATCAAATCCATGAAAGAGGATGGATTGTTTGTCAAGTAAAAAGGCATAACCACACACCCTTTCATGGCCATACTATGTCCTAAATGCCATATTTGATACAAACTCAGATTTGAATCTTAATTTGTGATATCTCGATCCAAGTTCTATTTTGAAAATACTTGAGTTTCATGGAGTTTATCGAAGGGGTCATTAATTAAAGCTAGTGGATACCTATTCTTTACAACCAATTTGTTGATTCATTATTGTTAACAAGATTATATAATGACTCATACTCTATCTTATTTGATAGTTAAAGTTTGAATTATACTATATCTAGAGACAAATATATAATTAGAGATAAACCTTAATAGATAGATAAGATTTAGATTTGTAGTTATCTTATATTTATACTTCTTGTACGTGTATATATAGAGGTCAATAAACAATCACAGGAGATTGTGGAAAATTCGATAAAATTTTATGGTATTAGAGCTTAATTTTTTTAGAAAACAAGATGAAACGAAAAACATCTTAATCTCTCCAATATCTACCTTAACTTCCGCCACACCCTCCCCATTCAACATGGCCAACTACTCCACCAATGCTACGCAAAACACCAACACCCTACCTATTGTCAAAGACATCTAGCAAGTCATTTCCCTCATGTTATGTAACGATCGATAACTTTCTCCTCTGGAAAACTCAGGTCTTTCTAGTTCTTTGTTCTCACGGGCTCTTTGGTTTCATTGATGGAACATTACAAAAACCAACAGGTTCTCTCTCTGAATCTACACAACGGATACGCCTAGGTCAAATGGTCCTTGGATGGCTTCTTGTATCTCATTCTACTTCACTTATATATTAAGTGGTTGATCAAAATATAGTTTGGGACATTTGGATAACACTCAAAATTGTTTATGGTAAGCAATCCCACGCCAAAATCCAACAAATTAAGACAGAATTGCACTCTCTAAGCAAAGGAAATTGGGGTTATAAACACCTATTTAGAGCATGCGAAAATCCTTTTTCTCACTCTTGGAAGTGTCGTTAAATTTATTTATGATGACGCTCTTATCTTAAGGACACTCAAGGGCCTTGGATCTGAATATGATCCTATTCACTCCATTGTCAATAGAATATATTTTTGCCCGTCATTCGCTGATGTTTGTGGTCTCTTGTTTGAAATTGAAATTTGATTTTCTTGGCTCCTTCAATGGGTAAATATACTACATTTAAGACAATGTATTCTTCCCACTACTCATCACCCAAGAACTCAGCACCTACCTCGCGCATGTATTAGTCGGGACTCTCATCTCGTGGATGATGTGGTACATGCTTAAATGGGCGTGGTAATGGAGGTCGATATCCTATATCCAAAAAAATTTATTTAATATGTTCTCGATATGGTCATCCATATCACAAGGCTAACAATTATTGGGCCCCTTACAATGTTATCAATATCTTGGCAAAGGAATTTGCTACAATGCAAATTTCAGAGCCCACCGATCCTAATTCGTACTTGGACACTGGTGCAACACATACTATGACTCCCGATGAATCTGAATTTATTAGTAAGCAATACTATGGTGATCATGATTCTGTTATGGTTGGCAACATAAATGGAATTTTCATTTCTTACATTGGTAAAGCATTTTTACACCACTCTAATGGAGATAGTTTGAAATTCAATGCTATTCTTATTATATCTCTTATAAATCACCCGGAAAATGTTGCACAATCTACGAAATATCACAATTGTTACTTTGTATTTACATCATTTGGTTATCTTAATAAGGTTCAGAAGAAAGGGACGGTGTTACACAAAGAACCGCTTGGTGGAGGCTTAAACGTGCTCATTAAAACTTTCAAGATTAGACTTTCCATAAGTAAAATATCTCTTGATGTTTTCGACATCATCATGATTAAATTATTCAACAACTAAATACATCTCTCCCATCAACAAGTTCATTGAAGTCTGATATTACATGTAAAAGTTTCCAGTTAAGCTAAGGTACATGTCTTTCTTGCAACTCGGTCATTCAACGATCTTCTACTTTACTTTACATTATACACTATGATGTTTGGGGACCAGCCCCAAAGTCATCATAGGACAGTTTTAGATTTTATCTTGTTCTTGTGGATGACTTTAGTCTCTTTACATGGTATTTCCAATTAATAAGATAGTTTGATGTTTTTCTAAATTCCATCTTTTATCTCAATGGTTCATAATAATTGTAAAATTAAATTCATTCAAAGCGATCGAGGTGGTGAATTTATAGGGCACCAATTTACACTTTCTTTAAGAAGTGTTGTATTGTCAACCATTTATCTTGTCCTAGAACACCGATACAAAATGGATTTGCAAAACGCAAGCATCGTCACATAGTTGAAACGAGATTAACATTAATTGCTTATTCTAAATTTCCTAATATATTTTGGAATCATTTGTTTTCAATTTCTATCTTCTTGATTACCAGAATGCTGATTGTTACCCTAAAAAATATTTAATAGAAAGAAATCGGATTACTGTCAACTTTGTCCATTTGGATGCCCAAAATTGAATTTTAAAATATGCAAGTGCATATTAATCGGGTATAGCCCTTCTCACAAAGGTTATAAGTCTCTCAACCCAACCACTGACAAAACTATAATCTCCAGGCATTTTTTTATGAGTTTAATTTTAAGTTTTCCTTTAATATTCTCACAATGCTTTGTCTTTGCCTATACCTTCTACGAAACCATTTACTCTTCTCCATCTCCTTGACTACGCGATTTCGCTTCAACCTTCCCAAGTTGTTCCATTGAAACCAAACAAAATTGACCATCCCTTAGAACGAAGGCGGGCTATCCATAAGTTGAACAATAAGGAAATTTACCCATAGATTAACACCTTCATCAAGGACTTCTTGTCATGGCTTTATGATTCTTCGTCCTTCTTGTCGTATGGGCTCATGATACTCGAGCTTCAATGATTGTTTAATGCAACCTTCAAACAAATTTGACCACCCTGTAGCTGTGACTTTACTTTCATCTAGATCTGCATCTACCTGAACTACTTCACTCTTATGAATCGCGTTATCCATATGAGTTTTTGAATTTATGCTACACAACCCTTCATCACTACTTTCAACCGCATTCATATGAACATTTTCCGGAGTACATAGCTTCAAATTATTCTCATTTGTAGATAGGAATAGCTTCGTTATAACTCTATGTTTTTTTCTACATTTTAGAACTACCGAAGCAGCAAAAGCATTAACCCTGACCGAGCTCAGCATGTTAGTCATGAAAAATGAAAAAATAAATTTTAAAAGGAAAAGAAAAAATAAAGGTGAAAAGAGGAGAGTATGGAATGTGGTGAGTGAGTGTATAGTAGGTGAGAGAAAAGAAAAGTGTGTGGGAGTGAGTGTTTGAGGGAAAAGATGAAGATAAGGAGAGATAAAATATTAGATCTCAGATTACTTGAGAAATAATACTAAATCTAAAAAGAAAAAAGCAAAAAGTATATGAAAAGGTGGCTGAAATCTAAAAAAAATAAAAAAGGTAGAAAAAGAAAAGACTAGGATAAATTGATAGAGAAGAAAAAATTGACATTTTAATTCTTATTAGCTTTATAAAAAATATTTTATTTCTAAATATGGGATCCTAGATACAAAAAAATAGTATTTTGAGTGTGAAAACTATTTTAGAGTTATATTGAAGTATATGAATTATCTTTAAGATTGTTAGACAATAATATGGTAGAATTATTTGCGCGGAGATGGAAGAATGTCTAACAGATGCAAAAAATTAGTGCCAATTTTTAAATTTACATAGAGTTTCAATGAAAAAATTTATAATATGTAGGCTTACAAAAATTAAAGCTCTGACGAGTATTACTAAAAAGTGGGTTGAAATTGCAATGTATTGGGTTGTGTGTGATAATTGAAAAAAAGTCGACGTTGGTCGACTTACCTATGAAGAATAAAAAGAGTTTTAACGTTTTTAATAAAATATGCACTCTCAGTTTAATCATCTATACATTTTATCATGCATTGATCTTTTAATTCTTTGAAATTATATTTAATTTTATAAATATTATTATGCATTGTCTTTGTTTAAAAAAGATTATCACATATAATTTTTACACGAATTATGTAAGGTAGTTTATTATTTATTTAATTTTTAATATTACCTTTATATAATATTTTGAAATTTTTAATATTTATTTTCTGATAAAAATATAAATACTAAATATATATATTTTTAAATTTTATATTTTGGGTAAATATAATATAAAAAAAATCTTATCTTTATTAATTTAATACTATCTCTATTATATTATAATTAATAATATAATTAAAAAAATTATTTAAAAATTGTCATATTAGAGTTCTTATATAAATTAAATGATTTATTTATTATATTTTTTTATAAAATTTTTAAACAATAACGAAAAATATAATTTTGTTTTCTATCTAAATAGAGATGTGTTGATTATTTTTATTTATATTTTTTTTCATATTCATAAAAAGGTTTTTAAATTTTAAATTTTAATAAAATAGAGATAATATATTTATTACAATTAATAGTATAGTGACAACCATGAGTAGAGAGAATAATAATCTTTTTCATCATATTAATAAATGACAAAAGATGACTTTGACAGAAACACATTTGACTAGGTTAAAAGAACCTTTTCTTGGTCAATTTGTAAAAAGATATTCAACCTTCGTGTAAAATACAGTTAGTCGTACGATCATAAATATCTTTCATCATTAATGCAATGACTCTACCGCTATATAACTTTACAAGACTGAAGACATAAACCAAAGGAAAATTTTCACCACCGAATTAATATGATGCCATCAACAACAGATCAACCTGCACCTTCCGGTCACCTTAAAAAACTACAAGATTTCTTCCGCCGTATCGAGCAGTCATTCATCGGCCAATTGGTCATCACATTTTTTTATATCTTTCTTGTGATGGGTTCCATTTTATTAATCTTTTGGCTTATCCTCCGCCCGAGTAAACCTACTGTCAAAATTGCTTCAGCCGCCTTTTCACCCATGGAAATTGAAAACACAACCGTATCTGCCAATAGCAGCCTCAGTTTCCTCATTACAAACACTAACAGTGTAATTTCTGTCTCATATGAAGAATTCCAGCTAACGTTATATTATATGAACAACAGTGAAATTTTTTCACAAACTGTTCTCCCTTCCCTTTACCAGTCTAATAAAATGCAGACATATATGGGAACATACTTATCCATGACCAATGTTATAGTGGGAAACAACACTGTTCAAGCCCTTAAAGAGGATTTGGGTCGTGATAGGAAGATCTCATTTGGGGTTAAACTTTTTGCTGTGATAACTTTTGATCATTGGGGTATAGGAGTAACTTGTTTGATGAGTGTAAATTGTGAAAGTGTTATTTTTCAATTTTCTTCTTCAAATGACCCAGGAGTCTTGGTGAATCCAAATAAAACATGTGATGTTGATGTTGTCAAATTTTGAAGAAATAGTATAAAATAATCCCCTTGTAATACTTCTCTTAAATCGTAATCAATATAAGCGAAGGGTTTTACTTTTAATTTTTAATTAGCTTATTGTTTTTCACTCAACAATTATCTTTTGATATCTAATGTATAATTATGCTAATCTTGAAATGGCTATTGTATAGGATTGTGATTAGGTGAATCAATTTTTTGAGTCGTTATACGTCCAAGTTGTGTTCTATCCCTAATTTTTAATTCAGTTTGACATTTGACATATATAATCTTTGCCATGTGTATCGTCAGGAATGTGATAAATCACTGCAAATTCATCTAATTTTAAATATAGTTTTATGAATAATTCTGTGATAATGATCATTGATGGTGCGTAGTTTGAATATTAGGGATTTCGTCAAATAAGTTGAGTTGATAAAGGTTCCAATTGAGGCCTGGAAACATGTTTGTCCGTGTTTGTGTTTCTTACTGATTAGGTATTTAAAGTTTTCCCCTGAATTGGAAATCAATTTACCACACGATCTACAATTCTTCGATCATTGGATGTGAGCTCTTGATTGACATGAATGATGACTATATCTTTTAAATTATGTTTTGATGATTGCACCCCAGTTTCGTTATTTAAATTAAAAGATCATGAGTTTATGCTATAATCAGTTGACAATTCCATCATTGCAGCGGTCTTGTTAGATCATATTCCCAAATGAGGATTGTCCAGAAGAGAAAATGAAATGAATTGGGAAGGCCAAAATACTTGCTAAATAAAATGCCAAGGAGTTTATGTTTTTAGTTTCTCTTAACACATTCAAATTCCTCAGGAAATCGCGATATTAGTACAAGAGAAATCCACTTCATCTATATAAGTTGGACTTGCTTCTAATAACATTCTCACTGAAGCACTGCATTCCTTCCTGGTTTAATCTTTCATTCTTGGACTCTTTTCTTCACACTTATTATAGCCTTAATTGCTTCAAGAAGTACTAGACTATTGGCAATATGATCCAATTTCAGATCTACTCCTAGACCCAATTCTTTGACCTTTTCAAATATCGTCCATAATCCATATCACAATTGGGACACTCGACCTAACGTTTTCAAGTATTGAGTTCCAGTCACAATGAGATATGAAGTCCCTGATTGCTTCCTGGGCTAGTACGTAAATTTGTGGTACCAAATCACAGATCCACTACAAGAAATAGTAGCATTAGCGGGGAATCTATTGCGACAACAACTAAAATGACCTCTAATGATATTTTTAAAAACCAAAATGGCCTCTAATTATATTTTTAGCG
Source organism: Nemophila menziesii (assembly GCA_029959085.1). NCBI lineage: Eukaryota > Viridiplantae > Streptophyta > Magnoliopsida > Boraginales > Hydrophyllaceae > Nemophila > Nemophila menziesii. Next base: position 137,564,629 of record JARWIR010000001.1, on the reverse strand, counting down.
GCAATGTGTGCCGCTAAAGATAAAATTAATCGAGACAAAAACAAATAATTTGTTACTAAAGATATCTTTAGCGACGAACTCATAGAGGCGACAAATAACGACTATTAGCGGCAAAATTAAGATTTTTAGTGTTAAATTTTTTGTCGCTAAAGATACTATTTCTTGTAGTGATCATCCCTCTCTTTCCAATCCTTTCTAAAATCTCTTCTGAAAGTATCTTATCAAGAGTAGTTTTCCCATTAGTATCAGCGGTAATCTATTACCATTCAATGTTGACAAATAGACCATAGGAACCCGTGTATATATTCGCTACTTTAAGATAAATTTTAATTTGCATCAGCTGGGGTGTATTATTGAAGCGTCCCATGCTGTGGTATCCTAGAAAGATGACCGACAGAGCAGGATGAACGTCGAGTCCTTTTGTAGTACGGGCCCAACAATGTAGACTGCCTGATTTTGCTTTTTTGTATTCTTATTGTGTATTGGGATATATACATAAAAGGTGATATCGCAATGGATTTTATTTGTAATTGAACACGAAGAGGAGATGAACATGAAGAAGAGATAGTGCTAGTATGAATTGATTTCACGATTAATTGTATTTCCTTCCATATTTGTCTTCCTCTTCAGTCTTCTTCAGTCCCTCTTTTTTTCCATGTTCACTGTAGACACTAATTAGACGGAGACAAGATACTGAGCATATTCTCAAAACGAGTCAGACATGGTAATAAATTCTAGTTACAGAAACAAACCAATCTCTGGAGAATATATTTGTGAATACTCTTTAAGCAAATCTGATTTTCTAGGAAAGAGATGTTTGACATGTGTATGACAATCCAATGCCTGTAACTCATGGACCCGTTCACAAGCTATGGCCCAATTCACAAATTTTCCACTCATTTCTTTGTTAACTCTGAAGGGATTCTGTATTATAGATTTAAAACTTATACATGTTTTTGTCATAAATTGCTATATTCAGTATGGATGTTGGTCACGATGACATTAATTCACATATTTTTTCCTTTATCCAGAGAGTATGGAAGGGAAGTCTGAAGTATGTTTGCTCACTTCATTAAATAAGAATCAAATAGATTTACTAGACAATGCTTCATCTAAAGAGTAATCATCAATGGAATCCTCTTTTTATAATCCCAAGTTCCATCCTTTTTTATTTCTCTTTTATTAAACTCAAATGTGCTTCTCCTAATCATTATGTATTACCTTTTTACTATCAATCATTCCCGAGTTTTTCTTGATTCTTGTCCTATTTACTGTATTTATTTATTACTTTGTCTCTCTCCCTTATTCTTACTCGTTACGCTTCTCATCTCCCTATATAACCTACGCTACCTACTCTTCCTTTCCCTTTTGTGTATCATACACACTCTTCTTCTCCTCTCTAACCTCTCTTCTCATCTCACTGATCAATGGCATCTGATCCTGTTATCACTATGAAACTTACTCCCTCCTTCAAACAGGATGAGATCTACTCTCGGAGATTCATGCTCTTATATAAAATCATCTCTACCACTGAAATTACCCCATCTATTGTTGAATCTGCAGCTAACAGATCTTAGGGGCTTAAATCTCGCATGCATGTAGTCTCAGCAGGATATAACATCCTTTTCCTTACTTTTGAGACTCGTGATGATCTGTTGAACACTTGGAACTTTCTTCCCTGGTCAGTGAATGGTCACCTACTCCTTCTTCAAGCTTGGCATCCAGAGATGTCTATGGTGGAGGCTGATTTCTCTACAACTACCTTTTGGATCCATTTTCAAAACCCCCCTAATGTATTTGGTACACCTGACAATGCAAGAAATATAGGCAAAAACCTTGACTGCACTCTTCTAGCTTATGACATTAACGAAGTTAATGACACCACGAAACTTCTTCGTGATCTAGCCTTGTGGAAACTGGAAAAACCCCTTGTTCGTTCTGTTAGCATTGAGAGGTCCTCTCTTCCTATTCTTGAAGTTAAGGTCAGATTTGAAAAGTTGAGTAAGTTCTGTTTTTTCTGGGGGGGGGGGGGTATTATCACATACAGCTGGCGAGTGTAGCCTTTATAAAGAGTAATAAAAAAAGCTCCGTGGTCATGTTCGTTTTTTATTAGGTGATTGGATGAGTGTTACTCCAGTCAAAGGGAGAGGAAGGAACATTCATGTTGTTGATGACTTAGATGATCCCTCACATATTATTACTGGCAACGTAAAGTTAGTCAAACCCTCTTCGGATGATGTTACCTCAAAACCCTGTCAGATTACTGGTCCCCCATTTATTAATACTCTTCTTAAGGATAAGGCTGGTGTTAGTAAAGATGAATATATTCTTTCTTTCACCCGAGGTTGTTCCTCGGATCATGAAAAAAATTATGCTTTGGTGGTCAATGAGTTATTAAAAGATATTTTCTCTGACCCGACCGGAGTTGATCACATCTTTAAGTCATCCTCTTTTAAAAAAAAAGATTATGCTCCCACTTCAGCTCACGCAAGAGCTCCAGCTCGAAGATCTTAACCTAGGCCCACCATTATGGTAATAAAGTCATATCCTCTTGGAACTGGTCTGGATAAAAAAGAAAAATGATTGGTGAGCTTTCTAAAGAAAAATGGTTGTGGTCCAGATCTAACCCAACCCGTGGTAAAACTAATCTTCAATGGGTCAACCCGGATATCAACAAGAACCAAATGGGATTGTAAATCAGATTGGCTAGCAATCCAAGAACCATCCTCCTTCAACATGGTCAGAATTTTATTAGTTGCTAGGTCTCATGCCTTCTAAAGTCATAGTTTTACGCTTATCTGTCATTATTCCCTCAATCATATCTCCTTGTCAACCTGCTTTCATCAAAGCTATACTTATCCAGGACAATATTATTATTATTATTCATGAGGTCATCCACAAACTCAAGCATCTTAGGAAGAACTCTAAGGAGAGTTACTCTATCATCAAGGCTGATCTTCACAAAGCCTGTGACAAGTTACAATATGCTGATTAATGGGTATAAAGCTGGATCTTTTCCCCCTTATAGAGGGTTAAGGCAAGGGGATCCACATTCTCCCTATTTATTGTTTCTGATGTATTATCCCTTTTAATTGAAAAAGAAGTTAATGATGGAGTTATTAAGGGAATCAAACTGAGCAGGAATGGTCCTAAGCTTCATCATCTGCTCTTTGCTGATGATTATATTTTCTTCCTCAGGAACAATGTTATTGAAATTCATGCCTTTAGGGAAATCATCTACAAGTTCTGCTTCGCATCTGGTTTATCCATTAATCTTAACAAATCCTCTATCTTTCTTAGCCTTAATACCCTTGATTCCCTTAAACACTCTATTATTGAAGCATTTCGTATGCCTATCACAGAGGATTTGGGGTTTTATTTAGGCCTCCCTACGGAGTGGGGTAAATCCAAAACCAAATCCATGGATGCTTTAATCTCTAAAACTGCTAGTAAACTCAGTGGCTGGAAGAAATCCCTTCTTTCTATGGCAGGTAAAGTTGTTCTCATTTCTTCTGTTATCAACGCCTATCCCACGTATTTCATGTTCTTCTTGCTATCCTTAAAGGTGTTATTAGTAAATTTAATTCCCTTGCTAGCCACTTTTTATGGGGTAATGAAGATGATCATGGTATTCAGTATGTTAATTGGAATAAGGTCTCTTCCCCCAAGTCCTTGGGTGGTCTTGGGATCAAGAATTTAGAGGCTTTTAATTTAGCCCTTTTAGCTGGACAAGCATGGTCTATACTCTCTCACTCGGATTCCCTTGTACATCTTGTACTGAAAGATATTTACTTTCCTAATTTTGATCTGCCTGATTCTCGCTCTGTTAGAGGAGCCTCCTGGAGTTGGAATAGCATTCGTAAAAGATGCTCTTTCCTTAAGGACTTATCTATTAAATCTATAGGGGACGGGCATTCTACTATTATTTGGGAAGACAATTGGACAAGTAACTTAATTTCTAAACCCCAAACTATAGTGATGACCCTTCCTTCCCTAAGTTTGTTGCAGATCTATTCTCTTCTTCTACTAAATTATGTAAAACTGATATTATAGCCTAGTTATTCCCTGTGGATGTTGCTTCTAAGATTCTTAGTCTCAATGTCCCTTGGACTGATAAAACCTTTTCCATAATATGGCCTTTTATCAATAATGGGGTTTATTCAAGAAAATCTGGATATCTTCAGGCTGTTTCAAATTTGATTTTCCCCTCTTCATCCTGGAACTTCTAGTTTTTCAGACTGTGATTTACTTAAATTATCTTGGTCCTCTAATGTTCCTCCAAAGTTTAATTTTTTCTTCTGGTGCGTTCTTTTAAATGCCCTCTCTACAGAGAGAAACAAGTATTCAAGAAAATGCTCCTCTACAGATATCTCACATATATGTCTTAAAGAAGAAGAAACCTTAGAACATCTGTTCCTGAGATGTGATTGGACTAGAAAATTTTGGTGTATTTTCCATCTTCACTGTCAGACTGATCATTATTATTGTATAAGGATTAATTCTTGGATTGGATCCCTTATTGATAAAGGAATTAATGGAAGTGAGAAAAGTAAAATCTTAAGTACCATCACCCTATGTTTTTGGGTGATCTGGATTACAAGGAATCAATTTATTTTTCATGATATTCCCATTAACTGACACCAAGTTTTTGGCGCCGTTGCCGGGGACTACATCGTTAGTCCTTGTGAAGCTATTTAGTGCTTTTATTTTAGTTAGTTCTATTTTACACATTTGTTTTTAGTTTTATTATTTACAGGTTATTCAAATGGAGAGTCCAAGAAAGCTAGATCTTCCCATCTCATTCAGAGTGAAACCTAGAGGAATCTGCACTCCCGAAATCCAAGCCATTAAATTTTGTCCTGATCTAGGCATGATAATGCAATTTGCGAGTCATGGAGAATTTAGCGAAGCTGCACATCAAGATCTGGTTTGTTATGTTCAGAAATTCATGCAGATCTGTGATGCCTATATAATCAAAGGCGTTACATAGGAACATATGTACTACGTTATGTTCCAATTCTTCTTGAATGTAGTGCAAGCGATTGGTATGATTCCCAACACCCTGATTTAATTCCAAGTTGAGATAAACTTCAAGCCAAATTTCTAGACCGATTCTATCCGGTTAGTAGATGCTTAAAAGATATGTTGGAGTTTGAATTATTTATGCAAGAAGAAGGGGAATGCGTTGGTGAAGCATGGTTACGTTTTAATGAGAAGAAAGTGAGGTGTCCATTCCACGTCTCCTTTCCCGAGTATCAATTAACCATGTTATATGGAGGACTCAACAGCGAGTCCAAGGCCAAAGCAGATGTATTAGTCAATGGAAGTTTTGTGTTATAAGATCATGAAGAAGCCCATACTATTATGGAAAGAGGTCTTGATACAAAGAGAACTTGGCCGACTGAATCAGAAAAAGACGAAGATACCTTAAAATCTCTAAGGATCGAAGAGTTAAACTAACAACTTAAGGAATTACAAGAACAAGCACATTCAATAGCTCAAGTAAATCTAGTACACAACTTACCTTCATGTCTTGGTTATGGAGCAAGAAATCATTCTTGGTTAAAATGTATCGATAATCCAACTTCGATTTACTTCGTATCTCATAGAAGAAGCCATTAATCTAATGGTTATTATCATCCTCAAGGACATCAAGCTTATTATTATTCCCACATAATCAGAATTGGGTCGAAAACCAAGGTAATTATTATCAAACTCGACCTCAACCTTATTATCCACAACAACCTATCTATCAGCAATCGCCGAATTATGAAGAATATTATCAAGAACCACCTCCGTATTCAAAAAAACAAGCTAGACAAGAACAACCTTCGAGTTTAGACCCGAGTATAGTAGAACTTATGAGACTGTTTGAAGAATTCCTGAAGATAAGTTAGAGAAGATTCCAAACCCAGTCAAAGGTAATCAAAATTATCGAGAACACCCTCTCACAAATGGCGAGTACACTCCAAAACAGGCCAAAGGGAAAACTCAAAATTGATAGCATTGCTCCTAAAGAAGATGCTTGTCATACAGTTGAATTAAGAGTGGAAAACATTTACCTCCGCCTAGAGTAGAAGAAACAACACCAACCCCTATTCCTAAAGTAGTTGAAGACATAGTCGAAGAGGTAATTGAACCAAAGAGTGTCCCAGAGAAGTCACATGAAAATAAGAAAAGCTTAGTGGTAAACAATACACATCCTCCTCCACCATTCTCATCACGTGTCAAAAACAAGAACACTAAAAAAGATTTTAAGAAGTTTCTTGACATGGTGAGCAAGTTAGATATCAATATAACGTTTGTAGAAGCTCTCAGAAGGATGCCAGAATATTGGAAATTCATGAAAGACATCCTCTCTAACAAACTATGTTTAGAAACTAGGGAGATGATTGGATTACTAGAGGAGTGTAGTGCTATCTGTCAGAGCAAGTTGCCATCGAAGTTGCAAGATCCTGGACCGGGAAAGCATTATGTGATTAAGGAGCAAGTATCAATCTCATGCCAAAGTCCCTGTTCAAGAAGCTCAACATAGGAGAAGTAGTACCTACTCCTGTAGTAATACAAGTGGCGGATCGATCCCTCTCCCAACCAGTAGGTAAAATTGAAGATGTTTTTAGTTAAATCTAGTAGTTTTATATTTCCTTTTGATTTTATTATCTTGACTACGACGCAGATAAGAATGTCCTCATCATCTTGGGTAGACCATTCTTAGCCTCGGGGCATACACTAATAGATATTGAGAATGGTGAATTGATCATGAGGGTATAAGACTAACATGTACAATTCAATGTGTTCAAGGCTATGAAATATCCAGATACAAAAGAAGAATGCTTAAAGATTGATGTCATGAGCAAAATCACGCAAGTAGTTTTTATGAATCTAGCTTTGATGACACTTTAAAAGTAGTCTTGGCACTTGAATCTCCAGAGATATATGACGATTTAGCTGATGAAGTTGCAAGATTAGACTTAGTCAACTGTGAGCCAGGAGAAATTCGAGAACAACTTCGTGAATCAGGAGACATTAAGCTAATGAAGAAACCATCTATCATCTGTCCACCTGTTCTCAAAGAGAAACCGCTTCCATGCCATCCGCGTTATGCGTATTTAGGTATGAACAACACTTTGCCTGTTTTTATTTCTGCTAACCTTTCAGTTCCTCAAGAAGATAAGCTACTACGAGTGCTTCGTGCTAACAGAGAAGCAATTGGTTGGACTATTGCTGATATAATGGGAATAGTCCTTCCATTTGAAAACATAAGATCATTCTTTAGAGGGAAGGAGGGCGATAAATAGAGGGGAAAAGAAGATTTATGCCAGCAATGAAAGAGGTGGTAAAGAGATAGGTAATTAAGTTATTAGATGCAGGTATTATCTTTCTGATGGCCAGCAGTGATTCGGTTAGTCAAGTGTAATGTGTTCCGGAGACAGGAGGTGTCACTATCGTCCTTAATGATAAAAAAGAAGCCATTCCATCAAGAACAGTTGTGGGGGTGGAGACTATATATGGATTACCGCAAGCTCAACAAAGCTACAAAGAAATATCACTTCCCTCTACCGTTCATTGATCAGATGCTACATAAACTCACAGGGAAAGAGTATTATTGTTTTCTTGACAGATATTCAGGCTATAATCATATTTGTGATCCCACTGATCAACACAAGACAACTTTTACTTGTCCGTTCGGCACCTTTGCTTATAGAAGGATATCGTTTGGTTTATGCAATGCACCTGCCACATTTCAGAGGTGTATGGTGGCTATATTTTGGGACATGATTAATAAATACATAGAAGTTTATATGGATGATTTTTTGGTATTTGGAGATAATTTTGATGAGTGCCTCGACAATCTTGGAAAGGTACTTATGCGATGCAACGAAACAGATCTTGTGCGTAATTGGAAAAAATGCCACTTCATGGTTAGATAAGGGATCGTGTTTGGACATTTAGTTTCGAGTGTAGGAATGGAGGTTGATCATGCTACAATTGAAGTTATAAAAACCTTGCCACCTCCGGTTTTCGTTAAAGGAGTGAGACCTTTCTTGGGTCACGCAGGATTCTATCGAATATTTATTAAAGATTTATCCAAGATCGCCAAACCCCTTTGCTCTTTACTTGAAAATGATACTCCTTTTATACTTTAATGATGAATGTCTTAATGCATTTTTTACGACACCACCGCTTGTCATACCTTCTGACTGGAACGCTCCATTTGAACTTATGTGCGATGCAAGTGATCACGCAATGGGTGTTGTGTTAGGTCAGAGAAAAGAGAAGATCTTCCATATAATTTGTTATGCAAGTAAGACCTTCAACACTGCCCAATTAAATTATACAGCAACAGAGAAAGAGTAATTAGCCGTGGTATATGCTTTCGATAAATTTCGTTCCTACATGCTTGGGATAAAAACTATTGCATACACGGATCATCCAGCAATTAAGTATCTTAGGGCAAAGAAGGACGCTAAGTCGTGTCTTATTAGATGGGTAATATTGCTACAAGATTTTGACATAGATATTCGAGACCGAGAGGGATGCGAGAATCAAGTAGATGATCATTTATCTAGGCTCGAAGGATCTGATGCCAAGGAAGAACCAGGATAGGTTAATGAGGTATTCCCTGATTAACAAATTTTTAAATTAAAGATGTGTTTATGCCTTGGTATGCAGCTATAGTTAATCTCATGGTGAGTAGAGTATTTCATGTGGATTTCGATCCATAACAACGATAGAGGTTATGTTATAGAGGTAGACAATTCTTTTGGGATAAGCCCTACCTCTTCAAGGTTGCAGTGACCAAGTTATTAGAAGATGCGTTAATGATGGCGAGACCATAAAAAACATTGCAAGCTGCCATGGTTCACCATATGGTTGCCACTTTAAAGGAGATAAAACAGTAGCTAAAAATATTCAATCCTATTTCTATTGACTTACTCTACACAAAGATTGTCATCAATTCATCCAGACTTGTCAAAGATGTCAGTTCACTGGTAATATATCAAAAAGAGATGAGATGCCACTTAACAATGTCTTGGAAGTCGAAATCTTTGATGTATGGGGAATAGATTTCATCGGACCCTTCATATCCTCCCATGATAATCTTTTATATTTTGCTAGTAGTAGATTATGTTTCCAAGTGGTTAGAAGTAGTGGAAACACCGAAGAACAATGCCAAAACGGTAATCTCATTCCTTAAAAAATGAAAGACATGGTACGCCACGTATTCTCATCAGCGATAAAGGTACACGCTTCATCATTTTTCAGTTGAGAGCTGCCCTTCGTAAGTTGGGGGTGAGACACCGCACTTGAACTGGTTGTCATCCCAAAAATAACGGTCAAGCGGAGGTCTCTATTCGAGAGATCAAGTCTATTCTACAGAAGACCGCGAACAAAACGAGGAATGACTGGTCACTAAAATTAGATGATGCTCTCTAGGCTTACAGAAAAGCATTCAAAACACCAGTTTGGGCATTTCCCTATCGCATGATCTACGGAAAAGCATGTCATCTTCCAATCGAGACCGAATCCGGTGCTTTCTAGGCAATTAAAAATCTAAATCTAAACACCGAGTTAGCAGGTAAGCAAAGGATGATGCAGTTAAATGAGTTAGATGATATCCGCTTCCATGCCTATTATAATTCATGTCTCTACAAGAAGAAAACAAAAAGATAGCATGATAAGTAGATTCGTCCAAAGAAGTTCGAGAGAGGACAAAAGGTACTATTATACAACTCTAGATTCTTGAACTATCCTGATAAGCTAAAGTCCCGTTGGGGAGGACCTTATAGTGTTACAAAAGTCACACCTCATGGAGCAATCGAAATTGAACATCCAACCGAGAAGAGGACATTTAAGGTAAATGTTCATCGCTTAAAGATATACCATGACATCATAGGACTTTGGACGAGAGGAGACGATCATTTTGGAAGAACACGCTTAACCGGAGGTACACGTTGAACTAAACGACGTTAAAAAAAGTGCTCTTGGGAGACACCCCTTGTTTAAATTTCTTTTTAGTTAGTTTTATGTTTTGTAGTTTATAATTTTAAGTTAGTGTATATTATTAATGTTTACAAGATAATAAGAGATAAATGTAGTGTGTTATATGTGTATGAAATGAGTTTGGGGTCAAAATGAAGGGAAAAATTGTGTTAACCAGTAGCTAGGTCCGGTATAACGCGCCCTAACTGCGGTGCACCGCAGGTCCAAAGCGTGAAAACGGTTCCTAAATCCAGTTCATTGCCTCGAGTAAAGAAATAAACCGTGTCGACAAGTTGCGACAAAGATCTGGTCAACGAAAGGGTCTGGTGCACCGCACGATTCTTCCGGTGCACCTCATGGAAGAAAAATCGTGAAAACGATTTGAAAATCAGGTATATTGCCGAGAGGCCCCTATAAAACCGTGTCTACAAATTGCACCCACGGTCTTGATCAACGCTTGTGTTTGGTACACCACACCTTAGCCGCGGTGCACCGCCCCTTGTCGGTTTGAAGAAGAGAAGTTAAGTTCTAATTGAGCTCTTACCTTATAAAAGCTAAACCTAGCCTCTTCCAACCTTCCTAACACGAAGTTTTCAGACCCAAACCCTTTAAAATCACCTTGAAGCTTGATTAAACCTCCACATAAACACAACCAAGTTCATTACACAACACCATGAAACACCATCTAAATATCAAGATTTCAAGGGTTCTTCCAAGAACATTCAAGTAAACCTTCTTCTACATTGATAATCATTCATCCAAAGCAACAAACTCAAGGCACACCAATCTTTCATAAATTAATTCTATAGTTGGTGTAACTTGAGTTGTGGGTTATTCAGAGATGACAAACAGAACGGATGATATGACTTACAAGAGGAAGTATTCAATATTAGGGAAGAACAAGAAGTTGCCTGGAACTACAAAAGAAAAGGCAATTGATCTTGATGAGCCTATTGAAAAGAAGCCAAAGATAGAGGCAACATCACAACCACTATCAAGGAAATTAACAACTAAAATGAGTGTACTTCCAAAGCCCAAATAAAAGATACCAATCCAAGATCAAGGTTCGTCTTCAAATTCTGAAAAGCCACCAGCATGGGCAGTTAAATTAATGGGAAAGATAGATAATATAAAAAGATATTCCAAAGACCGCTGGAAGGAAATTATGAGGATAGACAATGTAATAAAAAAGTAATAGAAGACTTGGATATGGATGAAGATTCTTCTTCGAGAGAAGAACTACAAGAAATGATTTATGGCTAGGTATCTCGTTCTAATTATTCTCCTTAATGCTTGTATGCATTATCTTAGTTTAGTTTAAATTTTATTACTTTATTTAGTCTTTTTCGAGTTATGGGGACACGACACAATTTTGAGTTGGGGGTGGGATTTTTTGTCCTCATCTTCCTTTTTTGTTTTTGCATAAAAGTTAAATTTTTTTAGGGTTGAATTGGCATAGAATATGGTAAATGTACCTATTGAGCATGATTTAATTAATTCAATGATCGTAAATAGTATGTTTTAGAATGGTGTCACAAATATGTTAGTATACATGTATCAACACAAGAAGTAAAAGATAGAGAAGATTAATGAGCAATGCGTAAGAAGTGTCAAGTTGGATTTTAGGGAGAATTATGTGGTGTTTAGAACATAGGTTTGAAATTAGTTAAAACCCCATTTATCTATGAACTAAAAGTGAAAAAGTAACAAAATCTAGTAGTTAAAAAAGTTAATAAGGAAGTTCTTTCATATTAAAGCCACTTGAAGCCTTTTAGCTTTCTCACCCTTTTTATTTGATCATTATTATTATCCGTCTTATCCCCTCCGAGCTTTTCTAAAACCTTTTATTAGCCACATTACAAGCCATACCCCTTAGTTGTAGTACTTATCCATATGACCCGTACTCGAATCGCAAAACCTGAGACGAGTTGCTTTAGAGCTTGAGTTCGGGGTGGTGTGTTTCATCATTGGGTAACATTGGGATTGGGATATTGTAATTGTGATATTATTGATAATGAAAGTTATTATTGTAACCCTTTGCCTGGGTAAAAGTAAATAAAAAAAAGCTGAAAAACAAGAAAAGAAATATATATATATATATATATATATATATATATATGTATATGAAAAATAACATGATTTCTCAACATCAAATAGAGAGTCATAGCTACGAAAGAGAAAAAGTTAATATGAAAAGATTGAATATATTTAGACCGGTAAAGTGGAATTTGTTATGTAATCATAATGAAATGGTTTTATTCAGTTATTTGGGATGCAAATCAAAGCATCAAAAATTTGGTTGAGTGAGAACATCTTCGAGTGAAACTCAAACTCTAGGGTGATTCGTTGATGGAATGTGAGGAAAGAGAGTCAAAAGCTCACAGATAGAGAGATATCAATGATTAATTTATCTTTATTGTATCGGGATTATACAACTTTGAGTTAGGGTTTTTGATATCTCTCTATCTGTGATAAATTAATCTAGGTTGTATACATCATATTACGTGTAATTGAACATTTAATAATCGATTTTTATTCATGATTTCATATTTTCCTATTTTTTGTCTCGATTTGATGAATTATTACTTTTAAAGTTTATTTGGGTTAATTTGTTTGTCAAGTGTGAACCTTTAAAGATATATGGAAATGAATTAGATTCCAATTCAATTATAAAGAGATAAGGAAAGAAGATATGGATGAAAATTGGAGATAAATGGAAGTAGAGATAAAATAGTTAAGGAAAAGTTGCCAAGTAAATATAAAATTCAGCAGTCACGTCCACTAAAATGTTTATAACTCAAAATCGGCAGAGAATTGGGAAGAGTGGTCCAAATATAAATATATATGTTTTTGACATGGTCGATTCTATATAAAGTAGGCAAAAATAGGAGAAATATTGAAGGATTTACCACCAAAACATGACAATAATAATTTTTCTCTTCTCCTATATTGTAGAAAACGAATTTGATTTGGAAACGAGTCCTATTACTTGCCCTCTAGTCCAAGAATCCGACATATTTTGAATATCCTATAAATATACCCTCTTATTAGTAAAAACATATCCTTGGTCAAACCTTAAGCTTAGAGGAAGCTTATAACAAGAGAAGAGAAGTCTGAAAGGAGTTGAACATCAAATTATGCCTTCAATAGCCTTCAATTATGTAATTGTTTCCGCCTCTTTCTCTAGTATGAACTAATTTATTTTAGCTTGATATTTACCATATGGGTATGAACCCTAGACTTGTTTTACATCTATTTAATTTGGTATTATGATATTTAAATGAATTAGTGTTTTATTATCTGTTTAATGTCGTTTGATTTATTATCTGTTTCCTTACGAGGACTCGTGTATAGATTACCTTAATAGTAGTTAGATGGTTACCCGGAAGGGGTGTTAAATTATTGAAACACCACATAAACGTCTAGTGTGTGATAGTGATCCGGAAGGGCTTGCCTAACTAGATATGCATTAGAGTTTGATTCAACCACCAATCATTATTGCAGACCAGTCTCATCTAAGAATCTAGTGGCGTAGGAGCACCTGCTAATTGTGAGGTCGCCACCTAAGTCCACTTGATTGCATTTCTACATAATTCTCCCTTACATGGTTATAATAAACAAGACTAGTAGGGATTACTTGTTATATCTCGAACTAAACTATAATACTATATGGTTCTCTTATTTAATTTTATGTCTTTAATTTAGTTAGTTTATTTACCTATTCAAAAACCAAAAAATCTATTTATCTTTTATTTACAGCGTATTATTCTTCTACCTGCACTTTATATTGCATAAGTTCTCCTAACTTTCGTAGTCTCTGAGGAACGAATCTTATTTATCATTAAAACTTGCATATCTGTGATAATTGCAGCGAGTAACGTGCTAGGCTAGGGTATTTATTTGCATCTCTTTTATCTATTATTTTATCACACCTTAGCCGACACCAATGCAATATCAGACAGATTTAAAACTTCACATGTATCATAATTGTTAAGGGGTATGCATGCAATATTAGATTCAATGTTTCTATTAGTCTTGTTTATATAAGCAAAGCAGTTTTTCTTAAGCTGCGTTATTTTCCCACAATGATAATATTACCTTTAATCAGACTTGTAATTCTTATCTCCTTCACTTTTCTTTTTATACTTATTAGGCTTCATATGTTTAGTTGATTCATATGTGTTTCATAGATAAATTATTTCCAGTTCTTTTCATATTCTTTAATTCCAGTTCTTGTGTTTTTAAAGAAAAAACTATCTGATCAAATGAAAGTATAACTATAAAGTATTGATAATTATATTTAACAACTTGATAGGATTCAGGAATTGAGATTAAAATGATCATGGATTTACTAGTCTTATCTAGAGTTATATCATATTAGAACCTTTTAAACCAAATTCAGCTTCAAAAATTTATCAATATTTTCTTCTATTATTTTCCAAAAATCCATTTTATAAGTAAAAATTTCTCTTATAAAGAAAAGAACAGGAGATGATTGTACATAAAATAAGTGATCAAGTTTACCCTATAATTCTTATGGTTGTTTTTGTTCGATCCACCTTTCTTATTATTATGTCATCATATAGATTTGGAAACAATACGCTAAATGATTCTTTATTGATTTCAGATATTCTTTTCTGATTCTTCATTGATTTCAGATATTCTTTTCATCGCATCCTCGAAATTCTTGATCACATCGCAACACCTTGTTGTGGGACAATGGGAGTAGCATTTTTTTAACCCAATATCGATATTATTGTTAAAACAATGAGACTTGAAGCCTAGTGTTGGATATATATCTTTAGATCTGAGACAATATCAAATATAAACTACACAAGCGCACGATATTAGGGTTAGTAACACAATTAAAAACCTTAAAAAAATTAATGTAGGATAAAGATTTGAATCACCTTGAAATTATATTAGATATGTAAATATATAGTAACATATAAATCAAAATTTTACCATCAGGATATTTTTTGTATTGATTAAAGCAAAAAAAAAAAAAATCAAATTTGTACAAAAGAAAATAACATAAATCTTTTCACGTAATCTATTTAAAGAAAAATACATACCAATGTTTATAAAAAGATTATTGATTTTTCAATTTCTATCAAGATATTAAAAGTAAATGTTCTAACCAAGTTTGTTATCATTAAACAAATAAGGTTAAATTAAAAGTAAGAAAATATAATAGAACACAAGATTTTTATCGTGATTCAGTAATACTACCTACATCCACACTGAAATAATCTAAGAAACATACTTGATTCACTATGGAATGATATTGCAACTTCGAATTGTGCTTAATAAGTTAATACAGAGTTAGACTAAAAAACCTAAGATCTGAATTAGAGATGTTAGACAAGGGTTGAATACAATAAAAACTCAATACATGCAAATAGAACCTAACACAAGTCTTAATTCTTTATAACAAAGGAAGAGTTTTACAAAATCATTTGATTTATTTTGCTTAGAGAATAATTGAGAAAAAGCGTTGAAAGATTGAATAAAAATTCTAGTCACCTTAGATTTTACTCTCGCCCATCCAAAGTAATATACAATCAAGGAATATAAGAGATTCACATGGTATGTCGATAAAGTAAAATGCCACGTTTTAATATGAGCCTAACTTAAATAAACAAATCCCACCAACCCATATAAATTGAAGTCCCTTAAGCAAAATAAGCATCTCATATATATAAAATCTATTGGGCTTTACATTTCAACATTATTGTTGTCCATATACATCAATTGAGCTTAGTAGGTCAAAAACCCTTTACATCATTTTTCTAAGCTACGAATACATACATTCCTCAGTCGCCTTCTCTACCAAATTCTACACATGAAATCTCACATCAACTAAACATGGCAAAAAGAAGAACAAGAAAGGTGATTATACTCATGTAAGATCTAGCACTATTCTTTTGATTGATGAGATTTTTTTTAAAATTTTTTTCTAATTTAATTTTTCTTTTGTCAGATTAAAGAAAAGTATGCGAATTGATAATGTCACTTGGGTTTACCAAAAATTAATTCGTACAGAAGTAAAAATACTTTTCAAAATAAGGATGGTTACCTTTTTTTAAATTTTAGAGCAAATCCATGGTGTTAAATTCTGATCATAATATATGTAATACGTATATATATATATATATATATATATATATATATATATATATATAGCCCTAATTAAGTGTTTCTCTAACATTAGTATAAATTGCACCATAAGTCCCATCTCAAGTAAAAGTAGGAAATATACTATCTAACGTGGGATCTATTCGTTTTAATTAGTTTTAATTTACAGTGAGGAGAAGATGAAAACAAGAACTAATTACTGAAAATAAGAAAATTGAAATTAAATCAAAATTGTAATTGTAGCTGGGAAAAAGATGATCCACATACATTGTAGAATTTGCAATGTTAGGCCATATCACATGGTATAAATTGATGGTAGCTTTCCATGGTTTCATTAAGTATTACTCAGTAATAATTTGTTTATAAATATTGTGTGTTTTTTCATATTTTAACTCGTATCGATTAAATAGGTATATGAAGGAACTTTTGCATGTGTCTATCTAGTTGAAAACGGTTGCAACGTGCTCATAGATGCATGCTTGGTTGCAAACTATGCCGAGAAAAATACTAGTGCTGGATATAATAACTTAAAATGACTAAAATCATGCTTTTAACCTATAGTTTTGACACATTTCTATTATTGTTTTTTCTATTTTTTGAATTTATAAGTTTTACCTAATTTCTCTAAGTAAAATTAGTGGAATATTTTATCTCATCCAGGTTATTGAAGAGGTTACAGATCTACACGTAGCTAATGAAAGTGCTACTAAAATAGCAATGGTGAAGAAAGTACTTCTTGGTCAATAATGTGATCGGATACTAATGATTCAAATGACTGGGTCATTACTATCTACGAGGATAATCCTTCTCCTCTTGCTACTCTACCTGAGATAGATGAACCTGGACGGGATGGGGAGATGAACTCCGATACACATTCAACTGTGGATTGAATTTTTTTTATTTTGATTAAATCTTTATTGTTATTGTATTTTTTATTAATTGAATTTGTACTCTAACAAGGAAGGATTTTACCATTATCATATGCATTTAATTTTTATAGTTGTTTTTGTCATTCATTGCTCTTATAGTGTAGATGTTTTATCATGATGGTATTAATTCTCATATTTTGGTCTTTATACAACCAACATGTATGATCGGTGAAAATGAAGTTTATAGTATTTTTGTAAACTTCATTAAATAAGACTCTCAAATGGATTGTATACCAAATTTTTATGCTTAATCAATAATAGTAAATAATATCATTGTAGATACATCAATGCATAAATGCACAACTGATTTATTTGTGTAAGTCTTGTATATGTTATTGCATCATTTTCATAAGTGAAAAGTCGCCATAATTTTTAGCTACACAACATATGGAGGAATATACTTTGAAAGGCCTTTCCTATATAACCTCAATTCTATGCTTGCATTTTCTACTTTTTAATTTCTTTTTAAATTTGACTAACATATACAATCGAGATCTACTCTTCTCTCTACTTTTGTATATCTAGGTTTTTCAATCATTTTTTGCTGCACCAGTAAATTGGGATAGAGGAAACATACCTTTCTTATAGAACGTGTGCTCAGAGTAGCATATGATAATGGAAATCAATCATCAAACAAAATTGTTCAACAAGAAAGGAAAGGTTGTAATGAATTAGTTAAACTGAAATAGAAATTCAAAGATGGAAAAGCAAAATAGTGAACATAATGGAGATGATGTCTTTTAGGAACAAAAAAAATTATGCAATTTTTGGCCATCAAACTAAATTATGATATAATAAATTCAAGTTGTATACCTTCTCAAACCCATTAGAGCTATACAACTAATATGCGTTCCTTTACTGTTCCCCAAAATCTAAAATTATTTAAAATTTCATAAGTTTATTAATAATATCCTAGAAGGAGATTTTGAGAATCCTCATATCTCCATCTCAACTATTAGATGATAAACCAAGGCAGTAGCATATAAGTTTAAGATTTTGTTTCTTATGGAATAGAATTTTTACTTTTTCAATTGACTTATAGTCTTCTCTTTTAATATACTATCTAGAAAAGTGGGAGAATATTTGACTTGTTTTGACCTATAAGAAGTGGGTGTTTTGTGACCCATAATATTTTGAATTATTGTTCTACTTTCTTTTGTACTTTCTATGAATAGAGAAAGTACTATATGACAAAAAAACAATATTTTTAGTACAAAAATAAATATGATAACAAAAATAAGAGTTTACAATCATAACAAACCAATTTCTATAGTCACGCAATTATTCCTAACCAATATATGTAAATGAGGTCGAGAATTAAACACCAAGTTGACAAACCACAATCCATGCAATGTATGTTTTGGCTACCAATTTACAACCGTATTCTATCTCTTAGGTACATAGGAGAAAATAATATCATATTCACAAATCAGAGTTAATATTCAAAATATATAATTCCTCTCTATTGGATTTTGACTTGAGGTAAGGAATTTCATAATTATTTCGAAGTCATGTACAATATTAATAAAAAAATCAGAGTAAACTATATCAAATAATCATGCATTCATAATTTTTATATATTTTGATTCCACTATTGGTTGGGACAAAAATTTCATACTATCCTTCTTGTTACATTGCCCTTAACATTTATAACAATACAAACAACACTAGCCTTTTCGGTACTGTCATATATGATATATCTATATATATTTTGAGTATCATCATCACATTATTCATTATTTACCTTGTTGTATTTATAAATTTTTCATAATTATCTTTAATGATAGTTAAGTTCATCTTTTTGATCCGTAACCTCACATGCATCCTTACTTGAAGTAACAAATTCATCATATACTTTTTTAGCTCTCGGAGTAGTTTGTATTGTTCGACTTATTTATTATTATAACAGAATTAATTTCTAATCTTTCAAATATGACAAGCCACCATGGAGGCCATCTCAACTATGCGCTTGTGTTTTACCTTCATGTCATTATGATTTTGTATAATATTTAAGAGACATATTTTAACTCTTGGTGTAAGCTCATTTTTGTTTAGAACACCATAAGAGTAGTATATTAAAAATCTTTGTCTTAATGACATATAACATGCAAGTGCTAAGTTTTTTAATTGTACATGTTGCATACTTTACAAGTTTTTCTCTTTAATTCCTAGTAAACTTTACAACCCTTCCAAAATACTTTTTAAAATTTTGTTGCTTAAAAAATAATAGAATACTTGATCTCTTTTAGTCTTTTATTTCTATGGTTTTTAAGAACTATCGGTAACAAGTACTCAATAATGGAATATCATCACATTGCATGTGTGGTATGTTTATGTTGGTCACACTTGTTTCAATTTCATGGTTAACATTATTATATATTATATCATTATTTCATATCATTAAATTAATAATATAAATATTTTCACAACTTAAATTTGTATTATCTACTCCTAGATACTTCTGAAAAATTGAAAACATAAATGATCTTACACCTCACTTTCATTGACGAACATATATGTTTCATGTATTTCACAAAAACTCTTTTGTACTTCTAGTCATTCCGGTTAATGTTTACGAATTATTTTACTATACCCCACTTATATATATATATATATATATCTAAGCCCACATAATTGTGGGAAAGCTTTGTTAAAGAGTCTCAATATTACTTGTTTTAGATTTCGTGTTTGATTTAGAATAAACGTATGTGACTTGTTAAGAATTTTGTTTTGTTATTATCGAATAGGTTTATGCTTTTTCTCATTTTCCTTCATATGCAACATATTCTGCAATCATGGTATCTTGCTACATAAATAAACTTTTGAGCCTCAAAAGGGTCATACTGAAAAGGGAGACATATATATATATATATATATATATATATATATATATATCATATTATTCTAAATGATACTATGTATGAATCTTTGAGAAAATTTGAAGAACATTTGATGATATAAATCAGGAAAAATGGAAGTTTAGAGTATTGAGATCACACTTGAATCTTGGTAGGGGAACTCTGAGTCTCCTAGTTGTATTGTGTATTTTTTGGTACTAGTTCCACCTCTCTAATTAGGACGTTTTGATTGGTTTCTTTTATTCATACGATGTTTACTAGAAAGGGAGTCGGATATCCATTAGTTCATAGGAAAAAGCTTGTTGGTCATGGCATAATTGTCAAATATACATTTTGCTTAAACACGACATAATATTATGCGGGAAAAAAGGATGTAATGATATTTATGTGCGCAAGTAGAATCAATTTTTAAAATTTGATGTGTATCCTAGCAGGGATATCCTTTTATGGATAGATAGCATGTTAGATAAAATATAACGATTTGTATCTCACTAAAAATATTTTAAAAATCTTTATATATTGATGGAGGTGGTATTTTAGCATCAAAGTAATAGTTAAAGGATACTTGACAGGGTGTTTCAGGTTTTTAGGTTAGTTCATGAGATGCGTTTGCATAAAACCCATATATCTATATCACAATCAAGAAGTGTTGAGAAAACTATGTTATGATTTATAATATAAAAGGATATGATTATATATATATATTTTTTTTTTCTAAGTAATGAATTCATAAAAATATAACACATGTTTTATTGCGTTGAGAATTTATGCACAGTAATGATTTATGTTCAAAAGATGAAATGACTTAATAAGAATATAATTGGCTGAAATTGAGATTAATTAAAATTAATAGAAATATAAATTAATAAAGACAATTATATCTAATGCTTTCTTTTGTCATCAAGTGGATCTTTTTATATTCTTTTATATACCACACATTTACATTTAATTTTCATTTACTTCTCGTGGGTTTCCGTTTGTTCTATCTGTTATCTTCTCATTAATTGGTACATCTTCTCCTTGATAAAGAACTTTTACCTCAAGGTTACACTTTTGTTAAACTAAGCAAAAGTTTGAAAAATCCACCCTTGACGCATCTTCAAGCACTAAATATTCCCAGTGAACTAATATTTGTGGTAGAACCAAATTTTTAACATTGACAGTTTTTCTTATTAACATTACAATGGGACGAACTTCATTATATCAACCCGAGAGGGTAACATAGTTGGTAATAACAAACAATATGTTACACATATAATACATGAAAAACATGTGTCTATTCTATTTTAGAAAGACAAAAATGATAGACAACACTTGAAATATGTTGGACAGTCTAAAATTGACCAAATTACTTGTGGCCCAACTTCTGATTTCCATACACTCCAATAGTAACCTGCCTAAATGGTTGTAAATTAAGAAGAGTCCAATCCCCAACATCAAATTCTCGTTATATATGATGTTATTGTTCTTTCATCTGTTGTTGTACCCTTTGCAAATTTAGTTAAGGGTATATAATATAGAATCACGATGGTGGTCATGTTCAACAAAAACATTCTATCTATATTACATAACAAGACTCACCTAATTTTTCTATATTTCCTCTTTCCCTATTTACCTCATAATTTCCCGATTAACCTCCTTAACTTTCTCATAATTTAAATCCTGACCAATCATATAGCCTAAAGGCCATTTCTTAATTCCAACGAATCAATCTAATCACTTTTCCTATTCTTTTATATTATCTGATTTAAGTATAATTACAGTGGTAGAAGTGATGCACTGAGAATAGAGTATATGGGAAGGAGATGCCGTGTGAGTTTTGTGGGTCCCATGATCTGCCATGATTGTTGGAATCCTTCTAACAAATATCTTTACACTTGCATTCCTACCAAGCCACCAAGCTGCTATCCTGCACAAGAAAACTGCTACCATTTGTAGAGAATCACCTTGGGGACCATTCTCGGATATCATCAACCTGTCTTGGCGTTGAACCCAAATTAAAGTAAATTTTAATTAATTGTTACCATTTAAATTCTAAAAATTGAATCATTTTTAACATCTCATTAATTTTTAAATTTTATTTTTCAGAACTAAAAGATTTAAGTATAATTACAGTCGTCGTGTTGTTTATTATATTTTTATAGAAATCCTACAATGGTCATTTTAGGACCGTTGGAAGCCTTCTACCGTATGAGCAGTGATGCAGTGATAATAGTGATTTGTGGAGTGAGAAATCTGGTCTTTTGACACTCACTTTCCTACCAAGCCTCTCTCCTACACAAGAACATCAGGGAGCATTCTTCACTATGGCAATGAACCCAGATTAAAGGTAAAAAATTATTTTTTACCATTGAAATTCTAAAAATATGAAGGGTAATTGCTTCACACACACTTTTATAATTTTCAGAAGATTTGAAATAAAAGAGATTAAATTTTTGGGGTAATTGCACTTAAACTAGTGACGACTTTGTGGAGGCAATAATATTGTGATTCAATCAATTGAACATGGGTATGATGTATAGTTGAATATGAGGCTTAAATACGGTAAAGGAGACACAAATAATTCACTTTTAGTTGAGATAAATGGGGATCATGGTAGAGAGATTGTTTTACCAGGTGGAAAACTATACACAATGTGGATAGATTGATCAAATGCGATAAAAGAGAACTCACGAGTTTTAATTCTCATGTTTTATCTTTCCAGCTGGTATATAACTCTGGTACTATTATGTTATTTGGAGAAAAATCTTGATTTAATATCATTTTGATTAGGATTAGGGTTAATTACTTCAACAAATATTTAATGTGTGGTTGAATATTAATAGATGCAAGTACATTATTTTGGCGAGTTATTGGGTGTCTAAGTTTTAAATTTTAATGCGAAATGTAAGTAGTGGTCCTAGATATAGATTCTTGGTGGCTGGAAAGTACTAGATTAATCTATAATGGTATATAAAAGTACATCCAAGTACTTTGTGAATACCTTACGAAAAATTTAATAATGTTAAAATAATATATCCAATAAGTAATGTCCATGTAGAAGGTGATATAGCTCATTGAGATATATATGATTAAGCATACCTATATACCCAAACACGTTGACATAAATTACCGAGATGGAATTGAATTGATGTTGATATGAACATTACACTACTTAGGCAAAATTTGTATAAAACATTAGATTATTTGGCATCATTATAGTAATCATTTTTCCTAGAAATGGGTGTTGATCATCATTTTTATGCTACTTTCTAGAGAGATACAAATTTATTGGCATGATATATAAAGATCGTTCGCAGTACACGATATTTTTTATTTTTCAAGTTTATTTTCAGGCTGATGTGGATGGAAATAGGTTGATCGACTATTTATTGAATTTACTACTGGTACAATGCACATACATAGACTCGAAAGGATAGCCATTTGTATAAAGCCTTCCAATATTTGAACAGGGACAATAGTGAGTGAGTCCTGCCTAGGGCCCATGATGTATTAACAAGAACACTAGTATTATGAAATGGTTCGATCTGACTATTATTGAATTTACAATGACCTTTTTTGATTTTTTTTTTCGACAAATTTATCAACTGTCTGAAGAAGAGCTTATAGGTTTTCTCATTACTTACGATTTTTTGGAGGTGATGATGCATTGGTATTATTTTGTGATTCACACAAGTTCGAGCCCAGACTTAGGCCCTTCTATCCCATCTTCTCCTGAATGTTGTTCTTTTTGAAATCGAAGGGTGTTATTCTTCCTTTAATTATTAATTTTAAATAAATATAGGTCTTTATTGTATACGCAAAAATATATTATATTCAAATTACTTAATATTAAGTAATTTAGTCACAAATATAATTTTGTTTCTTAGTGAGACATGGCTTTTTGATTATTTCTATCTGAGATTCTTTTCTGACCAAGACTCCATGTTTCACAAAAAAAAGTAGTAAATTAAACTTTATATCCATGTTCTCAACTCATTTAGTCCCTTATTTGTGTAATTTTTTGACATTTTAAGAGTTATAAATAACCTGCCTCATTACCTGAGATGAAAAGGATGATCGATGATGATGGTTAACACAAACTCGCATACTACACAAATTAATATTTCATGAAAATATTTAAAGAGTAATTAAAGGAATATAAGACGATAAAAAAAAGAACTAAACTAATATTACATGAACGACTCTTGGTAAGTAATTACTCAAATGATTTGGTTAGTATTTTGTATTTCATGAAACTTGGTTATCTATACGAATAGTGCATGTGTGCTATTTAGTTTAGATTGTGATGCATCTTACTGTTAATTATTGTAACATCAAAAAGTGAATTATTACAATGATGTATCTAATTATAGGGGTATATTTGAGTAACATAGGGAACAATCATGCAATTTAGGTTTAATCACTTGATATTTAAGGTAGTAACACTAAGATAAAATTATAGAAGGAAGCAACTAGAGCTGGAATGCCAACTGTACAAGTTAATCATGATGGTACTGATGGACCTTCAATTAAAAATATTCATATGGAGAATTTAAATTCTCTCTTTCAACTTTTATTATTTTAATTATTAGTTATATTTATGTTTTTAATTAGTGTTTATTTGGAGCACAGTGATTTCCATGTTTTTTTGTTAATACTACTTCTCTCATTACGTACTATTGTTTTATTCTCAGGCTTCAGTGTAGTGGCAGTTGGAGATAAGACCGTTCATCAACAAGCACTTGATGTGTTAAAAGGGCAATAAATTTAATGTATAATAATGTGTAGACATCCGAGAGAATTTGGAAGCTTAAACCCCTCCCTTATGTGAATTATTCGTTGAAAACATCTAATGTATATTCAATAGTCACAAAAGAAAGGTTCAGGACATAATTTAAACATATTTCTTGATAAAGCACAAAATATTCATATTTGGTACTCTGTCGAAAATCTCTTGCCAGTGGTGTTGAGATGGTTCTTCATATTTGGTACCTGCACCAAGAAATAATGTGAATAAATATCACTCTAATCCTGGTAAAAATGAGTGGTCATTCATAGTTGGTGCTATTGAATATCTCTTTTCTCTTTCGGTTTATTTCCTACCTAATTGTTTTCATGGAATATTGATACCGATGAAAGAGAGTTTTTAGTACATAAATTTGTCGTAAATCTAATGCAAGATAAAAAATGTAATGACGTTTAGAGATATATTATCAGATATTGGATGTGATGTATAACTAAATGAGTTGAGATATATGTGATATTCATCCCAATCCATTGACTTGCAGTCCAACCCATGAAAACTAGGGTTTAGGTTACCTATTATATTCTCTATAAATATGGTCTCCACTCTCTAACTCTCAATAAAATATACTCTTTCTCTCTTGTGTCTCTCCGACTTTATATTCAAGTTCATAATATGTTATCAGTACGATAACTTCTACCACTTAAGAGAGAAAAATAATTATTAGATCCTTTGATCTAAAGTAATAAGTTACAAGACGGTAAGTCTTCGATTTTAAAATCTACTCTTTATCAATCATTAAAATATTTTTAATGTTTTTGTGTTGTGTTGAATTATGTAATTGAGTACCACTGTTCTTCTGATCGGCCAAAACAATAACAATAATAAAAGATCTTTTGATTTGTTGAAATTATTAAAAGATTTTTTTATCTATTGAAAACATTCATACTGGATGTTTTCTTTTTCTCTTTGTTACAGACCGTAGTGATTTTCATCAAATTGGCGGCCGTTGAATATTTGAGTAGAGTTGGAATCTTTGATCTACTTTACTAGAATAATAAAAAAAGAAAATTGCGATTGTAAAGCTTCTTTAATCAACAAACATCGCATAAACACTGTTTACATTTTTTTTTCAATATAGACATAGAGCCACATAGCATATTTTATGCACATTGGCTTTTTATGATGGAATTAACCAAAAAATGAATCATATTTTGATGGAAAGAGTAAATAGATTATAAATTAGGAAATTTATTTCATCCACTATTGGATGATCCTATACCAATTACATTCATACACATACCCCATGTTTTAAACTTGCAAAAGTAACTATCATATTAATCTAATAATATGTTTTTTGTTATAATCCATGGACGTGATTTAAATATTGGACCATCTAATATTAGATGGAAGTATTACCTATAAATTATGGTTAAATGGTTTGTAAAAAAAAAGGCCACGTGCGGTTTATTTTGGCTTTGTTTTTATATCATGGTTTACATTGTAAATCACATAAAGTATAGGGTGATTTACCTATAGGGACTTAGAGACTAGTTTTTTGGCCTAAAGAAACTAGTAAAATTAATAGTCCTCCAAAATGACCTTAGAATTGCAAAATGTCGAATCTACCCTCTTTAATATAAATGCTCATCAAAAAACCATTTCAACCTTATGGCCTTCTTATTTTGCAGATATGATTTCTCTCTCCTCTCTCTCCAAACTCTACTCTTCTCTCTCTCGACGAACTATACTCTCCTCTCCCTTTTCTTTACCTATTAGAAGCAGTCAACCAAGATATTATTAGTTAATCCCATCAACAAAAATTTTTGATATTCAGTTTACTAATGTGTTTATAGACAAGTATTAACTTTCTTTTTTTCCGGAATGCATGTCAATGGATTTCGCGCCTATCATATAGTCCCATTTAAGGACCCTCAGAGGTGCCTCGGGCTCTTTAAGTTTTCCAACCTTCACATGCTCAAACTGAGTTCGTTGAGAGAGAGAAGAGTAGATTTTGGAGAGAGAGGAGAGAGAAAGAAGATCTGCTAAATGAGAAGGCCAAACGGTTGAAATAGTTTTTTGATGAGTGTTTATATTAAAGACGGTAGATTCGACATTTTGTAATTCTAAGGTCTTTTTGGAGGACCATTAGTTTTACTAGTTTCTTTAGGCCAAAAAACTAGTCTCTAAGTCTCTATAGGTAAATCACCCTATAATTTATGTGATTTACAATGTAAACCATGATATAAAAACAAAGCGAAAATAAACAGCACGTGGCCTTTTTTTTACAAACCATTTAACCATAATTTATAATATATTTACTCTTTCCATCAAAATATGATTATTTTTTAGCTAATTCCATCATAAAAGGCCAACGTGCATAAAATATGCTATGTGGCTCTACGTCTATATTGGGAAAAAAAAGTAAACAGTGTTTATGCGATGTTTGTTGATTAAAGAAGCTTTATAATCACAATTTTTTTTATTATTCTAGTAAAGTAGATCAAAGATTCCAACTCTACTCCAATATTCAACGGAGGCCAATTTGATGAAAAACACTACGGCCAATCTGTAACAAAGAGAAAAAGAAAATGTCCAGTATGAATGCTTTCAATAGATGAAAAGGATCTTTTAATAATTTCAACAAATCAAAAGATCTTTTATTATTGTTATTGTTTTGGCCGATCAGAAGATCTTTTAACGAATTACTTTAGATCAAAAGGTCTAATTATTATTTTTCTCTCTTGAGTGGTAGAAGTTATCGTATTGATAACATATTATGAACTTGAATATAAAGTCGGAGAGACACAAGAGTATATTTTATTGAGAGTTATAGAGTATAAAGATTACAAAGTGGAGACCATATTTATAGAGAATAGATAACCCTAAACCCTAGTTTTCATGGGCTGGACTACAAGTCAATGGATTGGGCTGAATATCCATAACAAGACGTTAATTGTTATTTCTCAATATAAAAGGACTTCCAAATTTAGAAAAAGAATTTACTCATCAAATAATCCAAATTACAGTCTTATGGAATTTAAAAAAAAAAATTGTAATATTAAAACACATAAATAAATCAATCCCTACTCTTTATTTTTATCATAGGTAAGAATGGTAATTGTTCAGTTTTTCTTTTAAAATATTAAAATCATAACTGTAACCGTTTATTTTATTAAGACCCATAATTTAACAATTTTAACCATTGGTTATCTTTTTCAAACTCAAAATCGCATTATTTAATTTTAATTTTTTAAACAGTTTTTTGATATTTAACCATAACCAAATAATAATTTTATAAATGTATCGAAAATTAATAAATTTGGACCACAAATATACGAAAAATCTCCATAAATTTTCAAGATATATACAAAATTGTGTTGGTTATTGATTAAATTAAATATTTACTATTTCAATGTTTACTTCTAATATTTAGATTTTGGTTTTAAAATTTCAATATACTCTTTTACTAAAATTATTATAAAACTATATACATATATATTATAATATATGTTTTCGATTATTTGGTTTTATTTTTATCTAAAACCATAATCTAACGGTTTAGGATCGATTATAATTTTCAAAACCTTATGTAATAGTTTTTTCATGGTTATATAATTTTATTTTGAATCGTTTCGGTTATCATCGGTTTCTGCCTTTGCCATCCCTAATCATACGATTTCCTCTGTCGTGGGCATTGGTTGAATACCATATAGCAAAACAATTAGCCCAGCTTGTAAACTCACTCCCGCACTTACGATCGTGTGAGCAACCCAATACAAATTTAGCTTGTCCGTTCATCCTCAATAGATAAGCGAATAAATTAATACAGGAAGCATGAACTCTTTTCATTCACATCTCTAAAAGTAACATTTGGAAGTACATCTTCAAATCGAAGCTACAAACATACTGAAAATTGAAAAGCCACAAAACCTTAATATATGTTTATGTTTAAAGTACAAGTTTTCTCTCTTAATATATGTTTATGTTTCGCTAATCAAATACAACTTTTGACCATCACTAATCGTATCAACATCCACAATTTTACGTTCATCTTCAGTTAATATACAATTACCTCTTGGTATTTTCAACTTCTCTGATGCACTCTTTATAAGTTCTTCGATACTAGAAGGAATCCATAATACAATTCCATATCTTGTACCACTACTCTTCACCTCTGATGGATGAAACGGAAACGCCGTACATTTCCTTCACCTTGGTACATCTGTTAATTCAATTAAAACCCAGGGACTTATCAAGAAACTTTCCTTTCACTCCAAAATTTCATATGAAATGAGTTTTATTATATTAATAGTATAGTTGTTGTTGTATTTTGTTATATTAATAGTGAACAAATATATTGCCCTTTGACTATCAATATGAATTAGTCGACTTTAATTCATTAGAAATTTTTTGTAACCATACAACCTCTTTAAAACAATCACAAATAGCCACATATTCAGATTTTGTAGTAGATAGAGAATGTAAAGGTTGTAATTGAGATTTCCAAGTGATACAGTTTATGCCAAGTGTGATACATTAGGAAGTGGTTTACTTCCTAGAGTCACTGTCACCAGCAAAATCAGGATCAACATAACCAACTAAATCAAAAGGGGCATTTAAGTTTTCA
This sequence comes from Nemophila menziesii, assembly GCA_029959085.1. Taxonomy (NCBI): domain Eukaryota; kingdom Viridiplantae; phylum Streptophyta; class Magnoliopsida; order Boraginales; family Hydrophyllaceae; genus Nemophila; species Nemophila menziesii. The sequence continues at coordinate 137,535,364 of JARWIR010000001.1, read as the reverse complement.
TAACAAAATACAACAACAACTATACTATTAATATAATATAGCTCACTTCATATGAAATTTTGGAGTGAAAGAGAAGTTTCTTGTTAAGTCCTTGGGTTTTAATTGAATTAACAGATGTACCAAGGTGAAGGAAATGTACGGCGTTTCCGTTTCATCCATCGGAGGTGAAGAGTAGTGGTAGAAAATATGGAATTGTATTATGGATTCCTTCTAGTATCGAAGAACTTATAAAAAGTGCATCGGAGAAGTTAAAAATACCAAGTGGTAATTGTATATCAACTGAAGATGAAGGTAAAATTGAAGATGTTGATACGATTAGTGATGGTCAAAAGTTGTATTTGATTAGCGAAACATAAACATATATTAAGAGAGAAAACACGTACTTTAAACATGAACATATATTAAGGTTTTGTGGCTTGTCAGTTTTCAGAGATGTGAATGAAAAGAGTTCATGCTTCCTGTATTAATTTATTCGGTAATCTGTTGAGGATGAACGGACAAGCTAAATTTGTATTGGGTTGGTCACACGATCGTAAGTACGGTAATGAGTTTACAAGCTGGGCTAATTGTTTTGCTATATGGTATTCAACCAATACCCACTACGGAGGAAATCGTATTATTAGGGATGACAATGGCCGAAACCGATGATAATCGAAACGATTAAAAAAAATTATATAACCATGATAAAACAATTAGATATGGTTTTGAAAAGTGTAATCGATCCTAAACCTTTAGATTATGGTTTTAGATAAAAATAAAACCAAATAATCGAAAACATATATTATAATATATATGCATATAATTTTATAATAATTTTGGTAAACTAGTATACTGAAAATTTTAAAACCAAAATCTAAATATTAGAAGTAAACATTTAAATAGTAAATATTTAATTTAATCAATAACCAACACAATTTTGTATATATCTTAAAAATTTATGGATATTTTTCGTATATATGTGATCCAAATTTATTAATTTTCAATATATTTATAAAATTATTAGTTGGTTATGGTTAAATATCAAAAAATTGTTTAAAAAACTTAAATGAAATAATGCGATTTTAAGTATGAAAAAGATAACCAATGGTTAAAATTGTTAAATTATGGGTCTTAATAAAATAAACAGTTACAGATATGATTCAGGGACTGGATTATTTCTGTGTTTTAATATTACAATTTCTTTTAAATTCCATAAGACTATAATTTGGATTATTTGATAACTAAATTCTTTTTCAAAATTTGGAAGTCCTTTTATATTGAGAAAAAACAATTAACGTCTTGTTTTAAACTCATATGTGATATTCAGCCCAATCCATTGACTTGCACTCAGTCCATGAAAACTAGGGTTTAGGTTACCTATTATATTCTCTATAAATATGGTCTCCACTCTCTAACTCTCAATAAAATATACTCTTTCTCTCTTGTGTCTCTCCGACTTTATATTCAGGTTCATAATATGTTATTAGTACGATAACTTCTACCACTCAAGAGAGAAAAATAATAATTAGATCCTTTGATCTAAAGTAATTAGTTAAAACACGGTAAGTCTCCGATTTTAAAATCTACTCTATATCAATCATTAAAATATTTTTAATGTTTTTGTGTTGTGTTGAATTATTTAATTGAGTACCACTGATCTTCTGATCGGCCAAAACAATAACAATAATAAAAGATCTTTTGATTTGTTGAAATTATTAAAAGATCCTTTTGATCTATTGAAAGCATTCATACTTCTTTTTCTCTTTGTTACCGACCGTAGTGATTTTCATCAAATTGTCTAGTATGAATGCTTTCAATAGATCAAAAGGATCTTTTAATAATTTCAACAAATCAAAAGACCTTTTATTATCGTTATTGTTTTGGCCGATCAGAAGATCAGTAGTGCTCAATTCCATAATTCAACACAAAACAAAATCATTAAAAATATTTTAATGATTGATATAGCGTAGATTTTAAAATCGGAGACTTACCGTCTTTTAACGAATTACTTTAGATCAGAAGGTCTAATTATTATTTTTCTCTCTTGAGTGGTAGAAGTTATCGTATTGATAACATATTATGAACTTGAATATAAATTCGGAGAGACACAAAAGAGAAATAGTATATTTTATTGAGAGTTATAGAGTGTAAAGATTACAAAGTGGAGACCATATTTATAGAGAATAGGTAACCCTAAACCCTAGTTTTCATGGGCTGGACTACAAGTCAATGGATTGGGCTGAATATCCATAACAAGACGTTAATGGCTGTGATAAGAATATTGGACCATCCAATATTGGATGGAAGTATTACCCAATTTGGAAAATTTACTTATCAAATAATCCAAATTATAGTCTTATGGAATTTTAAAAAAAAATTTAATATTAAAACACATAAATAAATCAATCCCTGCTCTTTATTTTTATCATAGGTAAGAATGGTAATTGTTCAGTTTTTCTTTTAAAATATTAAAATCATAACTATAACCGTTTATTTTATTAAGACCAATAATTTAACAATTTTAACCATTGGTTATTTTTTTCAAACTCAAAATCGCATTATTTCATTTTAATTTTTTAAACAGTTTTTTTGATATTTAACCATAACCAGATAATAATTTCATAAATATATTAAAAATTAATAAATTTGGACCACAAATATACGAAAAATCTCCATAAATTTCAAGGCAATAAAAAAAATTGTGTTGGTTATTGATTAAATTAAATATTTACAATTTAAATGTTTACTTCTAATATTTAGATTTTGGTTTTAAAATCTTAATATACTCTTTTACCAAAATTATTATAAAATTATATACATATATATTTTAATATATGTTTTCAATTATATGGTTTTATTTTTATCAAAAATCATAATCTAACGGTTTAGGATCGATTACAGTTTTCAAAAACATATCTAATAGTTTTATCATGGTTATATAATTTTATTTTGAATCGTTTCGGTTATCATCGGTTTCGGCCATTGTCATCACTAATCATACGATTTCCTCTGTCGTGGGCATTGGTTGAATTCCATATAGCAAAACAATTAGCCCAGCTTATAAACTCATTCCCGCACTTACGATCGTGTGAGCAACCCAATACAAATTTAGCTTGTCCGTTCATCCTCAATAGATAGCCAAATAAATTAATACAGGAAGCATGAACTCTTTTCATTCACATCTCTAACAGTAATATTTGGAAGTACATCTTCAAATCGAAGCTACACACATACTGAAAACTGACAAGCCACAAAACCTTAATATATGTTCATGTTTAAAGTACAAGTTTTCTCTCTTAATATATGTTTATGTTTCGCTAATCAAATTAACTTTTGACCATCACTAATCGTATCAACATCCACAATTTTACCTTCATCTTTAGTTAATATACAATTACTACTTGGTATTTTCAACTTCTCCAATGCACTCTTTATAAGTTCTTTGATACTAGAAGGAACCCATAATACAATTCAATATCTTCTACCACTACTCTTCATCTCCGATAGATGAAACGGAAACGCCGTACATTTCCTTCACCTTGGTACATCTGTTAATTCAATTAAAACACAAGGACTTATCAAAAAACTTTCCTTTCACTCCAAAATTTCATATGAAGTGAGCTTTATTATATTAATAGTATAGTTGTTGTTGTATTTTGTTATATTAATAGTGAACAAATATATTGCACTTTGACTATCAATATGAATTTGTCAACTTCAATTAATTAGCAAAATTTTGTAACCATACAAGCTCTTTAAAACAATCACAAATAGCCACATATTTAGATTTTGTATTAGATAGAGAATGTAAAAGTTGTAATTGAGATTTCCAAGTGATACAGTTTATGCCAAATGTGATACATTAGGAAGTGGTTTACTACCTAGAGTCAATGTCACCAGCAAAATCAGGATCAATATAACCAACTAAATCAAAATGGGTATTTAAGTTTTAATAACAAAATACAACAACAACTATACTATTAATATGATACAACACCCATTTTAAAGTATACCAATGATCTAATCAATAATTAGAAACACAAAAAGAAAACTAGTTTTTGCCGACTTCGTTTTGACCTTTAGACGACTCTTGTAAAGCGTTGGCTTATCATTTCCTGCACTTTATCCCATAGTGGCCTATAATCGTGTTGCCAATGTTATCACTATATTTTGATTAGATAGCCGGCTATTGAGACCCCATTTCCCAGTCGGCAGTCGGCTACTGAGACCCATTCAGTTTCCTTCCAAAAAAAGTATGCTATTGAGACCCCATTTCCATGCCCTCCAAAAAAAGTCAGCTATTGAGACTCCATTTTCCAGACCAGCTGCCTTCCAAAAAGAGTCGGCTTTTGCAACTTCTTTTCACAGCTCCCCTCCAAAAGAGTCGTCTATTGAGACCTTTATTCCCAGATTTCTTCCAAATTAGAGTCGGTTATTACACTCCTATTTCCGGTCTCCTTTGAAGCAGGCCTACAACAAAATAATTAACAGAAAAATTAAATATCCAGATAATTGCCCTATAGGTCCCTGTAGGGGCAATAATGCAATAATATATATTTTTCTATAGGATCAAAAGTTTTATTTTTCAAATTCAAGGGCAGAGGCTAAATAAATAGTTGAGTATGATGAAAGATGATAAATGGCTTGCCTTGAGAAATCTTTTCTAGAGAATGCATAAGCAGTATTTATTAGGTCCTAAAGGAGGGGTAAATTTGTAAGAACCTAAAAATAAGAGGGAAAAAATGCAATATATTTTAGTTAAATATATTTAGTGTAATGAGAACATACTTAAGATCTTAAAAAATCATACTTGCAGGTACAGGTAAAATTAATCCATCAGGTGACCAGGATAATCGTCGAAAAAATCATGGCGTAGATGACTTTTGGAAGACTTAAAATAGAGATTTTTGAGAATATAAAGATTTTTAGGAAAAAATACCACAGGTGACCAGGATAATCTTTGAAAAAATTATGACGTAGAGGACTTTTGGAAGACTTCAAATAGAGATTTTTGAATATATAATGATTTCTAGGGTAAAATAACAAATATACCCCTGTAGTTATAAAAGTGACAAATACCACATATAATTTTGAAAAATGTGTTTTACTATTAAATTGAACAATACAATGGATTAATCAAGAGGCTTATAATAAGAAGAATATTATGTTGATTTGGAATCTGCTCCCTAAATACAGTCACAAGGCAAAACTTTGAAATCTCATTATTGAGTATAATCATTTCCTCATAACTCCACACCCTATTTGAAAAAGAGACCCGTGGGGTCTTTTGTAATTAATAGATAGTTGAGGGTAAAAAGAGAAAAGAATACTCTTCATATTGTCTACAACTGCTGCTGGTGAAAAAGGTTGAAATAACAAACTTCTCGCACTAGATTCAGATTTTTTGTCCCATCTTGCAATTCAATTGTGTAGTTTACAAGACCTTAACCAAGAAAAATTAAAAGACAACTAGAGAGAAAAAGAAAAAAACTAAACAGCTGACCTTATCAAGTTTAAGGTTGTAAACCATTAAGTGTTTGATTCTTTATTAATTATCGGTTAAGGCTTGGAATCAAATAAGACCTTTTCTTTGCCTACATAACACAGTGCAATAATATCATTTTTTATACATGGTCAAAATATAAGTTTTTCTATTTTGTGATTAGTCAATGTAAGAATCAAACCACCCATATATCCTTTTGTTTTCTCATAAGGGTGCAAAGAACTGAAAATGTAAATCCTAATTGAAATATTGGTCCATATATTTTGCATAATATAGATATATACCTTGCATGTATCTTCATACGAGAGAAAAGTTTCTCATCCTTCATTTAGCTGTATAATCACGACGCACAAGTTCAACTTCTGGTTACCTTTATTAGTCTATTAGAGAGATGTATTCCTCCAACTTATATGCATCCATCTTGCAAATTTAATCATAAAACAAATTAATTTATTAAAACAAAATAGTAAATCGCACAAAATAATTTCATTCACCAATTTTATTACCTTTTCATCTCTTAAATAAATTCACTCAATTCCTGCTTGAGCTTTAAAAATTCCTTACCCGGTAACCAGATAAATCCTCTTTTGTTATTATTACAATATAAATTATAATATAATTATTATGATGTTTGTACCTTAACTTGACTATCAGCAATTGAAATTCCTGATTATCCAGCTTAGTCTACAAATTAACAAACAAGATACCTAAAAGGGGTTGTAAAATATAACTCTTTGTATCTCACTAAAAATACATTTGACAAGTTTATATACGGATGGAGGTGGTATTTGGCATCCATGTAATAGTTGAAGGATAATTGACAGGATGTTTCAGGTTTTTGGGATAGCTCATGAGATGCATTAGCATAAAACCCATACATCTATAAAACAATCAAGAAATGTTGACAAAACTATATAATAATTCGAAATATAAGAGGATGTGATGATATATATATATATAAAATGGTATAAAGAGAAGTTGAGATCGATTTTTAACTAAATATATGTCATAGGCAACGGTCCAGTTCTTTCTATTGCTTTAAAATTTATTATCTTCCTAAATTAACCTTACTATATATAATATGCCTAAAAAGTAAATTCAAAAATAACGTCACTCTTGCTATCTTCTTTTGTGAATTTATTTTCACGAATTCACTTTGTGAATTTCTTTTGTTTAGTTTATCATAATTTCATATTTCTCCTCACTGTGACTCCAAAACACCTCCATCGTCCGCCGCACCACCTCCTCTCTCCATCGTTCAACCTTTTTCCATCTCAATGTCTGCTCGAACAACAATAATTAATAGCAAGGAAGAAGAAGAATCTTACCCAGTGCTACATCACCATTACCATCAGCATCAAGCTTGCCTCACGACCAAATAGCTTAATCACAAATTAAAATTCATGTGCCACCATTATTATGCACCAGAGCTCCGCACATTAATCACCTCAGCCACCATTAACCGAAGCGCCACTCCATCGCCTAAAAACTATTGTCGTTCTCAACTGTCTTTTCAACCTCATGTGAAAATACATCTAGCTCTAATGATATGAGCTTCGGTATATTATATCTCTTTCAAGTGTAGCTCTGATTCAAAGCTCCAATTTATAATTCTGAATAACAGAAGTACTCACAGCTTATCGAAACTCAGGTAGCTTTCTTATTCTCTCCTCAACTTTAATTCACTCCTTCAAACGACTCTCATCAGCTTCAATTGATTTAATTAATGCCAATTACGTGTATTACTTTCATAATATAGGTAACCAACTCTACATTCTTGTCCTTGATGTTAAATTTCTGGTAACTTTTTTTAAGGCTTCGTATTGTATTACTTAGCATTTAAGGTGTTTGTAAAATTGGCATGCTGGTGGTTTTGTGTTTTAGCTTTAGATGTTTTTTCATGTACAACAATATTTGATACAGAATTGCCTCAGTCGAACATGTCTTATAAGTTGTTTTCTTTTAAGTCTTAGCCTATTTTCTTTTATGTTTTTGTTAGGTGAGACTTGAATTATTCCACACCAATAAAAGAATACAATGTTACAAACCCCCATTGAAATAAGATCATGAGTTTTCCCATGCATACATTAAACTTATATACTGGGTACATGGGGTGGTGTGTAGGCTTCAATAACCACTAGATGTAGTGATACTTATTTTGATATAGCATTTGGTTTAATTAATTTTTTCTTTATAGGCTAAGATTTGTATAGTGAAGAATATTCGTGTTTGTAATTATTGTCTTGATTTGTGTATCTTCATCCGGAGATTACTGGTGGTCAATGGTAATTTTTAGTTGCTTAGTGTTTTTAAAATTAACTGAAAAATAAAAATAAAAAAATTTAATATCACAGAACTTCAACATTGAAATGAAATTTACAGGTAAATATATATTTATAGACATATAATTTCCTATTTCTCCATCCTCTACCCTTCCTATTATTTTTTATATGTAATGGGATACTAAATTCTTAACAAGATAATACATACAGTCGTATTTACTTACAAATTATCTTTTACAAGTTAGAGAGTCTGCCAATGGCTTCAAACTTTAAAGGATATGGATTTTCAATCAAACAATGTTGCAGAAGTCTTACTTATGTACGATAATGATACAGACAAGGCACTCACTTGAGGTGTTTTATGTAATTTTAAGCATTTATCTAAAAAGTTATTATGGTGTAGTTCACAATCAAGAGGCTGAAAAAGAAGCTTGAGGAATTAGATAACCGTTCCGCAATAACTAAGGAAGAGGTTGTGAAAATGGAGAAGGAGGTTGATTCACTCAAATACGTGCTAGAAAAATTCAATCTTTACACTATGAGAAACTTGCAACTTATAGTGTACAAACACTACAGGGAAGAGAAGAATAAACTTCATACAGAGTTGGAATTTTCTTTAGATTTAAGAGGAGTAAAGTAAGAAGGCTATTGAAAGCTTGGCTTTAGCTTTGCATGAAGTGTCTTTAGGAGAAAGATAATCAAAAGATCATGTAATTTTGTTTCAAGCTGATCATATAAACTTTGAGAAGGAATTAGAGGATTTGAAGCTGGTTGAATGCGACAAATGAGAAGTATGAAGACATGGTTGATGATGCAAGAGAAGATGTTGATAATATTTCTCATTCACTTGATCAATCTACGATAGAGTATAAAAGGTTTAAGGATGAGTAGGAACAAAAGGAGCTATATTTAATGATTTTGTCAAAGAGTGTGAAGAGAAGAACTCTTCAGTGGAGAAAGAAATAAGCAAACGTGTGAATTTGAGTAAATAAGCTGAAGAAAACGCTAATTTGGAGATGGAAGAGGAAAATATATTGAGAAATCTTTGACAAAAGATGAACTGAAGTTATTTTACTAGAAGGAAGTTCTTAGTGAAGCAAAAGTAGAAAGTATACAACTTAAGGAAAATATGATGAAAAAAACTGAATTACAACATGATTTCAAATAGAACGAGGACATTTAAAAAGGAAATGTAAATTCTCTCAAAAGGGTCAAGGAATCAACAAAATTACTCAAAGAAGCGAGTTGAAGAGAGATCGGTGAGCTTCGGAAAAAGGAGTGCATTATAGCAAAAGATTCAGTTTATGACTTTTGGCAGGAAGCTTTTTTGTTCTTTAGGTAAAAAGTTCTTTCCTTTAATTCTTGATTCAATAAATTTTATGTGATTTGAGTTTTGAGTCGTGAAACGTTGGAATTATTTATGCGATTTGGGTTGGATTGTGTTTTATTCATAAGATTGTGAGTTGATCTATCTAAAAAATTGATGTGGAACAAAAAAAATCTAAAAATAGACCAGAGAATCTGGTTGTAACAAGTATGGCTGTAGCACAGTAGCTATATGTCACTCTCTAATTTGTTTTTCATTATTTTATGTTTATTTTTATTATTGAGATAATGAATAATTAATTTTTTTTTGTTAAAACAATGAGAATGATGTTAGGTTAAAACACATTATTACGGAGAGAAATATGGAGTCCTGGGAATATATTGATATGGTGAAGATTGTTGGTCGTGATATTGAATAAACAATTAACAATAGTAATGATGATTTTCGGATGTATATATTTTCAATTATTAATAATTAAGAAGAGTTTCTAGACTCATATGGCGGTGCGCAAGGTTAATTCATATTTTGGTTATTTTGCTTAATATAAAAATTATACTGCAATAAATTATGGAAATTCACTATAGGGACCAATAGTTCAAATAACAAAAAAAAAAAAAAAATTCACATATATATGGTACTTAAACTATATGCCATTTACCGAAAGCGGGTATATTCCTAATTATTATTATTAGGGAACCATCACAACCTTGAGTATTACGATACTATCATAATTACTACCAACGACTACACTAAAAGAAGATAAAATAGCCTAATCAACCTTCATCTTTCACGTTTGCTTGAATTTTTTGAGATACCACCATGGTGAGTTCTCATCGACGAGTTCTCATTGCTCTCATCATTTACAGAAGATAATTGTTGCCTTTCGTTACACCATTTACAGGTTTGCTTGAATTTTTTGAGATATCTTCAGCCACAAAAGAGGTAGCTACACTGAAGGTTTATTGAATAGTTTTGAAAAATTATTGAAGATTGTCATAAATCACCAACTGAAGCTAATTCCACCGAACCTATGGGAAGATTCAATCTTTTAGAGCTTATCTTCAATTATAAAGAAAAGGAAAACATGCGCAGTTTCTATTAGTTGTGTTTAGTTGTGGTAAAGGTAATTCGAACTAAATTTATTCCAGGAAGTGGATGTATTACTGGTCAGTAACATTGTATGTTTATTGTAGATGATGACAATATTGGGTGTTGGAGAATTACAGAGATCACAAACATCCTAAGACCTATTCACGTTTCATGCTAGAGATGTTTGACCAAATGGCTGAGAGACAATTCCACAAAACTAAAAGGTAAAATGGCTCAATTGTATATATGAGGTACTGAATGCAATTAGGCTTTCTAATTTCAAGACTTTCAATATCTGCACAAAAATTAGCAATATTGATCAAGAACCTCAGAAACTAGACTATCAACAGCTAGCAGAGCTTCGAGAAATCTTCTGATTAGTTAGGATGTTACTATGCCTGGACCATCTAATGGTTAGTTTTAAATCTTTGATGCAAAACAAACACACATTTTTTTTCTAATTTGCGATTAAGTAAATATAGATAAAACTATGTTGTTGATAAATTTATGAATGAATTGCTTTGGATGTAGATGTACATGAGCCTGGAGATATGAATTTAAACAATAAAGTTGTTGAATCTCAGAAAGAAGCTTCTTCTGAAAAGCATGATAAAACAGAAGAGGAAGAGGAATACTTTTCATCACCGGCTATCGCGGTGCTTCATAATAACACTTAGTTACCTACTTCATAATAATTTCCAGCCTATATGATTTTACAACTATGCTAAAGAGTAAAAAGTAGCAATCAAATTTAATTGTTCATACAATTCATTAATTTTATTTTGATTAATAGAACTATAGGCATCTACAGTGCATTTTTTTATACTTTAGGGACCTACGGCGCAATTCTCTCATAATACAGGGACGTACAGTGCAATTGGAGGAGGAACGAATCTGTAGTTTGAAGTATTTCACAGATATGGAGTTCCTTTTGCAGTTTTATCCCCAGTGAGTAAATAGCATATGGTTCAGGGACCATTTAGGTAATCTAACGATAAATTTGATTGACATACCAAGCCCTGAACATCTAAAATTGTGGTGTTTGAATAGATACGTTTTTAGCAACAAAGGAACACGATTTTTATGTTAAGTGCTGTTGAAGGACTAAAGTAGTAATAAGGGGATATTTCAGGGAATTTTTTTCTATTAATAATTAGGAAAATGCCTTCGGCCAAAATAGATGGTATTTAATGTGGGGACTAATGACAATAAAAATATAAAGTTTGAGACTAGTTTTAGTAACTTTTAAAGTTGCGGCCCAATAGGTAAATGGTCTATAGTTATAGTCAGGGTAGCCAAGATTTTTGTTTGTCCCTAATTTTTTTTCCTGAGGAAATTGCAAGTCCCTTTGCTACAAAATGTTATACTATACGCTCCCTATAATATACATCCGAATTTGTAAAATTAATTACACTATAAGTCCCTTTACATGTTCCTTTATTTTTTATCGAATTTGTATTTTTACAAGATAAGAAGTTGAAGTGCATAGTTATGTATGTATGTAGTTGTGTTATTTAAAAAATAATAATTTTTATCATGCACAGGGATCAAATGGCTGAGAGAAAAGAGAAGCTGCTATGTTAGGCAATTTTTTGAATGACTTATTATATCTAATATCTAATATTCAGTAAATTTTATATCATTAATGATCTCTATATTATATATTGTGTTGTGTAGGGAGGATTTGAGCAGGTTTCAGTGGAAGGATGCTCTAATCTTGGAGGGCTTATTCTTTCTTCAACAACTTCCTCCATATTTTGTATTCCGGATTAATCCCTGATGACCTAATTGTTGAGATTTTGAGCAGGTTGCCTGTGAAATATGTACTAAGTTTTAAAGGTGTGTTCAAGTCATGGAAAATTATTACTCTCGCCTCGAGTTTAATTCAGAAGCATATGAGCCGGGTCAATCCAAAACGTTTTATTAACATTTGGGATTTTCCTTCCTCTAATTGTAGGTTCTTGACGATATTGATGTATTGATAGCAGATTATTTGAAGAAGGGATAATGGAATTTGTTTGAAGAGGTTTTTTTCAACAGAGTTGGGTTTAAGGGGTTTGGGCATAACTTTTTACTTAATTGCACTATAGGATCTTATGTTATGCAAAAGTTGTAGTAAAGATCCTTTATTAAGCTAAAGTTGCACTATAGGTTCCCTATTATTAAATATATTTTCAGTTTATTGCTAAATAAATCTTAATATTATTTTACATCAAGGAAATATTCATCCAGAAAAAATATTCATCAAGCTCTGTTTATAATTAAGGATTGTATATAATGTTCTCTGCTTCTTATAATACCAACACACACCACGTTTCTCTTAAGAAAAATTCTTGATATCATCTATATATACACAACTACCTAAATAGTCCGCCACCTCTTCATAATTCCATTGTCTTCTTTAGGCCAAATTGGCATTTATAGTATTGAGAAATGTGGTTTGGGAGAGAATAGATGAAGAATATTTAGCGAACTTTGGGAATATATTGATCTGGTGAAGATTGTTAGTGGTGATATTCAATTAACAACACTGATGATTTTATTAATATATATAATATATATTTATAAATATAAATAAAAAAGAAGAGTTTTTAGACTCAGATGTTGGTGGAGTTTCTGGGTAGTGCAAATAACCGAAAAAAGAAAAAATCCACACATAGTCTCTGAACTATAAGCTATTTACCGACTCATGACCTTAACTTCTAAACTTACCCCTATGGCCTCGAACTTTGTTTTTTACCATCGTTAGTCCCTGTAGCAAATACCATCCATTTTTACCAATAAGTCCAAATGGAAGCGGGTATATTCTTAATTATTAGGGAATATCATCACAGCCTCGAGTATTACAACTCTGTCACAATTACCACTAACAACAGTACTACAAGAAGATAAAATAGTCTAAAAAAAGTTAAAAACACTAGAGCAACTATCAATTTTTCTTTTGTCTTTCTGCTTTGAGTATATTAGTTCCTTTTGGAAACAGAGGTGTATGTATTTAGCTAGATCACATAACCGAAGGACCAATGGTGCAATTTACGTGGTTGTTATTCATATAACAAAATCACGGGGTGTTGTGGAGAGAGGCAACCACCCTTTTTTCAAAATTTGGATCTCTCTGCCTCCTCATTTTTTTTAGGTAAAAACATTGAAATGAATTTCAATTAACAAATTAATCGAAGGAGGCTTCGATATGTGAAAAACATTGCACACACTGTAACTTTTAATTTGTTGTTTGGCTTCATGTTGAAGCAAAAAGTAGGTGTTGGTTTCATATAAAAGGTTCTTGAATCAAATAATCTTAGATTATGAAGACTGAAACATCTAAATTTCCTTAAGTTTAACCTCAGGAGTTACTCTAATAGATTTTATAACAACAACTGATACAATTTTTTTCGAGTTTGAAAATGATAATTTTTGCAAAGTCTTATATAAAACTCACTTATAATATTGCCTAAAACTGAAATACTTATATAAAATATATAAATATTTTATAATAAAATGAAGTATTAGATAGATATTCATTTTATGTTTGTAGAATTATGAGAAAAATGCATAAATACATATATAAGATTGTGATTATGTTTAATACATTTTATTATTTTAAAAGATATTTTTTATAAGTAATAAAATGATTTGTACTTATTTTATATATAATCCAGTTATGAATTTTACACAATTTATTATAAATTTTTATATTCATTTTTGTCCAGCATTCTATAGTATATATATATATATATATGTGTGTGTATGCACATGTGTGTGTTTATGTGTGTGTTATTTATGTAATTAGTTCATATGAATAATAAACATCTTTTATTGCGTCAAGAATTTAGGCACAATAATGATTAATGTACAAAAGATGAAATAATCTAATAAGAATACAATTGACTGAAATTAAAATTAATATGAATATAAACTATATCCTTCCAAATATTTTTCAAATAACAGTCGGCAACTACACTCTAAAACATACAAAGTTCTCCAACATGTCAACTTTATTACGTACTTCATTATGTAAGGACGTTGAAATCACCAAATGATATTTATTGAGTAATAAGTCATGCACCAAAGAATATTCTTGCACTGAATTTGGTTCATTTTGTAGATCGTCATGACTGCCTAATATTTATTAGCCTTTCTTACTATATCCAAAAACTCCACTTGAACCTCTAAAACAGTGAAATATTCACCTTCAATTCTAGATAAAGCCTCTTCAACTTCATTCACTCGTCCATGTAAGTAAATAATATCGAAATCAAACCTCAATAATATTTTTAAACACTTTAGTTGATCATGAGTTTGAATTGTTTGATCCACAAAAATTTTAAACCGTGAAAATTGTGAATTTCCTTCCCAGCCAATATTGTGTCCATATTTATTTTTGATAAGTTGGTCCAGCCTTTAAATGTGTGGATAGGAATAATATGTCTAATTTTCTTTAAGTAACACAAACCCAATTAAAAATCCGTATAAAAAAATTTCTTCGTCAAAGTGTAACGAGAAATTAGACAAATCAAGAACTTGTGTTAATGTGAAGACCGTCTTAAGTTTGTAATGAATGCATTTGTAGCTTTTGTTAGAGCACAAAAAAACATATTTTATTAGAAGCTCCTTTAAAGGGAATATTTTTTTATATAACAAGGATATTTCATGTCGAATTAGGAAATCCTCAAAAACCTATAATAAAACACAACAAGCTAATCTATTAGACTGTATTTTATAATTGTCCATTGCCACACCGTGACCGAAGATCACATAAGTTAGGTATTCGACAACATCCTGACCAAAGACACATCTTGCCTCCTATACTTAAAAACATACTCCATTAATTGTTAATATTTTTACAAATTCTCATGATGTAAAGTTAGAGTTTTGTTATACAAAAGTATATCAACAAATAATACTAGGTCAAACTTACGCAACCACAGTCAAAATGTATCTTTCATAATATCATAAAATGTTGAAGATGGATTTGTAAGACCAAAAAGCTTCACAATAAATTCAAAATAGTGTGCACATGTGTGAGAACAATCTTATGAACATCTTCAACAAGAAAATCCAGATTCAATAGTACCCCAAGAATAAATCCAGCTTTAAATAATAATGGCAAGATTTAATTAATCGAGTAACTCATCAATAGTAGGAATAGGAAAACTATGTTTTTTATAATGGCATTTGGACCCCGACAATCCATACACGATCTCATATGCCTTCTTTCTTTTTAACCAAAACGACAAGTTAAGAAAATATGCTACTACTAGGTTATATGTACATGAATCAGTCATTTTGACCACCAATATTTCAATTTCATTTCATTGAAACTATTGATTCATGTAAGGCTAGAAATTTACATGACATGATCCTGGTTGTAACAAAATAGAATGACCATGTAGTCTTTATGGTAGATGAGTTGTTGACATATATATTTTTATAGTGTAGTAATAGAGGCTCCAAATCAATATTAGAAGAATTATATTTTTGTTTTGGTCCATCACAAATAGACAAACAAAACATTGTTGGAAATTATCATGTTTAGGATTGTATATACCGTGATAATTTTATATCAAACTCTTTCTCAATCAACAAGGATTACCTAATTTCCACTCCTTTAGATTTTTATCCTACATGATATATTTCTAATTGTAACACTTAATTTACGTCTTGCAGATAATTCTTGATTCGACATGTCTAGCTTTCTGTTTCATTATTCAAGAATGTGTCTAGGAGAATTAATATTCTTGCAGATCTTCAATAAAAAAAAATTATATTTTCATTTGACAGTTTGGATATATAGTGCTAGACTATAGTTCAATTTTTATTTACTTTAATTTTACTCTAATTTAAATAATCAATGAAAAAATTTATGGTTTCCCTTGTAATAAAACTGATCAAAAGGAAAACATTTGATAGGTATTTACTTCATTTTTTTCTTGGGTATGGTCTAAACTAGTAATTTTTGTATATTTATACTAAGATTACTGGTTTTCTCTATTTTGAATAAGATAGTAAATGTAATTTTTTTGATCAATTTTGTTATAAGAAACTAAAGAAGCTTAAAATTAAAGTGTGAAAAAATAAAAGAACACAAGATTTTTATTGTGGTTCATTAATAATACCTACATCTTTATCTCCACATGAAACAATCTATGAGAGATGTTTGATTCTCTATATAATGAGATTAAAACTTTGATTTGTTCTTAGTAAGCTATTACAGAGTTAGACTCAAAATCTTAATATTTCAATCCGAAATCATAGACAAATATTGTAAACAATACAAATTTAATACATGCAAGAAAGAATCCAACACAACCTAACTCTAAACTCAATCCTTTATAACATAAGATAGGATTTATAGAATCCTTTGATTCATTTTTTCTGAGTGAACGAGAGATGGAGAGTTATAAGACGGAAGAAGAAATTTGGCCAATGAGTGAACATAAGGGTATATACATGGGAGACTGAGGGTTTTAATCTCGTCCTTCCAAAGTAGAATACAATAAAGGGAGATAAGAGATCCCCATGCTAAGTCCATGAAATAAAGCACTCGTGTTATAATATGAGATAGACTTAAATAAACAAAGCCCACTCGTATCAAACCTGCCCAGACCAAAAGCCAATTAAAACTCATAACAAAAATTAGAAGGCCATATAAAAAAACCTATTGGACTTTATATTTTCACAGTCTCTGCCTTAAGTTGCAATTACCCATTTCCAATCTAGAACATTCTTCCTCACCAATTCCTCCTATCAACATCCTATAGTGCATTCAAGCCCCCTCAACATAGTTTTATTATATATCTAAAAAGAAATATATACCTTACTCAACCTTTAACAATGTTAAACAATTTTTAAACTTGTTAACATTCAATATTTAAGTTTCCATATTTGTTGGATTATACTCAGTAGGAATTTGAAGAAATTTATTTACCTCAGACTAAAGCCAAGTTCTAATAAAATGAAACTTAACATCAATATGTTTGTTCCTTTCATTATACACACGATTTTTATTCAAATATATTTCACTTTCGAGTATCACTATAATAGTAAAAAGTGAATTAGTCAACTTTTATTCAGTAGAAAATCCTTTAAACCATACAACCTCTTTAAAACAATTAGAAATAACTACATATTCAGATTTTGTAGTAGATAAAGAATTTAAAGGTTGTAATTGAGATTTCTAAGTGATACAGTTTATGCCATGTGTGAAACATGAGGAAGTGGTTTACTTCCTAGAGTCTCTATCACCAGCAAAATCGGGATCAACATAAAAACCTAAACCAAAAAGAGGCATTTAAGTTTCTATAACATAATACAACAACAACCGTACTATTAATATAATATATTACCCATTTTAAAGTACACAATTGATCAGATCCATAATTAGAAATAAATCTACTCAAAAGTGAAACTAATTAAGACAAATTAGGTCAAGTACTAATTATTGTAGAGATCCTATAATTTTTTTTGGTACATGGGTGATCCAGGGCCGAATCATATTTGCATAAGGAAAGTGATTCATTTTGAGCTTCTCATAATTAGTTTTATGGCACTGAGTTTTACTAAGAACAAAATGACCATGTAAAGGCGTATTATCAATAAATTTTTATTCCAAACTACCATACCTTTCTACCAATTAAGCAAATAAGGTTTTTGATGCAGTTTTAGTTTACGTACCTTTCTATTTATTTTAATGACCAAACCCAGGATTTTGTTGGCTGTGCAAAGATCCTTCATATCAAAACAGAATTAAGTTAAGCCCTTAGCTTAACATTTATTTGCACATAACTACTAATTAGCAACATATCTTCAACATAAACTAAAATGTATAACATAACACTAGAAGAGCCAAGATAATAAAGACAACTGTCATATTCACTTGTTTTAAAACCCAAATTGATTATAAATGTATCGATATGTTTATACGCTTGTTTAGGGGACTATTTAAGGCCATACAAAGATTTATTCTTGTAAAGAAACATGATAAGGATGCTAATGGTAGAAAAACCCTCAGGTTGTCTCATATTTATATAAATTTTCCTAATGTTCACCATATAAGAAAAAAGTATTAACATAAAGTTTTTTCTAACTCTAACTCAAAAAAAAACTACATAAGCCAACATCATTCTTATGGTTTTAAATTTAACAATGGGGAAAAAATTTCATCAAAGTCTATTCCTTCTCTTTGAGTATAAAATTTTTCTACCAATATACCCTTTTTTCTAGGTGGGTCAGAATCATTAACACCCTCTTTTATTTTATAAAACCATCTACACTTCATCAGTTTAAGATTAGTGGGTTATTTTAAAAGGGATAAAGTTGTCAATAAATACATTTTTTATTTCATATCTTTAACCCACAATGACTTATTTTAGAACTTAAGGCCTCAATATATGTATCAGGTTCATCATGACTAACCACATAAGCAACTATAAGAGTAGTATAGACAATTTCAACAAAGGAATACCTAGTCTAAGGTCCAGATTCTCTTCTTACCCTATCCCTAGTTAACTAATAGTTTATCGGGCTGTCTCAAGTTGACTCTTAAAGTGAATCTATCTCACTAGTGTGCCCAGAAGGTTCTGACTCCTTTATGGGCTACTATCATTCATGATCCTTCTTCATATCTAGATCAAGTTGAGTTTGATCAACATTTTTTTTAGATTTACTTATAGGCTCCACCTCAATCATGTACCCTCACGTACAATTTCAGGTTCACTTTGATCACTACCTGATATCAAATATACCTTTTTACAAGGAAAGTTAGATTCAACAAATAATACATCCCTACGTATGATAATTTGTATCCCTCTAGATTCTTTATCACACAATCTCAAACCTTTAGTACAATTATTAGTTTGATAGATGAGAAAAACACATTTTAGGGATTTGGGGTTTATTTTGCCTTCTCTATTATTAGCATAAGCATCACCACAAAAAATTCTCAAGTTAAACAAATGTAGTTTTTTAGTATTCCACAATTCCGTAGAACATTTCATATTAAGTTATCTAGTGGGACTTGTGTTAACAAGATATGTAGAAGTATAAAGGGTTTCACCAAAAAATAATTTTGAAAGGCCATAAGTAAAAACGGCTTCAACTACACCATTTTCATAGTGTGTTTTTATAACAGTTTTATGCCTTAATATACCATCTAGAGAAATTATGAAACTCATCATTATAGAATTCTATTCTATTATATATGGTCTTAATTTGTGTACCAATTATTTTTCTTGCAAAGTAACACATTCCTTAATAGTATTACAAGTTTTTTATTTTTCAAAAGAAAGTTTCATACTCTTTTTGAGTAATCATCAACTAAAAGCAAGAAAAAAAAATCCTCCCCATGGGTCTCATGCTTATTAGGTCCGCATAAATCATCATTTATGTGTTCAAGTGTAGATTTAGACATGTGAATTCAAGAAATATTTTCAATCTATGTTGTATAGAAAACACACGCGGTTCACATAAGTTTAAAGTATAGATATGCACAAGTCATCAAGAATATATAAAACAGAACATTTATTTAAAAATAGGAAAAGTTTGTTATTCTTACGTACATTAATCACACCTTTTAAACTTTATATATGCAATCAAGATCATCTAAAACACCTAAAGATATATGGTTTCTTTTTAGATTAGATATCCATATTAAATCAATGATGGTTAATATTTTCCCATTATTTGTACTCAAATTAATACTCTCAATACCTTCCACCTCGAAGGTATCAATCTTTCCCATATAAATAGTCTCATACTTGGACTTTCTTAAATCATGAGGGACCTATGTGATAAGTACATCCAAAATAAAGAATCCAGTTACACTTACATGCAATATCAAACACATTTAAAACTTTACATGTAAAATCATTTTTAAGGGACATGAATACAATATTAGATTCAACGATATTATTAGAAAATATTGTAAATAAGAATAAAGTTTTTTATATAAGGTGTTTTATTTTTCCACAATTATAAGAATAAAACTTGGAATCTTATTGACTTTAATTTTATTTCTACACTTATTTAATTTTCATATGTTTAGGTGATTCACTTATGTGTTTCAAACATAAATTATTTCCAATTTTTTTCATATTCTTTAATTCCAGTTCTCGTGTTTTAAAAGAAGAAATTGTCTGATCAAATGAAGGTATAAGAATTGGAAATTATATTTAACATCTTGAAAAGATTCAGGAATCGAGTTTAAAAAGGATCATGGATTTACTAGTCTCATCTAGGGTTATATCAAAACCTTTTAAAACCAAATTCAATTTCTAAATTCATCAACATTTTCATCTATTATTTTCAACAAATCCATTTGATAAGTAAAAAAAAATTACTTTAAGAAAGAAAAGACTGGGAGAAGATTGTACGACAAATAAGTGATCAAGTTTACCCTATAAGTCGATAACTGTTTTAGCTCATTTACCTTCCTTATTACGGTGCCAGTGTCATCAAATAGAATCAAGAACAACTTGTATTGGGACATTGGGAGTTGTATTATTTTTTTCAAACCCCAAAATTGAATTTACCGTCAAACACGGATACTTCATGCATATTGGTTGCCATATATCTTTAGATTTGTGACAATATCTGATATAAACTACAGAAGCACATATACTAGGGTTAGTAAAACAATCAAAAAACCTACGAAAATTAATTTAGGATAAAGATAAGAAACACCCCTAAATAATATAAGATCTTTAGGTTTATAGTAAAAAAATAAATCAAAAAATTTTACTATAAAAATCAAAAATATGTACAAAAGAAATCACATAAATCTCTTCGGGAAATAATTTTTAACGCAATCATTTTAAAGAAGAATACACAGTAACTCGGAAAAATATTTTTATAAACACCTTTTGAAATACCAAGAAATCAAGAAGGATCTAATACCATTGTTGTATATATATACTAAGGTCATTGGTTTTTCAGTTTTTATCATGATATTAAAAGTAAATATTCTGAAGTTTATTATCATAAAACTATGAAGCTTAAAAGACAAGTGCATAAATATAAAAGAACACAAGATTTGTGTAGTGGTTCTTCAATAATGCCTACATCCATACTGAAATAATCTACGAGATTTCCTTGATTCACTATACAATGATATTACAACTTTCATATTCGTTCTTAATCAGTTATTACAGAGTTAGACTAAAAAAACTAAGATTTCAATCAAAAATCTTAGACTATTATTGAATACAATACAATCTCAATATTTGCAAGGAAAAACCCAATACAACCTAACTCTATTATCAATTTTTTATAAAAAAAGATAAGATTTATAAAATCATTTGATTTTTTTTTGCTAAGTGAAACAAGAGAGAAAAAGAGTTAAAAGACCTAAAAAAAAATTCTGGTCGAATAATGAATAAAAGGGTATATATGGGAGCCTTAGAGTTTTACTCTCGCCCGTCCAAAATAAAATAGATCAAGAGACATAAGAGATTCATGTGGTAATACCCCATATTTTAAACTTGCAAAAATAACTAAATTATTAATCTAACGACATGTGTCTTGTTATAAAAAATCAATGGTAGTGATATGAATATTGGACCATCCAATATTGGATGGAAGTCTTACCCTAAGTTTTTTAAGTAAAACGCCAAGTTCTAAAATAAATTCCACCAAGCAGTGTAACATTGAAGCTCCCTTCAGCAAAATAAGCAGCCCAAATATATAAAGCCCAATGGGCTTTACATTTCAACAAGATTGTTGACCATATGACATCAATTGAAGCTTAGTAGGTCAAAAACCCTTTGCTTCTTGCTAAGCCACGCCACACACATTCCTCCATGCTTTGTCAATTCTGCACATTGAATCTCACATCAACAAAATATGGCAAGAAGAAGAGCAAGAAAGGTGATATACTTATCTAATATCTTACTTCTTATGTTGATTTCGAGATTTTATGATTTTTTTTTCTCTAATTGATTACAGGGAAGTATGCGAATTGATAAAGCAATTGACTGGCTAAAGCCACTTGGGTTTACCGAAAAATTAATTCGTGCAGAAGTAAAAAAACTTTTCAAAGTAAATCTGATTGATTTTTTTTTTAATTTTAAAACAAATCTATGGTGTTAAATTCTTATCACAATATATGTAATATGTATATATATTTTCCTCAATAAGTCTTTATTTAATATTAGTGTAAATTGCACCATAATCACGTAAAAGTAGCAAATATATTATCTAACGTGGGATCCATAATATTTTTGTGCAAGATTTTAATTAGTTTTAATTTAAAGTGAGGAGAAGATGAAAAAAAAAGAACTAATTTCTAAAAATAAAAAATTAAAATTAATTCAAAATTATAATTGTAGCTGAGAAAAGGATGATCCACAAACTTAAAGAATTTGCATCGTTAGGCCATGTCACATGGTGTAAATTGATGATAGCTTTCTATGGCTTCATTTAGTATAACTGGGTAACAATTTGTTTATAAATATTGTAGGTTTTTTCGTAATTTAACTTGTATTGATTAAATAGGTATATGGTGGAACTTTTTGGATATTTCTCGAAGAAGACAACTATAAAGTACTCGTAGATGCGTGCTTATCTGCAAACAGTACCGAGGTATATACTAGTGCTAATAACATAATTATTGTATATTCACTTAAAAATGATTAAATCGTGCTTTGACCAATAGTTTTGACAGAATTCCTTTTATTATCTTTTCTATATTTTGTATTTCTCTTAAGTAATTAATAAAATATTTAATCTCATCCAGACTGTTAAAAGGGCTAATGGAAGTGCAACCAAATTAGAAATTGGTGAATCAAGTACTTCCAGGTCAGTAGTGGGATCAGATACTTATGATCCGGCTGACCGGGCCATTACAATCTACGAGGAGAATCCTTCTCCTCTTGCTATTATTCCAGAGATAGATGACCTGGGACAAGATGGTGAGATGGACTCCGATAGTCATCCAATCGTGGATTGAATTTGTTTTGTTTTAGTTTTTGTTGAATATTTATTGTTATTGTATTTTTTTATTGATTAAATTTGTACTCTGAATATGAATAATATTATCATTATCATATGCATTATATTTTTATAATTGTTTTTGTCATTTATTGTTCTATATAATATAAATGTTTCATCATGAGGATATTAATTCAAATATTTTAGCCTTTATACAACCAAGATGTATGATTGGTGAAAGTGAGTCTATAATATTTTTAAAAACTTCATATAATAAGGCTTTTAAATGGATTGTATACATAATTTCTACGCTTCATCTATAATTGTAAATAATAATAGTTTAGATTCATCAATGCATAAATGACAAGTACTATTTTTTAGAGGAAGTCTTGTATAGTAACCAAACTAAATGGTTGTAAAATAAGAAGAATCTGATCCCAACATTAAATTCTCGTTATGTACGATGTTCTAGTTCTTTTGTATGTTGTTGTACCCTTTGAAAATTTACTTAATGGTATATAATATAGAATCACGATGATTGTCATGATCAATAAAAATATTCGATATTCTCATAAGTAAGTAACCAAGCTTCTCATAAGTAAGTAACCAAGCTTCAACAATGGATTTCGTCAGTATACCGCGTGAAAAGGAGAAATACATTTATATGTATAAAGATGTCTTATACATGTACTCGTCCCACGAAAAATATTTTAACCAAATTTGACGAGTGTCCGTCACAAAACACAAAACATTAAAGATACCTCTCAAATGTCCGATTAATACATTCAGTTTGTTCATCTAATTGCAGTATAGGATTTTATCATACTTATTTTGGATCATTGCAAACAAAATAATTCTTTTCAAAATGAAAGTAGAAATATTTGATCTGTACATGGCATTTTATGAAGTTTGAAAAACTTGATTTATAACACCCCAACCACTAGTATCTTGTTTAAATGAATTTGACGAGTAACAAAGTGAAGAGACTTGGATAATATTTCAACTTTCACTAATATTTGTGATTGTACTTTTGATTATGGTAAACCATCAACAATGTCTATTGAAATCTCATCCAAAAATTTATTTGATTCAGGGGCGAGAAAAGACCCGCTTGAGCCTAATTGTGCACCTTAGATTATAGACATACCAAAATTTGAAACAAAATTATTTATATCCTTCAAAATATTTATCCAATAACAATCGGTCGCTTCTCTTTGAAACATACAAAGTTTTCCAACATGTCAGCATTATAATATTACTCTTTAAATACTTCATTATGTAAGGATGTTTGAATCACAAAATGATGTTCATAGAGTAATAAGCCATGCACCAAAGAATATTGCTTGCGTTGAAGTTGGGTCATTTTGTAGATCATCATGCAACTTCAAAATGACTGTATAATATATATTAGCCTTTATTACTTATCCAAAAATGCCACTTGAACCTCTAAAATAGTGAAATACTCACCTTAAATTCTATATAAAGCATCTTCAACTTCATTCTCCCGTCCAGGTTTGTAAATAATATCCAAATCTACCTCAATAATATTTTTAACCACTTATGTCGATCATGAGTTTGAATTGTTTGATCCAATCGATTTTTTAAGCTGTGAAAATTGTGAATTTCCATCCCAACAAATATTGTCCTCATATTTATTTTTGATAAATTGGTGCAGCCTTTAAAAGTGTGGATAGGAATAATATGTCTAAATCTATTTCAGTAACACAAACCCAATTCAAAATCTATATGAGATAGTTTCTTGACAAAATGTAACGAGAAATCTGGTAGATCAAGAAATAGTGTTAACATCCATATTTTATTAGAAGTTCCTTTAAATGGGATACTTTTTATAAAACACGAATACTATCCTGTCAAATCAGGAAATACTCGAAGACTTATAATAATACACAAACAAGCTAATCCATTAGACTGTATTTTAGAATTGTCCATTGCCACCATGACCGGTGATCACATAAGGTATTCTACAACATCCTGACCAAAGCCCCATCTTGCCTCATATACTTAAAGAAATATACTCCATTAAAATCACGGGGTGCTGTGGAGAGAGGCAACCATCGTTTTTCTCAAAATTTGGATCTCTCTGCTTCCTCATTTTTTAGGTTAAAACATTGAAATGAATTTCAATTAACAAATTAATCGAACGAGGCTTTGATATGTGAAAAAACTTGCACACACACTGTAACTTTTAATTTGTTGTTTGGCTTCATGTTGAAGCAAAAAGTAGTTGTTGGCTTCATATAAAAGGATCTTGAATCAAATAACCATAGATTATGAAGACTGAAACATCTAAATTTCCTTAAGTTTAACCTTAGGAGTTGCTTTAATAAATTTTATAACAGCAACTGATACAATTTTTTGGAGTTTGAAAATGACAATTTTTGCAAAGTCTTATATAAAACACACGTATAATATTGTCTAAAACTGAAATACGTATATAAAATATATAAATATTTTATAATAGAATGAAGTATTGGATAGATATTCATCTTATGTTTGTAGAATTATGATAGGAATGCATAAATACATATATAAGATTGTGATTATGTTGAATACATTTTATCATTTTAAAAGATATTTTTTATAAGTAATAGAATGATTTGTACTTATTTTATATATAATCCAGTTATGAAATTTACACAATTTATTATAAATTTGTATATTCATTTTTGTCTAATACCTTCAGGTACAAGGCATTCCCTAGTGTGTGTTAATTATGTAATTAATTCATATGAATAATAAACATGTTTTATTTGCGTCAAGAATTCAGGCACAATAATGATTAATGTACAAAAGATGAAATAATTTAATAAGAATACAATTGACTGAAATTAAAACTAATATAAATATAAATTATATCCTTCCAAATATTTATCGAATAACAATCGACCGCTACTCTTTGAAACATACGAAGTTTTCCAACATGTCAACTTTATAATAGTACTCTTTAAATACTTCATTATGTAAGGACGTTGAAATCACCAAATGATGTTTATAGAGTAATAAGACATGCACCAAATAATATGCTTGCACTGAAGTTGGTTTATTTTGTAGATCGTCATGAATATGTAATATCTATTAGCCTTTCTTACTACATCCAAAAACTCCACTAGAGCCCCTAAAACAGTGAATTATTCACCTTCAATTCTAGATAAAGCATCTTCAACTTCATTCTCTTGTCCAGGTTAGTATATAATATCTAAATCAAACCTCAATAATATTTTTTACCACTTTAGTTGATCATGAGTTTGAATTGTTTGATCCATGAAATTTTTAAATTTTTAAAATTGTGAAGTTCCTTCCCAGCAAATATTGTGTCCATATTTATTTTTGATAAGTTGGTCCAGCCTTTAAATGTGTGGATAGGAATAATATATATAATTTTCTTTAAGTAACACAAACCCAATTAAAAATCCATATGATACAGTTTCTTCGACAAAGTGTAACGAGAAATTAGACAAATCAAGAACTTGTGTTAATGTGACGACCGTCTTAAGTTTGTAATGAATGCATTTGTAGCTTTTGTTAGAGCACAACCTAACATATTATATTACAAGTTCCTTTAAAGGGGATATTTTTTATATACCAAGGATATTTCCTGTCGAATTAGGAAATCCTCAAAAACCTATAATAATACACAACAAGCTAATTCATTAGACTGTATTTTATAATTGTCCATTGCCACACTATGACCGGAGATCACATAAGTTAGGTATTCTACAACATCCTGACCAAAGACACATCTTGCCTCCTATGCTTAAAAACATACTCCATTAATTGTGAATAGTTTTACAAATTCTCATGATGTAAAGTTAGAGTTTTGTTATACAAAAGTATATCATCTAATAATACAAGGTCAAACTTACGAAACAACAGTCAAAATGTCTCTTTCATAATATCATAAAATGTTGAATGTGGATTTGTAAGACCAAAAAGTTTCACAATAGATTCAAATTAGTGTGCACATGTGTGAAAACAATCTTATGAACATCTTCAACAAGAAAATCCAGATTCAATAGTACCCCAAGAATAAATCCAGCTTTAAATAATAATGGCAACATGTAATTCATCGAGTAACTCATCAATAGTAGGAATTGGAAAACTATGTTTTTTATAATGGCATTTGGACCCCGACAATCTATACACGATCTCCATATGCCTTCTTTCTTTTTAACCAAAACGACAAGTTAAGAAAATATGCTACTACTAGGTTATATGTACATGAATCAGTCATTTCGACCAACAATATTTCAATTTTATTTCATTGAAAATATTGATTCATGTAAGGCTAGAGATTTACATGACATGATCCTGGTTGTAACAAAATTGAATGACCATGAAGACTTTATGGTAGATGAGTTGTTGGCATAGAAAATATATTTTTATAGTGTAGTAATAGAGGCTGCAAATCAATATTAGAAGAATTATATTTTTGTTTTGGTCCATCACAAATAGACAAACAAAACATTGTTGGAATTTATCATGTTTATGATTTTATATACCTTGATAATTTTATATCAAACTCTTTCTCAATCAACAAGGATAACCTAAGTTCCACTCCTTTAGATTTTTATCCTACATGATATATTTCTAACTGTAACACTTAATTTATGTCTTGCAGATAATTCTTGATTCGACATGTCTAGCTTTTTGTTTCATTATTCAAGAATGTGTCTAGGATAACTAATATTCTTGCAGATCTTCAATAAAAAAAAATATTTTATATTTTCATTTGACAGTTTGGATATATAGTGCTAGACTATAGTTTGTAAATATTTGCTTTCAATTTTTATTTACTTTCATTTTATTCTAATTTAAATAATCAATGAAAAAATTTATGGGTGCCCTTGTAATAAAACTTATCAAAAGGAAAACATTTGATAGGTCTTTACTTCTTTTTTTCCTTGGGTATGGTCTAAACTAGTAATTGTTGTATATTTATACTAAGATTATTAGTTTTCTCTATTTTGATTAAGATAGTAAAAGTAATTTTTTTGATCAATTTTGTTATAAGAAACTAAAGAAGCTTAAAATTAAAGTGTGAAAAAATAAAAGAAAACAAGATTTTATTGTGGTTCATTAATAATACCTACATCTTTATGTCCACCTGAAACAATCTATGAGAGATGCTTGATTCACTATATAATGAGATTAAAACTTTGGTTTGTTCTTCGTTAGCTATTACAGAGTTAGACTCAAAACCTTTATATTCAATCTGAAATCTTAGACAAATATTGAAAACAATACAAATTTAATACATGCAAGCAAGAATCCAACACAGCCTAACTCTAAACTCAATCCTTCATAACATAAGATAGGATTTATAGAATTCTTTGATTCATTTTTTCTGAGTGAACAAGAGAAGGAGAGTTATAAGACATAAGAAGAAATTTTGCCAATGAGTGAACATAAGGGTATATACATGGGAGACTTAGTGTTTTAATCTCGTCCTTCCAAAGTAGAATACAATCAAGGGAGATAAGACATCCCTATGCTAAGTCCATGAAATAAAGCACTTTGTGTTATAATATGAGATAGACTTAAATAAACAAAGCCCACTCGTATCAAACCTGCCCAGTCCAAAAGCCAATTAAAACTTATAACAAAAATTAGAAGGCCATATAAATAAAACCTATTGGACTTTATATTTACACAGTTGCAATTACCCATTTCCAATCTAGAACATTCTTCCTCACCAATTCCTCTTATCAACATCATATCGTGCATTCAAGCCCCCTCAACACAGTTTTATTATATATCTAAAAAGAAATATATATATATATTAGTCAACCTTTAACAATGTTAAACAATTTTTAAACCTGTTAACATTCAATAGTTTAGTGTCCATATTTGTTTGATTATACTCAGTAGGAATTTGAAGAAATTTATTTGCCTCATACGGAAAGCCAAGTTCTAATAAAATGAAACTTAACATCAATTTGTTTGTTCCTTTCATTATACACACGATTTTTATTCAAATATATTTCACTTTGAGTATCACTATAATAGGAACAAGTGAATTAGTCAACTTTTATTCATTAGAAAATCCTTTAAACCATACCTCTTTAAAACAATTAGAAATAGCTACGTATTCAGATTTTGTAGTAGATAGAGAATTTAAAGGTTGTAATTGAGATTTCTAAGTGATACAGTTTAGGCCATGTGTGAAACATGAGGAAGTGGTATACTTCCTAGAGTCTCTATCACCAGCAAAATCGGGATCAACATAACAACCTAAACCAAAAAGAGGCATTTAAGTTTCTATAACATAATACAACAACAACCGTACTATTAATATAATACATTACCCATTTTAAAGTACACAATTGATCTAATCCATAATTAGAAATAATTCTACTCAAAAGTGAAACTAATTAAGACAAATTAGGTCAAGTACTAATTATTGTAGAGATCCTATAATTTTTTTTGGTGCATGGGTGATCAGGGCCGAATCATATTTGCATAAGGAAAGTGATTCATTTTGAGCTTCTCATAATTAGTTTTATGGCACTGAGTTTTACTAAGAACAAAATGACCATGTAAAGGCGTATTATCAATAAATTTTTATTCCAAACTACCATACCTTTCTACCAATTAAGCAAATAAGGTTTTTGATGCATTTTTAGTTTACGTACCTTTCTATTTCTTTTAATGACCAAACCAGGATTTTGTTGGTTGTGCAAAGATCCTTCATATCAAAACCGAATTAAGTTAAGCCCTTAGCTTAACATTTATTTGCACATAACTACTAATTAGCAATATGTCTTCAACATAAACTAAAATGTATAACATAACACTAGAAGAGCCAAGATAATAAAGACAACTGTCATATTCACTTGTTTTAAAACCCAAATTGATTATAAATGTATCGATATGTTTATACGCTTGTTTAGGGGACTATTTAAGGCCATACAAAGATTTATTCTTGTAAATAAACATGATAAGGATGCTAATGGTAGAAAAACCCTCAGGTTGTCTCATATTTATATAAATTTTCCTAATGTTCACCATATAAGAAAAAAGTATTAATATAAAGTTTTTTCTAACTCTAACTCAAAACAAACTACATAAGCCAACATCATTCTTATGGTTTTAAATTTAACAATGGGAAAAAAATTTCATCAAAGTCTATTCCTTCTCTTCGAGTATAAAATTTTTCTACCAATATAGCCTTTTTTCTAGGTGGGTCAGAATCATTAACACCCTCTTTTATTTTATAAAACCATCTACACTTCATGAGTTTACGATTAGTGGGTTATTTTAAAAGGGATAAAGTTGTCAATAAATACATTTTTTATTTCATATCTTTAACCCACAAAGACTTATTTTAGAACTTAAGGCCTCAATATATGTATCAGGTTCATCATGACTAACCACATAAGCAACTATAAGAGTAGTATAGACAAGTTCAACAAAGGAATACCTAGTCTAAGGTCCAGATTCTCTTCTTACCCTATCCCTAGTTAACTAATAGTTTAACAGGCTGTCTCAAGTTGACTCATGCAGTGAATCTATCTCACTAGTGTGCCCAGAAGGTTCTGACTCCTTTATGGGCTACTATCATTCATGATCCTTCTTCATATCTAGATCAAGTTGAGTTTGATCAGCATTTTTTTAGATTTACTTATAGGCTCCACCTCAATCATGTACCCTCACGTACAATTTCAGGTTCACTTTGATCACTACCTGATATCAAATATACCTTTTTACAAGGAAAGTTAGATTCAACAAATAATACATCCCTACGTATGATAATTTGTATCCCTCTAGATTCTTTATCACACAATCTCAAACCTTTAGTACAATTATTAGTTTGATAGATGAGAAAAACACATTTTAGGGATTTGGGGTTTATTTTGCCTTCTCTATTATTAGCATAAGCATCACCACAAAAAATTCTCAAGTTAAACAAATGTAGTTTTTTAGTATTCCACAATTCCGTAGAACATTTCATATTAAGTTATCTAGTGGGACTTGTGTTAACAAGATATGTAGAAGTATAAAGGGTTTCACCAAAAAATAATTTTGAAAGGCCATAAGTAAAAACGGCTTCAACTACACCATTTTCATAGTGTGTTTTTATAACAGTTTTATGCTTTAATATACCATCTGGAGAAATTATGAAACTCATCATTATAGAATTATATTCTATTATATATGGTCTTAATTTGTTTACCAATTATTTTTCTTGCAAAGTAACACATTCCTTAATAGTATTACAAGTTTTTTATTTTTCAAAAGAAAGTTTCATACTCTTTTTGAGTAATCATCAACTAAAAGCAAAAAAAAAAAATCCTCCCCATGGGTCTCATGCTTATTAGGTCCGCGTAAATCATCATTTATGTGTTCAAGTGTAGATTTAGACATGTGAATTCAAGAAATATTTTCAATCTATGTTGTATAGAAAACACACGCGGTTCACATAAGTTTAAAGTATAGATATGCACAAGTCATCAAGAATATATAAAACAAAACATTTATTTAAAAATAGGAAAAGTTTGTTATTCTTACGTACATTAATCACACCTTTTAAACTTTATATATGCAATCAAGATCATCTAAAACACCTAAAGATATATGGTTTCTTTTTAGATTAGATATCCATATTAAATCAATGATGGTTAATATTTTCCCATTATTTGTACTCAAATTAATACTCTCAATACCTTCCACCTCGAAGGTATCAATCTTTCCCATATAAATAGTCTCATACTTAGACTTTCTTAAATCATGAGGGACCTATGTGATAAGTACATCCAAAATAAAGAATCCAGTTACACTTACATGCAATATCAAACACATTTAAAACTTTACATGTAAAATCATTTTTAAGGGACATGAATACAATATTAGATTCAACGATATTATTAGAAAATCTTGTAAATAAGAATAAAGTTGTTTTTCTTAAGGTGTTTTATTTTTCCACAATTATAAGAATAAAACTTGGAATCTTATTGACTTTAATTTTATTTCTACACTTATTTAATTTTCATATGTTTAGGTGATTCACTTATGTGTTTCAAACATAAATTATTTCCAATTTTTTTCATATTCTTTAATTCCAGTTCTCGTGTTTTAAAAGAAGAAATTGTCTGATCAAATGAAGGTATAAGAATTGGAAATTATATTTAACATCTTGAAAAGATTCAGGAATCGAGTTTAAAAAGGATCATGGATTTACTAGTCTCATCTAGGGTTATATCAAAACCTTTTAAAACCAAATTCAATTTCTAAATTCATCAACATTTTCATCTATTATTTTCAACAAATCCATTTGATAAGTAAAAAAAATTACTTTAAGAAAGAAAAGACTGGGAGAAGATTGTACGACAAATAAGTGATCAAGTTTACCCTATAAGTCGATGACTGTTTTAGCTCATTTACCTTCCTTATTACGGTGCCAGTGTCATAAAATAGAATCAAGAACAACTTGTATTGGGACATTGGGAGTTGTATTATTTTTTTCAAACCCCAAAATCGAATTTACCGTCAAACACGGATACTTCATGCATATTGGTTGCCATATATCTTTAGATTTGTGACAATATCTGATATAAACTACAGAAGCACATATACTAGGGTTAGTAAAACAATCAAAAAACCTACGAAAATTAATTTAGGATAAAGATAAGAAACACCCCTAAATAATATAAGATCTTTAGGTTTATAGTAAAAAAATAAATCAAAAATTTTACTATAAAAATTCAAAAATATGTATAAAAGAAATCACATAAATCTCTTCGGGAAATAATTTTTAACGCAATCATTTTAAAGAAGAATACACAGTAACTCGGAAAAATATTTTTATAAACACCTTTTGAAATACCAAGAAATCAAGAAGGATCTAATACCATTGTTGTATATATATACTAAGGTCATTGGTTTTTCAGTTTTTATCATGATATTAAAAGTAAATATTCTGAAGTTTATTATCATAAAACTATGAAGCTTAAAAGACAAGTGCATAAATATAAAAGAACACAAGATTTGTGTAGTGGTTCTTCAATAATGCCTACATCCATACTGAAATAATCTACGAGATTTCCTTGATTCACTATACAATGATATTACAACTTTCATATTCGTTCTTAATCAGTTATTACATAGTTAGACTAAAAAAACTAAGATTTCAATCAAAAATCTTAGACTATTATTGAATACAATACAATCTCAATATTTGCAAGGAAAAACCCAATACAACCTAACTCTATTATCAATTTTTTATAAAAAAAGATAAGATTTACAAAATCATTTGATTTTTTTTTGCTAAGTGAAACAAGAGAGAAAAAGAGTTAAAAGACCTAAAAAAAAATTCTGGTCGAATAATGAATAAAAGGGTATATATGGGAGCCTTAGAGTTTTACTCTCGCACGTCCAAAATAAAATAGATCAAGAGACATAAGAGATTCACGTGATAAGTTTTTTAAGTAAAACGCCAAGTTCTAAAATAAATTCCACCAAGCAGTGTAACATTGAAGCGCCCTTCAGCAAAATAAGCAGCCCAAATATATAAAGCCCAATGGGCTTTACATTTCAACAAGATTGTTGACCATATGACATCAATTGAAGCTTAGTAGGTCAAAAACCCTTTGCTTCTTGCTAAGCCACGCCACACACATTCCTCCATCACCCGCTTTGTCAATTCTGCACATTGAATCTCACATCAACAAAATATGGCAAGAAGAAGAGCAAGAAAGGTGATATACTTATCTAATATCTTACCTCTTATGTTGATTTCGAGATTTTATGATTTTTTTTTCTCTAATTGATTACAGGGAAGTATGCGAATTGATAAAGCAATTGACTGGCTAAAGCCACTTGGGTTTACCGAAAAATTAATTCGTGCAGAAGTAAAAAAACTTTTCAAAGTAAGTCTGATTGATTTTTTTTTAATTTTAAAACAAATCTATGGTGTTAAATTCTTATCACAATATATGTAATATGTATATATATTTCCCTCAATAAGTCTTTATTTAATATTAGTGTAAATTGCACCATAATCACGTAAAAGTAGCAAATATATTATCTAACGTGGGATCCATAATATTTTTGTGCAAGATTTTAATTAGTTTTAATTTAAAGTGAGGAGAAGATGAAAAAAAAAAGAACTAATTTCTAAAAATAAAAAATTAAAATTAATTCAAAATTATAATTGTAGCTGAGAAAAGGATGATCCACAAACTTAAAGAATTTGCATCGTTAGGCCATGTCACATGGTGTAAATTGATGATAGCTTTCTATGGCTTCATTTAGTATAACTGGGTAACAATTTGTTTATAAATATTGTAGGTTTTTTCGTAATTTAACTTGTATTGATTAAATAGGTATATGGTGGAACTTTTTGGATATTTCTCGAAGAAGACAACTATAAAGTACTCGTAGATGCGTGCTTATCTGCAAACAGTACCGAGGTATATACTAGTTCTAATAACACAATTATTGTATATTCACTTAAAAATGATTAAATCATGCTTTGACCAATAGTTTTGATAGAATTCCTTTTATTATCTTTTCTATATTTTGTATTTCTCTTAAGTAATTAATAAAATATTTAATCTCATCCAGACTGTTAAAAGGGCTAATGGAAGTGCAACCAAATTAGAAATTGGTGAATCAAGTACTTCCAGGTCAGTAGTGGGATCAGATACTTATGATCCGGCTGACCGGGCCATTACAATCTACGAGGAGAATCCTTCTCCTCTTGCTATTATTCCAGAGATAGATGACCTGGGACAAGATGGTGAGATGGACTCCGATAGTCATCCAATCGTGGATTGAATTTGTTTTGTTTTAGTTTTTGTTGAATATTTATTGTTATCGTATTTTTTTATTGATTAAATTTGTACTCTGAATATGAATAATATTATCATTATCATATGCATTATATTTTTATAATTGTTTTTGTCATTTATTGTTCTATATAATATAAATGTTTCATCATGAGGATATTAATTCAAATATTTTAGCCTTTATACAACCAAGATGTATAATTGGTGAAAGTGAGTCTATAATATTTTTGAAAACTTCATATAATAAGGCTTTTAAATGGATTGTATACATAATTTCTACGCTTCATCTATAATTGTAAATAATAATAGTTTAGATTCATCAATGCATAAATGACAAGTACTATTTTTTAGAGGAAGTCTTGTATAGTAACCAAACTAAATGGTTGTAAAATAAGAAGAATCTGATCCCAACATCAAATTCTCGTTATGTACGATGTTCTAGTTCTTTTGTATGTTGTTGTACCCTTTGAAAATTTACTTAATGGTATATAATATAGAATCACGATGATTGTCATGATCAATAAAAACATTTGATATTCTCATAAGTAAGTAACCAAGCTTCTCATAAGTAAGTAACCAAGCTTCTCATAAGTAAGTAACCAAGCTGCAACAATGGATTTCGTCAGTATACCGCGTGAAAAGGAGAAATACATTTATATGTATAAAGATGTCTTATACATGTACTCGTCCCACGAAAAATATTTTAACCAAATTTGACGAGTGTCCGTCACAAAACACAAAACATTAAAGATACCTCTCAAATGTCCGATTAATACATTCAGTTTGTTCATCTAATTGCAGTATAGGATTTTATCATACTTATTTTGGATCATTGCAAACAAAATAATTCTTTTCAAAATGAAAGTAGAAATATTTGATCTGTACATGGCATTTTATGAAGTTTGAAAAACTTGATTTATAACACCCCAACCACTAGTATCTTGTTTAAATGAATTTGACGAGTAACAAAGTGAAGAGACTTGGATAATATTTCAACTTTCACTAATATTTGTGATTGTACTTTTGATTATGGTAAACCATCAACAATGTCTATTGAAATCTCATCCAAAAATTTATTTGATTCAGGGGCGAGAAAAGACCCGCTTGAGCCTAATTGTGCACCTTAGATTATAGACATACCAAAATTTGAAACAAAATTATTTATATCCTTCAAAATATTTATCCAATAACAATCGGTCGCTTCTCTTTGAAACATACAAAGTTTTCCAACATGTCAGCATTATAATATTACTCTTTAAATACGTCATTATGTAAGGATGTTTGAATCACAAAATGATGTTCATAGAGTAATAAGCCATGCACCAAAGAATATTGCTTGCGTTGAAGTTGGGTCATTTTGTAGATCATCATGCAACTTCAAAATGATTGTATAATATATATTAGCCTTTATTACTTATCCGAAAATGCCACTTGAACCTCTAAAATAGTGAAATACTCACCTTAAATTCTATATAAAGCATCTTCAACTTCATTCTCCCGTCGAGGTTTGTAAATAATATCGAAATCTACCTCAATAATATTTTTAACCACTTATGTCGATCATGAGTTTGAATTGTTTGATCCAATCGATTTTTTAAGCTGTGAAAATTGTGAATTTCCATCCCAACAAATATTGTCCTCATATTTATTTTTGATAAATTGGTGCAGCCTTTAAAAGTGTGGATAGGAATAATATGTCTAAATCTATTTCAGTAACACAAACCCAATTCAAAATCTATATGAGATAGTTTCTTGACAAAATGTAACGAGAAATCTGGCAGATCAAGAAATAGTGTTAACATCCATATTTTATTAGAAGTTCCTTTAAATGGGATACTTTTTATAAAACACGAATACTATCCTGTCAAATCAGGAAATACTCGAAGACTTATAATAATACACAAACAAGCTAATCCATTAGACTGTATTTTAGAATTGTCCATTGCCACCATGACTGGTGATCACATAAGTTATTCTACAACATCCTGACCAAAGCCCCATCTTAACTCATATACTTAAAGAAATATACTCCATTAAAATCACGGGGTACTGTGGAGAGAGGCAACCACCGTTTTTCTCAAAATTTGGATCTCTCTGCTTCCTCATTTTTTAGGTTAAAACATTGAAATGAATTTCAATTAACAAATTAATCGAACGAGGCTTTGATATGTGAAAAAACTTGCACACACTGTAAGTTTTAATTTGTTGTTGGGCTTCATGTTGAAGCAAAAAGTAGTTGTTGGCTTCATATAAAAGGATCTTGAATCAAATAACCATAGATTATGAAGACTGAAACATCTAAATTTCCTTAAGTTTAACCTTAGGAGTCGCTTTAATAAATTTTATAGCAGCAACTGATACAATTTTTTGGAGTTTGAAAATGACAATTTTTGCAAAGTCTTATATAAAACACACGTATAATATTGTCTAAAACTGAAATACGTATATAAAATATATAAATATTTTATAATAGAATGAAGTATTGGATAGATATTCATCTTATGTTTGTAGAATTATGATAGGAATGCATAAATACATATATAAGATTGTGATTATGTTGAATACATTTTATCATTTTAAAAGATATTTTTTATAAGTAATAGAATGATTTGTACTTATTTTATATATAATCCAGTTATGAAATTTACACAATTTATTATAAATTTGTATATTCATTTTTGTCTAATACCTTCAGGTACAAGGCATTCCCTAGTGTGTGTTAATTATGTAATTAATTCATATGAATAATAAACATGTTTTATTTGCGTCAAGAATTCAGGCACAATAATGATTAATGTACAAAAGATGAAATAATTTAATAAGAATACAATTGACTGAAATTAAAACTAATATAAATATAAATTATATCCTTCCAAATATTTATCGAATAACAATCGACCGCTACTCTTTGAAACATACGAAGTTTTCCAACATGTCAACTTTATAATAGTACTCTTTAAATACTTCATTATGTAAGGACGTTGAAATCACCAAATGATGTTTATAGAGTAATAAGACATGCACCAAATAATATGCTTGCACTGAAGTTGGTTTATTTTGTAGATCGTCATGACTATGTAATATCTATTAGCCTTTCTTACTACATCCAAAAACTCCACTTGAGCCCCTAAAACAGTGAATTATTCACCTTCAATTCTAGATAAAGCATCTTCAACTTCATTCTCTTGTCCAGGTTAGTATATAATATCTAAATCAAACCTCAATAATATTTTTTACCACTTTAGTTGATCATGAGTTTGAATTGTTTGATCCATGAAATTTTTAATTTTAAAAATTGTGAAGTTCCTTCCCAGCAAATATTGTGTCCATATTTATTTTTGATAAGTTTGTCCAGCCTTTAAATGTGTGGATAGGAATAATATATATAATTTTCTTTAAGTAACACAAACCCAATTAAAAATCCATATGATAAAGTTTCTTCGACAAAGTGTAACGAGAAATTAGACAAATCAAGAACTTGTGTTAATGTGACGACCGTCTTAAGTTTGTAATGAATGCATTTGTAGCTTTTGTTAGAGCACAACCTAACATATTATATTACAAGTTCCTTTAAAGGGGATATTTTTTATATACCAAGGATATTTCCTGTCGAATTAGGAAATCCTCAAAAACCTATAATAATACACAACAAGCTAATTCATTAGACTGTATTTTATAATTGTCCATTGCCACACTATGACCGGAGATCACATAAGTTAGGTATTCTACAACATCCTGACCAAAGACACATCTTGCCTCCTATGCTTAAAAACATACTCCATTAATTGTGAATAGTTTTACAAATTCTCATGATGTAAAGTTAGAGTTTTGTTATACAAAAGTATATCATCTAATAATACAAGGTCAAACTTACGAAACAACAGTCAAAATGTCTCTTTCATAATATCATAAAATGTTGAATGTGGATTTGTAAGACCAAAAAGTTTCACAATAGATTCAAATTAGTGTGCACATGTGTGAAAACAATCTTATGAACATCTTCAACAAGAAAATCCAGATTCAATAGCACCCCAAGAATAAATCCAGCTTTAAATAATAATGGCAACATGTAATTCATCGAGTAACTCATCAATAGTAGGAATTGGAAAACTATGTTTTTTATAATGGCATTTGGACCCCGACAATCTATACACGATCTCCATATGCCTTCTTTCTTTTTAACCAAAACGACAAGTTAAGAAAATATGCTACTACTAGGTTATATGTACATGAATCAGTCATTTCGACCAACAATATTTCAATTTTATTTCATTGAAAATGTTGATTCATGTAAGGCTAGAGATTTACATGACATGATCCTGGTTGTAACAAAATAGAATGACCATGAAGACTTTATGGTAGATGAGTTGTTGGCATAGAAAATATATTTTTATAGTGTAGTAATAGAGGCTGCAAATCAATATTAGAAGAATTATATTTTTGTTTTGGTCCATCACAAATAGACAAACAAAACATTGTTGGAATTTATCATGTTTAGGATTTTATATACCGTGATAATTTTATATCAAACTCTTTCTCAATCAACAAGGATAACCTAAGTTCCACTCCTTTATATTTTTATCCTACATGATATATTTCTAACTGTAACACTTAATTTATGTAACACTTAATTTATGTCTTGCAGATAATTCTTGATTCGACATGTCTAGCTTTTTGTTTCATTATTCAAGAATGTGTCTAGGATAACTAATATTCTTGCAGATCTTCCATAAAAAAAATAATATTTTATATTTTCATTTGACAGTTTGGATATATAGTGCTAGACTATAGTTTGTAAATATTTGCTTTCAATTTTTATTTACTTTCATTTTACTCTAATTTAAATAATCAATGAAAAAATTTATGGGTGCCCTTGTAATAAAACTTATCAAAAGGAAAACATTTGATAGGTCTTTACTTCTTTTTTTCCTTGGGTATGGTCTAAACTAGTAATTGTTGTATATTTATACTAAGAATATTAGTTTTCTCTATTTTGATTAAGATAGTAAAAGTAATTTTTTTGATCAATTTTGTTATAAGAAACTAAAGAAGCTTAAAATTAAAGTGTGAAAAAATAAAAGAAAACAAGATTTTATTGTGGTTCATTAATAATACCTACATCTTTATGTCCACCTGAAACAATCTATGAGAGATGCTTGATTCACTATATAATGATATTAAAACTTTGGTTTGTTCTTCGTTAGCTATTACAGATTTAGACTCAAAACCTTTATATTCAATCTGAAATCTTAGACAAATATTGAAAACAATACAAATTTAATACATGCAAGCAAGAATCCAACACAACCTAACTCTAAACTCAATCCTTCATAACATAAGATAGGATTTATAGAATTCTTTGATTCATTTTTTCTGAGTGAACAAGAGAAGGAGAGTTATAAGACATAAGAAGAAATTTTGCCAATGAGTGAACATAAGGGTATATACATGGGAGACTTAGTGTTTTAATCTCGTCCTTCCAAAGTAGAATACAATCAAGGGAGATAAGACATCCCTATGCTAAGTCCATGAAATAAAGCACTTTGTGTTATAATATGAGATAGACTTAAATAAACAAAGCCCACTCGTATCAAACCTGCCCAGTCCAAAAGCCAATTAAAACTTATAACAAAAATTAGAAGGCCATATAAATAAAACCTATTGGACTTTATATTTACACAGTTGCAATTACCCATTTCCAATCTAGAACATTCTTCCTCACCAATTCCTCTTATCAACATCATATCGTGCATTCAAGCCCCCTCAACACAGTTTTATTATATATCTAAAAAGAAATATATATATATATTAGTCAACCTTTAACAATGTTAAACAATTTTTAAACCTGTTAACATTCAATATTTTAGTGTCCATATTTGTTTGATTATACTCAGTAGGAATTTGAAGAAATTTATTTGCCTCATACGGAAAGCCAAGTTCTAATAAAATGAAACTTAACATCAATTTGTTTGTTCCTTTCATTATACACACGATTTTTATTCAAATATATTTCACTTTGAGTATCACTATAATAGGAACAAGTGAATTAGTCAACTTTTATTCATTAGAAAATCCTTTAAACCATACCTCTTTAAAACAATTAGAAATAGCTACGTATTCAGATTTTGTAGTAGATAGAGAATTTAAAGGTTGTAATTGAGATTTCTAAGTGATACAGTTTAGGCCATGTGTGAAACATGAGGAAGTGGTATACTTCCTAGAGTCTCTATCACCAGCAAAATCGGGATCAACATAACAACCTAAACCAAAAAGAGGCATTTAAGTTTCTATAACATAATACAACAACAACCGTACTATTAATATGATACATTACCCATTTTAAAGTACACAATTGATCTAATCCATAATTAGAAATAATTCTACTCAAAAGTGAAACTAATTAAGACAAATTAGGTCAAGTACTAATTATTGTAGAGATCCTATAATTTTTTTTGGTGCATGGGTGATCAGGGCCGAATCATATTTGCATAAGGAAAGTGATTCATTTTGAGCTTCTCATAATTAGTTTTATGGCACTGAGTTTTACTAAGAACAAAATGACCATGTAAAGGCGTATTATCAATAAATTTTTATTCCAAACTACCATACCTTTCTACCAATTAAGCAAATAAGGTTTTTGATGCATTTTTAGTTTACGTACCTTTCTATTTCTTTTAATGACCAAACCAGGATTTTGTTGGTTGTGCAAAGATCCTTCATATCAAAACCGAATTAAGTTAAGCCCTTAGCTTAACATTTATTTGCACATAACTACTAATTAGCAATATGTCTTCAACATAAACTAAAATGTATAACATAACACTAGAAGAGCCAAGATAATAAAGACAACTGTCATATTCACTTGTTTTAAAACCCAAATTGATTATAAATGTATCGATATGTTTATACGCTTGTTTAGGGGACTATTTAAGGCCATACAAAGATTTATTCTTGTAAATAAACATGATAAGGATGCTAATGGTAGAAAAACCCTCAGGTTGTCTCATATTTATATAAATTTTCCTAATGTTCACCATATAAGAAAAAAGTATTAATATAAAGTTTTTTCTAACTCTAACTCAAAACAAACTACATAAGCCAACATCATTCTTATGGTTTTAAATTTAACAATGGGAAAAAAATTTCATCAAAGTCTATTCCTTCTCTTTGAGTATAAAATTTTTCTACCAATATAGCCTTTTTTCTAGGTGGGTCAGAATCATTAACACCCTCTTTTATTTTATAAAACCATCTACACTTCATGAGTTTACGATTAGTGGGTTATTTTAAAAGGGATAAAGTTGTCAATAAATACATTTTTTATTTCATATCTTTAACCCACAAAGACTTATTTTAGAACTTAAGGCCTCAATATATGTATCAGGTTCATCATGACTAACCACATAAGCAACTATAAGAGTAGTATAGACAAGTTCAACAAAGGAATACCTAGTCTAAGGTCCAGATTCTCTTCTTACCCTATCCCTAGTTAACTAATAGTTTAACAGGCTGTCTCAAGTTGACTCATGCAGTGAATCTATCTCACTAGTGTGCCCAGAAGGTTCTGACTCCTTTATGGGCTACTATCATTCATGATCCTTCTTCATATCTAGATCAAGTTGAGTTTGATCAACATTTTTTTAGATTTACTTATAGGCTCCACCTCAATCATGTACCCTCACGTACAATTTCAGGTTCACTTTGATCACTACCTGATATCAAATATACCTTTTTACAAGGAAAGTTAGATTCAACAAATAATACATCCCTACGTATGATAATTTGTATCCCTCTAGATTCTTTATCACACAATCTCAAACCTTTAGTACAATTATTAGTTTGATAGATGAGAAAAACACATTTTAGGGATTTGGGGTTTATTTTGCCTTCTCTATTATTAGCATAAGCATCACCACAAAAAATTCTCAAGTTAAACAAATGTAGTTTTTTAGTATTCCACAATTCCGTAGAACATTTCATATTAAGTTATCTAGTGGGACTTGTGTTAACAAGATATGTAGAAGTATAAAGGGTTTCACCAAAAAATAATTTTGAAAGGCCATAAGTAAAAACGGCTTCAACTACACCATTTTCATAGTGTGTTTTTATAACAGTTTTATGCTTTAATATACCATCTGGAGAAATTATGAAACTCATCATTATAGAATTATATTCTATTATATATGGTCTTAATTTGTTTACCAATTATTTTTCTTGCAAAGTAACACATTCCTTAATAGTATTACAAGTTTTTTATTTTTCAAAAGAAAGTTTCATACTCTTTTTGAGTAATCATCAACTAAAAGCAAAAAAAAAAAATCCTCCCCATGGGTCTCATGCTTATTAGGTCCGCGTAAATCATCATTTATGTGTTCAAGTGTAGATTTAGACATGTGAATTCAAGAAATATTTTCAATCTATGTTGTATAGAAAACACACGCGGTTCACATAAGTTTAAAGTATAGATATGCACAAGTCATCAAGAATATATAAAACAAAACATTTATTTAAAAATAGGAAAAGTTTGTTATTCTTACGTACATTAATCACACCTTTTAAACTTTATATATGCAATCAAGATCATCTAAAACACCTAAAGATATATGGTTTCTTTTTAGATTAGATATCCATATTAAATCAATGATGGTTAATATTTTCCCATTATTTGTACTCAAATTAATACTCTCAATACCTTCCACCTCGAAGGTATCAATCTTTCCCATATAAATAGTCTCATACTTAGACTTTCTTAAATCATGAGGGACCTATGTGATAAGTACATCCAAAATAAAGAATCCAGTTACACTTACATGCAATATCAAACACATTTAAAACTTTACATGTAAAATCATTTTTAAGGGACATGAATACAATATTAGATTCAACGATATTATTAGAAAATCTTGTAAATAAGAATAAAGTTGTTTTTCTTAAGGTGTTTTATTTTTCCACAATTATAAGAATAAAACTTGGAATCTTATTGACTTTAATTTTATTTCTACACTTATTTAATTTTCATATGTTTAGGTGATTCACTTATGTGTTTCAAACATAAATTATTTCCAATTTTTTTCATATTCTTTAATTCCAGTTCTCGTGTTTTAAAAGAAGAAATTGTCTGATCAAATGAAGGTATAAGAATTGGAAATTATATTTAACATCTTGAAAAGATTCAGGAATCGAGTTTAAAAAGGATCATGGATTTACTAGTCTCATCTAGGGTTATATCAAAACCTTTTAAAACCAAATTCAATTTCTAAATTCATCAACATTTTCATCTATTATTTTCAACAAATCCATTTGATAAGTAAAAAAAATTACTTTAAGAAAGAAAAGACTGGGAGAAGATTGTACGACAAATAAGTGATCAAGTTTACCCTATAAGTCGATGACTGTTTTAGCTCATTTACCTTCCTTATTACGGTGCCAGTGTCATAAAATAGAATCAAGAACAACTTGTATTGGGACATTGGGAGTTGTATTATTTTTTTCAAACCCCAAAATCGAATTTACCGTCAAACACGGATACTTCATGCATATTGGTTGCCATATATCTTTAGATTTGTGACAATATCTGATATAAACTACAGAAGCACATATACTAGGGTTAGTAAAACAATCAAAAAACCTACGAAAATTAATTTAGGATAAAGATAAGAAACACCCCTAAATAATATAAGATCTTTAGGTTTATAGTAAAAAAATAAATCAAAAATTTTACTATAAAAATTCAAAAATATGTATAAAAGAAATCACATAA
Organism: Nemophila menziesii; assembly: GCA_029959085.1. Lineage (NCBI taxonomy): Eukaryota > Viridiplantae > Streptophyta > Magnoliopsida > Boraginales > Hydrophyllaceae > Nemophila > Nemophila menziesii. The sequence continues at coordinate 137,490,693 of JARWIR010000001.1, read as the reverse complement.
ATCTCTTCGGGAAATAATTTTTAACGCAATCATTTTAAAGAAGAATACACAGTAACTCGGAAAAATATTTTTATAAACACCTTTTGAAATACCAAGAAATCAAGAAGGATCTAATACCATTGTTGTATATATATACTAAGGTCATTGGTTTTTCAGTTTTTATCATGATATTAAAAGTAAATATTCTGAAGTTTATTATCATAAAACTATGAAGCTTAAAAGACAAGTGCATAAATATAAAAGAACACAAGATTTGTGTAGTGGTTCTTCAATAATGCCTACATCCATACTGAAATAATCTACGAGATTTCATTGATTCACTATACAATGATATTACAACTTTCATATTCGTTCTTAATCAGTTATTACAGAGTTAGACTAAAAAAACTAAGATTTCAATCAAAAATCTTAGACTATTATTGAATACAATACAATCTCAATATTTGCAAGGAAAAACCCAATACAACCTAACTCTGTTATCAATTTTTTATAAAAAAGATAAGATTTACAAAATCATTTGATTTTTTTTTGCTAAGTGAAACAAGAGAGAAAAAGAGTTAAAAGACCTAAAAAAAAATTCTGGTCGAATAATGAATATAAGGGTATATATGGGAGCCTTAGAGTTTTACTCTCGCCCGTCCAAAATAAAATAGATCAAGAGACATAAGAGATTCACGTGGTAAGTTTTTTAAGTAAAACGCCAAGTTCTAAAATAAATTCCACCAAGCAGTGTAACATTGAAGCGCCCTTCAGCAAAATAAGCAGCCCAAATATATAAAGCCCAATGGGCTTTACATTTCAACAAGATTGTTGACCATATGACATCAATTGAAGCTTAGTAGGTCAAAAACCCTTTGCTTCTTGCTAAGCCACGCCACACACATTCCTCCATCACCCGCTTTGTCAATTCTGCACATTGAATCTCACATCAACAAAATATGGCAAGAAGAAGAGCAAGAAAGGTGATATACTTATCTAATATCTTACCTCTTATGTTGATTTCGAGATTTTATGATTTTTTTTTCTCTAATTGATTACAGGGAAGTATGCGAATTGATAAAGCAATTGACTGGCTAAAGCCACTTGGGTTTACCGAAAAATTAATTCGTGCAGAAGTAAAAAAACTTTTCAAAGTAAGTCTGATTGATTTTTTTTTAATTTTAAAACAAATCTATGGTGTTAAATTCTTATCACAATATATGTAATATGTATATATATTTCCCTCAATAAGTCTTTATTTAATATTAGTGTAAATTGCACCATAATCACGTCAAAGTAGCAAATATATTATCTAACGTGGGATCCATAATATTTTTGTGCAAGATTTTAATTAGTTTTAATTTAAAGTGAGGAGAAGATGAAAAAAAAAAAGAACTAATTTCTAAAAATAAAAAATTAAAATTAATTCAAAATTATAATTGTAGCTGAGAAAAGGATGATCCACAAACTTAAAGAATTTGCATCGTTAGGCCATGTCACATGGTGTAAATTGATGATAGCTTTCTATGGCTTCATTTAGTATAACTGGGTAACAATTTGTTTATAAATATTGTAGGTTTTTTCGTAATTTAACTTGTATTGATTAAATAGGTATATGGTGGAACTTTTTGGATATTTCTCGAAGAACACAACTATAAAGTACTCGTAGATGCGTGCTTATCTGCAAACAGTACCGAGGTATATACTAGTTCTAATAACACAATTATTGTATATTCACTTAAAAATGATTAAATCGTGCTTTGACCAATAGTTTTGACAGAATTCCTTTTATTATCTTTTCTATATTTTGTATTTCTCTTAAGTAATTAATAAAATATTTAATCTCATCCAGACTGTTAAAAGGGCTAATGGAAGTGCAACCAAATTAGAAATTGGTGAATCAAGTACTTCCAGGTCAGTAGTGGGATCAGATACTTATGATCCAGCTGACCGGGCCATTACAATCTACGAGGAGAATCCTTCTCCTCTTGCTATTATTCCAGAGATAGATGACCTGGGACAAGATGGTGAGATGGACTCCGATAGTCATCCAATTGTGGATTGAATTTGTTTTGTTTTAGTTTTTGTTGAATATTTATTGTTATCGTATTTTTTTATTGATTAAATTTGTACTCTGAATATGAATAATATTATCATTATCATATGCATTATATTTTTATAATTGTTTTTGTCATTTATTGTTCTATATAATATAAATGTTTCATCATGAGGATATTAATTCAAATATTTTAGCCTTTATACAACCAAGATGTATGATTGGTGAAAGTGAGTCTATAATATTTTTGAAAACTTCATATAATAAGGCTTTTAAATGGATTGTATACATAATTTCTACGCTTCATCTATAATTGTAAATAATAATAGTTTAGATTCATCAATGCATAAATGACAAGTACTATTTTTTAGAGGAAGTCTTGTATAGTAACCAAACTAAATGGTTGTAAAATAAGAAGAATCTGATCCCAACATCAAATTCTCGTTATGTACGATGTTCTAGTTCTTTTGTATGTTGTTGTACCCTTTGAAAATTTACTTAATGGTATATAATATAGAATCACGATGATTGTCATGATCAATAAAAACATTTGATATTCTCATAAGTAAGTAACCAAGCTTCTCATAAGTAAGTAACCAAGCTTCTCATAAGTAAGTAACCAAGCTGCAACAATGGATTTCGTCAGTATACCGCGTGAAAAGGAGAAATACATTTATATGTATAAAGATGTCTTATACATGTACTCGTCCCACGAAAAATATTTTAACCAAATTTGACGAGTGTCCGTCACAAAACACAAAACATTAAAGATACCTCTCAAATGTCCGATTAATACATTCAGTTTGTTCATCTAATTGCAGTATAGGATTTTATCATACTTATTTTGGATCATTGCAAACAAAATAATTCTTTTCAAAATGAAAGTAGAAATATTTGATCTGTACATGGCATTTTATGAAGTTTGAAAAACTTGATTTATAACACCCCAACCACTAGTATCTTGTTTAAATGAATTTGACGAGTAACAAAGTGAAGAGACTTGGATAATATTTCAACTTTCACTAATATTTGTGATTGTACTTTTGATTATGGTAAACCATCAACAATGTCTATTGAAATCTCATCCAAAAATTTATTTGATTCAGGGGCGAGAAAAGACCCGCTTGAGCCTAATTGTGCACCTTAGATTATAGACATACCAAAATTTGAAACAAAATTATTTATATCCTTCAAAATATTTATCCAATAACAATCGGTCGTTTCTCTTTGAAACATACAAAGTTTTCCAACATGTCAGCATTATAATATTACTCTTTAAATACGTCATTATGTAAGGATGTTTGAATCACAAAATGATGTTCATAGAGTAATAAGCCATGCACCAAAGAATATTGCTTGCGTTGAAGTTGGGTCATTTTGTAGATCATCATGCAACTTCAAAATGATTGTATAATATATATTAGCCTTTATTACTTATCCGAAAATGCCACTTGAACCTCTAAAATAGTGAAATACTCACCTTAAATTCTATATAAAGCATCTTCAACTTCATTCTCCCGTCGAGGTTTGTAAATAATATCGAAATCTACCTCAATAATATTTTTAACCACTTATGTCGATCATGAGTTTGAATTGTTTGATCCAATCGATTTTTTAAGCTGTGAAAATTGTGAATTTCCATCCCAACAAATATTGTCCTCATATTTATTTTTGATAAATTGGTGCAGCCTTTAAAAGTGTGGATAGGAATAATATGTCTAAATCTATTTCAGTAACACAAACCCAATTCAAAATCTATATGAGATAGTTTTTTGACAAAATGTAACGAGAAATCTGGCAGATCAAGAAATATTGTTAACATCCATATTTTATTAGAAGTTCCTTTAAATGGGATACTTTTTATAAAACATGAATACTATCCTGTCAAATCAGGAAATACTCGAAGACTTATAATAATACACAAACAAGCTAATCCATTAGACTGTATTTTAGAATTGTCCATTGCCACCATGACCGGTGATCACATAAGGTATTCTACAACATCCTGACCAAAGCCCCATCTTAACTCATATACTTAAAGAAATATACTCCATTAAAATCACGGGGTACTGTGGAGAGAGGCAACCACCGTTTTTCTCAAAATTTGGATCTCTCTGCTTCCTCATTTTTTAGGTTAAAACATTGAAATGAATTTCAATTAACAAATTAATCGAACGAGGCTTTGATATGTGAAAAAACTTGCACACACTGTAACTTTTAATTTGTTGTTTGGCTTCATGTTGAAGCAAAAAGTAGTTGTTGGCTTCATATAAAAGGATCTTGAATCAAATAACCATAGATTATGAAGACTGAAACATCTAAATTTCCTTAAGTTTAACCTTAGGAGTCGCTTTAATAAATTTTATAGCAGCAACTGATACAATTTTTTGGAGTTTGAAAATGACAATTTTTGCAAAGTCTTATATAAAACACACGTATAATATTGTCTAAAACTGAAATACGTATATAAAATATATAAATATTTTATAATAGAATGAAGTATTGGATAGATATTCATCTTATGTTTGTAGAATTATGATAGGAATGCATAAATACATATATAAGATTGTGATTATGTTGAATACATTTTATCATTTTAAAAGATATTTTTTATAAGTAATAGAATGATTTGTACTTATTTTATATATAATCCAGTTATGAAATTTACACAATTTATTATAAATTTGTATATTCATTTTTGTCTAATACCTTCAGGTACAAGGCATTCCCTAGTGTGTGTTAATTATGTAATTAATTCATATGAATAATAAACATGTTTTATTTGCGTCAAGAATTCAGGCACAATAATGATTAATGTACAAAAGATGAAATAATTTAATAAGAATACAATTGACTAAAATTAAAACTAATATAAATATAAATTATATCCTTCCAAATATTTATCGAATAACAATCGACCGCTACTCTTTGAAACATACGAAGTTTTCCAACATGTCAACTTTATAATAGTACTCTTTAAATACTTCATTATGTAAGGACGTTGAAATCACCAAATGATGTTTATAGAGTAATAAGACATGCACCAAATAATATGCTTGCACTGAACTTGGTTTATTTTGTAGATCGTCATGACTATGTAATATCTATTAGCCTTTCTTACTACATCCAAAAACTCCACTTGAGCCCCTAAAACAGTGAATTATTCACCTTCAATTATAGATAAAGCATCTTCAACTTCATTCTCTTGTCCAGGTTAGTATATAATATCTAAATCAAACCTCAATAATATTTTTTACCACTTTAGTTGATCATGAGTTTGAATTGTTTGATCCATGAAATTTTTAATTTTAAAAATTGTGAAGTTCCTTCCCAGCAAATATTGTGTCCATATTTATTTTTGATAAGTTGGTCCAGCCTTTAAATGTGTGGATAGGAATAATATATATAATTTTCTTTAAGTAACACAAACCCAATTAAAAATCCATATGATAAAGTTTCTTCGACAAAGTGTAACGAGAAATTAGACAAATCAAGAACTTGTGTTAATGTGACGACCGTCTTAAGTTTGTAATGAATGCATTTGTAGCTTTTGTTAGAGCACAACCTAACATATTATATTACAAGTTCCTTTAAAGGGGATATTTTTTATATACCAAGGATATTTCCTGTCGAATTAGGAAATCCTCAAAAACCTATAATAATACACAACAAGCTAATTCATTAGACTGTATTTTATAATTGTCCATTGCCACACTATGACCGGAGATCACATAAGTTAGGTATTCTACAACATCCTGACCAAAGACACATCTTGCCTCCTATGCTTAAAAACATACTCCATTAATTGTGAATAGTTTTACAAATTCTCATGATGTAAAGTTAGAGTTTTGTTATACAAAAGTATATCATCTAATAATACAAGGTCAAACTTACGAAACAACAGTCAAAATGTCTCTTTCATAATATCATAAAATGTTGAATGTGGATTTGTAAGACCAAAAAGTTTCACAATAGATTCAAATTAGTGTGCACATGTGTGAAAACAATCTTATGAACATCTTCAACAAGAAAATCCAGATTCAATAGCACCCCAAGAATAAATCCAGCTTTAAATAATAATGGCAACATGTAATTCATCGAGTAACTCATCAATAGTAGGAATTGGAAAACTATGTTTTTTATAATGGCATTTGGACCCCGACAATCTATACACGAACTCCATATGCCTTCTTTCTTTTTAACCAAAACGACAAGTTAAGAAAATATGCTACTACTAGGTTATATGTACATGAATCAGTCATTTCGACCAACAATATTTCAATTTTATTTCATTGAAAATGTTGATTCATGTAAGGCTAGAGATTTACATGACATGATCCTGGTTGTAACAAAATAGAATGACCATGAAGACTTTATGGTAGATGAGTTGTTGGCATAGAAAATATATTTTTATAGTGTAGTAATAGAGGCTGCAAATCAATATTAGAAGAATTATATTTTTGTTTTGGTCCATCACAAATAGACAAACAAAACATTGTTGGAATTTATCATGTTTAGGATTTTATATACCGTGATAATTTTATATCAAACTCTTTCTCAATCAACAAGGATAACCTAAGTTCCACTCCTTTATATTTTTATCCTACATGATATATTTCTAACTGTAACACTTAATTTATGTAACACTTAATTTATGTCTTGCAGATAATTCTTGATTCGACATGTCTAGCTTTTTGTTTCATTATTCAAGAATGTGTCTAGGATAACTAATATTCTTGCAGATCTTCCATAAAAAAAATAATATTTTATATTTTCATTTGACAGTTTGGATATATAGTGCTAGACTATAGTTTGTAAATATTTGCTTTCAATTTTTATTTACTTTCATTTTACTCTAATTTAAATAATCAATGAAAAAATTTATGGGTGCCCTTGTAATAAAACTTATCAAAAGGAAAACATTTGATAGGTCTTTACTTCTTTTTTTCCTTGGGTATGGTCTAAACTAGTAATTGTTGTATATTTATACTAAGAATATTAGTTTTCTCTATTTTGATTAAGATAGTAAAAGTAATTTTTTTGATCAATTTTGTTATAAGAAACTAAAGAAGCTTAAAATTAAAGTGTGAAAAAATAAAAGAAAACAAGATTTTATTGTGGTTCATTAATAATACCTACATCTTTATGTCCACCTGAAACAATCTATGAGAGATGCTTGATTCACTATATAATGATATTAAAACTTTGGTTTGTTCTTCGTTAGCTATTACAGAGTTAGACTCAAAACCTTTATATTCAATCTGAAATCTTAGACAAATATTGAAAACAATACAAATTTAATACATGCAAGCAAGAATCCAACACAGCCTAACTCTAAACTCAATCCTTCATAACATAAGATAGGATTTATAGAATTCTTTGATTCATTTTTTCTGAGTGAACAAGAGAAGGAGAGTTATAAGACATAAGAAGAAATTTTGCCAATGAGTGAACATAAGGGTATATACATGGGAGACTTAGTGTTTTAATCTCGTCCTTCCAAAGTAGAATACAATCAAGGGAGATAAGACATCCCTATGCTAAGTCCATAAAATAAAGCACTTTGTGTTATAATATGAGATAGACTTAAATAAACAAAGCCCACTCGTATCAAACCTGCCCAGTCCAAAAGCCAATTAAAACTTATAACAAAAATTAGAAGGCCATATAAATAAAACCTATTGGACTTTATATTTACACAGTTGCAATTACCCATTTCCAATCTAGAACATTCTTCCTCACCAATTCCTCTTATCAACATCATATCGTGCATTCAAGCCCCCTCAACACAGTTTTATTATATATCTAAAAAGAAATATATATATATATTAGTCAACCTTTAACAATGTTAAACAATTTTTAAACCTGTTAACATTCAATATTTTAGTGTCCATATTTGTTTGATTATACTCAGTAGGAATTTGAAGAAATTTATTTGCCTCATACGGAAAGCCAAGTTCTAATAAAATGAAACTTAACATCAATTTGTTTGTTCCTTTCATTATACACACGATTTTTATTCAAATATATTTCACTTTGAGTATCACTATAATAGGAAAAAGTGAATTAGTCAACTTTTATTCATTAGAAAATCCTTTAAACCATACCTCTTTAAAACAATTAGAAATAGCTACGTATTCAGATTTTGTAGTAGATAGAGAATTTAAAGGTTGTAATTGAGATTTCTAAGTGATACAGTTTAGGCCATGTGTGAAACATGAGGAAGTGGTATACTTCCTAGAGTCTCTATCACCAGCAAAATCGGGATCAACATAACAACCTAAACCAAAAAGAGGCATTTAAGTTTCTATAACATAATACAACAACAACCGTACTATTAATATGATACATTACCCATTTTAAAGTACACAATTGATCTAATCCATAATTAGAAATAATTCTACTCAAAAGTGAAACTAATTAAGACAAATTAGGTCAAGTACTAATTATTGTAGAGATCCTATAATTTTTTTTGGTGCATGGGTGATCAGGGCCGAATCATATTTGCATAAGGAAAGTGATTCATTTTGAGCTTCTCATAATTAGTTTTATGGCACTGAGTTTTACTAAGAACAAAATGACCATGTAAAGGCGTATTATCAATAAATTTTTATTCCAAACTACCATACCTTTCTACCAATTAAGCAAATAAGGTTTTTGATGCATTTTTAGTTTACGTACCTTTCTATTTCTTTTAATGACCAAACCAGGATTTTGTTGGTTGTGCAAAGATCCTTCATATCAAAACCGAATTAAGTTAAGCCCTTAGCTTAACATTTATTTGCACATAACTAATAATTAGCAATATGTCTTCAACATAAACTAAAATGTATAACATAACACTAGAAGAGCCAAGATAATAAAGACAACTGTCATATTCACTTGTTTTAAAACCCAAATTGATTATAAATGTATCGATATGTTTATACGCTTGTTTAGGGGACTATTTAAGGCCATACAAAGATTTATTCTTGTAAATAAACATGATAAGGATGCTAATGGTAGAAAAACCCTCAGGTTGTCTCATATTTATATAAATTTTCCTAATGTTCACCATATAAGAAAAAAGTATTAATATAAAGTTTTTTCTAACTCTAACTCAAAACAAACTACATAAGCCAACATCATTCTTATGGTTTTAAATTTAACAATGGGAAAAAAATTTCATCAAAGTCTATTCCTTCTCTTCGAGTATAAAATTTTTCTACCAATATAGCCTTTTTTCTAGGTGGGTCAGAATCATTAACACCCTCTTTTATTTTATAAAACCATCTACACTTCATGAGTTTACGATTAGTGGGTTATTTTAAAAGGGATAAAGTTGTCAATAAATACATTTTTTATTTCATATCTTTAACCCACAAAGACTTATTTTAGAACTTAAGGCCTCAATATATGTATCAGGTTCATCATGACTAACCACATAAGCAACTATAAGAGTAGTATAGACAAGTTCAACAAAGGAATACCTAGTCTAAGGTCCAGATTCTCTTCTTACCCTATCCCTAGTTAACTAATAGTTTAACAGGCTGTCTCAAGTTGACTCATGCAGTGAATCTATCTCACTAGTGTGCCCAGAAGGTTCTGACTCCTTTATGGGCTACTATCATTCATGATCCTTCTTCATATCTAGATCAAGTTGAGTTTGATCAACATTTTTTTAGATTTACTTATAGGCTCCACCTCAATCATGTACCCTCACGTACAATTTCAGGTTCACTTTGATCACTACCTGATATCAAATATACCTTTTTACAAGGAAAGTTAGATTCAACAAATAATACATCCCTACGTATGATAATTTGTATCCCTCTAGATTCTTTATCACACAATCTCAAACCTTTAGTACAATTATTAGTTTGATAGATGAGAAAAACACATTTTAGGGATTTGGGGTTTATTTTGCCTTCTCTATTATTAGCATAAGCATCACCACAAAAAATTCTCAAGTTAAACAAATGTAGTTTTTTAGTATTCCACAATTCCGTAGAACATTTCATATTAAGTTATCTAGTGGGACTTGTGTTAACAAGATATGTAGAAGTATAAAGGGTTTCACCAAAAAATAATTTTGAAAGGCCATAAGTAAAAACGGCTTCAACTACACCATTTTCATAGTGTGTTTTTATAACAGTTTTATGCTTTAATATACCATCTGGAGAAATTATGAAACTCATCATTATAGAATTATATTCTATTATATATGGTCTTAATTTGTTTACCAATTATTTTTCTTGCAAAGTAACACATTCCTTAATAGTATTACAAGTTTTTTATTTTTCAAAAGAAAGTTTCATACTCTTTTTGAGTAATCATCAACTAAAAGCAAAAAAAAAAAATCCTCCCCATGGGTCTCATGCTTATTAGGTCCGCGTAAATCATCATTTATGTGTTCAAGTGTAGATTTAGACATGTGAATTCAAGAAATATTTTCAATCTATGTTGTATAGAAAACACACGCGGTTCACATAAGTTTAAAGTATAGATATGCACAAGTCATCAAGAATATATAAAACAAAACATTTATTTAAAAATAGGAAAAGTTTGTTATTCTTACGTACATTAATCACACCTTTTAAACTTTATATATGCAATCAAGATCATCTAAAACACCTAAAGATATATGGTTTCTTTTTAGATTAGATATCCATATTAAATCAATGATGGTTAATATTTTCCCATTATTTGTACTCAAATTAATACTCTCAATACCTTCCACCTCGAAGGTATCAATCTTTCCCATATAAATAGTCTCATACTTAGACTTTCTTAAATCATGAGGGACCTATGTGATAAGTACATCCAAAATAAAGAATCCAGTTACACTTACATGCAATATCAAACACATTTAAAACTTTACATGTAAAATCATTTTTAAGGGACATGAATACAATATTAGATTCAACGATATTATTAGAAAATCTTGTAAATAAGAATAAAGTTGTTTTTCTTAAGGTGTTTTATTTTTCCACAATTATAAGAATAAAACTTGGAATCTTATTGACTTTAATTTTATTTCTACACTTATTTAATTTTCATATGTTTAGGTGATTCACTTATGTGTTTCAAACATAAATTATTTCCAATTTTTTTCATATTCTTTAATTCCAGTTCTCGTGTTTTAAAAGAAGAAATTGTCTGATCAAATGAAGGTATAAGAATTGGAAATTATATTTAACATCTTGAAAAGATTCAGGAATCGAGTTTAAAAAGGATCATGGATTTACTAGTCTCATCTAGGGTTATATCAAAACCTTTTAAAACCAAATTCAATTTCTAAATTCATCAACATTTTCATCTATTATTTTCAACAAATCCATTTGATAAGTAAAAAAAATTACTTTAAGAAAGAAAAGACTGGGAGAAGATTGTACGACAAATAAGTGATCAAGTTTACCCTATAAGTCGATGACTGTTTTAGCTCATTTACCTTCCTTATTACGGTGCCAGTGTCATAAAATAGAATCAAGAACAACTTGTATTGGGACATTGGGAGTTGTATTATTTTTTTCAAACCCCAAAATCGAATTTACCGTCAAACACGGATACTTCATGCATATTGGTTGCCATATATCTTTAGATTTGTGACAATATCTGATATAAACTACAGAAGCACATATACTAGGGTTAGTAAAACAATCAAAAAACCTACGAAAATTAATTTAGGATAAAGATAAGAAACACCCCTAAATAATATAAGATCTTTAGGTTTATAGTAAAAAAATAAATCAAAAATTTTACTATAAAAATTCAAAAATATGTATAAAAGAAATCACATAAATCTCTTCGGGAAATAATTTTTAACGCAATCATTTTAAAGAAGAATACACAGTAACTCGGAAAAATATTTTTATAAACACCTTTTGAAATACCAAGAAATCAAGAAGGATCTAATACCATTGTTGTATATATATACTAAGGTCATTGGTTTTTCAGTTTTTATCATGATATTAAAAGTAAATATTCTGAAGTTTATTATCATAAAACTATGAAGCTTAAAAGACAAGTGCATAAATATAAAAGAACACAAGATTTGTGTAGTGGTTCTTCAATAATGCCTACATCCATACTGAAATAATCTACGAGATTTCATTTATTCACTATACAATGATATTACAACTTTCATATTCGTTCTTAATCAGTTATTACAGAGTTAGACTAAAAAAACTAAGATTTCAATCAAAAATCTTAGACTATTATTGAATACAATACAATCTCAATATTTGCAAGGAAAAACCCAATACAACCTAACTCTATTATCAATTTTTTATAAAAAAGATAAGATTTACAAAATCATTTGATTTTTTTTTGCTAAGTGAAACAAGAGAGAAAAAGAGTTAAAAGACCTAAAAAAAAATTCTGGTCGAATAATGAATAAAAGGGTATATATGGGAGCCTTAGAGTTTTACTCTCGCCCGTCCAAAATAAAATAGATCAAGAGACATAAGAGATTCACGTGGTAAGTTTTTTAAGTAAAACGCCAAGTTCTAAAATAAATTCCACCAAGCAGTGTAACATTGAAGCGCCCTTCAGCAAAATAAGCAGCCCAAATATATAAAGCCCAATGGGCTTTACATTTCAACAAGATTGTTGACCATATGACATCAATTGAAGCTTAGTAGGTCAAAAACCCTTTGCTTCTTGCTAAGCCACGCCACACACATTCCTCCATCACCCGCTTTGTCAATTCTGCACATTGAATCTCACATCAACAAAATATGGCAAGAAGAAGAGCAAGAAAGGTGATATACTTATCTAATATCTTACCTCTTATGTTGATTTCGAGATTTTATGATTTTTTTTTCTCTAATTGATTACAGGGAAGTATGCGAATTGATAAAGCAATTGACTGGCTAAAGCCACTTGGGTTTACCGAAAAATTAATTCGTGCAGAAGTAAAAAAACTTTTCAAAGTAAGTCTGATTGATTTTTTTTTAATTTTAAAACAAATCTATGGTGTTAAATTCTTATCACAATATATGTAATATGTATATATATTTCCCTCAATAAGTCTTTATTTAATATTAGTGTAAATTGCACCATAATCACGTAAAAGTAGCAAATATATTATCTAACGTGGGATCCATAATATTTTTGTGCAAGATTTTAATTAGTTTTAATTTAAAGTGAGGAGAAGATGAAAAAAAAAGAACTAATTTCTAAAAATAAAAAATTAAAATTAATTCAAAATTATAATTGTAGCTGAGAAAAGGATGATCCACAAACTTAAAGAATTTGCATCGTTAGGCCATGTCACATGGTGTAAATTGATGATAGCTTTCTATGGCTTCATTTAGTATAACTGGGTAACAATTTGTTTATAAATATTGTAGGTTTTTTCGTAATTTAACTTGTATTGATTAAATAGGTATATGGTGGAACTTTTTGGATATTTCTCGAAGAAGACAACTATAAAGTACTCGTAGATGTGTGCTTATCTGCAAACAGTACCGAGGTATATACTAGTTCTAATAACACAATTATTGTATATTCACTTAAAAATGATTAAATCGTGCTTTGACCAATAGTTTTGACAGAATTCCTTTTATTATCTTTTCTATATTTTGTATTTCTCTTAAGTAATTAATAAAATATTTAATCTCATCCAGACTGTTAAAAGGGCTAATGGAAGTGCAACCAAATTAGAAATTGGTGAATCAAGTACTTCCAGGTCAGTAGTGGGATCAGATACTTATGATCCGGCTGACCGGGCCATTACAATCTACGAGGAGAATCCTTCTCCTCTTGCTATTATTCCAGAGATAGATGACCTGGGACAAGATGGTGAGATGGACTCCGATAGTCATCCAATCGTGGATTGAATTTGTTTTGTTTTAGTTTTTGTTGAATATTTATTGTTATCGTATTTTTTTATTGATTAAATTTGTACTCTGAATATGAATAATATTATCATTATCATATGCATTATATTTTTATAATTGTTTTTGTCATTTATTGTTCTATATAATATAAATGTTTCATCATGAGGATATTAATTCAAATATTTTAGCCTTTATACAACCAAGATGTATGATTGGTGAAAGTGAGTCTATAATATTTTTGAAAACTTCATATAATAAGGCTTTTAAATGGATTGTATACATAATTTCTACGCTTCATCTATAATTGTAAATAATAATAGTTTAGATTCATCAATGCATAAATGACAAGTACTATTTTTTAGAGGAAGTCTTGTATAGTAACCAAACTAAATGGTTGTAAAATAAGAAGAATCTGATCCCAACATCAAATTCTCGTTATGTACGATGTTCTAGTTCTTTTGTATGTTGTTGTACCCTTTGAAAATTTACTTAATGGTATATAATATAGAATCACGATGATTGTCATGATCAATAAAAACATTTGATATTCTCATAAGTAAGTAACCAAGCTTCTCATAAGTAAGTAACCAAGCTTCTCATAAGTAAGTAACCAAGCTGCAACAATGGATTTCGTCAGTATACCGCGTGAAAAGGAGAAATACATTTATATGTATAAAGATGTCTTATACATGTACTCGTCCCACGAAAAATATTTTAACCAAATTTGACGAGTGTCCGTCACAAAACACAAAACATTAAAGATACCTCTCAAATGTCCGATTAATACATTCAGTTTGTTCATCTAATTGCAGTATAGGATTTTATCATACTTATTTTGGATCATTGCAAACAAAATAATTCTTTTCAAAATGAAAGTAGAAATATTTGATCTGTACATGGCATTTTATGAAGTTTGAAAAACTTGATTTATAACACCCCAACCACTAGTATCTTGTTTAAATGAATTTGACGAGTAACAAAGTGAAGAGACTTGGATAATATTTCAACTTTCACTAATATTTGTGATTGTACTTTTGATTATTGTAAACCATCAACAATGTCTATTGAAATCTCATCCAAAAATTTATTTGATTCAGGGGCGAGAAAAGACCCGCTTGAGCCTAATTGTGCACCTTAGATTATAGACATACCAAAATTTGAAACAAAATTATTTATATCCTTCAAAATATTTATCCAATAACAATCGGTCGCTTCTCTTTGAAACATACAAAGTTTTCCAACATGTCAGCATTATAATATTACTCTTTAAATACGTCATTATGTAAGGATGTTTGAATCACAAAATGATGTTCATAGAGTAATAAGCCATGCACCAAAGAATATTGCTTGCGTTGAAGTTGGGTCATTTTGTAGATCATCATGCAACTTCAAAATGATTGTATAATATATATTAGCCTTTATTACTTATCCGAAAATGCCACTTGAACCTCTAAAATAGTGAAATACTCACCTTAAATTCTATATAAAGCATCTTCAACTTCATTCTCCCGTCGAGGTTTGTAAATAATATCGAAATCTACCTCAATAATATTTTTAACCACTTATGTCGATCATGAGTTTGAATTGTTTGATCCAATCGATTTTTTAAGCTGTGAAAATTGTGAATTTCCATCCCAACAAATATTGTCCTCATATTTATTTTTGATAAATTGGTGCAGCCTTTAAAAGTGTGGATAGGAATAATATGTCTAAATCTATTTCAGTAACACAAACCCAATTCAAAATCTATATGAGATAGTTTTTTGACAAAATGTAACGAGAAATCTGGCAGATCAAGAAATAGTGTTAACATCCATATTTTATTAGAAGTTCCTTTAAATGGGATACTTTTTATAAAACACGAATACTATCCTGTCAAATCAGGAAATACTCGAAGACTTATAATAATACACAAACAAGCTAATCCATTAGACTGTATTTTAGAATTGTCCATTGCCACCATGACCGGTGATCACATAAGGTATTCTACAACATCCTGACCAAAGCCCCATCTTAACTCATATACTTAAAGAAATATACTCCATTAAAATCACGGGGTACTGTGGAGAGAGGCAACCACCGTTTTTCTCAAAATTTGGATCTCTCTGCTTCCTCATTTTTTAGGTTAAAACATTGAAATGAATTTCAATTAACAAATTAATCGAACGAGGCTTTGATATGTGAAAAAACTTGCACACACTGTAACTTTTAATTTGTTGTTTGGCTTCATGTTGAAGCAAAAAGTAGTTGTTGGCTTCATATAAAAGGATCTTGAATCAAATAACCATAGATTATGAAGACTGAAACATCTAAATTTCCTTAAGTTTAACCTTAGGAGTCGCTTTAATAAATTTTATAGCAGCAACTGATACAATTTTTTGGAGTTTGAAAATGACAATTTTTGCAAAGTCTTATATAAAACACACGTATAATATTGTCTAAAACTGAAATACGTATATAAAATATATAAATATTTTATAATAGAATGAAGTATTGGATAGATATTCATCTTATGTTTGTAGAATTATGATAGGAATGCATAAATACATATATAAGATTGTGATTATGTTGAATACATTTTATCATTTTAAAAGATATTTTTTATAAGTAATAGAATGATTTGTACTTATTTTATATATAATCCAGTTATGAAATTTACACAATTTATTATAAATTTGTATATTCATTTTTGTCTAATACCTTCAGGTACAAGGCATTCCCTAGTGTGTGTTAATTATGTAATTAATTCATATGAATAATAAACATGTTTTATTTGCGTCAAGAATTCAGGCACAATAATGATTAATGTACAAAAGATGAAATAATTTAATAAGAATACAATTGACTGAAATTAAAACTAATATAAATATAAATTATATCCTTCCAAATATTTATCGAATAACAATCGACCGCTACTCTTTGAAACATACGAAGTTTTCCAACATGTCAACTTTATAATAGTACTCTTTAAATACTTCATTATGTAAGGACGTTGAAATCACCAAATGATGTTTATAGAGTAATAAGACATGCACCAAATAATATGCTTGCACTGAAGTTGGTTTATTTTGTAGATCGTCATGACTATGTAATATCTATTAGCCTTTCTTACTACATCCAAAAACTCCACTTGAGCCCCTAAAACAGTGAATTATTCACCTTCAATTCTAGATAAAGCATCTTCAACTTCATTCTCTTGTCCAGGTTAGTATATAATATCTAAATCAAACCTCAATAATATTTTTTACCACTTTAGTTGATCATGAGTTTGAATTGTTTGATCCATGAAATTTTTAATTTTAAAAATTGTGAAGTTCCTTCCCAGCAAATATTGTGTCCATATTTATTTTTGATAAGTTGGTCCAGCCTTTAAATGTGTGGATAGGAATAATATATATAATTTTCTTTAAGTAACACAAACCCAATTAAAAATCCATATGATAAAGTTTCTTCGACAAAGTGTAACGAGAAATTAGACAAATCAAGAACTTGTGTTAATGTGACGACCGTCTTAAGTTTGTAATGAATGCATTTGTAGCTTTTGTTAGAGCACAACCTAACATATTATATTACAAGTTCCTTTAAAGGGGATATTTTTTATATACCAAGGATATTTCCTGTCGAATTAGGAAATCCTCAAAAACCTATAATAATACACAACAAGCTAATTCATTAGACTGTATTTTATAATTGTCCATTGCCACACTATGACCGGAGATCACATAAGTTAGGTATTCTACAACATCCTGACCAAAGACACATCTTGCCTCCTATGCTTAAAAACATACTCCATTAATTGTGAATAGTTTTACAAATTCTCATGATGTAAAGTTAGAGTTTTGTTATACAAAAGTATATCATCTAATAATACAAGGTCAAACTTACGAAACAACAGTCAAAATGTCTCTTTCATAATATCATAAAATGTTGAATGTGGATTTGTAAGACCAAAAAGTTTCACAATAGATTCAAATTAATGTGCACATGTGTGAAAACAATCTTATGAACATCTTCAACAAGAAAATCCAGATTCAATAGTACCCCAAGAATAAATCCAGCTTTAAATAATAATGGCAACATGTAATTCATCGAGTAACTCATCAATAGTAGGAATTGGAAAACTATGTTTTTTATAATGGCATTTGGACCCCGACAATCTATACACGATCTCCATATGCCTTCTTTCTTTTTAACCAAAACGACAAGTTAAGAAAATATGCTACTACTAGGTTATATGTACATGAATCAGTCATTTCGACCAACAATATTTCAATTTTATTTCATTGAAAATGTTGATTCATGTAAGGCTAGAGATTTACATGACATGATCCTGGTTGTAACAAAATAGAATGACCATGAAGACTTTATGGTAGATGAGTTGTTGGCATAGAAAATATATTTTTATAGTGTAGTAATAGAGGCTGCAAATCAATATTAGAAGAATTATATTTTTGTTTTGGTCCATCACAAATAGACAAACAAAACATTGTTGGAATTTATCATGTTTAGGATTTTATATACCGTGATAATTTTATATCAAACTCTTTCTCAATCAACAAGGATAACCTAAGTTCCACTCCTTTATATTTTTATCCTACATGATATATTTCTAACTGTAACACTTAATTTATGTAACACTTAATTTATGTCTTGCAGATAATTCTTGATTCGACATGTCTAGCTTTTTGTTTCATTATTCAAGAATGTGTCTAGGATAACTAATATTCTTGCAGATCTTCCATAAAAAAAATAATATTTTATATTTTCATTTGACAGTTTGGATATATAGTGCTAGACTATAGTTTGTAAATATTTGCTTTCAATTTTTATTTACTTTCATTTTACTCTAATTTAAATAATCAATGAAAAAATTTATGGGTGCCCTTGTAATAAAACTTATCAAAAGGAAAACATTTGATAGGTCTTTACTTCTTTTTTTCCTTGGGTATGGTCTAAACTAGTAATTGTTGTATATTTATACTAAGATTATTAGTTTTCTCTATTTTGATTAAGATAGTAAAAGTAATTTTTTTGATCAATTTTGTTATAAGAAACTAAAGAAGCTTAAAATTAAAGTGTGAAAAAAAAAAAGAAAACAAGATTTTATTGTGGTTCATTAATAATACCTACATCTTTATGTCCACCTGAAACAATCTATGAGAGATGCTTGATTCACTATATAATGATATTAAAACTTTGGTTTGTTCTTCGTTAGCTATTACAGAGTTAGACTCAAAACCTTTATATTCAATCTGAAATCTTAGACAAATATTGAAAACAATACAAATTTAATACATGCAAACAAGAATCCAACACAGCCTAACTCTAAACTCAATCCTTCATAACATAAGATAGGATTTATAGAATTCTTTGATTCATTTTTTCTGAGTGAACAAGAGAAGGAGAGTTATAAGACATAAGAAGAAATTTTGCCAATGAGTGAACATAAGGGTATATACATGGGAGACTTAGTGTTTTAATCTCGTCCTTCCAAAGTAGAATACAATCAAGGGAGATAAGACATCCCTATGCTAAGTCCATGAAATAAAGCACTTTGTGTTATAATATGAGATAGACTTAAATAAACAAAGCCCACTCGTATCAAACCTGCCCAGTCCAAAAGCCAATTAAAACTTATAACAAAAATTAGAAGGCCATATAAATAAAACCTATTGGACTTTATATTTACACAGTTGCAATTACCCATTTCCAATCTAGAACATTCTTCCTCACCAATTCCTCTTATCAACATCATATCGTGCATTCAAGCCCCCTCAACACAGTTTTATTATATATCTAAAAAGAAATATATATATATATATTAGTCAACCTTTAACAATGTTAAACAATTTTTAAACCTGTTAACATTCAATATTTTAGTGTCCATATTTGTTTGATTATACTCAGTAGGAATTTGAAGAAATTTATTTGCCTCATACGGAAAGCCAAGTTCTAATAAAATGAATCTTAACATCAATTTGTTTGTTCCTTTCATTATACACACGATTTTTATTCAAATATATTTCACTTTGAGTATCACTATAATAGTAACAAGTGAATTAGTCAACTTTTATTCATTAGAAAATCCTTTAAACCATACCTCTTTAAAACAATTAGAAATAGCTACGTATTCAGATTTTGTAGTAGATAGAGAATTTAAAGGTTGTAATTGAGATTTCTAAGTGATACAGTTTAGGCCATGTGTGAAACATGAGGAAGTGGTTTACTTCCTAGAGTCTCTATCACCAGCAAAATCGGGATCAACATAACAACCTAAACCAAAAAGAGGCATTTAAGTTTCTATAACATAATACAACAACAACCGTACTATTAATATAATACATTACCCATTTTAAAGTACACAATTGATCTAATCCATAATTAGAAATAATTCTACTCAAAAGTGAAACTAATTAAGACAAATTAGGTCAAGTACTAATTATTGTAGAGATCCTATAATTTTTTTTTGGTGCATGGGTGATCAAGGCCGAATCATATTTGCATAAGGAAAGTGATTCATTTTGAGCTTCTCATAATTAGTTTTATGGCACTGAGTTTTACTAAGAACAAAATGACCATGTAAAGGCGTATTATCAATAAATTTTTATTCCAAACTACCATACCTTTCTACCAATTAAGCAAATAAGGTTTTTGATGCATTTTTAGTTTACGTACCTTTCTATTTCTTTTAATGACCAAACCAGGATTTTGTTGGTTGTGCAAAGATCCTTCATATCAAAACCGAATTAAGTTAAGCCCTTAGCTTAACATTTATTTGCACATAACTACTAATTAGCAATATGTCTTCAACATAAACTAAAATGTATAACATAACACTAGAAGAGCCAAGATAATAAAGACAACTGTCATATTCACTTGTTTTAAAACCCAAATTGATTATAAATGTATCGATATGTTTATATGCTTGTTTAGGGGACTATTTAAGGCCATAAAAAGATTTATTCTTGTAAATAAACATGATAAGGATGCTAATGGTAGAAAAACCCTCAGGTTGTCTCATATTTATATAAATTTTCCTAATGTTCACCATATAAGAAAAAAGTATTAATATAAAGTTTTTTCTAACTCTAACTCAAAACAAACTACATAAGCCAACATCATTCTTATGGTTTTAAATTTAACAATGGGAAAAAAATTTCATCAAAGTCTATTCCTTCTCTTTGAGTATAAAATTTTTCTACCAATATAGCCTTTTTTCTAGGTGGGTCAGAATCATTAACACCCTCTTTTATTTTATAAAACCATCTACACTTCATGAGTTTACGATTAGTGGGTTATTTTAAAAGGGATAAAGTTGTCAATAAATACATTTTTTATTTCATATCTTTAACCCACAAAGACTTATTTTAGAACTTAAGGCCTCAATATATGTATCAGGTTCATCATGACTAACCACATAAGCAACTATAAGAGTAGTATAGACAAGTTCAACAAAGGAATACCTAGTCTAAGGTCCAGATTCTCTTCTTACCCTATCCCTAGTTAACTAATAGTTTAACAGGCTGTCTCAAGTTGACTCATGCAGTGAATCTATCTCACTAGTGTGCCCAGAAGGTTCTGACTCCTTTATGGGCTACTATCATTCATGATCCTTCTTCATATCTAGATCAAGTTGAGTTTGATCAACATTTTTTTTAGATTTACTTATAGGCTCCACCTCAATCATGTACCCTCACGTACAATTTCAGGTTCACTTTGATCACTACCTGATATCAAATATACCTTTTTACAAGGAAAGTTAGATTCAACAAATAATACATCCCTACGTATGATAATTTGTATCCCTCTAGATTCTTTATCACACAATCTCAAACCTTTAGTACAATTATTAGTTTGATAGATGAGAAAAACACATTTTAGGGATTTGGGGTTTATTTTGCCTTCTCTATTATTAGCATAAGCATCACCACAAAAAATTCTCAAGTTAAACAAATGTAGTTTTTTAGTATTCCACAATTCCGTAGAACATTTCATATTAAGTTATCTAGTGGGACTTGTGTTAACAAGATATGTAGAAGTATAAAGGGTTTCACCAAAAAATAATTTTGAAAGGCCATAAGTAAAAACGGCTTCAACTACACCATTTTCATAGTGTGTTTTTATAACAGTTTTATGCTTTAATATACCATCTGGAGAAATTATGAAACTCATCATTATAGAATTCTATTCTATTATATATGGTCTTAATTTGTTTACCAATTATTTTTCTTGCAAAGTAACACATTCCTTAATAGTATTACAAGTTTTTTATTTTTCAAAAGAAAGTTTCATACTCTTTTTGAGTAATCATCAACTAAAAGCAAAAAAAAAAATCCTCCCCATGGGTCTCATGCTTATTAGGTCCGCGTAAATCATCATTTATGTGTTCAAGTGTAGATTTAGACATGTGAATTCAAGAAATATTTTCAATCTATGTTGTATAGAAAACACACGCGGTTCACATAAGTTTAAAGTATAGATATGCACAAGTCATCAAGAATATATAAAACAAAACATTTATTTAAAAATAGGAAAAGTTTGTTATTCTTACGTACATTAATCACACCTTTTAAACTTTATATATGCAATCAAGATCATCTAAAACACCTAAAGATATATGGTTTCTTTTTAGATTAGATATCCATATTAAATCAATGATGGTTAATATTTTCCCATTATTTGTACTCAAATTAATACTCTCAATACCTTCCACCTCGAAGTTATCAATCTTTCCCATATAAATAGTCTCATACTTAGACTTTCTTAAATCATGAGGGACCTATGTGATAAGTACATCCAAAATAAAGAATCCAGTTACACTTACATGCAATATCAAACACATTTAAAACTTTACATGTAAAATCATTTTTAAGGGACATGAATACAATATTAGATTCAACGATATTATTAGAAAATCTTGTAAATAAGAATAAAGTTGTTTTTCTTAAGGTGTTTTATTTTTCCACAATTATAAGAATAAAACTTGGAATCTTATTGACTTTAATTTTATTTCTACACTTATTTAATTTTCATATGTTTAGGTGATTCACTTATGTGTTTCAAACATAAATTATTTCCAATTTTTTTCATATTCTTTAATTCCAATTCTCGTGTTTTAAAAGAAGAAATTGTCTGATCAAATGAAGGTATAAGAATTGGAAATTATATTTAACATCTTGAAAAGATTCAGGAATCGAGTTTAAAAAGGATCATGGATTTACTAGTCTCATCTAGGGTTATATCAAAACCTTTTAAAACCAAATTCAATTTCTAAATTCATCAACATTTTCATCTATTATTTTCAACAAATCCATTTGATAAGTAAAAAAAATTACTTTAAGAAAGAAAAGACTGGGAGAAGATTGTACGACAAATAAGTGATCAAGTTTACCCTATAAGTCGATGACTGTTTTAGCTCATTTACCTTCCTTATTACGGTGCCAGTGTCATAAAATAGAATCAAGAACAACTTGTATTGGGACATTGGGAGTTGTATTATTTTTTTCAAACCCCAAAATCGAATTTACCGTCAAACACGGATACTTCATGCATATTGGTTGCCATATATCTTTAGATTTGTGACAATATCTGATATAAACTACAGAAGCACATATACTAGGGTTAGTAAAACAATCAAAAAACCTACGAAAATTAATTTAGGATAAAGATAAGAAACACCCCTAAATAATATAAGATCTTTAGGTTTATAGTAAAAAAATAAATCAAAAATTTTACTATAAAAAATCAAAAATATGTACAAAAGAAATCACATAAATCTCTTCGGGAAATAATTTTTAACGCAATCATTTTAAAGAAGAATACACAGTAACTCGGAAAAATATTTTTATAAACACCTTTTGAAATACCAAGAAATCAAGAAGGATCTAATACCATTGTTGTATATATATACTAAGGTCATTGGTTTTTCAGTTTTTATCATGATATTAAAAGTAAATATTCTGAAGTTTATTATCATAAAACTATGAAGCTTAAAAGACAAGTGCATAAATATAAAAGAACACAAGATTTGTGTAGTGGTTCTTCAATAATGCCTACATCCATACTGAAATAATCTACGAGATTTCCTTGATTCACTATACAATGATATTACAACTTTCATATTCGTTCTTAATCAGTTATTACATAGTTAGACTAAAAAAACTAAGATTTCAATCAAAAATCTTAGACTATTATTGAATACAATACAATCTCAATATTTGCAAGGAAAAACCCAATACAACCTAACTCTATTATCAATTTTTTATAACAAAGGATAAGATTTACAAAATCATTTGATTTTTTTTGCTAAGTGAAACAAGAGAGAAAAAGAGTTAAAAGACCTAAAAAAAAATTCTGGTCGAATAATGAATAAAAGGGTATATATGGGAGCCTTAGAGTTTTACTCTCGCCCGTCCAAAATAAAATAGATCATGAGACATAAGAGATTCACGTGGTAAGTTTTTTAAGTAAAACGCCAAGTTCTAAAATAAATTCCACCAAGCAGTGTAACATTGAAGCGCCCTTCAGCAAAATAAGCAGCCCAAATATATAAAGCCCAATGGGCTTTACATTTCAACAAGATTGTTGACCATATGACATCAATTGAAGCTTAGTAGGTCAAAAACCCTTTGCTTCTTGCTAAGCCACGCCACACACATTCATCCATCACCCGCTTTGTCAATTCTGCACATTGAATCTCACATCAACAAAATATGGCAAGAAGAAGAGCAAGAAAGGTGATATACTTATCTAATATCTTACCTCTTATGTTGATTTCGAGATTTTATGATTTTTTTTTCTCTAATTGATTACAGGGAAGTATGCGAATTGATAAAGCAATTGACTGGCTAAAGCCACTTGGGTTTACCGAAAAATTAATTCGTGCAGAAGTAAAAAAACTTTTCAAAGTAAGTCTGATTGATTTTTTTTTAATTTTAAAACAAATCTATGGTGTTAAATTCTTATCACAATATATGTAATATGTATATATATTTCCCTCAATAAGTCTTTATTTAATATTAGTGTAAATTGCACCATAATCACGTAAAAGTAGCAAATATATTATCTAACGTGGGATCCATAATATTTTTGTGCAAGATTTTAATTAGTTTTAATTTAAAGTGAGGAGAAGATGAAAAAAAAAGAACTAATTTCTAAAAATAATAAATTAAAATTAATTCAAAATTATAATTGTAGCTGAGAAAAGGATGATCCACAAACTTAAAGAATTTGCATCTTAGGCCATGTCACATGGTGTAAATTGATGATAGCTTTCTATGGCTTCATTTAGTATAACTGGGTAACAATTTGTTTATAAATATTGTAGGTTTTTTCGTAATTTAACTTGTATTGATTAAATAGGTATATGGTGGAACTTTTTGGATATTTCTCGAAGAAGACAACTATAAAGTACTTGTAGATGCGTGCTTATCTGCAAACAGTACCGAGGTATATACTAGTGCTAATAACACAATTATTGTATATTCACTTAAAAATGATTAAATCGTGCTTTGACCAATAGTTTTGACAGAATTCCTTTTATTATCTTTCCTATATTTTGTATTTCTCTTAAGTAATTAATAAAATATTTAATCTCATCCAGACTGTTAAAAGGGCTAATGGAAGTGCAACCAAATTAGAAATTGGTGAATCAAGTACTTCCGGGTCAGTAGTGGGATCAGATACTTATGATCCGGCTGACCGGGCCATTACAATCTACGAGGAGAATCCTTCTCCTCTTGCTATTATTCCAGAGATAGATGACCTGGGACAAGATGGTGAGATGGACTCCGATAGTCATCCAATCGTGGATTGAATTTGTTTTGTTTTAGTTTTTGTTGAATATTTATTGTTATTGTATTTTTTTATTGATTAAATTTGTACTCTGAATATGAATGATATTATCATTATCATATGCATTATATTTTTATAATTGTTTTTGTCATTTATTGTTCTATATAATATAAATGTTTCATCATGAGGATATTAATTCAAATATTTTAGCCTTTATACAACCAAGATGTATGATTGGTGAAAGTGAGTCTATAATATTTTTGAAAAGTTCATATAATAAGGCTTTTAAATGGATTGTATACCAAATTTCTACGCTTCATCTATAATTGTAAATAATAATAGTTTAGATTCATCAATGCATAAATGACAAGTACTATTTTTTAGAGGAAGTCTTGTATAGTAACCAAACTAAATGGTTGTAAAATAAGAAGAATCTGATCCCAATATCAAATTCTCGTCATGTACGCTGTTCTAGTTCTTTTGTATGTTGTTGTACCCTTTGAAAATTTACTTAATGGTATATAATATAGAATCACGATGATTGTCATGATCAATAAAAACATTCGATATTCTCATAAGTAAGTAACCAAGCTTCTCATAAGTAAGTAACCAAGCTACAACAATGGATTTCGTCAGTATACCGCGTGAAAAGGAGAAATACATTTATATGTATAAAGATGTCTTATACATGTACTCGTCCCACGAAAAATATTTTAACCAAATTTGACGAGTGTCCGTCACAAAACACAAAACATTAAAGATACCTCTCAAATGTCCGATTAATACATTCAGTTTGTTCATCTAATTGCAGTATAGGATTTTATCATACTTATTTTGGATCATTGCAAACAAAATAATTCTTTTCAAAATGAAAGTAGAAATATTTGATCTGTACATGGCATTTTATGAAGTTTGAAAAACTTGATTTATAACACCCCAACCACTAGTATCTTGTTTAAATGAATTTGACGAGTAACAAAGTGAAGAGACTTGGATAATATTTCAACTTTCACTAATATTTGTGATTGTACTTTTGATTATGGTAAACCATCAACAATGTCTATTGAAATCTCATCCAAAAATTTATTTGATTCAGGGGCGAGAAAAGACCCGCTTGAGCCTAATTGTGCACCTTAGATTATAGACATACCAAAATTTGAAACAAAATTATTTATATCCTTCAAAATATTTATCCAATAACAATCGGTCGCTTCTCTTTGAAACATACAAAGTTTTCCAACATGTCAGCATTATAATATTACTCTTTAAATACGTCATTATGTAAGGATGTTTGAATCACAAAATGATGTTCATAGAGTAATAAGCCATGCACCAAAGAATATTGCTTGCGTTAGAATATTGATTGCGTTGAAGTTGGGTCATTTTGTAGATCATCATGCAACTTCAAAATGACTGTATAATATATATTAGCCTTTATTACTTATCCAAAAATGCCACTTGAACCTCTAAAATAGTGAAATACTCACCTTAAATTCTATATAAAGCATCTTCAACTTCATTCTCCCGTCGAGGTTTGTAAATAATATCCAAATCTACCTCAATAATATTTTTAACCACTTATGTCGATTATGAGTTTGAATTGTTTGATCCAATCGATTTTTTAAGCTGTGAAAATTGTGAATTTCCATCCCAACAAATATTGTCCTCATATTTATTTTTGATAAATTGGTGCAGCCTTTAAAAGTGTGGATAGGAATAATATGTCTAAATCTATTTCAGTAACACAAACCCAATTCAAAATCTATATGAGATAGTTTCTTGACAAAATGTAACGAGAAATCTGGCAGATCAAGAAATAGTGTTAGCATCCATATTTTATTAGAAGTTCCTTTAAATGGGATACTTTTTATAAATCACGAATACTATCCTGTCAAATCAGGAAATACTCGAAGACTTATAATAATACACAAACAAGCTAATCCATTAGACTGTATTTTAGAATTGTCCATTGCCACCATGACCGGTGATCACATAAGGTATTCTACAACATCCTGACTAAAGCCCCATCTTGCCTCATATACTTAAAGAAATATACTCCATTAAAATCACGGGGTGCTGTGGAGAGAGGCAACCACCGTTTTTCTCAAAATTTGGATCTCTCTGCTTCCTCATTTTTTAGGTTAAAACATTGAAATGAATTTCAATTAACAAATTAATCGAACGAGGCTTTGATATGTGAAAAATCTTGCACACGCTGTAACTTTTAATTTGTTGTTTGGCTTCATGTTGAAGCAAAAAGTAGTTGTTGGCTTCATATAAAAGGATCTTGAATCAAATAACCATAGATTATGAAGACTGAAACATCTAAATTTCCTTAAGTTTAACCTTAGGAGTTGCTTTAATAAATTTTATAGCAGTAACTGATACAATTTTTTGGAGTTTGAAAATGACAATTTTTGCAAAGTCTTATATAAAACACACGTATAATATTATCTAAAACTGAAATACGTATATAAAATATATAAATATTTTATAATAGAATGAAGTATTGGATAGATATTCATCTTATGTTTGTAGAATTATGATAGGAATGCATAAATACATATATAAGATTGTGATTATGTTGAATACATTTTATCATTTTAAAAGATATTTTTTATAAGTAATAGAATGATTTTTACTTATTTTATATATAATCCAGTTATGAAATTTACACAATTTATTATAAATTTGTATATTCATTTTTGTCTAATACCTTCAGGTACAAGGCATTCCCTAGTGTGTGTTAATTATGTAATTAATTCATATTAATAATAAACATGTTTTATTTGCGTCAAGAATTCAGGCACAATAATGATTAATGTACAAAAGATGAAATAATTTAATAAGAATACAATTGACTGAAATTAAAACTAATATAAATATAAATTATATCCTTCCAAATATTTATCGAATAACAATCGACCGCTACTCTTTGAAACATACGAAGTTTTCCAACATGTCAACTTTATAATAGTACTCTTTAAATACTTCATTATGTAAGGACGTTGAAATCACCAAATGATGTTTATAGAGTAATAAGACATGCACCAAATAATATGCTTGCACTGAAGTTGGTTTATTTTGTAGATCGTCATGACTATGTAATATCTATTAGCCTTTCTTACTACATCCAAAAACTCCACTTGAGCCCCTAAAACAGTGAATTATTCACCTTCAATTCTAGATAAAGCATCTTCAACTTCATTCTCTTGTCCAGGTTAGTATATAATATCTAAATCAAAACTAAATAATATTTTTTACCACTTTAGTTGATCATGAGTTTGAATTGTTTGATCCATGAAATTTTTAAATTTTAAAAATTGTGAAGTTCCTTCCCAGCAAATATTGTGTCCATATTTATTTTTGATAAGTTGGTCCAGCCTTTAAATGTGTGGATAGGAATAATATATATAATTTTCTTTAAGTAACACAAACCCAATTAAAAATCCATATGATAAAGTTTCTTCGACAAAGTGTAACGAGAAATTAGACAAATCAAGAACTTGTGTTAATGTGACGACCGTCTTAAGTTTGTAATGAATGCATTTGTAGCTTTTGTTAGAGCACAACCTAACATATTATATTACAAGTTCCTTTAGAGGGGATATTTTTTATATACCAAGGATATTTCCTGTCGAATTAGGAAATCCTCAAAAACCTATAATAATACACAACAAGCTAATTCATTAGACTGTATTTTATAATTTTCCATTGCCACACTATGACCGGAGATCACATAAGTTAGGTATTCTACAACATCCTGACCAAAGACACATCTTTCCTCCTATGCTTAAAAACATACTCCATTAATTGTGAATAGTTTTACAAATTCTCATGATGTAAAGTTAGAGTTTTGTTATACAAAAGTATATCATCTAATAATACAAGGTCAAACTTACGAAACAACAGTCAAAATGTCTCTTTCATAATATCATAAAATGTTGAATGTGGATTTGTAAGACCAAAAAGTTTCACAATAGATTCAAATTAGTGTGCACATGTGTGAAAACAATCTTATGAACATCTTCAACAAGAAAATCCAGATTCAATAGTACCCCAAGAATAAATCCAGCTTTAAATAATAATGGCAATATGTAATTCATCGAGTAACTCATCAATAGTAGGAATTGGAAAACTATGTTTTTTATAATGGCATTTGGACCCCGACAATCTATACACGATCTCCATATGCCTTCTTTCTTTTTAACCAAAACGACAAGTTAAGAAAATATGCTACTACTAGGTTATATGTACATGAATCAGTCATTTCGACCAACAATATTTCAATTTTATTTCATTGAAAATGTTGATTCATGTAAGGCTAGAGATTTAAATGACATGATCCTGGTTGTAACAAAATAGAATGACCATGTAGACTTTATGGTAGATGAGTTGTTGGCATAGAAAATATATTTTTATAGTGTAGTAATAGAGGTGCAAATCAATATTAGAAGAATTATATTTTTGTTTTGGTCCATCACAAATAGACAAACAAAACATTGTTGGAATTTATCATGTTTAGGATTTTATATACCGTGATAATTTTATATCAAACTCTTTCTCAATCAACAAGGATGACCTAAGTTCCACTCCTTTAGATTTTTATCCTACATGATATATTTCTAACTGTAACACTTAATTTATGTAACACTTAATTTATGTCTTGCAGATAATTCTTGATTCGACATGTCTAGCTTTTTGTTTCATTATTCAAGAATGTGTCTAGGATAACTAATATTCTTGCAGATCTTCAATAAAAATAAATAATATTTTATATTTTCATTTGACAGTTTGGATATATAGTGCTAGACTATAGTTTGTAAATATTTGCTTTCAATTTTTATTTACTTTCATTTTACTCTAATTTAAATAATCAATGAAAAAATTTATGGGTGCCCTTGTAATAAAACTTATCAAAAGGAAAACATTTGATAGGTCTTTACTTCTTTTTTTCCTTGGGTATGGTCTAAACTAGTAATTGTTGTATATTTATACTAAGATTATTAGTTTTCTCTATTTTGATTAAGATAGTAAAAGTAATTTTTTTGATCAATTTTGTTATAAGAAACTAAAGAAGCTTAAAATTAAAGTGTGAAAAAATAAAAGAAAACAAGATTTTATTGTGGTTCATTAATAATACCTACATCTTTATGTCCACCTGAAACAATCTATGAGAGATGCTTGATTCACTATATAATGAGATTAAAACTTTGGTTTGTTCTTCGTTAGCTATTACAGAGTTAGACTCAAAACCTTTATATTCAATCTGAAATCTTAGACAAATATTGAAAACAATACAAATTTAATACATGCAAGCAAGAATCCAACACAGCCTAACTCTAAACTCAATCCTTCATAACATAAGATAGGATTTATAGAATTCTTTGATTCATTTTTTCTGAGTGAACAAGAGAAGGAGAGTTATAAGACATAAGAAGAAATTTTGCCAATGAGTGAACATAAGGGTATATACATGGGAGACTTAGGGTTTTAATCTCGTCCTTCCAAAGTAGAATACAATCAAGGGAGATAAGACATCCCTATGCTAAGTCCATGAAATAAAGCACTCTGTGTTATAATATGAGATAGACTTAAATAAACAAAGCCCACTCGTATCAAACCTGCCCAGTCCAAAAGCCAATTAAAACTCATAACAAAAATTAGAAGGCCATATAAATAAAACCTATTGGACTTTATATTTACACAGGTGCAATTACCCATTTCCAATCTAGAACATTCTTCCTCACCAATTCCTCTTATCAACATCCTATCGTGCATTCAAGCCCCCTCATCACAGTTTTATTATATATCTAAAAAGAAATATATATATATTAGTCAACCTTTAACAATGTTAAACAATTTTTAAACCTGTTAACATTCAATATTTTAGTGTCCATATTTGTTTGATTATACTCAGTAGGAATTTGAAGAAATTTATTTGCCTCATACGGAAAGCCAAGTTCTAATAAAATGAAACTTAACATCAATATGTTTGTTCCTTTCATTATACACACGATTTTTATTCAAATATATTTCACTTTGAGTATCACTATAATAGTAACAAGTGAATTAGTCAACTTTTATTCATTAGAAAATCCTTTAAACCATACCTCTTTAAAACAATTAGAAATAGCTACGTATTTAGATTTTGTAGTAGATAGAGAATTTAAAGGTTGTAATTGAGATTTCTAAGTGATACAGTTTAGGCCATGTGTGAAACATGAGGATGTGGTTTACTTCCTAGAGTCTCTATCACCAGCAAAATCGGGATCAACATAACAACCTAAACCAAAAAGAGGCATTTAAGTTTCTATAACATAATAAAACAACAACCGTACTATTAATATAATACATTACCCATTTTAAAGTACACAATTGATCTAATCCATAATTAGAAATAAATCTACTCAAAAGTGAAACTAATTAAGACAAATTAGGTCAAGTACTAATTATTGTAGAGATCCTATAATTTTTTTTGGTGCATGGGTGATCAGGACCGAATCATATTTGCATAAGGAAAGTGATTCATATTGAGCTTCTCATAATTGGTTTTATGGCACTGAGTTTTACTAAGAACAAAATGACCATGTAAAGGCGTATTATCAATAAATTTTTATTCCAAACTACCATACCTTTCTACCAATTAAGCAAATAAGGTTTTTGATGCATTTTTAGTTTACGTACCTTTCTATTTCTTTTAATGACCAAACCAGGATTTTGTTGGTTGTGCAAAGATCCTTCATATCAAAACCGAATTAAGTTAAGCCCTTAGCTTAGCATTTATTTGCACATAACTACTAATTAGCAATATGTCTTCAACATAAACTAAAATGTATAACATAACACTAGAAGAGCCAAGATAATAAAGACAACTGTCATATTCACTTGTTTTAAAATCCAAATTGATTATAAATGTATCGATATGTTTATACGCTTGTTTAGGGGACTATTTAAGGCCATACAAAGATTTATTCTGGTAAATAAACATGATAAGGATGCTAATGGTAGAAAAACCCTCAGGTTGTCTCATATTTATATAAATTTTCCTAATGTTCACCATATAAGAAAAAAGTATTAACATAAAGTTTTTTTTAACTCTAACTCAAACAAACTACATAAGCCAACATCATTCTTATGGTTTAAAATTTAACAATGGGGAAAAAAATTTCATCAAAGTCAATTCCTTCTCTTTGAGTATAAAATTTTTCTACCAATATAGCCTTTTTTCTAGGTGGGTCAGAATCATTAACACCCTATTTTATTTTATAAAACCATCTACACTTCATGAGTTTATGATTAGTGGGTTATTTTAAAAGGGATAAAGTTGTCAATAAATACATTTTTTATTTCATATCTTTAACCCACAAAGACTTATTTTAGAACTTAAGGCCTCAATATATGTATCAGGTTCATCATGACTAACCACATAAGCAATTATAAGAGTAGTATAGACAAGTTCAACAAAGGAATACCTAGTCTAAGGTCCAGATTCTCTTCTTACCCTATCCCTAGTTAACTAATAGTTTAATAGGCTGTCTCAAGTTGACTCTTGAAGTGAATCTATCTCACTAGTGTGCCCAGAAGGTTCTGACTCCTTTATGGGCTACTATCATTCATGATCCTTCTTCATATCTAGATCAAGTTGAGTTTGATCAACATTTTTTTTAGATTTACTTATAGGCTCCACCTCAATCATGTACCCTCACGTACAATTTCAGGTTCACTTTGATCACTACCTGATATCAAATATACCTTTTTACAAGGAAGGTTAGATTCAACAAATAATACATCCCTACTTATGATAATTTGTATCCCTCTAGATTCTTTATCACACAATCTCAAACCTTTAGTACAATTATTAGTTTGATAGATGAGAAAAACACATTTTAGGGATTTGGGGTTTATTTTGCCTTCTCTATTATTAGCATAAGCATCACCACAAAAAATTCTCAAGTTAAACAAATGTAGTTTTTTAGTATTCCACAATTCCGTAGAACATTTCATATTAAGTTATCTAGTGGGACTTGTGTTAACAAGATATGTAGAAGTATAAAGGGTTTCACCAAAAAATAATTTTGAAAGGCCATAAGTAAAAACGGCTTCAACTACACCATTTTCATAGTGTGTTTTTATAACAGTTTTATGCCTTAATATACCATCTAGAGAAATTATGAAACTCATCATTATAGAATTCTATTCTATTATATATGGTCTTAATTTGTTTACCAATTATTTTTCTTGCAAAGTAACACATTCCTTAATAGTATTACAAGTTTTTTATTTTTCAAAAGAAAGTTTCATACTCTTTTTGAGTAATCATCAACTAAAAGCAAAAAAAAAATCCTCCCCATGGGTCTCATGCTTATTAGGTCCGCATAAATCATCATTTATGTGTTCAAGTGTAGATTTAGACATGTGAATTCAAGAAATATTTTCAATCTATGTTGTATAGCAAACACACGCGGTTCACATAAGTTTAAAGTATAGATATGCACAAGTCATCAAGAATATATAAAACAGAACATTTATTTAAAAATAGGAAAAGTTTGTTATTCTTACGTACATTAATCACACCTTTTAAACTTTATATATGCAATCAAGATCATCTAAAACACCTAAAGATATATGGTTTCTTTTTAGATTAGATATCCATATTAAATCAATGATGGTTAATATTTTCCCATTATTTGTACTCAAATTAATACTCTCAATACCTGCCACCTCGAAGGTATCAATCTTTCCCATATAAATAGTCTCATACTTAGACTTTCTTAAATCATGAGGGACCTATGTGATAAGTACATCCAGAATAAAGAATCCAGTTACACTTACATGCAATATCAAACACATTTAAAACTTTACATGTAAAATCATTTTTAAGGGACATGAATACAATATTAGATTCAACGATATTATTAGAAAATCTTGTAAATAAGAACAAAGTTGTTTTTCTTAAGGTGTTTTATTTTTCCACAATTATAAGAATAAAACTTGGAATCTTATTGACTTTAATTTTATTTCTACACTTATTTAATTTTCATATGTTTAGGTGATTCACTTATGTGTTTCAAACATAAATTATTTCCAATTTTTTTCATATTCTTTAATTCCAGTTCTCGTGTTTTAAAAGAAGAAATTGTCTGATCAAATGAAGGTATAAGAATTGGAAATTATATTTAACATCTTGAAAAGATTCAGGAATCGAGTTTAAAAAGGATCATGGATTTACTAGTCTCATCTAGGGTTATATCAAAACCTTTTAAAACCAAATTCAATTTCTAAATTCATCAACATTTTCATCTATTATTTTCAACAAATCCATTTGATAAGTAAAAAAAATCACTTTAAGAAAGAAAAGACTGGGAGAAGATTGTACGACAAATAAGTGATCAAGTTTACCCTATAAGTCGATGAATGTTTTAGCTCATTTACCTTCCTTATTACGGTGCCAGTGTCATCAAATAGAATCAAGAACAACTTGTATTGGGACATTGGGAGTTGTATTATTTTTTTCAAACCCCAAAATCGAATTTACCGTCAAACACGGATACTTCATGCATATTGGTTGCCATATATCTTTAGATTTGTGACAATATCTGATATAAACTACAGAAGCACATATACTAGGGTCAGTAAAACAATCAAAAAACCTACGAAAATTAATTTAGGATAAAAATAAGAAACACCCCTAAATAATATAAGATCTTTAGGTTTATAGTAAAAAAATAAATCAAAAATTTTACTATAAAAAATCAAAAATATGTACAAAAGAAATCACATAAATCTCTTCGGGAAATAATTTTTAACGCAATCATTTTAAAGAAGAATACATTGTAACTCGGAAAAATATTTTTATAAACACCTTTTGAAATACCAAGAAATCAAGAAGGATCTAATACCATTGTTGTATATATATACTAAGGTCATTGGTTTTTCAGTTTTTATCATGATATTAAAAGTAAATATTCTGAAGTTTATTATCATAAAACTATGAAGCTTAAAAGACAAGTGCATAAATATAAAAGAACACACGATTTGTGTAGTGGTTCTTCAATAATGCCTACATCCATACTGAAATAATCTACGAGATTTCCTTGATTCACTATACAATGATATTACAACTTTCATATTCGTTCTTAATCAGTTATTACAGAGTTAGACTAAAAAAACTAAGATTTCAATAAAAAATTAGAGTTTTACTCTCGCCCGTCCAAAATAAAATAGATCAAGAGACATAAGAGATTCACGTGGTAAGTTTTTTAAGTAAAACGCCAAGTTCTAAAATAAATTCCACCAAGCAGTGTAACATTGAAGCGCCCTTCAACAAAATAAGCAGCCCAAATATATAAAGCCCAATGGGCTTTACATTTCAACAAGATTGTTGACCATATGACATCAATTGAAGCTTAGTAGGTCAAAAACCCTTTGCTTCTTGCTAAGCCACGCCACACACATTCCTCCATCACCCGCTTTGTCAATTCTGCACATTGAATCTCACATCAACAAAATATGGCAAGAAGAAGAGCAAGAAAGGTGATATACTTATCTAATATCTTACCTCTTATGTTGATTTCGAGATTTTATGATTTTTTTTCTCTAATTGATTACAGGGAAGTATGCGAATTGATAAAGCAATTGACTGGCTAAAGCCACTTGGGTTTACCGAAAAATTAATTCGTGCAGAAGTAAAAAAACTTTTCAAAGTAAGTCTGATTGATTTTTTTTAATTTTAAAACAAATCTATGGTGTTAAATTCTTATCACAATATATGTAATTTGTATATATATTTCCCTCAATAAGTCTTTATTTAATATTAGTGTAAATTGCACCATAATCACGTAAAAGTAGCAAATATATTATCTAACGTGGGATCCATAATATTTTTGTGCAAGATTTTAATTAGTTTTAATTTAAAGTGAGGAGAAGATGAAAAAAAAAGAACTAATTTCTAAAAATAATAAATTAAAATTAATTCAAAATTATAATTGTAGCTGAGAAAAGGATGATCCACAAACGTAAAGAATTTGCATCGTTAGGCCATGTCACATGGTGTAAATTGATGATAGCTTTCTATGGCTTCATTTAGTATAACTGGGTAACAATTTGTTTATAAATATTGTAGGTTTTTTCGTAATTTAACTTGTATTGATTAAATAGGTATATGGTGGAACTTTTTGGATATTTCTCGAAGAAGACAACTATAAAGTACTCGTAGATGCGTGCTTATCTGCAAACAGTACCGAGGTATATACTAGTGCTAATAACACAATTATTGTATATTCACTTAAAAATGATTAAATCGTGCTTTGACCAATAGTTTTGACAGAATTCCTTTTATTATCTTTTCTATATTTTTTATTTCTCTTAAGTAATTAATAAAATATTTAATCTCATCCAGACTGTTAAAAGGGCTAATGGAAGTGCACCCAAATTAGAAATTGGTGAATCAAGTACTTCCGGGTCAGTAGTGGGATCAGATACTTATGATCCGGCTGACCGGGCCATTACAATCTACGAGGAGAATCCTTCTCCTCTTGCTATTATTCCAGAGATAGATGACCTGGGACAAGATGGTGAGATGGACTCCGATAGTCATCCAATCGTGGATTGAATTTGTTTTGTTTTAGTTTTTGTTGAATATTTATTGTTATTGTATTTTTTTATTGATTAAATTTGTACTCTGAATATGAATAATATTATCATTATCATATGCATTATATTTTTATAATTGTTTTTGTCATTTATTGTTCTATATAATATAAATGTTTCATCATGAGGATATTAATTCAAATATTTTAGCCTTTATACAACCAAGATGTATGATTGGTGAAAGTGAGTCTATAATATTTTTGAAAACTTCATATAATAAGGCTTTTAAATGGATTGTATACCAAATTTCTACGCTTCATTTATAATTGTAAATAATAATAGTTTAGATTCATCAATGCATAAATGACAAGTACTATTTTTTAGAGGAAGTCTTGTATAGTAACCAAACTAAATGGTTGTAAAATAAGAAGAATCTGATCCCAACATCAAATTCTCGTCATGTACGCTGTTCTAGTTCTTTTGTATGTTGTTGTACCCTTTGAAAATTTACTTAATGGTATATAATATAGAATCACGATGATTGTCATGATCAATAAAAACATTCGATATTCTCATAAGTAAGTAACCAAGCTTCTCATAAGTAAGTAACCAAGCTGCAACAATGGATTTCGTCAGTATACCGCGTGAAAAGGAGAAATACATTTATATGTATAAAGATGTCTTATACATGTACTCGTCCCACGAAAAATATTTTAACCAAATTTGACGAGTGTCCGTCACAAAACACAAAACATTAAAGATACCTCTCAAATGTCCGATTAATACATTCAGTTTGTTCATCTAATTGCAGTATAGGATTTTATCATACTTATTTTGGATCATTGCAAACAAAATAATTCTTTTCAAAATGAAAGTAGAAATATTTGATCTGTACATGGCATTTTATGAAGTTTGAAAAACTTGATTTATAACACCCCAACCACTAGTATCTTGTTTAAATGAATTTGACGAGTAACAAAGTGAAGAGACTTGGATAATATTTCAACTTTCACTAATATTTGTGATTGTACTTTTGATTATGGTAAACCATCAACAATGTCTATTGAAATCTCATCCAAAAATTTATTTGATTCAGGGGCGAGAAAAGACCCGCTTGAGCCTAATTGTGCACCTTAGATTATAGACATACCAAAATTTGAAACAAAATTATTTATATCCTTCAAAATATTTATCCAATAACAATCGGTCGCTTCTCTTTGAAACATACAAAGTTTTCCAACATGTCAGCATTATAATATTACTCTTTAAATACTTCATTATGTAAGGATGTTTGAATCACAAAATGATTTTCATAGAGTAATAAGCCATGCACCAAAGAATATTGCTTGCGTTGAAGTTGGGTCATTTTGTAGATCATCATGCAACTTCAAAATGACTGTATAATATATATTAGCCTTTATTACATATCCAAAAATGCCACTTGAACCTCTAAAATAGTGAAATACTCACCTTAAATTCTATATAAAGCATCTTCAACTTCATTCTCCCGTCGAGGTTTGTAAATAATATCGAAATCTACCTCAATAATATTTTTAACCACTTATGTCGATCATGAGTTTGAATTGTTTGATCCAATCGATTTTTTAAGCTGTGAAAATTGTGAATTTCCATCCCAACAAATATTGTCCTCATATTTATTTTTGATAAATTGGTGCAGCCTTTAAAAGTGTGGATAGGAATAATATGTCTAAATCTATTTCAGTAACACAAACCCAATTCAAAATCTATATGAGATAGTTTCTTGACAAAATGTAACGAGAAATCTGGCAAATCAATAAATAGTGTTAACATCCATATTTTATTAGATGTTCCTTTTAATGGGATTCTTTTTATAAAACACGAATAGTATCCTGTCAAATCAGGAAATACTCGAAGACTTATAATAATACACAAACAAGCTAATTCATTAGACTGTATTTTAGAATTGTCCATTGCCACCATGACCGGTGATCACATAAGGTATTCTACAACATCCTGACCAAAGCCCTATCTTGCCTCATATACTTAAAGAAATATACTCCATTAAAATCACAGGGTGCTGTGGAGAGAGGCAACCACCGTTTTTCTCAAAATTTGGATCTCTCTGCTTCCTCATTTTTTAGGTTAAAACATTGAAATGAATTTCAATTAACAAATTAATCGAACGAGGCTTTGATATGTGAAAAAACTTTTAATTTGTTGTTTGCTTCATGTTGAAGCAAAAAGTAGTTGTTGGCTTCATATAAAAGGATCTTGAATCAAATAACCATAGATTATGAAGACTGAAACATCTAATTTCCTTAAGTTTAACCTTAGGAGTTGCTTTAATAAATTTTATAGCAGCAACTGATACAATTTTTTGGAGTTTGAAAATGACAATTTTTGCAAAGTCTTATATAAAACACACGTATAATATTGTCTAAAACTGAAATACGTATATAAAATATATAAATATTTTATAATAGAGTAAAGTATTGGATAGATATTCATCTTATGTTTGTAGAATTATGATAGGAATGCATAAATACATATATAAGATTGTGATTATGTTGAATACATTTTATCATTTTAAAAGATATTTTTTATAAGTAATAGAATGATTTGTACTTATTTTATATATAATCCAGTTATGAAATTTACACAATTTATTATAAATTTGTATATTCATTTTTTTCTAATACCTTCAGGTACAAGGCATTCCCTAGTGTGTGTTAATTATGTAATCAATTCATATGAATAATAAACATGTTTTATTTGCGTCAAGAATTCAGGCACAATAATGATTAATGTACAAAAGATGAAATAATTTAATAAGAATACAATTGACTGAAATTAAAACTAATATAAATATAAATTATATCCTTCCAAATATTTATCGAATAACAATCGACCGCTACTCTTTGAAACATACGAAGTTTTTCAACATGTCAACTTTATAATAGTACTCTTTAAATACTTCATTATGTAAGGACGTTGAAATCACCAAATAATGTTTATAGAGTAATAAGACATGCACCAAATAATATGCTTGCACTGAAGTTGGTTTATTTTGTAGATCGTCATGACTATGTAATATCTATTAGCCTTTCTTACTACATCCAAAAACTCCACTTGAGCCCCTAAAACAGTGAATTATTTACCTTCAATTCTAGATAAAGCATCTTCAACTTCATTCTCTTGTCCAGGTTAGTATATAATATCTAAATCAAACCTCAATAATATTTTTTACCACTTTAGTTGATCATGAGTTTGAATTGTTTGATCCATGAAATTTTTAAATTTTTAAAATTGTGAAGTTCCTTCCCAGCAAATATTGTGTCCATATTTATTTTTGATAAGTTGGTCCAGCCTTTAAATGTGTGGATAGGAATAATATGTATAATTTTCTTTAAGTAACACAAACCCAATTAAAAATCCATATGATAAAGTTTCTTCGACAAAGTGTAATGAGAAATTAGACAAATCAAGAACTTGTGTTAATGTGACGACCGTCTTAAGTTTGTAATGAATGCATTTGTAGCTTTTGTTAGAGCACAACCTAACATATTATATTACAAGTTCCTTTAAAGGGGATATTTTTTATATACCATGGATAATTAGGAAATCCTCAAAAACCTATAATAATACACAACAAGCTAATTCATTAGACTGTATTTTATAATTGTCCATTGCCACACCATGACCGAAGATCACATAAGTTAGGTATTCTACAACATCCTGACCAAAGACACATCTTTTCTCCTATACTTAAAAACACACTCCATTAATTGTGAATAGTTTTACAAATTCTCATGATATAAAGTTAGAGTTTTGTTATACAAAAGTATATCATCTAATAATACAAGGTCAAACTTACGCAACAACAGTCAAAATGTCTCTTTCATAATATCATAAAATGTTGAATGTGGATTTGTAAGACCAAAAAGTTTCACAATAGATTCAAATTAGTGTGCACATGTGTGAAAACAATCTTATGAACATCTTCAACAAGAAAATCCAGATTCAATAGTACCCCAAGAATAAATCCAGCTTTAAATAATAATGGCAACATGTAATTCATCGAGTAACACATCAATAGTAGGAATTGGAAAACTATGTTTTTTATAATGGCATTTGGACCCCGACAATCTATACACGATCTCCATATGCCTTCTTTCTTTTTAACCAAAACGACAAGTTAAGAAAATATGCTACTACTAGGTTATATGTACATGAATCAGTCATTTCGACCAACAATATTTCAATTTTATTTCATTGAAACTGTTTATTCATGTAAGGCTAGAGATTTACATGACATGATCCTGGTTGTAACAAAATAGAATGACCATGTAGACTTTATGGTAGATGAGTTGTTGGCATAGAAAATATATTTTTATAGTGTAGTAATAGAGGCTGCAAATCAATATTAGATGAATTATATTTTTGTTTTGGTCCATCACAAATAGACAAACAAAACATTGTTGGAATTTATCATGTTTAGGATTTTATATACCGTGATAATTTTTTATCAAACTCTTTCTCAATCAACAAGGATGACCTAAGTTCCACTCCTTTAGATTTTTATCCTACATGATATATTTCTAACTGTAACACTTAATTTATGTCTTGCAGATAATTCTTGATTCGACATGTCTAGCTTTTTGTTTCATTATTCAAGAATGTGTCTAGGATAACTAATATTCTTGCAGATCTTCGATAAAAAAAAATATATTTTATATTTTCATTTGACAGTTTGGATATATAGTGCTAGACTATAGTTTGTAAATATTTGCTTTCAATTTTTATTTACTTTTATTTTACTCTAATTTAAATAATCAATGAAAAAATTTATGGGTGCCCTTGTAATAAAACTTATCAAAAGGAAAACATTTGATAGGTCTTTACTTCTTTTTTTCCTTGGGTATGGTCTAAACTAGTAATTGTTGTATATTTATACTAAGATTATTAGTTTTCTCTATTTTGATTAAGATAGTAAAAGTAATTTTTTTGATCAATTTTGTTATAAGAAACTAAAGAAGCTTAAAATTAAAGTGTGAAAAAATAAAAGAAAACAAGATTTTATTGTGGTTCATTAATAATACCTACATCTTTATGTCCACTTGAAACAATCTATGAGAGATGCTTGATTCACTATATAATGAGATTAAAACTTTGGTTTGTTCTTCGTTAGCTATTACAGAGTTAGACTCAAAACCTTAATATTCAATCTGAAATCTTAGACAAATATTGAAAACAATACAAATTTAATACATGCAAGCAAGAATCCAACACAACCTAACTCTAAACTCAATCCTTCATAACATAAGATAGGATTTATAGAATTCTTTGATTCATTTTTTCTGAGTGAACAAGAGAAGGAGAGTTATAAGACATAAGAAGAAATTTTGCCGATGAGTGAACATAAGGGTATATACATGGGAGACTTAGGGTTTTAATCTCGTCCTTCCAAAGTAGAATACAATCAAGGGAGATAAGACATCCCTATGCTAAGTCCATGAAAT
Source organism: Nemophila menziesii (assembly GCA_029959085.1). Taxonomy (NCBI): domain Eukaryota; kingdom Viridiplantae; phylum Streptophyta; class Magnoliopsida; order Boraginales; family Hydrophyllaceae; genus Nemophila; species Nemophila menziesii. Next base: position 137,447,950 of record JARWIR010000001.1, on the reverse strand, counting down.
AAAGCACTCTGTGTTATAATATGAGATAGACTTAAATAAGCAAAGCCCACTCGTATCAAACCTGCCTAGTCCAAAAGCCAATTAAAACTCATAACAAAAATTAGAAGGCCATATAAATAAAACCTATTGGACTTTATATTTACACAGTTGCAATTACCCATTTCCAATCTAGAACATTCTTCCTCACCAATTCCTCTTATCAACATCCTATCGTGCATTCAAGCCCCCTCAACACAGTTTTATTATATATCTAAAAAGAAATATATATATATATATATATATATATATTTATTAGTCAACCTTTAACAATGTTAAACAATTTTTAAACCTGTTAACATTCAATATTTTAGTGTCCATATTTGTTGGATTATACTCAGTAGAAATTTGAAGAAATTTATTTGCCTCATACGGAAAGGTAAGTTCTAATAAAATGAAACTTAACATCAATATGTTTGTTCCTTTCATTATACACACGATTTTTATTCAAATATATTTCACTTTGAGTATCACTATAATAGTAACAAGTGAATTAGTCAACTTTTATTCATTAGAAAATCCTTTAAACCATACCTCTTTAAAACAATTAGAAATAGCTACGTATTCAGATTTTGTAGTAGATAGAGAATTTAAAGGTTGTAATTGAGATTTCTAAGTGATACAGTTTATGCCATGTGTGAAACATGAGGAAGTGGTTTACTTCCTAGAGTCTCTATCATCAGCAAAATCGGGATCAACATAACAACCTAAACCAAAAAGAGGCATTTAAGTTTCTATAACATAATACAACAATAACCGTACTATTAATATAATACATTACCCATTTTAAAGTACACAATTGATCTAATCCATAATTAGAAATAAATCTACTCAAAAGTGAAACTAATTAAGACAAATTAGGTCAAGTACTAATTATTGTAGAGATCCTATAATTTTTTTTGGTGCATGGGTGATCCAGGGCCGAATCATATTTGCATAAGGAAAGTGATTCATTTTGAGCTTCTCATAATTAGTTTTATGGCACTGAGTTTTACTAAGAACAAAATTACCATGTAAAGGCGTATTATCAATAAATTTTTATTCCAAACTACCATACCTTTCTACCAATTAAGCAAATAAGGTTTTTGATGCAGTTTTAGTTTACGTACCTTTCTATTTCTTTTAATGACCAAACCTAGGATTTTGTTGGTTGTGCAAAGATCCTTCATATCAAAACCGAATTAAGTTAATCCCTTAGCTTAACATTTATTTGCACATAACTACTAATTAGCAACATGTCTTCAACATAAACTAAAATGTATAACATAACACTAGAAGAGCCAAGATAATAAAGACAACTGTCATATTTACTTGTTTAGGGGACTATTTAAGGTCATACAAAGATTTATTCTTGTAAATAAACATGATAAGGATGCTAATGGTAGAAAAACCCTCAGGTTGTCTCATATTTATATAAATTTTCCTAATGTTCACCATATAAGAAAAAAGTATTAACATAAAGTTTTTTCTAACTCTAACTCAAAACAAACTACATAAGCCAACATCATTCTTATGGTTTTAAATTTAACAATGGGGAAAAAAATTTCATCAAAGTCTATTCCTTCTCTTTGAGTATAAAATTTTTCTACCAATATAGCCTTTTTTCTAGGTGGGTCAGAATCATTAACACCCTCTTTTATTTTATAAAACCATCTACACTTCATGAGTTTACGATTAGTGGGTTATTTTAAAAGGGATAAAGTTGTCAATAAATACATTTTTTATTTCATATCTTTAACCCACAAAGACTTATTTTAGAACTTAAGGCCTCAATATATGTATCAGGTTCATCATGACTAACCACATAAGCAACTATAAGAGTAGTATAGACAAGTTCAACAAAGGAATACCTAGTCTAAGGTCCAGATTCTCTTCTTACCCTATCCCTAGTTAACTAATAGTTTAACAGGCTGTCTCAAGTTGACTCTTGAAGTGAATCTATCTCACTAGTGTGCCCAGAAGGTTCTGACTCCTTTATGGGCTACTATCATTCATGATCCTTCTTCATATCTAGATCAAGTTGAGTTTGATCAACATTTTTTTTAGATTTACTTATAGGCTCCACCTCAATCATGTACCCTCACGTACAATTTCAGGTTCACTTTGATCACTACCTGATATCAAATATACCTTTTTACAAGGAAAGTTAGATTCAACAAATAATACATCCCTACTTATGATAATTTGTATCCCTCTAGATTCTTTATCACACAATCTCAAACCTTTAGTACAATTATTAGTTTGATAGATGAGAAAAATACATTTTAGGGATTTGGGGTTTATTTTGCCTTCTCTATTATTAGCATAAGCATCACCACAAAAAATTCTCAAGTTAAACAAATGTAGTTTTTTAGTATTCCACAATTCCGTAGAACATTTCATATTAAGTTATCTAGTGGGACTTGTGTTAACAAGATATGTAGAAGTATAAAGGGTTTCACCAAAAAATAATTTTGAAAGGCCATAAGTAAAAACGGCTTCAACTACACCATTTTCATAGTGTGTTTTTATAACAGTTTTATGCCTTAATATACCATCTAGAGAAATTATGAAACTCATCATTATAGAATTCTATTCTATTATATATGGTCTTAATTTGTTTACCAATTATTTTTCTTGCAAAGTAACACATTCCTTAATAGTATTACAAGTTTTTTATTTTTCAAAAGAAAGTTTCATACTCTTTTTGAGTAATCATCAACTAAAAGCAAAAAAAAAAAATCCTCCCCATGGGTCTCATGCTTATTAGGTCCGCATAAATCATCATTTATGTGTTCAAGTGTAGATTTAGACATGTGAATTCAAGAAATATTTTCAATCTATGTTGTATAGCAAACACACGCGGTTCACATAAGTTTAAAGTATAGATATGCACAAGTCATCAAGAATATATAAAACAGAACATTTATTTAAAAATAGGAAAAGTTTGTTATTCTTACGTACATTAATCACACCTTTTAAACTTTATATATGCAATCAAGATCATCTAAAACACCTAAAGATATATGGTTTCTTTTTAGATTAGATATCCATATTAAATCAATGATGGTTAATATTTTCCCATTATTTGTACTCAAATTAATACTCTCAATACCTGCCACCTCGAAGGTATCAATCTTTCCCATATAAATAGTCTCATACTTAGACTTTCTTAAATCATGAGGGACCTATGTGATAAGTACATCCAGAATAAAGAATCCAGTTACACTTACATGCAATATCAAACACATTTAAAACTTTACATGTAAAATCATTTTTAAGGGACATGAATACAATATTAGATTCAACGATATTATTAGAAAATCTTGTAAATAAGAACAAAGTTGTTTTTCTTAAGGTGTTTTATTTTTCCACAATTATAAGAATAAAACTTGGAATCTTATTGACTTTAATTTTATTTCTACACTTATTTAATTTTCATATGTTTAGGTGATTCACTTATGTGTTTCAAACATAAATTATTTCCAATTTTTTTCATATTCTTTAATTCCAAATCTCGTGTTTTAAAAGTAGAAATTGTCTGATCAAATGAAGGTATAAGAATTGGAAATTATATTTAACATCTTGAAAAGATTCAGGAATCGAGTTTAAAAAGGATCATGGATTTACTAGTCTCATCTAGGGTTATATCAAAACCTTTTAAAACCAAATTCAATTTCTAAATTCATCAACATTTTCATCTATTATTTTCAACAAATCCATTTGATAAGTAAAAAAAATTACTTTAAGAAAGAAAAGACTGGGAGAAGATTGTACGACAAATAAGTGATCAAGTTTACCCTATAAGTCGATGACTGTTTTAGCTCATTTACCTTCCTTATTACGGTGCCAGTGTCATCAAATAGAATCAAGAACAACTTGTATTGGGACATTGGGAGTTGTATTATTTTTTTCAAACCCCAAAATCGAATTTACCGTCAAACACGGATACTTCATGCATATTGGTTGCCATATATCTTTAGATTTGTGACAATATCTGATATAAACTACAGAAGCACATATACTAGGGTCAGTAAAACAATCAAAAAACCTACGAAAATTAATTTAGGATAAAAATAAGAAACACCCCTAAATAATATAAGATCTTTAGGTTTATAGTAAAAAAATAAATCAAAAATTTTACTATAAAAAATCAAAAATATGTACAAAAGAAATCACATAAATCTCTTCGGGAAATAATTTTTAACGCAATCATTTTAAAGAAGAATACACATTAACTCGGAAAAATATTTTTATAAACACCTTTTGAAATACCAAGAAATCAAGAAGGATCTAATACCATTGTTGTATATATATACTAAGGTCATTGGGTTTTCAGTTTTTATCATGATATTAAAAGTAAATATTCTGAAGTTTATTATCATAAAACTATGAAGCTTAAAAGACAAGTGCATAAATATAAAAGAACACAAGATTTGTGTAGTGGTTCTTCAATAATGCCTACATCCATACTGAAATAATCTACGAGATTTCCTTGATTCACTACACAATAATATTACAACTTTCATATTCGTTCTTAATCAGTTATTACAGAGTTAGACTAAAAAAACTAAGATTTCAATCAAAAATCTTAGACTATTAGTGAATACAATACAATCTCAATATTTGCAAGGAAAAACCCAATACAACCTAACTCTATTATCAATTTTTTATAACAAAGGATAAGATTTACAAAATCATTTGATTTTTTTTTGCTAAGTGAAACAAGAGAGAAAAAGAGGTAAAAGACCTAAAAAAAATTCTGGTCGAATAATGAATAAAAGGGTATATATGGGAGCCTTAGAGTTTTACTCTCGCCCGTCCAAAATAAAATAGATCAAGAGACATAAGAGATTCACGTGGTAAGTTTTTTAAGTAAAACGCCAAGTTCTAAAATAAATTCCACCAAGCAGTGTAACATTGAAGCGCCCTTCAACAAAATAAGCAGCCCAAATATATAAAGCCCAATGGGCTTTACATTTCAACAAGATTGTTGACCATATGACATCAATTGAAGCTTAGTAGGTCAAAAACCCTTTGCTTCTTGCTAAGCCACGCCACACACATTCCTCCATCACCCGCTTTGTCAATTCTGCACATTGAATCTCACATCAACAAAATATGGCAAGAAGAAGAGCAAGAAAGGTGATATACTTATCTAATATCTTACTTCTTATGTTGATTTCGAGATTTTATGATTTTTTTTCTCTAATTGATTACAGGGAAGTATGCGAATTGATAAAGCAATTGACTGGCTAAAGCCACTTGGGTTTACCGAAAAATTAATTCGTGCAGAAGTAAAAAAACTTTTCAAAGTAAGTCTGATTGATTTTTTTTAATTTTAAAACAAATCTATGGTGTTAAATTCTTATCACAATATATGTAATATGTATATATATTTCCCTCAATAAGTCTTTATTTAATATTAGTGTAAATTGCACCATAATCACGTAAAAGTAGCAAATATATTATCTAACGTGGGATCCATAATATTTTTGTGCAAGATTTTAATTAGTTTTAATTTAAAGTGAGGAGAAGATGAAAAAAAAGAACTAATTTCTAAAAATAAAAAATTAAAATTAATTCAAAATTATAATTGTAGCTGAGAAAAGGATGATCCACAAACTTAAAGAATTTGCATCGTTAGGCCATGTCACATGGTGTAAATTGATGATAGCTTTCTATGGCTTCATTTAGTATAACTGGGTAACAATTTGTTTATAAATATTGTAGGTTTTTTAGTAATTTAACTTGTATTGATTAAATAGGTATATGGTGGAACTTTTTGGATATTTCTCGAAGAAGACAACTATAAAGTACTCGTAGATGCGTGCTTATCTGCAAACAGTACCGAGGTATATACTAGTGCTAATAACACAATTATTGTATATTCACTGAAAAATGATTAAATCGTGCTTTGACCAATAGTTTTGACCTTTTATTATCTTTTCTATATTTTTTATTTCTCTTAAGTAATTAATAAAATATTTAATCTCATCCAGACTGTTAAAAGGGCTAATGGAAGTGCACCCAAATTAGAAATTGGTGAATCAAGTACTTCCGGGTCAGTAGTGGGATCAGATACTTATGATCCGGCTGACCGGGCCATTACAATCTACGAGGAGAATCCTTCTCCTCTTGCTATTATTCCAGAGATAGATGACCTGGTACAAGATGGTGAGATGGACTCCGATAGTCATCCAATCGTGGATTGAATTTGTTTTGTTTTAGTTTTTGTTGAATATTTATTGTTATTGTATTTTTTTATTGATTAAATTTGTACTCTGAATATGAATAATATTATCATTATCATATGCATTATATTTTTATAATTGTTTTTGTCATTTATTGTTCTATATAATATAAATGTTTCATCATGAGGATATTAATTCAAATATTTTAGCCTTTATACAACCAAGATGTATGATTGGTGAAAGTGAGTCTATAATATTTTTGAAAACTTCATATAATAAGGCTTTTAAATGGATTGTATACCAAATTTCTACGCTTCATCTATAATTGTAAATAATAATAGTTTAGATTCATCAATGCATAAATGACAAGTACTATTTTTTAGAGGAAGTCTTGTATAGTAACCAAACTAAATGGTTGTAAAATAAGAAGAATCTGATCCCAACATCAAATTCTCGTCATGTACGCTGTTCTAGTTCTTTTGTATGTTGTTGTACCCTTTGATAATTTACTTAATGGTATATAATATAGAATCACGATGATTGTCATGATCAATAAAAACATTCGATATTCTCATAAGTAAGTAACCAAGCTTCTCATAAGTAAGTAACCAAGCTGCAACAATGGATTTCGTCAGTATACCGCGTGAAAAGGAGAAATACATTTATATGTATAAAGATGTCTTATACATGTACTCGTCCCACGAAAAATATTTTAACCAAATTTGACGAGTGTCCGTCACAAAACACAAAACATTAAAGATACCTCTCAAATGTCCGATTAATACATTCAGTTTGTTCATCTAATTGCAGTATAGGATTTTATCATACTTATTTTGGATCATTGCAAACAAAATAATTCTTTTCAAAATGAAAGTAGAAATATTTGATCTGTACATGGCATTTTATGAAGTTTGAAAAACTTGATTTATAACACCCCAACCACTAGTATCTTGTTTAAATGAATTTGACGAGTAACAAAGTGAAGAGACTTGGATAATATTTCAACTTTCACTAATATTTGTGATTGTACTTTTGATTATGGTAAACCATCAACAATGTCTATTGAAATCTCATCCAAAAATTTATTTGATTCAGGGGCGAGAAAAGACCCGCTTGAGCCTAATTGTGCACCTTAGATTATAGACATACCAAAATTTGAAACAAAATTATTTATATCCTTCAAAATATTTATCCAATAACAATCGGTCGCTTCTCTTTGAAACATACAAAGTTTTCCAACATGTCAGCATTATAATATTACTCTTTAAATACGTCATTATGTAAGGATGTTTGAATCACAAAATGATGTTCATAGAGTAATAAGCCATGCACCAAAGAATATTGCTTGCGTTGAAGTTGGGTCATTTTGTAGATCATCATGCAACTTCAAAATGATTGTATAATATATATTAGCCTTTAACTTATATATAAAGCATCTTCAACTTCATTCTCCCGTCAAGGTTTGTAAATAATATCCAAATCTACCTCAATAATATTTTTAACCGCTTATGTCGATCATGAGTTTGAATTGTTTGATCCAATCGATTTTTTAAGCTGTGAAAATTGTGAATTTCCATCCCAACAAATATTGTCCTCATATTTATTTTTGATAAATTGGTGCAGCCTTTAAAAGTGTGGATAGGAATAATATGTCTAAATCTATTTCAGTAACACAAACCCAATTCAAAATCTATATGAGATAGTTTCTTGACAAAATGTAACGAGAAATCTGGCAAATCAACAAATAGTGTTAACATCCATATTTTATTAGAAGTTCCTTTAAATGGGATACTTTTTATAAAACACGAATAGTATCCTGTCAAATCAGGAAATACTCGAAGACTTATAATAATACACAAACAAGCTAATCCATTAGACTGTATTTTAGAATTGTCCATTGCCACCATGACCGGTGATCACATAAGGTATTCTACAACATCCTGACCAAAGCCCTATCTTGCCTCATATACTTAAAGAAATATACTCCATTAAAATCACGGGGTGCTGTGGAGAGAGGCAACCACCGTTTTTCTCAAAATTTGGATCTCTCTGCTTCCTCATTTTTTAGGTTAAAACATTGAAATGAATTTCAATTAACAAATTAATCGAACGAGGCTTTGATATGTGAAAAAACTTGCACACACTGTAACTTTTAATTTGTTGTTTGGCTTCATGTTGAAGCAAAAAGTAGTTGTTGGCTTCATATAAAAGGATCTTGAATCAAATAACCATAGATTATGAAGACTGAAACATCTAATTTCCTTAAGTTTAACCTTAGGAGTTGCTTTAATAAATTTTATAGCAGCAACTGATACAATTTTTTGGAGTTTGAAAATGACAATTTTTGCAAAGTCTTATATAAAACACACGTATAATATTGTCTAAAACTGAAATACGTATATAAAATATATAAATATTTTATAATAGAGTGAAGTATTGGATAGATATTCATCTTATGTTTGTAGAATTATGATAGGAATGCATAAATACATATATAAGATTGTGATTATGTTGAATACATTTTATCATTTTAAAAGACATTTTTTATAAGTAATAGAATGATTTGTACTTATTTTATATATAATCCAGTTATGAAATTTACACAATTTATTATAAATTTGTATATTCATTTTTGTCTAATACCTTCAGGTACAAGGCATTCCCTAGTGTGTGTTAATTATGTAATCAATTCATATGAATAATAAACATGTTTTATTTGCGTCAAGAATTCAGGCACAATAATGATTAATGTACAAAAGATGAAATAATTTAATAAGAATACAATTGACTGAAATTAAAACTAATATAAATATAAATTATATCCTTCCAAATATTTATCGAATAACAATCGACCGCTACTCTTTGAAACATACGAAGTTTTTCAACATGTCAACTTTATAATAGTACTCTTTAAATACTTCATTATGTAAGGACGTTGAAATCACCAAATAATGTTTATAGAGTAATAAGACATGCACCAAATAATATGCTTGCACTGAAGTTGGTTTATTTTGTAGATCGTCATGACTATGTAATATCTATTAGCCTTTCTTACTACATCCAAAAACTCCACTTGAGCCCCTAAAACAGTGAATTATTCACCTTCAATTCTAGATAAAGCATCTTCAACTTCATTCTCTTGTCCAGGTTAGTATATAATATCTAAATCAAACCTCAATAATATTTTTTACCACTTTAGTTGATCATGAGTTTGAATTGTTTGATCCATGAAATTTTTAAATTTTTAAAATTGTGAAGTTCCTTCCCAGCAAATATTGTGTCCATATTTATTTTTGATAAGTTGGTCCAGCCTTTAAATGTGTGGATAGGAATAATATGTATAATTTTCTTTAAGTAACACAAACCCAATTAAAAATCCATATGATAAAGTTTCTTCGACAAAGTGTAACGAGAAATTAGACAAATCAAGAACTTGTGTTAATGTGACGACCGTCTTAAGTTTGTAATGAATGCATTTGTAGCTTTTATTAGAGCACAACCTAACATATTATATTACAAGTTCCTTTAAAGGGGATATTTTTTATATACCATGGATAATTAGGAAATCCTCAAAAACCTATAATAATACACAACAAGCTAATTCATTTGACTGTATTTTATAATTGTCCATTGCCACACCATGACCGAAGATCACATAAGTTAGGTATTCTACAACATCCTGACCAAAGACACATCTTGCCTCCTATACTTAAAAACACACTCCATTAATTGTGAATAGTTTCACAAATTCTCATGATGTAAAGTTAGAGTTTTGTTATACAAAAGTATATCATCTAATAATACAAGGTCAAACTTACGCAACAACAGTCAAAATGTCTCTTTCATAATATCATAAAATGTTGAATGTGGATTTGTAAGGCCAAAAAGTTTCACAATAGATTCAAATTAGTATGCACATGTGTGAAAACAATCTTATGAACATCTTCAACAAGAAAATCCAGATTCAATAGTACCCCAAGAATAAATCCAGCTTTAAATAATAATGGCAACATGTAATTCATCGAGTAACTCATCAATAGTAGGAATTGGAAAACTATATTTTTTATAATGGCATTTGGACCCCGACAATCTATACACGATCTCCATATGCCTTCTTTCTTTTTAACCAAAACGACAAGTTAAGAAAATATGCTACTACTAGGTTATATGTACATGAATCAGTCATTTCAACCAACAATATTTCAATTTTATTTCATTGAAACTGTTTATTCATGTAAGGCTAGAGATTTACATGACATGATCCTGGTTGTAACAAAATAGAATGACCATGTAGACTTTATGGTAGATGAGTTGTTGGCATAGAAAATATATTTTTATAGTGTAGTAATAGAGGCTGCAAATCAATATTAGATGAATTATATTTTTGTTTTGGTCCATCACAAATAGACAAACAAAACATTGTTGGAATTTATCATGTTTAGGATTTTATATACCGTGATAATTTTTTATCAAACTCTTTCTCAATCAACAAGGATGACCTAAGTTCCACTCCTTTAGATTTTTATCCTACATGATATATTTCTAACTGTAACACTTAATTTATGTCTTGCAGATAATTCTTGATTCGACATGTCTAGCTTTTTGTTTCATTATTCAAGAATGTGTCTAGGATAACTAATATTCTTGCAGATCTTCAATAAAAAAAAAATATTTTATATTTTCATTTGACAGTTTGGATATATAGTGCTAGACTATAGTTTGTAAATATTTGCTTTCAATTTTTATTTACTTTTATTTTACTCTTATTTAAATAATCAATGAAAAAATTTATGGGTGCCCTTGTAATAAAACTTATCAAAAGGAAAACATTTGATAGGTCTTTACTTCTTTTTTTCCTTGGGTATGGTCTAAACTAGTAATTGTTGTATATTTATACTAAGATTATTAGTTTTCTCTATTTTGATTAATATAGTAAAAGTAATTTTTTTGATCAATTTTGTTATAAGAAACTAAAGAAGCTTAAAATTAAAGTGTGAAAAAATAAAAGAAAACAAGATTTTATTGTGGTTCATTAATAATACCTACATCTTTATGTCCACTTGAAACAATCTATGAGAGATGCTTGATTCACTATATAATGAGATTAAAACTTTGGTTTGTTCTTCGTTAGCTATTACAGAGTTAGACTCAAAACCTTAATATTCAATCTGAAATCTTAGACAAATATTGAAAACAATACAAATTTAATACATGCAAGAAAGAATCCAACACAACCTAACTCTAAACTCAATCCTTCATAACATAAGATAGGATTTATAGAATTCTTTGATTCATTTTTTCTGAGTGAACAAGAGAAGGAGAGTTATAAGACATAAGAAGAAATTTTGCCGATGAGTGAACATAAGGGTATATACATGGGAGACTTAGGGTTTTAATCTCGTCCTTCCAAAGTAGAATACAATCAAGGGAGATAAGACATCCCTATGCTAAGTCCATGAAATAAAGCACTCTGTGTTATAATATGAGATAGACTTAAATAAGCAAAGCCCACTCGTATCAAACCTGCCTAGTCCAAAAGCCAATTGAAACTCATAACAAAAATTAGAAGGCCATATAAATAAAACCTATTGGACTTTATATTTACACAGTTGCAATTACCCATTTCCAATCTAGAACATTCTTCCTCACCAATTCCTCTTATCAACATCCTATCGTGCATTCAAGCCCCCTCAACAAAGTTTTATTATATATCTAAAAAGAAATATATATATATATATATATTAGTCAACCTTTAACAATGTTCAACAATTTTTAAACCTGTTAACATTCAATATTTTAGTGTCCATATTTGTTGGATTATACTCAGTAGAAACTTGAAGAAATTTATTTGCCTCATACGGAAAGGCAAGTTCTAATAAAATGAAACTTAACATCAATATGTTTGTTCCTTTCATTATACACACGATTTTTATTCAGATATATTTCACTTTGAGTATCACTATAATAGTAACAAGTGAATTAGTCAACTTTTATTCATTAGAAAATCCTTTAAACCATACCTCTTTAAAACAATTAGAAATAGCTACGTATTCAGATTTTGTAGTAGATAGAGAATTTAAAGGTTGTAATTGAGATTTCTAAGTGATACAGTTTATGCCATGTGTGAAACATGAGGAAGTGGTATACTTCCTAGAGTCTCTATCATCAGCAAAATCGGGATCAACATAACAACCTAAACCAAAAAGAGGCATTTAAGTTTCTATAACATAATACAACAATAACCGTACTATTAATATAATACATTACCCATTTTAAAGTACACAATTGATCTAATCCATAATTAGAAATAAATCTACTCAAAAGTGAAACTAATTAAGACAAATTAGGTCAAGTACTAATTATTGTAGAGATCCTATAATTTTTTTTGGTGCATGGGTGATCCAGGGCCGAATCATATTTGCATAAGGAAAGTGATTCATTTTGAGCTTCTCATAATTAGTTTTATGGCACTGAGTTTTACTAAGAACAAAATTACCATGTAAAGGCGTATTATCAATAAATTTTTATTCCAAACTACCATACCTTTCTACCAATTAAGCAAATAAGGTTTTTGATGCAGTTTTAGTTTACGTACCTTTCTATTTCTTTTAATGACCAAACCTAGGATTTTGTTGGTTGTGCAAAGATCCTTCATATCAAAACCGAATTAAGTTAATCCCTTAGCTTAACATTTATTTGCACATAACTACTAATTAGCAACATGTCTTCAACATAAACTAAAATGTATAACATAACACTAGAAGAGCCAAGATAATAAAGACAACTGTCATATTCACTTGTTTAGGGGACTATTTAAGGTCATACAAAGATTTATTCTTGTAAATAAACATGATAAGGATGCTAATGGTAGAAAAACCCTCAGGTTGTCTCATATTTATATAAATTTTTCTAATGTTCACCATATAAGAAAAAAGTATTAACATAAAGTTTTTTCTAACTCTAACTCAAAACAAACTACATAAGCCAACATCATTCTTATGGTTTTAAATTTAACAATGGGGAAAAAAATTTCATCAAAGTCTATTCCTTCTCTTTGAGTATAAAATTTTTCTACCAATATAGCCTTTTTTCTAGGTGGGTCAGAATCATTAACACCCTCTTTTATTTTATAAAACCATCTACACTTCATGAGTTTACGATTAGTGGGTTATTTTAAAAGGGATAAAGTTGTCAATAAATACATTTTTTATTTCATATCTTTAACCCACAAAGACTTATTTTAGAACTTAAGGCCTCAATATATGTATCAGGTTCATCATGACTAACCACATAAGCAACTATAAGAGTAGTATAGACAAGTTCAACAAAGGAATACCTAGTCTAAGGTCCAGATTCTCTTCTTACCCTATCCCTAGTTAACTAATAGTTTAACAGGCTGTCTCAAGTTGACTCTTGAAGTGAATCTATCTCACTAGTGTGCCCAGAAGGTTCTGACTCCTTTATGGGCTACTATCATTCGTGATCCTTCTTCATATCTAGATCAAGTTGAGTTTGATCAACATTTTTTTTAGATTTACTTATAGGCTCCACCTCAATCATGTACCCTCACGTACAATTTCAGGTTCACTTTGATCACTACCTGATAACTCCTATTCAGCTATTACAAAGATAAATCTAATTGAGTACATATTAAGCTAATTTCTCAACTATCTCACTAACTACACTTTTCTTCAATCTTTTATCTTGAACCTTCATTTTTGTCATATCATATATTCTCCCAATAATTTGTTCTTCATTTAAAATAGCCCCTCCATGTTCAATTTTATTTCGAAGCCACCATATATTATAAATAAAGGTGGTGATTAGTAGGCTGAGCAGCATTCTTTTTTCTTTACACGTTATTTGCATCAGGTTATCATTAAGTTCATCAAACTCCCTCGGCAGCCATTTAATTTCACAAGTACTCAAGATTCTTCTAAGTATTCTACTAGAAAAATAACATAAGAAGAATAAATGTATATTTTTTTCAATACCTGCTCTACATAAGCAACATAATGAATTTACTGGACATCCCCATTCAAGCATCCTGTACTTAGTATAAAGCCTATTTTGTCTATTTTGTATGGCTAACCAAGAGATGAATGCACACCTTGGTATATTTGCTTTACTCCAAATCATTCTACTCCATTTCACATCTTCTGTACATGTCATGTTGTTGATCTGAGATAGAGTTTTTCTAAAGGAATTTAGAAAAACCCTTTTTATCACTTTCACTCCAAACTTTCTGATCATTTCCATTTCTGAGTTTAAAATCATTTAATTGAGGTAAAATCTTACCAACACATGGTGGTAATCTCCACCTATCTTTTCCATAGCAATCATAAATTGTTTTATCACTATTTATATTATCTTTCTCCAACTGAATACTTAAAATTTCTTGGATACTCTTTCCATTAAGCCATTTATCCCATATCAGATAAGTATTCTTACCATTATATACTTTATGCTTAATAAAATCATACGCAAGCCTTCTTACTTTCATTAATTTTTTCCAAATCCATGTATAGCCTTGTTTTTCATCCATACTCCATATACATTTACTTTTGACTATGTTATACTTCACCCACATACTCCACAGATTATTTTCTTGTGAATACATTCTCCAGAATGTAAATAAGAGACATACCAGATTTAGATTCTCAAAGTTAGGTATGCCTAAGCCTCCTTTTTCCTTGCTTTTACAAATATTTTCCCACGCAATTTTGGCACCTTGTGCCCCTTCCATATTACCTTTCCAGAGAAAGCTGTTCATAAGCTGATTTAACTTATAAATTACCTGTTTGGGTAATAGAAAAACTCTACACCAGTAGAGAATTTTGCTGACAATAATACTTCTTATTAACTCAATTCTACCTGAGTAAGACAGTTTTTTAGAAGTCTACTGATCAATTGTACTGTATATCTTATCCACTAATTTATTACCCTCTTCAACACTTAGTTTTTTAGAGTGTAATGGTACTCCTAAATACCTAACTGGCAATTTGCCAATTTTGATATTTAGAAATTGAGATATTCTTTCTTCAAGTCTTGTGTTACCTCCACTTACATAGATTTCACTTTTTTGATAATTAATTTGTAGCCCTGAAATTCTAGAGAACAAATTAAGTGCTTCTCTTACAATCTCTGCAGTTTCAATCTTAGCCTTGAAAAACACTAACAGATCATCAGCGAAGATGATATGATTAAGCTTCAGTTTCTCACACTTCTGATGATAATTAAAACCTTCCTTCTTTGCCATGTGTGTAAATAAATCTGTGAAAACCTCCATACACATTGCAAATAAGTAGGGTGAGAGGGGGTCCCTGTCTCAACCCCTCTTTCCTTCAAAAAACGCACAAGCTTCACCATTTACACACACTGAATAAGTAGGTGTAAGAACACACATTTTGATCCATTTAATAAACTTTGGTGGAAATTTAAAAGCTTCAAGAACATTGATTAAAAAATTCCAGTTTACACTATCATAGGCCTTCTGAAGGTCTAAATTGATAGTGCAATTTGAGTTGGTATTTCTCTTCTCATATCCTAACATAACATCTTGCACGACTAGAATGTTATCTCCTATATATCTCCCTTCCACATAGGCTGCTTGATTTAAGGAGATGATAGAGCTCATTATCTTCTTTAATCTTTTACTTAGTATCTTTGCCAAAGTCTTATAAGTTGTGTTGGTACAAGATATAGGCCTGAACTTTCTTACATTTGAAGGTTTTTTTTCTTTAGGTATCAACACTATGTTTGTTGTATTGACCTGCTTAAGCAACTTGCAATTCTCAAAACATTGTTTTATTGCTTTAGTAAAGTCTTCCCCTACTGTTTCCCAAGATTCTTTGTAAAAAGTAGAGTTTAGACCATCAGGTCCTGGACTCTTTTTTGGATTAATTGAAAATAAGGCCTTCTTTATTTCAAAATCAGTAATAGGAGCTATAAGCAGTTCTTGCTGATCTTCATTGAGTTGTTTTCCAATTACCAAATTAAGTATTTCACTTGAACAAACTTCTTCCTTCTCATCTTTTGTTCCCAATAATTGCTTATAAAAATTAACAAATTCTTCTTTGATCTGATTTGGATCCTCAATAGTCTCACCATTATCATTGATCAAAAGTGATATATTATTCTTCGCAATTCTTCCTTTAATGAGTCTATGATAATAGGAGGTATTACTATCCATCTCATTATTAAATATAACTTTAGCTTTTTGTCTCAAGATTTTATGCTGAGTCATCATAGCTTCCTCTAGTTCAGTATTGAGTATTATTTCTTCATTAATAGTACTTGTATCAAATATTCCACTCATTATCTTCTTTTGTACTGTATCTAGCTGATTTTTAATAAGTTCAATATTTGTTGAATTTCTTCGAAAATACATATTATTGAATTTCTTTAGAGCAGCTTTTGTATTTTTTTTGTTTCATACATAATGAATACATATGATTCCCTTCTACTCTAATACTCCATGCTTGTTTCACAGTATCAGGGTATTTATCTTGTTGAACCTAAACATCAAAAAACTTGAATTGACTTGCAACCATTCTCTTTTTACCTGCTAAGCTTAGCTTGATTGGGCAATGATCAGATGTTGAAGGAGAATGTATCATTACAGTAGTGGTTAGGGTATCTAACCACTTTGCATTTATAAAGACCCTATCTATCTTGCTTGCTCTTATGTTAAGTGAATCACTCTTATTTGTCCAAGTATAATAGTGTCCTCCATATCCATGCTCCAATAATTCAGTTTCTCCTATACACTCGTTAAATTCAGTGGCTCCTTTATCCAAAACTGTACAATTTAATCTATCTTGTATTTTGAGTATTTCATTGAAATCACCCATTATGCATAATCTGTTCTTCTCATATGTTTTACTCCAATCTTTCATATTATGCCATAATTCCCTTCTTTCTGCACTATCATTACTTGCATACACCATTGCTAAATATAATTCTTCTTGACTTTCAATGACCCTCATCTGCACCAGTATAGCCTGAGAAGATTGAGAAATAACTTTAATATCTACCCACTTATTATCCCATAACAGCCATATTCTTCCACTAGCATCATAACTATAATTATGACTCATTTCCATATTAGATAAATGTTTATTTACTATCTCAGAATAGTTATTTACTCTAACTTTTGTTTCAAGTAATCCAACTACCCTGATCTTATTATCAATAATAAAATTCTTGACATCTAAATGCCTTATTACATTATTAAAACCTCTGACATTCCAAGCAAGACAATTCATATGTTTGGAGGCCTTGTTATCTCTTCTCCTCCATTGTGATCAGTAATAAATTGCATTACATCTTGATTGATCACATCTTCATTAATTCTATTCAACTCATTAAACTGATTAGTGTTTGTAACTGAGCTTGATTCTCCATTATGCCTGTTACCTTTATTACTTCCTCTAACAACATTCCACTCTTCAACAACCTTTTTCCCTTTATCATATTTAGTACCCTCTGCTTCTTCTGTGTTATTACTCCTCTTTGGTACCCATACTTTTTGAATATTATTACATTTACTCTCTAAATGTCCAAACCTCTTGCACTTAGTACATATTATAGGCTTCCACTCATATTCAATCTTAACAGTTTGTAACTCTTCTAATCCATTATCCACTAATAGGTCAACTGGTAACTCTTCATTTGTGTCTACTTCAACACATACTCTAGCATATCCCAGCCTTGTCTTTGATTCAGTGATGGAATCCATTTGTAAGGGAATTCCAATACCACTTGCTACATACCCAAGTCCTCGCTGTGTCCATAAGTTCATTGGAACATTTATTAACTTAACCCATATTGGACCCTTTGAAACATCAATTTTATCAAACTGCATCTCAGGCTTCCATGGTCTCAGTAAGAGTGGCTTTCCATTTATATTCCATATCTGCTCAAGCGCTTTATTATAATATTGTTGATTTTCAAATCGAAAAATTACAATACCTTTAGAACTCGATTTTATGTCTAATTCCCAAACTTACTCCATTAAAATTTCACAAAATTTGTGACAGCATAGAACGGCGGAGGATTATCGAGAAATTGACCCACTAAACTGTTTGACCATTGTTCCGCTCCTTCATCTAATACATCTTGAGGAGGTTTTATTAGCTTATTACCTTTAAAACTTGAAGGATTGTGGTGTTCTAGCTTCATAGAACTACTTGCACAACTGCCAAACAAGTTAGACCATGGAACTGCTTTCTTCTCAGTAGAAACCCTTTCTGATTCACCTATAAACCCTCGATCTACTTCAAACACTTCTTCTTCTACTTCCATCACTGGTTCTTCTACAACAATATTAGTCTCTCTTTGTTGTTCTTCGCCTTTGTATGACTCCGGTGTATTAAGAAGATTAGGGCTCGGGCTCGGAGTTAACATTTCTCTTGTTATGTTTCTATATTTCGTTCTGGCTCTAGGATTTGAACTATTCTCTTGATTGACTTTGCTTGATCTTAACACTTTTGTCATTTTTGAGAGATGAACACGATGTAGCGGTTAAGGGTGAGGGTGTGGTATATTTGGAGGTTGTGGTCGGTTGTAAAGATAAGTGAATGGATTATTTTTTATTGTTGACTTTGAATATAGATCCCAGATATTGGGATAAACACCAAATCAACAAAAAGAAAAAGCAAAAAAGGGGATGAAAAGCGGATAAAGAGGTGTGAAAAGATAAAAAAAATTGTGGAATAAAAATTAGGTGAGATGAATGGCTAGAGAGGATTTTTCTATGTGTTGACTCTCATTTGACTTCTTTCCGTATAAGTTTATGATATATATATATATATATATCTAAAGGGGCATAAAGATGAGTTAAAATTGATTTTTAGCTAAATATATGTCATGGGCAACAATCCAAATCTTTTCATTACTTAAAAAATTATTATCTTCCTAAAAAAATTACCCTTATCATATATAATATGTCTAAACAAGAAATTCAAAAATAACATCACTCTCTCTCTCTCTCTCTTTGTGAATTTCTTTTCATGAATTTACTTTGTGAATTTCTTTTTTTAGTTTTTCACAATTTCATATTTCTCCTCACCGACACCAAACCACCTCAATTTGTCGCCACACCACCTCCTCTCTCTATCGTTTAACCCTACTCCATCTCAATGTCTGCTCAACAACAACAATTAACAACGAGGAAGAAGGATCTTCCCAATCCTACATCACCATTAACATAAACATCAAGCTTGCCTTACTACCAATAGCCTGATCACAAGTGAAATTCCCCCGCCACCATTAGTTTTCACAAGAGCTCCGCACCTTAATCACCTCCGTCACCATTAACAGAAGCCCCACTCCATATTCTGAAAACTATTGTCCTCCTCAACCACCAGTTTAACCTAATGTGATAATACATCTAACTCTGATTATCTAAGATCCAAATATATCTCTTTCAAGGGTGTAGCTCTGATTCAAAACTCCAATTGTCAGTTCTGATTTACAATTCTGATTTACAGAAGTGTTCACAACTCATCGAAAGTAAGGTAGCTATCTTATTCTCTCCTTCAAACGCCTCTCACCAGCTTCAATTGGTTTGGTTAATGCCAGATATGTGTAATTTTTGCATAAAATAGGTACTTATATCGAATTTGACTCAGTAAATAATATTGGTGACCAACTCTACATTCCAATACTTGCTGCTAGATTTCTGGTAATATTTTTTAAGGTTTCGTATTGTATTGCTTTGTATTTAAGGTGTTTGTGAAATTGTCATGCTGGTGGTTTTGTGTTTTTTCTTTAGATGTTGTTTCATGTAGAACAATATCTGATACAGAATTGTTTCAGTTGAACCTTTCTTATAAGTTGTTTGTTTACAAGTGTTCGTCTATTTTCTTTTACGTTTTTGTAATGTGAGATTCGAATTAGTCCACTCCAAAAGATCATGAATTTTCACGTGCATACAATAGACTTATATAGTGAGTACACACTACGCCGCATAAGGCTTTTAGCGACTACATGTGTATTCGCTAATGAGTCAATAAGTAGTCGTGAGAAATAGGAACAAGGTCCTAACGACTACATGTAGTCGTTAAAACTTAGTCGCGAATACCTAGTCGTTAGAAGCCAAACCTTACGATCATGATCAATTTTTAGTTAGGTTCCAATAATTTAAAGTAGTAAAATAACTGATTGAGATCTCAATATATAATCAGGTACCTGATACTCAGTAGGAGTATTTTAATTCTCAGTTATATACACTACTTTGACATTTATAAGATGTCAAAAGTCTCATAATTAACAACTTGCTCATTTTGTTACTCCTTTATGCTATCTTTGGAACCAAATAGATATATTGCGCTTTAAGCGTACAATAGTCTAATTTTATAAGATAGCTATTTTGAGACAAAAAGTTTATCAGGAGCATTGCTAACTGGTCATTGTGACTTAATCACTACACCTTTACAAATTTTTTAATCATTTGTATGAGTATACGAGGATCAATATAAATGATGTATTCATATATTCCAGTTATATTTTTTTTTTATTCCTTCCCCTATTCTTGAGAATATCATATATAACATGTTCTCATAATCCATTTTTGTGCACGGTGGTGGAGCAATTGTATTAGAAATTGCACAATCAAATTATCTTGATGGATATAATTTTTGGTCTTTTACCGATAGGGAGTATAATAATAATGAGCAACGTTATAGCAATTCGTCATAAACAACTAAAAATAAATAAATATGCTAGACTTGTATTTATCCTTTGATTTTGTCTTGAAAAAGAAATAGACGATTCAATATCTCTTATTGAACTCAATGTTTCTAGAAATATAATTTTGATTTTTCGAAAATTTCATATATAATTCATATCGTCATACATTCTTTCATAGAAAATTATTTAGAATTTGGATAAATGTAAATCTTGGAAGCATAATACAAGCTTTTCAAATCCTTCTATTAATTTGGATGTACCAGATATGCTATTAACATTTATTTTGGAAGCTTGAGATCAGATTTTTTTGTCTTAGGTTATGCGAATGAAAAACAAATCTATATGCTTTGCGTTTGCATAAGAATAATAAATTTATTTCTAATATTTTTCGTTATAGGTTATGCTATATCAACGGATATGCATAAAATACGTATATAACTTGTGTATACGCCCTATTTTTTTCACATGAGTGAAACTTTTCAATCAAAACGATTATTTATATTAAAACAATATATACGTATTGTAAGCAGAAACTACCACTGCTATTGCTGTTGATCGAAGAATTAATTCAACTGATCAAAAGATCTAAGAATCGATTGAATATTTATTTTTTTTCATTTGAATTGATCATAGGATCAATAAAATAATAGAAAGCAATTGCTTTATTTGATTAAAAAATAGATCAAAAGATATTTATTTTTTCTTTTAATCGAATTGGTTATAAGATCAATAAAGTAATAGATCAAAGATCGTTTGAGATATTCCATTTGTATCGATAGAATATTATATCATAATCAAGATATAGCTTTATTAGTGTATAATATAGCTGACCTTTTTTTTTCTTTTCCTTTTCCTTTTCTTTTCATTTAGTAGAGGAATTGATGAACTATACGAATTACTGTTTTTATGTAAAAAAAACGGATGCTTATATATAGGTTTTTTTTTTCCAGTTCCACAGTAGTGAAATAATCATATTTGATTATTACTTTTTTTTTCTTCTTCTTCCATTTCACAGTATTGATTGGAGTCATTATCGAAAAGCACTATAAATTGAATGATAGAAACTATCGTGCTTTATTAAATTACTTTAGATCAGAGGATCTAATTATCTGGATTGCGGAAGATGTAAACATTAGACAAAATAATCTAATATATTATAAAATATTAAAAAATCAATTTCATAATGAAAAATGATAGAAAAAATAAAAAGATATTGATATACATGTGTGTATTCTTTTTATTGAGGAGAAAAAGAAATTTTCATAAAAAGCTTTGTTTTGTTCACGGTCAAAGCTTGTAATTTTTTTTTTCCACTATGGTTAAATTTTTCATCAAGTGATTTCTTTTAAAATAATAAATATGTATTGATAGTGATCAGTATTGAAAGCAAAAGTTATCACTGCATCAAAGAATCGCAGAATTTCTTTTTCTTTTTTTTCTTTTAGCGCTTCACAGCT
Organism: Nemophila menziesii; assembly: GCA_029959085.1. NCBI lineage: Eukaryota > Viridiplantae > Streptophyta > Magnoliopsida > Boraginales > Hydrophyllaceae > Nemophila > Nemophila menziesii. The sequence goes on along the minus strand of JARWIR010000001.1, from coordinate 137,425,590 downwards.
GCCGTGAAGGTTATCAAATGCACATGTAGTGCTTTTTCTTTGTTTTTTGATAACACCAATTGAGTTTTGAATCCCTTATTTAAAAATATGGATTCTTTATCAATCCATAAAAAAAATTCACGGACAATTTTTTTTTTTAATATTATTCAACAAAGTTATGGCTTTGATTTAGATTTCACAGCAATGAATCTAATTTTTTTTTCTCTGGATAAAAAAAAACTAATAATTAAATCTAGTATTTAAAAGGTAGAGGCTATCGTACTGATAGAATTTAAAACAGTAGCCATGAATACTGAATAGTTGTAACAGGAGATTGATATTGTCAATTGATTTAATAATAGATCAGATATTGTCAATTGATTTAATAATAGATCAGAGGATCTTTATTTTTATTTTTAATTTCTACTTTTTGAATGAGTTGATCAGTGGATCCAAACTCTATATTATATTTATAGAAATCATCAATTTTTTTTGTTGTTTCTGTATTTTAACAAAAGAAACAAAAATGCATAGCATTAGATTATTCTCCAAGTTCCATGTTGGAATCTAGGGAGAGATGATAGCATCATAACAGGCTACGAACGATTTTTTTTTCTTTTTCCAGTAAAAATAAAAATATACCCCCTTTTAGTCATTTGTGTACAAATGTATATGTAATTGATGAGGGTTGATTTCATATGTAATTAACAGCTTTTGCCAAATTGCTTTTTGTTAACAGATGTTCTTTATTAGTTTTTTTTTTAATATATTCATCAAAGTTGCAGCTTTGATCTTTGACATTTATTCATGTGTAGTGAATCAATGAGAGTGAAAAAAACTCATCTGACCTTTTTCTAATCTCTTCACAGTGGTGAAGATAGTAGGCTTATGTTTAGGCAGAGACTATCGTGCTGTGTTGTAAACGGTAGATAAAGAAAGAAGAGAGTTCTGTTTATTATCAGATTACATAGTGGGAACTCCTATTTATAGGTAAAAAGTAACCCTAAACCTAGTGTTCATGGGCTTGACTACTAGCCCATGGGCTGGAATGAACACTAAATGGGTTTATAACAGTATATACTATGTAATTAACCGCTTACTCATATCCATCGATCAAATAATGGACCATTTAACTGGATGTTTCGATCAAATGGCCAAGAGAAAGCATCGATCATAAAATGGTGCATTGTACCTCAGGGACCAAAGGAGCAATTATCCCTTATCTGTTCTGTTATATATATAATTCAACAAGTCATTTATTACAGGATTCAAGGTTTGATAGTCTCTATATCACCATACAAGGTAATTCTTTATCTTTTGTTCGATGTGGAAATTATTTATTTTCTGTTTTAAAGGTTGATTTTTTATTAAAATTTATGTTTTAGGCCGTGATTCTGTGATCTGGTTTTGCTTTAGAATTTTTAATTGTTGAATTGTGACTTTTCTTTGATTTTGGATTTTGTCATTGTAAAATTTTATCTGTTTGTTGGATTAACTACACAACTGCATGAAAGTAAATAAAATTTGAAAGAGTTTATGGAACAAAAAATACCTACTTTTGGGCAAATTTGGAAGAAAAAATTTATAATTGAGGCGGTCCCACGTTGAAGAATGACCCGGGCAAACTTTTCCAAGTCTTGAAATAATTTTTGATGATGAATTGTGGAAAAAAATTGGGAGAGTTTTGAGAGAGAGAGAAAGAGAAATTATAAAATAATGGTGTTTTGAGTATCCCAATTCGCAACTTGCTGTCATAAATACGCTATCACTACTAGCGACTACACGAGTAGTCGCCAAATACTAAAACGTAGTCGTTAGTAAGAACTTCTAACGACTACATAAAGTAGTCGTTAAATACTCTACCATCTAGCGACTACTCGTTGGCGGTGGGAAACTAATAAAAAAAATACAAAAATCACTCGCGACTACTTACTACTCAATAACGACTACATAAAGTAGTCATTAATAACAAAAATTACTAACGACTACTTGGTAGTCGAGAAACGTACCACGTAGTCGTTAAAGATCTGTAGTCGCTAGTGATGCTTATCTTTAGTGACTACATAGCGTAGTCGCTAGAAATTTAGTCGCTAGAAACTCGCGCTGTAGTAGTGACATGGGGTGGTGTAGGCTTTAGTACCCACTAACCCCTAGATGCAGTGATACTTATATGGATATAGCATTTGGTTTAAATAATTTTTCTTTATAGGCTAAGATTTGTGTATTGAAGAATATTCGTATTTGTAATGATTGTCATAGTTACAAAGCTTATTAAAAAGTTTTATGACCGTGAGCTTATGGTTAGAGATAATAGTCATTTTCATCATTTCATGATTGGTGTATGTTCATCCAGAGATTACTATTGAATGATAATTTTTAGTTAATGGTGTTATTGAAATTAAATGAAAAACTAAAGTAAAAAAAAAAATCAATATCACACATCTTCAACATTGAAGTGAAATTTTGCAGGTAAATTTATATTTATAAACATATAATTTCCTATTTCTCCATCTCCTACCTTTCCTATTCTTTTTTTACATGAAATGGGATACTAAATTATTAACAAGATAATACATACAGTTGTATTTACTTACAACTTATCTTTTACAGGTTAGAGAATCTTTCAATGGCTTTAAACTTTTAAAGGATATGGATTTTCGATGAATCAATGTTGCAGAAGTCTTATTCATGTACGATAATGATAGAGACAAGACACTCGCTTGAGGTGTTTTTAGTAATGTTAAGCGTTTATCTAAAAAGTTTCTATGGCGTAGAGGCAGAAAAAAAAGCTTGAGGAATTAGATAACCATTCTGCAATAACTTAAGAAGATATTTTGAAAAAGGAGAAGGAGGTTGATTCACTTAGATACGTGCTACAAAGTTTGATGGGAAAAGATTCAATATTTACACAATGAGAAACTTTCAACTTATCGTGTACAAACACTATAGGAAGAGAAGAATAAACTTCATACAAAATTGGAATTTTCTCGAGACAGAAGAGGAGTATAGTAAAAAGGTTATGGAAAGCTTGGCTTCAGCTTTGCTTGAAGTGTCTTCAAGAGAAGGAGAAGAAAAAGAACATATACTTTTTTTCAAGGTTATCTTATAAACTTTGAGAAGAAATTAGAGGATTTGAAGCTAGTTGAATGCGACAAATGAGAAGTATGAACACATGGTTGATGATGCAAGAGAAGATTTTGATAATATTTCTCATTCACTCGATCGATCTATGATAGAGTACAAAAGGTTTAAGGACGAGTAGGAACAAAATGAGCTAGATTTGATTATTTGTCAAAGAGTGTGAAGAGAAGAACTCTTCAATGGAGAAAGAAATAAGTAAACATGTGAATTTGCATAAATAAGCTGAAGAAAACGCTAATTCAGAGATGGAAGAGGAAAATCAATCGAGAAAATCTTTGACAGAAGATAAAAGAAAGTTATTTTACCTGAAGGAAGTTCTCGGTGAAGAAAAAGCAGAAAGTATACAACTTAAGGAATGTATGATGAATAAAAAAACTGAATTAGAACATTTTTTCAAAGAGAAAGAGGAGATTTAAGAAAGAGAAGCTAAATCTCTCAAAAAGGTCGAGGATTCAACAAAATTACTCATTCAAGCTCAATCAAAGAAGTGAGTTGAAGAGAATTGGGGAGCTTCAAAAATAGGAGTGTATTATCGCAAAAGATTATATTTAAGACTTTTGAAGGGAACCTAGTTTGTTCAGTAGGTAGAAAGTTCTTTCCTTTAATTCTTGATTTAGTAAATATTTTTTGATTTGAGTTTTGAGTGGTGAGAAGTTGAAATTTTTTATATGATTTGGGTCAAATTGTGCTTTATTCTCAGGATTGTGCTAAAAATAGACGTGGAACGAAAAAATCTAAAAATAGACCAGAGAATTTGGTTGTATCAAATGTAGATGTACAACAGTAGCTATTCGTCCCTCTGTAATTTGTTGATGTTGGAAGGAGGTCATTTTCATTATTTTATGTTTATTTCTATTATTGAGATAATGTAAAAATTAGTTTTAATTTTTTGTTTGTGTTACAACAATGAGAATTATTGATATGGCGAAGATCATTGGTTGTCATACTCAATCAACTTTAACAATAGTGATGATGATTTACAAATGTATATATTTACAATTATTAATAAATAAGAAGAGTTTCTAGTCTCATATGTTGAAGAGTTGTTGATTGGGCTTATAGAGTTGGCGAAGAAATGGGGCAAGGTTGATTTATATTTCCGTTATTTTTCATAATATAAAACTTATAGTGCTCTAAATTATAGTAATTCACTATAGGGACCAATAGTGCAAATAACCAAAAAAAAGGAAAAACCCACATAAGGAAGGAACTATAGGCCATTTACCAGAATCGGGTATATTCCTAATTATTATTAGGATACATCACAGCCTCGAGTATGACAATACTATCATAATTACCACCAACGACAGCACTACAAAAAGATAAAATAGCCTAATATGCCCTCATCTTTCACGTTATTTCCTATACATGACACAATCATTAAAAATGAAAATGCATCTACCACTACCTTATGTAAGCTTCTAGAAAATTTGTACAAGTTAGTGTATAGCAGGAGAATATATTTGACATGTCATAACATATCAAAAGATACACATACTAATGAGAGAGATGAGGGTGGTTGACTCTTTTATTAATTTCAAAAACATGGCTAAAACAAATTGGAAAAGGTAAAACCATCATTACTAGAGATCCTGAAACCTCTCTGTTGACTCATTCTACAGGGTGTAGGATATTTATACATACCACATTTGGGTAAATGTGGCTATCTAATATAACAAAGGGACCACTATAATATTATCATTTTTTTTGTATTTATACTCTGAGTATATTTGCTACTTTTGAAGTCAAAGGTGTATATATTTCGCTAGATCACATAATAGAAAGTCCATTGGTCCAATTTACGTGGTTATTGTTTATATATCTTTATTTCCTCATTCTTGACGTTAGAACATGGAAATGAATTTCAGTTAACAAATTAATCGAAGGAGGCTCTGATATGTGAAAGAGCTTACAAATTTTGTAACTTTTAATTTGTTGTTTGACTTAATGTTGAAGCAAAATGTATGAGTTGACTTCATATAGAAGGTTCTTGATTTCAAAGAACCTTAGAATATGAGGACTGGAACTTCTAAATTTGCATCTAAGTTCATTCTCTGGAGTTACTCTAATAAGCTTTATAGCAACAACTAATACAATTTTCATCGAGTTTGAAAGTGATAATTTTCGCAAAGTCTTATATTAAATACATGTATAATATTGCCCAAAGTTGAAATACAAATATGAAAAACATAAATATTTTATAATATATTGAAGCACTGGATAGTTATTAATCTGATGTTTGTAGAGTTATGAGATAAATAAATAAATACATATATAATATGGTGATTATATAGATTAATATATCTTATTATTTTTTAAGCTAATTTTTACAAGTAATAGAATGATTTGCACAATCTATTATAAATTTTTAAATTCATTTTAGTCTAAGTGCCTCTAGATATGGGGCATTTAAATATATATATATATATATATATATATATATATATATATATATATATATATGTGTGTGTGTGTGTGTGTGTGTGTGTGTGTGTTATTTATGTAATGAAGTCATACGAATAATACACATGTTTTATTGCGTCGATAATTTATGCACAATAATTATTAATGTACAAAAGATGACATAAATTAATAAAGACAATTATATATATTTGCTTACTCTTGTCATCTACTAACCTTTATATATTCTTTTATATATAACATATACATACAATTAATTTCCTTTTGCTTTTCAAAAGCTTTCATGTGTTTTATTTGTTATCTTCTCAATAATCGTTGCATCTTCTTCTTGATAAATAACCTTGACCTCAAGGGTAAAATTTTGTTAAGCTAATCAAAAGTTTGAAACAGCTACCCATGATGCATTCTCAAGCACAAAATATTCCCAGTGAACTAAAATTTGTAGTAGAACCAAATTATTAACATTGACAGATTTTCTTAATAACACTACAATGGATGAACTTCATTAAATCAACCCGAGGGGGCTACATAGTTGGTAAGGACGAAAATATGTTACACATAAAATATATAAAAAATTTGTCTCTATTCCACTGTAGAAAGACAAAGATGATAAATAAAAATCGAAATATGTTGGACAATCTGAAATTGACCAAATTACTTGTGGCCCAACTTTTTATTTCCATACTCTCGAATAGTAACCAGACTAAATGGTTGTAAAATAAGAAGAATCTGATCCCAACATCAAATTCTCGTTATGTACGATATTCTAGTTCTTTTATATATTGTTGTACCCTTTGAAAATTTACTTAATGGTATATAATATAGAATCACGATGATTTTCATGGTCAACAAAAACATTCGATATTCTCATAAGTAAGTAACCAAGCTGCTATAATGGATTTCGTCAGTATACCATGTGAAAAGGAGAAATACATTTATATGTATAAAGATGTCTTATACATGTACTCATCCCACGAAAAGTATTTTAACTAAGTATGTCACAAAACATCAAATTTACCTCTCAAATTTCCGATTAATACATTCAGGTTGTTCATCTGATTGCAGTATAGGATTTTCTCATACTTATTTTGGATTATTGCAAACAAAATAATTCTTTTCAAAATGAAATTAGAAATATTTTATCTCGATCACTTACAATAGTACATGGCATTTTATGAAGTTTGACAACTTGATTTATAACACCCCAACCACTAGTATCTTGTTTAAATGAATTTGACGAGTAACAAAGTGAAGAGACTTCGATCATATTTCAACTATCACTAATATTTGTGATTGTACTTTTTATTATGGTAAACCATCAACAAAGTCCATTGAAATATCCTCCAAAAATTTATTTGAATCAAGGGTGAGAAAAAACTGACTTGAGCCTAATTGCGCACCTTAGATTATAGACATACATTAATTTGAAACAAAATTATTTATATCCTTCAAAATATTTATCCAATAGCAATCGGCCGCTACTCTTTGAAACATACAAAGTTTTCCAACATGTCAGCATTATAATGGTACTCTTTAAATACTTCATTATGTAAAGATGTTTGAATCACCAAATGATGTTCATAGAGTAATAAGCCATGCACCAAAGAATATTGCTTGCATTGAAGTTGGTTCATTCTGTAGATTATCATGCAACTTCAAAATGACTGTATAATATATATTAGCCTTTTGTATTCAAAAATCGCCACTTGAACCACTAAAACAGTGAAATACTCACCTTCAATTCTATATAAAGCATCTTCAACTTGATTCTCCCGTCGAGGTTTGTAAATAATATCGAAATCTACCTCAATAATATTTTTAACCACTTATGACGATCATGAGTTTGAATTGTTTGATCCAATAGATTTTTTAAACTGTGAAAATTGTGAATTTCCTTCCCAACAAATATTGTCTTCATATTTATTTTTGATAAGTTGGTGCAGCCTTTAGATGTGTGGATAGGAATAATATGTATAAATCTCTTTAAGTAACACAAACCCAATTCAAAATCTATATGAAATAGTTTCTTGACAAAATGTAACGAGAAATCTGGCAGATCAAGAAATTGTGTTAATATCCATATATTCTTAGAAGTTCCTTTAAATGGGGTACTTTTAATAAAACACGAATACTATCCTGTCAAATCAAGAAATCCTCGAAAACCTATAATAATACACAAACAAGCTAATCCATTAGATTGTATTTTAGAATTGTCCATTGCCACCATGACCGGTGATCACATAAGGTATTCTACAAAATCCTAACCAAAGCCCCATCTTGCCTCCTATACGTAAATAAATATACTCCATTAATTGTAAATATTTTTACAAATTTTCCTGATGTAATGCTACAATTTTGTTATACAAAGTAAATCATCAAATAATACAAGGTCAAACTTACGCAAACAATCAAAATGTCTCTTTCATGAATTCATAAAATGTTGAAGTGGATTTGTAAGACAAAATTTTTTTACAGTAAATTCATAAAAGTGTGCCCACATGTTAAAAAACAATCTTATGAATATCTTCAACATGAAAATCCGTATTCAATAGTACCCCAAGAATAAATCCAGCTTTAAAAAAATAATGGCAACATGTAATTCATCGAGTAACTCATCGATAGTAGGAATTGGAAACTTTCTTTTATATAATGGCATTTGGACCCGATAATCCATACACGATCTCCATGTGCCTTTTTCTTAATAACCAAAAGACAAGTTAAGAAGATATGTTAGTACTAGGTTATTATTTTTGGTCTAGTCCTTCACAAATAGACAAACTAAACATTGTTTGAACTGATCATGTTTAGAATTTATGTACCGTGATGATTTTATATCAAACTTTTTTTCAACCAAGAAGGACCCTAAGTTTCACTCCTTTAGTTTTTCATCCTACATGATATATTTCTAACTGTAACACTTAATTTACGTCTTGCAGATATATCTAGCTTTCTGTTTCATTGTTCAAGAATGTGTCTAGGAAAATTAATATTCTTGCAGATCTTCAATAAAAAAATAATATCTTATATTTTCATTTGACAATTTGGATATATAGTGCTATACTGTAGTTTGTAAATACTTGCTTTCAATTTTTATTTACTTTTATTTAATTGTGATTCAAATAATCATTGAAAAATTTACGGTTGCTCTTGAAATAAAACTGATCAAAAGTAAAATATTTGATTGAAATTTAATTCTTTATTTCCTGGGGTATGGTCTAATCTGTAATTGTTGTATCTTTATACTAAGATTATTGGGTTTTTCTATTTTTATGAAGATTGTAAAAGTACATTTTTTTTATCAATTTTGTTATAAGAAACTAAACAAGCTTAAAATTAAAGTGAAAAAAAATAAAAGAACACAAGATTTTTACCGTGGTTCATCAATAATATTTATATCTATACTTTCACCTTGAAACAATTTAGTGAGATGCTTGATTCACAACATAATGAGATTAGATCGGTTCTTAATTAGCTATTACAAAGTTAGACTTTTTTTTTGAACAATGAATACAAAGTTATACTCAAAACCTTAATATTTCAATCTGAAATCTTGGACAACTATTGAGAACAATAAAAATTTAATACATGCAAACAAGAATCCAATACAACCGAACTCTAATCTCAATCTTTATAACATAAGATAAGATTTACAACATCCTTTGATTCATTTTTTCTGAAAAAAAGAAAGATGGATAGTTAAAAAAGAGAAGAAGAATTTTGGCCAAAAAGTAAATATAAAGGTATATATATAAGACTTAGGGTTTTATTATCGTCCTTCCAAAGTATAAATTTAAGGGAGATAAGAGATCCACGTGGTAAGTCCATGAAGTAAAGCAATCGTGTTTGAATATGAGATGGAATTAAATAAACAAAGCCCACGCGTATCAATAATTAAACATGAGTATCAATAAGTAAACCTTCCCTGTCCAAAAGCTAATTAAAACCCATAACAAAAATTAGAAGGCCATATACATAAAATCAGTTGGACTTTATATTTCCACAATCTCCGCTAAAGTTCCAATTACACTTTTCCAATCTAAAACATACTTCATCATCTGTTCCTCATATCATCATCCTATAGTGCATTCAAGCCTCCTCATCGTAGTTTTCTTATACATGTAAAAAGGATACCTTACTCAACCTTTAAAAATGTCAAACAATGTTTAAACTTGCTAACATCCAAGATCTTAGTGTCCATAATTGTTGGATTATACTCAGTAGGAATTTTAACTAATTTAACTGCCTTAAAAGAAAGCCAAGTTCTAATAAAATGAAACTTAACATCAATACATTTGGTCCTTTCATTATACACACAGAGTTTTATCAAATATATTACACATTGATTATCACTATAATAGTAACAGATGAATTAGTCAACTTTAATGCATTAGCAAATCCTTGTAACCATACAACCTCTTTAAAACAATCACAAATATCCACATATTCAGATTTTATAGTAGATATAGAATGTAAAGGTTGTAATTGAGATTAAAGTGATACAGTTTATGCCAAGTGTGAAACATAAGAAAATGGTTCCTAGAGTATGTATCAACTACAAAATCTCCACAAAATCAGGATCAACATAACCAACTAAATCAAAAGGTGCATTCAAGTTTCCATAACATAATACAACAACAAGTGTACTATTAATATAACCACAGTACCCATTTTAAAGTATATCAATGATATAATCCATAACTAGAAATAAATCTACACAAAAGTGAAACTAATTAAGACAAATCAGGTGAACCTAATTTTGGTATATGGGTGATCCAGGATCCTATTATATTCTCATAAGAAAAGTGATTCATTTTGACCATCTTAGAATTAGTTTTATGACACTGAGTTAGACTAAGCACAAAATGACCACGTAAAAGCATTATCAGTAATTTTTTATTGCAAACTATCATACCTTTCCACCAATTAAGAAAATATGGTTTTTGATGCATTTTAAGTTGACGTACCTTTCTATTTCTTTTTGTTGGTGGTGCCAAGTTCCTTCATATCAAATTTAGAATTAGGATTTTGTTGGTAGTGCCAAGATCCTTCATCAACATAAACTATAAGGTATATGCTTTGTTTTATTTATATAAAACAGTAAAACAATATAAAAACTAATTCATAAATAAAATAAAAGTAAATAAATAAATAACTTTACTTAACTTTACTTGTCGAGCCACGGATTGGATCCGACGTCTTTAAGTTATTTAGGCCACATACCGGTATCTTACGTTTGTTGGCTTCAACCTCCTGGATACAACGACAAAACTATTCAAAAGAAACTGACACACGAATTCTTATAAGTTTCAACAAACTTAATAATGTTGCTTCTTTCTATTTCTCTCTTATAATTTTACTGCTTTGAAAAATGAATGAATAAAATGTTGAGTTGACAAACTATATATAGAAGATTAAAAGGTGGATTTTACAAAGAGTTGTGATGGGTCATTTAATGATACATGTTATATTAAAAGACACAATGTTTACTATAGAAGTCCAAAGTATAAATCTGGTCCAGATTGTAAGAAAGTCTAACCCAAACGCCAAGCAGCCCAGCAGCCTATTTTTTTTCAAATTCTATGACTCAATTTCTCATTCAATTTCAAATGTTTTTAACTAGATGACTATATTACGTTAATCTTTACAAATAGAATAAACGCATCAATATTCGAATCATTTCTTTAAATTGAGTCACCTACTGTCATCATAATCATGGTTATCACTAGGTAAAGTCTCATTTGACTAACAATCCCCACATGAATGGAATTTGACTAACCACCTTAAAAAGAATGCTAAACCCGAGAGAGAGAGAGAGAGAGAGAGAGAGATGTAGTTTTTGGCCTTGAACCTTCTGTAGTAAGAGCTATCAAATTTATTTTCTAACTAGTGAACGTGATGTCTTGAACTATTCAGATTTTGTGTAAACCAAGGCAATAGATATTACATAGTATACTTCCAAACATTATTTGGTTCTAATGGTTGTTAATCTTATCTACTTTTGAGATTTTTAAATCTTATCTACTTATAGAATCTAAGATTAGATATACTTCTAGAAATTGAAAACACAAATGATATTATACCTCACTTTCATTGACGAACTTACATATTTCATGTATTTCAGGAAAAAAATATTTGTACTTGCAGTCATTCCGGTTAACTCTTATGAATTATGATACTATACCTCGCTTTTTATTTATATCTAAGCCCACATCAATTGTGAAAAAAAATTGTTAATAGAATTTCCAATATTACTTGTTTCAATTTGGTGTTTGATTTATAATAGACGAATGTGTCTCGTTAAGGATTTTGTTGGGTTATTATTTAATAGGTTTATGCTTTTTCCGGTTTTCCTTCATATGCAATATATTTTGTAGCCATGGCATCTTGCTTCACAAATAAACTTCGGAGCCTCAAAAGCATTATACAGAAAAGGGTGATATATATATATATATGTATATATGTATATATATATATACTACATTACTCTAAACGATATTATGTATGGATCTAAGAGAGAAATTGAACAACATTTGATTATATAAGTTAGGGAAAATGGAAGTTCGTAGTATTAATATCATACTTAAATCTTGGTTAGGAAACTCAGAATACTTATTCTAGCCATGGAAATATCATACACTTCCTCTATTAATGAAAAGATATGAGTCTCCCAATCGTATTGTGTATATTTTAATACTTGTTCCACCTTTCTAATTAGGACATTTCTGATTGGTTTCTTTTATTCCTAAGGTATTTAATGGAATGGGAGTGGGATATCCATTTATTCACAAGAAAAGGAACGTTTGTCATGGCATAGTTATCAAATATACATTTTGTTTAAACATGACATAATATTTCTGATACATGAAAAAAAGTTTGGAATGATATATATGTGCACAAATAATTTATGAAATCCAATAAGTATCTTAGCTGGAAAATCCTTTGTTGGATACATAGAATGTTAGATGCTTGCTCGATAAAAATTCGAGTCTAAGAGGGGTTGTAAGATATAACGCTTTGTATCTCACTAAAATTACATCTGACAGGTTTATATATTGATGGAGGTGGTATTTGGCATTCATGTAATAGTTGAAGGATAATTGACAGGGTGTTTCAGCTTTTTGGGATAGTTCATGAGATGCATTAGCATAAAACCCATACATCTATAAAACAATCAAAAAATGTTGACAAAACTATATTATGATTCGTAATATAATAGAATGTGATGATATATATATATATATATATGTATGTATGTATATGTATATATATTTAAGGGGGTAGAGGGGTTGAAAATGATTTTTCACTAAAAATATGTCATAGAAAATGGTCTAGTTCTATTTCTTACATAAAAAACAATTATCTTTCTAAATTACCCATACTATATATAATATGCCTAAAAAAGAAATTCAAAAATAACGTCACTGTCTCTCTATTTTCTTTTCTGAATTTCTTTTCACTAATTCACTTTGTGAATTTCTTATGTTTAGTTTATCACAATTTTATATTTCTCCTCACCGGTGACACCAAAACACCTCCATCGTCCGCCACACCACCTCCTCTCTCCATTGTTCAACTTTACTCCATCTCAATGTCTGCTTGAACACCAATAATTAAGAGCGAGGAAGAAGAAGAATCTGCCTGTTGTTGCATCACCATTACCATCAACATCAAGCTTTCCTCACCACCAAATATCCTAATCACAAATGAAAATTTATGCGCCACCATTAGTTTTCACCAGAGCTCCGCACTTTAATCACCTTAGCCACCATTAACTGAAGACACTCCATCGCCTAAAAACTATTGTCGTTCTCAACTACCTTTTCAACCTCATGTTAAAATACATCTAGCTCAGATGATCTGAGCTTCCGTGAATTATATCTCTTTCAAGGGTGTAACTCCGATTCAAAGCTCCAATTTACTATTCCGATTTACAGAATTACTCACAGCTCATCGAAACTCATGTAGCTATCTTATTCTCTCCTCAACTTCAATTCACTCCTTCAAACGACTCTTATCAGCTTCAATTGATTTGATTAATGCCAACTACGTTTAATTTTTTCATAATATAGGTACTTATAGTGAATTTGACTCAGTAAATGATTTCGGTGACCAACTCTACATTCCTGTCCTTGATGTTATGTTTCTGGTAATTTTTTAAGGTTTCGTATTGTATTACTTTGCATTTAAGGTGTTTGTGAAATTGGCATGCTTGTGGTTTTGTGTTTTAGCTTTAGATGTTTTTTCATGTACAACAATATCTGATACAGATTTGTCTCAGTCGAACCTGTCTACTAAGTAGTTTGCTTTTAAATGTTAGTCTATTTTCTTTTACATTTTTGTAAGGTGAGATTTGAATTATTCCACACCAATAAAAGAATACAATGTTACAAACCCCCATTGAAATAACCACTGACCCCTAGATGCAGTGATACATATATTGATATAGCATTTGATTTAATTAATTTTGCTTTATAGGCTATGATTTGTATAGTGAAGAATATTCGTGTTTGTAATGATTGTCACACAGTTACGAATCTTATTTAAAAGTTTTATGACCGTGAGATTTATGTTAGAGATAATAGTAATTTTTATCATTTCTTGATTGGTGAATGTTCATCTAGAGATTACTGGTGAATGGTAATTTTTGGTTAATTAGTGTTATTGAAATTAATTGAAAAATTAAAAGAATACACAACTTCAACATTGAAGTGAAACTTTGCAGGTGAATTTATATTTATAGACATATAACTTCCTATTTCTCCATCCTCTACCTTTTCTATTCTTTTTTATATTAAATGAGATACTAAATTCTTAACAAGATAATACATACATTAGTATTTACATACAACTTATCTTTTACAGGTTAGAGAGTCTGTCAATGGATTCAAACTTTTAGAGGATATGGATTTTCCATCTAACAATGTTGCAGAAGACTTACTTATGTACGATAATGATACAGACAAGGCATTCGCTTAAGGGTGTTTTATGTAATGTTAAGCATTTATCTAAAAAGTTATTATGGTGTAGTTCACAATCAAGAGGCTGAAAAAAAAAGCTTGAGGAATTAGATAACCGTTCTGCAATAACTAAAGAAGAGGCTGTGAAAATGGAGAAGGAGGTTGATTCATGTAGATACGTGCTAGAAAGATTGGTGGGAAAAGATTCAATATTATGAAAGAACTAGTGTTAAAGTGACGACCGTCTTAAGATTGTAATGAATGAATTTGTAGCCTTGGTTAGAGCACAAATAAACATACTTTATTAGAAGTTCCTTCAAAGGGGATATTTGTTATAAAACACATATAATTTTCTATAAAATTAGGAAATCCTCGTAAACCTAAAATAATACACAACAAGCTAATCCATTAGACTGTATTTTATAATTTTCTATTGCCACACCATGACTGGAGATCACATATGTTGGGTATTCTACAACATCCTGACCAAAGACAGATCTTTCCTCTTATACTAAAAAAATATACTCCATTAATTGTAAATGTCACTACTGGATTCGCCTGATTTCGCGACGACACGCGTCGTCGCGAATCCGGGCAAAATCGTCGCTAATTTCGTTTAGCGACGACATTTCGTCGCTAAATTGTCGTCTCTATCCTGGCGTCGCTAATTTGAGATTAGCGACGAATAATTGTGATTTCGTGACTAGTTCCTTGGGAATTTACCCACGAGGATTGGCGTCGCGGATTTAACGAATTCGCTACGACTGATTAGCGACGACGAGTCGTCGCTAATCGAGTAATTAGTTTTTAATTAATTTTTTTATCGATTTCAATTTTCTTTTTTTTTTAATTAAATAGCGACAAAGTTTAGCGACAGATATGTCGTCGCTAATAATTATTATTATTTTTTATTTTTTATACATTTTATCGGAAATCATTATTTAATTATTTTATTTAATAGTTTAGCGACGACAAGTGTCGTCGCTATTCGTTTTTTTTTTGTTTTTTTTTACTTTTTTATTTTTCTTTATTATTTAAATTTTACTATTTTATTATTATTTTGATTTTTAATATAATGCAAAAATATAAATAAATAAAAATCCAAAAATACATCTAAAATACGATAAATCGATTCAAATACTAAACGTGAAATAAAGTCAAACGTAGTCAAAGTCAAAATGCAAGTCAAACATACGAAATAAACGTAAAATTCGTAAAATTACAAACCAAACAACCAAATAAATAAATAAAAATCTCAATCGTCACCACGATCTTCTCCATCTCCTCTTCTCTCCTCATCTTCTCTCTCTTCATCTCGTCTAGTGGCCCGGGTTTGCTGATCGGCTGCATTCCATTGGCGATTCTCATCCCGTTTAATGCCTCGAAGAGAGTCTCTGCCATGCTCGGGGGTTGACTCGGCCGACTAGAAGAAGCTGTGGGCCCGGGTGATGCGGAGGATGGATCCTGTATAGGTGGAAGATTTTGAGCCGCGCGAAGCTCGTTCATCCCATCCAGAACCGCCTTAAGCAGCTCATCGTTCTCCCTGTCCGGCTGTGTAGGAGTCCTGGCTCGTTTCCGGACCGGACCAATGGTAGGCACCCAGTGTTTAGTCTTGGGTGGGTTTAGGACCTCCATGATCGTCTCGAGCATGGCATCCATCTGCTCCTGGATGCTAACTTCAGTACCCTCCGTTCCGGCCTGCACAACCTTCTTCTTCATCTTCTCTCGAAGAACACCCTGCAATTAGATTTCAATTTAAAAATAAATTAGATTAAGTAAAAAAAAATTTAAAATAAAAAAAAATTAAATCAATTTTTTTTTTAAAAAGACTTACACTAGCTTTCTCCAAACGCTGGTCACGCCAGCTATCCGTAGCCGCATCATATGAAAGGTGGTCGAAATAGCCGCATAAAGGAGGAAGATCCATCTCCTCCTGGGTCTCGTCATCTGTGAATGTTAACGGCTCTTTCGTCACCGTCTTCAGCTTCCCCTGGACAGTATACAATAACAAATTTTAATAAGTTAACAATTAAATTAAATTAAATACTAAATTATATTTTAATTTTTAAAACTTATACCTCAATAATCACCTCCCGGGTCTGTGACCAGTTCCTTGACCCCGCCTTGCTCGGAACTGACTGCTGCTCTCGATTCTTCTTGTTTATATCAGCCTGACTCTGTTACAAATAAAAAAGAAGTAGTTATAAAATTAATTAAAAAAAATGTATAAAATAATTAATAAATTATTTTTTTCTACCTGTTTCGCCAAGTCATCAAACATCTTCTTCGTCGCCTCCCAAATCACCGGGTCAACATCTGGTGGATTTTCACCCGTGTAGTAGTAGTCGTTCTTCAAATCCGACTTGTATCGCCTGTAGGCTCCGGATGTCATCGCAGTCAATCTCCTAGTGATCTCTTCCCAATCGCTTCGCCTCCTCCACTCCTCTAAATCAAAAAATTGATGAAGTCGCTGCAAAACTACCCCTTTGTTATGGTCGGGGACCTCTTTCCATTCTTTGTAGCAAGGGGGAATAGCTTCTCGAACAGCATTACCAGCCACCTGACCCACGTGTTTGCTATATGGGCCGACGAAGTTCTAGGTGCCGTCTATGACAGAAAAGTTAACTGGAATGGGCCAGCCGACTCTCTTCAGGGTCTCCTGAGCTGTCCGGATAGAGGTGGCAGCTTTCGGTCTCCTTTTTTTACGTTCACCTGTTTTAGTGAAAAATATTTAGACACTACATATTTTTTTAAGTGATAAATAAACATTAATTGAATTTTTTATTACCCGATGGTTGGTTACAATCAGCATTCGAACGTGGTGGACCCCTCGGGGGATCGTTACCCCTCCCATCTCCATCGTGACTCCTACCCATGACAGCAGCCATCTATAAAATTTCATAAAATTGCATTTAAGTCCTAAATTTTTTTAAAATTTGCAAATAAGTCCAATTTTTTTTACAATTTGCATTTAAGTCCAAATTTTTTAAAATTTGCAAATAAGTCCAAATTTTTTAAAATTTGCATTCAAGTCCAAATTTTTTAAAATTTGCAAATAAGTCCAATTTTTTTTAAAATTTGCATTTAAGTCCAAATTTTTTAAAATTTGCAAATAAGTCCAATTTTTTGTAAAATTTGCATTGAAGTCCAAATTTTTATAAATTTGCAAATAAGTCCTAATTTTTTAAAATTTGCAAATAAGTCCAAATTTTTTAAAATTGTCAAGTAAGTCATCTATCTTTTACAAAAATTCATTTTAGTCATCTATCTTTCTAAAATTGTCAAGTAAGTCCTATTTTTTATAAAATTGCATTTTAGTCCTTTTTTTATAAAATTGCATTTTAGTCCTTTTTTTATAAAATTGCATTTTAGTCCTTTTTTTATAAAATTGCATATTAGTCCTTAATCATACAAAACTGCATTTTAGTCATTAAACATACAAATCAAACATATTGCAAATAGGTCCCTATATCTTAAAACACAATCTAAGATCAATAACACTCTAATTATTACAATAAAATTACAAAAATCATACCAAAACCCTAATTTTTACCAAATACCAATTAAATGTTGTTATTTAACACCAAAAAATTACCAAACAACCCATAAACATACACATAATTCTCGGATTTCATCAAACAACTAAAAACATTCATGGATTTTTACAAACAAAAAAAATTAAAAATTAAAAAAATGCAAGTTTGATCCGGAAATTGGAACCTGTTACGTAGAAATGGTGTAGATTTCGTCCATGAATCCATGCCAAGAAGAAGGAATCATACAAAATAAACACAAGAAAAAATATTAGAAATTAAAAATGAAAAAATTAAAAAAGTAGTGATTAAAATGTGTTATTGGATTGGAATCATTACCTTGACGTCGGATTTGGTGTTGTTATTGCTCGGAGCTGCTTGGCTATGGCGGAAATGGAGGTTTTGTGTGAGTTTTTGAGTGTTTGTTATGGCAGAAATGAGCTCGGTTAGGGCTTTATAGAATAAAAGATTAGCGACGACACGCTGGTCGTCGCGAATCCTTATGTTTCGTCGCGAATCGGGGACACGTGTCGCCCCACGTACACACGCCCCTTGCGTGCCTTGGTTTAGCGACGACTAGCCGTCGCGAAATTTTCGTTTGTCGTCGCTAATTTTCGTGGGCGGGAAAGTTGACCGCCCACGAAGACCAATCAAATTTTTTATTATTGTTTAGCGACGACTATTCCTTTGAATGTCGTCGCGAATAATTAGCAACGACATTCAAAGGTTGAATGTCGTCGCTAATCCATTTGAATATCGTCGCTATTTTTTTTTTTTTTTTTTTTTTTTAAATTTGGGGGTTTAAGATGCTTACCCTTTCTTGTATTTTTTTGTGTTTTTTTTGGTTCCTTTTCACATTCTTAATTGGGTGTTCGGGTGTTTAGTCAGGTGTTTATGGTCAAACTTGGGTGTTCGGGTGTTTAGTCAGGTGTTTATGGTCAAACTTGGGTGTTCGGGTGTTTAGTCAGGTGTTTATGGTCAAACTTGGGTTGTTCGGGTGTTTAGTCAGGTGTTTATGGTCAAACTTGGGTGTTCGGGTGTTTAGTCAGGTGTTTATGGTCAAACTTGGGTGTTCGGGTGTTTAGTCAAGTGTTCATTGTAAATGGTACACACTCCGTAATCCTGCGTCACTCTTTTCTCTCCTTTGGACTTAGTTACCCACTTGACACCGTTCACAACACATGAATCATATTTATGCACCGAACCATAAGACATGTTTGCCAAGGACACCATCTCGGGGGTAGCTAATGGATCTCCACGTGAATGCATTCCATGAATCTAATATACAACAATAATAGTTAGTACTTTGATAATAAATATATAAGTTATAAACCAATGCCTAAAATTACATACCTTTCCAAAAACCATTCCTTAAATGTTCGACGATGCGTAATATCTATTTCACCACTCGTTCCCGTAAGTGTTGATTTGTGTTCACTATAATTGTAAATGAGTATAAATAAACTAATATAAATATATAATATATATAAATGTATATAAATATATAAATATATAATATATATAATATATATAAATATATTTATGTATATTTATATATTTATATAAAAATATATATATATTTATATATTTATATAAAAAAAATATATATATATTATATATTTATATATAAATATATAAATATTTATATATAAATATATATATATAAAAATATATATTTATATAAGATAATAATATTTACTTACGTCATGTATGTTTCGAGTTCGTCGCAGTTATGCAAAATATACCAACTTATGTGCTCCTTCTCCTTATACGGTAAAGAAACATACTCTATCTTGCCAACTGGAGTGCATTGGGAATTGAAAACGGATAGCTCTTTTGGGACCAGCGGTGCTTCGTTGTATCTGCCTGGATCGTTGAACCTTGTTTTTTCTTCACTTAGATATCTTGATATGAAATTCAACGTCTCTTCCGCAATGTACCCCTCGGCTATTGAACCCTCTGGTCTAGCCGGATTTCGGATATACTCTTTCAACTTTTTCAAATACCTTTCAAATGGGTACATCCACCGCATTTGGACCGGGCCACCAAGCAATGCTTCATCGTATAAGTGTATCACCAAGTGGATCATTATATCAAAAAACGCGGGAGGTAAAATCATTTCTAGCCTACACATAAGTTCAACCACCTTCTTCTTTCCCGATACTAACTGTTTCCTGCTTAGATTTTTATTGCAAACGACTCTAAACACGTTCGCTAACCCAATAAACACATCACTAATCGCTTTGTCTTCAATAAGCTCGGGGAGACTAGCCACGAAAAGATATTGCATCATCACGTGACAGTCGTGAGATTTCATGCCGATAATCTTACCCGTATCACTTTGAACATTGTTTCTCATACTAGATGCAAAACCGTCGGGAAACTTCTGTGCCTTCAGCCAGTCAAGAAAAATAGTCCGCTTTTCCGGTGTTAGAGTGTACTTTCCCCGTTTCAATATTTTTTTACCATTTTTCTCAGTCAACCACAATTCTTTTCTAATCTTCAATTTCTCAAGATCCAGTCTCGCTTTCACGTTATCTTTGTTAACTTTCCCATCAAGACCTATAACTGTACCGAGCAGAGAATCACACACGTTTTTCTCGCAATGCATAACGTCAATGTTATGTTTCAACAGGTTTTCAGACCAATAAGGTAAACGATAAAAAATACTCTTTTTCTTCCAATTGAATCGCCGGTTAACATCTTGTTTCACGATCTTTCCCCCAAAATCCTTGTGTTTACCGGGAAACACAATTGGAAGCCCACTAACTGTGTCTGAATACTTGCAGGACTATATTTCTTCGGTGGGCGCCTATCATCGGGTTCCTTGTACAAAACACGTTCGCTTCTAAATGGATGTCCGGCAGGTAACCAACGTCTATGGTCAAAGTAAACAATCCCTTTGTTCACACTCAATGACGGAGTATGATCCATGCATTCGGGACAAGCTTTGTAACCTTGACCCGACCATCCGGAAGTGTATGACCTAGCGGGGAAATCATTAGTGGTAGACAACAAACAAACCTTCATCGTAAACTCTTCTTTCTTGTGGGCATCATACGTAACGATCCCTTTATCCCACAACTCTTCCAACTCATCTATAACAGGACGAAGAAAGACATCCATGTCCTTACCGGGTGAACGGGGTCCCGGAATCAACAAACAAAGCTGGAATGTGGTTTCCTTCATGCATACCCACGGGGGCAAGTTATATACGGTTAATATGACTGGCCACATGCTATACGAGTTGTTTTGCATAGAGAAAGGACAAAACCCATCGATTCCAAGACCCAGATATACGTTACGAGGTTCACTAGCAAACTCAGGGTGTAGCGCTGCAAATCTCTTCCAACTATCACCATCAACCGGATGACGCAACACATCCGGATCTGCACTGTTACCGGTATGGTGCCAAATCATGTCTTCAGCGGTGTGCTTTGAAGCGAATAGTCGCTGTAATCTAGGAGCAATCGGAAAATATCGAAGCTTCTTATGCGGTACTTTGATACCCTTCTTTGGGTCCCATCTAGACTCGTTACAAACTGGACACTTGTCAAGGTCTTTGTTTTCTTTGTAATAAATAACACAATCGTTCAAACAAACGTCGATGGTAACATACCCCATACCCAAACTTTTCAACTTCTTGTTGCATGCTTCATAAGATTCGGGCAAATTGTGAGGTTTAGGCAAAATACGACCCAACAACTCCAGTAGCTCGGTGAATGAGGTGTTAGTCCATTTGTTCTTTACTTTTACGTGCATTAGCTTGGCAATAAAATTCAACGAACCCATCGATTCACAACCAGGAAATAATTCTGTCTCCAGTTCTTCGAACAAGGTGTCAAAACTGCTTCGACTTGGAATATGTGCATCTCTCATCTCGGTGTCTCCCGGATGTCCACCAACATCGTAACTCTGTCTCACATCGTCATAAACATGCTGGATTTCATTTACTATAACTGGATCTTTACTTGCAGGGGGTGTATGTGTTTGTATCTCTTCCTCACCGTGTTTTGTCCAAACCTTATAATCATGGTTAAACCCCTCTCTTAGAAGGTGGGCCATAACATCATTGGTTTTTAATCGGCAAAAATTATTACACTTCTTACACGGACAAGACAAGTAACCGGTATAACCTCTACTTTTCTTAGCAAAATCGATAAATTTATAAACCCCAAAAATATATTCAGCATCTAACACATTCGTCGATTCGATCCAACTCTTATCGATACTCATGCCCGAACTCGTTGCCATCACTTAACAACAATTTGAGTAAACTATGCGACTACATTAATAAAAAAAATAAAAATACATAATTATTACAACCTAATGAATAAAATGAATAAAAATTACAACACAATAAACAAAATAAAAAAAATTACAAACTCATTGAATGAATAAATATTACAAACCATTGAATGAATAAAAATTACAAACCATTAAATGAATAAATATTACAAACCATTAAATTAATGAATGAATATATAAAAAAAACAAATAATTAAATAAACAAGTAAAAATATATGAGCACAAAATATAAATTCACACAACACATGCATAATCAACCAACAAATATTTAATTCATTAACCTAATCATATGGTATATCAACTTGCTAATATAATCAATTAAATACAAAGCTTAAAAAACATGAAATTTAATGGAAATACCTTGAATTGGATGGATAAATTGAAGAGTGATGTTAATTCCCTACCAAGAAAGTTGTATTAATTCACCTAATCAAAGCATATAGGAAGAATGAAACACAATTAGCATTAAAAAAAAAAATTGAATTTCATGCAATTATACCTTAAATTGTTTGATGAAAGATGATATTAATGGAGCCCCACTTTGATTATTGAACCAAGAATGATGCAAGATGAAGTGGAGAAGGAATTGCAAAAAAAAAAATGGAATTTTGTTGATTTTTTGGGAGAAAATCGGAGGATTATTATGGGTGTTGTGTGTGTTATGTGGGTTAAAAAACCTGCTGCAATTAAATAGGATTGACGTTTAGCGACGACAATACGGGTCGTGGGTAAACTAATTTAGTCGTCGTTAATCTTCAAAATAGCGACGACATGCATAGTCGCTAAAATAGCGACGGTAGTTCGTCAAGGAAAAAAAAATCAATAAGAAATAAAATACAATTAGCGACGAAAAACTAAAATATAACGACAAATTCGTTGTCGTTAATTAGCGACAGAGTAAAATATTGTCGCTAAGTTTCTGTCGTCGCTAATTTAGTTCGTTTAACGACGAATTACGGGTCGTCGCTAATTTCTCGTGGGTAAACACCGCATTTCCAGTAGTGTGTTTTTACAAATTATCCTGATGTAAAGCTAAAGTTTTGTTATACAAAAGTATATCATCAAATAATACAAGGTCAAACTTACGCAACAATAGTCTAAATGTCTTTTTCATAATATCATAAATTATTGAAGGTGGATTTGTAAGACCAAAAATTTTCACAATAAATTCATAATAGTGTGCACATGTTTGAAAACAATCTTATGAACATCTTCAGCAAGAAAATCCAGATTCAGTAGTACCCTAAGAAGAAATCCAACTTTAAAAAATAATGGCAACATGTAATTCATTGAGTAACTTATCAATAGTAGGAATTGGAAAACTATTTTTTTATAATGGCATTTGGAACCCGATAATCCATACACGATTTCCATGTGCCTTTTTCTTTTTAACCAAAAAGACAAGTTAAGAAAATATGCTAGTACTAGGTTATATGTACATGAATCCATCATTTTAGCTACCAATATTTCAATTTCATTTCTTTGAAACTGTAGATACATGTAAGGCTAGAAATCTATATGACATGATGTAGTCTTTATGGTAGATGATTTGTTGGCATAGAAAATATATTTTTATAGTGTAGTAATAGAGGCAGCAAATCAATATTAGAAGAATTATATTTTTGGTCTGGTCCATCACAAATAGACAAACTAAACATTGTTGGAACTAATCATGTTTAGGATATTATGTACCGTGATAATTTAATTTCAAACTCTTTCTCAATGAACAAGGACCTAAGTTTCACTCCTTTAGTTTTGTATCATACATGATACATTTCTAGGATAATTAATTTTATATCAAACATATCTAGCTTTCTGTTTCATTATTCAAGAATGTGTCTAGAAAAATTAATATTCTTGCAGATCTTCAATAAAAAAAATATTTTATATTTTCATTTGACAGTTTTCATATATAGTGCTAGACTGTAGTTTGTAAGTATCTGCTTTCAACTTTTATTTACTTTCATTTTACTCTAATTTAAATAATCTTTGAAAAAATTTACGGTTGAAAACTGATCAAAAGGAAAATATTTGATTGGTATTTACTTATTTTTTTTCTTGGGTATGGTCTAATCAAGTAATTGTTGTATATTTATACTAAGATTATTGGTTTTCTATGTTTTGATTAAGATAGTAAAAGTAAATTTTTTGATCAATTTTGTTATAAGAAACTAAAAAAGCTTAGAATTAACGTGTGAAAAAATAAAAGAACACAAGCGTTTTATCGTGGTTCATCAATAATACCTACATCGTTAAGCCTACATGAAACAATTTATGAGAGATGACTAATTCACTATATATTGAGATTAAAAATTTAGTTTGTTCTGAGTTAGACTCAAAACCTTAATATTTTAATTTAAAATGTTAGACAACTATTAAAAAAAAGACAAATTTAATACATGCAAGCAAGAATCCAACACAACTTAACTCCAATTTAAATTCTTTATAACATAAGATAAGATTTATTGAATCCTTTGATTCATTTTTGCAAAGTGGATAAGAGATGGAGAGTTAAAAGACGGAAGAAGAATTTTGGCCAAATAGTGAACATAAGGGTATATATATGGAAGACTTAGGGTTTTTATATCGTCCTTACAAAGTAGAATATAATCAAGGGAGATAAGAGATCCCCGTGTGGTAAGTCCATGAAGTAAAGCACTCGTGTTATAATATGAGATATACTTAAATAAACAAATCACACTCGTATCAAACCTGCCCGATCCAAAAGCCAATTAAAACCTATAAAAAGAATTAGAAGACCATATAAATAAAACTGATTGGACTTTATATTTTCACAGTCTCTACCTTAAGTTCCAATTACCCATTTCTAATCTATTTTCATCACCAATTCCTCCTATCATCATCCTATAGTGTATTCAAGTGCCTTCAACATAGTTTTGTTATATATCAAAAAAGAAATATATACTTTACTCAACCTTTAACAATGTTAACCAATTTTTAAACTTGCTAACATTCAAGATCTTAGTGTCCATATTTGTGAGATTATACTCAATAGGAATTTGAACTAATTTAATTGTCTCAGCCGAAAGCCAAGTTCTAATAAAATAAAACTTAACATCAATATGTTTGTTCTTTCATTATACACATGATTTTTAATCAAATATATTACACTTTGACTACACTATAATAGTAACAGGTTAATTAGTCAACTTTAATTCATTAGAAAATCCTTTAATCCATACAACCTCTTTAAAACAATCAGAAATAGCTACATATTCAGAAATAGCTACATATTCAGATTTTGTAGTAGATAAAGAATTTAAAGGCTGTAATTGAGATTTCCAAGTGATACTGTTTATGCCAAGTGTGAAATATTAGGAAATGGTTTACTTCCAACAATGATCCCTCCATCACCCTCTTTGTCGAATTTTACACATTAAATCTCACATCAACAAAATATAGCAAGAAGAAGAGTAAGAAATGTAATATACGTATCTAAGATCTTACCTCTTATGTTGACTTCAAAAAAAATTTCTTCTAATTAAATATTTTTGTGTAGGATTATACGGAACTATGCGAATTGATAAAACAATTGACTGGCTAAAGCCACTAGGGTTTACAGAAAAACTAATTTTTGCAGAAGTAAAAAAACTTTTCAAAGTATGTCTGATTACTTATGTTTAATTTTAGAACAAATCTATGGTGTTAAATTCTTATCACAATATATGTAATACGTATATATATTTCCCTCCGTAAGTGTTTCTCTAATATTAGTGTACATTGCACCATAATCACGTAAAATTAGCAAATATACTATCTAACTTGAGATTCATAATATTTTTATTTAAGATTTTAATTAGTTTCAATTTAAAGTGAGGAGAAGATGAAAACAAAAACTAATTATTAGAAATAAGAAAATTGAAATTAAAATCAAAATTATAATTGTAGCTCAGAAAAGTATGATCCACAGACTTAAAGAATTTTCAGTGTTAGGCCATGTCACATGGTGTAAATCGATGATGGTTTTCTATTGCTTCATTTACTATAACTGAGTAACAATTTGTTTATAAATATTGTATGGTTTTTCGTAATTTAACTTGTATTGATTAAATAGGTATATGGTGGAAATTTTGTGTGGGTATTTCTCGAAGTAAACAGTTATAAGGTACTCATAGATGCATGCTTGGCTAAAAACAATGTCGAGGTATATACTAGTGCTAATAACTCAATTATGGTATATTCACTTAAAATTGATTAAATCATCCTTTAACCAATAGTTTTGACACATATATTTTATTATCTTTTCTACTTTTTGTATTTATAAGAGTTACCTAATTTCTCTAAGTACTTAATAAAATATTTAATCTCATCTAGACTGTTGGAGGTGTTACAAATCTGCAGACATCTAATGAAAGTGCTACCAAATTAGAAATTGGTGAAGCAAGTACTTCCCGGTCAGTAGTGGGATCAGATACTTAATATCCGGCTGACTGGGCCATTACCATCTACGAGGAGAATCCTTCTCCTCTTGCTAATCTACCCGAGATAGATGAACTTGGACAAGATGGTGAGATGGACTCCAATAGTCATTCAATCGTGGATTAAATTTATTTTAATTTTTATTGAGTCTTTATTGTTATTGTATTTTTTATTGATTGAATTTGTACTCTAAGTTTGAAGAATATTACCATTATCATATGCATTATGTTTTTATAATTGTTTTTGTCATTCATTGTTCTATATAGTATAAATGTTTTATGATGAGAGTATTAATTCACATATTTTGGCCTTTATACAACCAAGATGTATGATTGGTGAAAGTGAACTCAATATTATTTTTTAAAACTTCATTTAATGAGACTCTTAAATGGAATGCATACCAAATTTCTACGCTTCATCTATAATAGTAAATAATATTAGTGTAGATTCATCGATGCATAAAAGACAACTGATTTATCAGAGAAAGTCTTGTATAAGTTATTGTGTCATAGTATAAGTGAAAATTCGCTATGGATTTTAGCTCGATCAAAGAAACAAGTTGAAGAGAGATCAGGGAGTTTCAAAAATAGGAGTGCATTATCGCAAAAGATAAATTTTAAGACTTTTGAAAGGAACATGGTTTGTTCAGTGGGTAAATAGTTCTTTCCTTTAATTCTTGATTCAATAAATTTCATGTGATTTTAGTTTTGAGTGGTGAGAAGTTGGGATTATTTATACGATTTAAGTTGGATTGTGTTTTATTCTCAGGATTGTGAGTTGATGTATCTAAAAATAGACGTTGAACAAAAAGAAACTAAAAATAGACCAGAGAATCTAGTTGTATCAAGTGTAGTTGTACCACAGTAACTATTCGTCCCTCTGTAATTTGTTGATGGTGGAAGGAGGTCATTTTCATTATTTTATGTTTATTTATATTCTTGAAATAATGAAATAATTAGTTTTTAATATTTTGTTTGTGTTACAACATTGAGAATTATGTTAGCTTAAAACACATTATTACCAAGAGAAATGTGGAATTCCGAATATACTGATATGGCAAAGATCATTGGTCGTGATATTCAATCAACATTTAACAATAGCATGATGTTTTTCATATGTATATATTCACAATAATTAATAAATAAGAAGATTTTTTAGGCTCATAGGGCGGCAGAGTTGCTGATTGGTCTTATATAGCTGGCGAAGAAATAGTGCAAGGTTGATTCATATTTCGGTTATGTTGCAGAATAAAAAACATATACTGCACTAAATTATAGAAATTCACTATAGGGACCAATAGTGCAAATAACCAAAAAAAAAAAAACCCATATATGGTCCTTGAACTATAGGCCATTTACCGGAATCGGGTATATGCCTAATTATTATTAGGGATACATCACAGACTCTAGTATTACAATAGTATCATAATTACCACCAACGACAGCACTACAAGAAGATAAAATAGCCTAACGTGCCCTCATCTTTCACGTTATTTTCTATACATGGCACAATATTTCAAAATGGAAATAAATTTACCACTACCTTATGTAAGCTCCAGAAAATTTGTACCAGTTAGTGTATAGTAGGAGAATATACCTGACATGTCATAAGTTAGTGTATAGTAGGAGAATATACCTGACATGTCATAACATATAGAAAGATAAACATACTAATATGAGAGATAAAGGTGGTTGACTAAAACAAATTGAGAGGTAAAACCATCATTACTAGAGATACTGAAACCTTCTGTTAACTCACTCTAGAGGGTTTAGGGTATTTAAACATACCACATCTGGATAAATGTGGCTATTTAATACAACAAAGGGACCACCATGAATTTAAACCATATAAGTTGTGAGATAAGAAAAATAGTTATAAACCACTAGAAAAATTATCAATTTTTTTTATTTATGCTATGAGTATATTTTCTACTTTTGAAGTCAAAGGTGTATATATTTTGCTAGATCACATAACCAAAAGTACAATGGTCCAATTTACGGGTTTATTGTTTATATATCTCTGTTTCCTCATTTATGAAGTTAAAACATTAAACTGAATTCCAATTAACAAATTAATCGAAGGAGACTCTGATATGTGGAAGAGCTTACAAATCCTATAACTTTCAATTTGTTATTTGACTTAATGTTGAATCAAAATATAGGAGTTGTCTTCGTATAAAAGGTTCTTAAATCAAAGAACCATAGAATATGAGGATGAAACATCTAAATTCGCATTTAAGTTCAACCTCTGGAGTTACTTTAATAAATTTTATAGCAATGACTGGTACACTTTTCATCGAGTTTGAAAGTGATAATTTTCGCAAAGTATTATATGAAATACATGTATAATATTGCCCAACGTTGAAATACAAAAATGAAATATATAAATATTTTATAATATATTGAAACACTGGATAGATATTAATATTATGTTTGTAGAGTTATGAGAGAAATGCATAAATACATATATATATATAATATGGTAATTATATAGATTAATATATTTTATTATGTTTTTAAGCTAGTTTTTACAAGTAATAGAATGATTTGCACAATCTATTATAATTTTTTAAATTCATTTTAGTCTAAGTGCCTCTAGATATAGGACATTTCTAATATGTATAAATATATATATATGCGTGTGTGTTATTTATGTACTGAATTCATACGAATAATACACATGTTTTATTGCATTGAGCATTTATGCACAATAATGATTAATGTACAAAAGATGACATAATTTAATAAGAATACAATTGACTGAAATTTAAATTAATATAAATATAAATTAATAAAGACAATTATATATATTTGCTTCCTCTTGTCATCCAGTTGACCTTTATATATTCTTTTATATATAACATTTTTTTTTGCTAAGCAAGCCAGCTTTTTCTTTCATTTAAGCACAAACACTCATTACAACCCGTCTGGTAAGCCCAGAGACAACCTTATTGGACTAACCCAAAAACCAAATAAACTACTAAAGGCCCATGGTTATAAAACCCATGGCCCATTACACATAAACCTATCATATCTATTGGACCGTCAGAGCCCAAAACAAACATAAAATAATTCTAACATATTACAGTACGATTAGAAATAAAACATCAAATAGAAATCCCAAATTCCTCAGGAACCCTAAAACTCCGACCTTTATCTTCAAGGGGATTTTCCTTCAATCACCATTGAGCCATTGCTCGATTCACCTTCTCTGGTCCAAAAGCTTTGAACTTTACAAGATTCTCCTTTAGATTCGTTACAATTTTATTAAAAATATCCTCCTCGCTACTATGTTGATTATTGAAGATTCAGTTATTTCTTTCAATCCAAACTGTATGGATTGAAATAGCGAAAATCACTTTGGTAAGTTCATCTTCAAATTTTGCTCTTTTCTTACTCATCCAGTTCATAATATCTTTCCAATTCACAGGTATGTTACCATCGATTCGCATTCTACACCTGTCCCAAATTCTTTTAGTGAAAGAGCAGCTCCAGTATAAGTGATCTCGATCTTCACTCGCCAATTTATAGAACTCATAGATTGGATTTGTTATAACACCCCAATTCATGAGTCTTTGTTTCGTTGGTAACCTTACCTTATACTTTGGAAGACTTTTCGATTTCCATACACTATCGTACCAGTTGACTTTATCTCCTTTTTCACGCAGGTATTCATAAATTTAAGCAGATACAAAATCTCCTTTTTTAGTATAAAGACATTTTATACTGTCCTCTCTATTTGTACTTACAATATCCTTGGTAATTGGAATCATGAACTGTAGCTTAGGTGGCCATTTCCATCCATTCAGAGTTAGAAATTTACCAACTTTGCTATCTGTATAATACCCTGATGCTAGATTACTAATCTTCATATCATTTAAGCACTGATTGTTAGGAAGCCAATAGTCCCACCAAAGTGAGATATTTTTACCATTACCCACATAGTATTTGATCATCCCTTTAGCTATGTTCCTTAATTTCAAAATCTTTCTCCATCCCCAGGAGCAATCCTGTGGTATTTCCACTTGCCAGAAAGATTTGTTCTTTAGTAGATTTACAGTGACCCATTGAGACCATAAGGATTTTTTAGGTAAGCAGCAGCCCCATAACAATTTCAAAATAGCCACTTGATTTTGAATAGCAATATCTTTTATACCTAAACCCCCTTCATCGAGTGGTTTACAAACTGTTTTCCAGGCTACTTTTGCTCCTCCTGAGTAACTACTCTTCCCTCCCCAAAGAAAAGCTATATTCCTACTTTGTAGTAGTTTGATTATCTTCTTTGGTAGAGTAAATACATTACACTAATGACTTGCTATACCACTAAGAACTAATTTAATTAACTGAATTCTACCAGCATAAGAGAGGTGTCTTGTATACCAATGATCAATTTTGGTGGTCATCTTATCAATGAGGGGTTTACAGTCATTTACACTTAGTCTCCCAGTTAATAAGGGAACCCCCAAATATTTCATAGGGAGGAAGCCTTCTGGGATATTGAGTATACTATTCATGTTTGTCTTGGTTGTATTATCACAACCTCCATAGAAAACATTACTCTTGCTATCACTGATCTTTAGTCCTGATAGCTTATCAAATAGATTCAGCCCTTTCTTGAGAAGTGTAACTGTATCTGTTGAGGGGGTAAAAAATACCAATATATCATCTGCAAACATCAGGTTATTAATATTCAGTTTTTCACATTTAGGGTGCCACTTAAATTCACTCTTTTTTCCAATGTGATGCAGGATTTGAGTAAGAACTTCCATGCCTATCACAAAGAGATAAGGTGAGATGGGGTCACCTTGTCTGAGGCCCCTTTCACCTTTGAAAAAACCCCTGGGGGCACCATTAATCATAATAGCATAAGATGTGCTGGTAAGGCACATTTCAATCCAACTGATCATTTTTGTGGGGTAACCAAATGCTTTTAATGTTTTTAAAATAAAATTCCAGTTTACAGAATCATATGCCTTCATAAGATCCAGTTTCAGGGCACATCTGCTTGATATATTATTTCTTGTGTAGCCTCTAACAATCTCTTGGGCAATAAGTATGTTCTCCCCAATTATTCTTCCTGGGACAAAAGCAGATTGATTTTGTGATATCAGGTTCTGTAATGTGCCTTTAATTCTATTAGCTATAATCTTTGAAATAATTTTATATAGCACATTACAACAGGCTATAGGTCTGTAGTCTTTTGGCGCTCTAGGGTTTTTGACTTTAGGTATAAGAGAGATATTTGCTGAATTAATTTCTTTAAGTATCTGACAATCTTCAAAGGATCTTTTAATTGCCATACATAATTTATCTTTGATGATATTCCATACTCTTTTGTAGAAACTAGATGGGAAACCATCAGGGCCTGGACTTTTGAGGTTGTTTATAGACCATAGAGCCACTTTAATCTCATCATCAGTTACAGGTAAGGTGAGACTCTCACATTCCTCTTCTGAGATGGATTTATTACAAATTTTCTGAATAATATCAGTTTTATAATCCACTTCTTCTATATTTTTATTTCCAAGTATATGAGAGAAGTGATTGATAAAGGTATTAGCTATATCATCCTCATTGTAAGTAACCTCACCTTGTTGATCAGTTATAACTTTGATAGTATTTTGAGTTTTCCTACCTTTCATAACTTTTTGAAAATATGCTGTGTTCAGGTCTCCATGTTCAATCCACAAGACTCTAGACTTTTGTTTCATGATGGATTCCTCTTTAAGCAGTTCATCAGATAAGTTTTGAGCCAGTTCATTCTCTTCATCAAGTAATCCTCTGTCCCTTTCACCTTGTAGCCTTTTCAGCTGAACAGTCTTAAGCTTCTTTTGAATTTGGACAATATTATCCCGTGAGTTCTTAAAGAACTTTTCATTGAAGGTTTTAAGCTTCTTTTTAAGAATCTTGATCCTCTGTGTAAATTTATACATATAAGTCCCTTGAATATTAATGTTCCATACCTCGGTAACTAATGGTAAGAACTCATGATGGTCCATCCAGATATTGAAAAATCTGAATGGGTATTTTCTCTTGACTTCTTCCTCCATTACTTTAATATATTGACAGCAATGGTCTGATAAATAAGGATTAAGTAGAGTTAAAGCTGTATTTGGAAACTTGTTCATCCATTCATCATTTACAAGTGTCCTATCTATTCTACTGACCTTCATTTCTGAGCCAGCAGCTTTGTTTGTCCAGGTATACTTTGGGCCATGGTAAGGTAAATCTGTGGCTTCCACATCTTTTACACATTGGATCATGTCTTGTGCCCCTTTGGATAGTACAGTCCCATTTAATCTTTCATCAGGGCTCATGACTTCATTAAAGTCACCTTGTATGATCCATGCTACATTATTTACAATCTTGGCCCATCCCCTTAAGGTGTCCCATAAATCAAGTCTTTGATTAGTCTTGTTTAGGGCATATACTAGGGTAAAATAAAACTCTGTGTTAGTAGATATATTCACAGCCCTGCATAGCATTGCTTGGCTTTTGGTTCTAACACAAATACATTAAGAATCTTCTCATCCCAAAAAGTCCAGATTCTTCCCAATATGTGATTGTTGTAATTGTGAGCTACCTTCCAGTTAGTAAATGTTGTGTTCCATATTTTTGTGGCTTTGGCTTGCTTTATTTTTGTCTCAAGTAAACTAAATAAACTAATATTACTACTAGTAATAAACCTCAGGCAATTGACTTGTTTATGCCTTTTATTCATTCCCCTAACATTCCAAGTTATAATCATTGGGATTTAGGGTCAGGAGGCTTCTCCTTCGCAGCCCCCACAGTGATAACAAGTTCTTGAACCAGGTCTTCAACAGTTTCTTCATCTTGTAAAACTGTAAAACTATTTGAGGTAGAAGCTAAGTTTGCATCAGTTTTCTGATTTGGTGAGACATTGCTCCCTCTAGCTACCACTTGGATCCAATTATTACCTTGGGAGTCAGAACAAGCATGTCCCTTATGCCTATTCTCCTCCTTTTTATATATAAATATAAATATAAATATAACATATATATACAGTTAATTTCCTTTTGCTTCTCACAAGCATCAAGTTTGAAACATCTACCCATGATGCATTCTGAAGCACTAAATATTCCCAGTGAACTAAAATTTGTTAATAACACTATTATTAACATTGAAAGTTTTTCTTAACATTGACAGTTTTTCTTAATAACACTACAATGGGATGAACTTCATTAAATCAACCCGAGGGGGCTACATAGTTGGTAAGGACGAAAAATATGTTACACATAAAATACATAAAAAAAATTGTCTCTATTCCATTGTAGAAAGACAAAGGTGATAAACAAAAATCGAAATATGTTGGACAATCTGAAATTGACCAAATTACTTGTGGCCCAACTTCTGATTTCCATACTCTCGAATAGTAACCAGACTAAATGGTTGTAAAATAAAAATAATCTGATCCCAACATCAAATTCTCGGTATGTACGCTATTCTAGTTCTTTTATATGTTGTTGTACCCTTTGAAAATTTACTTAATGATATATAATACATAATAACAATGATTGTCATGTTCACCAAAAACATTCAATAATCTCATAAGTAAGTAACCAAGCTGCAACGATAGATTTCGTCAGCATACCGTGTGAAAAGGAGAAATACATTTATATGTATAAAGATTTCTTATACGTGTACTCATCCCACGAAAAATATTTTACCCAGATTTGACGAGTTTCCATCACAAAACATCAAAGACACCTCGTAAATGTCCGATTAATACATTCAGATTGTTCATCTGATTGCAGTATAAGATTTTCTCATACGTATTTTGGATTATTGCAAACAAAATAACTCTTTTTAAAATGAAATTAGAAATATTTTATCTCGATCACTTACAATAGTACGTGGCATTTTATGAAGTTTGACAACTTGTTTTATAACACCCCAACCACTCGTATCTTGTTTAAATGAATTGGACGAGTAACAAAGTGAAGAGACTTTGATAATATTTCAACTATCACTGATATTTGTGATTGTCCTTATGATTATGGTAAACCATCAACAAAGTCCATTAAATATCCTCCAACAATTTATTTGAATTAGGGGCGACAAAAAACCGGCTTAAGCCTAATTGCGCACCTTAGAATACAGACATACCATACAATTTGAAATAAAATTATTTATATCCTTCAAAATAAAATATTCCTTCATAGTCCAACACCGCTTCACCAATCTTTGCATTACCTATTTATCCGATCTACAAGTGATGTGTTGTTTACATAGCTTGAGAAAATACTTCTCTGGATTTCCAAAGGTTGTATAGCTTGTCCAATTCTTTATAAATTTTCCTTGGTATTTTGAGCAAGATATTGGCATGTCCAAATGTGAAAATTTTGATAATTTCTTCTATCCTTGATCGACTCCTCATTTTCTCACGTTCTTGACTCGAGTGTAATCATATTTTGTTATAAATAGGGGTCACATAATCCCCAAGAAAATAGCTAGAAAAATAAATTCTCAATATATATATTCCATTATATGGGTGAGTGAGAACATTTATGAGCGTGAACTCAAGCTCGAGGACATTTTTTGATGGTAAGTGAGGAGAGAGCCAAAAGCTCACTTCAAATTTACCAAATATACATCCACACCGTCCTTAAGCCAATATTAAAACCATAAAGACCTCGTGATTCCTAATTACATAGTGAATTTATGATTCTGTTGATAGGAAATATACTAGGTGGAGCGTTCAAAGCGATTTAGGATTGAGGAACACCCTATAGCCATCATACAGAGATGAGTACAAGGGTAACCTTCAAGCATTGGGACTTTAATTTTATGATTGAGATTATTTGTGTTTGATTTTGCATGATAGATGTATGTGTATATTAATTTCTAGGGTTTGCTATATGAGATTAATCTTGAGAATTGCTTTAGGTGTATTTGCTAGCTTCTATGTCTTTGCGTTTACTTCTACCCCTTTATTTTGTTTTGTTTTACTTTGTCGGGACGACAAAGATTTGAGTTGGGGGTCTTGATGTCTCCCTAATTGTTCATCCTTGGGAGACATCATTTTTTATGTTTATTTAATCATTTTGATAGACTTTGGGTCCAAAATCTCAATATTCCGGATTTCCTCTTTATTTTCTAGTATTTTTGATTTATTAAACTTTTGCGCGTAATCTTGTGTATTTTAGTGAAAATTTTGTAGGTTTTGAATATTAGCTAGGAGAGGAATCCAAGAAGGAAGTCAAAGATCGTGATATGGAGTCAAAGCTTGAAGATAAATCCCGAAAAGAATTATATTTTGAAGCTGCAAATTTGACAAACAGGCCAAAGATTGCTGATTTCGAGGCACATACGAGTTGATTTAGCCGCTGACCTTTGAAGAGATTACGTTCCTTATCGAGTTATGGAAATTTAGCAAGTGATTTGAGGTCAATCGGAGTTATAACGAATTGGCTAGAGCTGTTTTAGTGGAGGTGGTGCAGCAGTTACGGAATTTTGGGCTTAGAAAATGGACTTGGGCTTTTAATTTTTAACTTAAACCTTAAGACAAAGCCTAATCCGTTTTGGAGAGTATAAAAGGGGCTTTTGACTTCTAATTTACACACATCTCATTATTCAGAAAGAAAAGCATTAGAGAGAAGTCAACGAAGGAAGCAGAAGAAAGCTGACTAGCTGGAGAGTGTCTATATCTCCATTCACAGCCGAATCTAATTCCGAAAATTAGGTTTTTCTTATTTTTATTTCTGTAATACATTATGAATTCAATTAGTTTTAATTCAGTTTCATTTTCCATTAGCATGAGCTAATTTCTCTTAGTACTTGAGAATGCATAATGGGTGAATCCTAAAACTATTGAATTTCATATGTTTGAACTTGGGTTTTAAATAATTAAATCGAATTGGGTCTTTTACATTATTCGGTAATTGGTGTTTATTTACTGTTTTTGGAGTAGCTAACTAAGAACAGGTGTTAGTATCTAAGCTATTCCACATAGTGGCGTGTGGATCATCTTGACGGGGGGTTTAGGTATGGAATTAATTACTCAATATAAGATATAAATTATTTGATTCTGACGAACATAATTAATCTTAGGGCCAATGAGGTAATTTAGCTTAATCATTCGAAAGTGGATCATATTTACCCTGACGGGACTAGTGACACTCTAGAGTAGCTTTGTAGTACACCCTGACGGGGGTACAAAGATTCTTGAATCCCGACCAATGTCAATTGACCAATTTGACCCTTAAACAAAGTATTATATGAAATAGAGTTAGGAGGATCCCTTGCGTCTCTCAAGTACTGCCTTCCATTTCTTGCGTCCAGCTATTCATTCCTTGCGTTTAGTTATTTATTTGCATTTTCATATTAGTCTTTAATAATTAGGATTAGTAAAAACCAACAAACAATTATCAAATCATTTACTGCTTTCATAAGTGCAATTAATCATTACTTGATAAGAATTGTAGTTAATCATACCGTCCCTGCGAACGATCATGTTATCACTATTATTACTTGGGACAACCGTACACTTGCGGTTGTGGTTCTCTTTACTTATTGCATTATTTTTAGAACACACAAAGGACCACCAGTGGGGTCTCATGATTTTCGTTTTTGTTTTGCTGTTTGAATATAATTGTGAGTTAATATTAAATTGTTAACATTAATTAAATAAAAATTTGCAATTTACCCCATTGTTGAGCGCAATTTTGTGGTTGGAAGTTCGGATCCCTAGGTGGATCACGACCGCCACCATCTCCATCATGACCACGGGACATAA
Organism: Nemophila menziesii; assembly: GCA_029959085.1. Classification (NCBI taxonomy): domain Eukaryota; kingdom Viridiplantae; phylum Streptophyta; class Magnoliopsida; order Boraginales; family Hydrophyllaceae; genus Nemophila; species Nemophila menziesii. Next base: position 137,388,056 of record JARWIR010000001.1, on the reverse strand, counting down.
AATCAAGCATCTAATACGTATCGAAAATAAATAAATAAATATGTTACAATCTCAACTAAATAAATAAAGGGTTAATACCCAATAGGTACCTGCCACCTTACACCTTTGCCCATAAAAGGCCTCGTTTTTTTTAAAGAACAACGACTAATGGGAAACTTCCCGTTACTCAAAGTTTGAGTAGTGGGAAGCTTCCCATTACTCAACGTTTGAGTATTGGGAAGCTTCCCATTACTCAACGTTTGACAAGTGGGAAGCTTCCCATAACTCAAACGACTCTTTTATTGGAAAAGAAAATGAAAAAGCAAAAATATGTGTGCCTTTTATGGGCAAAAAAATGATAGTTGGGGTGAAAGGGAATTAATTCTAACTTGAGGTGTTTCTTGGGCAATAATCCATAAATAAATTATTACATTACCAATTGAATAAATAAATAAGTACAAACAAATAAATAAATAAAAATATAATTACAAACAAATAACTAATTAGAAACAACTAAATAAAGGGTGATTTACTCATGAAGTCCATAACCCATCAATTCCAGCCAAGAAGGTCCAATCCATATAAATGTCCAAGATACCCTTTTTCAAACAAATTATTTCTTAAAAGAATATTTTCTTTCCATAACTAAAAAATTATATAATTAAAATATTACAACATTACAAAATTCTAAAATAAAAAATAATTCTATAATTATAATATTTTATATTCTAAAACTAACACACTACATAATATAATCTATTTAATAAAAGAGAATTAAATTATTTTCTTAAATTGCGAAACCTGCATGTGCATAAAATATAAAATAAAAATTAGAAATTAAGGGATAAAAGTATGAATAAAACATAGTGCATTGACAATGCAAAAATAATCGGGTGACACTATAAAAACAATGGGTTGACAGTGCAAAATAATGGGTGACAACACAAAAACAGTGGGTTGACAATGCAAAAACAGTGGGTTGACAGTGAAAAACAGTGGGTTGACAGTGAAAAACAGTGGGTTGACAGTGAAAACAGTATATGACTGAGTTGACCATACAAAAACAATGGAGAGTGGGTTAACCGTACGAAAACGATAGGGTGATAGTACAAAACAACAGGTTGACTGTAAAAAAAATATATATTACCAAAAACGTTGAAATTTCCTAGAACAAAAATGAAATAAAGAATAATCATCGAACAAAATAAAACATAGCAATTTTTTGGAAAAAAAATAAAAGTAAACATTGAAAAACAATGAAATTGTGTAACCTAAAACTGATCTTAGACAAAAAAAAGTGTAACCTAAAACTGATGGAGAAAAATAAACTAAAACTCATCTTTTTCACCATGAAAGAAGAAAAGAAAAAGTAAACCTTGATAAACAATGAAGCTCATCTCTTTCCACGTGAGCATTTAAAGAAAAAATAGAAAAAAGTAAACATTACAAAAAATGAAACATAGTAATACTAAAACTCATCTCTTTGACACTCCCAAGTGGCGGCAGTTTCTTGTGCAGGAGAGGCTATTGCAAAGCCAAGTTGATGGTGGAGAGCGGATTGGTAGAGGAAGAAGGTGATTGTAAAGAGATTTTTTTCTCCTTTTTACGTTTCCAATGCCAGCGTGAAGAGAGGATTTTTAGGTTTTATATTATCATTAGTCAATGTTTATTTTTTCTTTCTAATTTTAAAATTAATAATTCTAATATATATAAGGTAATGTTTAGTTTATTAATTTTAATATAGGGATAGAAATGGTAAAACAGAAAAGATATGGACTTTTAAAGGAGGTAAAAAATTTATGGACTTGTTAAGAGGTGGGTTTTGTGTATTTGGACCTAATAAGCTAATAACTCCTAAATAGATAATTAAATTATTACAAATCATTTATATATAATAAATTAAAATAATAATTTGTTAATCCATTCCGGATAAAATCTGTAACAAAAAATAACCAGTTAATCCAAAAAATTATAATACTAATCCCAAAAAATTAAAGTTTCCACAAATAGAAAGTTTCCAATTAAGGAAATTTTTCCTTTTAGGAAACTATCCGTTTTTGTAAACTTTCTATTTTGGTAAAGTTCTGACATATGAAACTTGCCAGTTGGACAGTTTCCTAAAATGAAAAGTTTCATGTTTCGGAAATTTTCCGAAAATGGAAACTTTAACGGTTTTTTTTACCAAAAAAATCCTTAGGGGTTTCTTTTTTCCTTAGTGTTTTTTCCAAAAATCCTAATAACACCCTAATTTTTTGTTTTTTATTTTCCTAAAATTCATCTTAATCCTAAACAATTTCCTAAAAATTCATTCTAATCCTAAACAATTTCTTAAAAATTCATTTTAATCCTAAACAATTTACTAAAAATTTCCTTATCATATATTCTGAACACATCAACCCTAATTGTTCATCTAATTATATAAACAACTCACATAAACCCTAATTTTAGTAAGAAAATAATTTTTTCTACAATTTAAATTCACAAATCATTAATACGTGATATTCTAACCGAAATTTAAGTGCAAAACAACCTAATATAACCCCTCTAATACTCGGAAATCATCACAACACATTTCACTTCAACAAATTTTTCAATCAAAAAAAGAAAAAGAAAAACTAAAAAAGGGTTGATTTTGTGGTACCTTTTACGTGGAAATTGTAGTGTTGATGGTGATTAATCCATGCCAATCATTCAAAATGATAAACAACAAATAAAAAAAATTAGTTAGAAAATGAAATGAGAATAATAATGGAATTAAAATGGAATTAGGGTATTGTTAATCATACCTTTGACGTGAATTTGGAGTAGAAATGGCCCGGAATCGACTTGGGCAGCTTGAGCTCTCGATTTGGTAGGGTTTGGAAGTGTTTGTTATGAGAAAATGGAGTTGTCGTGTAGGTTATATAGAATTTTTTTAGCGACGAAAACATGTCGCCGCTAAACTCTAAATTTTCGTCGCTATTAAGGACACGTGACACTCGTCGTACGCATGACTATTGGGTGTCCGTGTTTAGCGACGTCACGCATCGTCGCTATCCATTCACTTCGTCGCTAAGCTAAAGAGGCGGGAATTTGGACCGCCCAAATTGGCCAATTAAAAATTTGGGTGAAATTAGGGATGAAATAATTCGTCGATAAGTATATGAATGTCATCGCTAAGACTTAGCGACGAGTTTTTCTGCTTGAATATCGTCACTAATTTCTAGCGACGAGTTCTTACGCTTGAATGTCGTCGCTAAACAATTTTTCCAGTTTTTTTCTTTGATCCATATTAATATTTTAATCTTATTTTTTACATCTTAACACTTTAAAAACCTTTTCACGTCTAAATAAATCAAAAAAACAACATTTTAACAACCTTAAAATTCAAATCAAATACAGTTAAATATATAAATTAAACAAAAAAGTAAAAAAAAAACCCAAATCACTAATCAGTTTCGTATCTGCTAGTGTCGATAGGTTCCTCATCACTATCGACCTCAATAGCTTCCTCGTCTCCATACTCCTCCTATGTGTCGTCTTCAATCTCCTCGTCTTCATCAAAAACTAGTTCAACCCGCAAATGAGATAGGTCAAACTCGATCTCTTCGGTAGTCCTAGTCCAGTTGTGAGTAATCACTATGTGTGTTAACCAAAGGAATCGTGATGCGCTCGTTGTTAGTAGATACTGACTTTGCACCCCATAACTCGGGACTCCATCCGTGAAGATCGTTTAGTTCCCAAAGGGCTTTCCATCCTTTCATTGATTTCATTGTATTGATCTAGTCAATGTAAAACACTTTTTGGCTTGGGTTGCTAAAATATATGGTTCATCCACCCACCAAAAAGAATATGTGTCCCTTCGTCGTGTTATACCATTTACTAACGAATAACACAACTGAACAACCACCATTGAATGTAACCTCTACGATTTTCACTAATTCGCTGTAAAAAGGTGTACGTTGTACATGGCAGATACACCATAGTCTTGAGTCACTCTTTTGTCTTCTTTTTCTCTAGTAACCCATTTTACACCATTCACAACACATAAATTGTATGTATGAACCGGGCCACGAGACATGCTGGTCAAGTAAATCATCTCGGGGGTAGCTAATGCATCATCAGCCTTGTGCATTGCATGAATCTATTAAAAATAATAAGATTTATATTTTTGATAATAATGTTTAGCTTTACAAATAAGGAAACTTTACAAATCATAAAACTTTCCAAATATGGAACGTTTCCAAATGTGGAAACCTACTAAAAAGGGAAAGTTTCTAAAAAAAAGAAAAGCTACCGAGGAGTGTACAAGTTACATACCTTTTCCAAAAATCATCCTTTAAACGTTTGTCGGTGCATCGTCTCTATAGCTTTAGCCGTTCCCGATAGTGTCGATTTGTGTTCACTAAATTTTAAAAAAAAGAATAAAACACAATGTACAAATAAATTAATAAAAGCAAATTACTATTACTTACGTCATGTATGGTTCGATCTCGTTGCAATTATTCAGAATATACCAATTGATTTGATCCTTTTCATTACGTGGTAAATGACCAAACTTTATCTTACCAACTGGAGTACACTGACTCTTAAACACGCATAGCACTTTCGGTTTAGGCAATGCCTCGTTGTATCTACCCAGATTGTCGAACTTTGTTTTTCTTCTCGGAGATACCGTGATATGAATGTCAACGTCTCTTCAACCACATAGCCCTCTACGATTGAGACTTCTGGCCTAGCCGGGTTTCGAATATACTCTTTTAACTTTTTCAAATATCTTACAAATGGATACATCCACCGCATTTGAACCGGGCCCCCTAATAATGCTTCATTGTATAGGTTTATCACCAAGTGGGTCATTATATCAAATAAATCGGGAGGTAAAATCATTTCTAGTTTGCACATCACTTCAACCACTCCCGCCTTACCAGTTTCCAACTCTCTCCTACTCAGGTTCTGGTTACAAACGACTCTAAACACATTAGTTAACCCAATGATCGCATCGTTAATCGATTTATCATCTATAAGCCTGCGGATACTAGCCACGAACATATAGTGCATCATTACATGACAATCGTGTGATTTCATTCCAATAATCGTTCCCGTATCACTTTGAACATTGTTCCTCAAACTAGATGCAAAACCATTGGGAAACTTTTGTGCCTTTAACCAATCGAGAAATTCTTTCCACTTATCCCTTGACAACGTATACTTGCCTCGCTTGAGTATCTCTTTACCTCCTCTTGATGTAAACCACAACTCTTTCTTGATTTTCATATTTTGAAGATTCATTCTCGCCTTCGCGTTATATTTGTTTATTTTCCCATCAAGTCCTGTAATTGTACCATTTAAACTGTCACACACATTCTTCGCGCAATGCATTACATCGATGTTGTGTTTTAACAAATTTTCTAACCAATAAGGTAAACGATAAAAAATACTCTTTTTCTTCCAGTTGGACTCGCGAGGACCTGCTTTCTTCGTCGTCTTGCCTCCAAAATCCTTGTGTTTACCGGGAAACATACTGGGCAACCCATTTAACTGTGTCTGAATATCGGCCGGACTATGTTTCTTGGGTGGGGCCCTAAAATTGGGACTCGGGTACATAACTTTGTCATTTCTAAATCAATGTCTGCGAGGTAACCAACGGTTATGATCAAAATAAACACCCCTTTCTTCACCGTCAATGATAGAGTAGAATCCATGCATTCTGGGCAAGCCATGTAACCTTGACCCGACCATCCCTAAGTGTATGGCCGAGCGTGATAATTATTGGTCGTGGACAACAAACAAACCTTCATAGTAAACTCTTGTTTCATATGGGCATCATACGTAAGGATCCCTGTTTCCCACAACATGTCTAACGCATCTATGACTGGGCGGAGATAGACATCTATGACCTTACCGGGAGAACGAGGGCCCAGAATCAACAAACAAAGAAGAAATGTGGTATCCTTCATGCATACCCACGGTGGCAAGTTTTAGATGGTCATTATAACTAGACACGTACTGTACGAGTTGTTCTGCATAGAAAACGGACAAAAACAACAATACCCATATACATTCCGGGGTTCACTAGCAAACTCGGGATGTAACTCTGTGAATCTTTTCTAGCTATCACCATCAACAAGATGGCGTAAAATATTTAGACCGGTACTCTTTCCGGTATGGTGCCAGATCATGTCTTCGGTAGTGTGCTTTGAAGCGTATAGTCGCTGCAACCTCAGGGCAATCATAATATATCGAAGCTTTTTATGGGGTACTTTTTACCCTTCGTAGGATTCTATCTAGACTCACTGCATACTGGACACTTGTCGAGGAATTCATTCTCCTTGTAAAAAATTGCATAATCATTCAAACAACCATCAATAGCGGTGTAACCCATACCCATACTTTTCAACTTCTTGTTGCATTCCTCGTAAGACGCAGGCAAATTGTGAGGTTTTGGCAGAACACGACCAACCAATTCCAAGAGCTCGATAAAAGACAGGTTAGCCCACTTGTCCTTTATCTTTATGTGCATAAGCTTGGCAATGAAGTTAAAAGAACTCATCACGGTAGATCCAGGACATAATTCGGTCTCCAGTTCCTCGAACAAATCTTCGAAAATGCCACGGCTTGTTTGGTTTGCGTCTCTCATCTCAGTATCAACCCAAATGACCACCAACATCGTAATTGGGTCTCAAATCCTCATACACATTCAACGTTTCATTTTCTATATTTGGCACGTGTTATTCGGGAGTTACTAATTTCTCACTGTTTTTTGTCCAAACCTCATAATTGGACAAAATCTCATTCTGTAAAAGGTGACCCCTAACCGTTTGGATTTGACATCGACGATTATTCAAACATTTAGTACACGGGCAAAACATCCATCCACTAAAAGCATCTATTTTTTCAGCAAAACCAATAAAATGATGCACACCAAAAATATATTCTTCCGTAACAAGATCGGTCGCTTTCATCCAACTCTTATCAAATCCCAAAGTCATCTTTTAATAACAATTTGACATAACTAGGAAACTATATAAATATAAAAATGAAATAAATAAATTATTACAACCCAATTAATAAATAAATATAAAATTACAACCCAAATGAATGAAACAATCAAAATTACAAGCCATTGATTGAATTAAAATTACAAACAATCAATTAAATAGATAAACAATTACATTACAAATAATTAATTAAACAAACATAAATTTATAATAAGAAAATATAAATACATGAATTGCATGTATTACAACATACTAATGAAAAATAAAATCAAAAAACAAGTATTTAGTAACCTAAACAAATCTTACAAAATATAATCACCTATTTATTAACAATTATAATTAAAAAAATCAAATTTTGAAAAGTTCAAATTTATTGAAAATACCTTAAGTTGGATTGGAGTATTGATGATTGACCATGTCCCACCTTGAATATTGACCCGGTAATGGTGCGACAATGATTTATTAACCTAATCAATCATTAAATCATGTAATTCACCATTCTATTCAACAAAATAAAAAATTAAAAAGTTTGAATTTATTGGATAATACCTTTATTTGGTTGGAGAAAATGAAGATTGACCTTGAATATGAACTCGGGAATGATGTTGAATGACTTGAAGAAACAAGTGTTAAGATTTGGACAAATAAGGGTTAGGGTTTTGAGAGAAGGTGGGAGAAAAAAATAATTCTGGGGTATTTTCTGGTTTGAAAAATCTGCTAGCTTTTTATTTTACTTTTTTTGTTTAGCGACGACATATTTTGTCGCTAAATATTTAAAATTTCGTCGCTAGAACGAGAAACAACAAAGAACCAATTCGCCGCTGGTACTAATGACCTTTAGTGACGAATTCGTTTTGTAAAAAAAGTAATCAAAAAGAAAATTAGAACTTTGCGACAAAACGCGTAACATTTATCGACAAAAATAGTTCGTCGCTAACTGTTTTTTATCTTAGCAACGCATTTTTATTCATCCAGAGACGAACGCGGGTTGTCACTAACCAGAAACACTAGTTTCCACGAAATCGGTCTCCGCTATCTATGTTACGTCGCTAACCGTCTATTTTCACTACAAGAAATAGTAGCATTAGCGACGAAGCTATTGCGGCAACAACTAAAATGGCCTCTAATGATATTTTTAAAAACCAAAATGGCCTCTAATTATATTTTTAGCGGCAATATTTGCCGCTAAAGACAAAGTTAATAGAGGCAAAAACAAATAATTTGCTACTAAAGGTATCCTTAACGACGAACTTATACAGTCGACAAATAACGACTATTAGCGGCAAAATTAAGATTTTTAGTGTTAAATTTTTTGTCGCTAAAGATACTATTTCTTGTAGTGTTTAGGGACCTAACTATTTCGCTCCTGACTATTTCGCCCCTAAAGACCGGATGTGTAGTACTGTGTGCTAGCAGATTTAAAATGAGAGGAATCGCAGCAAGTTAAAACATGGAGCTTTTAATAATTATATTGACTGAACCGGCACAAATAGCCTATTACAAGAAATCTTGAAATGCCCACTTGATCCAATAAGTGCTTCCCCTCAATAAGACCAAATACAACTACATCAAATCATCTTTACATGATTTGAACAATTTCCTAATCACCTGCGATGCAAGATTTAGGAGCAAATGGAGTTGTTATTTACAAAACTCAAACTGGGAAGGATACAGACAACTATCATTAACAAGCGAGGCTATTGCAATTTTTTCAACTTGTGAACTAGAAGAGTGTGTATTGCTCCAAGTGCCACAATCATATAAGATTGCCTTATTGTTATACAATACTTTAGAATGGTGATGCAAATGAGAATGCAAATGTGAACTATGAATCACGCAAGGTCATTGTCTTTCAAAGTGGAAAAGTTGTAGCATGACCTAAGTTTGTGTCGAGTGAAGAGAAGAATAAAGATAAAGAGTCTTTCAAGCAAAATTTAGATGAGGTAATAGTTGAAGATGGGGTTGAAGTTGAAAAAAATTGATCGAGAAGCTAGTTGAAGCTCCAAAAGTGAAATACAAAAAGAAAGTTGATCCCCCACCACAAGAGAATTGTTTACATATGTCTTTTCCATCAAGGGTCGCCAAGAATAATGATGAATTTGAGTACAAGAAATTCATCAATTGTTGAGTCAACTCAAGATCATCATTTACTTGCTAGAATCCATCATGAAAATGAGATTCTTCAAGGAGACACTCTCCATTAAGAACAATTATTCAAAGTACGAGACTGTGGCATTAACTGAGGAGATATTTGCTAAGGTGCAAAGAAAGTTGTTATCGAAGCTCAATGATCTGAGAGGTTTCAACCTTTCAATCATGATTGGTGGTTCTTTCGACTGTAAATCGTTATGTGACTTGGGAGCGAGCGTAAACCTCATCCCAAAGAGTGTGTTCAATGAGTTTGGCATTGGAGAAGCAAAGTCGGCCTCTATTATACTGCAAATGATGGTCCATGATATAGAAAACACGTGGGGAATGATCAAGGATGAATTGTTGCTTGGTAACCTCATTATAACTATTGACTTTATTATACTCGATTATGGTACACATAAGAAAGTCTTTCTCATATTGGGGTGTCCATTCTCGGCCAATGATCAATGTGTACAAAAGCTTTGTTACCTTGAGTATTGAAGATGAATCTAAAACATTTATCTTTTGGGAAACATGAATAGAAGGAATGTAAAGAACGTGCCAATGATCCAAGGGTAGATCAAAACCTCAACTACAAAGATCCAAAGAGAAACCTTCATCACGGTGTTGTGTTTTATTGTACTAACCAAAAAAATTATATAAAAACTAATGCAGAAATAAAATAAAAGTAAATAAATAAATAAACAAATTTACTTGTCGATGCTCGGATTGGATCTGATGTCTTTAAGGTATTCAGGCCACGTACTGGTGGCTTACGTTTGTTGGTTTCAAACTCCAGGATACAACGACAAAACTATTCAAAAGAAACTGACACACGAATTCTTGAAAATTTTAACAAACTTAATAATGCTACTTCTTTTTATCTCTATCTTATAATTTTAATGCTTAATACTTTGAAAAACTCAATTTAGAAAACGTTTGAGTTGGGCAACTATTTATAGAAGATGAAAAGGTGGTTTGACAAAGGGTTGTAATGTTTAATTTGAAGACACGTTGTTTCAAATATAAGATACAACATTCACTAATAAATACAAAACTTGGTTGGTCCAAATGGTATGAGCCCAAGGCCAAAAAAGGCCAATAGGCTTGTATTCTAGGTTTGAACCACACCAAAAGCCTTTTTTTTTTTACTTTGCTTTGCTTTATAATTAAAAGAAATAAAAAATAAAATAACATAATTTTTTCTCTCTTTAAATTTCTCCAAATTACATGACTCAATTTCTCATTCAATTTCAAATAATTTTAACCAAGTGAATATATTACGTTAATCTTTACACTGGAATAAACATATCAATATCCAAATCATTTCTCTAAACTGAGTCACCGACTATAATCGTAAATATGGTCAACACTTGGGTAGAATCAACATTTGTCCGAAAATCCCCACATGAATAGAAATTGACTATCCACCTTAAAAAATTATGCAAAATAATGTTTAACATGAGAGAGAGCTAGAGAGATGCGTAGAAGAATACTACATCTAGAAAGGTAGTTTTTGGCCTTGAACCTTCTCTAGTAAAAGCTATCGGATTTACTTGCTAACTAGTGAAAGTGATGTCTTGAACTATTCAGCTTTTTTATATACCAAGACAATATAACTTACATAGTATACATCCAAGCACTATTTGGTTCTCAGGGTTGTGTTTGTTTACAGCCCTGGACAAATCCTGGTATTTCATGAATAACCGTCAAAGAATTTCGCCTTTCAAAATTCTCGTAGGGCGGCCCTATTCATGTTAGTCATATAGGTGGTCTGTTATCGAGAGTATTATGAATTACTCTATCTTATGTTATCGAAGCTACAAGAACCATTAAAAGTTTAACTTATCCTTCACTTTTATAAGTAGCACTGCTTTATTTAGTCCTAGGAATGGTTTAGGGAGGTCTCCCCACAGTGCGTCGCACCAAGTTGCAGTTCCATGATTTAGTTTTCCCTTTGAACCTAGATTGTGGGATCTCCACTCTGCTAGGTTGGGTTCCCATCATGGCAACTCAACTTTCATAGGCTTAAGACACATTCCCCTTGACAATACTCGCACTTGCTCTCTTTGTAGACATTTGGTCAGTGGATCCGCTATGTTATCCTTCGATCGAACATAATCAATTGTGATAACTACGTTTGGGAATAGTTCTCTAACGGTATTGTGTCTACAACGTGTGTGTCTAGACTTACTATTATACATCTCGTTTAGTTCCCTACCAATGGAACTCTAACTATCGTAACGTATGTAGATAGATGACATAGGCTTTGGCTAATTAGGAATATCATCTAAAAATTCCAAAGCCACTCGGCTTTATCAGCAGCTTTGTCTAAAACTATAAACTCAAATTACATAGTGGATATGCTATGCATGTTTGCTTAGTGGGTTTCCAAGACACGGCTGCTCCTCCTAATATGTAGACAAATACACTTGTGGATTTTGAGTCGGTGGAGTCTGATATCCAGTTTGCATCACTGTATCCTTCTAGTGTCGTTGGATATCTAGTGGACAACAACCCTTCGTTCATAGTATCTCTGAGATACCTTAGAACTCTTACAATAGCATTCTAGTGGTTCTTCCCTGGATTATGTGTAAACATACTTAGCTTGCTTATTACATGTGATATATCTGGCCCAATGTAGTTTGTTAGGTACATGAGACTCCCAATAATCTAAGAGTACTCCAACTGGTTGATCGTACCACCAGTCTTCTTAGCAAGATGTAAATTTACATCAACATGTGTCTTGGCGGTATTTGTGTCACCATTACTAAATTTGTATAATACTTTCTCAACATAGTGTGACTGAGATAGTACAATACCTTTAGATGTTTGTAGAATCTTAATACCCAAAATAACATCCACAAGGCCTAAATCTTTCATGTCAAACTTACTTGAAAGCATCCTTTTGGTGAATGTAATCACATAATTGTTACTTCCAGTGATTAGCATATCATCCACATATAAACAGATAATTACATATCCTGTCCCATTTCGTTTTGCATAAGCACATTTGTCACATTCATTGATCCTGAAACCATTTCAGATCATGAATCTATCAAATTTGTTATGAAATTGCTTCGGTTGGAAATGATTCTTGATCTTGCTCTTCTTGAATTAAAACGTGTGTTTTTAAGGAACCGGATTCTGGTGCAATCTTGTATGGTAAAGTTGTTTCAAAGAATATGAATTTCTTGATTTTATCAACGTATTGACGTGAATGACAAGATTTTTGTGTGCCGTGAATCTATATGGAACACTGTTGTGAGCATATCTAATAAAGATGCAATTGGTGGTCTTTGATCCTATTTTGACCATTTTGGGAGCAGGGATTGCTACCTTTGCCAAGCATCCCCATACTTTTAAGTATTTGAATGAAGGTGGTTTTCCTTTCCATAATTTGCAAGGATTTTTACCTACCTTCTTATGTGAGACCATGTTAAGGATATGATTTGCGGTTAGCAAAGCCTTTCCCCACAAGTTTTGTGGTAACCCTAAGTTAATCAGCAAGGTTTTCATCATTTCCTTCAACATGTGGTTCTTGTGTGCAACAATCCCGTTTTGTTGAGATGAATAGAGGGTTGTGGTTTTCTGGATGATTCCATGTTAAACGCAAAAGTTCTAGAAAGGAGTCACATATTCTCCTCCCCTATATGTTCTAAGATTATTAATCTTTTTATTTAGTTGATTCTCAACTTCAGTTTTTTATTGCTTAAATGCTTCTAAGGCCTCATCCTTACTTCGAAGCAAGTGTATTTGACAATACCTTGTGCAATCGTCAATGAATGTTATAAAATACTTTTTCCCACTTCTAGTTTACACAAATCTGAAGTCACAGATTTCACTATGAATTAACTTTAAAGGTACCGAAGTCCTTTCAATAGATTTAAACGAGGTTTTTGGTTAATTTTGTCTCAACACATATTTCACATACTTTTTGAGAATTGAAGTTCACATTAATTAATAACCATACATTTACTAACTTAGAGTGGTCAGGTATAATAACACCTTTTGCTGCCAACTCTTAAAGTCAGAACCATTGAATTTTTATGGCCTATCGGCTGGTCTAATGGGTGTTGGTGCGGGTACACGAACTTCTGCTCTTGAGTTGTACGTTTCACTTTGTTCAGTATTTTTCTCCATATTCTATATGAAGCACAAATCTGACGTTAGTAAGCGGGCAATTTTCTAGTATGTATACACAAGCCTAGAAATCAGAATAAGATAAAAGAAATATAATACAATATTACTATTTTGTATACACAGACCCAGAAAATTTGCAAAAGTAAAGTTTATAAAACGAAAAGAAAATGTTTTTTGGTTTATACAACGTGAATCAAAAATACCTTAATTTTTGTTTTTATGTGTATAAACCAGTAAAAACAATATAAAAACTAATGCAGATATAAAATAAAAGAAAATAAATAAATCACTTTACTTGTCGAGACTCGGATTGGATCTGATGTCTTTAAGGTATTTAGGCCACGGGTGTCTTACGTTTGTTGGTTTCAGGCCTCCAGGATACAACTACAAAACTATTCAAAATAAACTAATAAACGAATTCTTAAGAATTTCCACGGACTAAATAATGCTACTTATTTCTATCTCTTTCATATAATTTTAATCTTAATGCTTTGAAAAACTCAATTAATAGAATGTTTGAGTTGGTCAACTATTTATAGAAGATGAAAAGGTGGTTTGGCAAAGGGTTGTAATGTTTAATTTGAAGACACGTTGTTTCAAATATAAGATACAACGTTTACTAATAACCATAAACCTTGGTTGGTCTGGATGGTATCAGCCAAGGCCCAAAAAGGCTAATAGGCTTGTGGTCCAGGTTTGAAACACACTACCAGCATATTTTGCTTTGCTTTATAATTAAAAGAAATATAAAATAACATAATTTTTTCACGTTAATCTTTACAACTAGAATAAACGTATCAATATCTGAATCACTTCTCTATATTTAGTCACGGACTATCATCTTAAACATAGTCAACACTTGAGTAGAATCCTATTTGTCCAAAAATGGTTCACAGGGTGAATATCGATCTATGAACATCATTGATCCACCAATAGTGAATAATGTTCTCTAATTGATTATAAATAAGTAGTTGAGTGACTTATTTAGGACAAGAACATATGTAAAATGAACGTGATTAATTTGTTTTGGAGTAATGTTGGGTATCACCCAAATATCACTCATGATGTGTATGTTAAGTGATCCAATCATGTTATTTCTTTTCTAAATTTCTTTTTTCTCTCTCTCTCTAATAATTGAACCACTTAACATCCACATCATGGGTGATGTTTGAGTGGTCTCTTTTTAGGTAATTCCCACCATTACTATTTGTTTTGATACCTAAATCAAATAGTAAAGCGCATACATGTGTTGAATTCACAAATCTCAACAAGGTATGTATAAAAAATTATTTCTCCTTGTCCAAGATTAATTGATTGGTTTATGTTAAACCTTATTATAAATTCCTTGCATTTATGAATGCTTTTAACGGATATAATTAAATTCTTAGAACTCCAAAAGACGAGTAGAATACAACATTTATTATAAAATAGGATGTGTACTACTATCAACTCGTCACCTTCGGTCTTAAAAATGTGTAGTAACATATGATTGTATAGTCGAGGAGGTTTTAAGAATCAGATTGGTTGTAATATTAAATTATACGTCGATATTTGTTTGACCATGACAACTGATTCTTTCTGTGTGACCTCGGGTAAATTATTAGATTTCATGATCACTCATTGGGAAATTGTGATCAAACCAAACAAGATCCACATAATTCTTAATTTACCACGACCAAATATCGTCAACAAACTTAAATATTTGACATGCAAAGTAGCAAGCCTCTGTAAATTTATGTCAAAATATGAGGAAAATGTCACTTCAAACTTCTACACAAACCAAAATACGTCAAGTGGACCAAACAATGTTAACAAACTTTCAAGGTTCTCAAATCGTATATCCCTTCATAGTTGACGTTGGTGAAACCCGGCCTACACAAAACACTTTAACTATATCTTTATAACTCTGGAAATTGTTGGTTTTGTCCTCGTTCATGAGTGTGAAGATGTTCGAGTTTCTTTTTATCATGCTAGCAATACGAATATCGAGAAATACTTATCTTTAATCGAGATGATGCCTTTTGTTCTTGTGAATAACATTCTCAAAATCAAGCCTTATTTCTTGTTGGAATTATTAAATTAAAGATAATTTATTTTATTAATTCTTTCATGATCTTGGAAGAAGTGGAAAATATTATTTGTGTTTAATAGTCCCACATTATAATTTAAGAAAAAAGTCATTGGAATTATTTAATTTAAAATATTTCCTTTACTTGATGTCAACTTAATGGATTTTAATTGCAGATTAATGGCTCTATTTTAGATGTTACGGAAGTTACCAAGGCTTGGTCAACAAAACAGATGACTTAATGAGCATTGACGAGCAATAATGTGACGATTATTTGTCTTGCCATTTCTTCTATAAATAATGATTTTGTCACTTGTATTTCAAAAGAAGAGGAAAACCTTAATTCTAGAGAGAATGGGAAAAAATATTCTAGAGAGAATAGAAAATAATAAGTTTAGAGAGAATGAAAAAACTATTCAAAAGAGATTAAGAAAAACTATTCTAGAGGGAATATCGAATAGAATGTAGACGAAAACTATGAACCAAAAAAGACTATTCTACCTCTCTCAAATTTCTTATATGATATAAAGTAGAAATTGTTAGAGATATAAGCGGCACAACCGGAATATCTTTTTAACTCAAGTTATATATCGTAATCTTTTCTAGTATTCTGTGTAAGTTTTCGTCTTTTTCATTTTATTGTAATAAGTGTAATGTTACTTTAGTTGAAAAGTATTTTGTTTATTTTCGAAATTCCATTTTACTACTTTTGCAAACTAGTGATTTTTATTTTTTCTAACATTTCTATGCATGACTCGCACAGACATGCCCAAGCCACATGTAATGGCTAAGCCTAAATTCGGTGGTCGCTTGCTTAATTGATATGTGAAACTCAACCAGGTTGTCAGTCTTCGAGGCTCTAACGGCCATTTAAACACAAAGACTTATAGAATTCATCAAGAAAGACGTGGATAGTATTTATCAGAGTGAAAAATGGTTTATGCCCTTAATAGTTAGCTTTAACCCCATTGGTTTCCCTACATTTGATGTCGTTGTATTTAGTCTTATTGAGGGGAAGCACTTATTGGATCTATAGTGGGCATTTAAAGATTTCTTGTAATAGGCTATTTGTGCCGGTTCAGTCTATATAATTATTAAAAGTTCCATGTTTTAACTTGTAGCGATTCAATTTTCGTATTCACCTGCGATGCAGGATTTAGGAACAAATGGAGTTGTTATTTATAAAACTTAAACCATGGAGGATATAAACAACTATCATTAACAAGCGAGGCTATTGCATTTTTTTCAATTTGTCAACTAGCAAAGTATGTATTGCTCCCAAGTGCCACAGTTATATGATACTGCCTTATTGTTATACAACGCTTTAAAGACTTTGCTAAAGCTACCTGGAAAATTCAACTGACATTAAAGATCAAAGATATGTTCACTCATTAGTGTTGCTGCTCATCCAAAAATTATGAATATTAACGTGTCAATATTAGATGGTCTAGGCAACATGTGATGTGATCCCACTAGACTGTTTGTCCTTAGAGAAATCACTCTAAATTATTGTCATTTGCAGATCACTTGTACACAGTGGCGTGAGTGTTTTATTTTCATTAATATGAAATATGTATCAATGGAAAGAAAATGAAACATGACTTAAATAATGTTAAATTAAAACGAGTTCTATAGTTTGAACCCCCAACATATTTTAAGACACTATAAGATTGATATATCTACACTTCTAAGCTGAGTATAATCATCATTCCAATGTATAAACGAGTACTTTGGAAAAAATGAAAAGAAATGAAAAACTATAGAGTTAATACCTCATTGAGATGATTTGTAAGAAATAACAACATTATATGAACAAGGAACCATGTTTTCTTACACAATTTCCAGGATCGGAAACTAAGAGAAGAGGAGATAATTGTCATCATGAAAACAAAAAACACTCATGTTTGTTATCCATCCATGTTCCACCTCCTGTAGGAGAGGAAAACTTAACCTTTAGATCACCACAAAGAACTCTCAAAGTAGTTTGTCTTCTCCAAAAGCTATTAGAGCTAAAAGTAGCTGCCATGGTGAAACTTAAATCAAAAACCATGATTCCGTTTCCATTTTTTCGATCTTCGCCAATTTGTTTTACCCAAAAGGATCCTGTTGTATTATGATTAGGTGAAGGAGTTACAAACTTTGTATGCACTGAAGCAGAATCTTCCCGTTGTAGTTGAAATGGCTCGATCAAATTTGTATCAATAAGAACATCCTTGTAAATCATACTACTTTCAATTTGTTCAAAAGTAACTACTAACTTATGATTTGTATTATTAACGGTAAGATCCGCTTCCCATACTGCATTTAACGTTGAATTACTGGTGTCAAATGTTGGTACGGAGAATGATGTAAGTTCAAATGTAGGCATATCTGAGCCAAAAAATAACCATATTAGAATGGTCATTACTGTTGCACCAACAATCATTAAAATCATGAGGCCTAACACAATTCTTGCAAATGTATGACCTAATCTTCGCTCAGGGTATGTATAAGATAATTGAGGCGTATAATAGGCTCCATTAGGTGGTGGCATATTAGGAGGATAATGGTGGGAAGAGGAATTAGGGTAACCTGGGCACGGTTGCGCATATCCATTGTATGGTGGAGGATATGGTTGAGGATACGGCTGAGGGTACGGTTGAGGATATCCCGGAGGCAAATCGGACTGCTCTTTAGGTGGATATTGTGGAGGGTACGGTGGAGGATATACCGGAGGATATGCAGATTTTGTTTCTTCTCCAACCGGGTAAGACATTGTTTAGTGCCTAGCCCCCTCTCTGTCTCTGTGAAAGGGACAGAGAGAGAGATAACCACGATGATGATAAGCTCTCAAACCTTTAATAGAAATTGAATCAAAGGGAGAGAAGAAATGGTTTTTCCAGGTGAAGAAGTTACATCCTTCTAAAGTTTCTTGTTGAGTCTTTTTCTGTTGAGCCATTTAACCAGTAATTTTCGGGGAGGATCTGTTGTGGACACATTAGTTAATAGACAGAGGAGGTATGAATATATTTGAAAATAAGAAACAAACAAAGGTGTATGCCAAATGTTCCACATCCATTTATATGAAGTCTTTTTTATTTTTATTTTTTTAAATGAGAGAGTCACTTTAGACTTGGTGTCATTAATACGGTCTAACCTCTATCACTAGATTAAATTATCAAGACTCTTGCCGATGAGCAATCCCAACTGATTTAAATTTAGTCTTGGGATCATGACATACGTTTAAACGTAAAAGAAAAAAAATAGAAAGTAATACTTTAAGAGCTACGCAAATAATGATTATCCAAGATATTGTTTTACCACTTCAAAACACTTCTTTTGCGGAAAAGTAAGAACCTATTTGAGATTGTTTTTTAAAATAATAACTTGAAATGATTTTATATTCATAATAATACTCTAAACCTTTACAATTACATTTAAAAAAACACGATTATTAAATAAATCACTTAAAGTGATTTTGGATGTCAAAATATTTTTTACAAATATTAAAATTTTAATTGAAAAGCGCTTTTGACTCTAAAATAATCAATTTTAAACGGGCACTAAGTAGACTATGTTCTTTACGTCAACTTATTTTTCTTTTTTAAAAAATGTGAGTCTTTACCAAAGATAAAATAATAAATTATTATTATTTGTGATAGAATTAGAAATAAGTGAATTGTACCAATAATTAAATTACCTATTTTTACATTAATTATTATTAAACTTCCCTTACTTAACTAAATAATTACATAATGACAAAAAATATCTATAAGACTATACTATCTTTTATTTTATTTAATATTAATATTGTATTTATTTTAATTTAGTTTGTATTACTAAGATGTGTCTATACTATTGGAATTAGTGATTATACAACAAGATACGGGGTCTATACTATAAAAATGAAATATATACTACTAAATATATTGGCATCATTGACTATACTATTAGATATGAAATTTATACTACTAAAAATATATAATCTATATTGTTTAACATATGAAATGAGAAAATTACCCATAAGATCTTGAAGACAACCTCCTAAGATTTGATAAGACCTCACTCACTCTCTCTTCTTACTAAAGGCCAAAAACAAAAATTAACACTATATTTCAAAATCCTAATTACTTTCTTACCCTCTTTTGTATTATATTTTCCTATATATATATATATATATATATATATATATATATATATATATATATATATATATTAATTCGTTTCAGATATTATTTTTAAAACCCTAAAATTCTTTTCTCTCTCTCTCTTCTCACAACTCTCTTCTTTATTTTCAAAGCTTTTTCCAACTAAAACTGTAGCGAAGCTGGGAGGTGAACTATTCAGCAACTGATCGTATTCATCCTTATCCAAGAAGCAACAATGTAGCGTGGTTGTGAAGCCTCACAAACGGCGAGGAGAAAATTGGCCTTCGATGGTGCTGAGTTCAATCTCCGGTGACGAGGAAAGGTGGCGAATAGTTCGAGCTCCAGAACTGATGGATTTTCGTGAATCTATGGAAGGGCGGCGAAGACAGCTTCCATGGTATTAAGTTCGAGCCCCAGATCTGATCGAGTCTATCTTATTTATTATTATTTACGATTTGGATTCATAGAATACATAGATTAATTATTACGTAAATTAAATTTAAAGATAACAAAGTCTGATTACCAATGGTTGTGTACACTCTATGATTTGATAAGATTGAGCTAATTTGATAAAAGAATTTTCAGCAGCTGGGCTAATTAACACTATAACAGTTGACTTAAACGTTGTCTTGTGAGATTGACCCTCTTCACCTCTTCTTCTAAAGAAAACGACCAATTTTTATTTTTATTTTTTGAAACATGAACTTGGCCCTTAATGATCCGCAAGAGGATAAGGAGATTCTTCCAAATAGGCATAACGATCGTTTTTTGAATCCCATCAACAATTATTAGATTCAAAAAAACCAATCGTTATGCCTATTTGGGAGAATCTCTTTATCCTATTGCAGATCATTAAGGGCCAAGTTACTGTTTCAAAAAAGAAAAATAAAAAGCGGTCGTTGTCTTTAGAAGAGGAGGTGAAAATGGTCAATCTCACAAACCAACGTTTAAGTCAAATGTTATAGTGTTAATTAGCTCAGCTGCTGAAAATGCTTCTATCAAATTAGCTTAATCTTATCAAATCAAAGAGTGTACTCAACCATTGGTAATCAAACTTTGTTCTCTTTAAATTTAATTTACGTAATAATTAATCAGAACTACGTATTTTAAGAATCCAAATCGTAAATAATAATAAATAAGATAGACTCGATCAGATCTGGAGCTCGAACTCAATACCATGGAAGCTGTCTTCGTCACCCTTCCATAGATTCACGAACATCCATCAGATCTGGAGCTCGAACTCTTTGCCGCCTTTCCTCGTCACCGGAGATTGAACTCAACACCATCGAAGGCCCGTTTTTTCCTCGCCGTTCATGAGGCTTCACAGCCACGCTACGTTGTTGCTTCTTGGATAAGTATGAATAAGATCCATTGCTGAATAGTTCGCCTCCCAGCTTTGCTCCATTGCTGGTTGGAAAAAGCTATCAAAATAAAGAAGAGAGAGAGAGAGAGAGAGAGAGAGAGAGAGAGAGAGAGAGAGAGAGAGAGAGAGAGAGAGAGAGAGAAAGAAGAAGAAGAAGAAGAAGAAGATGATGATGAAAGTCCTAGAGAGGGGGTGAATATGATTACTAATAAGATTAATGCCTAATTAAAAAATCTTTTGGATAAATATAAGTTTATGAAAGAAACTTCTAAGACAACTAATATATCAAACACTTATGGGATCATGCATAGGATAAGCTAGAGGTTCGATATATAAGTTTAACATGTAAAACGAGTTTCTATTTTCTTACTACTCTAGATGACAATAGGTTGATTAACTAGATAAACATTATTACGATATTTATACTAGCAAGTAATCAAACATATAAAGTGCGGAAAGTAAATAGAGTAGGGATAGAAAGATACACGAGATTTATAGTGGTTCGGTTTCCCTACATCCACTACCTAAGGAAGCCTCCTTAGGATTTCAAGCTTTTCACTAAGCTTCCGTGTCTCTCTTAACCGGGTCGAGAACACAATAACCCTTACAACCTCTTCGATAACACGAAGGACAAACACTTGTGCTATCGCAACACAAGGACAACCTCTTCGAAACCAAGAAGGACAAACACTTGTGTAATCACAACACAAGGATACCAAGTATACTCACTTGAATTCTCTCTTAATCTATCTATTACAAGACCTAGACTTAAGAGGATAGATACAAAGTGTTTAAAGGGGTGCAAACAACTTTGCTAGATAATCTCCTAAAGAGTAGATATGACTATAAGCATGTAAACTCCTCTTGAGTAGATAATAACTTTGAAGCTCCTTTTGATTTACTCCTTGAGTGATTAGATATGACAAGTTGATTGATCAAGCTTGAATTGATTCTATGTAAGCTTGAGACCTCTTATTGATGTGTAAGAATGATTAGAATTGGATTGGTAAGAGGTAGTTTCTTGAATGTGATAAAGCTCTCTTTTATAGACATTTCTGACCTCTGGGCGGTATACCGGTGAATCGGGCGGTATACCGGTGATGCTTGTCTTCTAGTCAACGGGAAAATCCACGTGGCTTGTGACCGTTAGGCAACGGCTCTTTCCCGGCGGTATGCCGGCCATTTGGGCGGCATGCCGGCCCACCAAATCAATTTCCTTGAAAAATTAAGTTAGAACACAAGGAGAAATAGTGTTAAGTTAGGGCAAGTATAAAGCACTATTTCGGGGGTAATTAAAACACGATTTGGCAAATATTAAAACAAGATTAAAAGGACGTTAGGCCAACAATCTCCCCCTTTTTGATGTTTGACAAATCGAAAACACAAGTTTGCCAATAAAGAGTTTTTAACAAATGAAAACCTTTAAATGAGTTATCGATTGGTAAATGAAGTAACTCCCCCTTACTCTATGCATAAGGTATTTTTATAAAAAGGTTTCGAGAAACAATTCATTTAAAAACTCCCCCTTACACAAGGCATAATAACAATGCAAAATTGTGTTCAAAGATACTTTATGGTTTATAAAACTTTTAAGTTTGTATCTTTGATCTTTCTCCCCCTTTGTCAACAACAAAAAGAATTAGTGAATAATATAGAAGAAAAGTTTCTTAGGGGTGAAAGCGTAATTTTTCAAAATTTGAGGGACTAAGATGGCAAAGATAGGAAACATAAGTACCATTTTTCAAATTTTAAAGAAAGGAATTTTGACCATTTTAAAATATCACCAAGGGACCTTTGTGCCATTTTTTAAGAAATGTAGGGGCTATAAAAAGAAATTTTTAACACAATTAGAAATTTGAAAGCACCTACAACACCAAGAAAATGTTAGCAATAACATAATACACTAAGAGATAATATGGAAGAGCATTTATCCAACAAGGAGGATTAAACAAGCAAGATTTCCTATAAAAGGTAAGCAAGATTAGTGACGAGTAATAAGTGGCATAACTTACGGGAATAGCAAATGAAATGATAGCAATAATATCGCAATAGATAATAAAAACATCCAAATATCCATAACAAGATTAAAGACATTCAAAACAATTAATTATCCAAAGTAAAAACATAGCATACTAACCAAATATCCAAATAAAAACACATAGCATCCTAAAACATTATCCAAATTAAACTAAGTAGCAATAACATTCTAAATGTCCAAAACACGGACCCAAAAGTATTCAAAGCACGATATAGGATAAAGCATAGTCAACTAAAAACCAAATAGGATAATATGAAAATAAAAAGCACCCAACTATAACAATTTAACGATTATCCCGAGGAGAGCGGCTTCTAGAACGGCGGCGGGAATGAGACACATCATCCTTAATGCAAGACACATCTCGAGCAAGATTCTCCAATTTTCCTTCAAACACCTCAAATTTTCTTTCCACAAAATTGATAAACCGGTTAAGTGTAGCTTCAATTCGAGAGATATTAGAGGAATCCTCATGTATGGGATGGTTTTGTGTAGGCTCATTTCGAATAGGAGAGGCCGGGATAGGTGGACCGGTGACACGTGAAGAAGATGAAAGAATATTAGAGATAGTATCTTGATCCCCAAGGTTATTGACATGATTTTCCGGAATATATTCATTATTGTAAATCACAAACTTCATTTTCCTAACGGCTTTGTAATTTATGACCCAATTAGAGTTGAAGCTTTTTGAAGGAGAATTTTCGAGATTAAAACCAAGGTGATTAAAAATAGTGGAAAGAGCTAAACCATAGGGGACACTATTGGTGTTAAGAAAAGCATGATTCATCATCTTGATCATGATAGCGGGAAAATTGATAGGCTCGTTGTGATAAATTCGATAAAGAATGTAAGCTTCATAAGGGGAAATATTATCATCGTGTTTGTTTTTGCAAAATAACCCATTTAGAACAATTTTGTAAGCAATTTGAAAATCGGGTGTGAAATCATATGACCTCCAATGTTTAGACTCGGGATTAATTGAGGCCGGATTAACTAAATGGGATTCCATAAAGGCTTCAACAAGAGGGATAGTAGTTATATCAAGAACACCCCAATTAATATTCCAAAAAGAGCTAAAACCCGAAGTTTTGAGATTAAAAACGGAGCCAAGAAGGGTTTCATCAATTTTAACAATTTTTCCATTGATTTTAGAAGAAATGAAGTTCCTATCACAATTATATTGGAAGTTTTTGTAAAATTCTTGACAAAAACTAGTAGCAACATTGGATTCAATTGAAAGGAAAGGAACAAGCCCTTGTGAATCAAGATGAGTAAAAAAGCTATTACCGGAGGGAAATGCGGAGGATTCAACCTTTCTACCCGGTTGAATATCGAAAGGCTTTGAAGGTGGAGGAGGATTAGATGAGCTTCCGGTCTTCTTTCTTGTAGAGGATGAAGAGGCTTCTTTCCTTGGACCCATAGCAAGAGATGATGAAGATGATTGAAGGATATGGTTTTTAGAGAAGATTAATGGATGAAGAAGATGGATAATGGCCGATTTGCAGAGAGAATCGTGAAGGAGAGGAGGTTAGGGTTTGAAGAAAGAAAAGAAATGGGTATTGGAAAGCCTTTAAAATGATTTCGTAACTGCAGAAAAACCCCGACCGGTATGCCGCTGGATAGACCGTTATGCCGGTCCAGTAAAACAAGGATTCTGTTCAAGCCCGCCGGTATGCCGGCGGAAAGCCCGGTATGCCGCTCAACTCTCGAAAAAAGGGATAAAAAAGTGCTCGAAATTAGCCCGAAACCTCCCCAATGGTTAGATAATGTAAAAATATAATTGGGGCAATTTTTATTTTTGAAAACGAGTAAGTAAAAAGGGCTAGAACATAAAAACAGATAATTTCCTAAGAAACCTATACTTTCTAAAAAGTACAAAAAGACCCAAAGAAAAAACTTAGCAATGTCATGCATGATACAAGGGTAAAGCTTAAAAGATAAAAGCACAAAGAGAGTAAAACACATAACCACATAATAAAACACAAACAAAAAAGAAAAGAAGGAAAGAATTCACCGGATTTTTCTTTTACGAGATTTGAGCGTCTTTTTGTATATCATTTCAATTTCTTGACGCTCAACACCTACAATAAAATATTACTATGGTATCCAAGGTGAAATGGATCCGGGAACACGATTAGTGCTTTTCACGATCCATGTCGGTTTTTCCCACGAGGGTATCAAAGACCCGTATTCAAGTTGTTTGTGGTAAAGACACGAAGAAACATGATGACCGGGTTTACCACAATAATTACAAGTACTTCTTTTGCAAATAGAAGTATCACGAGAAGGTTTTGAACACGGATTTTTCTCATTATTTTGTAAAATCAACTTTTCACTCAAAAATAGTTTTTCTTTAAAAAGATCATTTTCATCAAATGGAGTGACATTTAAATAGGGATGATTTTCTAAAGTTTTAAGAGCAAGTGAAAATGCTTCATCTACTTTTTCAAAACCTTCTATATTTTTCTTCATCGAATGTTGACTTTTGTTGGAAGAGAAAATATTTTCGAAACAAGGGTTTTTAGTATTTCCCAAAACATCATCTAAAGTGATACAACAATTAAAACAATTTTTTGCTCAACTTTAGCCTTTTTCAACAAAAGGTTATTCAAATGGATTTGGGAATCAAGAATTTTTAGAAGGGATGAAATATGCCTAATATCATCATAATTATATGGAGGAGACAAAGAGTTAGGATAGATTGATACCTCATGGTTTGGTTTAGGATTGTCATGAGATTCATCATGAGTTAAGCTCTCTTTTTCTTCGTTATTCTTGACAATCCCATATAGAAACTCCAAACGATCCCAAAGCTCTTTTGCGGAGTTACAATCTAACATTTGTGAGAAAATCTCTTCGGATATTCCACAAATTAGAGTGTACATCGGCTTTGCATTTTGAGTAAGCTTAGCATTATCCTCATCGGTGAGTTCATTATAATCTATTTCTTCTTGATTTAGCTTAAGAACTCCCGCTTCATTTGACTCCTTTTTATATGGAACGAATGGACCTTCCATAACGATTTTCCAATGATCGGGATCTTCGGCTTTGATAAATTTCTCCATTTTTGTTCTCCAAGTAAAATAGTAAGTTCCTACAAAAAGTGGAGGTCAAGTAGAAGACGACTTTTCCAAAAGATTAAATTCCATATCGTTTACTCTACTAACGATTAAGCTATTCACATAGAGTTAGGCTCTGATACCAATTGAAAGTCCTAGAGGGGGGGTGAATAGGATTACTAATAAGATTAATGCCTAATTAAAAAATCTTTTGGATAAATATAAGTTTATGAAAGAAACTTCTAAGACAACTAATATATCAAACACTTATGGGATCATGCATAGGATAAGCTAGAGGTTCGATATATAAGTTTAACATGTAAAACGAGTTTCTATTTTCTTACTACTCTAGATGACAATAGGTTGATTAACTAGATAAACATTATTACGATATTTATACTAGCAAGTAATCAAACATATAAAGTGCGGAAAGTAAATAGAGTAGGGATAGAAAGATACACGAGATTTATAGTGGTTCGGTTTCCCTACATCCACTACCTAAGGAAGCC
The DNA here is from genome assembly GCA_029959085.1 of Nemophila menziesii. Taxonomy (NCBI): domain Eukaryota; kingdom Viridiplantae; phylum Streptophyta; class Magnoliopsida; order Boraginales; family Hydrophyllaceae; genus Nemophila; species Nemophila menziesii. The sequence continues at coordinate 137,361,663 of JARWIR010000001.1, read as the reverse complement.
TCCTTAGGATTTCAAACTTTTCACTAAGCTTCCGTGTCTCTCTTAACCGGGTCGAGAACACAATAACCCTTACAACCTCTTCGATAACACGAAGGACAAACACTTGTGCTATCACAACACAAGGACAACCTCTTCGAAACCACGAAGGACAAACACTTGTGTAATCACAACACAAGGATACCAAGTATACTCCCTATACTTGAATTCTCTCTTAATCTATCTATTACAAGACCTAGACTTAAGAGGATAGATACAAAGTGTTTAAAGGGGTGCAAACAACTTTGCTAGATAATCTCCTAAAGAGTAGATATGACAATAAGCATGTAAACTCCTCTTGAGTAGATAATAACTTTGAAGCTCCTTTTGATTTACTCCTTGAGTGAGTAGATATGACAAGTTGATTGATCAAGCTTGAATTGATTCTATGTAAGCTTGAGACCTCTTATTGATGTGTAAGAATGATTAGAATTGGATTGGTAAGAGGTAGGTTCTTGAATGTGATAAAGCTCTCTTTTATAGACATTTCTGACCTCTGGGCGGTATACCGGTGAATCGGGCGGTATACCGGTGATGCTTGTCTTCTAGTCAACGGGAAAATCCACGTGGCTTGTGACCGTTAGGCAACGGCTCTTTCCCGGCGGTATGCCGGCCATTTGGGCGGCATGCCGGCCCACCAAATCAATTTCCTTGAAAAATTAAGTTAGAACACAAGGAGAAATAGTGTTAAGTTAGGGCAAGTATAAAGCACTATTTCGGGGGTAATTAAAACACGATTTGGCAAATATTAAAACAAGATTAAAAGGACGTTAGGCCAACAGAAGAAGAAGAAGAAGAAGAAGAAGAAGAAGAAGAAGAAGAAGAAGAAGAAGAAGAAGAAGAAGAAGAAGAAGAAGAAGAAGAAGAAGAAGAAGAAGAAGAAGAAGAAGAAGAAGAAGAAGAATTTTTAAGGTTTTGAAATTAATATATGAAAATAATTAATACATATAGGAAAATAAAATACAAAAAAGGGAAAGTAATTAGGATTTTGGAATATAGTGTTAATTTTTGTTTGTGACCTTTACTCCACTTACAAAGCTCGTTTCTAATTCTCACCTCAGCTCTAACGGCTTACTTAAGTCCACCACAACCGCTAACCGCACATAATTTCCCCTAAGCCTTCCCTTCGTGAATGGATCAATTCTTATTTTTTTTACAAATTTTATTTCTAATCTTCGGAAGAATTCTAGATGTAAATTATGCATTGCGACATATAGGATTCTTACCCATGTTATTGTGGTAGTAATTGCGCTAGTAATCACATTAAACTCCGGGGTCCATTCACGGACAATAACATAATGATCTAACACCACACAGGGTCCACCTGATATAGAAAATACGTAGTCCTCTCTAACAGCGAATTTAACCATATAATACCCATGCCCCACATCCACCAATTCAAGATGACCAACTGGGTTCAAAATTTGTCTTAGCTTAGTAGACAAATATGTAAAATCCTACTTCTCGTCCCAGTTTCGCACTATCGACGTGTTTCTCCATCAAAGAACTCTTTCTTGTATTTTATCCCGGGTTCGGATAACCGTAGGCATATCTACGTCTTCCACAACCTCGTCTCCTTCGATTAATTCATCCATCTCCATATAATAATCATCCCCCATAAATGCTTCTGCATTCTTCTCTCCCTTGTCCACGATCGCTCGTACTACCACATTATTTCCAGTCAACGGTCTCTTCCATCCACCCATCTTTGGTCCCGGTATAAGTGAGCTCTTGAATTGTCCTGGTAATTCCTTGTTTTTATCATGTGTAAGTCGAGTTGGCGCCTCCTGTGATTGATCAACCTCAGTGTCTACCTGAATTTTATTCACCATCATATCAGTCCTCACATCAGCCCCTTGTCGAGGCCTCTTATTATTCTGAATTTCTTTTATAGCCTACAACAACGCGGGAAAATCCTCCACCACCTGATCGTCTATTGTAGTGTCATGTTCTGCCACTCCAACTGGAGAGATAGTTTCGGTGGCACAGGGTCACTTATCAGAAGTGGTCACGGGTCAGCAATTTCCTTCAGCGTGAAAGTATTTTGTTCGGATACTAAGAGTTTCGTGATTTTAAAGAGCGTTTGAAAGTATTCTGTTTATTAAGATTATTGATGATTCATATTTTTGTTACATTTATTCATTTGAATAAATTCCTTGTAAACTATATAGATAATAGTTCCTTTATGTCTCACTAACTTGTGTTTTTTAAGATATGATTTTAGACATGGTATTGAGAAAAATCTATAATATAGTTTTATTCTTGACATAATTGCTGAAAAAATTTAAATGAACTTAGGAATAAAATGTCCCAAATAAGTATATAGAAATAGAAAGTTAAAAAAAAATTGGCTATAGAAAAGGTCTAAACGATCCGGAAGTAATCCTTCCTACACTTTGTTGACTAGTACTAATTAGTCTAGGGACAACTCAGCCATAAGATCTCTAGCTAGTAGTCGCCATAGTCAATTTGGAGGGTCCCTATGGAGATGGTCCCTCTACACTTCTTAAACAAAGTTTGGTCATCAGATCCGCACACCTATTTGTTTCACAGAAATTCCAGACCAATTCAAAATTCTTGTTAGATGCCAATATCTTGACACTTACTATATCATTTGCAAATCCCTTGAGTTTGCACCGACATTCACTAGCGCGTGCAACTCACTCGAGTCGATTTCAATGATAAGAAGGGAATATCCTTGTGTCATCTCCCTATGTAAACTGAAGTGTAACGCTAGAAGCTCCGCTTCAAAAGGAATGCGCGCAACAAATTTTTCCACAAATCCTTCTAGGTACTCTCATATATTATTTCGGAAGAGTCCTCCAACCCCAGCCATGGATTTGTCTTCATCATATTCATATGACCCAACAATGTTGAGTTTACACCCATTCTCAGGATTAATCCACTTGACAAGTGTTCTTTTTGCGAAAGTTAATAAGCCACCATCTCTCTCAATACCGTAAGCGTGAATGTAATTACTTGCTGCTTTCCAGAAGATCACTCTTAACTCATGACTAGTTTTCTTTCTTTCTGTTTGATCAAAAAGTCTCTTATTTTCATTGACCCATATATGCCACATCAGTGCGGCCACAATGTATCTTCTTTCCACTCCATGTACCACCTCTTTATGAGATAGTATCTTCGTCCACCAGTCCAATGCATCTTCGTGTTTAGAGGAACCTGCGCTCAAGTCTCCCTGTTGTAGCGAAATCAATTGCATCTGATCCCCCCGCTGCTGCGAGCTGATTGGAGTTCCGGTTTGGGGCTAATGCATAGCGCTGCGGTTCTCAGTCGCGTGGTCTGCAAGTCTTGCCCCAACATCCCGGCGACTCTGCTCCAGCTCCCTAACGAGGTCAGGCTCTTCTCTTGAACGTGCAGTAAAATTATTTTCCGTGAACGGGAATAGGTTCAAAATCATTATTCATTAATTGTTCATATTAATAATAATGATAAGACCATGAATTAAAAAGAATATATCTGCGCAAACCTTAAATTAGGGACTAGTTCTAAGTTGACTCAAAGAGCTTCTTAACTCTAGAAAAAAATTAGAGTGAAGAATTGAAAACCCACTATTAGTTTTTCTAGCATCTATCTAAAATTGGGGATACCAATTTGAAAACCCAATTGCTTTATTTTCTATAACCACATGTAGCGAGTGATTTTTTTTTTTGGCCACATGTAACGAGTGATCACTTTAGCTACATTTTTTTAAAGATTATTGTCCAAAAACATCTCAAGTTAAAATTAATTCCTCCTCATTCAAATCATTATTTTTTCTCTATAAAAGGCCACATATATTTTTTTTTTCTTTTTCTTTTTCTTTCCCATAAAAAATATCGTTCGAGTTATGGGAAGTTTCCCATTACTCAAAGTTTGAGTAATGGGAAATTTCTCATTACTCAATCTTTGAGTAATGGAAAACTTCTCATTACTCATTGTTATTTAAAAAAGACGATGTCTTTTATAGGTAAAGATATGAGGCAGAAGGTGTCTATTGGGCATTATCTTTTTGTTTTACTCAGTTGCTTCCTAATTTTGTGTGCATAAAAGCTTTATTACCATTTTTTCTATATTTCTTTTTTTGTGTTTGTTAAATAGTCAAAAGCTATTGATACAATTTGAAAGGTACTTTTAAAATTCAGCATGCTATTTAACAAATAAAAAACGTGGTAAACCTATTTAATATATTTCTATGATTTAAAAAATAACAATAATAAATTTAAAATTTTAAAAGAAAAACAAGTAATATATTTTCTGAAAATAGTAAATATATATAATATATTTCTATAATTTTATAAATGGAAATAATAAAATTGAATATTTTAAAAGAAAACAAGTAATATGTTATCTAAAAATAATAAATATTTAGAAAAAATAATTTATTACTATAATTCAAATATTAAGAAACTTTTAATATTCTTAAGATATATAAATAAATAAAAAATCAATAAAATATATAAATCAATTAATCAAAATTAAGGTACATGTCCGTTTACAGAATTTGAAACACCAATTTTTTTTCTTTTTTCGAAATAATTAATTAAGAGTTTTGTTAAATTAGAACACCAAGAATCGCACACGTTAACAATTATAAGTTATTATATATTCTAAAGTTAACCGGCAGCATCAAATTGAGTAACCGCAACCACGTTTTCAAATAACCTAATCAAAATCCACTAGTTGTAGTTGTGTACTACAACAACACTACTCAATTACCCTATAAATTCATTCGCAATCACATACATTATCTCATAAACCCTTGTCTTCACTATAATATACACATAGCCTCTCTTCTTAAAATATGTCTAATTTTAACCGTGGACGTGGTACTTCTTGCAACCCAATAAGCTGTTGTTGTGGTTGTTTATTCAATTGTCTCTGCACTTGTGTTTACCAAATCCTATGCACAATTCTTGCTATCGTTGGCGTTTTGGTCCTCATATTCTGGCTTATTTTCCATCCAAACCCACTAAAATTCCACGTTAACAATGCTTCCCTTACTGAATTCAATTATGTCACGGCTAACAACACCCTTCACTACAACTTGGCTTTAAACATGACTATCAGAAATCCCAACAAGCGGATCGGTGTATACTATGATAATCTTGAGGTGAGGGGTTTATACAAAGGCAAAAGATTCGCTTCGAATTATGTTACTCCATTTTACCAAGGTCACAAGAACACTACTACTCTTGATAGTATTTTGTTTAAGGGTCAACAGTTTGTTATGCTTGGAAACGGTGATATTTCTAAGTATAATAAAGATAAAAGTGCTGGGAATTTCAATATTGATGTGAAGCTTTATATTCGTTTAAGGTTCAAGGTTGGTTGGATTAAAACTTCAAAATTCAAACCTACAATTGAGTGTGATATTAAGGTTCCCTTATATGCAAACGGGACATCATCAGGGACTTTTGAGACTACTAGGTGTGGCCTCGATTGGTAGAAATTTCTTTTTCGTGGAGGTTTTGTCAGGTCATTATTCTTTTATGATTTTTTATTTGATTAGTTTCTAGTAATGATATTTATCCATTAAAATAGTATCATAGGTAGAATTTATTTAAAAAATATTAAAATTAGATTGAAAGAATATATTATTTTCAATCAAATCTAGTTTATCTTAGTTATTTTTAATTTTTATTTTTAATTTAATATTACTATTGTTATTGGATCATAGCGTTTATCTTGAATTTCTTTTTTTCCAGCTATCTAGTTTTGATATTTATCTTAATATAACTGCTTAATTTAATGAGACTTTATCGTCATTCTAAATAGATATCTAGCTACCTTTTAAAAATATAACCAAGTCATTACAAATATTTTGATCCTCTTCACGACTAACTTACATAAATTATGCAAATTTTCACGACTAACTTACATAAATTATGCAAATTTGATCGTGATGCAAACGTAAGTAATCATGCGACTTCAGGGACGACAAAATATCTATATCAATAAGTGTAAGGACCGATCTAAGAGTCTACTTTTTTGATATTGGAAATAAAGAAAAATTTCAAAATATGAAATAAATAGATTAGATTTTGTTACAGTTAAATAAATTAGGGAGTTAGTGACATAAAAGTGATCATTACATTATTCAGTTCGGTCAAAATGATTGCTAAAGAATGCCAAAACGGTCACTAATGATAGTTTTTGATTTTTCGCGATCGACGGTGTTTGCTACCTGGTCATTAACCTCTTAATTAAAAAAACGACTTTAATGTTAAGTATTTACATGTAGATATAGTAGTGATTTTTTCGGTGATCGGTAAGGAATTAGTAAAAAAATACATATATATAAATCAAACTAAATATAAATGAAATATACAACTGATCAAATCCAATCTAAGACTAATATTGCTACATTAACTATCATTAGCAACGATATTTGTTGTCGCTAATGGATCCGTAACTATCATAGTGACGACTTGTCGCTACCATTATTTAGTTGTCTGTTTATTGTCGTTAAAGATACGTTTGGGGATGAACTTCGACTTAATCCCACAATTGGTACTCCGTGTTTTGCGACGAATATTATCGTCGCTAATAATAGTATCATTAACAAGAACTATTAGTAGTGTCGTAAACGAATTAAAGCCGCTCGCGAGCAGTTCGAGCTCGAATCGAAAAAATCTCGGCTCGAGATCGTTTGTTAAATTAAATGAGTCGAGCTCGAGCCAAAAAACGAGCTCGTTTGTTAAACGAGGCAAGTCGAGTCTGCTCGCGAGTTTTTTAGAGAAACTCGTGAAAAATAAAATGAAGTTATAAATATCTATTTAATATTTATTAATATTTGACAATTCAAAAAATTAAAACTAATTACTATATTCAAAAATCTATCTTATTCCAACACTTACATTTCACTATTCCCCCTCTACCTAACAAATTATACAAAACCATTTAAAATTCAACAATCCAAAAAAATATGTGATTTCTGCCTGGCTTCCAGACCGGCTTACCGGTTCGACGAACCGGACCGAACCGGAGGTGATAGCAGTCTAGAACCGGACCGGTAACCCTACTATATATATATATTCATTTATTCATCTCCCAAAGCGCTTCTAGAAAACTCCTCTCCGGTGGAAAAACCCCTCTCCTGTTTTGCTTTGCTTTAGATCTTCACTTTATTTTTCCATTTTGGAACAAAGAAGAATAAGAAAACTTATATATGTAACAAAAATCGCAGCCACTGATCTTTCTATTCTTCATCAACATAACAGGTTTGTAGTAATTTTTATTTACCATTTGGATGTATATATAGGCATAGTAGAAAATTAATTTTGATGGGAAATTGATGTGTGGAAATTGAGCCATTGCAGATTGGTTTGATTTTCTGTAAAAATAGTAGTTCTCTATCTTTAGCAAATGACTGTAGCAATTTAAAGGGAATTCTATTTTACAGTATCCATTTAGAAACTTGTTGGAGATGTCTGTATTTTGCAGATAGGGCAAAGAAAAAAGAAAAAAGAAAAAAGAAAAGAAAACCGATAAGACAGGTAAGGAACCGGAATCGGAACCGGAAGACCGGGTTCCTTTACCGGTCGGTTACACTCAATTCGAAGACCGCAGAATGGCCCGGACCGAGACCGGTAGAAGTGGACCGGTAAGCCGGACAGACCAGTAAGGCCTAGGTCCAATAAGAACCGGGCCGAACTGGACCGGTCCGCACGTTAGCCAGACTGAATGTGATTGTATTCAATGATAGTTTACAATAGTCAGTTATGTTCTATTTGAAAATTTACAAAATTAAAAGATTTACAACAATCTATCTTATAATTAGTTCAAGTAAGCCCGAGATTAAAAGAAGATTTCAAGCTCAAAATAGATTTAAACAAGCTTTTAAACTTGAGCTCGAGCTCGAAACACTTTTGAACGAGGTTCCGAGCTGGAGCTCGAGCTTTGTTATATTCTCACGAGTCGAGCTCGAACACTAACTTCACAACTCAGCTCGAGCTCTAACTTGGCTCGTTTAAATATATAAATTAATAAACAAGTCTGCACATCTACTATTCGACTCGGCTCGACTCGTTTACAACCCTAACTATTAGCTTATCGACATTGGTTATTTAATTATGTACGACATAATTTATTCACTAATAAAATATCATTCGCGACGAAGAATGGTAATCCCTAGTGAAAGTCCTAGAGGGGGGGTGAATAGGATTACTAATAAGATTAATGCCTAATTAAAAATCTTTTGGACAATTATAAGTTTAAGAGAAAACTTCTAAGTCAACTAAATATATCAAACACTTATAGGATCATGCAAAGGATAAGATAAAGGTTCGATATATAAGTTAGACAAGTAAATCGACAATCTAATCTCTTACTACTCTAGAAGACTATATGTTAGATAAACTAGATAATCAATATCACAATATTCATGCTAGCATATTATCAAACATATAAAGTGCGGAAAGTAAATAGAGTAGGGATAGAAAGATACACGCGATTTATAGTGGTTCGGTTTCCCTACATCCACTACCTAAGGAAGCCTCCTTAGGATTTCAAGCTTTTCACTAAGCTCCCGTGTCTCTCTTAACCGGGTCGAGAACACAATAACCCTTACAACCTCTTCGATAACACGAAGGACAACCTCTTCGAAACCACGAAGGAAACTCTTGTGTAATCACAACACAAGGACACCGAGTATACTCCCGATACTCAAATTCTCTCTTAACCTATCTATTACAAGAACTAGAATTAAGAGGATAAATACAAAGTGTTTAAAGGGTGAAACAACTTTGCTAATGAACTCCTAAAGAGATGATATAACTATAAGCTTAAAACTTCTCTTGAGTTGATAATAACTTTGAAGCTCCTTGGATTAACTCCTTAATTGAGTGGATATGACAATTATAGCTCTTGACACCTTCTTGGATGATAACAATTAAGCCCCTAAGTGTATATGGGTTGAAGGTGTGATTGTAGCCTTGAAAGACCTTCAATTTATAGCTGCAAAATGCTCCCAACGGTCATAAGACTTGTCTCCAACGGATATATTAATATCCCCAACGGATATATTCTTTAGTCTTCATTTTGCTGCAGAAAAACCTAACTTGCGGTGTACCGCGGGTATGGTCCGGTGCACCGCAAAATCCCTCGTCTTGATTTCATAGTAAACTGACGTGCTATCCTATGCACCGTGTTCCTGGTCCGTGCCTCAGTCCGGTGTACCGCGCCTCAGTCCGGTGTACCGCATATTTTACTAGCTTACTGGTCGGACTAGCTTATGCACCGTGCCTCTGGTCCGTGGCATTGCGGTGTACCGCAGGTGTACTCCGGTGTACCGCACCAAAGGTTTAAAACACCTTCTAGTGAGTATATCTTTTACTATGATGCTCGGATTAGAAAACCTTCTTCACGAGAGTTGTAGAGAACATCATTCTTATAAACTTTGTAGTTGATCACTAAAGCTAATTCTCAATGTACACAAAGATAAGGTTAATAGCATTTGTATGAGAATTAGATTCTTAAGATAAAACAATAAAGCTTTGATCTAAATGATAAAGAATGAACTTTTTGATGAATTAGAGTGCAAGATAGAATGTATATAACAATAGTAATTAGCACACTAAACACAAGAGGATTTGTCACATTAAAACAACCTATTAAGGGAGGCTATATGCCAACAATCTCCCCCTTTTTGATGATGACAAATCCTTCACTAAAACACCCTAGGAATGATATGAAAGTATAAGCTCTTATCAAATATAGCTCCCCCTCACAATAAGCATTTAAGTAAAAATGAATATAAGATATGAAATGCATTTGTGAGTATTAAAAAGTGCAACATTGAAAGTTTTAGTGCACATATTTTTCCCCCTTTGTCTTCATCAAAAAGACGGGATAATAAAATAAAACCAAAACAACTAAACATAGAAGAGCTAAAACTCAAGTGAATAGATTTTGAAAAACAACATAAAGAGATCAAGGGTTAAGAGCATTTAAAACATTTTAATTTTGAAATTCATAAAGATTAACAATGTAAAGCATGAAACAAGATGAAGGAAAGATATAAGGGATAAGAACGTTTTACCAACTTCTAGATCGGAAGATTATCATCTTATAAGCTTTCTATAAACGCAAACGATTAGTGCAATTATGAGATAAACAGTTAACCAAGCATTTAAGTTTTTTAAAGATAATTTTAAAAAAAACTAAAACTCCCCCTCACAAGATGCATAGAGTGTTTGTTTCAATTTTGAAAAGTTTGACCAATAATTTCTCCCTTTTTTACCAATAAGAAAATTTGAACCGATTTAAGAAATCAAGGGGTAAAATTTAATCTTTGAAAAGTATAGGGGTCAATATGCATTTTTCAAAAGTTTAGGGACTAAATGCAATTTTGAAAAACTTTAAGGACCTAAGTATAACTTTCTCAAGACAATAGGGGCCTAGGTGTAATTTTCAAGCATAAGAAAGCTAAATGCAACTTGTTCAAAATATAGGGACCTCAAATCAATATTTTCCAACCTATAGGGATCACAATGCAAAATAAAACAAGATCAAGGATAAATGATGCAATAGTACCTATATCATCAAGAAAAGAGTTAGCAACATCAACACAACAATATAAAATCCGAAGCATATAATTAAAACATCTAAACATCAAATATCCGAAATTAAAACATAGCATACTAAACCAATTATCCAAATCATACCAAATAAAGCAATAAAATCCTAAATATCCAAAACATGGATCCAGGCGAAACCCTATTCTGCGGTGTACCGCGATTACTGTGCGGTGTACCGCACTGTAGAATATGTTTGCGAATAAACTGGGCGAAATATAAAGAAAAATAACAAAGACAGAAACTCTGGATCGCGGTGTACCGCGGAGTGGTCCGGTGCACCGCAAAAACGTTCGGCGAAGTGAACAAGAAGGAATTCTTTGGTTCTTTTAAAAACACCCGAAACACATTCGAAACTTCCCCAAAAGATTCGGAATGGTATAAAACTTATAAGATAATTTTTGTTTTGAAAAGAAACACAAAGTAAAACCCGAAAACACATAAAACAGTTTATTACACAAATACCCCTATATTTTCTAAAAAATTCGAAAAGACCCAAAATCAAAGTTAAGCAATTTTAAGTATGAAAAGGTCAAGACATACAAGATATTTGCACAATAGGGAATAAACCACATAAGCACATAATGAAGCACAACATATAGATAGTAAGGCTAAACAAATTCATGCAAATGAGTTAATGACCAATAATGGATTAATTTCCCATAAATCTATGCATAAAAACATTTTTGAAATGCTATGGGAAATGCAAAATATTATCGGAAAAATATTTTGAAAAGCAATTTCTTTAAAACTCACCCTTACTAAAAGACATATGAAAATGCAAATATGTGTTCAAAGATAAATAAAGATTTGAAAGTGAAAACTAGTATCTTTGATCTTTCTTCCCTTTTTGTCAACGATAAAAAGAATCAATAGGCACTTTTGAAAGATATAAAAACTAGTAAGAATAAAAAGTGCAATTTTATAATCGTTGAGGGACTAAAAAGCAATTTCACAAAGTAGGGACTAAAAATGCAATTTTTCAAAAATATGAACTAAAATGGCAAATTTTACAAGAGAAAGAATATGAAGTCCAAACTATGACACTTTGGAGAATTTAAAAACTATGAGGGGTCAAAGTGCAATTTTGAAAATTTTGGGGACTAAAATGCAATTACCAAAATTCTAAGAGATAAAGTGCAATAACATGATTCAAGAGATTTTGATGCAATATCATTTATAACATAGAAACAATGATTAGTAACACAAGATAATATCCAAGGATAAAACATGATAAACACAACTAATCAAATCAAAACCAAATCATAATTATAAACACAAGCTATAAGGAGGAACGCAAAAATATATACGAGATAAAGAAAAGAAATCACCGGATTTTCCTTTTTCGAGATTTGAGTGTTCTTTCGTATATTAATTCTTCCATTTGTTTCCTCCAAGCAAAGTAACGATCACCTACAAAGAAATGGAGGTTGTGTAGAAAACAACTCTTCCAAAAGATTAAATTCCAAATTGTTTACTCTACTAACGGTTAAGCTATTCACGTAGAGTTAGGCTCTGATACCAATTGAAAGTCCTAGAGGGGGGGTGAATAGGATTACTAATAAGATTAATGCCTAATTAAAAATCTTTTGGACAATTATAAGTTTAAGAGAAAACTTCTAAGTCAACTAAATATATCAAACACTTATAGGATCATGCATAGGATAAGATAAAGGTTCGATATATAAGTTAGACAAGTAAATCGACAATCTAATCTCTTACTACTCTAGAAGACTATATGTTAGATAAACTAGATAATCAATATCACAATATTCATGCTAGCATATTATCAAACATATAAAGTGCGGAAAGTAAATAGAGTAGGGATAGAAAGATACACGCGATTTATAGTGGTTCGGTTTCCCTACATCCACTACCTAAGGAAGCCTCCTTAGGATTTCAAGCTTTTCACTAAGCTCCCGTGTCTCTCTTAACCGGGTCGAGAACACAATAACCCTTACAACCTCTTCGATAACACGAAGGACAACCTCTTCGAAACCACGAAGGAAACTCTTGTGTAATCACAACACAAGGACACCGAGTATACTCCCGATACTCAAATTCTCTCTTAACCTATCTATTACAAGAACTAGAATTAAGAGGATAAATACAAAGTGTTTAAAGGGTGAAACAACTTTGCTAATGAACTCCTAAAGAGATGATATAACTATAAGCTTAAAACTTCTCTTGAGTTGATAATAACTTTGAAGCTCCTTGGATTAACTCCTTAATTGAGTGGATATGACAATTATAGCTCTTGACACCTTCTTGGATGATAACAATTAAGCCCCTAAGTGTATATGGGTTGAAGGTGTGATTGTAGCCTTGAAAGACCTTCAATTTATAGCTGCAAAATGCTCCCAACGGTCATAAGACGTGTCTCCAACGGATATATTAATATCCCCAACGGATATATTCTTTAGTCTTCATTTTGCTGCAGAAAAACCTAACTTGCGGTGTACCGCGGGTATGGTCCGGTGCACCGCAAAATCCCTCGTCTTGATTTCATAGTAAACTGACGGGCTATCCTATGCACCGTGTTCTTGGTCCGTGCCTCAGTCCGGTGTACCACGCCTCAATCCGGTGTACCGCATATTTTACTAGCTTACTGGTCGGACTAGCTTATGCACCGTGCCTCTGGTCCGTGGCATTGCGGTGTACCGCAGGTGTACTCCGGTGTACCGCACCAAAGGTTTAAAACACCTTCTAGTGAGTATATCTTTTACTATGATGCTCGGATTAGAAAACCTTCTTCACGAGAGTTGTAGAGAACATCATTCTTATAAACTTTGTAGTTGATCACTAAAGCTAATTCTCAATGTACACAAAGATAAGGTTAATAGCATTTGTATGAGAATTAGATTCTTAAGATAAAACAATAAAGCTTTGATCTAAATGATAAAGAATGAACTTTTTGATGAATTAGAGTGCAAGATAGAATGTATATAACAATAGTAATTAGCACACTAAAACAACCTATTAAGGGAGGCTATATGCCAACACCTAGTACTTGTTTATTAACGAAGACAATTGTCGTCGGTATTGAGTGTTACATGTATTGGAGACGATGTTAGTATGCCATTAGCGACGAGAAATCATTTTTATTTTATTTAGATTTTTTTTCTATTATTATTTTGTTTGCGTTTTTATGTCGAAGATGTCATTAATGATTACTTTCTAAAAATTGAAACAAACAACATAGTTTTTTAATTAAACAAAATATATATTCGTAAAAATCCTCCCGCCTATTAAAGTAATTCTTCGATCATTCTCCACTAAGGCATTTTTGTTTTACCATGTTGGTCTTATTTGCTTCTGCATAGTGTTCTATTTTAGAAAATATTGAACAAATAAACAAAGAGATATATAAATAAATAAAGAAAGAAATATATAAATAAAGAAAGAATAAAGAAATAATTACATAAAGAAATAAGTAAGAAATGTCTAATACCTTGCTTCGCTTGTCATTCCAAATTTCGCAACTCATTGCCTAATTTTTGTTAGACACGTCATCAAGTTTGAGGCCCTTCATGTAGAATTTTGTTAACCCTATGCTTGAAGTCGATAATATCTTTCGGCACAGATCCCCATTACGCGCAAGATATCTTGTGTCATTCGGGACTCTGTACCGAGTCACCAATCTTAAAGAAGTCATGTAAACGAATCTCAACACATCATATTTTGTCAACCCTAACAATTCTTCAGAAAGTTACAATAATCGATATGGAAAACGTAATTACCCGCAGTCAGTCCCAAACCCATTGTACCATTTCTGGTGTTACTTCAGACCAACTTTTGAAGCAAGGAGGGTCTTTCTCCCTCATTGTTAACCCCATTTAAGTTAAACAAAAATCATCTGATTGATGGTGGATTTACCTGCATATTCCTCAATAAACTTTTCTACATCTACAAATATCTTTTTTTTTATCAGCACATCTACAAATATCTTGAAATGTATCTCATGAATTAATAAAATAAAATAGATGGAGTGAATTCAATGTTTACCTTCAATTTTCTTGTTTATCCATACTTCTGCAAGCATTCTTGTTCCAATTCAACCAACAATCTTGTCATGAACTTGTCTACTTTTTTTAGGCATACATATACGTTTCTTCACAATTTGTCCACCACCCTTTGGTGGTAGTAATGAAGCCTTCCATGATTAAGCATTCATACAAACAACAAAACAAAACATATATTTTAGCGCTTTGTGACGGTTTGATAAAAAAATCTATTCAAAATATAAACTCAGGCATTTCAGTGTTACTGTGAAATCAAAATGGAGGAAAGGCGTAAGAGAAAGAATAACCGTAACGCGTAGAATTTGTATAAAAAGATCGGGTAATTTTGAAAAATTGTAAAAGTGATGAGAATAGGTTAAAATTAAATCAATTTTTTATAATTTCAATGGTAAAAATTAATTTATTACCTTAATTTGGGTTCGTCAATGGTTGATGGCGTAGGCAAGCCAGGTTGATGGCGTAGGCAAGCCAGGTTGATGGCGTAGGCAAGCCGGGTTGATGATGTTGGAGAAGCGGTCGGGATATTCTTGTGTTAGAGAGCTTCTTGGTGGGAAGGTGAGTCTGACGAGATTTCTTTTTGTTGGCTTGTAAAATTTGTATTAAAATATATACTATAAATTAGTTTTTTATCTTAATTTGGTTTCTTTGCCAAGCCGATTGATGGTGGTGGAAATGTGTGCGCGACGACTTGGGGGAAGGTGAGCTTTGAAGCGATTTCTTTCTTTTGTTCGAATGTGAGTGTGAAGATGGGTTTTAATTCTCATCCGTTTATGAGAATTTAGAGGAACTAAAATGGGATTTTAGATAATCTGGGTGAGGAAAAATAGCAAATATAGATGTTATGTTATTTTTAAAAATTTTAAAATATAAAAATAATATTAAATAATTAATAAAATTAATGATAAGTAATAATATTAAATAATTAATGAAATTAATGATAAGTGGGACTAAAAGCGATTCTAACCACCACTTATGTTGGGGCTAGAATCGATCATGGTCACCACTTATGTTGAAAAGCTTGTTATATATATATATATATATATATATATATATATATATATATATATATATATATATATATATCCCAAAAAGGTTTTCATATTTATTTTTGTACACAAACTAAGAAATGTCATTCATTATCCATGTGATTACTAAAGTGCCTTCCATAAAGTGTAGTGATATCTTGAATATTTCTTAGAAATATATATCATAATATTTAATTAATAGTAAAAAATAGTATAAAAAGTGTTAATTTTTTAAAGTGACAATCTTTTTAAAACAATAGTGAAGTATACGTGACCATCTTTAAGGAACGGATGAAAAAGAAGTATGTATTAACAAGTGAAACCTTGTTTTTTTAAACCAATCCTAAGTTAATTGGATAGAATTTTGCTAACCATGGGCCGACCATTGAATTAGTTCCAGGTTAAAAATGATGTTTTATTATATGATATGGGTTAGTTTAGTTTGGGCTCAAATTTAGATTTTTTTTAGTCAACAAAGCTTGTATTAAAATAACAATCAACCAAGAGGGAAAAAATCCATTCCAGTTGATGCAAGAAATCCAAATACAATACAAATAAACAGAAAAAAAGAAAGATAAAGGACGAAATACAATCACCAAGCAATGAAAGAAAAATAGGAAAAGTATTCGCAATCCAAACAGTCAAAATTTTAGCCGTGCTTCTAATCCCAAAATAGAAATGTGTGTGGGATCTAACCATACTCTTAAGATCAACAAGGATAGACAAGCTCTTAATAGAGCAGTATGGACTTGGAGACCGTATAGGCTGAAGACTGACTGCGGCATTCGATTTAAACGAAATGCAAAGTGGAGCAAATTGTAAAGCGGGACATAAATCACTATGAATCAACTTTGTATCCGCAACTAAACTGGAGGAAATGAGGTCAATTTGAGCAAGATCAGGAAAAACTTCACCCTTCCAAATTCGAACAACTGCGGCTGCTACTGCGATTCCTATAAGACTCTCAACCGAATAACACACAAGCTGCTCCTCCACCATCACCAAACAAACGCGAGCCAGATAAGACAAACAAACAAATTTCGAGCACAAAAGACCCCAAATGAACGGCAAACATTCGAATATACTCAAACCAGAATAAATTGAATGAAGAATCAAGGCTACAAATGAATCACCACCTGCGAATGTAGGGTAATAAAAAAATGCGGAGAAGCAAAATAAGCACAGAAAAAACCACCTAATTTGCCATTCTAACCAAGAGCAAGTCAAGCAACCAGAACAGTAAAAATACGAGAAGAGAAATTGGCGAGTGAACGGCAAACACACGAAATTCCACAACTCAAAATCTAGTAAACTAGTCACAGTAACCCAAGGTGTTTCACCACCAACCCTCAGAGAGTGATAACAAAAAATATGGTAAAAAAAGGCTAACCACAAAACAAGCCTTATCAGAAAAGCCTCCTGCCAAACCATCAGAACACCCACATAAAAAGCCAACAAGGCCAGCCCACAGAATACAAAGATCAAAAAAATGGAGCAGAGAAAACTGCCAAAAGCCTAATTTTTCGGTGAAGAACATATCCAAAGAGTACAAAAGCATATTTGGCGGCGATCTGGAAAACCCAGGAAAATGAATTGGGCCAGCAAAGCCCAAGCCATCCAGAACCTGCATGATTCACAAATTGCAAAAACACAGAGCAAGCAAGGATCAACATTATTAGGTAGTGAAATGAAGGCGGGACTCCGATAGAAACGAACGGAAAGGAAAAAAAGAAAAGAATAACAACTACAAAATACAGAGACAAGGAAGGGAAAATGAAAGCAGACAAAGGAAAAGGAGGGATAGCGGTCGTCGATCAAAGAAAAGAAAAGAAAAGGTTGGGAGATCGACGGCAGCCGTGAAGAGGAAAGGGTTTTTGTAAAGTTGGGCGGCTTTTTAGAGTGAGAGATTTGTTAGATTGGACCTCTATTTGCTCACCTCTACATCGTATTAACCCTAGTTTTTTAAAATGTTCTAACTTCTAACATTAAGCACCATTTTGAATGAATTCCTGACCTCTCCCTGTCATCCTCGTGGAAAATGAATATCAATGAATAATGTAACGTAATAAAGAAGAGTATGATCCAATCCAATGACAATAGCAAATAAAATTTATGAATGTAAATCAAAACAGTAGAACGTATACACAAACCAATATCCAAGGAAATTAATTAATTACTGGGTAAGAACTAGGCATATAATAATTAATCTCACATAAAGTAGTCTCAAAGGCGCCAGATGATGTCCCATTTTTCTGTAGTGGAACGTTGAGAGCACAGTAAACCTCAGGTTTGTACCTTGCTTTGATCGAACCAAGTTTGCTCCTTAAACGAAGATTAATATATACATCAATAGTAAATTTCCCAGCATTTCTCTCATAATTATACTGAAAATCGTCACCAATTAGAAACCAATCAATCTGTTGACCTTTGAACACAATGTTATCAAGCACAGTAGTATTCTTGTGACCTTGATAAAATGGTCTTACATTATACGCACCAAAACTTTTGCCTATGTAAGAACATCTCACATCGATAGTTTCGTAGTGTATACCAATGTGTTTGCTAGGATTTCTGATGGTTATGTTAATGGCTAAGTTGTAATTAAGTGTCTTGTTGTTGGTGATGAAATTGAATTCCGTAAGTGAAGCATTGTGGACATAGAATTCGACTGCGCTACAATTAAAAGCAAACCAGAAAATGATATAACCAACAACACTTGCAAATATTGAGAAATAGAAACAGAAAAAGCAACATATAAATGGGTTGCAGGAACAGCTGCGCTGATAAGCCATGAATTCTTTGGGTTTCAGATGGTGTTAAAAATTGAAATATGTTGCTGCTGATAGATCGATGGATATATATAAAGGGGGGTTTTTTTTTTTGGTCAAGATTTATAAGGTGATTATTGACGCGTGATTAAAGATTGCGGGTTTTGTATTGTAACGTTGACTGTCCTCAACTTGTTCGCAGTGTAATAATAATGAACAATTTTTGGAAAAGAATGAAAAGTTATGAATTATGACAAAGTGTTTGGTGTAATTGTCAAAAATCTTATCTTATCCCCAACAAACTTTCTTTTCGTATTCTTTAGCTAATTGTCTTTATAATCAAATCAGTATAGATTTCTTAAAAAAGAAAATTATGAAGATCTAGAATACATTTGCAAATTGATTTTTTCTTTTGCAATGACCATTTTCTGTAATTGGGGATGACAACATTTTTTATTATTTATTCTAATTTATGTACAATAGGGAGTTATTTTCCTTATTAATGATAAGAGTAAGGGAATAAGACACTCGTGATACCCAACAAATTTGTGTTGAAATATATGGATATTTCGATTATAAAAAGAGGCAACATGGTGAGTTTACAATATTGAGTTATCGTTAGTATTTTTGTAATAAATAAATGAAATATACCACATGAAAGATAATTGGTGTGACTTTCATTGGAATAAAAATTGGTTAATAACTTAATATGGCATTAATGAAATAAATTTATTTCGAACAAAAATCTGTTCAAAAGAGAACATGGGGGTTCAGTTTTTTTTTTTTAAATGAAATCATTATAATAAGGTGAGATAGCAATAGAATTTCATATAAGAAATAAAATTAGTATAAATTTTTTTTATTAAAAATTAATTAACAGATGTTAACGTAATGTTATTTTAGTGAGATGTGAAATTATGTTCATAAGTTTAATTAATAATGTGATTTGCCGATACAAATTTTTTTTTAATTAATAATGGGTATAGGTTTGCCTATAGTGCAAGAACTCGTAGGAAATTTTGCCAACATTAAAAAAGAAGATTGATTTTGTTTTGCCTCTAACGTACACTTAGAACAATGGAACTAATTTATACACTAAAACTATAAACAAATTGCTACTAACAAGATTCGAGTTTAAATTGCTTGCCAACACGCCAATTTACAACATATATAAAAAGGTAAAGATTATATATCAATAAAATGTCGAACGAATCCTGATCTACCAATTGTCACGAGATAACCTTTTACGTTAATATGTGGCGTTGGCTAACAGACAACCTATAGAAAATGCAAAGAAAGACTAATAATAAACAAAATACTAACATAAAAAGTCATCTCGTAACACTTTTGTAGATTGCGGTCCGTTCGGATATTTTGCTAAAAGATTGCCCGTGGTTTTTATCATATACAAAATTACCATTGGACCAAACGAAATTAATAATTTGTTAAAAACAACTTAATAGGCGATCAAATGCACATAGGTTTTCTAATAGCCTTTAAAGACAAAAGGACGACATAATGATAAGTTTGTATGAAAACGGACGCAACATCCATTTTACTCAGTTTGTTCCTTCATATACACAAACCCCTACTGTTATGCCAATTCTAGTTCATTGCTATCGATTATTTACACAAACTCCAAATATCCTAAGATTAATATATAATTTTTTTGTTTACTTATTGATCATTATCATTTATATTTGTTATTTTTGTTTATTAATTTTGATTTGTTGTTTCTATGTTAAAATAACATTAGTTTACCCATTTTCAAATTAATATAGTGATTAGTTGTGATTTTGAGAAATTTAGGGATTAAATTGTGTAATTTTCAATAATATATTCTCTTGTCCATTAATGTTTGTTATGCCTTATTTCACACAGATTAGAAAAAGCAAATAATCTTTTATATTTTTACTAAACTACCTTCAACCAACTAAGTAAGAGCCTGTTTGGATTGGTTATTTTAGAACCAAAAGAGCTTTTCAATTAAAATTTAAATATTTGTAAAAAAATATTAAAAAATATTTTGATATCTAAAATCACTTTAATTGAGTTTTTTTAATAATCACCTAGCTAATACTTTTACTAAAAGTGATTTTAATGGTCTAAAGTATTATTAGGAATCTAACATCATTTCAAGTGATTACTTAAAAAACAATCCTAAACGGGCCCTAAATAAATTTAATGATGATAAGCATTTGAATATTAAATAAGGATAAATTTGGTAGAAAATGTAAAAAAATTCCTTCATATCTTAAATAGATAACCTTTTGTGGATATTTATTTTTATAATTTGTGACCAACATTGATGGACGGAATGAGTGATAATTAAGTGTAATTTTGAATAATATACCTCATTTTCAAAAGTTATAATGCCTGGATTTTTAATTTAGGGACTTGTAATTTTGGTATATTTTGTGTAATTTTTGAATAATTTATTGACTTTTCTAAATGGGTATTGAAAACCTGTAGCAACTTTATATGTATCATAGGTGATAAAGATATTTTCCCTATCAAGTCCTTGTAATTTCTATGAATATCAGGTTATTTTATTATCATTTGAATAGATTTCACAAGCTTATGTATGAGGAACTTATATAAGAAATAAGTACTAGGTAACTCAAGAAATAAATAATAGGTAACTCAAGAAATAAGGATTTAAACTGCAATATAATAGAAGTGCTCTTGAAATCATCCCATGTAAATTTGTGTTCAAAATTTCTATACTTAGCATTCTCTAATATACTATAAAATGACTCAATTAATTTATAATAGAAGGTTAAGAAGGTTTTAAGTGGCTTCAATATGAAAGAACTGCCTTATTCACTTTTCTAACTATCAGATTTCGTTACTTTTTCACTACTAGTTCATAGACAAGTGAGTTTTCAACTAATTTCAAATCTCACGTTCTACATACCAAATAACTCTCCCTAAGTTTCAACGTGACTTCTTAGCATTGCTTATTAACTTTTCTATCTTTTATTTCCTGTTTTCGTACATGCATGCTAAACATATTTGTAACATCTTTCAAAAACATACTACCTACTATCATTGACCTGATTAAATCATGCTCAAATAGGTACATTCAACATATTCTATGCCTATTCAGACCTAAAAAAAATTTAAATTTTATACAAAAACAGAAAGGGAAGATGAGGACAACGAATCCCTACCGCTAACTCAAAAGTGAGTCGTGTCCCCACGACTCAAAAAAAGACTCAAGAAAGAAATAAAATTTAAAATTAGCACACATATTGCACATAAATAAATGGCAGGGAAGAAATAAAACATACTCTTCGAGGATATTGCCTCGCATTATCGACATCCAAGATAGGATTTGCTGGATATTTCTTTAATTGCTCAAGGAGTGTTATGATGTGCTCCTTTTCTTCTTTTGAAAGTTGCGTAATTACTCTCATAACTTTCATGATCCAAGCATTGTCAATGTTTTTACTCATCTTAAACTCAAGTGTCTCTTCTTCACCCAAAATCATATTCGCTTTTCGAACAAGACACGTGATCATAGTAGGATATTTCATTGAATAACGAGATAGGAGAGACCGAAAATCGCATCACCTCCTCATAGATTAACTGTTCCACATCCTCTTCTTCTCCCCTCAAAATACAATTCAATAAGATAGCATTTTTTTTGGAACGCCTTACCATGAACGTAGACCAACCCAATATTTCACCAAGTCTCCAAGAATCTTCTTGCATTCTCCTTTACCAACTTCTTCTTCAAATACTTTCTTATAAGCAAAAGGAAGTTCCTATTATTGTTTCTTCGCAGAAGCTATCAGGGCCCTGGAAGCTTTCTCTTTTTCCTCGGGTGTAGGACCTTTGACCTATAGAGGTTGTGTTGTTTTCTTCATGAAAGATGGAACCTTTTTGCCCATTGAATCGAACACAGCTAGCTGACCTCTCTGCTATTGACCTGTTTTACCCTTTGTGTTGGAACTAGAACTTTTCTCACTTGATTTCTTCTCAATAGAACCCAATACCTTGCTTTTCTTCATATCCCTTACAGTAGATATTGTTTATGTTCTCTTAATCATCTCAACTGACCCCTAACTCAAAGCTTTAACCACTCTTGAAATTTGAAATTCTTGATTATTGGTTGTACAAGCTTTAATTGGGTTAGGAAAGGTGTTTTGATGATGATTCTCTATATGGGTAAGATGGATTGGTATGTATCTAAGAAATTGTTGGATGAATTTATAAAGTTAAGCTTTTGATTCCTGGGTTCAATGTGTTTTGGTAAGATTTGGGGGGTTGAATCTTCTTTGTAATGATGTGGAGAGAAGATTTGATGTGTTTTTATGGTGATTGGGCAGTGTTTTGATATTTAGGGAAGGTTTGATGAAGCTTTAATGGAGTTGGGAGAGGTTTGGAGAAGAAAGAGAGGCTTAAGGATTGTAAAATTCGTGATAGACCAACCTCTTCTTCCGTATAACCTGAAAAACACACTTTTTTTCTCTCTCCAGCGGCGCGGGGCGGTATACCTCCCATATGGTCCGGCATACCGGTGAGCTGCTCCTTGAAAAGTCACCTTCGGCAAGAAACCCTAATGGCACATCCGAGGCCTCGTGTTTTGGTTGATCGGCATACCGGTGGAATGGGCCAGAATACCGGTGCGGTCAGCTTTCGAAAATCCTCTCTCGGCAAAGAACCCGAGACGAGTACCCAGGGCTCGTGTATTTGACCCGCCAGCTTACCGGTCGCGTGGCCGGCATACCGACGGCCAAGTTAGAAAATGCCCAAAAAATTCGTTTTTCATCCCAAACTCGATTTCTTTAATATCTGAACATCAAAAACGCTAATACCTTTCTCAAATATGCAATATCAACTAAAACAACTAAACACAAATTAAAAACATAAAAACATTAAAAAAAATTGTGGGTTGTCTCGGGTACAACACTTTTATTTAACGTCTTTTAATTTTGACGTGTTACCTCGGTCATGGTTGAACATCACCTCCACAGCAACAAGAAAATTTATTAACATTTGGCATGCGAAATTTGAACCCTTGCCTTTCACTCCCAGGAACTTTTCAAATCTATTCTTTGTAGCCATGGATGGTCTCATCCAAAAGTTCTGGGGTATATGTGTGTCTTGTGGTAACTTTATTTCATGTGTAGCATTACACTCCTCTGGTAATCCATTCATCTCTTCAGTTTCTAATCTTTGTTTGTTATAAAGAATTTCCTTCATGAATTTAAGATATTTTGGAATTCTTGTGAGAGCTTTTTACAAACGGGATGTTGATATTTAACATGTTCACCATGTCAAGGAACTTCTTGAATTTTTGTTCATTGTTCTGCTTTTTGACATGTGTTGGGAATGGTGGAGGAGGATGTGTATTGTTTACCACTGAGCTCTTCTTCTTTTCTGGTGTCGTCTCTGGGACACTCTTTTGTTCAATTACCTCTTCTACCTTATCTTCAATTGTTTCTTCAACCACTTTAGGGTTAGAGGTTGGTTTTGGTTCTACTCTAGGCGGAGGTAATTGTTGTCCACTTCTTAATTCAACTGCATGACAAGCATAATCTTCTAGAGCAATGGTATCACTTGGGAGTTACCATTTCGCCATGTGTGACAGTGTATGCTCGAGATTCTTGATTACCTTGGACTGGGTTTGTATTCTTTGCTGGCTCATCTTCATATTTTCTTCAACTACTTTCATCATTGCAGCCATACTTGAATTCAAACTCGAAGGTTGATTTTGTGTAGCTTGTTGCATTGAATATTGAGGTGGTTCTTGATAAGCTTCTGTGTAAATTGGTGCTTCTTGGTAGATTTCTTTATAGATCGGCGCTTTTTGATAGATAGGTTGTGGTGGATAGTAAGATTGAGGTCGAGCCGTCGAGGTTGATAATAAGTCTCTTGATTTCTAATCCAATTTTGATTTTGTGGGGACTGAAAAATAGTGAAACTTCCTTGAGGATGATAATAACCCTTAGAATAATGGTTTCTTTGTTGAGATACGAAGGAAATCGAAGCTAGATTATTCATACAATTCTCCCACGAATGGTTTCTTGCTCCACAACCTGGACATAAAGGTAAAGTATGTACTAGATTCACCTGAGCTATTGTTCGCGTTTGTTCTCGTAATACCGTGAGTTGTTAGTTTAACTCTTTGAGCCTCAGAGATTCTGAGGTCTCTTCTTGTTTTTCTGATTCAATCGGCCAACTTCTCTCGGTCTCGAGAACTTTCTCCATAATATTTCCAGCTTCTTCGGGATCTAATAATACGAAACCTTTATCTCCTAACAAACCTTCTCTTCTTTAGGACTCGTTATTGAGTCCTCCATAGAACATGGTTAATGAATATTCTGGCGATGATACATGGAATGGACATCTCGCCTTAATCTCATTAAAACGTAACCATGCTTCCCCAACACTCTATCCCTCTTCCTGCATAAATTGTTCAAGCTCCAACATATCTTTTAATCGTCTTCTAACCGGATAGAATCGGTCTAGGAATTTGGATTGAATCTTGTCCCAATCTGGATTAACATCAGGGTGTTGGGTATCGTACCAATCGCTTGCACTTCCGGTCAAAAAGAACCGGAACATAATGTAATACAGCTGCTCCTTTGTAACACCTTTAATGATATAAGCGTCACAGATCTGCATAAATTTTTGAACATACCAGACCGGATCTTGTTGTGTAGCACCGCCAAATTGTCCATGACTCGAAAATTTTGCTATCATGTCTGGATCTGGTCTAAATTTAGCGGCTTGGATTTCTGGAGTGCGGATTCCTCGTGGTTGCACTCTGAATGTGATGGGAAGATCAAGTCTCGTTGGGCTCGCCGTCTGTAATCTGTAAATATAAAAACTAAAAGACAAAAGCGTAAAAATAGAACTAACTGAAATAAAAGCACTAGATATATGCACAAGGACTAACGATATAGTCCCAAACAGCGGCACAAAAAACTTGGTGTCACCTAAGGTATGATAAAAATAATGAATAAAATAAGTGCAAATAAACACCCTAGGCTGAGCACGGTTCCGCAAATATACATGACGTATGCAAGTTTTAAATGATAAGTAAGATTCGTTTCTTAGAGACTACGAAAGTTAGAGAGAACTTATGCAAATTATCAAGTGCAGATATGAAAGCTAGATCAGATTAATATGCAGGAAAACTAAAGAAAAGAGATTTTTGCTCGATTTTCAAATAAGAAAAATAGACTAATAATTTAAAAGACAAAAAAGTAAATAAAAGAGAAGAACAAATAGTATGATAGTTTAGCTTGAGAAATTAGCAAGTAATCCCCAATAGTTTTGTTTATTCTATCGTGTAAGGGTGAATCATGTGATATGCAATAACCAGGACTCTAAATCCCCATACCTTAGACCTTGAGAGCGAATAAGGGGGCTACGGAAAACCACGAGGCAGCCTAAACTTAGGGTTATCAAGCGCCACCAAGGCCCTAAGCAATTCAATTCCAAACATGGTGATAGTGGTGAAAACCTACCCTAATGATTATCTAGTTAGGTTGATTTGACAGGTCTAAGCCTTGTTCTAGACGTTATGTGGTGTTTCAATAATTAGACACCCCTTCCGGGTGACCATCTAACTACTATTAAGGTAATCATATACGTTGCGCACCGCAAGGAAAACAGTCAATAAATCAAAACACATAAATAGAGAATAAAACATGAATTGAAATTAAATACGATGTATCCCAAATCAGATAGAAAAACTAGGGTTGATGCATATATGCTAAATCTCAATGCTAAACAAATTAATTCATACTAAGGGAAAAAAAGAAACAATTACAAATATGAAGGTTGAAGAAGACATGATATGGTGTTCAACTCCTTCCAGACTTCTCTTCTTGTGTTGTAAGCTTCTTCCTGGCTTAAGGCCTAGCCAAGGATGATTTTCTTATGATAAGAGGGTGTATTTATAGGGTATAGGAAACCCTAAAATGTTGCTTGGAGTATAAGATAGGTATTGGACTCGAAGCCCAACTCAAATTCGTGACCCTAAAATATAGAAAAGGTAAGATTCTGATGTTGTTTTATTTTGGTCGTAACTGATTCAGTACTTATCCGTTTGACGCGTTCCAATAGTCAAAACTGATCGTCTCAGAAAGCTCTTTAACCGTTTTTAGACTATTCTTCCAAATTCCTAGCCAATATTGAGATATAAGCCCTTTTGTGGTCGTAGCTGCTGGAATTCAGATTTATTTGACAAGTTTATCTTTTCCTTTTTCGTATTTCTTGCCTTTATTACTAATTTCCATGTTTATCCTCTTTCCTTTATCTCTTAGAATTAACTTGGCCTCTAATTAATTACCGTAGATCTTTAAATCTTCACAATAAACAAACAATTAAATCCAATATGCTCTAAAAATAATAAATAATTAAATCAAGACACGAAATAGGAAAGTGTACTAAATCATGAGAAAATCGACCTATAACCTAATAAATACACCAAAAATGACGTCTCCAACTAAGATTAAATCATGACAAATGGGGAGACATCAATACCCCCAACTCAAAGTTGTATCGTCCCGATACAATAAAGATGAAGAACGGTAGGGTAGTCAAATAAACAAGAAGAAGAAGTAGGAGGAGAATAAGAACAGAACACAATGAATGATCCTAGAGCATAAATATCTAAAGTCTCATGTAGTAATGTTCAAGAAAAAATGCACATGTATGCTTAATAAACACATAATCAACAATCCATAAATTCAAGTTCAGATTAATTTCGCAATGCCAGAAGAAGAGGTCTCAACTCAAGTTGTGCTAGTGGCTATAGGTTGTTCATAGGTCCTAGTATAGCATCCAATGGACAACTTACATACAACCTAATAGCTCAATTGTTTCTCCACCAAGCAATTAGAAATCCTAAGGTCTTTACGGTTATAACGGGGCTTAGGGACGGTGTGGTATATTTGGATAATGAAAAGTAGGCTTTTGGTTCTCTCCTCACATTCCATCAACGAATCGCCCTAGAGCTTGAGTTTTCACTCGAAGATGGTATCACTCAACCCAATTTTTTATGCTTTTGATGTGCATCCCCAATAATCCCAAATAAAACCTTTTCATGATGATATACAAATTCCACTTTGCCGGTCCGAATATATATTCTTTTCATATCAATTTTTTTTCTTTTCTCTAGCTATGACTCTCTTTTTAATTTTGAGATATCACGCTATTTTTTCATATATTTTTTTCTTTTTATGCCCTTGTTGGCAATTTTAGCTCGTAGCTTCTTTTTCATTCACTATTACCCCGGCAAAGGGTTGCAATATTAACTTTTTCATCATAAATAAAATCACAATTACAATTTCCCAATCCCAATGTTCCCTAATGATGAAACCCATCACCCCAAACTCGAGCTCTAAGACGACTTGTCTCAGGTTTTGCGATTTGAGTGCGGGTCATATGGATAAGTCCTACAAACTAAGGGTATGTATTATAATGTGGTTAAATAAAAGGCTTTAGAAAGCCTTAGATGGGCTAAGACGGATAAATAATAACAATAATCAAATATTAGGGTGAGAAGGTTAAGAAGGTTTCAAGTGGCTTCAATATGAAAGAACTGCCTTATTCACTTTTCTAACTACCGGATTTCGTTACTTTTTCACTACTAGTTCATAGACAAGTGGGTTTTCAACTAATTTCAAATCTCACGTTCTACATACCAAATAACTCTCCCTAAGTTTCAACGTGACTTCTTAGCATTGCTTATTAACTTTTCTATCTTTTATTTCCTGTTTTCGTACATGCATGCTAAACATATTTGTAACATCTTTCAAAAACATACTACCTACTATCATTGACCTGATTAAATCATGCTCAAATAGGTACATTCAACATATTCTATGCCTATTCAGACCTAAAAAAATTTAAATTTTATACAAAAACAGAAAGGGAAGATGAGGACAACGAATCCCTGCCCCCAACTCAAAAGTGAGTCGTGTCCCCACGACTCAAAAAAGACTCAAGAAAGAAATAAAAATTAAAATTAGCACACATATTGCACATAAATAAATGGCAGGGAAGAAAGAAAACATACTCTTCGAGGCTATTGCCTCGCATTATCGACATCCAAGATAGGATTTGCTGGATTTTTCTTTAATTGCTCAAGGAGTGTTATGATGTGCTCCTTTTCTTCTTTTGAAAGTTGCGTAATTACTCTCATAACTTTCATGATCCAAGCATTGTCAATGTTTTTACTCATCTTAAACTCAAGTGTCTCTTCTTCACCCAAAATCATATTCGCTTTCCGAACAAGACACGTGATCATAGTAGGATATTTCATTGAATAACGAGATAGGAGAGACCGAAAATCGCATCACCTCCTCATAGATTAACTGTTCCACATCCTCTTCTTCTCCCCTCAAAATAAAATTCAATAAGATAGCATTTTTTTGGAACGCCTTACCATGAACGTAGACCAACCCAATCTTTTACCAAGTCTCCAAGAATCTTCTTGCATTCTACATTACCAACTTCTTCTTCAAATACTTTCTTATAAGCAAAAGGAAGTTCCTATTATTGTTTCTTCGCAGAAGCTATCAGGGCCCTTGAAGCTTTCTCTTTTTCCTCGGGTGTAGGACCTTCGACCTATGGAGGTTGTGTTGTTTTCTTCATGAAAGCTGGAACCGTTTTGCCCATTGAATCGAACACAGCTAGCTGACCTCTCTGCTCTTGACCTGTTTTACCCTTTGTGTTGGAACTAGAACTTTTCTCACTTGATTTCTTCTCAATAGAACCCAATACCTTGCTTTTCTTCATGACAAATGAGGACACATCACAGGGTATTGGAAACGATGCAAGTGATTGATAATGAGATATGTTACCGTGCTAAGGAATGTGACCATGTTATATTAAATATTCCGATTCGCTAATTAACAAAGGTTCAAGGAGTTTTTCGAAAGCCCTCGTTTATGGATTAAAAATATACCCCACACTTGTTATTCGTGGGACCGAACTATATGAACCATGGAAAACTGGCAGGTTTGTAATTTTACTATTTTGCCATTTTGTTTTGTCATTGGTATATACTTTTTATGCAGTGAATTTAGATATAGGAATTATTCACCTGGGCAATTAGTGGACATTAATTGTAGCTCAGATTTTAGCTTTGGTTCCTCCATGGACATGTGGTTATAGACTTCAAAGAGATGTTCCTATACCTTTAGTGACTTCTGGTGTAGTAAAAGGGAATATTCGAGAACTTGCTTTGGAGAGAATGGAAGATTCGGGGTTGAAATGTCAAGATGTTAGAACTCATGAAGTTGGAATTCAGGTAAATTTCAATATAGGTCCCTATATTATACAAAAGTAACCTATATTTTATACTTGGGAGTAATTTTTTTTGTTTTGATAACCAGAAGTTGAACTTGTGCGTCGTGATTATACAACTAATGAAGGATGGGAAACTTTTCTCTCGAATGAAGATACACGCCAAGTATATATCTATATTATGAAAAATATAGGGACCTATAGTGATATTATGCTTTACATTTCTAGTGACTTCTTTGCACCCTTGTGAGAAAATACAAGGAGATATGGGTAGGATGGCAACGGTTCGGTTTTTTGCAAAAATATCAAAAACCATAACCGTTTATTTTATTAAAAAGCATAACTTAACGGTTTTAACCATCGGTTACACTTTTTAAAACCATAACAGTATTATTCGGTTTCGGTTTTTTAAACGGTCTTGCGGTTTTTAACCATAACCAAATAATAATTTAATAAATATATTATTTTTCATCAAATAAACCCACACAAATAAGAAAAATCTCTAAGGTATATAAAATATTATGTTGGTCTTTGATTAAATTACCTATATATTATTTAGTTTGTTTAGTCTAGTATTTGGAGTTTGGTTTTAGAATTTCAACATACCAAGTTTAACCTAGATTATTATAAAATTTGAAAATAGATATGATAATAATCGGTTTTCGGTTATTCGGTTTTATTTTTATCTAAAACCATACCCTAACGGTTTTAACCATCGGTTACACTTTTCAAAACCATAACTTAATGGTTTTACCCACGGTTATACAATTCGGTTTTTTTTCGGTTCGGTTTTCATCGGTTTCGGTTTTTAACCATAACCATTGCCATCCCTAGATATGGGTGGTTTGATTCTTACATTGACCAATCAAAAAATATCAAAATTGATCTTTTGACCGTGTAAGAGAAATGATATTATTGCACTGTGTTAGGTAGGCAAAGCGAAGGTCTTGTATGATTCCAAGCCTTGACCGAGAATTCTTAGAAAATCAAACGCTTACTTGATGGTTTACAACGTAAACTTGATGAGTTTAGCTGATTTAATTTTATTTTTATTTTTTTCTCTGCTTGTCTTTTAATTTTTCTCGGTTAAGGTATTGTCTGATTCCGAGCGAATAAACCACACAATTAAATTGCAACTAGGATAAAAAATTCGAATCTTGTTAGAATAGTGCTTTACTTCAGCCTTTTTCACCAGTAGTTGTAGCCCCAGATGACAATGAAATACTCAGGTGAGGAATATTCTTTACTCTTTTTACCCTGAACTATCTATTGATTACAAAAGACCCTCGACTACTCTTTTTCAAATAGGGTACGGAATTACGAGGAACTGGTTACAAAGCTTTGCCTTGTGAACGTACTCAGGCCGCAAGGGCCAAATTAGTAGCAAACTATTCTTCTTATTTTAAGACTCTTAATTAGTCCATTGTATTGCTCAATTTAGTAGTAAAAGGCATTTTTCAAAAGTATATTTTGTATTTGTCATTTTTAAAACTACATGGGAATATTTGGTATTTTACCTTAAAAATCATTATATATTTAAAAGTTTCTATTTGCAGTCTTCCAAAAGTCATCCATTTTTACATGATTTTTTCAAAGATTGTCTTGGTCATTTGATGGATCATTTTTACTTGTACATGAAGGTATGAATTTTAAAGATCTTAACTAGACTAAAACAATATGTTCTCATTACACTAATTATATTTAACAAAAATATATTGCATTCTTGCCCTCTTATTTTCAGGTTCTTACAAATTTACCCCTGCTTCAGTACCAGTATGCACTGTTTATGTAGTGTCTAGAAAAGATTTCTTAAGGCAAGCCATTTATTATCTTTCATCACGCTCATCTATTTCTCTAGCCCGTCTGAATTTTAAAATAAAACTTTTTACACTATAGAAAAATTTATATTATTTCATTATGCCCCCCACAGGGACCTATAGTGCAATTATCTGGATATTTACTTTTTTGTTAACTTAATCTTTTTTAGGCCTGCTTTGATGCTACATGGGTGCAAGAAACCCAGTTGTAGCAGTACAGTTATGTCCACTGACTTTTAATTTACAAGGAACAAGCCCATGTAATATATATTGCAAATTACACCCCTTTATTAATAATATATATCAGTTTAGTCCCTATTATTAAATAAGTTTATTTTCGTGTGCAGCTTCATTGTTCAAACTTTCGTATCTATTTATCTTTGCAGTGGCTACTTTGAACTCGGTATATATCTAAGATACAAAGAGTGTACACCCTATAACTATTTTAGTTGGAGTTCATTATGCTTCTATAACTGATGTTGCATGGTAGTCCCTTAATTTTCAAAAACATGTAAATAAGAATGGGTAAGAGTTAAGAGCTTTACGTGTAACTATGCAAGAACATAAAAGGAGACATGTTCTTTCTTAAAACAAGAAACAGTGAGAGATTTACGTGTAACTATGCAATAAATGTAATTTTATTTTAATTCCTTTCTAACCCCACATGTATTAAGGAAGTATTATCATACCCATTGTTTACTTCAAATCTTTATGATGCTTAATTTGTCTGTTTAGTCTCTTATCTTTGCTCAATTGATAGTTTAATCCCTTATCTTGCTCAATTTGATAAGTCATTCCCATATTTATGCTCAAATTGTCAGTTTACTCCCTATATCTTGTTCAAATAGATAGTTTAGTTCCTAATCTATTGATTATATATTTGTAGGGTCAAAACTGAAAGGTAGAAAACAGAGAGGACTAGGATGGACCAAGAGCAAAATAATTCTTCTTATTGCAAGCATCGATAGACCACTATTTCAGAAAAGAGCCGGGAAATAAAAATATCAATAGCCACCTCCATAAGGGGGCCGAGAAATGTATGTGTGAATAACCTACTCTATTTAGAAGAGGGTCGGGAAATGTATGTTGAATACTACTGTGCAATGTATGCGTCAACAGCCTACTCTATTTTAGAAGAGAGTTGGAAAATATAGTAGTAATAGCCCACTATGTTATGGATATATGGTTATAACATTGGCCATACGAGTATAGATCACAATGCGAAATAGTGTAGGGAAAGATATGACGCCACTTTAAAAGGGTCGTCTAAAGGCCAAAATAAAGTCGCCAAAACGGTTTTTCTTGTTGTGTACTATACTAATTGTTGAAATGGAAGAAGATATCGAGAATATTTTTGGAGCAACTCATGTTAAATCCACAATGGCAGATTTTTAAAAGACAGACAAAGAAGATGAGAAAGTTAATGTTAAAATATCAATCTCTATGGGTGTCATTATAAAGGTAAGTAACTCGTTTTTTATTTTCTTGGTTTTCCTCAAAAATTATTGTGGTAAAAGTGAAGGTTTTATTTGTTTCTTTATCGACTTAATACTATTTGCATTGCAACAACTAACGAGTATAAATATTGTATTCTACTTCTTTTCGACTGTGGTTAGAATAGCGGGAATGCCTTGATTTAGGAATCTTCTGTGTAGGAATATTGAACATACTAGGTAATATAAACATAACTTCACAGTGTTGTTAAAGCAGAAAAGCGAAAAAAAGCGATGACCTTTCAAATAACCCGAGGCGTAAAGGCTAGTCTAGGCGCTAGCCCGGGCATTTGAGGCGTACTATATATAAAATAAATTGAAATATATTATAACGGTTGATATTAGATAAAAAAATAATTAACTTTTTTTTTTCAATGATAAAAAATTTAATTAGATTAAAAATATTTATATTAAATTGATAATAAAATTAAAATAAATTAGAACTATTTATATTAAATAAATTAAAATATTAATATTAATTAAAGAAAAAATAAATTAAATTAAAATAGATTAAAACTAATTATATTAAATTAATTAAAAAATTTAAAAAATTAACATGTATTTTTATCGTAGTATTTCTAAGTTTTAATTGGGATTAGGTATAATAAAAGATATACACTGTAAAAACATGTTTAAAAATAGTCGTTAGGGTTGATGGATTGGGTCTGGGCTCATAAAAGCGCTTGCATCCAATATGGCCCTAAATGCAAAAAAATATAGATAACCCACGCTTCGGCATTAAACGCGCTTCGCCCCAACTCTAGGCAAGAAGGCCTCGCCTCGCTGCGCTTCATCACCTAGGCGGGCAAAGCGACCGCTTTTAACAACACTATTGTCACTCTTTGACTTGGTAATAAACTTAAAAGTCCATAAATTCCAAAATTGGGCAATATATTTTTAACTACTAATATTTCGACCCCTCCAACGATTACGATCTGCTCCAGATCAGCCAGAGACTCAAGTCGATGATGAAGATTATATTTAACCCTTGATCGACTTTTATTGAAAAAGTTACATGAATTCCTTTGTTTCATATTCTTATTATAAAATATTTAGATTTTAATTTTTTTTTGTATTCAGTTATCTGTGTTATTATATGTTATTATTTAGACAGTTTATTCTATTAATTTTCTTTCTTAAATATGTACAATATTAGTACTTTTATTATAACTAAATCTATTAAATATTTTAAAATTAATAAAAAGTTAATTTACTAATTAATGAAAACATTAAAAATAAAGTATTAGGAGTGACATTTTTGTCTCAAATAAAGTGATGAATTCATTTATATCGATTCTTACAATAACGAAGAAATTTTCTTGCCTATTGATAAAAAATTTAGAGACAGATTTTCGTCGCTATTGTGGCATATAAAATCGTCACTATTGACGCTTAAAATAGAGAAATTTTTTTATTCCTATTGAGAATTTTTTCAGGACCATAATTTTGCCCCTAAAAATTAATATACATTGTCATTAAAGGTAGACCAATATATCTAATAAAAATTTCATCATTATAGACAAAATGATATTTTTTTCCCTAATATCAATCAATAACAACGAGAAATTAGGATCGAATCTATAGGGATGAATTTTCGTCTCTAAAGGTAAGATCAACTGTAATGCAAGCAATTCCTAATTCAAGGAATTTATATCGACTAACTGATGGTCATTGAATGTTAAGCCTTTAACGATCACTCGGTGTCATTCAAGATGGCAGTCGGCACTAATAATGTGTGGTCCTCTAACAACAGGGCCGGTCCTGACATATTTGGGGTCCAAGGCGAATTTTGTAATAGGGGGCCTATATATTTATAAAAAAAATCGAAAACATTTTTTATAAAAAAATTATTAAGAGATGAGAATCAAACCTTCAATCTCTCATAAGAAAATATACCACTTTACCAATAAGCTAACTTATAATTTAGGCTATTTTACAGAATTCAAATATGTAACTATATACACATATAAATATTTAATTTTTCAAAACGGGGCTCTTGAAAATACCAAATTTTTGGGGGCCCAAGGCGGTTGCCTCCTGGGCCTATGCCCAGGACCGGCCCTGTCTAACAACAAAAAATTAACAGCCAAGATTTGACGATTATTAACAGTTTGCTAAAAATATAAATTTGTCTTTAGTGATCAATTTATAGGGCTTTAACAATCGTTTTAGCTGTTGCTAAGGACCTTAATTGTGGTAGCTTTAGTACGCCAAGCTTCATTATATCCATATAAATGTACCAAATAGCCATTGCCACGGCATAATAATTATTGATAAATCCAATTCTATATTGGTGACCCTTTTTTTCCTTCTAAAAACGCATGGTAACATATATTCGAAAAACAAAATATTACCCCACCGAGGAAAATACTTTTTGAGACCAACTTTTTGGCAACATTATATTTTAACACCTAACTAGAAAATACTACTTTTAAAAGCCTTTAGTTAGTTTCTAATGGGAGAGCTATTACTATTATACCCCTATCCAGTCCAGCGTGAGGGTACAGACCCACGAGGACAGACCCACGATGACAGACCCACGAGTACTGAACGGGCTGTACCCATGGCCCCTTTACAGTCCAGGGTGCTATTTTTTTCATTAGTCTTTTTTTTGTAAAGTACAAATACAAATGAGGGGTTGGCCCCATGGTGAACAAAAAACGGGGGGAGGGCCGTGCCCATAATGAACAAAAACACGAGAAGGCTGTACCCACAAAGAACAAAACAATAAACGCAATGAATAATATCCAGAATCTATTCAATTTTAACAATTATAAAACAAAAACACACATAATACCCCAATGGGCTGTGAATACATATTGCGTACAAAAAAAATTAAAAACCCTACACTAGGCTGGCCCCATCAGCCAAATTTCCCTAACTACATATACAACAATTACAAGACTTGGGTCTGGCCCCATATAGAACGAAAAAGGAAAAAAAAAAATAGAGATGAACACAAAACCAAATCCAGATCCAGTAACGGGCAGGACCCATGACCAACAAACACAATCTGGGGCTGCCCCCATTTACATTCAGATGCAGCAACGGGTTGGACCTAGGACCAACAAACCCAATCTAGGGCTGGCCCCATTTACATATAACGAAAAAAAACCCAAACTGGGCCTGGCCCATTCACGTTCAGATGCAGCAACGGGCTTCGACAACGGATCCAGTTCTGGTGGTTTCTGTTCGAGATCTTGATGGTCCCGGCGACACAGTGAAGCAGCGGAGGAACCAGTTCGACGACAGATTTTGGAATGAAGCTTCGTTTTCTGCAGATCTTGAGCAGGGTGGCGGCGATGGATACTGACGGCGGCGCTTCGTCACGGTGAAGATGCAGGGGGTGGTGTTGTTCGCAGTGGTGGCTTATGTGTAGCAGCAGTGCTGGGTTGGGGGTCTGCAGGGATGAAGAAGGAGGAGAGAGGGGCAATAGGGCTGGCGGTGTTGTCTCTGTGTAGTGGCCCTTCACGGCGGCGCTGCTCGATGGGGTTGGTGGGGATGAATCTCGTTTCTGCAGATCCAGATTTGATGAAGGTGGGTGGTCGTGGTGGTTCAGGTGGGAAGGGGATGGCGATGGAGGTCAGTTGTTAGGTGATGATGGTGGTGGTGGTGGTGGTGGTGGTTCTCCAGTGACGCGAGGGGTGGGGGGGGGGGGTGTTGCGGGTCTTCCAGTGACGCGAGGGGTGGAGGGTCTTCCATGGTGAGGGTGGTGATGAAGGTGGAGGAGGGTGGTGTTTATGGAGATGGTGGTGGGGCTGATCAAGGTGGCGGTGGTGAAGAAGGAGGTGGGGATGAAGGTTTGGGGGTCGGTGGCAGGTTGATGGTTGGGGGCGGTGGTTTGGGAGGAGAGAGGAAGAGAAGAGTGAATAATGAGGTTAGGGAATAATGAGATCCGCGTGCTATAGAGGGTGGGGGGATTGGTTTTTTTGTTTTTCACTATATGAATAGAGGGTAAGAATGGGGTTGGGGGCATTTGTGTATTTTTATTAGTTTCTAGTTGGGTTTCAACTAGTAGGCTTTTCTTTATAAACTAGGTATGGTTTTGGGCTGTAGAAATAAAGAACCCTACCCCACCCCGAAGAGGTAATATATTATTATAATCTAGACTAGTACGCGTCAAAATTAGAGGAAGAAATCCAATTATCTGGTAAACTAAATACGACAATTCTATTTATTATTACCCTAACTCAACTAATTTAAAATAAGAAATCTCGTCCATCAACCATCTAAACAGAGTTATCAGTCTATTGCGTTGACATGAGAATTTGATGACTTGGATCCAACTAAAATGTCTGTTTTTTTTTTACCGTGACACACATTTGGACAGAAATCAGAGGAAAGTAAAAGAAAAATGTTGAGTTACCCTTTCAAATATAAAAGATGGTGATGGCAAAAGGGAATCAATTTGCTCACGTAATCCATCTTAATTAAGA
The DNA here is from genome assembly GCA_029959085.1 of Nemophila menziesii. Lineage (NCBI taxonomy): Eukaryota > Viridiplantae > Streptophyta > Magnoliopsida > Boraginales > Hydrophyllaceae > Nemophila > Nemophila menziesii. The sequence goes on along the minus strand of JARWIR010000001.1, from coordinate 137,324,218 downwards.
AACGCTTGGAGAAATATAATCTGATATAAGCAAAGAGAGGAAATAAGTTTTTTGACAATTAAACCAACACTTTGTCAAAGAAATATATTAATTTTTGTAAAAAACATTCTTTATTATTTCATTAAGGACAATTTCTATGTCATACTAAGTCAGTAATCGTAATCTCTTGAATATACATCTCCAATGTTACAAACTACCATACAAGCAACCCAATGTAAAGAATATACATAAATACAATACAAGCAACCCAGAAAGAAACCGCAATCTTTATAAACACACGTCAATCGCCTTATAAATCCATCCATCGACCAGCAGAAATATATTTTAAACATCCAAACCAACCATGCCTTATAAACGCAGCTGTTCTTGCAACACATTCTTATGTTGCTTTTTCTCCATATTTGCAGCTTTTGTTGTTATTATCATCTTAGGTTTTGTTTTCAAGCATAATAAAGTCAAATTCTATGTCAACAATGCTTCACTTACCGAGTTCAACTTCTTCACCAACAATAACACACTTTATTACAACTTGGCCCTCAACATGACCATTAGAAACCCTAACAAACACAGTGGTGTATACTACGATGATATTGATGTGATTTGTTCTTACAGAGGCAAAAGTTTTGCTGCTAATAAAGTAAGTCCATTTTATCAAGGTCACAAGAACACTACTACGCTTGATGAAATTTTGTTCAAGGGTCAACAGATTGGGTTGCTTCAAGATGGTGATATGTTTGAGTATAATCAAGATAAAAATGCTGGGAGATTCAATATTGATGTGAAAATTTATCTTCGTATAAGGATCAAAGGTCTGATCAAAACAAGGTATAAACCAGCGGTTGACTGTGGTCTCAAGGTTCCATTACAGACAAATGAGACATCTTCTGGTACCTTTGCGATTACTTCGTGTCACGTTGATTATAAAATACCCAAGATTTTTAGTTAATGTCCTTGGATATTGATTTGTGTATAAATTCATATTCATTGAATTTATTTTTTCATTGTCATTTGATCATACTCTTCTTCGTTATGTAACACTACTCACTACTGTATATAAATAAATGTATTATTTGATTTATCGGAGTAGTGCCATTGAACTTATTTATTACAATGATATTTATTATCTCCAAGGAAAAAAGATTTTTTGGGTTGGAATTATTCTACTTCATTTAGACAAGAAACAGAAGGGTTGTAATTTGGGTTTATGTGAAGGACTATTTAATAATTGTAGAGAATATTGTCTAATTTAATTTCGTGCTGGAGGGGTGCTTCACAATCATCCACTATAATGTTTTGGTGACTGTGACAACTATAGACTATCACTTCAACTTGGCCAATGTTTTACCTGCGAAGGGAAATATCATTCTTTCAGGACCTGTTTATTTGGACATGAGGAACAGCTCATAACCTTCTAAAAGAATTCGTTATTGTCTATTCAACTTATTTGTTTTTGATGTGGAGAAATTATAGATCGTTGATAAAGGATTCCTATTTCTTTTGATGGGTTCTTACTATTATCTCAAGCTTGATCAAATGAATTATTAGATAGGGTAGTTCTTATGAGTCGTATTTACTTGAGTTTCAACGAGAACTAATTGCCAAGAATTTTTCTACAAAATCCTTTCTTGCAATTTTTCTTCCCGATCTTTGGAGTCTTTGTCCTCAATTGGAACACCCATTCAATCCAGGTATCATGTACATAATTTATCGTGCTGGAAAAGTTGACCAGATCATGATATCTAATTATCTATTGCTTATTTTCATTGACTACATCTTCTCCAAGCGTTGTATAGCTTGAGAGCAATCACTACTAGACTCCTTTTAATTAATGTAGTTATTTTTCCTCTGGGCAATCTTTTGAATTAGCAAGAAAATTAATAAAAAACATGAAATAATATAAGTAGCAACATAAAGTATACCATTTTTAATTGTTTTACATCATTAATAATAAAATGCTTACTTGAAGCATATAGGCTATAGCTCTTGTTGTTCTATTGTGTTCAATTTTTTGTAATAGTTTATCAGAATAACAAACAACTGGTAAAATATATGTATTTTTTTAACCCAAGCAGTTGTCCAAAAGATATATGTTGAAAAATTGGAGGAACATGATCATTAAAAACATGAAAAGAAAATCATCCCTCCAAAATATGGTGAAATCACCATTCATTTTCCATCACCACTGCAGAGAAACTACATCTTTTGCCAACACCTTTGAGGTTTGTGATCTCCCAACCACGTGCCTCATCGTAACATTCAGTCTGTAACAGATTCATTCATTCAATACATTATGTATCATATATATATATAGATAGATATAAATATACTAGTATGTTACATACCGTATTTAAAATGTGTTTTTTATCCATCTCACCACCCAAGACATAAATTTGGTCATTTATCACAACGGCCCCAGGATGTCCTCGCGGATAATTCATCGCCTCACCCATCCTCCATAAACCAACACGAGGTTCATAAACTTCAACGCTTGACCCCATTCTAGATCCATCATATCCACCCAAACTAAATCTACAACAAAACATATTCATGACAATAATTAATATCCTAATAAAATTATATTAAATTAAATCAAATCAAATCACTTACAATTTCCCATTCATAGTCACCATGCTATGACATCCCCTTCTGATATTCATTGAACCAATCCTCGTCCACATGCCTTCTCTATGATCATATCTTTCCACCGTACTGAAACACATAAAAACCACAATAATTAAGACTTTATAAAGGAAATTAACAATAAACCTATCTTACCTCGAATAAGCCTTTCCATCATAACCACCAGATACGTAAAGTATTCCATCAATCTCGGCTGCTGCTGGAGCAGATCTCTGAAAAAAATAAAATTAATAATTAATTATATTTGAGAATAAGAGTGTACATTTTGTTTTAAGATACACACAACACATACATACATACATACATACCTTTTGGTTCATTGGCTGAACAAAAATCCACCTCCCGTAGTTAACATCAAACATTTCAACCTCAGAGAACTCTTGGACTCCATCTCGTCCACCAATTGCAAATATATTCCCGAACAAAGTTGCTGCTACCAAATTTGATTTCTTTGTATTCAGTGAAGGCAGAGTAGACCATTGATTCTTTGTGGGATTATATAATTCAACTACAAATAAAAAGAATATTATAAAGAAAGAAAGAAAAAGAATAAACATTTTTTAACTTATACTTATACACTTATACACATACCTGTGTCAATCCATTCATTACCATGTGTACCACCAAGAATCAAAATTTGACCGTTTATTTTAGTGACCGAGGGATTGGAGCGCGCAAAAGTCAATGGGCTAAGTGGTTTCATTAAGTCACGTGAAAGGGAATACGAATCCACATTGGTCATCCATTCAGAACCATTATTTCCTCCTATTATCATTATAGACTTATCCATTAAAGAAGAATAAGAAGCTTGTCCACACACCAAAACACTTGTTTGCTTTTTCAGTTCTTGGATCTCTAATTTTAAATCACTCTACATATCCAAAACAATAATTCAATACCACATACAAAAAAAGATATTTAATAAGTTGAAGAAAGAGAGAAAAGTTAATTAGATAGAATAAGTACCATCTTCTGCTCCAAGCCTTCAACTTGTTCCATTAACTATAAGAATAATATTAGTGGTTTAAATTTAAATCCAACGGAGCTTAATCTACATAAAATAACAAGTCATTTATATTAATTATTACCTTTTCCATTACAGTTTGAAGATCATACGATTCACTTTCCGTAGTAGTTGCTTGAGATATATCAAACAATTGAGTTTCCTTTGAAGATCCCAGAGAGGGTGTTTCCGTAACTTGTTCAGGTTCGTCTTCTTTTTGTTGTTCTCCTGATTCCCAGTGATCTTCCCATGAGTTAACAGGTTCATCATCTTTTACTTCTTCTTTGAGTTCACCTGAATCCCAATGATCTTCCCATGAGTTAACAAGTTCATCATCTTTTACTTCTTCTTTGAGTTCACCTAAATCCCAATGATCTTCCCATGATTCAACAACTTGAGAAGGATTTGAATCTTGAATCTCCAAACTTGAAGAACCTTTCACCAATGAGACCCAAGATTTTTTAGCAGCGTCAGAATCAACACGGTCAGGTATCTCTTCTCTTTTAACAGACACGTTATTCCGAGGAAATACTGGTGGTGAAGTGCTTTCAAATAACTCAATCAACTTCATGGTTTGAGTTACATCTAACTCAAACCAGAATAGCTTTGGTTCATAATAATTGTCAGCTATAATCGGCCTAAACTGTTCTTCAACCAAGGGCTTACACTGTCTACGCACTTTCATACGGACCTTCAAAGAAATAACACAGATATTATTCATATGGTAGATTGAGTAAACCAAATATATATTATATTATATTATTTATTACCTGTGCTGAAAATGAAGTAGTATTGGCAGTATCTTGAGTCCAAGCATATGGGTCGATATTCAATTGACCTCGACTAACAGCTTCAAATACTCCGTGAAGCTTTCGTTCGTCATAGTTGAAAAGGAATAAAGGTAATCCAGGTTTGATATTATTCACATAAGAAATATGTGCTTTTGGTAAACCTGTTAATTAATTAAAAGTAATTCAAATTTTTAATACAAGTGTAAAAACAATAAGAATATAAATAAGTGCTTACCAAACAACTGCTTCTCTAAGCATTCCTCAATAGTAGTGTATTTGCATCCAAATATAACTCCTCCCAAATCACTGTTCCTCAAATTTCTAGCTGTCATACCATAATTCACACTCCTCATAGCTTGACCTTTGTCTTTATAAATCTGTGGTATTGTAATACTCCTACTTTTTCCCATTCTGTTGTGAAAAACAAAAATACATCAAATCTGAGTAGATGAAAGCAATTAGCCCTTAGCCCAAGAGTAGCCCAAGAATTGGCAGAGCAAACAAAAAGCTATAATTTATCAACACCAATCGAATCTTTAACTTAATTAAACAACTAAGCAGTACAGCCATTGAAGCATCTAGACAACTAATGACACAATTACCCCATTTATAATTTCAAACTTACTCAATCAAATTTAACTCACACACAGCAATCACAACATTGAATTACTATTACTATTTATCTATTAGACTATCGATTATCAGAAACACAAATATACATATAGATACCCGTACCCTCTACAACCCCAAACCCTCGTATTTTGCACATATACATACACATATTCATATATACGATCAAAAATATCTATTTATAACAATTAATTTATATTTAAATCTAAAAAATCAAGAAAAATATATATACAGTTTAGATTATATAGCTCGACTACAAACACGTTAAATCTACACATATACACCTATAATCAAATTTTACTTTTTATAGAAACATTTTTTTTTTTTTTTTGTAATTTCATTAGAAAAAAATCTTATTCAAAATTTTGACCTCTAAAGAATTAAGTCCACTTACACCAAACAATGCAGGTAAAGTAAAAAAAAAACCAGATTATTCATTAAAACAATTGAAATCGTACAAAAAAAAAAAAAAAGGAAAAAGGAAAACTACTTGAATTAACTTGGCGCGACGGTAGAAAAGACTAGGTATATGATTGTACCTAGCAGTAGATGCAGGTAGATCGAAGAGAAGGGTCGGAAATGCTTTGGGAATGGTGAAGAATACGAAGAGGTTTTTCTAATTCAGTGAACTGAGATAAACGTTGTTGAAATGTTATTTGAAAATTCCAGAATGTTTTTGCCTTTTTGGGTATGTAAGTGAGTAAATGTAATCAATGTAGCTCCGTGCTGGCTACTGCAATAAAAAGCATGAGGTAATTAAACGTAGCAAATAGAAATTTTTCTATTAATGTATCAAAAGGTGGTGTGTGTAAAATGGATAATAAATGTTAAAAAGATAATTTATCGTGTAGTCACACGTCATTTTTAGTGCCATACATCATTTACGGCCAACACCTTACTTCAATTTTATTTTATTTTTGTTTTCTACCTTACTTCATTTTGATTTTTATGATTAAAAATTAGAGACTTTCAATATATAATCTTAAATGGTATTAATGTTACTTTTTTTTTATTGTCAAAAAAAAAAAAAATTAATGTTACTTTTTTTTTTTTTGGACGACTGTATTAATATAGCAATTGAGTTACATTTTTAATATTAGCAATTAAAAAGTGTTTTTTTATAAATGTTTAAAGCGATTTTAGATTTTAAAAGTTTAAAAATATTTTCTCGAAAAGTGTTAGTTGTACATTTTTTTTCAAATATTAGCTGTATTTTTTATAAAAAAACTATGATTTTAGATTTAAATATATTTTTTATACGAATCTTATTGGAATCAAAATGATTCAGAGTACAAAATAACTTGTATGTACTTAATTTTTTTTTATATATATAGTTCTTTTATTCAAAAAAAGTTATTTCAAAATAAATAGTTTCAAACACGCAAATCTTAAATCTGTCCTAATCTATAGCATACTCTAGAATGATAACTAGCGTGTAACCCACTTAGTTTTCCTACTATATTTTTTTGTCATTTTTCCCATTAGTTAATTAAAAAACAAATTAGGGACACATTATACACAAATATTTAATGTTCATAAAATATTTTTAAGCCTGTCACATTTAAGGAAAAAAACATTTATAATAAAAACTTTATTTTCAAAAAGTTTTGTTGTTTAATATATTAAGATTTTTTAAGAATATTTTTAAAAATTCAATCTTTTTTAATAAATATTAAGATATTAATACACTTTATGAAGACTTTTTTGTCAAAGTAAATAACAAGATATATAAGTCTAACCAACACCTTTCTTTTCTGTTGGAAAAATAATTTATTCATAACATTAAGTATTACACGGAAGGATAAATAACAGAGTTACAAAAAACAGATAAATAAACAGATGGTTAACAACAACATTGCATAAAATCCAACAAAATAGAGGATTAATCTCTTATTTCTAGTAAGTATCAAAGTAATGAAACCATATATTCGAGTCTTCAATCGTTAAGAAGTCAACTGAGAGTAAAAATCTAAAAACCAACACCTTTTTATTAACATAATTTAGACATAAAAGAAAATGATTCAATAAGTAACATGTCTTGCCATTCTGAGACATCGATGTTTTGTCCGACACATTTAGCTAAAACTGTGCATTCCAGTCCGACATCGTTTAGAAGCCAACGGAGATTAAAAATTTCAACACCAACACCTCTTTGTTTTGTCTTGCCATGCTGAGATTACATCACATATTTGAAGCCAAAGCTCCATCTAATTATTCTTTGATGTTCTCTTCCCTAGTTCTTTTATTTGACCATGTACAAGAACATCCTTTTACAGGAATATCGATAAGACTATTCTTGTTAACGTATTGGGGCAGACGCACCCTAGCTCACGACATATCCGCCCATGCATACTATAAATATTTGGACCAAACTCTGCTAAAAAAAGCCTTAGACTATTGGATCTTCTTTTTAAACTTACAAATCCAATATATCTTTCCACCTCCCAAATTTTTTGGCATTGAGGAAACCGAGCACTAAATCAAGGTCTTGAATATTCAGTCAATTATTAAATTTCATCTTTTTATTTTTGTATTTCCTGCTTAAATTTATTTTGTTTACTTTACTGTTTATAGTACTATGTCATTAATTTTCTAACCCTGGGCATGAAAATTCATCATCAAGGGCGGATTTAGTGGGTTTTATTCCCCGGGATAATATCCCGTCTTCATATGACTTAATAATTGGATAATTTGATATTAGAAGAAAAAAATTTGTTATATTTTTCAAAAATTATGTTTCCCTTGGCCAATTAATGTATATTATATACATTGCAGATGTTTCGGAAGGATAATCATTGTGATAGTGGAACAATATTTTCTAATATACCAGATCAATTCATATTTAATATCCTCATCTGCCTTCCTCTTGATATTATTCACAACGTAATGAGGTATATTTGCAAAGATTCGTATAACATGATCCATAGCCCTTTATTTATTTACTCCCATTTAAAATAATCGACTAGTGATCTCTTAGTTCAGAGATGCTCTTCTATAGTGTCCAGGATATTTGTGAAAACAACAAAGTGTGAAGTCAAGGCAAAGGAGCTGAAATTTAAATTTCTTGGTATTGTTGTAGCTAGTTGTAACAGACTAGATTTATTAGCCAATGAAGTATATCAAACACTTTATGTTGCAAATCCATTTATAAATCAGATTGGTCCTTACGAAAAGTACTCGTAATTTTGGTTTCGCTTATGGTTTTGCATATGCTTATTCGTCTAAAGTATACAAAGTGGTACATTACTCTAGTGAGTATATGGATGTGATATATTAACCTTAGGTGTTGATAAGGCATGCAGAAGTGTTGATACAAGTAATTTGACGTGTAAGGAATACATACGAAATTCCCCATTATCTATAGGAGGGATTGTGCATTTGGCTGATTGGGATCAGTCAGTATTTAGTTTGGAAGTGGAAATTGAAAAACTTAAGAAAAATCCTTTTCCAAAATATTGTCGCAGCACAACATTTAAAATTTTAGCTATGTGGAGTTCTCTTTCGTTAATGTTATCTAGAGAAAAATACTTATGGGAGATTTGGTTACTGAAGGATCCAAAAACGGGAGATTGGGTAAAGTTGTATGACATTGATTTACAAAGTCAAAGATGTTTGCTTCAACGCACTTTACCTAGAGATTCAATCACTAGTGATGTTTCTCCTATATATTATCTATTTCAAAAATTAACTGTTTGGATTCTGAAACTTTTCTATATCCTCTTGTCTGGTCGCAAAATGGTGAGGTATTGGTATTACGGGTAGAAGATCGAGTAGTCTTTTGGATAGTTTACAATGTGAAAACTAAAGGAGTTCATTTATATAAACCTACGGGTACGATGATAACCTTGGATGGTGATCCACTTATCTCCCATGCTCATGTCCACAACTTAGTGCCTTTAAATTTTGTCTTTTAGTGGAAATGTAAATCTTATGCTATAAACTTTTCTTAATTGTCTACATGGTGAACTCATATCCTTTTTGCGAATGATAGTCTTTTCTTTCTTGAGGCTGATGAATATTATGTTGAGATTTTTACTACTGCTCTTAATTGGTATTTGATGTCTCCTCTTTTGTTCTAATTATATGCCCTTAGGAGACATCATTTTAGGTGATTATTTGACTAATTTGATAGACTTTTAGTGATTAATCATTATTATTCATTTTATCTCCTTGGATTTTAGTATTTTTCATTTATTAAGATTTTGCATGTTAAATGGGTTGTTTTAGTGCAAAGTTTGTAGGTCCATGATGCTAGCAAGGAGAGGAATCAAGAATTAAAGTCTTAGATCGTGTAAAGAAGTTAAAGGCGAGAAGAAATATCCCAAAGAGTTGACAAGTTGAAGCTGCAAATCTGGAAGGCTGATGGTAATTGCTAATTTCGAGCTACTTAGACATGAATTCAGGCTCTGAGTTGTAAATAAGATTAGTTCCTTATCGAGTTACGAAGATTTAGCAAGTTGAACGGGTCAATTCATAGTTGATTTGAGAAAGTTACAGCCGTTTTAGTGAAGTGTGTACACCAGTTACGGGATTTTGATTTGAATAGTGGACTTGGGCCATTTAATATTTCATTAATTCACTTAATATAAGCCCAAGTCCGATTTTATGAGTATAAATAGACATTTTGACTTTATTTTTACACACCACTCAATTTTAGAAAAGTCAAAAGTGCCAAAGAGAAAGTCAGAAGTTAGGAAAAGGAAGAAGCTAAGAGCTGGAGAATTCATCTTCTCCAATTCACAGCAAAAACCCAATTCCCAATTAGGTTATTTTATTATTTTATTTATGTAAAACAATGAGTTATTTTACTTTTTTTCTTTATTTTTTATTTCAATTATGAGCTAAACTCATTTGTACTTGAGAATCGCGAATTGGGTAGAACCCTAACTTAATTAATTTATGTTTTTCTAATTTGGGATTTTGTAAATTAATTTGAATTATTATTTTATGTTGGCTTTTATTTTATGCTTTATTTATTATATTCAGAGTCATGAATTAATGATAAGTTTTAGTATCTAGTCTATTCAATATATTAGCGTATTGATCACCTTGACGGGGGGTTTAGATACAAAACTAGGTAATTGCCATTGGTATTCTCCAATGACCTTGACAGGCTTGACTAACCAATAGGCAATGTGGTAAGTAATTGAATCATCCGAAAGTAGTTTTAATCATCTTGACGGAGTTTAGAATACCGTATGAGAGCTTTTAGGTCCATCCTGACGGGGGCTAAGAGACTTTAGAATCCCGACTAGCATAAATATAATGATTCAGCCCTTAACAGGAAAACATTAATTAAGAAGGTTTAGGTGAAGCCCTAGCAAGGCTCAAGTACTACTTCTCTCCTTGCGTCCAACTATTCTATTTGCTATTTTCATTTCAGCTTAATTTATTCAGTCATTAATTTATTTTAGCATCTTAGTTATTAAAACAAAAACCCAAACAAACTTTCATATCATTTACTTTTCCGTACTTGCAATTATTTCACTATTTGATCCACACCTGAATTGTACCTAATCCGTCCCTGCGAACGAATCTGATTTATCGGTTTATTACTTGGACAACCGTCCCTGAGTGATACCTAATCTTTTACGTATTATTTTATAACACACAAGGACCCACCAAGTTTTGGCGTCGCTACCGGGGACGGTAGCGTGTGACCCCGGTGTTAATCCTTTAGTGTTTAATTGCATTTTTATTTTTATTTTTCAGTTTTACGCTTTTCTTTGTTTTGTTCTTTCTCAGGTTTTACAGGTTTGTTGTATGTACTCAAACCCTGAGAGGTTAATCCGAGATAAAAACAAGAGAGAGAAAGAGGCAAGAGAAAAAACAAAGAAAGAAAGAGAAATGTAGGATTTGAATATACATAATGTTGAATATCCTGGCATTGAGTTGGATACGAATGGCCATCCACTAGTTCCACCAATTATTCCTAATCTACCAATTCTCAACAATCAACAATATCATCCACATATGCAACAAGCTCAACCCCCAATATATAATGATCCATGGTTCATACATGGTCCAGAACAAGTTCCTTATCGCGCTCTTGGTATTGGTCCTGCGAATATTAATGTTGCACGGTATAGACCCGACCCTGGTATGTTATCCCAATTTTAGAATTTTGGAAACTTTCATGGAGTACCTGGAGAAGATCCTATTCGTGCAGTACAGAAGTTCATGCAAATCTACGATTCATATATAACACAAGGAGTGACCAAAGAGCAGATGTACTATGCTAATTTCAGAATTTTCGTGATAGACGCAGCTAGTATTTAATTGGTAAAAATAATATTGTAAAAATATCTTGTAAAAATTATTAACCTAGTTTTAATTTATATTACAATATTTATTTTTATATTTTTATATTGTATGCCCAATTGAAAAATTATTTTGGATTAATTCTACTTTATTTTTATTTTAATCTTTCCTGCCTTGTATTGTGAATATTTTCCAACAACTTATGTCTTCTTTAATTTTGTCTAAAAAAACATTTTATTTTCATCTACGGTGGACTTTATTGAATACTAATGAACAAGCTTAGTTAATATTGTTAATTGGGCCATATAAAATTATTTACTTGGGCCTATTCATTTATTCTTGTAGCAAGTTTATAAATATACTATTAGAGACCCAAAGCATCACCTGGCTACAACCCCAATTCTCTTCATTCTAATCTTTTTACAATATTTCTTTTCTTTTATCCATAGTAGCCATTTTGCCTATTTTGTAACTAGTCATTATAATAATGACATCTGGCTGCTCCTCCATTACCTTAACCGACTCACCCTCTTCCATTTTTTTTAATACAAAGGAGGTCCTTAGACCAGATTAAAAGAGCTCTATTACATCACTTAACATACTTGTATACACTCTCCTCGGGACCTTAAACCCGAATCTATCTTTATTGAGAACTTTCCACGCTGTATCCGATGGATCTTCTAGAATCGTATAGGAAATCTCGAGCTTTGACCCAAACCTTGCCAGATGATCAGTAGCTTCGTTAGCTCCGCGAAAGATTCGCCTAATCTTGAATCCAACCATCTTCCTTAAAATCTCGCGAATACCATTAACCCATTTCAGAATCGGGCTTCTTGTTTCAACCCCTTGTGTAACTGTCAGCAATACTTCCTCCGAATCAACCTCTACTTCCAACTCCTCAATTCCAAATCCAACAGCCAATTTCAGCCGCTCCCAAAGTGCAACCAATTCAGTAATAAGAACCAAAGAACAATTCAAGCTCAAGTAGAACCCCTTAACCCAATTTCCATCCCTATCCCTTAAAAGACCACCAGCACCACCCCTTCCCAAACGTGCGTTAAAACTCCCATTTGTATTGAGCTTATAGCCCCGGTTAGGCTTACACCACCCAATCCATTCCACATGATCTCTCACAGTCCCCGAATTACTACCATGAATTTGCCAAGCTTTTATATAATCAATAGCGTTCTTTTTAGCTTTCTTAATAATCACATCACCACTAGAAAAGGATTCTCCCTTAAATACCACACCATTCCTTTCCAACCAAATAATATTAATTATAGAAGCAAAAAATACATCCCAATTAATACCTGCAAAAAACCCTTTTCTACTCAAATTAAGGCGCCACCAAGACCTGCTATCCATGACCTCTCGATCACCCCCCAAGAAAGTTTGATTCCCGAAAGATGCCCCAATTGTTCCACGTACAATTGAATCCCTCCTCCTGCCCCCTTGTTCGCTTTCATGTAGTTCACTTCCAGATGGAAGCTCAATGTCACTGTAACCTTGAAAGGATACACCTGTAACATCCCTATTTTTTGGAAAATTGCAACCACAGGTCCCTGAGATAACAGACCTGTACCTACCCGCCCCCAGCAACCCCGAACTGTTACCCATATCGAGAGCAGATCCTAAAGCAGCTCCCCCTTCCACACGGCACTGCTGATCAGGTCCTAACCCATGTTGTCCCGCATGTTGAGCCAAACCTGTAACATCCCTATTTTCTTGAAAATTGCAACCACATGTCCCTGAGAAAACAGACTTGTACCTACCCGCCCCCTGCAGCCCCAAACTGTTACCCATATCGAGAGCAGATCCTGAAGCAGCTCCCCTGTCCACACATCACTGCTGATCAGATCCCACTCCCAGTTGCCCCGCCTGTTGAAAAGCACCAGAGTATTCATTACATCCATTCACCCTACCGCATAAAATTTCCTTTCTCACTAAATCCCAAATCTCTTTAGCCTTCCAGCACTCCCGAAACAAATGTATTACACTCTCTTCATTAATTTCGCACCACGGGCACCTACTCGATACATCCATGCCCCTAGAAACTAAATTACACCCTGTAGCTAACCTATCCCAGACCGCCCTCCATACCAAGATTCGAATTTTTTGTGGGACTCGGAGCTTCCATACCATTTCCCATTCAAAACTAACCTCATTCTCAACGGAAACGACTCCTTTAAACGCTGATTTCACCGAATATACCCCGCTTGACTCATTTAACCAAGATACCTCATCCATCTCGTTCATGTCCCCATTTACAGTAACCCTTTCAATTTCCTGAACCTTCTGACTTGGAAGTAAATGCACAAACTTACCCCAATTCCAACAACTATTCCTAGTTAGATAATCGCTAATCTTGTCCGCTCGCATATCCCACCCAATTGGGCTTAACGCATAGTTTATTAACGGCTCCTCACCAACCCAAACATCCAACGAAAAAGCAACATTCATACCATTCTTAACCACCCATCGGGATCCCCGTCTAACTACGGAAATACCTTCCACAATGGCGCGGCAAATTTGTGAGTCATAAGCTTTCGACACATAATGCATCACATTGTCCTTAAAATATTTCTGACGCAAAGCTAATATCCATAACGTTGTAGCCCCGTGGATGATTCTCCAACCCAACTTACCAAGCAAGGATCTATTCATGTCACCAGCTAATCGCAACCCTAGACCGCCAAGACTCTTTGGAACACAAACTTTTTCCCAAGCAAGCCAACTGATTTTCCTTTGATTCTCCTCCGATTCCCAAATGAAATCTCTGACAATTCGATCAATTTCCTCACAAACGTAACCAGGAAGTTTCTCCACTTGCATTATGTAGATAGGTATAGCACACAAGACCGATTGAGCTAACGTGATCCTCCCTGCCAAAGAGAGAGCCTTCCCTTTCCAACCCGCGAGTTTCCTCCGAATACTATTTAACGTCTTACCATAAAACCCTTTAGGCCTCCTTCCCGAGAGTATCGGTACGCCAAAGTACTTACCTAGGCCATCACTTCTACTATACCCACTGCGCCTAGTGATGCTATTCGCTAAATCTTCATCCACATTCTTAGAATTAGAAAAATATATTAAGGACTTCCCTTTGTTTACTGATTGCCCTGCACATCTACAAAAGCCTTCTAACGCATCCTGTAAAACATCAAAATTTTGATCAGACACTTCAGAAAATAGGATAAGGTCATCAGCGAAAAAGATATGAGATAAAGGAATCCCCCCTGAACAAAGTCTAATCGCTTTCCAGACCCCCTCCTCGACCAAACGCTGAATTAAGATAGAAAATCTCTCCATAACAATAGCGAAAAGATACGGGGAGATAGGATCTCCTTGCCGAATCCCTCTCTGAGGCAGAATAGGAGCTAACGGTGAAACATTCCATAAGACCCTGAATTCGTTCTTTTCCATACTAGACATGATCAAGGATATCCAAGCACACGGGATCCCAAACTCTTCCAGTGATTCACGAATAAAACTCCAGCTGATCCGATCATATGCCTTTGCCAAATCAATCTTAATAGCCATATATGACTTTCTCCCTTTAGCGTGACGTAACATATAATCAATCTCGCTTACCAACACCACATTATCGATCGTGGATCTCCCTGGTAGAAAGCTACTTTGATATGGGCCTATGGTCTCAGCTAAAAGAGGTCTAAGTCTGTTCACAATCGCCTTCATACACAATTTATAGCACACGTTCATGAGACTAATTGGCCTGAAATCCGAAATATACTTCGGGCTAGATGATTTAGGGATAAGATGTATAAGTGTCCCTAGTAATTCCTTGGGAAAAGAACCCTCCGCTACTGCCCCACGTATCATGCTACAAATCAAAGGCCCAACTGTTTCCCAACACGTTTGGAAAAAACCCGCAGTCAAACCATCCGGGCCCGGCGCCTTATGTGGGTTCATTTGAAAAAGGGCGACCCGAATCTCCTCATCCGAAAATATATCCAACAACCCTTCCCTATCATCTCCACTGAATTCATTGAGATTAGGAATCGTAATGGATGAAGACACCACCTCTCCATTCCAAGCATATAATGTAAAAAAAAAAACTCTCACCCAATTACCCTCCTCAACTTCATTCACAATACTTCTCCAATATCATTTTTCATCCTAAACTTACCCATCCCTCCTCTTTTCACCAATGTTCCCATATGATATAACTTAGTGTTGTGCTCACCGGAGTAAACCCAATCCATCCTTGCCCTTTGGAACCAAATCAACTCTTCTTGAGCTAAGACGCTTTCATATTCATTACTAAGTCTCTTTTCCAAAAGCATAAGTGACCTATTAGTCTTTTCCAGAAGTGATTTTTGAATACCCTTAATTCGCGCGATTAGCCTTCTCTTTTTCTTAAATATATCCCCAAAAGTCTCCTCTTTCCAAACACGAAGCTCTTCCTTGATATTTTCGAATTTATCCCCCAAACTTACCGATTCCTTCGACCATTTTTCCTATACAAAATCACGAAAACCCGAATGGATAGACCACGCACTTTCAAACTTAAATCTTCGAACAACCCTTCTATTAATACTACGCGAATCCAAGGATACTAGAATCGGAGCGTGATCGGAATGGACACGTGTAAGATGAGACACTTTCGAGCTATTAAAACACTCCCTCCAATGATTATTACCATATGCCCTCTTCCATTTTCTCTATATATAATCAAATAAAACATTAGTCTTTACATTGTTTAAAAAAAATGAACATTAGTCTTTACCCGTCCAAAAAAAAAGAACATTAGTCTTTACAAAACCACTTCTGTATAAATATTCAACATTCCATTTTTTTATTAAATACATCAGACCCACTTTTCTCACTAAGAATATATACCATAAATCTAGATTCAAATATTTTATTAGAAATTATAGTGTAGGAATAATGGCGATCTGAGTAGGAGGTTGACTACTTGCTAAAACATTAATAATTTCTTTTCAGATGAGAGTTTAAATAATCTTTGATATGTTTATCTTTTAACTTTATTTTAAATTATACAGTAATATATTTAATTCGATAATTTTAGACTCTATGTGTTATTATTTATTTGAATTGTATTGTCTCGTTATTATTAGATTAATTGTACTATTTCGTTACCATATAATTAATTGTATAATAAGGATATCACGACCTACATCGTTGTCTATCCATTAATTGTTAATACTTATCGTTGTTGAATCGACCTACTTAGTCGTTTCATATTTGATATTTGATATATCTATCGATCGATCGTTCGACATGATACAATCGTGTTGCATTGGGCGGCAGCGGGCTTGCCAGGGTTAACACGACTATCATGATTTATTCCCACATGGCGCATGTGACAGAGAGTTCCTTGGCCAGTGGGTCTTAGGTTCGGTGTACCCGGGGTATTACCAGTGGGAGTGATAAGGGATCGAGAGTTGCGGCTGGAGTTATAAAAGCAAGACCACAATATCCTTTACAACGTGATTATTACTTGCTAGTGTATATAGCCTGCTGGGTAGTATGGGCTGCCTAGTTTGATATATACACTTATCTGGTTCATTTATTTATCGCTTTATGAATGTTTATTCTATATTTAGACCTATACAAGTTTAATGAAAGCGTCTTAGATATAATTACTGCCCTAGGTTAAATTCTACATATGATCATTATTTATTTTCTCGCTGAGCTAGTGGAAGCTCACCCCCCTTTCCCCCACCCTTTCAGGTTAAGATAACTTAAGGACTTGGGTAGTGGTCAGTACCATAGGACAAATTGATGAGGAAGAATAGATAATTTTGTATTCGTTAGCTTGTAATTATTTATTTTAAATCATGTAATGTAATAAATAGTCAATTATTATAATAAAATGTACTTTTAATTATTTTAAATTTTAGATAGAATAGTCGTGTTTTTCTAGGCTTGACAGTACACCTATTTGTGCCAGCCGCCTTCCAAGGGAATTATTTAGAAGAATAACTATGAGCATGAGAAATAAGCTACCAAATTGGAAGTTGCAAAATCTCTCACTCTGTGGGAGGTTAAATCTTGCGCATAAAATCCTTAGTGCCATACCTACTTATACGTTGCAAACAATGGAACTTCTTAACTATGTTCATAATGAAGATGATAGAATGATAATGGAATTCATTTGGGGAACGGATGATGAGTCGAAGTAGATAAACTGGATCTATTGGGAAAATATTTGCTGTAAGAAGGACTGAGGTTTAGGTTTCTGGGACGTGAAGAGTTTTAATCAAGCTTTACTCATCAAGTTAAGATAATATATTCTCAAATAGGACAAAGTGATTTGGGCCAGATCACTATTATATACAAAATTTGAAGGAGGTTTCATGAGTCGTATTGCTAAACAATCGAATTCAAGAGTATGCAAGAGTATAGTTCATGGGCAGGAGGTGCTAGCTAATGGTATTGAGGAAGTGTATAGTGAACAAGTGTATTGGTAGTAATGATGAGGATGAAAGGAAGGTTTTATGGACTGACATGGTGAAATTAAGTAGTGATTATGATGATCAATGCTTATGTTATACTGGAGACTTTAATGAGATACTTAAAATTGAGGATAGGCTTAATTGTGACTCTATTCCTAATAGCTCTATTATGTTCTCTAATTGTATTGAGGATGCTAATATTTTTGAGCATCAATATGCAGGTCAATACTTTACTTGGACTAATAAGAATGATAGTGGGAAGTTGCGCGCAAGTATGATTGATAGAGTGTTTATCAACTCTAAATGGATGAATACATATCAATCTAATGCTATACTTGTGCCCCCCTATACATCAGATCATTGTGCAATTAAAGTATTGATTGATAAGAAAGAAAAATCTGAGCCTTGTTCTTTTAAATTCTTCAACATATGGACTAAACATGAGGGCTTTAAACATATTATAAAAAGAATGTGGGATAATAATATTAATGGCAATAGGATGTTTCAAGTGTGTATGAAACTGAAACTTGTTAAAGGTGAGCTAAAAAAGTTTAACAACAAATACTTCAGAAGAAACTCTGAAGATATAGAGAATTTAAAAGCTCAGCTTGAGATAGTTCAAAAAAGAATCATGGAGGGAAAATGTAATGATGCTGATTTATCTGAGGAAAAAATTCTTCTTCTTCAATTAGAAGAAACTATAATTACCCACCATGAGGTGTTGAAACAAAAATCTAGGGCATTATTTATAAATGATTATGATATTAGCTCAGCTTACTATTATAGAATGATCAAAGGAAGAGTTGCAAAAAACTTTGTCTCTACTTTAACTTGTGATGATGGGAGAGTTATTACTGAGCAAGATGAAATTAAGAATGAATTTGTGGGATATTATAAAAAGCTGCTAGGTACTGAGGAAACTAATCAAGAAATATGTTCTATAAGTACTATTGCAGCTATTCTAAATAAAGGTGTCCCTGAGAATTTATTAGAAGGCTTGATTGCCCCCATAACTGATAAGGAGATAAAAACTGCCTTATTTGCTATGGGAGATGCGAAAAGTCCAGGGCCTGATGGATATACTGCTTGTTTCTTTAAACAAACTTGGGATATAATTGGTGATAGCATATGCTCAGCCATTAAAGAAACATTTCAGTCTGGTAAAATTCTTACTCAGATTAATGCTACTAATATTGTCTTAATACCTAAAGAGAAAAATCCATCTTGTGTTAAGAAGTTTAGGCCTATATCTTGTACTAATATCTTATATAAAACCATTTCGAGAGTTATTATGAATAGGCTTAAAAAGGTAATGAAGCATATAATTTCTTTAAATCAGGGAGCCTATGTGAGTGGGAGAAATATCACTGATAACATACTAGTTGCACAAGAGGTTGTTACTGGTTATGAAAAAAAGTCCATGAAACATTCTTGTACCATTAATTTGGACCTACAAAAGGCCTATGATAGTGTTAATTGGCAATTCTTGATAAATACTCTCTATGCGCTAAAATTTCCTGATATGTTTATTAAATGGATCCACATGTGTATAAGTACTCCTTACTACTCTATGCATAAATGGGGTAGCCTGTGGTTACTTTAAAGGTAAGAGAGGGTTAAGGCAAGGTGACCCTCTCTCACCTTACTTGTTTGCTATATGTATGGAAGTGTTTTCCATGTTATTGTATAATGTAGCTCAGAAAAAAGAGTTTACCTATCATCCTAAGTGTAATGAAGTTAATCTGAATCACTTAGTATTTGCTGATGATATATTAATATTTATGGGAAGCAACATAAGTTCTGCTGATGTAGTTAAAGAGGCCCTTAATTTGTTTTCTAGATGCTCAGGCCTGAACATAAATTTCACTTAAAGTGAGTTATATTTCAGTGAGGGGGTTAACAACAGAATTAAAGCTAATATCTCTCAGATACTTAATATCAAAATAGGCTTTATGCCTGTTAGATACTTGGGAATCTCGTTAAACTCAAAAAAAATGAGTGTTACAGATGGTAACAAATTAATAGAGAGGATTTGGCAAAGTATTACTCAATGGACCTCTAAGATGTTATCATATGCAGGAAGAGTTGAACTTATAAGAGTAGTGCTTATCAGTAAGATTATGTTCGGGTGCAGAGTTTTCTTGTTGCCTAAGCAAGTTATCTATAAATTAAATCAGAAATTATCAATGTTTCTTTGGGGTTATAATGATAATGCTCATGGTGCGAGAGTATCATGGGTTAAAATATGTTACCCTAAAGAGGAAGGAGGGCTAAATATTCCAAACATTGAGAATTTAAACAAAGTTTGTTTGCTTTACAACTTCTGGAGATTTTATTGTCTTGATCAAAATCTTTGGTGTAAATGGGTTAAAGTAAACATTCTGAAAAGTAAATGTGTGTGGAGTATTAGTCAGAAACAATACCACTCCTGGATGTGGAAGCAAATTCTAAAGATTAGAGGAGAAGCCTTTAATCTTATATACCATGAGGTGGGTAATGGAGACAAAACTTATATAATGTGGGACAAATGGATTGATAAAAAGAGTATTCAGGAAATTTTGGATATAAGAATGGAGGAACACGATATTAATTGTAATAAAACAGCCAAAGACTGTTATGGCAGAGGCAAATGGAGAATTCCTCCTAAAATTGCGCATATAGGCCCTAAAATTCAAAATATCATACTCAGTGATGCCAATGATAAAGTTACATGGACTGAGAGTATAAAAAACAAATTTTCCTTTAGGAAAACTTTGATCAGAATCTCTAGTCATGAAGAAAAGGTTGACTGGTTTGATATAGTGTGGGCAAAAACGTGTATTCCTAGGTGTTCTTTTGTTTCTTGGCAAGTTGCAATGAATAAGCTTCCTACTAAAGATAGGATGTTAAGCTGGGGTTTGAGTGTTAACCCAATTTGCATAATGTGTAACAATGAAGATGAAAATCATGATCATTTATTTGTTAATTGTAAGTTCTCAGGTGCCATTCTTGCTCGCTTATTGGAAATCTGTGGATGCAATAAGAAGATTAAAAAAGTAGAGGACTTAGTAGTGAATTTGAAGAATGGAGCAAGTCCAGAAGCTTTAAAAGTGATGGGGGTTTGTATTACAACCTATATTTACTTTATTTGGACAGAAAGAAATAGAAGAGAACATGGAGAACATGCAGCTAATGAAGAAAGGATTTATAACAACATCCTTGCTTATGTAGCTGTCAAGCTAAAGGAAAGGAATTTTAATAATTACAAAGTCAAAAGTATAGTTGAAAAGTTATGTAATAGATAGGCATTAAGCATTTAATTTAATATGAGTTTGTAATGTCTATTTTATTTTAAAAGCGTGTAATAGTTAAGTAAGTTTCATAGGTTAATACCCATTGGTTATGGGTCAAAGTTGTAATGTTTTTGACAGTTGAGGTCTTCATTTTAATAAAAAGTTTAATTTGCCGATCAAAAAAAAAACAAGTGTATTGGTACAAGTGGAGGTTATAGGCATCGTGGAATTTTTCTCGTCAAATTAGCTTATAAGTCACTTAAAGAGCCAGATGAGGCTGTGATCTTTAGATGGAATAAGATTTCGCCCCTAAAGCGTTCGCAAAACATACAGATTCTTCTTTGGCGGGTCGTATCCGTGAATTTGGGGAAACATGGAATTGAGGTGTTACCATTTTTTAGGAGATTTGGTGTAGATCAGGAAACTGCTTTGCATCTATTTCGAGACTGCCGGAAGTACGATGAGCTCTAGAAAAGGTGGCCTAAAAATGAAAAATTGCATAATACCGCGAGAACTAAAATGGAACAAAACCAGGTGCTTTCTTCACCTATTGATGAGAAACTCAGTAGTACTTACAGCTGCATCATATTAAAGGACATAACTTGTCACGACTTTTTCTGGGAATCATCAGCTATTGGGGAAAGTGTTGTTAACATGTGAGGTTTAGTGTGTTAACATTGATGTAATGACATATTGAGAAGTTAACAGCAGGTATAATAGTTACAATGTGTTTCAGGAGGTTGGTAATGATATCGCAACTTTACGCCAGCCAAACAGTTCAGGAAGGAATAGAACCATTGCAGGTGTTGTACCAAGAGGATCTATTGTGCTAGAATACTTGCTAGAAATTTAATGGGGGAAAGAATCGTTCGGTTGTAAAGGAACAAATGAGGGGCTAGAAATTACGGCTGTCTTGATCTCTTTATTTTGGCACATTTGGACTGATTAGAATAGAAGATGTTCTGAAGAAATACCCATGAGTATTCGACATGAACACTTAAATTTATGGTTAAAAGTATAGAAGTGGGTTGTGTTCGGGCTTGGGGAGTAGTGCGAGGCAAAGGAAAAATTGTCACGACGAGAAGTACACTACTTAAGTGGGTTGAACCGGCTTTCGATGTTAAAACTCAACATAGATGGGTGTTTAGCGCAAGGGGTTAGTAAAGAGGAAGTTGGGGGTCATTTCGGCGATAGTAAAGGAGATTTCTTAGGATGCTTCGAGAGTTCTTGTAAGGTAAATTCAGTGTCTCAAGCCAAGCTTTTTGCTTTACATTTTGTTTGTATATAGAAATTACTCTAAAGTATGAGATGGTTTTCATTGAGACTGATTCACTTGATCTACATGTGCTAGTGAAGGACGGTGGGGATAAGGGAGAATGGCCAGATCAAGTACTCAAAGAATGCAAGATTATACTTGCAAACCATGTTAACTTTGAGATTCCAAGGAGGCGAATTCTTGTTGTGATTGGATGGAGAAAAGGGTATTGAATCGAATGGTGAACCGATCCCGTATATGGTCTCTCCAGAAGGATTATTTTTATGGAAGTTCTTAACGTGTGATAGATGTGGATGGGCTACACCTCGTACTATATTGTGCGCTCATATTGGAGTTCATTAAGTTCAAGGTGAACTTAACGGTCTTTATTAGACCTCAGATGTATGTAAAAATAAATATAAGAATTTTTTTTAAACTTCTGTTAACATAAAAATTACGCTATTCAAAATCTCTTTTCTTGATTTCAAAATCAGATATGTTAACTGTAAATTCATCCATATCAAATTTTAATCTTGACTTTCGTCCGACTAGGTTTTGATATGGTCAATATTTATGGTTCATTTATTTATTTTATTGTGTTTATGTGGCAAAAAAGTATGAGAAGTGTTTTCTCTAAAATAACTATTGTTTCCACTTCTCGAGTTCTCCATTATCATAATCCATATGGATGTTGGGTATCTTAAAAGAATTGCGATATTATTGACTGATTTAGGTCATGGTCGTTGTTAATCATGATTAGGATCTTTTTCTTGGTTTTGAGAATTTTATTTTGCGTTGACTTTCTGGTAGACTCGAATGCATGGTTATATTACTTGGATACTTATTTACGACAATAGATTAATCCTCTATTTTGTTGACTTTTATGTAGAGTTGATGCTAATGCTATGTGTTTTTGTCTTCTTTTTGTCAACTGTGTTATTTTTTTACTTCAGTATAATACTTGGTGTAACGAATATAATTATTTTTTCGACAAAAAAAAGTGTGAACATTTTATGAGCTACGAATAAGGCTAATATTATATTTTGAGTATATACCATCGAAAATCATATCTTATAATGTGACTGTGGTCTGATTAAAGATAAATTATAATTAAAAGTTTTCAAAGGAATTTATCATCCAAATTCAAACTTCTGGGATGCGAAATTAGAAAAAATCCTAAAGTTGGGCCAGTATTTTCAAAGGACTTCAATTACTAAAAAAAGAATGTATATGACATATTGATAATGGTCTGAAGACAAACATTTGAGATCATTACTAGATTGGTGAATGTATTCTAATGGAGAAACCAAACATATGCGACTTAAACATGGTAGCCTAACTATTTAACAAGGGTAAGGCAGGTTGAAATTTGGAGATCGTTCGAAGTCTCCGCTCTCAAATCAATATTTCTGAGATCATTAGGATTCCAATCATCCAATTTGATAAAGAATATACAATAATTTTCCCGCACACCAAGGATGGTAAATTCTCTACCAAGTATGGATACCACTATCTTACCCAAATATAAATTCAAAATGAATATCAATCTTCGTGTATGGGAGTAAAAAGGGGAATGAAATCTGAAAAAAAAAATTGGAATTCAAATGTTCCAATAAAAATTAGAAATCTCTTGTAGAATATTTTCGATGGAGAAATTCCATAGAGGTAAACTTAAAAATACATTCAGTCGTTAACATGTGAATAGTGTAAACTGGATAACGAATTGATTGCACACATTTTTCTCAAATGCCCATTTAGTTTGGTTGTGTGGGAATCATCTTCTCTACAAATTAAAATTCACTGAGACTCCAAACGATCAATTAAAGAATGGTTGCTCAATAAAATAAAAACTCAATCCAATAACAGATGGGACAAAAGACTCGTCGTAGCTTTCATCTTTGCACTTTATGGAATATCTAGAAAGAAAGGATGCAAGGTTTCTTTGACAATAGAAATGGAATATCAACAAAATTATCAGTATGAAAAACTCTCTTATCAATGAATTTTTGGAAAGAATTTGATTAATGTGAGCAAGGAAATCAGTAGTGAAGAATGGGATACAAATATAGAAGAGGCCAATCAAATCTTAAGAGATGAGGAAGAGACAATTTGGCTTAATGACATACCGTTTACATAGGAGTGGGAACAATCGGGTGTTCTTAAATGGGATTGTACAATGCAAGTTGTTAGTGGATCAACTATTGATGTTTGGAGAGACAAATGACTGGGTTCCATATTCTGATCTCAAGGCCCAACAATTTTAATATCCGAAAAATTCAGGAATTTCTTCTTTTAAATGGTTCGAATTGGATCACCTCATTCATCTACAATTGTTTTCACCATATGGAGACTGAGCAAATTTGTAGACGCCCAGTGTATGCTAAATTTGGCCTCACTCTAGCAAAGGAAGTTATACTTCCAAAACTAGGTTACCATGCTATAACTTCTCTGATCGATGACAAATCGCCCAAATTTTTTTCCTTCGGTACAACTAGGGATCCTAAAATCTAGAAAACGGTTTATGTAGAAAATCTACAACAAGTCCATTCATTGTAGATTTGCACTTTATAAAAAGGAATGCATCGTCACACCAAGATGAAATTTCGATAACCATCTTATTTAGACAGTGTAACATATTTTCTTCTCCTGCCTGAGTAGTGCTTAGATTCAAGATGATTTGAATACAAGACATAAGAGAAATATCAAATGTGATGGAAATTTTTAAATTAGGATCCTACACATTATTAAAAAATGGTACTAGGATAATTGGAGTCGTGAAACTTATACCACTTTTGTGTTTATTACTATCTAGAATATTTTGATTGCTAGAATGAAGACAATTTTAAGAACTCCAAATTAAACATGATACCAATTATCATTTTAAAGGTCACACAAAGGTGAAATATCTATAACCATCTTATTGAGACAGTGTAACATATTTTCTTCTCCTGCCTGAGTAGTGCTTAGGTTTGAGATGATGTGAATACAAGACATAACAGAAATATCAAATGTGATGGAAATTTTAAAACTAGGATCCTACACATTATTAAAAAAAGGTACTAGGATAATTGGAGTCGTGAAACTTCTACCACTTTTGTATTTATTACTATCTAGAATATTTTGATTGCTAGAATGAAGACAATTTTAAGAACTCCAAATTAAACATGATACTAGTTATCATTTTAAGGGTCATCTTTATGAAAGACTTCCATGGCTTGTATTGGAATGATTTGAGTGTTTGGATGTTATCCAAGGATGGATAACCCTATTTGTTTGCCTACAATTATAATTTTGAGGACCCACTTCAGACCTAAACAACTTTGTTGATGCTTATTTTGTTGAATAATGAGAGATTTCTATTGTTAGTTCTGACAAGACTAGTTTCCCAGTCATTTGTAAAGGAAATACCTTTTATATAGCTTAGTTTTTTAAGGAGAAACGACAATTCTTTTAAAGTGCAATATCCTTCATGTATGAGAAGGTATGTTGCATACCGAATACCTTGGTATTACAAAAGTCTTGAAGAATTGACTAAAACTGGGATTCTACCCATGTGGTGACCATATTTACGATGTTAGTCAGTGACTCAATTTAATAAAATGATTCGGATATTAAAACGTTTATTCAAGTTGTAAAGATTAACGTAATATATCTACTTGGTTAAAATCATTTGAAATGAATGAGAAATTGAGTCATGTAATTTGGAGTAATTGGAAGAAAAAAATAACAATATATGTTATTTTTATTTTCTTTTGTTATAAAGCAAAGAAATTAAAAAAAAGTCCTGGGTCCTTAATGGGCTTTTGGGCTCAGATTGAAAAAATTGAAAATATAAAAGTCTCATATATATATATATTATATTATTATTTATAACCAAATTCATCTTCATCTTATTTCTTATTCATATATTGTGTTGGCTAAATTAGGGTTTTGTCTATGCAAAATTAGGGCATCTGTGTGGTGAAATTAGGGTTTCTGAGTGGTAGTGTATATATTTTATATTGGTTAAATTATATATTAGTGAGATAGTTGGATAAATATCCTATAGTGTAAAAAGCATCTTCTCATGATAATCTATGTGGATCTAGGTATTTTTGGTGAATTACTGTAAATCTTGTTATTCTTTACTCTTATTACTATGTTTTATTATTACTTTTTGTTCTGTAATCTTATTTCAACTTGATATAAAAAATTGTGATAAATCTTACAAATTAGATTAATATTTAAAACGGTAATAATTCCTTAGTACAATCGAATTATAGTCCTTTTGTATATTAGAAAGAAATAAGTAATTGAATAATTACCATGAATTGTTTCCTGAATCATTTTTTAATTACAATTGTTACAATAAAATATAATTGTTTGTTTACCTTGCTTAATAGTTATGTTGAAATAGACTACCATTGGTTTACTTCTTGTCTCTTTATAAACATCTTGATAATATGTATAATATAGACAACAGGTTGAATTACATCTTTTTAATTGCTTCATATTATAGTTCTTCATCTAGATTTTCTTATATTTTTCTTTTTATAATTAGAAAGATGTGGCTCTAATATTTTCTAAATGTTTTATATTTTTATTTTAAAAATCTTATTGAAAATTAATTAATTATTTTACAGATAGTTG
This sequence comes from Nemophila menziesii, assembly GCA_029959085.1. Lineage (NCBI taxonomy): Eukaryota > Viridiplantae > Streptophyta > Magnoliopsida > Boraginales > Hydrophyllaceae > Nemophila > Nemophila menziesii. Next base: position 137,297,297 of record JARWIR010000001.1, on the reverse strand, counting down.
ACCATTCACTACTACATTTCGTCTGTTTACCGACGACAGATCACCGGCGAATCACGGGTCGTCGGTAAACGTCCTTGATTACCGACGACAACGTTGTCGCTAATATTTACCGACAAAGCTCCGTCGTTAAAAGTATCGACTTCGTCGTTAATTAGTTGGTTTGAATTTTTATTTTTTTTAAACGTAAATTTGCCGTCGCTAATGAGGACGACGACGTTTTTCGCCCTTAATTAGCGACGAGTTTATTATAATTACCGGCAAATTTACGTGTCGTCGGTAATTAATTAATATATTTTTAAAGGCTGCAGGTTTTTTATCTCATAAAACACCCACACACACCAAAAAACACCTCCGAATTTCTCCCAAAAAATCCCAGAATTTTTTTTTTCTATCCTAATTGATTCTCCAATTTGTCTTGCACCATTCCCGGGTCCATAATCAAGGTGGGGCATTATCAATATCCATTTTCATCAAAAAATTTAAGGTAAATTCATGAAATTCCATGTTTTTAAAATTTAATTTTTACTTTAGAATTGTGTTTAATTGTTGATATATAATGTGATTAGGTGTATTAGTACATTGTCTAGGTGGGTTGTGGTCATCAATCCTCTTCTTAACCATCTAATTCAAGGTATTTTCAAGAAATTTCATGCTTTTTCATTTTTTTTAATTGATATGTGTTAGTTGCTATAATTAGACATGATTAGGTTGATGATTTACATGTGATTTGCTTTACTTTTTTATTATTATGTCTTGTAGTATGCATGTTTGGTTGTATTTAATTTTTTGTGTTCATATATTATTATTTGTTTTATTAATTATATGAAATTTATTATCTATATATTGTGTTGTAATTTTATTTATTCAATGGTTTGTAATTTTATTCATTCAATGGTTTGTAATAATTATTCATTCAATGGTTTGTAATTTTTATTATGTCATTTATTGTGTTGTAATTTTTATTCTTCTTTTTAATTGGGTTGTAATAATTATATATTTTATTTGTCTAGTTGTATAAAATTGTTGCGAAGAGATGAATCCGGATTTGGATAAGAGTTGGATAGATACAACTAATTACTATACGAAAGAATATGTATCTGGGGTTATTCGTTTTATCGAATATGCAGAGAAAAATGAAGATTGTACCACTGGTTTCATGTCTTGTCCGTGTACGAAGTGTAATAATTACTCTCGAAAACCCATCGACGAAGTTAGGGCCCACCTTCTTAAACACGGTTTCAACAAAACATATCTTGTTTGGACAAAGCACGGCGAGAACGAGGTGGTAATTCCCGAGACAATTCACGTACCAAACATAGATAGCGAAATGCATCGTGTTTATGAGGATGTGAGACAAAGGTACTATGTTGGTGGTCATCCGGGAGATATTGAAATGAGAGACGCACATCTTCCTAGTCAAAACAGTTTTGATTCATTGTTCGAAGAATTGGAGACAGAATTATATCCTGGTCGTATAGCGATGAGTTCATTGAATTTCATTGCCAAGCTTATGCACGTAAAAGTAAAGAACAAGTGGAGTAACACATCATTCTCCGAGCTGTTAGAGTTGGTTGGTCGTGTTTTACCGAAACCTCACAACTTGCCCGATTCTTACGAAGCATGCAACAAGAAACTTAAAAGTTTGGGCATGGGGTATGTTACTATCGATGTTTGTTTGAATGATTGTGCAATCTTTTACAAGGAGAATGAAAAACTTGACAATTGTCCAGTATGTGGTGAATCAAGATATGACCCGAAGAAGGGTAACAAAGTACCGCATAAGAAGCTTCGTTACTTTCCGATTGCTCCGAGATTGCAGCGACTATACGCATCGAAACACACCGCTGAAGAAATGATATGGCACCATACCGGAAGAAGTTCCGATCCAGATGTGTTGCGTCATCCGGTTGATGGTGATAGTTGGAAGAGATTTGCAGCGCTACATCCTGAGTTCGCCAGTGAACCTAGGAATGTATATTTGGGCCTTGGACTCGATGGGTTTTGTCCGTTCTCCATGCAGAACAACTCCTACAGTATGTGGCCTATCATATTGACCGTCTACAACTTGCCACCGTGGACATGCATGAAGGAGACCACATTTCAGCTTTGTTTGTTAATTCCGGGTCCCCGCTCACCCGGAAAGGACATGGATGTCTTTCTCCGCCCTATTATAGACGAGTTGGACATGTTGTGGAGAACAGGTATCCATACGTATGACGCCCACACGAAGCAAATGTTTTTAATGAAGGTTTGTGTGTTGTCCACGACCAATGATTACCCGGCTCGATCATACGCTTCAGGATGGTCGGGTCAAGGTTACATGGCTTGCCCAGAATGCATGGATTCCACTCCTTCGTTGAAGGTGAGGAAAGGGGTCGTTTACTTTGATCATAGACGTTGGTTACCTATCAAACATGATCTCAGAGATGATACGGTTTCGTACAAGGAAACCGATAAACGTGCCCCACCGAGGAAACATAGTCCTGCTAGTATTCAGACACAGCTAGATGGGCTTCCGATCGTGTTTCCCGGTAAACACAAGGATTTCGGGGGCAAGGTGACAAAAAAAACAGGGCCGCGTGAGACAAACTGGAAAAAAAAGAGTATTTTTTATCGTTTACCGTATTGGTCAGAAAATTTGTTAAAACATAACATCGATGTAATGCATTGCGAGAAGAATGTGTGCGACAGTTTGCTTGGTACGGTTATAGGAGTTGATGGTAAAATAAACAAAGATAACGTGAAGGCGCGAATGGATCTTATGGATTTGGGAATTAGAAAGGAGTTGTGGATCTCATCCGAAGAAGGTAAGACGATACTAAAGCGAGGAAAGTATACGTTATGAGCGGAGAAGAGGAAGATTTTTCTCGAGTGGTTACGGGCACAAAGGTTTCCAGATGGTTTCGCGTCTAGTTTGAGGAATAATGTTCACATTGATACGGGAAAGATTATTGATATTAATCTAATTTAGTTTAAAATTAAATATAATTACAGGCTGTTTTACGGGAGAAGATGCAGAATAAGGTTGTGGAGGCTGCAGCCGAGAGCACCGAGATTACTACGGAGGAGCAGATGGATGCGATTTTGGAGACCATTATGGAGGTCATGGCCCCACCGAAGACAAGACACTGGGTGCCTACCATTGGACCTGTCCGGAAGAAATCACGGAAACAAACAAAAGCCGATGCTGCGAGCGAGGAGCTACTGAAGGCGATGTTCGCAGGCATGAACGAGCTTCGAGTAAAACAAGGACTTGAGCCTATACCAGATCCATCCTCCACATCGACCAGGCCCACTGCTTCTTCGAGCCAGTCGAGTCAGCCTCCGAGCTTAACGGACACGCTCTTCGATGCGTTAAATGGTATGAGGATGGCTCAAGGACTACCCCCGATCGCCCACCCCCAGCCGCCCCCAGCCGCCCCCAGCCGCCCCCGAGAAGGAGTCCCGAGGAACGAGGAGATGAAGAGGATGATGATGATGATGCTTAGTTTGAGTTGGTATTTGTTTACGTTTTATTTGTTTTGTAAGAATGTGACTTTTGATTGGGTTTTTTTAAGACTTTTGTTTAGTGTGTTTAAATTATGTTGACTACATTTAACTTTATGTAAGACTTTTTTTACGGTTTTAGTTATGATTCGGGTTTTTCTATTAATTATTGAATTTTATTCGAATTATATTTATAATAAAATCAAACCTCAAATCAAAACAAAACAAAAATAATTAAAACAAAGTCAAATTGTATTTTAAAAAAAAAAAAGAATTTTAAATTTTTTTTAAAAAAAAAAAAAACAATTAGCGACGACATGCTAGAATTTAACGACGACATTCATCATTTGAATATCGTCGTTAATTCTTAAAAAAAATAATTATTTAATCCTGAATTTAATTAAAAAAAAAAACAAAAAAAAACAAAATAGCGACAACCCGTCGTCGCTAATACTTGTCGGCAAATTTAAAAAAAAAAAAAGAAATTCAATTATCGGCACGAAAAAAAAAGAAAAACGAAAAACATTTTAACGGCGACGCTGGCCGTCGGTGATCAAGCCAATCAACGACGACGTCGTTTCGTCGGCAAGATTGCCGACAACTAGTGCTTTATTCGCCGGTAAGTCTTGATTTACCGACCAATTTCTAGGAACGACGTGTTACCGACGACTTGTCGTCGCTAGTCAAGTTTAGCGACGAATTTACGGGGTTTACCGACGACACGTGTCGTCGGTAAACAAGCGAATTCCAGTAGTGATTATATTTCAAAGGTAATCCATTTGATCTCTAAATTGTTATATTTTAGTTCTCAAGATTCTAGAATTTTCACTTTACCCTAATTTTTAATAATTTAATTTTTTTGAGATAATTATATATAATATATATTTACTATCATGCATTTTTTTGCAAAATTAGGACTTATAGTGGATATTTCAAATTATTCTTTAGCTGCTTTGACAAAGTTGGTTAAGACTTGGATTTAGACTTTATATTTTATAATGAAATCTTAATTAATCTGAACTTGATCGAATTCATTTAATTTTTTTATATAGAATGATATATGATTCGTATGTAAATCTTTGTTCTAATTCAGACCTACTTTTAATTTTTTTTTCTTGGTTTGCATAAATCTTTAATGGATGTAGGAGACTACGAAGAAGATGCACAAGGTATCTTAAACATGTAAAAATTATTTTAGCATCTTTTTCTTTTCCTAAATATTTCAATGATAAAAAACCACATGTTTAAACATGATAGACTCACTAACTTCAGCTACTAGATAAGATACTTGTAAAAATATTACAAGTAAAGGAATTATTAATAAAAAATATTGTTTGGAAGATGATCTATTACAATTAGAAATCCATCCTCTATAAGAATATTTTATCTACTGGTAGGCAAATTTTAAGAATATCTAGAATTTCGGCTCCATGCCTTGTTATCCAATAGTTTTTGAGTAATCTCTAGTGACACGAGAAATAGAGTCTTATGGTGGTAAACATTTATTATAATCATTTTATATTTTCTTATTATTTAAAATTATGAAATATTATCCGAGTTAGCTTCCATTCTTTTCATATTGTATCTCTTTCTCACTTTTAGCACCAGAAGTCTTATTACGTTTACTGGTTTCATGAATAATTCTTTCTCCTTTACTATCACAGTTTTTTATATTGCCTCCATTTCAAGTCTCACACTTATCTACACTTATATTTTCAGCATTCCTATGCTTTTAGGGTCAATAATTTTATAGATATATCCTTTATTTGATTATTAACAACATTAGGATTAGTATATCTTTTTGTATTTCTCCCACTGTATTATAGTCTTCTCAATCGTTTATATAGGTAAAAGAAGTATACCATTAAATAATATGGCATTCCTATCTTTCCAAATTCTCCAAGCTAAAGTGCATACTTTTTCAATGATCATGATATATTTTCATATACCTCCTTGATATTATTTAAGATTACTCTCATCCAAATATCTCCTGGTAGATTGGTCGCATGTACTTAGAATTAAAGGGGTTGAAAATAGGGACAAGCAAAGCGAATATTCTCCAGTGATTCATAATTGCATAAGCTAAAATTATGTGTTTTAGTAACTCTTCTTTTTACGAAGTTTTTATATGTAGGTAATAGATTTTTAACTAATTTTCACATAAAATTTCTTATTTTTGGTGGAGTTTTTAGATTACAAATTATCTTTCCATACTTCATTTGAGATAGAATTGAATGAGGAAGGTTACCTTTTTCCTTTATTTTATTATCTCTTTCATGTTCATCTTTCAGCCACTGATATGCTTTTTTAACATACCCCATCTTTTTCTAAGGACCAACCTACTTGATCTTTACCCAAGATATTGGAATAAAAGTATTAAAGATCTTTTCTAATATCTTAGGAGGTAATTCTTATGTTAATTTTAGTATACCATTTTCTTTAATTTATTAGCATAAGTTCATTAGCATTATTTAGGGCTAAGTCTAAAGGTTCTTACTATCTTCACAATTTGTTACCAATTGATCCTGATGCATATTAATGGTGTTACCATTCTTAATTTTATATTCAGTATGTATAGCCACTAAATATTTTCATGTCAAAAGACTTCTCCAACCCCATCCTAATGAATTTTTAATTTAGCTTCTACGCAAGAGTTTAATGAAAAATATTTACCCTTTAACACTTTATATAATAGTGATTGTGAGTTGGATATATGATTACATAATTGTTTCCATGTTTTCTAATAGAGCAAGGTTCATAAAAATTTAAACTCTAAAGCCTAAGCACCTAAGAGATTAATTTTAGATATGTGTGATGAAATCAAATAGACATATTTTCTTAGGCGGAAAATAAGAAGACATAAAACAATTTAGTATGCTTTGGATCACTGATTAAATAAGCACCTCTTTTCTTGCCTCAGAAATGAAGAGGTTTTTCCAATTGTTTATTTTTTTATAGTCCTATAAAATCATATAATATTTAGAATGCATGATTGTGTATTAGAGCTAAATTTCACCCAACAATTATTTAAATCCGATCAGTATCATATCCATATTTTTTAATGATGTCATGAAAACTATTAATCTCTTCATAGTTTTGTTTCAAGAAAAAAATATTATGATTAGCAAAGAGTGAATGACTAATATTGGGGATATATTTGGAGATTTCTTTGCCCTCTACAAAATAGGAAGGGGGATAAATGGTCCCTGCCTTATTCTTCTTAGAGGTTCGTCAAGTTAATATGGTTTTCCACTTGTTTAGACAAATCTTAGAATCTTATCGAAACAATTTTTATTAAATCCAATTTTTTCATAAGTATTTTTTATAAGAATATCACTGAATAAATTCATAAGTTTTTTGTGTGTTTGTTTTAATAGGTATAATCAATTTTTTTAGTATTTCTTGTTTTTTACAAAAGGTAACTACTTCATAGGCTATCATAGTGTTTTCATGTACATGCCTTCCAGGGTTGAAGTGTATTGATATTTATCAATTACAATAGGCATAATAGGTGCAATCATTTACCAAAATTTTAGGAAAACATTTTGTTAATAAATTTGGAATAACTTATAAGCCTGTAGTATTTAATATTATTCGATTTATCAGCATCTTCAAACCTTTCATCCGAATGGCAAGGCAATTTTTGGTATCAAAGAAATAAAGGTTTGATTTTAGTCCGCCAAACTACCTTTATAATACAAAAAGTTGTTTGTTAATTGAATAACATCAAGTCTTATGAAATTCCAGTATTTTTCATAAAAACTACTTGGGTATCTATTAGGACTAGGATCTATGCTTTCAGTGCCTTATTAAGTGCCTTATTCCTTGATTAATCACATATTTAATAAAATTTAATATACTAGCGAAGTTTACTTGTCCCACTTTTTTAAAGATGATACTAAAGTAACTTGTAAAATCTAAACTTATCTTAGTACTTCTCATTAGTAATTCACATTATCTTATTAATTTTCCTCCTTTCATAAGTGTTCGCATGAAAGAAATAGGTAGTTCAATCTCCTATCTTTAGCCACACATTCATATATCTAGAGGCCCAGAAGTCCTCTTCCCTTTTCCAAATAAATTCGATCATTTTCAATACTGGATAATTATCATTATTATTCATATTATTAAACAAAACTCTCCATACTTTAAGAAGTCTTTTACAATGATTTAGGTCTACGATTAAATTATTTCTTACAATACTTAAATAGTTTTTCTCCTTTTTAAACTTTTTCAATGATGTCTAGATATTCTTTTTCATCTAACCAAAAAATATCAAATATCATTTTTGTTTCTTATACTACATATATGCGAAAGCAAATAATGTGAATTTAAATAAGGTATTTTCTAATTGAATTGCTTCTTATAGTATATATTTGTTTCTTATACTTGATTTTCATTGATTAAAGATTTTTTTGTTTGGATTCATATTAGGTAAACTACTATATTTTAAAAGTATAAGGTTAGTTAAGACATTTTAATAATTATCAATTCCTTTCCTTTGAAATTACTCTAATATATGAGGATTTAAAAACAAGAAAATTTAAAGGAAATCAAAGAATTATGTAATCAATTGAATTACTTTCCTTTCATTAAAAATCTAATTCAAATGAAGAGACCAAGAGGTCCTAGGTTCGAATATTATTGGAGTCATTTACTCCGAGTCCAAAGTGGCTCTCTCATGTATTAAAAAAAAATTATTTCTCAAATCCCATATATATCTTCCACATCCCATATATTTTTGCGTCGAGAAAACCGAGCACTAAATCAAGGTCTTGAATCTTTCACTCACTTATTAATTTCATTTTTTTATTTTTGTATTTACTACTCAAAATTTATTTTATTTACTTTCCTGTTTATAGTACTCACTCACTAATTTTCTAAGGTTGGGCATGCAAATTCATCATCAAGAGAAGATTTATTGGGGAGGTTGTGGGTTTTTATTCTGCGGGACAATATCCTGTCTTCATCCTGGTACATCATGGGAATTTTTAGAAATATTCTGACTTAATCATTGGTTACTTTAATATTAGAATAAACAAATTTGTTGTATAATTTGACAATTACGTTTCCCTTGACCAATTAATTTATATTATATACATGGCAGATGTCTCGGAAGAAGAATCATTGTGATAGTGGAACGATATTTTCAAAAATTCCGGTTCAAATCATATTTAATATCCTCATCTCACATTGTAATTAGGTATGTTTGCAAAGATTGGTATAACATGATCAATAGCCCATTATTTATTTACTCCCATCTAATGAAATCGACTAGTGGACTCTTAGTTCAGAGATGCTCTTTTATAGTGTCCGGGAATTTCGTGAAAACAACAAAGTGTAAAGTCGAAGCAAAGGAGCTGAAATTTCGATTTTCTAGTGTTATTGTAGCTAGGTGGAATGGACTAGTTTTATTAGCGAATGAAATAAAAAAAAATTATATTGCAAATCCGTTTATAAATAAGCGGCTGGTCCTCCCTAAAATTGCTTGTAATTTTGGTTGTGTTTATGGTTTTGTATATGCTGATTCGTCGAAAGTATACAAAGTAGTACGTTACACTAACGCGGGCTATGGATGTGAGATATTAACCTTATGTGTTGATAAGGCGTGGAGAATTGTAGATACAAGTAATTTGTTGTGTAAGGATTACTTACTAAATTCCCCATTGTCTGATGGACGTTTTGTGCATTCGATTGGTTGGGGTCAATCTGTCTCTAATTTGGAAGTCGAAACTGAAAAATTCAAGAAAATTCCTTTTCCAGTAAATTGTAAAGACACGAAATTCAATTCTTTAGAAATGGGGAGTTCTCCTTCGTTAATGTTATTTTGAGGAGAATACTTATGGGAGATTGGGTTGCTGATGGATCCAAAAACTAGAGAATGGGTAAAGTTGTATGACATTGATTTACAAAGTCAAAGATGTTTGCTTCAACACACTTTACTTGATAAGTGATGTTTCTATTTTACATTATGTATTTCAACACACTAACTGTTTGAAGCGTGAAAATTTTCTATGTCCTCTCGGCTGGTTGCAAAATGGGGAAGTATTAGTAATCCGTGTACAAGATAGAGTAGACTTTTGGATAGTTTACAATGTGAATATTAAAGGAGTTCATTTATTTAAATCTATAAGTACAATGATAACCTTGACCTCCTGTCTGTCTCTACCTGAAGCCTAAAGTTGGATGGTGATCCACTTATTACTGCCTTTAAATTTTGTCTTTTAGTGGAAATGTAATGCTTATGCTACAAATTTTATTTAATTGTCTACATCCTACACAAGTAAATTGGGTTTCGCCACTTTTGTCAGCCTTTTGCTTGTTGTTTTGCTATATAACATTTGAGTAACAATTTGGCTTTTGTTTTTTTGTTCTGTCTTGATGAATTGTTTATTTTAATTACCTGGCTGTGGTTCTACTAATTTTACCCATAGTTAAGTGTTCATGATAGTTCTGAGTATTCAAGAGATTGATCATGAAATACGTGACACACATGGTTCATTAGTATGTGATTTATCATCAGAAATATATGCACTTATTAGTTTTCATATGAACATTGCTCAATTTATCATAACTTTCCTTCTCAAAAGTATGTTTTCTCTTCTATTATCCAAGCTGTTAGTTACTCTTTTCATCCACTATCATCCCCCATTTATTATCATGCGTAAATTTTGACATATGCAATGAATTTTGCAATTCCAAGATTTTTAGAATAAGATGAAACCCAATCCCTCATGATCTATGATTAGTCCTCCGCACCATGTAACATACTTAGGCATTCGGGCTGTATTTTATTCAGAATTTGAAAGACTCTATCTGAGCTTTTATAATCTATACAAGTAAAAGCTTCACTGATGAGGTGAATGAAGCCTTCTCATGATACTTTTCTGCCCCATCAACATACCCTTTTTTGCACGACCCTAGATACACACAACAGAGATCAAAATTACCCACAAAAGAGATTAAAATACATACGAATTCAGCTCTATTATACAGCTTCCATTAAAGCGTTGTTGAGCCTTGAATATAATTTCCATTTTTCAATGGAAATTCGTAACCTTATGCAGAATTGACTCACATATGTAGGAGAGACTAGCATATTCCTCTAGTTTCAGCTTCCATAGCAGTCCTTCTCTTTACCAGAATAGTTCCTACATCAACCAGATTACCAGCAAAATCTTGTACCACACAAGAGATAGCCGCCTCATTAGTTAATACATTCCAAGAATCATCTGTATTAAATTTAAATTCACCCTTTCTAGGTTGTTTCCACATATAAAGATACTACAATTGTGATTCTGATTTATATTATATTCGTGTTAGAGTTAAGAGTGGTCTCAGATGGTAAAAAGTTTAGAGTTTGTATAGAAATTATGTTAGTATTAGAGTTTGTATATCAGTGGCGGATAAAAGGATGGATTTTTAGAAAGGTGAAGAGGGTGAAAAAGTAAAAGGGTTTCGAACGTGCAGATGTAATTTTATTACGGAAAAAATAGCTGGCACTTTATTAAGTAATTTAAATTGGGGCAGCTGCACCCCAGCTCACGACAAATCCGCCCATGTACACTATAAATATTTGCACCAAACTCTGCTAAAAGAAGCCTTAGAGTACTATTCGATCTTCTTCCTAAAATTATAAATCCCATATATTTTTTCCACCTCCCAAATTTTTTCGCATCGAGGAAACAAAGCACTAAATCAAGATCTTGAATCTTTCAGTTAATTATTAAATTTCATCTTTTTATTTTTATATTTACTGCATAAATTTATTTTGTGCACTTCATTTTTATAGTACTATGTCATTAATTTTCTAAGGTCGGGCTTGAAATTCATCATCGAGGGCGGATTTAGTGGGGTGGTTGTTGGTTTTTATTCCCAAGGATAACATCATGTCTTCATCCCGGTACATCAAGGGATTTTTAAGATATATTCTGACGTAATCATTGTTTAATTTAATATTAGAAGAAACAAATTTGTTATATTATTTAACATAATCCCTTGGCCAATTAATATATATTATATACATTGCAGATGTCTCGGAAGAATACTGATTGTGATAGTGGAACGATATTTTCTAATATAGCGGATCAAATCATATTTAATATCCTCATCTGCCTTCCTCTCGATATTATTCTCAATGTAATAAAGTATGTTTTTAAAGATTGGTATAACATGATCAATAGCCTTATATTTCTTTACTCCCATTTACAAAAATCGACTAGTGGTCTTTTAGTTCAGAGATGCTCTTGTATAGTGTTCGAGAATTTAATGAAACAACAAAGTGCGAAGTCAAGGCAAAGGAGCTGAAATTTAAATTTCCAGGTATTGTTGTAGCTAGTTGTAACGAACTAGTTTTATTAGCGAATGAAGTATATGACACATTTTATGTTGTAAATCCATTTATAAATCAGCAATTGGTCTTACCTAAAATTACTTGTAATTTTAGTTTCGCTTATGGTTTTGCATATGCTGATTCTTCTAAAGTATACAAAGTGGTACATTGCTCTTGCGAGGGACATGGATGTAAGATATTAATCTTAGGTGTCAATAAGGCTTGGAGAAGTGTTGATACAAGTAATTTGACGTGTAAGGAATACATATTTAATTCCCCATTATCTATAGGATGTTTTGTGCATTCAACTTATTTGGGTTAATCAGTATTAAGTTTGGAAGTGGAAACTGAAAAATTTAAGAAAAATCCTTTTGCAATAGATTGTCGAGGCACAACATTTAAAATTTTAGCAGTGGAGAGTTCTCTTTTGTTAATATTATCTAGAGGAGAATACTTATGGGAGATTTGGTTACTGATGGATCCAAAAACAGGGGATTGGGTAAAGTTGTATGACATTGATTTACAAAGTAAAGGATGTTTGCTTCAACACACTTTACCTAGAGATTCAATCATTGGTGATGTTTATACTATATAATATCTATTTCAAAACAATAAATGTTTGGATTCTGAAACTTTTTCTATGTCCTCTCGGCTGGTCGCAAAATGGAGAGGTATTGGTATTACGGGTAGAAGATCGAGTAGACTTTTGGATAGTTTACTATGTGAAAACTAAAAGAGTTCATTTATATAAACCTACGGGTACGATGATAACCTTGGATGGTGATCCACTTATCTCCCATGCTCATGTCCACAGCTTGGTGCCTTTAAATTTTGTCTTTTAGTGGAAATGTAAATCTTATGCTACAAACATTTCTTAATGGTCTACATGGTGAACAAGTAAACGGGTTCCGCAACTTTTATGCTTATTGCTTTGCTGTATGACATTTGAGTAACATAATAATGCTTTGTAATGTTTTCTATTGCTGAATTGTTTGTTTTAATTACCTGTCTGTGGTTCCACTAATTTTACCCATAAAAAGTGTTCATGCAAGTGCTGAGTTTTCAAGAGACTAATCATGAAATAAGCGACACACATGGTTCATTAGTATGTGATATTCTAACCAAAATCTATGCACTTTTTAGTTTTTTCGAGAACATGGCTCAATTTATCATTACTTACCTTCTTCAAAGTACGATTTCTATTCTCAATCCAAGCAGCGAGTAGCCCTTCTCATCCACTATTATCCCTCGTTTATTATCATGCGCAATTGTTTACATATGTAATGAATTTTTCTATAAAACGTCGCAATTCTAAGATTCCTAAACCATGTGAACCATGTAACGTTATAAAGCTAGGGGCTGTAAATCATTTAGAATTTGAAAGGTTCTTATAAGAGTTTATACAATCTATACAAGTAAAATATTTATTGATGGGTGAATGTTGCCTTCTGATTATGCTTTTTGCCCCATCAACATACCTTTTTCACACGACCCTAGATATGAACCACAAAGATCAAAATTACCCACAAAATATACGAAAAGAAGAATTTTATGTTAATGATCCCCCTAAATATAAAGCTAGACTTGTAACCAAAGGATGTTTTCTTATGTTACTAGTTTTGACCTTAGACTAGAACATTTTAATATTTAAACTACATTTTTACATGGTGAGCTTGATATTAAGATATATATGAGACACTTTGAGGGATTTTATGATTCTAAACACCTTGATCATGTATGTTTACTGAAAAATCTTTATATGAATCAAAACAGTCCCTCAAACAATATTATAAAATATTTGATTTTTTTGTTCTTGGCTTAGGTTTCACAAGAAGTAAATGTGATAGATGTCTATGTTTTCTTGAATCTTCTAAATGCATAATTTATATAGTATCATATGTTGATGTATACATTACTAATTATTCATTCAGCTATGTGAATTGAGAAGTTGAAAGGTCTTAATTTCGAATTTGACATGAAGGATTTTGGTCAAGTAAAGAGATTTTTTTATACAGAAAGTATGGTAAGGTAATACTTTATCAAAACCCTTATCTTGTGAAACTTGTTGAGAAGTATACAAACATACATTGTTAGATTCTTATTTTTTTATGAGTTGCTGGTTTTCTTTTGGGCCGCTACTACTAATACTCGACATATTATAAAGTTGGGTCAATTTACTAAATGGTATCTTAGTCCACATTTTTTACACGTGGATAATTATCAACTTTTGATTTTTTGTACATTTGGATGGCTCTGATTGTAACATAAAAACCTAGTATATATTGTATTATTATTCAGTGCCGGGTTCATCTTCATCTTCTTTCTTAACATATTTTGTATCCGCAAAATTAGGGTTTCTGTCTGTGCAAAATTAGGGCATCTGTGTGGTGAAATTAGGATTTCTGTGTCGATGAAATTAAGATTTCTGTGTCTTATTTATAAAAATTAGGTTGGATTACATCTTTTTAATTGCTTCATATTATAATTCTTCATCTAGATTTATATATATTTTTCTATTTTTATAATTCGAAAGATGTGGCTTCAATGTTTTGTAAATTTTTTATATTTTTATTTTAACAATCTTATTGAAAATTATTTAATTTTATTCCAGGAAAAAAGATCGTTGGCCATTATATTTCAAAGGTAATCTATTTGATCTATAAATTGTTATATTTCGGTTCTGAAGATTTTAGAATTTTCACTTTACCCCAATTTTTAAAAATAAATAATTGTAACTTTTTTAGAGATAATTATATGTAATATATTTACTATCATGCATTTTTTTCAAAATTAGAACTTATAGTGGATATTCTAAATTGTATACAAAATAATATATGATTTGTATGTATATCTTTGTTTTAATTCAGACCTAAGTTTAAATTTTTTTCTTCTTGCAGAAAGCTTTAATGGATGTAGTAGACTATCAAGAATATGCACAAGGTATCTTAAACATGTAAAAATTATTTTAGCATATTTTTCTTTTTCTAAATATTTCATTGATAAAAAAACAAGTTAGGGTTAGACACATGTTTAAACATGTGTTAAGCATATTACCACTGAATTTACAAAATAGAAGATAGACTCACTAACTTCAACTATTCGATAGATAATTTTAAAAATATTACAAGTAAAGGAATTGTTTACAAAATATTGTTTGGTAGAGGATCTATAACTAGTAGGAATCCATCCTCTATAAGAATATTTTTTCTGCCAGTAGAAATTTTTTAAGAATATCTAGAATTTCGCCTCCATGCCTTGTAATCCAATAGTTTCTCTTTTACTATCATAGTTTTTTATATTGCATCCATTTCTAGTATCACACTTATATACGGTTATAGCTTCACCTTTCTTTTGCTTCTTAGGGTAAATAGTTTTAAAGATATATCCTTTAGTTGATTATTAGCAACATTAGGATTAGTATATCTTTTTGTATTTCTTCCACTGTATTATAGCATTCTCAACCGTTTCTAGGTGAAAGAAGTACACCATTAAATGACATGGCATTCGTGTCTTTTCAAATTTTCTAAGCTAAAGTTCATACTTGTTCAATGATTATGATATAATTTTTATATACCTCTTTGATATTATGTAAGACTACTCTCATCCAAATATCTCCTGGTAGATTGGTTGCATGTGCCAAGAATTAAGGGGTAAAAAGCCATGTTGCTTTTTTATAAAGACAAGCAAATAGAATATTCTCCAGTGATTTATCATTGCATAAGCTACAATTATGTATTTTAGTAACTCTTCTTTTTAAGAAGTTTTTATATGTAGGTAATAGATTTTTAACTACTATTTTACATAAAATTTCTTATTTTTGGTGGAGTTTTTAGATTACAAATTATCTTTCCATACATCATCTAAGATAGAGTTGGATGAGTAAGGTTTACCTTTTTCCTTTTTTTATTATCTTTTTTTTGTTCATCTTTTAACCACTGATATGCTTTTTTAACATACCCCATGTTTTCCTAAGGACTAACGTACTTGATCTTTACCCAAGATATTGGAATAAAAGTATTAAAGATATTTTCTAATATCTTAGGAGGTGATTTTTAAGTGAAGTTCATATACAATTTTCTTTCATTTATTAGCATAACTTCATTATTATTTTTTAGGGCTAAGTCTAAAGGTTCTTACTACCTTCACAATTTGTTATCAATTGATCCTGATGCATATTAATGGTGTTACCATTCTTAATTTCCTATTCAATATGTTTAGCCATTAAATATTTCCATCTCAAAAGACTTCTCCAACCTTATCTCGATGAAATTTTTAATTTAGCTTCTACGAAAGAGTTTAATGAAAAATATTTACCCTTTAACACTTTATATTATAGTGATTATGAGTTGGATATATGATTACAGACTTGTTTCCTAATAGAGCAAGGTTCATAAATATTTGAATCTCTAAAGCCTAACCACCCTAAGATATTAATTTGGATATGTGTGATGAATCAAATCAACATATTTTCTTAGGCAGAAAATAAGAAGTCATAAGCAATTTAGTATGCTTTTGATAACTGATTAAATAAGTACCTATTTTCTTGCCTCGAAAATGAAGAGGTTTTTCCAATTTTTTATTCTTTTTATAGTCCTATCAAATCACATAATATTTAGAATGCATGATGGTGTATTAGAGCTAAATTTCACCCAACAATTATTTAAATCCAGTGTAAGTGTAAGATCAGTAGCATATGCATATTTTTTTAATGATGTCATAAAAACTCTTAATCTCTTTATAGTTTACTTTTTAAAAAAAATATTGTGATTAGCAAAGAGTAAATGACTAATATTTGAGATATCTTTGGAGATTTGTTTGCCCTCTACAATATAGGAAAGGGGTACTGCCTTATTCCACTTAGAGGTTTGTCAAGTAAATATGGTTTGACACTTGTTAGGACAAAATATAATACTGATGTAACACATCTCATAATCTTAACAATTGTTTTTTTATTAAATCCTATTTTTTCATAAGTATTTCTAAGTAATCTCACTCAATAAATTCATAAATTTTTTGGGTATCTATTTTAATAGGCATAATGTACTTTTTTAGTAATTCTTGTTTCTTTCAAAAAGGTAACTACTTCATAGGCTATCATAGTATTTTTCATTTATATGCCTTTGGTTGAAGTGTATTGATATTCATCAATTACAATAGGCATATGTGGTGCAATCTGTTTATTAAAATTTTAGCAAAACATTTTGTTAATAAAATTGGAATAACTTATAGGCCTATAGTATTTAATATTATTAGATTTATCAATCTTTGGGATCAAAGAAATAACGGTTTAATTTTAGTTAGCCAAACTACCTTTATAATACCAAAACTTGTTTATTAATTCAATAACATTAAGTCTTATTATATAGAGTATTTTTCATAAAAACTACTTGGGTATCTATTAGGCCTAGGAGCTATGGTTGCATCTAGTGCATTCATAGCCTTCTCAATTTCAACAATTTCAAGAGACTTGTTTAGTGCCTTATTCATGCCTTATTCCTAGATTAATCACATATTTAATAAAATTAAATATATTAGAGAAGTGTACTTGTCCAACTGTTTTAAAGATGATATTAAAATAACTTGTAAAATATAAACTTACTCAGTATTTCTAATTAGTATTTAACATTATCTTATTAATTCTCCTCCTTTCATAAGTGGCCACACATTCCTATATATAGAGGCCCAGAAGTCCTCATCCTTTTTCCAAATAAATTCAATCATTTTCAATACTTGATTATATTTATCTCAATTATCATTATTATTTATATTATTAAAAAAAGCTCTCCATAATGTAAAAAGTCTTTTACAATAATTTAGGTATAGAATTTAACTATTCCTTACAATACTTAAATAGTTTTTCTCCCTTTTTAAACTTTTTCCAATAATGTCTGGATATTCTTTTTCATCTAGCCAAAAAAATTTAATTATCATATTTGTTTCTTATACTACATATTTGCGAAAGCAAATAATGTAAATTCAAATATGAGATTTTCTAATTGAATTACTTCTTATAGTATGTATTTGTTTCTTATACTTGATTTTCATTGATTAAAGAATTCTTTGTTTGAATTCATATTATCAGAGGAATGGAAAGAAAGTAATATATACCTTTATACCCTTTTATGTATTAGGTAAACTACAATGTTTTAGAAGTATAAGGTTAGTTAAGGAATTCTAAAATAATCAATTCATTTTATTTGAACTGAATCTAATATCGGAAGATTTAAAAACAAGAAAAGTTAAAGAAAATCAAAAGAATATGTAATCAATTGAATTTTCTTTCCTTTCATTGAAAATCCAATTCAAAAAATTTATTCCTAAAATCTAATATATTTCTTAAACATCCCAAATATTTCGGTGTCGAGGAAACCAAGCACTAAATCAAGCTCTTGAATCTTTAAGTCAATTATTAAATGTCATCTTCCTATTTTTGTATTTACTACTTAAATTTATTTTGTTTACTTTCCTGTTTATAGTACTTTGTCATTAATTTTCTAAGGCCGGGCATAAATTCATCATCAAGGGCGGATTTAGTGGGGTGGTTGTGGGTTTTTATTCCCAGGGATAATATCCTGTCTTCATCCCGGAAATCACCATTCATTTTCCATTATCACTGCAGAGAAACTACATCTTTTGCCGACGCCTTTGAGGTTTGTGACTTCCCAACCACGTGCCTCATCGTAACATTCAGTCTGTAACAGAGTTATTCATTCAGTACATTATGTATTGTATATATATTCATATATATAGAGAGATAGATATAGATATACTAGTATGTTACATACCGTATTTAAAATGTGTTTTTTATCCATCTCACCACCCAAAACATAAATTCGGTCATTTATCACAATGGCCCCAGGATGTCCTCGCGGATAATTCATCGCCTCACCCATCATCCATAAACCAACACGAGGTTCATAAACTTCAATGCTTGACCCCATTCTAGATCCATCATATCCACCCAAACTAAATCTACAACAAAACATATTCATGACAATAATTAATATCCTAATAAAAATTATATTAAATTAAATCAAATCACTTACAATTTCCCATTCATAGTCACCATTCTATGACATCCCCTTCTGATATTCATTGTCCCAATCCTCCTCCACATGCCTTCTCTATGATCATATCTTTCCACCGTACTGAAACACAAACAAACCACAATAATTAAGACTATAAAGGAAATAAACAATAAACCTATCTTACCTCGAATAAGCCTTTCCATCATAACCACCAGATACGTAAAGTATTCCATCAATCTCGGCTACTGCTGGAGCAGATCTCTGGAAAAAATCAAATTAATAATTAATTATACTTGAGAATAAGAGTGTTTTGTTTTAAGATACACATATACATACATACATACATACATACATACATACATACATACATACATACATACCTTTTGGTTCATTGGCTGAACAAAAATCCACCTCCCGTAGTTAACATCAAACATTTCAACCTCAGAGAACTCTTGGACTCCATCTCGTCCACCAATTGCAAATATATTCCCGAACAAAGTTGCTGCTACCAAATTTGATTTCTTTGTATTCAGTGAAGGCAGAGTAGACCATTGATTCTTTGTGGGATTATATAATTCAACTACAAATAAAAAGAATATTATAAAGAAAGAAAGAAAAAGAATAAAAACATTTTTTAACTTATACTTATACACGTATACACATACCTGTGTCAACCCATTCATTACCATGTGTACCACCAAGAATCAAAATTTGACCATTTATTTTAGTGACCGAGGGATTGGAGCGCGCAAAGGTCAATGGGCTAAGTGGTTTCATTAAGTCACGTGAAAGGGAATACAAATCCACATTGGTCATCCATTCAGAACCATTATTTCCTCCTATTATCATTATAGACTTATCCATTAAAGAAGAATAAGAAGCTTGTCCACACACCAAAACACTTGTTTGCTTTTTCAGTTCTTGGATCTCTAATTTTAAATCACTCTACATATTCAAAACAATAATTCAATACCACATACAAAAAAAGATATTTAATAAGTTGAAGAAAGAGAGAAAAGTTAATTAGATAAAAAAAGTACCATCTTCTGCTTCAAGCCTTCAACTTGTTCCATTAACTATAAGAATAATATTAGTGGTTTAAATTAAAATCCAACGGAGCTTAATCTCCATAAAATAACAAGTCATTTATATTAATTATTACCTTTTCCATTACAGTTTGAAGATCATACGATTCACTATCCGTAGCAGTTGCTTGAGATATATCAAACGATTGAATTTCCTTTGAAGATTCCAGAGAGGGTGTTTCCGTAACTTGTTCAGGTTCGTCTACTTTTTGTTGTTCTCCTGATTCCCAGTGATCTTCCCATGAGTCAACAGATTGGGTTGCTTCAAGATGGTGATATGTTTGAGTATAATCAAGATAAAAATGCTGGGAGATTCAATATTGATGTGAAAATTTATCTTCGTATAAGGATCAAAGGTCTGATCAAAACAAGGTTTAAACCACAGGTTGACTGTGGTCTCAAGGTTCCATTACAGACAAATGAGACATCTTCTGGTACCTTTGCGATTACTTCGTGTCACGTTGATTATAAAATACCCAAGATTTTTAGTTAATATCCTTGGATATTGATTTGTGTATAAATTCATATTCATTGAATTTATTTTTTCATTGTCATTTGATCATACTCTTCTTCGTTATGTAACACTACTCACTACTGTATATAAATAAATGTATTATTTGATTTATCGGAGTAGTGCCTATGAAATTATTTATTACAATGATATTTATTATCTCCAAGGAAAAAAGATTTTTTGGGTTGGAATTATTCTACTTCATTTAGACAAGAAATCAGAAGGGTTGTAATTTGGGTTTATGTGAAGGACTATTTAATAATTGTAGAGAATATTGACTAATTTAATTTCGTGCTGGAGGGGTGCTTCACAATCATCCACTATAATGTTTTGGTGACTGTGACAACTATAGTCTATCACTTCAACTTGGCCAATGTTTTACCTGTGAAGGGAAATATCATTCTTTCAGAACCTGTTTATTTGGACATGAGGAACAGCTCATAACCTTCTAAATGAATTCGTTATTGTCTATTTAACTTATTTGTTTTTGATGTGGAGAAATTATAGATCGTTGATAAAGGATTCCTATTTCTTTTGATGGGTTCTTACTATTATCTCAAGCTTGATCAAATGAATTATTAGATAGGGTAGTTCTTATGAGTCGTATTTACTTGAGTTTCAACGAGAACTAATTGGCAAGAATTTTTCTACAAAATCCTTTCTTGCAATTTTTCTTCCCGATCTTTGGAGTATTTGTCCTCAATTGAAACACCCATTCAATCCAGGTATCATGTACATTATTTATCGTGCTGGAAAAGTTGACCAGATCATTATTGACTACATCTTCTCCAAGGTTGTGCTACTTTGATATCTATTGCTTATTTTCATTGACTACATCTTCTCCAGCGTTGTATAGCTTGAGAGCAATCACTACTAGACTCCTCTATGTAGTTACTTTTCCTCTGGGCAATCTTTTGAATTAGCAAGAAAAATAAAAAACAACGGGGAATAATATAAGTAGCAACATAAAGTATAACATTTTTAATTGTTTTACATTAATAATAAAATGCTTACTTGAAGTATATAGGCTATAGCTCTTGTTGTTCTAGTTTGTTCAATTTTTTGTAATAGTTTATCAGAATAACAAACAAAATATATGTATTTTTTTTTTTTTTACCCAAGCAGTTGTCCAAAAGATATATGTTGAAAAATTGGAGGAATATGATCGTTAAAAACATGAAAAGAAAATCATCCCTCCAAAATATGGTGAAATCACCATTCATTTTCCATTACTACGGCAGAGAAACTACATCTTTTGCCAACGCCTTTGAGGTTTGTGATTTCCCAACCACGTGCCTCATCGTAACATTCAGTCTGTAACAGATTCATTCATTCAGTACATTATGTATTGTATATATATAGAGAGAGATAGATATAGATATACTAGTATGTTACATACCGTTTTTAAAATGTGTGTTTTATCCATCTCCCCACCCAAGACATAAATTCGGTCATTTATCACAACGGCCCCAGGATGTCCTCGCGGATAATGCATCGCCTCACCCATCATCCATAAACCAACACGAGGTTCATAAACTTCAACGCTTGATCCCATTCTAGATCCATCATATCCACCCAAATTATATCTACAACAAAACATATTCATGACAATAATTAATATCTTAATAAAATTATATTAAATTAAATCAAATCACTTACAATTTCCCATTCATAGTCACCATGCTATGACATCCCCTTCTGATATTCATTGCCCCAATCCTCGTCCACATGCCTTCTCTATGATCATATCTTTCCACAGTACTGAAACACAAACAAACCACCATAATTAAGACTTTATAAAGGAAATAAACAATAAACCTATCTTACCTCGAATAAGCCTTTCCATCATAACCACCAGATACGTAAAGTATTCCATCAATCTCGGCTGCTGCTGGAGCAGATCTCTGGAAAAAATAATATTAATAATTAATTATACTTGAGAATAAAAGTGTACATTTTGTTTTAAGATACACACAACACATACATACATACATACCTTTTGGTTCATTGGCTGAACAAAAATCCACCTCCCGTAGTTAACATCAAACATTTCAACCTCAGAGAACTCTTGGACTCCATCTCGTCCACCAATTGCAAATATATTCCCGAACAAAGTTGCTGCTACCAAATTTGATTTCTTTGTATTCAGTGAAGGCAGAGTAGACCATTGATTCTTTGTGGGATTATATAATTCAACTACAAATAAAAAGAATATTATAAAGAAAGAAAGAAAAAGAATAAAAACATTTTTTCACTTATACTTATACACTTATACACATACCTGTGTCAATCCATTCATTACCATGTGTACCACCAAGAATCAAAATTTGACCGTTTATTTTAGTGACCGAGGGATTGGAGCGCGCAAAAGTCAATGGGCTAAGTGGTTTCATTAAGTCACGTGAAAGGGAATACGAATCCACATTGGTCATCCATTCAGAACCATTATTTCCTCCTATTATCATTATAGACTTATCCATTAAAGAAGAATAAGAAGCTTGTCCACACACCAAAACACTTGTTTTCTTTTTCAGTTCTTGGATCTCTAATTTTAAATCACTCTACATATCCAAAACAATAATTCAATACCACATACAAACAAAGATATTTAATAAGTTGAAGAAAGAGAGAAAAGTTAATTAGATAGAATAAGTACCATCTTCTGCTCCAAGCCTTCAACTTGTTCCATTAACTATAAGAATAATATTAGTGGTTTAAATTTAAATCCAACGGAGCTTAATCTCCATAAAATAACAAGTCATTTACATTAATTATTACCTTTTCCATTACAGTTTGAAGATCATACGATTCACTTTCCGTAGTAGTTGCTTGAGATATATTAAACAATTGAGTTTCCTTCGAAGATTCCAGAGATGGTGTTTCGTTAACTGGTTCAGGTTCGTCTTCTTTTTGTTGTTCTCCTGAATCCCAGTGATCTTCCCATGAGTTAACCGGTTCAGGTTCGTCTCCTTTTTGTTGTTCTCCTGAATCCCAGTGATCTTCCCATGAGTTAACAAGTTCATCATTTTTTACTTCTTCTTTGAGTTCATCTAAATCCCAATGATCTTCCCATGATTCAACAACTTGAGAAGGATTTGAATCTTGAATCTCCAAACTTGAAGAACCTTTCACCAATGAGACCCAAGATTTTTTAGCAGCGTCAGAATCAACACGGTCAGGTATCTCTTCTCTTTTAACAGACACGTTATTCCGAGGAAGTACGTGGTGAAGTGCTTTCAAATAACTCAATCAACTTCCTGGTTTGAGTTACATCTAACTCAAACCAGAATAGCTTCGGTTCATAATAATTGTCTGCTATAATCGACCTAAACTGTTCTTCAACCAAGGGCTTACACTGTCTACGCACTTTCATACGGACCTTCAAACAAATAATAACACACATATTATTCATATATGGTAGATTGAGTAAATTAAACCAAATATATATTATATTATATTATTTATTACCTGTGCAGAAAATGAAGTAGTATTGGCAGTATCTTGAGTCCAAGCATATGGGTCGATATTCAATTGACCTCGACTAACAGCTTCAAATACTCCGTGAAGTTTTCGTTCATCATAGTTGAAAAGGAATAAAGGTAATCCAGGTTTGATATTATTCACATAAGAAATATGTGCTTTTGGTAAACCTGTTAATTAATTAAAAGTAATTCAAATTTTTAATACAAGTGTAAAAACAATAAGAAGTGCTTACCAAACAACTGCTTCTCTAAGCATTCCTCAATAGTAGTGTATTTGCATCCAAATATAACTCCTCCCAAATCACTGCTTCTCAAATTTCTAGCTGTCATACCATAATTCACACTCCTCATAGCTTGACCTTTTTCTCTATGAATCTGTGGTATTGTAATATTCCTACTTTTTCCCATTCTGTTGTGAAAAACAAAAATACATCAAATCTGAGTAGATGAAAGCAATTAGCCCTTAGCCCAAGAGTAGCCCAAGAATTGGCAGAGCAAACAAAAAGCTATAATTTATCAACACCAATCGAATCTTTAACTTAATTAAACAACTAAGCAGTACAGCCATTGAAGCATCTAGACAACTAATGACACAATTACCTCATTTATAATTTCAAACTTACTCAATCAAGCAATCACAACATTGAATTACTATTATTATTTATCTATTAGACTATCGATTACCTTCTAAAACCCGAAACCCTCGTATTTTGCACATATACATACACATATTCATATATACGATCAAAAATATCTATTTATAACAATTAATTTATATTTAAATCTAAAAAATCAAGAAAAATATATATACAGTTTAGATTATATAGCTCGACTACAAACACGTTAAATCTACACATATACAACTATAATCAAATTTTACTTTTTATAGAAACATTTTTTTTTTTTTTGTAATTTCATTAGAAAAAAATCTTATTTAAAATTTTGACCTCTAAAGAATTAAGTCCACTTACACCAAACAATGCAGGTAAAGTAAAAAAAAACCAGATTATTCATTAAAACAATTGAAATCGTACAAAAAAAAAAAAGGAAAAAGGAAAACTACTTGAATTAACTTGGCGCGACGGTAGAAAAGACTAGGTATATGATTGTACCTAGCAGTAGATGCAGGTAGATCGAAGAGAAGGGTCGGAAATGCTTTGGGAATGCTGAAGAATACGAAGAGTTTTTTCTAATTCAGTGAACTGAGATAAACGTTGTTGAAATGTTATTTGAAAATTCCAGAATGTTTTTGCCTTTTTGGGTATGTAAGTGAGTAAATGTAATCAATGTAGCTCCGTGCTGGCTACTGCAATAAAAAGCATGAGGTAATTAACGTAGCAAATAGAAATTTTTCTATTAATGTATCAAAAGGTGGTGTGTGTAAAATGGATAATAAATGTTAAAAAGATAATTTATCGTGTAGTCACACGTCATTTTTAGTGCCATACATCATTTACGGCCAACACCTTACTTCAATTTTATTTTATTTTTGTTTTCTACCTTACTTCATTTTGATTTTTATGATTAAAAATTAGAGACTTTCAATATATAATCTTAAATGGTATTAATGTTACTTTTTTTTATTGTCAAAAAAAAAAAAAAATTAATGTTACTTTTTTTTTTTTCTTTTTGGACGACTGTATTAATATAGCAATTGAGTTACATTTTTAATATTAGCAATTAAAAAGTGTTTTTTTATAAATATTTAAAGTGATTTTAGATTTTAAAAGTTTAAAAATATTTTCTCGAAAAGTGTTAGTTGTACCTTTTTTTTCAAATATTAGCTGTACTTTTTATAAAAAAGCTATGATTTTAGATTTAAATATATTTTTTATACGAATCTTATTGGAATCAAAATGATTCATAGTACAAAATAACTTGTATGTACTTAATTTTTTTTTTATATATATAGTTCTTTTATTCAAAAAAAGTTATTTCAAAATAAATAGTTTCAAACACGCAAATCTTAAATCTGTCCTAATCTATAGCATACTCTAGAATGATAACTAGCGTGTAACCCACTTAGTTTTCCTACTATATTTTTTTGACATTTTTCCCGTTAGTTAATTAAAAAACAAATTAGGGACACATTATACACAAATATTTAATGTTCATAAAATATTTTTAAGCCTGTCACATTTAAGGAAAAAAACATTTATAATAAAAACTTTATTTTCAAAAAGTTTTTTTGTTTAATATATTAAGATTTTTTAAGAATATTTTTAAAAATTCAATCTTTTTTAATAAATATTAAGATATTAATACACTTTTTGAAGACTTTTTTGTCAAAGTAAATAACAAGATATATAAGTCTAACCAACACCTTTCTTTTCTGTTGGAAAAATAATTTATTCATAACATTAAGTATTACACGGAAGGATAAATAACAGAGTTACAAAAAACAGATAAATAAACAGATTGTTAACAACATCATTGCATAAAATCCAACAAAATAGAGGATTAATCTCTTATTTCTAGTAAGTATCAAAGTAATGAAACCATATATTCGAGTCTTCAATCGTTAAGAAGTCAACTGAGAGTAAAAATCTAAAAACCAACACCTTTTTATTAACATAATTTAGACATAAAAGAAAATGATTCAATAAGTAACATGTCTTGCCATTCTGAGACATCGATGTTTTGTCCGACACATTTAGCTAAAACTGTGCATTCCAGTCCGACATCGTTTAGAAGCCAACGGAGATTAAAAATTTCAACACCAACACCTCTTTGTTTTGTCTTGCCATGCTGAGATTACATCAAATATTTGAAGCCAAAGCTCCATCTAATTATTCTTTGATGTTCTCTTCCCTAGTTCTTTTATTTGACCATGTACAAGAACATCCTTTTACAGGAATATCGATAAGACTATTCTTGTTAACGTATTGGGGCAGACGCACCCTAGCTCACGACATATCCGCCCATGCACACTATAAATATTTGGACCAAACTCTGCTAAAAAAAGCCTTAGACTATTGGATCTTCTTTTTACAGTTATAAATCCAATATATCTTTCCACCTCCCAAATTTTTTGGCATTGAGGAAACCGAGCACTAAATCAAGGTCTTGAATATTCAGTCAATTATTAAATTTCATCTTTTTATTTTTGTATTTACTGCTTGAATTTATTTTGTTTACTTTACTGTTTATAGTACTATGTCATTAATTTTCTAACCCTGGGCATGAAAATTCATCATCAAGGGCGGATTTAGTGGGTTTTATTCCCCGGGATAATATCCCGTCTTCATCCCGGTACATCAAGGGATTTTTAAGATATAGTATGACTTAATAATTGGATAATTTGATATTAGAAGAAAAAAATTTGTTATATTTTTCAAAAATTATGTTTCCCTTGGCCAATTAATGTATATTATATACATTGCAGATGTTTCGGAAGGATAATCATTGTGATAGTGGAACAATATTTTCTAATATACCAGATCAATTCATATTTAATATCCTCATCTGCCTTCCTCTTGATATTATTCACAACGTAATGAGGTATATATGCAAAGATTCGTATAACATGATCCATAGCCCTTTATTTATTTACTCCCATTTAAAATAATCGACTAGTGATCTCTTAGTTCAGAGATGCTCTTCTATAGTGTCCAGGATATTTGTGAAAACAACAAAGTGTGAAGTCAAGGCAAAGGAGCTGAAATTTAAATTTCTTGGTATTGTTGTAGCTAGTTGTAACAGACTAGATTTATTAGCCAATGAAGTATATCAAACACTTTATGTTGCAAATCCATTTATAAATCAGATTGGTCCTTACGAAAAGTACTCGTAATTTTGGTTTCGCTTATGGTTTTGCATATGCTTATTCATCTAAAGTATACAAAGTGGTACATTACTCTAGTGAGTATATGGATGTGATATATTAACCTTAGGTGTTGATAAGGCGTGCAGAAGTGTTGATACAAGTAATTTGACGTGTAAGGAATACATACAAAATTCCCCATTATCTATAGGAGGGATTGTGCATTTGGCTGATTGGGATCAGTCAGTATTTAGTTTGGAAGTGGAAATTGAAAAACTTAAGAAAAATCCTTTTCCAAAATATTGTCGCAGCACAACATTTAAAATTTTAGCAATGTGGAGTTCTCTTTCGTTAATGTTATCTAGAGAAAAATACTTATGGGAGATTTGGTTACTGAAGGATCCAAAAACGGGAGATTGGGTAAAGTTGTATGACATTGATTTACAAAGTCAAAGATGTTTGCTTCAACGCACTTTACCTAGAGATTCAATCACTAGTGATGTTTCTCCTATATATTATCTATTTCAAAAATTAACTGTTTGGATTCTGAAACTTTTCTATATCCTCTTGTCTGGTCGCAAAATGGTGAGGTATTGGTATTACGGGTAGAAGATCGAGTAGTCTTTTGGATAGTTTACAATGTGAAAACTAAAGGAGTTCATTTATATAAACCTACGGGTACGATGATAACCTTGGATGGTGATCCACTTATCTCCCATGCTCATGTCCACAACTTAGTGCCTTTAAATTTTGTCTTTTAGTGGAAATGTAAATCTTATGCTATAAACTTTTCTTGATTGTCTACATGGTGAACTCATATCCTTTTTGCAGATGATAGTCTTTTCTTTCTTGAGGCTGATGAATATTATGTTGAGATTTTTACTACTGCTCTTAATTGGTATTTGATGTCTCCTCTTTTGTTCTAATTATATGCCCTTAGGAGACATCATTTTAGGTGATTATTTGACTAATTTGATAGACTTTTAGTGATTAATCATTATTATTCATTTTATCTCCTTGGATTTTAGTATTTTTCATTTATTAAGATTTTGCATGTTAAATGGGTTGTTTTAGTGCAAAGTTTGTAGGTCCATGATGCTAGCAAGGAGAGGAATCAAGAATTAAAGTCTTAGATCGTGTAAAGAAGTCAAAGGCGAGAAGAAATATCCCAAAGAGTTGACAAGTTGAAGCTGCAAATCTGGAAGGCTGATGGTAATTGCTAATTTCGAGCTACTTAGACATGAATTCAGGCTCTGAGTTGTAAATAAGATTAGTTCCTTATCGAGTTACGAAGATTTAGCAAGTTGAACGGGTCAATTCATAGTTGATTTGAGAAAGTTACAGCCGTTTTAGTGAAGTGTGTACACCAGTTACAGGATTTTGATTTGAATAGTGGACTTGGGCCATTTAATATTTCATTAATTCACTTAATATAAGCACAAGTCCGATTTTATGAGTATAAATAGACATTTTGACTTTATTTTTACACACCACTCAATTTTAGAAAAGTCAAAAGCGCCAAAGAGAAAGTCAGAAGTTAGGAAAAGGAAGAAGCCAAGAGCTGGAGAATTCATCTTCTCCAATTCACAGCAAAAACCGAATTCCCAATTAGGTTATTTTATTATTTTATTTATGTAAAACAATGAGTTATTTTACTTTTTTTCTTTAGTTTTTATTTCAATTATGAGCTAAACTCATTTGTACTTGAGAATCGCGAATTGGGTAGAACCCTAACTTAATTAATTTATGTTTTTCTAATTTGGGATTTCGTAAATTAATTTGAATTATTATTTTATGTTGGCTTTTATTTTATGCTTTATTTATTATATTCAGAGTCATGAATTAATGAAAAGTTTTAGTATCTAGTCTATTCAATATATTGGCGTATTGATCACCTTGACGGGGGGTTTAGATACAAAACTAGGTAATTGCCATTGGTATTCTCCAATGACCTTGACAGGCTTGACTAACCAATAGGCAATGTGGTAAGTAATTGAATCATCCGAAAGTAGTTTTAATCATCTTGACGGAGTTTAGAATACCGTATGAGAGCTTTTAGGTGCATCCTGACGGGGGCTAAGAGACTTTAGAATCCCGACTAGCATAAATATAATGATTCAGCCCTTAACAGGAAAACATTAATTAAGAAGGTTTAGGTGAAGCCCTAGCAAGGCTCAAGTACTACTTCTCTCCTTGCGTCCAACTATTCTATTTGCTATTTTCATTTCAGCTTAATTTATTCAGTCATTAATTTATTTTAGCATCTTAGTTATTAAAACAAAAACCCAAACAAACTTTCATATAATTTACTTTTCCGTACTTGCAATTATTTCACTATTTGATCCACACCTGAATTGTACCTAATCCGTCCCTGCGAACGAATCTGATTTATCGGTTTATTACTTGGACAACCGTCCCTGAGTGATACCTAATCTTTTACGTATTATTTTATAACACACAAGGACCCACCATGTTTTGGCGTCGCTACCGGGGACGGTAGCGTGTGACCCCGGTGTTAATCCTTTAGTGTTTAATTGCATTTTTATTTTTATTTTTCAGTTTTACGCTTTTCTTTGTTTTGTTCTTTCTCAGGTTTTACAGGTTTGTTGTATGTACTCAAACCCTGAGAGGTTAATCCGAGATAAAAACAAGAGAGAGAAAGAGGCAAGAGAAAAAACAAAGAAAGAAAGAGAGATGTAGGATTTGAAGATACATAATGTTGAATATCCTGGCATTGAGTTGGATGCGAATGGCCATCCACTAGTGCCACCAATTATTCCTAATCTACCAATTCTCAACAATCAACAATATCATCCACATATGCAACAAGCTCAACCCCCAATATATAATGATCCATGGTTCATACATGGTCCAGAACAAGTTCCTTATCGCGCTCTTGGTATTGGTCCTGCGAATATTAATGTTGCACGGTATAGACCCGACCCTGGTATGTTATCCCAATTTTAGAATTTTGGAAACTTTCATGGAGTACCTGGAGAAGATCCTAATCGTGCAGTACAGAAGTTCATGCAAATCTACGATTCATATATAACACAAGGAGTGACCAAAGAGCAGATGTACTATGCTAATTTCAGATTTTTCGTGATAGACGCAGCTAGTGAGTGGCACGATTCACAAGAACCAGGAGCAATAAACAATTGGAATGAACTACAAACAACGTTTTTCGATCGTTACTATCTGAGTAACATGCGATTAGATGCACAAGTGGATTCGACATCATTTGCCCAAGAACAAGAAGAGACTTTGGGAAGATGTTGGACACGATTTCAGTTATGTTTGAGAAGAGTTCCTGATCACGGCCTTACTAAACAACAACAGTTGAAAATATTTTATAAAGGCCTTTGTGGAGGATCAAGAAAAGACCTCGATTTATTATGTGGAGGTGGTTTCTTACAGGTAGCTCCAGGACATGCTAAGATTATTTTGAATCGAACTGTGAAGAATGAGCAGGGTTGGAATACAGTAAGAACACCTATTCAAGGTGGAAAAGAAAGTAGTATGGGAATTGATGAGAAATTCTCTTCTTTGGAGAATAATTGAAGAGTACATTGGAGCAATGATTAAAACAACTTACTTTAGCTATTAAAGAGGGGTTTTCAGGTAAGAGAGAAAGTGTTAATGTTACTCAAGAGATATATGGGTGTTCGAATTGTGGTGTTCAAGATCATGACTGGGAACATTGTCAAAGTAACCCATAATCTGTAATGTTTGTCTCTAATCGAGGGAATTACAATTCTGGTGGTCAAGGGTATCAGCCAAACAGAAACCATCCGGGTTTCCAATATTTGAATCCTAATAGGGAAGCTAATCCTACACATGCTTATCAGCCGCGTCCCTAAGGTAACAACTATCAACCTAGACCATAATATAATTACCAAGGAGGACAAGGTTACAGAAATCATGTTCAGAGACAGCCTCCTCAAGATAATTACCACGAATCAGAGAGCTTTACCTACTCAACCTCAAGAAGGCACGAATGATCTTCGTCAAACTGTAGAAAAAATAATTGCACTTCAGTCACAATCTATTCAAAATCCGCAAGCATCTGAAGCTGCAATTAAGTTATTAGATTATCAAATAGCTTAGATGTCGAAACAATTAAGTCAACATCCACAAGGGAAACTCCCTAGTGACACTGAAAATCCGAGACATGCAGAAGATTGTAATGCTATCGCGCTAAGAAGTGGTAAGAAGCTTCCTCCACCTCCTAATCCTGTTATGAAAGAAATAGAAGTTACCAACAAAGAAAAACCGGTAAAATATGTGGAAGAAAAAGATGATGAACCTGAAGTGGTAGAAGTGGAGAAGATCCTAGAAGTTCCGAAAAAGAAAGATGTTGTAGAAACCCGTCCTCCTCCACCTTTTCCCTCAATAGTTCAGAAAAAAGGAAATATGGCTGAGTATCAGAGATTTTTGAATAGGGTGAGAGGTCTTAACATTAACAAACCATTATTAGAGGCTATAAAAGATATACCGAAGTATGTGAAGTTCTTGAAGAGGGACCTCACCAACAAGAGACCATATTGTGATAATAAAATGATTGGATTGCCAGAAGAGTGTAGTGCCATCTGTCAGAGTAAGTTGCCATTTAAGTTGCTTGATCTTGGGAGTTTTACGATTCCGATTCTATTGGTAATGAGTGGCAAGGAAAAGCTTTATGCGATTTGGGTGCGAGTATCAATCTCATGCCCAAATAAATTTTAATATGTACATTTTTAGGAAAAACATAATGGGTTGTTTATGTTGGTTGGTCCGACCAATTCACATTCCCAACTAGGCTATTCACCCCTGCATTATACAACTCGGCGATCCTCTAACAAAAGATAAATTTAAATCACACGATAAATATATCTAATAAACAAGAAAAAAATATGAATTCCATATAAACATGAGATCATATGCTTAATACCAGTTAAAAAAATAATATTAATAACTTTACCCAAAATAAATCATTATATATATATTGATTGTACAAAAAAATAGAATTGTTTTATTAGAATATGTTGCCCAAAAAATAGTCTTATGAGGGTGAATAGGAACATTGCGAAATAAAAAATAATTTAACCAAACCGGCTCGATTCGACTCTATTTAATGAAAATCCAATTTTTGGGAATAATATATAAATAGGCTAGAGGTACATAAATAGTTGTGATATATGAGTGAGACACTCGATCGAGCACTTAATGTATATACCCAATGCAAGTTTCTAGCCAATAATCATATATAAAAATATACGAGCACTAAGCATGCAATATCTAAGCCTAAAATATATAGGCAATAGACTAACACTTGTCATTTACAAAAATAAATAAAGGGGGAAGATAAGTGATACACTTGTTTCGAAGTGTTTCTACTCTAATATGCTTAGTCCATTACCTAAGGTATGTTTGATTCTTGTAGGATTTTGCAAGATCTTCCACTAGAAAATCCCATGTCTCTTGAAGGTGAGAACAGAGTACTTTACAACCCCTTTTTTATACCATTTGCAGTAACCCATGTGTTATCACCGAACTAAGGAAACCAAGTGTGCAATCGACATTCACAATATCACTCACAATCATACGAAGCATTTCCTTACGTATCTCCACACAAGAACGAGTATACACTATATGATCACTATATAGAACTTCACACACTTGTGAAACTTCACTTATGTATACACCTACACAATATCTCAACCTGCTCTTACCTTGTCTATTGAAGATTACAGTTCTCAATAGACAAGAGCACCACTAGAGTGTAAGATCATTCCTAATCTATCTGTCTTATATACTCCTTGATGAGTAGATGAAGTAAAAAAATGGCTATTATAAAGAAATATGGATTGTTGGACTATGTATTTATTTGGATTTCTCTTGAAGATATACTTTTGAAACTGCTTAAATTTTTTGTAAAAAAGCCATTTATATTGTCTTAAGAGCTCCTATTTATAGGTGAAAAACTATCCAACTGGTCTGTCCACGTGCCAACACATTACTTTAAGATTTGACATATGTCGAGTATATGTGTCTTCTTCTTTGGGTATCCACTGCCTTGTATTTCTAAGATCCTTTAATGACTCCATTCCCAATGGCTCTTTTATGTCCTTTCCTCAATTAATTGCAGCTATCAGGCATTTGGTTTAGTCACTTTGGGTACTCGCTCGAGTCATATTTTCAGGTAATAGAGTTTTATGGGTTTGGTACCCGGTTTATTCTATCTTCTAAAGTCCTAGCTTGAGATTTTTTCACATATTGATCAAATTGGTATCAGCAGTCAGGTCTTCTAAGGTATCTTAGATTCAATGAATATTTTATCATTTTTATGTCTCTCTATAGTGGTCCAACTTGATGTTTTCTCAAGGTTCCCATAATTCAGCTCTTTTATACGTTTTTTCGGATCACTTTGATAAGAGGTCCAATGTCATGTCTTCTATAGCTTCGCATATAAAATATACCAGCTGCTCTAGTGGCTGAACTTGGGTTGTGACAGCTGCTGAATTGAATCTGAAACCATGGATAACACACAAAGTTAGCCTACAAAATGCTCCAGCGGGTGATATAGTTGTGGAATACCAAAATGTCACCCACGTACCGGAAACTCAAGTTGTTCGAGAAGGGAGAAATGTGATCAGGTAGGAAGATTTGCAGTCATGGAATCCTAAAGCGGCGCACTTTTGTATTCTCTTGTAAACATTTATTTAGTTTACTAATGTGTACACCATTAAATTACTCGCAGTGGTGGACTAGAATAAGTTATTCGTAGTATATTTTAATTTGGAATTGTCATGGAGCTGGTGACAATAACTTTAGAAGGGTTGTTTGAGAAATGATGCGATTAGACAAAGTTTGGCTAACTGTCATAGTTGAAACAAGAGAATGCAGAGTTAAAGAAAATGCGATATCAAAATTTTGGGTAAATCTAACTCGACGAGTGTTGAAGCGGGAATGTATAAGTGTGGTATATGGGTAATATGGGATGACTTGGATAATGAAATTAAAGTATTTTCTGCGGGACGACAAGTAATTAATATGGAGATTGATAAACAAGGTTGCGAGCCTTTAGTTTTTCATCCATATATGCGAGAACCCATGCGGTTGAACGTAGGGAGTTCCTTGATTAATAGGTGGAAACGTCAATCAAGTGGGGAAGGATGGAGATAAAAGAGGAGGGGTTATAAGAGTTACTAGGGGAATCGAGAAATTTGAGAAATGGAGATACATATTTGGTTTAACTGATATGGGGTCCGCGTTTTACCTGGCCTGTCTTTTGGAACATGGGTCAATCTATCCTAAGAAGACTCGATAAAGCTTATGGGAAAAATGCTACACAATTTTCCCTAAAGATAAGGTTACTCACCTCGACTGAGCACATACATATCATTCACCTATACTTATCCAAATTATAGGAGAGAGTTCGAGAAGAGTGAGCTATTTTAGATTCCAGTCAGTCTGGTGTCTACAGAAATATTTTCAGAACTTCGTGCTGGAGAAATGAAAACTAATCAAAGGGGCTTGGAAGAGAGTATTGCGGATATGCAACAACAATTTCATATGTGGAAATCTATGGTTTTTGGAGACATTAACCACAAGAAAAACTCCTTATCACGAGACTACGGGTATTTAGAGATCATTGGGGAATAATTATAACTCTTCATTATTTGAGCTTGATAAACGGGTGAGGAAAGAGTACCTAAGTATTTTAAAGGAGGAAGAAAGGATCTGGTTCCAACAATAATAAAAAGTTGATTCGCTCGCTCGATCGGATTACGTGGTATTATCATTTGTCTACTATTCGAAAGAAGAAATTGACGAGAATAATAAGGCTAAGTGATGAGAACGATAATTGGGTTATTAATGAGATAGAAGTGAAGAACATAGTTTGACATTTCTTACAATATTCGTACTCGACCAATGATGACTCCATTGGTCCTTTCTCACTTCCATATATTCCTCAATTAAGGAATACTGGGGTTGAGAAATGTTAGGTTTTGGTGGGACAGTGGTGCGTGATATGGTTAGACAGTGTGCCAATTCTAGCGAGGTACCGTCGCGCCTAAATGGTACTCTAGTTCACTTGATTCTGAAAGTTAATGATCCAGAAAAGTTTAACCAATTTCTTCCCATTATCTTGGCTTATGTTCCAGTTAAGTTTATTATGACAATGATGGTGAATAGGTTATGTCTATTACTAGCTGATCGCACCATGGATAATATAGTTCTGGTTCAGGTTACAGTCGATCTTATGTATAAGAAGACAGGTATGAGTGGACTCATAGCAGTAAAAATTGATCTTGCAAACGTTTATTTTAAGCTATGTTGGAGATTCCTGCAAGACACCATCACAAACTTTGGTTTGCCTTTGTCTTGGGTACGTCTTATTATATTTGATATGTGTTCAAACACTATGAAGATATTATAGAATGGTTTCCCACTAGAGTCGTTTAAACCGAGCAGATGGATTTGTCAAGGATACCCCATCTCCCCATATTTATTTGTGATGTGTATAGAGCGGGTGTCGCTACTTATTTAAAAAATATATGGCTGTGGGAATGGAGCGACATCTGTCTTTGGAAATAGGGGTTTCGGATCTCTTATGTTTT
Source organism: Nemophila menziesii (assembly GCA_029959085.1). Classification (NCBI taxonomy): domain Eukaryota; kingdom Viridiplantae; phylum Streptophyta; class Magnoliopsida; order Boraginales; family Hydrophyllaceae; genus Nemophila; species Nemophila menziesii. Next base: position 137,261,007 of record JARWIR010000001.1, on the reverse strand, counting down.
CTTTGTTGATGACTTGATCATATTTGCAGAAGCGTCAGAAAAACAAGTATATTTGATGAAAGGGGTAATGATATTATTTTGTGATAAAGCAGGGCAAATAATAAGCGAAGAAAAGTATATAATATTCTTCTCTAAAAATCTTTAGCAAGAAAGGAGGGTGTGTTAGCAGAAAGAAGCAGTTTCGTGTTGAGTGACTTGGTGGGTATTTATTTGTGTACATGTATAGCCTCGTAAAATATCTATATAATTTTTTAAGTATTTAATTGGTAAAAATAATATTGTAAAAATATCTTGTAAAAATTATTAACCTAGTTTTAATTTATATTACAATATTTATTTTTATATTTTTATATTGTATGCCCAATTGAAAAATTATTTTGGATTAATTCTACTTTATTTTTATTTTAATCTTTCCTGCCTTGTATTGTGAATATTTTCCAACAACTTATGTCTTCTTTAATTTTGTCTAAAAAAAAACATTTTATTTTCATCTACGGTGGACTTGATTGAATACTAATGAACAAGCTTAGTTAATATTGTTAATTGGGCCATATAAAATTATTTACTTGGGCCTATTCATTTATTCTTGTAGCAAGTTTATAAATATACTATTAGAGACCCTAAGCATCACCTGGCTACAACCCCAATTCTCTTCATTCTAATCTTTTTACAATATTTCTTTTCTTTTATCCATAGTAGCCACTTTGCCTATTTTGTAACTAGTCATTATAGTAATGACATCTGGCTCTCCTCTATTACCTTAACCGACTCACCCTCTTCTATTTTTTTTAATACAAAGGAGGTCCTTAGACCAGATTAAAAGAGCTCTATTACATCACTTAACATACTTTTATACACTCTCCTCGGGACCTTAAACCCGAATCTATCTTTATTGAGAACTTTCCACGCTGTATCCGATGGATCTTCTAGAATCGTATAGGAAATCTCGAGCTTTGACCCAAACCTTGCCAGATGATCAGTAGCTTCGTTAGCTCCGCGAAAGATTCGCCTAATCTTGAACCCAACCATCTTCCTTAAAATCTCGCGAATACCATTAACCCATTTCAGAATCGGGCTTCTTGTTTCAACCCCTTGTGTAACTGTCAGCAATACTTCCTCCGAATCAACCTCTACTTCCAACTCCTCAATTCCAAATCCAACAGCCAATTTCAGCCGCTCCCAAAGTGCAACCAATTCAGTAACAAGAACCAAAGAACAATTCAAGCTCAAGTAGAACCCCTTAACCCAATTTCCATCCCTATCCCTTAAAAGACCACCAGCACCACCCCTTCCCAAACGTGCGTTAAAACTCCCATCTGTATTGAGCTTATAGCCCCGGTTAGGCTTACACCACCCAATCCATTCCACATGATCTCTCACAGTCCCCGAATTACTACCATGAATTTGCCATGCTTTTATATAATCAATAGCGTTCTTTTTAGCTTTCTTAATAATCACATCACCACTAGAAAAGGATTCTCCCTTAAATACCACACCATTCCTTTCCAACCAAATAATATTAATTATAGAAGCAAAAAATACATCCCAATTAATACCTGCAAAAAACCCTTTTGTACTCAAATTAAGGCGCCACCAAGACCTGCTACCCATGACCTCTCGATCACCCCCCAAGAAAGTTTGATTCCCGAAAGATGCCCCAATTGTTCCACGTACAATTGAATCCCTCCTCCTGCCCCCTTGTTCGCTTTCATGTAGTTCACTTCCAGATGGAAGCTCAATGTCACTGTAACCTTGAAAGGATAAACCTGTAACATCCCTATTTTTTGGAAAATTGCAACCACAGGTCCCTGAGATAACAGACCTGTACCTACCCGCCCCCAGCAACCCCGAACTGTAACACATATCGAGAGCAGATCCTAAAGCAGCTCCCCCTTCCACACGGCACTGCTGATCAGGTCCTACCCCATGTTGTCCCGCATGTTGAGCCAAACCTGTAACATCCCTATTTTCTTGAAAATTGCAACCACATGTCCCTGAGAAAACAGACTTGTACCTACCCGCCCCCTGCAGCCCCAAACTGTTACCCATATCGAGAGCAGATCCTGAAGCAGCTCCCCTGTCCACACAGCACTGCTGATCAGATCCCACTCCCAGTTGCCCCGCCTGTTGAAAAGCACCAGAGTATTCATTACATCCATTCACACTACCCCATAAAATTTCCTTTCTCACTAAATCCCAAATCTCTTTAGCCTTCCAGCACTCCCGAAACAAATGTATTACACTCTCTTCATTAATTTCGCACCACGGGCACCTACTCGATACATCCATGCCCCTAGAAACTAAATTACACCCTGTAGCTAACCTATCCCAGACCGCCCTCCATACCAAGATTCGAATTTTTTGTGGGACTCGGAGCTTCCATACCATTTCCCATTCAAAACTAACCTCATTCTCAACGGAAACGACTCCTTTAAACGCTGATTTCACCGAATATACCCCGCTTGACTCATTTAACCAAGATACCTCATCCATCTCGTTCATGTCCCCATTTACAGTAACCCTTTCAATTTCCTGAACCTTCTGACTTGGAAGTAAATGCACAAACTTACCCCAATTCCAACAACTATTCCCAGTTAGATAATCGCTAATCTTGTCCGCTCGCATATCCCACCCAATCGGGCTTAACGCATAGTTTATTAACGGCTCCTCACCAACCCAAACATCCAACGAAAAAGCAACATTCATACCATTCTTAACCACCCATCGGGATCCCCGTCTAACTACGGAAATACCTTCCACAATGGCGCGGCAAATTTGTGAGTCATAAGCTTTCGACACATAATGCATCACATTGTCCTTAAAATATTTCTGACACAAAGCTAATATCCATAACGTTGTAGCCCCGTGGATGATTCTCCAACCCAACTTACCAAGCAAGGATCTATTCATGTCACCAGCTAATCGCAACCCTAGACCGCCAAGACTCTTTGGAACACAAACTTTTTCCCAAGCAAGCCAACTGATTTTCCTTTGATTCTTCTCCGATTCCCAAATGAAATCTCTGACAATTCGATCAATTTCCTCACAAACGTAACCAGGAAGTTTCTCCACTTGCATTATGCAGATAGGTATAGCACACAAGACCGATTGAGCTAACGTGATCCTCCCTGCCAAAGAGAGAGCCTTCCCTTTCCAACCCGCGAGTTTCCCCCGAATACTATTTAACGTCTTACCATAAAACCCTTTAGGCCTCCTTCCCGAGAGTATCGGTACACCAAAGTACTTACCTAGGCCATCACTTCTACTATACCCACTGCACCTAGTGATGCTATTCGCTAAATCTTCATCCACATTCTTAGAATTAGAAAAATATATTAAGGACTTCCCTTTGTTTACTGATTGCCCTGCACATCTACAAAAGCCTTCTAACGCATCCTGTAAAACATCAAAATTTTGATCAGACACTTCAGAAAATAGGCTAAGGTCATCAGCGAAAAAGATATGAGATAAAGGAATCCCCCCTGAACAAAGTCTAATCGCTTTCCAGACCCCCTCCTCGACCAAACGCTGAATTAAGATAGAAAATCTCTCCATAAAAATAGCGAAAAGATACGGGGAGATAGGATCTCCTTGCCGAATCCCTCCCTGAGGCAGAAAAGGAGCTAACGGTGAAACATTCCATAAGACCCTGAATTCGTTCTTTTCCATACTAGACATGATCAAGGATATCCAAGCACACGGGATCCCAAACTCTTCCAGTGATTCACGAATAAAACTCCAGCTGTTCCGATCATATGCCTTTGCCAAATCAATCTTAATAGCCATATATGACTTTCTCCCTTTAGCGTGACGTAACATATAATCAATCTCGCTTACCAACACCACATTATCGATCGTGGATCTCCCTGGTAGAAAGCTACTTTGATATGGGCCTATGGTCTCAGCTAAAAGAGGTCTAAGTCTGTTCACAATCGCCTTCATACACAATTTATAGCACACGTTCATGAGACTAATTGGCCTGAAATCCGAAATATACTTCGGGCTAGATGATTTAGGGATAAGATGTATAAGTGTCCCTAGTAATTCCTTGGGAAAAGAACCCTCCGCTACTGCCCCACGTATCATGCTACAAATCAAAGGCCCAACTGTTTCCCAACACGTTTGGAAAAAACCCGCAGTCAAACCATCCGGGCCCGGCGCCTTATGTGGGTTCATTTGAAAAAGGGCGACCCGAATCTCCTCATCTGAAAATATATCCAACAACCCTTCCCTATCATCTCCACTGAATTCATTGAGATTAGGAATCGTAATGGATGAAGACACCACCTCTCCATTCCAAGCATATAATGTAAAAAAAAATCTCTCACCCAATTACCCTCCTCAACTTCATTCACAATACTTCTCCAATATCATTTTTCATCCTAAACTTACCCATCCCTCCTCTTTTCACCAATGTTCCCATATGATATAACTTAGTGTTGTGCTCACCGGAGTAAACCCAATCCATCCTTGCCCTTTGGAACCAAATCAGCTCTTCTTGAGCTAAGACGCTTTCATATTCATTACTAAGTCTCTTTTCCAAAAGCATAAGTGACCTATTAGTCTTTTCCTGAAGTGATTTTTGAATACCCTTAATTCGCGCGATTAGCCTTCTCTTTTTCTTAAATATATCCCCAAAAGTCTCCTCTTTCCAAACACGAAGCTCTTCCTTGATATTTTTGAATTTATCCCCCAAACTTACCGATTCCTTCGACCATTTTTCCTATACAAAATCACGAAAACCCGAATGGATAGACCACGCACTTTCAAACTTAAATCTTCGAACAACCCTTCTATTAATACTACGCGAATCCAAGGATACTAGAATTGGAGCGTGATCGGAATGGACACGTGTAAGATGAGACACTTTCGAGTGATTAAAACACTCCCTCCAATGATTATTACCATATGCCCTCTTCCATTTTCTCTATATATAATCAAATAAAACATTAGTCTTTACATTGTTTAAAAAAAATGAACATTAGTCTTTACCCGTCCAAAAAAAAAGAACATTAGTCTTTACAAAACCACTTCTGTATAAATATTCAACATTCCATTTTTTTATTAAATACATCAGACCCACTTTTCTCACTAAGAATATATACCATAAATCTAGATTCAAATATTTTATTAGAAATTATAGTGTAGGAATAATGGCGATCTGAGTAGGAGGTTGACTACTTGCTAAAACATTAATAATTTCTTTTCAGATGAGAGTTTAAATAATCTTTGATATGTTTATCTTTTAACTTTATTTTAAATTATACAGTAATATATTTAATTCGATAATTTTAGACTCTATGTGTTATTATTTATTTGAATTGTATTGTCTCGTTATTATTAGATTAATTGTACTATTTCGTTACCATATAATTAATTGTATAATAAGGATATCACGACCTACATCGTTGTCTATCCATTAATTGTTAATACTTATCGTTGTTGAATCGACCTACTTAGTCGTTTCATATTTGATATTTGATATATCTATCGATCGATCGTTCGACATGATACAATCGTGTTGCATTGGGCGGCAGCGGGCTTGCCAGGGTTAACACGACTATCATGATTTATTCCCACATGGCGCATGTGACAGAGAGTTCCTTGGCCAGTGGGTCTTAGGTTCGGTGTACCCGGGGTATTACCAGTGGGAGTGATAAGGGATCGAGAGTTGCGGCTGGAGTTATAAAAGCAAGACCACAATATCCTTTACAACGTGATTATTACTTGCTAGTGTATATAGCCTGCTGGGTAGTATGGGCTGCCTAGTTTGATATATACACTTATCTGGTTCATTTATTTATCGCTTTATGAATGTTTATTCTATATTTAGACCTATACAAGTTTAATGAAAGCGTCTTAGATATAATTACTGCCCTAGGTTAAATTCTACATATGATCATTATTTATTTTCTCGCTGAGCTAGTGGAAGCTCACCCCCCTTTCCCCCACCCTTTCAGGTTAAGATAACTTAAGGACTTGGGTAGTGGTCAGTACCATAGGACAAATTGATGAGGAAGAATAGATAATTTTGTATTCGTTAGCTTGTAATTATTTATTTTAAATCATGTAATGTAATAAATAGTCAATTATTATAATAAAATGTACTTTTAATTATTTTAAATTTTAGATAGAATAGTCGTGTTTTTCTAGGCTTGACAGTACACCTATTTGTGCCAGCCGCCTTCCAAGGGAATTATTTAGAAGAATAACTATGAGCATGAGAAATAAGCTACCAAATTGGAAGTTGCAAAATCTCTCACTCTGTGGGAGGTTAAATCTTGCGCATAAAATCCTTAGTGCCATACCTACTTATACGTTGCAAACAATGGAACTTCTTAACTATGTTCATAATGAAGATGATAGAATGATAATGGAATTCATTTGGGGAACGGATGATGAGTCGAAGTAGATAAACTGGATCTATTGGGAAAATATTTGCTGTAAGAAGGACTGAGGTTTAGGTTTCTGGGACGTGAAGAGTTTTAATCAAGCTTTACTCATCAAGTTAAGATAATATATTCTCAAATAGGACAAAGTGATTTGGGCCAGATCACTATTATATACAAAATTTGAAGGAGGTTTCATGAGTCGTATTGCTAAACAATCGAATTCAAGAGTATGCAAGAGTATAGTTCATGGGCAGGAGGTGCTAGCTAATGGTATTGAGGAAGTGTATAGTGAACAAGTGTATTGGTAGTAATGATGAGGATGAAAGGAAGGTTTTATGGACTGACATGGTGAAATTAAGTAGTGATTATGATGATCAATGCTTATGTTATACTGGAGACTTTAATGAGATACTTAAAATTGAGGATAGGCTTAATTGTGACTCTATTCCTAATAGCTCTATTATGTTCTCTAATTGTATTGAGGATGCTAATATTTTTGAGCATCAATATGCAGGTCAATACTTTACTTGGACTAATAAGAATGATAGTGGGAAGTTGCGCGCAAGTATGATTGATAGAGTGTTTATCAACTCTAAATGGATGAATACATATCAATCTAATGCTATACTTGTGCCCCCCTATACATCAGATCATTGTGCAATTAAAGTATTGATTGATAAGAAAGAAAAATCTGAGCCTTGTTCTTTTAAATTCTTCAACATATGGACTAAACATGAGGGCTTTAAACATATTATAAAAAGAATGTGGGATAATAATATTAATGGCAATAGGATGTTTCAAGTGTGTATGAAACTGAAACTTGTTAAAGGTGAGCTAAAAAAGTTTAACAACAAATACTTCAGAAGAAACTCTGAAGATATAGAGAATTTAAAAGCTCAGCTTGAGATAGTTCAAAAAAGAATCATGGAGGGAAAATGTAATGATGCTGATTTATCTGAGGAAAAAATTCTTCTTCTTCAATTAGAAGAAACTATAATTACCCACCATGAGGTGTTGAAACAAAAATCTAGGGCATTATTTATAAATGATTATGATATTAGCTCAGCTTACTATTATAGAATGATCAAAGGAAGAGTTGCAAAAAACTTTGTCTCTACTTTAACTTGTGATGATGGGAGAGTTATTACTGAGCAAGATGAAATTAAGAATGAATTTGTGGGATATTATAAAAAGCTGCTAGGTACTGAGGAAACTAATCAAGAAATATGTTCTATAAGTACTATTGCAGCTATTCTAAATAAAGGTGTCCCTGAGAATTTATTAGAAGGCTTGATTGCCCCCATAACTGATAAGGAGATAAAAACTGCCTTATTTGCTATGGGAGATGCGAAAAGTCCAGGGCCTGATGGATATACTGCTTGTTTCTTTAAACAAACTTGGGATATAATTGGTGATAGCATATGCTCAGCCATTAAAGAAACATTTCAGTCTGGTAAAATTCTTACTCAGATTAATGCTACTAATATTGTCTTAATACCTAAAGAGAAAAATCCATCTTGTGTTAAGAAGTTTAGGCCTATATCTTGTACTAATATCTTATATAAAACCATTTCGAGAGTTATTATGAATAGGCTTAAAAAGGTAATGAAGCATATAATTTCTTTAAATCAGGGAGCCTATGTGAGTGGGAGAAATATCACTGATAACATACTAGTTGCACAAGAGGTTGTTACTGGTTATGAAAAAAAGTCCATGAAACATTCTTGTACCATTAATTTGGACCTACAAAAGGCCTATGATAGTGTTAATTGGCAATTCTTGATAAATACTCTCTATGCGCTAAAATTTCCTGATATGTTTATTAAATGGATCCACATGTGTATAAGTACTCCTTACTACTCTATGCATAAATGGGGTAGCCTGTGGTTACTTTAAAGGTAAGAGAGGGTTAAGGCAAGGTGACCCTCTCTCACCTTACTTGTTTGCTATATGTATGGAAGTGTTTTCCATGTTATTGTATAATGTAGCTCAGAAAAAAGAGTTTACCTATCATCCTAAGTGTAATGAAGTTAATCTGAATCACTTAGTATTTGCTGATGATATATTAATATTTATGGGAAGCAACATAAGTTCTGCTGATGTAGTTAAAGAGGCCCTTAATTTGTTTTCTAGATGCTCAGGCCTGAACATAAATTTCACTTAAAGTGAGTTATATTTCAGTGAGGGGGTTAACAACAGAATTAAAGCTAATATCTCTCAGATACTTAATATCAAAATAGGCTTTATGCCTGTTAGATACTTGGGAATCTCGTTAAACTCAAAAAAAATGAGTGTTACAGATGGTAACAAATTAATAGAGAGGATTTGGCAAAGTATTACTCAATGGACCTCTAAGATGTTATCATATGCAGGAAGAGTTGAACTTATAAGAGTAGTGCTTATCAGTAAGATTATGTTCGGGTGCAGAGTTTTCTTGTTGCCTAAGCAAGTTATCTATAAATTAAATCAGAAATTATCAATGTTTCTTTGGGGTTATAATGATAATGCTCATGGTGCGAGAGTATCATGGGTTAAAATATGTTACCCTAAAGAGGAAGGAGGGCTAAATATTCCAAACATTGAGAATTTAAACAAAGTTTGTTTGCTTTACAACTTCTGGAGATTTTATTGTCTTGATCAAAATCTTTGGTGTAAATGGGTTAAAGTAAACATTCTGAAAAGTAAATGTGTGTGGAGTATTAGTCAGAAACAATACCACTCCTGGATGTGGAAGCAAATTCTAAAGATTAGAGGAGAAGCCTTTAATCTTATATACCATGAGGTGGGTAATGGAGACAAAACTTATATAATGTGGGACAAATGGATTGATAAAAAGAGTATTCAGGAAATTTTGGATATAAGAATGGAGGAACACGATATTAATTGTAATAAAACAGCCAAAGACTGTTATGGCAGAGGCAAATGGAGAATTCCTCCTAAAATTGCGCATATAGGCCCTAAAATTCAAAATATCATACTCAGTGATGCCAATGATAAAGTTACATGGACTGAGAGTATAAAAAACAAATTTTCCTTTAGGAAAACTTTGATCAGAATCTCTAGTCATGAAGAAAAGGTTGACTGGTTTGATATAGTGTGGGCAAAAACGTGTATTCCTAGGTGTTCTTTTGTTTCTTGGCAAGTTGCAATGAATAAGCTTCCTACTAAAGATAGGATGTTAAGCTGGGGTTTGAGTGTTAACCCAATTTGCATAATGTGTAACAATGAAGATGAAAATCATGATCATTTATTTGTTAATTGTAAGTTCTCAGGTGCCATTCTTGCTCGCTTATTGGAAATCTGTGGATGCAATAAGAAGATTAAAAAAGTAGAGGACTTAGTAGTGAATTTGAAGAATGGAGCAAGTCCAGAAGCTTTAAAAGTGATGGGGGTTTGTATTACAACCTATATTTACTTTATTTGGACAGAAAGAAATAGAAGAGAACATGGAGAACATGCAGCTAATGAAGAAAGGATTTATAACAACATCCTTGCTTATGTAGCTGTCAAGCTAAAGGAAAGGAATTTTAATAATTACAAAGTCAAAAGTATAGTTGAAAAGTTATGTAATAGATAGGCATTAAGCATTTAATTTAATATGAGTTTGTAATGTCTATTTTATTTTAAAAGCGTGTAATAGTTAAGTAAGTTTCATAGGTTAATACCCATTGGTTATGGGTCAAAGTTGTAATGTTTTTGACAGTTGAGGTCTTCATTTTAATAAAAAGTTTAATTTGCCGATCAAAAAAAAAACAAGTGTATTGGTACAAGTGGAGGTTATAGGCATCGTGGAATTTTTCTCGTCAAATTAGCTTATAAGTCACTTAAAGAGCCAGATGAGGCTGTGATCTTTAGATGGAATAAGATTTCGCCCCTAAAGCGTTCGCAAAACATACAGATTCTTCTTTGGCGGGTCGTATCCGTGAATTTGGGGAAACATGGAATTGAGGTGTTACCATTTTTTAGGAGATTTGGTGTAGATCAGGAAACTGCTTTGCATCTATTTCGAGACTGCCGGAAGTACGATGAGCTCTAGAAAAGGTGGCCTAAAAATGAAAAATTGCATAATACCGCGAGAACTAAAATGGAACAAAACCAGGTGCTTTCTTCACCTATTGATGAGAAACTCAGTAGTACTTACAGCTGCATCATATTAAAGGACATAACTTGTCACGACTTTTTCTGGGAATCATCAGCTATTGGGGAAAGTGTTGTTAACATGTGAGGTTTAGTGTGTTAACATTGATGTAATGACAGATTGAGAAGTTAACAGCAGGTATAATAGTTACAATGTGTTTCAGGAGGTTGGTAATGATATCGCAACTTTACGCCAGCCAAACAGTTCAGGAAGGAATAGAACCATTGCAGGTGTTGTACCAAGAGGATCTATTGTGCTAGAATACTTGCTAGAAATTTAATGGGGGAAAGAATCGTTCGGTTGTAAAGGAACAAATGAGGGGCTAGAAATTACGGCTGTCTTGATCTCTTTATTTTGGCACATTTGGACTGATTAGAATAGAAGATGTTCTGAAGAAATACCCATGAGTATTCGACATGAACACTTAAATTTATGGTTAAAAGTATAGAAGTGGGTTGTGTTCGGGCTTGGGGAGTAGTGCGAGGCAAAGGAAAAATTGTCACGACGAGAAGTACACTACTTAAGTGGGTTGAACCGGCTTTCGATGTTAAAACTCAACATAGATGGGTGTTTAGCGCAAGGGGTTAGTAAATAGGAAGTTGGGGGTCATTTCGGCGATAGTAAAGGAGATTTCTTAGAATGCTTCGAGAGTTCTTGTAAGGTAAATTCAGTGTCTCAAGCCAAGCTTTTTGCTTTACATTTTGTTTGTATATAGAAATTACTCTAAAGTATGAGATGGTTTTCATTGAGACTGATTCACTTGATCTACATGTGCTAGTGAAGGACAGTGGGGATAAGGGAGAATGGCCAGATCAAGTACTCAAAGAATGCAAGATTATACTTGCAAACCATGTTAACTTTGAGATTCCAAGGAGGCGAATTCTTGTTGTGATTGGATGGAGAAAAGGGTATTGATTCGAATGGTGAACCGATCCCGTATATGGTCTCTCCAGAAGGATTATTTTTATGGAAGTTCTTGACGTGTGATAGATGTGGATGGGCTACACCTCGTACTATATTGTGCGCTCATATTGGAGTTCATTAAGTTCAAGGTGAACTTAACGGTCTTTATTAGACCTCAGATGTATGTAAAAATAAATATAAGAATTTTTTTTAAACTTCTGTTAACATAAAAATTACGCTATTCAAAATCTCTTTTCTTGATTTCAAAATCAGATATGTTAATTGTAAATTCATCCATATCAAATTTTAATCTTGACTTTCGTCCGACTAGGTTTTGATATGGTCAATATTTATGGTTCATTTATTTATTTTATTGTGTTTATGTGGCAAAAAAGTATGAGAAGTGTTTTCTCTAAAATAACTATTGTTTCCACTTCTCGAGTTCTCCATTATCATAATCCATATGGATGTTGGGTATCTTAAAAGAATTGCGATATTATTGACTGATTTAGGTCATGGTCTATGTTAATCATGATTAGGATCTTTTTCTTGGTTTTGAGAATTTTATTTTGCGTTGACTTTCTGGTAGACTCGAATGGATGGTTATATTACTTGGATACTTATTTACGACAATAGATTAATCCTCTATTTTGTTGACTTTTATGTAGAGTTGATGCTAATGCTATGTGTTTTTGTCTTCTTTTTGTCAACTGTGTTATTTTTTTACTTTAGTATAATACTTGGTGTAATGAATATAATTATTTTTTCGACAAAAAAGAGTGTGAACATTTTATGAGCTACGAATAAGGCTAATATTATATTTTGAGTATATACCATCGAAAATCATATCTTATAATGTGACTGTGGTCTGATTAAAGATAAATTATAATTAAAAGTTTTCAAAGGAATTTATCATCCAAATTCAAACTTCTGGGATGCTAAATTGGGAAAAATCCTAAAGTTGGGCCAGTATTTTCAAAGGACTTCAATTACTAACAAAAGAATGTATATGACATATTGATAATGGTCTAAAGACAAACATTTGAGATCATTACTAGATTGGTGAATGTATTCTAATGGAGAAACCAAACATATGCGACTTAAACATGGTAGCCTGACTATTTAACAAGGGTAAGGCAGGTTGAAATTTGGAGATCGTTCGAAGTCTCCGCTCTCAAATCAATATTTCTGAGATCATTAGGATTCCAATCATCCAATTTGATAAAATATACAATAATTTGCCCGCACACCAAGGATGGTAAATTCTCTACCAAGTATGGATACCACTATCTTACCCAAATATAAATTCCAAATGAATATCAATCTTCGTGTATGGGAGTAAAAAGGGGAATGAAATCTGAAAAAAAAAATTGGAATTCAAATGTTCCAATAAAAATTAGAAATCTCTTGTAGAATATTTTCGATGGAGAAATTCCATAGAGGTAAACTTAAAAATACATTCAGTCGTTAACATGTGAATAGTGTAAACTGGATAACGAATTGATTGCACACATTTTTCTCAAATGCCCATTTAGTTTGGTTGTGTGGGAATCTTCTTCTCTACAAATTAAAATTCACTGAGACTCCAAACGATCAATTAAAGAATGGTTGCTCAATAAAATAAATTCTCAATCCAATAACAAATGGGACAAAAGACTCGTCGTAGCTTTCATCTTTGCACTTTATGGAATATCTAGAAAGAAAGGATGCAAGGTTTCTTTGACAATAGAAATGGAATATCAACAAAATTATCAGTATGAAAAACTCTCTTATCAATGAATTGTTTGGAAAGAATTTGATTAATGTGAGCAAGGAAATCAGTAGTGAAGAATGGGATACAAATATAGAAGAGGCCAATCAAATCTTAAGAAATGAGGCAGAGACAATTTGGCTTAATGACATACCGTTTACATAGGAGTGGAAACAATCGGGTGTTCTTAAATGGGATTGTACAATGCAAGTTGTTAGTGGATCAACTATTGATGTTTGGAGAGACAAATGACTCGGTTCCATATTCTGATCTCAAGGCCCAACAATTTTAATATCAGAAAAATTCAGGAATTTCTTCTTTTAAATGGTTCGAATTGGATCACCTCATTCATCTACAATTGTTTTCACCATATGGAGACTGAGCAAATTTGTAGACGCCCAGTTTATACTAAATTTGGCCTCACTCTAGCAAAGGAAGTTATACTTCCAAAACTAGGTTACCATGCTATAACTTCTATGATCGATGACAAATCGCCCAAATTTTTTTCCTTCGGTACAACTAGGGATCCTAAAATCTAGAAAACGGTTTATGTAGAAAATCTACAACAAGTCCATTCATTGTAGATTTGCACTTTATAAAAAGGAATGCATCGTCACACCAAGATGAAATTTCGATAACCATCTTATTTAGACAGTGTAACATATTTTCTTCTCCTGCCTGAGTAGTGCTTAGATTCAAGATGATTTGAATACAAGACATAAGAGAAATATCAAATGTGATGGAAATTTTTAAATTATGATCCTACACATTATTAAAAAATGGTACTAGGATAATTGGAGTCGTGAAACTTATACCACTTTTGTGTTTATTACTATCTAGAATATTTTGATTGCTAGAATGAAGACAATTTTAAGAACTCCAAATTAAACATGATACCAATTATCATTTTAAAGGTCTCACAAAGGTGAAATATCTATAACCATCCTATTGAGACAGTGTAACATATTTTCTTCTCCTGCCTGAGTAGTGCTTAGGTTTGAGATGATGTGAATACAAGACATAACAGAAATATCAAATGTGATGGAAATTTTAAAACTAGGATCCTACACATTATTAAAAAAATGTACTAGGATAATTGGAGTCGTGAAACTTCTACCACTTTTGTATTTATTACTATCTAGAATATTTTGATTGCTAGAATGAAGACAATTTTAAGAACTCCAAATTAAACATGATACTAGTTATCATTTTAAGGGTCATCTTTATGAAAGACTTCCATGGCTTGTATTGGAATGATTTGAGTGCTTGGATGTTATCCAAGGATGGATAACCCTATTTGTTTGCCTACAATTATAATTTTGAGGACCCACTTCAGACCTCAACAACTTTGTTGATGCTTATTTTGTTGAATAATGAGAGATTTCTATTGTTAGTTCTGACAAGACTAGTTTCCCAGTCATTTGTAAAGGAAATACCTTTTATATAGCTTAGTTTTTTAAGGAGAAACGACAATTCTTTTAAAGTGCAATATTCTTCATGTATGAGAAGGTATGTTGCATACCGAATACCTTGGTATTACCAAAGTCTTGAAGAATTGACTAAAACTGGGATTCTACCCATGTGGTGACCATATTTACGATGTTAGTCAGTGACTCAATTTAATGAAATGATTCGGATATTAAAACGTTTATTCAAGTTTTAAAGATTAACGTAATATATCTACTTGGTTAAAATCATTTGAAATGAATGAAATATTGAGTCATGTAATTTGGAGTAATTGGAAGAAAAAAATAACAATATATGTTATTTTTATTTCCTTTTGTTATAAAGCAAAGAATTAAAAAAAAGTCCTGGGTCCTTAATGGGCTTTTGGGCTCAGATTGAAAAGATTGAAAACATAAAAGTCTCATATATATTATATTATTATTTATTACCACTTCATCTTATTTCTTATTCATATATTGTGTTGGCTAAATTAGGGTTTTGTCTATGCAAAATTAGGGCATCTGTGTGGTGAAATTAGGGTTTCTGAGTGGTAGTGTATAT
Organism: Nemophila menziesii; assembly: GCA_029959085.1. Taxonomy (NCBI): domain Eukaryota; kingdom Viridiplantae; phylum Streptophyta; class Magnoliopsida; order Boraginales; family Hydrophyllaceae; genus Nemophila; species Nemophila menziesii. Next base: position 137,245,817 of record JARWIR010000001.1, on the reverse strand, counting down.
ATTTTATATTGGTTAAATTATATATTAGTGAGATAGTTGGATAAATATCCTATAGTGTAAAAAGCATCTTCTCATGATAATCTATGTGGATCTAGGTATTTTTGATGAATTACTGTAAATCTTGTTATTCTTTACTCTTATTACTATGTTTTATTATTACTTTTTGTTCTGTAATCTTATTTCAACTTGATATAAAAAATTGTGATAAATCTTACAAATTAGATTAATATTTAAAACGGTAATAATTCCTTAGTACAATCGAATTATAGTCCTTTTGTATATTAGAAAGAAATAAGTAATTGAAAAATTACCATGAATTGTTTCCTGAATCATTTTTTAATTACAATTGTTACAATAAAATATAATTGTTTGTTTACCTTGCTTAATAGTTATGTTGAAATAGACTACCATTGGTTTACTTCTTGTCTCTTTATAAACATCTTGATAATATGTATAATATAGACAACAGGTTGAATTACATCTTTTTAATTGCTTCATATTATAGTTCTTCATCTAGATTTTCTTATAATTTTCTTTTTATAATTAGAAAGATGTGGCTCTAATATTTTGTAAATGTTTTATATTTTTATTTAAAAAATCTTATTGAAAATTAATTAATTATTTTACAGATAGTTGACCATTATATTTCAAAGGTAATCCATTTGATCTCTAAATTGTTATATTTTAGTTCTCAAGATTCTAGAATTTTCACTTTACCCCAATTTTTAATAATTTAATTTTTTTGAGATAATTATATAATATATATTTACTATCATGCATTTTTTTGCAAAATTAGGACTTATAGTGGATATTTCAAATTATTCTTTAGCTGCTTTGACAAAGTTGGTTAAGACTTGGATTTAGACTTTATATTTTATAATGAAATCTTAATTAATCTGAACTTGATCGAATTTATTTAATTTTTTTATATAGAATGATATATGATTTGTATGTAAATCTTTGTTTTAATTCAGACCTACTTTTAATTTTTTTTTCTTGGTTTGCATAAATCTTTAATGGATGTAGGAGACTACGAAGAAGATGCACAAGGTATCTTAAACATGTAAAAATTATTTTAGCATCTTTTTCTTTTCCTAAATATTTCATTGATAAAAAACCACATGTTCAAACATGATAGACTCACTAACTTCAGCTACTAGATAAGATACTTGTAAAAATATTACAAGTAAAGGAATTATTAATAAAAAATATTGTTTGGAAGATGATCTATTACAATTAGGAATCCATCCTCTATAAGAATATTTTCTCTACTGGTAGGCAAATTTTAAGAATATCTAGAATTTCGGCTCCATGCCTTGTAATCCAATAGTTTTTGAGTAATCTCTAGTGACACGAGAAATAGAGTCTTATGGTGGTAAACATTTATTATAATCATTTTATATTTTCTTATTATTTAAAATTATGAAATATTATCCGAGTTAGCTTCCATTCTTTTCATATTGTATCTCTTTCTCACTTTTAGCACCAGAAGTCTTATTATGTTTACTGGTTTCATGAATAATTCTTTCTCCTTTACTATCACAGTTTTTTATATTGCCTCCATTTCAAGTCTCACACTTATCTACACTTATATTTTCAGCATTCCTATGCTTTTAGGGTCAATAATTTTATAGATATATCCTTTATTTGATTATTAACAACATTAGGGTTAGTATATCTTTTTGTATTTCTCCTACTGTATTATAGTCTTCTCAATCGTTTATATAGGTAAAAGAAGTATACCATTAAATAATATGTCATTCCTATCTTTCCAAATTCTCCAAGCTAAAGTGCATACTTTTTCAATGATCATGATATATTTTCATATACCTCCTTGATATTATTTAAGATTACTCTCATCCAAATATCTCCTGGTAGATTGGTCGCATGTACTTAGAATTAAAGGGGTTGAAAATAGGGACAAGCAAAGCGAATATTCTCCAGTGATTCATAATTGCATAAGCTAAAATTATGTGTTTTAGTAACTCTTCTTTTTACGAAGTTTTTATATGTAGGTAATAGATTTTTAACTAATTTTCACATAAAATTTCTTATTTTTGGTGGAGTTTTTAGATTACAAATTATCTTTCCATACTTCATTTGAGATAGAATTGAATGAGGAAGGTTACCTTTTTCCTTTATTTTATTATCTCTTTCATGTTCATCTTTCAGCCACTGATATGCTTTTTTAACATACCCCATCTTTTTCTAAGGACCAACCTACTTGATCTTTACCCAAGATATTGGAATAAAAGTATTAAAGATCTTTTCTAATATCTTAGGAGGTAATTCTTAAGTTAATTTTAGTATACCATTTACTTTAATTTATTAGCATAAGTTCATTAGCATTATTTAGGGCTAAGTCTAAAGGTTCTTACTATCTTCACAATTTGTTACCAATTGATCCTGATGCATATTAATGGTGTTACCATTCTTAATTTTATATTCAGTATGTATAGCCACTAAATATTTTCATGTCAAAAGACTTCTCCAACCCCATCCTAATGAATTTTTAATTTAGCTTCTACGAAAGAGTTTAATGAAAAATATTTACCCTTTAACACTTTATATAATAGTGATTGTGAGTTGGATATATGATTACATAATTGTTTCCATGTTTTCTAATAGAGCAAGGTTCATAAAAATTTAATCTCTAAAGCCTAAGCACCTAAGAGATTAATTTTAGATATGTGTGATGAAATCAAATAGACATATTTTCTTAGGCGGAAAATAAGAAGACATAAAACAATTTAGTATGCTTTGGATCACGGATTAAATAAGCACCTCTTTTCTTGCCTCAGAAATGAAGAGGTTTTTCCAATTTTTTATTTTTTTTATAGTCCTATAAAATCATATAATATTTAGAATGCATGATTGTGTATTAGAGCTAAATTTCACCCAACAATTATTTAAATCCAGTGTAAGATCAGTATCATATCCATATTTTTTAATGATGTCATGAAAACTATTAATCTCTTCATAGTTTTGTTTCAAGAAAAAAATATTATGATTAGCAAAGAGTGAATGACTAATATTGGGGATATATTTGGAGATTTCTTTGCCCTCTACAAAATAGGAAGGGGGATAAATGGTCCCTGCCTTATTCTTCTTAGAGGTTCGTCAAGTTAATATGGGTTTCCACTTGTTTAGACAAATCTTAGAATCTTATCGAAACAATTTTTATTAAATCCAATTTTTTCATAAGTATTTTTATAAGAATATCACTGAATAAATTCATAAGTTTTTTGTGTGTTTGTTTTAATAGGTATAATCAATTTTTTTAGTATTTCTTGTTTTTTACAAAAGGTAACTACTTCATAGGCTATCATAGTGTTTTCATGTACATGCCTTCCAGGGTTGAAGTGTATTGATATTTATCAATTACAATAGGCATAATAGGTGCAATCATTTACCAAAATTTTAGGAAAACATTTTGTTAATAAATTTGGAATAACTTATAAGCCTGTAGTATTTAATATTATTCGATTTATCAGCATCTTCAAACCTTTCATCCGAAAGGCAAGGCAATTTTTGGTATCAAAGAAATAAAGGTTTGATTTTAGTCCGCCAAACTACCTTTATAATACAAAAAGTTGTTTATTAATTGAATAACATCAAGTCTTATGAAATTCCAGTATTTTTCATAAAAACTACTTGGGTATCTATTAGGACTAGGATCTATGCTTTCAGTGCCTTATTAAGTGCCTTATTCCTTGATTAATCACATATTTAATAAAATTTAATATACTAGCGAAGTTTACTTGTCCCACTTTTTTAAAGATGATACTAAAGTAACTTGTAAAATCTAAACTTATCTTAGTACTTCTCATTAGTAATTCACATTATCTTATTAATTTTCCTCCTTTCATAAGTGTTCGCATGAAAGAAATAGGTAGTTCAATCTCCTATCTTTAGCCACACATTCATATATCTAGAGGCCCAGAAGTCCTCTTCCCTTTTCCAAATAAATTCGATCATTTTCAATACTGGATAATTATCATTATTATTCATATTATTAAACAAAACTCTCCATACTTTAAGAAGTCTTTTACAATGATTTAGGTCTACGATTAAACTATTTCTTACAATACTTAAATAGTTTTTCTCCTTTTTAAACTTTTTCAATGATGTCTAGATATTCTTTTTCATCTAACCAAAAAATATCAAATATCATTTTTGTTTCTTATACTACATATATGCGAAAGCAAATAATGTGAATTTAAATAAGGGATTTTCTAATTGAATTGCTTCTTATAGTATATATTTGTTTCTTATACTTGATTTTCATTGATTAAAGATTTTTTTGTTTGGATTCATATTAGGTAAACTACTATATTTTAAAAGTATAAGGTTAGTTAAGACATTTTAATAATTATCAATTCCTTTCCTTTGAAATTACTCTAATATATGAGGATTTAAAAACAAGAAAATTTAAAGGAAATCAAAGAATTATGTAATCAATTGAATTACTTTCCTTTCATTAAAAATGTAATTCAAATGAAGAGACTAAGAGGTCCTAGGTTCGAATATCATTGGAGTCATTTACTCCGAGTCCAAAGTGGCTCTATCATGTATTAAAAAAAAATTATTTCTCAAATCCCATATATATCTTCCACATCCCATATATTTTTACGTCGAGGAAACCGAGCACTAAATCAAGGTCTTGAATCTTTCACTCACTTATTAATTTCATTATTTTATTTTTGTATTTACTACTCAAAATTTTATTTTATTTACTTTCCTGTTTATAGTACTCACTCACTAATTTTCTAAGGTTGGGCATGCAAATTCATCATCAAGAGAAGATTTATTGGGGAGGTTGTGGGTTTTTATTCTGCGGGACAATATCCTGTCTTCATCCTGGTACATCATGGGAATTTTTAGAAATATTCTGACTTAATCATTGGTTACTTTAGTATTAGAATAAACAAATTTGTTGTATAATTTGACAATTATGTTTCCCTTGACCAATTAATTTATATTATATACATGGCAGATGTCTCGGAAGAAGAGTCATTGTGATAGTGGAACGATATTTTCCAAAATTCCGGTTCAAATCATATTTAATATCCTCATCTCACATCGTAATTAGGTATGTTTGCAAAGATTGGTATAACATGATCAATAGCCCATTATTTATTTACTCCCATTTAATGAAATCGACTAGTGGACTCTTAGTTCAGAGATGCTCTTTTATAGTGTCCGGGAATTTCGTGAAAACAACAAAGTGTAAAGTCGAAGCAAAGGAGCTGAAATTTCGATTTTCTAGTGTTATTGTAGCTAGGTGGAATGGACTAGTTTTATTAGCGAATGAAATAAAAAAAAAATTATATTGCAAATCCGTTTATAAATAAGCGGCTGGTCCTCCCTAAAATTGCTTGTAATTTTGGTTGTGCTTATGGTTTTGTATATGCTGATTCGTCGAAAGTATACAAAGTAGTACGTTACACTAACGCGGGCTATGGATGTGAGATATTAACCTTATGTGTTGATAAGGCGTGGAGAATTGTAGATACAAGTAATTTGTTGTGTAAGGATTACTTACTAAATTCCCCATTGTCTGATGGACGTTTTGTGCATTCGATTGGTTGGGGTCAATCTGTCTCTAATTTGGAAGTCGAAACTGAAAAATTCAAGAAAATTCCTTTTCCAGTAAATTGTAAAGACACGAAATTCAATTCTTTAGAAATGGGGAGTTCTCTTTCGTTAATGTTATTTTGAGGAGAATACTTATGGGAGATTGGGTTGCTGATGGATCCAAAAACTAGAGAATGGGTAAAGTTGTATGACATTGATTTACAAAGTCAAAGATGTTTGCTTCAACACACTTTACTTGATAAGTGATGTTTCAATTTTACATTATGTATTTCAACACACTAACTGTTTGAAGCGTGAAAATTTTCTATGTCCTCTCGGCTGGTTGCAAAATGGGGAAGTATTAGTAATCCGTGTACAAGATAGAGTAGACTTTTGGATAGTTTACAATGTGAATATTAAAGGAGTTCATTTATTTAAATCTATGAGTACAATGATAACCTTAACCTCCTGTCTGTCTCTACCTGAAGCCTAAAGTTGGATGGTGATCCACTTATTACTGCCTTTAAATTTTGTCTTTTAGTGGAAATGTAATGCTTATGCTACAAATTTTATTTAATTGTCTACATCCTACACAAGTTAATTGGGTTTCGCCACTTTTGTCAGCCTTTTGCTTGTTGTTTTGCTATATAACATTTGAGTAACAATTTGGCTTTTGTTTTTTTGTTCTGTCTTGATGAATTGTTTATTTTAATTACCTGGCTGTGGTTCTACTAATTTTACCCATAGTTAAGTGTTCATGATAGTTCTGAGTATTCAAGAGATTGATCATGAAATACGTGACACACATGGTTCATTAGTATATGATTTATCATCAGAAATATATGCACTTATTAGTTTTCATATGAACATTGCTCAATTTATCATAACTTTCCTTCTCCAAAGTATGTTTTCTCTTCTATTATCCAAGCTGTTAGTTACTCTTTTCATCCACTATCATCCCCCATTTATTATCATGCGTAAATTTTGACATATGCAATGAATTTTGCAATTCCAAGATTTTTAGAATAAGATGAAACCCAATCCCTCATGATCTATGATTAGTCCTCCGCACCATGTAACATACTTAGGCATTCGGGCTGTATTTTATTCAGAATTTGAAAGACTCTATCTGAGTTTTTATAATCTATACAAGTAAAAGCTTCACTGATGAGGTGAATGTAGCCTTCTCATGATACTTTTCTGCCCCATCAACATATCTTTTTTTGCACGACCCTAGATACACACAACAGAGATCAAAATTACCCACAAAAGAGATTAAAATACATACGAATTCAGCTCTATTATACAGCTTCCATTAAAGCGTTGTTGAGCCTTGAATATAATTTCCATTTTTCAATGGAAATTCGTAACCTTATGCAGAATTGACTCACATATGTAGGAGAGACTAGCATATTCCTCTAGTTTCAGCTTCCATAGCAGTCCTTCTCTTTACCAGAATAGTTCCTACATCAACCAGATTACCAGCAAAATCTTGTACCACACAAGAGATAGCCGCCTCATTAGTTAATACATTCCAAGAATCATCTGTATTAAATTTAAATTCACCCTTTCTAGGTTGTTGCCACATATAAAGATACTACAATTGTGATTCTGATTTATATTATATTCGTGTTAGAGTTAAGAGTGGTCTCAGATGGTAAAAAGTTTAGAGTTTGTATAGAAATTATGTTAGTATTAGAGTTTGTATATCAGTGGCGGATAAAAGGATGGATTTTTAGAAAGGTGAAGAGGGTGAAAAAGTAAAAGGCTTTCGAACGTGCAGATGTAATTTTATTACGGAAAAAATAGCTGGCACTTTATTAAGTAATTTAAATTGGGGCAGCTGCACCCCAGCTCACGACAAATCCGCCCATGTACACTATAAATATTTGCACCAAACTCTGCTAAAAGAAGCCTTAGAGTACTATTCGATCTTCTTCCTAAAATTATAAATCCCATATATTTTTTCCACCTCCCAAATTTTTTCGCATCGAGGAAACAAAGCACTAAATCAAGATCTTGAATCTTTCAGGTAATTATTAAATTTCATCTTTTTATTTTTATATTTACTGCATAAATTTATTTTGTGCACTTCCTTTTTTATAGTACTATGTCATTAATTTTCTAAGGGCGGGCTTGAAATTCATCATCGAGGGCGGATTTAGTGGGGTGGTTGTTGGTTTTTATTCCCAAGGATAACATCATGTCTTCATCCCGGTACATCAAGGGATTTTTAAGATATATTCTGACGTAATCATTGTTTAATTTAATATTAGAAGAAACAAATTTGTTATATTATTTAACATAATCCCTTGGCCAATTAATATATATTATATACATTGCAGATGTCTCGGAAGAATACTGATTGTGATAGTGGAACGATATTTTCTAATATAGCGGATCAAATCATATTTATGTTTTTAAAGATTGGTATAACATGATCAATAGCCCTATATTTCTTTACTCCCATTTACAAAAATCGACTAGTGGTCTTTTAGTTCAGAGATGCTCTTGTATAGTGTTCGAGAATTTAATGAAACAACAAAGTGCGAAGTCAAGGCAAAGGAGCTGAAATTTTAAATTTCCAGGTATTGTTGTAGCTAGTTGTAACGAACTAGTTTTATTAGCGAATGAAGTATATGACACATTTTATGTTGTAAATCCATTTATAAATCAGCAATTGGTCTTACCTAAAATTACTTGTAATTTTAGTTTCGCTTATGGTTTTGCATATGCTGATTCTTCTAAAGTACACAAAGTGGTACATTACTCTTGCGAGGGACATGGATGTGAGATATTAATCTTAGGTGTCAATAAGGCTTGGAGAAGTGTTGATACAAGTAATTTGACGTGTAAGGAATACATATTTAATTCACCATTATCTATAGGATGTTTTGTGCATTCAACTTATTTGGGTTAATCAGTATTAAGTTTGGAAGTGGAAACTGAAAAATTTAAGAAAAATCCTTTTGCAATAGATTGTCGAGGCACAACATTTAAAATTTTAGCAGTGGAGAGTTCTCTTTTGTTAATATTATCTAGAGGAGAATACTTATGGGAGATTTGGTTACTGATGGATCCAAAAACAGGGGATTGGGTAAAGTTGTATGACATTGATTTACAAAGTAAAGGATGTTTGCTTCAACACACTTTACCTAGAGATTCAATCATTGGTGATGTTTATACTATATAATATCTATTTCAAAACAATAAATGTTTGGATTCTGAAACTTTTTCTATGTCCTCTCGGCTGGTCGCAAAATGGAGAGGTATTGGTATTACGGGTAGAAGATCGAGTAGACTTTTGGATAGTTTACTATGTGAAAACTAAAAGAGTTCATTTATATAAACCTATGGGTACGATGATAACCTTGGATGGTGATCCACTTATCTCCCATGCTCATGTCCAAAGCTTGGTGCCTTTAAATTTTGTCTTTTAGTGGAAATGTAAATCTTATGCTACAAACATTTCTTAATGGTCTACATGGTGAACAAGTAAACGGGTTCCGCAACTTTTATGCTTATTGCTTTGCTGTATAACATTTGAGTAACATAATAATGCTTTGTAATGTTTTCTATTGCTGAATTGTTTGTTTTAATTACCTGTCTGTGGTTCCACTAATTTTACCCATAAAAAGTGTTCATGCAAGTGCTGAGTTTTCAAGAGACTAATCATGAAATAAGCGACCACATGGCTCATTAGTATGTGATATTCTAACCAAAATCTATGCACTTTTTAGTTTTTTCGAGAACATGGCTCAATTTATCATTACTTACCTTCTTCAAAGTACGATTTCTATTCTCAATCCAAGCAACGAGTTGCCCTTCTCATCCACTATTATCCCTCGTTTATTATCATGCGCAATTGTTTACATATGTAATGAATTTTTCTATAAAACGTCGCAATTCTAAGATTCCTAAACCATGTGAACCATGTAACGTAATTAAGCTAGGGGCTGTAAATCATTTAGAATTTGAAAGGTTCTTATAAGTGTTTATACAATCTATACAAGTAAAATATTTATTGATGGGGTGAATGTTGCCTTCTGATTATGCTTTTTGCCCCATCAACACACCTTTTTCACACGACCCTAGATATGAACCACAAAGATCAAAATTACCCACAAAATATACGAAAAGAAGAATTTTATGTTAATGATCCCCCTAAATATAAAGCTAGACTTGTAACCAAAGGATGTTTTCTTATGTTACTAGTTTTGACCTTAGACTAGAACATTTTAATATTTAAACTACATTATTACATGGTGAGCTTGATATTAAGATATATATGAGACACTTTGAGGGATTTTATGATTCTAAACACCTTGATCATGTATATTTACTGAAAAATCTTTATATGAATCAAAACAGTCCCTCAAACAATATTATAAAATATTTGATTATTTCGTTCTTGGCTTAGGTTTCACAAGAAGTAAATGTGTTAGATGTCTATGTTTTCTTGAATCTTCTAAATGCATAATTTATATAGTATCATACGTTGATGTATACATTACTAATTATTCATTCAGCTATGAGAATTGAGAAGTTGAAAGGTCTTAATTTCGAATTTGACATGAAGGATTTTGGTCAAGTAAAGAGATTTTTTTATACAGAAAGTATGGTAAGGTAATACTTTATCAAAAACCTTATCTTGTGAAACTTGTTGAGAAGTATACAAACATACATTATTAGATTCTTATTTTTTTATGAGTTGTGATTGTTGAGTTGCTGGTTTTCTTTTGGGCCGCTACTACTAATACTCGACATATTATAAAGTTGGGTCAATTTACTAAATGGTATCTTAGTCCACATTTTTTACACGTGGATAATTATCAACTTTTGATTTTTTGTACATTTGGATGGCTCTGATTGTAACATAAAAACCTAGTATATATTGTATTATTATTCAGTGCCGGGTTCATCTTCATCTTCTTTCTTAACATATTTTGTATCCGCAAAATTAGGGTTTCTGTCTGTGTAAAATTAGGGCATCTGTGTGGTGAAATTAGGATTTCTGTGTCGATGAAATTAAGATTTGTGTGTCTTATTTATAAAAATAAGGTTGGATTACATCTTTTTAATTGCTTCATATTATAATTCTTCATCTAGATTTATATATATTTTTCTATTTTTATAATTCGAAAGATGTGGCTTCAATGTTTTGTAAATTTTTTATATTTTTATTTTAACAATCTTATTGAAAATTATTTATTTTTATTCCAGGAAAAAAGATCGTTGGCCATTATATTTCAAAGGTAGTCTATTTGATCTATAAATTGTTATATTTCGGTTCTGAAGATTTTAGAATTTTCACTTTACCCCAATTTTTAAAAATAAATAATTGTAACTTTTTTAGAGATAATTATATGTAATATATTTACTATCATGCATTTTTTGCAAAATTAGAACTTATAGTGGATATTCTAAATTGTATACAAAATAATATATGATTTGTATGTATATCTTTGTTTTAATTCAGACCTAAGTTTAAATTTTTTTCTTCTTGCAGAAAGCTTTAATGGATGTAGTAGACTATCAAGAATATGCACAAGGTATCTTAAACATGTAAAAATTATTTTAGCATATTTTTCTTTTTCTAAATATTTCATTGATAAAAAAAACAAGTTAGGGTTAGACACATGTTTAAACATGTGTTAAGCATATTACCACTGAATTTACAAAATAGAAGATAGACTCACTAACTTCAACTATTCGATAGATACTTTTAAAAACATTACAAGTAAAGGAATTGTTTACAAAATATTGTTTGGTAGAGGATCTATAATTAGTAGGAATCCATCCTCTATAAGAATATTTTTTCTGCCAGTAGAAATTTTTTAAGAATATCTAGAATTTCGCCTCCATGCCTTGTAATCCAATAGTTTCTCTTTTACTGTCATAGTTTTTTATATTGCATCCATTTCTAGTATCACACTTATATACTGTTATAGCTTCACCTTTCTTTTGCTTCTTAGGGTAAATAGTTTTAAAGATATATCCTTTAGTTGATTATTAGCAACATTAGGATTAGTATATCTTTTTGTATTTCTTCCACTGTATTATAGCATTCTCATCCGTTTCTAGATGAAAGAAGTACACCATTAAATGACATGGCATTCGTATCTTTTCAAATTTTCTAAGCTAACGTTCATACTTGTTCAATGATTATGATATAATTTTTATATACCTCTTTGATATTATGTAAGACTACTCTCATCCAAATATCTCCTGGTAGATTGGTTGCATGTGCCAAGAATTAAGGGGTAAAAAGCCATGTTGCTTTTTTATAAAGATAAGCAAATAGAATATTCTCCAGTGATTTATCATTGCATAAGCTACAATTATGTATTTTAGTAACTCTTCTTTTTAAGAAGTTTTTATATGTAGGTAATAGATTTTTAATTACTATTCACATAAAATTTCTTATTTTTGGTGGAGTTTTTAGATTACAAATTATCTTTCCATACATCATCTAAGATAGAGTTGGATGAGTAAGGTTTACCTTTTTCCTTTTTTTATTATCTTTTTTTTGTTCATCTTTTAACCACTGATATGCTTTTTTAACATACCCCATGTTTTCCTAAGGACTAACGTACTTGATCTTTACCCAAGATATTGGAATAAAAGTATTAAAGATATTTTCTAATATATTAGGAGGTGATTTTTAAGTGAAGTTCATATACAATTTTCTTTCATTTATTAGCATAACTTCATTATTATTTTTTAGGGCTAAGTCTAAAGGTTCTTACTACCTTCACAATTTGTTATCAATTGATCCTGATGCATATTAATGGTGTTACCATTCTTAATTTCCTATTCAATATGTTTAGCCATTAAATATTTCCATCTCAAAAGACTTCTCCAACCTTATCTCGATGAAATTTTTAATTTAGCTTCTACGAAAGAGTTTAATGAAAAATATTTACCCTTTAACACTTTATATTATAGTGATTATGAGTTGGATATATGATTACAGACTTGTTTTCTAATAGAGCAAGGTTCATAAATATTTGAATCTCTAAAGCCTAACCACCCTAAGATATTAATTTGGATATGTGTGATGAATCAAATCAACATATTTTCTTAGGCAGAAAATAAGAAGTCATAAGCAATTTAGTATGCTTTGGATAACTGATTAAATAAGTACCTATTTTCTTGCCTCGAAAATGAAGAGGTTTTTCCAATTGTTTATTCTTTTTATAGTCCTATCAAATCACATAATATTTAGAATGCATGATGGTGTATTAGAGCTAAATTTCACCCAACAATTATTTAAATCCAGTGTAAGTGTAAGATCAGTAGCATATGCATATTTTTTTAATGATGTCATAAAAACTCTTAATCTTTTTATAGTTTACTTTTTAAAAAAAAATATTGTGATTAGCAAAGAGTAAATGACTAATATTTGAGATATATTTGGAGATTTGTTTGCCCTCTACAATATAGGAAAGGGGTACTGCCTTATTCCACTTAGAGGTTTGTCAAGTAAATATGGTTTGACACTTGTTAGGACAAAATATAATACTGATGTAACACATCTCATAATCTTAACAATTGTTTTTTTATTAAATCCTATTTTTTCATAAGTATTTCTAAGTAATCTCACTCAATAAATTCATAAGTTTTTTGGGTATCTATTTTAATAGGCATAATGTACTTTTTAGTAATTCTTGTTTCTTTCAAAAAGGTAACTACTTCATAGGCTATCATAGTATTTTTCATGTATATGCCTTTGGTTGAAGTGTATTGATATTCATCAATTACAATAGGCATATGTGGTGCAATCTGTTTACCAAAATTTTAGCAAAACATTTTGTTAATAAAATTGGAATAACTTATAGGCCTATAGTATTTAATATTATTAGATTTATCAATCTTTAGGATCAAAGAAATAACGGTTTAATTTTAGTTAGCCAAAATACCTTTATAATACCAAAACTTGTTTATTAATTCAATAACATTAAGTCTTATTATATAGAGTATTTTTCATAAAAACTACTTGGGTATCTATTAGGCCTAGGAGCTATGGTTGTATCTAGTGCATTCATAGCCTTCTCAATTTCAACAATTTCAAGAGACTTGTTTAGTGCCTTATTCAGTGCCTTATTCCTAGATTAATCACATATTTAATAAAATTAAATATATTAGAGAAGTTTACTTGTCCAATTGTTTTAAAGATGATATTAAAATAACTTGTAAAATATAAACTTAACTCAGTACTTCTAATTATTATTTAACATTATCTTATTAATTGTCCTCCTTTCATAAGTGGCCACACATTCCTATATGTAGAGGCCCAAAAGTCCTCATCCTTTTTCCAAATAAATTCAATCATTTTCAATACTTGATTATATTTATCTCAATTATCATTATTATTTATATTATTAAAAAAAACTCTCCATAATGTAAAAAGTCTTTTACAATAATTTAGGTATAGAATTTAACTATTCCTTACAATACTTAAATAGTTTTTCTCCCTTTTTAAACTTTTTCCAATAATGTCTGGATATTCTTTTTCATCTAGCCAAAAAAATTTAATTATCATATTTGTTTCTTATACTACATATTTGCGAAAGCAAATAATGTGAATTCAAATATGAGATTTTCTAATTGAATTACTTCTTATAGTATGTATTTGTTTCTTATACTTGATTTTCATTGATTAAAGAATTCTTTGTTTGGATTCATATTATCAGAGGAATGGAAAGAAAGTAATATATACCTTTATACCCTTTTATGTATTAGGTAAACTACAATGTTTTAGAAGTATAAGGTTAGTTAAGGTATTCTAAAATAATCAATTCATTTTATTTGAACTGAATCTAATATCGGAAGATTTAAAAACAAGAAAAGTTAAAGAAAATCAAAGGAATATGTAATCAATTGAATTTTCTTTCCTTTCATTGAAAATCCAATTCAAAAAATTTATTCCTCAAATCTAATATATTTCTTAAACATCCCAAATATTTTGGTGTCGAGGAAACCAAGCACTAAATCAAGCTCTTGAATCTTTAAGTCAATTATTAAATGTCATCTTCCTATTTTTGTATTTACTACTTAAATTTATTTTGTTTACTTTCCTGTTTATAGTACTTTGTCATTAATTTTCTAAGGCTGGGCATAAATTCATCATCAAGGGCGGATTTAGTGGGGTGGTTGTGGGTTTTTATTCCCAAGGATAATATCCTGTCTTCATCCCGGAAATCACCATTCATTTTCCATTATCACTGCAGAGAAACTACATCTTTTGCCGACGCCTTTGAGGTTTGTGACTTCCCAACCACGTGCCTCATCGTAACATTCAGTCTATAACAGATTTATTCATTCAGTACATTATGTATTGTATATATATTCATATATATAGAGAGATAGATATAGATATACTAGTATGTTACATACCGTATTTAAAATGTGTTTTTTATCCATCTCACCACCCAAGACATAAATTCGGTCATTTATCACAATGGCCCCAGGATGTCCTCGCGGATAATTCATCGCCTCACCCATCATCCATAAACCAACACGAGGTTCATAAACTTCAATGCTTGACCCCATTCTAGATCAATCATATCCACCCAAACTAAATCTACAACAAAACATATTCATGACAATAATTAATATCCTAATAAAATTATATTAAATTAAATCAAATCACTTACAATTTCCCATTCATAGTCACCATGCTATGACATCCCCTTCTGATATTCATTGTCCCAATCCTCCTCCACATGCCTTCTCTATGATCATATCTTTCCACCGTACTGAAACACAAACAAACCACAATAATTAAGACTATAAAGGAAATAAACAATAAACCTATCTTACCTCGAATAAGCCTTTCCATCATAACCACCAGATACGTAAAGTATTCCATCAATCTCGGCTACTGCTGGAGCAGATCTCTGGAAAAAATCAAATTAATAATTAATTATACTTGAGAATAAGAGTGTTTTGTTTTAAGATACACATATACATACATACATACATACATACATACCTTTTGGTTCATTGGCTGAACAAAAATCCACCTCCCGTAGTTAACATCAAACATTTCAACCTCAGAGAACTCTTGGACACCATCTCGTCCACCAATTGCAAATATATTCCCGAACAAATTTGCTGCTACCAAATTTGATTTCTTTGTATTCAGTGAAGGCAGAGTAGACCATTGATTCTTTGTGGGATTATATATTTCAACTACAAATAAAAAGAATATTATAAAGAAAGAAAGAAAAAGAATAAACATTTTTTTAACTTATACTTATACACGTATACACATACCTGTGTCAAACCATTCATTACCATGTGTACCACCAAGAATCAAAATTTGACCGTTTATTTTAGTGACCGAGGGATTGGAGCGCGCAAAAGTCAATGGGCTAAGTGGTTTCATTAAGTCACGTGAAAGGGAATACGAATCCACATTGGTCATCCATTCAGAACCATTATTTCCTCCTACTATCATTATAGACTTATCCATTAAAGAAGAATAAGAAGCTTGTCCACACACCAAACACTTGTTTGCTTTTTCAGTTCTTGGATCTCTAATTTTAAATCACTCTACATATCCAAAACAATAATTCAATACCACATACAAACAAAGATATTTAATAAGTTGAAGAAAGAGAGAAAAGTTAATTAGATAGAATAAGTACCATCTTCTGCTTCAAGCCTTCAACTTGTTCCATTAACTATAAGAATAATATTAGTGGTTTAAATTAAAATCCAACGGAGCTTAATCTCCATAAAATAACAAGTCATTTATATTAATTATTACCTTTTCCATTACAGTTTGAAGATCATACGATTCACTATCCGTAGCAGTTGCTTGACATATATCAAACGATTGAATTTCCTTTGAAGATTCCAGAGAGGGTGTTTCCGTAACTTGTTCAGGTTCGTCTTCTTTTTGTTGTTCTCCTGAATCCCAGTGATCTTCCCATGAGTTAACAAGTTCATCATCTTTTACTTTTTCTTTAGGTTCACCTAAATCCCAATGATCTTCCCATGAGTTAACAAGTTCATCATCTTTTACTTCTTCTTTAAATTCACCTAAATCCCAATGATCTTCCCAAGATTCAACAACTTGAGAAGGATTTGAATCTTGAATCTCCAAGCTTGAAGAACCTTTCACCAATGAGACCCAAGATTTTTTAGCAGCGTCAGAATCAACACGGTCAGGTATCTCTTCTCTTTTAACAGACACGTTATTCCGAGGAAATACTGGTGGTGAAGTGCTTTCAAATAACTCAATCAACTTCGTGGTTTGAGTTACATCTAACTCAAACCAGAATAGCTTCGGTTCATAATAATTGTCAGCTATAATCGACCTAAACTGTTCTTCAACCAAAGGCTTACACTGTCTACGCACTTTCATACGGACCTTCAAAGAAATAACACAGATATTATTCATATATGGTAGATTGAGTAAACCAAATATATATTATATTCTATTATTTATTACCTGTGCTGAAAATGAAGTAGTATTGGCAGTATCTTGAGTCCAAGCATATGGGTCGATATTCAATTGACCTCGACTAACAGCTTCAAATACTCCGTGAAGCTTTCGTTCATCATAGTTGAAAAGAAATAAAGGTAATCCAGGTTTGATATTATTCACATAAGAAATATGTGCTTTTGGTAAACCTGTTAATTAATTAAAAGTAATTCAAATTTTTAATACAAGTGTAAAAACAATAAGAAGTGCTTACCAAACATCTGCTTCTCTAAGCATTCGTCTATAGTAGTGTATTTGCATCCAAATATAACTCCTCCCAAATCACTTTTTCTCAAATTTCTAGCTGTCATACCATAATTCACACTCCTCATAGCTTGACCTTTATCTTTATAAATCTGTGGTATTGTAATACTCCTACTTTTTCCCATTCTGTTGTGAAAAACAAAAATACATCAAATCTGAGTAGATGAAAGCAATTAGCCCTTAGCCCAAGAGTAGCCCAAGAATTGGCAGAGCAAACAAAAAGCTATAATTTATCAACACCAATCGAATCTTTAACTTAATTAAACAACTAAGCAGTACAGCCATTGAAGCATCTAGAAAACGAATTACCCCATTTATAATTTCAAAATTACTCAATCAGCTTTAACTCACACACAGCAATCACAACATTGAATAACTATTGTTATTTATCTATTAGACTATCGATTATCAGAAACACAAATATACATATAGATACCCGTATCTTCTACAAATCCAAACCCTTTATTTTGCACATATACATACACATATACACACATATACATATTCATATACGATCAAACATTTCTATTTATAACAATTAATTTATATTTAAATCTAGAAAATCAAGAAAAATATGTATACAGTTTAGATTATATAATTCGACTACAAACACGTTAAATCTACACATATACACCTATAATCAAATTTTACTTTTTATAGAAACATTTTTTTTTTAATTTCATTAGAAAAAAATCTTATTCAAAATTTTGGCCTCTAAAGAATTAACAATGCATCTCAAGTCAAAAAAACCAGATTATTCATTAAAACAATCGAAATTGTACAAAAATGAATAAAAAAAAGGAAAAAGGAAAAAGGAAAACTACTTGAATTAACTTGGCGCGTAGAAAAGACTGGGTATATGATTGTACCTAGCAGTAGATCGATGAGAAGGGTCGGAAATGCTTTGGGAATGGTGAAGAATACGAAGAGTTTTTTCTAATTCAGTGAACTGAGATAAGCGTCGTTGAAATGTTATTTGAAAATTCCAGAATGTTTTTGGGTATGTAAGTGAGTAAATCAGACATGTGTAATCAATGTGGCTACTGCTATAAAAAGCATGAGGTAATTAAACGTAGTAATAGAAATTTTTCTATTAATGTATGAAAAGGTGGTGTGTGTAGAATGGATAAGTATCAGATGAAACAGGAGGGTTTTCAAGTTGTACAAAATCGACTTTTAATTGTCCTTAAGATCCATTCGCGCCTTCACGTTATCTTTGTTTATTTTACCATCAATTCCTATAACCGTACCAAGCAAACTGTCACACACATTCTTCTCGCAATGCATTACATCGATGTTATGTTTTAACACATTTTCTGACCAATACGGTAAGCGATAAAAAATACTCTTTTTTTTCAAGTTGGACTCACGAGGACCTGTTTTTTTCGTCACCTTGCCACCAAAATCCTTGTGTTTACCGGGAAACACAATCGGAAGCCCATCAAGCTGTGTCTGAATACTAGCAGGACTATGTTTCCTCGGTGGGGCCCGTTTATCGGCTTTCTTGTACGAAACCGTATCATCTCTGAGATTATGATCGATAGGTAACCAATGTCTATGATCAAAGTAAACAACCTTATTCGTCACCTTCAACGAAGGAGTGGAATCCATGCAATCTGGGCAAGCCATGTAACCTTGACCCGACCATCCTGAAGCGTATGACCGAGCGGGGTAATCGTTGGTCGTGGACAACACACAAACCTTCATTAAAAACATTAGCTTCGTGTGGGCGTCATACGTATGGATACCTGTTTTCCACAGCATGTCCAACTCGTCTATAACAGGGCGGAGAAAGACATCCATGTCCTTTCCGGGTGAGCGGGTACCCGGAATCAACAAACAAAGCTGAAATGTGGTCTCCTTCATGCATGTCCAAGGTGGCAAGTTGTAGACGGTCAATATAACAGGCCACATACTGTAGGAGTTGTTCTGCATGGAGAACGGACAAAACCCATCGAGCCCCAGGGCCAAATATACATTCCGAGGTTCACTGGCAAACTCAGGATGTAGCGCTGCAAATCTCTTCCAACTATCACCATCAACCGGATGACGCAACACATCTGGATCGGCACTTTTTCCGGTATGGTGCCATATCATTTCTTCAGCGGTTTGTTTCGAAGCGTATAATCGCTGCAATCTCGGAGCAATCGGAAAGTAACGAAGCTTCTTATGCGGTACTTTGTTACCCTTCTTCGGGTCATATCTTGATTCACCACATACTGGACAGTTGTCGAGTTTTTCATTCTCCTTGTAAAAAATGGCACAATCTTTCAAACAAACATCGATAGTAACATACCCCATACCCAAACTTTTAAGTTTCTTGTTGCATGCTTCGTAAGAATCGGGCAAGTTGTGAGGTTTCGGTAAAACACGACCAAGCAAATCTAACAACTCGGTAAATGATGTGTTACTCCACTTGTTCTTTACTTTTATGTGCATAAGCTTGGCAATGAAATTCAAGGAACTCATCGCTGTACAACCAGGATATAATTCTGTCTCCAATTCTTCAAACAACGAATTAAAACTGTTTTGAGTAGGAAGATGTGCGTCTCTCATTTCAATATCTCCCGGATGACCACCAACATAGTAACTTTGTCTCACATCCTCATAAACACGATGCATCTTGCTATCTATGTTTGGTTCTTGAATTGTCTCGGGAATTACCACCTCTTTCTCGCCGTGTTTTGTCCAAACAAGATATGATTTGTTGAAACCGTGTTTTAGAAGGTCGGCCCTAACTTCGTCGATGGGTTTTCGAGAGTAATTATTACACTTCGTACACGGACAATACATGTAACCAGTGGTACAATCTTGATTTTTCTCTGCATATTCCATAAAACGAAAAACCCCAGATACATATTCTTTCGTATAATAATTAGTTGTATCGATCCAACTCTTATCCAAATCCGGATTCATCTCTTGGCAACAATTTTATACAACTAGACAAATAAAATATTTAATTATTACAACCCAATTAAAAAGAATAATAAAAATTACAACACAATAAATGACATAATAAAAATTACAAACCATTGAATGAATAAATATTACAAACCATTGAATGAATAAAATTACAAACCATTGAATAAATAAAATTACAACACAATATATAGATAATAAATTTCATATAATTAATAAAACAAATAAAAATATATGAACACAAAAAATTAAATACAACCAAACATTCATACTACAAGACATAATAATAAAAAAATAAACCATATCATATGTAATTCATCAACCTAATCATGTCTAATTATAGCAACTAACATATATCAATTAAAAAAAATGAAAAAGCATGAAAATTCTTGAAAATACCTTGAATTGGATGGTTAAGAAGAGGTTTGATGACCACAACCCACCTAGACAATGTACTAATTCACCTAATCACATCATATATCAACAATTAAACACAATTCAAAAAAAAAAAATTATATTTTAAAAACATGGATTTTCATGAATTTACCTTAAATTATGTGATGAAAATGGATATTGATAATGCCCCACCTTGATTATGGACCCGGGAATGGTACAAGACAAATTGGAGAATCAATTAGTGGGAAAAAAAAATTCTGTGATTTTTTGGGAGAAATTCGGAGGTGTTTTAGAGTGTGTGGGTGTTTTATGAGATAAAAAACCTGCTGTCTCCAAAAATACACACAGACAATTACCGACGACACGTAAATTCGCCGGTAATTTAAAAAAGTCGTCGCTAATTTATGGCCAAAACGTCGTCGTCAGCCTTTAGCGACGCCATTTTTACGTTTAAAAAAAATAAAAATTCAAACCAAATAATTACCGACGAAGTCGATACTATTTACGACGACCCTTTGTCGGCAATTATTAGCGACAACCAAGTCGTCGGTAATCTTAGACAATTACCGACGACCCGTGATTCGCCGGTGATCCGTCGTCGGTAAACGTGCGATTTGTAGTAGTGTTGGCCCTCAACATGACCATTAGAAACCCTAACAAACACAGTGGTGTATACTACGATGATATTGATGTGATATGTTCTTACAGAGGCAAAAGTTTTGCTGCTAATAAAGCAAGTCCATTTTATCAAGGTCACAAGAACACTACTACGCTTGATGAAATTTTGTTCAAGGGTCAACAGATTGGGTTGCTTCAAGATGGTGATATGTTTGAGTATAATCAAGATAAAAATGCTGGGAGATTCAATATTGATGTGAAAATTTATCTTCGTATAAGGATCAAAGGTCTGATCAAAACAAGGTATAAACCAGCGGTTGACTGTGGTCTCAAGGTTCCATTACAGACAAATGGGACATCTTCTGGTACCTTTGCGATTACTTCGTGTCACGTTGATTATAAAATACCCAAGATTTTTAGTTAATATCCTTGGATATTGATTTGTGTATAAATTCATATTCATTGAATTTATTTTTTTATTGTCATTTGATCATACTCTTCTTCGTTATGTAACACTACTCATAAATAAATGTATTATTTGATTTATCGGAGTAGTGCCTATGAAATTATTTATTACAATGATATTTATTATCTCCAAGGAAAAAAGATTTTTTGGGTTGGGATTATTCTACTTCATTTAGACAAGAAACAGAAGGGTTGAAATTTGGGTTTATGTGAAGGACTATTCAATAATTGTAGAGAATATTGACTAATTTGATTTCGTGCTGGAGGGGTGCTTCACATTCATCCACTAATGTTTTGGTGAGTGTGACAACTATAGTCTATCACTTCAACTGGGACAATGTTTTACCTGTGAAGGGAAATATCATTCTTTCAGGACCTGTTTTTTTGGACATGAGGAACAGCTCATAACCTTCTAAAAGAATTCGTTATTGTCTATTTAACTTATTTGTTTTTGATGTGGTGAAATTATAGATCGTTGATAAAGGATTCCTATTTCTTTTGATGGGTTCTTACTATTATCTCAAGCTTGATCAAATGAATTATTAGATAGGGTAGTTCTTATGAGTCGTATTTTCTTGAGTTTCAACGAGAACTAATTGGCAAGAATTTTTCTACAAAATCCTTTCATGCAAGTTTTCTTCCCGATCTTTGGAGTATTTGTCCTCAATTGGAACACCCATTCAATCCAGGTATCATGTACATTATTTATCATGCTGGAAAAGTTGACCAGATCATTATATCTATTGCTTACTTTAATTTGACTACATCTTCTCCAACGTTGTGCTACTTTGAAATCTATTGCTTATTTTCATTGACTACATCTTCTCCAGCGTTGTATAGCTTGCAGAGCAATCACTACTAGACTCCTCTTAATGTAGATATTCTTTTTCTGGGCAATCTTTTGAATTAGCAAGAAAAATAAAAAAGAACGGGGAATAATATAAGTAGCAACATAATGTATACCATTTTTAATTGTTTTACATCAATAATAAAATGCCTACTTGAAGCATATAGGCTATACCTCTTGTTGCTCTAGTTTGTTCCATTTTTTGTAATAGTTTATCAGAAAAACAAACAACTGGTAAAATATATGTATTTTCTTTTCCCAAGTAGTTGTCCAAAAGATATATGTTGAAAAATTGGAGGAATATGATTGTTAAAAACATGAAAAGAAAGTCATCCCTCCAAAATATGGTGAAATCACCATTCATTTTCCATTAAGACTGCAGAGAAACTACATCTTTTGCCAACGCCTTTGAGGTTTGTGATCTCCCAACCACGTGCCTCATCATAACATTCAGTCTGTAACAGATTCATTCATTACATTATGTATCATATATATAGAGAAAGATAGATAGATAGATATAGATTACTAGTATGTTACATACCGTATTTAAAATGTGTGTTTTATCCATCTCCCCACCCAAGACATAAATTCGGTCATTTATCACAACGGCCCCAGGATGTCCTCGCGGATAATTCATCGCCTCACCCATCATCCATAAACCAACACGAGGTTCATAAACTTCAACGCTTGATCCCATTCTAGATCCATCATATCCACCCAAACTATATCTACAACAAAACATATTCATGACAATAATTAATATCTTAATAAAATTATATTAAATTAAATCAAATCACTTACAATTTCCCATTCATAGTCACCATGCTATGACATCCCCTTCTGATATTCATTGCCCCAATCCTCGTCCACATGCCTTCTCTATGATCATATCTTTCCACAGTACTGAAACACAAACAAACCACCATAATTAAGACTTTATAAAGGAAATAAACAATAAACCTATCTTACCTCGAATAAGCCTTTCCATCATAACCACCAGATACGTAAAGTATTCCATCAATCTCGGCTGCTGCTGGAGCAGATCTCTGGAAAAAATAATATTAATAATTAATTATACTTGAGAATAAAAGTGTACATTTTGTTTTAAGATACACACAACACATACATACATACATACCTTTTGGTTCATTGGCTGAACAAAAATCCACTTCCCGTAGTTAACATCAAACATTTCAACCTCAGAGAACTCTTGGACTCCATCTCGTCCACCAATTGCAAATATATTCCCGAACAAAGTTGCTGCTACCAAATTTGATTTCTTTGTATTCAGTGAAGGCAGAGTAGACCATTGATTCTTTGTGGGATTATATAATTCAACTACAAATAAAAAGAATATTATAAAGAAAGAAAGAAAAAGAATAAACATTTTTTTAATTATACTTATACACGTATACACATACCTGTGTCAATCCATTCATTACCATGTGTACCACCAAGAATCAAAATTTGACCGTTTATTTTAGTGACCGAGGGATTGGAGCGCGCAAAAGTCAATGGGCTAAGTGGTTTCATTAAGTCACGTGAAAGGGAATACGAATCCACATTGGTCATCCATTCAGAACCATTATTTCCTCCTATTATCATTATAGACTTATCCATTAAAGAAGAATAAGATGCTTGTCCACACACCCAAACACTTGTTTGCTTTTTCAGTTCTTGGATCTCTAATTTTAAATCACTCTACATATCCAAAACAATAATTCAATACCACATACAAACAAAGATATTTAATAAGTTGAAGAAAGAGAGAAAAGTTAATTAGATAGAATAAGTACCATCTTCTGCTCCAAGCCTTCAACTTGTTCCATTAACTATAAGAATAATATTAGTGGTTTAAATTTAAATCCAACGGAGCTTAATCTCCATAAAATAACAAGTCATTTATATTATTTATTACCTTTTCCATTACAGTTTGAAGATCATACGATTCACTATCCGTAGCAGTTGCTTGAGATATATCAAACGATTGAATTTCCTTTGAAGATTCCAGAGAGGGTGTTTCCGTAACTTGTTCAGGTTCGTTTACTTTTTGTTGTTCTCCTGAATCCCAGTGATCTTCCCATGAGTTAACAACTTCATCATCTTTTACTTCTTCTTTGAGTTCACCTAAATCCCAATGATCTTCCCATGAGTTAACAAGTTCATCATCTTTTACTTTTTCTTTAAGTTCATCTAAATCCCAATGATCTTCCCATGATTCAACAACTTGAGAAGGATTTGAATCTTGAATCTCCAAACTTGAAGAACCTTTCACCAATGAGACCCAAGATTTTTTAGCAGCGTCAGAATCAACACGGTCAGGTATCTCTTCCCTTTTAACAGACACGTTATTCCGAGGAAATACTGGTGGTGAAGTGCTTTCAAATAACTCAATCAACTTCCTGGTTTGAGTTACATCTAACTCAAACCAGAATAGCTTTGGTTCATAATAATTGTCAGCTATAATCGGCCTAAACTGTTCTTCAACCAAGGGCTTACACTGTCTACGCACTTTCATACGGACCTTCAAACAAATAATAACACACATATTATTCATATATGGTAGATTGAGTAAATTAAACCAAATATATATTATAGTATTTATTACCTGTGCAGAAAATGAAGTAGTATTGGCAGTATCTTGAGTCCAAGCATATGGGTCGATATTCAATTGACCTCGACTAACAGCTTCAAATACTCCGTGAAGCTTTCGTTCGTCATAGTTGAAAAGAAATAAAGGTAATCCAGGTTTGATATTATTCACATAAGAAATATGTGCTTTTGGTAAACCTGTTAATTAATTAAAAGTAATTCAAATTTTTAATACAAGTGTAAAAACAATAAGAAGTGCTTACCAAACATCTGCTTCTCTAAACATTCCTCAATAGTAGTGTGTTTGCATCCAAATATAACTCCTCCCAAATCACTGTTCCTCAAATTTCTAGCTGTCATACCATAATTCACACTCCTCATAGCTTGACCTTTATCTTTATAAATCTGTGGTATTGTAATACTCCTACTTTTTCCCATTCTGTTGTGAAAACTAAAAAATACATCAAATCTGAGTAGATGAAAGCAATTAGCCCTTAGCCCAAGAGTAGCCAAAGAATTGGCAGAGCAAACAAAAAGCTATAATATATCAATACCAATCGAATCTTTAACTTAATTAAACTGAGCAGTACAGCCATTGAAGCATCTAGAAAACTAATGACACAATCACCCAATTTATAATTTCAGACTTACTCAATCAACTTTAACTCACACACAGCAATCACAACATTGAATTACTATTATTATTTATCTATTAGACTATCGATTATCAGAAACACAAATATACATATAGATACCCGAATCTTCTACAAATCTAAACCCTTTATTTTGCACATATACATACACATATACACACATATACATATTCATATACGATCAAAAATTTCTATTTATAACAATTAATTTACATTTAAATCTGAAAAATCAAGAAAAATATATATACAGTTTAGATTATATAATTCGACTACAAACACGTTAAATCTACACATATACACCTATAATCAAATTTTACTTTTTATAGAAACATTTTTTTTTTTTAAATTTCATTAGAAAAAAATCTTATTCAAAATTTTGACCTCTAAAGAATTAAGTCCACTTACACCAAACAATGCATCGAAGAGAAAGGAAAAACAATCGACATTGTACAAAAATAAATAAAAAAAAGGAAAAAGGAAAACTACTTGAATTAGCTTGGCGCGACGGTAGAAAAGACTGGGTATATGATTGTACCTAGCAGTAGATCGAAGAGAAGGGTCGGAAATGCTTTGGGAATGGTGAAGAATACGAAGAGTTTTTTCTAATTTAGTGAACTGAGATAAACGCGTTAAAATGTTATTTGAAAATTCCAGAATGTTTTTGGGTATGTAAGTGAGTAAATCAGCATGTGTAATTAATGTGGCTACTGCTATAAAAAGCATGAGGTAATTAAACGTAGCGAATAGAAAGTTTTCTATTAATGTATGAAAAGGTGGTGTGTGTAAATTGGATAAGTAGCATCCGTATTATCAGTTGAAACAGGAGGGTTTTCTAGTTGTACAAAATCGACTTCTAATTGTTCAAAAAAAAATAAGAAGTTTTTGGGACCAGCGTTTACAATTAGAACCATCTAAATATTCGAGTTTCGACAGATAAAGTTTCCAAAATTGTAGTTAAAGCCGAAGAAGATGCCATTACAGATTACTTATTACAAATTCGTTCTTAACTTGTTGGTTGAAAATTCAGTACTGTTATGGTATTTCAAAAAAACTTGAGTGCGAAAACAGCTTTAACTAATTTTACGAAAAGAAATAACTAAGAATTAAAACGGAAGAAATATGAACCAGTTTAATGAAGATAATAACTGAGTTGTAGTGTCATGGAGGAGGCACTGGCTTAAGAACGAATCCTGGGACAGCCGAGATGCTTCACTTTTTTCCAGACGTTCCCCAAGGTTTAATATATTAATATAAACTAGACTATATATTACGCAAATCAAAATTAGAAGAAGAAACCCAATTACCTGGTAATCTAAATACGACAATTCTATTTATAATTCCTCTAACTCAACTAATTCAAAATTAGATATCTCGTCCATCAACCATCTAAACAGAGTTATCAGTCTATTGCGTTGACATGGGAATTTGATGACTTGGATCCATACATTTGGACCCCATCAAAGGTATATATCTGTTATTGAACGTATATCTCTAGTTTTTAAACATTGAATAAAATTATATTTTTGTCCTCTTTAAGGTTGATATAGCGTTAGAATGTGCGAGGCTACAAAATCGACTTATGTTACCTCCACTAGAAGTTCAAGACTCGCCTCAGACAACTTTTACGCTACAATCAACTAACTTTATTCAGGAAAACTCGAACCAAAAAGATATCTTACAGGAAATTCTTTCGGTTGCTCAGGTGTCGAATCAATTTATGAATCAAGAACTCATGGGATGGAATGGAAATACTTATGCTTCTCAGACTGATGATTTCTCTTTTCTAACTCCAAGATTCTTAAGAAGGGTTCCGTCTCGAACTCCGAGTGCTTCCCAAGGAGATCAGGTTCAAAGTCCATTCGATTAAGTATCTTTCCCATGGTTATCCCCAAGGTTCAACGAATGAATGAAGCTATGATCGTACTGCAATAACTTAGACGGTATGCGATTGATCAAGTTGCGGTCAACACAGCTTCTGCCCAAACGAGGTACATTCATCCCAAACATCATAGCTCTAATCGTTTCCAATAAGTCTCTTTTTTTCCTCTTAGCTATTCATACGCACAAGATCTCTGATATTATAAAAGATGGTGAAGGCAAAAGGAAATCAATTCGCTCACGTAATCAATCTTTATTAAGAAACGCTTGGAGAAATATAACCTGATATAAGCAAAGAGAGGAAAACAATTGACAATTAAACCAACACCTTGTCAAAGAAAAAATTAATTTTTGTAAAAAATATTCATTATTATTTCATTAAGGACAATTTCTATGTCATACTCAGTCAGTAATCTTAATCTCTTGAACACACGTCTCCAACGTTACAAATTACCATACAAGCAACCCAGAAAGAAACCACAATCTTTATAAACACACGTCAATCGCCTTATAAATCCATCCATCGACCAGCAGAAATATATTTAAACATCTAAACCAGCCATGCCTTGTAATAGAAGCTGTTCTTGCAACCCATTCTCATGTTGCTTTTTCTCCATATTCGCAACTTTTGTTGTTATTATCATCTTAAGTTTTGTTTTCAAGCATAATAAAGTCAAATTCTATGTCAACAATGCTTCACTTACCGAGTTCAACTTCTTCACCAACAACGACACACTTTATTACAACTTGGCCCTCAACATGACCATTAGAAACCCTAACAAACGAAGTGGTGTATATTACGATGATATTGATGTGATATGTTCTTACAGAGGCAAAAGTTTTGCTGCTAATAAAGTAAGTCCATTTTATCAAGGTCACAAGAACACTACTACGCTTGATGGAATTTTGTTCAAGGGTCAACAGATTGGGTTGCTTCAAGATGGTGATATGTTTGAGTATAATCAAGATAAAAATGCTGGGAGATTCAATATTGATGTGAAAATTTATCTTCGTATAAGGTGCAAACGTCTGATCAAAACAAGGTATAAACCAGAGGTTAACTGTGGTCTCAATGTTCCATTACAGACAAATGGGACATCTTCTGGTACCTTTGAGATTTCTTCGTGTCATGTTAATTATAAAATACCCAAACCCAGACACGGCCGAGATTATTAGTTAGTATCCTTGGATATTGATTTGTGTATAAATGATCACGTTCTAATTCATATTCATTGATTTTATTTTTCATTGGCATTGGATCATACTCTTCTTCGTTATGTAACACTACTCACTACTGTATATAAATAAATGTATTATTAATTTATTGGAGTAGTGCTATGAAATTATTTATTACAATGATATTTATTATCTCCAAGGATAAAAGATTTTTTGGGTTGGGATTATTCTACTTCATTTAGACAAGAAAGCAGAGAAGGGTTGTAATTTGGGTTTATGTGACTGTGACAACTATAGTCTATCACTTTAACTTGGACAATGTTTTACCTGTGAAGGGAAATATCATTCTTTCAGGACCTGTTTATTTGGACATGAGGAACAGCTCATAACCTTCTAAAAGAATTCGTTATTGTCTATTCAACTTATTTGTTTTTGATGTGGAGAAATTATAGATCGTTGATAAAGGATTCCTATTTCTTTTGATGGGTTCTTACTATTATTTCAAGCTTGATCAAATGAATTATTAGATGGGGTAGTTCTTATGAGTCGTATTTACTTGAGTTTCAACGAGAACTAATTGGCAAGAATCTTTCTACAAAATCCTTTCTTGCAAATTTTCTTCCCGATCTTTGGAGTATTTGTCCTCAATTGGAACACCCATTCAATCCAAGTATCATGTACATAATTTATCGTGCTGGAAAAGTTGACCAGATCATGATATCTATTGCTTATTTTCATTGACTACATCTTCTCCAACGTTGTGCTACTTTGATATCTATTGCTTATTTTCATTGACTACATCTCCAGCGTTGTATAGCTTGAGAGCAATCACTACCAGACTCCTCTTAATGTAGTTACTTTACCTCTGGGCAATCTTTTAAATTAGCAAGAAAAATAAAAAACAATGGGGAATAATATAAGTAGCAACATAAAGTATACCATTTTTAATTATTTTACATTAATAATAAAATGCCTAATTGAAGCATATAGGCTATAGCTCTTGTTGTTCTAGTTTGTTCAATTTTTTGTAATAGTTTATCAGAATAACAAACAACTGGTAAAATATATGTATTTTTCTTACCCAAGCAGTTGTCCAAAAGATATATGTTGAAAAATTGGAGGAATATGATCGTTAAAAACATGAAAAGAAAATCATCCCTCCAAAATATGGTGAAATCACCATTCATTTTCCATTATCACTGCAGAGAAACTACATCTTTTGCCAACGCCTTTGAGGTTTGTGATCTCCCAACCACGTGCCTCATCGTAACATTCAGTCTGTAACAGATTTATTCATTCAGTACATTATGTATTGTATATATATATATATACATATATATATAGAGAGAGATAGATATAGATAATACTAGTATGTTACATACCGTTTTTAAAATGTGTGTTTTATCCATCTCCCCACCCAAGACATAAATTCGGTCATTTATCACAACGGCCCCAGGATGTCCTCGCGGATAATTCATCGCCTCACCCATCATCCATAAACCAACACGAGGTTCATAAACTTCAGTGCTTGACCCCATTCTAGATCCATCATATCCACCCAAACTAAATCTACAACAAAACATATTCATGACAATAATTAATATCATAATAAAATTATATATACTAAATCAAATCAAATCACTTACAATTTCCCATTCATAGTCACCATGCTATGACATCCCCTTCTGATATTCATTGCCCCAATCCTCGTCCACATGCCTTCTCTATGATCATATCTTTCCACCGTACTAAAATACAAACAAATTCCACACTATTTAAGACTCTATAAAGTAAATGAACAATAATCCTATCTTACCTCGAATAAGCCTTTCCATCATAACCACCAGATACGTAAAGTATTCCATCAATCTCGGCTGCTGCTGGAGCAGATCTCTGGAAAAAAATCAAATTAATAATTAATTATATTTGAGAATAAGAGTGTACATTTTGTTGTAAGATACACACAACACATACATACATACATACATACCTTTTGGTTCATTGGCTGAACAAAAATCCACTTCCCGTAGTTAACATCAAACATTTCAACCTCAGAGAACTCTTGGACTCCATCTCGACCACCAATTGCAAATATATTCCCGAACAAATTTGCTGCTACCAAATTTGATTTCTTTGTATTCAGTGAAGGCAGAGTAGACCATTGATTCTTTGTGGGATTATATAATTAAACTATAAATAAAAAGAATATTATAAAGAAAGAAAGAAAAAGAATAAACATTTTTTAACTTATACTTATACACTTATACACATACCTGTGTCAATCCATTCATTACCATGTGTACCACCAATAATTAAAATCTGACCGTTTATTTTAGTGACCGAGGGATTTGAGCGCGCAACAGTCAATGGGCTAAGTGGTTTCATTAAGTCACGTGAAAGGGAATACGAATCCACATTGGTCATCCATTCAGAACCATTATTTCCTCCTATTATCATTATAGACTTATCCATTAAAGAAGAATAAGAAGCTTGTCCACACACCAAAACACTTGTTTGCTTTTTCAGTTCTTGGATCTCTAATTTTAAATCACTCTACATATCCAAAACAATAATTCAATACCACATACAAACAAAGATATTTAATAAGTTGAAGAAAGAGAGAAAAGTTAATTAGATAGAATAAGTACCATCTTCTGCTCCAAGCCTTCAACTTGTTCCATTAACTATAAGAATAATATTAGTGGTTTAAATTTAAATCCAACGGAGCTTAATCTCCATAAAATAACAAGTCATTTATATTAATTATTACCTTTTCCATTACAGTTTGAAGATCATACGATTCACTATCCGTAGCAGTTGCTTGAGATATATCAAACGATTGAATTTCCTTTGAAGATTCCAGAGAGGGTGTTTCCGTAACTTGTTCAGGTTCGTCTACTTTTTGTAGTTCTCCTGATTCCCAATGATCTTCCCATGAGTTAACAAGTTCATCATCTTTTACTTTTTCTTTGTGTTCACCTGAATCCCAATGATCTTCCCATGAGTTAACAAGTTCATCATCTTTTACTTCTACTTCTTCTTTGAGTTCATCTAAATCCCAATGATCTTCCCATGATTCAACAACTTGAGAAGAATTTTAATCTTGAATCTCCAAACTTGAAGAACCTTTCACCAATGAGACCCAAGATTTTTTAGCAGCGTCAGAATCAACACGGTCAGGTATCTCTTCCCTTTTAACAGACACGTTATTCCGAGGAAATACTGGTGGTGAAGTGCTTTCAAATAACTCAATCAACTTCCTGGTTTGAGTTACATCTAACTCAAACCAGAATAGCTTTGGTTCATAATAATTGTCAGCTATAATCGGCCTAAACTGTTCTTCAACCAAGGGCTTACACTGTCTACGCACTTTCATACGGACCTTCAAACAAATAATAACACACATATTATTCATATGGTAGATTGAGTAAACCAAATATATATTATATTATATTATTTATTACCTGTGCAGAAAATGAAGTAGTATTGGCAGTATCTTGAGAACAAGCATATGGGTCGATATTCAATTGACCTCGACTAACAGCTTCAAATACTCCGTGAAGCTTTCGTTCGTCATAGTTGAAAAGGAATAAAGGTAATCCAGGTTTGATATTATTCACATAAGAAATATGTGCTTTTGGTAAACCTGTTAATTAATTAAAAGTAATTCAAATTTTTAATACAAGTGTAAAAACAATAAGAAGTGCTTACCAAACAACTGCTTCTCTAAGCATTCCTCAATAGTAGTGTATTTGCATCCAAATATAACTCCTCCCAAATCACTGTTCCTCAAATTTCTAGCTGTCATACCATAATTCACACTCCTCATAGCTTGACCTTTATCTTTATAAATCTGTGGTATTGTAATACTCCTACTTTTTCCCATTCTGTTGTGAAAAACAAAAATACATCAAATCTGAGTAGATGAAAGCAATTAGACCTTAGCCCAAGAGTAGCCCAAGAATTGGCAGAGCAAACAAAAAGCTATAATTTATCAACACCAATCGAATCTTTAACTTAATTAAACAACTAAGCAGTACAGCTATAATTTATTGGAATCAAAATGATTCAGAGTACAAAATAACTTGTATGTACTTAATTTTTTTTATATATGTAGTTCTTTTATTCAAAAAAAGTTATTTCAAAATAAATAGTTTCAAACACGCAAATCTTAAATCTGTCCTAATCTATAGCATACTCTAGAATGATAACTAGCGTGTAACCCACTTAGTTTTCCTACTATATTTTTTTGTCATTTTTCCCGTTAGTTAATTAAAAAACAAATTAGGGAATACACAAATATTTAATGTTCATAAAATATTTTTAAGCCTGTCACATTTAAGGAAAAAAACATTTAAAATAAAAACTTTATTTTCAAAAAGTTTTTTTTGTTTAATATATTAAGATTTTTTAAGAATATTTTTAAAAATTCAATCTTTTTTAATAAATATTAAGATATTAATACACTTTATGAAGACTTTTTTGTCAAAGTAAATAACAAGATATATAAGTCTAACCAACAACTTTCATTTCTGTTGGAAAAATAATTTATTCATAACATTAAGTATTACACGAAAGGATAAATAACAGAGTTACAAAAAACAGATAAATAAACAGATTGTTAACAACAACATTGCATAAAATCCAACAAAATAGAGGATTAATCTCTTATTTCTAGTAAGTATCAAAGTAATGAAACCATATATTCGAGTCTTCAATCGTTAAGAAGTCAACTGAGAGTAAAAATCTAAAAACCAACACCTTTTTATTAACATAATTTAGACATAAAAGAAAATGATTCAATAAGTAACATGTCTTGCCATTCTGAGACATTGATGTTTTGTCCGACACATTTAGCTAAAACTGTGCATTCCAGTCCGACATCGTTTAGAAGCCAACGGAGATTAAAAATTTCAACACCAACACCTCTTTGTTTTGTCTTGCCATGCTGAGATTACATCACATATTTGAAGCCAAAGCTCCATCTAATTATTCTTTGATGTTCTCTTCCCTAGTTCTTTTATTTGACCATGTACAAGAACATCCTTTTACAGGAATATCGATAAGACTATTCTTGTTAACGTATTGGGGCAGACGCACCCTAGCTCACGACATATCCGCCCATGCATACTATAAATATTTGGACCAAACTCTGCGAAAAAAAGCCTTAGACTATTGAATCTTCTTTTTACCGTTACAAATCCAATATATCTTTCCACCTCCCAAATTTTTTTGGCATTGAGGAAACCGAGCACTAAATCAAGGTCTTGAATATTCAGTCAATTATTAAATTTCATCTTTTTATTTTTGTATTTACTGCTTAAATTTATTTTGTTTACTTTATTGTTTATAGTACTATGTCATTAATTTTCTAACCCTGGGCATGAAAATTCATCATCAAGGGCGGATTTAGTGGGTTTTATTCCCCGGGATAATATCCCGTCTTCATCCCGGTACATCAAGGGATTTTTAAGATATAGTATGACTTAATAATTGGATAATTTGATATTAGAAGAAAAAAATTTGTTATATTTTTCAAAAATTATGTTTCCCTTGGCCAATTAATTTATATTATATACATTGCAAATGTTTCGGAAGGATAATCATTGTGATAGTGGAACAATATTTTCTAATATACCAGATCAATTCATATTTAATATCCTCATCTGCCTTCCTCTTGATATTTTTTTTTGATCTGTAAATCAAAACTTTTATTAATAAAGCTCAACACAAAATGTAACATTACAAACTTTAAAACAAAACTAAAACTAAGACACGCCTAGTCTATTAGTCTATTACATTTATTCCTTTACATTAGGCCCATTACAAATTAACTAATAATAAAGCAGCCCAATACTACATGGACTCAAAGTTTCTAGCTAACGAGCATGCTCCTTTGTCTTGTATTTCTTTCTCCTTATCTTCACATGGATCAAGCTAAACATTTTCTTCCATAGTTGGTCTTCATTTAGCGCAGGTCCCCTATGTATTCTTTCATTCCTTTCCCACCATACACAGTAAATATATGTGGTGAAGAAGGAACCCACTATATCCACCATTTCTTCACTAGAGATTTTGCACAGATATTCTATCAGATTATTTAAACCATTCGGATTAAAGCTTAACTAACAAAACCCAAGTACCCTCAGAAGAATTCTCTTAGTAAAAGTGCAGTTCACAAAGAGGTGATCAACATCCTCAATACCTGCTGAGCAAAATGTACATAAAATGTTTACTTGTAACCCCCAACTATTTAACCTTGCTTTAGTTGCAAGTCTATCTTGGCAGCACAACCAAGCAATGAAAGCACACCTAGGGATACAAGATTTTGTCCAAACCATTTAAACCATACCACTTCAGCTTTCTCAGTTTCTATGGCATCCAAGGTTTTCTTAAATGAAAACTTATTATTACAGCTCTCTTTCCATACTATTTTATCATCACCATTTGAAAGACTAAAATCCTTAATAATAGGAAGAATTTTACCTATTACAGGAGGAAGTCTCCACCTATTTCCCCCAAATACTGAGCAGACAGTTTTGTTCTTATTCAAATCAAGATTTAACCCATCAATATTTAAAATATCTTTTGGGCTTTCACCATTAACCCATCTGTCCCATATGAGAAATGTATTTTCACCATTTTTTATCTCGTGAGTAATAAATTTATAGGCAGTGTTTCTAACCTTTAAGATTTGTTTCCAAACCCAAGAGTGTGCCTGTTTAAGATCAAGACTCCATATGCACATACCTTTAACTATATTCTGGTGAACCCATAGGCTCCACAAATTTTTTTCTTTTTGAGTGTACATTCTCCAAAAGGTAGCTAGGACACATACCTTATTCATATCTTCCAGATTTGGAATTCCAAGACCTCCAAATTTCTTACTACAACATATATTACTCCAAGACACTTTTGCCCCCAAAGCTCCATTCAGGTTGCCTTTCCAAATAAAGCTATCTATTTTTTGATTTAGTTTATAGATAACTTGTTTAGGTAAAAGGAGTATCCTGCACCAAAATCTTAGTTTACTTATAAGCACACACTTTATAAGCTCGATTCTACCTGCGTATGATAATAATTTTGAAGAACAAACATTTATAGAACTGCAGATACTTTCAACTAACTTGTTCCCATCAGAAACAGAAAGCTTTTTTGAATTCAGTGGGACCCCCAAATACCTCACAGGTAGTATCCCTAATTTAATATAAAGAATACTTGAGATGTTGTTCATAATAGAAGAGCTAGTACCACCAAAATATAGCTCACTCTTTGTATAATTTATTTTCAGTCCTGAGATTCTCGAAAAAAGGTCTAGAGCATCCTTTACAATCATAGCAGATTTTATATCAGCTCTAAGGAAAATAAGAACATCATCTGCGAAGATAATGTGATTCAGCTTTATCTCTCTACATTTATGATGATATTTAAATTTCTTATGGATTATATGCTTGAAGAGGCCTGTGAAAACCTCCATACATAGTGTAAATAGGTAGGGTGATATGGGATCACCCTGCCTTAAACCTTTCTTACCTTTAAAGTATCCTGTTAATTCCCCATTAAGACAAATTGAATAGGAAGGAGAGCAGATACACATTCTTACCCAGTTTATAAATTTTTCAGGGAAATTGAAAGCCTGAAGTGTGTTCAATAAGAAGCTCCAATTCACGCTATCATACGCCTTCTGTAGATCAAGTTTAATTGTACACTTAGGTTCTGAATTTATCCTTTCATATCCTAAGACAATATCTTGTGCAACAAGAATATTGTCACTGATTTGTCTTCCTCCAATGAAAGCTGCTTGATTAATAGAAATAATATAACTCAGAACTTCTTTCAGTCTACTTGATATTAGCCTGGGTATTGTTTTATAAGTCACATTAACACATGAGATTGGCCTAAATTTCTTTAGGCTAGTTGTATTTTTTTCCTTAGGAATTAGTACAAGCTTTGTTGAGTTAATTTGAGTGAGAATTTTACCTGTATCAATACATTGTCTCACTGCTTTTGTAAATAACTCACCTATAACATCCCATGAAGACTTGAAGAAGCATGAGTTAAGCCCATCTGGGCCAAGACTTTTACTATCACAAATAGAGAACAAAGCATCCTTTATATCCTTATCTGAAAAAGGTGCAATTAAACGATTAGACTGATCCTCAGAGATTTCTGAGCATATAATTCTTTTAAGTACAGGTACAGAACACGTTTCTTCATCCTTATCTACTGTACCCAGGAGCTCTGTATAAAATTTTACAAATTCCTCTTTTATTTGAGTGGGTTCAGAGATTGTAACACCACTATCATTTGTGATTATATTAATTCTATTCATCGCTATTCTCCCTTTTATAACCTTGTAAAAATAGGCCGAGCTATAATCCATATCACTAGTGAATGTAGCTCCTGCTTTTTGTTTGAGTATGTTGTGTTGTATTAAAATTGCATCCTCCAGACTTTTCTCAAGCACCTTTTCTTCACTAATTATTTGAGGATTTAGATTACCCTCCATGATTAATTTCTGTACTATGTTGAGTTGACTTTTAATCAATTCAATATTCTCAGAGTGTCGTTTAAAATATGTACTATTGAATACTTTTAGAGCAGCCTTCACAGCTTTTAATTTCATACACAGCTGGAACATAAAATTACCTTTAACCTCCATCTTCCAAGCTTCCTGGATAACCTCTTTATATTTGGGATGAGTAACCCATATATTGAAGAATTTAAAGTTTGAAGGTCCAATTTCCTTCTTGCCACCAACATTAATAAGTATGGGACAATGATCAGAAGTAGAAGGTGACATTACACTTACACAAGAAACAATATTATCTAGCCAATTAGAGTTTATAAACACGCTGTCAATTTTACTGGCTCTAATTTCAGTGGGGCTTTTATTAGTCCAAGTATAAAAATGTCCAGCATAATTATGTTCAAATAAAGCTGAGTCATCAATACAATCAGCAAATTCCAATGCACCTTTGTCTAATGTATCACAATTATATCTATCTTGAATGTGAATTATTTCATTAAAATCACCTAAGATACATACCTTTTCCATTGCATAATTTGTTGACCATTGTACAATATCCCTCCATAAGTTTGTTCTTATATCCACATCATTAGAAGCATACACCATCCCAACAAAATAAGTATCATCATTAATTCGAGACTTCACTTTAGAAAAAATAGCTTGATCAGTTACAAATAATACACTTACCTCAACCTGATTCTTATCCCAAAGAAGCAAAACTCTGCCAGAAGCATCTTTATTATAATTATGGGCACATTCCAAATGATTGAAATGTGAATTTATTATGGAGATATACTTATCTTCTTTAACTTTCGTTTCAAGAAGTCCGATAATACTCACTTTATTCCTAAATATGAAATCCTTAACGTCTAATTGACGAAGAACATTATTTAACCCCCTAACATTCCATGATACTAGATTCATAAGTTTGGGGGGCGAGTTATTTCCTTACCTTCACTCCTTGATATGAAACTCAAAACATCCCTATCAATACTTTGTTCACTATTCTGAAGCTCGCTATACTTATTATTATTTGACAGTGAGTTTTCGTTATTTGCTCTATTCATTGTTCCACCAGTTGCATTTCCACTATGGTTATTTGTACTCCTAATTACTTTCCATTCATTTTCCTCTGTAGTAATTCTATTATCTGATAAAGGATTAACTACTGTACCTTCTTTTGGAACCCATTTCCTCTGTGTTCTTACATTTACTCTCAGGGTGCCCAAAATTACTACAGTTAGTGCAAATTAATGGCTTCCAATCATATTTGACTTCAACCACATGAAAGTTCTCAGCACCAACATCAACTAGCACCTCATCAGGTAGTTCTTACTTAGTTTCTACTTCGATGCAAACTCTAGCATATCCTAGGCGTGATTTTGATTCTGTAACTGTATCCATTTGAAGAGGGTTACCTATTCCACTCGCAACATAGCTCAAACCACTTTTTGTCCACATATTCATTGGAACGTTGATCAATCTAACCCAAATCGGAAATTTTGTTCACATCTATTTTTTCAAATTGTGCATCTGAAGACCAAGGACGGAGGAGGAGTGGCTTACCGTTTATATGCCACATCTGTTCTATAGCAATCTTATAAAACTGTTGATTTTCAAATTTAAACACGTAAACCCCTTTTGAACTCGATTTAACCTCAACCTTACCCAAATTTTTCCATTGAAACTTCACGAAATTAGTAATCGCGTAGAATGGAGGTGGGTTATCAAGGAACTGACCTATTAAACAATTAACCCAAAGTTCATTACCTTCTTCAAATACTTCTTTCGGTGGTGTAACAATTTTCCTTCCGGATACTTTTGATGGTGAATGAAACTCCAGTTTACGAGTGTTTTCTCCTTCATTTTTGAATAGATTAGACCAAACGACAGGTTTTTCAGCGATCTTTCGGAGGAGAGCTTTCCACGGCCTTCACAGTTGGACTTGGAGTATGAATCGGAGTAGTAATCGGTGTGACCACCTCCTCTTCACTCTCCTGTACAACGATCTCTGACTGTTTTGTGCTTTGCTTGCTACTTTCCCCTTTCTCACTTGTTACCTTCGGTGCAAAGATCTCCTTCGTGATATTGCTGTAACGAGTTCGTGATCTTGAATTAGATGCTCCCGGTTGATTTACTTTGTTCGAATTCATCAGTTTAGTCATTTCTCAAGTCTAGAGCACTATGTTAGGGTTTGGTGATGGATTGGTGTGTAATTTAGTAGGTGGTGGTCGGTTGAAACGGGTTAATGAATGGGTGATATTTTTTGTTGTCTTAGTGCTAGATCCCAGGAAAGAGAAATAACACTTAATCAACTAAAAGGAAAAGCTAAAAGGTGTAAAAAAAGTTGTTTTAGGCTAGAAACGAAAAGAAATTTTATGGAATAGGGTAGTGGCTGATGAATGGCTTGGGAGTGTTTTTTTTAGTGTTGACTCTCATTGACTCTCTTCTTTTTTTATTAACACAACGTAATGAGGTATATTTGCAAAGATTCGTATAACATGATCCATAGCCCTTTATTTATTTACTCCCATTTAAAATAATCGACTAGTGGTCTCTTAGTTCAGAGATGCTCTTCTATAGTGTCCAGGATATTTGTGGAAACAACAAAGTGTGAAGTCAAGGCAAAGGAGCTGAAATTTAAATTTCTTGGTATTGTTGTAGCTAGTTGTAACAGACTAGATTTATTAGCCAATGAAGTATATCAAACACTTTATGTTGCAAATCCATTTATAAATCAGATTGGTCCTTACGAAAAGTACTCGTAATTTTGGTTTCGCTTATGGTTTTGCATATGCTTATTCGTCTAAAGTATACAAAGTGGTACATTACTCTAGTGAGTATATGGATGTGATATATTAACCTTAGGTGTTGATAAGGCGTGCAGAAGTGTTGATACAAGTAATTTGACGTGTAAGGAATACATACAAAATTCCCCATTATCTATAGGAGGTATTGTGCATTTGGCTGATTGGGATCAGTCAGTATTTAGTTTGGAAGTGGAAATTGAAAAATTTAAGAAAAATCCTTTTCCAAAATATTGTCGCGGCACAACATTTAAAATTTTAGCAATGTGGAGTTCTCTTTCGTTAATGTTATCTAGAGAAAAATACTTATGGGAGATTTGGTTACTGAAGGATCCAAAAACGGGAGATTGGGTAAAGTTGTATGACATTGATTTACAAAGTCAAAGATGTTTGCTTCAACGCACTTTACCTAAAGATTCAATCACTAGTGATGTTTCTCCTATA
Organism: Nemophila menziesii; assembly: GCA_029959085.1. NCBI lineage: Eukaryota > Viridiplantae > Streptophyta > Magnoliopsida > Boraginales > Hydrophyllaceae > Nemophila > Nemophila menziesii. The sequence goes on along the minus strand of JARWIR010000001.1, from coordinate 137,205,154 downwards.
TATTATCTATTTAAAAAATTAACTGTTTGGATTTTGAAACTTTTCTATATCCTCTTGTCTGGTCGCAAAATGGTGAGGTATTGGTATTACGGGTAGAAGATCGAGTAGACTTTTGGATAGTTTACAATGTGAAAACTAAAGGAGTTCATTTATATAAACCTACGGGTACGATGATAACCTTGGATGGTGATCCACTTATCTCCCATGCTCATGTCCACAACTTAGTGCCTTTAAATTTTGTCTTTTAGTGGAAATGTAAATCTTATGCTATAAACTTTTCTTAATTGTCTACATGGTGAACTCATATCCTTTTTGCAGATGATAGTCTTTTCTTTCTTGAGTCTGATGAATATTATGTTGAGATTTTTACTACTGCTCTTTATTGGTATTTGATGTCTCCTCTTTTGTTCTAATTATATGCCCTTAGGAGACATCATTTTAGGTGATTATTTGTCTAATTTTATAGACTTTTAGTGATTAATCATTATTATTCACTTTATCTCCTTGGATTTTAGTATTTTTCATTTATTAAGATTTTGCATGTTAAATGGGTTGTTTTAGTGCAAAGTTTGTAGGTCCATGATGCTAGCAAGGAGAGGAATCAAGAATTAAAGTCTTAGATCGTGTAAAGAAGTCAAAGGCGAGAAGAAATATCCCAAAGAGTTGACAAGTTGAAGCTGCAAATCTGGAAGGCTGATGGTAATTGCTAATTTCGAGCTACTTAGACATGAATTCAGCCTCTGAGTTGTAAATAAGATTAGTTCCTTATCGAGTTACGAAGATTTAGCAAGTTGAACGGGTCAATTCATAGTTGATTTGAGAAAGTTACAGCCGTTTTAGTGAAGTGTGTACACCAGTTACGGGATTTTGATTTGAATAGTGGACTTGGGTCATTTAATATTTCATTAATTCACTTAATATAAGCCCAAGTCCGATTTTAGGAGTATAAATAGACATTTTGACTTTATTTTTCCACACCACTCAATTTTAGAAAAGTCAAAAGCGCCAAAGAGAAAGTCAGAAGTTAGGAAAAGGAAGAAGCCAAGAGCTGGAGAATTCATCTTCTCCAATTCACAGCAAAAACCAATTCCCAATTAGGTTATTTTATTATTTTATTTCTGTAAAACAATGAGTTATTTTACTTTTTTTCTTTAGTTTTTATTTCAATTATGAGCTAAACTCATTTGTACTTGAGAATCGCGAATTGGGTAGAACCCTAACTTAATTAATTTATGTTTTTCTAATTTGGGATTTCGTAAATTAATTTGAATTATTATTTTATGTTGGCTTTTATTTTATGCTTTATTTATTATATTCAGAGTCATGAATTAATGATAAGTTTTAGTATCTACTCTATTCAATATATTGGCGTATTGATCACCTTGACGGGGGGTTTAGATACAAAACTAGGTAATTGCCATTGGTATTCTCCAATGACCTTGACAGGCTTGACTAACCAATAGGCAATGTGGTAAGTAATTGAATCATCCGAAAGTAGTTTTAATCATCTTGACGGAGTTTAGAATACCGTAGGAGAGCTTTTAGGTCCATCCTGACGGGGGCTAAGAGACTTTAGAATCCCGACTAGCATAAATATAATGATTCAGCCCTTAACAGGAAAACATTAATTAAGAAGGTTTAGGTGAAGCCCTAGCGAGGCTCAAGTACTACTTCTCTCCTTGCGTCCAACTATTCTATTTGCTATTTTCATTTCAGCTTAATTTATTCAGTCATTAATTTATTTTAGCATCTTAGTTATTAAAACAAAAACCCAAACAAACTTTTCCGTACTTGTAATTATTTCACTATTTGACCCACACCTGAATTGTACCTAATCCGTCCCTGCGAACGAATCTGATTTATCGGTTTATTACTCGGACAACCGTCCCTGAGTGATACCTAATCTTTTACGTATTATTTTATAACACACAAGGACCCACCAAGTTTTGGCGCCCCTACCGGGGACGGTAGCGTGTGACCCCGGTGTTAATCCTTTAGTGTTTAATTGCATTTTTATTTTTATTTTTCAGTTTTACACTTTTCTTTGTTTTGTTCTTTCTCAGATTTTACAGGTTTGTTGTATGTACTCAAACCCTGAGAGGTTAATCCGAGATAAAAACAAGAGAGAGAAAGAGGCAAGAGAAAAAACAAAGAAAGAAAGAGAAATGGAGGATTTGAATATTCATAATGTTGAATATCCTGGCATTGAGTTGGATGCGAATGGCCATCCACTAGTGCCACCAATTATTCCTAATCTACCAATTCTCAACAATCAACAATATCATCGACATATGCAACAAGCTCAACCCCCAATATATAATGATCCATGGTTCATACATGGTCCATAACAAGTTCCTTATCGTGCTCTTGGTATTGGTCCTGCGAATATTAATGTTGCACGGTATAGACCCGACCCTGGTATGTTATCCCAATTTTAGAATTTTGGAAACTTTCATGGAGTACCTGGAGAAGATCCTATTCGTGCAATACAGAAGTTCATGCAAATCTACGATTCATATATAACACAAGGAGTGACCAAAGAGCAGATGTACTATGCTAATTTCAGATTTTTCGTGATAGACGTAGCTAGTGAGTGGCACGATTCACAAGAACCAGGAGCAATAAACAATTGGAATGAACTACAAACAATGTTTTTCGATCGTTACCATCTGAGTAACATGCGATTAGATGCACAGGTGGATTCGACATCATTTGCCCAAGAACAAGAAGAGACTTTGGGAAGATGTTGGACAAGATTTCAGTTATGTTTGAGAAGAGTTCCTGATCACGGCCTTACTAAACAACAACAATTGAAAATATTTTATAAAGGCCTTTGTGGAGGATCAAGAAAAGACCTCGATTTATTATGTGGAGGTGGTTTCTTACAGGTAGCTCCAGGACATGCTAAGATTATTTTGAATCAAACTGTGAAGAATGAGCAGGGTTGGAATACAGTAAGAACACCTATTCAAGGTGGAAAAGAAAGTAGTATGAGAATTGATGAGAAATTCTCCTCTTTGGAGAATAATTGAAGAGTACATTGGAGCAATAATTGAAACAACTTACTTTAGCTGTTAAAGAGGGGTTTTCAGGTAAGAGAGAAAGTGTTAATGTTACTCAAGAGATATATGGGTGTTTGAATTATGGTGTTCAAGATCATGACTGGGAACATTGTCAAAGTAACCCAGAATCTGTAATGTTTGTCTCTAATCGAGGGAATTACAATTCTGGTGGTCAAGGGTATCAGCCAAACAGAAACCATCCGGGTTTCCAATATTTGAATCCTAATAGGGAAGCTAATCCTACACATGCTTATCAGCCGCGTCCCTAAGGTAACAACTATCAACCTAGACCATAATATAATTACCAAGGAGGACAAGGTTACATAAATCATGTTCAGAGACAGCCTCCTCAAGATAATTACCATGAATCAGAGAGCTTTACCTACTCAACCTCAAGAAGGCACGGATGATCTTCGTCAAACTGTAGAAAAAATAATTGCACTTCAGTCACAATCTATTTAAAATCCGCAAGCATCTGAAGCTGCAATTAAGTTATTAGATTATCAAATAGCTTAGATGTCGAAACAATTAAGTCAACATCCACAAGGGAAACTCCCTAGTGACACTGAAAATCCGAGACATACAGAAGATTGTAATGCTATCGCGCTAAGAAGTGGTAAGAAGCTTCCTCCACCTCCTAATCCCGTTATGAAAGAAATAGAAGTTACCAACAAAGATAAACTGGTAAAAGATGTGGAAGAAAAAGATGATGAACCTGAAGTGGTAGAAGTGGAGAAGATCCTAGAAGTTCCGAAAAAGAAAGATGTTGTAGAAACCCGTCCTCCTCCACCTTTTCCCTCAATAGTTCAGAAAAAAGGAGATATGGCTGAGTATCAGAGATTTTTGAATAGGGTGAGAGGTCTTAACATTAACAAACCATTATTAGAGGCTATAAAAGATATACCGAAGTATGTGAAGTTCTTGAAGAGGGCCCTCACCAACAATAGACCATATTGTGATAATAAAATGATTGGATTGCTAGAAGAGTTTAGTGCCATCTGTCAGAGTAAGTTGCCATTTAAGTTGCTTGATCCTGGGAGTTTTACGATTCCGATTCTATTGGTAATGAGTGGCAAGGAAAGGCTTTATGCGATTTGGGTGCGAGTATCAATCTCATGCCCAAATAAATTTTTGATAAGCTGAAGATAGGAGATGCGAGACCTACCTCTATGGTCCTACAAATGGCTGACAGATCCCTCATACATCCTGAGGGATGAATAGAAGATGTCCTCGCCAAGGCAGGTACTTTTAATTTTTTCCGTTGATTTTCTTATTCTTGAATACGACGCGGATAGGAATTTCCCTATCATTTTCGGACGACTATTCTTAGCCACGGGGCGTACTTTAATTGGTGTAGAAAATGAAGAATTGACTATGCAAATCCAAGACGAGGAGGTAAAGTTCAACGTGTTTAGGGCTATGAGGTTTCCAGATGTTCCAGGATATTGCTTCCGAATGGATATAGCAGAACATCCCACGCAAGAGTTATTTGATTTTCTTAATTACGATAATATCTTGCAGGCTGCCTTAACACTTGACTTACCTAAGATGATGGAAGAGCTTGCCGAAACAGTGGCAGCTCTTAATTCTGAGAATCCGAAATATAGGCGTCCTGCCTATGAACTTGGGAGAGAATCGGGGGAGATAGTTACTAAAAAGAAACCATCCATTGAATCTCCTCCGCAGTTGGAAGAAAAACAATTTCCAGCACACTTGAGGTATGCGTATTTAGGTACTAATGACACTCTACCTGTTATTGTTTCAGCAAATTTAACAGGTCCTTAAGAAGATAAACTATTGCGTGTACTGAGAGCTAATAAAGAAGCGTTTGGTTGGATTATTGTTGACATCAAAGGTATTAGTCCTTCCTATTGCCAAAACAAACATATTCTAGAAGATGATAGTGCACGCTCAGTTGAAGGCCAAAAGAGACTAATGCCAGCTATGAAAGAAGTGGTGAAGAAAGAAGTTATTAAGTTACTAGATGCGGGAATCATTTATCCCATAGCTTTTTGCTTATGGGTGAGTCCAGTTCAATGCGTACCAAAGAAGGGTGGTATCACTACCGTCCTAAATGCTCAGAATGAAGCCATTCCATCGAGGACTGTTGTTGGTTGGAGAGTGTGTATGGACTATCGTAAGTTGAACAAGGCTACTAGAAGAGATCACTTCCCTAATCCTTTCATAGACCAGATGTTGGATAAATTGGCTGGTACGGAATATTACTACTTTTTGGATGAATATTCAGGGTATAATAAAATTTATGTAGATCCAGCAGACCAACACAAGACCACTTTTACATGTCCTTTTGGTACCTTTGCCTTTCGAAGGATGCCATTTGGACTATGTAATGCACCTGCTACTTTTCAGAGAAGTATGATCGCGATTTTTGGGATATGATCGATAATTTCCTTAAGGTATTTATGAATGACTTTTCTGTGTTTGGTGATAACTTTGATGAGTGTTTATTGAACTTGGAGAAGGTATTGATTCGATGCAAGGAAACTGATTTGGTTTTGAACTGGAAAAAATGTCATATTATGGTTCGTGAAGGTATAGTATTGGGACACAAAGTTTCGAGTGCAGTCTTAGAAGTTGATCGTGCTAAGATTGAGGTAATAAAGACTCTTCCCCCTCCTATTTCTGTAAAATGGGTGAGAAGCTTTTTAGGTCAAGCTGGTTTTTATCGCCGTTTCATCAAATATTTTTCTAAGATCGCAAAACTTTTGTGTAACTTACTTGAGAAGGACTCCAAATTCCTTTTTGATGAAGCTTGCATGGAGGCATTTCAAGAGATAAAAGAGAAGCTTATTCTTGTGCCTATTGTATTACCTCCTGATTGGAAGATTCCGTTTGAAGTTATGTGTGATGCTAGTGATTTAGCTATGGGTGCATTGTTGGGTCAGAGAAAAGATAAGGTATTTCATTCTATCTATTATGCGAGTAGGATTTTCACTAGTGCTCAGATTAAGTATACGGTGACTGAGAAGGAACTTTTAGCGGTTGTTTATGCATTTGACAAATTTTGTTCCTACCTCATTGGGGTGAAAATTGTTGTATTTACCGATCATTCTGCTATTAAGTACCTTATGGAAAAGAAAGATGCTAAGCCACGGTTAATCAGATGGTTTTGTTGTTTCAAGAGTTTGATTTAGAGATTCGAGATCGAAAGGGGTGTGATAATAAAGTTGCAGATCATTTATCTTGTCTTGAAGGTTCTAAATTGAATAGTGGTCCTGAGTGAGTTAGAGAGGAGTTTCCAGATGAGAGTTTATTTGCTATTTATGATGGTGCTCCTTGGTATGCAAATATCGCAAATCTTATTGTGAGTGGTTCTTTTCCTGAAGGAGCTACTTCACAAAATAAGAAGAGACTAAGTAGCCGTGCTAAACGGTTCTTTTGGGAGGATCCTTCCTCTACAAAGTATGTGGTGACCAAATGGTAAGAATATGCATACATGAGAGTGATGTGTTGTCAGTAGTTGCAGGTTGTCACGATTCACCCTATGGAGGTCATTTCAAAGGCGACCGCACACCTGCTAAGGTACTACAATCTGGTTTTTATTGGCCTACGTTACATAAGGATTGTCATGAGTACGTGAAGAAATGTCATAGATGCCAGTTTACTGGTAATATATCCAAGAGGGATGAGATGCCACGTAATAATGTTCTTGAAGTAGAAATATTCGATGTGTGGGGTATTGATTTCATGAGTCCATTTGTACCATCCAATGGAAATCAATACATCTTATTAACTGTTGATTACGTGTCTAAATGGGTAGAGGTTGTAGCTCTACCAACTAACGAATCACGAGTAGTAATTAAATTTTTGAAGTCACACATCTTCACAAGACATGGCACACCTAGAATTATTATCAGTGATGGAGGTTCACACTTTGTGAACAAATATTTGAAGATAGTTCTAGAGAAAGCATGGGATAAGACATCGTGTATCTGCCGCTTATCATCCACAAGCCAATGGTCAAGCTGAGGTCTCTAATAGAGAGGTCAAATCCATCTTAGAGAAGACTGTTGGTCAAATCATATATGTACAGTTCGAAACTATAAAAAAATTAAATAATTATTATAGATCATAATAAATCTATCAATGTATAAGATATAAAAATCATTTATCTGAAATCAAAATTATATATTTCTTAACTAACCAAAAGAAACATATGATTTCTTCTTCTTCTTTTTCTTCACCGGAATTTTTATCCACATATGTGTCACCATTTCTGCGCTTAGATTTTCACAAGGAAAGAAAGTTGAAAGAAAGAATTTCAAGGAGGCATAGAATAGGAAGAGGTAAATATATTTGGATGTATTAGGGTTTTAGGAAAGCACTAAAATAGTAGCGTATATGGTTCAAACGAGTTAGAAGGGTAAGAGTTAAGTAAATATTTGGGCCGACTAAAAAAATATTGGCCTATAAGTTCAATATGTACATTTTTAGGAAAAACATAATGGGCTGTTTATTTTGGTTGGTCCGACCAATTCACATTCCCAACTAGGCTATTCACCCGTGCATTATACAACTCGGCGATCCTCTAACAAAAGATAAATTTAAATATCACGATAAAAATATCTAATAAACAAGAAAAAAATATGAATTCCATCTAAACATGAGATCATATGCTTAATACCAGTTAAAAAATAATATTAATAACTTTACCCAAAATAAATCATTATATATATATATTGATTGTACAAAAAAATAGAATTGTTTTATTAGAATATGTTGCCCAAAAAATAGTCTTATGAGGGTGAATAGGAACATTGCGAAATAAAAAATAATTCAACCAAACCGGCTCGATTCGACTCTATTTAATGAAAATCCTATTTTTGGGAATAATATATAAATAGGCTAGAGGTACATAAATAGTTGTTATATATGAGTGAGACACTCGATCGAGCACTTAATGTATATACCCAATGCAAGTTTCTAGCCAATAATCATATATAAAAAGATACGAGCACTAAGCATGCAATATCAAAGCCTAAAATATATAGGCAATAGACTAACGCTTGTCATTTACAAAAATAAATAAAGGGGGAAGATAAGTGATACACTTGTTTCGAAGTGTTTCTACTCTAATATGCTTAGTCCACTACCTAAGGTATGTTTGATTCTTGTAGGATTTTGCAAGATCTTCCACTAGAAACTCCCATGTCTTTTGAAGGTGAGAACAGAGTACTTTACAACCCCTTTTTTATACCATTTGCAGTAACCCATGTGTTATCACCGAACTAAGGAAACCAAGTGTGCAATCGACATTCACAATATCACTCACAATCATACGAAGCATTTCCTTACGTATCTCCACACAAGAACGAGTATACAATATATGATCACTATATAGAACTTCACACACTTGTGAAACTTCACTTATGTATACACCTACACAATATCTCAACCTGCTCTTGCCTTGTCTATTGAAGATCACACTTCTCAATAGACAAGAGCACCACTAGAGTGTAAGATCATTCCTAATCTATCTGTCTTATATACTCCTTGATGAGTAGATGAAGTAAAAAAATGGCTATTATAAAGAAATATGGATTGTTGGACTATGTATTTATTTGGATTTCTCTTGAAGATATACTTTTGAAACTGCTTAAATTTTTTGTAAAAAAGCCATTTATATTGTCTTAAGAGCTCCTATTTATAGGTGAAAAACTATCCAACTGGTCTGACCACGTGCCAACACATTACTTTAAGATTTGACATATGTCGAGTATATGTGTCTTCTTCTTTGGGTATCTGCTGCCTTGTATTTCTAAGATCCTTCAATGACTCCATTCCCAATGGCTCTTTTATGTCCTTTCCTCAATTAATTGCAGCTATCAGGCATTTGGTTTAGTCAATTTGGGTACTCGCTCGAGTCATATTTTTAGGTAATAGAGTTTTATGGGTTTGGTACCCGGTTTATTCTATCTTCTAAAGTCCTAGCTTGAGATTTTTTCACATATTGATCAAATTGGTATCAGCAGTCAGATCTTCTAAGGTATCTTAGATTCAATGAATATTTTTATCATTTTTATCCTCTCTATAGTGGTCCAACTTGATGTTTTCTCAAGGTCCCCATAATTCAGCTCTTTTATACGTTTTTTCGGATCACTTTGATAAGGGGTCCAATGGTATGTCTTCTATAGCTTCGCATATAAAATATACCAGCTGCTCTAGTGGCTGAACTTGGGTTGTGACAACTCTGAATTGAATCTGAAACCATGGATAACACACAAAGTTAGCCTACAAAATGTTCCAGCGGGTGATATAGTTGTGGAATACCAAAATGTCACCCACGTACCGGAAACTCAAGTTGTTCGAGAAGGGAGCAATGTGATCAGGTAGGAAGATTTGCAGTCATGGAATCCTAAAGCGGTGCACTTTTGTATTCTCTTGTAAACATTTATTTAGTTTACTAATGTGTACACCATTAAATTACTCGCAGTGGTGGACTAGAATAAGTTATTCGTAGTATATTTTAATTTGGAATTGTCATGGAGCTGGTGACAATAACTTTAGAAGGGTTGTTCGAGAAATGATGCGATTAGACAAAGTTTGGCTAACTGTCATAGTTGAAACAAGAGAATGCAGAGTTAAAGAAAACGCGATATCAAAATTTTGGGTAAATCTAACTCGACGAGAGTTGAAGCGGGAATGTATAAGTGTGGTATATGGGTAATATGGGATGACTTGGATAATGACATTAAAGTATTTTCTGCGGGACGACAAGTAATTAATATGGAGATTGATAAACAAGGTTGCGAGCCTTTAGTTTTTCATCCATATATGCGAGAACCCATGCGGTTGAACGTAGGGAGTTCCTTGATTAATAGGTGGAAACGTCAATCAAGTGGGGAAGGATGGAGATAAAAGAGGAGGGGTTATAAGAGTTACTAGGGGAATCGAGAAATTTGAGAAATGGAGATACATATTTGGTTTAACTGATATGGGGTCCGCGTTTTACCTGGCTTGTCTTTTGGAACATGGGTCAATCTATCCTAAGAAGACTCGATAAAGCTTATGGGAAAAATGCTACACAATTTTCCCTAAAGATAAGGTTACTCACCTCGACTGAGCACATACATATCATTCACCTATACTTATCCAAATTATAGGAGAGAGTTCGAGAAGAGTGAACTATTTTAGATTCCAGTTGTGTCTACAGAAATATTTTCAGAACTTCGTGCTGGAGAAATGGAAACTAATCAAAGGGGCTTGGAAGAGAGTATTGCGGATATGCAACAACAATTCCATATGTGGAAATCTATGGTTTTTGGAGACATTAACCGCAAGAAAAACTCCTTATCACGAGACTACGGGTATTTAGAGATCGTTGGGGAATAATTATAACTTTTCATTATTTGAGCTTGATAAAAGGGTGAGGGAAGAGTACCTAAGTATTTTAAAGGAGGAAGAAAGGATCTGGTTCCAACAATAATAAAAAGTTGATTCGCTCGATCGATCAGATTACGTGGTATTATCATTTGTCTACTATTCGAAAGAAGAAATTGACGAGAATAATAAGGCTAAGTGATGAGAACGATAGTTGGGTTACTAATGAGATAGAAGTGAAGAACATAGTTTGAGATTTCTTACAATATTTGTACTCGACCAATGATGACTCCATTGGTCCTTTCTCACTTCCATATATTCCTCAATTAAGGAATACTGGGGTTGAGAAATGTTAGGTTTTGGTGGGACAGTGGTGCGTGATATTGTTAGACAGTGTGCCAGTTCTAGCGAGGTACCGTCGCGCCTAAATGGTACTCTAGTTCACTTGATTCTGAAAGTTAATGATCCAGAAAAGTTTAACCAATTTCTTCCCATTATCTTATGTTCTAGTTAAGTTTATTATGACAATGATGGTGAATAGGTTATGTCTATTACTAGCTGATCGCACCATGGATAATATAGTTCTGGTTCAGGTTACAGTCGATCTTATGTATAAGAAGACAGGTATGAGTGGACTCATAGCAGTAAAAATTGATCTTGCAAACGTTTATTTTAAGCTATGTTGGAGATTCCTGCAAGACACCATCACAAACTTTGGTTTGCCTTTGTCTTGGGTACGTCTTATTATATCTGGTATGTGTTCTAACACTATGAAGATATTATAGAATGGTTTCCCACTAGAGTCGTTTAAACCGAGCAGATGGATTTGTCAAGGATACCCCATCTCCCCATATTTATTTGTGATGTGTATAGAGCGGTTGTCGCTACTTATTTAAAAAATATATGGCTGTGGGAATGGAGCGAAATTGTCTTTGGAAATAGGGGTTTCGGATCTCTTATGTTTTCTTTGTTGATGACTTGATCATATTTGCAGAAGCGTAAAAAAAACAAGTATATTTGATGAAAGGGGTAATGAAATTATTTTGTGATAAAGCAGGGCAAATAATAAGTGAAGAAAAGTATATAATATTCTTCTCTAAAAATCTTTAGCAAGAAAGGAGGGTGTGTTAGCAGAAAGAAGCAGTTTCGTGTTGAGTGACTTGGTGGGTATTTATTTGTGTACATGTATAGCCTCGTAAAATATCTATATAATTTTTTAAGTATTTAATTGGTAAAAATAATATTGTAAAAATATCTTGTAAAAATTATTAACCTAGTTTTAATTTATATTATAATATTTATTTTTATATTTTTATATCGTATGCGAAATTGAAAAATTATTTAGGATTAGTTCTACTTTATTTTTATTTTAATCTTTCCTGCCTTGTATTGTGAATATTTTCCAACAACTTATGTTTTCTTTAATTTTGTCTAAAAAAACATTTGATTTTCATCTACGGTGGACTTGATTGAATACTAATGAACAATTTTAGTTAATATTGTTAATTGGGCCATATAAAATTATTTACTTGGGCCTATTCATTTATTCTTGTAGCAAATTTATAAATATACTATTAGACCCAAAGCATCACCTCGCTACAACCCCAATTCTCTTCATTCTAATCTTTTTACAATATTTCTTTTCTTTTATCCATCGTAGCCACTTTGCCTATTTTGTAACTAGTCATTATAGTAATGACATCTGGCTGCTCCTCCATTACCTTAACCGAGTCACCCTCTTCCATTTTTTTAATACAAAGGAGGTCCTTAGACCGGATTAAAAGAGCTCTATTACATCACTTAACATACTTGTATACACTTCCTCGGGACCTTTAACCCGAATCTATCTTTATTGAGAACTTTCCACGCTGTATCCGGTGGATCTTCTAGAATCGTATAGGAAATCTCGAGCTTTGACCCCAACCTTGCCAGATGATCAGCAGCTTCGTTAGCTCCGCGAAAGATTCGCCTAATCTTGAACCCAACCATCTTCCTTAAAATCTCGCGAATACCATTAACCCATTTCAGAATAGGGCTTCTTGTTTCAACCCCTTGTGTAACTGTCAGCAATACTTCCTCCGAATCAACCTCTACTTCCAACTCCTCAATTCCAAATCCAACAGCCAATTTCAGCCGCTCCCAAAGTGCAACCAATTCAGTAACAAGAACCAAAGAACAATTCAAGCTCAAGTAGAACCCCTTAACCCAATTTCCATTCCTTTCCCTTAAAAGACCACCAGCACCACCCCTTCCCAATCGTGTGTTAAAACTCCCATCTGTGTTGAGCTTATAGCCCCGGTTAGGCTTATACCACCCAATCCATTCCACATGATCTCTCACAGTCCCCGAATTACTACCATGAATTTGCCAAGATTTTATATAATCAATACCGTTCTTTTTAGCTTTCTTAATAATCACATCACCACTAGAAAAGGATTCTCCCTTAAATACCACACCATTCCTTTCCAACCAAATAATATTAATTATAGAAGCCAAAAATACATCCTAATTAATACCTGGAAAAAACCCTTTTGTACTCAAATTAAGGCGCCACCAAGACCTGCTATCCATGACCTCTCGATCACCCCCCAAGAAAGTTTGATTCCCGAAAGATGCCCCAATTGTTCCACGTACAATTGAATCCCTCCTCCTGCCCCCTTGTTCGCTTTCATGTAGTTCACTTCCAGATGGAAGCTCAATGTCACTGTAACCTTGAAAGGACAAACCTGTAACATCCCTATTTTTTGGAAAATTGCAACCACAGGTCCCTGAGATAACAGACCTGTACCTACCCGCCCCCAGCAACCCCGAACTGTTACCCATATCGAGAGCAGATCCTGAAGCAGCTCCCCTGTCCACACGGCACTGCTGATCAGGTCCCACCCCATGTTGTCCCGCCTGTTGAGCCAAACATGTAACATCCCTATTTTCTTGAAAATTGCAACCACATGTCCCTGAGAAAACAGACATGTACCTACCCGCCCCCTGCAGCCCCAAACTGTTACCCATATCGAGAGCAGATCCTTAAGCAGCTCCCCTGTCCACACAGCACTGCTGATCAGATCCCACTCCTAGTTGTCCCGCCTGTTGAAAAGCACCAGAGTATTCATTACATCCATTCACCCTACCCCATAAAATTTCCTTTCTCACTAAATCCCAAATCTCTTTAGCCTTCCAACACTTCCGAAACAAATGTATTACACTCTCTTCATTAATTTCGCACCACGGGCACCTACTCGATACATCCATGCCCCTAGAAACTAAATTACACCCTGTAGCTAACCTATCCCAGACCACCCTCCATACAAAGATTCGAGTTTTTTGTGGGACTCGGAGCTTCCATACCATTTCCCATTCAAAACTAACCTCATTCTCAACGGAAACGACTCCCTTAAACGCTGATTTCACCGAATATACCCCGCTTGACTCATTTAACCAAGATACCTTATCCATCTCGTTCATGTCCCCATTTACAGTAACCCTTTCAATTTCCTGAACCTTCTGACTTGGAATTAAATGCACAAACTTACCCCAATTCCAACAACTATTCCCAGTTAGATAATCGCTAATCTTGTCTGCTCGCATATCCCACCCAATCGGGCTTAACGCATAGTTTATTAACGGCTCCTCACCAACCCAAACATCCAACGAAAAAGCAACATTCATACCATTCTTAACCACCCATCGGGATCCCGGTCTAACTACGGCAATACCTTCCACAATGGCGCGGCAAATTTGTGAGTCATAAGCTTTCGACACATAATGCATCACATTGTCCTTAAAATATTTCTGACGCAAAGCTACTATCCATAACGTTGTACCCCCGTGGATGATTCTCCAACCCAACTTACCAAGCAAGGCTTTATTCATGTCACCAGCTAATCGCAACCCTAGACCGCCAAGACTCTTTGGAACACAAACTTTTTCCCAAGCAAACCAACTGATTTTCCTTTGATTCTCCTCCGATCCCCAAATGAAATCTCTGAGAATTCAATCAATTTCCTCACAAACGTAACCAGGAAGTTTATCCACTTGCATTATGTAGATAGGTATAGCACACAAGACCGATTGAGCTAACGTGATCCTCTCTGCCAAAGAGAGAGCCTTCCCTTTCCAACCCACGAGTTTCCCCCGAATACTATTTAACGTCTCACCATAAAACCTTTTAGGCCTCCTTCCCGAGAGTATCAGTACGCCCAAGTACTTACCTAGGCCATCACTTCTACTATACCAACTGCGCCTAGTGATGCTATTTGCTAAATCTTCATCCACATTCTTAGAAAAATATATTAAGGACTTCCCTTTGTTTACTGATTGCACTGCACATCTACAAAAGCCTTCTAGCGCATCCTGTAAAACATCAAAATTTTGATCAGACACTTCAGAAAATAGGATAAGGTCATCAGCGAAAAAGATATGTGATAAAGGAATCCCCCCTGAACAAAGTCTAATCGCTTTCCAAACCCCCTCCTCGACCAAACGCTGAATTAAGATAGAAAATCTCTCCATAACAATAGCGAAAAGATACGGGGAGATAGGATCTCCTTGCCGAATCTCTCTCTGAGGCAGAAAAGGAGCTAACGGTGAACCATTCCATAAGACCCTGAATTCGTTCTTTTCCATACTAGACATGATCAAGGATATCCAAGCACACGGGATCCCTAACTCTTCCAGTGATTCACGAATAAAACTCCAGCTGATCTGATCATATGCCTTTGCCAAATCAATCTTAATAGCCATATATGACTTTCTCCCTTTAGCGTGACGTAACATATAATCAATCTCGCATACCAACACCACATTATCGATCGTGGATCTCCTTGGTAGAAAGCTACTTTGATATGGGCCTATTGTCTCAGCTAAAAGAGGTCTAAGTCTGTTCACAATCGCCTTCATACACAATTTATAGCACACGTTCATGAGACTAATTGGCCTGAAATCCGAAATATACTTCGGGCTAGATGATTTATGGATAAGATGTATAAGTGTCCCTAGTAATTCCTTGGGAAAAGAACCCTCCGCTACTGCCCCACGTATCATGCTACAAATCGAAGGCCCAACTGTTTCCCAACACGTTTGGAAAAAACCCGCAGTCAAACCATCCGGGCCCGGCGCCTTATGTGGGTTCATTTGAAAAAGGGCGACCCAAATCTCCTCATCCGAAAATATATCCAACAACCCTTCCCTATCATCTCCACTGAATTCATTGAGATTAGGAATCGTAATGGATGAAGACACCACCTCTCCATTCCAAGCATATAATGTAACAAAAAAATCTCTCACCCAATTACCCTCCTCAACTTCATTCACGAATACTTCTCCAATATCATTTTTTATCTAGAACGTACCCATCCCTCCTCTTTTCACCAATGTTCCCATATGATATAACTTAGTGTTGTGCTCACCGGAGTAAACCCAATCCATCCTTGCCCTTTGGAACCAAAGCAACTCTTCTTGAGCTAAGACGCTTTCATATTCATTACTAAGTCTCTTTTCAAAAAGCATAAGTGACCTATTAGTCTTTTCCTGAAGTGATTTTTGAATACCCTTAATTCTCGCGATTAGCCTTCTCTTTTTCTTAAATATATCCCCAAAAGTCTCCTCTTTCCAAACACGAAGCTCTTCCTTTATATTTTCGAATTTATCCCCCAAACTTACCGATTCCTTCGACCATTTTTCCTATACAAAATCACGAAAACCCGAATGGATAGCCCATGCACTTTCAAACTTAAATCTTCGAACAACCCTTCTATTAATACTACGCGAATCCAAGGATACTAGAATCGGAGCGTGATCGGAATGGACACGTGCAAGATGAGACACTTTCGAGCTATTAAAACACTCCCTCCAATGATTATTACCATATTCCCTCTTCCATTTTCTCTATATATAATTAAATAAAACATTAGTCTTTACATTGTTTAAAAAAAAATGAACATTAGTCTTTACCCGTCCAAAAAAAAAGAACATTAGTCTTTACAAAACCACTTCTGTATAAATATTCAACATTCCATTTTTTTATTAAATACATCAGACCCACTTTTCTCACTAAGAATATATACCATAAATCTAGATTCGAATATTTTATTAGAAATTATAGTGTAGGAATAATGGCGATCTGAGTAGGAGGTTGACTACTTGCTAAAACATTAATAATTTCTTTTCAGATGAGAGTTTAAATAATCTATGATATGTTTATCTTTTAACTTTATTTTAAATTATACAGTAATATATTTAATTCGATAATTTTAGACTCTATGTGTTATTATTTATTTGAATTGTATTGTCTCGTTATTATTAGATTAATTGTACTATTTCGTTACCACGACCTACTTCGTTGTCTATCCATTAATTGTTAATACGTATCGTTGTTTAATCGGCCTACTTAGTCGTTTCATATTTGATATTTGATATATCTATCGATCGATCATTCGACATGATACAATCGTGTTGCATTGGGCGGCAGCGGGCTTGCCAGGGTTAACACGACTATCATGATTTATTCCCACATGGCGCATGTAACAGAGAGTTCCTTGGCCAGTGGGTCTTAGGTTCGGTGTACCCGGGGTATTACCAGTGGGAGTGATAAGGCATCGAGAGTTGCGGCAGGAGTTATAAGGGCAAGACCACAATATCCTTTACAACGTGATTATTACTTGCTAGTGTATATAGCCTGCTGGGTAGTATGGGCTGCCTAGTTTGATATATACACTTATCTGGTTCATTTATTTATCGCTTTATGAATGTTTATTCTATATTTAGACCAATACAAGTTTAATGAAAGCGTCTTAGATATAATTACTGCCCTAGGTTAAATTCTACATATGATCATTATTTATTTTCTCGCTGAGCTAGTGGAAGCTCACCCCCCTTTCCCCACCCTTTCAGGTTAAGATAACTTAAGGACTTGGGTAGTGGTCAGTACCATAGGACAAATTGAAGAGGAAGAATAGATAATTTGTATTCGTTAACTTGTAATTATTTATTTTAAATCATGTAATGTAATAAATAGTCAATTATTATAATAAAATGTACTTTTAATTATTTAAAATTTTAGATAGAATAGTCGTGTTTTTCTAGGCTTGACAGTACACCTATTTGTGCCAGCCGCCTTCCAAGGGAATTCTTTAGAAGGATAACTATGAGCATGAGAAATAAGTTACCAAATTGGAAGTTGCAAAATCTCTTACTCAGTGGGAGGTTAAATCTTGTGCATAAAATCCTTAGTGCCATACCTACTTATACGTTGCAAACAATGAAACTTCTTAACTATGTTCATAATGAATATGATAGAATGATAATGGAATTCATTTGGGGAACGGATGATGAGTCGAAGAAGATAAACTGGATCTATTGGGAAAATATTTGCTGTAAGAAGGACTGAGGTTTAGGTTTCTGGGACGTGAAGAGTTTTAATCAAGCTTTATTCATCAAGTTAGGATAATATATTCTTAAATAGGACAAAGCGATTTGGGCCAGATCACTATTATATAAAAAATTTGAAGGAGGTTTCATGAGTCGTATTGCTAAACAATCGAATTCAAGAGTATGCACGAGTATAGTTCATGGGCAGGATGTGCTAGCTAATTGTATTGAGGAAGTGTATAGTGAACAAGTGTATTGGTACAAGTGGAGGTTATAGGCATCGTGGAAATTTTCTCGTCAAATTAGCTTACAAGTCACTTTAAGAGCCAGATGAGGCTGTGATCTTTAGATGGAATAAGATTTCGCCCCTAAAGCGTCCGCAAAACATATAGATTCTTCTTTGGCGGGTCGTATCCGTGAAGTTGGGGAAACATGGAATTGAGGTGTTACCATTTTTTAGGAGATTTGGTGTAGATCAGGAAACTGCTTTGCATCTATTTCGAGACTGCCGGAAGTACGATGAGCTCTAGAAAAGGTGGCCTAAAAATGAAAAATTGTATAATACCGCGAGAACTAAAATGGAACAAAACCAGGTGCTTTCTTCACCTATTGATGAGAAACTCAGCAGTAATTACAGCTGCATCATATTAAAGGACATAACTTGTCACGACTTTTTCTGGGAATCATCAGCTATTGGGGAAAGTGTTGTTAACATGTGAGGTTTAGTGTGTTAACATTGATGTAATGACAGATTGAGAAGTTAACAGCAGGTATAATAGTTACAATATGTTTCAGGAGGTTGGTAATGATATCGCAACTTTACGCCAGCCAAACAGTTCAGGAAGGAATAGAACCATTGCAGGTGTTGTACCAAGAGGATCTATTGTGCTAGAATACTTGCTAGAAATTTAATGGGGGAAAGAATCGTTCGGTTGTAAAGGAACAAATGAGGGGCTAGAAATTACGGCTGTCTTGATCTCTTTATTTTGGCACATTTGGACTGATTAGAATAGAAGATGTTCTGAAGAAATACCCATGAGTATTCGACATGAACACTTAAATTTATGGTTAAAAGTATAGAAGTGGGTTGTGTTCGGGCTTGGGGAGTAGTGCGAGGCAAAGGAAAAATTGTCACGACGAGAAGTACACTACTTAAGTGGGTTGAACCGGCTTTCGATGTTAAAACTCAACATAGATGGGTGTTTAGCGCAAGGGGTTAGTAAATAGGAAGTTGGGGGTCATTTCGGCGATAGTAAAGGAGATTTCTTAGGATGCTTCGAGAGTTCTTGTAAGGTAAATTCAGCGTCTCAAGCCAAGCTTTTTGCTTTACATTTTGTTTGTATATAGAAATTACTCTAAAGTATGAGATGGTTTTCATTGAGACTGATTCACTTGATCTACATGTGCTAGTGAAGGACAGTGGGGATAAGGGAGAATGGCCAGATCAAGTACTCAAAGAATGCAAGATTATACTTGCAAACCATGTTAACTTTGAGATTCCAAGGAGGCGAATTCTTGTTGTGATTGGATGGAGAAAAGGGTATTGATTCGAATGGTGAACCGATCTCGTATATGGACTCTCCAGAAGGATTATTTTTACGGAAGTTCTTAACGTGAGATAGATGTGGATGGGCTACACCTCGTACTATATTGTGCGCTCATATTGGAGTTCATTAAGTTCAAGGTGAACTTAACGGTCTTTATTAGACCTCAGATGTATGTAAAAATAAATATAAGAATTTTTTTAAACTTCTGTTAACATAAAAATTACGCTATTCAAAATCTCTTTTCTTGATTTCAAAATCAGATATGTTAACTGTAAATTCATCCATATCAAATTTTAATCTTGACTTTCGTCCGACTAGGTTTTGATATGGTCAATATTTATGGTTCATTTATTTATTTTATTGTGCTTATGTGGCAAAAAACTATGAGAAGTGTTTTCTCTAAAATAACTATTGTTTCCACTTCTCGAGTTCTCCATTATCATAATCCATATGGATGTTGGGTATCTTAAAAGAATTGCGATATTATTGACTGATTTAGGTCATGGTCGTTGTTAATCATGATTAGGATATTTTCCTTGGTTTTGAGAATTTTATTTTGCGTTGACTTTCAACGATGGTACACTCGAATGCATGGTTATATTACTTGGATACTTATTTATGAAAATAGATTAATCCTCTATTTTGTTGACTTTTATGTAGAGTTGATGCTAATGCTATGTGTTTTTGTCTTCTTTTTGTCAACTACGTTATTTTTTTACTTCAGTATAATGCTTGGTGTAATGAATATAATTATTTTTTCGACAAAAAAAGTGTGAACATTTTATGAGCTACAAATAAGGCTAATATTATATTTTGAGTATATGCCATCGAAAATCATATCTTATAATGTGACTGTGGTCTGATTAAAGATAAATTATAATTAAAAGTTTTCAAAGGAATTTATCATCCGAATTCAAACTTCTGGGATGCGAAATTGGAAAAAAGTCCTAAAGTTGGGCCAGTATTTTCAAAGGACTTCAATTACTAAAAAAAAGAATGTATATGGCATATTGATAATGGTCTGAAGACAAACATTTGAGATAATTACTAGATTGGTGAATGTATTCTAATGGAGAAACCAAACATATGCGACTTAAACATGGTAGCCTAACTATATTTTTTTTGTCAACTGTTAGCTTAACTATTTAACAAGGGTAAGGCGGGTTGAAATTTGGAGATCATTCGAAGTCTCCGCTCTCAAATCAATATTTCTGAGATCATTAGGATTCCAATCATCCAATTTGATAAAGAATATACAATAATTTGCCCGCACACTAAGGATGGTAAATTCTCTACCAAGTATGGATACCACTATCTTACCCAAATATAAATTCCAAATGAATATCAATCTTCGTGTATGGGAGGAAAAAGGGGAATGAAATCTGAAAAAAAAAATTGGAATTCAAATGTTCCAATAAAAATTAGAAATCTCTTGTAGAAGATTTTCGATGGAGAAATTCCATAGAGGTAACCTTAAAAATACATTCAGTCGTTAACATGTGAATAGTGTGAACTGGATAACGAATTGATTGCACACATTTTTCTCAAATGCCCATTTAGTTTGGTTGTTTGGGAATCTTCTTCTCTACAAATTAAAATTCACTGAGACTCCAAACGATCAATTAAAGAATGGTTGCTCAATAAAATAAATTCTCAATCCAATAACAGATGGGACAAAAGACTCGTCGTAGCTTTCATCTTTGCACTTTATGGAATATCTAGAAAGAAAGGATGCAAGGTTTCTTTGACAATAGAAATGGAATATCAACAAAATTATCAGTATGAAAAACTCTCTTATCAATGAATTGTTTGGAAAGAATTTGATTAATGTGAGCAAGGAAATCAGTAGTGAAGAATGGGATACAAATATAGAAGAGGCCAATCAAATATTAAGAGATGAGGCAGAGACAATTTGGCTTAATGACATACCGTTTACATAGGAGTGGGAACAATCGGGTGTTCTTAAATGGGATTGTACAATGCAAGTTGTTAGTGGATCAACTATTGATGTTTGGAGAGACAAATGACCCGCGTTCCATATTCTGATCTCAAAACCCAACAATTTTAATATCCGAAAACTTCAGGAATTTCTTCTTTTAAATGGTTCGAAATGGATCACCTCATTCATCTACAATTGTTTTTACCATATGGAGACTGAGCATATTTGTAGACGCCCAGTGTATGCTAAATTTGGCCTCACTCTAGCAAAGGAAGTTATACTTCCTAAACTAGGTTACCATGCTATAACTTCTCTAATCGATGACAAATCGCCCAAATTTTTTTCCTTCGGTACAACTAGGGATCCTAAAATCTAGAAAACGGTTTATGTAGAAAATCTACAATAAGTCCATTCATAGTAGATTTACACTTTATAAAAAGGAATGCATCGTCACACCAAGATGAAATTTCGATAACCATCTTATTTAGACAGTGTAACATATTTTCTTCTCCTGCCTGAGTAGTGCTTAGATTCAAGATGATTTGAATACAAGACATAAGAGAAATATCAAATGTGATGGAAATTTTTAAATTAGGATCCTACACATTATTAAAAAAAGGTACTAGGATAATTGGAGTCGTGAAACTTATACCACTTTTGTGTTTATTACTATCTAGAATATTTTGATTG
Organism: Nemophila menziesii; assembly: GCA_029959085.1. Taxonomy (NCBI): domain Eukaryota; kingdom Viridiplantae; phylum Streptophyta; class Magnoliopsida; order Boraginales; family Hydrophyllaceae; genus Nemophila; species Nemophila menziesii. Next base: position 137,183,210 of record JARWIR010000001.1, on the reverse strand, counting down.
CTAGAATGAAGACAATTTTAAGAACTCCAAATTAAACATGATACCAATTATCATTTTAAGGGTCACACAAAGGTGAAATATCTATAACCATCTTATTGAGGCCGTGTAACATATTTTCTTCTCCTGCCTGAGTAGTGCTTAGGTTTGAGATGATGTGAATACAAGACATAAGAGAAATATCAAATGTGATGGAAATTTTAAAACTAGGATCCTACACATTATTAAAAAAAGGTACTAGGATAATTGGAGTCGTGAAACTTCTACCACTTTTGTGTTTATTACTGTCTAGAATATTTTGATTGCTAGAATGAAGACAAGTTTAAGAACTCCAAATTAAACATGATACTAGTTATCATTTTAAGGGTCATCTTTATGAAAGACTTCCATGGCTTGTATTGGAATGATTTGAGTGTTCGGATGTTATCCAAGGATGGATAACCCTATTTGTTTGCCTACAATTATAATTTTGAGGACCCACTTCAGACCTCAACATCTTTGTTGATGCTTATTTTGTTGAATAATGAGAGATTACGGGTATTTCTATTGTTAGTTCTGACAAGACTAGTTTCCCAGTCATTTGTAAAGGAAATACCTTTTATATAGCTTAGTTTTTAAAGGAGAAACGAGAATTCTTTTAAAGTGCAATATCCTTCATGTATGAGAAGGTATGTTTCATACCGAATACCTTGGTATTACCAAAGTCTTGAAGAATTGACTAAAACTGTTGGACAAATGGGATTCAACCCACAATATTTACGATGTTAGTCGGTGACTCAATTTAATGAAATGATTCGGATATTAAAACGTTTATTCAAGTTGTAAAGATTAACGTAATATATCTACTTGGTTAAAATCATTTGAAATGAATGAGAAATTGAGTCATGTAATTTGGAGTAATTGGAAGAAAAAAATAACAATATATGTTATTTTTATTTCCTTTTGTTATAAAGCAAAGAAATTAAAAAAAAAGTCCTGGGTCCTTAATGGGCTTTTGGGCTCAGATTGAAAAGATTGAAAACATAAAAGTCTCATATATATTATATTATTATTTATTACCAAATTCATCTTCATCTTCTTTCTTATTCATATATTGTGTTGGCTAAATTAGGGTTTTGTCTATGCAAAATTAGGGAATCTGTGTGGTGAAATTAGGATTTCTGAGTGGTAGTGTATATATTTTATATTGGTTAAATTATGTATTAGTGAGATAGTTGGATAAATATCCTATAGTGTAAAAAGCATCTTCTCATGATAATTTATGTGGATCTAGGTATTTTTGGTGAATTACTGTAAATCTTGTTATTCTTTACTCTTATTACTATGTTTTATTATTACTTTTTGTTCTGTAATCTTATTTCAACTTGATATAAAAAATTGTGATAAATCTTACAAATTAGATTAATATTTAAAACGGTAATAATTCCTTAGTACAATCGAATTATAGTCCTTTTGTATATTAGAAAGAAATAAGTAATTGAAAAATTACCATGAATTGTTTCCTGAATCATTTTTTAATTACAATTGTTACAATAAAATATAATTGTTTGTTTACCTTGCTTAATAGTTATGTTGAAACAGACTACCATTGGTTTACTTCTTGTCTCTTTATAAACATCTTGATACTATGTATAATATAGACAACAGGTTGAATTACATCTTTTTAATTGCTTCATATTATAGTTCTTCATCTAGATTTTCTTATATTTTTCTTTTTATAATTAGAAAGATGTGGCTCTAATATTTTGTAAATGTTTTATATTTTTATTTTAAAAATCTTATTGAAAATTAATTAATTTTTTTACAGATAGTTGACCATTATATTTCAAAGGTAATCCATTTGATCTCTAAATTGTTATATTTTAGTTCTCAAGATTCTAGAATTTTCATTTTACCCCAATTTTTAATAATTTAATTTTTTGAGATAATTATATATAATATATATTTACTATCATGCATTTTTTTGCAAAATTAGAACTTATAGTGGATATTTCAAATTATTCTTTAGCTGCTTTGACAAAGTTGGTTAAGACTTGGATTTAGACTTTATATTTTATAATGAAATCTTAATTAATCTGAACTTGATCGAATTCATTTAATTTTTTTATATAGAATGATATATGATTTGTATGTAAATCTTTGTTCTAATTCAGACCTACTTTTAATTTTTTTTTTCTTGGTTTGCATAAATCTTTAATGGATGTAAGAGACTACGAAGAAGATGCACAAGGTATCTTAAACATGTAAAAATTATTTTAGCATCTTTTTCTTTTCCTAAATATTTCATTGATAAAAAACCACATGTTTAAACATGATAGACTCACTAACTTCAGCTACTAGATAAGATACTTGTAAAAATATTACAAGTAAAGGAATTATTAATAAAAAGTATTGTTTGGAAGATGATCTATTACAATTAGGAATCCATCCTCTATAAGAATATTTTCTCTACTGGTAGGTAAATTTTAATAATATCTAGAATTTCGACTCCATGCCTTGTAATCTAATAGTTTTTGAGTAATCTCTAGTGACACGAGAAATAGAGTCTTATGGTGGTAAACATTTATTATAATCATTTGTATCTTGTAATCCAATAGCTTCCACTCTTTCATATTGTATCTCTTTCTCACTTTTAGCACCAGAAGTCTTATTATGTTTACTGGTTTCATGAATAATTCTTTCTCCTTTACTATCACAGTTTTGTATATTGCCTCCATTTCAAGTCTCACACTTATCTACACTTATATTTTCAGCATTCCTATGCTTCTTAGGGTCAATAATTTTATAGATATATCCTTTATTTGATTATTAACAACATTAGGATTAGTATATCTTTTTGTATTTCTCCCACTGTATTATAGTCTTCTCAATCGTTTATATAGGTAAAAGAAGTATACCATTAAATAATATGGCATTCCTATCTTTCCAAATTCTCCAAGCTAAAGTGCATACTTTTTCAATGATCATGATATATTTTCATATACCTCCTTGATATTATTTAAGATTACTCTCATCCAAATATCTCCTGGTAGATTGGTCGCATGTACTTAGAATTAAAGGGGTTGAAAATAGGGACAAGCAAAGCGAATATTCTCCAGTGATTCATAATTGCATAAGATAAAATTATGTGTTTTAGTAACTCTTCTTTTTACGAAGTTTTTATATGTAGGTAATAGATTTTTAACTACTTTTCACATAAAATTTCTTATTTTTGGTGGAGTTTTTAGATTACAAATTATCTTTCCATACTTCATTTGAGATAGAATCGAATGAGGAAGGTTACCTTTTTCCTTTATTTTATTATCTCTTTCATGTTCATCTTTCAGCCACTGATATGCTTTTTTAACATACCCCATCTTTTTCTAAGGACCAACCTACTTGATCTTTACCCAAGATATTGGAATAAAAGTATTAAAGATCTTTTCTAATATCTTAGGAGGTAATTCTTAAGTTAATTTTAGTATACCATTTTCTTTAATTTATTAGCATAAGTTCATTAGCATTATTTAGGGCTAAGTCTAAAGGTTCTTACTATCTTCACAATTTGTTACCAATTGATCCTGATGCATATTAATGGTGTTACCATTCTTAATTTTATATTCAGTATGTATAGCCACTAAATATTTTCATGTCAAAAGACTTCTCCAACCCCATCCTAATGAATTTTTAATTTAGCTTCTACGAAAGAGTTTAATGAAAAATATTTACCCTTTAACACTTTATATAATAGTGATTGTAAGTTGGAAATATGATTACAGAATTGTTTTCTTGTTTTCTAATAGAGCAACGTTCATAAAAATTTAATCTCTAAAGCCTAAGCACCTAAGAAATTAATTTTAGATATGTGTGATGAAATCAAATAGATATATTTTCTTAGGCGGAAAATAAGAAGACATAAAACAATTTAGTATGCTTTGGATCACCGATTAAATAAGCACCTCTTTTCTTGCCTCAGACATGAAGAGGTTTTTCCAATTGTTCATTTTTTTATAGTCCTATAAAATCATATAATATTTAGAATGCATGATTGTGTGTTAGAGCTAAATTTCACCCAACAATTATTTAAATCCAGTGTAAGATCAGTAGCATATGCATATTTTTTAATGATGTCATGAAAACTATTAATCTCTTCATAGTTTTGTTTCAAGAAAAAAAATATTATGATTAGCAAAGAGTGAATGACTAATATTGGGGATATATTTGGAGATTTCTTTGCCCTCTACAAAATAGGAAGGGGGATAAATGGTCCCTGCCTTATTCTTCTTAGAGGTTCGTCAAGTTAATATGGTTTTCCACTTGTTTAAACAAATCTTAGAATCTTATCGAAACAATTTTTATTAAATCCAATTTTTTCATAAGTATTTTTATAAGAAAATCACTGAATAAATTCATAAGTTTTTTGTGTATTTGTTTTAATAGGTATAATCAATTTTTTTAGTATTTCTTGTTTTTTACAAAAGGTAACTACTTTATAGGCTATAATAGTGTTTTCATGGACATACCTTCCAGGGTTGAAGTGTATTGATATTTATCAATTACAATAGGCATAATAGGTGCAATCATTTACCAAAATTTTAGGAAAACATTTTGTTAATAAATTTGGAATAACTTATAAGCCTGTAGTATTTAATATTATTCGATTTATCAGCAACTTCAAACCTTTCATCCGAATGGCAAGGCAATTTTTGGTATCAAAGAAATAAAGGTTTGATTTTAGTCCGCCAAACTACCTTTATAATACAAAAAGTTGTTTATTAATTGAATACCATCAAGTCTTATGAAATTCCAGTATTTTAGGATCTATGCTTTCAGTGCCTTATTAAGTGCCTTATTCCTTGATTAATCACATATTTAATAAAATTTAATATACTAGAGAAGTTTACTTGTCCCACTTTTTTAAAGATGATACTAAAGTAACTTGTAAAATCTAAACTTATCTTAGTACTTCTCAATAGTAATTCACATTATCTTATTAATTTTCCTCCTTTCATAAGTGTTCGCATGAAAGAAATAGGTAGTTCAATCTCCTTTCTTTAGCCACACATTCATATATCTAGAGGCCCAGAAGTCCTCTTCCCCTTTCCAAATAAATTCGATTATTTTCAATACTTGATAATTATCATTATTATTCATATTATTAAACAAAACTCTCCATACTTTAAGAAGTCTTTTACAATGATTTAGGTCTACGATTAAACTATTTCTTACAATACTTAAATAGTTTTTCTCCTTTTTAAACTTTTTCAATGATGTCTAGATATTCTTTTTCATCTAACCAAAAAATATCAAATATCATTTTTGTTTCTTATACTACATATATGCGAAAGCAAATAATGTGAATTTAAATAAGGGATTTTCTAATTGAATTGCTTCTTATAGTATATATTTGTTTCTTATACTTGATTTTCATTGATTAAAGATTTTTTTGTTTGGATTCATATTATCAAAGGAATGTTAAGAAAATAATATAAACCTTTATACCATTTTTGTATTAGGTAAACTACTATATTTTAAAAGTATAAGGTTAGTTAAGACATTTTAATAATTATCAATTACTTTCCTTTGAAATTACTCTAATATATGAGGATTTAAAAACAAGAAAATTTAAAGGAAATCAAAGAAATATGTAATCAATTGAATTACTTTCCTTTCATTAAAAATCTAATTCAAATGAGATCGATAGTTGGCCTAGTGGTTAGTTTACTCCGCAGAGACCAAGAGGTCCTACGTCCGAATATCATTGGAGTCATTTACTCCGAGTCCAAAGTGGCTCTCTCATGTATTAAAAAAAAAATTATTTCTCAAATCCCATATATATCTTCCACATCCCATATATTTTTGCGTCGAGGAAACCGAGCACTAAATCAAGGTCTTGAATCTTTCACTCACTTATTAATTTCATTTTTTTATTTTTGTATTTACTACTCAAAATTTTATTTTGTTTACTTTCCTGTGTTTATAGTACTCACTCACTAATTTTCTAAGGTTGGGCATGCAAATTCATCATCAAGAGAAGATTTATTGGGGAGGTTGTGGGTTTTTATTCTGCGGGACAATATCCTATCTTCATCCTGGTACATCATGGGAATTTTTAGAAATATTCTGACTTAATCATTGGTTACTTTAATATTAGAATAAACAAATTTGTTGTATTATTTGACAATTACGTTTCCCTTGACCAATTAATTTATATTATATACATGGCAGATGTCTCGGAAGAAGAATCATTGTGATAGTGGAACGATATTTTCCAAAATTCCGGTTCAAATCATATTTAATATCCTCATCTACCTTACTCTAGATGTTATTCACATCGTAATTAGGTATGTTTGCAAAGATTGGTATAACATGATCAATAGCCCATTATTTATTTACTCCCATTTAATGAAATCGACTTGTGTACTCTTAGTTCAGAGATGCTCTTTTATAGTGTCCGGGAATTTCGTGAAAACAACAAAGTGTAAAGTCGAAGCAAAGGAGCTGAAATTTCGATTTTCTAGTGTTATTGTAGCTAGTTGGAATGGACTAGTTTTAATAGCGAATGAAATAAAAAACAAACTTTATATTACAAATCCGTTTATAAATAAGCGGCTGGTCCTCCCTAAAATTGCTTGTAATTTTGGTTGTGCTTATGGTTTTGTATACGCTGATTCATCGAAAGTATACAAAGTAGTACGTTACACTAACGCGGGCTATGGATGTGAGATATTAACCTTATGTGTTGATAAGGCGTGGAGAATTGTAGATACAAGTAATTTGTTGTGTAAGGATTACTTACTAAATTCCCCATTGTCTGATGGACGTTTTGTGCATTCGATTGGTTGGAGTCAATCTTTCTCTAATTTGGAAGTGGAAACTGAAAAATTCTTTCAAGAAAATTCCTTTTCCAGTAAATTGTAAAGACACGAAATTCAATTCTTTAAAAATGGGGAGTTCTCTTTCGTTAATGTTATTTTGAGGAGAATGCTTATGGGAGATTTGGTTGCTGATGGATCCAAAAACTAGAGAATGGGTAAAGTTGTATGACATTGATTTACAAAGTCAAAGATGTTTGCTTCAACACACTTTACTTGATTAGTGATGTTTCTATGTCCTCTCGGCTGGTTGCAAAATGGGGAAGTATTAGTAATCCGTGTACAAGATAGAGTAGACTTTTGGATAGTTTACAATGTGAATATTAAAGGAGTTCATTTATTTAAATCTATGAGTACAATGATAACCTTGACCTCCTGTCTGTCTCTACCTGAAGCATAAAGTTGGATGGTGATCCACTTATTACTGCCTTTAAATTTTGTCTTTTAGTGGAAATGTAATGCTTATGCTACAAATTTTATTTAATTGTCTACATCCTACACAAGTAAATTGGGTTTCGCCACTTTTGTCAGCCTTTTTCTTGTTGTTTTGCTATATAACATTTGAGTAACAATTTGGCTTTTTTTTTGTTCTGTCTTGATGAATTGTTTATTTTAATTACCTGGCTGTGGTTCTACTAATTTTACCCATAGTTAAGTGTTCATGATAGTTCTGAGTATTCAAGAGATTGATCATGAAATACGTGACACACATGGTTCATTAGTATGTGATTTATCATCAGAAATATATGCACGTATTAGTTTTCATATGAACATTTCTCAATTTATCATAACTTTCCTTCTCCAAAGTATGTTTTCTCTTCTATTATCCAAGCTGTGAGTTACTCTTTTCATCCACTATCATCCCCCATTTATTATCATGCGTAAATTTTGACATATGCAATGAATTTTGCAATTCCAAGATTTTTAGAATAAGATGAAACCCAATCCCTCATGATCTATGATTAGTCCTCCGCACCATGTAACATACTTAGGCATCGGCATCGGACTGTATTTTATTCAGAATTTGAAAGACTCTATCTGAGTTTTTATAATCTATACAAGTAAAAGCTTCACTGATGAGGTGAATGTAGCCTTCTCATGATACTTTTCTGCCCCATCAACATACCTTTTTTTGCACAACCCTAGATACACACAACAGAGATCAAAATTACCCACAAAAGAGATTAAAATACATACGAATTCAGCTCTATTATACAGCTTCCATTAAAGCGTTGTTGAGCCTTGAATATAATTTCCATTTTTCAATGGAAATTCGTAACCTTATGCAGAATTGACTCACATATGTAGGAGAGACTAGCATATTCCTCTAGTTTCAGCTTCCATAGCCGTCCTTCTCTTTACCAGAATAGTTCCTACATCAACCAGATTACCAGCAAAATCTTGTACCACACAAGAGATAGCCGCCTCATTAGTTAATACATTCCAAGAATCATCTGTATTAAATTTAAATTCACCCTTTCTAGGTTGTTGCCACATATACTACAATTGTGATTCTGATTTATATTATATTCATGTTAGAGTTAAGAGTTGTCTCAGATGGTAAAAAGTTTAGAGTTTGTATAGAAATTATGTTAGTATTAGAGTTTGTATATCAGTGGCGGATAAAAGGATGGATTTCTAGAAAGGTGAAGAGGGTGAAAAAGTAAAAGGGTTTCGAACGTGCAGATGTAATTTTATTACGGAAAAAATAGCTGGCACTTTATTAAGTAATTTAAATTGGGGCAGCTGCACCCCAGCTCACGACAAATCCGCCCATGTACACTATAAATATTTGCACCAAACTCTGCTAAAAGAAGCCTTAGAGTACTATTCGATCTTCTTCCTAAAATTAAAAATCCCATATATTTTTTCCACCTCCAAAATTTTTTCGCGTCGAGGAAACAAAGCACTAAATCAAGATCTTGAATCTTTCAGTTAATTATCAAATTTCATCTTTTTATTTTTATATTTACTACATAAATTTATTTTGTGCACTTCCTTTTTTATAGTACTATGTCATTAATTTTCTAAGGGCGGGCTTGAAATTCATCATCGAGGGCGGATTAGTGGGGTGGTTGTTGGTTTTTATTCCCAATGATAACATCATGTCTTCATCCCGGTACATCAAGGGATTTTTAAGATATATTCTGACGTAATCATTGTTTAATTTAATATTAGAAGAAACAAATTTGTTATATTATTTAACATAATCCCTTGGCCAATTAATATATATTATATACATTGCAGATGTCTCGGAATAATACTGATTGTGATAGTGGAACGATATTTTCTAATATAGCGGATCAAATCATATTTAATATCCTCATCTGCCTTCCTCTCGATATTATTCTCAATGTAATGAAGTATGTTTTTAAAGATTGGTATAACATGATCAATAGCCCTATATTTCTTTACTCCCATTTACAAAAATCGACTAGTGGTCTTTTATTCAGAGATGCTCTTGTATAGTGTTCGAGAATTTAATGAAACAACAAAGTGTGAAGTCAAGGCAAAGGAGTTGAAATTTAAATTTCCAGGTATTGTTGTACCTAGTTGTAACGGACTAGTTTTATTAGCGAATGAAGTATATGACACACTTTATGTTGTAAATCCATTTATAAATCAGCAATTGGTCTTACCTAAAATTACTTGTAATTTTAGTTTCGCTTATGGTTTTGCATATGCTGATTCTTCTAAAGTATACAAAGTGGTACATTACTCTTGCGAGGGACATGGATGTGAGATATTAATCTTAGGTGTCAATAAGGCTTGGAGAAGTGTTGATACAAGTAATTTGACGTGTAAGGAATACATATTTAATTCCCCATTATCTATAGGATGTTTTGTGCATTCAACTGATTTGGGTTAATCAGTATTAAGTTTGGAAGTGGAAACTGAAAAATTTAAGAAAAATCCTTTTGCAATAGATTGTCGAGGCACAACATTTAAAATTTTAGCAATGGAGAGTTCTCTTTTGTTAATATTATATAGAGGAGAATACTTATGGGAGATTTGGTTACTGATGGATCCAAAAAACAGGGGATTGGGTAAAGTTGTATGACATTGATTTACAAAGTAAAGGATGTTTGCTTCAACACACTTTACCTAGAGATTCAATCATTGGTGATGTTTATACTATATAATATCTATTTCAAAACAATAAATGTTTGGATTCTGAAACTTTTTCTATGTCTTCTCGGCTGGTCGCAAAATGGCGAGGTATTGGTATTACGGGTAGAAGATCGAGTACACTTTTGGATAGTTTACTATGTGAAAACTAAAAGAGTTCATTTATATAAACCTACGGGTACGATGATAACATTGGATGGTGATCCACTTATCTCCCATGCTCATGTCCACAGCTTGGTGCCTTTAAATTTTGTCTTTTAGTGGAAATGTAAATCTTATGCTACAAACTTTTCTTAATGGTCTACATGGTGAACAAGTAAACAGGTTCCGCAACTTTTATGCTTATTGTTTTGCTGTATAACATTTGAGTAACAAAATAATGCTTTGTAATGTTTTCTATTGCTGAATTGTTTGTTTTAATTACCTGTCTGTGGTTCCACTAATTTTACCCATAAAAAGTGTTCATGCAAGTGCTGAGTTTTCAAGAGACTAATCATGAAATACGCGACACACATGGTTCATTAGTATGTGATATTCTAACCAAAATCTATGCACTTTTTAGTTTTTTCGAGAACATGGCTCAGTTTATCATTACTTACCTTCTTCAAAGTACGATTTCTATTCTCAATCCAAGCAGCGAGTTGCCCTCCTCATCAGCTATTATCCCTCGTTTATTATCATGCGCAATTGTTTACATATTTAATGAATTTTTCTATAAAACGTCGCAATCCCAAGATTCCTAAACCATGTGAACCATGTAACGTAATTAAGCTAGGGGCTGTAAATCATTTAGAATTTGAAAGGTTCTTATAAGAGTTTAAACAATCTATACAAGTAAAATATTTATTGATGGGGTGAATGTTGACTTCTGATTATGCTTTTCGCCCCATCAACATACCTTTTTCACACGACCCTAGATATGAACCACAAAGATCAAAATTACCCATAAAATATACGAAAAGAAGAATTTTATGTTAATGATCCCCCTAAATATAAAGCTAGACTTGTAACCAAAGTATATTTTCTTATGTTGCTAGTTTTGACCTTAGACTAGAACATTTTAATATTTAAACTACATTTTTACATGGTGAGCTTGATATTAAGATTTATATGAGACACTTTGAGGGATTTTATGATTCTAAACACCTTGATCATGTATGTTTACTGAAAAATCTTTATATGAATCAAAACAGTCCCTCAACAATATTATAAAATATTTGATTCTTTTGTTCTTGGCTCAGGTTTCACAAGAAGTAAATGTGATAGATGTCTATGTTTTCTTGAATCTTCTAAATGCATAATTTATATAGTATCATACGTTGATGATACATTACTAATTATTCATTCAGCTATGAGAATTGAGAAGTTGAAAGGTCTTAATTTCGAATTTGACATGAAGGATTTTGGTCAAGTAAAGAGATTTCTTTATACAGAAAGTATGGTAAGGTAATACTTTATCAAAAACCTTATCTTGTGAAACTTGTTGAGAAGTATACAAACATACATTGTTAGATTCTTATTTTTTGATGAGTTGTGATTGTTGAGTTGCTGGTTTTCTTTTGGGCCGCTACTACTAATACTCGACATATTATAAAGTTGGGTCAATTTACTAAATGGTATCTTAGTCCACATTTTTTACACGTGGATAATTATCAACTTTTGATTTTTTGTACATTTGGATGGCTCTGATTGTAACATAAAAATCTAGTATATATTGTATTATTATTCAGTACCGGGTTCATCTTCATCTTCTTTCTTATTCATATTTAATGTCGGCAAAATTAGGGTTTCTGTCTGTGCAAAATTAGGGCATCTGTGTGGTGAAATTAGGATTTCTGTGTCGATGAAATTAAGATTTGTGTGTCTTATTCATAAAAATTAGGTTGGATTACATCTTTTTAATTTCTTCATATTATAATTCTTCATCTAGATTTTTATATATTTTTCTATTTTTATAATTCGAAAGATGTGGCTCCAATGTTTTGTAAATTTTTTATATTTTTATTTTAACAATCTTATTGAAAATTATTTAATTTTATTACAGGAAAAAAGATCGTTGGCCATTATATTTCAAAGGTAATCTATTTGATCTATAAATTGTTATATTTCAGTTCTGAAGATTTTAGAATTTTCACTTTACCCCAATTTTTAAAAATAAATAATTGTAACTTTTTTAGAGATAATTATATGTAATATATTTACTATCATGCATTTTTCGCAAAATTAGGACTTATAGTGGATATTCCAAATTGTATACAAAATAATATATGATTTGTATGTATATCTTTGTTCTAATTCAGACCTAAGTTTAAATTTTTTTCTTCTTGCAGAAAGCTTTAATGGATGTAGTAGACTATCAAGAATATGCACAAGGTATCTTAAACATGTAAAAATTATTTTAGCATATTTTTCTTTCTCTAAATATTTCATTTATAAAAGACAAGTTAGGGTTAGACACATGTTTAAACATGTGTTAAGCATATTACCACTGAATTTACAAAATAGAAGATAGACTCACTAACTTCAACTATTCGATAGATACTTTTAAAAACATTACAAGTAAAGAAATTGTTTACAAAATATTGTTTGGTAGATGATCTATAACTAGTAGGAATCCATCCTCTATAAGAATATTTTTTCTGCCAGTAGGAAAATTTTAAGAATATCTAGAATTTCGACTCCATGCCTTGTAATCCAATAGTTTCTCTTTTACTATCATAGTTTTTTATATTGCATCCATTTTTAGTATCACACTTATATACGGTTATAGCTTCACTTTTTTTTGCTTCTTAGGGTAAATAGTTTTAAAGATATATCCTTTAGTTGATTATTAGCAACATTAGGATTAGTATATCTTTTTGTATTTCTTCCACTGTATTGTAGCATTCTCAACCGTTTCTAGGTGAAAGAAGTACACCATTAAATGACATGGCATTCGTATCTTTTCAAATTTTCTAAGCTAAAGTTCATACTTGTTCAATGATTATGATATAATTTTTATATACCTCTTTGATATTATTTAAGACTACTCTCATCCAAATATCTCCTGGTAGATTGGTTGCATGTGCCAAGAATTAAGGGGTAAAAAGCCATGTTGTTTTTTTATAAAGACAAGCAAATAGAATATTCTCCAGTGATTTATCATTGCATAAGCTACAATTATGTATTTTAGTAACTCTTCTTTTTAAAAAGTTTTTATATGTAGGTAATAGATTTTTAACTACTATTCACATAAAATTTCTTATTTTTGGTGGAGTTTTTAGATTACAAATTATCTTTCCATACATCATCTAAGATAGAGTTGGATGAGTAAGGTTTACCTTTTTCCTTTTTTTATTATCTTTCTTTTGTTCATCTTTTAACCACTGATATGCTTTTTTAACATACACCATGTTTTCCTAAGGACTAACGTACTTGATCTTTACCCAAGATATTGGAATAAAAGTATTAAAGATATTTTCTAATATCTTAGGAGGTGATTTTTAAGTGAAGTTCAGTATACCATTTTCTTTCATTTATTAGCATAACTTCATTATTATTTTTAGGGCTAAGTCTAAAGGTTCTTACTACCTTCACAATTTGTTATCAATTGATCCTGATGCATATTAATGATGTTACCATTCTTAAATCCTATTCAATATGTTTAGCCACTAAATATTTCCATCTCAAAAGACTTCTCCAACCTTATCCCGATGAAATTTTTAATTTAGCTTCTACGAAAGAGTTTAATGAAAAATATTTACCCTTTAACACTTTATATTATAGTGATTATGAGTTGGATATATGATTACAGACTTGTTTCCTAATAGGGCAAGGTTCATAAATATTTGAATCTCTAAAGCCTAACCACCCTAAGATATTAATTTGGATATGTGTGATGAATCAAATCAACATATTTTCTTAGGCAGAAAATAAGAAGTCATAAGCAATTTAGTATGCTTTGGATAACTGATTAAATAAGTACCTCTTTTCTTGCCTCAAAAATGAAGAGGTTTTTCCAATTGTTTATTCTTTTTATAGTCCTATCAAATCACATAATATTAAGAATGCATGATGGTGTATTAGAGCTAAATTTCACCCAACAATTATTTAAATCCAGTGTAAGATCAGTAGCATATGCATATTTTTTTAATGATGTCATAAAAATTCTTAATCTCTTTATAGTTTACTTTCAAAAAAAAATATTGTGATTAGCAAAGAGTAAATGACTAATATTTGAGATATATTTGGAGATTTGTTTGCCCTATACAATATAGGAAAGGGGTACTGCCTTATTCCACTTAGAGGTTTGTCAAGTAAATATGGTTTGACACTTGTTAGGACAAAATATAATACTGATGTAAGACATCTCATAATCTTAACAATTTTTTTTTATTAAATCCTATTTTTTCATAAGTATTTCTAAATAATCTCACTCAATAAATTCATAAGTTTTTTGGGTATCTATTTTAATAGGCATAATGTACTTTTTAGTAATTCTTGTTTCTTTCAAAAAGGTAACTACTTCATAGGCTATTATAGTATTTTTCATGTATATGTCTTTGGTTGAAGTGTATTGATATTCATCAATTACAATAGGCATATGTGGTGCAATCTGTTTACCAAAATTTTAGCAAAACATTTTGTTAATAAAATTGGAATAACTTATAGGCCTATAGTATTTAATATTATTAGATTTAACAATTTTTGGGATCAAAGAAATAACGGTTTAATTTTAGTTAGCCAAACTACCTTTATAATACCAAAACTTATTTATTAATTTAATAACATTAAGTCTTATGATATAGAGTATTTTTCATAAAAACTACTTGGGTATCTATTAGGCCTAGGAGCTATGGTTGCATCTAGTGCATTCATAGCCTTCTCAATTTCAACAATTTCAAGAGAGTTGTTTTGTGCCTTATTCAGTGCCTTATTCAGTGCCTTATTCCTAGATTAATCACATATTTAATAAAATTAAATATATTAGAGAAGTTTACTTGTCCCACTGTTTTAAAGATGATATTAAAATAACTTGTAAAATATTAACTTAACTCAATACTTCTAATTAGTATTTAACATTATCTTATTAATTGTCCTCCTTTCATAAGTGGCCACACATTCCTATATATAGAGGCCTAGAAGTCCTCATCCTTTTTCCAAATAAATTCAATCATTTTTAATACTTGATTATATTTATCTCAATTATCATTATTATTCATGTTATTAAAAAAAGCTCTCCATAATGTAAAAAGTCTTTTACAATAATTTAGGTATAGAATTTAACTATTCCTTACAATACTTAAATAGTTTTTCTCCTTTTTTAAACTTTTTCCAATGATGTCTAGATATTCTTTTTCATCTAGCCAAAAAAATTTAATTATCATATTTGTTTCTTATACTACATATTTGTCAAAGCAAATAATGTGAATTTAAATATGAGATTTTCTAATTGAATTACTTCTTATAGTATGTATTTGTTTCTTATACTTGATTTTCATTGATTAAAGAATCCTTTGTTTAGATTCATATTATCAGAGGAATGGAAAGAAGGTAATATATACCTTTATACCCTTTTTTGTATTAGGTAAACTACAATGTTTTAGAAGTATAAGGTTAGTTAAGGTATTCTAAAATAATCAATTCATTTTATTTGAAATGAATCTAATATCGGAAGATTTAAAAACAAGAAAAGTTAAAGAAAATCAAAGGAATATGTAATCAATTGAATTTTCTTTCCTTTCATTGAAAATCCAATTCAAAAAATTTATTCCTCAAATCTAATATATTTCTTAAACATCCCAAATATTTTGGTGTCGAGGAAACCAAGCACTAAATCAAGGTCTTGAATCTTTAAGTCAATTATTAAATGTCATCTTCCTATTTTTGTATTTACTGCTTAAATTTATTTTGCTTACTTTCCTGTTACAGACTTACAGACTGAATGTTACGATGAGGCACGTGGTTGGGAAGTCACAAACCTCAAAGGCGTCGGCAAAAGATGTAGTTTCTCTGCAGTGATAATGGAAAATGAATGGTGATTTCACCATATTTTGGAGGGATGACTTTCTTTTTATGTTTTTATCTATCATATTCCTCCAAGTTTTCAACATAATCTTTTGGTTAATTTATATCAGACGAAACAAATCTGTTATATTTTTTGACAATTATGTTTCCCTTAGCTAATTAATTATATTAATATACATTGCAGATTTCTCTAAAGAATAATCATTGTGATAGTGGAATGATATTTTCTAATATACCAGATCAAATCATATTTAATGGCCTCATCTGCCTTCCTCTCGATATTTATTGTCAACGTAATGAGGCATGTTTGCAAAGATTGGTATAACATGATCCATAACTTTTTATCTATTTACTCCCATTTAAACAAATCTACTAGTGGTCTCCTAGTTCAAAGATGCTATTCTATAGTGTCCGAGAATTTTGTGAAAACAACAAAGTGGGAAGTCAAGGCAAATGAGCTGAAATTTAAATTTCCTGGCATAGTTGTAGCTAGTTGTAACAGACTAATTTATTAGCGAAGTATATGACACAATTTATGTTGCAAATCCGTTTACAAATCAGCAAGTGGTCCTCCCTAAAATTGCTTGTAATTTTGGTTTCGCTTATGGTTTTGCATATGACGATTCGTCTAATGTATACAAAGTGGTACATTACTCTTGCGAGGGCTATGGATGTGAGATATTAACCTTAGGTGTTGATAAGGAATGGAGAAGTGTTGATACAAGTAATTTGACGTGTACAAAATTCCCCATTATCTATAGGAGGTTTTGTGCATTCGACTGATTGGGGTCAATCAGTCTTTAGTTTGGAAGTGGAAATTATAAAATTTAAGAAAAATCCTTTTCAAGTAGATTGTCGCGGCACAATATTTAAAATTTTAGCAATGGGGAGTTCTCTTTCGTTAATGTTATGTAGAGAAAAATACTTATGGAAGATTTGGTTACTGATGGATCCAAATCTATAGAATATAGGCTATACCTCTTTGTTGTTCTAGTTTGTTCAATTGACCTCGACTAACAGCTTCAAATATTCCGTGAAGCTTCCGTTCATCATAGTTGAAAAGAAATAAAGGTAATCCAGGTTTGATATTATTCACATAAGAAATATGTGCTTTTGGTAAACCTGTTAACCAATTAAAAGTAATTCAAATTTTTAATACAAGTGTAAAAACAATAAGAAGTGCTTACCAAACAACTGCTTCTCTAAGCATTCCTCAATAGTAGTGTATTTGCATCCAAATATAACTCCTCCCAAATCACTGTTCCTCAAATTTCTAGCTGTCATACCATAATTCACACTCCTCATAGCTTGACCTTTATCTTTATAAATCTGTGGTATTGTAATACTCCTACTTTTTCCCATTCTGTTGTGAAAAACAAAAATACATCAAATCTGAGTAGATGAAAGCAATTAGCCCTTAGCCCAAGAGTAGCCCAAGAATTGGCCGAGAAAACAAAAAGCTATAGTATATCAACACCAATCGAATCTTTAACTTAATTAAACAACTAAGCAGTACAGCCATTGAAGCATCTAGAAAACTAATGACATACCGTTTACATAGGAGTGGGAACAATCGGGTGTTCTTAAATGGGATTGTACAATGCAAGTTGTTAGTGGATCAACTATTGATGTTTGGAGAGACAAATGACTCGCGTTCCATATTCTGATCTCAAGGCCCAACAATTTTAATATCCGAAAAATTCAGGAATTTCTTCTTTTAAATGGTTCGAATTGGATCACCTCATTCATCTACAATTGTTTTCACCATATGGAGACTGAGCATATTTGTAGACGCCCAATCTGACCTCACTCTAGCAAAGGAAGTTATACTTCCAAAACTAGGTTACCATGCTATAACTTATCTAATCGATGACAAATCGCCCAAATTTTTTTCCTTCGGTACAACTAGGGATCCTAAAATCTAGAAAAAGGTTTATGTAGAAAATCTACAATAAGTCCATTCATAGTAGATTTACACTTTATAAAAAGGAATGCATCGTCACACCAAGATAAAATTTCGATAACCATCTTATTTAGACAGTGTAACATATTTTCTTCTCCTGCCTGAGTAGTGCTTAGATTCAAGATGATTTGAATACAAGACATAAGAGAAATATCAAATGTGATGGAAATTTTTAAATTAGGATCCTACACATTATTAAAAAAAAGGTACTAGGATAATTGGAGTCGTGAAACTTATACCACTTTTGTGTTTATTACTATCTAGAATATTTTGATTGCTAGAATGAAGACAATTTTAAGAACTCCAAATTAAACATGATAGCAATTATCATTTTAAGGGTCACACAAAGGTGAAATATCTATATCCATCTTATTGAGGCAGTGTAACATATTTTCTTCTCCTGCCTGAGTAGTGCTTAGGTTTAGATGATGTGAATACAAGACATAAGAGAAATATCAAATGTGATGGAAATTTTAAAACTAGGATCCTACACATTATTAAAAAAAAGGTACTAGGATAATTGGAGTCGTGAAACTTCTACCACTTTTGTGTTTATTACTGTCTAGAATATTTTGATTGCTAGAATGAAGACAAGTTTAAGAACTCCAAATTAAACATGATACTAGTTATCATTTTAAGGGTAATCTTTATGAAAGACTTCCATGGCTTGTATTGGAATGATTTGAGTGTTTGGATGTTATCCAAGGATGGATAACCCTATTTGTTTGCCTACAATTATAATTTTGAGGACCCACTTCAGACCTCAACATCTTTGTTGATGCTTATTTTGTTGAATAATGAGAGATTACGGGTATTTCTATTATTAGTTCTGACAAGACTAGTTTCCCATTCATTTGTAAAGGAAATACCTTTTATATAGCTTAGTTTTTAAAGGAGAAACGACAATTCTTTTAAAGTGCAATATCCTTCATGTATGAGAAGGTATGTTTCATACCGAATACCTTGGTATTACCAAAGTCTTGAAGAATTGACTAAAACTGTTGGACAAATGGGATTCTACCCATGTGTTGACCATATTTACGACTCAATTTAATGAAATGATTCGAATATTAAAACGTTTATTCAAGTTGTAAAGATTAACGTAATATATCTACTTGGTTAAAATCATTTGAAATGAATGAGAAATTAAGTCATGTAATTTGGAGTAATTGGAAGAAAAAAATAACAATATATGTTATTTTTATTTCCTTCTGTTATAAAGCAAAGAAATTAAAAAAAAAAGTCCTGGGTCCTTAATGGGCTTTTGGGCTCAGATTGAAAAGATTGAAAACATAAAAGTCTCATATATATTATATTATTATTTATTACCAAATTCATCTTCATCTTCTTTCTTATTCATATATTGTGTTGGCTAAATTAGGGTTTTGTCTATGCAAAATTAGGGCATCTGTGTGGTGAAATTAGGGTTTCTGAGTGGTAGTGTATATATTTTATATTGGTTAAATTATATATTAGTGAGATAGTTGGATAAATATCCTATAGTGTAAAAAGCATCTTCTCATGATAATTTATGTGGATCTAGGTATTTTTGGTGAATTACTGTAAATCTTGTTATTCTTTACTCTTATTACTATGTTTTATTATTACTTTTTGTTCTGTAATCTTATTTCAACTTGATATAAAAAAAATTGATAAATCTTACAAATTAGATTAATATTTAAAACGGTAATAGTTCCTTAGTACAATCAAATTATAGTCCTTTTGTATATTAGAAAGAAATAAGTAATTGAAAAATTACCATGAATTGTTTCCTGAATCATTTTTTAATTACAATTGTTACAATAAAATATAATTGTTTGTTTACCTTGCTTAATAGTTATGTTGAAACAGACTACCATTGGTTTACTTCTTGTCTTTTTATAAACATCTTGATACTATGTATAATATAGACAACAGGTTGAATTACATCTTTTTAATTGCTTCATATTATAGTTCTTCATCTAGATTTTCTTATATTTTTCTTTTTATAATTAGAAAGATGTGGCTCTAATATTTTGTAAATGTTTTATATTTTTATTTTAAAAATCTTATTGAAAATTAATTAATTTTTTTTACAGATAGTTGACCATTATATTTCAAAGGTATTCCATTTGATCTCTAGATTGTTATATTTTAGTTCTCAAGATTCTAGAATTTTCACTTTACCCCAATTTTTAATAATTTAATTTTTTTGAGATAATTATATATAATATATATTTACTATCATGCATTTTTTTGCAAAATTAGGACTTATAGTGGATATTTCAAATTATTCTTTAGCTGCTTTGACAAAGTTGGTTAAGACTTGGATTTAGACTTTATATTTTATAATGAAATCTTAATTAATCTGAACTTGATCGAATTCATTTAATTTTTTTATATAGAATGATATATGATTTGTATGTAAATCTTTGTTCTAATTCAGACCTACTTTTAATTTTTTTTTTCTTGGTTTGCATAAATCTTTAATGGATGTAGGAGACTACGAAGAAGATGCACAAGGTATCTTAAACATGTAAAAATTATTTTAGCATCTTTTTCTTTTCCTAAATATTTCATTGATAAAAAACCACATGTTTAAACCTGATAGACTCACTAACTTCAGCTACTAGATAAGATACTTGTAAAAATATTAGAAGTAAAGGAATTATTAATAAAAAATATTGTTTGGAAGATGTTCTATTACAATTAGGAATCCATCCTCTATAAGAATATTTTCTCTACTGGTAGGCAAATTTTAAGAATATCTAGAATTTCGGCTCCATGCGTTGTAATCCAATAGTTTTTGAGTAATCTCTAGTGACACGAGAAATAGAGTCTTATGGTGGTAAACATTTATTATAATCATTTGTATCTTGTAATCCAATAGCTTCCACTCTTTCATATTGTATCTCTTTCTCACTTTTAGCACCAGAAGTCTTATTATGTTTACTGGTTTCATGAATAATTCTTTCTCCTTTACTATCACAGTTTTTTATATTGCCTCCATTTCAAGTCTCACACTTATCTACACATATATTTTCAGCATTCCTATGCTTCTTAGGGTCAATAATTTTATAGATATATCCTTTATTTGATTATTAACAACATTAGGATTAGTATATCTTTTTGTATTTCTCCCACTGTATTATAGTCTTCTCAATCGTTTATATAGGTAAAAGAAGTATACCATTAAATAATATGGCATTCCTATCTTTCCAAATTCTCCAAGCTAAAGTGCATACCTTTCAATGATCATGATATATTTTCATATACCTCCTTGATATTATTTAAGATTACTCTCATCCAAATATCTCCTGGTAGATTGGTCGCATGTACTTAGAATTAAAGGGGTTGAAAATAGGGACAAGCAAAGCGAATATTCTCCAGTGATTCATAATTGCATAAGATAAAATTATGTGTTTTAGTAACTCTTCTTTTTACGAAGTTTTTATATGTAGGTAATAGATTTTTAACTACTTTTCACATAAAATTTCTTATTTTTGGTGGAGTTTTTAGATTACAAATTATCTTTCCATACTTCATTTGAGATAGAATTGAATGAGGAAGGTTATCTTTTTCCTTTATTTTAATATCTCTTTCATGTTCATCTTTCAGCCACTGATATGCTTTTTTAACATACCCCATCTTTTTCTAAGGACCAACCTACTTGATCTTTACCCAAGATATTGGAATAAAAGTATTAAAGATCTTTTCTAATATCTTAGGAGGTAATTCTTAAGTTAATTTTAGTATACCATTTTCTTTAATTTATTAGCATAAGTTCATTGGCATTATTTAGGGCTAAGTCTAAAGGTTCTTACTATCTTCACAATTTGTTACCAATTGATCCTGATGCATATTAATGGTGTTACCATTCTTAATTTTATATTCAGTATGTATAGCCACTAAATATTTTCATGTCAAAAGACTTCTCCAACCCCATCCTAATGAATTTTTAATTTAGCTTCTACGAAAGAGTTTAATGAAAAATATTTACCCTTTAACACTTTATATAATAGTGATTGTAAGTTGGAAATATGATTACAGAATTGTTTCCTTGTTTTCTAATAGAGCAAGGTTCATAAAAATTTAATCTCTAAAGCCTAAGCACCTAAGAGATTAATTTTAGATATGTGTGATGAAATCAAATAGACATATTTTCTTAGGCGGAAAATAAGAAGACATAAAACAATTTAGTATGCTTTGGATCACTGATTAAATAAGCACCTCTTTTCTTGCCTCAGAAAGGAAGAGGTTTTTCCAATTGTTCATTTTTTTATAGTCCTATAAAATCATATAATATTTAGAATGCATGATTGTGTGTTAGAGCTAAATTTCACCCAACAATTATTTAAATCCAGTGTAAGATCAGTAGCATATGCATATTTTTTTAATGATGTCATGAAAACTATTAATCTCTTCATAGTTTTGTTTCAAGAAAAAAATATTATGATTAGCAAAGAGTGAATGACTAATATTGGGGATATATTTGGAGATTTCTTTGCCCTCTACAAAATAGGAAGGGGGATAAATGGTCCCTGCCTTATTCTTCTTAGAGGTTCGTCAAGTTAATATGGTTTTCCACTTGTTTAAACAAATCGTAGAATCTTATCGAAACAATTTTTATTAAATCCAATTTTTTCATAAGTATTTGTATAAGAATATCACTGAATAAATTCATAAGTTTTTTGTGTATTTGTTTTAATAGGTATAATCAATTTTTTTAGTATTTCTTGTTTTTTACAAAAGGTAACTACTTCATACGCTATAATAGTGTTTTCATGTACATGCCTTCCAGGGTTGAAGTGTATTGATATTTATCAATTACAATAGGCATAATAGGTGCAATCATTTACCAAAATTTTAGGAAAACATTTTGTTAGTAAATTTGGAATAACTTATAAACCTGTAGTATTTAATATTATTTGATTTATCAGCAACTTCAAACCTTTCATCCGAATGGCAAGGCAATTTTTGGTATCAAAGAAATAAAGGTTTGATTTTAGTCCGCCAAACTACCTTTATAATACAAAAAGTTGTTTATTAATTGAATACCATCAAGTCTTATGAAATTCCAGTATTTTAGGATCTATGCTTTCAGTGCCTTATTAAGTGCCTTATTCCTTGATTAATCACATATTTAATAAAATTTAATATACTAGAGAAGTTTACTTGTCCCACTTTTTTAAAGATGATACTAAAGTAACTTGTAAAATCTAAACTTATCTTAGTACTTCTTATTAGTAATTCACATTATCTTATTAATTTTCCTCCTTTCATAAGTGTTCGCATGAAAGAAATAGGTAGTTCAATCTCATTTCTTTAGCCACACATTCATATATCTAGAGGCCCAGAAGTCCTCTTCCCTTTTCCAAATAAATTCGATTATTTTCAATACTTGATAATTATCATTATTATTCATATTATTAAACAAAACTCTCCATACTTTAAGAAGTCGTTTACAATGATTTAGGTCTACGATTAAACTATTTCTTACAATACTTAAATAGTTTTTCTCCTTTTTAAACTTTTTCAATGACGTCTAGATATTCTTTTTCATCTAACCAAAAAATATCAAATATCATTTTTGTTTCTTATACTACATATATGCGAAAGCAAATGATGTGAATTTAAATAAGGGATTTTCTAATTGAATTGCTTCTTATAGTATATATTTGTTTCTTATACTTGATTTTCATTGATTAAAGATTTTTTTGTTTGGATTCATATTATCAAAGGAATGTTAAGAAAATAATATAAACCTTTATACCATTTTTGTATTAGGTAAACTACTATATTTTAAAAGTATAAGGTTAGTTAAGACATTTTAATAATTATCAATTACTTTCCTTTGAAATTACTCTAATATATGAGGATTTAAAAACAAGAAAATTTAAAGGAAATCAAAGAAATATGTAATCAATTGAATTACTTTCCTTTCATTAAAAATCTAATTCAAATGAGATCGATAGTTGGCCTAGTGGTTAGTTTACTCCGCAGAGACCAAAAGGTCCTAGGTTCGAATATCATTGGAGTCATTTACTCCGACTCCAAAGTGGCTCTCTCATGTATTAAAAAAAAATTATTTCTCAAATCCCATATATATCTTCCACATCCCATATATTTTTGCGTCGAGGAAACCGAGCACTAAATCAAGGTCTTGAATCTTTCACTCACTTATTAATTTCCTTTTTTTATTTTTGTATTTACTACTCAAAATTTTATTTTGTTTACTTTCCTGTGTTTATAGTACTCACTCACTAATTTTCTAAGGTTGGGCATGCAAATTCATCATCAAGAGAAGATTTCTGCGCGACAATATCCTATCTTCATCCTGGTACATCATGGGAATTTTTAGAAATATTCTGACTTAATCATTGGTTACTTTAATATTAGAATAAACAAATTTGTTGTATTATTTGACAATTACGTTTCCCTTGACCAATTAATTTATATTATATACATGGCAGATGTCTCGGAAGAAGAATCATTGTGATAGTGGAACGATATTTTCCAAAATTCCGGTTCAAATCATATTTAATATCCTCATCTACCTTACTCTAGATGTTATTCACATCGTAATTAGGTATGTTTGCAAAGATTGGTATAACATGATCAATAGCCCATTATTTATTTACTCCCATTTAATGAAATCGACTTGTGTACTCTTAGTTCAGAGATGCTCTTTTATAGTGTCCGGGAATTTCGTGAAAACAACAAAGTGTAAAGTCGAAGCAAAGGAGCTGAAATTTCGATTTTCTAGTGTTATTGTAGCTAGTTGGAATGGACTAGTTTTAATAGCGAATGAAATAAAAAACAAACTTTATATTGCAAATCCGTTTATAAATAAGCGGCTGGTCCTCCCTAAAATTGCTTGTAATTTTGGTTGTGCTTATGGTTTTGTATATGCTGATTCGTCGAAAGTATACAAAGTAGTACGTTACACTAACGCGGGCTATGGATGTGAGATATTTACCTTATGTGTTGATAAGGCGTGGAGAATTGTAGATACAAGTAATTTGTTGTGTAAGGATTACTTACTAAATTCCCTATTGTCTGATGGACGTTTTGTGCATTCGATTGGTTGGGGTCAATCTTTCTCTAATTTGGAAGTCGAAACTGAAAAATTCTTTCAAAGAAAATTCCTTTTCCAGTAAATTGTAAAGACACGAAATTCAATTCTTTAGAAATGGGGAGTTCTCTTTCGTTAATGTTATTTTGAGGAGAATGCTTATGGGAGATTTGGTTGCTGATGGATCCAAAAACTAGAGAATGGGTAAAGTTGTATGACATTGATTTACAAAGTCAAAGATGTTTGCTTCAACACACTTTACTTGATAAGTGATGTTTCTATTTTACATTATGTATTTCAACACACTAACTGTTTGAAGCGTGAAAAATTTCTATGTCCTCTCGGCTGGTTGCAAAATGGGGAAGTGTTAGTAATCCGTGTACAAGATAGAGTAGACTTTTGGATAGTTTACAATGTGAATATTAAAGGAGTTCATTTATTTAAATCTATGAGTACAATGATAACCTTGACCTCCTGTCTGTCTCTACCTGAAGCCTAAAGTTGGATGGTGATCCACTTATTACTGCCTTTAAATTTTGTCTTTTAGTGGAAATGTAATGCTTATGCTACAAATTTTATTTAATTGTCTACATCCTACACAAGTAAATTGGGTTTCGCCACTTTTGTCAGTCTTTTTCTTGTTGTTTTGCTATATAACATTTGAGTAACAATTTGGCTTTTTTTTTTGTTCTGTCTTGATGAATTGTTTATTTTAATTACCTGGCTGTGGTTCTACTAATTTTACCCATAGTTAAGTGTTCATGATAGTTCTGAGTATTCAAGAGATTGATCATGAAATACGTGACACACATGGTTCATTAGTATGTGATTTATCATCAGAAATATATGCACTTATTAGTTTTCATATGAACATTTCTCAATTTATCATAACTTTCCTTCTCCAAAGTATGTTTTCTCTTCTATTATCCAAGCTGTGAGTTACTCTTTTCATCCACTATCATCCCCCATTTATTATCATGCGTAAATTTTGACATATGCAATGAATTTTGCAATTCCAAGATTTTTAGAATAAGATGAAACCCAATCCCTCATGATCTATGATTAGTCCTCCGCACCATGTAACATACTTAGGCATCGGCATCGGACTGTATTTTATTCAGAATTTGAAAGACTCTATCTGAGTTTTTGTAATCTATACAAGTAAAAGCTTCACTGATGAGGTGAATGTAGCCTTCTCATGATACTTTTCTGCCCCATCAACATACCCTTTTTTGCACAACCCTAGATACACACATCAGAGATCAAAATTACCCACAAAAGAGATTAAAATACATACGAATTCAGCTCTATTATACAGCTTCCATTAAAGCGTTGTTGAGCCTTGAATATAATTTCCATTTTTCAATGGAAATTCGTAACCTTATGCAGAATTGACTCACATATGTAGGAGAGACTAGCATATTCCTCTAGTTTCAGCTTCCATAGCAGTCCTTCTCTTTACCAGAATAGTTCCTACATCAACCAGATTACCAGCAAAATCTTGTACCACACAAGAGATAGCCGCCTCATTAGTTAATACATTCCAAGAATCATCTGTATTAAATTTAAATTCACCCTTTCTAGGTTGTTGCCACATATAAAGATACGACAATTGTGATTCTGATTTATATTATATTCATGTTAAAGTTAAGAGTGGTCTCAGATGGTAAAAAGTTTAGAGTTTGTATAGAAATTATGTTTGTATTAGAGTTTGTATATCAGTGGCGGATAAAAGGATGGATTTCTAGAAAGGTGAAGAGGGTGAAAAAGTAAAAGGGTTTCGAACGTGCAGATGTAATTTTATTACGGAAAAAATAGCTGGCACTTTATTAAGTAATTTAAATTGGGGCAGCTGCACCCCAGCTCACGACAAATCCGCCCATGTACACTATAAATATTTGCACCAAACTCTTCTAAAAGAAGCCTTAGAGTACTATTCGATCTTCTTCCTAAAATTAAAAATCCCATATATTTTTTCCACCTCCCAAATTCTTTCGCGTCGAGGAAACAAAGCACTAAATCAAGATCTTGAATCTTTCAGTTAATTATTAAATTTCATCTTTTTATTTTTATATTTACTACATAAATTTATTTTGTGCACTTCCTTTTTTATAGTACTATGTCATTAATTTTCTAAGGGCGGGCTTGAAATTCATCATCGGGGGCGGATTAGTGGGGTGGTTGTTGGTTTTTATTCCCAATGATAACATCATGTCTTCATCCCGGTACATCAAGGGATTTTTAAGATATATTCTGACGTAATCATTGTTTAATTTAATATTAGAAGAAACAAATTTGTTATATTATTTAACATAATCCCTTGGCTAATTAATATATATTATATACATTGCAGATGTCTCGGAATAATACTGATTGTGATAGTGGAACGATATTTTCTAATATAGCGGATCAAATCATATTTAATATCCTCATCTGCCTTCCTCTCAATATTATTCTCAATGTAATGAAGTATGTTTTTAAAGATTGGTATAACATGATCAATAGCCCTATATTTCTTTACTCCCATTTACAAAAATCGACTAGTGGTCTTTTATTCAGAGATGCTCTTGTATAGTGTTCGAGAATTTAATGAAACAACAAAGTGTGAAGTCAAGGCAAAGGAGTTGAAATTTAAATTTCCAGGTATTGCTGTAGCTAGTTGTAACGGACTAGTTTTATTAGCGAATGAAGTATATGACACACTTTATGTTGTAAATCCATTTATAAATCAGCAATTGGTCTTACCTAAAATTACTTGTAATTTTAGTTTCGCTTATGGTTTTGCATATGCTGATTCTTCTAAAGTATACAAAGTGGTACATTACTCTTGCGAGGGACATGGATGTGAGATATTAATCTTAGGTGTCAATAAGGCTTGGAGAAGTGTTGATACAAGTAATTTGACGTGTAAGGAATACATATTTAATTCCCCATTATCTATAGGATGTTTTGTGCATTCAACTGATTTGGGTTAATCAGTATTAAGTTTGGAAGTGGAAACTGAAAAATTTAAGAAAAATCCTTTTGCAATAGATTGTCGAGGCACAACATTTAAAATTTTAGCAATGGAGAGTTCTCTATTGTTAATATTATATAGAGGAGAATACTTATGGGAGATTTGGTTACTGATGGATCCAAAAAACAGGGGATTGGGTAAAGTTGTATGACATTGATTTACAAAGTAAAGGATGTTTGCTTCAACACACTTTACCTAGAGATTCAATCATTGGTGATGTTTATACTATATAATATCTATTTCAAAACAATAAATGTTTGGATTCTGAAACTTTTTGTATGTCCTCTCGGCTGGTCGCAAAATGGCGAGGTATTGGTATTACGGTTAGAAGATCGAGTACACTTTTGGATAGTTTACTATGTGAAAACTAAAAGAGTTCATTTATATAAACCTACGGGTACGATGATAACCTTGGATGGTGATCCACTTATCTCCCATGCTCATGTCCACAGCTTGGTGCCTTTAAATTTTGTCTTTTAGTGGAAATGTAAATCTTATGCTACAAACTTTTCTTAATGGTCTACATGGTGAACAAGTACACAGGTTCCGCAACTTTTATGCTTATTGTTTTGCTGTATAACATTTGAGTAACAAAATAATGCTTTGTAATGTTTTCTATTGCTGAATTGTTTGTTTTAATTACCTGTCTGTGGTTCCACTAATTTTACCCATAAAAAGTGTTCATGCAAGTGCTGAGTTTTCAAGAGACTAATCATGAAATACGCGACACACATGGTTCATTAGTATGTGATATTCTAACCAAAATCTATGCACTTTTTAGTTTTTTCGAGAACATGGCTCAATTTATCATTACTTACCTTCTTCAAAGTACGATTTCTATTCTCAATCCAAGCAGCGAGTTGCCCTTCTCATCCACTATTATCCCTCGTTTATTATCATGCGCAATTGTTTACATATGTAATGATTTTTTCTATAAAACGTCGCAATCCCAAGATTCCGAAACCATGTGAACCATGTAATGTAATTAAGCTAGGGGCTGTAAATCATTTAGAATTTGAAAGGTTCTTATAAGAGTTTAAACAATCTATACAAGTAAAATATTTATTGATGGGGTGAATGTTGACTTCTGATTATGCTTTTTGCCCCATCAACATAACTTTTTCACACGACCCTAGATATGAACCACAAAGATCAAAATTACCCACAAAATATACGAAAAGAAGAATTTTATGTTAATGACCCCCCTAAATATAAAGCTAGACTTGTAACCAAAGGATGTTTTCTTATGTTGCTAGTTTTGACCTTAGACTAGAACATTTTAATATTTAAACTACATTTTTACATGGTGAGCTTGATATTAAGATTTATATGAGACACTTTGAGGGATTTTATGATTCTAAACACCTTGATCATGTATGTTTACTGAAAAATCTTTATATGAATCAAAACAGTCCCTCAACAATATTATAAAATATTTGATTCTTTTGTTCTTGGCTCAGGTTTCACAAGAAGTAAATGTGATAGATGTCTATGTTTTCTTGAATCTTCTAAATGCATAAGTTATATAGTATCATACGTTGATGATACATTACTAATTCTTCATTCAGCTATGAGAATTGAGCAGTTGAAAGGTCTTAATTTCGAATTTGACATGAAGGATTTTGGTCAAGTAAAGAGATTTCTTTATACAGAAAGTATGGTAAGGTAATACTTTATCAAAAACCTTATCTTGTGAAACTTGTTGAGAAGTATACAAACATACATTGTTAGATTCTTATTTTTTGATGAGTTGTGATTGTTGAGTTGCTGGTTTTCTTTTGGGCCGCTACTACTAATACTCGACATATTATAAAGTTGGGTCAATTTACTAAATGGTATCTTAGTCCACATTTTTTACACGTGGATAATTATCAACTTTTGATTTTTTGTACATTTGGATGGCTCAGATTGTAACATAAAAATCTAGTATATATTGTATTATTATTCAGTACCGGGTTCATCTTCATCTTCTTTTTTTATTCATATTTAATGTCGGCAAAATTAGGGTTTTTGTCTGTGCAAAATTAGGGCATCTGTGTGGTGAAATTAGGGTTTCTGTGTCGATGAAATTAAGATTTGTGTGTCTTATTCATAAAAATTAGGTTGGATTACATCTTTTTAATTGCTTCATATTATAATTCTTCATCTAGATTTTTATATATTCTTTTATTTTTATAATTCAAAAGATGTGGCTCCAATGTTTTGTAAATTTTTTATATTTTTATTTTAACAATCTTATTGAAAATTATTTAATTTTATTACAGGCAAAAAGATCGTTGGCCATTATATTTCAAAGGTAATCTATTTGATCTATAAATTGTTATATTTCAGTTCTGAAGATTTTAGAATTTTCACTTTACCCCAATTTTTAAAAATAAATAATTGTAACTTTTTTAGAGATAATTATATGTAATATATTTACTATCATGCATTTTTCGCAAAATTAGGACTTATTGTGGATATTCCAAATTGTATACAAAATAATATATGATTTGTATGTATATCTTTGTTCTAATTCAGACCTAAGTTTAAATTTTTTTCTTCTTGCAGAAAGCTTTAATGGATGTAGTAGACTATCAAGAATATGCACAAGGTATCTTAAACATGTAAAAATTATTTTAGCATATTTTTCTTTCTCTAAATATTTCATTTATAAAAAACAAGTTAGGGTTAGACACATGTTTAAACATGCGTTAAGCATATTACCACTGAATTTACAAAATAGAAGATAGACTCACTAACTTCAACTATTCGATAGATACTTTTAAAAACATTACAAGTAAAGAAATTGTTTACAAAATATTGTTTGGTAGATGATCTATAACTAGTAGGAATCCATCCTCTATAAGAATATTTTTTCTGCCAGTAGGAAAATTTTAAGAATATCTAGAATTTTGCCTCCATGCCTTGTAATCCAATAGTTTCTCTTTTACTATCATAGTTTTTTATATTGCATCCATTTCTAGTATCACACTTATATACGGTTATAGCTTCACCTTTTTTTTGCTTCTTAGGGTAAATAGTTTTAAAGATATATCCTTTAGTTGATTATTAGCAACATTAGGATTAGTATATCTTTTTGTATTTCTTCCACTGTATTATAGCATTCTCAACCATTTCTAGGTGAAAGAAGTACACCATTAAATGACATGGCATTCGTATCTTTTCAAATTTTCTAAGCTAAAGTTCATACTTGTTCAATGATTATGATATAATTTTTATATACCTCTTTGATATTATTTAAGACTACTCTCATCCAAATATCTCCTGGTAGATTGGTTGCATGTGCCAAGAATTAAGGGGTAAAAAGCCATGTTGCTTTTTTATAAAGACAAGCAAATAGAATATTCTCCAGTGATTTATCATTGCATAAGCTACAATTATGTATTTTAGTAACTCTTCTTTTTAAGAAGTTTTTATATGTAGGTAATAGATTTTTAACTACTATTCACATAAAATTTCTTATTTTTGGTGGAGTTTTTAGATTACAAATTATCTTTCCATACATCATCTAAGATAGAGTTGGATGAGTAAGGTTTACCTTTTTCCTTTTTTTATTATCTTTCTTTTGTTCATCTTTTAACCACTGATATGCTTTTTTAACATACACCATGTTTTCCTAAGGACTAACGTACTTGATCTTTACCCAAGATATTGGAATAAAAGTATTAAAGATATTTTCTAATATCTTAGGAGGTGATTTTTAAGTGAAGTTCAGTATACCATTTTCTTTCATTTATTAGCATAACTTCATTATTATTTTTAGGGCTAAGTCTAAAGGTTCTTACTACCTTCACAATTTGTTATCAATTGATCCTGATGCATATTAATGATGTTACCATTCTTAATTTCCTATTCAATATGTTTAGCCACTAAATATTTCCATCTCAAAAGACTTCTCCAACCTTATCCCGATGAAATTTTTAATTTAGCTTCTACGAAAGAGTTTAATGAAAAATATTTAGCCTTTAACACTTTATATTATAGTGATTATGAGTTGGATATATGATTACAGACTTGTTTCCTAATAGGGCAAGGTTCATAAATATTTGAATCTCTAAAGCCTAACCACCCTAAGATATTAATTTGGATATGTGTGATGAATCAAATCAACATATTTTCTTAGGCAGAAAATAAGAAGTCATAAGCAATTTAGTATGCTTTGGATAACTGATTAAATAAGTACCTCTTTTCTTGCCTCGAAAATGAAGAGGTTTTTCCAATTGTTTATTCTTTTTATAGTCCTATCAAATCACATATATTAAGAATGCATGATGGTGTATTAGAGCTAAATTTCACCCAACAATTATTTAAATCCAGTGTAAGATCAGTAGCATATGCATATTTTTTTAATGATGTCATAAAAATTCTTAATCTCTTTATAGTTTACTTTCAAAAAAAAATATTGTGATTAGCAAAGAGTAAATGACTAATATTTGAGATATATTTGGAGATTTGTTTGCCCTATACAATATAGGAAAGGGGTACTGCCTTATTCCACTTAGAGGTTTGTCAAGTAAATATGGTTTGACACTTGTTAGGACAAAATATAATACTGATGTAAGACATCTCATAATCTTAACAATTTTTTTTTTATTAAATCCTATTTTTTCATAAGTATTTCTAAGTAATCTCACTCAATAAATTCATAAGTTTTTTGGGTATCTATTTTAATAGGCATAATGTACTTTTTAGTAATTCTTGTTTCTTTCAAAAAGGTAACTACTTCATAGGCTATCATAGTATTTTTCATGTATATGTCTTTGGTTGAAGTGTATTGATATTCATCAATTACAATAGGCATATGTGGTGCAATCTGTTTACCAAAATTTTAGCAAAACATTTTGTTAATAAAATTGGAATAACTTATAGGCCTATAGTATTTAATATTATTAGATTTAACAATTTTTGGGATCAAAGAAATAACGGTTTAATTTTAGTTAGCCAAACTACCTTTATAATACCAAAACTTATTTATTAATTTAATAACATTAAGTCTTATGATATAGAGTATTTTTCATAAAAACTACTTGGGTATCTATTAGGCCTAGGAGCTATGGTTGTATCTAGTGCATTCATAGCCTTCTCAATTTCAACAATTTCAAGAGACTTGTTTAGTGCCTTATTCAGTGCCTTATTCCTAGATTAATCACATATTTAATAAAATTAAATATATTAGAGAAGTTTACTTGTCCCACTGTTTTAAAGATGATATTAAAATAACTTGTAAAATATTAACTTAACTCAATACTTCTAATTAGTATTTAACATTATCTTATTAATTGTCCTCCTTTCATAAGTTGCCACACATTCCTATATATAGAGGCCTAGAAGTCCTCATCCTTTTTCCAAATAAATTCAATCATTTTTAATACTTGATTATATTTATCTCAGTTATCATTATTATTCATGTTATTAAAAAAAGCTCTCCATAATGTAAAAAGTCTTTTACAATAATTTAGGTATAGAATTTAACTATTCCTTACAATACTTAAATAGTTTTTCTCCTTTTTTTAAACTTTTTCCAATGATGTCTAGATATTCTTTTTCATCTAGCCAAAAAAATTTAATTATCATATTTGTTTCTTATACTACATATTTGCGAAAGCAAATAATGTGAATTCAAATATGAGATTTTCTAATTGAATTACTTCTTATAGTATGTATTTGTTTCTTATACTTGATTTTCATTGATTAAAGAATCCTTTGTTTGGATTCATATTATCAGAGGAATGGAAAGAAGGTAATATATACCTTTATACCCTTTTTTGTATTAGGTAAACTACAATGTTTTAGAAGTATAAGGTTATTTAAGGTATTCTAAAATAATCAATTCATTTTATTTGAAATGAATCTAATATCGGAAGATTTAAAAACAAGAAAAGTTAAAGAAAATCAAAGGAATATGTAATCAATTGAATTTTCTTTCCTTTCATTGAAAATCCAATTCAAAAAATTTATTCCTCAAATCTAATATATTTCTTAAACATCCCAAATATTTTGGTGTCGAGGAAACCAAGCACTAAATCAAGGTCTTGAATCTTTAAGTCAATTATTAAATGTCATCTTCCTATTTTTGTATTTACTGCTTAAATTTATTTTGTTTACTTTCCTGTTTATAGTACTTTGTCATTAATTTTCTAAGGCTGGGCATAAGAATTCATCATCAAGAGCGGATTTAGTGGGGTGGTGGTGGGTTTTTATTCCCAATGATAACATCATGTCTTCATCCCGGTACATCAAGGGATTTTTAAGATATATTCTGACGTAATCATTGTTTAATTTAATATTAGAAGAAACAAATTTGTTATATTATTTAACATAATCCCTTGGCCAATTAATTATTGTGGTTTGTTTGTGTTTCAGTACGGTGGAAAGATATGATCATAGAGAAGGCATGTGGAGGAGGATTGGGACAATGAATATCAGAAGGGGATGTCATAGCATGGTGACTATGAATGGGAAATTGTAAGTGATTTGATTTAATTTAATATAATTTTATTAGGATATTAATTATTGTCATGAATATGTTTTGTTGTAGATTTAGTTTGGGTGGATATGATGGATCTAGAATGGGGTCAAGCATTGAAGTTTATGAACCTCGTGTTGGTTTATGGATGATGGGTGAGGCGATGAATTATCCGCGAGGACATCCTGGGGGCCATTGTGATAAATGACCGAATTTATGTCTTGGGTGGTGAGATGGATAAAAAACACATTTTAAATACGGTATGTAACATACTAGTATATCTATATCTATCTCTCTATATATATGTATATATATACAAAACATAATGTACTCAATGAATAAATCTGTTACAGACTGAATGTTACGATGAGGCACGTGGTTGGGAAGTCACAAACCTCAAAGGCGTCGGCAAAAGATGTAGTTTCTCTGCAGTGATAATGGAAAATGAATGGTGATTTCACCATATTTTGGAGGGATGACTTTCTTTTTATGGTTTTAACTATCATATTCCTCCAAGTTTTCAACATAATCTTTTGGTTAATTTATATCAGACGAAACAAATCTGTTATATTTTTTGACAATTATGTTTCCCTTGGCTAATTAATTATATTAATATACATTGCAGATTTCTCTAAAGAATAATCATTGTGATAGTGGAATGATATTTTCTAATATACCAGATCAAATCATATTTAATAGCCTCATCTTCCTTCCTCTCGATATTTATTGTCAACGTAATGAGGCATGTTTGCAAAGATTGGTATAACATGATCCATAGCTTTTTATCTATTTACTCCCATTTAAACAAATCTACTAGTGGTCTCCTAGTTCAAAGATGCTATTCTATAGTGTCCGAGAATTTTGTGAAAACAACAAAGTGGGAAGTCAAGGCAAATGAGCTGAAATTTAAATTTCCTGGCATAGTTGTAGCTAGTTGTAACAGACTAATTTATTAGCGAAGTATATGACACAATTTATGTTGCAAATCCGTTTACAAATCAGCAAATCAGCAAGTGGTCCTCCCTAAAATTGCTTGTAATTTTGGTTTCGCTTATGGTTTTGCATATGCCGATTCGTCTAATGTATAAAAAGTGGTACATTACTCTTGCGAGGGCTATGGATGTGAGATATTAACCTTAGGTGTTGATAAGGAATGGAGAAGTGTTGATACAAGTAATTTGACGTGTACAAAATTCCCCATTATCTATAGGAGGTTTTGTGCATTCGACTGATTGGGGTCAATCAGTCTTTAGTTTGGAAGTGGAAATTAAAAAATTTAAGAAAAATCCTTTTCAAGTAGATTGTCGCGGCACAACATTTAAAATTTTAGCAATGGGGAGTTCTCTTTCGTTAATGTTATGTAGAGAAAAATACTTATGGAAGATTTGGTTACTGATGGATCCAAATCTATAGAATATAGGCTATACCTCTTTGTTGTTCTAGTTTGTTCCATTTTTTGTAAAAGTTTATCAGAAAAACAAACAACTGGTAAAATATATGTATTTTTTTTACTTAAGCAATTGTCCAAAAGATTATGTTGAAAACTTGGAGGAATATGATAGTTAAAAACATAAAAAGAAAGTCATCCCTCCAAAATATGGTGAAATCACCATTCATTTTCCATTATCACTGCAGAGAAACTACATCTTTTGCCAACGCCTTTGAGGTTTGTGACTTCCCAACCACGTGTCTCATCGTAACATTCAGTCTGTAACATATTTATTCATTCAGTACATTATGTATTGTATATATATACATATATATGGAGAGATAGATATAGATATACTAGTATGTTACATACCGTATTTAAAATGTGTTTTTTATCCATCTCACCACCCAAGACATAAATTCGGTCATTTATCACAATGGCCCCAGGATGTCCTCGCGGATAATTCATCGCCTCACCCATCATCCATAAACCAACACGAGGTTCATAAACTTCAACGCTTGACCCCATTCTAGATCCATCATATCCACCCAAACTAAATCTACAACAAAACATATTCATGACAATAATTAATTAATATCCTAATAAAATTATATTAAATTAAATCAAATCAAATCACTTACAATTTCCCATTCATAGTCACCATGCTATGACATCCCCTTCTGATATTCATTGACCCAATCCTCGTCCACATGCCTTCTCTATGATCATATCTTTCCACCGTACTGAAACACAAACAAACCACAATAATTAAGACTATAAAGGAAATAAACAATAAACCTATCTTACCTCGAATAAGCCTTTCCATCATAACCACCGGATACGTAAAGTATTCCATCAATCTCGGCTGCTGCTGGAGCAGATCTCTGGAAAAAATCAAATTAATAATTAATTATACTTGAGAATAAGAGTGTTTTGTTTTAAGATACACACATACATACATACATACATACCTTTTGGTTCATTGGCTGAACAAAAATCCACCTCCCGTAGTTAACATCAAACATTTCAACCTCAGAGAACTCTTGGACTCCATCTCGTCCACCAATTGCAAATATATTCCCGAACAAAGTTGCTGCTACCAAATTTGATTTCTTTGTATTCAGTAAAGGCAGAGTAGACCATTGATTCTTTGTGGGATTATATAATTCAACTACAAATAAAAAGAATATTATAAAAAAAGAAAGAAAAAGAATAAACATTTTTTAACTTATACTTATATACGTATACACATACCTGTGTCAAACCATTCATTACCATGTGTACCACCAAGAATAAAAATTTGACCGTTTATTTTAGTGACCGAGGGATTGGAGCGCGCAAAAGTCAATGGGCTAAGTGGTTTCATTAAGTCACGTGAAAGGGAATACGAATCCACATTGGTCATCCATTCAGAACCATTATTTCCTCCTATTATCATTATAGACTTATCCATTAAAGAAGAATAAGAAGCTTGTCCACACACCAAAACATTTGTTTCCTTTTTCAGTTCTTGGATCTCTAATTTTAAATCACTCTACATATCCAAAACAATAATTCAATACCACATACAAACAAAGATATTTAATAAGTTGAAGAAAGAGAGAGAAGTTAATTAGATAGAATAAGTACCATCTTCTGCTCCAAGAATTTGATTTTCAGATCACT
Source organism: Nemophila menziesii (assembly GCA_029959085.1). Lineage (NCBI taxonomy): Eukaryota > Viridiplantae > Streptophyta > Magnoliopsida > Boraginales > Hydrophyllaceae > Nemophila > Nemophila menziesii. Next base: position 137,145,628 of record JARWIR010000001.1, on the reverse strand, counting down.
CCTTAATTGATTTATCTTCAAGCCTTCAACTTGTTCCATTAACTATAAGAATAATATTAGTGGTTTAAATTTAAATCCAACGGAGTTTAATCTCCGTAAAATAACAAGTCATTTACATTAATTATTACCTTTTCCATTACAGTTTGAAGATCATACGATTCACTAATATCCGTAGCAGTTGCTTGAGATATGTCAAACGATTGAATTTCCTTTGAAGATTCCAGAAAGGGTGTTTCATTAACTTGTTCAGGTTCGTCTACTTTTTGTTGTTCTCCTGAACCCAGTGATCTTCCCATGAGTTAACAGGTTCATCATCTTTTACTTCTTCTTTGAGTTCACCTGAATCCCAATGATCTTCCCATGAGTTAACAAGTTCATCATCTTTTTACTTCTTCTTTGAGTTCACCTAAATCCCAATGATCTTCCCATGATTCAACAACTTGAGAAGGATTTGAATCTTGAATCTCCAAACTTGAAGAACCTTTCACCAATGAGACCCAAGATTTTTTAGCAGCGTCAGAATCAACACGGTCAGGTATCTCTTCTCTTTTAACAGACACGTTATTCCGAGGAAATACTGGTGGTGAAGTGCTTTCAAATAACTCAATCAACTTCCTGGTTTGAGTTACATCTAACTCAAACCAGAATAGCTTTGGTTCATAATAATTGTCAGCTATAATCGGCCTAAACTGTTCTTCAACCAAGGGCTTACACTGTCTACGCACTTTCATACGGACCTTCAAACAAATAATAACACACATATTATTCATATGGTAGATTGAGTAAACCAGATATATATTATATTATATTATTTATTACCTGTCAGAAAATGAAGTAGTATTGGCAGTATCTTGAGTCCAAGCATATGGGTCGATATTCAATTGACCTCGACTAACAGCTTCAAATATTCCGTGAAGCTTCCGTTCATCATAGTTGAAAAGAAATATAGGTAATCCAGGTTTGATATTATTCACATAAGAAATATGTGCTTTTGGTAAACCTGTTAACCAATTAAAAGTAATTCAAATTTTTAATACAAGTGTAAAAACAATAAGAAGTGCTTACCAAACAACTGCTTCTCTAAGCATTCCTCAATAGTAGTGTATTTGCATCCAAATATAACTCCTCCCAAATCACTGTTCCTCAAATTTCTAGCTGTCATACCATAATTCACACTCCTCATAGCTTGACCTTTATCTTTATAAATCTGTGGTATTGTAATACTCCTACTTTTTCCCATTCTGTTGTGAAAAACAAAAATACATCAAATCTGAGTAGATGAAAGCAATTAGCCCTTAGCCCAAGAGTAGCCCAAGAATTGGCCGAGAAAACAAAAAGCTATAGTATATCAACACCAATCGAATCTTTAACTTAATTAAACAACTAAGCAGTACAGCCACTGAAGCATCTAGAAAACTAATGACATACCGTTTACATAGGAGTGGGAACAATCGGGTGTTCTTAAATGGGATTGTACAATGCAAGTTGTTAGTGGATCAACTATTGATGTTTGGAGAGACAAATGACTCGCGTTCCATATTCTGATCTCAAGGCCCAACAATTTTAATATCTGAAAAATTCAGGAATTTCTTCTTTTAAATGGTTCGAATTGGATCACCTCATTCATCTACAATTGTTTTCACCATATGGAGACTGAGCATATTTGTAGACGCCCAGTGTATGCTAAATCTGACCTCACTCTAGCAAAGGAAGTTATACTTCCAAAACTAGGTTACCATGCTATAACTTCTCTAATCGATGACAAATCGCCCAAATTTTTTTCCTTCGGTACAACTAGGGATCCTAAAATCTAGAAAAAGGTTTATGTAGAAAATCTACAATAAGTCCATTCATAGTAGATTTACACTTTATAAAAAGGAATACATCGTCACACCAAGATGAAATTTCGATAACCAGCTTATTTAGACAGTGTAACATATTTTCTTCTCCTGCCTGAGTAGTGCTTAGATTCAAGATGATTTGAATACAAGACATAAGAGAAATATCAAATGTGATGGAAATTTTTAAATTAGGATCCTACACATTATTAAAAAAAAGGTACTAGGATAATTGGAGTCGTGAAACTTATACCACTTTTGTGTTTATTACTATCTAGAATATTTTGATTGCTAGAATGAAGACAATTTTAAGAACTCCAAATTAAACATGATACCAATTATCATTTTAAGGGTCACACAAAGGTGAAATATCTATATCCATCTTATTGAGGCAGTGTAACATATTTTCTTCTCCTACCTGAGTAGTGCTTAGGTTTAGATGATGTGAATACAAGACATAAGAGAAATATCAAATGTGATGGAAATTTTAAAACTAGGATCCTACACATTATTAAAAAAAGGTACTAGGATAATTGGAGTCGTGAAACTTCTACCACTTTTGTGTTTATTACTGTCTAGAATATTTTGATTGCTAGAATGAAGACAAGTTTAAGAACTCCAAATTAAACATGATACTAGTTATCATTTTAAGGGTAATCTTTATGAAAGACTTCCATGGCTTGTATTGGAATGATTTGAGTGTTTGGATGTTATCCAAGGATGGATAACCCTATTTGTTTGCCTACAATTATAATTTTGAGGACCCACTTCAGACCTCAACATCTTTGTTGATGCTTATTTTGTTGAATAATGAGAGATTACGGGTATTTCTATTGTTAGTTCTGACAAGACTAGTTTCCCATTCATTTGTAAAGGAAATACCTTTTATATAGCTTAGTTTTTAAAGGAGAAACGACAATTCTTTTAAAGTGCAATATCCTTCATGTATGAGAAGGTATGTTTCATACCGAATACCTTGGTATTACCAAAGTCTTGAAGAATTGACTAAAACTGTTGGACAAATGGGATTCTACCCATGTGTTGACCATATTTACGATGTTAGTCGGTGACTCAATTTAATGAAATGATTCGGATATTAAAACGTTTATTCAAGTTGTAAAGATTAACGTAATATATCTACTTGGTTAAAATCATTTGAAATGAATGAGAAATTGAGTCATGTAATTTGGAGTAATTGGAAGAAAAAAATAACAATATATGTTATTTTTATTTCCTTTTGTTATAAAGCAAAGAAATTAAAAAAAAAAGTCCTGGGTCCTTAATGGGCTTTTGGGCTCAGATTGAAAAGATTGAAAACATAAAAGTCTCATATATATTATATTATTATTTATTACCAAATTCATCTTCATCTTCTTTCTTATTCATATATTGTGTTGGCTAAATTAGGGTTTTGTCTATGCAAAATTAGGGCATCTGTGTGGTGAAATTAGGGTTTCTGAGTGGTAGTGTATATATTTTATATTGGTTAAATTATATATTAGTGAGATAGTTGGATAAATATCCTATAGTGTAAAAAGCATCTTCTCATGATAATTTATGTGGATCTAGGTATTTTTGGTGAATTACTGTAAATCTTGTTATTCTTTACTCTTATTACTATGTTTTATTATTACTTTTTGTTCTGTAATCTTATTTCAACTTGATATAAAAAAATTTGATAAATCTTACAAATTAGATTAATATTTAAAACGGTAATAATTCCTTAGTACAATCAAATTATAGTCCTTTTGTATATTAGAAAGAAATAAGTAATTGAAAAATTACCATGAATTGTTTCCTGAATCATTTTTTAATTACAATTGTTACAATAAAATATAATTGTTTGTTTACCTTGCTTAATAGTTATGTTGAAACAGACTACCATTGGTTTACTTCTTGTCTTTTTATAAACATCTTGATACTATGTATAATATAGACAACATGTTGAATTACATCTTTTTAATTGCTTCATATTATAGTTCTTCATCTAGATTTTCTTATATTTTTCTTTTTATAATTAGAAAGATGTGGCTCTAATATTTTGTAAATGTTTTATATTTTTATTTTAAAAATCTTATTGAAAATTAATTAATTTTTTTTACAGATAGTTGACCATTATATTTCAAAGGTAATCCATTTGATCTCTAGATTGTTATATTTTAGTTCTCAAGATTCTAGAATTTTCACTTTACCCCAATTTTTAATAATTTAATTTTTTTGAGATAATTATATATAATATATATTTACTATCATGCATTTTTTTGCAAAATTAGGACTTATAGTGGATATTTCAAATTATTCTTTAGCTGCTTTGACAAAGTTGGTTAAGACTTGGATTTAGACTTTATATTTTATAATGAAATCTTAATTAATCTGAACTTGATCGAATTCATTTAATTTTTTTATATAGAATGATATATGATTTGTATGTAAATCTTTGTTCTAATTCAGACCTACTTTTAATTTTTTTTTTCTTGGTTTGCATAAATCTTTAATGGATGTAGGAGACTACGAAGAAGATGCACAAGGTATCTTAAACATGTAAAAATTATTTTAGCATCTTTTTCTTTTCCTAAATATTTCATTGATAAAAAACCACATGTTTAAACCTGATAGACTTACTAACTTCAGCTACTAGATAAGATACTTGTAAAAATATTACAAGTAAAGGAATTATTAATAAAAAATATTGTTTGGAAGATGATCTATTACAATTAGGAATCCATCCTCTATAAGAATATTTTCTCTACTGGTAGGCAAATTTTAAGAATATCTAGAATTTCGGCTCCATGCCTTGTAATCCAATAGTTTTTGAGTAATCTCTAGTGACACGAGAAATAGAGTCTTATGGTGGTAAACATTTATTATAATCATTTGTATCTTGTAATCCAATAGCTTCCACTCTTTCATATTGTATCTCTTTCTCACTTTTAGCACCAGAAGTCTTATTATGTTTACTGGTTTCATGAATAATTCTTTCTCCTTTACTATCACAGTTTTTTATATTGCCTCCATTTCAAGTCTCACACTTATCTACACTTATATTTTCAGCATTCCTATGCTTCTTAGTGTCAATAATTTTATAGATATATCCTTTATTTGATTATTAACAACATTAGGATTAGTATATCTTTTTGTATTTCTCCCACTGTATTATAGTCTTCTCAATCGTTTATATAGGTAAAAGAAGTATACCATTAAATAATATGGCATTCCTATCTTTCCAAATTCTCCAAGCTAAAGTGCATACCTTTCAATGATCATGATATATTTTCATATACCTCCTTGATATTATTTAAGATTACTCTCATCCAAATATCTCCTGGTAGATTGGTCGCATGTACTTAGAATTAAAGGGGTTGAAAATAGGGACAAGCAAAGCGAATATTCTCCAGTGATTCATAATTGCATAAGATAAAATTATGTGTTTTAGTAACTCTTCTTTTTACGAAGTTTTTATATGTAGGTAATAGATTTTTAACTACTTTTCACATAAAATTTCTTATTTTTGGTGGAGTTTTTAGATTACAAATTATCTTTCCATACTTCATTTGAGATAGAATTGAATGAGGAAGGTTATCTTTTTCCTTTATTTTATTATCTCTTTCATGTTCATCTTTCAGCCACTGATATGCTTTTTTAACATACCCCATCTTTTTCTAAGGACCAACCTACTTGATCTTTACCCAAGATATTGGAATAAAAGTATTAAAGATCTTTTCTAATATCTTAGGAGGTAATTCTTAAGTTAATTTTAGTATACCATTTTTTTTAATTTATTAGCAGAAGTTCATTGGCATTATTTAGGGCTAAGTCTAAAGGTTCTTACTATCTTCACAATTTGTTACCAATTGATCCTGATGCATATTAATGGTGTTACCATTCTTAATTTTATATTCAGTATGTATAGCCACTAAATATTTTCATGTCAAAAGACTTCTCCAACCCCATCCTAATGAATTTTTAATTTAGCTTCTACGAAAGAGTTTAATGAAAAATATTTACCCTTTAACACTTTATATAATAGTGATTGTAAGTTGGAAATATGATTACAGAATTGTTTCCTTGTTTTCTAATAGAGCAAGGTTCATAAAAATTTAATCTCTAAAGCCTAAGCACCTAAGAGATTAATTTTAGATATGTGTGATGAAATCAAATAGACATATTTTCTTAGGCGGAAAATAAGAAGACATAAAACAATTTAGTATGCTTTGGATCACTGATTAAATAAGCACCTCTTTTCTTGCCTCAGAAAGGAAGAGGTTTTTCCAATTGTTCATTTTTTTATAGTCCTATAAAATCATATAATATTTAGAATGCATGATTGTGTGTTAGAGCTAAATTTCACCCAACAATTATTTAAATCCAGTGTAAGATCAGTAGCATATGCATATTTTTTTAATGATGTCATGAAAACTATTAATCTCTTCATAGTTTTGTTTCAAGAAAAAAATATTATGATTAGCAAAGAGTGAATGACTAATATTGGGGATATATTTGGAGATTTCTTTGCCCTCTACAAAATAGGAAGGGGGATAAATGGTCCCTGCCTTATTCTTCTTAGAGGTTCGTCAAGTTAATATGGTTTTCCACTTGTTTAAACAAATCGTAGTATCTTATCGAAACAATTTTTATTAAATCCAATTTTTTCATAAGTATTTGTATAAGAATATCACTGAATAAATTCATAAGTTTTTTGTGTATTTGTTTTAATATGTATAATCAATTTTTTTAGTATTTCTTGTTTTTTACAAAAGGTAACTACTTCATAGGCTATAATAGTGTTTTCATGTACATGCCTTCCAGGGTTGAAGTGTATTGATATTTATCAATTACAATAGGCATAATAGGTGCAATCATTTACCAAAATTTTAGGAAAACATTTTGTTAGTAAATTTGGAATAACTTATAAGCCTGTAGTATTTAATATTATTTGATTTATCAGCAACTTCAAACCTTTCATCCGAATGGCAAGGCAATTTTTGGTATCAAAGAAATAAAGGTTTGATTTTAGTCCGCCAAACTACCTTTATAATACAAAAAGTTGTTTATTAATTGAATACCATCAAGTCTTATGAAATCCAGTATTTTAGGATCTATGCTTTCAGTGCCTTATTAAGTGCCTTATTCCTTGATTAATCACATATTTAATAAAATTTAATATACTAGAGAAGTTTACTTGTCCCACTTTTTTAAAGATGATACTAAAGTAACTTGTAAAATCTAAACTTATCTTAGTACTTCTCATTAGTAATTCACGTTATCTTATTAATTTTCCTCCTTTCATAAGTGTTCGCATGAAAGAAATAGGTAGTTCAATCTCATTTCTTTAGCCACACATTCATATATCTAGAGGCCCAGAAGTCCTCTTCCCTTTTCCAAATAAATTCGATTATTTTCAATACTTGATAATTATCATTATTATTCATATTATTAAACAAAACTCTCCATACTTTAAGAAGTCTTTTACAATGATTTAGGTCTACGATTAAACTATTTCTTACAATACTTAAATAGTTTTTCTCCTTTTTAAACTTTTTCAATGATGTCTAGATATTCTTTTTCATCTAACCAAAAAATATCAAATATCATTTTTGTTTCTTATACTACATATATGCGAAAGCAAATGATGTGAATTTAAATAAGGGATTTTCTAATTGAATTGCTTCTTATAGTATATATTTGTTTCTTATACTTGATTTTCATTGATTAAAGATTTTTTTGTTTGGATTCATATTATCAAAGGAATGTTAAGAAAATAATATAAACCTTTATACCATTTTTGTATTAGGTAAACTACTATATTTTAAAAGTATAAGGTTAGTTAAGACATTTTAATAATTATCAATTACTTTCCTTTGAAATTACTCTAATATATGAGGATTTAAAAACAAGAAAATTTAAAGGAAATCAAAGAAATATGTAATCAATTGAATTACTTTCCTTTCATTAAAAATCTAATTCAAATGAGATCGATAGTTGGCCTAGTGGTTAGTTTACTCCGCAGAGACCAAAAGGTCCTAGGTTCGAATATCATTGGAGTCATTTACTCCGAGTCCAAAGTGACTCTCTCATGTATTAAAAAAAAATTATTTCTCAAATCCCATATATATCTTCCACATCCCATATATTTTTGCGTCGAGGAAACCGAGCACTAAATCAAGGTCTTGAATCTTTCACTCACTTATTAATTTCCTTTTTTTATTTTTGTATTTACTACTCAAAATTTTATTTTGTTTACTTTCCTGTGTTTATAGTACTCACTCACTAATTTTCTAAGGTTGGGCATGCAAATTCATCATCAAGAGAAGATTTCTGCGGGACAATATCCTATCTTCATCCTGGTACATCATGGGAATTTTTAGAAATGTTCTGACTTAATCATTGGTTACTTTAATATTAGAATAAACAAATTTGTTGTATTATTTGACAATTACGTTTCCCTTGACCAATTAATTTATATTATATACATGGCAGATGTCTCGGAAGAAGAATCATTGTGATAGTGGAACGATATTTTCCAAAATTCCGGTTCAAATCATATTTAATATCCTCATCTACCTTACTCTAGATGTTATTCACATCGTAATTAGGTATGTTTGCAAAGATTGGTATAACATGATCAATAGCCCATTATTTATTTACTCCCATTTAATGAAATCGACTTGTGTACTCTTAGTTCATAGATGCTCTTTTATAGTGTCCGGGAATTTCGTGAAAACAACAAAGTGTAAAGTCGAAGTAAAGGAGCTGAAATTTCGATTTTCTAGTGTTATTGTAGCTAGTTGGAATGGACTAGTTTTAATAGCGAATGAAATAAAAAACAAACTTTATATTGCAAATCCGTTTATAAATAAGCGGCTGGTCCTCCCTAAAATTGCTTGTAATTTTGGTTGTGCTTATGGTTTTGTATATGCTGATTCGTCGAAAGTATACAAAGTAGTACGTTACACTAACGCGGGCTATGGATGTGAGATATTTACCTTATGTGTTGATAAGGCGTGGAGAATTGTAGATACAAGTAATTTGTTGTGTAAGGATTACTTACTAAATTCCCTATTGTCTGATGGACGTTTTGTGCATTCGATTGGTTGGGGTCAATCTTTCTCTAATTTGGAAGTCGAAACTGAAAAATTCTTTCAAAGAAAATTCCTTTTCCAGTAAATTGTAAAGACACGAAATTCAATTATTTAGAAATGGGGAGTTCTCTTTCGTTAATGTTATTTTGAGGAGAATGCTTATGGGAGATTTGGTTGCTGATGGATCCAAAAATAGAGAATGGGTAAAGTTGTATGACATTGATTTACAAAGTCAAAGATGTTTGCTTCAACACACTTTACTTGATAAGTGATGTTTCTATTTTACATTATGTATTTCAACACACTAACTGTTTGAAGCGTGAAAAATTTCTATGTCCTCTCGGCTGGTTGCAAAATGGGGAAGTGTTAGTAATTCGTGTACAAGATAGAGTAGACTTTTGGATAGTTTACAATGTGAATATTAAAGGAGTTCATTTATTTAAATCTATGAGTACAATGATAACCTTGACATCCTGTCTGTCTCTACCTGAAGCCTAAAGTTGGATGGTGATCCACTTATTACTGCCTTTAAATTTTGTCTTTTAGTGGAAATGTAATGCTTATGCTACAAATTTTATTTAATTGTCTACATCCTACACAAGTAAATTGGGTTTCGCCACTTTTGTCAGTCTTTTTCTTGTTGTTTTGCTATATAACATTTGAGTAACAATTTGGCTTTTTTTTTTGTTCTGTCTTGATGAATTGTTTATTTTAATTACCTGGCTGTGGTTCTACTAATTTTACCCATAGTTAAGTGTTCATGATAGTTCTGAGTATTCAAGAGATTGATCATGAAATACGTGACACACATGGTTCATTAGTATGTGATTTATCATCAGAAATATATGCACTTATTAGTTTTCATATGAACATTTCTCAATTTATCATAACTTTCCTTCTCCAAAGTATGTTTTCTCTTCTATTATCCAAGCTGTGAGTTACTCTTTTCATCCACTATCATCCCCCATTTATTATCATGCGTAAATTTTGACATATGCAATGAATTTTGCAATTCCAAGATTTTTAGAATAAGATGAAACCCAATCCCTCATGATCTATGATTAGTCCTCCGCACCATGTAACATACTTAGGCATCGGCATCGGACTGTATTTTATTCAGAATTTGAAAGACTCTATCTGAGTTTTTATAATCTATACAAGTAAAAGCTTCACTGATGAGGTGAATGTAGCCTTCTCATGATACTTTTCTGCCCCATCAACATACCCTTTTTTGCACAACCCTAGATACACACAACAGAGATCAAAATTACCCACAAAAGAGATTAAAATACATACGAATTCAGCTCTATTATACAGCTTCCATTAAAGCGTTGTTGAGCCTTGAATATAATTTCCATTTTTCAATGGAAATTCGTAACCTTATGCAGAATTGACTCACATATGTAGGAGAGACTAGCATATTCCTCTAGTTTCAGCTTCCATAGCAGTCCTTCTCTTTACCAGAATAGTTCCTACATCAACCAGATTACCAGCAAAATCTTGTACCACACAAGAGATAGCCGCCTCATTAGTTAATACATTCCAAGAATCATCTGTATTAAATTTAAATTCACCCTTTCTAGGTTGTTGCCACATATAAAGATACGACAATTGTGATTCTGATTTATATTATATTCATGTTAAAGTTAAGAGTGGTCTCAGATGGTAAAAAGTTTAGAGTTTGTATAGAAATTATGTTAGTATTAGAGTTTGTATATCAGTGGCGGATAAAAGGATGGATTTCTAGAAAGGTGACGAGGGTGAAAAAGTAAAAGGGTTTCGAACGTGCAGATGTAATTTTATTACGGAAAAAATAGCTGGCACTTTATTAAGTAATTTAAATTGGGGCAGCTGCACCCCAGCTCACGACAAATCCGCCCATGTACACTATAAATATTTGGACCAAACTCTTCTAAAAGAAGCCTTAGAGTACTATTCGATCTTCTTCCTAAAATTAAAAATCCCATATATTTTTTCCACCTCCCAAATTCTTTCGCGTCGAGGAAACAAAGCACTAAATCAAGATCTTGAATCTTTCAGTTAATTATTAAATTTCATCTTTTTATTTTTATATTTACTACATAAATTTATTTTGTGCACTTCCTTTTTTATAGTACTATGTCATTAATTTTCTAAGGGCGGGCTTGAAATTCATCATCGAGGGCGGATTAGTGGGGTGGTTGTTGGTTTTTATTCCCAATGATAACATCATGTCTTCATCCCGGTACATCAAGGGATTTTTAAGATATATTCTGACGTAATCATTGTTTAATTTAATATTAGAAGAAACAAATTTGTTATATTATTTAACATAATCCCTTGGCCAATTAATATATATTATATACATTGCAGATGTCTCGGAATAATACTCGGAATAATACTGATTGTGATAGTGGAACGATATTTTCTAATATAGCGGATCAAATCATATTTAATATCCTCATCTGCCTTCCTCTCAATATTATTCTCAATGTAATGAAGTATGTTTTTAAAGATTGGTATAACATGATCAATAGCCCTATATTTCTTTACTCCCATTTACAAAAATCGACTAGTGGTCTTTTATTCAGAGATGCTCTTGTATAGTGTTCGAGAATTTAATGAAACAACAAAGTGTGAAGTCAAGGCAAAGGAGTTGAAATTTAAATTTCCAGGTATTGCTGTAGCTAGTTGTAACGGACTAGTTTTATTAGCGAATGAAGTATATGACACACTTTATGTTGTAAATCCATTTATAAATCAGCAATTGGTCTTACCTAAAATTACTTGTAATTTTAGTTTCGCTTATGGTTTTGCATATGCTGATTCTTCTAAAGTATACAAAGTGGTACATTACTCTTGCGAGGGACATGGATGTGAGATATTAATCTTAGGTGTCAATAAGGCTTGGAGAAGTGTTGATACAAGTAATTTGACGTGTAAGGAATACATATTTAATTCCCCATTATCTATAGGATGTTTTGTGCATTCAACTGATTTGGGTTAATCAGTATTAAGTTTGGAAGTGGAAACTGAAAAATTTAAGAAAAATCCTTTTGCAATAGATTGTCGAGGCACAACATTTAAAATTTTAGCAATGGAGAGTTCTCTATTGTTAATATTATATAGAGGAGAATACTTATGGGAGATTTGGTTACTGATGGATCCAAAAAACAGGGGATTGGGTAAAGTTGTATGACATTGATTTACAAAGTAAAGGATGTTTGCTTCAACACACTTTACCTAGAGATTCAATCATTGGTGATGTTTATACTATATAATATCTATTTCAAAACAATAAATGTTTGGATTCTGAAACTTTTTCTATGTCCTCTCGGCTGGTCGTAAAATGGCGAGGTATTGGTATTACGGGTAGAAGATCGAGTACACTTTTGGATAGTTTACTATGTGAAAACTAAAAGAGTTCATTTATATAAACCTACGGGTACGATGATAACCTTGGATGGTGATCCACTTATCTCCCATGCTCATGTCCACAGCTTGGTGCCTTTAAATTTTGTCTTTTAGTGGAAATGTAAATCTTATGCTACAAACTTTTCTTAATGGTCTACATGGTGAACAAGTACACAGGTTCCGCAACTTTTATGCTTATTGTTTTGCTGTATAACATTTGAGTAACAAAATAATGCTTTGTAATGTTTTCTATTGCTGAATTGTTTGTTTTAATTACCTGTCTGTGGTTCCACTAATTTTACCCATAAAAAGTGTTCATGCAAGTGCTGAGTTTTCAAGAGACTAATCATGAAATACGCGACACACATGGTTCATTAGTATGTGATATTCTAACCAAAATCTATGCACTTTTTAGTTTTTTCGAGAACATGGCTCAATTTATCATTACTTACCTTCTTCAAAGTACGATTTCTATTCTCAATCCAAGCAGCGAGTTGCCCTTCTCATCCACTATTATCCCTCGTTTATTATCATGCGCAATTGTTTACATATGTAATGAATTTTTCTATAAAACGTCGCAATCCCAAGATTCCTAAACCATGTGAACCATGTAACGTAATTAAGCTAGGGGCTGTAAATCATTTAGAATTTGAAAGGTTCTTATAAGAGTTTAAACAATCTATACAAGTAAAATATTTATTGATGGGGTGAATGTTGACTTCTGATTATGCTTTTTGCCCCATCAACATACCTTTTTCACACGACCCTAGATATGAACCACAAAGATCAAAATTACCCACAAAATATACGAAAAGAAGAATTTTATGTTAATGATCCCCCTAAATATAAAGCTAGACTTGTAACCAAAGGATGTTTTCTTATGTTGCTAGTTTTGACCTTAGACTAGAACATTTTAATATTTAAACTACATTTTTACATGGTGAGCTTGATATTAAGATTTATATGAGACACTTTGAGGGATTTTATGATTCTAAACACCTTGATCATGTATGTTTACTGAAAAATCTTTATATGAATCAAAACAGTCCCTCAACAATATTATAAAATATTTGATTCTTTTGTTCTTGGCTCAGGTTTCACAAGAAGTAAATGTGATAGATGTCTATGTTTTCTTGAATCTTCTAAATGCATAATTTATATAGTATCATACGTTGATGATACATTACTAATTATTCATTCAGCTATGAGAATTGAGAAGTTGAAAGGTCTTAATTTCGAATTTGACATGAAGGATTTTGGTCAAGTAAAGAGATTTCTTTATACAGAAAGTATGGTAAGGTAATACTTTATCAAAAACATTATCTTGTGAAACTTGTTGAGAAGTATACAAACATACATTGTTAGATTCTTATTTTTGGATGAGTTGTGATTGTTGAGTTGCTGGTTTTCTTTTGGGCCGCTACTACTAATACTCGACATATTATAAAGTTGGGTCAATTTACTAAATGGTATCTTAGTCCACATTTTTTACACGTGGATAATTATCAACTTTTGATTTTTTGTACATTTGGATGGCTCTGATTGTAACATAAAAATCTAGTATATATTGTATTATTATTCAGTACCGGGTTCATCTTCATCTTCTTTTTTTATTCATATTTAATGTCGGCAAAATTAGGGTTTCTGTCTGTGCAAAATTAGGGCATCTGTGTGGTGAAATTAGGATTTCTGTGTCGATGAAATTAAGATTTGTGTGTCTTATTCATAAAAATTAGGTTGGATTACATCTTTTTAATTGCTTCATATTATAATTCTTCATCTAGATTTTTATATATTCTTCTATTTTTATAATTCGAAAGATGTGGCTCCAATGTTTTGTAAATTTTTTATATTTTTATTTTAACAATCTTATTGAAAATTATTTAATTTTATTACAGGAAAAAAGATCGGCCATTATATTTCAAAGGTAATCTATTTGATCTATAAATTGTTATATTTCAGTTCTGAAGATTTTAGAATTTTCACTTTACCCCAATTTTTAAAAATAAATAATTGTAACTTTTTTAGAGATAATTATATGTAATATATTTACTATCATGCATTTTTCGCAAAATTAGGACTTATAGTGGATATTCCAAATTGTATACAAAATAATATATGATTTATATGTATATCTTTGTTCTAATTCAGACCTAAGTTTAAATTTTTTTTCTTCTTGCAGAAAGCTTTAATGGATGTAGTAGACTATCAAGAATATGCACAAGGTATCTTAAACATGTAAAAATTATTTTAGCATATTTTTCTTTCTCTAAATATTTCATTTATAAAAAACAAGTTAGGGTTAGACACATGTTTAAACATGTGTTAAGCATATTACCACTGAATTTACAAAATAGAAGATAGACTCACTAACTTCAACTATTCGATAGATACTTTTAAAAACATTACAAGTAAAGAAATTGTTTACAAAATATTGTTTGGTAGATGATCTATAACTAGTAGGAATCCATCCTCTATAAGAATATTTTTTCTGCCAGTAGGAAAATTTTAAGAATATCTAGAATTTCGCCTCCATGCCTTGTAATCCAATAGTTTCTCTTTTACTATCATAGTTTTTTATATTGCATCCATTTCTAGTATCACACTTATATACGGTTATAGCTTCACCTTTTTTTTGCTTCTTAGGGTAAATAGTTTTAAAGATATATCCTTTAGTTGATTATTAGCAACATTAGGATTAGTATATCTTTTTGTATTTCTTCCAATGTATTATAGCATTCTCAACCGTTTCTAGGTGAAAGAAGTACACCATTAAATGACATGGCATTCGTATCTTTTCAAATTTTCTAAGCTAAAGTTCATACTTGTTCAATGATTATGATATAATTTTTATATACCTCTTTGATATTATTTAAGACTACTCTCATCCAAATATCTCCTGGTAGATTGGTTGCATGTGCCAAGAATTAAGGGGTAAAAAGCCATGTTGCTATTTTATAAAGACAAGCAAATAGAATATTCTCCAGTGATTTATCATTGTATAAGCTACAATTATGTATTTTAGTAACTCTTCTTTTTAAGAAGTTTTTATATGTAGGTAATAGATTTTTAACTACTATTCACATAAAATTTCTTATTTTTGGTGGAGTTTTTAGATTACAAATTATCTTTCCATACATCATCTAAGATAGAGTTGGATGAGTAAGGTTTACCTTTTTCCTTTTTTTATTATCTTTCTTTTGTTCATCTTTTAACCACTGATATGCTTTTTTAACATACACCATGTTTTCCTAAGGACTAACGTACTTGATCTTTACCCAAGATATTGGAATAAAAGTATTAAAGATATTTTCTAATATCTTAGGAGGTGATTTTTAAGTGAAGTTCAGTATACCATTTTCTTTCATTTATTAGCATAACTTCATTATTATTTTTAGGGCTAAGTCTAAAGGTTCTTACTACCTTCACAATTTGTTATCAATTGATCCTGATGCATATTAATGATGTTACCATTCTTAATTTCCTATTCAATATGTTTATCCACTAAATATTTCCATCTCAAAAGACTTCTCCAACCTTATCCCGATGAAATTTTTAATTTAGCTTCTACGAAAGAGTTTAATGAAAAATATTTACCCTTTAACACTTTATATTATAGTGATTATGAGTTGGATATATGATTACAGACTTGTTTCCTAATAGGGCAAGGTTCATAAATATTTGAATCTCTAAAGCCTAACCACCCTAAGATATTAATTTGGATATGTGTGATGAATCAAATCAACATATTTTCTTAGGCAGAAAATAAGAAGTCATAAGCAATTTAGTATGCTTTGGATAACTGATTAAATAAGTACCTCTTTTCTTGCCTCGAAAATGAAGAGGTTTTTCCAATTGTTTATTCTTTTTATAGTCCTATCAAATCACATAATATTAAGAATGCATGATGGTGTATTAGAGCTAAATTTCACCCAACAATTATTTAAATCCAGTGTAAGATCAGTAGCATATGCGTATTTTTTTAATGATGTCATAAAAATTCTTAATCTCTTTATAGTTTACTTTCAAAAAAAATATTGTGATTAGCAAAGAGTAAATGACTAATATTTGAGATATATTTGGAGATTTGTTTGCCCTATACAATATAGGAAAGGGGTACTGCCTTATTCCACTTAGAGGTTTGTCAAGTAAATATGGTTTGACACTTGTTAGGACAAAATATAATACTGATGTAAGACATCTCATAATCTTAACAATTTTTTTTTATTAAATCCTATTTTTTCATAAGTATTTCTAAGTAATCTCACTCAATAAATTCATAAGTTTTTTGGGTATCTATTTTAATAGGCATAATGTACTTTTTAGTAATTCTTGTTTCTTTCAAAAAGGTAACTACTTCATAGGCTATCATAGTATTTTTCATGTATATGTCTTTGGTTGAAGTGTATTGATATTCATCAATTACAATAGGCATATGTGGTGCAATCTGTTTACCAAAATTTTAGCAAAACATTTTGTTAATAAAATTGGAATAACTTATAGGCCTATAGTATTTAATATTATTAGATTTAACAATTTTTGGGATCAAAGAAATAACGGTTTAATTTTAGTTAGCCAAACTACCTTTATAATACCAAAACTTATTTATTAATTTAATAACATTAAGTCTTATGATATAGAGTATTTTTCATAAAAACTACTTGGGTATCTATTAGGCCTAGGAGCTATGGTTGTATCTAGTGCATTCATAGCCTTCTCAATTTCAACAATTTCAAGAGACTTGTTTAGTGCCTTATTCAATGCCTTATTCCTAGATTAATCACATATTTGATAAAATTAAATATATTAGAGAAGTTTACTTGTCCCACTGTTTTAAAGATGATATTAAAATAACTTGTAAAATATTAACTTAACTCAATACTTCTAATTAGTATTTAACATTATCTTATTAATTGTCCTCCTTTCATAAGTTGCCACACATTCCTATATATAGAGGCCTAGAAGTCCTCATCCTTTTTCCAAATAAATTCAATCATTTTTAATACTTGATTATATTTATCTCAGTTATCATTATTATTCATGTTATTAAAAAAAGCTCTCCATAATGTAAAAAGTCTTTTACAATAATTTAGGTATAGAATTTAACTATTCCTTACAATACTTAAATAGTTTTTCTCCTTTTTTAAACTTTTTCCAATGATGTCTAGATATTCTTTTTCATCTAGCCAAAAAAATTTAATTATCATATTTGTTTCTTATACTACATATTTGCGAAAGCAAATAATGTGAATTCAAATATGAGATTTTCTAATTGAATTACTTCTTATAGTATGTATTTGTTTCTTATACTTGATTTTCATTGATTAAAGAATCCTTTGTTTGGATTCATATTATCAGAGGAATGGAAAGAAGGTAATATATACCTTTATACCCTTTTTTGTATTAGGTAAACTACAATGTTTTAGAAGTATAAGCTTAGTTAAGGTATTCTAAAATAATCAATTCATTTTATTTGAAATGAATCTAATATCGGAAGATTTAAAAACAAGAAAAGTTAAAGAAAATCAAAGGAATATGTAATCAATTGAATTTTCTTTCCTTTCATTGAAAATCCAATTCAAAAAATTTATTCCTCAAATCAAATATATTTCTTAAACATCCCAAATATTTTGGTGTCGAGGAAACCAAGCACTAAATCAAGGTCTTGAATCTTTAAGTCAATTATTAAATGTCATCTTCCTATTTTTGTATTTACTGCTTAAATTTATTTTGTTTACTTTCCTGTTTATAGTACTTTGTCATTAATTTTCTAAGGCTGGGCATAAGAATTCATCATCAAGAGCGGATTTAGTGGGGTGGTTGTGGGTTTTTATTCCCAATGATAACATCATGTCTTCATCCCGGTACATCAAAGGATTTTTAAGATATATTCTGACGTAATAATTGTTTAATTTAATATTAGAAGAAACAAATTTGTTATATTATTTAACATAATCCCTTGGCCAATTAATTATTGTGGTTTGTTTGTGTTTCAGTACGGTGGAAAGATATGATCATAGAGAAGGCATGTGGAGGAGGATTGGGACAATGAATATCAGAAGGGGATGTCATAGCATGGTGACTATGAATGGGAAATTGTAAGTGATTTGATTTAATTTAATATAATTTTATTAGGATATTAATTATTGTCATGAATATGTTTTGTTGTAGATTTAGTTTGGGTGGATATGATGGATCTAGAATGGGGTCAAGCATTGAAGTTTATGAACCTCGTGTTGGTTTATGGATGATGGGTGAGGCGATGAATTATCCGCGAGGACATCCTGGGGCCATTGTGATAAATGACCGAATTTATGTCTTGGGTGGTGAGATGGATAAAAAACACATTTTAAATACGGTATGTAACATACTAGTATATCTATATCTATCTCTCTATATATATGTATATATATACAAAACATAATGTACTGAATGAATAAATCTGTTACAGACTGAATGTTACGATGAGGCACGTGGTTGGGAAGTCACAAACCTCAAAGGCGTCGGCAAAAGATGTAGTTTCTCTGCAGTGATAATGGAAAATGAATGGTGATTTCACCATATTTTGGAGGGATGACTTTTTTTTTTATGTTCTGTCAAAAAAAAAACTTTCTTTTTATGTTTTTAACTATCATATTCCTCCAAGTTTTCAACATAATCTTTTGGTTAATTTATATCAGACGAAACAAATCTGTTATATTTTTTGACAATTATGTTTCCCTTGGCTAATTAATTATATTAATATACATTGCAGATTTCTCTAAAGAATAATCATTGTGATAGTGGAATGATATTTTCTAATATACCAGATCAAATCATATTTAATAGCCTCATCTGCCTTCCTCTCGATATTTATTGTCAACGTAATGAGGCATGTTTGCAAAGATTGGTATAACATGATCCATAGCTTTTTATCTATTTACTCCCATTTAAACAAATCTACTAGTGGTCTCCTAGTTCAAAGATGCTATTCTATAGTGTCCGAGAATTTTGTGAAAACAACAAAGTGGGAAGTCAAGGCAAATGAGCTGAAATTTAAATTTCCTGGCATAGTTGTAGCTAGTTGTAACAGACTAATTTATTAGCGAAGTATATGACACAATTTATGTTGCAAATCCGTTTACAAATCAGCAAATCAGCAAGTGGTCCTCCCTAAAATTGCTTGTAATTTTGGTTTCGCTTATGGTTTTGCATATGCCGATTCGTCTAATGTATACAAAGTGGTACATTACTCTTGCGAGGGCTATGGATGTGAGATATTAACCTTAGGTGTTGATAAGGAATGGAGAAGTGTTGATACAAGTAATTTGACGTGTACAAAATTCCCCATTATCTATAGGAGGTTTTGTGCATTCGACTGATTGGGGTCAATCAGTCTTTAGTTTGGAAGTGGAAATTAAAAAATTTAAGAAAAATCCTTTTCAAGTAGATTGTCGCGGCACAACATTTAAAATTTTAGCAATGGGGAGTTCTCTTTCGTTAATGTTATGTAGAGAAAAATACTTATGGAAGATTTGGTTACTGATGGATCCAAATCTATAGAATATAGGCTATACCTCTTTGTTGTTCTAGTTTGTTCCATTTCTTGTAAAAGTTTATCAGAAAAACAAACAACTGGTAAAATATATGTATTTTTTTTACTTAAGCAATTGTCCAAAAGATTATGTTGAAAACTTGGAGGAATATGATAGTTAAAAACATAAAAAGAAAGTCATCCCTCCAAAATATGGTGAAATCACCATTCATTTTCCATTATCACTGCAGAGAAACTACATCTTTTGCCAACGCCTTTGAGGTTTGTGACTTCCCAACCACGTGTCTCATCGTAACATTCAGTCTGTAACATATTTATTCATTCAGTACATTATGTATTGTATATATATACATATATATAGAGAGATAGATATAGATATACTAGTATGTTACATACCGTATTTAAAATGTGTTTTTTATCCATCTCACCACCCAAGACATAAATTCGGTCATTTATCACAATGGCCCCAGGATGTCCTCGCGGATAATTCATCGCCTCACCCATCATCCATAAACCAACACGAGGTTCATAAACTTCAACGCTTGACCCCATTCTAGATCCATCATATCCACCCAAACTAAATCTACAACAAAACATATTCATGACAATAATTAATTAATATCCTAATAAAATTATATTAAATTAAATCAAATCAAATCACTTACAATTTCCCATTCATAGTCACCATGCTATGACATCCCCTTCTGATATTCATTGACCCAATCCTCGTCCACATGCCTTCTCTATGATCATATCTTTCCACCGTACTGAAACACAAACAAACCACAATAATTAAGACTATAAAGGAAATAAACAATAAACCTATCTTACCTCGAATAAGCCTTTCCATCATAACCACCAGATACGTAAAGTATTCCATCAATCTCGGCTGCTGCTGGAGCAGATCTCTGGAAAAAATCAAATTAATAATTAATTATACTTGAGAATAAGAGTGTTTTGTTTTAAGATACACACATACATACATACATACATACATACCTTTTGGTTCATTGGCTGAACAAAAATCCACCTCCCGTAGTTAACATCAAACATTTCAACCTCAGAGAACTCTTGGACTCCATCTCGTCCACCAATTGCAAATATATTCCCGAACAAAGTTGCTGCTACCAAATTTGATTTCTTTGTATTCAGTAAAGGCAGAGTAGACCATTGATTCTTTGTGGGATTATATAATTCAACTACAAATAAAAAGAATATTATAAAGAAAGAAAGAAAAAGAATAAACATTTTTTAACTTATACTTATATACGTATACACATACCTGTGTCAAACCATTCATTACCATGTGTACCACCAAGAATCAAAATTTGACCGTTTATTTTAGTGACCGAGGGATTGGAGCGCGCAAAAGTCAATGGGCTAAGTGGTTTCATTAAGTCACGTGAAAGGGAATACGAATCCACATTGGTCATCGATTCAGAACCATTATTTCCTCCTATTATCATTATAGACTTATCCATTAAAGAAGAATAAGAAGCTTGTCCACACACCAAAACATTTGTTTCCTTTTTCAGTTCTTGGATCTCTAATTTTAAATCACTCTACATATCCAAAACAATAATTCAATACCACATACAAACAAAGATATTTAATAAGTTGAAGAAAGAGAGAGAAGTTAATTAGATAGAATAAGTACCATCTTCTGCTCCAAGAATTTGATTTTCAGATCACTCCTTAATTGATTTATCTTCAAGCCTTCAACTTGTTCCATTAACTATAAGAATAATATTAGTGGTTTAAATTTAAATCCAACGGAGTTTAATCTCCGTAAAATAACAAGTCATTTACATTAATTATTGCCTTTTCCATTACAGTTTGAAGATCATACGATTCACTAATATCCGTCGTAGCAGTTGCTTGAGATATATCAAACGATTGAATTTCCTTTGAAGATTCCAGAGAGGGTGTTTCATTAACTTGTTCAGGTTCGTCTACTTTTTGTTGTTATCCTGAATCCCAGTGATCTTCCCATGAGTTAACAGGTTCATCATCTTTTACTTCTTCTTTGAGTTCACCTGAATCCCAATGATCTTCCCATGAGTTAACAAGTTCATCATCTTTTTGCTTCTTCTTTGAGTTCACCTAAATCCCAATGGTCTTCCCATGAGTCAACAACTTGAGAAGGATTTGAATCTTGAATCTCCAAACTTGAAGAACCTTTCACCAATGAGACCCAAGATTTTTTAGCAGCGTCAGAATCAACACGGTCAGGTATATCTTCTCTTTTAACAGACACGTTATTCCGAGGAAATACTGGTGGTGAAGTGCTTTCAAATAACTCAATCAACTTCCTGGTTTGAGTTACATCTAACTCAAACCAGAATAGCTTTGGTTCATAATAATTGTCAGCTATAATCGGCCTAAACTGTTCTTCAACCAAGGGCTTACACTGTCTACGCACTTTCATACGGACCTTCAAACAAATAATAACACACATATTATTCATATGGTAGATTGAGTAAACCAAATATATATTATATTATATTATTTATTACCTGTGCAGAAAATGAAGTAGTATTGGCAGTATCTTGAGTCCAAGCATATGGGTCGATATTCAATTGACCTCGACTAACAGCTTCAAATATTCCGTGAAGCTTCCGTTCATCATAGTTGAAAAGAAATAAAGGTAATCCAGGTTTGATATTATTCACATAAGAAATATGTGCTTTTGGTAAACCAATTAAAAGTAATTCAAATTTTTAATACAAGTGTAAAAACAATAAGAAGTACTTACCAAACAACTGCTTCTCTAAGCATTCCTCAATAGTAGTGTATTTGCATCAAAATATAACTCCTCCCAAATCACTGTTCCTCAAATTTCTAGCTGTCATACCATAATTCACACTCCTCATAGCTTGACCTTTATCTTTATAAATCTGTGGTATTGTAATACTCCTACTTTTTCCCATTCTGTTGTGAAAAACAAAAATACATCAAATCTGAGTAGATGAAAGCAATTAGCCCTTAGCCCAAGAGTAGCCCAAGAATTGGCCGAGAAAACAAAAAGCTATAGTATATCAACACCAATCGAATCTTTAACTTAATTAAACAACTAAGCAGTACAGCCATTGAAGCATCTAGAAAACTAATGACATACCGTTTACATAGGAGTGGGAACAATCGGGTGTTCTTAAATGGGATTGTACAATGCAAGTTGTTAGTGGATCAACTATTGATGTTTGGAGAGACAAATGACTCGCGTTCCATATTCTGATCTCAAGGCCCAACAATTTTAATATCCGAAAAATTCAGGAATTTCTTCTTTTAAATGGTTCGAATTGGATCACCTCATTCATCTAAAATTGTTTTTACCATATGGAGACTGAGCATATTTGTAGACACCCAGTGTATGCTAAATTTGGCCTCACTCTAGCAAAGGAAGTTATACTTCCAAAACTAGGTTACCATGCTATAACTTCTCTAATCGATGACAAATCGCCCAAATTTTTTTCCTTCGGTACAACTAGGGATCCTAAAATCTAGAAAACGGTTTATGTAGAAAATCTACAATAAGTCCATTCATAGTAGATTTACACTTTATAAAAAGGAATGCATCGTCACACCAAGATGAAATTTCGATAACCATCTTATTTAGACAGTGTAACATATTTTCTTCTCCTGCCTGAGTAGTGCTTAGATTCAAGATGATTTGAATACAAGACATAAGAGAAATATCAAATGTGATGGAAATTTTTAAATTAGGATCCTACACATTATTAAAAAAAAGGTACTAGGATAATTGGAGTCGTGAAACTTATACCACTTTTGTGTTTATTACTATCTAGAATATTTTGATTGCTAGAATGAAGACAATTTTAAGAACTCCAAATTAAACATGATACCAATTATCATTTTAAGGGTCACACAAAGGTGAAATATCTATAACCATCTTATTGAGGCAGTGTAACATATTTTCTTCTCCTGCCTGAGTAGTGCTTAGGTTTAGATGATGTGAATACAAGACATAAGAGAAATATCAAATGTGATGGAAATTTGAAAACTAGGATCCTACACATTATTAAAAAAAGGTACTAGGATAATTGGAGTCGTGAAACTTCTACCACTTTTGTGTTTATTACTGTCAAGAATATTTTGATTGCTAGAATGAAGACAAGTTTAAGAACTCCAAATTAAACATGATACTAGTTATCATTTTAAGGGTCATCTTTATGAAAGACTTCCATGGCTTGTATTGGAATGATTTGAGTGTTTGGATGTTATCCAAGGATGGATAACCCTATTTGTTTGCCTACAATTATAATTTTGAGGACCCACTTCAGACCTCAACATCTTTGTTGATTCTTATTTTTTTGAATAATGAGAGATTACGGGTATTTCTATTGTTAGTTCTGACAAGACTAGTTTCCCATTCATTTGTAAAGGAAATACCTTTTATATAGCTTAGTTTTTAAAGGAGAAACGACAATTCTTTTAAAGTGCAATATCCTTCATGTATGAGAAGGTATGTTTCATACCGAATACCTTGGTATTACCAAAGTCTTGAAGAATTGACTAAAACTGTTGGACAAATGAGATTCTACCCATGTGTTGACCATATTTACGATGTTAGTCGGTGACTCAATTTAATGAAATGATTCGGATATTAAAACGTTTATTCAAGTTGTAAAGATTAACGTAATATATCTACTTGGTTAAAATCATTTGAAATGAATGAGAAATTGAGTCATGTAATTTGGAGTAATTGGAAGAAAAAAATAACAATATATGTTATTTTTATTTCCTTTTGTTATAAAGCAAAGAAATTTTTAAAAAAAGTCATGGGTCCTTAATGGGCTTTTGGGCTCAGATTGAAAAGATTGAAAACATAAAAGTCTCATATATATTATATTATTATTTATTACCAAATTCATCTTCATCTTCTTTCTTATTCATATATTGTGTTGGCTAAATTAGGGTTTTGTCTATGCAAAAGTAGGGCATCTGTGTGGTGAAATTAGGGTTTCTGAGTGGTAGTGTATATATTTTATATTGGTTAAATTATATATTAGTGAGATAGTTGGATAAATATCCTATAGTGTAAAAAGCATCTTCTCATGATAATTTATGTGGATCTAGGTATTTTTGGTGAATTACTGTAAATCTTGTTATTCTTTACTCTTATTACTATGTTTTATTATTACTTTTTGTTCTGTAATCTTATTTCAACTTGATATAAATTTTTTTGATAAATCTTACAAATTAGATTAATATTTAAAACGGTAATAATTCCTTAGTACAATCGAATTATAGTCCTTTTGTATATTAGAAAGAAATAAGTAATTGAAAAATTACCATGAATTGTTTCCTGAATCATTTTTTAATTAAAATTGTTACAATAAAATATAATTGTTTGTTTACCTTGCTTAATAGTTATGTTGAAACAGACTACCATTGGTTTACTTCTTGTCTCTTTATAAACATCTTGATACTATGTATAATATAGACAACAGGTTGAATTACATCTTTTTAATTGCTTCATATTATAGTTCTTCATCTAGATTTTCTTATATTTTTCTTTTTATAATTAGAAAGATGTGGCTCTAATATTTTGTAAATGTTTTATATTTTTATTTTAAAAATCTTATTGAAAATTAATTAATTTTTTTACAGATAGTTGACCATTATATTTCAAAGGTAATCCATTTGATCTCTAAATTGTTATATTTTAGTTCTCAAGATTCTAGAATTTTCACTTTACCCCAATTTTTAATAATTTAATTTTTTTGAGATAATTATATATAATATATATTTACTATCATGCATTTTTTTGCAAAATTAGGACTTATAGTGGATATTTCAAATTATTCTTTAGCTGCTTTGACAAAGTTGGTTAAGACTTGGATTTAGACTTTATATTTTATAATGAAATCTTAATTAATCTGAACTTGATCGAATTCATTTAATTTTTTTATATAGAATGATATATGATTTGTATGTAAATCTTTGTTCTAATTCAGACCTACTTTTAATTTTGTTTTTCTTGGTTTGCATAAATCTTTAATGGATGTAGGAGACTACGAAGAAGATGCACAAGGTATCTTAAACATGTAAAAATTATTTTAGCATCTTTTTCTTTTCCTAAATATTTCATTGATAAAAAACCACATGTTTAAACATGATAGACTCACTAACTTCAGCTACTAGATAAGATACTTGTAAAAATATTACAAGTAAAGGAATTATTAATAAAAAATATTGTTTGGAAGATGATCTATTACAATTAGGAATCCATCCTCTATAAGAATATTTTCTCTACTGGTAGGCAAATTTTAAGAATATCTAGAATTTCGGCTCCATGCCTTGTAATCTAATAGTTTTTGAGTAATCTCTAGTGACACGAGAAATAGAGTCTTATGGTGGTAAACATTTATTATAATCATTTGTATCTTGTAATCCAATAGCTTCCACTCTTTCATATTGTATCTCTTTCTCACTTTTAGCACCAGAAGTCTTATTATGTTAACTGGTTTCATGAATAATTCTTTCTCCTTTACTATCACAGTTTTTTATATTGCCTCCATTTCAAGTCTCACACTTATCTACACTTATATTTTCAGCATTCCTATGCTTCTTAGGGTCAATAATTTTATAGATATATCCTTTATTTGATTATTAACAATATTAGGATTAGTATATCTTTTTGTATTTCTCCCACTGTATTATAGTCTTCTCAATCGTTTATATAGGTAAAAGAAGTATACCATTAAATAATATGGCATTCCTATCTTTCCAAATTCTCCAAGCTGAAGTGCATACCTTTCAATGATCATGATATATTTTCATATACCTCCTTGATATTATTTAAGATTACTCTCATCCAAATATCTCCTTGTAGATTGGTCGCATGTACTTAGAATTAAAGGGGTTGAAAATAGGGACAAGCAAAGCGAATATTCTCCAGTGATTCATAATTGCATAAGATAAAATTATGTGTTTTAGTAACTCTTCTTTTTACGAAGTTTTTATATGTAGGTAATAGATTTTTAACTACTTTTCACATAAAATTTCTTATTTTTGGTGGAGTTTTTAGATTACAAATTATCTTTCCATACTTCATTTGAGATAGAATTGAATGAGGAAGGTTACCTTTTTCCTTTATTTTATTATCTCTTTCATGTTCATCTTTCAGCCACTGATATGCTTTTTTAACATACCCCATCTTTTTCTAAGGACCAACCTACTTGATCTTTACCCAAGATATTGGAATAAAAGTATTAAAGATCTTTTCTAATATCTTAGGAGGTAATTCTTAAGTTAAGTTTAGTATACCATTTTCTTTAATTTATTAGCATAAGTTCATTGGCATTATTTAGGGCTAAGTCTAAAGGTTCTTACTATCTTTACAGTTTGTTACCAATTGATCCTGATGCATATTAATGGTGTTACCATTCTTAATTTTATATTCAGTATGTATAGCCACTAAATATTTTCATGTCAAAAGACTTCTCCAACCCCATCCTAATGAATTTTTAATTTAGCTTCTACGAAAGAGTTTAATGAAAAATATTTACCCTTTAACACTTTATATAATAGTGATTGTAAGTTGGAAATATGATTACAGAATTGTTTCCTTGTTTTCTAATAGAGCAAGGTTCATGAAAATTTAATCTCTAAAGCCTAAGCACCTAAGAGATTAATTTTAGATATGTGTGATGAAATCAAATAGACATATTTTCTTAGGCGGAAAATAAGAAGACATAAAACAATTTAGTATGCTTTGGATCACTGATTAAATAAGCACCTCTTTTCTTGCCTCAGAAAGGAAGAGGTTTTTCCAATTGTTCATTTTTTTATAGTCCTATAAAATCATATAATATTTAGAAGGCATGATTGTGTGTTAGAGCTAAATTTCACCCAACAATTATTTAAATCCAGTGTAAGATCAGTAGCATATGCATATTTTTTAATGATGTCATGAAAACTATTAATCTCTTCATAGTTTTGTTTCAAGAAAAAAAATATTATGATTAGCAAAGAGTGAATGACTAATATTGGGGATATATTTGGAGATTTCTTTGCCCTCTACAAAATAGGAAGGGGGATAAATGGTCCCTGCCTTATTCTTCTTAGAGGTTCGTCAAGTTAATATGGTTTTCCACTTGTTTAAACAAATCTTAGAATCTTATCGAAACAATTTTTATTAAATCCAATTTTTTCATAAGTATTTGTATAAGAATATCACTGAATAAATTCATAAGTTTTTTGTGTATTTGTTTTAATAGGTATAATCAATTTTTTTAGTATTTCTTGTTTTTTACAAAAGGTAACTACTTCATAGGCTATAATAGTGTTTTCATGTACATGCCTTCCAGGGTTGAAGTGTATTGATATTTATCAATTACAATAGGCATAATAGGTGCAATCATTTACCAAAATTTTAGGAAAACATTTTGTTAATAAATTTGGAATAACTTATAAACCTGTAGTATTTAATATTATTCGATTTATCAGCAACTTCAAACCTTTCATCCGAATGGCAAGGCAATTTTTGGTATCAAAGAAATAAAGGTTTGATTTTAGTCCGCCAAACTACCTTTATAATACAAAAAGTTGTTTATTAATTGAATACCATCAAGTCTTATGAAATTCCAGTATTTTAGGATCTATGCTTTCAGTGCCTTATTAAGTGCCTTATTCCTTGATTAATCACATATTTAATAAAATTTAATATACTAGAGAAGTTTACTTGTCCCACTTTTTTAAAGATGATACTAAAGTAACTTGTAAAATCTAAACTTATCTTAGTACTTCTCATTAGTAATTCACATTATCTTATTAATTTTCCTCCTTTCATAAGTGTTCGCATGAAAGAAATAGGTAGTTCAATCTCCTTTCTTTAGCCACACATTCATATATCTAGAGGCCCAGAAGTCCTCTTCCCTTTTCCAAATAAATTCGATTATTTTCAATACTTGATAATTATCATTATTATTCATATTATTAAACAAAACTCTCCATACTTTAAGAAGTCTTTTACAATGATTTAGGTCTACGATTAAACTATTTCTTACAATACTTAAATAGTTTTTCTCCTTTTTAAACTTTTTCAATGATGTCTAGATATTCTTTTTCATCTAACCAAAAAATATCAAATATCATTTTTGTTTCTTATACTACATATATGCGAAAGCAAATAATGTGAATTTAAATAAGGGATTTTCTAATTGAATTGCTTCTTATAGTATATATTTGTTTCTTATACTTGATTTTCATTGATTAAAGATTTTTTTGTTTGGATTCATATTATCAAAGGAATGTTAAGAAAATAATATAAACCTTTATACCATTTTTGTATTAGGTAAACTACTATATTTTAAAAGTATAAGGTTAGTTAAGACATTTTAATAATTATCAATTACTTTCCTTTGAAATTACTCTAATATATGAGGATTTAAAAACAAGAAAATTTAAAGGAAATCAAAGAAATATGTAATCAATTGAAATACTTTCCTTTCATTAAAAATCTAATTCAAATGAGATCGATAGTTGGCCTAGTGGTTAGTTTACTCCGCAGAGACCAAGAGGTCCTAGGTTCGAATATCATTGGAGTCATTTACTCCGAGTCCAAAGTGGCTCTCTCATGTATTAAAAAAAAAATTATTTCTCAAATCCCATATATATCTTCCACATCCCATATATTTTTGCGTCGAGGAAACCGAGCACTAAATCAAGGTCTTGAATCTTTCACTCACTTATTAATTTCATTTTTTTATTTTTGTATTTACTACTCAAAATTTTATTTTGTTTACTTTCCTGTTTATAGTACTCACTCACTAATTTTCTAAGGTTGGGCATGCAAATTCATCATCAAGAGAAGATTTATTGGGGAGGTTGTGGGTTTTTATTCTGCGGGACAATATCCTATCTTCATCCTGGTACATCATGGGAATTTTTAGAAATATTCTGACTTAATCATTGGTTACTTTAATATTAGAATAAACAAATTTGTTGTATTATTTGACAATTACGTTTCCCTTGACCAATTAATTTATATTATATACATGGCAGATGTCTCGAAAGAAGAATCATTGTGATAGTGGAACGATATTTTCCAAAATTCCGGTTCAAATCATATTTAATATCCTCATCTACCTTACTCTAGATGTTATTCACATCGTAATTAGGTATGTTTGCAAAGATTGGTATAACATGATCAATAGCCCATTATTTATTTACTCCCATTTAATGAAATCGACTTGTGTACTCTTAGTTCAGAGATGCTCTTTTATAGTGTCCGGGAATTTCGTGAAAACAACAAAGTGTAAAGTCGAAGCAAAGGAGCTGAAATTTCGATTTTCTAGTGTTATTGTAGCTAGTTGGAATGGACTAGTTTTAATAGCGAATGAAATAAAAAACAAACTTTATATTGCAAATCCGTTTATAAATAAGCGGCTGGTCCTCCCTAAAATTGCTTGTAATTTTGGTTGTGCTTATGGTTTTGTATACGCTGATTCGTCGAAAGTATACAAAGTAGTACGTTACACTAACGCGGGCTATGGATGTGAGATATTAACCTTATGTGTTGATAAGGCGTGGAGAATTGTAGATACAAGTAATTTGTTGTGTAAGGATTACTTACTAAATTCCCCATTGTCTGATGGACGTTTTGTGCATTCGATTGGTGGGGGTCAATCTTTCTCTAATTTGGAAGTCGAAACTGAAAAATTCTTTCAAAGAAAATTCCTTTTCCAGTAAATTGTAAAGACACGAAATTCAATTCTTTAGAAATGGGGAGTTCTTTTTCGTTAATGTTATTTTGAGGAGAATGCTTATGGGAGATTTGGTTGCTGATGGATCCAAAAACTAGAGAATGGGTAAAGTTGTATGACATTGATTTACAAAGTCAAAGATGTTTGCTTCAACACACTTTACTTGATAAGTGATGTTTCTATTTTACATTATGTATTTCAACACACTAACTGTTTGAAGCGTGAAAAATTTCTATGTCCTTTCGGCTGGTTGCAAAATGGGGAAGTGTTAGTAATCCGTGTACAAGATAGAGTAGACATTTGGATAGTTTACAATGTGAATATTAAAGGAGTTCATTTATTTAAATCTATGAGTACAATGATAACCTTGACCTCCTGTCTGTCTCTACCTGAAGCCTAAAGTTGGATTGTGATCCACTTATTACTGCCTTTAAATTTTGTCTTTTAGTGGAAATGTAATGCTTATGCTACAAATTTTATTTAATTGTCTACATCCTACACAAGTAAATTGGGTTTCGCCACTTTTGTCAGCCTTTTTCTTGTTGTTTTGCTATATAACATTTGAGTAAAAATTTGGCTTTTTTTTTTTCTGTCTTGATGAATTGTTTATTTTAATTACCTGGTTGTGGTTCTACTAATTTTACCCATAGTTAAGTGTTCATGATAGTTCTGAGTATTCAAGAGATTGATCATGAAATACGTGACACACATGGTTCATTAGTATGTGATTTATCATCAGAAATATATGCACTTATTAGTTTTCATATGAACATTTCTCAATTTATCATAACTTTCCTTCTCCAAAGTATGTTTTCTCTTCTATTATCCAAGCTGTGAGTTACTCTTTTCATCCACTATCATACCCCATTTATTATCATGCGTAAATTTTGACATATGCAATGAATTTTGCAATTCCAAGATTTTTAGAATAAGATGAAACCCAATCCCTCATGATCTATGATTAGTCCTCCGCACCATGTAACATACTTAGGCATCGGCATCGGACTGTATTTTATTCAGAATTTGAAAGACTCTATCTGAGTTTTTATAATCTATACAAGTAAAAGCTTCACTGATGAGGTGAATGTAGCCTTCTCATGATACTTTTCTGCCCCATCAACATACCCTTTTTTGCACAACCCTAGATACACACAACAGAGATCAAAATTACCCACAAAAGAGATTAAAATACATACGAATTCAGCTCTATTATACAGCTTCCATTAAAGCGTTGTTGAGCCTTGAATATAATTTCCATTTTTCAATGGAAATTCGTAACCTTATGCAGAATTGACTCACATATGTAGGAGAGACTAGCATATTCCTCTAGTTTCAGCTTCCATAGAAGTCCTTCTCTTTACCAGAATAGTTCCTACATCAACCAGATTACCAGCAAAATCTTGTACCACACAAGAGATAGCCGCCTCATTAGTTAATACATTCCAAGAATCATCTGTATTAAATTTAAATTCACCCCTTCTAGGTTGTTGTCACATATAGAGATACTACGATTGTGATTCTGATTTATATTATATTCGTGTAAGAGTTAAGAGTGGTCTCAGATGGTAAAAAGTTTAGAGTTTGTATAGAAATTATGTTAGTATTAGAGTTTGTATATCAGTGGCGGATAAAAGGATGGATTTCTAGAAAGGTGAACAGGGTGAAAAAGTAAAAGGGTTTCGAACGTGCAGATGTAATTTTATTACGGAAAAAATAGCTGGCACTTTATTAAGTAATTTAAATTGGGGCAGCTGCACCCCAGCTCACGACAAATCCGCCCATGTACACTATAAATATTTGCACCAAACTCTGCTAAAAGAAGCCTTAGAGTACTATTCGATCTTCTTCCTAAAATAAAAAATCCCATATATTTTTTCCACCTCCCAAATTTTTTCGCGTCGAGGAAACAAAGCACTAAATCAAGATCTTGAATCTTTCAGTTAATTATTAAATTTCATCTTTTTATTTTTATATTTACTACATAAATTTATTTTGTGCACTTCCTTTTTTATAGTACTATGTCATTAATTTTCTAAGGGCGGGCTTGAAATTCATCATCGAGGGCGGATTAGTGGGGTGGTTGTTGGTTTTTATTCCCAATGATAACATCATGTCTTCATCCCGGTACATCAAGGGATTTTTAAGATATATTCTGACGTAATCATTGTTTAATTTAATATTAGAAGAAACAAATTTGTTATATTATTTAACATAATCCCTTGGCCAATTAATATATATTATATACATTGCAGATGTCTCGGAATAATACTGATTGTGATAGTGGAACGATATTTTCTAATATAGCGGATCAAATCATATTTAATATCCTCTTCTGCCTTCCTCTCAATATTATTCTCAATGTAATGAAGTATGTTTTTAAAGATTGGTATAACATGATCAATAGCCCTATATTTCTTTACTCCCATTTACAAAAATCGACTAGTGGTCTTTTATTCA
This sequence comes from Nemophila menziesii, assembly GCA_029959085.1. NCBI lineage: Eukaryota > Viridiplantae > Streptophyta > Magnoliopsida > Boraginales > Hydrophyllaceae > Nemophila > Nemophila menziesii. Next base: position 137,112,597 of record JARWIR010000001.1, on the reverse strand, counting down.
GAGATGCTCTTGTATAGTGTTCGAGAATTTAATGAAACAACAAAGTGTGAAGTCAAGGCAAAGGAGTTGAAATTTAAATTTCCAGGTATTGTTGTAGCTAGTTGTAACAGACTAGTTTTATTAGCGAATGAAGTATATGACACACTTTATGTTGTAAATCCATTTATAAATCAGCAATTGGTCTTACCTAAAATTACTTGTAATTTTAGTTTCGCTTATGGTTTTGCATATGCTGATTCTTCTAAAGTATACAAAGTGGTACATTACTCTTGCGAGGGACATGGATGTGAGATATTAATCTTAGGTGTCAATAAGGCTTGGAGAAGTGTTGATACAAGTAATTTGACGTGTAAGGAATACATATTTAATTCCCCATTATCTATAGGATGTTTTGTGCATTCAACTGATTTGGGTTAATCAGTATTAAGTTTGGAAGTGGAAACTGAAAAATTTAAGAAAAATCCTTTTGCAATAGATTGTCGAGGCACAACATTTAAAATTTTAGCAATGGAGAGTTCTCTTTTGTTAATATTATATAGAGGAGAATACTTATGGGAGATTTGGTTACTGATGGATCCAAAAAACAGGGGATTGGGTAAAGTTGTATGACATTGATTTACAAAGTAAAGGATGTTTGCTTCAACACACTTTACCTAGAGATTCAATCATTGGTGATGTTTATACTATATAATATCTATTTCAAAACAATAAATGTTTGGATTCTGAAACTTTTTCTATGTCCTCTCGGCTGGTCGCAAAATGGCGAGGTATTGGTATTACGGGTAGAAGATCGAGTACACTTTTGGATAGTTTACTATGTGAAAACTAAAAGAGTTCATTTATATAAACCTACGGGTACGATGATAACCTTGGATGGTGATCCACTTATCTCCCATGCTCATGTCCACAGCTTGGTGCCTTTAAATTTTGTCTTTTAGTGGAAATGTAAATCTTATGCTACAAACTTTTCTTAATGGTCTACATGGTGAACAAGTAAACAGGTTCCGCAACTTTTATGCTTATTGTTTTGCTGTATAACATTTGAGTAACAAAATAATGCTTTGTAATGTTTTCTATTGCTGAATTGTTTGTTTTAATTACCTGTCTGTGGTTCCACTAATTTTACCCATAAAAAGTGTTCATGCAAGTGCTGAGTTTTCAAGAGACTAATCATGAAATACGCGACACACATGGTTCATTAGTATGTGATATTCTAACCAAAATCTATGCACTTTTTAGTTTTTTCGAGAACATGGCTCAATTTATCATTACTTACCTTCTTCAAAGTACGATTTCTATTCTCAATCCAAGCAGCGAGTTGCCCTTCTCATCCACTATTATCCCTCGTTTATTATCATGCGCAATTGTTTACGTATGTAATGAATTTTTCTATAAAACGTCGCAATTCCAAGATTCCTAAACCATGTGAACCATGTAACGTAATTAAGCTAGGGGCTGTAAATCATTTAGAATTTGAAAGGTTCTTATAAGAGTTTAAACAATCTATACAAGTAAAATATTTATTGATGGGGTGAATGTTGACTTCTGATTATGCTTTTTGCCCCATCAACATACCTTTTTCACACGACCCTAGATATGAACCACAAAGATCAAAATTACCCACAAAATATACGAAAAGAAGAATTTTATGTTAATGATCCCCCTAAATATAAAGCTAGACTTGTAACCAAAGGATGTTTTCTTATGTTGATAGTTTTGACCTTAGACTAGAACATTTTAATATTTAAACTACATTTTTACATGGTGAGCTTGATATTAAGATTTATATGAGACACTTTGAGGGATTTTATGATTCTAAACACCTTGATCATGTATGTTTACTGAAAAATCTTTATATGAATCAAAACAGTCCCTCAACAATATTATAAAATATTTGATTCTTTTGTTCTTGGCTCAGGTTTCACAAGAAGTAAATGTGATAGATGTCTATGTTTTCTTGAATCTTCTAAATGCATAATTTATATACTATCATACGTTGATGATACATTACTAATTATTCATTCAGCTATGAGAATTGAGAAGTTGAAAGGTCTTAATTTCGAATTTGACATGAAGGATTTTGGTCAAGTAAAGAGATTTCTTTATACAGAAAGTATGGTAAGGTAATACTTTATCAAAAACCTTATCTTGTGAAACTTGTTGAGAAGTTTACAAACATACATTGTTAGATTCTTATTTTTTGATGAGTTGTGATTGTTGCTACTACTAATACTCGACATATTATAAAGTTGGGTCAATTTACTAAATGGTATCTTAGTCCACATTTTTTACACGTGGATAATTATCAACTTTTGATTTTTTGTACATTTGGATGGCTCTGATTGTAACATAAAAATCTAGTATATATTGTATTATTATTCAGTACCGGGTTCATCTTCATCTTCTTTCTTATTCATATTTAATGTCGGCAAAATTAGGGTTTCTGTCTGTGCAAAATTAGGGCATCTGTGTGGTGAAATTAGGATTTCTGTGTCGATAAAATTAAGATTTGTGTGTCTTATTCATAAAAATTAGGTTGGATTACATCTTTTTAATTGCTTCATATTATAATTCTTCATCTAGATTTTTATATATTTTTCTATTTTTATAATTCGAAAGATGTGGCTCCAATGTTTTGTAAATTTTTTATATTTTTATTTTAACAATCTTATTGAAAATTATTTAATTTTATTACAGGAAAAAAGATCGTTGGCCATTATATTTCAAAGGTAATCTATTTGATCTATAAATTGTTATATTTCAGTTCTGAAGATTTTAGAATTTTCACTTTACCCCAATTTCTAAAAATAAATAATTGTAACTTTTTTAGAGATAATTATATGTAATATATTTACTATCATGCATTTTTCGCAAAATTAGGACTTATAGTGGATATTCCAAATTGTATACAAAATAATATATGATTTGTATGTATATCTTTGTTCTAATTCAGACCTAAGTTTAAATTTTTTTCTTCTTGCAGAATGCTTTAATGGATGTAGTAGACTATCAAGAATATGCACAAGGTATCTTAAACATGTAAAAATTATTTTAGCATATTTTTCTTTCTCTAAATATTTCATTTATAAAAAACAAGTTAGGGTTAGACACATGTTTAAACATGTGTTAAGCATATTACCACTGAATTTACAAAATAGAAGATAGACTCACTAACTTCAACTATTCGATAGATACTTTTAAAAACATTACAAGTAAAGAAATTGTTTACAAAATATTGTTTGGTAGATGATCTATAACTAGTAGGAATCCATCCTCTATAAGAATATTTTTTCTGCCAGTAGGAAAATTTTAAGAATATCTAGAATTTCGCCTCCATGCCTTGTAATCCAATAGTTTCTCTTTTACTATCATAGTTTTTTATATTGCATCCATTTCTAGTATCACACTTATATACGGTTATAGCTTCACCTTTTTTTTGCTTCTTAGGGTAAATAGTTTTAAAGATATATCCTTTAGTTGATTATTAGCAACATTAGGATTAGTATATCTTTTTGTATTTCTTACACTGTATTATAGCATTCTCAACCGTTTCTAGGTGAAAGAAGTACACCATTAAATGACATGGCATTCGTATCTTTTCAAATTTTCTAAGCTAAAGTTCATACTTGTTCAATGATTATGATATAATTTTTATATACCTCTTTGATATTATTTAAGACTACTCTCATCCAAATATCTCCTGGTAGATTGGTTGCATGTGCCAAGAATTAAGGGGTAAAAAGCCATGTTGCTTTTTTATAAAGACAAGCAAATAGAATATTCTCCAGTGATTTATCATTGCATAAGCTACAATTATGTATTTTAGTAACTCTTCTTTTTAAGAAGTTTTTATATGTAGGTAATAGATTTTTAACTACTATTCACATAAAATTTCTTATTTTTGGTGGAGTTTTTAGATTACAAATTATCTTTCCATACATCATCTAAGATAGAGTTGGATGAGTAAGGTTTACCTTTTTCCTTTTTTTATTATCTTTCTTTTGTTCATCTTTTAACCACTGATATGCTTTTTTAACATACACCATGTTTTCCTAAGGACTAACGTACTTGATCTTTACCCAAGATATTGGAATAAAAGTATTAAAGATATTTTCTAATATCTTAGGAGGTGATTTTTAAGTGAAGTTCAGTATACCATTTTCTTTCATTTATTAGCATAACTTCATTATTATTTTTATGGCTAAGTCTAAAGGTTCTTACTACCTTCACAATTTGTTATCAATTGATCCTGATGCATATTAATGATGTTACCATTCTTAATTTCCTATTCAATATGTTTATCCACTAAATATTTCCATCTCAAAAGACTTCTCCAACCTTATCCCGATGAAATTTTTAATTTAGCTTCTACGAAAGAGTTTAATGAAAAATATTTACCCTTTAACACTTTATATTATAGTGATTATGAGTTGGATATATGATTACAGACTTGTTTCCTAATAGGGCAAGGTTCATAAATATTTGAATCTCTAAAGCCTAACCACCCTAAGATATTAATTTGGATATGTGTGATGAATCAAATCAACATATTTTCTTAGGCAGAAAATAAGAAGTCATAAGCAATTTAGTATGCTTTGGATAACTGATTAAATAAGTACCTCTTTTCTTGCCTCGAAAATGAAGAGGTTTTTCCAATTGTTTATTCTTTTTATAGTCCTATCAAATCACATAATATTAAGAATGCATGATGGTGTATTAGAGCTAAATTTCACCCAACAATTATTTAAATCCAGTGTAAGATCAGTAGCATATGCATATTTTTTTAATGATGTCATAAAAATTCTTAATCTCTTTATAGTTTACTTTCAAAAAAAAATATTGTGATTAGCAAAGAGTAAATGACTAATATTTGAGATATATTTGGAGATTTGTTTGCCCTATACAATATAGGAAAGGGGTACTGCCTTATTCCACTTAGAGGTTTGTCAAGTAAATATGGTTTGACACTTGTTAGGACAAAATATAATACTGATGTAAGACATCTCATAATCTTAACAATTTTTTTTTTATTAAATCCTATTTTTTCATAAGTATTTCTAAGTAATCTCACTCAATAAATTCATAAGTTTTTTGGGTATCTATTTTAATAGGCATAATGTACTTTTTAGTAATTCTTGTTTCTTTCAAAAAGGTAACTACTTCATAGGCTATCATAGTATTTTTCATGTATATGTCTTTGGTTGAAGTGTATTGATATTCATCAATTACAATAGGCATATGTGGTGCAATCTGTTTACCAAAATTTTAGCAAAACATTTTGTTAATAAAATTGGAATAACTTATAGGCCTATAGTATTTAATATTATTAGATTTAACAATTTTTGGGATCAAAGAAATAACGGTTTAATTTTAGTTAGCCAAACTACCTTTATAATACCAAAACTTATTTATTAATTTAATAACATTAAGTCTTATGATATAGAGTATTTTTCATAAAAACTACTTGGGTATCTATTAGGCCTAGGAGCTATGGTTGTATCTAGTGCATTCATAGCCTTCTCAATTTCAACAATTTCAAGAGACTTGTTTAGTGCCTTATTCAGTGCCATATTCCTAGATTAATCACATATTTAATAAAATTAAATATATTAGAGAAGTTTACTTGTCCCACTGTTTTAAAGATGATATTAAAATAACTTCTAAAATATTAACTTAACTCAATACTTCTAATTAGTATTTAACATTATCTTATTAATTGTCCTCCTTTCATAAGTTGCCACACATTCCTATATATAGAGGCCTAGAAGTCCTCATCCTTTTTCCAAATAAATTCAATCATTTTTAATACTTGATTATATTTATCTCAGTTATCATTATTATTCATGTTATTAAAAAAAGCTCTCCATAATGTAAAAAGTCTTTTACAATAATTTAGGTATAGAATTTAACTATTCCTTACAATACTTAAATAGTTTTTCTCCTTTTTTAAACTTTTTCCAATGATGTCTAGATATTCTTTTTCATCTAGCCAAAAAAATTTAATTATCATATTTGTTTCTTATACTACATATTTGCGAAAGCAAATAATGTGAATTCAAATATGAGATTTTCTAATTGAACTACTTCTTATAGTATGTATGTGTTTCTTATACTTGATTTTCATTGATTAAAGAATCCTTTGTTTGGATTCATATTATCAGAGGAATGGAAAGAAGGTAATATATACCTTTATACCCTTTTTTGTATTAGGTAAACTACAATGCTTTAGAAGTATAAGGTTAGTTAAGGTATTCTAAAATAATCAATTCATTTTATTTGAAATGAATCTAATATCGGAAGATTTAAAAACAAGAAAAGTTAAAGAAAATCAAAGGAATATGTAATCAATTGAATTTTCTTTCCTTTCATTGAAAATCCAATTCAAAAAATTTATTCCTCAAATCTAATATATTTCTTAAACATCCCAAATATTTTGGTGTCGAGGAAACCAAGCACTAAATCAAGGTCTTGAATCTTTAAGTCAATTATTAAATGTCATCTTCCTATTTTTGTATTTACTGCTTAAATTTATTTTGTTTACTTTCCTGTTTATAGTACTTTGTCATTAATTTTCTAAGGCTGGGCATAAGAATTCATCATCAAGAGCGGATTTAGTGGGGTGGTTGTGGGTTTTTATTCCCAATGATAACATCATGTCTTCATCCCGGTACATCAAAGGTTTTTTAAGATATATTCTGACGTAATCATTGTTTAATTTAATATTAGAAGAAACAAATTTGTTATATTATTTAACATAATCCCTTGGCCAATTAATTATTGTGGTTTGTTTGTGTTTTAGTACGGTGGAAAGATATGATCATAGAGAAGGCATGTGGAGGAGGATTGGGACAATGAATATCAGAAGGGGATGTCATAGCATGGTGACTATGAATGGGAAATTGTAAGTGATTTGATTTAATTTAATATAATTTTATTAGGATATTAATTATTGTCATGAATATGTTTTGTTGTAGATTTAGTTTGGGTGGATATGATGGATCTAGAATGGGGTCAAGCATTGAAGTTTATGAACCTCGTGTTGGTTTATGGATGATGGGTGAGGCGATGAATTATCCGCGAGGACATCCTGGGGCCATTGTGATAAATGACCGAATTTATGTCTTGGGTGGTGAGATGGATAAAAAACACATTTTAAATACGGTATGTAACATACTAGTATATCTATATCTATCTCTCTATATATATGTATATATATACAAAACATAATGTACTGAATGAATAAATCTGTTACAGACTGAATGTTACGATGAGGCACGTGGTTGGGAAGTCACAACCTCAAAGGCGTCGGCAAAAGATGTAGTTTCTCTGCAGTGATAATGGAAAATGAATGGTGATTTCACCATATTTTGGAGGGATGACTTTCTTTTTATGTTTTTAACTATCATATTCCTCCAAGTTTTCAACATAATCTTTTGGTTAATTTATATCAGACGAAACAAATCTGTTATATTTTTTGACAATTATGTTTCCCTTGGCTAATTAATTATATTAATATACATTGCAGATTTCTCTAAAGAATAATCATTGTGATAGTGGAATGATATTTTCTAATATACCAGATCAAATCATATTTAATAGCCTCATCTGCCTTCCTCTCGATATTTATTGTCAACGTAATGAGGCATGTTTGCAAAGATTGGTATAACATGATCCATAGCTTTTTATCTATTTACTCCCATTTAAACAAATCTACTAGTGGTCTCCTAGTTCAAAGATGCTATTCTATAGTGTCCGAGAATTTTGTGAAAACAACAAAGTGGGAAGTCAAGGCAAATGAGCTGAAATTTAAATTTCCTGGCATAGTTGTAGCTAGTTGTAACAGACTAATTTATTAGCTAAGTATATGACACAATTTATGTTGCAAATCCGTTTACAAATCAGCAAATCAGCAAGTGGTCCTCCCTAAAATTGCTTGTAATTTTGGTTTCACTTATGGTTTTGCATATGCCGATTCGACTAATGTATACAAAGTGGTACATTACTCTTGCGAGGGCTATGGATGTGAGATATTAACCTTAGGTGTTGATAAGGAATGGAGAAGTGTTGATACAAGTAATTTGACGTGTACAAAATTCCCCATTATCTATAGGAGGTTTTGTGCATTCGACTGATTGGGGTCAATCAGTCTTTAGTTTGGAAGTGGAAATTAAAAAATTTAAGAAAAATCCTTTTCAAGTAGATTGTCGCGGCACAACATTTAAAATTTTAGCAATGGGGAGTTCTCTTTCGTTAATGTTATGTAGAGAAAAATACTTATGGAAGATTTGGTTACTGATGGATCCAAATCTATAGAATATAGGCTATACCTCTTTGTTGTTCTAGTTTGTTCCATTTTTTGTAAAAGTTTATCAGAAAAACAAACAACTGGTAAAATATATGTATTTTTTTTACTTAAGCAATTGTCCAAAAGATTATGTTGAAAACTTGGAGGAATATGATAGTTAAAAACATAAAAAGAAAGTCATCCCTCCAAAATATGGTGAAATCACCATTCATTTTCCATTATCACTGCAAAGACCTTTGAGGTTTGTGACTTCCCAACCACGTGTCTCATCGTAACATTCAGTCTGTAACATATTTATTCATTCAGTACATTATGTATTGTATATATATACATATATATAGAGAGATAGATATAGATATACTAGTATGTTACATACCGTATTTAAAATGTGTTTTTTATCCATCTCACCACCCAAGACATAAATTCGGTCATTTATCACAATGGCCCCAGGATGTCCTCGCGGATATTTCATCGCCTCACCCATCATCCATAAACCAACACGAGGTTCATAAACTTCAACGCTTGACCCCATTCTAGATCCATCATATCCACCCAAACTAAATCTACAACAAAACATATTCATGACAATAATTAATTAATATCCTAATAAAATTATATTAAATTAAATCAAATCAAATCACTTACAATTTCCCATTCATAGTCACCATGCTATGACATCCCCTTCTGATATTCATTGACCCAATCCTCGTCCACATGCCTTCTCTATGATCATATCTTTCCACCGTACTGAAACACAAACAAACCACAATAATTAAGACTATAGAGGAAATAAACAATAAACCTATCTTACCTCGAATAAGCCTTTCCATCATAACCACCAGATACGTAAAGTATTCCATCAATCTCGGCTGCTGCTGGAGCAGATCTCTGGAAAAAATCAAATTAATAATTAATTATACTTGAGAATAAGAGTGTTTTGTTTTAAGATACACACATACATACATACATACCTTTTGGTTCATTGGCTGAACAAAAATCCACCTCCCATAGTTAACATCAAACATTTCAACCTCAGAGAACTCTTGGACTCCATCTCGTCCACCAATTGCAAATATATTCCCGAACAAAGTTGCTGCTACCAAATTTGATTTCTTTGTATTCAGTAAAGGCAGAGTAGACCATTGATTCTTTGTGGGATTATATAATTCAACTACAAATAAAAAGAATATTATAAAGAAAGAAAGAAAAAGAATAAACATTTTTTAACTTATACTTATATACGTATACACATACCTGTGTCAAACCATTCATTACCATGTGTACCACCAAGAATCAAAATTTGACCGTTTATTTTAGTGACAGAGGGATTGGAGCGCGCAAAAGTCAATGGGCTAAGTGGTTTCATTAAGTCACGTGAAAGGGAATACGAATCCACATTGGTCATCAATTCAGAACCATTATTTCCTCCTATTATCATTATAGACTTATCCATTAAAGAAGAATAAGAAGCTTGTCCACACACCAAAACATTTGTTTCCTTTTTCAGTTCTTGGATCTCTAATTTTAAATCACTCTACATATCCAAAACAATAATTCAATACCACATACAAACAAAGATATTTAATAAGTTGAAGAAAGAGAGAGAAGTTAATTAGATAGAATAAGTACCATCTTCTGCTCCAAGAATTTGATTTTCAGATCATTCCTTAATTGATTTATCTTCAAGCCTTCAACTTGTTCCATTAACTATAAGAATAATATTAGTGGTTTAAATTTAAATCCAACGGAGTTTAATCTCCGTAAAATAACAAGTCATTTACATTAATTATTGCCTTTTCCATTACAGTTTGAAGATCATACGATTCACTAATATCCGTCGTAGCAGTTGCTTGAGATATATCAAACGATTGAATTTCCTTTGAAGATTCCAGAGAGGGTGTTTCATTAACATTTTCAGGTTCGTCTACTTTTTGTTGTTCTCCTGAATCCCAGTGATCTTCCCATGAGTTAACAGGTTCATCATCTTTTACTTCTTCTTTGAGTTCACCTGAATCCCAATGATCTTCCCATGAGTTAACAAGTTCATCATCTTTTTGCTTCTTCTTTGAGTTCACCTAAATCCCAATAGCTTTGGTTCATAATAATTGTCAGCTATAATCGGCCTAAACTGTTCTTCAACCAAGGGCTTACACTGTCTACGCACTTTCATACGGACCTTCAAACAAATAATAACACACATATTATTCATATGGTAGATTGAGTAAACCAAATATATATTATATTATATTATTTATTACCTGTGCAGAAAATGAAGTAGTATTGGCAGTATCTTGAGTCCAAGCATATGGGTCGATATTCAATTGACCTCGACTAACAGCTTCAAATATTCCGTGAAGCTTCCGTTCATCATAGTTGAAAAGAAATAAAGGTAATCCAGGTTTGATATTATTCACATAAGAAATATGTGCTTTTGGTAAACCTGTTAACCAATTAAAAGTAATTCAAATTTTTAATACAAGTGTAAAAACAATAAGAAGTGCTTACCAAACAACTGCTTCTCTAAGCATTCCTCAATAGTAGTGTATTTGCATCCAAATATAACTCCTCCCAAATCACTGTTCCTCAAATTTCTAGCTGTCATACCATAATTCACACTCCTCATAGCTTGACCTTTATCTTTATAAATCTGTGGTATTGTAATACTCCTACTTTTTCCCATTCTGTTGTGAAAAACAAAAATACATCAAATCTGAGTAGATGAAAGCAATTAGCCCTTAGCCCAAGAGTAGCCCAAGAATTGGCCGAGAAAACAAAAAGCTATAGTATATCAACACCAATCGAATCTTTAACTTAATTAAACAACTAAGCAGTACAGCCATTGAAGCATCTAGAAAACTAATGACATACCGTTTACATAGGAGTGGGAACAATCGGGTGTTCTTAAATGGGATTGTACAATGCAAGTTGTTAGTGGATCAACTATTGATGTTTGGAGAGACAAATGACTCGCGTTCCATATTCTGATCTCAAGGCCCAACAATTTTAATATCCGAAAAATTCAGGAATTTCTTCTTTTAAATGGTTCGAATTGGATCACCTCATTCATCTACAATTGTTTTTACCATATGGAGACTGAGCATATTTGTAGACGCCCAGTGTATGCTAAATTTGGCCTCACTCTAGCAAAGGAAGTTATACTTCCAAAACTAGGTTACCATGCTATAACTTCTCTAATCGATGACAAATCGCCCAAATTTTTTTCCTTCGGTACAACTAGGGATCCTAAAATCTAGAAAATGGTTTATGTAGAAAATCTACAATAAGTCCATTCATAGTAGATTTACACTTTATAAAAAGGAATGCATCGTCACACCAAGATGAAATTTCGATAACCATCTTATTTAGACAGTGTAACATATTTTCTTCTCCTGCCTGAGTAGTGCTTAGATTCAAGATGATTTGAATACAAGACATAAGAGAAATATCAAATGTGATGGAAATTTTTAAATTAGGATCCTACACATTATTAAAAAAAAAGGTACTAGGATAATTGGAGTCGTGAAACTTATACCACTTTTGTGTTTATTACTATCTAGAATATTTTGATTGCTATAATGAAGACAATTTTAAGAACTCCAAATTAAACATGATACCAATTATCATTTTAAGGGTCACACAAAGGTGAAATATCTATAACCATCTTATTGAGGCAGTGTAACATATTTTCTTCTCCTGCCTGAGTAGTGCTTAGGTTTAGATGATGTGAATACAAGACATAAGAGAAATATCAAATGTGATGGAAATTTTAAAACTAGGATCCTACACATTATTAAAAAAAGGTACTAGGATAATTGGAGTCGTGAAACTTCTACCACTTTTGTGTTTATTACTGTCAAGAATATTTTGATTGCTAGAATGAAGACAAGTTTAAGAACTCAAAATTAAACATGATACTAGTTATCATTTTAAGGGTCATCTTTATGAAAGACTTCCATGGCTTGTATTGGAATGATTTGAGTGTTTGGATGTTATCCAAGGATGGATAACCCTATTTGTTTGCCTACAATTATAATTTTGAGGACCCACTTCAGACCTCAACATCTTTGTTGATTCTTATTTTTTTGAATAATGAGAGATTACGGGTATTTCTATTGTTAGTTCTGACAAGACTAGTTTCCCATTCATTTGTAAAGGAAATACCTTTTATATAGCTTAGTTTTTAAAGGAGAAACGACAATTCTTTTAAAGTGCAATATCCTTCATGTATGAGAAGGTATGTTTCATACCGAATACCTTGGTATTACCAAAGTCTTGAAGAATTGACTAAAACTGTTGGACAAATGGGATTCTACCCATGTGTTGACCATATTTACGATGTTAGTCGGTGACTCAATTTAATGAAATGATTCGGATATTAAAACGTTTATTCAAGTTGTAAAGATTAACGTAATATATCTACTTGGTTAAAATCATTTGAAATGAATGAGAAATTGAGTCATGTAATTTGGAGTAATTGGAAGAAAAAAATAACAATATATGTTATTTTTATTTCCTTTTGTTATAAAGCAAAGAAATTTTAAAAAAAAGTCCTGTGTCCTTAATGGGCTTTTGGGCTCAGATTGAAAAGATTGAAAACATAAAAGTCTCATATATATTATATTATTATTTATTACCAAATTCATCTTCATCTTCTTTCTTATTCATATATTGTGTTGGCTAAATTAGGGTTTTGTCTATGCAAAAGTAGGGCATCTGTGTGGTGAAATTAGGGTTTCTGAGTGGTAGTGTATATATTTTATATTGGTTAAATTATATATTAGTGAGATAGTTGGATAAATATCCTATAGTGTAAAAAGCATCTTCTCATGATAATTTATGTGGATCTAGGTATTTTTGGTGAATTACTGTAAATCTTGTTATTCTTTACTCTTATTACTATGTTTTATTATTACTTTTTGTTCTGTAATCTTATTTCAACTTGATATAAAATTTTTTGATAAATCTTACAAATTAGATTAATATTTAAAACGGTAATAATTCCTTAGTACAATCGAATTATAGTCCTTTTGTATATTAGAAAGAAATAAGTAATTGAAAAATTACCATGAATTGTTTCCTGAATCATTTTTTAATTACAATTGTTACAATAAAATATAATTGTTTGTTTACCTTGCTTAATAGTTATGTTGAAACAGACTACCATTGGTTTACTTCTTGTCTCTTTATAAACATCTTGATACTATGTATAATATAGACAACAGGTTGAATTACATCTTTTTAATTGCTTCATATTATAGTTCTTCATCTAGATTTTCTTATATTTTTCTTTTTATAATTAGAAAGATGTGGCTCTAATATTTTGTAAATGTTTTATATTTTTATTTTAAAAATCTTATTGAAAATTAATTAATTTTTTTACAGATAGTTGACCATTATATTTCAAAGGTAATCCATTTGATCTCTAAATTGTTATATTTTAGTTCTCAAGATTCTAGAATTTTCACTTTACCCCAATTTTTAATAATTTAATTTTTTTGAGATAATTATATATAATATATATTTACTATCATGCATTTTTTTGCAAAATTAGGACTTATAGTGGATATTTCAAATTATTCTTTAGCTGCTTTGACAAAGTTGGTTAAGACTTGGATTTAGACTTTATATTTTATAATGAAATCTTAATTAATCTGAACTTGATCGAATTCATTTAATTTTTTTATATAGAATGATATATGATTTGTATGTAAATCTTTGTTCTAATTCAGACCTACTTTTAATTTTTTTTTTCTTGGTTTGCATAAATCTTTAATGGATGTAGGAGACTACGAAGAAGATGCACAATGTATCTTAAACATGTAAAAATTATTTTAGCATCTTTTTCTTTTCCTAAATATTTCATTGATAAAAAACCACATGTTTAAACATGATAGACTCACTAACTTCAGCTACTAGATAAGATACTTGTAAAAATATTACAAGTAAAGGAATTATTAATAAAAAATATTGTTTGGAAGATGATCTATTACAATTAGGAATCCATCCTCTATAAGAATATTTTCTCTACTGGTAGGCAAATTTTAAGAATATCTAGAATTTCGGCTCCATGCCTTGTAATCTAATAGTTTTTGAGTAATCTCTAGTGACACGAGAAATAGAGTCTTATGGTGGTAAACATTTATTATAATCATTTGTATCTTGTAATCCAATAGCTTCCACTCTTATATATTGTATCTCTTTCTCACTTTTAGCACCAGAAGTCTTATTATGTTTACTGGTTTCATGAATAATTCTTTCTCCTTTACTATCACAGTTTTTTATATTGCCTCCATTTCAAGTCTCACACTTATCTACACTTATATTTTCAGCATTCCTATGCTTCTTAGGGTCAATAATTTTATAGATATATCCTTTATTTGATTATTAACAATATTAGGATTAGTATATCTTTTTGTATTTCTCCCACTGTATTATAGTCTTCTCAATCGTTTATATAGGTAAAAGAAGTATACCATTAAATAATATGGCATTCCTATCTTTCCAAATTCTCCAAGCTAAAGTGCATACCTTTCAATGATCATGATATATTTTCATATACCTCCTTGATATTATTTAAGATTACTCTCATCCAAATATCTCCTGGTAGATTGGTCGCATGTACTTAGAATTAAAGGGGTTGAAAATAGGGACAAGCAAAGCGAATATTCTCCAGTGATTCATAATTGCATAAGATAAAATTATGTGTTTTAGTAACTCTTCTTTTTACGAAGTTTTTATATGTAGGTAATAGATTTTTAACTACTTTTCACATAAAATTTCTTATTTTTGGTGGAGTTTTTAGATTACAAATTATCTTTCCATACTTCATTTGAGATAGAATTGAATGAGGAAGGTTACCTTTTTCCTTTATTTTATTATCTCTTTCATGTTCATCTTTCAGCCACTGATATGCTTTTTTAACATACCCCATCTTTTTCTAAGGACCAACCTACTTGATCTTTACCCAAGATATTGGAATAAAAGTATTAAAGATCTTTTCTAATATCTTAGGAGGTAATTCTTAAGTTAATTTTAGTATACCATTTTCTTTAATTTATTAGCATAAGTTCATTGGCATTATTTAGGGCTAAGTCTAAAGGTTCTTACTATCTTTACAGTTTGTTACCAATTGATCCTGATGCATATTAATGGTGTTACCATTCTTAATTTTATATTCAGTATGTATAGCCACTAAATATTTTCATGTCAAAAGACTTCTCCAACCCCATCCTAATGAATTTTTAATTTAGCTTCTACGAAAGAGTTTAATGAAAAATATTTACCCTTTAACACTTTATATAATAGTGATTGTAAGTTGGAAATATGATTACAGAATTGTTTCCTTGTTTTCTAATAGAGCAAGGTTCATAAAAATTTAATCTCTAAAGCCTAAGCACCTAAGAGATTAATTTTAGATATGTGTGATGAAATCAAATAGACATATTTTCTTAGGCGGAAAATAAGAAGACATAAAACAATTTAGTATGCTTTGGATCACTGATTAAATAAGCACCTCTTTTCTTGCCTCAGAAAGGAAGAGGTTTTTCCAATTGTTCATTTTTTTATAGTCCTATAAAATCATATAATATTTAGAATGCATGATTGTGTGTTAGAGCTAAATTTCACCCAACAATTATTTAAATCCAGTGTAAGATCAGTAGCATATGCATATTTTTTAATGATGTCATGAAAACTATTAATCTCTTCATAGTTTTGTTTCAAGAAAAAAAATATTATGATTAGCAAAGAGTGAATGACTAATATTGGGGATATATTTGGAGATTTCTTTGCCCTCTACAAAATAGGAAGGGGGATAAATGGTCCCTGCCTTATTCTTCTTAGAGGTTCGTCAAGTTAATATGGTTTTCCACTTGTTTAAACAAATCTTAGAATCTTATCGAAACAATTTTTATTAAATCCAATTTTTTCATAAGTATTTGTATAAGAATATCACTGAATAAATTCATAAGTTTTTTGTGTATTTGTTTTAATAGGTATAATCAATTTTTTTAGTATTTCTTGTTTTTTACAAAAGGTAACTACTTCATAGGCTATAATAGTGTTTTCATGTACATGCCTTCCAGGGTTGAAGTGTATTGATATTTATCAATTACAATAGGCATAATAGGTGCAATCATTTACCAAAATTTTAGGAAAACATTTTGTTAATAAATTTGGAATAACTTATAAGCCTGTAGTATTTAATATTATTCGATTTATCAGCAACTTCAAACCTTTCATCCGAATGGCAAGGCAATTTTTGGTATCAAAGAAATAAAGGTTTGATTTTAGTCCGCCAAACTACCTTTATAATACAAAAAGTTGTTTATTAATTGAATACCATCAAGTCTTATGAAATTCCAGTATTTTAGGATCTATGCTTTCAGTGCCTTATTAAGTGCCTTATTCCTTGATTAATCACATATTTAATAAAATTTAATATACTAGAGAAGTTTACTTGTCCCACTTTTTTAAAGATGATACTAAAGTAACTTGTAAAATCTAAACTTATCTTAGTACTTCTCATTAGTAATTCACATTATCTTATTAATTTTCCTCCTTTCATAAGTGTTCGCATGAAAGAAATAGGTAGTTCAATCTCCTTTCTTTAGCCACACATTCATATATCTAGAGGCCCAGAAGTCCTCTTCCCTTTTCCAAATAAATTCGATTATTTTCAATACTTGATAATTATCATTATTATTCATATTATTAAACAAAACTCTCCATACTTTAAGAAGTCTTTTACAATGATTTAGGTCTACGATTAAACTATTTCTTACAATACTTAAATAGTTTTTCTCCTTTTTAAACTTTTTCAATGATGTCTAGATATTCTTTTTCATCTAACCAAAAAATATCAAATATCATTTTTGTTTCTTATACTACATATATGCGAAAGCAAATAATGTGAATTTAAATAAGGGATTTTCTAATTGAATTGCTTCTTATAGTATATATTTGTTTCTTATACTTGATTTTCATTGATTAAAGATTTTTTTGTTTGGATTCATATTATCAAAGGAATGTTAAGAAAATAATATAAACCTTTATACCATTTTTGTATTAGGTAAACTACTATATTTTAAAAGTATAAGGTTAGTTAAGACATTTTAATAATTATCAATTACTTTCCTTTGAAATTACTCTAATATATGAGGATTTAAAAACAAGAAAATTTAAAGGAAATCAAAGAAATATGTAATCAATTGAAATACTTTCCTTTCATTAAAAATCTAATTCAAATGAGATCGATAGTTGGCCTAGTGGTTAGTTTACTCCGCAGAGACCAAGAGGTCCTAGGTTCGAATATCATTGGAGTCATTTACTCCGTGTCCAAAGTGGCTCTCTCATGTATTAAAAAAAAAATTATTTCTCAAATCCCATATATATCTTCCACATCCCATATATTTTTGCGTCGAGGAAACCGAGCACTAAATCAAGGTCTTGAATCTTTCACTCACTTATTAATTTCATTTTTTTATTTTTGTATTTACTACTCAAAATTTTATTTTGTTTACTTTCCTGTTTATAGTACTCACTCACTAATTTTCTAAGGTTGGGCATGCAAATTCATCATCAAGAGAAGATTTATTGGGGAGGTTGTGGGTTTTTATTCTGCGGGACAATATCCTATCTTCATCCTGGTACATCATGGGAATTTTTAGAAATATTCTGACTTAATCATTGGTTACTTTAATATTAGAATAAACAAATTTGTTGTATTATTTGACAATTACGTTTCCCTTGACCAATTAATTTATATTATATACATGGCAGATGTCTCGAAAGAAGAATCATTGTGATAGTGGAACGATATTTTCCAAAATTCCGGTTCAAATCATATTTAATATCCTCATCTACCTTACTCTAGATGTTATTCACATCGTAATTAGGTATGTTTGCAAAGATTGGTATAACATGATCAATAGCCCATTATTTATTTACTCCCATTTAATGAAATCGACTTGTGTACTCTTAGTTCAGAGATGCTCTTTTATAGTGTCCGGGAATTTCGTGAAAACAACAAAGTGTAAAGTCGAAGCAAAGGAGCTGAAATTTCGATTTTCTAGTGTTATTGTAGCTAGTTGGAATGGACTAGTTTTAATAGCGAATGAAATAAAAAACAAACTTTATATTGCAAATCCGTTTATAAATAAGCGGCTGGTCCTCCCTAAAATTGCTTGTAATTTTGGTTGTGCTTATGGTTTTGTATACGCTGATTCGTCGAAAGTATACAAAGTAGTACGTTACACTAACGCGGGCTATGGATGTGAGATATTAACCTTATGTGTTGATAAGGCGTGGAGAATTGTAGATACAAGTAATTTGTTGTGTAAGGATTACTTACTAAATTCCCCATTGTCTGATGGACGTTTTGTGCATTCGATTGGTGGGGGTAAATCTTTCTCTAATTTGGAAGTCGAAACTGAAAAATTCTTTCAAAGAAAATTCCTTTTCCAGTAAATTGTAAAGACACGAAATTCAATTCTTTAGAAATGGGGAGTTCTTTTTCGTTAATGTTATTTTGAGGAGAATGCTTATGGGAGATTTGGTTGCTGATGGATCCAAAAACTAGAGAATGGGTAAAGTTGTATGACATTGATTTACAAAGTCAAAGATGTTTGCTTCAACACACTTTACTTGATAAGTGATGTTTCTATTTTACATTATGTATTTCAACACACTAACTGTTTGAAGCGTGAAAAATTTCTATGTCCTTTCGGCTGGTTGCAAAATGGGGAAGTGTTAGTAATCCGTGTACAAGATAGAGTAGACATTTGGATAGTTTACAATGTGAATATTAAAGGAGTTCATTTATTTAAATCTATGAGTACAATGATAACCTTGACCTCCTGTCTGTCTCTACCTGAAGCCTAAAGTTGGATTGTGATCCACTTATTACTGCCTTTAAATTTTGTCTTTTAGTGGAAATGTAATGCTTATGCTACAAATTTTATTTAATTGTCTACATCCTACACAAGTAAATTGGGTTTCGCCACTTTTGTCAGCCTTTTTCTTGTTGTTTTGCTATATAACATTTGAGTAAAAATTTGGCTTTTTTTTTTCTGTCTTGATGAATTGTTTATTTTAATTACCTGGTTGTGGTTCTACTAATTTTACCCATAGTTAAGTGTTCATGATAGTTCTGAGTATTCAAGAGATTGATCATGAAATACGTGACACACATGGTTCATTAGTATGTGATTTATCATCAGAAATATATGCACTTATTAGTTTTCATATGAACATTTCTCAATTTATCATAACTTTCCTTCTCCAAAGTATGTTTTCTCTTCTATTATCCAAGCTGTGAGTTACTCTTTTCATCCACTATCATACCCCATTTATTATCATGCGTAAATTTTGACATATGCAATGAATTTTGCAATTCCAAGATTTTTAGAATAAGATGAAACCCAATCCCTCATGATCTATGATTAGTCCTCCGCACCATGTAACATACTTAGGCATCGGCATCGGACTGTATTTTATTCAGAATTTGAAAGACTCTATCTGAGTTTTTATAATCTATACAAGTAAAAGCTTCACTGATGAGGTGAATGTAGCCTTCTCATGATACTTTTCTGCCCCATCAACATACCCTTTTTTGCACAACCCTAGATACACACAACAGAGATCAAAATTACCCACAAAAGAGATTAAAATACATACGAATTCAGCTCTATTATACAGCTTCCATTAAAGCGTTGTTGAGCCTTGAATATAATTTCCATTTTTCAATGGAAATTCGTAACCTTATGCAGAATTGACTCACATATGTAGGAGAGACTAGCATATTCCTCTAGTTTCAGCTTCCATAGCAGTCCTTCTCTTTACCAGAATAGTTCCTACATCAACCAGATTACCAGCAAAATCTTGTACCACACAAGAGATAGCCGCCTCATTAGTTAATACATTCCAAGAATCATCTGTATTAAATTTAAATTCACCCTTTCTAGGTTGTTGTCACATATAGAGATACTACGATTGTGATTCTGATTTATATTATATTCGTGTAAGAGTTAAGAGTGGTCTCAGATGGTAAAAAGTTTAGAGTTTGTATAGAAATTATGTTAGTATTAGAGTTTGTATATCAGTGGCGGATAAAAGGATGGATTTCTAGAAAGGTGAAGAGGGTGAAAAAGTAAAAGGGTTTCGAACGTGCAGATGTAATTTTATTACGGAAAAAATAGCTGGCACTTTATTAAGTAATTTAAATTGGGGCAGCTGCACCCCAGCTCACGACAAATCCGCCCATGTACACTATAAATATTTGCACCAAACTCTGCTAAAAGAAGCCTTAGAGTACTATTCGATCTTCTTCCTAAAATTAAAAATCCCATATATTTTTTCCACCTCCCAAATTTTTTCGCGTCGAGGAAACAAAGCACTAAATCAAGATCTTGAATCTTTCAGTTAATTATTAAATTTCATCTTTTTATTTTTATATTTACTACATAAATTTATTTTGTGCACTTCCTTTTTTATAGTACTATGTCATTAATTTTCTAAGGGCGGGCTTGAAATTCATCATCGAGGGCGGATTAGTGGGGTGGTTGTTGGTTTTTATTCCCAATGATAACATCATGTCTTCATCCCGGTACATCAAGGGATTTTTAAGATATATTCTGACGTAATCATTGTTTAATTTAATATTAGAAGAAACAAATTTGTTATATTATTTAACATAATCCCTTGGCCAATTAATATATATTATATACATTGCAGATGTCTCGGAATAATACTGATTGTGATAGTGGAACGATATTTTCTAATATAGCGGATCAAATCATATTTAATATCCTCTTCTGCCTTCCTCTCAATATTATTCTCAATGTAATGAAGTATGTTTTTAAAGATTGGTATAACATGATCAATAGCCCTATATTTCTTTACTCCCATTTACAAAAATCGACTAGTGGTCTTTTATTCAGAGATGCTCTTGTATAGTGTTCGAGAATTTAATGAAACAACAAAGTGTGAAGTCAAGGCAAAGGAGTTGAAATTTAAATTTCCAGGTATTGTTGTAGCTAGTTGTAACAGACTAGTTTTATTAGCGAATGAAGTATATGACACACTTTATGTTGTAAATCCATTTATAAATCAGCAATTGGTCTTACCTAAAATTACTTGTAATTTTAGTTTCGCTTATGGTTTTGCATATGCTGATTCTTCTAAAGTATACAAAGTGGTACATTACTCTTGCGAGGGACATGGATGTGAGATATTAATCTTAGGTGTCAATAAGGCTTGGAGAAGTGTTGATACAAGTAATTTGACGTGTAAGGAATACATATTTAATTCCCCATTATCTATAGGATGTTTTGTGCATTCAACTGATTTGGGTTAATCAGTATTAAGTTTGGAAGTGGAAACTGAAAAATTTAAGAAAAATCCTTTTGCAATAGATTGTCGAGGCACAACATTTAAAATTTTAGCAATGGAGAGTTCTCTTTTGTTAATATTATATAGAGGAGAATACTTATGGGAGATTTGGTTACTGATGGATCCAAAAAACAGGGGATTGGGTAAAGTTGTATGACATTGATTTACAAAGTAAAGGATGTTTGCTTCAACACACTTTACCTAGAGATTCAATCATTGGTGATGTTTATACTATATGATATCTATTTCAAAACAATAAATGTTTGGATTCTGAAACTTTTTCTATGTCCTCTCGGCTGGTCGCAAAATGGCGAGGTATTGGTATTACGGGTAGAAGATCGAGTACACTTTTGGATAGTTTACTATGTGAAAACTAAAAGAGTTCATTTATATAAACCTACGGGTACGATGATAACCTTGGATGGTGATCCACTTATCTCCCATGCTCATGTCCACAGCTTGGTGCCTTTAAATTTTGTCTTTTAGTGGAAATGTAAATCTTATGCTACAAACTTTTCTTAATGGTCTACATGGTGAACAAGTAAACAGGTTCCGCAACTTTTATGCTTATTGTTTTGCTGTATAACATTTGAGTAACAAAATAATGCTTTGTAATGTTTTCTATTGCTGAATTGTTTGTTTTAATTACCTGTCTGTGGTTCCACTAATTTTACCCATAAAAAGTGTTCATGCAAGTGCTGAGTTTTCAAGAGACTAATCATGAAATACGCGACACACATGGTTCATTAGTATGTGATATTCTAACCAAAATCTATGCACTTTTTAGTTTTTTCGAGAACATGGCTCAATTTATCATTACTTACCTTCTTCAAAGTACGATTTCTATTCTCAATCCAAGCAGCGAGTTGCCCTTCTCATCCACTATTATCCCTCGTTTATTATCATGCGCAATTGTTTACGTATGTAATGAATTTTTCTATAAAACGTCGCAATTCCAAGATTCCTAAACCATGTGAACCATGTAACGTAATTAAGCTAGGGGCTGTAAATCATTTAGAATTTGAAAGGTTCTTATAAGAGTTTAAACAATCTATACAAGTAAAATATTTATTGATGGGGTGAATGTTGACTTCTGATTATGCTTTTTGCCCCATCAACATACCTTTTTCACACGACCCTAGATATGAACCACAAAGATCAAAATTACCCACAAAATATACGAAAAGAAGAATTTTATGTTAATGATCCCCCTAAATATAAAGCTAGACTTGTAACCAAAGGATGTTTTCTTATGTTGATAGTTTTGACCTTAGACTAGAACATTTTAATATTTAAACTACATTTTTACATGGTGAGCTTGATATTAAGATTTATATGAGACACTTTGAGGGATTTTATGATTCTAAACACCTTGATCATGTATGTTTACTGAAAAATCTTTATATGAATCAAAACAGTCCCTCAACAATATTATAAAATATTTGATTCTTTTGTTCTTGGCTCAGGTTTCACAAGAAGTAAATGTGATAGATGTCTATGTTTTCTTGAATCTTCTAAATGCATAATTTATATAGTATCATACGTTGATGATACATTACTAATTATTCATTCAGCTATGAGAATTGAGAAGTTGAAAGGTCTTAATTTCGAATTTGACATGAAGGATTTTGGTCAAGTAAAGAGATTTCTTTATACAGAAAGTATGGTAAGGTAATACTTTATCAAAAACCTTATCTTGTGAAACTTGTTGAGAAGTTTACAAACATACATTGTTAGATTCTTATTTTTTGATGAGTTGTGATTGTTGAGTTGCTGGTTTTCTTTTGGGCCGCTACTACTAATACTCGACATATTATAAAGTTGGGTCAATTTACTAAATGGTATCTTAGTCCACATTTTTTACACGTGGATAATTATCAACTTTTGATTTTTTGTACATTTGGATGGCTCTGATTGTAACATAAAAATCTAGTATATATTGTATTATTATTCAGTACCGGGTTCATCTTCATCTTCTTTCTTATTCATATTTAATGTCGGCAAAATTAGGGTTTCTGTCTGTGCAAAATTAGGGCATCTGTGTGGTGAAATTAGGATTTCTGTGTCGATAAAATTAAGATTTGTGTGTCTTATTCATAAAAATTAGGTTGGATTACATCTTTTTAATTGCTTCATATTATAATTCTTCATCTAGATTTTTATATATTTTTCTATTTTTATAATTCGAAAGATGTGGCTCCAATGTTTTGTAAATTTTTTATATTTTTATTTTAACAATCTTATTGAAAATTATTTAATTTTATTACAGGAAAAAAGATCGTTGGCCATTATATTTCAAAGGTAATCTATTTGATCTATAGATTGTTATATTTCAGTTCTGAAGATTTTAGAATTTTCACTTTACCCCAATTTCTAAAAATAAATAATTGTAACTTTTTTAGAGATAATTATATGTAATATATTTACTATCATGCATTTTTCGCAAAATTAGGACTTATAGTGGATATTCCAAATTGTATACAAAATAATATATGATTTGTATGTATATCTTTGTTCTAATTCAGACCTAAGTTTAAATTTTTTTCTTCTTGCAGAAAGCTTTAATGGATGTAGTAGACTATCAAGAATATGCACAAGGTATCTTAAACATGTAAAAATTATTTTAGCATATTTTTCTTTCTCTAAATATTTCATTTATAAAAAACAAGTTAGGGTTAGACACATGTTTAAACATGTGTTAAGCATATTACCACTGAATTTACAAAATAGAAGATAGACTCACTAACTTCAACTATTCGATAGATACTTTTAAAAACATTACAAGTAAAGAAATTGTTTACAAAATATTGTTTGGTAGATGATCTATAACTAGTAGGAATCCATCCTCTATAAGAATATTTTTTCTGCCAGTAGGAAAATTTTAAGAATATCTAGAATTTCGCCTCCATGCCTTGTAATCCAATAGTTTCTCTTTTACTATCATAGTTTTTTATATTGCATCCATTTCTAGTATCACACTTATATACGGTTATAGCTTCACCTATTTTTTGCTTCTTAGGGTAAATAGTTTTAAAGATATATCCTTTAGTTGATTATTAGCAACATTAGGATTAGTATATCTTTTTGTATTTCTTCCACTGTATTATAGCATTCTCAACCGTTTCTAGGTGAAAGAAGTACACCATTAAATGACATGGCATTCGTATCTTTTCAAATTTTCTAAGCTAAAGTTCATACTTGTTCAATGATTATGATATAATTTTTATATACCTCTTTGATATTATTTAAGACTACTCTCATCCAAATATCTCCTGGTAGATTGGTTGCATGTGCCAAGAATTAAGGGGTAAAAAGCCATGTTGCTTTTTTATAAAGACAAGCAAATAGAATATTCTCCAGTGATTTATCATTGCATAAGCTACAATTATGTATTTTAGTAACTCTTCTTTTTAAGAAGTTTTTATATGTAGGTAATAGATTTTTAACTACTATTCACATAAAATTTCTTATTTTTTGTGGAGTTTTTAGATTACAAATTATCTTTCCATACATCATCTAAGATAGAGTTGGATGAGTAAGGTTTACCTTTTTCCTTTTTTTATTATCTTTCTTTTGTTCATCTTTTAACCACTGATATGCTTTTTTAACATACACCATGTTTTCCTAAGGACTAACGTACTTGATCTTTACCCAAGATATTGGAATAAAAGTATTAAAGATATTTTCTAATATCTTAGGAGGTGATTTTTAAGTGAAGTTCAGTATACCATTTTCTTTCATTTATTAGCATAACTTCATTATTATTTTTAGGGCTAAGTCTAAAGGTTCTTACTACCTTCACAATTTGTTATCAATTGATCCTGATGCATATTAATGATGTTACCATTCTTAATTTCCTATTCAATATGTTTATCCACTAAATATTTCCATCTCAAAAGACTTCTCCAACCTTATCCCGATGAAATTTTTAATTTAGCTTCTACGAAAGAGTTTAATGAAAAATATTTACCCTTTAACACTTTATATTATAGTGATTATGAGTTGGATATATGATTACAGACTTGTTTCCTAATAGGGCAAGGTTCATAAATATTTGAATCTCTAAAGCCTAACCACCCTAAGATATTAATTTGGATATGTGTGATGAATCAAATCAACATATTTTCTTAGGCAGAAAATAAGAAGTCATAAGCAATTTAGTATGCTTTGGATAACTGATTAAATAAGTACCTCTTTTCTTGCCTCGAAAATGAAGAGGTTTTTCCAATTGTTTATTCTTTTTATAGTCCTATCAAATCACATAATATTAAGAATGCATGATGGTGTATTAGAGCTAAATTTCACCCAACAATTATTTAAATCCAGTGTAAGATCAGTAGCATATGCATATTTTTTTAATGATGTCATAAAAATTCTTAATCTCTTTATAGTTTACTTTCAAAAAAAAATATTGTGATTAGCAAAGAGTAAATGACTAATATTTGAGATATATTTGGAGATTTGTTTGCCCTATACAATATAGGAAAGGGGTACTGCCTTATTCCACTTAGAGGTTTGTCAAGTAAATATGGTTTGACACTTGTTAGGACAAAATATAATACTGATGTAAGACATCTCATAATCTTAACAATTTTTTTTTTATTAAATCCTATTTTTTCATAAGTATTTCTAAGTAATCTCACTCAATAAATTCATAAGTTTTTTGGGTATCTATTTTAATAGGCATAATGTACTTTTTAGTAATTCTTGTTTCTTTCAAAAAGGTAACTACTTCATAGGCTATCATAGTATTTTTCATGTATATGTCTTTGGTTGAAGTGTATTGATATTCATCAATTACAATAGGCATATGTGGTGCAATCTGTTTACCAAAATTTTAGCAAAACATTTTGTTAATAAAATTGGAATAACTTATAGGCCTATAGTATTTAATATTATTAGATTTAACAATTTTTGGGATCAAAGAAATAACGGTTTAATTTTAGTTAGCCAAACTACCTTTATAATACCAAAACTTATTTATTAATTTAATAACATTAAGTCTTATGATATAGAGTATTTTTCATAAAAACTACTTGGGTATCTATTAGGCCTAGGAGCTATGGTTGTATCTAGTGCATTCATAGCCTTCTCAATTTCAACAATTTCAAGAGACTTGTTTAGTGCCTTATTCAGTGCCATATTCCTAGATTAATCACATATTTAATAAAATTAAATATATTAGAGAAGTTTACTTGTCCCACTGTTTTAAAGATGATATTAAAATAACTTCTAAAATATTAACTTAACTCAATACTTCTAATTAGTATTTAACATTATCTTATTAATTGTCCTCCTTTCATAAGTTGCCACACATTCCTATATATAGAGGCCTAGAAGTCCTCATCCTTTTTCCAAATAAATTCAATCATTTTTAATACTTGATTATATTTATCTCAGTTATCATTATTATTCATGTTATTAAAAAAAGCTCTCCATAATGTAAAAAGTCTTTTACAATAATTTAGGTATAGAATTTAACTATTCCTTACAATACTTAAATAGTTTTTCTCCTTTTTTAAACTTTTTCCAATGATGTCTAGATATTCTTTTTCATCTAGCCAAAAAAATTTAATTATCATATTTGTTTCTTATACTACATATTTGCGAAAGCAAATAATGTGAATTCAAATATGAGATTTTCTAATTGAATTACTTCTTATAGTATGTATGTGTTTCTTATACTTGATTTTCATTGATTAAAGAATCCTTTGTTTGGATTCATATTATCAGAGAAATGGAAAGAAGGTAATATATACCTTTATACCCTTTTTTGTATTAGGTAAACTACAATGTTTTAGAAGTATAAGGTTAGTTAAGGTATTCTAAAATAATCAATTCATTTTATTTGAAATGAATCTAATATCGGAAGATTTAAAAACAAGAAAAGTTAAAGAAAATCAAAGGAATATGTAATCAATTGAATTTTCTTTCCTTTCATTGAAAATCCAATTCAAAAAATTTATTCCTCAAATCTAATATATTTCTTAAACATCCCAAATATTTTGGTGTCGAGGAAACCAAGCACTAAATCAAGGTCTTGAATCTTTAAGTCAATTATTAAATGTCATCTTCCTATTTTTGTATTTACTGCTTAAATTTATTTTGTTTACTTTCCTGTGTATAGTACTTTGTCATTAATTTTCTAAGGCTGGGCATAAGAATTCATCATCAAGAGCGGATTTAGTGGGGTGGTTGTGGGTTTTTATTCCCAATGATAACATCATGTCTTCATCCCGGTACATCAAAGGTTTTTTAAGATATATTCTGACGTAATCATTGTTTAATTTAATATTAGAAGAAACAAATTTGTTATATTATTTAACATAATCCCTTGGCCAATTAATTATTGTGGTTTGTTTGTGTTTCAGTACGGTGGAAAGATATGATCATAGAGAAGGCATGTGGAGGAGGATTGGGACAATGAATATCAGAAGGGGATGTCATAGCATGGTGACTATGAATGGGAAATTGTAAGTGATTTGATTTAATTTAATATAATTTTATTAGGATATTAATTATTGTCATGAATATGTTTTGTTGTAGATTTAGTTTGGGTGGATATGATGGATCTAGAATGGGGTCAAGCATTGAAGTTTATGAACCTCGTGTTGGTTTATGGATGATGGGTGAGGCGATGAATTATCCGCGAGGACATCCTGGGGCCATTGTGATAAATGACCGAATTTATGTCTTGGGTGGTGAGATGGATAAAAAACACATTTTAAATACGGTATGTAACATACTAGTATATCTATATCTATCTCTCTATATATATGTATATATATACAAAACATAATGTACTGAATGAATAAATCTGTTACAGACTGAATGTTACGATGAGGCACGTGGTTGGGAAGTCACAACCTCAAAGGCGTCGGCAAAAGATGTAGTTTCTCTGCAGTGATAATGGAAAATGAATGGTGATTTCACCATATTTTGGAGGGATGACTTTCTTTTTATGTTTTTAACTATCATATTCCTCCAAGTTTTCAACATAATCTTTTGGTTAATTTATATCAGACGAAACAAATCTGTTATATTTTTTGACAATTATGTTTCCCTTGGCTAATTAATTATATTAATATACATTGCAGATTTCTCTAAAGAATAATCATTGTGATAGTGGAATGATATTTTCTAATATACCAGATCAAATCATATTTAATAGCCTCATCTGCCTTCCTCTCGATATTTATTGTCAACGTAATGAGGCATGTTTGCAAAGATTGGTATAACATGATCCATAGCTTTTTATCTATTTACTCCCATTTAAACAAATCTACTAGTGGTCTCCTAGTTAAAAGATGCTATTCTATAGTGTCCGAGAATTTTGTGAAAACAACAAAGTGGGAAGTCAAGGCAAATGAGCTGAAATTTAAATTTCCTGGCATAGTTGTAGCTAGTTGTAACAGACTAATTTATTAGCTAAGTATATGACACAATTTATGTTGCAAATCCGTTTACAAATCAGCAAATCAGCAAGTGGTCCTCCCTAAAATTGCTTGTAATTTTGGTTTCGCTTATGGTTTTGCATATGCCGATTCGTCTAATGTATACAAAGTGGTACATTACTCTTGCGAGGGCTATGGATGTGAGATATTAACCTTAGGTGTTGATAAGGAATGGAGAAGTGTTGATACAAGTAATTTGACGTGTACAAAATTCCCCATTATCTATAGGAGGTTTTGTGCATTCGACTGATTGGGGTCAATCAGTCTTTAGTTTGGAAGTGGAAATTAAAAAATTTAAGAAAAATCCTTTTCAAGTAGATTGTCGCGGTACAACATTTAAAATTTTAGCAATGGGGAGTTCTCTTTCGTTAATGTTATGTAGAGAAAAATACTTATGGAAGATTTGGTTACTGATGGATCCAAATCTATAGAATATAGGCTATACCTCTTTGTTGTTCTAGTTTGTTCCATTTTTTGTAAAAGTTTATCAGAAAAACAAACAACTGGTAAAATATATGTATTTTTTTTACTTAAGCAATTGTCCAAAAGATTATGTTGAAAACTTGGAGGAATATGATAGTTAAAAACATAAAAAGAAAGTCATCCCTCCAAAATATGGTGAAATCACCATTCATTTTCCATTATCACTGCAAAGACCTTTGAGGTTTGTGACTTCCCAACCACGTGTCTCATCGTAACATTCAGTCTGTAACATATTTATTCATTCAGTACATTATGTATTGTATATATATACATATATATAGAGAGATAGATATAGATATACTAGTATGTTACATACCGTATTTAAAATGTGTTTTTTATCCATCTCACCACCCAAGACATAAATTCGGTCATTTATCACAATGGCCCCAGAATGTCCTCGCGGATAATTCATCGCCTCACCCATCATCCATAAACCAACACGAGGTTCATAAACTTCAACGCTTGACCCCATTCTAGATCCATCATATCCACCCAAACTAAATCTACAACAAAACATATTCATGACAATAATTAATTAATATCCTAATAAAATTATATTAAATTAAATCAAATCAAATCACTTACAATTTCCCATTCATAGTCACCATGCTATGACATCCCCTTCTGATATTCATTGACCCAATCCTCGTCCACATGCCTTCTCTATGATCATATCTTTCCACCGTACTGAAACACAAACAAACCACAATAATTAAGACTATAAAGGAAATAAACAATAAACCTATCTTACCTCGAATAAGCCTTTCCATCATAACCACCAGATACGTAAAGTATTCCATCAATCTCGGCTGCTGCTGGAGCAGATCTCTGGAAAAAATCAAATTAATAATTAATTATACTTGAGAATAAGAGTGTTTTGTTTTAAGATACACACATACATACATACATACCTTTTGGTTCATTGGCTGAACAAAAATCCACCTCCCGTAGTTAACATCAAACATTTCAACCTCAGAGAACTCTTGGACTCCATCTCGTCCACCAATTGCAAATATATTCCCGAACAAAGTTGCTGCTACCAAATTTGATTTCTTTGTATTCAGTAAAGGCAGAGTAGACCATTGATTCTTTGTGGGATTATATAATTCAACTACAAATAAAAAGAATATTATAAAGAAAGAAAGAAAAAGAATAAACATTTTTTAACTTATACTTATATACGTATACACATACCTGTGTCAAACCATTCATTACCATGTGTACCACCAAGAATCAAAATTTGACCGTTTATTTTAGTGACAGAGGGATTGGAGCGCGCAAAAGTCAATGGGCTAAGTGGTTTCATTAAGTCACGTGAAAGGGAATACGAATCCACATTGGTCATCAATTCAGAACCATTATTTCCTCCTATTATCATTATAGACTTATCCATTAAAGAAGAATAAGAAGCTTGTCCACACACCAAAACATTTGTTTCCTTTTTCAGTTCTTGGATCTCTAATTTTAAATCACTCTACATATCCAAAACAATAATTCAATACCACATACAAACAAAGATATTTAATAAGTTGAAGAAAGAGAGAGAAGTTAATTAGATAGAATAAGTACCATCTTCTGCTCCAAGAATTTGATTTTCAGATCATTCCTTAATTGATTTATCTTCAAGCCTTCAACTTGTTCCATTAACTATAAGAATAATATTAGTGGTTTAAATTTAAATCCAACGGAGTTTAATCTCCGTAAAATAACAAGTCATTTACATTAATTATTGCCTTTTCCATTACAGTTTGAAGATCATACGATTCACTAATATCCGTCGTAGCAGTTGCTTGAGATATATCAAACGATTGAATTTCCTTTGAAGATTCCAGAGAGGGTGTTTCATTAACATTTTCAGGTTCGTCTACTTTTTGTTGTTCTCCTGAATCCCAGTGATCTTCCCATGAGTTAACAGGTTCATCATCTTTTACTTCTTCTTTGAGTTCACCTGAATCCCAATGATCTTCCCATGAGTTAACAAGTTCATCATCTTTTTGCTTCTTCTTTGAGTTCACCTAAATCCCAATGATCTTCCCATGATTCAACAACTTGAGAAGGATTTGAATCTTGAATCTCCAAACTTGAAGAACCTTTCACCAATGAGACCCAAGATTTTTTAGCAGCGTCAGAATCAACACGGTCAGGTATATCTTCTCTTTTAACAGACACGTTATTCCGAGGAAATACTGGTGGTGAAGTGCTTTCAAATAACTCAATCAACTTCCTGGTTTGAGTTACATCTAACTCAAACCAGAATAGCTTTGGTTCATAATAATTGTCAGCTATAATCGGCCTAAACTGTTCTTCAACCAAGGGCTTACACTGTCTACGCACTTTCATACGGACCTTCAAACAAATAATAACACACATATTATTCATATGGTAGATTGAGTAAACCAAATATATATTATATTATATTATTTATTACCTGTGCAGAAAATGAAGTAGTATTGGCAGTATCTTGAGTCCAAGCATATGGGTCGATATTCAATTGACCTCGACTAACAGCTTCAAATATTCCGTGAAGCTTCCGTTCATCATAGTTGAAAAGAAATAAAGGTAATCCAGGTTTGATATTATTCACATAAGAAATATGTGCTTTTGGTAAACCTGTTAACCAATTAAAA
Source organism: Nemophila menziesii (assembly GCA_029959085.1). NCBI lineage: Eukaryota > Viridiplantae > Streptophyta > Magnoliopsida > Boraginales > Hydrophyllaceae > Nemophila > Nemophila menziesii. The sequence continues at coordinate 137,080,339 of JARWIR010000001.1, read as the reverse complement.
GTAATTCAAATTTTTAATACAAGTGTAAAAACAATAAGAAGTGCTTACCAAACAACTGCTTCTCTAAGCATTCCTCAATAGTAGTGTATTTGCATCCAAATATAACTCCTCCCAAATCACTGTTCCTCAAATTTCTAGCTGTCATACCATAATTCACACTTCTCATAGCTTGACCTTTATCTTTATAAATCTGTGGTATTGTAATACTCCTACTTTTTCCCATTCTGTTGTGAAAAACAAAAATACATCAAATCTGAGTAGATGAAAGCAATTAGCCCTTAGCCCAAGAGTAGCCCAAGAATTGGCCGAGAAAACAAAAAGCTATAGTATATCAACACCAATCGAATCTTTAACTTAATTAAACAACTAAGCAGTACAGCCATTGAAGCATCTAGAAAACTAATGACATACCGTTTACATAGGAGTGGGAACAATCGGGTGTTCTTAAATGGGATTGTACAATGCAAGTTGTTAGTGGATCAACTATTGATGTTTGGAGAGACAAATGACTCGCGTTCCATATTCTGATCTCAAGGCCCAACAATTTTAATATCTGAAAAATTCAGGAATTTCTTCTTTTAAATGGTTCGAATTGGATCACCTCATTCATCTACAATTGTTTTTACCATATGGAGACTGAGCATATTTGTAGACGCCCAGTGTATGCTAAATTTGGCCTCACTCTAGCAAAGGAAGTTATACTTCCAAAACTAGGTTACCATGCTATAACTTCTCTAATCGATGACAAATCGCCCAAATTTTTTTCCTTCGGTACAACTAGGGATCCTAAAATCTAGAAAATGGTTTATGTAGAAAATCTACAATAAGTCCATTCATAGTAGATTTACACTTTATAAAAAGGAATGCATCGTCACACCAAGATGAAATTTCGATAACCATCTTATTTAGACAGTGTAACATATTTTCTTCTCCTGCCTGAGTAGTGCTTAGATTCAAGATGATTTGAATACAAGACATAAGAGAAATATCAAATGTGATGGAAATTTTTAAATTAGGATCCTACACATTATTAAAAAAAAGGTACTAGGATAATTGGAGTCGTGAAACTTATACCACTTTTGTGTTTATTACTATCTAGAATATTTTGATTGCTATAATGAAGACAATTTTAAGAACTCCAAATTAAACATGATACCAATTATCATTTTAAGGGTCACACAAAGGTGAAATATCTATAACCATCTTATTGAGGCAGTGTAACATATTTTCTTCTCCTGCCTGAGTAGTGCTTAGGTTTAGATGATGTGAATACAAGACATAAGAGAAATATCAAATGTGATGGAAATTTTAAAACTAGGATCCTACACATTATTAAAAAAAGGTACTAGGATAATTGGAGTCGTGAAACTTCTACCACTTTTGTGTTTATTACTGTCAAGAATATTTTGATTGCTAGAATGAAGACAAGTTTAAGAACTCAAAATTAAACATGATACTAGTTATCATTTTAAGGGTCATCTTTATGAAAGACTTCCATGGCTTGTATTGGAATGATTTGAGTGTTTGGATGTTATCCAAGGATGGATAACCCTATTTGTTTGCCTACAATTATAATTTTGAGGACCCACTTCAGACCTCAACATCTTTGTTGATTCTTATTTTTTTGAATAATGAGAGATTACGGGTATTTCTATTGTTAGTTCTGACAAGACTAGTTTCCCATTCATTTGTAAAGGAAATACCTTTTATATAGCTTAGTTTTTAAAGGAGAAACGACAATTCTTTTAAAGTGCAATATCCTTCATGTATGAGAAGGTATGTTTCATACCGAATACCTTGGTATTACCAAAGTCTTGAAGAATTGACTAAAACTGTTGGACAAATGGGATTCTACCCATGTGTTGACCATATTTACGATGTTAGTCGGTGACTCAATTTAATGAAATGATTCGGATATTAAAACGTTTATTCAAGTTGTAAAGATTAACGTAATATATCTACTTGGTTAAAATCATTTGAAATGAATGAGAAATTGAGTCATGTAATTTGGAGTAATTGGAAGAAAAAAATAACAATATATGTTATTTTTATTTCCTTTTGTTATAAAGCAAAGAAATTTTAAAAAAAAGTCCTGGGTCCTTAATGGGCTTTTGGGCTCAGATTGAAAAGATTGAAAACATAAAAGTCTCATATATATTATATTATTATTTATTACCAAATTCATCTTCATCTTCTTTCTTATTCATATATTGTGTTGGCTAAATTAGGGTTTTGTCTATGCAAAAGTAGGGCATCTGTGTGGTGAAATTAGGGTTTCTGAGTGGTAGTGTATATATTTTATATTGGTTAAATTATATATTAGTGAGATAGTTGGATAAATATCCTATAGTGTAAAAAGCATCTTCTCATGATAATTTATGTGGATCTAGGTATTTTTGGTGAATTACTGTAAATCTTGTTATTCTTTACTCTTATTACTATGTTTTATTATTACTTTTTGTTCTGTAATCTTATTTCAACTTGATATAAAATTTTTTGATAAATCTTACAAATTAGATTAATATTTAAAACGGTAATAATTCCTTAGTACAATCGAATTATAGTCCTTTTGTATATTAGAAAGAAATAAGTAATTGAAAAATTACCATGAATTGTTTCCTGAATCATTTTTTAATTACAATTGTTACAATAAAATATAATTGTTTGTTTACCTTGCTTAATAGTTATGTTGAAACAGACTACCATTGGTTTACTTCTTGTCTCTTTATAAACATCTTGATACTATGTATAATATAGACAACAGGTTGAATTACATCTTTTTAATTGCTTCATATTATAGTTCTTCATCTAGATTTTCTTATATTTTTCTTTTTATAATTAGAAAGATGTGGCTCTAATATTTTGTAAATGTTTTATATTTTTATTTTAAAAATCTTATTGAAAATTAATTAATTTTTTTACAGATAGTTGACCATTATATTTCAAAGGTAATCCATTTGATCTCTAAATTGTTATATTTTAGTTCTCAAGATTCTAGAATTTTCACTTTACCCCAATTTTTAATAATTTAATTTTTTTGAGATAATTATATATAATATATATTTACTATCATGCATTTTTTTGCAAAATTAGGACTTATAGTGGATATTTCAAATTATTCTTTAGCTGCTTTGACAAAGTTGGTTAAGACTTGGATTTAGACTTTATATTTTATAATGAAATCTTAATTAATCTGAACTTGATCGAATTCATTTAATTTTTTTATATAGAATGATATATGATTTGTATGTAAATCTTTGTTCTAATTCAGACCTACTTTTAATTTTTTTTTTCTTGGTTTGCATAAATCTTTAATGGATGTAGGAGACTACGAAGAAGATGCACAATGTATCTTAAACATGTAAAAATTATTTTAGCATCTTTTTCTTTTCCTAAATATTTCATTGATAAAAAACCACATGTTTAAACATGATAGACTCACTAACTTCAGCTACTAGATAAGATACTTGTAAAAATATTACAAGTAAAGGAATTATTAATAAAAAATATTGTTTGGAAGATGATCTATTACAATTAGGAATCCATCCTCTATAAGAATATTTTCTCTACTGGTAGGCAAATTTTAAGAATATCTAGAATTTCGGCTCCATGCCTTGTAATCTAATAGTTTTTGAGTAATCTCTAGTGACACGAGAAATAGAGTCTTATGGTGGTAAACATTTATTATAATCATTTGTATCTTGTAATCCAATAGCTTCCACTCTTATATATTGTATCTCTTTCTCACTTTTAGCACCAGAAGTCTTATTATGTTTACTGGTTTCATGAATAATTCTTTCTCCTTTACTATCACAGTTTTTTATATTGCCTCCATTTCAAGTCTCACACTTATCTACACTTATATTTTCAGCATTCCTATGCTTCTTAGGGTCAATAATTTTATAGATATATCCTTTATTTGATTATTAACAATATTAGGATTAGTATATCTTTTTGTATTTCTCCCACTGTATTATAGTCTTCTCAATCGTTTATATAGGTAAAAGAAGTATACCATTAAATAATATGGCATTCCTATCTTTCCAAATTCTCCAAGCTAAAGTGCATACCTTTCAATGATCATGATATATTTTCATATACCTCCTTGATATTATTTAAGATTACTCTCATCCAAATATCTCCTGGTAGATTGGTCGCATGTACTTAGAATTAAAGGGGTTGAAAATAGGGACAAGCAAAGCGAATATTCTCCAGTGATTCATAATTGCATAAGATAAAATTATGTGTTTTAGTAACTCTTCTTTTTACGAAGTTTTTATATGTAGGTAATAGATTTTTAACTACTTTTCACATAAAATTTCTTATTTTTGGTGGAGTTTTTAGATTACAAATTATCTTTCCATACTTCATTTGAGATAGAATTGAATGAGGAAGGTTACCTTTTTCCTTTATTTTATTATCTCTTTCATGTTCATCTTTCAGCCACTGATATGCTTTTTTAACATACCCCATCTTTTTCTAAGGACCAACCTACTTGATCTTTACCCAAGATATTGGAATAAAAGTATTAAAGATCTTTTCTAATATCTTAGGAGGTAATTCTTAAGTTAATTTTAGTATACCATTTTCTTTAATTTATTAGCATAAGTTCATTGGCATTATTTAGGGCTAAGTCTAAAGGTTCTTACTATCTTTACAGTTTGTTACCAATTGATCCTGATGCATATTAATGGTGTTACCATTCTTAATTTTATATTCAGTATGTATAGCCACTAAATATTTTCATGTCAAAAGACTTCTCCAACCCCATCCTAATGAATTTTTAATTTAGCTTCTACGAAAGAGTTTAATGAAAAATATTTACCCTTTAACACTTTATATAATAGTGATTGTAAGTTGGAAATATGATTACAGAATTGTTTCCTTGTTTTCTAATAGAGCAAGGTTCATAAAAATTTAATCTCTAAAGCCTAAGCACCTAAGAGATTAATTTTAGATATGTGTGATGAAATAAAATAGACATATTTTCTTAGGCGGAAAATAAGAAGACATAAAACAATTTAGTATGCTTTGGATCACTGATTAAATAAGCACCTCTTTTCTTGCCTCAGAAAGGAAGAGGTTTTTCCAATTGTTCATTTTTTTATAGTCCTATAAAATCATATAATATTTAGAATGCATGATTGTGTGTTAGAGCTAAATTTCACCCAACAATTATTTAAATCCAGTGTAAGATCAGTAGCATATGCATATTTTTTAATGATGTCATGAAAACTATTAATCTCTTCATAGTTTTGTTTCAAGAAAAAAAATATTATGATTAGCAAAGAGTGAATGACTAATATTGGGGATATATTTGGAGATTTCTTTGCCCTCTACAAAATAGGAAGGGGGATAAATGGTCCCTGCCTTATTCTTCTTAGAGGTTCGTCAAGTTAATATGGTTTTCCACTTGTTTAAACAAATCTTAGAATCTTATCGAAACAATTTTTATTAAATCCAATTTTTTCATAAGTATTTGTATAAGAATATCACTGAATAAATTCATAAGTTTTTTGTGTATTTGTTTTAATAGGTATAATCAATTTTTTTAGTATTTCTTGTTTTTTACAAAAGGTAACTACTTCATAGGCTATAATAGTGTTTTCATGTACATGCCTTCCAGGGTTGAAGTGTATTGATATTTATCAATTACAATAGGCATAATAGGTGCAATCATTTACCAAAATTTTAGGAAAACATTTTGTTAATAAATTTGGAATAACTTATAAGCCTGTAGTATTTAATATTATTCGATTTATCAGCAACTTCAAACCTTTCATCCGAATGGCAAGGCAATTTTTGGTATCAAAGAAATAAAGGTTTGATTTTAGTCCGCCAAACTACCTTTATAATACAAAAAGTTGTTTATTAATTGAATACCATCAAGTCTTATGAAATTCCAGTATTTTAGGATCTATGCTTTCAGTGCCTTATTAAGTGCCTTATTCCTTGATTAATCACATATTTAATAAAATTTAATATACTAGAGAAGTTTACTTGTCCCACTTTTTTAAAGATGATACTAAAGTAACTTGTAAAATCTAAACTTATCTTAGTACTTCTCATTAGTAATTCACATTATCTTATTAATTTTCCTCCTTTCATAAGTGTTCGCATGAAAGAAATAGGTAATTCAATCTCCTTTCTTTAGCCACACATTCATATATCTAGAGGCCCAGAAGTCCTCTTCCCTTTTCCAAATAAATTCGATTATTTTCAATACTTGATAATTATCATTATTATTCATATTATTAAACAAAACTCTCCATACTTTAAGAAGTCTTTTACAATGATTTAGGTCTACGATTAAACTATTTCTTACAATACTTAAATAGTTTTTCTCCTTTTTAAACTTTTTCAATGATGTCTAGATATTCTTTTTCATCTAACCAAAAAATATCAAATATCATTTTTGTTTCTTATACTACATATATGCGAAAGCAAATAATGTGAATTTAAATAAGGGATTTTCTAATTGAATTGCTTCTTATAGTATATATTTGTTTCTTATACTTGATTTTCATTGATTAAAGATTTTTTTGTTTGGATTCATATTATCAAAGGAATGTTAAGAAAATAATATAAACCTTTATACCATTTTTGTATTAGGTAAACTACTATATTTTAAAAGTATAAGGTTAGTTAAGACATTTTAATAATTATCAATTACTTTCCTTTGAAATTACTCTAATATATGAGGATTTAAAAACAAGAAAATTTAAAGGAAATCAAAGAAATATGTAATCAATTGAAATACTTTCCTTTCATTAAAAATCTAATTCAAATGAGATCGATAGTTGGCCTAGTGGTTAGTTTACTCCGCAGAGACCAAGAGGTCCTAGGTTCGAATATCATTGGAGTCATTTACTCCGAGTCCAAAGTGGCTCTCTCATGTATTAAAAAAAAATTATTTCTCAAATCCCATATATATCTTCCACATCCCATATATTTTTGCGTCGAGGAAACCGAGCACTAAATCAAGGTCTTGAATCTTTCACTCACTTATTAATTTCATTTTTTTATTTTTGTATTTACTACTCAAAATTTTATTTTGTTTACTTTCCTGTTTATAGTACTCACTCACTAATTTTCTAAGGTTGGGCATGCAAATTCATCATCAAGAGAAGATTTATTGGGGAGGTTGTGGGTTTTTATTCTGCGGGACAATATCCTATCTTCATCCTGGTACATCATGGGAATTTTTAGAAATATTCTGACTTAATCATTGGTTACTTTAATATTAGAATAAACAAATTTGTTGTATTATTTGACAATTACGTTTCCCTTGACCAATTAATTTATATTATATACATGGCAGATGTCTCGGAAGAAGAATCATTGTGATAGTGGAACGATATTTTCCAAAATTCCGGTTCAAATCATATTTAATATCCTCATCTACCTTACTCTAGATGTTATTCACATCGTAATTAGGTATGTTTGCAAAGATTGGTATAACATGATCAATAGCCCATTATTTATTTACTCCCATTTAATGAAATCGACTTGTGTACTCTTAGTTCAGAGATGCTCTTTTATAGTGTCCGGGAATTTCGTGAAAACAACAAAGTGTAAAGTCGAAGCAAAGGAGCTGAAATTTCGATTTTCTAGTGTTATTGTAGCTAGTTGGAATGGACTAGTTTTAATAGCGAATGAAATAAAAAACAAACTTTATATTGCAAATCCGTTTATAAATAAGCGGCTGGTCCTCCCTAAAATTGCTTGTAATTTTGGTTGTGCTTATGGTTTTGTATACGCTGATTCGTCGAAAGTATACAAAGTAGTACGTTACACTAACGCGGGCTATGGATGTGAGATATTAACCTTATGTGTTGATAAGGCGTGGAGAATTGTAGATACAAGTAATTTGTTGTGTAAGGATTACTTACTAAATTCCCCATTGTCTGATGGACGTTTTGTGCATTCGATTGGTGGGGGTCAATCTTTCTCTAATTTGGAAGTCGAAACTGAAAAATTCTTTCAAAGAAAATTCCTTTTCCAGTAAATTGTAAAGACACGAAATTCAATTCTTTAGAAATGGGGAGTTCTCTTTCGTTAATGTTATTTTGAGGAGAATGCTTATGGGAGATTTGGTTGCTGATGGATCCAAAAACTAGAGAATGGGTAAAGTTGTATGACATTGATTTACAAAGTCAAAGATGTTTGCTTCAACACACTTTACTTGATAAGTGATGTTTCTATTTTACATTATGTATTTCAACACACTAACTGTTTGAAGCGTGAAAAATTTCTATGTCCTCTCGGCTGGTTGCAAAATGGGGAAGTGTTAGTAATCTGTGTACAAGATAGAGTAGACTTTTGGATAGTTTACAATGTGAATATTAAAGGAGTTCATTTATTTAAATCTATGAGTACAATGATAACCTTGACCTCCTGTCTGTCTCTACCTGAAGCCTAAAGTTGGATTGTGATCCACTTATTACTGCCTTTAAATTTTGTCTTTTAGTGGAAATGTAATGCTTATGCTACAAATTTTATTTAATTGTCTACATCCTACACAAGTAAATTGGGTTTCGCCACTTTTGTCAGCCTTTTTCTTGTTGTTTTGCTATATAACATTTGAGTAAAAATTTGGCTTTTTTTTTCTGTCTTGATGAATTGTTTATTTTAATTACCTGGCTGTGGTTCTACTAATTTTACCCATAGTTAAGTGTTCATGATAGTTCTGAGTATTCAAGAGATTGATCATGAAATACGTGACACACATGGTTCATTAGTATGTGATTTATCATCAGAAATATATGCACTTATTAGTTTTCATATGAACATTTCTCAATTTATCATAACTTTCCTTCTCCAAAGTATGTTTTCTCTTCTATTATCCAAGCTGTGAGTTACTCTTTTCATCCACTATCATCCCCCATTTATTATCATGCGTAAATTTTGACATATGCAATGAATTTTGCAATTCCAAGATTTTTAGAATAAGATGAAACCCAATCCCTCATGATCTATGATTAGTCCTCCGCACCATGTAACATACTTAGGCATCGGCATCGGACTGTATTTTATTCAGAATTTGAAAGACTCTATCTGAGTTTTTATAATCTATACAAGTAAAAGCTTCACTGATGAGGTGAATGTAGCCTTCTCATGATACTTTTCTGCCCCATCAACATACCCTTTTTTGCACAACCCTAGATACACACAACAGAGATCAAAATTACCCACAAAAGAGATTAAAATACATACGAATTCAGCTCTATTATACAGCTTCCATTAAAGCGTTGTTGAGCCTTGAATATAATTTCCATTTTTCAATGGAAATTCGTAACCTTATGCAGAATTGACTCACATATGTAGGAGAGACTAGCATATTCCTCTAGTTTCAGCTTCCATAGCAGTCCTTCTCTTTACCAGAATAGTTCCTACATCAACCAGATTACCAGCAAAATCTTGTACCACACAAGAGATAGCCGCCTCATTAGTTAATACATTCCAAGAATCATCTGTATTAAATTTAAATTCACCCTTTCTAGGTTGTTGTCACATATAGAGATACTACGATTGTGATTCTGATTTATATTATATTCGTGTAAGAGTTAAGAGTGGTCTCAGATGGTAAAAAGTTTAGAGTTTGTATAGAAATTATGTTAGTATTAGAGTTTGTATATCAGTGGCGGATAAAAGGATGGATTTCTAGAAAGGTGAAGAGGGTGAAAAAGTAAAAGGATTTCGAACGTGCAGATGTAATTTTATTACGGAAAAAATAGCTGGCACTTTATTAAGTAATTTAAATTGGGGCAGCTGCACCCCAGCTCACGACAAATCCGCCCATGTACACTATAAATATTTGCACCAAACTCTGCTAAAAGAAGCCTTAGAGTACTATTCGATCTTCTTCCTAAAATTAAAAATCCCATATATTTTTTCCACCTCCCAAATTTTTTCGCGTCGAGGAAACAAAGCACTAAATCAAGATCTTGAATCTTTCAGTTAATTATTAAATTTCATCTTTTTATTTTTATATTTACTACATAAATTTATTTTGTGCACTTCCTTTTTTATAGTACTATGTCATTAATTTTCTAAGGGCGGGCTTGAAATTCATCATCGAGGGCGGATTAGTGGGGTGGTTGTTGGTTTTTATTCCCAATGATAACATCATGTCTTCATCCCGGTACATCAAGGGATTTTTAAGATATATTCTGACGTAATCATTGTTTAATTTAATATTAGAAGAAACAAATTTGTTATATTATTTAACATAATCCCTTGGCCAATTAATATATATTATATACATTGCAGATGTCTCGGAATAATACTGATTGTGATAGTGGAACGATATTTTCTAATATAGCGGATCAAATCATATTTAATATCCTCTTCTGCCTTCCTCTCAATATTATTCTCAATGTAATGAAGTATGTTTTTAAAGATTGGTATAACATGATCAATAGCCCTATATTTCTTTACTCCCATTTACAAAAATCGACTAGTGGTCTTTTATTCAGAGATGCTCTTGTATAGTGTTCGAGAATTTAATGAAACAACAAAGTGTGAAGTCAAGGCAAAGGAGTTGAAATTTAAATTTCCAGGTATTGTTGTAGCTAGTTGTAACAGACTAGTTTTATTAGCGAATGAAGTATATGACACATTTTATGTTGTAAATCCATTTATAAATCAGCAATTGGTCTTACCTAAAATTACTTGTAATTTTAGTTTCGCTTATGGTTTTGCATATGCTGATTCTTCTAAAGTATACAAAGTGGTACATTACTCTTGCGAGGGACATGGATGTGAGATATTAATCTTAGGTGTCAATAAGGCTTGGAGAAGTGTTGATACAAGTAATTTGACGTGTAAGGAATACATATTTAATTCCCCATTATCTATAGGATGTTTTGTGCATTCAACTGATTTGGGTTAATCAGTATTAAGTTTGGAAGTGGAAACTGAAAAATTTAAGAAAAATCCTTTTGCAATAGATTGTCGAGGCACAACATTTAAAATTTTAGCAATGGAGAGTTCTCTTTTGTTAATATTATATAGAGGAGAATACTTATGGGAGATTTGGTTACTGATGGATCCAAAAAACAGGGGATTGGGTAAAGTTGTATGACATTGATTTACAAAGTAAAGGATGTTTGCTTCAACACACTTTACCTAGAGATTCAATCATTGGTGATGTTTATACTATATGATATCTATTTCAAAACAATAAATGTTTGGATTCTGAAACTTTTTCTATGTCCTCTCGGCTGGTCGCAAAATGGCGAGGTATTGGTATTACGGGTAGAAGATCGAGTACACTTTTGGATAGTTTACTATGTGAAAACTAAAAGAGTTCATTTATATAAACCTACGGGTACGATGATAACCTTGGATGGTGATCCACTTATCTCCCATGCTCATGTCCACAGCTTGGTGCCTTTAAATTTTGTCTTTTAGTGGAAATGTAAATCTTATGCTACAAACTTTTCTTAATGGTCTACATGGTGAACAAGTAAACAGGTTCCGCAACTTTTATGCTTATTGTTTTGCTGTATAACATTTGAGTAACAAAATAATGCTTTGTAATGTTTTCTATTGCTGAATTGTTTGTTTTAATTACCTGTCTGTGGTTCCACTAATTTTACCCATAAAAAGTGTTCATGCAAGTGCTGAGTTTTCAAGAGACTAATCATGAAATACGCGACACAAATGGTTCATTAGTATGTGATATTCTAACCAAAATCTATGCACTTTTTAGTTTTTTCGAGAACATGGCTCAATTTATCATTACTTACCTTCTTCAAAGTACGATTTCTATTCTCAATCCAAGCAGCGAGTTGCCCTTCTCATCCACTATTATCCCTCGTTTATTATCATGCGCAATTGTTTACATATGTAATGAATTTTTCTATAAAACGTCGCAATTCCAAGATTCCTAAACCATGTGAACCATGTAACGTAATTAAGCTAGGGGCTGTAAATCATTTAGAATTTGAAAGGTTCTTATAAGAGTTTAAACAATCTATACAAGTAAAATATTTATTGATGGGGTGAATGTTGACTTCTGATTATGCTTTTTGCCCCATCAACATACCTTTTTCACACGACCCTAGATATGAACCACAAAGATCAAAATTACCCACAAAATATACGAAAAGAAGAATTTTATGTTAATGATCCCCCTAAATATAAAGCTAGACTTGTAACCAAAGGATGTTTTCTTATGTTGCTAGTTTTGACCTTAGACTAGAACATTTTAATATTTAAACTACATTTTTATATGGTGAGCTTGATATTAAGATGTATATGAGACACTTTGAGGGATTTTATGATTCTAAACACCTTGATCATGTATGTTTACTGAAAAATCTTTATATGAATCAAAACATTCCCTCAACAATATTATAAAATATTTGATTCTTTTGTTCTTGGCTCAGGTTTCACAAGAAGTAAATGTGATAGATGTCTATGTTTTCTTGAATCTTCTAAATGCATAATTTATATAGTATCATACGTTGATGATACATTACTAATTATTCATTCAGCTATGAGAATTGAGAAGTTGAAAGGTCTTAATTTCGAATTTGACATGAAGGATTTTGGTCAAGTAAAGAGATTTCTTTATACAGAAAGTATGGTAAGGTAATACTTTATCAAAAACCTTATCTTGTGAAACTTGTTGAGAAGTATACAAACATACATTGTTAGATTCTTATTTTTTGATGAGTTGTGATTGTTGAGTTGCTGGTTTTCTTTTGGGCCGCTACTACTAATACTCGACATATTATAAAGTTGGGTCAATTTACTAAATGGTATCTTAGTCCACATTTTTTACACGTGGATAATTATCAACTTTTGATTTTTTGTATATTTGGATGGCTCTGATTGTAACATAAAAATCTAGTATATATTGTATTATTATTCAGTATCGGGTTCATCTTCATCTTCTTTCTTATTCATATTTAATGTCGGCAAAATTAGGGTTTCTGTCTGTGCAAAATTAGGGCATATGTGTGGTGAAATTAGGATTTCTGTGTCGATGAAATTAAGATTTGTGTGTCTTATTCATAAAAATTAGGTTGGATTACATCTTTTTAATTGCTTCATATTATAATTCTTCATCTAGATTTTTATATATTTTTCTATTTTTATAATTCGAAAGATGTGGCTCCAATGTTTTGTAAATTTTTTATATTTTTATTTTAACAATCTTATTGAAAATTATTTAATTTTATTACAGGAAAAAAGATCGTTGGCCATTATATTTCAAAGGTAATCTATTTGATCTATAAATTGTTATATTTCAGTTCTGAAGATTTTAGAATTTTCACTTTACCCCAATTTCTAAAAATAAATAATTGTAACTTTTTTAGAGATAATTATATGTAATATATTTACTATCATGCATTTTTCGCAAAATTAGGACTTATAGTGGATATTCCAAATTGTATACAAAATAATATATGATTTGTATGTATATCTTTGTTCTAATTCAGACCTAAGTTTAAATTTTTTTCTTCTTGCAGAAAGCTTTAATGGATGTAGTAGACTATCAAGAATATGCACAAGGTATCTTAAACATGTAAAAATTATTTTAGCATATTTTTCTTTCTCTAAATATTTCATTTATAAAAAACAAGTTAGGGTTAGACACATGTTTAAACATGTGTTAAGCATATTACCACTGAATTTACAAAATAGAAGATAGACTCACTAACTTCAACTATTCGATAGATACTTTTAAAAAAATTACAAGTAAAGAAATTGTTTACAAAATATTGTTTGGTAGATGATCTATAACTAGTAGGAATCCATCCTCTATAAGAATATTTTTTCTGCTAGTAGGAAAATTTTAAGAATATCTAGAATTTCGCCTCCATGCCTTGTAATCCAATAGTTTCTCTTTTACTATCATAGTTTTTTATATTGCATCCATTTCTAGTATCACACTTATATACGGTTATAGCTTCACCTTTTTTTTGCTTCTTAGGGTAAATAGTTTTAAAGATATATCCTTTAGTTGATTATTAGCAACATTAGGATTAGTATATCTTTTTGTATTTCTTCCACTGTATTATAGCATTCTCAACCGTTTCTAGGTGAAAGAAGTACACCATTAAATGACATGGCATTCGTATCTTTTCAAATTTTCTAAGCTAAAGTTCATACTTGTTCAATGATTATGATATAATTTTTATATACCTCTTTGATATTATTTAAGACTACTCTCATCCAAATATCTCCTGGTAGATTGGTTGCATGTGCCAAGAATTAAGGGGTAAAAAGCCATGTTGCTTTTTTATAAAGACAAGCAAATAGAATATTCTCCAGTGATTTATCATTGCATAAGCTACAATTATGTATTTTAGTAACTCTTCTTTTTAAGAAGTTTTTATATGTAGGTAATAGATTTTTAACTACTTCACATAAAATTTCTTATTTTTGGTGGAGTTTTTAGATTACAAATTATCTTTCCATACATCCTCTAAGATAGAGTTGGATGAGTAAGGTTTACCTTTTTCCTTTTTTTATTATCTTTCTTTTGTTCATCTTTTAACCACTGATATGCTTTTTTAACATACACCATGTTTTCCTAAGGACTAACGTACTTGATCTTTACCCAAGATATTGGAATAAAAGTATTAAAGATATTTTCTAATATCTTAGGAGGTGATTTTTAAGTGAAGTTCAGTATACCATTTTCTTTCATTTATTAGCATAACTTCATTATTATTTTTAGGGCTAAGTCTAAAGGTTCTTACTACCTTCACAATTTGTTATCAATTGATCCTGATGCATATTAATGATGTTACCATTCTTAATTTCCTATTCAATATGTTTATCCACTAAATATTTCCATCTCAAAAGACTTCTCCAACCTTATCCCGATGAAATTTTTAATTTAGCTTCTACGAAAGAGTTTAATGAAAAATATTTACCCTTTAACACTTTATATTATAGTGATTATGAGTTGGATATATGATTACAGACTTGTTTCCTAATAGGGCAAGGTTCATAAATATTTGAATCTCTAAAGCCTAACCACCCTAAGATATTAATTTGGATATGTGTGATGAATCAAATCAACATATTTTCTTAGGCAGAAAATAAGAAGTCATAAGCAATTTAGTATGCTTTGGATAACTGATTAAATAAGTACCTCTTTTCTTGCCTCGAAAATGAAGAGGTTTTTCCAATTGTTTATTCTTTTTATAGTCCTATCAAATCACATAATATTAAGAATGCATGATGGTGTATTAGAGCTAAATTTCACCCAACAATTATTTAAATCCAGTGTAAGATCAGTAGCATATGCATATTTTTTTAATGATGTCATAAAAATTCTTAATCTCTTTATAGTTTACTTTCAAAAAAAAATATTGTGATTAGCAAAGAGTAAATGACTAATATTTGAGATATATTTGGAGATTTGTTTGCCCTATACAATATAGGAAAGGGGTACTGCCTTATTCCACTTAGAGGTTTGTCAAGTAAATATGGTTTGACACTTGTTAGGACAAAATATAATACTGATGTAAGACATCTCATAATCTTAACAATTTTTTTTTATTAAATCCTATTTTTTCATAAGTATTTCTAAGTAATCTCACTCAATAAATTCATAAGTTTTTTGGGTATCTATTTTAATAGGCATAATGTACTTTTTAGTAATTCTTGTTTCTTTCAAAAAGGTAACTACTTCATAGGCTATCATAGTATTTTTCATGTATATGTCTTTGGTTGAAGTGTATTGATATTCATCAATTACAATAGGCATATGTGGTGCAATCTGTTTACCAAAATTTTAGCAAAACATTTTGTTAATAAAATTGGAATAACTTATAGGCCTATAGTATTTAATATTATTAGATTTAACAATTTTTGGGATCAAAGAAATAAAGGTTTAATTTTAGTTAGCCAAACTACCTTTATAATACCAAAACTTATTTATTAATTTAATAACATTAAGTCTTATGATATAGAGTATTTTTCATAAAAACTGCTTGGGTATCTATTAGGCCTAGGAGCTATGGTTGTATCTTGTGCATTCATAGCCTTCTCAATTTCAACAATTTCAAGAGACTTGTTTAGTGCCTTATTCAGTGCCTTATTCCTAGATTAATCACATATTTAATAAAATTAAATATATTAGAGAAGTTTACTTGTCCCACTGTTTTAAAGATGATATTAAAATAACTTGTAAAATATTAACTTAACTCAATACTTCTAATTAGTATTTAACATTATCTTATTAATTGTCCTCCTTTCATAAGTTGCCACACATTCCTATATATAGAGGCCTAGAAGTCCTCATCCTTTTTCCAAATAAATTCAATCATTTTTAATACTTGATTATATTTATCTCAGTTATCATTATTATTCATGTTATTAAAAAAAGCTCTCCATAATGTAAAAAGTCTTTTACAATAATTTAGGTATAGAATTTAACTATTCCTTACAATACTTAAATAGTTTTTCTCCTTTTTTAAACTTTTTCCAATGATGTCTAGATATTCTTTTTCATCTAGCCAAAAAAATTTAATTATCATATTTGTTTCTTATACTACATATTTGCGAAAGCAAATAATGTGAATTCAAATATGAGATTTTCTAATTGAATTACTTCTTATAGTATGTATTTGTTTCTTATACTTGATTTTCATTGATTAAAGAATCCTTTGTTTGGATTCATATTATCAGAGGAATGGAAAGAAGGTAATATATACCTTTATACCCTTTTTTTATTAGGTAAACTACAATGTTTTAGAAGTATAAGGTTAGTTAAGGTATTCTAAAATAATCAATTCATTTTATTTGAAATGAATCTAATATCGGAAGATTTAAAAACAAGAAAAGTTAAAGAAAATCAAAGGAATATGTAATCAATTGAATTTTCTTTCCTTTCATTGAAAATCCAATTCAAAAAATTTATTCCTCAAATCTAATATATTTCTTAAACATCCCAAATATTTTGGTGTCGAGGAAACCAAGCACTAAATCAAGGTCTTGAATCTTTAAGTCAATTATTAAATGTCATCTTCCTATTTTTGTATTTACTGCTTAAATTTATTTTGTTTACTTTCCTGTTTATAGTACTTTGTCATTAATTTTCTAAGGCTGGGCATAAGAATTCATCATCAAGAGCGGATTTAGTGGGGTGGTTGTGGGTTTTTATTCCCAATGATAACATCATGTCTTCATCCCGGTACATCAAAGGTTTTTTAAGATATATTCTGACGTAATCATTGTTTAATTTAATATTAGAAGAAACAAATTTGTTATATTATTTAACATAATCCCTTGGCCAATTAATTATTGTGGTTTGTTTGTGTTTCAGTACGGTGGAAAGATATGATCATAGAGAAGGCATGTGGAGGAGGATTGGGACAATGAATATCAGAAGGGGATGTCATAGCATGGTGACTATGAATGGGAAATTGTAAGTGATTTGATTTAATTTAATATAATTTTATTAGGATATTAATTATTGTCATGAATATGTTTTGTTGTAGATTTAGTTTGGGTGGATATGATGGATCTAGAATGGGGTCAAGCATTGAAGTTTATGAACCTCGTGTTGGTTTATGGATGATGGGTGAGGCGATGAATTATCCGCGAGGACATCCTGGGGCCATTGTGATAAATGACCGAATTTATGTCTTGGGTGGTGAGATGGATAAAAAACACATTTTAAATACGGTATGTAACATACTAGTATATCTATATCTATCTCTCTATATATATGTATATATATACAAAACATAATGTACTGAATGAATAAATCTGTTACAGACTGAATGTTACGATGAGGCACGTGGTTGGGAAGTCACAAACCTCAAAGGCGTCGGCAAAAGATGTAGTTTCTCTGCAGTGATAATGGAAAATGAATGGTGATTTCACCATATTTTGGAGGGATGACTTTCTTTTTATGTTCTGTCAAAAAAAAAAACTTTCTTTTTATGTTTTTAACTATCATATTCCTCCAAGTTTTCAACATAATCTTTTGGTTAATTTATATCAGACGAAACAAATCTGTTATATTTTTTGACAATTATGTTTCCCTTGGCTAATTAATTATATTAATATACATTGCAGATTTCTCTAAAGAATAATCATTGTGATAGTGGAATGATATTTTCTAATATACCAGATCAAATCATATTTAATAGCCTCATCTGCCTTCCTCTCGATATTTATTGTCAACGTAATGAGGCATGTTTGCAAAGATTGGTATAACATGATCCATAGCTTTTTATCTATTTACTCCCATTTAAACAAATCTACTAGTGGTCTCCTAGTTCAAAGATGCTATTCTATAGTGTCCGAGAATTTTGTGAAAACAACAAAGTGGGAAGTCAAGGCAAATGAGCTGAAATTTAAATTTCCTGGCATAGTTGTAGCTAGTTGTAACAGACTAATTTATTAGCGAAGTATATGACACAATTTATGTTGCAAATCCGTTTACAAATCAGCAAATCAGCAAGTGGTCCTCCCTAAAATTGCTTGTAATTTTGGTTTCGCTTATGGTTTTGCATATGCCGATTCGTCTAATGTATACAAAGTGGTACATTACTCTTGCGAGGGCTATGGATGTGAGATATTAACCTTAGGTGTTGATAAGGAATGGAGAAGTGTTGATACAAGTAATTTGACGTGTACAAAATTCCCCATTATCTATAGGAGGTTTTGTGCATTCGACTGATTGGGGTCAATCAGTCTTTAGTTTGGAAGTGGAAATTAAAAAATTTAAGAAAAATCCTTTTCAAGTAGATTGTCGCGGCACAACATTTAAAATTTTAGCAATGGGGAGTTCTTTTTCGTTAATGTTATGTAGAGAAAAATACTTATGGAAGATTTGGTTACTGATGGATCCAAATCTATAGAATATAGGCTATACCTCTTTGTTGTTCTAGTTTGTTCCATTTTTTTTAAAAGTTTATCAGAAAAACAAACAACTGGTAAAATATATGTATTTTTTTTACTTAAGCAATTGTCCAAAAGATTATGTTGAAAACTTGGAGGAATATGATAGTTAAAAACATAAAAAGAAAGTCATCCCTCCAAAATATGGTGAAATCACCATTCATTTTCCATTATCACTGCAGAGACCTTTGAGGTTTGTGACTTCCCAACCACGTGTCTCATCGTAACATTCAGTCTGTAACATATTTATTCATTCAGTACATTATGTATTGTATATATATACATATATATAGAGAGATAGATATAGATATACTAGTATGTTACATACCGTATTTAAAATGTGTTTTTTATCCATCTCACCACCCAAGACATAAATTCGGTCATTTATCACAATGGCCCCAGGATGTCCTCGCGGATAATTCATCGCCTCACCCATCATCCATAAACCAACACGAGGTTCATAAACTTCAACGCTTGACCCCATTCTAGATCCATCATATCCACCCAAACTAAATCTACAACAAAACATATTCATGACAATAATTAATTAATATCCTAATAAAATTATATTAAATTAAATCAAATCAAATCACTTACAATTTTCCATTCATAGTCACCATGCTATGACATCCCCTTCTGATATTCATTGACCCAATCCTCGTCCACATGCCTTCTCTATGATCATATCTTTCCACCGTACTGAAACACAAACAAACCACAATAATTAAGACTATAAAGGAAATAAACAATAAACCTATCTTACCTCGAATAAGCCTTTCCATCATAACCACCAGATACGTAAAGTATTCCATCAATCTCGGCTGCTGCTGGAGCAGATCTCTGGAAAAAATCAAATTAATAATTAATTATACTTGAGAATAAGAGTGTTTTGTTTTAAGATACACACATACATACATACATACCTTTTGGTTCATTGGCTGAACAAAAATCCACCTCCCGTAGTTAACATCAAACATTTCAACCTCAGAGAACTCTTGGACTCCATCTCGTCCACCAATTGCAAATATATTCCCGAACAAAGTTGCTGCTACCAAATTTGATTTCTTTGTATTCAGTAAAGGCAGAGTAGACCATTGATTCTTTGTGGGATTATATAATTCAACTACAAATAAAAAGAATATTATAAAGAAAGAAAGAAAAAGAATAAACATTTTTTAACTTATACTTATATACGTATACACATACCTGTGTCAAACCATTCATTACCATGTGTACCACCAAGAATCAAAATTTGACCGTTTATTTTAGTGACAGAGGGATTGGAGCGCGCAAAAGTCAATGGGCTAAGTGGTTTCATTAAGTCACGTGAAAGGGAATACGAATCCACATTGGTCATCAATTCAGAACCATTATTTCCTCCTATTATCATTATAGACTTATCCATTAAAGAAGAATAAGAAGCTTGTCCACACACCAAAACATTTGTTTCCTTTTTCAGTTCTTGGATCTCTAATTTTAAATCACTCTACATATCCAAAACAATAATTCAATACCACATACAAACAAAGATATTTAATAAGTTGAAGAAAGAGAGAGAAGTTAATTAGATAGAATAAGTACCATCTTCTGCTCCAAGAATTTGATTTTCAGATCACTCCTTAATTGATTTATCTTCAAGCCTTCAACTTGTTCCATTAACTATAAGAATAATATTAGTGGTTTAAATTTAAATCCAACGGAGTTTAATCTCCGTAAAATAACAAGTCATTTACATTAATTATTACCTTTTCCATTACAGTTTGAAGATCATACGATTCACTAATATCCGTCGTAGCAGTTGCTTGAGATATATCAAACGATTAAATTTCCTTTGAAGATTCCAGAGAGGGTGTTTCATTAACTTGTTCAGGTTCGTCTACTTTTTGTTGTTCTCCTGAATCCCAGTGATCTTCCCATGAGTTAACAGGTTCATCATCTTTTACTTCTTCTTTGAGTTCACCTGAATCCCAATGATCTTCCCATGAGTTAACAAGTTCATCATCTTTTTGCTTCTTCTTTGAGTTCACCTAAATCCCAATGATCTTACCATGATTCAACAACTTGAGAAGGATTTGAATCTTGAATCTCCAAACTTGAAGAACCTTTCACCAATGAGACCCAAGATTTTTTAGCAGCGTCAGAATCAACACGGTCAGGTATATCTTCTCTTTTAACAGACACGTTATTCCGAGGAAATACTGGTGGTGAAGTGCTTTCAAATAACTCAATCAACTTCCTGGTTTGAGTTACATCTAACTCAAACCAGAATAGCTTTGGTTCATAATAATTGTCAGCTATAATCGGCCTAAACTGTTCTTCAACCAAGGGCTTACACTGTCTACGCACTTTCATACGGACCTTCAAACAAATAATAACACACATATTATTCATATGGTAGATTGAGTAAACCAAATATATATTATATTATATTATTTATTACCTGTGCAGAAAATGAAGTAGTATTGGCAGTATCTTGAGTCCAAGCATATGGGTCGATATTCAATTGACCTCGACTAACAGCTTCAAATATTCCGTGAAGCTTCCGTTCATCATAGTTGAAAAGAAATAAAGGTAATCCAGGTTTGATATTATTCACATAAGAAATATGTGCTTTTGGTAAACCTGTTAACCAATTAAAAGTAATTCAAATTTTTAATACAAGTGTAAAAACAATAAGAAGTGCTTACCAAACAACTGCTTCTCTAAGCATTCCTCAATAGTAGTGTATTTGCATCCAAATATAACTCCTCCCAAATCACTGTTCCTCAAATTTCTAGCTGTCATACCATAATTCACACTCCTCATAGCTTGACCTTTATCTTTATAAATCTGTGGTATTGTAATACTCCTACTTTTTCCCATTCTGTTGTGAAAAACAAAAATACATCAAATCTGAGTAGATGAAAGCAATTAGCCCTTAGCCCAAGAGTAGCCCAAGAATTGGCCGAGAAAACAAAAAGCTATAGTATATCAACACCAATCGAATCTTTAACTTAATTAAACAACTAAGCAGTACAGCCATTGAAGCATCTAGAAAACTAATGACATACCGTTTACATAGGAGTGGGAACAATCGGGTGTTCTTAAATGGGATTGTACAATGCAAGTTGTTAGTGGATCAACTATTGATGTTTGGAGAGACAAATGACTCGCGTTCCATATTCTGATCTCAAGGCCCAACAATTTTAATATCCGAAAAATTCAGGAATTTCTTCTTTTAAATGGTTCGAATTGGATCACCTCATTCATCTACAATTGTTTTTACCATATGGAGACTGAGCATATTTGTAGACGCCCAGTGTATGCTAAATTTGGCCTCACTCTAGCAAAGGAAGTTGTACTTCCAAAACTAGGTTACCATGCTATAACTTCTCTAATCGATGACAAATCGCCCAAATTTTTTTCCTTCGGTACAACTAGGGATCCTAAAATCTAGAAAACGGTTTATGTAGAAAATCTACAATAAGTCCATTCATAGTAGATTTACACTTTATAAAAAGGAATGCATCGTCACACCAAGATGAAATTTCGATAACCATCTTATTTAGACAGTGTAACATATTTTCTTCTCCTGCCTGAGTAGTGCTTAGATTCAAGATGATTTGAATACAAGACATAAGAGAAATATCAAATGTGATGGAAATTTTTAAATTAGGATCCTACACATTATTAAAAAAAAGATACTAGGATAATTGGAGTCGTGAAACTTATACCACTTTTGTGTTTATTACTATCTAGAATATTTTGATTGCTAGAATGAAGACAATTTTAAGAACTCCAAATTAAACATGATACCAATTATCATTTTAAGGGTCACACAAAGGTGAAATATCTATAACCATCTTATTGAGGCAGTGTAACATATTTTCTTCTCCTGCCTGAGTAGTGCTTAGGTTTAGATGATGTGAATACAAGACATAAGAGAAATATCAAATGTGATGGAAATTTTAAAACTAGGATCCTACACATTATTAAAAAAAGGTACTAGGATAATTGGAGTCGTGAAACTTCTACCACTTTTGTGTTTATTATTGTCAAGAATATTTTGATTGCTAGAATGAAGACAAGTTTAAGAACTCCAAATTAAACATGATACTAGTTATCATTTTAAGGTTCATCTTTATGAAAGACTTCCATGGCTTGTATTGGAATGATTTGAGTGTTTGGATGTTATCCAAGGATGGATAACCCTATTTGTTTGCCTACAATTATAATTTTGAGGACCCACTTCAGACCTCAACATCTTTGTTGATTCTTATTTTTTTGAATAATGAGAGATTACGGGTATTTCTATTGTTAGTTCTGACAAGACTAGTTTCCCATTCATTTGTAAAGGAAATACCTTTTATATAGCTTAGTTTTTAAAGGAGAAACGACAATTCTTTTAAAGTGCAATATCCTTCATGTATGAGAAGGTATGTTTCATACCGAATACCTTGGTATTACCAAAGTCTTGAAGAATTGACTAAAACTGTTGGACAAATGGGATTCTACCCATGTGTTGACCATATTTACGATGTTAGTCGGCGACTCAATTTAATGAAATGATTCGGATATTAAAACGTTTATTCAAGTTATAAAGATTAACGTAATATATCTACTTGGTTAAAATCATTTGAAATGAATGAGAAATTGAGTCATGTAATTTGGAGTAATTGGAAGAAAAAAATAACAATATATGTTATTTTTATTTCCTTTTGTTATAAAGCAAAGAAATTTAAAAAAAAAGTCCTGGGTCCTTAATGGGCTTTTGGGCTCAGATTGAAAAGATTGAAAACATAAAAGTCTCATATATATTATATTATTATTTATTACCAAATTCATCTTCATCTTCTTTCTTATTCATATATTGTGTTGGCTAAATTAGGGTTTTGTCTATGCAAAAGTAGGGCATCTGTGTGGTGAAATTAGGGTTTCTGAGTGGTAGTGTATATATTTTATATTGGTTAAATTATATATTAGTGAGATAGTTGGATAAATATCCTATAGTGTAAAAAGCATCTTCTCATGATAATTTATGTGGATCTAGGTATTTTTGGTGAATTACTGTAAATCTTGTTATTCTTTACTCTTATTACTATGTTTTATTATTACTTTTTGTTCTGTAATCTTATTTCAACTTGATATAAATTTTTTTGATAAATCTTACAAATTAGATTAATATTTAAAACGGTAATAATTCCTTAGTACAATCTAATTATAGTCCTTTTGTATAATAGAAAGAAATAAGTAATTGAAAAATTACCATGAATTGTTTCCTGAATCATTTTTTAATTACAATTGTTACAATAAAATATAATTGTTTGTTTACCTTGCTTAATAGTTATGTTGAAACAGACTACCATTGGTTTACTTCTTGTCTCATTATAAACATCTTGATACTATGTATAATATAGACAACAGGTTGAATTACATCTTTTTAATTGCTTCATATTATAGTTCTTCATCTAGATTTTCTTATATTTTTCTTTTTATAATTAGAAAGATGTGGCTCTAATATTTTGTAAATGTTTTATATTTTTATTTTAAAAATCTTATTGAAAATTAATTAATTTTTTTACAGATAGTTGACCATTATATTTCAAAGGTAATCCATTTGATCTCTAAATTGTTATATTTTAGTTCTCAAGATTCTAGAATTTTCACTTTACCCCAATTTTTAATAATTTAATTTTTTTGAGATAATTATATATAATATATATTTACTATCATGCATTTTTTTGCAAAATTAGGACTTATAGTGGATATTTCAAATTATTCTTTAGCTGCTTTGACAAAGTTGGTTAAGACTTGGATTTAGACTTTATATTTTATAATGAAATCTTAATTAATCTGAACTTGATCGAATTCATTTAATTTTTTTATATAGAATGATATATGATTTGTATGTAAATCTTTGTTCTAATTCAGACCTACTTTTAATTTTTTTTTTCTTGGTTTGCATAAATCTTTAATGGATGTAGGAGACTACGAAGAAGATGCACAAGGTATCTTAAACATGTAAAAATTATTTTAGCATCTTTTTCTTTTCCTAAATATTTCATTGATAAAAAACCACATGTTTAAACATGATAGACTCACTAACTTCAGCTACTAGATAAGATACTTGTAAAAATATTACAAGTAAAGGAATTATTAATAAAAAATATTGTTTGGAAGATGATCTATTACAATTAGGAATCCATCCTCTATAAGAATATTTTCTCTACTGGTAGGCAAATTTTAAGAATATCTAGAATTTCGGCTCCATGCCTTGTAATCTAATAGTTTTTGAGTAATCTCTAGTGACACGAGAAATAGAGTCTTATGGTGGTAAACATTTATTATAATCATTTCTATCTTGTAATCCAATAGCTTCCACTCTTTCATATTGTATCTCTTTCTCACTTTTAGCACCAGAAGTCTTATTATGTTTACTGGTTTCATGAATAATTCTTTCTCCTTTACTATCACAGTTTTTTATATTGCCTCCATTTCAAGTCTCACACTTATCTACACTTATATTTTCAGCATTCCTATGCTTCTTAGGGTCAATAATTTTATAGATATATCCTTTATTTGATTATTAACAATATTAGGATTAGTATATCTTTTTGTATTTCTCCCACTGTATTATAGTCTTCTCAATCGTTTATATAGGTAAAAGAAGTATACCATTAAATAATATGGCATTCCTATCTTTCCAAATTCTCCAAGCTAAAGTGCATACCTTTCAATGATCATGATATATTTTCATATACCTCCTTGATATTATTTAAGATTACTCTCATCCAAATATCTCCTGGTAGATTGGTCGCATGTACTTAGAATTAAAGGGGTTGAAAATAGGGACAAGCAAAGCGAATATTCTCCAGTGATTCATAATTGCATAAGATAAAATTATGTGTTTTAGTAACTCTTCTTTTTACGAAGTTTTTATATGTAGGTAATAGTTTTTTAACTACTTTTCACATAAAATTTCTTATTTTTGGTGGAGTTTTTAGATTACAAATTATCTTTCCATACTTCATTTGAGATAGAATTGAATGAGGAAGGTTACCTTTTTCCTTTATTTTATTATCTCTTTCATGTTCATCTTTCAGCCACTGATATGCTTTTTTAACATACCCCATCTTTTTCTAAGGACCAACCTACTTGATCTTTACCCAAGATATTGGAATAAAAGTATTAAAGATCTTTTCTAATATCTTAGGAGGTAATTCTTAAGTTAATTTTAGTATACCATTTTCTTTAATTTATTAGCATAAGTTCATTGGCATTATTTAGGGCTAAGTCTAAAGGTTCTTACTATCTTTACAGTTTGTTACCAATTGATCCTGATGCATATTAATGGTGTTACCATTCTTAATTTTATATTCAGTATGTATAGCCACTAAATATTTTCATGTCAAAAGACTTCTCCAACCCCATCCTAATGAATTTTTAATTTAGCTTCTACGAAAGAGTTTAATGAAAAATATTTACCCTTTAACACTTTATATAATAGTGATTGTAAGTTGGAAATATGATTACAGAATTGTTTCCTTGTTTTCTAATAGAGCAAGGTTCATAAAAATTTAATCTCTAAAGCCTAAGCACCTAAGAGATTAATTTTAGATATGTGTGATGAAATCAAATAGACATATTTTCTTAGGCGGAAAATAAGAAGACATAAAACAATTTAGTATGCTTTGGATCACTGATTAAATAAGCACCTCTTTTCTTGCCTCAGAAAGGAAGAGGTTTTTCCAATTGTTCATTTTTTTATAGTCCTATAAAATCATATAATATTTAGAATGCATGATTGTGTGTTAGAGCTAAATTTCACCCAACAATTATTTAAATCCAGTGTAAGATCAGTAGAATATGCATATTTTTTAATGATGTCATGAAAACTATTAATCTCTTCATAGTTTTGTTTCAAGAAAAAAAATATTATGATTAGCAAAGAGTGAATGACTAATATTGGGGATATATTTGGAGATTTCTTTGCCCTCTACAAAATAGGAAGGGGGATAAATGGTCCCTGCCTTATTCTTCTTAGAGGTTCGTCAAGTTAATATGGTTTTCCACTTGTTTAAATAAATCTTAGAATCTTATCGAAACAATTTTTATTAAATCCAATTTTTTCATAAGTATTTGTATAAGAATATCACTGAATAAATTCATAAGTTTTTTGTGTATTTGTTTTAATAGGTATAATCAATTTTTTTAGTATTTCTTGTTTTTTACAAAAGGTAACTACTTCATAGGCTATAATAGTGTTTTCATGTACATGCCTTCCAGGGTTGAAGTGTATTGATATTTATCAATTACAATAGGCATAATAGGTGCAATCATTTACCAAAATTTTAGGAAAACATTTTGTTAATAAATTTGGAATAACTTATAAGCCTGTAGTATTTAATATTATTCGATTTATCAGCAACTTCAAACCTTTCATCCGAATGGCAAGGCAATTTTTGGTATCAAAGAAATAAAGGTTTGATTTTAGTCCGCCAAACTACCTTTATAATACAAAAAGTTGTTTATTAATTGAATACCATCAAGTCTTATGAAATTCCAGTATTTTAGGATCTATGCTTTCAGTGCCTTATTAAGTGCCTTATTCCTTGATTAATCACATATTTAATAAAATTTAATATACTAGAGAAGTTTACTTGTCCCACTTTTTTAAAGATGATACTAAAGTAACTTGTAAAATCTAAACTTATCTTAGTACTTCTCATTAGTAATTCACATTATCTTATTAATTTTCCTCCTTTCATAAGTGTTCGCATGAAAGAAATAGGTAGTTCAATCTCCTTTCTTTAGCCACACATTCATATATCTAGAGGCCCAGAAGTCCTCTTCCCTTTTCCAAATAAATTCGATTATTTTCAATACTTGATAATTATCATTATTATTCATATTATTAAACAAAACTCTCCATACTTTAAGAAGTCTTTTACAATGATTTAGGTCTACGATTAAACTATTTCTTACAATACTTAAATAGTTTTTCTCCTTTTTAAACTTTTTCAATGATGTCTAGATATTCTTTTTCATCTAACCAAAAAATATCAAATATCATTTTTGTTTCTTATACTACATATATGCGAAAGCAAATAATGTGAATTTAAATAAGGGATTTTCTAATTGAATTGCTTCTTATAGTATATATTTGTTTCTTATACTTGATTTTCATTGATTAAAGATTTTTTTGTTTGGATTCATATTATCAAAGGAATGTTAAGAAAATAATATAAACCTTTATACCATTTTTGTATTAGGTAAACTACTATATTTTAAAAGTATAAGGTTAGTTAAGACATTTTAATAATTATCAATTACTTTCCTTTGAAATTACTCTAATATATGAGGATTTAAAAACAAGAAAATTTAAAGGAAATCAAAGAAATATGTAATCAATTGAAATACTTTCCTTTCATTAAAAATCTAATTCAAATGAGATCGATAGTTGGCCTAGTGGTTAGTTTACTCCGCAGAGACCAAGAGGTCCTAGGTTCGAATATCATTGGAGTCATTTACTCCGAGTCCAAAGTGGCTCTCTCATGTATTAAAAAAAAAATTATTTCTCAAATCCCATATATATCTTCCACATCCCATATATTTTTGCGTCGAGGAAACCGAGCACTAAATCAAGGTCTTGAATCTTTCACTCACTTATTAATTTCATTTTTTTATTTTTGTATTAACTACTCAAAATTTTATTTTGTTTACTTTCCTGTTTATAGTACTCACTCACTAATTTTCTAAGGTTGGGCATGCAAATTCATCATCAAGAGAAGATTTATTGGGGAGGTTGTGGGTTTTTATTCTGCGGGACAATATCCTATCTTCATCCTGGTACATCATGGGAATTTTTAGAAATATTCTGACTTAATCATTGGTTACTTTAATATTAGAATAAACAAATTTGTTGTATTATTTGACAATTACGTTTCCCTTGACCAATTAATTTATATTATATACATGGCAGATGTCTCGGAAGAAGAATCATTGTGATAGTGGAACGATATTTTCCAAAATTCCGGTTCAAATCATATTTAATATCCTCATCTACCTTACTCTAGATGTTATTCACATCGTAATTAGGTATGTTTGCAAAGATTGGTATAACATGATCAATAGCCCATTATTTATTTACTCCCATTTAATGAAATCGACTTGTGTACTCTTAGTTCAGAGATGCTCTTTTATAGTGTCCGGGAATTTCGTGAAAACAACAAAGTGTAAAGTCGAAGCAAAGGAGCTGAAATTTCGATTTTCTAGTGTTATTGTAGCTAGTTGGAATGGACTAGTTTTAATAGCGAATGAAATAAAAAACAAACTTTATATTGCAAATCCGTTTATAAATAAGCGGCTGGTCCTCCCTAAAATTGCTTGTAATTTTGGTTGTGCTTATGGTTTTGTATATGCTGATTCGTCGAAAGTATACAAAGTAGTACGTTACACTAACGCGGGCTATGGATGTGAGATATTAACCTTATGTGTTGATAAGGCGTGGAGAATTGTAGATACAAGTAATTTTTTGTGTAAGGATTACTTACTAAATTCCCCATTGTCTGATGGACGTTTTGTGCATTCGATTGGTGGGGGTCAATCTTTCTCTAATTTGGAAGTCGAAACTGAAAAATTCTTTCAAAGAAAATTCCTTTTCCAGTAAATTGTAAAGACACGAAATTCAATTCTTTAGAAATGGGGAGTTCTCTTTCGTTAATGTTATTTTGAGGAGAATGCTTATGGGAGATTTGGTTGCTGATGGATCCAAAAACTAGAGAATGGGTAAAGTTGTATGACATTGATTTACAAAGTCAAAGATGTTTGCTTCAACACACTTTACTTGATAAGTGATGTTTCTATTTTACATTATGTATTTCAACACACTAACTGTTTGAAGCGTGAAAAAATTTTATGTCCTCTCGGCTGGTTGCAAAATGGGGAAGTGTTAGTAATCCGTGTACAAGATAGAGTAGACTTTTGGATAGTTTACAATGTGAATATTAAAGGAGTTCATTTATTTAAATCTATGAGTACAATGATAACCTTGACCTCCTGTCTGTCTCTACCTGAAGCCTAAAGTTGGATTGTGATCCACTTATTACTGCCTTTAAATTTTGTCTTTTAGTGGAAATGTAATGCTTATGCTACAAATTTTATTTAATTGTCTACATCCTACACAAGTAAATTGGGTTTCGCCACTTTTGTCAGCCTTTTTCTTGTTGTTTTGCTATATAACATTTGAGTAAAAATTTGGCTTTTTTTTTTTTCTGTCTTGATGAATTGTTTATTTTAATTACCTGGCTGTGGTTCTACTAATTTTACCCATAGTTAAGTGTTCATGATAGTTCTGAGTATTCAAGAGATTGATCATGAAATACGTGACACACATGGTTCATTAGTATGTGATTTATCATCAGAAATATATGCACTTATTAGTTTTCATATGAACATTTCTCAATTTATCATAACTTTCCTTCTCCAAAGTATGTTTTCTCTTCTATTATCCAAGCTGTGAGTTACTCTTTTCATCCACTATCATCCCCCATTTATTATCATGCGTAAATTTTGACATATGCAATGAATTTTGCAATTCCAAGATTTTTAGAATAAGATGAAACCCAATCCCTCATGATCTATGATTAGTCCTCCGCACCATGTAACATACTTAGGCATCGGCATCGGACTGTATTTTATTCAGAATTTGAAAGACTCTATCTGAGTTTTTATAATCTATACAAGTAAAAGCTTCACTGATGAGGTGAATGTAGCCTTCTCATGATACTTTTCTGCCCCATCAACATACCCTTTTTTGCACAACCCTAGATACACACAACAGAGATCAAAATTACCCACAAAAGAGATTAAAATACATACGAATTCAGCTCTATTATACAGCTTCCATTAAAGCGTTGTTGAGCCTTGAATATAATTTCCATTTTTCAATGGAAATTCGTAACCTTATGCAGAATTGACTCACATATGTAGGAGAGACTAGCATATTCCTCTAGTTTCAGCTTCCATAGCAGTCCTTCTCTTTACCAGAATAGTTCCTACATCAACCAGATTACCAGCAAAATCTTGTACCACACAAGAGATAGCCGCCTCATTAGTTAATACATTCCAAGAATCATCTGTATTAAATTTAAATTCACCCTTTCTAGGTTGTTGTCACATATAGAGATACTACGATTGTGATTCTGATTTATATTATATTCGTGTAAGAGTTAAGAGTGGTCTCAGATGGTAAAAAGTTTAGAGTTTGTATAGAAATTATGTTAGTATTAGAGTTTGTATATCAGTGGCGGATAAAAGGATGGATTTCTAGAAAGGTGAAGAGGGTGAAAAAGTAAAAGGGTTTCGAACGTGCAGATGTAATTTTATTACGGAAAAAATAGCTGGCACTTTATTAAGTAATTTAAATTGGGGCAGCTGCACCCCAGCTCACGACAAATCCGCCCATGTACACTATAAATATTTGCACCAAACTCTGCTAAAAGAAGCCTTAGAGTACTATTCGATCTTCTTCCTAAAATTAAAAATCCCATATATTTTTTCCACCTCCCAAATTTTTTCGCGTCGAGGAAACAAAGCACTAAATCAAGATCTTGAATCTTTCAGTTAATTATTAAATTTCATCTTTTTATTTTTATATTTACTACATAAATTTATTTTGTGCACTTCCTTTTTTATAGTACTATGTCATTAATTTTCTAAGGGCGGGCTTGAAATTCATCATCGAGGGCGGATTAGTGGGGTGGTTGTTGGTTTTTATTCCCAATGATAACATCATGTCTTCATCCCGGTACATCAAGGGATTTTTAAGATATATTCTGACGTAATCATTGTTTAATTTAATATTAGAAGAAACAAATTTGTTATATTATTTAACATAATCCCTTGGCCAATTAATATATATTATATACATTGCAGATGTCTCGGAATAATACTGATTGTGATAGTGGAACGATATTTTCTAATATAGCGGATCAAATCATATTTAATATCCTCTTCTGCCTTCCTCTCAATATTATTCTCAATGTAATGAAGTATGTTTTTAAAGATTGGTATAACATGATCAATAGCCCTATATTTCTTTACTCCCATTTACAAAAATCGACTAGTGGTCTTTTATTCAGAGATGCTCTTGTATAGTGTTCGAGAATTTAATGAAACAACAAAGTGTGAAGTCAAGGCAAAGGAGTTGAAATTTAAATTTCCAGGTATTGTTGTAGCTAGTTGTAACGGACTAGTTTTATTAGCGAATGAAGTATATGACACACTTTATGTTGTAAATCCATTTATAAATCAGCAATTGGTCTTACCTAAAATTACTTGTAATTTTAGTTTCGCTTATGGTTTTGCATATGATGATTCTTCTAAAGTATACAAAGTGGTACATTACTCTTGCGAGGGACATGGATGTGAGATATTAATCTTAGGTGTCAATAAGGCTTGGAGAAGTGTTGATACAAGTAATTTGACGTGTAAGGAATACATATAATTCCCCATTATCTATAGGATGTTTTGTGCATTCAACTGATTTGGGTTAATCAGTATTAAGTTTGGAAGTGGAAACTGAAAAATTTAAGAAAAATCCTTTTGCAATAGATTGTCGAGGCACAACATTTAAAATTTTAGCAATGGAGAGTTCTCTTTTGTTAATATTATATAGAGGAGAATACTTATGGGAGATTTGGTTACTGATGGATCCAAAAAACAAGGGATTGGGTAAAGTTGTATGACATTGATTTACAAAGTAAAGGATGTTTGCTTCAACACACTTTACCTAGATATTCAATCATTGGTGATGTTTATACTATATAATATCTATTTCAAAACAATAAATGTTTGGATTCTGAAACTTTTTCTATGTCCTCTCGGCTGGTCGCAAAATGGCGAGGTATTGGTATTACGGGTAGAAGATCGAGTACACTTTTGGATAGTTTACTATGTGAAAACTAAAAGAGTTCATTTATATAAACCTACGGGTACGATGATAACCTTGGATGGTGATCCACTTATCTACCATGCTCATGTCCACAGCTTGGTGCCTTTAAATTTTGTCTTTTAGTGGAAATGTAAATCTTATGCTACAAACTTTTCTTAATGGTCTACATGGTGAACAAGTAAACAGGTTCCGCAACTTTTATGCTTATTGTTTTGCTGTATAACATTTGAGTAACAAAATAATGCTTTGTAATGTTTTCTATTGCTGAATTGTTTGTTTTAATTACCTGTCTGTGGTTCCACTAATTTTACCCATAAAAAGTGTTCATGCAAGTGCTGAGTTTTCAAGAGACTAATCATGAAATACGCGACACACATGGTTCATTAGTATGTGATATTCTAACCAAAATCTATGCACTTTTTAGTTTTTTCGAGAACATGGCTCAATTTATCATTACTTACCTTCTTCAAAGTACGATTTCTATTCTCAATCCAAGCAGCGAGTTGCCCTTCTCATCCACTATTATCCCTCGTTTATTATCATGCGCAATTGTTTACATATGTAATGAATTTTTCTATAAAACGTCACAATTCCAAGATTCCTAAACCATGTGAACCATGTAACGTAATTAAGCTAGGGGCTGTAAATCATTTAGAATTTGAAAGGTTCTTATAAGAGTTTAAACAATCTATACAAGTAAAATATTTATTGATGGGGTGAATGTTGACTTCTGATTATGCTTTTTGCCCCATCAACATACCTTTTTCACACGACCCTAGATATGAACCACAAAGATCAAAATTACCCACAAAATATACGAAAAGAAGAATTTTATGTTAATGATCCCCCTAAATGTAAAGCTAGACTTGTAACCAAAGGATGTTTTCTTATGTTGCTAGTTTTGACCTTAGACTAGAACATTTTAATATTTAAACTACATTTTTACATGGTGAGCTTGATATTAAGATTTATATGAGACACTTTGAGGGATTTTATGATTCTAAACACCTTGATCATGTATGTTTACTGAAAAATCTTTATATGAATCAAAACAGTCCCTCAACAATATTATAAAATATTTGATTCTTTTGTTCTTGGCTCAGGTTTCACAAGAAGTAAATGTGATAGATGTCTATGTTTTCTTTAATCTTCTAAATGCATAATTTATATAGTATCATACGTTGATGATACATTACTAATTATTCATTCAGCTATGAGAATTGAGAAGTTGAAAGGTCTTAATTTCGAATTTGACATGAAGGATTTTGGTCAAGTAAAGAGATTTCTTTATACAGAAAGTATGGTAAGGTAATACTTTATCAAAAACCTTATCTTGTGAAACTTGTTGAAAAGTATACAAACATTGTTAGATTCTTATTTTTTGATGAGTTGTGATTGTTGAGTTGCTGGTTTTCTTTTGGGCCGCTACTACTAATACTCGACATATTATAAAGTTGGGTCAATTTACTAAATGGTATCTTAGTCCACATTTTTTACACGTGGATAATTATCAACTTTTGATTTTTTGTACATTTGGATGGCTCTGATTGTAACATAAAAATCTAGTATATATTGTATTATTATTCAGTACCGGGTTCATCTTCATCTTCTTTCTTATTCATATTTAATGTCGGCAAAATTAGGGTTTCTGTCTGTGCAAAATTAGGGCATCTGTGTGGTGAAATTAGGATTTCTGTGTCGATGAAATTAAGATTTGTGTGTCTTATTCATAAAAATTAGGTTGGATTACATCTTTTTAATTGCTTCATATTATAATTCTTCATCTAGATTTTTATATATTTTTCTATTTTTATAATTCGAAAGATGTGGCTCCAATGTTTTGTAAATTTTTTATATTTTTATTTTAACAATCTTATTGAAAATTATTTAATTTTATTACAGGAAAAAAGATCGTTGGCCATTATATTTCAAAGGTAATCTATTTGATCTATAAGTTGTTATATTTCAGTTCTGAAGATTTTAGAATTTTCACTTTACCCCAATTTCTAAAAATAAATAATTGTAACTTTTTTAGAGATAATTATATGTAATATATTTACTATCATGCATTTTTCGCAAAATTAGGACTTATAGTGGATATTCCAAATTGTATACAAAATAATATATGATTTGTATGTATATCTTTGTTCTAATTCAGACCTAAGTTTAAATTTTTTTTCTTCTTGCAGAAAGCTTTAATGGATGTAGTAGACTATCAAGAATATGCACAAGGTATCTTAAACATGTAAAAATTATTTTAGCATATTTTTCTTTCTCTAAATATTTCATTTATAAAAAACAAGTTAGGGTTAGACACATGTTTAAACATGTGTTAAGCATATTACCACTGAATTTACAAAATAGAAGATAGACTCACTAACTTCAACTATTCGATAGATACTTTTAAAAACATTACAAGTAAAGAAATTGTTTACAAAATATTGTTTGGTAGATGATCTATAACTAGTAGGAATCCATCCTCTATAAGAATATTTTTTCTGCCAGTAGGAAAATTTTAAGAATATCTAGAATTTCGCCTCCATGCCTTGTAATCCAATAGTTTCTCTTTTACTATCATAGTTTTTTATATTGCATCCATTTCTAGTATCACACTTATATACGGTTATAGCTTCACCTTTTTTTTTGCTTCTTAGGGTAAATAGTTTTAAAGATATATCCTTTAGTTGATTATTAGCAACATTAGGATTAGTATATCTTTTTGTATTTCTTCCACTGTATTATAGCATTCTCAACCGTTTCTAGGTGAAAGAAGTACACCATTAAATGACATGGCATTCGTATCTTTTCAAATTTTCTAAGCTAAAGTTCATACTTGTTCAATGATTATGATATAATTTTTATATACCTCTTTGATATTATTTAAGACTACTCTCATCCAAATATCTCCTGGTAGATTGGTTGCATGTGCCAAGAATTAAGGGGTAAAAAGCCATGTTGCTTTTTTATACAGACAAGCAAATAGAATATTCTCCAGTGATTTATCATTGCATAAGCTACAATTATGTACTTTAGTAACTCTTCTTTTTAAGAAGTTTTTATATGTAGGTAATAGATTTTTAACTACTATTCACATAAAATTTCTTATTTTTGGTGGAGTTTTTAGATTACAAATTATCTTTCCATACATCATCTAAGATAGAGTTGGATGAGTAAGGTTTACCTTTTTCCTTTTTTTTATTATCTTTCTTTTGTTCATCTTTTAACCACTGATATGCTTTTTTAACATACACCATGTTTTCCTAAGGACTAACGTACTTGATCTTTACCCAAGATATTGGAATAAAAGTATTAAAGATATTTTCTAATATCTTAGGAGGTGATTTTTAAGTGAAGTTCAGTATACCATTTTCTTTCATTTATTAGCATAACTTCATTATTATTTTTAGGGCTAAGTCTAAAGGTTCTTACTACCTTCACAATTTGTTATCAATTGATCCTGATGCATATTAATGATGTTACCATTCTTAATTTCCTATTCAATATGTTTATCCACTAAATATTTCCATATCAAAAGACTTCTCCAACCTTATCCCGATGAAATTTTTAATTTAGCTTCTACGAAAGAGTTTAATGAAAAATATTTACCCTTTAACACTTTATATTATAGTGATTATGAGTTGGATATATGATTACAGACTTGTTTCCTAATAGGGCAAGGTTCATAAATATTTGAATCTCTAAAGCCTAACCACCCTAAGATATTAATTTGGATATGTGTGATGAATCAAATCAACATATTTTCTTAGGCAGAAAATAAGAAGTCATAAGCAATTTAGTATGCTTTGGATAACTGATTAAATAAGTACCTCTTTTCTTGCCTCGAAAATGAAGAGGTTTTTCCAATTGTTTATTCTTTTTATAGTCCTATCAAATCACATAATATTAAGAATGCATGATGGTGTATTAGAACTAAATTTCACCCAACAATTATTTAAATCCAGTGTAAGATCAGTAGCATATGCATATTTTTTTAATGATGTCATAAAAATTCTTAATCTCTTTATAGTTTACTTTCAAAAAAAATATTGTGATTAGCAAAGAGTAAATGACTAATATTTGAGATATATTTGGAGATTTGTTTTCCCTATACAATATAGGAAAGGGGTACTGCCTTATTCCACTTAGAGGTTTGTCAAGTAAATATGGTTTGACACTTGTTAGGACAAAATATAATACTGATGTAACACATCTCATAATCTTAACAATTTTTTTTTATTAAATCCTATTTTTTCATAAGTATTTCTAAGTAATCTCACTCAATAAATTCATAAGTTTTTTGGGTATCTATTTTAATAGGCATAATGTACTTTTTAGTAATTCTTGTTTCTTTCAAAAAGGTAACTACTTCATAGGCTATCATAGTATTTTTCATGTATATGTCTTTGGTTGAAGTGTATTGATATTCATCAATTACAATAGGCATATGTGGTGCAATCTGTTTACCAAAATTTTAGCAAAACATTTTGTTAATAAAATTGGAATAACTTATAGGCCTATAGTATTTAATATTATTAGATTTAACAATTTTTGGGATCAAAGAAATAACGGTTTAATTTTAGTTAGCCAAACTACCTTTATAATACCAAAACTTATTTATTAATTTAATAACATTAAGTCTTATGATATAGAGTATTTTTCATAAAAACTACTTGGGTATCTATTAGGCCTAGGAGCTATGGTTGCATCTAGTGCATTCATAGCCTTCTCAATTTCAACAATTTCAAGAGACTTGTTTTGTGCCTTATTCAGTGCCTTATTCCTAGATTAATCACATATTTAATAAAATTAAATATATTAGAGAAGTTTACTTGTCCCACTGTTTTAAAGATGAGATTAAAATAACTTGTAAAATATTAACTTAACTCAATACTTCTAATTAGTATTTAACATTATCTTATTAATTGTCCTCCTTTCATAAGTGGCCACACATTCCTATATATAGAGGCCTAGAAGTCCTCATCCTTTTTCCAAATAAATTCAATCATTTTTAATACTTGATTATATTTATCTCAATTATCATTATTATTCATGTTATTAAAAAAAGCTCTCCATAATGTAAAAAGTCTTTTACAATAATTTAGGTATAGAATTTAACTATTCCTTACAATACTTAAATAGTTTTTCTCCTTTTTTAAACTTTTTCCAATGATGTCTAGATATTCTTTTTCATCTAGCCAAAAAAATTTAATTATCATATTTGTTTCTTATACTACATATTTGCCAAAGCAAATAATGTGAATTTAAATATGAGATTTTCTAATTGAATTACTTCTTATAGTATGTATTTGTTTCTTATACTTGATTTTCATTGATTAAAGAATCCTTTGTTTGGATTCATATTATCAGAGGAATGGAAAGAAGGTAATATATACCTTTATACCCTTTTTTGTATTAGGTAAACTACAATGTTTTAGAAGTATAAGGTTAGTTAAGGTATTCTAAAATAATCAATTCATTTTATTTGAAATGAATCTAATATCGGAAGATTTAAAAACAAGAAAAGTTAAAGAAAATCAAAGGAATATGTAATCAATTGAATTTTCTTTCCTTTCATTGAAAATCCAATTCAAAAAATTTATTCCTCAAATCTAATATATTTCTTAAACATCCCAAATATTTTGGTGTCGAGGAAACCAAGCACTAAATCAAGGTCTTGAATCTTTAAGTCAATTATTAAATGTCATCTTCCTATTTTTGTATTTACTGCTTAAATTTATTTTGTTTACTTTCCTGTTACACTGAATGTTACGATGAGGCACGTGGTTGGGAAGTCACAAACCTCAAAGGCGTCGGCAAAAGATGTAGTTTCTCTGCAGTGATAATGGAAAATGAATGGTGATTTCACCATATTTTGGAGGGATGACTTTCTTTTTATGTTTTTAACTATCATATTCCTCCAAGTTTTCAACATAATCTTTTGGTTAATTTATATCAGACGAAACAAATCTGTTATATTTTTTGACAATTATGTTTCCCTTGGCTAATTAATTATATTAATATACATTGCAGATTTCTCTAAAGAATAATCATTGTGATAGTGGAATGATATTTTCTAATATACCAGATCAAATCATATTTAATAGCCTCATCTGCCTTCCTCTCGATATTTATTGTCAACGTAATGAGGCATGTTTGCAAAGATTGGTATAACATGATCCATATCTTTTTATCTATTTACTCCCATTTAAACAAATCTACTAGTGGTCTCCTAGTTCAAAGATGCTATTCTATAGTGTCCGAGAATTTTGTGAAAACAACAAAGTGGGAAGTCAAGGCAAATGAGCTGAAATTTAAATTTCCAGGCATAGTTGTAGCTAGTTGTAACAGACTAATTTATTAGCGAAGTATATGACACAATTTATGTTGCAAATCCGTTTACAAATCAGCAAATCAGCAAGTGGTCCTCCCTAAAATTGCTTGTAATTTTGGTTTCGCTTATGGTTTTGCATATGCCGATTCGTCTAATGTATACAAAGTGGTACATTACTCTTGCGAGGGCTATGGATGTGAGATATTAACCTTAGGTGTTGATAAGGAATGGAGAAGTGTTGATACAAGTAATTTGACGTGTACAAAATTCCCCATTATCTATAGGAGGTTTTGTGCATTCGACTGATTGGGGTCAATCAGTCTTTAGTTTGGAAGTGGAAATTAAAAAATTTAAGAAAAATCCTTTTCAAGTAGATTGTCGCGGCACAACATTTAAAATTTTAGAAATGGGGAGTTCTCTTTCGTTAATGTTATGTAGAGAAAAATACTTATGGAAGATTTGGTTACTGATGGATCCAAATCTATAGAATATAGGCTATACCTCTTTGTTGTTCTAGTTTGTTCCATTTTTTGTAAAAGTTTATCAGAAAAACAAACAACTGGTAAAATATATGTATTTTTTTTACTTAAGCAATTGTCCAAAAGATTATGTTGAAAACTTGGAGGAATATGATAGTTAAAAACATAAAAAGAAAGTCATCCCTCCAAAATATGGTGAAATCACCATTCATTTTCCATTATCACTGCAGAGAAACTACATCTTTTGCCAACGCCTTTGAGGTTTGTGACTTCCCAACCACGTGCCTCATCGTAACATTCAGTCTGTAACATATTTATTCATTCAGTACATTATGTATTGTATATATATACATATATATAGAGAGATAGATATA
The DNA here is from genome assembly GCA_029959085.1 of Nemophila menziesii. Taxonomy (NCBI): domain Eukaryota; kingdom Viridiplantae; phylum Streptophyta; class Magnoliopsida; order Boraginales; family Hydrophyllaceae; genus Nemophila; species Nemophila menziesii. The sequence continues at coordinate 137,040,340 of JARWIR010000001.1, read as the reverse complement.
GATATACTAGTATGTTACATACCGTATTTAAAATGTGTTTTTTATCCATCTCACCACCCAAGACATAAATTCGGTCATTTATCACAATGGCCCCAGGATGTCCTCGCGGATAATTCATCGCCTCACCCATCATCCATAAACCAACACGAGGTTCATAAACTTCAACGCTTGACCCCATTCTAGATCCATCATATCCACCCAAACTAAATCTACAACAAAACATATTCATGACAATAATTAATTAATATCCTAATAAAATTATATTAAATTAAATCAAATCAAATCACTTACAATTTCTCATTCATAGTCACCATGCTATGACATCCCCTTCTGATATTCATTGACCCAATCCTCGTCCACATGCCTTCTCTATGATCATATCTTTCCACCGTACTGAAACACAAACAAACCACAATAATTAAGACTATAAAGGAAATAAACAATAAACCTATCTTACCTCGAATAAGCCTTTCCATCATAACCACCAGATACGTAAAGTATTCCATCAATCTCGGCTGCTGCTGGAGCAGATCTCTGGAAAAAATCAAATTAATAATTAATTATACTTGAGAATAAGAGTGTTTTGTTTTAAGATACACACATACATACATACATACATACCTTTTGGTTCATTGGCTGAACAAAAATCCACCTCCCGTAGTTAACATCAAACATTTCAACCTCAGAGAACTCTTGGACTCCATCTCGTCCACCAATTGCAAATATATTCCCGAACAAAGTTGCTGCTACCAAATTTGATTTCTTTGTATTCAGTAAAGGCAGAGTAGACCATTGATTCTTTGTGGGATTATATAATTCAACTACAAATAAAAAGAATATTATAAAGAAAGAAAGAAAAAGAATAAACATTTTTTAACTTATACTTATATACGTATACACATACCTGTGTCAAACCATTCATTACCATGTGTACCACCAAGAATCAAAATTTGACCGTTTATTTTAGTGACCGAGGGATTGGAGCGCGCAAAAGTCAATGGGCTAAGTGGTTTCATTAAGTCACGTGAAAGGGAATACGAATCCACATTGGTCATCCATTCAGAACCATTATTTCCTCCTATTATCATTATAGACTTATCCATTAAAGAAGAATAAGAAGCTTGTCCACACACCAAAACATTTGTTTCCTTTTTCAGTTCTTGGATCTCTAATTTTAAATCACTCTACATATCCAAAACAATAATTCAATACCACATACAAACAAAGATATTTAATAAGTTGAAGAAAGAGAGAGAAGTTAATTAGATAGAATAAGTACCATCTTCTGCTCCAAGAATTTGATTTTCAGATCACTCCTTAATTGATTTATCTTCAAGCCTTCAACTTGTTCCATTAACTATAAGAATAATATTAGTGGTTTAAATTTAAATCCAACGGAGCTTAATCTCCATAAAATAACAAGTCATTTATATTAATTATTACCTTTTCCATTACAGTTTGAAGATCATACGATTCACTATCCGTAGCAGTTTCTTGAGATATATCAAACAATTGAGTTTCCTTCGAAGATTCCAGAGATTGTGTTTCGTTAACTAGTTCAGGTTCGTCTTCTTTTTGTTGTTCTCCTGAATCCCAGTGATCTTCCCATGAGTTAACCGGTGCAGGTTCGTCTCCTTTTTGTTGTTCTCCTGAATCCCAGTGATCTTCCCATGAGTTAACAAGTTCATCATCTTTTACTTCTTCTTTAAGTTCACCTAAATCCCAATGATCTTCCCATGATTCAACAACATGAGAAGGATTTGAATCTTGAATCTCCAAACTTGAAGAACCTTTCACCAAAGAGACCCAAGATTTTTTAGCAGCGTCAGAATCAACACGGTCAGGTATCTCTTCTCTTTTAACAGACACGTTATTCCGAGGAAATACTGGTGGTGAAGTGCTTTCAAATAACTCAATCAACTTCTTGGTTTGAGTTACATCTAACTCAAACCAGAATAGCTTCGGTTTATAATAATTGTCAGCTATAATCGACCTAAACTGTTCTTCAACCAAGGGCTTACACTGTCTACGCACTTTCATACGGACCTTCAAAGAAATAACACACATATTATTCATATGGTAGATTGTGTAAATTAAACCAAATATATATATTTTATTATATTATTTATTACCTGTGCAGAAAATGAAGTAGTATTGGCAGTATCTTGAGTCCAAGCATATGGGTCGATATTCAATTGACCTCGACTAACAGCTTCAAATACTCCGTGAAGCTTCCTTTCATCATAGTTGAAAAGGAATAAAGGTAATCCAGGTTTGATATTATTCACATAAGAAATATGTGCTTTTGGTAAACCTGTTAATTAATTAAAAGTAATTCAAATTTTTAATACAATAAGAATGTAAATAAGTGCTTACCAAACATCTGCTTCTCTAAGCATTCCTCCATAGTAGTGTGTTTGCATCCAAATATAACTCCTCCCAAATCACTGTTCCTCAAATTTCTAGCTGTCATACCATAATTCACACTCCTCATAGCTTGACCTTTGTCTTTATAAATCTGTGGTATTGTAATACTCCTACTTTTTCCCATTCTGTTGTGAAAAACAAAAATACATCAAATCTGAGTAGATGAAAGCAATTAGCCATTAGCCCAAGAGTAGCCCAAGAATTGGCAGAGCAAACAAAAAGCTATAATTTATCAACACCAATCGAATCTCTAACTTAATTAAACAACTAAGCAGTACAGCCATTGAAGCATCTAGACAACTAATGACACAATTACCCCCATTTATAATTTCAAACTTACTCAATCAACTTTAACTCACACACAGCAATCACAACATTGAATTACTATTATTATTTATCTATTAGACTATCGATTATCAGAAACACAAATATACATATAGATACCCGTATCTTCTACAAATCCAAACCCTTTATTTTGCACATATACATACACATATACATATTCATATACGATCAAAAATTTCTATTTATAACAATTAATTTACATTTAAATCTGAAAAATCAAGAAAAATATATATACAGGTTAGATTATATAATTCGACTACAAACACGTTAAATCTACACATATACACCTATAATCAAATTTTACTTTTTATAGAAACATTTTTTTTTTAATTTCATTAGAAAAAAATCTTATTCAAAATTTTGACCTCTAAAGAATCAAGTCCACTTACACCAAACAATGCATGTCAAGTAAAAAAAACCAGATTGTTCATTAAAACGATCGAAATTGTACAAAAATAAATAAAAAAAAAGGGAAAAAGGAAAAAGGAAAACTACTTGAATTAACTTGGCGCGGTCGAAAAGACAGGGTATGATTGTACCTAGCAGTAGATCGAAGAGAAGGGTCGGGAATGCTTTGGGAATGGTGAAGAATACGAAGAGTTTTTTCTAATTTAGTGAACTGAGATAAACGTCGTTGAAATGTTATTTGAAAATTCCAGAATGTTTTTGGGTAGGTAAGTGAGTAAATCAGACATGTGTAATCAATGTGGCTACTGCTATAAAAAGCATGAGGTAATTAAACGTAGCTAATAGAAATTTTTCCATTAATGTATGAAAAGGTGGTGTGTGTAAAATGGATAATAATGTCAAAAAAAAAATTATCGTGTAATCCCACGTCATTTTTAGTGCCATATACCAACGGCATGATTTACGGCCAACACCTTACTTCAATTTTATTTTATTTTTGTTTTCTACCTTACTTCATTTTGATTTTTTTGATAAAAATTAGAGACTTTCAATATATAATCTTAAATGGTATTAATGTTACTTTTTTTTATTGTCAAAATAAAAATAAATTAATGTTACTTTTTTTTTCTTTTTGGACGCTGTATTAATATAGCAATTGAGTTACATTTTTAATATTAGCAATTAAAAAGTGTTTATTTATAAATATTTAAAGTGATTTTAAATTTTAAATATTTAAAAACATTTTCTCGAAAAGTATTAGTTATACCTTTTTTTTCAAATATTAGCTGTACTTTTTATAAAAACCATAATTTTAGATTTAAATATATTTTTTATACGAATTTTATTAGAATCAAAATGATTCGGAGTACAAAGTAATTCGTATGTACTTAATTTTTTTTTATATATATAGTTCTTTTATTCAAAAAAAGTTATATCAAAATAAATAGTTTCAAACACGCAAATCTTAAATCTGTCCTAATCTATAGCATACTCTAGAATGATATCTAGCGTGTAACCCACTTAGTTTTCCTACTATATTTTTTGTCCTTTTTCCCGTTAGGTAATTAATAAACAAATTAGGGACACATTATACACAAATATTTAATGTTCATAAAAATATTTTTAAGCCTGTCACATTTAAGGAAAAAACATTTATAATAAAAACTTTATTTTCAAAAAGTTTTTTTGTTTAATATATTAAGATTTTTTTTAAATATTATTTAAAATTCAATATTTTTTAATAAATATTAAGATATTAATACACTTTATGAAGACTTTTTTTGTCAAAGTAAATAACAAGATATATGAGTCTAACCAACACCTTTCTTTTTCTGTTGGAAAAATAATTTATTCATAACATTAAGTATTACACGGAAAGATAAATAACAGAGTTACAAAAAAAAGATAAATAAAAAGATTGTTAACAACAACATTGCATAAAATCCAACAAAATAGAGGATTAATCTCTTATTTCTAGTAAGTATCAAAGTAATGAAACCATATATTCGAGTCTTCAATCGTTAAGAAGTCAACTGAGAGTAAAAATCTAAAAACCAACACCTTTTTATTAACATAATTTAGACATAAAAGAAAATGATCCAATAAGTAACATGTCTTGCCATTCTGAGACATCGATGTTTTGTCCGACACATTTAGCTAAAACTATGCATTCCAGTCCGACATCGTTTAGAAGCCAACGGAGATTAAAAATTTCAACACCAACACCTCTTTGTTTTGTCTTGCCAGCTGAGATTACATCACATATCCGAAGCCAAAGCTCCATCTAATTATTCTTTGATGTTCTCTTCCCTAGTTCTTTTATTTGACCATGTACAAGAACATCCTTTTACAGGAATATCGATAAGACTATTCTTGTTAACATATTGGGGCAGACGCACCCTAGCTCACGACATATCCGCCCATGTATACTATAAATATTTGGACCAAACTCTGCTAAAAAAAGCCTTAGACTATTGGATCTTCTTTTTACAGTTAAAAATCCAATATATCTTTCCACCTCCCAAATTTTTTGGCATTGAGGAAACCGAGCACTAAATCAAGGTCTTGAATATTCAGTCAATTATTAAATTTCATATTTTTATTTTTGTATTTACTGCTTAAATTTATTTTGTTTACTTTACTGTTTATAGTACTATGCCATTAATTTTTTAACCCTGGGCATGAAAATTCATCATCAAGGGCGGATTTAGTGGGTTTTTATTCCCCGGGATAATATCCCGTCTTCATCCTGGTACATCAAGGGATTTTTAAGATATAGTATGACTTAATAATTGGATAATTTGATATTAGAAGAAAAAAATTTGTTATATTTTTCAAAAATTATGTTTCCCTTGGCCAATTAATTTATATTATATACATTAATTGCAGATGTTTCGGAAGGATAATCATTGTGATAATGGAACAATATTTTCTAATATACCAGATCAATTCATATTTAATATCCTCATCTGCCTTCCTCTTGATATTATTCTCAACGTAATGAGGTATATTTGCAAAGATTCGTATAACATGATCCATAGCCCTTTATTTATTTACTCCCATTTAAAAAAATCGACTAGTGGTCTCTTAGTTCAGAGATGCTCTTCTATAGTGTCTAGGATATTTGTGAAAACAACAAAGTGTGAAGTCAAGGCAAAGGAGCTGAAATTTAAATTTCCTGGTATTGTTGTAGCTAGTTGTAACAGACTAGATTTATTAGCCAATGAAGTATATGAAACACTTTATGTTTCAAATCCATTTATAAATCAGATCGGTCCTTACGAAAAGTACTCGTAATTTTGGTTTCACTTATGGTTTTGCATATGCTTATTCGTCTAAAGTATACAAAGTGGTACATTACTCTAGTGAGGATATGGATGTGATATATTTACCTTAGGTGTTGATGTCTCCTCATATGTGATAATATAATATACTCCTGAGACATCATTTTAGGCTTATTTATTAGTTTATAGGTCGATCTTAGCTTAGTTTAGTGCACTTTCCTATTTTGAGTCTTGATTTAGTAACATAATATTTTTAGAGCATATTGGGTTTAATTGTTTATTTTGTGTGAAGCTTTAAAGATAATTATGGAGATTAATTAGAGTCCAAGTCAAAGACTACAAGATATGGAAAGAGATATGCATGGTAATTGGAGATAGAAGGAAACAGAGTTCAATTAGGAAAAGGAAAAGCTGCATAAATCTGAATTTCTGCAGTACACGCCTAAAGAAGTGGTTATTTACCTAAGAAATAGGCCGATTTTGGTAATTTCCTTTCATAGGGACAAGGATAATTCTGTTACGATTCTTTTGGTATATTATGAAGCAAAAACTGACCAATAACGAAGAAGATATGCTCAAAACGGTCCAGCAGTGTTTATCTTTATTTCCTTACGAATTTGAGTTGGGCTAGGAGTCCATTACTTTCCTTCTCCTTCAAGAAAACGAATTAGGTCTTCCTATACCCTATAAATACAGCCTCTTAACATTAGAAAATCATCCTTGGCCAGACCTTAAGGCCAAGAGGAAGCTGTAACACAAGAGAAGAAGTCTGGAAGGAGCTGTGCATCAATCATATCTCCTTCAACCTCTTATTTTGTAATTCTTTTCTCTTCTTTTCTTTGTATGAATTAATTCTATTAGCTTAGGTTTTGCATCATGTATAAACTATGAATTCTAATTCTTCTATCTAAGTTTCTTTGGGAATTACATGTTTTAATCTTATATTAGCTACTTACCTTTATATTTGATTATGTGTTTTGATTTAATGATTGTTTTCCTTGCTAGTGCACGAGTATAGGCTTACCTTAATAGTAGTTAGATGGTATCCTTGACAGGGTGTTTAACTATTGAACCACCACATAATGTCTAGTGTCGATATTAGTTCTGACAAAACATGATTCTATTTAGATAGTCATAGGGTTTGTTTTAACCACCATATCACCATAATTGCAGTATTTGTTTAGGGCCTTAGTAGCGTTTGATAACCCTATTTAAAACACTTCTTAGTTGTGTCGTAGCCCCCTTAGTCGCTCTCAAGGTCTAAGGTATGAGAATTTAGAATCCTGACTAAGTATACCAAGAGCTAATATTCTCCCTTATAAACTAGATCTAATAGATAGAATTAGAAGGATTGGTGCATACTAGTAAAACCTAAGCTATATCTTTCATACTATCTTCTTGTCCTTTCTTTTATTTATTTTATTGTCTTTTATTTAGTAGTTTAGTTGTCTTTATAAAACCAAATAAAAATCTATTTTCCTTTTCTTTCTTTGCGTATTATCTTTCTATCTTTTATATCTGCACTTGATAATTTACATAAGTTCTCTCTAACTTTCGTCAGTCTCTGAGGAACGAATCTTCTTATCATTAAAACTTGCATACGTCCTATAATACTTGTAGTACCGTGTTAGCTTAGGGTGTTTATTTGCACTTATTTTATACATCTTTTTATAACACCTTAGGCCACACCAAGTTTTTGGCGCCGCTGCCGGGGACTACATCGTTAGTCCTTGTGCAATTATCTTGTGCTTATATTTTAGTTAGTTCTATTTTACGCTTTTCTTTTTAGTTTTTTCTTTACAGATTCTTTTTAGGCGAAAGCAGATTTATTAGGAGATGAAGGTTTCGTGTTGTTAGATCCTGAAGAAGCTAGTACATGATGGAATCTCTAAAGCTCAAGGAGTTAAACCGACAACTTGAGGAAGCACTAGAACAATCGCGAAAACTAGCTCAGAGGAATCTAGTACATACCTTACCTTCATGTCCTAGTTGTGGAGCAAGAGATCACTCGTGGGAACATTTCATGAACAATCCAGCCTCAATTTCCTTCACGCCTTATCAAAGAGACCATTATCATGATGGTTATTATCAATCCCAAGGAAATTACGCTGAGTATCAACCCCCACAGAGTTACAATTGGGTCGGAGATCAACAGAATTATTATCATAATAACCATTATTATGACGATTACTATCAACCACGACCACAAGCTTATTATCCTCCACAACCTATCTATCAGGAAGCGCCAATTTATAATGAAGCTTATCAAGAACCACCTCCTTATTCACTGCAGCAAACCGTACAAGAACAACCTTCGAGTTCGAATTCAACCATGGCTAAGATAATGAACATAATTGAAGATATAGAAATTAGCCAGCAGGGATACCAAAACTCGCAGAATGCACTTATGGAGATGGTGCAGACAGTGTCACAATTGGTGAATAAAGTTCAACACCTTGCAAAAAGGCAACTCCAAAGTGATACTAGTGCTCCAGAAAACAAAGTTTGTCATGCATTTGAATTAAGAAGTGGAAAACAACTACCTCCACCAAGACCAGAACCAGTCCCTATTCCAGAAACGGGGGGGAGAAGAAACAACAGAAGAAAAGGTCGAAGAGGTAGTTGAACAAAAAAGTGTCCAAGAGAAGACACCAGAAAAGAAAGAGAGCCCAGTGGTAACCAACACATGTCCTCCTCCACCATTCCCTTCACGTGTCAGAAAGGACAATGACCTGGAATTCAAGAAGTTCGTTGACATGGTGAACAAGTTAGAGATTAAAATACCGTTTGTAGAAGCTCTCAAGAGAATGCCGACATATAAAAAATTCATGAAGGACATTCTTTCTAACAAACGAAGATTCGAAACTAAAGAGATGAATGGATTGCCAGAGGAGTGTAATGCTACAAATGAAATCGAGTTACCACTAGAGACACCCTGTCCCACGATATCTTGGATGGCACCATCCATGATCATGAAGAATCGAGCTGAAAAGTTCGTGGGAATTAAAGGCAAAGGGTGGAAATTTCGTCATCCTTAATCAAGGTAACACGTCTAACTTTGAAAGACGTTAAACAAAAGTGTTGTACGGGAGACAACCCGTAATTTCTTTTAGGTATAAATATAATGATTCAACCCTTAACAGGAAAACATTAATTAAGAAGGTTTAGGTGAAGCCCTAGCGAGGCTCAAGTACTACTTCTCTCCTTGCGTCCAACTATTCTATTTTGCTATTTTCATTTCAGCTTAATTTATTCAGTCATTAATTTATTTTAGCATCTTAGTTATTAAAACAAAAACCCAAACAAACTTTCATATCATTTACTTTTCCGTACTTGCAATTATTTCACTATTTGATCCACACCTGAATTTGTACCTAATCCGTCCTTGCGAACGAATCTGTTTTATCGGTTTATTACTTGGACAACCGTCCCTGAGTGGTACCTAATCTTTTACGTATTATTTTATAACACACAAGGACCCACCATGTTTTGGCGCCGCTGCCGGGGACGGTAGCGTGTGACCCCGGTGGTAATTCTTTAGTGTTTAATTGCATTTTTATTTTTATTTTTCAGTTTTACGCTTTTCTTTGTTTTGTTCTTTCTCAGGTTTTAAAGGTTTGTTGTATGTACTCAAACCCCGAGAGGTTAATCCGAGATAAAAACAAGAGAGAGAAAAAACAAAGAAAGAAAGAGAAATGGAGGATTTGAATATTCATAATGTTGAATATCCTGGCATTGAGTTGGATGCGAATGGCCATCCATTAGTTCCACCAATTATTCCTAATCTGCCAATTCTCAACAATCAACAATATCATCCACATATTCAACAAGCTCAACCCCCAATATATAATGATCCATGGTTCATACATGGTCCAGAACAAGTTCCTTATCACGCTCCTGCTCTTGGTGTTGGTCCTGCGAATATTAATATTGCACGGTATAGACCCGACCCTGGTATGTTATCCCAATTTTTAGAATTTTGGAAACTTTCATAGAGTACCTGGAGAAGATCATATTCGTGCAGTACAGAAGTTCATGCAAATCTACGATTCATATATAACACAAGGAGTGACCAAAGAGCAGATGTACTATGCTAATTTCATATTTTTCATGATAGACGCAGCTAGTGAGTGGCACGATTGACAAGAACCAGGAGCAATAAACAATTGGAATGAACTACAAACAACGTTTTTCGATCATTACTATCTGAGTAACATGCGATTAGATGCACAGGTGGATTCGACATCATTTGCCCAAGAACAAGAAGAGACTTTGGGAAGATGTTGGACAAGATTTCAGTTATGTTTGAGAAGAGTTCCTGATCACGGCCTTACTGAACAACAACAGTTGAAAATATTTTATAAAGGCCTTTGTGGAGGATCAAGAAAAGACCTCGATTTATTATGTGGAGGTGGTTTCTTACAGGTAGCTCCAGGACATGCTAAGATTATTTTGAATCGAACTGTGAAGAATGAGCAGGGTTGGAATACAGTAAGAACACCTATTCGAGGTGGAAAAGAAAGTAGTATGGGAATTGATGAGAAATTCTCCTCTTTGGAGAATAAATTGAAGAGTACATTGGAGCAATGACTGAAACAGCTTATTTTAGCTGTTAAAGAGGGGTTTTCACGTAAGAGAGAAAGTGTTAATGTTACTCAAGAGATATATGGGTGTTCGAATTGTGGTGTTCAAGATCATGACTGGGAACATTGTCAAAGTAACCCATAATCTGTAATGTTTGTCTCTAATCGTGGGAATTATATTTCTGGTGGTCAAGGGTATCAGCCAAACAAAAACCATCCGGGTTCCAATATTTGAATCCTAATAGGGAAGCTAATCTTACATATGCTTATCAGCCGCGTCCCTAAGGTAACAACTATCAACCTAGACCATAGAATAATTACCAAGGAGGACAAGGTTACAGAAATACTGTTCAGAGACAGCCTCCTCAAGATAATTATAATGATACCATGAATCAGAGAGCTTTACCTACTCAACCTCAAGAAGGCACGAATGATATTCGTCAAACTGTAGAAAAAATAATTGCACTTCAGTCACAATCTATTCAAAATCCGCAAGCATCTGAAGCTGCAATTAAGTTATTAGATTATCAATAGCTTAGATGTCAGAACAATTAAGTCAGCATCCACAAGGGAAACTCCCTAGTGACACTGAAAATCAGAGACATACAGAAGATTGTAATGCTATCGCGCTAAGAAGTGGTAAGAAGCTTCCTCCACCTCCTAATCCTGTTATGAAAGAAATAGAAGTTACCAACAAAGAAAAACCGGTAAAAAATGATGAACCTGAAGTGGTAGAAGTGGAGAAGACCCTAGAAGTTCCGAAAAAGAAAGATGTTGTAGAAACCCGTCCTCCTCCACCTTTTCCCTCAATAGTTCAGAAAAAAGGAGATATGGATGAGTATCAGAGATTTTTGAATAGGGTGAGAGGTCTTAACATTAACAAACCATTATTAGAGGTTATAAAAGATATACCGAAGTATGTGAAGTTCTTGAAGAGGGCCCTCACCAACAAGAGACCATATTGTGATAATGAAATGATTGGATTGCCAGAAGAGTGTAGTGCCATCTGTCAGAGTAAGTTGCCAAAGTTGCTTGATCTTGGGAGTTTTACGATTCCGATTCTATTGGTAATGAGTGGCAAGGAAAGGCTTTATGCGATTTGGGTGCGAGTATCTATCTCATGCCCAAATCAATTTTTGATAAGCTGAAGATGGGAGATGCGAGACCTACCTCTATGGTCCTACAAATGGCTGACAAATCCCTCATACATCCTGAGGGATGAATAGAAGATGTCCTCGTCAAGGCATGTACTTTAATTTTTTCCGTTGATTTTGTTATTCTTGAATACGACGCGGATAGGAATTTCCCTATCATTTTGGGACGACTATTCTTAGCCACGGGGCGTCTTTAATTGATGTAGAAAACTGAGAATTGACTATGCGAATCCAAGACGAGGAGGTAAAGTTCAACGTGTTTAGGGCTATGAGGTTTTCAGATGTTCCAGGAGATTGCTTCCGAATGGATATAGCAGAACATCCCACGCAAGAGTTATTTGATTTTTTTAATTATGATAATATCTTGCAGGCTGCCTTAACACTTGACTTACCTGAGATGATGGAAGAGCTTGCCAAAATAGTGGTAGCTCTTAATTCCGAGAATCCGAAATATAGGCGTCCTGCCTATGAACTTGTGAGAGAATCGGGGGAGATAGTTACTAAAAAGAAACCATCCATTGAATATCCTCCGCAGTTGGAAGAAAAACAATTTCCAGCACACTTGAGGTATGCGTATTTAGGTACTAATGACACTCTACCTGTTATTGTTTCAGCAAATTTAATAGGTCCTCAAGAAGATAAACTATTGCGTGTACTGAGAGCTAATAAAGAAGCGATTGGTTGGACTATTGTTGACATCAAAGGTATTAGTCCTTCCTATTGCCAAAACAAACATATTCTAGAAGATGATAGTGCACGCTCAGTTGAAGGCCAAAGGAGACTAATGCCAGCTATGAAAGAAGTGGTGTAGAAAGAAGTTATTAAGTTACTAGATGCGGGAATCATTTATCCCATAGCTAGTAACTTATGGGTGAGTCCAGTTCAATGCGTACCAAAGAAGGGTGCTATCACTACCGTCCTAAATGCTCAGAATGAAGCCATTCCCCCGAGGACTGTTGTTGGTTGGAGAGTGTGTATGGACTATCGGAAGTTGAACAAGGCTACTAGAAAAGATCAGTTCCCTCTTCCTTTCATAGACCAGATGTTGGATAAATTGGCTGGTAGGGAATATTACTACTTTTTGGATGAATATTCAGGGTATAATAAAATTTATGTAGATCCAGCAGACCAACACAAGACCACTTTTACATGTCCTTTGGGTACCTTTGCCTTTCGAAGGATGCCATTTGGACTATGTAATGCACCTGCTACTTTTCAGAGAAGTATGATCGCGATTTTTTGGGATATGATCGATAATTTCCTTAAGGTATTTATGGATGACTTTTCTGTGTTTGGTGATAACTTTGATGAGTGTTTACCGAACTTGGAGAAGGTATTGATTCGATGCAAGGAAACTGATTTGGTTTTGAACTGGTAAATATGTCATATTATGGTTCGTGAAGGTATAGTATTGGGACACAAAGTTTCGAGTGCAAGCTTAGAAGTTGATCGTGCTAAGATTGAGGTAATAAAGACTCTTCCCCCTCCTATTTCTGTAAAATGGGTGAGAAGCTTTTTAGGTCAAGCTAGTTTCTATCGCCGTTTCATCAAATATTTTTCTAAGATCGCAAAAACTTTGTGTAACTTACTTGAGAAGGACTCCGAATTCCTTTTGGATGAAGCTTGCATGAAGGCATTTCAAGAGATAAAAGAGAAGCTTATTACTGAGCCTATTGTATTACCTCCTGATTGGAAGATTCCGTTTGAAGTTATGTGTGATGCTAGTGATTTAGCTATGGGTGCATTGTTGGGTCAGAGAAAAGATAAGGTATTTCATTCTATCTATTATGCGAGTAGGATTTTCACTAGTGCTCAGATTAATTATACGGTGACTGAGAAGGAACTATTAGCGGTTGTTTATGCATTTGACAAATTTTGTTCCTACCTCATTGGGGCGAAAATTGTTGTATTTACCGATCATTCTTCTATTAAGTACCATATGGAAAAGAAAGATGCTAAGCCACGGTTAATTAGATGGTTTTGTTGTTTCAAGAGTTTGATTTAGAGATTCGAGATCGAAAGGGGTGTGATAATCAAGTTGCAGATCATTTGTCTTGTCTTGAAGGTTCTGAATTGAATAGTGGTCCAGAGTGAGTTAGAGAGGAGTTTCCAGATGAGAGTTTATTTGCTATTTATGATGGTGCTCCTTGGTATGCAGATATCGCAAATCTTATTGTGAGTGGTTCTTTTCCTGAAGGATCTACTTCACAAGATAAGAAGAGACTAATCACCCGTGCTAAACGGTTCTTTTGGGAGGATCCTTTCCTCTACAAAGTATGTGGTGACCAAATGGTAAGAATATGCATACATGAGAGTGATGTGTTGTCAGTAGTTGCAGGTTGTCACGATTCACCCTATGGAGGTCATTTCAAAGGCGTCCGCACACCTGCTAAGGTACTACAATCTGGTTTTTATTGGCCTACGTTACATAAGGATTGTCATGAGTACGTGAAGAAATGTCATAGATTCCAGTTTACTGGTAATATATCCAAGAGGGATGAGATGCCATGTAATAATGTTCTTGAAGTAGAAATATTCGATGTGTAGGGTATTAATTTCATGGGTCCCTTTGTACCATCCAACGGAAATCAATACATCTTATTAGCTGTTGATTACGTGTCTAAATGGGTAGAGGTTGTAGCTCTACCAACTAACGAATCACGAGTAGTAATTAAATTTTTGAAGTCACACATCTTCACAAGACATGGCACACCTAGAATTATTATCAGTGATGGAGGTTCACACTTTGTGAACAAATATTTGAAGATAGTTCTAGAGAAGCATGGGATAAGACATCGTGTATCTGCCGCTTATCATCCACAAGTCAATGGTCAAGCTGAGGTCTCTAATCGAGAGGTCGAATCCATCTTAGAGAAGACTGTTGGCCCCATAAGAATATATTGGTCAATGAAGTTAGATGATGCATTGTGAGCATATCGTACTTCGTTCAAAACTCCTGTTGGTGTATCTCCGTATCGTATGCTTTATGGTAAGGCTTGTCACTTACCTCTTGAACTTGAATTAGGTGCATATTGGGCTATAGCGCAGTTGAATTTAGATCCTACCTTAGCCGGTGAGAATCGTATGATGAAGTTGAATGAACTTATGAGTTTTGATTACATGCTTATGAGAATGCTAAATTCTACAAAGGAAACACTAAGAAGTGGCATGATAATTGTATTCGTGTGAAGAGGTTTGAAGTTGGACAAAGGGTCCTTTAATACAACTCTAAGTTCAGTAATTATCCAGGTAAGTTGAGATCGAAATGGTCTAGTCCTTACATTGTGACCAAAGTAACGCCTCATGGAGCTATAGAAATTGAGCATCCAATCGAGCACCGCACCTTCATGCTGAATGGTCATAGATTGAAGATTTATCATGGAGGCGAGGATATCAATCGCTCGGAAGATCCACATCTCGGGGAGGTCATGTACCTCCTTGAAGCTCCCTAGAAGCGAGAGGTAACCCGTCGAGCTTAAAGACGTTAAAAAAAGCCAATTAATTGTATATTAGTTTCATGTCTTTTAAATTTAAAGTGTAAATTAGAGTAATTGTTGTGTATTAGTGTTTATCTTTAAGAAATGAGAAAGGTTTGGTGTTTTGATGATTTCAGGAGTGAAAAGGTCACGAGTTTGGGGTGCGAAAGGTGGAAATAATGAAAAAAATGTGTTGTCAATACATTAGCAACCGGGAACCCAGTTTCGACGGATTGAACAACCCATCACACGCAAAGAAGAGCGCGTCTAGGTTCGCGCAAGCGACGAAAAACCGGGAACCCGGTTTTGAGCGTTGTAGCTCCCAACTCACTGACCTCTGCGGTGGAAATGCGACCCAACTCTTGCGTCTGGGTTCGCGCCAAGCTACAACAACCGGGAACCTAGTTTTGGCGGCCAAGGGTTCTGACCTACGTGGTGGAAACACGATGTAATTCTTGCGTCTGGAAGGTTAAAAAATTAGATTTTGGAATTTTTTTTGCGCCGACACAGCGACGCATACTAGAAACCTGGTTTCGCAACAGTAGAGGCGGTTTTTTGAGTTATTTAACCTATTTTCTTGCCTCCTTTCACAATCCAACTACTATTCCGTTTACAAGCTCCATACACCTACAAAAATCATCATCAAAACACCATATCTCATCCAATCCTCTCCTACAACACCACATAAACACACAATTCTCTCCCAATCCTTCCAAAACACCAACAATTTTCAGCTTTTCTCAAGAATCCTTCTTCATCCAAACCATAAATCGAACCATAAAACCTCTCCAATCACACAAATTAATCCTTACACACCTCATATCTCACCTTAATCTTCTTCCTTTGATCCTCAAAACATCAAATTTCAAAACTTTACTCTAGTTTTTGAATTTTTGAAGTTTTGAGTTTGGGGTGAGTAGACATGACAAACAGGACAGGTTCATTCAGTCAAACTCGGAGGAACACTCATAGAACAAGAAACAATCCAGGTGCTACACAAGAGAGAGTTATTGAGATTCCAGATTCGGGTCCTAAACGCAAGATTGAAGAGGTTAAGACTGCTATGAAGAGGAAAGAAAACCCAAGTTAGGCTAAGCTAAAAAATCCTACCTTGGTTGAAGAAGAAGAGGTTGATGAAGAAATTCCTAGTGAACCCGTTCCTGAACAACGATTCACTCAAATAAAGATGAGTGCAAATAAGCCAAAAAGAGTCTTTGCTGGTTGGGAGGATCAAGTTCGCAATAGAGCTGAATATTTGAAGTTTGGTGTTGAGAAAGGATTTCCTTCACGTATTATGAACAATACTTTTAAAGATTATGCTATTACCTGTGACAAGATTGGTTGGAAATAATTGAGAATGAGAACTCCCATGTTCATCCCTGCTTTAGTTCATGAGTTCTACGAAAAACTCGCCTTTGCGAATGAACAACCGATCAAACTACGCAAAAAGGTACTACCTTTCTCAGTTGAAGTTGTTCGGAATGCGTTGAAGTTACCAATCTTGACTGGCCCATTCTCTTATCATGAAACACTTAACGATCCATCTTTCGAATGGGAGTCCCTTTATTATTTAGTACTTATTCGTGGAAGACTTCCCATCCCCGAAGGTGAAAGGTATGCGGGCCAAGTTTATAGCAGCGATTTAATACCTTCTGCAAAGGTATAGTCTCGTTTCATAATTCCGACCTTCTTTGGAAACAATCACACTTCTGAGTTGAAAAAGGAACACCTTATTTTCATTAAGTGTATCCTCTAAAATAAAACTATTGATGTTGCCCGTGTGATCTATGACACTATCATGGAATTCGAGATATCCCCTATTCTTCAGCAAAACCTCAAGTTCCCGTGCACTATAACTGCCATTTGCCTAGATGAAAAAATCCCACGCATGATCGAGGAACTTGAACCTACAGAAAAAGGGGAAGAGATGACAATGAGATCAATTGAGAATGCCCATGAAGAAGCTACAAGAGAGATGAGGAGACCTAGACTTACTCCATGCAAGAAGGCGGTACTAATGGAGTTGATTGTGCTAAATTAAAGAGTTGGAGGAGAAACAAGCCGCGATGATTGTCACTTCACGAAACGTCACAAAAGAGTTGGGCATGATGAAAAACATGTTATTTGGGGTGATCAATATGCAACACGTCATTTACTCAATACTCATGAAGGAAGACCGACCTGGACGCAACACTGGTAACCAGCCTAGTGCTGATTAATATACGTTTTCTAACCTTCTCTTATTTAGTGTATATTAGTTTTCTGCTTTGAGTCTTTTCGAGTCGTGGGGACACAACTAATTTTTGAGTTCGGGGTGGGGTTCGTTGCCTCATCCCAGTTTTACATGTTATTTGTTTTATTTGCTTTCAATAAAATTAATTAGGAGTTTCATTTGACTGTAGAAGATCTTAAATGTCCCCATTAAGCATACTTTTGATAAATCTATGATAGTAGATAGTGGACTTTAGGAGTTAGTACAAAACACACTATAATTGCATGCAAACATAGGTAATTGATAGGAAGAATTAATGAACAATGCAAAAGAAGTAACCTTGTACTTAAGGAAAATGTTTGGTTTCTAGAACGTGAGATCCAAATTAGTAGAGACCCCACTTAGGTATGAACTAGAGGCAAGCTATGTAACTAGGAAAATGATAGGGGCAGTTCTTTGTTAGCTATTTGAGACCTTTTTAGCCTTCTATCCATTGAGATAATTATATCCGTCTTAGCCCAATTTTAAGCCTTAAAGCCTTTATGTCGCCACGATATAAGCACATATACCCTTAGTTTATTAGGCATATCCATATGACCCGCACTTTAATCACGATCCGTCGACCTATCTTGAGCTTGAGTTTGGGGTGGTGGGTCCATCTATGGGATATTATATTGGGAGGGATTATATGTGTTTGTATTGAGGCACAATTTCAGATGATATTATTATTTGTAACCCTTTGCCAGGATTGAAAAAAAATAAAAAAATCAAAAATAGAGAAATCAAAAATCAATACAGTAAAGAACGGGAACCCGATTTCCTTCTGTACAAAAAAAGAGAAAAGAAATGAAAAAGAAAAATAAAGAAAGAATAAATATCCGGCAAAGTGGAAATTTCTGGAAATCATCTTATATGTATTGGGTTAACATGGGGACTCTAAATTAGCACGTCAAATGGATTGAGTGAGAACATTATTCGAGTGTAAACTCAAGCTCGTGGATAGTTGTTGATGGTAAGTGACGAGAAAGAGCCAAAAGCTCACTTCAAATTTACCAAATATACATACCACACCGTCCCTAAGCATACGCTAAAACCATAATTTCCTCGTGATTTCTAGATGCATAGCAAGCTAATAGGGAGTATACTAAGTAGAGCGTTCAAATAGAATGAGGATCAATGAACACCCGATAGCCATCATATTGAGATAAGTACAAGCGTAATCTTCTAGCATTGTGAAATTAATTTTTAGATTGATATTATGAGTGTTTGATTTTTCATGATAAGTGTATGTGTATATTAATTTCTAATGTTTGCTACATGATTTATCTTAAGTGTTGCTTTGGGTGTATTTACTAGATTCTGCATTTCTACATTCACCTTAGACCATCGTATTTAATTTTTACTTTGTCGGGACGACAAAGGTTTGAGTTTCGGGTCTTGATGTCTCCTCTTTTGATTTAATTATATGCCCTTATGAGACATCATTTTAGGTGATTATTTGACTAATTAGATAGACTTTTAGTGTTAATTTGTTATATTTCATTTTTCCTCCTTGGATTTGAGTATTTTTCAATTATTAAGCTTTTACACGTTAAATGGGTTGTTTTAGTGCAAAGTTTGTAGGTCCATGATGCTAGCAAGGAGAGGAATCATGAATTAAATTTTTAGATAGTGTAAAGAAGTCAAAGGCGAGAAGAAATATCCTGAAGAGTTGACAAGTTGAAACTACAAATCTGGAAGGCTGATATACATAAACGAATCAATAAAACAAGAAGAAAAGACCAAGTTCAACAATTGTGGTAAAAATTATGAGGTGCTCCTAGAACCCAAGCAACTATATGTGTTTAGGAGCTAGTGTCAATCAGTGGATAATAATGAATTTTGCACGCTACCATATAAAGAAAATGAGAGAATATATTGATTAATCATCCAAAATTGCGACAAATTCCAACTATATATGATGTAAGTAATTTTATAATTTATTTTAGTTATTAATAAAATATTAACACTATTGTTTATGTACAAAATAAATTTTTATAGTGAACACAATTTTTCACTACGGGTCCCTGATATAGTTGTAGAAAGAACTCACCACGAGCAGTTTAGATGATGGATTTTGGAGAAGGTATATAACTTTTGAATTTTTAGTACTCGGATTTTTTTACAACTTATAATTGTTCCCATTTTGTAGGTATATGTTATGCATAAAGTCGAAGATGCATTAACAAAAAATCTTTGCATTGGCAGACGGCTCTGCTAGTGTTGTCTATAGATCAGATTAATGTGTTATAAACGGGGTCCAATAGGTTTCTCATAAAAAAGGGGAAAAGAGAGAGACTCAATATTATGGTGTTTGTACTATCACAGATTGAATTACTTATTATGGAGAGTTAGTAAAAATTGTTAAGGTCAAATTCGTGGTGCTTTGTTATGTTATGTTGTTTGAGTGCAAGTTGTATAACACCTATGAGACATGGTCAAAGTGGAAGACCGTACACGTAGAAACTGTGATCAACACTATTTATGTTTGGTTGAGCAAAGATCCCTACATCTTAGCCACTTAAGTAATAAAAGTTTTTCTTAACGATGAAATAAATGAAAATAAATCCCTGAAAAGGTGGAAAGTTTTATGGGAAATATATTACCGACATGGGTTAAGTTCCCAATTATATGGTGTGTAACCAATATCGACTATCAAAGATTTGATCAGCATTCCTTTAGTTGATGCGATCTTGGATATAACCGTGCACTTACATTTGACTAGTGGAGAAGGCATAGAGATTTATCCAAATCTGTTTTCCAGACCAAAGATTACCGATTTCAAGGCGCTTAAGAGATGATTTAGCCGCTGACCTTTGAAGAGAAAACATTCCTTATCGAGTTACGGAACTTTAGCAACTGGAATCAAGTCAATCGGAGTCATAACGAAGCGGGAAAAGCCGTTTTAGTGAAGGTGTATCACCAGTTACGGGATTTTGGGCTCAGAAATTGGGTTTGGACATTTAATTAGTGTTTTATTCTTAGGTCCAAGCCCTAATCCGTTTTTCCACTATTAAAAGGAGCCTTTGACTTCTATTTTCACAACAATTCACATTCTACAAGATTAAACATCAGAGAGAAGCAACAGAAGGAAGAAAGAAGAAGCTGCAAGAGCTAGAGAGGGTCTATATCTCCGTTCTCAGTCATTCCAATTCCGGAAATTAGGTTCTGTTATCTTTAATTTTGTAAAACAATATGAATTCCATTTTATTTAATTTAGTTTTATTTTTAATTAGTATGAGCTAAACACATTTTAGTGCTTGAGAATGCTATATGGGTAATTCCCAATCGTATTGAATTTCATATGTTGAATTTGGGTTTCTGTTAAATTAGATTAGATTGTGTCTTTTACTCTTTTCGATAAATTGAGAATATTTACTGTGTTTAGAGTCATGAACTAGGAACAGGTGTTAGTATCTAGGCTATCCAATTAGTGGCGATTGGATCATCCTGACGGAGGGTTTAGGTACATAAATCTTTATTCAATCTATAATAGAAGCTATTGATTCTGACGAACTTAGCTAATTCTAGGGCCAATGAGGTAATTAACTTAAACATCCAAAAGTGGATCATATTTACCCTGACAGGACCAGTGACACTCTAGGATAGCCTTATAGTCCACCCTGACGGGGGTATAAGGAATTTAGAATCCCGACCATTGTAATTGACCAATTTAACCCTTAAACAGCATAGGTTACGAAATAGGATTAGGAAGATCCCTTACGTTCTCAAGTGCTATCTTCTCATATTTGCGTTTTACATCATTTTACTTGCGTCTTAGCTTTTAATTGCATTTTGCATTTAGTCTTTTATTACTTAGAATTAATACAAAAATCAAATCAATCATTTTATCTTATTTGCTTTCATAAGTGCAATAATTCATTAGTGGATAAGCATTGTGATTAACCAAACCGTCCCTGCGAACGATCCTAGATCACTTATTACTACTTGGGACAACCGTACACTTGCGGTTGTGGTTCGATTACATTTGCATTTATTTTAGAACACACAAAGGACCACCAAGTTTTTGGCGCCGCTGCCGGGGACGGTAGCGTGTGACCACGGTGTTTATCCTTTAGTGATAGTTGCATTTATTTTTATTTCAGTTTTACGCTTTTTTTTTGTTTAGCTTTTTCAGGTTTTTAGGTTTAGTGTATGCGAAGGAGACTATTCAAGGATCTAGAGCCAACACCTCCGATCCTTAATAATCCAGAATCGTTAATCAGACTTGCTAACAAAAGAAGGAGAGAACAAGAAGCATTAGAAGTAGAAGAATTAAGTAACAGAATAGAGAATATCAATATTCAGAACCAACAAAATAACGGACAAGGCCAGCTAGACGCAAATGGCCAACCAATAGCGCCACCAGGCATTATTCCTCAAGTTCAACCATTAAATCCTAATCCTCAAGTTCAGATAGTGATGAACCAAGATCCATGGTTTGTTAATGGTCCACCAGAAGCTCCATTTCGTGCTCCTGCTCTAGGAGTAGGTACTCCAGATATCAATGTTCCAAGATTTCGTCCAGATTCGGTGATGTTAGCTCAATTCCAAAATTTTGGAAATTTTCGTGGTAGACCAGGAGAAGATCCTATTCGAGCTGTACAAAAATTCAAGCAGATATGTGATTCTTACATCACACAAGGGGTTTCAAGAGAACAACTGTATTTTGCTGCGTTTAGATTTTTTGTCATTGATGGAGCAAGTGAATGGCACGATACACAAGATTCTACGAAGATAAAAAACTGGGACCAATTAGAAACTGCTTTCTTTGACAGGTATTACCCAAGTAACATGAGGTTAGATGATCAACTTGAATTAACACATTTCCGTCAAGAATATGATGAAACTTTGGGTAAGAGCTGGACAAGATTTCAAATGTGTTTGCGTAGAGTTCCCGATCATGGCTTTACAGAACAACAACAACTAAAAATATTTTACAAAGGCCTTGATGGGACTTCAAGAGAGAAATTGGATTTGTTATGTGGTGCAGGATTTCTTCAAGTTCAACCCGTTCATGCTAAAATCATTTTGGAAAGAACAGTCAAGAATGAAGTTGGGTGGACTTCGGTGAGAACCCCGGTTAAAGGAGTGAATAATGTTAATATCGAAGAAAAATTTGCTACGCTTGAAAATAAGATTCAAACTACTATAGAGCAACAGTTGAAACAGCTTACACTAGCTGTAAAAGAGGGATTTTCGGGTAAGAAGGTAGCTGTGCAAGCTGCACAAGAGGTTTATATGTGTTCGATTTGCAGGGTAGATGATCATGATGAGGAAAATTTCCGAATAACCAAGAGCCTATGATGTTTGTGACCAATAAAGGTAACTTTAATTCGAGTGGTAATGGATATCAGCCTAACAGAAACCATCCTGGGTTTCAATTCTCAAATCCTAATGGGGCAGCCAATCCTACATATGCGTATCAGCCGCGTCCCCAAGGTAACAACTACAATCCAAGACCACACAACAATTATCAAGGAGGACAGAATCAGGGTAATTACGTACAAAGACAAGCTCCTCAAAACACTTATGATGAAACCATGAACCAAAAAGCCTTACCTGCCCATCCACAAGAAGGAGTAGTTACCCTTCAGAAAACCGTTGAAAGTTTAATTGCTCTTTAGACACAAGCTATGGAACGTCAACAAGCGTCTGAAGCAAATATGAAGTTAATACAGAATCAAATGGAGCAATTTGCAAAACAGCTTAATCAGCGTCCACAAGGGCAACTCCCCACTGACACAGAAAATCTGAGACAACATGAAGATTGTAAAGCTGTTACACTAAGAAGTGGTAAGAACCTTCCTCCACCTCCTTTTCTAGTTATGAAAGAAAAAGAAGTTCCAAGAAAAGAGAAGGAAGTGGGTGAGAAAGAGAAAGAGAAAGATGTTGAGATTGAAGAAATAGAGAGGCCAAGTGAGATTCCGAATAAGAAAGATGATATTGTGAGTAATCGCCCTCCACCACCGTTTCCATCTCGAGTTCAAAAAAAGGGTGACTTGGCTGATTTTCAGAAATTCTTTAATAGAGTGAAGGGCTTAAGTATTAATATTCCGTTACTAGAGGCTATTCGAAATATCCCTAAGTATACGAAGTTTTTGAAGAGGGCCCTCACTAACAAAAGGCCTTATTGTGATAATGAGATGATTGGTCTTCCTGAAGAATGTAGTACGATTTGTCAGAGTAAATTACCTCCAAAGTTAGTTGATCCGCGGAGTTTCACGATTCCGATATCGATTGGAGAAGAATGGAAAGGAAAAGCACTATGCTATTTGGGTGCGAGCATCAATTTGATGCCCAAATCAATCTTTGATAGGCTAAAAATTGGAGAAGCAAGACCTACCTCTATGGTCTTGCAAATGGCGGACAAGTCTCTTGCACATCCTGAAGGCCGAATTGAAGATGTCCTCGTTAAGGCAGGTACACTTATATTTCCCGTTGATTTCGTTATACTTGAATACGACGCGGATAGAAATGTCCCCATTATTTTGGGAAGACCATTTCTAGCCACAGGGCGTACTTTGATTGATGTAGAGAATGGCGAATTAACGATGAGGATTCAAGACGAGGAAGGCAAATTCAATGTATTTCGAGCTATGAAATTCCCAGATTCTCAGGAAGATTGCTTCCGAATGGATGTAGTTGAGCAGGCATCGCAAGAGGTATTTAATTGATTAAATTTTGATGATATCTTGCAGGCCGCTTTAACACTAGATATGCTTGAGATGATAGAAGAGCTTACCGAAACAGTGGCAGCTCTCAATTCTGAAAATCCAAAGTATAGGCGTCTTGCCTATGAACCTATGAGAGAACCGGGGGAGATTATTCCAAAAGAAGCCTTCAATTGAATCTCCTCCGGAATTGGAAGAATTACCGTTACCAGCACATTTGAGATATGCGTATTTAGGTACTAATGAAACTCTACCTGTTATTGTTTCAGCTAATTTAACAGGTCCTCAAGAAGATAAACAGTTGCGTGTGTTGAGAGCCAACAAAGAAGCAATAGGTTGGAAAATTGCTGACATCAAAGGCATTAGTCCATCCTATTGCCAACACAAAATGATACTTGAAGATGTTAACGCACGCTCAGTTGAAGGTCAAAGAAGATTAATGCCCGTTATGAAGGATGTAGTGAAGAAAGAGGTGATCAAGCTTTTAGATGCGGGGATTATTTATCCCATCTCGAGTAGTGAATGGGTGAGCCCAGTTCAGTGTGTACCGAAGAAAGGAGGAATGACAACAGTTCTTAATGATAAAAATGAAGCAATTTCTTCAAGAACGGTAGTTGGTTGGAGAGTTTGCATGGATTACAGAAAGCTGAACAAAGCCACCAGAAAAGATCACTTCCCTTTGCCCTTCATTGATCAAATGTTAGATAAATTAGCCGGAAGAGAATACTACTGTTTCTTGGATGGTTATTCTGGGTATAATCAGATTTACGTGGCTCCGGAAGATCAACATAAAACAACATTTACATGCCCCTTTGGTACTTTTGCATATCGCAGAATGCCATTTGGGTTGTAATGCTCCTGCTACCTTTCAAAGATGTATGATGGCCATCTTCTGGGATATGACCGATAACTTTCTTGAAGTGCTTATGGACGATTTCTCCGTGTTTGGTGATGATTTTGATAAATGTTTAGATAACTTGGAGAAAGTGTTAATCAGATGCAAAGAGACAGATTTGGTTTTAAACTGGGAGAAGTGTCATTTCATGGTTCGCGAAGGTATGGTTCTGGGTCACAAAGTTTCGAGTGCTGGATTAAAAGTCGATAGAGCAAAGATAGAGGTAATAAAAACTCTTCCCCCTCCTGTTTCTGTTAAAGGGGTAAGAAGTTTTCTTGGCCATGCTGGCTTTTATAGGCGATTTATCAAAGACTTTTCTAAAATTGCTAAACCGTTATGCAACATACTCGAAAAGGATTCCAAATTCCTTTTTTATGAAGCTTGTTTAGCGGCCTTCAAAGCAATCAAAGAAAAGCTTATTTCTGCTCCTATAGTATTACCTCCAGATTGGAATTTAACGTTTGAGGTTATGTGTGATGCGAGTGATTTGTGTATGGGAACTGTATTAGGACAAAGAAAAGAGAAAGTTTTTCATTCGATTTATTATGCTAGTAAAAATTTTAATGGTGCTCAAGTTAATTATACAGTTACAGAAAAGGAGTTACTAGCAGTTGTATATTCATTCGATAAATTTCGCTCTTATCTTCTTGGAGCGAAAGTTATTGTTTATACAGATCATTCGGCGATTAGATATCTTATGGAGAAGAAAGACGCTAAACCATGGTTAATCAGATGGGTTTTATTACTTCAAGGGTTCGATTTAGAAATCAAAGATAGAAAGGGTTTTGAGAATCAGGTTGCAGATCATCAATCGCGTCTTGAAGGTTCAGACATGAATAGTGGTACTGAAGCTGTTAGAGAAGAATTTCCTGATGAGAGCTTATTTGTTGTTCGTGATTATGAAGCCCCTTGGTATGCAGGTATTGCGAATTTAGTGGTAAGTGGTTCTTTTCCTGAAGGTTCAACTTATCAAGAGAGAAAAATATTAGCTCACCGTGCAAGACAATTCTTTTGGGAGGATCCTTTCCTCTACAAAGTGTGTGCTGATCAAATGGTAAGAAGATGTGTAGCCAAGGAAGAAATTGAGGGGATTATAGCTGGGTGTCACGATTCACCTTATGGTGGACATTTTAAAGGAGATCGAACTGCTGCTAAGGTATTACAATCTGGTTTTTATTGGCCTTTTATTATAAAAGATTGTCATGAATATGCTAAAAGATGTGAAAGATGTCAATTTACCGGAAACATATCCAAGAGGGATGAGATGCCACGTAATAATGTGTTAGAAGTTGAAAATTCGATGTTTGGGGTATAGACTTTATGGGTCCCTTCGTCCCTTCAAATGGTAACCTCTACATCTTATTAGCTGTTGATTACGTATCTAAGTGGGTAGAAGCTATGGATTTACCAACTAATGATTCACGAGTGGTGATTAAGTTCTTGAAATCACATATTTTTACTAGACATGGCACTCCGAGGGTAATTATTAGCGATGGAGGTACTCATTTCGTTAATAGGTATTTGAAGACAGTCTTAGAGAAATATGGGGTGAGACACCGTGTATCTACCGCTTATCATCCACAAGCCAATGGTCAAGCCGAAGTCTCAAATCGTGAGGTAAAATCTATCTTAGAGAAAACCGTTGGTCCTACTAGAAAAGATTGGTCAATGAAATTAGATGATGCACTATGGGCCTATCGTACTACGTTCAAAACTCCAGTAGGTGCTTCTCCGTATCGAATGGTATATGGTAAGGCTTGTCACTTACCTCTTGAGCTTGAGATGGGTGCATATTGGGCTATTGCGAAGTTAAACTTAGATCCTACTCTAGCTGGTCAGAATCGAATGATGAAACTTAATGAGCTTGATGAATTTCGATTACATGCTTATGAAAATGCTAAACTTTACAAAGAAAATACCAAGAGATGGCATGATAATCGAATTCGAGAGAAGAACTTTGTAGTGGGACAAAGAGTGTTGAAATATAATTCAAAGTTCAGTAATTATTCGGGGAAATTAAGATCGAAGTGGTCAGGACCTTACATCGAATCCGCCGGCTAGCCGGTGCGCTGTTGCGAGAGGCGGTTTTGAGCTCCTTAAACCTAGTTTTTTGCCTCCTTTTCCAAGCCAACCTCATATTCCGAATCCTTGCCTCCACCTACTCCGAAAATCATCAACAAACAGCTATAAAATCATCAAATCAAGCCTTCTTTCATCACAAAAACACACAATCAACTCATAACTTTTCCAAAACATCACCAAAATTCATCCTTTCTCCATAAATTTCCTCTTCCTAACCTAGAAATTAAACCCAATTCTTCCACAATTCATCTAAAATAACCTAAACCCATCTCACATGGGCTCAAAACCCTAAGAGAGTCTTCATTCCATGGGATACTCAGGTTCGTGATAGAATTCAATTTTTGAAGTTTGGTGAGGAGATGAATCTTCCAAAGGGTATTATGACTAGTGCTTATAAAGATTATGGTATTACTTGTGACAATTTGGGTTGGAAAGAATTTAGAGGATGGAAGCTTGAGTATATTCCTACCTTGGTGGGAGATTTTTATGAAGGAATCGCCTTTTCAAAAGAAGCAGTTGTAATTCGCAAAAAGGTAGTTCCTTTCTCCGTTGAGCTTATTCGTAAATCATTGAAATTACCCGAATTTTCTGGAATATGTCCTTTCCAAGAGTCTCTTAAAGAACCTTCCTTTAATTATGAGTCCCTTTGGGGACAAGTTCTTGTTAATGGGGCCCACCCAATTCCCGAAGGAGAGAGATATCCTGGACAGATGTATAGTAGTAATTTGTTACCATGTGCTAAGGTATGGTCCCGTTTCATAATCCCTACCTTCTTCGGAAATAAACACATATCGGGAGTGAAGAAGGAGCATCTTTTGTTCATTAAGTGTATTATTGAGGAGAAACCTATGGATGTTGCTCGTGTTATATATGATACCATCATGGAATTTGCTAGAATTCCAACTTCACAACAAAATCTCAAATTCCCTTGTACCATCACTACTTTGTGCTTAGACGCAAAAGTTCCGCGTAAAGACGCAGAGATTGACCATGTTGTAGTTGGTGAGAGCATGGGTATGGCTTAGGTTCAGAATATTCATGATGAAGTGCTAAGAGCAGTAAGAACCCCTAGAGCTCCTCCAAAGAAGAAGATGCATACCACTAGCGAGTTGGAAGCGCAAGTGAAGGTGTTAGAAGAGAACCAAGTGAAGATGATTGCATCTTTAGGAAACGTTACAAAAGAGTTAGAACTTCTCCGAAACATGTTAATGGGGGTGAGCACAATTCAACACGCCACCTATGGTCTACTTACGAAGGAAAAAGTTCTTGGACGCAACACCGATGACCAGCCACGCGCTGGTTAAGATACGTTTTCTATCCCTTTCGCATGTTAGTTTATTTTATTGCGTTGAGTCTTTTCGAGTCGTGGGGACACGACTCATTTTTGAGTTTGGGGTGGGGTTCGTTGCCTCATCCCAGTTTTTATGTGTTATATGTTTTATTTGCTTTCAATAAAATAATTTTCCGAGTTGCGTTTGACTGTAGAAGATTTTAAATGTCCCTTTAAGCATACTTTTGATGAATCAATGATAGTAAATAGTGGACTTTAGGGAATAATATAAAACGCACTTAGAATTGCATGCGAACATAGGTAGTTGATAGGAAAAATTAATGAACAATGCAAATGAAGTAAGCTTGTACTTAAGGAATATGTTTGGTGTGTAGAACGTGAAATCCTAATTAGTAGAGAACCCACCTAGATATGAACTAAAGACAAGCTATGTACTTAGGAAAATGATAGGGGCAGTTCCTTGTTAGCCATTTGAAGCCTTTTAGCTTGCTATCCCTTATTATAATTTTATCCGTCTTAGCCCAAATTTTGAGCCTTAAGCCTTTTCTTCTGAAGCCACGATATAAGCCCATTATCCTTTTGATTATTAGGCATGACCAAATGACCCGCACTTGAATCACGATCCTGAGACTTGTCTCGAGCTTGAGTTTGGGGTGGAGGGTCCACATTTGGGAATTTACATTGGGAAGGGATTATGATGTGTTTGTATTGAGGCACAAAAATGTAGATGATATTATTACTTGTAACCCTTTGCCGGGATTTGAAAAAAAAAAAAAGAGAAAAGAAAAATCATAAGAGACATGACCTTCCATATAAAATAATGGTCATAAGTATCTTATACAAAAAAAAAGAGAAGAAGAAAAGAAATGAAAAAGAAAATAAAAAGAAAAAAAGAATAAAATAAACCGGCAAAGTGGAATATTTTTGGAAATCATCTTAGTTTTATTTGGTTTGACATGGGACGCAACGTTAGTGCGTTAATTGGGTGAGTGAGAACATTTTTGAGCGTAAACTCAAGCTCGAGGACATTGTTGATGGTAAGTGAGGAGAGAGCCAAAAGCTCACTTCAAATTTATCAAATATACATCCATACCGTCCTTAAGCCATTATTAAAACCGTAAAGACCTCGTGATTCCTAAGTGCATAGTGAATTTATGATTATGTTGATAGGGAATACACTAGGTGGAGCGTTCAAAGCGAGTTAGGATCAATGACCACCCTATAGCCATCATACAGATTTGTGTACAAGTGTAACCTTCAAGCATTGCAACTTTAATTTTATGATTGAGATTATTTATGTTCGATTTTGTATGATAAGTGTATGTATATATTAGTTCCTAGAGTTTTACTATATGAGATTTATCTTGAGAATTGCTTTAGGAATATTTGCTAGCTTCTATGTGTTCTTGTGTTTACTTCTACCCCTTGTTTTGTTTTGTTTTGTTTTGCTTTGTCGGGCCGACAAAGGTTTGAGTTGGGGGTCTTGATGTCTCCCTAATTGTTCTTATTTTCGACCCTTGGGAGACATCATTTTTGGTGTTTATTTGATTAATTTGATAGAATTTTGAGTTAAAAATGCAATAATCCGGAATTCCTATTTTATTTCTAGTATTTTTGATTTATTAAACTTTTGCGCGTAATCTTGTGTATTTTAGTGGAAAGTTTGTAGGTTTTGAATATTAGCTAGGAATGGAATCCGAGAAGAGAGTCAAAGATCGTGATATGGAGTCAAGACTTAAAGATAAATCCCGAAAGAATTGTTTTTAGAACTGAAAATCTGTTTTCCAGGCCAAAGATTGCTGATTTCAAGGCGCTTAAGAGATGATTTAGCCGCTTACCTTTGAAGAGAAAACATTCATTATCGAGTTACGGAACTTTAGCAACTGGAATCAAGTCAATCGGAGTCAAAACGAAGCGGGAAAAGCCGTTTTAGTGAAGGTGTATCACCAGTTACAGAATTTTGGGCTTAGAAATTGGGCTTGGACATTTAATTAGTGTTTTATTCTTAGTTCCAAGCCCTAATCCGTTTTTCCACTTATAAAAGGAGCCTTTGACTTCTATTTTCACAACAATTCACATTCTACAAGATTAAACATCAGAGAGAAGCAACAGAAGGAAGAAAGAAGAAGCTGCAAGAGCTGGAGAGGGTCTATATCTCCGTTCTCAGTCATTCCAATTCCGGAAATTAGGTTCTGTTATCTTTAATTTTGTAAAACAATATGAATTCAATTTTATTTAATTTAGTTTTATTTTTAATTAATATGAGCTAAACACACTTTAGTGCTTGAGAATGCTATATGGGTAATTCCCAATCGTATTGAATTTCATATGTTGAATTTGGGTTTCTGTTAAATTAAATTAGATTGTGTTTTTACTCTTTTCGATAAATTGAGAATATTTAATGTGTTTAGAGTCATGAACTAGGAACAGGTGTTAGTATCTAGGCTATTCCAATTAGTGGCGATTGGATCATCCTGACGGAGGGTTTAGGTACAGAAATCTTTATTCAATCTAGAATAGAAGCTATTGATTCTGACGAACTTAGCTAATTCTAGGGCCAATGAGGTAATTAACTTAAACATCCAAAAGTGGATCATATTTACCCTGACGGGACTAGTGACACTCTAGGATAGCCTTATAGTCCACCCTGACGGGGGTATAAGGAATTTAGAATCCCGACCATTGTAATTGACCAATTTAACCCTTAAACAGCATAGATTACGAAATAGGATTAAGAAGATCCCTTGCGTTCTCAAGTGCTATCTTCTCATACTTGCGTTTTACATCATTTTACTTGCGTCTTAGCTTTTAATTGCATTTTCCATTTAGTCTTTTATTACTTAGAATTAATACAAAAATCAAATCAATCATTTTATCTTATTTGCTTTCATAAGTGCAATAATTCATTAGTGGATAAGCATTGTGATTAACCAAATCGTCCCTGCGAACGATCCTAGATCACTTATTACTACTTTGGACAACCGTACACTTGCGGTTGTGGTTCGATTACATTTGCATTTATTTTAGAACACACAAAGGACCACCACAGGGTCTCCAATAGATGAGAATTCGTAAAGAGGTCTGCATTATATCTCCCAGATCATGAACTAGGCACTTATATAAGTTGTTTGGAGCAGGTTCCTTACCATTATGCTAGGGTTGGTTATAATTTGAAGTTCACTATTATGTGTTCCATGACAATGAGGTCATGTCTGGTTCACAAATGCTGTCCATGCATTTTCAAATGTTTTGGCATCAATAAGTTTACAATATAGGATATGTATGTAGTACGTATATCACTATCGTGAGTTTGTTGATTATTGAATGAGATATCATCTCGGCACGTCACGTAGTTACTGATTAGTTAGGAGTAGATAATATTAATGTATTAAGTTATTCTTGACTATGTTCTTCTTTTCAAATTTGCCAAAATTATAACTTAATGTTTATTTAAGATTTGTTTTAATTCGTTTATGATCCCATTAATTAATGTTTGTTACTGTATTTTGTAAACATTTTCAATTATTTTTATTTTATTTACAGATAGAAGATATGATGTCTAAGGGTCACGATGGGGATGGTGATAGGTGTTCTCCATCTGTACCATAATATTCCAATTATGGGATGCGATGCTCAGGTATATACAACAAATTATTCATGATTATATTGTATTATTTTAATTGACCTTGTTTTAATGCATGTAAATACACAAATTATACCTAGCGTTTTTATGAGTCATAGACAAAACGTGGAATGCCACCACTGAGTTTAGTAAGCAAGTAGTTAGGGTCATTTGTTTGACAACCCCATAGAGAGTCCCACCATGTTATAAGTCGTTGGCCAATATTCCCCCTAAAATGGTGTAATATGTTCACGATCGATTGCGGTTATTTACCATTTGCTTATCTTTTATAATTATTTTTAATTATTTTGTATTTATAAGTGGTTGAATTTGGATGCAGAATTTTTTTTATAGAAAAGTAGAGCCAGGTAGGATTGCAATGATATATCAGTCTGCCTATTGGGGATTTGTGTCTCAAGGTACAAAGACTACAAATATAGGATCAAAAGGGATTACTACCTAAAGGGCTTTAAACCCGATGACCTGGAGTCGATGTTTGGTAGAGAAGCTACACTTTATGGGATGTGAGGATGTCAAGGTACGAGTTTTTTTTCGTTATAGGATATTAATATTATTTATTTTGTGTGAAAATTATTCATTCATATTTTAAAAAAATACACTTTCAAATTTTAAGATGATTCATGCGATCTTGATCCGACATGTCTCTAGACTTTTCGATTATGCACCATCTGTCCTTGAGGCTAACCTGACTTCTCCATTTCAGGGCCTCTTTGTGAGCTGTACTTTTCTTAATATTTGCCCACCTGAAAATCATTTCATTTGAATTGAAGAGAATGTTAATTTGAGACCATACTATTTTATTAATGAGGAAAATAAATGATCTTACTTTTTACCGTGTTTCCTTACACTATCGAGCAAGTGCTCTGTCTCATCTTGGTTATAGATTGTGCGTGTTTTTCTATTAACAACCATCTCACCATCTGCCACCTCACTAACCACCACCTCTTCAGCTGCCACCTTATCAGACACCACCTCATCAACTGCCATCTCGCCATACAACACCTTACAAGCCGCCACCTCATTCTCTGTCAAAGCCCTTGAGTGCTCCTTATTATTGACACCGACTTCAAATTCTGTCCTAATATATATTAAAATGTTATGGTCAACGATCTTGTCATTTAAATGATAAAATTCTATCACCAAATATATAACCTGTCACACAATAAAAATTAAGATATATTTAGATACAAACTACTATATTATGTATGTGCATAGATCATATATTACTTAATATTACCAAGAATTTCAACCTTTAAGAGTGAAGATGGGTTGTTAAATCGACCTAAATCACACAAAAAAATATGAACCTCGGGCCAAAAAATAATTTTTGACCCTAAAAATAGAAAATAATATAAACTTTTAATTAGTTTTGTCGGATTTTGGGTTAGTCATAATAAAACAAAGATATTTGTTATACAAAAATTAATGCATGTTAAAATACTTTAAAAAAATAAACTAAACAAATTTGTTCATCGTAGGGGCTGATATTTTCCGGGAAAAAGGTATTTGACTTAATTGCACTATAGATCTCTATATTTTGCGAAATTATACTAAAAGTCCATATATTGTAAAAACATTGTATTATAGGTTATGATTTTATTCATATATATATATATATATATATATATATAAGGCTATATTAACCGGTTGGAGTTAGCTCAACTAGCCAAGGTATTGATTCTACTTTTAAGTGGTACATGTTCGAATCAAGTCAATAACTCCGAGTCCAAAGTGACTCTCCGATGTATTAAAAAAATATGCTACATTTTATTATACAAATAACAAACATTCATTCAAACAATTCAAAACAAAGCTTAATCAGACAAATTGTACAAGTTTTGGGGCTACATAAAAGTTTTGAAAAATTTGGGGGCCATAAGGGTTATTTTTCATAAAGGGTTAAAAAAAGGGAAAGCCATGCCCCACTCCCCCTTCTCTCCCCTGAACCCCTATATTGCTCTGTCATTGGTGGTTCATATATGTACAGATCGAAACTATAAAAAAATTAACTAATTATTATAGATCATAATAAATCTATCAATGTATAAGATATAAACATCATTTATCTGAAATCAAAATTATAAATTTCTTAACTAACCAAAAGAAACATATGATTTCTTTTTCTTCTTTTTCTTCAACGGAATTTTTATCCACATATGTGTCACCATTTCTGCGATTAGATTTTCACAAGGAAAGAAAGTTGAAAGAAATAATTTCAAGGAGGCGTAGAATAGGAAGAGATAAATATATTTGGATGTATTAGGGTTTTAGGAAAGCACTAAAATAGTAACCTATATGGTTCAAACGAGTTACAAGGGTAAGAGTTAAGTAAATATTTGGGCCGACTAAAAAAATATCGGCCTATAAGTTCAATTTGTACATTTTTAGGAAAAACATAATGGGCTGTTTATTTTGGTTGGCCCGACCAATTCACATTCCAAACTAGGCCATTCACCCCTGCATTATACAACTCGACGATCCTCTAACAAAAGATAAATTTAAATCACACGATAAAAATATCTAATAAACAAGAAAAAAATATGAATTCCATCTAAACATGAGATCATATGCTTAATACCAGTTAAAAAAATAATATTAATAACTTTACCCAAAATAAATCATTATATATATTGATTGTACAAAAAAATAGAATTGTTTTATTAGAATATGTTGCCCAAAATATAGTCTTATGAGGGTGAATAGGAACATTGCAAAATAAAAAATAATTTAACCAAACCGGCTCGATTCGACTCTATTTAATGAAAATCCAATTTTTGGGAATAATATATAAATAGGCTAGAGGTACATAAATAGTTGTGATATATGAGTGAGACACTCGATCGAGCACTTAATTTATATACCCAATGCAAGTTTCTAGCCAATAATCATATAGAAAAACATACGAGCACTAAGCATGCAATATCTAAGCCTAAAATATATAGGCAATAGAACTAACACTTGTCATTTACAAAAATAAATAAAGGGGGAAGATAAGTGATACACTTGTTTCGAAGTGTTTCTACTCTAATATGCTTAGTCCACTAACTAAGGTATGTTTGATTCTTGTAGGATTTTGCAAGATCTTCCACTAGAAATCCCATGTCTCTTGAAGGTGAGAGCACAGTACTTTACAACCCCCTTTTTATACCATTTGCAGTAACCCATGTGTTATCACCGAACTAAGGAAACCAAGTGTGCAATCGACATTCAAAAAATCACTCACAATCCTACGAAGCATTTCCTTACGTATCTCCACACAAGAACGATTATACAATATATGCTGCCTATATAGAACTTCACACACCTGTGAAACTTCACTTATGTATACAGCTACACAATATCTCAACCTTCTCTTGCCTTGTGCATTGAAGATCACACTTCTCACTAGACAAGAGCACCACTAGAGTGTAAGATCATTCCTAATCTATCTGTCTTATATACTGCTTGATGAGTAGATGAAGTAAAAAAATGGTTATTATAAAGAAATATGGATTGTTGGACTATGTATTTATTTGGATCTCTCTTGAAGATATACTTTTGAAACTGCTTAAATTTTTTGTAAAAAAGCCATTTATATTGTCTTAAGAGCTCCTATTTATAGGTGAAAAACTATCCAACTGGTCTGTCCACGTGCCAACACATTACTTTAAGATTTGACATATGTCGAGTATATGTATCTTCTTCTTTGGGTATCCGCTGCCTTGTATTTCTAAGATACTTTAATGACTCCATTCCCAATGGCTCTTTTATGTCCTTTCCTCAATTAATTGCAGCTGTCAGGCATTTGGTTTAGTCACTTTGGGTACTCGCTCGAGTCATATTTTCAGGTAATAGAGTTTTATGGGTTTGGTACCCGGTTTATTCTATCTTCTAAAGCCCTAGCTTGAGATTTTTTCACATATCGATCAAATCAGTATCAGTAGTCAGGTCTTCTAAGGTATCTTAGATTCAATGAATATTTTTTATCATTTTTATGTCTCTCTATAGTGGTCCAACTTGATGTTTTCTCAAGGTCCCCATAATTCAGCTCTTTTATACGTTTTTTCGGATCACTTTGATAAGGGGTCCAATGTCATGTCTTCTATGGCTTCGCATATAAAATATACCAGCTGCTCTAGTGGCTAAACTTGGGTTGTGACAGCTGCTGAATTGAATCTGAAACCATGGATATCACACAAAGTTAGCCTACAAAATGTTCCAGCAGGTGATATAGTTGTGGAATACCAAAATGTCACCCACGTACCGGAAACTCAAGTTGTTCGAGAAGGGAGCAATGTGATCGGGTAGGAAGATTTGCAGTCATGGAATCCTAAAGCGGCGCACTTTTGTATTCTTTTTTTGGTCGAAGCACTTTTGTATTCTCTTGTAAACATTTATTTAGTTTACTAATGTGTACACCATTAAATTACTCGCAGTGGTGGCCTAGAATAAGTTATTCGTAGTATATTTTAATTTGGAATTGTCATGGAGCTGGTGACAATAACTTTAGAAGGGTTGTTCGAGAAATGATGCGATTAGACAAAGTTTGGCTAACTGTCATAGTTGAAACAAGAGAATGCAGAGTTAAAGAAAACGCGATATCAAAATTTTGGGTAAATCTAACTCGACGAGAGTTGAAGCGGGAATGTATAAGTGTGGTATATGTGTAATATGGGATGACTTGGATAATGACATTAAAGTATTTTATGTGGGACGACAAGTAATTAATATGGATATTGATAAACAAGGTTGTGAGCCTTTAGTTTTTCATCCATATATGCGAGAACCCATGTGGTTGAACGTAGGGAGTTCCTTTATTAATAGGTGGAAACGTCAATCAAGAGGGGAAGGATGGAGATAAAAGAGGAGGGGTTATAAGAGTTACTAGGGGAATCGAGAAATTTGAGAAATGGAAATACATATTTGGTTTAACTGATATGGGGTCCGCGTTTTACCTGGCTTGTCTTTTGGAACATGGGTCAATGTATCCTAAGAAGACTCGATAAAGCTTATGGGAAAAAATGCTACACAATTTTCCCTAAAGCTAAGGTTACTCACCTCGACTGAGCACATACATATCATTCACCTATACTTATCCAACTTAAAGGAGAGAGTTCGAGAAGAGTGAACTATTTTAGATTCCAGTGAGTCTGGTGTCTACAGAAACATTTTCAGAAATTTGTGCTGGAGAAACGGAAACTAATCATAGGGGCTTGGAAGAGAGTATTGCGGATATGCAACAACAATTCCATATGTGGAAATCTAAGGTTTTTGTAGACATTAACCGCAAGAAAAACTCCTTATCACGAGACTACGGGTATTTAGAGATCGTTGGAGAATAATTGTAACTCTTCATTATTTGAGCTTGATAAAAGGGTGAGGGAAGAGTACCTCAGTGTTTTAAAGGAGGAAGAAAGGATCTGGTTCCAACAATAATAAAAAGTTGATTCGCTCGATCGATCAGATTACGTGGTATTATCATTTGTCTACTGTTCGAAAGAAGAAATTGACGAGAATAATAAGGCTAAGTGATGAGAACGATAATTGGGTTATTAATGAGATAGAAGTGAAGAACATAGTTTGAGATTTCTT
Source organism: Nemophila menziesii (assembly GCA_029959085.1). Lineage (NCBI taxonomy): Eukaryota > Viridiplantae > Streptophyta > Magnoliopsida > Boraginales > Hydrophyllaceae > Nemophila > Nemophila menziesii. Next base: position 137,002,757 of record JARWIR010000001.1, on the reverse strand, counting down.
ACAAGATTTGTACTCGACCAATGCTGACTCCATTGTTCCTTTCTCACTTCCATATATTCCTCAATTAAGGAATATTGGGGTTGAGAAATGTTAGGTTTTGGTGGGACAGTGGTGCGTGATATGGTTAGACAGTGTGCCAGTTCTAGCGAGGTACCGTCGCGCCTAAATGGTACTCTAGTTCACTTAATTTTGAAAGTTAATGATCCAGAAAAGTTTAACCGATTTATTCCCATTATCTTGGCTAATGTTCTAGTTAAATTTATTATGACAATGATGGTGAATAGGTTATGTCTATTACTAGCTGATCGCACCATGGATAATATAGTTCTGGTTCAGGTTACAGTCGATCTTATGTATAAGAAGACAGGTATGAGTGGACTCATAGCAGTAAAAATTGATCTTGCAAACGTTTATTTTAAGCTAAGTTGGAGATTCCTGCAAGACACCATCACAAAATTTGGTTTGCCTTTGTCTCGGGTACGTCTTATTATATCTGATATGTGTTCTAACACTATGAAGATATTATAGAATGGTTTCCCACTAGAGTCGTTTAAACCGAGCAGAGAGATTTGTCAAGGATACCCCATCTCCTCATATTTATTTGTGATGTGTATATAGTGGTTGTCGCTACTTATTTAAAAAATATATGGCTGTGGGAATGGAGCGAAATCTGTCTTTGGAAATAGGGGTTTCAGATCTCTTATGTTTTCTTTGTTGATGACTTGATCATATTTGCAGAAGCGTCAGAAAAACAAGTATATTTGATGAAAAGGGTAATGAAATTATTTTGTGATAAAGCGGGGCAAATAATAAGCGAAGAAAAGTATATAATATTCTTTTCTAAAAATCTCTAGCAAGAAAGGAGGGTGTGTTAGCAGAAAGAAGCAGTTTCGTGTTGAGTGACTTGGTGGGTATTTATTCGTGTACATGTATAGCCTCGTAAAATATCAATATAATTTTTCAAGTATTTAATTGGTAAAAATAATATTGTAAAAATATCTTGTAAAAATTATTAACCTAGTTTTAATTTATATTACAATATTTATTTTTATATTTTTATATTGTATGCCCCATTGATAAAATTATTTAGGATTAATTCTACTTTATTTTTATTTTAATCTTTCCTGCCTTGTATTGTGAATATTTTCTAACAACTTATGTCTTCTTTAATTTTGTCTAAAAAAAAATGTCATTTTCATCTACGGTGGACTTGATTGAATACTAATGAACAAGCTTAGTTAATATTGTTAATTGGGCCATATAAAATTATTTACTTGGGCCTATTCATTTTATTCTTGTAGGAAGTTTATAAATATACTATTAGAGACCCAAAGCATCACCTGGCTACAACCCCAATTCTCTTCATTCTAATCTTTTTACCATATTTCTAAAAGTAATAAATATTTGTATTTCTTTTCTTTTATCCATTGTAGCCACTTTGCCTATTTTGAATCGACCTACTTAGTCGTTTCACATTTGATATTTGATATATCTATCGATCGATCGTTCAACATGATACAATCGTGTTGCATTGGGCGGCAGCGGGCTTGCCAGGGTTAACACGACTATCATGATTTATTCCCACATGGCGCATGTGACAGAGAGTTCCTTGGCCAGTGGGTCTTAGGTTCGGTGTACCCGGGGTATTACCAGTGGGAGTGATAAGGGATCGAGAGTTGCGGCGGGAGTTATAAGGGCAAGACCACAATATCCTTTACAATGTGATTATTACTTGCTAGTGTATATAGCCTGCTGGGTAGTATGGGCTGCCTAGTTTGATATATACACTTATCTGATTCATTTATCTATCGCGTTATGAATGTTTATTCTATATTTAGACCTATACAAGTTCAATGAAAGCGTCTTAGATATAATTACTGCCCTAGGTTAAATTCTACATATGATCATTATTTATATTCTCGCTGAGCTAGTGGAAGCTCACCCCCTTTCCCCACCCTTTCAGGTTAAGATAACTTAAGGACTTGGGTAGTGGTCAGTACCATAGGACAAATTGAAGAGGAAGAATAGATAATTTTGTATTCGTTAGCTTGTACTTATTTATTTTAAATCACGTAATGTAATAAATAGTCAATTATTATAATAAAATGTACTTTTAATTATTTTAAATTTTAGATAGAATAGTCGTGTTTTTCTAGGCTTGACAGTACACCTATTTTTGCTAGCCGCCTTCCAAGGGAATTCTTTAGAAGGATAACTATGAGCATGAAAAATAAGCTACCAAATTGGAAGTTGCAAAATCTCTCACTCTGTGAGAGGTTAAATCTTGCGCATAAAATCCTTAGTGCCATACCTACTTATACGTTGCAAACAATGAAACTTCTTAACTATGTTCATAATGAAGATGATAGAATGATAATGGAATTCATTTGGGGAACGGATGATGAGTCGAAGAAGATAAATTGGATCTATTGGGAAAATATTTGCTGTAAGAAGGACTGAGGTTTAGGTTTCTGGGACGTGAAGAGTTTTAATCAAGCTTTACTCATCAAGTTAGGATAATATATTCTTAAATAGGACAAAGCAATTTGGGCCAAATCACTATTATATAAAAAATTTAAAGGAGGTTTCATGAGTCGTATTGCTAAACAATCAAATTCAAGAGTATGCAAGAGTATAGTTCATGGGCAGGAGGTGCTAGCTAATGGTATTGAGGAAGTGTATAGTGAACAAGTGTATTGGTACAAGTGGAGGTTATAGGCATCGTGGAAATTTTCTCGTCAAATTAGCTTATAAGTCACTTAAAGAGCCAGATGAGGCTGTGATCTTTAGATGGAATAAGATTTCGTCCCTAAAGCGTCCGCAAAACATACAGATTCTTCTTTGGCGGGCCGTATCCGTGAATTTGAGGAAACATGGAATTGAGGTGTTACCATTTTTTAGGAGATTTGGTGTAGATCAGGAAACTGCTTTGCGTCTATTTCGAGACTGCCGGAAGTACGATGAGATCTAGAAAAGGTGGCCTAAAAATGAAAAATTGCATAATACCGCGAGAACTAAAATGGAACAAAACCAGGTGCTTTCTTCACCTATTGATGAGAAACTCAGTAGTAATTACAGCTGCATCATATTAAAGGATATAACTTGTCACGACGTTTTCTGGGAATCATCAGCTATTGGGGAAAATGTTGTTAACATGTGAGGTTTAGTGTGTTAACATTGATGTAATAACAAATTGAGAAGTTAACAGCATGTATAATAGTTACAATGTGTTTCAGGAGGTTGTAATGATATCGCAACTTTAGGCCAGCCCAACAGTCCAGGAAGGAATAGAACCATTGCAGGTGTTGTACCAAGAGGATCTATTGTGCTAGAATACTTGCTAGAACTTTAATGGGGGAAAGAACCGCTCAGTTGTAAAGGAACAAATGAGGGGCTAGAAATTACGGCTGTCATGATCTCTTTGTTTTGGCACATTTGGATTGATTAGAATAGAAGATGTTCTGAAGAAATACCCATGAGTATTCGACATGAACACTTAAATTTATGGTTAAAAGTATAGAAGTGGGTTATGTTCGGGCTTGGGGAGTAGTGTGAGGCGAAGGAAAAATTGTCACGACGAGAAGTACACTACTTAAGTGGGTTGAACCGGCTTTCGATGTTAAAACTCAACATAGATGGGTGTTTAGCGCAAGGGGTTAGTAAAGAGGAAGTTGGGGGTCATTTCCGCGATAGTAAAGGAGATTTATTAGGATGCTTCGAGAGTTCTTGTAAGGTAAATTCAGCGTCTCAAGCCAAGCTTTTTGCTTTACATTTTGTTTGTATATAGAAATTACTCTAAAGTAATGGTTTTCATTGAGACTGATTCGCTTGATCTACATGCGCTAGTGAAGGACAGTGGGGGTAAGGGAGAATGGCCTGATCAAGTACTCAAAGAATGCAAGATTATACTTGCAAACCATGTTAACTTTGAGATTCCAAGGAGGCGAATTATTGTTGTGATTGGATGGAGAAAAGGGTATTGATTCGAATGGTGAACCGATCCCGTATATGGACTCTCCAGAGGATTATTTTTACGGAAGTTCTTAACGTGAGATAGATGTGGATGGGCTACACCTCGTACTATATTGTGTGCTCATATTGGAGTTCATTAAGTTTTTAACGGTCTTTATTAGACCTCAGATGTATGTAAAAATAAATAACTTTTTTTAAACTTCTGTTAACATAAATATTACGCTATTCAAAATCTCTTTTCTTGATTTCAAAATCAGATATGTTAATTGTAAATTCATCCATATCAAATTTTAATCTTGACTTTTGTCCGACTAGGTTTTGATATGGTCAATATTTATGGTTCATTTATTTATTTTATTGTGTTTATGTGGTAAAAAAGTATGAGAAGTATTTTCTCTAAAATAACTATTGTTTCCACTTCTCGAGTTCTCCATTATCATAATCCATATGGATGTTGGGTATCTTAAAAGAATTGCGATATTATTGACCGATTTAGGTCATGGTCGTTGTTAATCATGATTAGGATCTTTTCCTTGGTTTTGAGAATTTTATTTTGCGTTGACTTTCAACGATGGTAGACTCGAATGCATGGTTATATTACTTGGATACTTATTTACGAAAATAGATTAATCCTCTATTTTGTTGAATTTTATGTAGAGTTGATGCTAATGCTATGTGTTTTTGTCTTCTTGTTGTCAACTGTGTTATTTTTTTACTTCAGTGTAATGCTTGGTGTAATGAATATAATTATTTTTTCGACAAAAAAAAGTGTGAACATTTTATGAGCTACAAATAAGGCTAATATTATATTTTGAGTATATACCATCGAAAATCATATCTTATAATGTGATTGTGGTCTGATTAAAGATAAATTATAATAAAAAGTTTTCAAAGGAATTTATCGTCCGAATTCAAACTTCTGGGATGCGAAATTGGAAAAAAATCCTAAAGTTGGGCCAGTATTTTCAAAGGACTTCAATTACTAAAAAAAAGAATGTATATTGCATATTGATAATGGTCTGAAGACAAACATTTGAGATAATTACTAGATTGGTGAATGTATTCTAATGGAGAAACCAAACATATGCGACTTAAACATTGTAGCCTAACTATTTAACAAGGGTAAGGCAGGTTGAAATTTGGAGATCGTTCGAAGTCTCCGCTCTCAAATAAATATTTCTGAGATCATTAGGATTCCAATCATCCAATTTGATAAAGAATATACAATAATTTGCCCGCACACCAAGGATGGTAAATTATCTACCAAGTATGGATACCACTATCTTACCCAAATAGAAATTCCAAATGAATACCAATCTTCGTGTATGGGAGGAAAAAGGGGAATGAAATCTGAAAAAAAAATTGGAATTCGAATGTTCCCCCAAAAATTAGAAATCTCTTGTAGAATATTTTCGATGGAGATATTCCATAGAGGTAAACTTAAAAAAAGAATTACCTTCAGTCGTTAACATGTGAATAGTGTGAACTGGATACCGAATTGATTGCACACATTTTTCTCAAATGCCCATTTAGTTTGGTTGTGTGGGAATCTTCTTCTCTACAAATTAAAATTCACTGAGACTCCAAATGATCAATTATAGAATGGTTGCTCAATAAAATTAATTCTCAAACCAATAACAGATGAGACAAAACACTCGTCGTAGCTTTCATCTTTGCACTTTATGGAATATCTAGAAAGAAAGGATGCAAGGTTTCTTTGACAATAGAAATGGAGTATCAACAAAATTATCAGTATGAAAAACTCTCTTATCAATGAATTGTTTGGAAAGAATATTATTAATGTGAGCAAGGAAATCAGTAGTGAAGAATGGGATACAAATATAGAAGAGGCCAATCAAATCTTAAGAGATGAGGCAGAGATAATTTGACTTAATGACATACCGTTTACATAGGAGTGGGAACAATCGGGTGTTCTTAAATGGGGTTGTACAATGCAAGTTGTTAGTGGATCAACTATTGATGTTTGGAGAGACAAATGACTCACGTTCCTTATTCTGATCTCAAGGCCCAACAATTTTAATATCCGAAAAATTCAGGAATTTCTTCTTTTAAATGGTTCGAATTGGATCACCTCATTCATCTACAATTGTTTTCACCATATGGAGACTGAGCATACTTGTAGACGCCCAGTGTATGCTAAATTTGGCCTCACTCTAGCAAAGGAAGTTATACTTCCAAAACTAGGTTACCATGCTATAACTTCTCTAATCGATGACAAATCGCCCAAATTTTTTTCCTTCGGTACAACTAGGGATCCTAAAATCTAGAAAACGGTTTATGTAGAAAATCGACAACAAGTCCATTCATTGTAAATTTACACTTTATAAAAGGGAATGCATCGTCACACCAAGATGAAATTTCTATAACCATCTTATTGAGACAGCGTAACATATTTTCTTCTCCTGCCTGAGTAGTGCTTAGATTCAAGATGATGTGAATACAAGACATAAGAGAAATATAAAATGTTATGGAAATTTTTAAATTAGGATCCTACACATTATTAAAAAAAAGGTACTAGGATAATTGGAGTCGTGAAACTTCTACCACTTTTGTGTTTATTACTATCTAGAATATTTTGATTGCTAGAATGAAGACAATTTTAAGAACTCCAAATTAAACATGATACCAATTATCATTTTAAGGGTCACACAAAGGTGAAATATCTATAACCATCTTATTGAGACAGTGTAACATATTTTCTTCTCATGCCTGAGTAGTGCTTAGGTTTGAGATGATGTGAATACAAGACATAAGAGAAATATCAAATGTGATGGAAATTTTAAAACTAGGATCCTACACATTAATAAAAAAAGGTACTAGGATAATTGGAGTCGTGAAACTTCTACCACTTTTGTGTTTATTACTATATAGAATATTTTGATTGCTAGAATGAAGACAATTTTAAGAACTCCAAATTAAACATGATACCAGTTATCATTTTAAGGGTCATCTTTATGAAAGACTTCCTTGGCTTGTATTGGAATGATTTTAGTGTTTGGATGTTATCTCAGGATGGATAACCCTATTCATTTGCCTATAATTATAATTTTGAGGACCCACTTCAGACCTCAACATCTTTGTTGATGCTTATTTTGTTGAATAATGAGAGATTACGGGTATTTCTATTGTTAGTTCTGACAAGATTAGTTTCCCAGTCATTTGTAAAGGAAATACCTTTTATATAGCTTAGTTTTTAAAGGAGAAACGACAATTCTTTTAAAGTGCAATATCCTTCATGTTTGAGAAGGTACGTTTCATACCGAATACCTTGGTATTACCAAAGTCTTGAAGAATTGACTAAAACTGTTGGACAAATGGGATTCTACCCATGTGTGTTAATCGGTGACTCAATTTAATGAAATGATTCGGATATTAAAACGTTTATTCAAGTTGTAAAGATTAACGTAATATATCCACTTGGTTAAAATCATTTGAAATGAATGAGAAATTGAGTCATGTAATTTGGAGTAATTGGAAGAAAAAAATAACAATATATGTTATTTTTATTTCTTTTTGTTATAAAGCAAAGAAATAAAAAAAAAAAGTCATGGGTCCTTAATGGGCTTTTGGGCTCAGATTGAAAACATAAAAGTCTTGTATATATTATATTATTATTTATTACCAAATTCATCTTCATCTTCTTTCTTATTCATATATTGTGTTGGCTAAATTAGGGTTTTGTCTATGCAAAATTAGGGTTTAGGGTTTTTGAGCGGTAGTGTATATATTTTATATTGGTTAAATTATATATTAGTGAGATAGTTGGATAAATATCCTATAGTGTAAAAAACATCTTCTCATGATAATCTATGTGGATCTAGGTAGTTTTGGTAAATTACTGTAAATCTTGTTGTTCTTTACTCTTATTACTATGTTTTATTATTATTTTCTGTTCTGTAATCTTATTTCAACTTGATATAAAAAATTGTGATAAATCTTACAAATTAGATTAATATTTAAAACGGTAATAATTCCTTACTACAATTGAATTATAGTCCTTTTGTATATTAGAAAGAAATAAGTAATTGAAATACCATGAATTGTTTCCTGAATCATTTTTTACAATTGTTACAATATAATATAATTGTTTGTTTACCTTACTTAATAGTTATGTTGAAATAGACTACCATTGATTTACTTCTTGTCTCTTTATAAACATCTTGATAATATGTATATATAGACAACAGGTTGAATTACATCTTTTTAATTGCTTCATATTATAGTTCTTCATCTAGATTTTCTTATATTTTTTTTTATAATTAGAAAGATGTGGCTCCAATATATTGTAAATGTTTTATATATTTATTTTAAAAATCTTATTGAAAATTAATTAATTTTTTTACAGATTGTTAACCATTATATTTCAAAAATTGTTATATTTTAGTTCTCAAGATTCTAGAATTTTCACTTTACCCCAATTTTTAATAATTTAATTTTTTTGAGATAATTATATATAATATATATTTACTATCATGCATTTTTTGCAAAATTAGGACTTATAGTGGATATTTCAAATTATTCTTTAGCTGCTTTGACACAGTTGGTTAAGACTTGGATTTAGACTTTATATTTTATAATGAAATCTTAATTACTCTGAACTTGATCGAATTTTTTTTTTTATATAAAATGATATATGATTTGTATGTAAATCTTTGTTCTAATGCAGACCTACTTTTAATTTTTTTTTCTTGGTTTGCATAAATCTTTAATGGATGTAGGAGACTACGAAGAAGATCCACAAGGTATCTTAAACATGTAAAAATTATTTTAGCATCTTTTTCTTTTCCTAAATATTTCATTGATAAAAAACCACATGTTTAAACATGATAGACTCACTAACTTCAGCTACTAGATAGATACTTGTAAAAATATTACAAGTAAAGGAATTATTAATAAAAATATTGTTTGGAAGATGATCTATTACAATTAGGAATCCATCCTCTATAAGAATATTTTCTCTGCTGGTAGGCAAATTTTAAGAATATCTAGAATTTCGGCTCTATGCCTTGTAATCCAATAGTTTTTGAGTAATCTCTAGTGACACGAGAAATAGAGTCTTATCACTACGCCGCGTCAAGGGTCTCGCGACTACATGAGTAGTCGCTAAAAATAATAAAAGTAGTCGCTAGAAATCGGATCAAGGATCTAACGACTACATGTAGTCGTTAAAAATTAGTCGCGAAAAACTAGTCGTTAGAAGGTAAACCTTACGACTACACGCGAAGAAATAGTCGTGAGAGTCAGTGACATTACTAACGACTACTTTGTAGTCGTTAGATAACGCTTCTTCTAGCGACTACTTAGTAGTAGAGAAAAGCTAAGTTTATCATCGACTACAACGTAGTCGAGAATAGAGAAGTTTATTAACGACTACAAAGTAGTCGTTATTACTACAAGGTGTAGCGACTACTTGATGTAGTCAATAACGACTACTATGTAGTCGCTACTATTAATTTTTTTTTAAAAATAAAAATAAAATAACACAATTTTCGAATTATTTTTAATTACAATTCTGTAATTAAAAATAATTCGAAAATCATATTTTTTTTTAAAATACAATTAATAAATAAAAATACAATCAACAATTCAAAATAATTAATTCAAATATATAATTAATCCAAAGTCAAACCCGGTCAAAACAGGTCAAAGTCAAAGTCATACCAAACTACACCAAAATAAAATAAAAAGTCTTAATACAAACCAAATAAAATTAAATTAAAAGTCTTAAAATATAATAAATTAAACACCAAACAACCACAATATCTAAAATCCGAGCTTTGTATAAACGTTTTCATCATTCCCGGGCTCGTAATCATCTTCATCCATTTCAACATCTTCAACATCTTCACCATCATCACTACTACTACTATCATCATCTTCTTCATCTTCATCACCGTTAGGAGGAGTGGGGCCCGCATTCATAGGCTGGAAGGGGGTCTCGCCTTTATCTGCCCTCAACTAATTAACGTACGCGATGGCATCATTCACAACATCCATCGAAAAAGGTGGAGGCGCGGTGCTAGTAGATCCTTCAGGGCGAGGAAATGGGGGAAGACCGCGGGACACTCGGAGCTCGTTAATCGCCGCCATCATCTCCTCGTGCTGCTCGTTCCGGGCTGGAGTAGTATTAGCCTTGTTCTTCGATTTTCTCGGACGGCCAATGCCCGGAATAAAGCTCCTCTTCGGTGATCCATCCGCTTTCGCGGTGCTCCTCACGTAATCGTATTGCTCTTTTGGACTCATTCCTTCCCAATCGGTTGACTCTGATTGACTTTGAGTCACCTTTTCCTTCATCGCGTCCTTGAGCAATTTCTGTTACATAAAAAAAAATATATCAATTAAATTTGACTTTAGATGAAAAAAATAATTAATAATAAACTTATAAAAAAAACTTACATCGGCTTTTTCGTAGCCCACCGACCTCCACTCTCTGGTCTTCTTGCTTTTCCCCACCACCTCGCAAAAACCACCCATACGCGGAATTGGGATGTCTTGTTGGGTAGACTCATTCCTTATCACCAGATTCCCTCCCGGGATTAATTCTTCACCGTGTTTCAGAAAAATAAAAAATATTCGAAATAAATAATAAATTAGTAATTAAAAAATTCACTTAAATAAAAAACCACCTCGTATAGCATATCCCGAGTTCGGGAATACCTCCTCGACCCCGCTCCACTCTTGTTTTTCTGCTTTTCTCGATTCTTTTTATTTTCCTTTGCTTGATTCTGAAAAAATTTAAAATTCAATTATTAATAAAAACAATTATAATTTTAAATATATACTAAAATTAAAAATAATCAAAATTTCACCTTAGCTTTTCTCGAGCCCCAATACTCACAACACTTAGCCCACGCCTCATCCGATATCCAATTCGGCTTCAAACCCTTTCTCCAATAATGCTTCTTCACGTAATATTTGTAATCCTTAAATCTCATCCTCATCGTATCGTCCAAGTTTCCGTAAATCGAATTCCAGTCTATCCTCTTTCTCCAAGTCTTTATGTCAAAATATTTCTGTAAAAAAATATATTATTTAAATTTAAATTAGAATAATAAATTAAGCTTTAAAAATATTAAAAATTAAATTTATACCGTTAATCTCTTAATCACGGCGTTTTTGTCCGCGTCCGGCACTTTTTTCCAAGACGGGTGATAGGGCGGAATCCTCTCTCGTACTGCAATCCCAATCACTTGCGCAACGTGGTGCCCGTACTTGCCTGATAGACTCCACGTGTCGTCTACTATACAAAAATTGACCGGCAAAGGCCACACAACAGCTTTTAGTGCCCTCATCGCAGTTTTTAGGGCACCTCCACCCCTTTTTTTCCGTGTAGGGGGATATGTTTTAACATTAAATTAATTATTAGTGACTTTATTTTTTAAGCAAGTATTGAGTTGAATTTGTTTATTTACCGGGCTGGTTTGCACAGTCGGCTAGGTTTCGGTTCGGATTCTCGTTTGGTTCCCTCCCCCCACCAGCCCCTCCGTGCTGTCGAGACATGACATCGGCCATCTAGCATTTTATAGGTAAATTAAAATACAGAATATAAAATAACATAAAAAATACTAAATTATTAAATCAACTTAAATAAAAACATGAAAATAAAATTAAATAAATTATTACAATCATAAATCAAATAAATCAAATAAATAAAAAACGTAAATAAATCATCGGGAATCTTTAACATCCAATATATAGCATATAGCACACGTACAATCTGTATTATACAAAAATATTTATATTAGTCATAAAATAAAATAAATTATAATTATTTTTAATATTTAAAAATCTATTATTACATAGTAAAATAAATATATGTTTCTTAAATTGCATAAAAGTCCCTATATTTTTTTTTTATAAATTTGCATAAAAGGTCCCTATATCTTTTTAAAAATTGCATAAAAGTCCCTTTATTTTTTTTAAAATTGCATAAAAGTCCCTTTATTTTTTTTAAAATTGTATAAAAGTCCCAATTTATTTTTCGAAAATTTCATGAAAGTCCCTATTCATTATTATAAAATTGCATAAAGTTCCTTATATATTTCCTTAAATTGCATAAAGGTCCCTATATATATTTTAACACATAACAAAGATTAATCTAACATTTTCTTAAAAACATAACAAAGATTAAAAAATTCCCAAAAAATCATCCTACTTAATTTTCAATCAAAACCCATGAATTACATGTTTAAATTAACAAAAACCAAACCCTATTAACACTAATCATTCTCGAAATTAAGAATCAAGCATCAAAAAAAGGAAAAAAATTTAATTAGATTTCACAAATTAAATTTTTCACCCATTTAACATCAATTTTTGGTTAAACAAATTCATACAACACTCTAATTACACCCTACTATATCCGGAATTAAAAATAACATGTAATCATCAAAGAAAAAAATCAAAAAAAAAGGCATGAAAATTAAAAATCAAAAATTGGTTGGAATACTAACCTTTTTGGATGAAATAGGAGCTGATTTGGTGTTGAATCTGATGTCTCCTCATTTGTGATAGATTAATGTTAGGATGAGACATCATTTTTAGTGATTTAGAAGTCATAAATGTCGATTTTCTTGAGAAATAGTGCACTTTCCTATTTTGAGTCTTGATTTAGTAAAATAATATTTTTAGAGCATATTGGGTTTAATTGTTTATTTAGTTTGTAGCTTTAAAGATAATTATGGAGATTAATTAGAGTCCAAGTCAAAGATTACAACTTATGGAAAGAGATTATCATGGTAATTGGAGATAAGGAAACAAAAGCTAAAAAGATAGAAAAGGAAAAGCTGCCTAAATCTGGATTCTGCAGCACACGCCTAAAGAAGTGTTATTTTACCCAAGAAATAGGCCGATTTTGGTAATTTCCTTTCATCGGGACAAAGATAATTCTGTTACGATTCTTTTGGTATCTTATGGAGCTCAAACCGACCAATAATGAAGAAGATATGCTCAAATCGGTCAAGCAGTGTTTATCTTTATTTCCATACGAATTTGAGTTGGGCTAGAAGTCCAATACCTTACCTCTTCTTCAATAAAACGAATTAGGTCTTCTAAACACCTATAAATACACCCTTATATCACTTGTAAAATCATCCTTGCTTAGAAAAACCTTATAATTAATCCTTAGTCATTGTAGAGAGCAAGATGATGTCTTTTGTAATTTCTTTTAGTTTATTTCCTTCAGGTATGAACTAAACTCCCCATAGCTTGGGTTTTGCATAATGTATAATATATGAATTCTAATTCTTCTATCTAAGTTTCTTTCGGAATTACATGTTTTAATTTGATATTAGCTACTTACTTAATATTTGTTTATGTGTTTTGATTTAATGTCTTTCCTAGAACTGATCACTTTAGGATTGTTTTAATAGTAGTTAGATGGTCTCCTTGACAGGGTGTTTAACTATTGAACCACCACATAATGTCTAGTGTCGATATTAGTTCTGACAAAACATGATTCTAACTAGATAGTCATTAGGGTTTGTTTTAACCACCATATCACCAATGATTGCAGTATTTGCTTAGGGCCTTAGTAGCGTTTGATAACCCTATTTGAAATCACGTCTTGGTTGTGCCGTAGCCCCCTTAGTCGCTCTCAAGGTCTAAGGTATGGGAATTTAGAATCCTGACTAAGTATACCAAGAGCTAATATTCTCCCTTATTAACTAGATTTATAGATAGAATTAGAAGGATTAGTACATACTAGGAAAACCTGAGCTATACTTCTCATCTCATATTCTTAGTTATTTATTTTATTGTCTTTGATTTCCTAGTTTAAATTAATTAATTTCGAAATTCTCTCTTTAATTTATTTGTCTTTTAATTATTTACTTTTACTCTTTATTCTTACCTACGCGTATAACACACTTAAGTCCCTGAGAACGAACTCAACTTACTAACTAAAACTTGCATACGTCTGGTAATACTTGCAGTACTGTGCCTGTCTAGGGTTCGAGTGTGTAGTTTCTTGACTTAATTTTATCTTATTTTTATCACACCCTAGGCACCACAAAGTTTTTGGCGCCGCTGCCGGGGACTTGTGTCTCGTTAGCGTGTGGAGTAGTAGTTTTTAATTAGTTTTTATTTTTCAGTATTTAGTTTTTATTTTCCAGATTTAGGCTTGTGGTTTGCTTTAGTCTTTTTCAGGTTTCACAGTGTTTAATTCTTGGCCTCCTTTATCGGAGCCTGAGAGGAGCTTCAGACCTTACAACAAACGAGTTCATGAGGAAAGAGCCTTAAGAAGAGTAATGGCAGCCCAAGATCCACCACTTGGTGACCAACTCAATCCGAGAGTTCCACCACCACCTGGTGGTCTACAGCAAAATCAACCAGGGATCCAACAACAAGATCCACCACCTGGTGTACAACTACCAGTAGGAGAACCGAGTTGGACAAGACCTTCCTGGCCTTCATGTACCATTCCATGTTCAACCAATCGGTTACCGCCCCCCAGAGATTCCAAATATTAAATTTAGACCCGATCCGGATATGCTTAGTCAATTTCAAAGTTTTGGACTCTACACTGGTACAGCAATTCAAGATCCGGTAAGATCGATTCAGAAGTTCATGCAGATTTGTGATGCCTACATTACTCCTGACATTACACGCGAGCAACTGTATTGTCATATGTTTTCGTTCTTCTTGACCGGTAGAGCTAGCGATTGGCTAGAGAGACAACCACATGGAACTATTCATTCTTGGAGAGAACTTCAAGCCGCGTTCTTTAACCGTTTTTATCCGAAGAGCATGAGACTCAAAGATCAAACCGAGCTTGCAAGATTTTGCCAAGAAGATGGAGAAACAGTGGGAGAAGCATGGACAAGGTTTCAACAAAAAATAGCTAGATGTCCGCTCCATGGTTATACACCTGCTCTACAACTTGCTATGTTCTATGAAGGTCTTAATGATAAAGGTAGAGAGAAGGTGGATAACATTGGAAAGGGTAATTTCGTGTCCATGAATCACAATGAAGCTTCCGAGGTGTTAGAAAATATTATGGAACAAGAAAGAAGTTGGCCTTCAACGCGAGCTTCTGTAGCGAAGACCCGAGGAACGCTTCGTTTAGATGCAGAAACTGCGAACTCAGCTCAGATATCCGCATTAGAAAATCAAATCAAAGAGCTGAAAATAGCGATGGAAAAGAATTTAGCCGCTGCAAACGTATTACAAGAAGCACAAGGTTGTCAACAATGTGGGGTTAACAATCATACATGGGAAGAGTGCGAATCAAATCCGCAATCTGTTTACTTTATATCCAATCGCGGAGGTTATCAATGGGGTAACCGAAACCATCCGGGTATGCAGTATTCAAATCCGCAAGGGGCCGCTAGTCCTGGTCATTATCAATAGCGCCCCCAGAACAACTCTTTCCAACAGAGAGGTCAGTACCAAAATCAATATCAGAATAGACCTGCTCCCCCACAACAACCTGCTCAAGATGCCTATACCGATTCATTAGATCAGAAAGCTTTACCTCAGTATCCTCAAGAAGGATCTATAGATAATCAACAGATAGCACAAGCTCTAGACCGTTTGACCACGACTATGAACGCTCAGGACGAGAAGGTCCGAGGACACGATGCCATACTTCAGATGTTAGGTACTCAAGTAAAACAATTAAACGAATTTTTAACAAATTTGGTAGAACAAAAGGAAGTAAAGGCAATCGAAGGACGTGAAAACAATGTTGGTTTCGAAGCTTGCAAGGCTATTTGCCTTGAAATTGAAGAAACAAAATAGGAAGTACCGCATGCTGCCGTTAGTGCCGTGGAAGTTCCGAGTACCGAAGAAGAACCAACCAAGTCTAGCCCCGTGGAATCTGACTCTTCTGAGGTTTATGTGGAGGACGATCAAGACAAAGCCGAATTTATACAACTACTAAGGAAGATGCAAGAGGAAATTCGATCGGTTGTGGATTATGCAGCTGAGCTGACTAAAGAGAAAGAGGAAGAAGCCTCAAAGGAGGAATCGGAAGATGAAGTTGCACCTGCTGTGCATGAAGAGAAAGAAGAGGAGAAGGTGGAATTGCCACATATTGTTCAACCAGTGTCATCAACTATTCCTGATAAAAATCCTAAGGATGACACTGTACTCAAGACATTTGTAGAGGCGTATCAACCTGAAAATATTAACGCCCAAATGCTTGAGATTGCGAAGAGAGGACTTACACCGCAACAAGTTTATACGCAAATTATTCCTGAGAAACAGGCGAGTGTAGAGATCCCAAGAGAGAACCTGAGGGTTTCGAGAAGAAGTGAAAGAGAGCTACCAACAAAGCTTAAAGATCAGGGAAGTTTCAACCTTCCTATTCAGTTACATGGTATGCTCAAGGTGAAAGCGATGTACGATGTGGGTTCTGGTGTGAATCTTATGCCTAAGTCCGTGTTCGAGAGACTTGGACTTCAGAAATCAGAGAAAACTCCAGTGAAGTTGCAGTTTGCTGACAACTCAGTTAAAAGGACATGGGGAACAGTGGAGGACGTCTTAGTCCGTGCAGGTAATATCGCCATCCCTACTGACTTTGTTATTCTTAAGTTTGATGCAGATAAGCAGGTTCCAATCATACTTGGACGGCCTTTCATGGCCACAAGTCAAAGTGTGATCAACTTCCAAGAAGGGACCATCACCCTTCATGCAAAGAATGTATCCGAGACCTTCTATGTCTTGGGTAAGAAACCGAGGAAGTTAGATGCCACAGTTCCTGTCATCCACAGCCTTTCACATCACAAAGTCCCTCCTGAGAAGATCCACTTAAAACCTGTGGATACTGAGCCAAACATTGAGTTTGGGGTTGGCCATGAAGTTCTATGGAAAGCTCACAAACGAGAGAATAGGCCACGAAGTTTCAAAGACTCGTGGATGGGACCATTCATTGTCACTAAGGTTGTTTCAGCCAAGGTGATAGAAATTCGCCCCAAAACTGGGGTCAAGCGCAGATTAGTGGATGTTCATAGCCTTACTCGTTGTTGGGGAGGCTATATTCGCAAATCTTGACAGAGGTAACACGTCTAACTTTAAAAGACGTTAAACAAAAGTGATGTACGGGAGACAACCCGTAGTTTTAAAAAAAAAATTCATGTCTTTTACGTTTTTTTATGTTTAATCTAGTTGTTTTTAGTTGATAATGCATATTTGAGAAAGGTATTAGTGTTTTTGGTGTGTAGGAATTGGAGAAATCGAGTTAAGGACGCGAGGAAAAATTTTTGGAGCGAAGGAATGACCCCCGCGGACTACCCCTAGTCCGCAGGTATGCACCGCAAGGTCAAAACCCGTACCACGGGTCTTGTCCAGAACCGAGGAAAAAATGACCCGCGGACTACCCCCTGCACCGTGCCCTGGTCCGCAGGGCAAAAACGCGTGCCACGGGGTAGGTCCACGTGTATTTGGACGAAGAACACATCTAAGGCGCGGGGTACCCTGCGGTGTACCGCACCATGGCCCGCGAGTCAAAAACGCGTGCCACGGGTTTGTACCACGCGTGTTATCCAGTGGGCAAAAATTTTCGAGCATCAGATGTCGCGGACTACCCTGCGGTGTACCCATGGTCCGCAGGGGTAGTCCGCAGCGCCGCCAGAGAGAGAAAAACCTACGGGATTTGATGTATAAATGAGGTATTAAGCCATTATTCCGAATTTATTCAACCTAAAGCCTCTTTCTCTTCTCCAAAACTCTCCTAACTCCATTGAAGCTCATCAAAACCTTCACCAATCACCACCTTACTACCCAATCATCAAGAAAAACACATCAAACCTTCTCTCCACATCATTACAAGAGAGATTCAAGCACCCCAATCTTCACCAAATCCATTCAAATTGAAGAATCAAGAGCTTAAATTTTCAAAATTCATCTTACAATTTCTTAAATCCAAGCCATCCCATTACAAATCCACCTTACCCACATAGAAAATCATCATCAATTCACCTATCCTAAGCCAAATCAAGCTTGTTCAACCATTAATTCACAAGTTCAAATTTCAAGGGTTGCTAAAGCTTTGAGTTGGGGGTTAATTGAAGATGACTAATAGAACAACAATTTTAGCTAACAAGAGGGAGGTGAAGAATAACAAGGGATTGGATTTAAACAAGAAGAAATCAATTGACAAAGGTGCTAGTTCTTAATCAAAGGGTAAAGATAAAGTTGAGTAGAGTGGGATACCTTTGTTTGATCGTAATGGTAAAAAGCTTTACTTTTATGCAAAGGAGAAAACACAACCTCCATAAGATCTTATACCCAAAGAGAAAGAGGAAGCTTTAAACACAACCTTGAAGACTTCTGCAGAGAAACAATTTAAAGAACTACCTTTTGCTTATGAGAAAGTATTCAAGGAAGAAGTTGGTACATGAGAATACGCGAGATTCTTAGAGCTTGGTGAGAAATTGGGCTGGTCTACGTTCATGTTAAGACGTTTTGAATTATGTCATGAGTTAGTTTTGGAATTCTATTTAGGCCTATTTAGCCGAGATAGTAATTGTGTTCCGATTAGAGGAAAGCTAGTTCCTTTCACAGTTGAGGAGATTAGAAACCACTTCAAGTTTAAGAAATTGAAAGGTTTTTGCAAATTTGAAGAAGCGGTTGCTAAGCGAAAAATCTTTGATGAGGAATTACTTTTCTAGCATGTATTAGACAAGGAGAAAGTGCAATCACATAAGGGAGAATTGAAGGCACCTTGGCCTTACAAATATCTTCTAGCAGATGCGAGAATTTGGCACAATTTCCTTGTTCCTAATATCTTTGGAAACACACGAACTTTGGATGTGACTATGAAGTATGCTCTACTGTTGGACTGTATTTTGAGAGGAGAAGAAGTTGATGTAGCACAGTTGATCTATGAGGAGGTGATACAATTTTCGGTCTCTCCTAAATAAGTTTATAATGTTAAATTTCCTACTATGATCACGTGTCTTGTGCGAAAAGAGGATGTTACATTGGGTAAAGAAGAGAAACTCGAGTTTAAAACGAGTTATATTGATAATTCTTGGATCAAAGATATCTTTCAAAGAGCGGGTTCTACGCAAGTCTCGAAAGAAGAAAAGGAGCAAAGTTGGCAAGAGAAGATGGAGGAGCATTTAACGAAATTTGAAGCAGCTCAAACTTCCTTAGTCAATGATGTGGCACAAATCAACGCTAATCAAGTGCACATCATGAAACTCCTCGAGCAATTAACGAAAGGCCCAACAAATCCAACCTTGGATGTCAATGATGCGAGGCAATAGCCTCGAGAGTATGTTCTCTTTCTTCCTTACCATTTCTGTAAATATGTTTATCTGCTAATTTTAATTTCTGTTTTTCGAGTCTTTTTCGAGTCGTGGGGACACGGCTCATTTTTGAGTTAGGGGTGTGGGGATTCGTTGTCTCTCATCTCTATTTTTCTGTTTTTAGGTAGAAATTAAAATTTTTGATACATGGGAATTAGATGTAGAGTGTGTTTAATAGCTTGAAAGAATAAGCTCAGTAGATTGATGATAGTAAGTAATATGTTTATGAGCTATGTTATTTGTATGCTTTGAGTATTTGCAGGAAAACACACGTTGATAGTAAAGAAAAGATTAGTGAGCAATGCGATAGAAAGTATGTTCGATCTCAGGGAACCTTGAGAAGTGTGTAGGCCGTGAGATCCAAGCTAGTTGAAAAACCATTTGATGAAAGTGCTAAAGGTAAGAAAATAACGAAATTACATAGTGTAGAAAGTGATTAAGGCGGTTCTTTCATATTTGAAGCCCTTAAAGCCTTTTTATACCTTCTCACCTTGTGATTTTTTATTTTATATGCTATATCCTTCTCAGCGCCGTCTAACCTTTCTAAAGTTTTTTATTAAAACACGTTATAAGCCATATCACTTTAGATTATAGGACTTTTCCATATGACCCGCACTCGAATCGCGATGCATAGATAGTTGTTTTAGAGCTTGAGTTTGGGGTGGTGGGTCCACCATTATGGGAATTGTTATTGGGTTGGGATTTTTGAGCTTATTAATTGTGCTTTGTGCTTTATATTGATGATGATTCACATATTTTTATTATAACCCTTTGCCGGGGTAATAGTGAATGAAAAAGAAGCTACGAGCTAATTTTGCCTACAAGGGCATTAAAAGAAAAAATATATATATGAAAAAATAGCGTGATATCTCAACATTAAAAGAGAGTCATAGCTTAAGAAATTGATTTAAAAGAAAAGAAATATATATATTCGGACCGGCAAAGTGGATTTTTATGTGAACATCTTATGCTTTAATTGGGTTATTGGGGATGCTAAATTGTGCATCAAGGAATTCATTGGGTTGAGTGAGAAACGTTTTATGAGAGTAACTCAAGCTCTAGGGCGATTCGTTGATGGCTAGTGAGGAGAGAGCCAAAAGCTCACTCCAAATTATCCAAATATACTATCATACCGTCCCTAAGCCTACATTACAACCTCAAAGACCTTTTGATTCTTTGCTATGTAATTGAGAAGTGATTGAGCCATTAAAGAGTAGTTAAGTGGATCTTTGAATACTAGTGAAAATCGATGAACAATCTATAGCTCTTTTGGGGAACTGAGTAAAGTCCCAATCCTTCTTACATTACGAAACTAATCTGATCTTGAATTCAAGCCGTGTTGAATGTGGATATGAGAAGTATACAGGTATGTAGTTTATGAATATTATTGCATGAAATTTTCTGAGTTATGTGCTTTAGGTTTATTCTATATATTATCTATGCTTTTTCCCCTTGTGTTGAGAATTTTATAAGTGTGTATTTATAGACTTCCCTTTGTTTTTATCTTTATTGTATCGGGACGATACAACTTTCAGTTGGGGGTCTTGATGTCTCCTCATTTGTGATAGATTAATGTTAGGATGAGACATCATTTTTAGTGATTTAGAAGTCATAAATGTCGATTTTCTTGAGAAATAGTGCACTTTCCTATTTTGAGTCTTGATTTAGTAAAATAATATTTTTAGAGCATATTGGGTTTAATTGTTTATTTAGTGTGTAGCTTTAAAGATAATTATGGAGATTAATTAGAGTCCAAGTCAAAGATTACAACTTATGGAAAGAGATTAGCATGGTAATTGGAGATAAGGAAACAAAAGCTAAAAAGATGGAAAAGGAAAAGCTGCCTAAATCTGGATTCTGCAGCACACGCCTAAAAAAGTGCTATTTTACCCAAGAAATAGGCCGATTTTGGTAATTTCCTTTCATCGGGACAAAGATAATTCTGTTACGATTCTTTTGGTATCTTATGGAGCTCAAACCGACCAATAACGAAGAAGATATGCTCAAAACGGTCCAGCAGTGTTTATCTTTATTTCCATACGAATTTGAGTTGGGCTAGAAGTCGAATACCTTACCTCTTCCTCAAGAAAACGAATTAGGTCTTCTAAACACCTATAAATACACCCTTATATCACTTGTAAAATCATCCTTGCTTAGAAAAACCTTATAATTAATCCTTAGTCATTGTAGAGAGCAAGATGATGTCTTTTGTAATTTCTTTTAGTTTATTTCCTTCAGGTATGAACTAAACTCCCCATAGCTTGGGTTTTGCATAATGTATAATATATGAATTCTAATTCTTCTATCTAAGTTTCTTTGGGAATTACATGTTTTAATTTGATATTAGCTACTTACTTAATATTTGTTTATATGTTTTAATTTAATGTCTTTCCTAGAACTGATCACTTTAGGATTGTTTTAATAGTAGTTAGATGGTCTCCTTGACAGGGTGTTTAACTATTGAACCACTACATAATGTCTAGTGTCGATATTAGTTCTGACAAAACATGATTCTAACTAGATAGTCATTAGGGTTTGTTTTAACCACCATATCACCAATGATTGCAGTATTTGCTTAGGGCCTTAGTAGCGTTTGATAACCCTATTTGAAATCACGTCTTGGTTGTTCCGTAGCCCCCTTAGTCGCTCTCAAGGTCTAAGGTATGGGAATTTAGAATCCTGACTAAGTATACCAAGAGCTAATATTCTCCCTTATTAACTACATTTATAGATAGAATTAGAAGGATTACTGCATACTAGCAAAACCTGACCTATACTTCTCATCTCATATTCTTAGTTATTTCTTTTATTGTCTTTAATTTCCTAGTTTTAGTTAATTAATTTCAAAATTCTCTCTTTAATTTATTTGTCTTTTAATTATTTACTTTTACTCGCTATTCTTACCTACGCGTATAACACACTTAAGTCCCTGAGAACGAACTCAACTTACTAACTAAAACTTGCATACGTCCTGTAATACTTGCAGTACTGTGCCTGTCTAGGGTGAGAGTGCGTAGTTTCTTGACTTAATTTTATCTTATTTTTATCACACCTTAGGCACCACCAGAATCCATGCCATATTGATTCGGAATGAAACACAAACAAAAAAAATTTAAATTAGAAAGGTAAAAATGGAGGAAAAAAGCTTAATATAAGATTGAAAATACAATAGAATGAGATATGGTGTTGGATTTGTTTACCTTTGTTGAAGATATGATGCTAGAATCGCCCCTTGGAGTGGCTGAAAATGGAATGGAATGAGCTCTAGTTTTTTAGAAATTTTGTAGAAGGAATGAGAGTGAAGAAATGAGCTCTCAGTTTAGATATAGGGTTTTATTTCTAGCGACTACTTTGTGTAGTCGCTAGAGACAAGAAAGTAGTCGCTAGATAAGAGTTTACTTACACGTGTCTTGACTTTGACCACGTCAACTAGTCTTTAGCGACTACAATGTAGTCGCTAGACGTAAAACTAAAACGCGTGTCCTTTCGTGGGCGGGAAAATGGACCGCCATTGAGTAATGGGAATTAATTCGACAATTAGTGACTACAAAGTAGTCGCTAGTGGCTTAAGGTTATTAGCGACTAGTTCATGAACATGAACTAGTCGCTAAATCTTTTTTTTTATAATTTAGAAAATAGACATAAATCCACTTACAATTACCCAATATTTTAATTCACTTCCAAATGATCATTTAAATTAAATTCAATTCCACAATCTCGATAAATTCTATTTGGGTGTTTAGAGTTAAAGTTGAGTGCTTAGAGTCAAAGTTGAGTGTTTATAGTCAAAGTTGAATGTTTAGAGTCAAAGTTGAGTGTTTAGAGTCAAAGTTGAGTGTTTAGAGTCAAAGTTGAGTGTTTGTGGTCAAAGTTAAGTGTTTGTGGTCAAAGTTGACTGTTTGTGGTCAAAGTTGAGTGTTTATAGTCAAAGTTGAGTGTTTAGAGTCAAAGTTGAGTGTTTATAGTCAAAGTTGAGTGTTTATAGTCAAAGTTGAGTGTTTAGAGTCAAAGTTGAGTGTTTGTGGTCAAAGTTGAGTGTTTGTGGTCAAAGTTGAGTGTTTATAGTCAAAGTTGAGTGTTTAGAGTCAAAGTTGAGTGTCTGTGGTCAAAGTTGAGTGTCTGTAGTCAAAGTTGAGTGTTTAGAGTCAAAGTTGAGTGTTTGTGGTCAAAGTTGAGTGTTTAGAGTCAAAGTTGAGTGTTTAGAGTCAAAGTTGAGTGTTTAGAGTCAAAGTTGAGTGTTTGTGGTCAAAGTTGAGTGTTTGTGGTCAAAGTTGAGTGTTTGTGGTCAAAGTTTAGTGTTTGTGGTCAAAGTTGAGTGTTTATAGTCAAAGTTGAGTGTTTAGAGTCAAAGTTGAGTGTTTATAGTCAAAGTTGAGTGTTTAGAGTCAAAGTTGAGTGTTTAGAGTCAAAGTTGAGTGCTTAGAGTCAAAGTTGAGTGTCTGTGGTCAAAGTTGAGTGTTTGTGGTCAAAGTTGAGTGTTTATAGTCAAAGTTGAGTGTTTAGAGTCAAAGTTGAGTGTTTAGAGTCAAAGTTGAGTGTTTTTGGTCAAAGTTGAGTGTTTGTGGTCAAAGTTGAGTGTTTATAGTCAAAGTTGAGTGTTTAGAGTCAAAGTTGAGTGTTTAGAGTCAAAGTTGAGTGTATAAAATTTTAAGTCAATAAAATATTTTAATACAAATAAACCCAAAGAAAAAAAAACTCCTAATCAGAATCATATCCACTAACAACTATAGGTTCGTCATCGCTATCAACCTCAATAGGTTCTTCCTCATCACCGAATTCATCCAAGGTGTCATCTTCAATTTCCTCGTTTTCATCAGCAACCATATCAAAATTCAAAGCAACAAAAAAATGAGCAGGGTCAATCTCGATTTCCTCAGTGGATGCCAAGTTCACCGGATCGGAAATCGTCTCGGTGTTCACTAAAGGGATAGTGACACTCGCGTCTCCAGTGGGCATTGATTCTGTACCCCATAACCCAGGACTCCATCCATGTCTATCATTGAGTTCCCATACTACTTTCCACCCTTTTTGTGATTTCCTTAAATTAATCTCGTCTATGTAAAAAACTTTTTTTGCTTGAGTAGCTAAGATGTACGACTCTGATTCCCAAAAAAAATTAGACGTGTTGGTAAGAGTTACCCCATTCTCTTCTCTCGGTTTACTCGTGTTATACCAATTACACTCGAACAGCACAACAGAACAGTCATCGTGATATGTGACCTCTATAACCTTGACTAATTCACCGTAAAACGATTTTCCATCGTAGATGGCGGATACCCCGTAATCTTGTGTCACCCTTGTTTCACCCTTTTCACGAGTGACCCATTTAACACCATTCACAACACATGAATCGTACTTATAAACTGCACCATGAGACTTAATAGCCAATGCAATCATCTCACTTGTAGCGAATGCATCACCTTCTTTTTCCATTTCATTAACCTACAAGCATAAACAATTATAACAATGTTTTCTAAAATGGAATATTATTTTTGTATTTGAATGGATCCATACCTTATGCAGAAACCAGTCTCGAAAATTTTGCCGGTGTATCCTATCTTTGTCGGCTGTGGTACCCGATAGCGTGGCTTTGTGTTCTTTGCACATTTGACGATCAAACTGAATACATTTTTCTAGATTGAATAAACATTTAATAAATAAATTGAAAACTTACGTTATCAAATGTTGGATTTCATCGCAATTAAGTAGGATATACCAGTCGATTTGCTCCTTCTCGTTGTATTGCAAATTACCATACTCTTTTTTACCAATAGGAATACATTGGCTCTTAAATACGGAAAAATCTTTAGGTTGAGCTTCGATATCGGTATATCTACCCGGATCATTAAAATTTGGTTTTTCTTCTTTAAGGTAACGCGATATGAATGTCAAAGTCTCCTCTACAACGTATCCCTCGGCGATTGAACCCTCGGCCTAGCTGGGTTTCGTATGTACTCCTTTAATTTCTTTAGATACCGCTCAAACGGGTACATCCAACGCATCTGAACCGGTCCCCTTAACAAAGCCTCGTCGTATAAATGAATGACCAAGTGGATCATTATATCGAAAAACGCGGGAGGTAAAATCATCTCCAATCTACACATAACTTCAACCACTTTCTTCTTCCCCTTTTCTAACTATTTCCTACTCAGATTTTTATTACACACAACTCTAAAAACGTTAGCTAGACTGATAATCGCGTTACTAATCGCTTTGTCTTCGAAAAGCCCTGGGAGACTAGCCACAAATAGGTACTACATCATCACGTGACAGTCGTGAGATTTCATTCCTATAATCTTGCCCAAGTCACTTTGAACGTTATTTCTCAAACTCGATGCGAATCCATCGGGAAACTTCTGTGCCTTCAACCAGTCAAGAAATACTTTCCTTTTTTCTGTGGATAACGTATAATTAGCTCGAGGCATTACTTTTTTACCATTTCTCTCTTTCAACCACAAATCTGGCCTAATATTCATTTCCTTGAGATCAATTCTTGCTTTCACGTTGTCTTTGTTAAGTTTCCCATCAAGACCTATTACTGTGCCAAGAAGAGCATCACACACGTTTTTCTCGCAATGCATGACATCAATGTTATGTTTCAACAAGTTTTCGGACCAATAAGGTAAACGATAAAAGATAATCTTTTTCTTCCAATTGAATACACGAGGACCAGTCTGTCTCACAATCTTTCCCCCAAAATCCTTGTGTTTCCCGGGAAGCACAATGGGAAGGCCATCTAACTATCTCTGAATATCGGCAGGTTTATATTTCTTCGGTGGGCGCCTATCATCGGATTCCTTGTACAAAACATTTTCGTTTCTAAAACGATGGTTGATAGGTAACCAACGTCTATGGTCGAAGTAAGAAACCCCTTTCTTCACGCTCAATGACAAAGTAGAATCCATGCATTCTGGACAAGCTTTGTAACCTTGACCCGACCATCCCGAGGTGTATGACCTAGCGGGAAAATCGTTAGTCGTAGACAACAAACAAATATTCATAGTGAACTCTTCCTTCTTGTGGGCATCATAAGTAAGAATCCCCTTACCCCACAACTCGTCCAACTCATCTATAACAGGTTGAAGAAAGACGCCCATGTCCTTGCCGGGTGAACGGGGTCCCGGAATCAACAAACAAAGCTGGAATGTCGTCTCCTTCATACACTCCCACGGTGGTAAGTTGTAGACAGTCAAGATAACCGGCCACATACTGGACGAGTTGTTCTGCATAGAGAAAGGGCAAAAGCCATCGATACCCAAACCCAAGAAGACGTTCCGAGGTTCACTAGCAAACTCGGGATGTAACTGAACAAATCTCTTCCAACTATCTCCGTCAACCGGATGACGCAACAAATCTGGATCTGTATTCTTCTCTGTTTGGTGCCAGATCATATTTTCGGCAGAGTGTCTCGAAGCATAAAGTCACTGCAGCCTAGGGCCAATTGGGAAATATCTGAGTTTCTTATGCGCTACCTTCAGACCCTTCTTCGGGTCCCATCTGGATTCACTACATACTGTACACTTTTCAAGGGAGGCATTCTCCTTGTAAAACAAAGCACAATCGTTCACGCAAACATCGATGGTATCGTAACCCATACCTAAATTTTTTAACTTTTAGTTGCATGCCTCGTACGAATCGGGCAAGGTATGAGGTTTGGGCAACACATGGCACAAAAGATCAAGCAACTCGGTGAAAGACGTGTTACTCCACTTGTTCCTCACCTTCACGTGCATTAGCTTCGCAATGAAATTTAACGAACTCATGACATCACAACCAGGGTATAACTCGGTCTCTAAATCGGAAAACATCGTTTCGAATTTTCCACGAGCTGTATTGTTCGAGTTTGTCATATCGGTGTCACCGGAATGACCACCAATCTCGTAATTAGGTCTCAAATCATCGTATACATCCAACATTTCATGTTCTTCATATCGAGTCTCGGGAATATCCTCGGTCTCACCATGCTTTGTCCAAATATCATATGTCTCCATAAACCCAGACACTAAAAGATGTGACCTAACTTTGACCACCGTATACCGACGATAATTCGAACACTCATTACACGGACATAAAATTGTTTCTTCACTAGGAGGTTTATTCTTGTGAGCAAAAGCAAGGAATGCTTCTATCCCCTTAATAAATTCACGCGAAACTTTATGAGCGGTACCAATCCAACTCTTATCAATACCCGAAGCCATAGTCAACTATTACAATATGAAAGAATACAACATAAATAAAATGAAAAAAAAATTATTACATCACCAAATAAATACATAAAAATAAAACGAAAAAAATTATTACATCACCGATTACATAAATGAATTAAAAAAAATTATTACATCACCGATTAAATAAATAAATATAAAATGAAAAAAATTATTACATCACCGATCAAATAAATAAATATAAAATTAAAAGCACACAAAATATTACATCACCAAATAAATGCATAAATATAAAATTAAAAGCATACAAAATATAGCATTATACAATAATATATCATACAAATATATATATATATATATATATATATATATATATATATATATATATATATATATATATATATATATATATATACACTTAATATATACTTAATATAATATTTATAATTCACATAAAATTATTAAATGATTAGAGATATATACATAGTGATATTATATATTTAGCATTAACTATACAATTGTAATCAAATAAGGAAAAAATGAAAAAGACACATACTTTTGGGCAAATTTGGAAGGAAAAATTGATAATTGAGGCGGTCCCACGTTGATGTTTGACCCGGGAAATCTTGTCCACGTGTTGAAATACCTAATAAGTGATACTATTTACCATTTACTACACAATTGCATGAAAGTAAAAGAAATTTGAAAGAGTTTTATGGAATAAAAAATACCTACTTTTGGGCAAATTTGGAAGGAAAAATTGATAATTGAGTCGGTCCCACATTGATGTTTGACCCGGGAAAGTTTGTCCACGTGTTGAAATACCTAATAAGTGATACTATTTAACATTTACTAAACAATTGAATGAAAGTAAAAAGAAATTTGAAAGAGTTTTATGGCGGTCCCACGTGATGATTGACCCGGACAAGTTTTTCCAAGTGTTGAAATAATTTTTGATGATGAATTGTGGAAAAAAATTGGGAGAGTTTTGAGAGAAAGAAAGAGAAATTATATAATAATGGTGTATTGAGTAAAGCAATTCGCAAGTTACTGTTGGAAAACACGCTACCACTATTCGCGACTACACAAGTAGTCGCTAAAGACTAAAATGTAGTCGTTAAAAAGAACTACTAACGACTACACAAAGTAGTCGTTAAATACTCTAATATCTAGCGACTACTTAATGGCGGTGGGAAATTAATTAAAAATTACAAAAATCACTCGCGACTAAATCTTATCAATAACGACTACAAAAAGTAGTCGTTAATAACAAAATTAACTAACGACTACTTTGTAGTCGAGAAATGTACCACGTAGTTGTTAAAGAAAAGTAGTTGCCAATGATGGTTATCTTTAGCGACTACTTTGTGTAGTCGCGAAAAATTTAGTCGGGAGAAGCTCGCCTGTAGTAGTGTATGGTGGTAAACATTTATTATAATCATTTTATATTTTCTTATTATTTAAAATTATGATATATTATCCGAGTTAGCTTCCACTCTTTTTATATTGTATCTCTTTCTCACTTTTAGCACCAGAAGTCTTATTATGTTTACTAGTTTCATGAATAATTCTTTCTCCTTTACTATCACAGTTTTTTATATTGCATCCATTTCTAGTCTCACACTTATCTACACTTATATTTTCAGCTTTCCTGTGCTTGTCAATAATTTTATAGATATATCCTTTATTTGATTATTAACAACATTAGGATTAGTATATCTTTTTGTATTTCTCCCACTGTATTACAGTCTTCTCAATCGTTTATATAGGTAAAAGAAGTAAACCATTAAATAACATGGCATTCCTATCTTTCCAAATTCTCCAAGCTAAAGTGCATACTTTTTCAATGATCATGATATATTTTCATATACCTCCTTGATATTATTTAAGATTACTCTCATCCAAATATCTCCTGGTAGATTGGTTGCATATACTTAGAATTAAAGGGGTTGAAAATAGGGACAAGCAAAAAGAATATTCTCCAGTGATTCATCATTGCATAAGCTAAAATTATGTGTTTTAGTAACTCTTCTTTTTAAGAAGTTTTTATATGTAGGTAATAGATTTTTAACTACTTTTCACATAAAATTTCTTATTTTAGGTGGAGTTTTTAGATTACAAATTATCTTTCCATACTTCATCTGAGATAGAATTGAATGAGGAAGGTTACCTTTTTCCTTTATTTTATTATCTCTTTTATGTTCATCTTTCAGCCACTTATATGCTTTTTTAACATACCCCATCTTTTTCTAAGGACCAACCTACTTGATCTTTATCCAAGATATTGGAATAAAAGTATTAAAGATCTTTTATAATATCTTAGGAGGTAATTCTTAACTTAATTTTAGTATACCATTTTCTTTCATTTATTAACATAAGTTCATTAACATTTTTTAGGGCTAAGTCTAAAGGTTCTTACTATCTTCACAATTTGTTACCAATTGATCCTGATGCATATTAATGGTGTTACCATTCTTAATTTTATATTCAGTATGTATAGCCACTAAATATTTTCATGTCAAAAGACTTCTCCAACCCCATCCTGATGAATTTTTAATTTAGCTTCTACGAAAGAGTTTAATGAAAAAAAATATTTACCCTTTAACACTTTATATAATAGTGATTGTGAGTTGGATATATGATTACAGAATTGTTTCCTTGTTTCCTAATAGAGCAAGGTTCATAAAGATTTAAATCTCTAAAGCCTAAGCACCTAAGAGATTAATTTTAGATAGATTTGATGAAATCGAATAAACATATTTTCTTAGGCGGAAAATAAGACGACATAAAACAATTTAGTATGCTTTGGATCGCTGATTAAATAAGCACCTCTTTTCTTGCCTCGGAAATGAAGAGGTTTTTCCAATTGTTTATTTTTTATAGTCCTATAAAATTATATAATATTTAGAATGCATGATTGTGTATTAGAGCTAAATTTCACCCAACAATTATTTAAATCCAGTGTAAGATCAGTAGCATATGCATATTTTTTAATGATGTCATGAAAACTATTAATCTCTTCAAAGTTTTGTTTCAAGAAAAAAAATATTATGATTAGCAAAGAGTGAATGACTAATATTGGGGATATATTTGGAGATTTCTTTGCCCTCTACAAAATAGGAAGGGGGATAAATGGTCCCTGCCTTATTCTTCTTAGAGGTTCGTCAAGTTAATATGGTTTTCCACTTGTTTAGACAAAATATGATACTGATGTTACACATCTTAGAATCTTATCGAAACAAATTTTATTAAATCCAATTTTTTCATAAGTATTTCTATAAGTATTCTCACTGAATAAATTTATAATTTTTTTTTGTGTATTTGTTTTAATATGTATAATTAATTTTTTTAGTATTTCTTATTTTTTAAAAAAGGTAACTACTTCATAGGCTATCATAGTGTTTTCATGTACATGCCTTCCAGGGTTGAAGTGTATTGATATTTATCAATTACAATAGGCATAATAGGTGCAATCATTTACCAAAATTTTAGGAAAATATTTTGTTAATAAATTTGGAATAACTTATAAGCCTGTAGTATTTAATATTATTCGATTTATCAATTTTTGGTATCAAAGAAATAAATGTTTAATTTTAGTCCGCCAAACTACCTTTATAATACAAAAAGTTGCTTATTAATTGAATAACATCAAGTCTTATGATATTCCAGTATTTTTCATAAAAACTACTTGGGTATCTATTAGGCCTACGAGCTATGCTTTCAGTGCCTTATTAAGTGCCTTATTCCTTGATTAATCACATATTCAATAAAATTTAATATACTAGAGAAGTTTACTTGTCCCACTTTTTTAAAGATGATATTAAAGTAACTTGTAAAATCTAAACTTATCTTAGTACTTCTATTTAGTAATTCACATTATCTTATTAATTTTCCTCCTTTAATAAGTGTTCAAATGAAAGAAATAGGTAAGTCAATCTCCTTTCTTTAGCCACACATTCATATATCTAGAGGCCCATAAATTCGATCATTTTCAATACTTGATAATTATCATTATTATTCATATTATTAAACAAAACTCTCCATACTTTAAGAAGTCTTTTACAATGATTTAGGTTTACAATTAAACTATTTCTTACAATATTTAAATAGTTTTTCTCCTTTTTAAACTTTTTCAATGATGTCTTAGATATTATTTTTCATCTAACCAAAAAATATCAAATATCATATTTGTTTCTTATACTACATATATGCGAAAGCAAATAATGTGAATTCAAATAAGGGATTTTCTAATTGAATTGCTTCTTATAGTATATATTTGTTTCTTATACTTGATTTTCATTGATTAAAGATTTTTTTTTTTGTTTGGATTCATATTATCAAAGGAATGTTAAGAAAATAATATAAACCTTTATACCATTTTTGTATTAGGTAAACTACTATATTTTAAAAGTATAAGGTTAGTTAAGACATTTTAATAATTATTAATTCTTTTTCTTTGAAATTACTCTAATATATGAGGATTTAAAAACAAGAAAATTTAAAGGAAATCAAAGAAATATGTAATCAATTGAATTACTTTCCTTTTATTAAAAATCCAATTCAAATGAGATCATAGTTGGCCTAGTGGTTAGGTTACTCCGCAGAGACCAAGAGGTCCTAGGATACTCCGAGTCCAAAATGGCTCTCTCATGTATTCAAAAAAAAATTATTTCTCAAATCCCATATATATCTTCCACATCCCATATATTTTTGCGTCGAGGAAACCGAGCACTAAATCAAGGTCTTGAATCTTTCACTCACTTATTAATTTCATTTTTTTATTTTTGTATTTCCTGCTCAAAATTTTATTTTGTTTACTTTCCTGTTTATAGTACTTATCTCGTTAATTTTCTAAGGTTGGGCATGCAAAGTCATCATCAAGAGAAGATTTATTGGGGAGGTTGTGGGTTTTTATTCTTCGGAACAATATCCTGTCTTCATCCCGGTACATCATGGGAATTTTTAGAAATATTCTGACTTAACCATTGGTTACTTTAATATTAGAATAAACAAATTTGTTGTAATATTTGACAATTACGTTTCCCTTGACCAATTAATTTATATTATATACATGGCAGATGTCTCGGAAGAAGAATCATTGTGATAGTGGAACGATATTTTCCAAAATTCCGGTTCAAATCATATTTAATATTCTCATCTACCTTACTCTAGATGTTATTCACATCGTAATTAGGTATGTTTGCAAAGATTGGTATAACATGATCAATAGCCCATTATTTATTTACTCCCATTTAATGAAATCGACTAGTGGACTCTTAGTTCAGAGATGCTTTTTTATAGTGTCCGGGAATTTCGTGAAAACAAAGAAGTGTAAAGTCGAAGCAAAGGAGCTGAAATTTCGATTTTCTAGTGTTATTGTAGCTAGTTGGAATGGACTAGTTTTATTAGCGAATGAAATAAAAAACAAACTTTATATTGCAAATCCGTTTATAAATAAGCGGGCTGGTCCTCCCTAAAATTGCTTGTAATTTTGGTTGTACTTATGGTTTTTTGCATATGCTGATTCGTCGAAAGTATACAAAGTAGTGCGTTACACTAACGCGGGCTATGGATGTGAGATATTAACCTTATGTGTTGATAAGGCGTGGAGAATTGTAGATACAAGTAATTTGTTGTGTAAGGAATACTTACTAAATTCCCCATTGTCTGATGGACGTTTTGTGCATTCGATTGGTTGGGGTCAATCTGTCTCTAATTTGGAAGTCAAAACTGAAAAATTCAAGAAAATTCCTTTTCCAGTAAATTGTAAAGACACGAAATTCAATTATTTAGAAATGGGGAGATCTCTTTCGTTAATGTTATTTTGAGGAGAATACTTATGGGAGATTTGGTTGCTGATGGATCCAAAAACGGGAGAATGGGTAAAGTTGTATGACATTGATTTACAAAGTCAAAGATGTTCGCTTCAACACACTTTACTTGATAAGTGATGTCTCTATTTTACATTATGTATTTCAACACACTAACTGTTTGAAGCGTGAAAATTTTCTATGTCCTCTCGGTTGGTTGCAAAATGGGGAAGTATTAGTAATCCGTGTACAAGATAGAGTAGACTTTTGGATAGTTTACAACGTGTTTATTAAAGGAGTTAATTTATTTAAATCTATGAGTACAATGATAACCTTGACCTCCTGTCTGTCTCTACCTGAAGCCTAAAGTTGGATGGTGATCCACTTATTACTGCCTTTAAATTTTCTCTTTTAGTGGAAATGTAATGCTTATGCTACAAATTTTATTTAATTGTCTACATCATACACAAGTAAATTGGGTTTCGCCATTTTTGTCAGCCTTTTGCTTGTTTTGCTATATAACATTTGAGTAACAATTTGGCTTTTCTTTTTTCTGTCTTGCCGAATTGTTTATTTTAATTACCTGGCTGTGGTTCTACTAATTTTACCCATAGTTAAGTGTTCATGATAGTTCTGAGTATTCAAGAGATTGATATGAAATACGTGACACACATGGTTCATTAGTATGTGATTTTTCATCAGAAATATATGCACTTATTTGTTATCATATGAACATTGCTCAATTTATCATAACTTTCCTTCTCCAAAGTATGTTTTTCTTCTATTATCCAAGCTGTGAGTTACTCTTCTCATCCACTATCATCCCCCATTTATTATCATGCGTAAATGTTGACATATGCAATGAATTTTGCAATTCCAAGATTTTTAGAATAACATGAAACCCAATCCCTCATGATCTATGATTAGTCCTCCGCACCATGTAACATACTTAGGCATCAGCATCGGGCTGTATTTTATTCAGAATTTGAAAGACTCTATCTGAGTTTTTATAATCTATACAAGTAAAAGCTTCACTGATGAGGTGAATGTAGCCTTCTCATGATACTTTTCTGCCCCATCAACATACACACAACAGAGATCAAAATTACCCACAAAAGAGATTAAAATGTATACGAATTCAACTCTATTATACAGCTTCAATTAAAGCGTTGTTGAGCCTTGAATATAATTTCCATTTTTCAATGGAATTTCGTAACCTTATGCAGAATTGACTCACATATGTAGGAGAGACTAGCATATTCCTCTAGTTTCAGCTTCCATAGCAGTCCTTCTCTTTACCAGAATAGTTCCTACATCAACCAGATTACCAGCAAAATCTTATACCACACAAGAGATAGCCGCCTCATTAGTTAATACATTCCAAGAATCATCTGTATTAAATTTAAATTCACCCTTTCTAGGTTGTTGCCACATATAGAGATACTACGATTGTGATTCTGATTTATATTATATTCGTGTTAGAGTTAAGAGTGGTCTCAGATGGTAAAAGTTTAGAGTTTGTATAGAATTTATGTTAGTATTAGAGTTTGTATATCAGTGGCGGATAAAAGGATGGCTTTCTAGAAAGGTGAAGAGGGTGAAAAGGTAAAAGGGTTTGGCACGTGCAGATGTAATTTTATTACGGAAAAAATAGCTGGCACTTATTAAGTAATTTAAATTGGGGCAGCCGCACCCCAACTCACGACAAATCCGCCCATGTACACTATAAATATTTGGACCAAACTCTGCTAAAAGAAGCCTTAGAGTACTATTCGATCTTCTTCCTAAAATTAAAAATCCCATATATTTTTTCCACCTCCTAAATTTTTTCGCGTCGAGGAAACCAAACACTAAATCAAGGTCTTGAATCTTTCACTTAATTATTAAATTTCATCTTTTTATTTTTATTTTACTGCATAAATTTATTAATTTTGTGCACTTTCTTGTTTGTAGTACTATGTCATTAATTTTCTAAGGGTGGGCTTGAAATTCATCATCAAGGGCGGATTTAGTGGGATGGTTATGGGTTTTTATTCCCAAGGATAATATCATGTCTTCATCTCGGTACATCAAGGGATTTTTAATATATATTCTGACGTAATCATTGTTTAATTTAATATTAGAAGAAACAAATTTGTTATATTATTCCCTTGGCCAATTAATATATAGTATATACATTGCATATGTCTTGGAAGAATACTGATTGTGATAGTGGAACAATATTTTCTAATATAGCGGATCAAATCATATTTAATATCCTCATCTGCCTTCCACTCGATATTATTCTCAATGTAATGAAGTATGTTTTTAAAGATTGGTATAACATGATCAATAGCCTTATATTTATTTACTCCCTTTTACAAAAATCGACTAGTGGTCTCTTAGTTCAGAGATGCTCTTCTATAGTGTTCGAGAATTTAATGAAACAACAAAGTGTGAAGTCAAGGCAAAGGAACTGAAATTTAAATTTCCAGGTATTGTTGTTGTAACAAACTAGTTATATTAGCGAATGAAGTATATGACACACTTTATGTTGTAAATCCATTTATAAATCAGCAATTGGTCCTACCTAAAATTACTTGTAATTTTAGTTTCGCTTATGGTTTTGCATATGCTGATTCGTCTAAAGTATACAAAGTGGTACATTACTCTTGCGAGGGACATGGATGTGAGATATTAACCTTAGGTGTCGATAAGGCTTGATGAAGTGTTAATACAAGTAATTTGACGTGTAAGGAATAATATTTAATTCCCCATTATCTATAGTAGGTTTTGTGCATTCAACTGATTGGGGTTAATCAGTATTAAGTTTGGAAGTGGAAACTGAAAAATTTAAGAAAAATCCTTTTCTAATAGATTGTCGAGGCACAACATTTAAAATTTTAGCAATGGAGAGTTCTCTTTCGTTAATATTATCTAGAGGAGAATACTTATGGGAGATTTGGTTACTGATGGATCCAAAAACTGGGGATTGGGTAAAGTTGTATGACATTGATTTACAAAGTCAATGATGTTTGCCTCAACACACTTTACCTAGAGATTCAATCATTAATGATGTTCCTGCTATATATTATCTATTTCAAAAGAATAAATGTTTGGATTCTGAAACTTTTCTATGTCGTCTCGGCTCGTCGCAAAATTGAGAGGTATTGGTATTACGGGTAGAAGATCGAGTAGACTTTTGGATAGTTTACTACGTGAAAACTAAAGGAGTTCATTTATATAAACCTACGGGTACGATGAAAACCTTGGATCTGATCCACTTATCTCCCATGCTCATGTCCACAACTTGGTGCCTTTAAATTTTGTCTTTTAGTGGAAATGTAAATCTTATGCTACAAACTATTCTTAATTGTCTACATGGTGAACAGGTAAACGGGTTCCGCAATTTTTATGCTTATTGTTTTTGCTGTATAACATTTGAGTAAAATAATAATGCTTTGTAATGTTTTCTATTGCTGAATTGTTTGTTTTAATTACCTGTCTGTGGTTCCACTAATTTTACCCATAAAAAGTGTGCAAGTGCTGAGTTTTCAAGAGACTAATCATGAAATACGCGACACACATGGTTAATTAGTATGTGATTTTCTAATCAAAATCTGTGCACTTATTAGTTTTCTCGAGAACATGGCTCAATGTATCATTACTTTCCTTCTTCAAAGTCCGATTTCTATTCTCAATCCAAGCTGTGAGTTGCCCTTCCCACCAATATTATTCCACGTATATTATCATCCGCAATTGTTTACATATGTAATGAATTTTCCTATTAAATGTCGCAATTCCAAGATTCCTAAACCATGTGAACCATGTAACATACTTAGGCTAAGGGGCTATAAATAATTCAGAATTTGAAAGGTTCTTATAAAAGTTTTTACAATCTATACAAGTTAAATATTTATTGATGGGGTGAATGTTGCCTTCTGATTATGCTTTTTGCCCCCATCAACATACCTTTTTCGCACGACCCTAGATATGAACCACAAAGATCAAAATTACCCACAAAATATACAAAAAGAGGAATTTTTTGTTAATGATCCCCCTAAATATAAAGCTAGACTTGTAACCAAAGGATATTTTCTTATGTTTTTAGTTTTGACCTTAGACTACAACATTTTAATATTTAAACTACATTTTTACATGGTGAGCTTGATAATAAGATTTATATGAGACACTTTGAGGGATTTTATGATTCTAAACACCTTAATCATGTATGTTTACTGAAAAATCTTTATATGAATCAAAACTGTCCCTCAAACAATAATATAAAATATTTGATTCTTTTGTTCTTGGCTTAGGTTTCACAAGAATTAAATGTGATAGATGTCTATGTTTTCTTGAGTCTTCTAAGTGCATAATTTATATAGTATCATATGTTGATGATACGTTACTAATTATCCATTCAATTATGAGAATTGAGAAGTTGAAAGGTCTTAATTTCGAATTTGACATGAAGGATTTTGGTCAAGTAAAGAGATTTTTATATACAGAAAGTAGGGTAAGGTAATACTTTATCAAAAATCTTATCTTGTGAAACTTGTTGAGAAGTATAAAAACATACATTGTTAGATTCTTATTTTTTGATGAGTTGTAATTATTGAGTTGCTGGTTTTCTTTTGGGCCGCTACTACTAATACTAGACATATTATAAAGTTTTTTCAATTTACTAAATGGTATCTTAGTCCACATTTTTTACACGTGGATAATTATCAACTTTTGATTTTTTATACATTTAGATGGCTCTGATTGAAACATAAAAATCTAGTATATATTGTATTATTATTCAGTACCGAGTTCATCTTCATCTTCTTTCTTATTCATATGTTGTGTCGGCAAAATTAGGGTTTTTGTCTGTGCAAAATTAGGGCATCTGTGTGGTGAAATTAGGATTTCTGTGTCGATGAAATTAGGATTTGCATGTCTTATTTATAAAAATTAGGTTGGATTACATCTTTTTAATTTCATCATATTATAGTTCTTCATCTAGATTTTTTTATATTTTTTTACTTTATGATTCGAGGCTCCAATGTTTTATATTTTTATTTTAACAATCTTATTGAAAATTATTTAATTTTCTTACAGGAAAAAAGATCGTTGGCCATTATATTTCAAAGGTAATCTATTTGATCTCTAAGATGTTATATTTTAGTTCTCAAGAATTTAGAATTTTCACTTTACCCTAATTTTTAAAAATAATTAATTGTAATTTTTTTAGAGATAATTATATGTAATATATATTTACTATCATGCATTTTTCGCAAAATTAGGACTTATAGTGGATATTCCAAATTATTCTTTAGCTGCTTTGACAGATGGTTAGGACTTGAATTTAGACTTTATATTTTATAATGAATTGTTAATTAATTTTAACTTGATCAAATTTATTTAAAAAAATGTATACAAAATGATATATGATTTGTATGTGTATCTTTGTTCTAATTTGGACCTGAGTTTAAACTTTTTTCTTCTTGCAGAAAGCTTTAATGGATGTAGTAGACTATCAAGAATATGTACAAGGTATCTTAAACATGTAAAAATTATTTTAGCATATTTTTCTTTCTCTAAATATTTCATTGATAAAAAACAAGCTAGGGTTAGACACATGTTTAAACATGTGTCAAGCATATTGCCACTGAATTTATAAAATAGAAGATAGACTCATTAACTTCAACTATTCGATAGATACTTTTAAAAACATTACAAGTAAAGAAATTGTTTACAAAATATTGTTTGTTAGAAGATCTATAACTAGTAGGAATCCATCCTCTATAAGAATATTTTTTCTGCCGGTAGGAAAATTTTAAGAATATCTAGAATTTCGGCTCCATGCCTTGTAATCCAATAGTTTTTCTTTTACTATCATAGTTTTTCATATTGCATCCATTACTAGTATGACACTTATATACAGTTATATCTTCACCTTTCTTTTGCTTCTTAGGGTAAATAGTTTTAAAGATATATCCTTTAGTTGATTATTAGCAACATTAGGATTAGTATATCTTTTTGTATTCTTCAACTGTATTATAGCATTCTCAACCGTTTCTAGGTGAAAGAAGTACGTTATTAAATGACATGGCATTCGTATCTTTTCAAATTCTCTAAGCTAAAGTTCATACTTGTTCAATGATTATGATATAATTTTCATATACCTCTTTGATATTATTTAAGACTACTCTCATCCAAATGTCTCCTGGTAGATTGGTTGCATGTACCAAGAATTAAGGGGTAAAAAACCATGTTGATTTTTTTATAAAGACAAGCAAATAGAATATTCTTCAGTGATTTATCATTGCATAAGCTACAATTATGTATTTTAGTAACTCTTATTTTTAAGAAGTTTTTATATGTAGGTAATAGATTTTTAACTACTATTCACATTAAATTTCTTATTTTTGGTGGAGTTTTTAGATTACAAATTATCTTTCCATACTTATCTAAGATAGAGTTGGATGAGGAAGGTTTACCTTTTTCCTTTATTTTATTATCTTTTTTTTGTTCATCTTTTAGCCACTGATATGCTTTTTTAACATACCCCATGTGTTCCTAAGTACCAACGTACTTGATCTTTACCCAAGATATTGGAATAAAAGTATTAAAGATCTTTTCTAATATCTTAGGAGGTAATTTTTAAGTTAAGTTCAGTATATCATTTTCTTTCATTTATTAGCATAACTTCATTATTATTTTTAGGGCTAAGTCTAAAGGTTCTTACTACCTTCACTATTTGTTATCAATTGATTCTGATGCATATTAATGGTGTTACCATTCTTAATTTCCTACTCAATATGTTTAGCCACTAAATGTTTCATCTCAAAAGACTTCTCCAACCTTATCCCGATGAATTTTTTTAGTTTAGCTTTTACGAAAGAGTTTAATAAAAAATATTTACCCTTTAACACTTTATATAATAGTGATTATGAGTTGGATATATGATTACAGACTTGTTTCCTAAAAGAGCAAGGTTCATAAAGATTTGAATCTCTAAAACCTAACCACCCTAAGATATTAATTTTAGATATGTGTGATGAATCAAATCAACATATTTTCTTAGGCAGAAATTAAGAAGTCATAAGCAATTTAGTATGCTTTGGATCACTGATTAAATAAATACCTCTTTTCTTGCCTAAAAAATGAAGAGGTTTTTCCAATTGTTTATTCTTTTTATAGTCCTCTCAAATCACATAATATTTAGAATGCATGATGGTGTATTAGAGCTAAATTTCACACAACAATTATTTAAATCCAGTGTAAGATCGGTAGCATATGCATATTTTTTTAATGAGGTCATAAAAACTCTTAATCTCTTCATAGTTTACTTTCAAGAAAAAAAAATTGTGATTAGAAAAGAGGAAATGACTAATATTTGAGATATATTTGGAGATTTTTTTGCCCTCTACAACATAGGAAAGGGGTACTGCCTTATTCCACTTAGAGGTTTGTCAAGTAAATATGGTTTGACACTTGTTAGGACAAAATATGATACTATGTAACACATCTCAAAATCTTATCAAACAAATTTTTATTAAATCCTATTTTTTAATAAGTATTTCTAAGTAATCTCACTCAATAAATTCATAAGTTTTTTGTATATCTATTTCAATAGGCATAATGTTCTTTTTAGTATTTCTTGTTTCTTTAAAAAAGGTAACTACTTCATAGGCTATCATAGTATTTTCCATGTATATGCCTTTGGTTGAAGTGTATTGATATTCATCAATTACAATAGGCATAAGTGGTGCAATCTATTTACCAAAATTTCAGCAAAACATTTTGTTAATAAAATTGAAATAACTTATAGGTATATAGTATTTAATATTATTAGATTTATCAATTTTTGGGATCAAAGAAATAACGGTTTAATTTTAGTTAGCTAAACTATCTTTATAATACCAAAACTTGTTTATTAATTTAATATCATGAAGTCTTATGATATTGAGTATTTTTCATAAAAACTACTTGGGTATCTATTTGGCCTAGGAGCTATGGTTGCATCTAGTGCATTCATAGCCTTCTTAATTTCAACAATTTCAAGAGACTTGTTTAGTGCCTTATTCAGTACCTTATTCCTAGATTAATCACATATTTAATAAAATTTAATATATTAGAGAAGTTTACTTGTCCCACTGTTTTAAAGATGATATTAAAATAACTTGTAAAATATAAACTTAACTCAGTACTTCTAATTAGTAATTAACATTATCTTATTAATTGTCCTCCTTTCATAAGTGGC
Organism: Nemophila menziesii; assembly: GCA_029959085.1. Classification (NCBI taxonomy): domain Eukaryota; kingdom Viridiplantae; phylum Streptophyta; class Magnoliopsida; order Boraginales; family Hydrophyllaceae; genus Nemophila; species Nemophila menziesii. Next base: position 136,961,308 of record JARWIR010000001.1, on the reverse strand, counting down.
CACACATTCCTATATCTAGAGGCTCAGAAGTCCTCATCCTTTTTCCAAATAAATTCAACCGTTTTCAATACTTGATTATATTTATCTTAATTATCATTATTATTTATATTATTAAAAAAAACTCTCCATAATGTAAAAAGTCTTTTACAATGATTTAGGTTTAGAATTTAACTATTCCTTACAATACTTAAATAGTTTTTCTCCTTTTTTAAACTTTTTCCAGTGATGTCTATATATTCCTTTTCATCTAGCCAAAAAAATTCAATTATCATAGTTGTTTCTTATACTACATATTTGCGAAAGCAAATAATATGAATTCAAATATGAGATTTTCTAATTGAATTACTTCTTATAGTATGTATTTGTTTCTTATACTTGATTTTCATTGATTAAAGAATCCTTTGTTTGGATTCATATTATTAGAGGAATGGAAAGAAAATAATATATACCTTTATACCCTTTTTTGTATTAGGTAAACTACAATGTTTTAAAAGTATAAGGTTAGTTAAGATATTTTAAAATAATCAATTCATTTTCTTTGAAATAAATCTAATATCGGAAGATTTAAAAACAAGAAAATTTAAAGAAAATCAAAGGAATATGTAATCAATTGAATTTTATTTCCTTTCATTGAAAATCCAATTCAAAAAATTTATTCCTCAAATCTAATAGATTTCTTCAACATCCCAAATATTTTGGTGTCGAGGAAACCGAGCACTAAATCAAGGTCTTGAATGTTTAAGTCAAATATTAAATGTCATCTTCCTATTTTTGTATTTACTGCTTAAATTTATTTTGTTTACTTTCCTATTTATAGTACTTTGTCATTAATTTTCTAAGGCTGGGCATGAAAATTTATCATCAAGGGCGGATTTAGTGGGGTGGTTGTGGGTTTTTATTCCCAAGGATAATATCATGTCTTCATGCCGGTACATCAAGGGATTTTTAAGATATATCCGGACTTAATCATTGGTTAATTTGATATTAGAAGAAACAAATCTGTTATATTTTTTGACAATTATGTTTCCCTTGGCTAATTAATTATATTAATATACATTGCAGATAACTATGAAGAATAATCATTGTGATAGTGGAATGATATTTTCTAATATACCAGATCAAATCATATTTAATATCCTCATCTACCTTCCTCTCGATATTATTGTCAACGTAATGAGGCATGTTTGCAAAGATTGGTATAACATGATCCATAGCCCTTTATTTATTTACTACCATTTAAAAACATCGACTAGTGGTCTCCTAGTTCAGAGATGCTATTCTATAGTGTCCGGGAATTTTGTGAAAACAACAAAGAGGGAAGTCAAGGCAAAGGAGCTGAAATTTAAATTTCCTGGCATAGTTGTAGCTAGTTGTAACAGACTAGTTTATTAGCGAAGGAAGTATATGACACACTTTATGTTGCAAATCCGTTTACAAATCAGCAATTGGTCCTCTCTAAAATTGCTCGTAATTTTGGTTTCGCTTATGGTTTTGGATATGTGGATTCGTCTAAAGTATACAAAGTGGTACATTACTCTTGCGAGGGCTATGGATGTGAGATATTAACCTTAGGCGTTGATAAGGAATGGAGAAGTGTTGATACAAGTAATTTGAAGTGTACAAAATTCCCCATTATATATAGGAGGTTTTGTGCATTCGACTAGTGGGGTCAATCAGTCTTTAGTTTGGAAGTGGAAATTAAAAAATTTAAGAAAAATCCTTTTCAAGTAGATTGTCGCGGCACAACATTTAAAATTTTAGCAATGGGGAGTTCTCTTTTGTTAATGTTATGTAGAGAAAAATACTTATGGGAGATTTGGTTACTGATAGATCCAGTAATAGGAGATTAGGTAAAGTTGTATGACATTGATTTACAAAGTCAAAGATGTTTGTTTCAACACACTTTACCTAGAGATTTAATCACTGGAATGTTTTTTCTATATATTATCTATTTCAAAACAATAACTATTTGAATTCTGAAATTTTTCTATGTCTACTTGGCTGGTCGCAAAATAACCTTGGATGGTGATCCACTTATCACCCATGCTCATGTACACATGTTGGTGCCTTCAAATTTTGTCTTTTGAAATGTAAAGCTTATGCTACAAAATTTTCTTAATTGCCTACAGGGTGAACAAGTAAACGAGTTTCGCTACTTTTATGCTTATTGTTTTGTTGTATAACATTTGATTAACATAATAATGCTTTGTAATGTTTTCTCTTGCTGAATTGTTTGTTTTAATTACCTATCCGCGAGTTTAGTAATTTTACCCATATTTAAGTGTTCATGCAAGTGCTGCGTATTCAAAAGACTTATCATGAAATACGGGACACACATGGTTCATTAGTATGTGATATTCTAACCAAAATCTATGCACTTTTTAGTTTTCTCGTGAACATGGCTCAATTTATCATTACTTACCTTCTTCGAAGTACGATTTCTATTCTCAATCCAAGCAGTGAGTTGCCCTTCTCATCCACTATTATCCCTCGTTTATTATCATGCGCAATTGTTTACATATGTAATGAATTTTTCTATAAAACATCGCAATTCAAGATTCTTAAACCATGTGAACCATGTGTTGGAGATATATTCTCTCCAATGGTCCATTTGAGAAAGTCAATAAAATGGTTTTTGCATTCTCCCACATCGGTGGGTTATAAGTGCTCAAAGCCATTTTTATACTTAGTGATTTTAACTAAGTTCAAATAGCCAATAATCATGTACATGGCAAAGCAATGATCTAGCCCACACGCGCGCACCACCACCACCACCCACCCGCCCGCCCCGGCCCGGCACCGGCGACGGCGACGGCGTAAGGCGTGGGTCGTGGGTCGTGGGTCGTGGGTCGTGGGTCGTGGGGAGTTTGGGGAGTTTGGGGAGTTTGGGGAGTCAAAAAATGAAAAATGAAGTGGATTTTGTACCAGCTCTTATAGTAGTGGTTGACTACTCCAAATCAAACGTAGAGACAAACTTCCACTAATCTCGCACGCGTTAAAGGTTAAAGGGAAAGAATATCAGCAGCTGTTACTTAGTCAAGTCAAACACGTGGGCAATCAAAAGGTCAACATAGCTGTTACAGAATATTCTAAACGTGGGGGTTACAAAGCTGTCAAAACGTCAACTCAATCAAATCATATCCGGGAGAGAATCATGGGATTTAATAGGGGCGTTTCTGGAGGCTTGTGTATTCCACTCCTCACCCCTATATATAGAGCTCCCATTCCATTCTCTACAGCTACGAAAATAACACAACAGAAAAACACTCTGCCTCACCACCTTCTCTCTATAATTTTTCCTACTACGTTGTAGTTCTGTTAGAGATACCGGTCACACCGGAATATCTTTTTAACAACGGTGACTCTGTTTTGTTTTTCTAATTCCGTGTAAGTTTGTTATTTCTGTGTAATTCAAATTCGGTTTTCTTGTAATCGCATTTCTTTCTGTGTAATTGTTATTCGATTGTTGTAATCGTTTTTCCCGGATTATTGTAATAGTTAGTCCTTTTCAAAACCTTTTCTTTTCATTTATTTTTGTTTTCCGGAAACCATTTTTTCTCTTGTACAACTGGTGGTTATTAATATAACAATTTAAAAAGATATTCATTTTCTTTTCCACCGGTTATTTTAAGAAAATGGCTCTTCCTGTTTCGGCTGTTGGTTCCTCTTTGAACACAAAGCCTCTTCTCGACGCAAACAAGTTGGAACCCGTTAATGGTTCTAACTATAAGCGTTGGGCGCAAAAATTAATGATATCCCTTGAACAGTATGAACTCGACTTTGTTATAGTCGAGGCTCCTCCACTTTTGGAAATTGGAGCTCATACTGAACAAGAGGTAGCAAGGCATGCTGCCCTCGAATCTAGGTTCAAAAGAGCTAACACCATGGCTCGGGGCTGGATGTTGAACAACGTTACTAATCCCATTTTTGACCTCCTTGCCAAAGAGAAATCGGCAAAGGTCATATGGGAAACTCTCGAGAAGAAGTATGGGGCTGATGATTCGGGTAAGAAAAAATACGTGACTGGGAATTGGTATAACTTTAGACTTACGGATCAGAAACCCATGACTGAACAACTTCACGTGTACGAGAACCTATGCGCGGAGGTAATCGCCGAAGGCATGAAGATGTGTGAAATTCTTCAAGCCAACATTTTGCTTGAGAAATTTCCCCCATCTTGGAGTGAATACCGCAACCACCTCAAGCACAAAAAGAAAGAAATGACCCTCCAAGAGCTCATCAGCCACATCCAAGTCGAAGAAGCGAATCGTCTAAAGGATAAGTCAATCTCTTTCCCTTCTCATTCCTCCAAAGCTAATCTAGTCGAAGGTTCTGGCCAAGGTAACAAATATAGGTTCAAAGGGAAGGGAAAGCAACAAGGGTCCAACAAATCTAAGTCTGGGGGAAATAAGAATCGCGGCAACACCAACAAACAAGGTGGAGGGTTCAAGATCTCTGGTAAGATTCAAAAACCTAAAGGGGCCTGTTACTGTTGTGGCAAAGAAGGGCACAAAGCTTTTGAATGTCCCCAGAGAGCTGGCCAGGGTCCCAAAGCTGCCGCGAATCTGACTGAGACCGAAGAAATCATCGCTGCGGTAATGGTTGAGGTAAACTTGGTAGAGAATAAGAGCGAGTGGATCCTTGACACTGGAGCTTCTCGTCATTTCTGCGCAAACAAATCCTTGTTCAAGAAATTCGAAAAGGCAACTGATGGTGAGTGTGTATACTTGGGTGACTCTTCCACCGCTACTGTTCTTGGTAAGGGTCAAGTTCCCCTCAAACTCACATCTGGTAAGACTCTTGAACTAAATGATGTTCTCTTCGTCCCCTCTCTCCGTAGGAACTTAGTTTCCGGGGCACTCCTTAATAAAGTTAGTCTCAAACTTGTTTTCGAGGGGGGTAAAGTCATTATCACCAAAAATGACGAATTCGTGGGGAAAGGGTACCTTAATAATGGCTTGTTTGTTTTAAACACTGTAACCCTTAATGAGAATGCATCTAATTCCGCTTATATTGTTGAGTCCGTTCAAACGTGGCACGGTAGATTAGGCCATTTAAATGTTGCGTCTATTAAAAGGCTTAAAAAACTTGGACTAATACCCGTTAACAACGTGGATGACTTTGAAAAATGTCAAATATGTGTAGAGTCCAAACTTGCGAAAAAACCTTTTAAATCCGTTACCACGAGACAAACCAAATTGCTTGAATTAGTTCATTCGGACTTAGCTGATTTTAAAAACTCCGCTAGTAGAGGTGGAAAACTTTATTACATAACCTTCGTAGATGACTACTCTAGGTTTACTAAAGTGTATCTTCTTAAAACTAAAGATGAGGCGGAAAATGCGTTTTTAAAATATAAAGCCGAAGTTGAAAACCAACTAGATTGTAAAATCAAACGACTTAGGTCCGATAGAGGAGGCGAGTATAGTTCCAATTCCCTTAAAGAGTTTTGTGAAACAAATGGAATTATCCACGAACTAAGTGCCCCTTATACACCCCAACAAAATGGCATAGCAGAAAGAAAGAATAGGTCCCTTAAAGAGACTATGAATGCCATGTTAATTAGTTCAGGTTTACCAAACCACATGTGGGGGGAAGCTGTCTTGTCAGCCTGTTATGTACTTAATAGGGTACCGCATAAATCCCTAGAAAAGACCCCGTATGAAATGTGGAAGGGTTTTCCACCAAACCTGAAATTTTTAAAAGTGTGGGGGTGTCTAGCCAAAGTCAAACTACCTGATTTTAAAACTGTCACCGTTGGTCCCAAAACCGTTGACTCAATTTTCATAGGGTACGCTCAGAATAGTGCGGCTTACAGATTCTTGTCATTAGAAGATAACTCTATTTGTGAATCTAGAGACGCTGAGTTCTTTGAACATGTTTTCCCTTTGAAAGATTTAAATACTGTCAATGCTTCTTTACCTGTTGATAACTTATCTACTAATGATCTTGTACCTCTTTGTGATGTTTTTTCTAATCCCTCCACTTCCATGGAGCCTAGTAGTATTCCCGAGGAAGAACCTAGGAGAAGTAAGAGGCGCAGGATTGAGTCTAGCTTCGGCCCTGACTTTATAACATCCTTTATCACAGAAGGTTCTCACATTGATCTATTAGACGAACAGGTAGTCAATTGCTTCCTCATGGAGGATGACCCAAAAACTTATGATGATGCTTTGAAATCTATAGATGCTAGTTTTTGGAAAGAGGCGATTAATAGTGAACTTGAGTCAATTAAAAGTAACCATACATGGGAATTAACCAATTTACCTAGGGGTAACAAAGCAATTAGTAGCAAATGAATTTTTAAGAAAAAGTTGAGACCCGATGGCTCAATAGAAAAATTCAAAGCCAGACTTGTTATTAAGGGCTTCACCCAAAAGAAAGGTCAAGATTACTTTGACACCTATTCCCCAGTGACCAAAATTGCCACGATAAGAACCCTTATTGCTTTAGCCGTCATTCACGAACTTGTAATACATCAAATGGATGTCAAAACCGCGTTCTTGAACGGAGATCTAGATGAAGAGATCTACATGGCTCAACCTGAAGGGTGTGTGGTCCCTGGTCAAGGGGACAAAGTGTGTAAGTTGAAAAAATCCTTGTATGGTTTGAAACAGGCACCGAAAAAATGGTATTAAAAACTAGATAGTACTCTCATTTCATACGGGTTTATTGCTAACACTTCTGATTCATGTGTTTACTCCAAGGTAACAAATTCAGAGTGTGTTATCATCTGCCTTTATGTAGATGACATGCTCATCTTTGGTACTACTATTCATATTATAAATGAGACTAAACGTTTCTTGTCTTCCAGATTCGACATGAAAGATATGGGAGAAGCTGATGTGATACTTGGGGTAAAAATCATTAGAAGCAGTAATGGTATTACCCTGAATCAGTCTCATTACGTAGAAAGGATGCTGAAGAAGTTCAATTCCTTCGATGTAACGCCTGTAAATACTCCTTATGATTCTAGCATTAACTTATCTAAACATGTTGGGGATGCTGTATCCCAAAATGAATATGCTAAAATCATAGGAAGTGTAATGTTCTTAATGAACTATACTCGACCCGATATTGCCTATACCGTAAGTAGACTTAGTCGCTATACTCATAACCCAAGTAGTGACCACTGGGTTGCACTTCGCCGTCTGTTGAAATACTTGAGGGGTACCATCGATCTAGGCTTGCACTATAACAAATTTCCTGCAGTCCTTGAGGGTTTTTGTGATGCAAACTGGATCTCTGACAATGACGAAGTAAACTCCACCAGTGGTTATGTGTTCTCCCTAGGGGGAGGTGCTATATCATGGAAGTCTTCCAAACAAACGTGTATAGCACGCTCCACCATGGAGTCTGAGTTCATAGCACTAGAGTTAGCTGGGCAAGAAGCTGAGTGGTTGAGAAGTCTCTTATCGGATGTGCCACTTTGGGAAGGAAGTGCCACACCTGTATGTATCCACTGTGATTCACAAGCAGCCATTGGAGTCGCTCATAATAGCGCCTATAATGGGAAAAAGAGACATATTCGCATCAGACATGGGTCAGTAAGACAATTACTGAAGAATGGTGTGATAGCCTTGGAATTTGTACGATCAGAGGAGAATCTAGCTGATCCGTTCACCAAAGGCTTAACCAGGAGACTAGTCCTGGAGACGTCGAGGGGGATGGGACTAAAACCCACTAAGTGGGAACATGTGACTAATGAGTCAATGTAATTTACCCATCCCTAAGGCTCAAACCTAAATCGTCTTGTTCATAGCCACTTGTGGTGGTTCTTTTGAGAAGGACCTGATGAAAAAGACGTACCGAGTGTTGAACTCACATTGAATTCATAGCCTTTGTGGTGGTTCTTTTGAGAAGGACTTGATGAATTCAAGGGTAACATTGAAACCCAAATATTCATGGTAGAGTGTTGAGGAGACGTCCTTGCACCACTCTCAAACGAATAAATCCACCTAGTTCATAGCCCTTAAAGGGTGGTCCTTAGAGAAGGACTTGATGAACCAAAAGGTGATGTCAGAGGGGACCATAACCTTGAATCAGGTAGAGTATGTGCTGTGAGGGTCTCGATCGATAACCGTTAAAGTTCAAGAGTAAGTTCACTTAAACGGAATTCGGTGGTTGCCTCACTTCACTACGTGTCAGTTCAAATCGCAAGATATTGACACTTAAGTACAATTCACCTATTCTTCTTTCTGGAACCTTCTCACAAAACCTTGTGTTGACATTCAAATGTGTGGGGGATTGTTGGAGATATATTCTCTCCAATGGTCCATTTGAGAAAGTCAATAAAATGGTTTTTGCATTCTCCCACATCGGTGGGTTATAAGTGCTCAAAGCCATTTTTATACTTAGTGATTTTAACTAAGTTCAAATAGCCAATAATCATGTACATGGCAAAGCAATGATCTAGCCCACACGCGCGCACCACCACCACCACCCACCCGCCCGACCCGGCCCGGCACCGGCACCGGCGACGGCGACGGCGTAAGGCGTGGGTCGTGGGTCGTGGGTCGTGGGTCGTGGGTCGTGGGTCGTGGGGAGTTTGGGGAGTCAAAAAATGAAAAATGAATTGGATTTTGTACCAGCTTTTATAGTAGTGGTTGACTACTCCAAATCAAACGTAGAGACAAACTTCCACTAATCTCGCACGCGTTAAAGGTTAAAGGGAAAGAATATCAGCAGCTGTTACTTAGTCAAGTCAAACACGTGGGCAATCAAAAGGTCAACATAGCTGTTACAGAATATTCTAAACGTGGGGGTTACAAAGCTGTCAAAACGTCAACTCAATCAAATCATATCCGGGAGAGAATCATGGGATTTAATAGGGGCGTTTCTGGAGGCTTGTGTATTCCACTCCTCACCCCTATATATAGAGCTCCCATTCCATTCTCTACAGCTACGAAAATAACACAACAGAAAAACACTCTGCCTCACCACCTTCTCTCTATAATTTTTCCTACTACGTTGTAGTTCTGTTAGAGATACCGGTCACACCGGAATATCTTTTTAACAACGGTGACTCTGTTTTGTTTTTCTAATTCCGTGTAAGTTTGTTATTTCCGTGTAATTCAAATTCGGTTTTCTTGTAATCGCATTTCTTTCCGTGTAATTGTTATTCGATTGTTGTAATCGTTTTTCCCGGATTATTGTAATAGTTAATCCTTTTCAAAACCTTTTCTTTTCATTTATTTTTGTTTTCCGGAAACCATTTTTTCTCTTGTACAACTGGTGGTTATTAATATAACACCATGTAATGTAATTAGGTTAGGGGTTGTAAATCATTTAGAATTTGAAAGGTTCCTATCAGAGTTTTTATAATCTATACAAGTAAAATCTTTTTTGATGGGGTGTATATAGCCTTCTGATGATTATTTTTGCCCAATCAACATACCCTTTTCCGCACGACCTTAGATATGCACCACAAAGATCTAAATTACCCAAAAAAGATATTAAAATATCATACAAATGAAAGAACTGTCATACAGCTTCCATGAAAGCTTTGTTGAGCCTAGAAGCTGTCCTGGAAAGCTCAAAAACAACAAACATAACTTCCATTGTTAAATGGAAACTCGTAACCTTATACAGAATTGGCTCACATCAGATTTTGATACATCAATTCTACAACAACTGATATTTCTTGGAGCTAAATTTTTTCCTGCAGCACTGGAACTTACTTTCAGTTTAGAATCTCGAAATATTATTAAAGACATAAACAATGTAAAAGCAGCACAAAGATTTTGACCAGTCATATTTAGGATAAGATGTAAGAGTAATATCATTAGAGAATCTTTCCGCATTTATAAACATATGAATAAATTACGCCGAAATAAAGCAACAATTTCACTTTTCAACTATCTGATGAACTATAAATAGGTGCACGGGCCCTTCTTTTGCAGTAGACTTTTATTTGTGTGTTCAAGAACACCAAAGAATATTGAACCACCAATCCCAATCCAAAGAACACTTGGTCCAAAAAGACCACAACAAATTAAAGCTTTTCAGACTTGGTGACACCAAGGATTAACACGAAACACTAGATATTTTTTTTCCTGCTAGATGAAAGAAACACTAGATATATGTATTTTCAGAAGGATAAGTTCCAAAGGTGAGTTCCACTTCATTGATTCTTATGCAACCCAAAGTGATTCTGTTCCCTTCCGCAATGAAACCCAGAAGGGATCCATGAGGTCATTTAAGTATGTAGTGAATATAGTCGAAGAATCGTGACAGTTTGAAATTTGAATTGTATCTTAAATTTATTGTATGTTCCTATTATTAAGAGACCAAACACCCACTCGGTGTTTTGAACACATATTACATTCTTGACTATGTTCCAATCCATGTGATCACATCATTTAGTCGGTCAAGAAACTCTCGACTTGTGGAAACTTGTAAAACTCGTTATTGTCCTTTGTAGGTAAGGGAATTATTTATCTTATACAAGGACCGCCTAGTTCTCATGTTTCATATTCAAAATCTCACCCTGGTATTTTGTTGCCGAGGTAATCACCCAGCTCATTTTCCTCCAATTCCGAATCTGCTTTCGGCAAACTCATTAACTATTCAGGTAAACTGGACAAAAATAATATCCAACCTATTTACTGACACACGAAAAACTATCTTATGAGTTGCATTAGTAAACTGTAAACACGTTACTACCTCAAGATTCAAGATTCATTAAGCTTTTCGGTTTGATTCATGTAAGACCTTATGATTATTGGTCTCAGATTGATTTAAGGTTTTTCGAGCATCCTCAAAATTACACTATTGCCCCCTTAATCAAGCTAAAGGAGAATTATAGTCAACTCATTTTTGAATCTAATGTTACTTCTTCATTGATATAACTTTTTTACCAGTTAGTTTATTTACTTTCTTAATATAAATAATATTATTTAATGGGTTATTGCCTTAAATTCAATTACCCAGTAATTCTTGCTCAAAGAGTCCGCCCCAATGCAAAAATAAAATCACCCTTACACTCTAACATTCTTAATATATACGTTTCATAAATAGGACGGTAGTCCAATTCATATCTGAGTGTTGATGCACTTCCCATCTGTTATTCATAGGCTTTGACGTAAAGCTTGTAGACCGAGTCTCATGATACCGGATTATAAGGTGTTGAAAAGAAAAAAAACAATTGAAAGATAAAAGCTCACCACCTCAAGAGAATATTAAGGGATACAAAATAATTCGTCACTCTTACTAAACTCTAACAAGGATACAGGGCTTAACACTCACCACTCTATGGAATCTTACAAAAGAGATACAGAGAGAAGTTTGAGAAAAGAACACTTTTGACTCAAATATATAATTTAATTAAAACTCACTTGATGCTCATTACAAAATATAATAGGTATTTATAGGTCTAAGAATATTGCTAGTTCATGAATTTACTAATAAAAATATTAACCTACATTAATGCCAGATGGTTCATGATAATGTAAATTCATGAATTTAAAATTGACTCTTCATCTGACCCATATTACAAAATTCATTAAAAATATTTGGCTGAAAATCCGAATCCAAGCTATATATGGATAGAAAGCTTTAGAAGTCTACTTTTCAAATATTCAAACAGTCCATGAATGCAAATTTCCTATCAATAGTTATACCCATTCTCATGAAAAGTCGCAAAACTGTCTAAAAATTCTTTTCTAGCGAAAATATTAGACACAGCCGTGTCAATCTCTCCAGTTTAAAGAAGACTCACCCTTGAGTCTAATAAGGAATTTTCACCATGGTGCCAGCAACATTAAACGTCGTCGAGACACCATAACTTTCAGGCAATTTAATTTTATAAGCATATTCACCAAATATTTGAAGTAGCTCTTGGCTTCAGTTTGGCGTACTTTCCTGATACAAATCGATCATTTCGATGATGAATCCACACCATGTCACCTGACTTAAACTCATTATACCTTATGTGTTTGTTAGCATTTTGTTGGTACCTTTCATTATGCTTGAGAATTTTTTCTTGAACCTCTTCGTGCATTTTTTTAATATTCTTAGCTCTTTCTTCTGCATTTTCACTAAAAAAATTATTATTGGGAAGTGGTGCTAAATCGAAAGGGCTAATAGGTTTAAAATCATAAACAACTTCAAATGGACTACATCCTGTAGTTTGACCGGTGGATCTATGGTACACAAATTCGACTTTTGATAGAATAAGATCCCATTGTCGAATATTCTTTCCAACATAACTCCTCAAAAGATTGCCCAAACTTTTATTCGTAACTTCAGTTTGTCCATCTGTTTTTGGATGATAAGATGATCTGGACTTCAAATTGGTTCCTAACTTCCTCCAAAGTGTTCGCCAAAAATGACTCATAACCTTAGAGTCACTATCGGAAACAGAACTTTTTGGAATCTCGTGGAGCTTTACATTTTCCCGAAAATATAAATCAGCAATATGAGTAGCATCTGAAGTTTTGTTGCATGGGACAAAAAGTGCCATTTTTTAAAGCCAATCGACTACAACTATTATTTACATCTTTGTTTCTTTGAGTTCTTGGTAAACCCACAAAAAATTCAATACTGACAACATCCTGTATTTTGATTTTGACTCTTGGCCACATGGCCACATGACAGGTCCTACACCTTTGTCTTTCTCTAGTTTTGCCCAATAAATTTTTTCCTTCACAAGACCAAGTGTTTTATCTCTTCCAAAGTTCCCATCAAGTCCTTCTTCATGTGCTTCTAGTATAATGAATTTTCTTAATGACCATTTCAGAATACATAGCTGATTGGACTTGAACAAAAATCCTTCTTGCAACAAAAACTATTTAAAGGGAGCATTTAGACAATTTTTCCAAATTTTTTCAAAGTAATCATCATCCTTGTATAACTCTTTAAGAACTTCAAAACCTTCGACTTTCTGTTTCATGGACGATAAAAAAGACAACTTTCTACTCAAAGCGTTCGCCACAACATTTTGTGTTCCGGCTTTGTGCTTGATTGTCAAATCATATGCTTGATAAAATTCCACTCAGGAAGCATACTGACTATTCAATTTTTGTTGATTGTTGGTATGTTTTGAAACTTTATGATCTAAGTAGAGAACAAATGGTTTTGGCAAAAGATATGAACTCCAGTATTGTAAATCACGATAAATAGCGTAGAACTCTTTATCTTAAGTGGAGTACCTTTTGCATATCTCATTTAATTTTTCACAGAAGAAGGCAACATATTTACCTTCTTGACCAAGAACAACACGAATTCCGACATTTGAAGCATCGCATTCCACTTCAAAAACTTTATCAAAATCTGGAGTTGAAAGAATAAGAGAATTTGTGACCTTTTTAAGGACTTCAAAACTCTTTTTTGCTACACTTGTTCACATAAATGCGTCACCTTTCAAACACTCAGTTATAGGAGCTACCAATGTACTAAAACCTTTGATAAATCTCCTATAGAAAGATGTTAGACCATGGAAACTTTAGATATTATGAAGATTTTTAGGCGGCTTCCAACTACGAATTGCTTGCATTTTTCTTGGATCAATCTTGATTCCTTCCTTAGATATAAAATAGCCTGAAAAGACTACATTATCAGTAATGAAACTGCACTTTTTTAGATTAGCATAAAGCTCGTGTTCTCCAGAAGGCATCACCATCCATTCATATAGTCCATCTCGAGTTTTGAAGGCCGTTTTCCATTCATCCCTTGGTCTCATGCGAATTTGATGATAGCCACTTCGAATATCAATCTTAGAGAAGATTGTCGCCCCATGCATTTGATAAAGTAAATCATCAATGCGAGTTATAGGAAAGTGATAGACAATAGTGATCTTATTCACCGCCCTACTATTAACACACATCCTCCAAGTTCCATCCTTTTTTGGTACATGTAAGGCTAGGACCGTACACGGCCTTTTGCTTTCTCTTATCAATCTGTTGCCCATCAATTCATTAACTTGTATTTGTAGCTCCTCATGTTATTTGAGACGCATTCTATATGCAACTTTATTAGGCAAACTAGCTCCTGGAACAAGATCAATACAATGTTGAATGTCTCTAATTGGTGGAAGCTGGTGAATTTTCTTCAGGATTCACATGTTGAGAAAATTCAAGAAGTGATTTCATGATAGCAGGTGGTGTATGATTATTGTCTTCATTTTCCTCCAAAACCACTAAAATATAAGCTTCACAGCCATTCTTCAACTTCTTAATACAACCAACTCGAGAAAGTAAATTTCTCCCTTCAACATTTGATTTTTTTTGGGAATATTTTCACTTTTGAAGGACCCAAAATAATTTTCTCCCCATGTTTCATAAGAGAGTAAGTGTTTTTGTAACCATCATGAACAACCCTTCTATCATATTGACATGGATTCCCAAGTAACAAATGAAAAGCATCCGTAGACACAACATCACAACAAACTTCATCTTTGTAATAGTTGCCTATTGAAAAAGAAACAAGACATCACTTGTTTACTTTCAATTCATTGTTCTTACAAAGCCAAGACAATTTATACGGTTGTGGATGCTTTTCAGTATTGAGGTATAATTTTTTAACCATTTATGTTAAAACCACATTCTCAAAACTTCCACCATCGATTATTACATCTCAAACCTTTCCCTAAGAAGTACATCTTGTGTGAAACATATTTTTCTAGAGCTAATCATCATGATTTTCTTCTTGTAAATTACTTTAACTTCTTTGTATCATAAGATATTCTTCTTGGTCAGCATAAATGACTTTTATCCTTCAAAAAAATTATTTTCACCCTCATCATCATTTTCTTCCACAAAAGTGACAATTTTGCGATTAGGGCACTCAGATGCAATATGCCCATATCCTTGACATTTAAAACATCTTCTTGAACCAATATTTGAACTACTTTCTTGTTTCTTAACCTTGATATCAAAATTCTCTTTTGATTTTGAAAAGGATTTCGCAAAAGAATTACCTTTTCATGTTGACATATTACCCCGACTAGAAGATCCTTCACGAGTCGAAAACTGAAGATTATATTTACGAACTTCTTTTTGTTGTTGATATACCTTGTAGGCAAGCTTACAAATATCATTGTAAGTCCAATATGGTTGTAATTAGACCACATTGCAAATTTCTGATTTCAAGCCTCCAAGATACCTTGATATGGTTTGTTCTTCGGTTTCATACAAATCACACTTCATCATAAAATGATCAAATTCTATAGTATATTCTTCCACAGACAACTCTTTTTATTTGAAATTTTGAAACTTAAGGAAAATATCTTGCATATAATTGTCAAGCAAATTTTTTCTTTTAAGTTCTCCTTTAATTGTTTCCTAAGTCACAATTCTGGATCTCCTTCACATTCCCTTTGTCTCTTGAGATTCTCACACCACAAGGAAGAATGTTTTCGTAACTTAATTTCCATAATTTTTACTCTTTTTTATCAGGAATTTCTTTGTAATCAGTTACCCTTTCCACAGTGTTGACCCAATCAAGAAATTCATCGGGTTGAATTTTTCCTTCAAACTCAGGTATATCAACTTTAACATCAAAATCTCGATGGTAAGCATTATTTCTTCTATGATTAATGTAGAATTCTTCTTCACTTGATGCATGACTATCATCTACATAAAAGGGGTTTAAGTTGTCACTACTATCAGATCCATGTTGTGACTCATTTCCCTCTCGAATTTCAACTGTTCGAGACGTTGCTGAAGTTGTTGCATTTGTCATCTTAACTCATCCTCATAGGTCACGTTCATTGGGAAAATTTTGACCACGGCCATGGAGAGCCATAAGAACCTAGGTTCTGATACCAAATTGATACTGGATTTTAAGGTGTTGAAAAGACCAAAAAACAATTGAAGGATAAAAGCTCACCATATCAAGAGAATATTAAGGGATCCAGAATAATTCACCAGCCTTACTAAAATCTAACAAGAATATAGGGCTTAAAACTCACCACTCTATGAAATTTTACTAAAGATATACAGAGAAATGTTTGAAAAGAGAACAATCTTCACTCAAAAATATAATTTGATTAAAACTCACATGCTGCTCATTACAAAATATGATAGGTATTTATAGGCCTAAGAATATTAGCAGTTCATGAATTTACTAAGAGAAACATAAACCTACACTAATGCCATATGGTTCAGAAATTTGTAAATTCATGAATCTAAAAGTGACTTTTCATATGACCTATATTACGCAATTTATTTGAACCTTTTGGCTATAATTATGAATCAAAACTATATATGGATAAAAAGATCTATAAGTCTACTTTTCAAATCTTCAAACGGTGCATATATCCAAATTTTTTATCAAAAGTTACACCAATTCTCGTGAAGAGTCGCAAAACTGTCAAAAAATTGTTTTCTTACAAAAATATTAGACACAACTGTGTCACTCATAACCCCGACTTCAGAGTCCTACATATTTCTTTCTTCTCAATAATTCTATATGAGAACGAATCTTAACATGACGTAAGCCTTTCTTATGATCGATCCTATACACGTGACCCATTAATACTCCACAAAGAAAAACAATTGAAATAATCAATTTATAATACATGGAAGTCTAAAAGTTTGAATTTCAAAAAAATAAAAATAAATCTTCTGTGAATGTCATAAAATGTGAAATCTTTCCATTTAAAAATGATAATGGTGTGTCTTGGGATTGAAAAATATCGATGTTTACATCTTTGATACTGTTTTTTTCTAGTTTTGATTTACTTTTTGTATATAGTTTTATGATTAAATAAAATAAATTCATGTTTCAAGTGTTCAAATTTTAGTTAAACAAGGTTCAAACTTAAGATAATAATAACTCACTTTGCTCACCTTAGATTGCACACATATTTGATACCATAAACTTAATTATTTGACTGGAATAATTAGATAACAGAACTATTAATCTTTTAAATATGATCGTTAAAAGCGTTAAAAACATTAGACTGTCAAATAAATAAAAGTAGGTTATTAGCCTAAAACCAATGATGTGTGTCCATGTTTTTAATGGATCTAGATGTCAAATATAAGTGTGTTATATGTATAGTATGGGTGGTGTGTACGGTTACTTGTTGGTTATTAGTTTGTTTTCATTAGGTTATGCATGTGACATGGTAGGTCAGTTGTGTATTTTATCTGAGTAATGTAAATCATGTTTGTGTGCATATAACAAACGTAAACCATATAAATGAAAAATAATATGTAAGATATTTTCTTTCAAATCAAGGTGTACACATAACTATTCCAGATAAGTATTCCATCAATAATATAAAAATAAAAAAGACATATGTCATTAAATTGTTCACTTATTATTTGAAAAAGTTCTTCGCCCGTGGAAAGGAGGTTTAATGAGATTTGATTAGTTATACAACAAAGATATGAAAAACTGGTGGTGCCTAGGGTGTGATAACATAAGATATGAATAAAGTGCAAATAACACCCTAAAGCTACACGGTTCTGCAAGTATACAGATCGTATGCAAGTTTTAGATTGAGATTCGCTCCGCAGAGACTACGAAGGTTAGAAGAATCTTATGCATATATCAAGTGTAAGTAATTAAAGCTAGAACAACTAAACACAAATAAAAGTAAAGAGAAATAAAGATGGATTGATTTTCTAATTAACTAAATTAAACTAAGAATTAAAAAGACAGAAAATAAATGCGAAAGAGAAGTGATATGAGAGTATAGCTTAAGTTATTAGCATATAATCCCCACTAGTTTTGCCGTTCTAAACATGTAAGGGTGAATTATTTAGTATTTCCCTAATCGGTTCCAATTCGCTATCGGTAGTTTAAAATAGGATTTACCTGTGTCAATAAGGCTTCCTAAGCATACTTTTCCTGTAATTGGTAAATAGTCACCATAACTAAACCATAGTGATTATCTAGCTAGGTTGGGTTGTCAGATCAGACCTAATACTAGACGTTATGTGCTAAACATGCACTTAAACACCGTTGTCAATGGTGACCTAATTACTAGATGGTAATTCTAATGGCTGCAGTCCACAAGAATACAGAATATAATTCCAAACTCATAAACAGAGAATAAAACTATAATTCTATTTAAAACATTAAATTCCCAAATTAGATAGATGTCAATCAAAACTAGGGTTCATACATATATGCTAAAACTCAAGCTAAAGAAATTTAGTTCATGAAAGAAAAGAAAGAAATTACAAATTTAAAGGTAGAAGAAGACATTGTTGATGAGAGCTCCTTCCAGACTTCTCTCTTGTGTTCTAAGCTTCCTCTTGGTTTAAGGGTTCACCAAGGATGATTTAAGAGTGTTAAGAGGCTGTATTTATAGTGTATAGGTTGACTAAAATCGTTTCTTTAGAGATAAGTTAAGTAATAGACTCCTAGCCCAACTCAAACTCGTAAGGAAATAAAGATAAACACTGTGGACCGTTTTGAGCGTATCTTCTTCGTTATTGGTCGGTTTTTGCTCAATAAGATACCAAAAGAATCGCAACAGAATTATCTTGACCGTTAAGAAGGAAATTACCAAATTCGTCCTATTTCTTAGGTAAAAACGCACATCTTTGGACGTGTATGAAGAATCCTAGATTTAGGCAGCTTTTCCTTTTCCATCTTTTTAGCCTTTGTTTCCTTTATCTCCAATTTCCATGCAAATCTCTTTCCATAAGTTGTAGTCTTTGACTTGGACTCTAATTAATCTCCATAATTATCTTTAAAGCTTCACACTAAATAAACAATTAAACCCAATATGCTCTAGAAATAATAATTCTACAAATCAAGACTCAAAATAGGAAAGTGCACTAAAGTAAGCTAAAATCAACCTATAAACTAAAAAATAAGCCTAAAATGATGTCTCATGAGTATATTTTATTATCACAAATGAGAAGACATCAAGACCCCCAACTCAAATTTGTATCGTCCTGATACAATAAAAATAAAGAACAGTAGGGTAGTCAAATAAAACAAGAAGAAGTCGGAGGAGAACAAGAACAGAATATAATGAATGATCCTAGAGCATAAAATCCAAAAAGATCTCATGTAGTAATGCTCAAGAAATAATGCACAAATATGCCTAATATACATGTAATCAACAATCCATAAATTCAAGTTAAGATTAATTTCGCAATGCCAGAAGGAGAGGATGATAACTTAGTTCAGGTTAATGGCTATAGGTTGTTCATAAGTCCCAAATACAACATCCAATGGTCCACTTACCTACTACCTAATAGCTCAATTGTTCCTCAATCTAGTAGTTAAAAATCCTAAGGTCTTGGTCATAACTTGGCTTAAAGACGGGTGTGGTATATTTGGATAATGAAAAGTGGGCTTTTGGCTCTCTCCTCACTAGCCATCAACGAATCGCCCTAGAGCTTGAGTTTTCACTCGAAGATGTTCTCACTCAACCCAATTTATTGATGCTTTTGATTTGCATCCCCAATAATCCCAAATTAAAACCTTTGATGATATAATATCCACTTTGCCGGTCCGAATATATATTTTATTTGTAATTCAATTTTTTTCTCTTGTATAGCTATGATTCTCTTTTGATGTTGAGATATCACACTATTTATTTTTCATATATATATTCTTTTTATGCCCTTGTTGGCAAAATTTAGCTCGTAGCTTCTTTTTCATTCACCATTACCCCGGCAAAGGGTTACAATAATAACAATTCATCATCAATAAAATCACAAATATAATTCTCAATTCCCAAAGTTCCCTAATGATAAAACCCACCACCCCAAACTCAAGCTCTAAAACGAGTTTGTCTTAGGTTTTGCGATTCGAGTGCGGGTCATATAGATAAGTCCTAAAAACTAGGATAAGGATTATAATGTGTTTCAAATAAAAGGCTTTAGAAAGGCTCAGAGGGGCTAAGACGGATAAATAATAATATCAAACAAAAGGGTGAGGAAGTATAATGGCTTCAAGTGTTTTATCATGAAAGAACTGCCTTAGTCATTTTTCTAACTACCGAATTTCGTTACGTTTTCCTTATTAGTTCATAGACAAGTGGGTTTTCAACTAATTTTAAACCTTGCGTTCTACACACCAAATAACTATTCCTAAGTTTCAACGTGACTTCTTAGCATTGCTCATTAACTTTTCTATCTTTTATTTCCTGTTTTCATGCATGCATCCTAAACAAATTTCTTGCATCTTTCAAAAGCATACTACTTACTATCATTGACCTAATAAAATCATGCTCAAATAGGTACATTCAAGATATTCTATGCCTTAATTCAACCTAAAAATTTTAAATTTTATGCAAAAACGAAAAGAAGATGAGGACAACGAATTCCCACCCCCAACTCAAAAGTGAGCCGTGTCCCCACGACTCAAAAAAGACTCAAGAATGGAATAAAATTTAAAATAAAACTAACTAAACTACCTAATGCATACAAGCTATTAAGGAAAATTAGAATGACCTACCTGGCTGGCCATTGAGATCCATCATATCATCCTCATCATCCGAAGCTGAGGGATCGGTATAACTATCAACCTCCTTAACCATGGTCAAATCTTCTATCTGTGACTCCAACTGTATGACTTCTATCCAAAGATCTTTGTTATCTTCGCGTAATCTTTCAACTTCGTTCTGAACTTAAGAGCCCAAGGAGGAAGATCATAAACAATTTCAGAGGAAGAGGTAGAAGAACCTTGGTTTTGGAGTTATATTTTCTTCAAAGGCCTCCTTGATGGTATGGACATTCTAGCAGTCAATCTCTTCTTTGGTAGTGGTTGTGCAGGTGCCTTTTCTTTTGAATCTTCAGTAACCTCATCAAGATTGATGGGTTTTTCAATGGTGGCTCCAGGCAATTTCTTATTCTTCCCAAGGATAGAGCACTTTCTCTTGTATTCCATAGCTTCAGATCTGTTTGTCATGCTTGATTTACCCACAACTCAAGTTATACCAAGGATGGATTAAAAGTTTAAGGAAAATTTGGTGTAGCTTGATGTTGTTGCTTGGAATTGATGAAAGAGAAAGGTCTCTTGATGGATCTTGGAAGAAATCTTTAAAGCTTGATGGATTTGATGATGTTTAATGGTGTAGTGTGATGAATTTGATGAAGAAATTGTGTTTATGGAAGATGGAGGAGAGGATTTGATGAGTTGTTGTGTTAATTGTGAAGGGTTTCACAAGCTTTAAGATGTATATATAGGGTTTGAGTCTGAAAAATTCGTGTATGGAAGGCTAGGGTTAATCTCATAAGGTAAGAGTTTGATTAGGAAAAGAATTCCTTCACAAACCGCCTCTCTGCGGTGTACCAGACCTAACAGCTCTTCGAATTTTCGCCCACTGGATAATACCCGAGCTAGCACCCCGTGGCACGTGTTTTGTGCCTACGGACCAGGGGTGCGGTGCAGGGGGGTAGTCCGCGGGTACTCCGTCAAAAAACCCGTGGTACCCGACCCCGTGGCACGCGTTTTGGACGTGCGGACTAGGGTCCGGTGTACCGCGCCTTCAGGTCGATTTTGTTTCTTCTTTCTGGATAAAACCCGTGGTACCCGACCCGTGGTACGGGTTTTCTAGGCACGGTGCATCCCTGCGGACCATGGGGTAGTCCGCGGGGGTAGTCCGCGCCAAGCTTAGAATTCTCCAGATTCTTCCTTTTGACCCCAAACTCGTTTCCTGCACAATAACACACTACCTTTCTCTCCCATTAGCTTTTAAACATAATTAAAAATATACACTAACTTAAAATTATACACTTCAAAGCAAAAACAACTAATCTAAAAAGCAATTTAAACAAGGGGTGTCTCCCAAGAGCACTTTTGTTTAAAGTCTTTGAGTTAGACGTGTACCCCAGGCTAAGCGTATTCAACGAGATGGATTGTCTCCTCTCGCCCAAAGTCCTCACTGACATGGTATCTCTTCAAACGCTGGCCATTCACCATGAATGCCCTTTGCTCGGTTGGATTTTCAATTTCAATTGCTCCATGAGGTGTGACTTTAGTAACAATGTAAGGTCCTCCCCAACGGGATTTAAGCTTTCCTGGGTAGTTCGAAAATCGAGAGTTGTATAATAAAACCTTTTGTCCTATCTCGAAATGCTTTGGACGGAGCCGTTTATCATGCCATCGCTTTGTTATCTCCTTGTAGAGGCGTGAAATTTCATAGGCAAGATAACGAAACTCCTCCAACTCGTTCAACTGAAATTAATTTGATTAATAATGACGAAATTTCCACCCCTTTCCTTTGATTCCCACGAACTTTTCAGCTCGATTCTTCATAAGTATCGATGGTTCCATCCAATATTTCGTGGGAAGGGGCTCTTCTGGTGGTAACTTGATAGCATAACACCCCTCTGGTGATCCACTCATATCCGCGGTTTCTATACTTCGTTTGTTCGAAAGAATGTCCTTCATGAATTTTAGATATTTCGGCATTCTTTTGATAGCTTCAACAAACGACATTTTAATCTCAACCTTGCTCATCATGTCATCGAACTTCCTGAATTCCAGGTCATTGTCCTTCTTTCTGACACGTGAAGGGTATGGTGGTGGAGGGCGTGTATTAAGTTCCACTGGTTTGCTTGTCTCTCAGGTGTCTCGGCTTGGACACTCTTCGGTTTAACTACCTCCTCAACTGTATCTTTGATTGGTTCTTCCCCCCTTTGTTCTGGAATAGGGATTGGTTCTGTTTCTGGTCTAGGTGGAGGTAGTTGTTTTCCACTTCGCAATTCAACTGCATGGCAAGAATCATCTCTAGGAGCAATAGTATCACTTGGGAGTTTCCCTTTTGGCCGATTTTGTAATGTACTCGCCATCTGTGATATAGTATGCTCTTGTTGCTTGATAATATTCTCCTGGGTTCGAACTTTCTGTTGGCTTTGATTCATTTTATTTTCAACTGTTTGCATTAATTTAGCCATACTCGAAGTCAAGCTCTGGAGTTGTTCTTGTTTTTCCAATTGCATTGATTGTTTAGGTGGATCTTTCTTTGGTTCTTGACAAGCCTTTTCAACAATGGGTGCCTTTTTCTGAATAGGTTGAGGTGGATTATAAGATGGAAGTTGGGGTTGATGATAAGTTTCTTGCTTTCTGACCCAACTCTTTTGCTGTGGAGATTGTTGATAATTAGTGTAGCTTTCTTGAGGATAAGTATAACCATTAGAATAATAGTTATCTTGAGGATCTTTAACAGAAGATACTGTTGGATTATTCATACACCCTTCCCACACATGATTTCTTGATCCACAACTAGGACATGAAGGAATTGTGCGTACCGTATTCACCTGAGCAATTGTTCGGGCTTGTTCTTGTAGTTCTTCGAGTTGTTTAGCCAATTTCTTAAGCTTCAGAGATTCTGAATTGTTTTCTTTTACTGTTCTCTTTGTCCAACTTCTCTCATTCTCAAGAATTCTTTCCATCCCCAACTCAGCTTCTTCAGGATCTAGCAACACAAAACCTGCGTTTCCTAACGAATCTGCTTTCTCTCTTGATTTATCATTAAGGCCTCCATAAAACAAGGTTAAATAATATTCCGGCGAGGATCTATGATAGGGACATCTCGCCTTCTTCTCTGTAAATCGTAACCATGCTTCACCCAAACTCTCTTCATCTTTTTGTATAAATTGTTCAAGCTCCAACATATCTTTTAAACGTCTACTAACCGGATAGAAACGGTCTAGGAATCTTGCTTGGAGCTTGTCCCAATCTGGAATAATATTAGGGTATTGGGTATCATACCAATCGCTTGCACATCCGGTCAAGAAGAAGTGGAATATCAGGTAATATACTTGCTCCCTAGTAACTCCTCTTACGATATAAGCATCACAGATCTGCATGAATTTCTGAATATATCGGATCGGATCTTGATGTGCATCTCCGCTGAATAATCCATGAGATGCAAATTGAGTTAGCATCCCAGGATCAGGTTTAAATTTCGCGGCTTGGATTTCTGGAGCTCGAATTCCTCGTGGCTCCACTCTGAACTCGATGGGTAGCTCAAGTCTCCTTGGGTTCTCCATCTGTAACTAAATCTGAAAAACAAAAACTAAAAAAAAAAGCGTAAAACTGAACTAACTAAAAATAAAAGCACAAGATATATGCACAAGGACTAACGATGTAGTCCCCGGCAGCGGCGCCAAAAACCTTGTGGTACCTAGGGTGTGATAACATAAGATATGAATAAAGTGCAAATAACACCCTAAAGCTACACAGTTCTGCAAGTATACAGATCGTATGCAAGTTTTAGATTGAGATTCGTTCCGCAGAGACTACGAAGGTTAGAAGAATCTTATGCAAATATCAAGTGTAAGTAATTAAAGCTAGAACAACTAAACGCAAATAAAAGTAAAGACAGATAAAGATGGATTGATTTTCTAATTAACTAAATTAAACTAAGAATTAAAAAGACAGAAAATAAATGCGAAAGAGAAGTGATATGAGAGTATAGCTTAAGTTATTAGCATGTAATCCCCACTAGTTTTGCCGTTCTAAACATGTAAGGGTGAATTATGTAGTATTTCCCTAATCGGTTCCAATTCGCTATCGGTAGTTTAAAATAGGATTTACCTGTGTCAATAAGGCTTCCTAAGCAAACTTTTCCTGTAATTGGTAAATAGTCACCAGAACTAAACCATAGTGATTATCTAGCTAGGTTGGGTTGTTAGATCAGACCTAATACTAGACGTTATGTGCTAAACATGCACTTAAACACCGTTGTCAATGGTGACCTAATTACTAGATGGTAATTCTAATGGCTGCAGTCCACAAGAACACAGAATATAATTCCAAACACATAAACAGAGAATAAAAACTATAATTCTATTTAAAACATTAAATTCCCAAATTAGATAGATGTCAATCAAAACTAGGGTTCATACATATATGCTAAAACTCAAGCTAAAGAAATTTAGTTCATGAAAGAAAAGAAAGAAATTACAGATTTAAAGGTAGAAGAAGACATTGTTGATGACAGCTCCTTCCAGACTTCTCTCTTGTGTTCTAAGCTTTCTCTTGGTTTAAGGGTTCACCAAGAATGATTTAAGAGTGTTAAGAGGCTGTATTTATAGTGTATAGGTTGACTAAAATCGTTTCTTTAGAGATAAGTTAAGTAATAGACTCCTAGCCCAACTCAAACTCGTAAGGAAATAAAGATAAACACTGTGGACCGTTTTGAGCGTATCTTCTTCGTTATTGGTCGGTTTTTGCTCCATAAGATACCAAAAGAATCGAAACAGAATTATCTTGACCCTAAGGAAGGAAATTACCAAATTCGGCGTATTTCTTAGGTAAAAACGCACATCTTTAGACGTGTATGTAGAATCCCATATTTAGGCAGCTTTTCCTCTTCCATCTTTTTAGCCTTTGTTTCCTTTATCTCCAATTTCCATGCAAATCTCTTTCCATAAGTTGTAGTCTTTGACTTGGACTCTAATTAATCTCCATAATTATCTTTAAAGCTTCACACTAAATAAACAATTAAACCCAATATGCTCTAAAAATAATAATTCTACAAATCAAGACTCAAAATAGGAAAGTGCACTAAACTAAGCTGAAATCAACCTATAAACTAACAAGTAAGCCTAAAATGATGTCTCATGAGTAGATTTTATTATCACAAATGAGGAGACATCAAAAACTTACAAAAAAACCTAATATACATTGATTAGTTGAACAATATCTTGCTTAAACATTTTTGATAAAATTATGAAATCGAATTAGTTGTTTTTGTGATATTGATAGAGAAAAAATGATAGAAGGCGAGAAAATATCACTAAATAAAATATGCTAATCTTTATGTATTGATA
Source organism: Nemophila menziesii (assembly GCA_029959085.1). Lineage (NCBI taxonomy): Eukaryota > Viridiplantae > Streptophyta > Magnoliopsida > Boraginales > Hydrophyllaceae > Nemophila > Nemophila menziesii. Next base: position 136,935,611 of record JARWIR010000001.1, on the reverse strand, counting down.
TTCTAAAATTGTAGGCATTAAATACGAGTGTTTGTTATTCGTGTGAATCTTTATAATGAATAAAATAATTTTAATAGAATTCTTCATATAAAGGATAAAATAGGTATACTAATTTTAATATAGATCTATTTAAGGATAAACGAATAGATTTATTGAGGATGGATCATTAGGTTTTTGGATCTTTTAACCTAATAACTCTCATTTAATTGCTTGACTGACACAAGCCAATCACCCTTAAAATAAGTTAGCTCGTAATATATGCCTAATTAACTATGTTTTTTAATCTAATATTTTTATAATTTTATTGGGTTTATCAATTGAAACTTGATCTCTCATAAACTTCTTTACTTAGAGTTAAGTCAACTCTAGAAATTACCTAAATACTTTAGCTACACTGCTAAAAGTGGAATAAAAGACAAACATGTTTATGATCTTGTAGTTGTCACTATGTGTTGAAGTATCTTAGTGTATACATAATCCATTAGAGCCAACATCTACACTAAAGAATTTCACAGGATATGCGAATCCCGAAATAACTTTCTTTTATCCAAACCCGCTTCATAAAATATAAATTGCATTGTTGATAGGCACCGTGATCTTGTGAAATCGGAGCTACCGTTCTTTACTTTTTTAAAACTTTTTTATTTGCAAATCTTTTTCTTGTTATTTACTTATATCTTATATTATTCATCCTAAGTTGTATATCATTACTTTATCATAATCACCTAACATACTCTCAGCCTAGTTCGCGACATTGGTGTAGTCCTTGAAAGTTGAGCTTGGAGTTGGGGCACCTATTAAATCTTCTGACACTTTAGCTAAGGTCCTTATTCAAATCGTTCACCCTCTAGTTGGGGGATATTTTGAAATTGATAAACCCCTTGCTTAGGTCCTTACTGTTATTGTTGCGCAGGTTGTCGACCTCATTATTGAATACCTATTAGATGATGAACGTTTATTGTTGGATTTCCTACGTGGTGTTGATGTAGTTGCAAAATCATGTGGTAGTGATACACATGATCGAGGAGATAAGGATCATGACCGAGTATTGGTGCCCCTATGAGGGGGATTAAATATGACTTGTGCATTATATATATGGTAATTTGAGTGTCATGTGGCATGATAGGCTGCATGGAAGGATTAACAGTGTTTGGAGAGGTTAGAGGGTTGTTGAGTTGGTCTACGGTGTCTCCTGGTCTGTTATAAAATAACATCCCTAAAATGGGAGGACACAGACCGCGCAAATGTACGGGTCGTCCAAGTAATATCTGATAAACATGATTTCGATCTCAGGGACGGATGGATATGACTTATGATGTTATGCAACAAGTGAGGATAGTTTTTATATGACAATAAAGTAAATGATAAAAATATTTGTTGGGTTTTGTTTTAAGACTAAGACGCAAAGAAATAAAATACTAAATTAACACAAGTAAATGAGACGCGAGTAAATAAATGCAATTAATTAAAAATAAGTAGATGCAAGAGTGAGAAGGTGTACTTGAGTCTCGCAAGGGTTCCGTCTAATCAATTTAATTAATGTTTCTGTTTAAGGATAGAATAGATATTTTATTACTAGTCGGGATTCTAATATCTCCTAGCACATGTCGGGTGGACCTAGGTGCTATCCTAAATTACTATAGAACCCTATACGGGCGAATATGTCTCTTCAGATGTGAAGTTCTTACCTCATTGTCTATGCAACTAGTCAAGCCTAACGGTCAATGACGAACATTACACGGTTATTACCTAATTGTTTATTCAAACCCCCTATCGGATGATCACCTTTGCCACTTAAAGTGAATAGCCCACATACTAATACCTAATTCTAGTTGTGCCGAAAAGAATTAGTAAATGACAACAAAGTAATAAACAATAATAAATACCCAATTCAATTTAAATTATAAAATCCCAAATTCAGAAACAATAAATAAATTAATTAGGGTTCATCCCTTTTTATTGCGATTCTCAAGCACTTAAAGTATTTGCTCATAATGTAATGAAAAACTGAATTAAAAGATAAAATATTCATATTCAATTACAAAGATAAAATAGGTAACCTAATTAAAGGATTGATTTTGACAGTTGATGGAGGAATTAGGATTCTCCAGTTTCAGTTTTCTTCTCTCCTTTTGCTTCCGACTTCTCTCTGGCGCTTCTATCTTGTAAAAATATATGTTTTTTATAGAAAATGAAGTCTAAGGCTTACATAATATGGGGAAAATGGATTGGGCTCCACTCTTAAAAGGAAATAGGTTAAATGAAATAAAAGCCCAATCCTTAAATAAAATCTCGTTACTTATGTACAACTGTTACTATAACAGCTGTAACTTTTGCGTCCGGATTCGAAATCAATCCGTTCAACTCGCAAACTCTTCCTCACTTAAAAATTCATATTCATTATTGCACGTCTCTAAAGCTGAATTAGTGGCTAAGTAGCTCAAAAACAGTGATTTGTAACAACCTTACAGATTTCATTCTCATCTAATAAATTCTTCGAATCAACTTTTCTCGCCTTTGACTTCTACGCTCGATCTAAGACATTAATTTCCGTTTATTCTCCTTGTCTTGGTGCTCCATGTAATCCATGGACCTAAAATCTTTACACTAATAGCAAACAAATTAACACACAAAAGCACTAAAACACTATAATACAAATCCAAGGAAAACCTGTTCAAATCGATAGATGTTGCTACTTAAGTACAATTTACCCAAATGCTGGCAAATATGGAAAACCTGTTCACCTTCTCCCGTAAAGCCCCTGAGTTGGGGATTATTAGGATTTATGCTATTGATTAATAGAAATCCATCATGCTCTTTCGGAAAAGTGGAAAAGATTAAATTGAATATGAAGCATTAAATTAATCTATACATTGCTATTCTTTTGAAGAAGTGGGAAAGTCACATTTTTGTGAAGAAAGAGTCTCACATAGGAGGAGAGATAGAAAAATTAATAGATATAATATTTTACTCATCTATCACTTCCAAAATATGAAAGCCAAAGAGGAAATGGAAAAGCCCCACACGCGCGCACCACCACAACTCGCCCGGCCCGGCGACGACGACGACGTGGGTATGGGCTCGTTGGGGATTTTGAAAGTTGGCGAGTTTAGGGAGTCAAAAAATGAAAAATAAAATAATTTTTCAAAGTAAATCCGGTGGAAGAAGACTAGTTCTTATAGTAGTCGGTGACAAGTCAAATCCTTTCAGCCATAAGACAAACGCCCACCAAGTACGCACCAGAGACAAACATCCACTGATTCCACACCAGTCAACTGTTACAAAACTTGATCAGCACGGAAATGAATCAAGTCAACATAGTGTCCAGGTTCTTTGCTTGAAATTACAACGTGTAGATTGTGTGTCAATCAAAACGTCAATCAATTATGGAGGCAATCAAGTGAATTGATTAGGGTGTTTCTGACAAAGGCTTTTTCCACACCCACTCTCCTATGAATACATCAGTTCCTCACTTGTCTTAGATATGAAACACATCTGAAAAGAACAAGCACTCTACTTCTCTTCTCTCTGAAAAATATAGTTGTAGTCGTTGAGCCTTTGTTAGAGATAACGGGTACGTCGGAATATATTTTAACGACATTATATTTTCATCTAATATTGTTTTTCTTTTCTGATTTCCGTGTAAGTGTTTTGTTGTATTTCCATTCATGTAATAGTTAGTTTACATAAATCAAAATTGTTTTTTCTGGATTTCCATTTCTTTTTTTAAAAACCGATGAATTAAATTTTTCCAACATATAAAATGAGTACCTAATAGATAGATGGATATATAGGATTACTTTTAAAAATATCACAATCTATCTTGTGCTTGTCCTACTAATAAGAAAATATAATGAAGCAACACAAAAATCACAAATTAATTAAAAAAATAGATAAATAGCAATATGCCAGTGATCACGATTAATATATTTAATGTTAAAGATATAAATTACTTAATTCTTAATTACCGTTTAAATTCATCAGAAAAAGAAAAAAATTAACACCAATTTATGAATTAACTATTTTTTATACAAAATTGTTCCTCAATGAGTAAACTGTCATCGGTGTTGATGGGTGTGTGAATAATACACCATTCCAGGCGGATATCCATATGCATTTATTGTTGCAGCTGACTCATCATATACGTTGGGGCTGAAAGTGGTGGTTATGGTAATGGTTACCCAGACGGCAATAATGGACCACCACCATAATGATACAAGACAGGTGGATTCGGATTAGGGACCATATGATAATGTGGTTATAAGTTCAACGGATAAGAAATATTAGGTGTTGTTAAATATTGTGGTGGCAGCACTACCCCACACCACAATTAGTAGCATTCTTGGCCGCAGTTTCCGCGGCAAATTATGAAAGAACTGCCGCCATAATATATTGAAGAACTTGAAGTTGCAAGTTTGTCCGCAATAGCTAAAGCAGCTTCTTCTATTTGTGTTTGTGCTACTAGCATTTGTGTTCTTACATTCTTCAAGTCTCCTGAAAATTAAGAAATTCATCTTATTTTGACACAGTAACCCTTATTTTGTTTAAGTTAGCCCCTAAATTTAAAATACGCCTCCCCTTACCATTTCTCACTTTTCTGTCTATTTCTGCTAGTAATTCTTCTAAAAAATCAAAAAAACAAATAAAGAGGTAGGGATATATAAATTGACAAATTTTAGGATTTTTTGAAAGCTATGAAGTTAAATAATATTTATTTATTTTTTAAAATTTTAAAGGAATCAAATAATAAATAACGGCAAAAATTGATTATAAAAGCAAAATGAAAAGGGAAAAAAAGAAAGAAAGAGTAAGTGTTAATATATTTAAAGTTCATGAACAAAGAAACTTTGAAGCAAATAAGAGCATTACATCAAAAAGAAAACAATTTAAGGTTAAAGTACCAGTTTCTCATTCTAAAATAAAAAACAATATTTACATTATACATGTTCTTGCAATGCTTCTCTTAACTGAGATACAAGAGCTACCCTATTAGCTTCAACAAATTAAAGTTTATCTATACATTGTTTCAAAAAATTCTTTTCATTTCAAGTTCTTTAGCTAAAAGTTTTATATTTTGATTTTCGGCTACAAACAGTGTAGCAAATAGGGGTGTACAATGGGTTAGAAAACCCGACTAACCCGATCAACCTTGCTTAACAAACCAATAAATGGACGGGTTTTTATTTTCTTAGACTGATTGTGATTTTGATTTTAATGTGAATTATATGATAGTAAATATACATTGCATATAATTATCCTTGACAAAATTTTAAATTATATTTTAAAAAGTGGGACAAAGTGAATATCCTAAAACTATAGGGAACATAAGGTAACAATTTAGAGATCAAATGAATTACCTTCTAAATGTAATGACCAGCGAATCTTTTTTCCTGTAAAAATAAATAAATAATATTCAATAAGATTTTAAAAAAAAAAATATAAAACATTTACATAATATTGGAGCCACATCTTTTTAATTACAAAATGGGCAAAATATAAAAGATCTTGGTGAAAAACTACATACATGAAGTAATTAAAGATGTAAATAGAAAATGTAGTTTAAACTGTAATTTCTATCAAAGTATTATTAAGATGTCTAAAATGAGATAAAAGGGTAAATCAATGGTAATTGATTTAAACATAACTATAAAGTAAAATAAATAAACAATAATATTTTCTGTGTGTAAAAGCTATAAAAAAGCTTAAAGAAATAATTAATGGTAATTTTTTAAATATTTATATCTTTCTAGTATATGAAAGATCTATATTGATGATATGATGATAAGAGTAAATAAAAAATGAATAGTTATATTAACAATCGTTGTAAATATTAAAATAATTAGGTTTGTGAGATTTGTCACAATTTTTGTGTCAAGTTCAGATAGGATTTAATCAAAAAACTAAATAATAAAAAATATAGCAATATAAATAAAGAACAACAAGATTTATCAAATTCTTCAAAAAGTACCTAGATACACATTGAGTATCAATGAGATGATACTTGTTACACTATAAGATATTTATCTCAACTATCTCACTATTATAATAACCAATAATATTTTTTTGAATATGAAACCTAAATATTCAAAAACTAATCTAAAGAATCTAATACAATGTAAACATTAACACTCAATTTTTATAACATAAGACAAAAAATCATAATTTTGGTGATACAAAAACCCAAATTTATCCCTAATTTAATTTTGTCTATATAGAGATAAGAATGAGAACGGAAAAGAAGATGTACTTGGAAATGAATAATAGTGGAATATATATATGAGACATTTAGGTTTTTAATCTGAGCCATCCAATGTATACAAACATCAAAAGTTAATACTTATCCACGTGGAAAAGATGTGAACTAAAATACCAATTAGTAAATGGACCCAACTTTATAATAAGTCAGTAGCATATCACAAAGGTTTTCATAATTGAATAATCATAATTCATCAAGAAATCAGAATTGGACAATATAAGTTTTCATACTTCTCAACAAGTTTTACAAGATAAGGTTTTTGATAAATATTAAACCATCCGTACTTTTATTATCTATAACCATATCAAAAATTCTATTAGCTTGACCAAAATCCTTCATGTCAAATTTGACATTAAAATCTTAATTTAATTTCTTAATTCTCTTAACTGAATGGATAATTTGTAAAATATCATCAACATATAATACTATATAAATTAGATATTAGAAGATTCAAGAAAATAAAAATATCTATCAAATTCAGTTCTTTTGAAACTCAAGCCAAGAACTAAATAATCAAATCTTTTATACCATTGTCTGGGGGACTACTTTAAGCCTACTTTAAGCCATATAAAGTTTTTCCAGTGAACATACATGATCAAGGTGTTTATAATCATAAGATCCCTTAGAGTGTCTCATATAAAACTCTTCTTCAAGTTCACCATGTAAAATGTAGTTAAATTATTAAGCTATTCTAGTTCAAGGTAAAAACGTGCAACATAAGAAAAAATCATTCTAATATTTTTAGATTTGAAAATAGTGAAAAAATTTCATTGAAATCAATACACTATCTCTGAGTATAACCTTACTTGCACAGTCTAACTTTATATATAAGGGGGTCATTAACCTAAATATCTTTTTCTAGTTTATACAACAATTTGCATTTAGTAAGTTTTTTTATCCTTGGGTTTTCAACAAGAATCCACGTATAATGCATAACTTCTTTCATAATTCTTAACCAAAGAACATTTTATTTTCAAAGAACTACCTCATAATAACTATAAATTTATAAATCCAATTCCTCAAATCATAGATTAAGTCCCTATTGACTAACATTTCCAAGTCTCAAGTTCCATTTTAATGTTTTAACACTCTCAATGTTACCAACATTATTAAAATCAGGTGTAGTGCATGAACCGTCAAGAATATATAAACCATAACATTAATTTTCATATAAGACACATTTATCATTCTTATATACATTTTCGTACCTTTAGACGCTTTATAAATGAAACCTATATAATCTAACACTCCAAGAAATATAAGGTTTCTAGTTTAATAAGTCTATCATCTCACTTTAGTTAGGTTTACCATTTTCCCATTATTCATTCTCAAGTTTATTGATCCAAGCCAGACAAATTATCTTATAGGAATTTAAAATGCTTGTAAGCTAGATTGACATGTTTCTAAGAGTATCCTCATATATCCATTAAAATAGCTCATATGAACCTAAATGATTTCAAGCTAGACTAACATGTTTCTAAAAGTATTCTTATATATAAATATATCCATTAGGAACTCATTATATATATATATATATTGGTTCATCGACTTTTGAGTTTGAAACTCTAAATATTCAGGCTAATTTAGCTCAATATGTGAAAATAAGAAACTAACACAATTTAAACAATAATTCTCAATGTATATAACATAAGATTGAGTTTATATTGGAATATTAGTTTTATCAGAGATAAGAACGAGAAAGAAGAAGAAGATTAACTCGGTAATGAATAATGATACAATATTTAAAATCTGGGTAAGTATATGATACCCCTTAGGTCTTCAACTTGAGCCATCCAAGTGTATAAGAAATCAAGATTTGATAGACATCAATGTGTAAAGTATATGGATTAAACGATATCATTTAGTAAATAAACCCCAAATTTATTATAATTTAATTAGCAGATCACAAACATGACCCAAAAGAAGAAGTCAACAACTAAATAATCATAAGTCCCATAAGGAAATAAGAAAGGGGATTTATCAATTAAAACAAGAACAACACATAAGAAATGATCAATCTCATTTACTCGTGCATGAGAGATACTTTGATAAGTGACTTTAATGTAACATGGCTCTAAAGTTGTAGGCAAGACAACATTCAGTGGAAGTTTACACATACACACACACACACACACACACATATATATATATATATATATATATATATATATATATATATATATATATATATTATTGTGTTAAAAGTTATTATTGACTAGGAGTGATCCTATTTTCCTTGCTGAGAGATAACCTTATCGAAGTAAGACGTCATTATGAAAAAGCATCATGAAGTTGTGCAATTGGAAAGTTAAATAAATTGACTTTCCCGTATGCCTTTGTCTACATTTATTTCTTAGAGAAAAGTTTGGGTTAAGGCAAAATATAAATTAGGAAAACCAGATAATGGTCATGTCTCTCCCTCAATTCAAATGAAACCTAGTTAGACTTGGATTATGTAATTTATGTTACATCGCATGACATTTCCATTGATGTTAAATAGTGTATTTTAGGATTTTAACTTCTCATTTGTGCATATTTCTATGTCATTTTTTGTTTGTGTAATTTATTCTTTACCTATTCTTGTTAATAATAGGATAATTACATTTCACAATAAAGAAGGGTATCTTGTGACAAGCTATATCACTGCAAATTTGGACAGTGCTTGAGCAAGAGAAACGTTAACTGGGTACAACATCCATCAATAACAATTGACAACTTTAAGAACTCTAGTAGGTGAAAATCGTAAAGCAGCAATGGAAATGTGGGGTAGCACCCAAGATCTTTAGCTTATGATTGGATGATCTCTTATCAAAATCTTAAAAAAATTGTAAATGAGTTGTAAATATATTGTAACAAAATTGACGACATGTTTGGAATATAAGCTTGATTTTAAGAATTTTTTTTACTTTACCGTTAGTCTGTTGTAGTGCACGATTGGTCATTTGTTGTGGGGATTCCTTTTCATTTTAACATAGTATTTGATTTTGAATACACCGAACAACACAATTCAAACAAAAATGAAAAATAAAAGAAAAATTATAGTACTCCTTTAGTCCACAAAAGGTTATCACTATTTGTAAAAGTAACTATTTACACAAAAATGTATATTTATAAAACCAAGAATTTTTTTATTCTTTATAGTTTATAAAAAATATACCCTATTTAAATATCAAAGTGTATGTTTCCAATAAGAATTTTAGATTTCACGACACTTTATGAGGGATATATTAGCAAACATAGAATACAATAAGTACATTTCTTATTTTTTGTGAAGAAAAGTTTATAAACCATTTGTGAACATAGGGAGTTATACAATAGAAGTCTAAAAAACTATTTCACTTAATTTTTGAAATGTCAAGTTATATGATTTGTTTATTTTTTTATCAAAGTTCGGAGGTTATATAATACTAAATTATTTTTTAAAATTTTAAAATGATTAAATGATGATTAACAACATAAATTCATTAGAAATGGAGAGTCAGTGCGAACTACGCTTCTTCGGTGCCGTTCTTTGCCTAGCTTTACACGTAGTGAGGTATGCCACCTTGTTCAGTTTCCACGACAAATGCTTAAAGAACATATTCGAGTGCTCTCCTGCAATTTGAATGATCTGCTTAATGTATAGCTTGAATTTCTACCACGCAGATGACAACGACTTGATACCTTGAATAAGAGCAAGATTATCTGAACATATAATCTTCATCTTACCTATTTTATATACTCTATATATTACTAAGCTAACCAAACAAAGAGGACCTAATTTATTTATTCTTCCTATGTAGTCGTACTTGTCCTGGACTAGTGTTGGTAGTGATAAACTAATAGTAGAAGTGAACAAACAATTTGGCAAAAGAGAACAGTAAAAAGCATTATTGTGGTACGCACATGTACGTTATAGGAAAACAATAAGAAAAAGCCTAAAAAGCTGCAAACCCCCTCTTACTTGTTCACAACGTAGACAATTAAAAATAAGAAAAGGTAGCATAAGATTTACAATCATCTAAGAGACAAAATTTAAGGGCACCAAGTTGTGGACATGAGCATGGGAGATAAGTGGATCAATGTCAAAAGTTTTCATTGTACTCGTGGGTTTATATATATGAACTCCTATAGTTTTCACATCGTAAACTATCCAGAAGTTTACTTGATCATGTACACGGAATACCAATACCTCCTTGTTATGTGTCCAGCCGAGTGGAAAAAGAAAATTTTCAGACAATGAGTAAATATTATGGAATAAATAATGGTAAGTAGAAACACCATTATCCCTTATAGAATTAAGTAAAGTGTGTTGAAGAAAACATCTTTGACCTTGTAAATCAATGTCATACAACTTTACCCAATCTCCAGTTTTTGGATCCATCAGTAACCAAATCTCTCATAAGATAATTCCTCTAGACAACATTAACGAAAGAGAACTCCCCATTGCTAAAAAATTAAATTTCTTGCCGTGACAATCTACTGGAAAAGGATTTTTCTTGATTTTTTCAGTTTCCATATCCAAACTAAAGACATATTGACCCCATCAGTTGAATGTACAAAACCTCCTACCGATAATGGGGTTCCGCGTAAGTATTCAGTAGATGTCAAATTACTAATATAAACACACCTCCACGCCTTATCAACACCTAAGGATAATATGTCATATCCAAAGCCCTCTTTAGTGTGACATACCACTTTGTATACTCTAGACGAATCAACATATGCAAAACCATAATTCACATATGCAAAACCATAATTCAGCAATTTTGGGGAGGATCAACTACTGCTTTACAAAAAGATTTGCAACATAAAGTGTGTCTTCTTTATTATTAGATAATAAAACTAATCCATTACAACTAGCTAAAACAACACCATGGAACTGAAATTTCATCTCCTTTGCATCAACTTCACACTTTGTAGTTTTCACAAAATTCCCAGACACTATAGAATACCATCTCTGAACTAAGAGACCACTATCGATTTTTTAAACGGGAGTAAATAAAGAAAGGGCTATGGATCATGTTATACCAATCTTGGCAAACATAGCTCATTAGCTTGTGAATAACATCGAGAGGAAGGCAGATAAGGATATCAAATATGATTTGATCTGTAATATGAAAAAATATCGTTCCACCATCACAATGATCGTTCTTCTGAGACATCTGCAATGCATATATGTACAAATAAATTGGTCAAGGGGAACATGTTTGTCAAATAATATAACAAATTTGTTTCTTCTAATATCAAATTAACCGATAATATTCAAAAAACCCCATGATATAGGAATTTATCGCGTGAGTCAAACATCTAAACATAAGTAGGGTTGATTTTTAATCGGACGACTAATTTATAGTAGAAGCTAATGTACAGTTTGCAGCCCACCCCCACCCTTGACGATGTATTTTCATGTACAACTTATAAAAAGTAATCCAAAAGTACAATAAATATAAACTATAACAAAATAAATTTGAACAGTAAAATACAACAAAAGATATGAAATAAATTAACGAACTAGAAGATTCAAGACCTTGATTTAGTGCTCTATGCTAAAAAATTGGAATGGTGGAGAAGATATATGGAATCTGTATTATGTAGGAAGGTCAATTATCTTAAACTTTTTAGCAAGGGCCAGCGCCAGATATTATAGTGTTATTAGTCAGGATAGGTTATGTAGTAACAGTCTCCTTCCTATATTTACTCCTTCCTATATTTACTCTAACTTAAAAAAATAATTGCATGCGAGTAATATAGAAAATGTTCCCCTAGAACAAAAAGCTCTCAAAGTTCCTCTCAAAATTGTCGTTGACTTAGTCTTTTCTCAGCCCCGTTTTCCGTTTCTTTCCTTTCCAATTGGGCTTTCTTGCCTTATCAAATTATTCTTTCTTCTTTGGGAATTCTAACGGTAACCTATGATGAAGGGGAGGGGCGGCTTCCGCCACCACAACCACCACAGCCGCCTAATTCATCCGCTGGAAACAAGCAACCGAGGAGTAGAATTGCTCAACAGTCTTCTTCATCACTTCCTTCAACACCAAATGCAAAACTAAGCGCTGCTAAGAGTAAATCTAATTCCGTTAAGCGTTTATCAACCAAACGATTGAAAGTTTTTGGAGGAGCCGATCACAAAGTGGATAATTCTCGCGCCTTGGTTGTCGCAGGGGTCACGGAAATTCGATCACAGCGTATATCAAAGAGGACGCTGGATTATATGGACCGTGATGACCTCTCTCCTGTTGTAATGGGGGCGAGGGGGTATGGGTGAAGACCAGGGCCAGGACCTTTTAGGGAGGGAAAGTGAAATGATTGTTGTTCCGTCACCTGGAGGAGAACGTCTCGTAGAAGAAGATCTTAGAATGATCGAAATAACAGGAGCAATACCCCAGACATCAGTATGTATAAGATCAAAGTTGGCAATTGATTTATTTATATGAGTTGGAAAAGGTAGTACTTTACTTTTACCCATTTTGCAACTTGAACAATCAAAAGAAATATCTTTTGTTGAAAAATTCTTTTATTCGATGATAATTCAGAGTTTAACAAAGATAATAATTTTTGGGAATGAGGATGACCTAACTTGTGCCATAACTGACACGCATTCAAAGAATATTTTGTAAGGAAGGAAACATGAGGAATACGCGGATTTTGGGAAATTGAAATTGGAAACAATCTGCCACATTTAGGCCCCTTCACGATCACTCTCCCCGATTCCAGATCCTGCACAACAAAGCCAGAAGGAGAAAATGAAACATGACAATTATTATCTACAAGTTGTCCTACAGAAACAAGATTAGTCGATAATTTTGGACAAACAAAGATTTCTTTTAATGGAAGTGGATGAGAGATATCGCCAATGGAATCGATGAGAAGAGGCTTACCACCCGCAGTTTGAATTTCTAGATTACCCTTATATATTTTTTTATTGATAAGAGTAGAATCACATAAGGTCATATGATTGGATGCACTAGAATCCAAGTACCACGTAGAATTAGATAAAGAGTTTTTTTTACTTGAAATACCCATGGTAGACAAAGCAGATAGAATCATTTGTTGGACTAACTCGGGAGTTAAAGAAGTGATCTTATGATCGGAGAAAACAAGAGCAGGCTGATTATTCATGGTTGGAGAAGCAACGCGCGGTGAGGAGATGCTAGTTGCGGCATTATAGGCATTATTTTTCTTGTTTTGAGGTCGTCTCCAACACGTAGAGATGATGTGTCCTTTTGTTTTGCAATATGTGCAAAATGGATGCTTGCAATCAGTAGCAATGTGACCATACTCCTTACAACTATAAAATTGCACACTCTTTTTTTCACGAAGCCCAGTTTGAGTAGCATAGGCCATACCCAAATCTTGTGATGTGCCATCTTTTTGCTCTATGGAAGCTTGAGTAATAAAACGTTGTTCTTCGCGTAACATTGAGGCAATCATCAAGAGTTGGAACTGGATTTCGACTCATCAAATTTGAACAAACCTGTTCAAACTCAGTGCGAAGTTTCATAAAAAACTGATCCCTTTGACTATCTTCATAGATTTTCTGTATACTAGCCAAAGCATTATCAGGTACATTAATATAAATTATCTCTGAATATTCAATCCAAAGATTGATAAAACCTGAATAAAATTCTTGAACAGAGTTTGCGCCATGGGTGTAATTTGCGATCTCGTGTTCCAAATGGTAGCTTCTTGCTGAATTTCCTTGATTGTAGACCTTCTTCAAGTAATCCCACATCCTTTGAGCACTTTTGTAAGGTCGAAGGTTCAAAATGATTTGTTGATCAATAGAGTTTAACATCCACGATATGATCTTTGCATCATCAGACTCCCATTTGGCTAGCTCTTTTGGATCTGTGGGCTTTACTTTTTTGCCGTCAATGTGATCCCACAAATCATTACCTTTGACAAATATTCCAAACTGAAATTCCCATGAGTAGTAATTCTTACCACTGAACTTGACTCCCAACACTTCACTCTTTTCAGTCATAGAATTGTAGCTAAATAGTATCTCAAAAACACTAATCAAACAAGATTAATCGTTTGAAAGAAAAAAATCAAGATAGGAGAACTTACTAAAAATGTTTCAAAGACCAAGCATATAACTGATTATCAAGAGAGATGTATATATATATCTCTATTACAAGACTCTAAAAGTATTTAAACTAAAGACTCAATGTGTGGCTCTGATACCATGACAAAATTTGAGAAAAGATATTAGACTACTAGTAAATGTTACTGTGAATGAGTGAGTCCATCTTTTGATAGCACTCTTCTCTTATACTACAATTTATCAATTACAATATTGGATATCCCATTATTGTAGTCAATTACAATATCTATTACTAGTATATAATCTACATATAACTATATATATACAAATTACAAGTTTGACTTAAATATATTATTTGATTTGATCTTTGACTCCATATTAAGAAGATATGATTTGAATAATATTATTTTACTTGATTTTCGAAGATATGATTTGATTTTCCTTGATGGTTGATTCCATAATTAATATATATTGTTGACATTGACTAACAGTCAATTGACAGAAAAATTGAAAAAGGGGCGGATGCTGCACTTTGGCCATAGTTAGAGAGTCACGGGAGGGCTTTACCCATTGATCAATATTGTTTGTCCAGATTTTCTTTGATGGTGTCATTTTGTATTATGTATGACTAAAGAAAATAATTCTTATTCTTGATTACAATATTTCCTATTAGTATTCTTTTTCCCTTCGGGTATTCACTCTTACAAGGTATTGTATTACTCATTTTTGTTGTTAAATCCTTATTGCAGATTGTATGGATGAGTAAATTCTACAGGAATAGAAAATTACAGGTTGAAAGGGTTTAGAATGGGATTGATAACTTGCACAAAAGTTAAATTAATTCGATAAAATTAAATTTCTATTATTGTTAAGACTAACCGGAAGAATTTGATGTATGTAGTAGATGTATTTTAGTGTTTATGATATTTCTTTATTTTGTGAATAGATTTAAATAAGCTTTAAGAACGGGATGCCTTGCATGTTTAGGAATGAGATATTCTTAAACTTGCGGCACTCTTGTCCCAGTTTAACTAGGTTACAGGTTGTGCTTATGGTTTTGCATATGCTGATTCGTCGAAAGTATACAAAGTGGTACTTGACACTAGCGCGGGCTATGGCCGTGAGATATTAACCTTAGATGTTGATAAGGCATGGAGAAGTGTTGATACAAGTAATTTGACGTGTAATGCATACTTACAAGATTCACCATTATCTATAGGAGGTTTTGTGCATTCGACTGATTGGGGTCAATATGTCTTTAGTTTGGAAGTCGGAACTGAAAAATTTAAGAAAAATCCTTTTTCAGTAGATTGTAAAGACACGAAATTCAAATTTCTAGCAATGGGGAGTTCTCTTTCATTAATGTTATCTAGAGGAGAATACTTATGGGAGATTTGGGTACTGATGGATCCAATAACTGGATATTGGGTAAAGTTGTATGACATTAATTTACAAAGTCAAAGATGTTTGCTTCAAGCATTTTACCTGCTAATTTAATCACTGGTGATATTTCTACTTCACATTATGTATTTCAAAACATTAACTGTTCGAAGTCTGAAACTTTTATATGTCTTCTCGGCTGGTTGTAAAATGGGGAAGTATTGGTAATTCGTGTACAAGATCGAGTAGACTTTTGGATAGTTTACAATGTGAAAACTAAAGGTATTCATTTATTTAAACCCACAGGTACAATGAAGACCTTGGATGGTGATCCACTTATCTCCTATGCTCATGTTCACAGCTTGGTGCCTTTAAATTTGGCTTTTAATGGAAATGTAAAGCTTATGTTACAAAATTTATTTAATTGTCTACTCGTAGACAAGTAAACGGGGTTTCGCCACTTTTTTCAGGCTTTTGTTTATTGTTTTGCTATATAACATCTGAGTAACAATATGGCTTTTTGATGTTCTGTCTTGCTGAATTGTTTGTTTAATTACCTGTGATGAGTATTTAAGAGATTGATCATGAAATACGCGACACACATGGTTCATTAGTATGTGATTGTATATCCAGATTCTATGCACGTATTAGTTTTCATATAAACATGACTCAATTTATCCTAATTTTCCTTCTCCGAAGTATGTTTTCACTTCTCAATCCAAGCTGTGAGTTACCCTTCTTATCCCCCATTTATTATCATGCGTAAATGATCACAGATGCAATGACTTTTGCAACTCTATGATTCCTAGAATTACAAGAAACCCAATCCCTCATGAGCTGTGATGAGTCCTCCGCACCAGGTAACATACTTAGGTTTGGGGTTGTATTTAATTCAGAGTCTGAAAAACTCTATCAGAGTTTATATAATCTATACAAGTAAAAGCTTCATTGATGAGGTGAATGTAGACTTCTTATGATTCTTTCTGCCCCATCAACATACCCTTTTTTGCACGACCCTAGATACGCACCACAGAGATCAAAATTACCTACAAAAGAGATTAAAATACATACGAATTCAGCTCTATTATACAGCTTCCATAAAAGCTTTGTTGAGCCTTGTAGCTGTCTTGGAAAGTTCAAAAACAACAAGCATAACTTCCATTGTTCAATGGAAATTTTGTAACCTTATGCAGAATTGGCTCACATATGTAGGAGAGACTAACCAATAAATGCTTGCTAATATGTTTACAAATTTTGCCCATATTAACTAAGACTCTTTGGCAAGAAAAACTAAGAATCTATTGCTTGGTTGATCGGAAAAAAAAAAACTAAGACTCTATTGCTTGGTTGATCGCGAAAAAAAAAACTAAGACTCTATTCTTTATAGTACTTGAGTCGTTTCTGCAGACAATCGCTTCTTATATGAACTGTCTTTGGGTGGTATCTCCTAGCCATCTTTGCTACCTAGCATATTCCTCTAGTTTCAGCTTCCATAGCAGTCCTTCTCTTTACCAGAATAGTTCCTACATCAACTAGATTACCAGCAAGATATCGTACCACACAAGACATAGCTGCCTCATTAGTTAATACATTCTAAGAATCATCTGCATTAAATTTAAATTCACCCTTTCTAGGTTATTGCCACATATAGAGATACTATGATTAAGATTCTGATTTATATTATATTCGTGTTAGAGTTAAGAGTGGTCTCAGATGGTAAATAATTAGAGTTTGTATAGAAATTTCGTTAGTATTAGAGTTTGTATATCAGTGGCGGATCCAAGGATGGATTTCTAGGAAGGCGAAGAGGACAAAAGAGTAAAAGGGTTTGGAAAGTGCAGATGTAATTTTATTACGAAAAAAGTAGCTGGCACTTTATTAAGTAATTTAAATTGGGGCAGCCGCACCCCAGCTCACGACAAATCCGTCCATGTACACTATAAATATTTGGACCAAACTCTGCTAAAAGAAGCCTTAGACTATTCGATCTTCTTCCTAAAGTTACAAATCCCATATATTTTTTTCACCTCCAAAATTTTTTCGCGTCGAGGAAAGCGAGCACTAAATCAAGGTCTTGAATCTTTCAGTCAATTATTAAATTTCATCTTTTTATTTTTGTATTTACTGCTTAAATTTATTTTGTGCACTTTCATGTTTATAGTACTATATATGTCATTAATTTTCTAAGGCTATGCATGAAAATTCATCATCGAGGGCAGAATTAGTGGGGTGGTTGTGGGTTATTTTTCCCAAGGATAATATCCTGTCTTCATCCCGCGACATCAAGGGATTTTCAAGATATATTCTTAATCATTGTTTAATTTAATATTAGAAGAAACAAATTTGTTATATTATTTGACAATTATGTTTCACTTGGCCAATTAATTTATATTATATACATTGCAGATGTCTCGGAAGAATAATGATTGTGATAGTGCAACGATATTTTCTAATATACCAGATCAAATCATATTTAATATCCTCATCTGCCTTCCTCTTGATATTATTCTCAACGTAATGAGGTATGTTTGCAAAGATTGGTATAACATGATTAATAGCCCTTCATTTATTTACTCCCATTTAAAGAAATCGACTAGTGGTCTCTTAGTTCAGAGATGCTCTTCTATAGTGTCCGGGAATTTCGTGAAAACAACAAAGTGTGATGTCAAAGCAAAGGAGCTGAAATTTAAATTTCCTGGTATTGTTGTAGCTAGTTGTAACGGACTAGTTTTATTAGCGAATGAAGTATATGACACACTTTATGTTGCAAATCCGCTTATAAATCAGCAATTGGTCCTCCCTAAAATTACTTGTAATTTTGGTTTTGCTTATGGTTTTGCGTATGCTGATTCTTCTAAAGTATACAAAGTGGTAAATTACTCTTGCGAGAGCCATGGATGTGAGATATTAACCTTAGGTCTCGATAAGACGTGGAGAAGTGTTGATACAAGTAATTTGATGTGTATGGAATACATATTTAATTCCCCATTATCTCTAGGAGGTTTTGTGCATTCGACTGATTGGGGTCAATCAGTCTTAAGTTTGGAAGTGGAAACTGAAAAGTTAAAGATAAGTCCTTTTCCAGTAGATTGTCGCAGCACAACATTTAAAATTTTAGCAATGGGGAGTTCTCTTTCGTTAATGTTTTCTAGAGGAGAATACTTATGGGAGATTTGGTTACTGATGGATCCAAAAACAGGAGATTGGGTAAAGTTGTATGACATTGATTTACAAAGTCAAGGATGTTTTCTTCAACGCACTTTACCTAGAGATTCAATCACTAATGATGTTTTTGCTATATATTATCTATTTCAAAACAATAACTGTTTGGATTCGAAAACTTTTCTATGTCCTCTCGGCTGGTTGCAAAATGGAGAGGTATTGGTATTACGGGTAGAAGATCGAGAAGACTATTGGATAGTTTACAACGTGAAAACTAAAGGAGTTCATTTATATAAACCTACGGGTACAATGATAACCTTGGATGGTGATCCACTTATCTCCCATGCTCATGTCCACAGCTTGGTGCCTTTAAATTTTGTCATTTAGTGGAAATGTAAATCTTATGCTACAAACTATTCTTAATTGTCTACATGGTGAACAAGTAAACGGGTTTCACAACTTTTTATGCTTATTGTTTTGCTGTATAACATTTGAGTAACATAATAATGCTTTGTAATGTTTTCTCTTGCTGAACTGTTTGGTTTAAATTACCTGTCTGTGATTCTACTAATTTTACCCATAGTTAAGTGTTCATGCTAGAGTTGAGTATTCAAAAGACTAATCATGAAATACGCGACACACATGGTTCATTAGTATGTGATTTTCTAACCAAAATATATGCACTTATTAGTTTTCTCCTGAACATGGCTCAATTTATCATTACTTACCTTCTCTAAAGTACGAATGCTATTCTCAATCCGAGCTGTGAGTTTACCTTCTCATCCACTATTATCATGCACAATTGTTTACATATGCAGCGAATTCCGCTATAAAACGTCGCAATTCCAAGATTCCTAAACCATGTGAACCATGTAACGTACTTAGGCTAGGGGCTGTAAATAATTTAGAATTTGAAAGGTTCTTATTATTATTTTTATAATCTATACAAGTAAAATCTTTATTGATGGGGTGAATCTATAGCCTTCTGATGATGATGTTTGCCCCATCAACATACCCTTTTTCGCACCACCTTAGATATGCACCACAAAGATCAAAATTACCCACAAAAGAGATTACAATATCATACAAATGAAAGAACTGTTATACAGCTTCAATGAAAGCTTTGTTGAGCCTCAAAGCTTTCCTGGAAAGCTCAAAAACAACAAACATAACTTCCTTGTTAAATGGAAACTCGTAAACTTATACAGAATTGGCTCACATGAGGTTCTGCTACATCATTTCTTCAAACCGGGATGACACTTCTTCAAATCAGGACTTCGTTGTCATATTTCAGGATCCCGTAAATTACACTGTATTGCGATGGTTATTGCAAGCCAAATAGGGAGCCAATTGTACAGACCAGGATGCTGTATTGTTCCTTTAAGTATGGTTTACCTAATGAAAAAACTATTTATACAAGTGTTGTTAAAAATGATATTTTAAGCAACTTTGTAGTTCAACCCAAGAGCCAATTCTCATCACACATAAAAAGATATAGCCAAAACGTGAGAGACAACAAAATTTGTATTTAACAAACACTTTTAACAGGTTCAGATCTATTCATGAATGATTCTTATATTCAAATATAGTTACATACATGTCTAGGTTTGGGATCTCTATCAGAGATGTGAATGAAGATGCAACTAAGAGAAAAATCAAAGTATTCATGAAATTATACCTTTAAAGCGATTTGAAGAGGCAAATTGATTTGGCGATATGAATCACTTCCGCACAACATCATCAACAACATTCACCAAAGAATATGAAAAAGCAGAGTTGTGAAATATTACACATAAACACGCTGCATAATAAATTAGACAAACTAAATAAGAAATTAAAACACGAACTGAAGAAGGTGAATTTGAGATTTTTGGGAATAGCTTTTCAATACTTCTTTTCGAGCTTTTTAGGAATACTTTAATGTGAAATAACTTCTTGTTGATGGAGCATGTAAAATAGATTCTTTTTTTTGGTACATAGGAGATGTAAAATAGATTCTTGTTGATGGAGGTTTTGAGAGTTTCAAAGGGGTTTAAAAGTTTTGGGGGTATTTTGAGAGTTTTTGAGGTAGGTTGTTAGTTTGTCTTATGTAATATAGATATTATGCAAAAATTCACTATATGGCTTGATAATTTGCAAAAAATTGCATCATAGACACCTATATTGTGCAAAAATTATACCCAGGTCCCTATATTATGCTAAAATTGCACTATATGTCCCAATGTATGCAAAAATTGTACTCTAGGTCCCTACATTTTTCAAAAATTGCACTATAGGTCTGTATATTTTTGAAAAAATTAGTGATAGTATAACTTCCTATATTATACAAAATAACCCATAATTTATTATAGAAAACACAGATAGTAATACAAATACGATAAATATAATCCTAGTAAAATAATTTCAAAAATTTGAGGGGACCAAGTGAAGATTCCCAAAGAATTTGGAAGTGGGTGTGGCATAAGCTAAAAATATAATTTATGTTAGCACAAGTATGTGGGAAATAAATCGAGGAGACGCTTAAATAGAAGCAAACAAATACGAGAATTAAAATATAAAGAACAATACGTTATTTTCCCACTCAATTCAACCCACATTGTTCTAAGAGCAGCATCATTACACACACAGGAGGTGAGATATATTATATGATATCAATATGTATGTCATTAAGTACTACAATAGTACGTTCTTGAACATTCGAAGTCTTGTAGACTATGTTTCTGAAAATAATCTCAATCTCAGTCGACGAAACCTTAATGTTTGCTTTAATATGTATGTCATTAAGTACTACAACAATACATTCTTGAACATTCAAAGTCTCGTAAACTATTGTTCCGAACATAATCTCAATCTCAATCGAGGAAACCTTAATGTGCTTTAATCTGCTTACTTAATTGAGGGACAATAGTCCTGTTAATTACTGTTACGAATCCGAAACTATATCATAGTGATGAACTGTCAAATGCCTGCTTTGTATTTTGCTTTTCTTGATTTCGTGATACATGTGTTTATCGTCCTGTTAATTACTAGGTGTAGTTTTTCTGGTGTTTAGATATTAAAGAGGCCAACAATTGAGGCTGAATATGAGCTAATACATCTGTATTTTTGTGTGTTTGATACGGCATGTGTTCGTGTATGCGTGCTTTTATCATTGTGGTTGATTAGTCATTATTGTGCGATTTCATCAAGTGGGAGTTAGACTAAGGTGGTTTAGGTTCGCTTATTTAAGTTATCGTACGTGTGTGATATGATGTATATCCCATCTGTATCTCTGATTGTTGCTCGTGGGACTCTAAACGATGGGTATTTGTTAATTTATTCGTAGATGTTTCTCGTTCGATTATGTTAGGGAATAGAGCCGGTTTGGTTGTGCATGGAAGAGATAGTTCAGGGATGGTGGAAATATTTTGATAGCGCGACAAACAACTTATTTCTTATATCTAATGGTCTGAGGGTTGCTCCATTTCATCTTTGCTCCATCTGTTAGAATTTTTTCTAGCTCCCATTTCATCTTTGCTTGGTCCATTAGAATCCTTTCTAGTCGTAGTATTATAATAGTTTTGTTTAAGTGGCTTTTGATGTGTTCTTTTATTTTTCCTACTTATAGCTTTGATACTCAAGTTATACTGGTCTCTTACCACATAACATACAAGTGTTGTCTTTTATATTTATTATTTTCTTTTGACAAACAAAACCCAAGTATAGACCTAAGTATAGAGTCTTGGATGTATAGAAAAACCAAAACTCGTGATTCGAAAAACACATTCATGATATTCATAAACCAAAATATTACATAAGTCACAGCAACACATTAAAACACAACAACACAAAACAACCCAACAATTCGATGCATAAATTTAAAATTTAATAGTACTTTGGCTCAAAATATATATCAAAAAGAATTCCTCACGTACCTCCCTTTTGTTTAAGTGTAATTTTATCCCCTAAGCTAAGAGCAATTCCTTGAGGCTTACTTCTTATACGTATATACCCACTTAACTTATTATTTCTTGCTTTTCAACACTTAAATTTACCTAAGCATATGCTCCAAACACACTCTTTGCATACAAATTTGCAGCTAAGAATCCACATTCCCCTTCCAAACCTGACATGTACAAAACAAACAATTAATTACTTAATCAATTAACTAGAAGAATTATTATAAATAAACAAACAATTACACTTACTGAGCACTGAGGCACTTCATATTAGTTGATTTAATGATATGCTCGAGAAACTCTTTCTCATCTTGTATAACCGTGTTTATAGCAACCTGTCCCATCAAGTATGTGATATTTTAATTAACAAAATACTATCAATTACGTATTTAAATTAAAATGGTGGAATATTCAAGGCAACACTTTTATATGAGTCCTTATATTATGCGAAAATTGCACTAGGTCCCGATTGTTTGCAAGAATTGCACTATAGGTCCCTATATAATGCAAAATTGCAACACAATGTCCCTGTATTATGCAAAAATTGCACTACGTTTCCTAAATTTTGCAAGAATTGTATTATAGGTTCCTATATTATATGCCAAAATGGCACCATATGTCCCTAAATAATGCAAAAATTGCCCTATATGTCCCTATATTTTGCAAAATTGCAAACACAATGTCCCTATTTTAAGCAAAAATTGCACTTCGGTCCCTATATTGTGCAAAAGTTGTACTTAGGTCCCTAAATTACGACCAAATTAGACCATATGTCGCTATATTATGCAACATTTGCATTATGGGCCCCGCTTTTTTGCAAAAAAATGTACTTTAGGTCCCTATATTTTATAGAAATTGCATGGTAGGTCCAGATATTAACTTTTCAAAATTAATTAAAGCATAAATCCCGATATTATTCAAAAATTGCACTTTAGGCCCCTATATTTTAAAGAAATTGCACTATATGTTCAAATATTTTTTTTATTAAGTATAAATCCCTATAATATGAAGGAATTACACTATAGCCCCAAATATTTTTGCAGAAATTTCACTATAGGTCCCTATATTATGCCATTATTGCACCACTTTAGGTCTGTATATTTTGCAAAATTTGCACAGGTCCAGATATTTCTTTAATTAATTTGAGTATAAATCCTTATAATTTATTGAAGAGGAACTTTAATAAAAGCAAACAAAAACACATGAATTAAAATATATAACACATTACCTTATTTTCCCACTCAAATTCAGCCCACATAGTTCTAAAAGCAGCATCATTACACTCAGCAGGTAAAACATAATCCATAATATCAATATGTATATCATTTAATACCACAACTGTACTTTCTTGAACATTTGATGTCTCGTAAACTATATTTCCAAAAATAACCCCAGTCTCAGTTGACGAAACCTTAATATTAGCTTTAATCTGCTTGCTTGATTCAGGGGCAATTGTGTAATTTTGTGGACGCTCAACTAAATTCAAATCCCCCATTGTAGCTAGTTCCAAACATAGATTCTGAAGTGTTTGTTTAGTTCTGTCAATTACTGTTACATCCAAAACTATATCATAATGATGAACTGTTACAAATGCTTCGGAATATACTGGATCACTAAATCCGGTTAATTGTAGAACACGATTTAATTTATTTTTTTCATATTTTTCTTCAGTAAATTCTCCGGTAGCACGTTTTAAATCATCTTGTACTTCATCAGTTTGTAAAAATAAAGTCTGAGCTTTCGTTTTATTTGCTTCGGTTTCACGTAACTGTTTATCTAAAAGCATTTTAACGAAACTTTCACGACAAGTTTTTAACAAAATCTTTTTCATTTCATTTTCAGTATTTAAAACCAATTTTATACAAACGATGATTCGTTCATCAATTGGATGAGGAAGAATCGAAGATTGACCTAATTGAATAATCGAAACCATGATTAATAAAGCATTCGAAACAGCTTATTTACCTCATACTTAGAATTTTGCACTTCTTTTAATCTCAACACAAGTTTGGCTAATGTACACGAAATAAACGCTCCAAGAAAAAAATCACCAGTAAGAAGAAGTGACCGTAAATTGCCAGGTGTCAAAGATCCGTGTACTGGACCAGTAAAAACTGTCTCGGAAACAGCACTTTGTGTAGCGTAAGTTCCATCAGAAAGTATCGTAGGTCTTCTAGAAGAAACCGTAATTAAATTATTTAAATTTGGAGTCTCCAAATCTTGAGAGTAAAATGGTAAATCTCCGAGAGAATTTTTAAATAATCAAAATCCCATTTTCAATTTCCGAAAGTGATAAACAATATTCACCGATTATCCAAAGGGAACATTCACATACACGTGAAGCGCGTATTTGATAAAACGAATCTAAAAGCCTTGTAATAATCGAAACACGTAATTTCGGATTAGTTTCGATTATTTCACGTACAAAAACAATCACATCTATAACTGAAGCTACATTACTATCACTTAAAAAGTCCATTAATAAATGAACAACTGTACTTGCAACATCTTCGGAATTTAATCGCACATCTATATTCACTTTCAAGCTCGCCACTTTGAGTTTTCACTACTTCTTTTTTTAGTGTAAGTACCACTTCATTAACATTACGTGGAGTTAACAAATAAAAAATGATATCTAAAGTTTTCTGTCAAATATCGAGATTCGGGCTTGATAGGGCCCGAATAACATCCATTACAAGATCCACCATTATTTCGCGATGAGCGGATTTAAGATCGTTTAATCGATCAAGTACGATTAGTTTCACATTTTTATCACTTTGTGAAACGAGAAGTTGAGAATAAGTATTAGCTGCGGCTTTAATAGCTGTAGGTGCTGAAGATAAAGAAACAAGTGTTCCAGCACATTCGAAAATTACCCCAGCTGATGTGGCGTTTAGTAAAGATATAATAATCTTTATATACTTTCCCTTTTCGCCCTTGTTTGTTCTACTAACTTTACGGATTAATTCTAAAACCACCATTTGAAGTAACTCACCCCATTCGGATACTTTATCAACATGGGTAAAAAGGTAATTAATCGCGCGCAGTTAAAAAGCATTAAAAACGCGTTTCTTTTCGCTGACTCGTCCTGTTCTGTTGAGAGTAGTTTCTCGATCATCTCGGGTGCATCGACCAATAGATTTTCGCCATGTGGCAGTTTATATATCGACATTACAGCGAGAATTGCGTTTGTTCGTATATAAGGGTGACGATGATCTAGATTTTGAAGAACCGAAGGGATTAATGGTTCGATTATCTCTACCTCGTTTAATTTACAAAGGAATCTTAAAGTGACACCTCGTATATAATCATTAGCGTGTTGAAGATTGTTCAGTAAATTCTGACAGATGAGTATCATTTCGGGTAAAACACGACCTTTTGAATCGGTTTTTTTGATGATTTCTAGGTAAAGGAGTAAGAGTTTTTGAATTATGTGGTCTTCTGAAGGTAAAACGTATCTAACAATGGTGATGAATAGTTGAGGGAGAGTTTCGCCGTTTAATGAAAGCATTATTGCTTTTTTCATTGCGTCGATTTTTGATGAATCATTGTTTCCTTCAAGAGCTTCTTTGATCTCATTGGCTAGAGCTGGTGTACCTTTGCCGAAATGAACTAATAATGAACATGATTTCTCCATTGAAATTCACTTGTTTGATCTGAGAGTTAAAACATAGATCATTGTTAGTTATTCTTATTATAGATCTTCACTGTTAAAAATATGCAATCAATAGATCACATCACTTGACTTAAGTTCGATCGATCAACTAATAGATTAGTAATATCAAAAAATAAAAAATTTCGAGAATGAAAAAAGAAAAATAAGGAAAACTAAGTTATAGATTCTTATCACTCAAGAAACAAGTCACAGAATCAATTTCCACTAGCATTCGATTCTGGTCTTTGAAATGAACAAATTGAAGACTCAAAACCTATCAAATTAAAGCCTCTACAAGTAATGGCTTAATCATTTCAACAACAAATTGAGATGAAAATTAACCACAAATATTACTAAAATGGTATTTAAAAAGAGAGAGAAAGTGAGCTTACCGGATCGATTATGTGAAGATTGAGGGAGTTGAGTATGATGTGTTTATAGATAGAGAACGGTGGGAGGAGTGAAAATTGTGTAGTAGTTTCCTTTGTGTGGTCTGTTTTGTAATTAAAGAGTGGGAAAGTAAATTTTTTCTATTAACGGTTTGGCCCATCTTTACTAATTTTGTACAAAAAGTACATATGTTTTAAATTTGTTTATTTAGTTCATCATCTTTACAATTTTTGCCTAAGTTTAGTTTTTTAGCATCACTAATCTTTATACGTTTGCTTAAAGATGTCAATGGTTATGGTTAAAAATTAAAACCGACAATAAATGAACGGACTATATATCCGTGGTTATAACTATTAGATTATGTTTTGAAAAGTGTAGTCGATAGGTAAAACCGTTAAATAAAAAATCGATAGTTAAAACCATTATATCATAGTTTTAGATGACAATAAAATTGAATACCCGAAAAATGTTTATTATCATTAATGATTCATAGTATATAATAATGTAGGTAAAAAAAATTAATCATAAAATAAAAGTTCAAATATTAAATTTAACTAATTAAATAACAATATTCAATTAATCAAAGATCAATAAATTTGTGTATAGATTTCACATATGTTTCTTAATTTGTGCTTTTATTTTAGAAATTTTAATATATTTATAGAGTTGTTATTTGGTTATGTTTGAAAACCAAAAAAACGTTCTAAAATAAATTATTAAACTGTTAGATTATTGTTTATAATAAAATAAATGGTTATACTTATGATTTTTTATAAGGAATAAATATAAAGATGATGGCATGCCTAGACAAATTTAAAACATGGGTGCTTTTTTGATCAAATCATGTAAAGATGATAAAACTCTCCGTCAATCTACCTTTTTTGTTGTTATTTTATTTTTTCTATAAAATAATGTAATTTTGAGAAAAAAAATACATATATAAGAAAATAACTTTCAAGAAAAATATCCAAACTGAGGGGTATAAATTTACCTTGTTCCACAATTCTAAAATGTCTAAAATGTTTCTATGCATTTTATTCTTAGTATCGTTCAAAAATAATGTTTCCTATTTTTTTATCTCATATATAACCCCTGCCCCCACATAACTCTCAATTATGTTAGACCCTATCTCCGGCTCTCTTTATAATCCTTATGATCGACCAAAAATATCCATCATCGAAAGAAACTCTAACTCCAAGGTTTAACTTGTATAATCCCTCTAGTTTGGCCTAATAAATGGTTGCCATGTCAGGTAAAGACTCGTATCCCAAAAAGGGTATTCTTGTGGACGATATATGACGATAGGGTCCTAAAGAATTAGATTGTCTACATCGACTAAGTTTTGGTAAAAGAGCGTTAAAATGATTTTCTATGCATCCCTTGGTAGTTAGTGATGTCCCTTAAAATTTAAAAGGTAACATATAGTAGGAAATCAAAGGGTATATGAATGACAAATGCATGATTTTTATGACCCAATAAACTATAGAAGATAGTAGAAACCCAAAATTAATTTTTTAGAAGAGAAAATTTCATTTTTAGACCATTACCTATGGTCTAAAAATATTTTAAGGCCAAACGTTTCAAAAGTTACATTTTTAGGCCAAATGTATTTAAAATGCCCATTTTTATGCCATTTCACTAATTTCGTGAGATATTTCATAGATTATAAGGACAATTTGGACACTTTAGATTGAGTTCCTAGTTTGTGATGCGGCCAAATAAACATATAATTTACTTAAAATGTTTAAATTGTCTTTAGAACGAATAAAACATCTCACGAAATTAGTGACATGGCCTAAAAATGGGTATTTTGAATACGTTTGGCCTAAAAATATGATTTTTGAAACGTTTGATTTAAAAATATTTTTAGGCTATAGGTAATGGTCTAAAAATGAAATTTGCTCTTTTTAAAACAAAGAATCACGATTCCAAGAGTTAAGATGGATTTAACCCATAGATTATACATATATCAAACAAAGTAAAAGACAAGATTTAAAGGCTTGGGAAATGCAAAAAATACAAAAATAAAAAATTTACAATGTGTATTATAAAGATACAATGATATTACTCTGCTTCGTGAACACTTCCAGGAAGTAAAAAAATCACCACTATTGAATAAGCTACAAATCTTGGTTTTTCGTAATTCTTTAAGCCCAAAAAATGAGCATACTAGCAGGGACGTATGTATGGATATGAACCCTAGAAATGGAGCAAACTTCAAGCTCAAACTCTACATATCTAGAATTAACTGCAACATGCAAGGCATACCAATGATAACCTTGGATTGTGATCCACTTATCTCCCATGCTCATGTCCACAGCTTGGTGCCTTTAAATTTTGTTATTTAGTGGAAATGTAAAGCTTATGCTACAAATTTTTCTTAATTGTCTACATGGTGAACAAGTAAACAGGTTAAACAGGTTTCGCCACTTTTGTACTTATTGTTTTGCTATATAACATTTGAGTAACACAATAATGCTTTGTAATGATTTCTCTTGCTGTTTGTTGTAATTACCTGGCTGTGGTTCTACTAATTTTACCCATAGTTAAGTGTTCATGCTAGTGCTGAGCATTCAAGAGATTGATCATGATATACGCGACACACATGGTTCATTAGTATGTGATTTTTTATCAATAATCTATGCACTTATTAGTTTTCTAATGAACATGGCTCAGTTTATCATAGCTTTCCTTCTCCAAAGTATGTTTTCTCTTCTCAATCCAAGCTGTGTGTACCCTTCTTATCCCCAATTTATTATCATGTGTAAATTTTCTTAGATGCAATGACGTTTGCAACTCCGAGATTCCTAGAATAACAAGAAACCCAATCCATCATGATCTATGTTGAGTCCTCCGCACCATGTAACATACTTAGGCTTGGGGCTGTATTTAATTTCAGAATTTGAAAGACTCTATCAGAGTTTTTATAATCTATACAAGTAAAAGCTTCATTGATGAGGTGAACGTAGCCTTCTCACGATACTTTTCTTCCCCATCAACATACCCTTTTTTGCACAACAATAGATACGCACCACAGAGATCAAAATTTCCGGTAAAAGAGATTAAAATACATACGAATTCAGCTCTATTATACAGCTTCCATAAAAGCTTTGTTGAGCCTTGAAGCTGTCTTGGAAAACTTAAAAACAACAAACATAACTTCCATTGTTCAATTGAAATTTCGTAACCTTATGCAGAATTGGCTCACATATGTAGGAGAGACAAACCAATAAATGCTTGCTAATATGTTTACAATCGTTGCCCATATTAACTAAGACTCATTGGAAAAAAAACTAAGACTCTATTGCTTGGTTGATCGGAAAAAAAAAAATAAGACTCTATTCTTTATAGTACTTGAGTCGTTTCTGCGGACAATCGCTTCTTTTATGAACTGTCTTTGGGTGGTATCTCCTAGCCATCTTTGCTACCTAGCATATTCCTCTAGTTTCAGCTTCCATAGCAGTCCTTCTCTTTACCAGAATAGTTCCTACATCAACTATATTACCAGCAAGATATCGTACCACACAAGACATAGCTGCCTCATTAGTTAATACATTCTAAGAATCATCTGCATTAAATTTAAATTCACCCTTTCTAGGTTATTGCCACATATAGAGATACTATGATTAAGATTCTGATTTATATTATATTCGTGTTAGAGTTAAGAGTGGTCTCAGATGGTAAACAATTATAGTTTGTATAGAAATTACGTTAGTATTAGTGTTTGTATATCAGTGGCGGATCCAAGGATGGATTTCTAGGAAGGCGAAGAGGGCGAAAAAGTAAAAAGGTTTGGAACGTGCAGATGTACTTTTATTAAGGAAAAAAATAGCTGGCACTTTATTAAGTAATTTAAATTGGGACAGCCGCACCCCAGCTCACGACAAATCTGCCCATGTACACTATAAATATTTGGACCAAACTCTACTAAAAGAAGCCTTAGACTATTCGATCTTCTTCCTAAAGTTACAAATCCCATATATTTTTTCCACCTCCCAAAATTTTTCGCGTCGAGGAAAGCGAGCACTAAATCAAGGTCTTGAATCTTTCAGTCAATTATTAAATTTCATCTATTTATTTTTGTATTTACTGCTTAAATTTATTTTGCGCACTTTCCTGTCTATGGTACTATGTCATTAATTTTCTAAGGCTGGGCATGAAAATTCATCATCGAGGGCAGAATTAGTGGGGTAGTTGTGGGTTATTATTCCCAAGAATAATATCCTGTCTTCATCCCGGTACATCAAGGGATTTTTAAGATATATTCTTACTTAATCATTGTTTAATTCAATATTAGAAGAAACAAATTTGTTATACTATTTGACAATTATGTTTCCATTGGCCAATTAATTTATATTATATACATTGCAGATGTCTCGTAAGAATAATGATTGTGATAGTGGAACGATATTTTCTAATATACCGGATCAAATCATATTTAATATTCTCATCTGCCTTCCTCTTGATATTATTCTCAACGTAATGAGGTATGTTTGCAAAGATTGGTATAACATGATTAATAGCCCTTTATTTATTTATTACCATTTAGAGAAATCGACTAGTGGTCTCTTAGTTCAGAGATGCTCTTCTATAGTGTCCGGGAATTTTGTGAAAACAACAAAGTGTGAAGTCAAGGCAAAGGAGCTGAAATTTAAATTTCCTGGTATTGTTGTAGCTAGTTGTAATGGACTAGTTTTATTAGCGAATGAAGTATATGACACCCTTTATGTTGCAAATCCGTTTATAAATCAGCAATTGGTCCTCCCTAAAATTACTTGGAATTTTGGTTTCGCTTATGGTTTTGCGTATGCTGATTCGTCTAAAGTATACAAAGTGGTAAATTACTCTTGCGAGGGCCATGGATGTGAGATATTAACCTTAGGTCTCGATAAGACGTGGAGAAGTGTTGATACAAGTAATTTGATGTGTAAGGAATACATATTTAATTCCCCATTATCTCTAGGAGGTTTTGTGCATTCGACTGATTGGGGTCAATCAGTCTTAAGTTTGGAAGTGGAAACTGAAAAGTTAAAGATAAGTCCATTTCCAGTAGATTGTCGTGGCACAACATTTAAAATTTTAGCAATGGGGAGTTCTCTTTCGTTAATGTTTTCTAAAGGAGAATACTTATGGGAGATTTGGTTACTTATGGATCCAAAAACAGGAGATTGGGTAAAGTTGTATGACATTGATTTACAAAGTCAAGGATGTTTGCTTCAACGCACTTTACCTGAAGATTCAATCACTGGTGATGTTTTTGCTATATATTATCTATTTCAAAACAATAACTGTTTGAATTCTGAAACTTTTCTATGTCCTCTCGGCTGGTTGCAAAATGGCGAGGCATTGGTATTACGGGTAGAAGATCGAGAAGACTTTTGGATAGTTTACAACGTGAAAACTAAAGGAGTTCATTTATATAAACCTACAGGTACAATGATAACCATGGATGGTGATCCACTTATCTCCC
Source organism: Nemophila menziesii (assembly GCA_029959085.1). Lineage (NCBI taxonomy): Eukaryota > Viridiplantae > Streptophyta > Magnoliopsida > Boraginales > Hydrophyllaceae > Nemophila > Nemophila menziesii. Next base: position 136,903,334 of record JARWIR010000001.1, on the reverse strand, counting down.
ATGCTCATGTCCACAGCTTGGTGCCTTTAAATTTTGTCTTTTAGTGGAAATGTAAATCTTATGCTACAAACTTTTCTTAATTGTCTACATGGTGAACAAGTAAACCGGTTTCACAACTTTTTATGCTTATTGTTTTGCTGTATAACATTTGAGTAACATAATAATGCTTTGTAATGTTTTCTCTTGCTGAACTGTTTGTTTTAAATTACCTGTCTGTGATTGTACTAATTTTACCCATAGTTAAGTGTTCATGCTAGTGCTGAGTATTCAAAAGACTAATCATGAAATACGCGACACACATGGTTCATTAGTATGTGATTTTCTAACAAAAATATATGCACTTATTAGTTTTCTCGTGAACATGGCTCAATTTATCATTACTTACCTTCTCTAAAGTACGAATTCTATTCTCAATCCGAGCTGTGAGTTGCCCTTCTCATCCACTATTATCACTCGTTTATTATCATGCACAATTGTTTACATATGCAAAAAAATTTGCTATAAAACGTCGCAATTCCAAGATTCCTAAACCATGTGAACCATGTAACGTACTTAGGCTAGGGGCTGTAAATAATTTAGAAATTGAAAGGTTCTTATTAGAATTTTTATAATCTATACAAGTAAAATCTTTATTGATGGGGTGAATGTAGCCTTCTGATGATGATGTTTGCCCCATCAACATACCCTTTTTCGCACGACCTTAGATATGCACCACAAAGATCAAAATTACCCACAAAAGAGATTACAATATCATACGAATGAAAGAACTGTTATACAGCTTCAATGAAATCTTTGTTGAGCCTCGAAGCTGTCCTGGAAAGCTCAAAAACAACAAACATAACTTCCTTGTACACACCAGGATGTTGTATTGTTCCTTTAATTATGGTTTACCTAATGAAGAAATTATTTATACAAGTGTTGTTAAAAATGATATTTTAAGCAACTTTGTAGTTCAACCCAAAAGCAAATTCTAATCACTCATAAAAAGATATGGCCAAAACGTGAGAGACAACGAAATTTGTATTAAACAAACACTTTTAACAGGTTTAGATCTATTCATGAATGATTCTTATATTCAGATATAGTTACATACATATCTAGGTTTGGGATCTCTATCAGAGATGTAAATGAAGATGCACTAAGAGAAAAATCAAAGTATTCATGAAATTATACCTTTAAAGCGATTTGAAGAGGCAATTTGATTTGGCGATATGAATCACTTCCGCACAACATCATCAATAACATTCACCAAAGAATATGAAAAAGAAGAGTTGTGAAATATTACATATAAACACTCTGCATAATAAATTAGACAAACTGAATAAGAAATTAAGACACGAACTGAAGAAGGTGAATTTGAGATTTTTGGGAATAGCTTTTCAATACTTCTTTTCGAGCTTTTTAGGAAAAGTTTAATGGGAAATAACTTCTTGTTGTTGGAGCATGTAAAATAGATTCTTGTTGATGGCGGTTTTGAGAGTTTTAAAGGGGTTTAAAAGTTTTGGGAGTATTTTTAGAGTTTTTGAGGTAGGTTGTTAGTTTTTCTTATGTAATATAGATATTATGCAAAAATTCACTATATGGCTTGATAATTTGCAAAAAAATTGAACCATAGACCCCTATATTGTGCAAAATTTATACCCAAGTCCCTATAGTATGCCAAAATTGCCCTATATGTCCCAATGTATGCAAAAATTGTACTCTAGGTCCCTATATTTTTCCAAAATTGCACTATAGGTCTGTATATTTTTGAAAAAATTAGTGATAGTATAAATTCCTATATTATACAAAATAACCCATACTTTATTATAGAAAACACAGATAGTAATACAAATAAGAAAAATATAATTTTAAAAATTTGAGGACCAAGTGAAGATTCCCAAAGAATTTGGAAGTGGGTGCGGCATAAGCTAAAAATATAATTTATGTTAGCACAAGTACGGAGGAAATAAATCGAAGATAAGCTTAAATAGAAGCAAACAGACACGAGAATTAAAATATAAAGAACAATAGGTTATTGTCCCACTCAAATTCAACCCACATTGTTCTAAAAGCAGCATCATTACACACACAGGAGGTGAGATATATTATATGATATCAATATGTATGTAATTAAGTACTACAATAGTACGTTATTGAACATTCGAAGTCTTGTAAACTATGATTCTGAAAATAATCTCAATCTCAGTTGACGAAACCTTAATGTTTGCTTTAATATGTATGTCAGTAAGTACTACAACAATACATTCTTGAACATTCAAAGCCTCGTAAACTATTATTCCAATCATAATCTCAATCTCAATCGAGGAAACCTTAATGTCCTTTAATCTGCTTGCTTAATTGAGGGACAATATTTTAATTACTGTTACGCATCCGAAACTATATCATAGTGATGAACTGTCAAATGCCTGCTTTGTCTTTTGGCCTTCTTGATTTGGGGACACATGTGTTTATCGTTCATCATTTATCTTTTGTCTTTGTTTTCCATTTGGTTATTTACCCACTAAGTGTAGTTTTTCTGGTGTTTAGATATTAAAGAGGCCAACGATTAAGGCTGAGTATGGGCTAATTCGTCTGTGCTTTTTGCGTGTTTGATACGTCATGTGTTCATTTATGCGTGCTTTTATCGTTGTGGATGATTAGTCATTATTGTGCGATTTCATCAAGTGGGAGTTAGACTAAGGTGGTTTGAGTTCGCTTATTTATCTCTGATTGTTGCTCGTGGGGCTCTAAAAGATGTGTACTTGTTAATTCATTTGTAGATGTTTCTCTTTTGATTATGTCAGGGGATATAGCTGTAATTAATATAATCACCGGTTTTACAAAATAAATGGTTTCCAAAGAAAAACTAAAGAAGTAAAAAAAAATTTAGTGTAAACTAACTATTACAGAAAAATTGAATAACGATTATAAAAAAAATTGAATAACAATTACACGGAAATGGAATGAAATACACTGACACAGAGAAGAACAGAAAAACAATGTCATCGACGGTCGTTAAAAAGATATTCCGGCGGACCGGTATCTCTAACGGAAAACTAACTATCGTTTTTTAGAGAGAAGGTGAGGCATAGTATTTTTTACTTTTTTTGTGTATTTCGTAGCTGAAATGGGTGGAGTGAGAGCTCTTTATATAGGGGAGAGGTGAGGAATCAAACCATTCAGAAACGTCCCCATTAAGTCCCATGATTACCTCTCGTAATTGACTTGATTGGGTTGACGGTTTTGATTGGCTTTTAACCTCCACGTTTTTAATATTCTGTAATAGCTTTGACTTTGATATTCCTATGTGTTGACTATTTCCTTGTAACAGCTGCTGGAATATTCTTCTTCTTTAACGCGTGCATGATTGGTGGAGATTTGTCTCTACGTTTGAATTTGAATTGTCAACGACCACTATAAGAGCTGGTAGGAAAATCCATTTTATTTTTTATTTTTTGACTCCCCCACGAGCCCACGACCCACGCCGGTGCCTGTGCCGGGCCGGGCGGGCGGGTGGTGGTGGTGCGCGCGTGTGGTGGGGCCTAGGGCGTGATAAAATAAGATATAAATAACGTGCAAAAATACCCTAGAACTACACGGTTCTGCAAGTATACAGATCGTATGCAAGTTTTAGATTGAGATTCGTTCCGCAGAGACTACGAAGGTTAAAAGAATCTTATGCAAATAGCAAGTGCAATTAATGAAAGCTAGAGCAACTAAACGCAAATAAATGTAAAGACAAATAAAAGATGGATTGAGAAAATAATTAACTAAACTAAAAACTAAGAATTAAAAGACAGAAAATAAAATACGAAGAGAAGTGATATGAGAATATAGCTTAAGTTATTAGAATGTAATTCCCACTAGTTTTGCCGTTCTAAACATGTAAGGGTTAATTATGTAGTATTTCCCTAATCGGTCCCAATTCGCTATCGGTAGTTTAAAATAGGATTTTACCTGTGTCAATAAGGCTTCCTAAGCAAACTTTTCCTGTAATTGGCCAATAGTCACAAAGACTAAACCATAGTGATTATCTAGCTAGGTTGGGTTGTCAGATCAGACCTAAAACTAGACGTTATGTGCTAAACATGCAATTAAACACCGTTGTCAATGGTGACCTAATTACTAGATGGTAATTCTAATGGCTGCAGTCCACAAGAACACGGAATATAAATCCAAACACATAAACAGAGAATAAAAACTATAATTCTATTTAAAACATTAAATTCCCAAATTAGATAGATGTCAATCAAAACTAGGGTTCATACATTAATGCTAAAACTCGAGCTAAAGAAAATTAGTTCATGAAAGAAAAGAAAGAAATTACAAATCTAAAGGTAGAAGAAGACATTGTTGATGACAGCTCCTTCCAGACTTCTCTCTTGTGTTCTAAGCTTCCTCTTGGTTTAAGGTTTCACCAATGATCATTTAAGAGTGTTAAGAGGCTGTATTTATAGTGTATAGGTTGACCTAATTCGTTTCTTGGAGATAACTTCAAGTAATGGACTCCTAGCCCAACTCAAATTCGTAAGGAAATCAAGATAAACACTGCTGGACCGTTTTGAGCGTACCTTCTTCGTTATTGGTCGGATTGAGCTCCATAAGATACCAAAAGAATCGTAACAGAATTATCTTGACCCTATAGAAGGAAATCACCAAATTCGGCCTATTTCTTAGTTAAAAACACATATCCGTGGAAGTGTATACAGAATCCCAGCTTTAGGCAGCTTTTCCTTTTCCTAATTGAACTCAGTTTCCTTCTATCTCCAATTTCCATGCATATCTCTTTCCATAAGTTGTTGTCTTTGACTTGGACTCTAATTAATCTCCATAATAATCTTTAAAGCTTCACACTAAATAAAAAATTAAACCAAATATGCTCTAAAAATATTATGTTACTAAATCAAGACTCAAAATAGGAAAGTGCACTAAATTAAGCTAAAATCAACCTATAAACTAATAAATAAGCCTAAAATGATGTCTCATGAGTATATTTTATTATCACAAATGAGGAGACATCAGCGTGTGGGGGTTTCCTTGTTCCCTTTTAGCTTCCATAGTGACTAGCTCTTGTGATAGGAATACATATGTGAGTTTATTTAAGTAGATAAACTTTTTTACTCACCTCCTATGTGGGACAAAAACATTCACAAAAGTTGTCTTTTCCACTTCTCAAATGGAATGGGAAGAGTCTTTGTTAATCCTCTATATTAATCTAAGTCTCTTCCGCTTCTCCTAAAAGAACATGATCGGATTAACATTTATACACTTAAATTAACAAATATATAAGCATTAATCCAACAATCCCCAACTCAGGGTCTTTTGGAGAGACAGTGATCAGGTTTCTATACCTATCAAAAAATAATGTGATCCGAGGAAAAGTTTGCTTAGTGTATATGAGGGTCTTCCTGTTTTCAGTGTAGAAAGTTTGGACATTACAAAAATAAATGCGGAAAGATTACAAACCAAAATATTACACCAAGCGGAGGAGTAAATGAAAACACTAACAGTAAAGGACAGTTGGGTGTGGTAAATAAAATTCGCAAGTGGGAGCCATATATGGAGAGCGTATGACGGTTAAAAGAGAAGGTCGGGTGACTAATAAGGGGGGTAGTGTGCACCGGCCGAATGGTTATCGCGGTGGAGCCAATAGAAATTTAGGTTTGAGGTTTGATACATTATTTATTGAGGATGGTGGAAACTTTGTTCCAAATATAGGCCACACGGGGATGGGTAAGAAAGCTAGAGTAGAAAGGCTAAGAAAATTAATAATACCGAGGTAGTGGGTAAGAAAGAAGTTCGCTCAGGAGGGGAAACAAAATCTTAGTGAAGCTGCACTTTGAGATTCGAAAACAATTAACTTTTATTCCTGAAGTTGAGAATTTTTCTGCAAAAAATAATAATATTATTGGGGCTGGGGCTGGAGGTTCGAATAGGAGTAGGAATAAGGAAGAGGGGTGTTGATAATATAAGGTCACTAGGTTTTATTAAATTGGTGAGTGGGGATGGTGTTGTAAGGAGAAGGTAGGGAATATTGAAATAAGGGAAGTAAGGGAACAGGTCATGGGACCTGCTGTTGAAAGCTTCAGCGCACAGAAACGAAAAAGAAGGAAAAAAAATTAAGGACAGTAATATGGGGATAGTAGGACCAAATGGAGCCTTTTGGGATATGTGAAACTAATGGTATTATTAATGAAGGGAACAGGCGTTGGGTTACAGTTTCTAGGGGAGCTATGGGTAAAGCTGACGCGGGAGTAGGATTCGAGGTACCGGTGGACTTCGGTAGATGAGAACTAACTGAGTCGGCTAATAACACCACAGATGCATGCCCAATTTTAATTGACAAGAAATCGCTTGAATTAGGCGAGGTTGATCTTTCTTTGGTTCTGGAAACGCAGCTGGATGAAATGGATAGAGATGAGCGTATAGAGTGTCTTCCGGAAAGCACGAAAGAGGAGCGACAGGTACCTTCTTAAACGTCTTGTCCTTTTATACTAATTGGTTTTTTATATATACGCAAAACATGAATTTAGATAGTTGAGGAGGTCTTTCCCAACTTCTTAATATACTTGTATGGAATTGTTACGGCGTGAGCGTGGAATATTTTCAGAGAGTAACTCGAGAAATGATACACCCACATCGGGTTTGGTTGATATTGGTATAAACTAACAATATCACTGATAAAGTAAAAATTGTTTTCATATAAAAATTTCCGAAAGAATGTAATACTACAACTATTACAATACAATGGAAAATTGTAATATAAAGGTATCCCAAAAACCGGAATACAACAACTATTACAAGAAATTAGAGAAGAGCTTACATGGAAATATTCAATAATATTTTAGATACGAATACACAAAAACGTGCAGCATAGAAAAAGATACTCCAGGAGTACCGGGATCTCCAATAATCGTATCCCTCTTTTACTCTAATCTCTATGTCAAAAAAGATTTGACTAATCATTGAGAAGAGAGGGTTTCATTTTTTGAATTTCTAGAATAGTTTTCTATTCACTTTAGAATAATTTTATTTCTCTCTAGAATAATATTATTTCTCCCTAGAAGTATTTTTCCTATTCTCTCTAGAATTTTTTGTCATTCTCTTTAAAATTACTTTTTCCTCTTTTCTAAAAAATACAAGTGTCACTATTTATAGAAAAAATGACAAGACAAAAAACTGTCAAATAAATGCTCTTCAATACTCATTAAAGCTACCTGTTATATTGACCAAGTTTTGGTAAATCCCGTAACAATTGAAATAAAGAGCAAATAACTAGTAATAAAGATCCATTAATTTGTTATCAAGAAAATAAAATCTTTTTATATTACATAATTTCTAATGGGGTTTTTCTAATTTCTAATTGTGGGACTATTAGTACACACATAGTCTTTTCCACTTCTCACATGAGCATGAAAGAATAATAAAATAAATTGTCTTTTATTAAATAATTTCACCAATCCCCCACTCTGGGTGTTTGGGAGAGAAGATGAACATGGTTGTATAAATGCCAGCATATGGGTGAATTGCACTTAAGTGATAATATCTTTCGATTTTAATTGACACGTAGTGAAGTGAGACAACCACCAAATTCCTGTCAAGTGAACGTACTCTTGAACTTGACATTTTTCGATAGAGACCCTCACAACACATACTCTACCCAGCTGATAGTTACAAATTTCCCAAACATCGCCCTTTCCTTACACATAGGTGATCTCTAAGAGCGTCTAGCCACATTAGCCGACCCCTCTCAGATTTTAAGATCATTAAGATCAATAAAGCTTAACCTCGTCACGTGTCTCGCGAATTCATCAAGTCCTTTCTCTTTAGGCCCACCCTTACGGGCTATGAATTTGTGGAGAGTCTAAAAGCTCATCTCTTTGGAATATCAAGGACGTCTTCTTGAAGTCATATTATGATCAACATACAACAACCTCAACGGTGAATTCATCAAGTCCGTCTCAATAGGACCACAACACATGGCTATGAATTCATTAAGTATGAAAAATATACAACAACCTCAACGTTGAATTCATCAAGTCCATTTCAATGGGACCACCACACATGATTTTGAATTCATTAAGTTTTAGCATTATACAACAACCTCAACGGTGAATTCATCAAGTCCATCTCAATAGAACCACCACCCATGGCTATGAATTCATTAAGTTTTAATTTGCTCATGTATGCACAATTTACACTATATGGATAGGAAGTTAGTGCATCATATAGACTTATTAGTCATAGGTTCCCAATTAATGAGTTCTAGTCCTATCACTCAATGATTCCAGGATTACTCTCCCGATTAAGTTTATTAGTAAACGAATCAACCATTTATTTCATCATTTATATGGGACCCATTTGCGTAACAAAAAGAATCCTCCAAGAACTATACGAGTCATTTTAAAATACAAATCTAGATCAATAGTACCTCTCTCGTACTTTATTAAATTACAAATAATAACCCAATGGTCACCACTTGAGTCTCTTTACAATATGAAAATACCAATTTGAGTATAATTCATTAAGAACATCATAATCCTTATAATAATTTCATATTCATTATGTGGTACACTCGCCCACAATTCTGTTATTCATGAATATTAGTCTTATAAGGAATTTTACCAAACATTATATCGACAGGGTCAACCCTTTCCAATAAAGTGAGACTAACTAAGGTAAATTTTATTATTTACTCAAATGAATTTTTTCCATAGGATGCGCTTCCCCCACCTCTTTTATTCACAAATTATAGATTGAAATTAGTAAGTCCCATGAAAGAGAGTACCAAAATATGATCATGTCATATACCTATTTAAAAAAGTGTAACACAACCCGATCCATCTTTTATTAAGGTACTATTTCATTAGCAATGTGCTGTTTAAAAACATAAGACAATTTCCTTTGTTTTCATACTTTATCCCTTAATCCAAAACCACCAACCCTTTGCACCAAATAGATCTATTCACATAGATCTTCATTCACACACGGATTTAATATCCAATTGATATATATTCATGTTTGTGAATGATATATATTAAAATAAGAATTAAATAGTGGTAATATAAGGGGTCAAAGTAATCCTTAAACTTATATAAACGTGGAAACTTAAGGACTTATCCTTGATTTGATTCACTTTTTTTACTTGTATGAGACTAGTTAGATCTTTTTGAGTAATTTCACGGTGATGTATTTCTTCTCATCAGAATCATCACCCACATGCCTTTTCTGAACCGTTTCACAGATAGTCTTTGTTGACTTCTCAACGGAACATAAATAAAAGGTGGGGTTCGTCACATTATCCAAGATCCATCCCCTAACCACTGAATTAGCTTTCTTGAACCTAACTTCGAGAACCAGAAACCAAGCATATAGTTCTTTGGTATATTCCCTATTAACTAGTTCATTTTTGGGGCGTGACAGTGGTATCAGGTTGTGATCTTTAGGGAAACGATGGCTTAGATTGTGATCTTTTAGCAGTTAAGTGTCCCCAATTCAATATACCGTCTATATAGGAGGTACAAAATGTTATGAGGTAAACAAAAGTATATAGTAATATGAGGAATTGGTACTTTGAGTTATCAATATTGTCTTATATTTAGATCTCTAGTGAAATTTAAGGAGGATCTAGAGATGATAAGATGATGAACGGTTGACGAACATAATGTGAGCTTAGTTTGAGGTGAAATTAATGTATTTGAATGTGATTTGTTTTTAAGTGTTGGACTACTGTGTGTTAATTGATATGTACTTGTGTATTTGTTTTATATATTTTTTTATTTTTTTATTTTTCTTATGGGTAACACTTTCATGGTGAACATTGATAAAGTTCTTTTGTCACCAGGTAATCTTGTGCTTTATGCCGTCATGTTAAAAAAAATGTTTTCAACCTCCATTTCATTACGTATACCCTTGTTGGGTATCCATCTTTAATATTTTCTCATACAGTCACACCACAACATGTGTACCGAAAAAAATATATTAATTTCCATCTCATTTAAAGTTGTTACGTTTCTTGGTAATATGTATTGGAGAAAATATATTTTTGATACTAGGGGATAGGAGGTATTTCAAGAGTTAATAAAACTTAGAGGTGAATTTAATTATTTGTAGAAGTCGAGGGACCGCCCCAAAAGTCCACTACCTATAATGTATAAATCACAGGGACAAATGTGCAATCAACCTACTGTTTGCCGTTGTAAGATTTCTGGAATTTTTTTTTGTAATCACCCACTCCAAGATTGATAGCTTTTGACTAGCAATATTTGATTGCCTAAAAACTATAGATATTCAGCAGATGTGTATAGTGATCAGGAGAATACTTTATCTATAATAAAACCAACTGGAGTTTTAAGATATTATACAAATTCAGTAAAGAAAATCATTCTAAATTTTGGCTTTAGCATTATGAAAGTATTTGAAACTCAAATTGATGATTACATTGTTAAAAAAAAATCTGTCTCCTTTTCTTACAACTGTATTAAAATTGTAGAATGCTTTGATTTTTTTAGAATATTTCTACACATGTGTGATCTTTATATATCTAATGGCCACGTAGACTGTAAAACCATTATGTAATTATATTGAACTAGCCTGGGGAATATTCTGTTTTTTCCTTTTCATTTTGATAAATCGGTATTTTGCACCCTAATAGTTAATTGTTCAATTTAACTCTCAATTTTAGTTTGAAAAAAAAAAAAACTCTCAATTTATGAGCTGTGTCATAGCTTCGTCATGTATTCTTCATTGATCGTCTTTAAAATTTGGTTCCATAGTGCTTTGATTCCATATTCTATATCCGTCCCTTCTTTCTACTTTTACCAGAAGCCAACTGAAAGAACTTGTCAAATTCTCTTATCATATGACTCCTATAGAAGAGTCCTCAAACTTCTGTATATAATTATCAGAGTTTATAGAAATTTTGGCAGGAACATGAAAATAAATATGGTATCACTAAATCTGAGCAAGGAGCAATCTGCACAAGACCATTCTAAGTCACTTGAAAATATTTTTATATATAATATATGGGATTATTTTCATCAGCTTGAGGTAAACAAACTTTAAGGCACCCCTTGAATATTTTACTTTGATAGTCATTATTTTGGCTACTTCATTTAGAATCATTTTAAATCTAATTTTAGTCAATTCTATCTCAAGGGTCTTCTCTTTTCTACTTGCATTTTTTTGGTCGGTTCTACAAAACAGAGTACCAATTTTTCCACATTCAAGTATATTTTCGACTTTTGTGTCTCATCGTATGAAACTTTAGTGTACTCAGTTACCAACCTCTTCTTGGTAAATTTCTTTCTACGTGGAATGTATAATATCAAACTCGCCATTATCAAACTCCAAATATTGTTCCACTTTTATTTTAACATCTCTTACAAATATAATTTTTGTGTATTTAAAAATAAATAAAATAATTTTTACAAATGTTGATTCTTTCTCATGTACTTCAATTTTTTTTACTTTCATGTATTTATTTATCTATTGTATAAGGAGTTTCATAGCCATGTTCTCTAGATGTTTCATCAAGTCATCATTTCCACTATCAAAGTGGGTCATTGTACACGTAAACTTTTGTGTTTCATTTTATTTGAATTATTGATCAGTTGTTTGAACATCAAATATTACTTTACTAAGGATTTATATTTTCTTCCTTTTCAATAAGAATTAAGTACTTTTAAAGAATACTGACAACACATTTTTGTCTCCATGATGTACTACTTTAGTTAAGTTCCATCTTTATGTTGTAAAAGTCTTACAACAAAGTTGATTAAGTTTCGATGACAAAACTTATTATAAATGGGGAAGAGTGTAATATGCCATAATTTCAAGTTACATAATGTAACTTAAAAATTTGTCTCCTTAGTAATGTAATACTTTAGTGAACTTCCATCTTTATGTCGTAAAAGTTTTATGGCGAAGTTGAATAAGTTTCGAGGACGAAACTTATTATTAGTGAGGGAGAGTGTAATATGCCATAATTTTTGAGGTTATAATATAACACTAAAATTTTAGTGTGTCAACTGATCTAGACATTTTATGTATTTTTAAGAATTTATATAAGTTTTTAATGAAAGGCATTTTTGTAATTGCATGTAATAAGGGCATTTTTGTAATTGCATGTACTAATATCTAGAGGTTTCTAGTTATATATATATATATTAAAAAATATGGGCTGTACTTTGGGGATGACGGATCTTGGGAGCAGAAGAAACGGGAGAATGGAAAATACTAGCAGGGGCGGAGCTAGGAATTTTTTTTTCTGCCATTATTTGCACTATAAGTCTAAATATCATGCAAAAATTGCAAAATAGGTCCCTATATTAGGATAAATTGCACTAAAGGTCCCTATATTGTGTAAATATTACAATATAAGTCTCGATATTGATTTTTCTAATTAATTATGCTATAAGTTTATTTTTTTAATACAAAATAACATATATTTAGTTATAAAAAAATTTAAAAAAATTCTATAAATAAAATAATTTAAAACTTAATAAAATAAAATTTTATAAGTTAGAGGCCCTAAATCTAGATATTCAAAAATTTAGGGGTTATTTACTTATAATTTTTTTTCCCTAGCTCCGTCCTTGGATATTGGAGATTAAAGGTGAATGAGAAAAATAATCCTATGGCTAAGAAATGGAACAAAAAATAGTGTATGTAAGATTGTGAAGTTTCAGACCATATTTTTAAGAAGGTAAGTGAGTGTTTCTTGTTTCTTTTTAAAACTGGTTGTATATTTTTCTTTATTTCTTGTTATTTTGGGATTGCTTTCCCTAGTTGTTGCCAATAATGAAGTTTATGTATCATTATGCTGTCTAAGTTATACTTTGTATTTCCTAACCGGGTAAAGCTTGCAACCCTACAATATTGAGACAAGAGGATAGGTAAGAAATTCGGATTATTAGTGGGCTTTAGAATTTTCTCTGAAATACAACTTCTTTCTGTTAGCTAAGCAATTACCTCTAAACTTTTATTCCTAATATAAGTCACAGAACAACCTATTACTAAGTATAACAATTTATTTGTCATTGAGATCTTTGGTTATCCTTGTTAGGTGAGACAAAATATTTTTGTAGTCTTGATTTCTAAATCTTTATTCTTCGTTTTGTTACATTATATTAAGAAGGAAAGTCCGTACTTTAAAATATGTTCTGCTTAGAGGTTTCTGTACTATTTGATCTAACTATAGGTTTTTATCCTATTTTATCAATTGAATTTATTATTATCTGTCAAAAAATTGGTGAAAGTCATTATTGAAAGTTGTGTATATGTATGTGTTATGTGAGAGGTGCATCTATCGCATGGTGAGGGTTTCGTACTCAGATTTTGACCGCCTCTGCATGGACGAAATTCAGTTTTTGACAAAAGCTGCATGGGTGAAATGCAGTTTTTTATCGCAGCTGCACGGGTGAAATGCAGTTTTTTATTACCACAGATGCACGGGTGAAATTCAGTTTTTGACCGCCGCTTCATGGGTGTACGGATTAAATGCAGTTGCAGCTTAGGATTGATTAATCGTTCTTTCCGTGATTGAATCTTTTGGTTGGTTTCTTGGCCATTCTATTGGTATTTTATAACAACTGGATATTTCACAAGAGAATAAATTGATCAATATTGTTTGTCCAGTTTTTCTTTGATGGTGTCATTTTGTATTACGTATAACTAAAGAAAATAATTCTTATTCTTGATTACAATATTTCCTATTAGTATTCTTTTACCCTTCGGGTATTCACTCTTGCAAGGTATTGTATTTGTTAAAATCAATATCTTTGGATACATTGAATTTAGATAAGACTCATTGAGTCCATTCTTTGTATCTCTTAGTCTATATCCAATGAACTTATTGGAGTCTCTTAGAGTCTATACTTTGTATCTCTAAAGAGTCTACCTTCATCGTTTCTGTAAGTGTCTCTTACAGTATCTCAAATGGCCTATATAAGAGCCATGATGTAGAGAACTTTATTCATCAATTCAAACAAGAAAATATAAGTGACTACTCAAACTAGAAGTAGCCTTATTCATATATCTCTCTCTCTCTCTCTCTCTCTCTCTCTCTCTCTCTCTCTCTCTCTCTCTCTCTCTCTCTCTCTTTTTTCATTACTTAAATTTTTACACATATTATTTCCAACAAAGTGGTATCAGAGCCAAGTTGTTCATACAATTTGGGCGTAAAAAAAACAACAATGGCAAATCAAGCATCAGGAAGTTTACAACCTTCATTTCCTCTCTTTAATGGAGAGAGTTATGATTTTTGGTATGTGAAGATGAGAAAAATATTCATCTCATATGACTTATGGGAGTACATTGAAGACAGCTATGATGACCTAGAAGATATCTCAACCTTATCAAATGAGCAAAGAAACAATTGAAGGAACATCGAAAGAAAGATGCAAAGGCACTTAATCTTATCCAACAAGGAGTTAGTTAAGTTATCTTTCCAAGAATTATCAACGCTACAACTGCAAATGAGGCATGGGAAATTCTTGAAAAAGAATATCGAGGTAACGAAAAAACAAAAGCTGTGAGACTTCAATCCTTACGAAGAGATTTTGAAAATCTAAAAATGAAAAATGACGAGAGTTTAAAAGACTACTCATCAATAGTCGTGGAAATTGTAAATCAAATGAAATCTCTTGGTGAAGATATGAGTGATCAAAGAATTGTAGAGAAAGTTCTCATTAGTTTGCCTAAGAAATTCGATCCGATTGTTGCCGTAGTTGAACAGACACAAGACATTTCAAATTTGAGTCTGGAGGAGCTTTTGGGTTCGACCAAAACTTTCGAGTTGAGATTGAATAGGCGTTCTGAAAAATCTATTGAAAGTGCCTTTCAATCTAAGCTCACTTTTCAAAACAACGATAACAATGGTGTTGATCGAGATAATAGTGAGTCACATCGAGGTAAGAAATCTGGAAGAGGAAGAGGTCGATCTTCAAGAGGAAGAGGTAGAGGAAGATCCAATTTTGATAGCCATTCAAACTTCGAATCCACTCAACAAAATCAACAAAAGTGTGGAATTTTCAAAAGAAGCAGTCATGTTGATAAAGATTGTTGGTTTAAAGGAAAACCACAATGTCATCATTGTAAAAATGTTGGACACATTCAAAAAGATTGTCGATTAAAAAATGATCAACAAGCCAACTTTACCAAGGAGCAAGATTATGAAGCAATGTTTTATGCTAATCACACGACAACTGAACAATAAGAATCAAATTTGGTTCATTGATAGTGGATGTAGCAATCACATGACTGGAGATGAAAATATTTTTGTGGAACTTGATTCAACCACAAAATCTCAAGTAAAGATGGGAAATGGTGCATTAGTTCAAGCGAAAGGAAAGGGAACTATTGTTGTAGAGACGAAGAAAGGAAAAAGGTACATTCATAATGTTTTACTTGTCCCTGATTTGGAACAAAATTTGTTGAGTCTTGGACAACTGGTTGAACATGGGTATTCACTTGAATTTGGAGACAACTCATGTAAATTTTGACAATAACAATCAAGTTGTTGCAAAGATTAAAATGGAGAAAAATCATAGTTTCCCTATTTCATTCCATTACCCGAGTAATATTGCTTTGAAAATGGATATTGTTGACGAGTCTTGGTTATGGCATCGAAGGCTTGGCCATTTGAATTTTCAAAGTATAAAGAATTTGAAAGAAAAGGATATGGTTTATGGGTTACCATCTATCAAAGAAATTCAAGAAACTTGCGAAGGATGTGCGCTTGGGAAACAACACCGAGAGTCATTTCCAAAAGACAAAGCATGGAGAGCTAAAACACCCCTAGAGCTTGTTCACACTGACGTATGTAGACCAATGTCGACTCCAACTCATGCTGGTAACAAGTATTTTTTTAATTTTCATTGAAGACTTCATGAGAATGACTTGGGTTTATTTCATGAAACAAAAATCTGAAGTGTTCTCTAATTTTAAGAAGTTTCAAATGTACGTTGAAAGGCAGAGTGGCTTTCCTTTAAAAGTATTGAGAAGTGACAGAGGAGGTGAATACAACTCAAATGAATTTAACAAGTTTTGTGAAGATATTGGGTTGGACAGACAACTTATAGTTGGTTACACTCCACAACAAAATGGAGTCGCTGAAAGAAAGAATAGAAGCATTAAGGAGATGGCGAAATCGATGCTTTCTGAGAAGGGATTGCCCAAATCCTTTTGGGGCGAAGCTGTGTATACTTCAATATATTTGCTAAATAGATGTCCAACAAAAGCTTTAGAGAACAAGACTCCACTCGAAGCCTGGAGCGGAAGAAAGCCATCCTTAAGTCACTTGAAGGTTTTTGGAAGTATTTGCTATGCTCATATTCCAAAAGAGACGAGACACAAACTCGATGAAGTAATTGAAAAATGCATATTTGTAGGTTATAGCACAAAATCAAAAGGCTATAGACTATATAGTTTGCAGAAAAATAAAATCATTATTTCACGTGATGTCTTATTGAACGAGAATATGTCATATGATTGGAAAGAAAAGAAAGTTCAAACTGTTTCTAATTCACTTGATGATAAGAACGAATGTGAGGTTGAAGACGATATTCCAGAAGAGGATCCTTCTACTTCAAGCCCTCAATCTTCCACATCAAATTCAAATTCTTCAACTCCAAGGAAAATGAAAAGTTTGGATGAAATTTATGCTAGTTGTAATTATTGCGTTACTGAACCAGAAAGCTTTGAAGAAGCAATAAAGGAGGAAGCATGGAAGAAAGCTATGCTAGAAGAAATTCAAGTGATTAATAAAAATGAAACTTGGGATTTGGTGAAAAGACCTCAAGAAAAGGATGTCATTGGTGTGAAATGGATTTTCAAAACAAAGCTTAATCCCGATAGTTCGGTTCAAAGAAACAAAGCAAGACTTGTAGCAAAAGGATATTCACAACAACCCGGAATTAATTTCCAGGAAACTTTCGCACCGGTAGCTCGACTGGATACGATTCGGGTACTCATTGCATTAACTGCTCAAAAAGGTTGGTTTTTATATCAACTTGACGTAAAATCAGTATTTTTGAATGGTAAATTGGAAGAAAATGTTTATGTTGAGCAACCACAAGGATTCATAATCAAAGGAGAAGAAAACAAAGTGTACAAATTGGAAAAGGCGTTATACGGGTTAAAACAAGTACCCCGAGCATGGTATAGCGAGATCGATTAATATTTCCTCAAAACAGGTTTTCAAAGGAGTAAAAGCGAGGCAACATTATATGTAAAGACACAAGGTACTGGGATTCTTATCGCTTCACTTTATGTTGATGATTTAGTATTCACCGGGAATAATAAAGAAATGATTGAAAGTTTTAAAAGAGACATGTTGAAAAAATATGAAATGAGTGATATGGGTCTCTTGCATTACTTCTTGGGTATTGAGATTTGTCAAAACAAAGATAACATTTTCATTAGCCAAAAGAAGTACGCCAAAACTCTTCTGGAGAAATTTAGAATGAGAGATTGCAAATAGGTGACTACACCTTTGATTGTGAACGAAAAACTGAAGGAAGAAGATGGAAGTAAAGAAGTAGACAATTCGGTTTATCGAAGTTTGGTTGGAAGCTTGTTGTATTTAACCGCAACAAGGCCGGACATCATGTATGCTACAAGCATGTTGTCAAGGTACATGCACAAGCCGAGTCAAAATCACTTTGGAGCTGCAAAAAGAGTGTTGCGATACATTCAAGGTACTCTTGGATTTGGTATATCATATGAAAGAAATGTTGAAGCAAACTTGCTCGGATTTTGTGATAGTGATTGGACCGGATGTGTTGATGATATGAAAATCAAATCGGATTATGCTTTTTCCCTTGGTTCAGGTATATTTTCGTGGGCATCCAAAAAGCAAAAAACAGTCGCACAATCATCAGCAGAAGCCGAATATATTTCGGCATCCTTAGCAACCTCTCAAGCTATGTGGCTAAGGAGAATTTTAGAAGATATTTGTTTGAAATAAGAAGAAGCTACTATTCTGTTATGTGACAACAAGTCTGCTATTACAATGACAAAGAATCCTGTCTACCACAGTCGCACAAAGCATATTGCAATCAAGCATCACTTTATAAGAGAAGCTGTAGAAGGAGAAATTCAGCTCAAGTATTGCAAGACTGAAGAACAAGTAGCTGATATTTTCACCAAAGCACTTCCAAGAGACAAGTTCGAGTTCCTCCGTGAACTAATCGGAGTTACCAAAGACATTAAGGGGGAGTGTTAAAATTAATATCTTTGGATACATTGAATTTAGATAAGACTCATTGAGTCCATTCTTTGTATCTCTTAGTCTATATCTAATGAACTTATAGGAGTCTCTTAGAGTCTATACATTGTATCTCTAAAGAGTCTACCTTCATCGTTTCTGTAAGTGTCTCTTAGAGTATCTCAACTGGCCTATATAATTGCCATGATGTAGAGAACTTTATTCATCAATTCAAACAAGAAAATATAAGTGACTACTCAAACTAGAAGTAGCCTTATTCATATATCTCTTTCTCTCTCTCTCTCTCTTTTTATTACTTAAATTTCTACCTATTTTTTCCAACAGTATTACCTATTTTTATCTATTTCAAAACAATAACTGTTTGGATTCTGAAACTTTTCTATGTCCTCTCGGCTGGTTGCAAAATGGCGAGGCATTGATATTACGGGTAGAAGATCAAGAAGACTTTTGGATAGTTTACAACGTGAAAACTAAAGGAGTTCATTTATATAAACCTACGGGTACAATGATAACCTTGGATGGTGATCCACTTATATCTCATGCTCATGTCCACTGGTGCCTTTAAATTTTGTCTTTTAGTGGAAATGTAAATCTTATGCTACAAAATTTTCTTAATTGTCTACATGGTAAACAAGTAAACGGGTTTCACAACTTTTTATGCTTATTGTTTTGCTGTATAACATTTGAGTAACATAATAATGCTTTGTAATGTTTTCTTTTGCTGAACTGTTTGTTTTAAATTACCTGTCTGTGATTCTACTAATTATACCCATACTTAAGTGTTCATGCTAGTGCTGAGTATTCAAAAGACTAATCATGAAATACACTGTATTGCGATGGTTATTGCAAGCCAAATAGGGAGCCCATTGTACAGACCAGGATGTCATATTGTTCCTTTAAGTATGGTTTACCTAATGAAGAAACTATTTATACAAGTGTTGTTAAAAATGATATTTTAAGCAACTTTGTAGTTCAATCCAAGAGCCAATTCTCATCACACATAAAAAGATATAGCCAAAACGTGAGAGACAACAAAATTTGTATCAAACAAACACTTTTAACAGGTTCAGATCTATTCATGAATGATTCTTATATTCAAATATAGTTACATACATGTCTAGGTTTAGGATCTCTATCAGAGATGTGAATGAAGATGCAACTAAGAGAAAAATCAAAGTATTCATGAAATTATACCTTTAAAGCGATTTGAAGAGGCAATTTGATTTGGCGATATGAATCACTTCCGCACAACATCATCAACAACATTCACCAAAGAATATGAAAAAGCAGAGTTGTGAAATATATTACACATAAACATGAACTGAATAAGATTTTAAGACACGAACTGAAGAAGGTGAATTTGAGATTTTTGGGAATAGCTTTTCAATACTTCTTTTCGAGCTTTTTAGGAATAGTTTAATGTGAAATAACTTCTTGTGGATGGAGCATGTAAAATAGATTCTTGTTGATGGCGGTTTTGAGAGTTTCAAAGGAGTTTAAAAGTTTTGGGAGTATTTTGAGAGTTTTCGAGGTAGGTTGTTAGTTTGTCTTATGTAATATAGATATTATGCAAAAAATTCACTATATGGGTTGATAATTTGCAAAATATTGCACCATAGACCCCTATATTGTTCAAAAATTATACCCAGGTCTCTATATTATGCCAAAATTGCACTATATGTCCCAATGTATGCAAACATTATACTCTAGGTCCCTACATTTTTCAAAAATTGCACTATAGGTCTGTATATTTTTGAAAAAATTAGTGATAGTATAAATTCCTATATTATACAAAATAACCCATAATTTATTATAGAAAACACAGATAGTAATACAAATACGATAAATATAATCCTAGTAAAATAATTTTAAAAATTTGAGGACCAAGTGAAGATTCCCAAAGAATTTGGAAGTGGGTGCGGCATAAGCTAAAAATATAATTTATGTTAGCACAAGTATGTGGGGAATAAATTGAAGAGACGCTTAAATAGAAGCAAACAAACACGAGAATTAAAATATAGAGAACAATACGTTATTTTCCCACTCAAATTCAACCCACATTGTTCTAAAAGCAGCATCATTACACGTGCAAGTAAGATATAATCTATGATATCTATATGTATGTCATTAAGTACTACAATAGTACGTTATTGAACATTCGAAGTCTTGTAAACTATGTTTCTGAATATAATCTCAATCTCAGTCAACGAAACCTTAATGTTTGCTTTAATATGTATGTCATTAAGTACTACAACAATACATTCTTGAACATTCAAAGTCTCGTAAACTATTGTTCCAAACATAATCTCAATCTCAATCGAGGAAACCTTAATGTGCTTTAATATGCTTGCTTAATTGATGAACTGTCAAATGCCTGCTTTGTCTTTTGGTTTTCTTGATTTGGGGACACATGTGTTTATCGTTCATCAGTTATCTCTTGTCTTTGTTTTCCATTTGGTTATTTACCCATTAGGTGTAGTTTTTCTGGTGTTTAGATATTAAAGAGACCAACAATTAAGGCTGAGTATGGCTAATTTGTCTGTGTATTTGTGTTTTTGATACGGCATGTGTTCGTTTATGCGTGCTTTTATCGTTGTGGTTGATTAGTCATTATTGGGCTAATTCTTTTATTTTTCCTACTTATAGCTTTGATATTAAAGCTATACTAGTCTCTTACCATATAACATACAAGTGTTGTGTTTTATATTAGTTATTTTCTTTTGACAAACAAAACCCAAGTATAGACCAAAGTATAGAGTCTTGGATGTATAGAAAAACTTATCCAAAACTCGTGATTCGAAAACCACATTCATATTCATATACCAAAATATTACATAAGTCAGAACAACACAACATAACACAACAATTGGATGCATAAATTTAAAAATTTAATAGTAATTTAGCTCAAAATATATATCAAAAAGAAGTTCCTCAGGTACCTCCTTTTTGTTTAAGTGTAATTTTATCCCCTAAGCTAAGAGCAATTCCTTGAGTCTTACTTCTTATATGTATATACCCACTTAACTTACCATCTTCTTGCTTTTCAACACTTAGATTTACCAAAGCATCTTCTCCAAACACACTCTTTGAATTCAAATTTGCAGCTAAGAATCCACATTCCCCTTCCAAAGCTGACCTGTACAAAACAAAACAAAACAAATATTAACTGTAAAAATTAAGTAATTAACTAAAAGAAATATTATAAATAAAGAAACAATTACACTTACTGAGCAGTGAGCACTTCATATTAGTTGATTTAATGATATGCTCGAGAAACTCTTTCTCATCTTGTATAACCGTGTTTATAGCAACCTGTCCCATCAAGTATGTGATATTTTAATTAACAAAATACTATCAATTACGCATGTAAATTAAACTGGTGGAAATTCAAGGCAACACTTTTATGTATGAGTCCTTATATTGCAAAAATTGCACTTGGTCCCAATATTTTGCAAGAATTGCACTATAGGTCCCAATTTATGCAAAATTGCAACACAATGTCCCTATATTATGCAAATACTGCACTATATGTCCCTATATTTTGCAAGAATATTGTACTATAGGTCCTTATATTATAGGCCAAAATGGCACCATATGTCCCTAAATAATGCAAAAATTGCCCTATAGTTCCCTATATTTTGCAAATTTGCACCATATGTCTCTATATTAAGCAAAAATTGAACTCTAGGTCCCTATATTATGCAAAAATTATACTTAGGTCCCTAAATTATGGCCAAATTGCACATATG
This sequence comes from Nemophila menziesii, assembly GCA_029959085.1. NCBI lineage: Eukaryota > Viridiplantae > Streptophyta > Magnoliopsida > Boraginales > Hydrophyllaceae > Nemophila > Nemophila menziesii. The sequence goes on along the minus strand of JARWIR010000001.1, from coordinate 136,881,374 downwards.
TCACTATATTATGTATAATCTATAATATCAATATTTATATCATTTAATACCACAACACTACGTTCTTGAACATTCAAAGTCTCGTAAACTATATTTACAAAAATAACCCCAGTCTCAGTTGTTGAAACCTTAATATTAGCTTTAATCTGCTTGCTTGATTCAGGGGCAATTGTGTAATTTTGTGGACGCTCAACTAATTTTAAATCCCCCATTGTAGTTAATTCGAGACATAAATTCTGAAGTGTTTGTTTAGTTTTGTTAATTACTGTTACGTCCAAAACTATATCATAATGATGAACTGTTACATATGCTTCGGAATATACTGGATCACTAAAACCAGTTAATTGAAGAATACGATTTAATTTATTTTTTTCATCTTCTTCTTCAGTAAATTCTCTTTATTTGCACGTTTTAAATCATCTTGTACTTCATCATCCAATTCCAGCTGGCTCATTCCCTGTAATATTTATACATTAATATTCCACACAAAAAAAAAAGGTTAAAAAAAAAAAAGAAATTTACCTTTCTGCTCTTGAGATGGTAAAAATTGATAAGATCATCAGGCTGTGAAAATAAAGTTTGAGCTTTCGCTTTAATTGCTTTGTTTTCATGTAACTGTTTATCTAAAAGCATTTTAACGAAAGTTCCACGACAAGTTTTTAACCAAATCTTTTTCATTTCATTTTCAGTATTTGAAACCAATTTTATACAAACGATGATTCGTTCATACGAATCATTATCAATTGGATGAGGAAGAATCGAAGATTGACCTTATTGAATAATCGAAACCATGATTAATAAAGCATTCGAAACAGCTTTATTTACCTCATACTTTGAATTTTGCACATCTTTTAATCTCAACACAAGTTTTGCTAATGTACACGAAATAACCGCTCCAAGAAAAAAATCACCCGTAAGAAGAAGTGACCGTAAATTGCCAGGTGTCAATAATCCTTGTACTGGAGCAGTAAATACAGTCTCGTAAACAGCACTTTGTGTAGCGTAAGTTCCATCAGAAAGTATCGCAGGTCTTCTAGAAGAAACCGTACTTAAATTAAATTATTTAAATTTGGAGTCTCCAAATCTTGAGAGTAAAATGGTAAATCTCCGAGAGATTTTTTAATAATCAAAATCCCATTTTCAATTTCCTAAAGTGATAAACAATATTCACCGATTATCCAAAGGGAACATTCACATACACGTGAAGCGCGTATTTGATAAAATGAATCTAAAAGCCTTGCAATAATTGAAACACGTAATTTCGGATTAGTTTCGATTATTTCACGTACAAAAACAATCACATCTATAGCTGAAGCTACATTAGTATCACTTAAAAAGTCCATTAATAAATGAACAACTGTACTTGCAACTTCTGGGATTTTAATCGCACATGTATGTATAGCTTGTATAAGCATTTGTCTATATTCACTTTCAAGCTCGCCACTTTGAGTTTTCACTACTTCTTTTTTTAGTGTAAGTACCACTTCATTAACATAACGTGGAGTTAACAGATTGAGAATGATATCTAAAGTTTTCCCACGAATATCGAGGCTCGGGCTTGATAGGGCCCGAATAACATCCATTACAAGATCCACCATTATTTCGCGATGAGCAGATTTAAGATCGTTTAATCGATCAAGTACAATTAGTTTCACATTATTATCACTTTATGAAATGAGAAGCTGAGAATGAGAATAAGTAGTAGCTGCAGCTTTAATAGCTGTAGGTGCTGAAGATAAAGAAACAAGTGTTCCAGCACATTCGAAAATTACCCCAGCTGATGTGGCATTTAGTAAAGTTATAATAATCTTTATATACTTTCCCTTTTCTCCCTTGTTTGTTCTACAAACATTATGGATTAATTCTAAAACCACCATCTCAAGTAACTCACCCCATTCAGATACTTTATCAACATGGGTAAAAAGGTAATTAACCGCGCGTTCTTGTGCGCAGTTAAAAAGCATTAGGAACTTGTTTCTTTTCGATTACTCGTCTTGTTCAGTTGAGAGTAGTTTCTCGATCATTTCGGGTGCATCGACCAATAGATTTTCTCCATGTGGCAGTTTATATATCGACATTATAGCGAGAATTGCGTTTCTTCGTATATAAGGGTGACGATGATCTAGATTTTGAAGAACTGAAGGGATTGATGGTTCGATTATCTCTACCTCATTTAATTTACAAAGGAATCTTAAAGTGACACATCGTATATACTCATTAGCGTGTTGAAGATTGTTCCGTAAATTCTGACAGATGAGTATCATTTCGGGTAAAACACGACCTTTTGAATCGGTTTTTTCAATGATTTCTAGGTAAAGGAGTAAGAGTTTTTGAATTATGTGGTCTTCTGAAGGCAAAACGTATCTTACAATGGTGATGAATAGTTGAGGGAGAGTTTCGCCGTTTAATAAAAGCATTATTGCTTTTTCCATTGCGTCCGAATTTTGATGAATCATTGTTTCCTTCGAGGGCTTCTTTGATCTCATTTGCTAGAGCTGGTGTACCTTTGTCGAATGAACTAATAATGAACATGATTTCTCCATTGAAATTTGCTTGTTTGATCTGAGAGTTAAAACATAGATCATTGTAATTAGTTGTTCTTATTATAGATCCACAGTGACTGTTAAAAATGTGCAATCAATAGATCACATCACTTGACCTAAGTTAGCTCGATCAACCTATAGATTAGTAATATCAAAGACAAAAATTCGAGATCACTCAAGAAACAAGTAACAGAAACAATTTCCACTAGCATTTTATTCAGGTACTTTGTAATGAACAAGTTTGAAGACTCAGATCCTATCAAAGCCTTTACAACTAATGGCTTAATCATTTCAACAACAAATTATGATAAAAATTAACCACAAACATTACTAAAATGGTAATTGAAGTTGAATTACTGGTAAATTAATTCAAAATGAAAATAGAGAGAAAGTGAGCTTACCGGATCGATTATGTGAAGATTGAGGGAGTTGAGTATGATGTGTTTATAGATAGAGAACGGTGGGAGGAGTGAGAATTTTGTAGTAGTTTCCTTTCTGTGATATGTTATGTAATTAAAGAGTTCGAAAGTAAATTTTTTCTGTTTGGAGTAACGGTTTGGCCCCTCTTAACTAATTTTGTACAAAAAGTACATATGTTATAAATTTGTTTATTTCGTCCATCATCTTTACAATTTTTGCCTACGTTTAATTTTTTAGCATCACTATAAATTTTTTGTGTGAAATCCCATTTTAGTAACAGGCTTGAATACCTCAATTTTTCAAGACTAGGAAGATGTTCAATATGAGTATTAAGACTCAAAATTAGATTAAATTCGCGAATTCAATACCCCTCTTTTCAATTTTAGTACGAAAGCTCCAAATACGAATCCTTTTAACATATCTTTCTTTCTCAACTCTTTCAGCATTTTTAATTTCTTGAGGTAAATGATGCTTAGCTTTATAATTAATACCAAAAGACTTTGACTTCTCTTGAGAACTAATTAAATCTTCCAGAATTTTAAGATATTTCCTATATTTTTCCGCCGGAGTTTCTTTCTTAGGAGTTTGAGGAACAATTATTATCGCCGGTGATTTAGTAGGTGTAAAAGGCACAGAAGAGGGAGGAGGAGGTATATGCACTGTTTTCTAGATAGGGGTGGTAAAAGCTGAGTTAGGTGAGTTGATTTGATGGGATTAAGAAAGGGCGGTAGAAGAGGAGGTGATGGGGTTGATAGGCGTCAGAGTAATAATAGGGTTTGGTAAGGGAAATGGGGCTGGATTTGATGGTGTACATTTTTGTGATCCACTCTTGACATCCGGGTTAGGTGAAAAGACCAAGTTACCATCTCCATTAGTAGGTGAATTAAAAACAACTTGAAGGTAAGGACATAAATTCCTTTTATCTGCAAATAAAAAATCAATAGAAAAAGGTACATCCTTAGGTACAACCTTAACCGCAGGAGGTACTTTTTCCTTTCTGAATTAAAATAAAGGATTTCCTCTGTTATCATCATATCTTCTCCATTCTTCTTCCAATCTGAGTTACTATTGAAGAATAGAGTAGCAATATCGAATTTTTCATTACTAAAAATACCTTTCATTCTAGTATATTGAGCGAGAAATTCAAAGGAGCTACTAGGTTTGAGCATAATAAAATTGCCAGCACAGAAAGAGGACTTAGAATACCAAAAAGAACCTCCCCTTCTCTAACATTCTTTCTCTTCTTTTGAATAACTCGTGAAATGTTATGATTAGAAGGTTTTCCTTCATTATTATTTTTGCTAGTAGAAGCAGGATTATTAGGGACTAAATTTACACTCATGGCTCCACGAGTTGAAATTTTTATCCAGTTTCCCAACCTAGGAGTAATTTTCTTAGTAGTTGGGCAGTATTTCTCCTCGTGATCAAAGAAACCACAGCCATAACAACTTGACCAAGATTTTTGAATTTGAATTTAATATTGTGTACCAAAGTTTCATGTTCCCAATACTTAAAACCAGAAAGAATCGATTTGTTTAAATCCCAATCAACAAAAATACGAGTGAAAGATGAGTCCGAAATGACTCTCGATAGGAAGTTTAATATAGTGAACTTTTCCAACCGCATTAAAAAATTCTCTGATACTATCTTTATTTAATACATCAAGATGGTGGACCAAACTCTACTAAGAGAAGCCTTAGAGTACTATTCGATCTTCTTCCTAAAATTAAAAATCCCATATATTTTTCCACCTCCCAAATTTTTCCGCGTTGATGAAACCAAGCACTAAATCAAGGTCTTGAATCTTTCAGTTAATAATTAAATTTCATCTTTTTATTTTTGTATTTACTGCATAAATTTATTTTGTGCACTTCCTTGTTTATAGTACTATGTCATTAATTTTCTAAGGGTGGGCTTGAAATTCATCATCGAGGGCGGATTTAGTGGGGGTGGTTGTGGGTTTTTATTCCCAAGGATAATATCATGTCTTCATCCCGGTACATCAAGGGAATTTTAAGATATATTCTGATGTAATCATTTTTTAATTTAATATTAGAAGAAACAAATTTGTTATATTATTTAAAATAATCCCTTGGCCAATTAATATATATTATATACATTGCAGATGTCTCGGAAGAATACTGATTGTGATAGTGGAACGATATTTTCTAATATAGCAGATCAAATCATATTTATTATCCTCATCTGCCTTCCTCTCGATATCATTCTCAATTTAATGAAGTATGTTTTTAAAGATTGGTATAACATGATCAATATCCCTTTATTTATTTACTCCCATTTACAAAAATCGACTAGTGGTCTCTTAGTTCAGAGATGCTCTTTTATAGTGTTCGAGAATTTAATGAAACAACAAAGTGTGAAGTCAAGGCAAAGGAGCTGAAATTTAATTTTCCAGGAATTGTTGTAGCTAGTTATAACAGACTAGTTTTATTAGCGAATGAAGTATATGACACACTTTATGTTGTAATCCATTTATAAATCAGCAATTGGTCCTACCTAAAATTACTTGTAATTTTAGTTTCGCTTATGGTTTTGCATATGCTGATTCGTCAAAAGTATACAAAGTGGTACATTACTCTTGCGAGGGACATGGATGTGAGATATTAACCTTAGGTGTCGATAAGGCTTGGAGAAGTGTTGATACAAGTAATTTGACGTTTAAGGAATACATATTTAATTCTCCATTATCTATAGGAGGTTTTGTGCATTCAATTGATTGGGGTTAATCAGTATTAAGTTTGGAAGTGGAAACTGAAAAAATTTAAGAAAAATCCTTTTCCAATAGATTGTCGAGGCACAACATTTAAAATTGTAGCAATGGAGAGTTCTCTTTCGTTACTGATGGATCCAAAAACAGGGGATTGGGTAAAGTTGTATGACATTGATTTACAAAGTCAAGGATGTTTGCTTCAACACACTTTACCTAGACATTCAATCATTGGTGATGTTTCTGCTATATATTATCTATTTCAAAACAATAAATGTTTGGATTTTGAAACTTTTCTATGTCCTCTCGGCTGGTCGCAAAATGGAGAGGTATTGGTATTACGGGTAGAAGATCGAGTAGACTTTTGGATAGTTTACTATGTGAAAACTAAAGGAGTTCATTTATATAAACCTACGGCTACGATGATAACCTTGGATTGTGATCCACTTATCTCCCATGCTCATGTCCACAGCTTGGTGCCTTTAAATTTTGTCTTTTAGTGGAAATGTAAATCTTATGCTACAAACTTTTCTTAATTCTCTACATGGTGAACAAGTAAACGGGTTCCGCAACTTTTATGCTTATTGTTTTGCTGTATAACATGTGAGTAACATAATAATGCTTTGTAATGTTTTCTATTGCTGAATTGTTTGTTTTAATTACCCCGTCTGTGGTTCCACTAATTTTACCCATAAAAATTGTTCATGCAAGTGCTGAGTTTTCAAGAGACTAATTATGAAATACACGACACACATGGTTCATTAGTATGTGATTTTCTATTCAAAATCTGTGCACTTATTAGTTTTCTCGTGAACATGGCTCAGTTTATCATTACTTTCCTTCTTCAAAGTACGATTTCTATTCTTAATCCAAGCTGTGAGTTGCCCTTCCCATCCAATATTATTCCTTTTTTATTATCATCCGCAATTGTTTACATATGTAATTAATTTTCCTATAAAACGTCGCAATTCCAAGATTCCTAAACCATGTGAACCATGTAATATACTTAGGCTAAGGGGCTATAAATAATTCAGAATTTGAAAGGTTCTTATAAGAGTTTTTACAATCTATACAAGTAAAATATTTATTGATGGGGTGAATGTTGCCTTTTGATTATGCTTTTTGCCCCATCAACATACCTTTTTCACACGACCCTAGATATGAACCACAAAGATCAAAATTACCCACAAAATATACGAATAGAAGAATTTTATGTTAATGATCCCCTAAATATAAAGTTATACTTGTAACCAAAGGATGTTTTCTTATGTTGCTAGTTTTGACCTTAGACTAGAACATTTTAATATTTAAACTACATTTTTACATGGTGAGCTTGATAATAAGATTTTTATGAGACACTTTGTGGGATTTTATGATTCTAAACACCTTGATCATGTTTACTGAAAAATCTTTATATGAATCAAAACAGTCCCTCAAACAATATTATAAAATATTCGATTCTTTTGTTCTTGGCTTAGGTTTCACAAGAAGTAAATGTGATAGATGTCTTTGTTTTCTTGAGTCTTCTAAATGCATGATTTATATAGTATCATATGTTGATGATACATTACTAATTATCCATTCAGTTATGAGAATTGAGAAGTTGAAAGGTCTTACTTTTGAATTTGACATGAAGAATTTTGGTCAAGTAAAGAGATTTTTTTATACATAAAGTATGGTAAGGTAATACTTTATCAAAAACCTTATCTTGTGAAACTTGTTGAGAAGTATACAAACATACATTGTTAGATTCTTATTTTTTTATGAGTTGTGATTGTTGAGTTGCTGGTTTTCTTTTGGGCCGCTACTACTAATACTCGACATATTATAAAGTTGGATCAATTTACTAAATGGTATCTTAGTCCACATTTTTTACACGTGGATAATTATCAACTTTTGATTTTTTATACATTTAGATGGCTCCGATTGAAACATAAAAATGTAGTATATATTATATTATTATTCAGTAGTACCGAGTTCATCTTCATCTTCTTTCTTATTCATATTTGTGTCTGCGAAATTAGGGTTTCTGTCTGTGCAAAATTAGGTGCAAAATTAGGGCATCTGTGTGGTTAGGATTTCTGTATCGATGAAATTAGGATTTGTGTGTCTTATTTATAAAAATTAGGTTGGATTACATCTTTTTAATTGCTTCATATTATAGTTCTTCATCTAGATTTTTTTATATTTTTCTACTTTTATAACTCGAAAAATGTGGCTTCAATGTTTTGTAAATATTTTATATTTTTATTTTAACAATCTTATTGAAAATTATTTAATTTTCTTACAGGAAAAAAGATCGTTGGCCATTATATTTCAAAGGTAATCTATTTGATCTCTAAATTGTTATATTTTAGTTCTCAAGATTTTAGATTTTTACTTTACCTCAATTTTTAAAAATAAATAATTGTAATTTTTTTAGAGATATTTATATGTAATATATTTACTATCATGCATTTTTTGCAAAATTAGGACTTATAGTTGATATTCCAAATTATTCTTTAGCTGCTTTGAGTTGGTTAGGACTTGAATTTAGACTTTATCTTTTATAATCAATTGTTAATTAATTTTAACTTGATCAAATTTATTTAAAAAATTATATACAAAATGATATATGATTTGTATGTATATCTTTGTTCCAATTCGGACCTAAGTTTAAACTTTTTTCTTCTTGCAGAAAGCTTTAATGGATGTAGTAGACTATCAAGAATATGCACAAGGTATCTTAAACATGTAAAAATTATTTTAGCATATTTTTCTTTCTCTAAATATTTCATTGATAAAAAAAAGTTAGGGTTAGACACATGTTTAAACATGTGTCAAGCATATTGCCACTGCATTTACAAAATAGAAGATAGACTCACTAACTTCAACTATTCGATAGATACTTTTAAAAACATTACAAGTAAAGGAATTGTTTACAAAATATTGTTTGGTAGAGGATATATAACTAGTAGGAATCCATCCTCTATAAGAATCTTTTTTCTTCCTGTAGGAAAATTTTAAGAATATCTTGAATTTCGGCTCTATGCCTTGTAATCCAATAGTTTCTCTTTTACTATCATAGTTTTTTATATTGCATCCATTTCTAGTATCACACTTGTATACAATTATAGCTTCACCTTTCTTTTGCTTCTTAGGGTAAATAGTTTTAAAGATATATCCTTTAGTTTATTATTAGCAACATTAGGATTAGTATATGTTTTTGTATTTCTTCCACTGTATTATAGCATTCTTTCTCAACTGTTTCTAGGTGAAAGAAGTACACCATTAAATGACATGACATTCATATCTTTTCAAATTCTCTAAGCTAAAGTTCATACTTGTTCAATGATTATGATATAATTTTCATATACCTCTTTGATATTATTTAAGACTACTCTCATCCAAATATCTCCTGGTAAATTGGTAGCATGTAACAAGAATTAAGGGGTAAAAATCCATGTTGCTTTTTTTATAAAGACAAGCAAATAGAATATTCTCCAGTGATTTATCATTACAAAAGCTACAATTATGTATTTTAGTAACTCTTCTTTTTAAGAAGTTTTTATATGTAGGTAATAGATTTTTAACTACTATTCACATAAATTTTTTTTTACTTTTTGTGGAGTTGTTAGATTACAAATTATCTTTCCATACTTCATCTAAGATAGAGCTGGATGAGGAAGGTTTACCTTTTTCCTTTATTTTATTATCTTTTTTTTGTTCATCTTTTAGCCACTGATATGTTTTTTTAACATATCCCATGTTTTCCTAAGGACCAACATACTTGATCTTTACCCAAGATATTGGAATAAAAGTATTAAAGATCTTTTCTAATATCTTAGGAAGTAATTTTTAAGTTAAGTTCAATATACCATTTTATTTCATTTATTAGCATAACTTTATTATTAATTTTTAGGGATAAGTCTAAAGGTTCTTACTACCATCACAATTTGTTATCAATTGATCCTGATGCATATTAATGGTGTTACCATTCTTAATTTCCTATTCAATATGATTAGCCACTAATTTTTTCATCTCAAAAGACTTCTCCAACCTTATCCCAATGAATTTTTTAATTTAGCTTCTACGAAAGAGTTTAATGAAAAATCTTTACCCTTTAAAACTTTATATAAGAGTGATTATGAGTTGGATATATGATTACAGACTTGTTTCCTAATAGAGCAAGGTTCATAAAGATTTGAATCTCTAAAGCCTAACCACCCTATGATATTAATTTTATATATGTGTGATGAATCAAATCAACATATTTTCTTAGGCAGAAAATAAGAAGTCATAAGATATTTAGTATGCTTTGGATCACTAATTAAATAAGTACCTCTTTTCTTGCCTCGAAAATAAAGAGGTTTTTCCAATTTTTTATTCTTTTTATAGTCCTATCAAATAACATAATATTTAGAATGCATGATAGTGTATTAGAGCTAAATTTCACCCAACAATTATTTAAATCCAGTGTAAGATCGTTAGCATATGCATATTTTTTTAATAATGTCTTAAAAACTCTTAATCTCTTCATAGTTTACTTTCAAGAAAAAAAATATTGTGATTAGCAAAGAGTAAATGACTAATATTTGAGATATATTTGGAGATTGTTTTGCCCTATACAATATAGGAAAAGGGTACTGCCTTAATCCACTTAAAGGTTTGTCAAGTAAATATGGTTTGACACTTGTTAGGACAAAATATGATACTGATGTAACACATATCAGAATCTTATCAAACAAATTTTTATTAAAGCCTATTTTTTCATAAGTATTTCTAAGTAATCTCACTCAATAAATTCATAAGTTTTTTGTATATCTATTTTAATAGGCATAATGTACTTTTTAGTATTTCTTGTTTCTTTCAATAAGGTAACTACTTCATAGGCTATCATAGTATTTTTCATATATATGCCTTTGGTTGAAGTGTATTGATATTCATCCATTACAATAGGCATAAGTGGTGCAATCTATTTACCAAAATTTTAGAAAAACATTTTGTTAATAAAATTGGAATAACTTATAGGCCTATTGTATTTATTATTATTAGATTTATCAATTTTTGGGATCAAAGGAATAACGGTTTAATTTTAGTTAGCCAAACTACCTTTATAATACCAAAACTTGTTTACTAATTTAATAACATCAAGTCTTATGATATTGAGTATTTTTCATAAAAACTACTTGGGTATCTATTAGGCCTAGGAGCTATGGTTGCATCTAGTGCATTTATAGCCTTCTCAATTTCAACAATTTCAAAAGACTTGTTTAGTGCTTTATTCAGTGCCTTATTCCTAGATTAATCACATATTTAATAAAATTTAATATATTAGAGAAGTTTACTTGTCCCACAGTTTTAAAGATGATATTAAAATAACTTGTAAAATATAAACTTAACTCAGTACTTCTAATTAGTAATTAACATTATCTTACTAATTGTCCTCCTTTCATAAGTGGTCACACATTTCTATATCTAGAGGCCTAGAAGTCCTCATCCTTTTTCCAAATAAATTCAATCATTTTCAATACTTGATTATATTTATCTCAATTATCATTATTATTTATATTATTAAAAAAAACTCTCCATAATGTAAAAAGTCTTTTACAATGATTTAGGTTTAGAATTTAACTATTCCTTACAATACTTAAATAGTTTTCTCTTTTTTTAAGTTTTCCAATGATGTTTAGATATTCTTTTTCATCTAGCCAAAAAAATTCAATTATCATATTTGTTTCTTATACTACATATTTGCGAAAGCAAATAATGTGAATTCAAATATGAGATTTTCTAATTGAATTACTTCTTATAATATGTATTTGTTTCTTATACTTGATTTTCATTGATTAAAGAATCCTTTGTTTGGATTCATATTATCAGAGAAATGGAAAGAAAATAATATATACCTTTATACCCTTTTTTGTATTAAGTAAACTACAATGTTTTAAAAGTATAAGGTTAGTTAAGATATTTTAAAATAATAAATTTATTTTCTTTGAAATGAATCTAATATCGGAAGATTTAAAAAAAAGAAAATTTAAAGAAAATCAAAGGAATATGTAATCAATTGCATTTTCTTTCCTTTCATTGAAAATCCAATTCAAAAAATTTATTCCTCAAATCTAATATATTTCTTCAACATCCCAAATATTTTGGTGTCGAGGAAACCGAGCACTAAATCAAGGTCTTGAATCTTTAAGTCAATTATTAAATGTCATCTTCCTATTTTTGTATTTACTGCTTAAATTTATTTTGTTTACTTTCCTGTTTATAGTAGTTTGTCATTAATTTTCTAACACTGGACATGAAAATTCAGCATCAAGGGCGGATTTAGTGGGGTGGTTGTGGGTTTTTATTCCCAAGGATAATATCCTGTCTTCATCCCGGTACATCAAGGGATTTTCAAGATATATTCAGACTTAATCATTGGTTAATTTGATATTAGAAGAAACAAATCTGTTATATTTTTTGACAATTATGTTTCCCTTGGCTAATTAATTATATTAATATACATTGCAGATGTCTCTGAAGAATCATCATTGTGATAGTGGAATGATATTTTCTAATATACCGGATCAAATAATATTTAATAGCCTCATCTGCCTTCCTCTCGATATCATTATCAACGTAATGAGGCATGTTTGCAAAGATTGGTATAACATGATCCATAGCCCTTTATTTATTTACTCCCATTTAAAAAAATCGACTAGTGGTCTCCTAGTTCAGAGATGCTATTCTATAGTGTCCGGGAATTTTGTGAAAACAACAAAGTGGGAAGTCAAGGCAAAGGAGCTGAAATTTAAATTTTATTATCAACATTTAAAATTTTAGCAATGGGGAGTTCTCTTTCGTTAATGTTTTCTAGAGGAGAATACTTATGGGAGATTTGGTTACTGATGGATCCAAAAACAGGAGATTGGGTAAAGTTGTATGACATTGATTTACAAAGTCAAGAATGTTTGCTTCAACGCACTTTACCTAGTGATTCAATCACTGGTGATGTTTTTGCTATATATTATCTATTTCAAAACAATAACTGTTTGAATTCTGAAACTTTTCTATGTCCTCTCGGCTGGTTGCAAAATGGCGAGGCATTGGTATTACGGGTAGAAGATCGAGAAGACTTTTGGATAGTTTACAACGTGAAAACTAAAGGAGTTCATTTATATAAACCTACAGGTACAATGATAACCATGGATGGTGATCCACTTATCTCCCATGCTCATGTCCACAACTTGGTGCCTTTAAATTTTTAAATTTTGTCTTTAAGTGGAAATGTAAATCTTATGCTACAAACTATTCTTAATTGTCTACATGGTGAACAAGTAAACGGGTTTCACAACTTTTTATGCTTATTGTTTTGCTGTATAACATTTGAGTAACATAATAATTCTTTGTAATGTTTTCTCTTGCTGAACTGTTTGTTTTAAATTACCTGTCTGTGATTCTACTAATTTAACCCATAGTTAAGTGTTCATGCTAGTGCTGAGTATTCAAAAGACTAATCATGAAATACGCGACACACATGGTTCATTAGTATGTGATTTTCTAACCAAAATATATGCACTTATTAGTTTTCTCGTGAACATGGCTTAATTTATCATTACTTACCTTTTCTAAAGTACGAATTATATTCTCAATCTGAGCTGTGAGTTGCCCTTCTCATCCACTATTATCCCTCCTTTATTATCATGCACAATTGTTTACATATGCAGCGAATTTTGCTATAAAACGTCGCAATTCCAAGATTCCTAAACCATGTGAACCATGTAAAGTACTTAGGCTAGGGGCTGTAAATAATTTAGAGTTTGAAAGGTTCTTATTAGAATTTTTATAATCTATACAAGTAAAATCTTTATTGATGGGGTGAATGTAGCCTTCTGATGATGATGTTTGCCCCATCAACATACCCTTTTTCGCATGACCTTAGATATGCACAACAAAGATCAAAATTACCCGCAAAAGAGATTAAAATATCATAGGAATGAAAAACTATCATACAGCTTCCATGGAAGCTTTGTTGAGCCTCGAAGCTTTCCTGGAAAGCTCAAAAACAACAAACATAACTTCCTTGTTAAATACAAACTCGTAACCTTATACAGAATTGGCACACATGAGGTTCTGCTACATCATTTCTTCAAACCGGGATGACACTTCTTCAAATTTCGATGACGCTTCTTCAAAATTATACAAGTGTTGTTAAAAATGATATTTTAAGCAACTTTGTAGTTCAACCCAAGGTGAATTTGAGATTTTTGGGAATAGCTTTTCAATACTTCTTTTCGATTTTTTAGGAATAGTTTAATGTGAAATAACTTCTTGTTGATGGAGCATGTAAAATAGATTCTTGTTGATGGCGGTTTTGAGAGTTTCAATGGGGTTTAAAAGTTTTGGGAGTATTTTGAGAGTTTTTGAGGTAGGTTCTTAGTCTGTCTTATGTAATATAGATATTATGTAAAAATTCACTCTATGGCTTGATAATTTGCAAACAATTGCACCATAGACCCCTATATTGTGCAAAAATTATACCCAGGTCCCTATATTATGCTAAAATTGCACTATATGTGCCAATGTATGCAAAAATTGTACTCTAGGTCCCTACATTTTTCAAAAATTGCACTATAGGTCTGTATAATTTTGAAAAAATTAGTGATAGTATAAATTCCTATATTATACAAAATAACCCATAATTTATTATAGAAAACACATATAGTAATACAAATACGATAAATATAATCCTAGTAAAATAATTTTATAAATTTGAGGACCAAGTGAAGATTCCAAAAGAATTTGGAAGTGGGTGCGGCATAAGCTAACAATATAATTTATATTAGCACAAGTATGTGGGAAATAAATCGAAGAGATGCTTAAATAGAAGCAAACAAACACGAGAATTAAAATATAAAGAACAATAAGTTATTTTCCCACTCAAATTCAACCCACATTGTTCTAAAAGCAGCATCATTACACACACAGGAGGTGAGATATATTATATGATATCAATATGAATGTCATTAAGTACTACAGCAGTATGTAATGAACATTCGAAGTCTCGTAAACTATGTTTCCGAAATATCTCAATCTCAGACGACGAAACCTTAATGTTTGCTTTAGTATCTATGTCATTAAGCACTACAATAGTACATTTTTGAACATTGGAAGTCTCATAAACTATGTTTCCGAACTTAATCTCAATCTCAGTCGAGGAAATCTTAATGTGCTTTAATCTGCTTGCTTAATTGAGGGACAATAGTCCTGTTAATTACTGTTACGCATCCTAAACTATATCATAGTGATGAACTGTCAAATGCCTGCTTTGTATTTTGCTTTTCTTGATTTCGGGATACATGTGTTTATCGTTCATCAGTTATCTCTTGTCTTTGTTTTCCATTTGGTTAGTTACCCACTAGGTCTGGTTTTTCTGGTGTTTAGATATTTTAGAGGCCAACAATTAAGGCTGAGTATGGGCTAATTCGTTTGTGTTTTTGTGTGTTTGATACGGCATGTGTTTGTTTATGCGTGCTTTTATCGTTGTGGTTGATTAGTCATTATTGTGCGATTTCATCAAGTGGGAGTTAGACTAAGGTGGTTTAGGTTCGCTTATTTAGGTTATCGTACGTGTGTGATATCATGTATATCCCATCTGTATCTCTGATCGTTGCTCCTGGGGCTCTAAACGATGGGTATTTGTTAATTTATTCGTAGATATTTCTCTTTTGATTATGTTAGGAGATAGAGCCGGTTTGATTGTGCATGAAAGAGATAGTTCAGGGATGGTGGAAATATTTTGATAGCTAGACAAACACTTATTTCTTATATCTAATGGTCTGAGGGTTGCCAGATTCCATTTCATCTTTGCTCCATCTGTTAGAATCCTTTCTAGTCGTAGAATTATATGGTTGACTTACTACCACCGTATTGAGGCTTTAAATTTTCATTCATTATCTCCATGATTGTCTTATTTGTAATTCTTGTATTTTTCCTACTTATAGCTTTGATACTAAAGCTATACTAGTCTCTTACCATATAACATACAAGTTTTGTCTTTTATATTAATTATTTTCTTTTGACAAACAAAACCCAAGTATAGACCAAAGTATAGAGTCTTGGATGTATAGAAAAACTTATCCAAAACTCGCGATTCGAAAAACACATTCGGGAGATTGGATTTAAAACCACATTCATATTCATATACCAAAATATTACATAAGGGAAGTAAGGGAACAGGTCATGGGACCTGCTGTTGAAAGCTTCAGCGCACAAAAACGAAAAAGAAGGAAAAAAAATTAAGGATAGTAACATGGGGATAGTAGGACCGAATGGAGCCTTTTGGGATAATTGTGAAACTAATGGTATTATTAATGAAGGCAACAGGCGCTGGGTTGCAGTTTCTAGGGGAGCTATGGGTAAAGCTGAAAAGGGAGTAGGATTCGAGGTACCGGTGGACTTCGGCAGATGCGAACTACCTGAGTCGGGTAATAACACCACAGCTGCATGCCCAATTTTAATTGACAAGGAATCGCTGGTATTAGGCGAGGGTGATCTTTCCTTGGTTCTGGAAACGCAGATGGATGAAATGGATAGGGATGGGTTTTTTTATATATACACAAAACATGAATTTAGATAGTTGAGGAGGTCTTTCCCAACTTCTTAATATACTTCTATGGAATTTTTACGGCTTGAGCGTGGAATATTTTTAGAGAGTAACTCGAGAAATGATACACCTACATCGGGTTTGGTTGATATTGGTACAAACTAACAATATCAATGATAAAGTAAAAACTGTTTTCATATAAAAATTTCCGAAAGAATATAATACTACAACTATTACAATACAATGGAAAATTGTAATATAAAGGTATCCCAAAAACCGTAATACAACAACTATTACAAGAAATTAGAGAAGAACTTACATGGAAATATTCAAAAAATATTCTAGATACGAATACACAAAAATGTGCAGCGTTGAAAATGATACTCCAGGAGTACCGGTATCTCCAACAATCGTATCCCTCTTTTACTCTTATCTCTATGTCAAAAAAGATTTGACTAATCATTGAGAAAAGAGTGTTTCATTTTTTAAATTTCTAGAATAGTTTTCTATTCACTTTAGAATAATTTTATTTCTCTCTAGAATAATTTTACTTCTTCCTTTCCTATTCTCTCTAGAATTTTTTGTCATCTCTTTAAAATTACTTTTTCCTCTTCTCTAAAAAATACTAGTGATAGAGTCACTATTTATAGAGAAAATGACAAGACAAAAAACCGTCACATAAATGCTCTTCAATACTCATTAAAGCTACCCGTTATATTGACCAAGTTTTGGTAAATCCCGTAACAACTGAAATAAAGAGCAATTAACTAGTAATAAAGATCCATTAATTTGTTATCAGGAAAATAAAATCTTTTTATATTACATATTTTCTAATGGGTTTTTTCCAATTTCTAATTGTGGGACTATTAGTACACACATAGTCTTTTCCACTTCTCCCACGAGTATGAAAAGAATAATAAAATAAATTATCTTTTATTAAATAATTTCACCAATCCCCCACTCTGGGTCTTTGGGAGAGAAGGTGAACAGGGTTTTATAAATACCAGCATATGGGTGAATTGTACTTAAGTGACAATATCTTTCGATTTGAGTTGACATGTAGTGAAGTGAGACAACCACCAAATTCCTGTCAAGTGAACGTACTCTTGAACTTGACAATTTTCTATCGAGACCCTCACAACACATACTCTACCCGACTGATAGTTACAAATTTCCAAAACATCACTCTTTCCTTACATATAGGTGACCCCTCTCGGATTTTAAGATCATTAAGATCAATAAAGCTTAACCTCGTCACGTGTCTCGCGAATTCATCAAGTCCTTTCTCTTTATGACCACCCTTACGGGCTATGAATTTGTGGTGAGTCTAAAAGCTCATCTCTTTGGAACATCAAGGAAGTCTCCTTGAAATCATATTATGATCAACATACAACAACCTCAACGGTGAATTCATCAAGTCCGTCTCAATAGGACCACAACACATGGCTATGAATTCATTAAGTATGAGAAATATACAACAACTTCAACGTTGAATTCATCAAGTCCATTTCAATGGGACCACCACACATGGTTATGAATTCATTAAGTTTGAGCATTATACAACAACCTCAACGGTGAATTCATCAAGTTCATCTCAATAGGACCACCACACATGGCTATGAGTTCATTAAGTTTTAATTTGCTCATGTATGCACAATTTACACTATATGGATAGGAAGTTAATGCATCATATAGACTTATTAGCAATAGGTTCCCAATTAATGAGTTCTAGTCCTATCACTCAACGTTTCCAGGATTACTCTCTCGGTTAAGTCTATTAGTAAACGAATCAACCTTTTATTTCATCATTTATATGGGACCCATTTGTGTAACAAAAAGAATCCTCCAAGAACTACACGAGTCATTTTAAAATGCAAATCGAGATCAATAGTACATCTCTCGAACTTTATTAAATGACAAATAATAACTCAATGGTCACCACTTGAGTCTCTTTACAATATGAAAATACCAATTTCAGTATAATTCATTAAGAACATCATAATCTTTATAATGATTTCATATTCATTAAGTGGTACACATCCCCACAATTCTCTTATTCATGAATATTAGTCTTATAAGGAAGTTTACCAAACATTATATCAATAGGGTCAAACCTTTCCAACAAAGTGCGACTAACTAAGGTAAATTTCATTATTTACTTAAATGAATTTTTTCCTTAGGATCCGCTTCCCCCATCTCTTTTATTCACAAATTATAGATTGAAATTAGTAAGTCCCATGAAAGAGAGTACCAAAAGATTATCATGTCATATACCTATTGAAAAAAGTGTAATACAACCCGATCGATCTTTTATTAAGGTACTATTTCATTAGCAAGGTGCACGTTTAAAAACACAAAACAGTTTCCTTTGTTTTATACGTTATCCCTTAATCCAAAACCACCAACCCTTTGCACCAAATAGATCTATTCACATAGATCTTCATTCACGCATGGACTTAATATCCAATTGATATATTTTCATGTTTGTGAATGATATATATTAAAATAAGAATTAAACACTGGTATTATAAGGGTCAAAGTTATCCTTATATAAACGTGGAAACTTAAGGTCTTATCCTTGATTTCATTCACTTTTTTACTTGTATGGGACTAATTAGATCTTTTTGGGTAATTTCACGGTGACGTATTTCTTCTCATCAGAATCATCACCCTCATGTCTTTTCTGAACCGTTTCACAGATAGTCTTTGTGGACTTCTCAACGAAACATAAATAAAAGGTGGGGTTCGTCACATTATCCAAGATCCATCCCCTAACCACTGAATTAGCTTTCTTGAACCTAACTTCGAGAGCCAGAAACCTAGCATATAGTTCTTTGGTATACTCCCTATTAACTAGTTCGTTTTTGGGGCGTGACAGTGGTATCAGGTTGTGATCTATAGGGAAACGATGGCTTAGATTGTGATCTTTTAGCAGTTTAGTGTCGCCAATTCAATATACCGTCTATCTAGGAGGTACAAAATGTTATGAGGTAAACAAAATTATATAGTAGTAGGAGGAATTGGTACTTTGAGTTATCAATATTGTCTTATATTTAGATCTCTAGTGAAATTTAGGGAGCATCTAGAGATGATAAGATGATGAACGGTTGACGAACATAATGTGAGCTTAGTTTGAGGTGAAATTAATGTATGTGAATGTGATTTGTTTTTAAGTGTTTGACTACTGTGTGTTAATTGATATGTACTTGTGTATTTGTTTTATTTATTTATTTATTTTGCTTATGGGTAACACTTTCTTGGTGAACATTGATAAAGTTCTTTCGTCACCAGGTAATCTTGTGCTTTATGCCGTCATGTTAAGAAAAATTGTTTTCAACCTCAATTTCATTACTTATGTCCTTGTTGGTTATCCATCTTTAATATTTGCTCATACAGTCACACCACAACATGTGTACCGAAAAAAAAATATTTCCATCTCATTTAAAGTTGTTACGTTTCTTGGTAATATGTATTGGAGAAAATATATTTTTGATACTAGGGGATAGGAGGTATTTCAAGAGTTAATAAAACTTAGAGGTGAATTTTAAAATTTGTAAAAGTCGAGGGACCGCCCCAGAAGTGCACTACCTATAATGTATAATAAATCACAGGGACAAATGTGCAATTAACCTACTGTTTGTCGTTGTAAGATTTATGGATTTTTTTTTTTTGTAATCATCTACTCCAAGATTGATAGCTTTTGACTAGCAATATTTGATTGCCTGAAAACTATAGATATTCAGCAGATGTGTATAGTGATCACGAGAATACTTTAGCTATAATAAAACCAAATGGATTTTTAAGATATTATACAAATTCAGTAAAGAAAATCATTCTAAATTCTGGCTTTAGCATTATGAAAGTATTTGAAACTCAACTTGATGATTACATTGTTAAAAAAAAAAAATCTTTGTCCCCTTTGCTTACAACTGAATATTAAAATTGTAGAATGCTTTGGCCTCTTTAGAATATTTCTACACATGTGTGATCTTTATATATCTAATGGCCACATAGTCTATCTGTAAAACCAATATTATGTAATTATACTGAACTAGCCTGGGGAATATTCTGTTTTTTCCTTTTCATTTCGATAAATCGGTATTTTGCACCCTAATAGTTAATTGTTCAGTTTAACTCTCAATTTTAGGAGCTGTGTCATAGCTTCATCATGTATTCTTCATTGATCGTCTTTAGAATTTGGTTCCATAGTGCTTTGATTCCATATTCTATATTCTTCCCTTCTTTCTGAGAATTTTACTTTCACCAGAAGCCAACCAAAAGAATTTGTCAAATTCTCTTATCATATGACTCCTATAGAAGAGTCTTCAAACTTCTGTATATAATTATCAGAGTTTATAGATATTTTGGCAGGAACATGAAAATAAATATGGTATCACTAAATCTGAGCAAGGAGCAATCTGCACAAGACTATTCAAGTCACTTGAAAATATTTTTATATATAATATATGGGAATATTTTTCATCAGCTTGAGGTAAACAAACTTTAAGCCACCCCTAGAATATTTTACTTTGATTGTCATTATTTTGGCTGCTTCATTTAGAATCATTTTAAATCATTTTAAATCTAATTTTATTACGAAAAAAGTAGCTGGCACTTTATTAAGTAATTTAAATTGGGGCAGCCGCACCCCAGCTCACGAAAAATCCGCCCATGTACAATATAAATATTTAAACCAAACTCTGCTAAAAGAAGCCTTAGACTAGATCTTCTTCCTAAAGTTACAAATCCCATCTATTCTTTCCACCTCCCAAATTTTTTCGCGTCGAGGAAACCAAGCACTAAATCAAGGTTTTATATCTTTCAGTCAATTATTAAATTTCATCTTTTTATTTTTGTATTTACTGCTTAAATTTATTTTGTGCACTTTCCTATTTATAGTACTATGTCATTAATTTTCTAAGGATGGGCATGAAAATTCATCATCGAGGGCGGAGTTAGTGGGGTGGTTGTGGGTTATTATTCCCAAGGATAATATCATGTCTTCATCCCGGTACATCAAGGGATTTTTAAGATATATTCTTACTTAATCATTGTTTAATTTAATATTAGAAGAAACAAATTTGTTATATTATTTGACAATTATGTCTCCCTTGGCCAATTAATTTATATTATATACATTGCAGATGTCTCGGAAGAATAATGATTGTGATAGTGGAACAATTTTTCTAATATACCGGATCAAATCATATTTAATATCCTCATCTGCCTTCCTCTTGATATTATTCTCAACGTAATGAGGTATGTTTGCAAATATTGGTATAACATGATTAATAGCCCTTTATTTATTTACTCCCATTTAAAGAAATCGACTAGTGGTCTCTTAGTTCAGAGATGCTTTTCTACAGTGTCCGGGAATTTTGTAAAAACAACAAAGTGTGAAGTCAAAGCAAAGGAGCTGAAATTTAAATTTCCTGGTATTGTTGTAGCTAGTTGTAACGGACTAGTTTTATTAGCGAATGAAGTATATGACACACTTTATGTTGCAAATCCGTTTATAAATCAGCAATTGGTCCTCCCTAAAATTACTTGTAATTTTGGTTTTGCTTATGGTTTTGCATATGCTGATTCGTCTAAAGTATACAAAGTGGTAAATTACTCTTGCGAGAGCCATGGATGTGAGATATTAACCTTAGGTCTAGATAAGGCGTGGAGAAGTGTTGATACAAGTAATTTGATGTGTAAGGAATACATATTCAATTCCCCATTATCTCTATGAGGTTTTGTGCATTCGACTGATTGGGGTCAATCAGTCATAAGTTTGAAAGTGGAAACTGAAAAGTTTAAGGAAAATCCTTTTCCAGTAGATTGTCGCGGCACAACATTTAAAATTTTAGCAATGGGGAGTTCTCTTTCGTTAATGTTTTCTAGAGAAGAATACTTATGGGAGATTTGGTTAATGATGGATCCAAAAACATGAGATTGGGTAAAGTTGTATGACATTGATTTACAAAGTCAACGATGTTTGCTTCAACGCACTTTACCTAGATTTTCAATCACTAATGATGTTTTTGCTATATATTATCTATTTCAAAACAATAACTGTTTGAATTCTGAAACTTTTCTATGTCCTCTCGGCTGGTCGCAAAATGGCGAGGTATTGGTATTACGGGTAGAAGATCGTGTAGACTTTTGGATAGTTTACAATGTGAAAACTAAAGGAGTTCATTTATATAAACCTACAGGTACAATGATAACCTTGGATGGTGATCCACTTATCTCCCATGCTCATGTCCACAGCTTGGTGCTTTTAAATTTTGTCTTTTAGTGGAAATGTAAATCTTATGCTACAACCTTTTCTTAATTGTCTACATGGTGAACAAGTAAACAGGTTTCACAACTTTCTATGCTTATTGTTTTGCTGTATAACATTTGAGTAACATAATAATGCTTTGTAATGTTTTCTCTTGCTGAACTGTTTGTTTTAAATTACCTGTCTGTGATTCTACTAATTTTACCCATACTTAAGTGTTCATGCTAGTGCTGAGTAGTATCATGAAATACGCGACCCACATGGTTCATTAGTATGTGATTTTCTAACCAAAATATATGCACTTATTAGTTTTCTCGTGAACATGGCTCAATTTATCATTACTTATCTTCTCTAGAGTACGAATTCTATTCTCAATTCTAGCTGTGAGATGCCCTTCTCATCCACTATTATCCCTCGTTTATTATCATGCACAATTGTTTACATATGCAGCGAATTTTGCTATAAAACGTCGCAATTCCAAGATTCCTAAACCATGTGAACCATGTAACGTACTTAGGCTAGGCGCTGTAAATAATTTAGAATTTGAAAGGTTCTTATTAGAATTTTTATAATCTATACAAGTAAAATCTTTATTGATGGGGTGAATGTAGCCTTCCGATGATGATGTTTGCCCCATCAACAAACCCTTTGTTATACACCACAAAGATCAAAATTACCCACAAAAGAGATTACAATATCATACAAATGAAAGAACTGTTATACAGCTTCAATGAAAGCTTTGTTGAGCCTCAAAGCTTTCCTGGAAAGCTCAAAAACAACAAACATAACTTCCTTGTTAAATGGAAACTCGTAACCTTATACAGAATCGGCTACATCATTTCTTCAAATCGGGATGACACTTCTTCAAATTTCGATGACGCTTCTTCAAATCAGGACGTCGTTGTCATATTTCAGGATCCCGTATATTACACTGTATTGCGATGGTTATTGCAAGCCAAATAGGGAGCCCATTGTACAGACCAGGATGTTATATTGTTCCTGTAATTATGGTTTACCTAATGAAGAAACTCTTTATACAAGTGTTGTTAAAAATGATATTTTAAGAAACTTTGTAGTTCAACCCAAGAGCCAATTCTCATCACATAAAAAGATATAGCCAAAACGTGAGAGACAACGAAATTTGTATTAAACAAACACTTTTAACAGGTTCAGATCTATTAATGAATGATTCTTATATTCAGATATAGTTACATACATGTCTAGGTTTGGGATCTCTATCAGAGATGTGAATGAAGATGCAACTAAGAGAAAAATCAAAGTATTCATGAAATTATACCTTTAAAGCAATTTGAAGAGGCAATTTGATTTGGCGATATGAATCACTTCCGCACAACATCATCAACAACATTCACCAAAGAATATGAAAAAGCAGAGTTGTGAAATATTACACATAAACACGCTGCATAATAAATTAGACAAACTGAATAAGAAATTAAGACACGAACTGAAGAAGGTGAATTTGAGATTTTTGGGAATAGCTTTTCAATACTTCTTTTCGATTTTTTAGGAATAGTTTAATGTGAAATAACTTCTTGTTGATGGAGCATGTAAAATAGATTCTTGTTGATGGCGGTTTTGAGAGTTTCAATGGGGTTTAAAAGTTTTGGAATTATTTTGAGAGTTTTTGAGGTAGGTTCTTAGTTTGTCTTATGTAATAAAGATATTATGCAAAAATTCACTATATGGCTTGATAATTTGCAAAAACTTGCACCATAGACCCCTATATTGTGCAAAAATTATACCCAGGTCCCTATATTATGCTAAAATTGCACTATATGTCCCAATGTATGCAAAAATTGTACTCTAGGTCCCTACATTTTTCAAAAATTGCACTATAGATCTGTATATTTTTGAAAAAATTAGTGATAGTATAAATTCATATATTATACAAAATAACCCATAATTTATTATAGAAAACACAGATAGTAATACAAATACGATAAACTTTATCCTAGTAAAATAATTTCAAAAATTTGAGGGGACCCAGTGAAGATTCCCAAAGAATTTGGAAGTGGATGCGGCATAAGCTAAAAACATAATTTATGTTAGCACAAGTATGTGGGAAATAAATCGAAGAGACGGTTAAATAGAATCAAACAAACACGAGAATTAAAATATAAAGAACAATACGTTATTTTCCCACACAAATTCAACCCACATTATTCTAAAAGCAGCATCATTACACACACAGGAGGTGAGATATATTATATGATATCAATATGTATGTCATTAAGTACTACAATAGTACGTTATTGAACATTCGAAGTCTTGTAAACTATGTTTCTGAAAATAATCTCAATCTCAGTCGACGAAACCTTAATGTTTGCTTTAATATGTATGTCATTAAGTACTACAACAATACATTCTTGAACATTCAAAGTCTCGTAAACTATTTTTCCGAACATAATCTCAATCTCAATCGAGGAAACCTTAATGTGCTTTTATCTGCTTGCTTAATTGAGGGACAATAGTCCTGTTAATTACTGTTACGCATCCGAAACTATATCATAGTGATGAACTGTCAAATGCCTGCTTTGTCTTTTGGTTTTCTTGATTTGGGGACACATGTGTTTATCGTTCATCAGTTATCTCTTGTCTTTGTTTTCCATTGCTTATTTACCCACTAGGTGTAGTTTTTCTGGTGTTTAGATATTAAAGAGGCCAACAATTAAGGCTGAGTATGGGCTAATTCGTCTGTGTTTTTGTGTGTTTGATACGGCATGTGTTCGTTTATGCGTGCTTTTATCGTTGTGGTTGATTAGTCATTATTGTGCGATTTCATCAAGTGGGAGTTAGACTAAGGTGGTTTGAGTTCGCTTATTTAGGTTGTCTTACGTGTGTGATATCATGTATATAAGTATCTCTGATTGTTAATTTATTTGTAGATGTTTCTCTTTTGATTATGTTAGGGGATAGAGCCGGTTTGGTTGTGCATGGAAGAGATAGCTCGATAAACACTTATTTCTTATATCTAATTGTCTGAGGGTCGTAGAATTATATGGTTGACTTACTCCCACCGTATTGAGGCTTTAAATTTTCATTCTCTATCTCCATGATTGTCTTATTTGTAATTCTTTTATTTTTCCTACTTATACCTATATTATGCAAAATTTATACTTAGGTCCCTAAATTATGGCCAAATTGCACATATGTTACTATATTATGCAAAATTTGCATTATAGGACCCGATATTTTGCAAAAAAAATGTACTTTAGGTCCCTATATTTTACAGAGTTCGCACACTAGGTCCAGATATTAACTTTTTGGAATTAATTAAAGTATAAATCCCGATATTATGCAAAAATTGCACTTTAATTAGGCCTCTATATTTTGCAAAATTTGCACTATATGTTCAGATATTATATTTTTATTAAGTATAAATCCCTATATTATGCAGAAATTTCACTATAGCCCCAAATATTTTGCAGAAATTTCACTATAGGTCCCTAAATTAGGCTAATATTGCACCATATGTCCTATATTTTGCAAAAATTGTACTTTAGGTCTGTATATTTTGCAAAAATTGCACACGTCCAGATATTTCTTTAATTAATTAGAGTATAATTCCTTATATATTATTGAAGAGGAACTTTAATAGAAGCAAACAAAAACACATGAATTAGAATATAAAACACATTACCTTATTTTCCCACTCAAATTCAGCCCACATAGTTCTAAAAGCAGCATCATTACACTCAGCAGGTGAAATATAATCCATAATATCAATATGTATATCATTTAATACCACAACAGTACGTTCTTGAACATTCGAAGTCTCGTAAACTATATTCCCAAAAATAACCCCAGTCTCAGTTGATGAAACCTTAATATTATCTTTAATCTGCTTGCTTGATTCAGGGGCAATTGTGTAATTTTGTGGACGCTCAACTAATTACTGTTACATCCAAAACTATATCATAATGATGAACTGTCACATATGCTTCGGAATATACTGGATCACTAAATCCGGTTAATTGTAAAACACGATTTAATTTATTATTTTCATCTTTTTCTTCAGTAAATTCTCCGGTAGCTCGTTTTAAATCATCTTGTACTTCATCTTCCAATTCCAGCTGGCTCATTCCCTGTAATATTTACATTAATAAATCACCAAAAAAAAAAGTAAAAAAAAAAAATTACCTTTCTACTCTTGAGATGGTAAAAATCGATAAGATCATCAGGTTGTAAAAATAAAGTCTGAGCTTTCGCTTTATTTGCTTCGGTTTCACATAACTGTTTATCTAGAAGCATTTTAACGAAACTTTCTCGACAAGTTTTTAACCAAATATTTTTCATTTCAATTTTATTAAAACCAAGTTTGTACAAACGATGATTCGTTCATACGAATCATTATCAATTGGATGAGGAAGAATCGAAGATCGACCTTATTGAATAATCAAAGCCATGATTAATAAAGCATTCGAAACAGCTTTATTTACCTCAAACTTCGAAGTTTGCACTTCTTTTAATCTCAACACAAGTTTGGCTAATGTACACGAAATAACCGCTCCAAGAAAAAAATCACCAGTAAGAAGAAGTGACCGTAAATTGCCAGGTGTCAAAGATCCATGTACTGGACCAGTAAAAACTGTCTCGGAAACAGCACTTTGTGTAGCGTAAGTTCCATCAGAAAGTATCGTAGGTCTTCTAGAAGAAACCGTAATTAAATTATTTAAATTTGGAGTCTCCAAATCTTGAAAGTAAAATGGTAAATCTCCGAGAGAATTTTTAATAATCAAAATCCCATTTTCAATTTCCGAAAGTGATAAATAATATTCACCGATTATCCAAAGGGAACATTCACATACACGTGAAGCGCGTATTTGATAAAACGAATCTAAAAGCCTTGTAATAATCGAAACACGTAATTTCGGATTAGTTTAGATTATTTCACGTACAAAAACAATCACATCTATAACTGAAGCTACATTACTATCACTTAAAAAGTCCATTAATAAATGAACAACTGTACTTGCAACATCTGGGAATTTAATCGCACATGTATGTATAGCTTGTATAAGCATTTGTCTATATTCACTTTCAAGCTCGCCACTTTGAGTTTTCACTACTTCTTTTTTTTAGTGTAAGTACCACTTCATTAACATTACGTGGAGTTAACAAATCAAAAATGATATCTAAAGTTTTCTGGCGAATATCGAGATTCGGGCTTGATAGGGCCCGAATAACATCCATTACAAGATCCACCATTATTTCGCGATGAGCAGATTTAAGATCGTTTAATCGATCAAGTACGATTAGTTTCACATTTTTATCACTTTGTGAAACGAGAAGTTGAGAATAAGTATTAGCTGCGGCTTTAATAGCTGTAGGTGCTGAAGATAAAGAAACAAGTGTTCCAGCACATTCGAAAATTACCCCAGCTGATGTGGCGTTTAGTAAAGATATAATAATCTTTATATACTTTCCCTTTTCGCCCTTGTTTGTTCTACTAACTTTACGGATTAATTCTAAAACCACCATTTGAAGTAACTCACCCCATTCGGATACTTTATCAACATGGGTAAAAAGGTAATTAATCGCGCGTTCTTGCGCGCAATTAAAAAGCATTAAAAACGCGTTTCTTTGCGCTGACTAGTCCTGTTCTGTTGAGATTGAGAGTAGTTTCTCGATAATTTCGGGTGCGTCGAACCAATAGATTTTCGCCATGTGGCAGTTTATATATCGACATTACAGCGAGAATTGCGTTTCTTCGAACATAAGATTGACGATGATCTAGGTTTTGAAGAACCGAAGGGATTAACGGTTCGATTATATTTACCTCGTTTAATTTACAAAGGAACCTTAAAGTGACACCTCGTATATACTCATTAGCGTGTTGAAGATTGTTCCGTAAATTCTGACAGATAAGTATCATTTCGGGTAAAACACGACCTTTTGAATCGGTTTTTTCGATGATTTCTAGGTAAAGGAGTAAGAGTTTTTGAATTATGTGGTCTTCTGAAGGTAAAGCGTATCTAACAATGGTGATGAATAGTTGAGGGAGAGTTTCGCCGTTTAATAAAAGCATTATTGCTTTTTTCATTGCCTCGATTTTTGATGAATAATCGTTTCCTTCAAGAGCTTCTTTGATCTCATTGGCTAGAGCTGGTGTATGTTTGTCGAAATGAACTAATAATGAACATGATTTCTCCATTGAAATTTGCTTGTTTGATCTGAGAGTTAAAACATAGATCATTGTTAGTTATTCTTATTATAGATCTTGACTGTTAAAAATATGCAATCAATAAATCATATCACTTGACTTAAGTTAGATCGATCAACTAATAGATTAGTAATATCAAAAAATAAAAAATTCGAGAATGAAAAAAGAAAAATAAGGAAAACTAAGTTATAGATTCTTATCACTCAAGAAACAAGTAACAGAATCAATTTCCACTAGCATTCGATTCTGGTCTTTGAAATGAACAAATTGAAGACTCAGAACCTATCAAAGCCTCTACAACTAATGGCTTAATCATTTCAACAACAAATTGAGATGAAAATTAACCACAAATATTACTAAAATGGTAATTAAAAAAGAGAAAGAAAGTGAGCTTACCGGATCGATTATGTGAAGATCGAGGGAGTTGAGTATGATGTGTATATAGATAGAGAGCCGTGGGAGGGGTGAGAATTGTGCAGTAGTTTCCTTTCTGTGATCTGTTTTGTAATTAAAGAGTAGGAAAGTAAATTTTTTGGTTTGGAATAACGGTTTGGCCCATCTTTACTAGTTTTGTAAAAAAAGGACATATGTTTTAAATTTGTTTATTTAGTTTATCATCTTTACAATTTTTGTCCATGTTTAGTCTTTTAACATCACTAATCTATATTTGCTTAAGGTTAATGGTTATGGTTAAAAATTAAAACTAAAAATTAACCGATTAAATATTCATGGTTATAACTATTAGATTATGTTTTGAAAAGTGTTGTCGTAGGTAAAACCGTTAGAATAAAATAATCGATAGTTAAAATCGTTAAATTATAGTTTTAGATGACAATAAAACTGAATAACCGAAAAACGTTCATTATTTTTAATGATTCTATATCTTCATAATATATAATAATCTAGATAAAAAAATTTAATCATAAAACAAAAGTTCAAATATTAGATTTAACTAATTAAATAACAAATATTCAATTTAATCAAAGATCAATAACTTTGTGTATATATTACATATATTTTTCTTAATTTGTGTTTTTATATTAGAAATTTTTAATATATTTATGGAGGTATCATTTGGTTATGTTCGAAAATAGAAAAATCTTTCTAAAAAACCGAAACTTAATGGTTAAAAATCGCAAAATTGATGGTTTAAACCATTATATTATTGTTTTTAATAAAATAAATGGTTATACTTATAATTTTTTATATTTTTGAAAACTAAACTGTTAACGTCCCTAGTTTTACACAAAAAAACACCTATGTTTATGTCTTTTGACTTATTTAGGGGAATAATATAAAGATTACGGCATGCCTAGACAAATTTAAAGCATGGGTGCTGTTTTTGGTCAAATCATGTAAAGATGATAGAACTCTTCGTCAATCTACGCTTTTTGTCTTTATTTTATTTTTTCTATAGAATAATGTAATTTTGACATAAAAAATACATATATAAGAAAATAACTTTCAAATAAAAAGCCTAAACTAAGGGGTATGAATTTTACCTCGTTTCACAATTCTGAAATGTCTAAAATGTGGCCTATGCATTTTATTCTCAGTTTCGTTCAAAAATAATGTTTCTAACCCCTTCCCCCACTTGTAACCCTCAATTATGTTAGGGTAATATCGCCCGCTCTCTCTATCATCTTTATGATCAACTGAAAAGATCCATCATCGAAAGAAAATCTAACTCCAAGGTATAACTTGTACAATCCCTCTAGTTTGGCCTAATGAATGGTTGCCATGTCAGGTAACGACTCGTACCCCAAAAAAGGGTATTCTTGTGGGCGATATATGGTGATAGGGTCCTAAAAGACTTAGATTGTCTACATCGACTAAGTTTTGGTAAAAGAGCGTCAAAATGATTTTCTAGGCATCCCTCGGTAGTTAGTGATACCCCTAAAAATTTAAAGGGTAACATATAGTAGGAAGTCAAAGGGTATATGAATGACAAATGCATGTTTTTTATGACCTGATAAACTGTAGAAGGTAGCAGGAACCCAAAATTAATGTTTAGAAGAGAAAATTTCATTTTTAGGCCATTACCTATGGCCTAAAAACATTTTTGGCCAAACGTTTTAAAAGTTACATTTTTAGGCCAAACATATTCAAAATACTCATTTTTAGGCCATTTCACTAATTTCGTGAAATATTTCATAGATTATAAGGACAATTTGAACACTTTAGATAGAGTTTCTAGTTTGTGATACGACCAAATAAACATATAGTTTATTTGAAATGCTTAAATTGTCTTTAGAACGAATAAAACATCTCATGAAATTAGTGAAATGACTTAAAAATGGACATTTTAAATACGTTTGGCCTAAAAATGTGATTTTTAAAACATTTTGCTTAAAAATATTTTTAGACTATAAGTAATGGCCTAAAATGAAATTTGCTCTCTTTAGAACAAAGAATCATGGTTCCAAAAGTCAAGATGGATTTAACCCATAGATTATACATATTTCAAACAAAGTAAAAGGCAAGATTTAAAAGCTTGGGAAATGCAAAAAATACAAAAATAAAAAATTTACAATGTGTATTATAAAGATACAATGATATTACTCTGCTTCGTGAACACTTCCAAGAAGTAAAAAAATCACCACTATTGAAGAAGCTACAAATCTTGGTTTTCCATAATTCTTTAAGCCCAAAAAATGAGCATACTAGCAGGGATGTATGTATGTTGATAATTAAACTTGATAAAATTCAATGGAAATGGAATATGCGTATCAATATTATGCATTGTATTTAGGAGTATGTGTAAAGTCATCTGGTTGATGAATCAAAGCTGCACAGTGAATCAAGCCAGCTCATTGGCCTACTTGCTCAATGAATGAAGACAGAACGTTGGACTTCTGAGTAGTTGGAAAGTCAAGAGTTTGTGTCTGTATTCTTAGTATCTAAATAGTTACAATAGTAATCTACTAGTATAAATAGATGTAGTATTGTAGTTCATTAGCAAGAAAAAATTGTAAAAAAATAGAGCTAAAGTTTTATAATCTCTGTCCAGTACTTCTTCATATTTTCCTCTGTAATTATTTTTCAATTAGCTTCCAACAAACTGGTATCAGAGCAAGGTAGATATGGCAACAATTAGTGGAGGCATGCCATTTCCAAAACTCACGAAGAGTAATTACGAGAGGTGGAGCATTCAAATGAAGGCATATCTTGGTGGACAAGATGTGTGGGATGCCACTGAAGAAAAATATGAAGAACCAGAGGGTCTGGCTGCTCTTAGCCAAGCCCAAAAGAAGGCTGTCAAAGATGCTCGAGTGAAAGATCAAAAGGCTCTTTCTCTCATTCAACTGAGTGTTGATGATTCCATCTTTGAGAAGATAGCACAATCCACTACCTCTTATAGGGCCTGGGAAATTCTCCGTAATACGTTCAAAGGAATTGATAGGGTGAAGAAGGTTCGTCTCCAAAGTCTTCGAGGTGAGTTCGAATTTTTGAAAATGAAGGATACAGAATCAATATTTGATTATGTATCAAGATTCAAGCAGTGGTAAATCAACTTCAAATGAATGGCGAAGATTTACCAGAAAATCGTGTGGTTGAGAAGATTCTTCGGTCGATTGATCAAAAGTTTGATCACGTTGTTGTAGCCATCGAGGAGTCCAATGATGTGGAAACCTTGACTGTTGACGAGTTAACAGGAAAATTACAAAGTCCATGAAGAAAAGATAAAAAGAAGGACAAAAGAACCCATCGACCAAGCTTTGCAAGTAAAAGTGAATATTAAAATGATGGTAATGCAAGTAAACAAGGCTGGCGTGGTCGAGGAAGAGGACGCGGTCGAGGCCGTGGTAGAGGCCGTGGTCGAGGTCGTGATAGTCAAGCCACATGGTACGACAATGATGCAAAAGTTGAGTCTAAATCAACTAGAGGACGAGGAAGAGGAGGCTTCTATAAACAACAAGATAAAAAATCTATAGAGTGCTACAATTTTCATAGATTTGGACACTATTCATATGAGTGTTATGATGGACCTCAAGAAGGAAAAGAAAAATCTCATCTTGCAGAAGAGGAAAAAGAAGATGAGACACTATTATTGGCGTACAAGGCGTCGATAGAAGAGAACAAATCTAAAATGGTACCTCGATACATGTGCAAGTAATCATATGTGTGGAGATAAAAGCATGTTCGTCGAGATGGATGAATCTATAAGTGGCAATATAACGTTTGGTGATATGTCAAAAACTCCAGTCAAAGGCAAAGGAAAAATCATGATCAGATTAAAAAATGGTGAACATCAGTTTAATTCTGATGTTTATTTTGTTCCTGGAATGAAGGCAAATATCTTGAGTATGGGTCAGCTATTGGAGAAAGGACACACTATGTAGTTAGAGGACAAGAGTCTGTTTTTTGAAAACAGGTGACAGGGCCTTAATTGAAAAAGTACCAATGACTAGTAATCGAATGTTTATAATGAACATCCACCATGATGAAGCAAAGTGTTTAAAGTCATGTTATGAAAATCCATCCTGGTTGTGGCATTTGAGGCTCAGACATCTCAACTTTGATGGATTAAAAGTAATGTCGTCTAAATATATGGTAAAAGGATTACCTCACATTGATCAACCTGATCAACTATGTGAAGGGTGTATTGCTGGAAAACAACACCGTAGAAGTTTTCCTAAAGAATCTATGTCAAGGGCAAAACAACCATTGGAGTTAATTCATGCTGATGTATGTGGGCCGATCGATCCTGCTTCATTTGGAAAGAATAGATATTTTCTTCTATTTATTGATGACTATAGTCGTAAGACCTGGGTTTATTTTTTAAAGAATAAATCTAAGGTATTCTCTGCTTTCCAAAAGTTCAAAGCACTTGTGGAGAAACAGATCTGATCGAGGAGGAGAGTTCACGTCAAATGAATTCAAAGAGTTTTGCGAGAAGAATGGTATTCGTAGACCTCTCACCGTTGCTTATTCACCACAGCAAAATGGAGTTGTGGAAAGGAAGAATCGATCAATTATGAATATGGTTCGATCAATGCTGAAGAGTAAAAATCTGCCAAGAGAATTTTGGGCCGAAGCTGTTGATTGTGCTGTGTATCTCTCGAATCGTTGTCCGACAAAAAGCATCGAAGATAAAACCTCCCAGTAGGTTTGGAGTGGATACAAACCGAGCATATCACATTTGAGAGTCTTTGGAAGCATTGCACACGTGCATGTACCAGATCAGCAGCGGAAGAAGCTGGAAGATAAAAGTCAAAAGTTTATCTTTGTTGGGTATGATCATGCATCAAAAGGTTATAAACTATATAATCCTATTGAGAAGACAAGGAGAACTAGTAGAAATGTTGTGTTTGATGAAAGAAAATCGTGGGAATGGAGTTCACAAAAAAATGAAAAATTTATTTTCTTACCGAACGAGGAAAGTAGTGATGATGAAGAGCATGAACAAGAAGAGCCTATTACTCCACCTTCACCGAGTCCATCCTCATCAGAAGGCGAAAGTTCTGGAAGTGAACGCCCCCAAAAGACGAGATCATTGCAAGAGATATATGATCTCAGTCAAAACCCAAATCTATTTTGTTAATTTACGGATACTGAACCTGTATGTTTTGAGGAAGCAAGTAGAAGTGACAATTGGAGAGACGCCATGAATACAGAGATTTCTGCTATAGAAAAAAATAAAACTTGGGAGCTGACTACTTTGCCTACGGAGCACAAACCTATCAGTGTGAAGTGGGTTTACAAAATAAAGAAGAATGCAAAAGGAGAAATTGAAAGGTACAACGCAAGGCTTGTTGTAAAGGGTTACAAACAAAGAGAAGGGATTGATTATGATGAAATCTTTGCCCCTGTTTCTCGATTGGAGACAATTAGATTTCTTATTTCCTTGGCAGCATAAAAGAAGTGGAAGATTTATCAGATGGATGTTAAATCAGCATTCTTGAATGGCAACCTTGAAGAGGAGGTGTACATAGAGCAACCAGAAGGATACGTTGTTAAAGGGAATGTAGATAAGGTGTTAATTTTGAATAAGTCCTTATATGGGTTGAAGCAAGCCCCAAGGGCTTGGAATAGTCGCATAGATCAACATTTTCAGAAGAAGGGTTTCAATAAATGCCCACACGAGCATGCTCTCTATGTCAAGACAAATGAAAAGGGAGATATCTTAATAGTTTGTATCTATGTCGATGATTTAATATTTTTAGGAAACAATGATGAAATGATTGTCTCATTTAAGCATGAAATGACCAAGGAGTTTGAGATGACAGACATCGGGTTGATGTCCTATTATCTTGGGATAGAGGTGAAACAAAGTAGTGAGGGAACTTTTATCTGTCAAGAAATTTATGCTAGAAAAGTTCTAAAGAAATTCAAGATGGAGAATTGCGAGTCGATTAGCACCCCGATTGATGTAGGTGAGAAGTTACCTAAGGATATTGGTGGAGAAATTGTCGATCCGACCTTATTTAAAAGCTTGATTGGAAGCCTAAGGTACTTAACCTGCACTAGACTAGATATTATGTATGTTGTTGGTCTTGTTAGTCGCTTTATGGAGAACCCGACCATCTATCATTTTAAAGTAGCAAAGAGGATTCTTCGATATATTAAAGGTACTATAGATCATAGAATTTTATATCCAGCTTCTGGAAACTTAAAGTTGGTAGGATATAGCGATAGTGACTGGGAAGGAGATATTGATGATCGCAAGAGTACAACAGGTTTCGTTTTCTACTTTGGTGAATCAGCTTTCACCTGGATTTCAAAGAAGCAGCCAATTGTCACATTGTCAACATGTGAAACTGAATACGTAGCTGCAACATCTAGTGTGTGTCATGCACTTTGGATAAGAAATCTGCTTAAGGAGTTGGGATTTAATCAAGTTGAATCAACAGATATTCATGTTGATAACAAGTCAGCAATTGCCTTAGCAAAGAATCCTGTATTTCACGATAGAAGTAAACATATCGATACTCGTTGGAGGTTCAAGTCAAATATGTGAAGACCGAGGATCAAGTAGCAGACATTTTCACAAATCCCTTTAAGAAAAGACGTGTTCAAGAAGTTGAAGAGTCGTCTTGGAATGCGAGCATCAAGTTTAAGGGGGAGTGTTGATAATTAAACTTGATAAAATTCAATGGATATGGAATACGCGTATCAATATTATGCATTGTATTTAGGAGTAGGTGGAAAGTCATCTGGTGGATGAATCAAAGCTGCACAATAAATCAAGACAGATCGTTAGCCTACTTGCTCAATGAATCAAGACAGAACGTTGGACTTCTGAGAAGTTGGAAAGTGAAGAGTTTGTGTATGTATTCTTAGTATCTAAATAGTAACTTTAGTAATCTACTAGTATAAATAGAAGTAGTATTGTAGTTCATCAGCAAGAAAAAATTGTAAGAATAATAGAGCTAAAGTTTTTTAATCTTCTGTCCAGTACTTCTTCATATCTCTCTCTGTAATTATTTTTCAATTAACTTCCAACAATATATGGATATGAACCCTAGAAATGGAGCAAACTTCAAGCTCAAACTCTACATATCTAGAAAAAAATTGCAACATGCAAGGGATACCAACGATAACCTTGGATGGTGATCCACTTATCTCCCATGCTCATATCCATAGCTTAGTGCCCTAAATTTTGTTATTTAGTTGAAATATAAAGCTTATGTTACAAATTTTTCCTAATTGTCTACATGGTGAACAAGTAAACGGGTTAAACAGGTTTCGCCACTTTTGTGCTTATTGTTTTGCTATATAACATTTGAGTAACACAAGAATGCTTTGTAATGATTTCTCTGAATTGTTTGTTGTAATTACCTGGTTGTGGTTCTACTAATTTTACCCATAGTTAAGTGTTCATGCTAGTGCTGAGCATTCAAGAGATTGATCATGAAATACGCGACACACATGGTTCATTAGTGTGTGATTGTTTATCAATAATCTATGCACTTATTAGTTTTCTAATGAACATGGCTCAGCATAGCTTTCCTTCTCCAAAGTATGTTTTCTCTTCTCAATCCAAGCTGTGTGTACCCTTCTTATCCCCCATTTATTATCATGCGTAAATGTTCACAGATGCAATGACTTTTGCAACTCCAAGATTCCTAGAATAACAAGAAACCCAACCCCTCATGATCTATGTTAAGTCCTTCGCACCATGTAACATACTTAGGCTTGGGGCTGTATTTAATTTCAAAATTTGAAAGACTCTATCAGAGTTTTTATAATCTATACAAGTAAAAGTTTCATTGATGAGGTGAATGTAGCCTTCTCATGATTCTTTTCTGCTCCATCAACATACCCTTTTTTGCACGACCCTAGATACGCACCACATAGATCAAAATTACCCACAAAAGAGATTAAAATACATACGAATTCAGCTCTATTATACAGCTTCCATAAAAGCTTTGTTGAGCCCTGAAGCTGTCTTGGAAAGCTCAAAAACAACAAACATAACTTCCATTGTTCAATGGAAATTCGTAACCTTATGCAGAATTGGCTCACATATGTAGGAGAGACTAACCAATAAATGCTTGCTAATATGTTTACAATATTTGCCCATATTAACAAAGACTCTTTGGAAAAAAAATAAAAAATAAGACTCGATCAGATCGGAAAAGAAACAAAAAACTAAAACTCAATTGCTTGGTTGATCAAAAAAAAAAAACCTAAGACTCTAATTCTTTATAGTACTTGAGTCGTTTCTTCGGACAATTGCTTCTTATATGAACTGTCTTTGGGTGGTCTCTCCTAGCCATCTTTGCTACCTAGCATATTCCTCTAGTTTCAGCTTCCATAGCAGTCCTTCTCTTTACCAGAATAGTTCCTACATCAACTAGATTACCAGCAAGATATCGTACCACACAAGACATAGCTGCCTCATTAGTTAATACATTCTAAGAATCATCTGCATTAAATTTAAATTCACCCTTTCTAGGTTATTGCCACATATAGAGATATGATTAAGATTCTGATTTATATTATATTCGTGTTAGAGTTAAGAGTGGTCTCAGATGGTAAACACTTATAGTTTGTATAGAAATTACGTTAGCATTAGAGTTTGTATATCAGTGGCGGATCCAAGGATGGATTTCTAGGAAGGCGAAGAGGACAAAAGAGTAAAAGGGTTTGGAAAGTGCAGATGTAATTTTATTACGAAAAAAGTAGCTGGCACTGTATTAAGTAATTTAAATTGGGGCAGCCGCACCCCAGCTCACGACAAATCCGTCCATGTACACTATAAATATTTGGACCAAACTCTGCTAAAAGAAGCCTTAGACTATTCGATCTTCTTCCTAAAGTTACAAATCCCATATATTTTTTTCACCTCCCAAATTTTTTCGCGTCGAGGAAAGCGAGCACTAAATCAAGGTCTTGAATCTTTCAGTCAATTATTAAATTTCATCTTTTTATTTTCGTATTTACTGCTTAAATTTATTTTGTGCACTTTCCTGTTTATAGTACTATATATGTCATTAATTTTCTAAGGCTAGGCATGAAAATTCATCATCGAGGGCAGAATTAGTGGGGTGGTTGTGGGTTATTTTTCCCAAGGATAATATCCTGTCTTCATCCCGCGACATCAAGGGATTTTCAAGATATATTCTTAATCATTGTTTAATTTAATATTAGAAGAAACAAATTTGTTATATTATTTGACAATTATGTTTCACTTGGCCAATTAATTTATATTATATACATTGCAGATGTCTCGGAAGAATAATGATTGTGATAGTGCAACGATATTTTCTAATATACCAGATCAAATCATATTTAATATCCTCATCTGCCTTCCTCTTGATATTATTCTCAACGTAATGAGGTATGTTTGCAAAGATTGGTATAACATGATTAATAGCCCTTCATTTATTTACTCCCATTTAAAGAAATCGACTAGTGGTCTCTTAGTTCAGAGATGCTCTTCTATAGTGTCCGGGAATTTCGTGAAAACAACAAAGTGTGATGTCAAAGCAAAGGAGCTGAAATTTAAATTTCCTGGTATTGTTGTAGCTAGTTGTAACGGACTAGTTTTATTAGCAAATGAAGTATATGACACACTTTATGTTGCAAATCCGCTTATAAATCAGCAATTGGTCCTCCCTAAAATTACTTGTAATTTTGGTTTTGCTTATGGTTTTGCGTATGCTGATTCTTCTAAAGTATACAAAGTGGTAAATTACTCTTGCGAGAGCCATGGATGTGAGATATTAACCTTAGGTCTCGATAAGACGTGGAGAAGTGTTGATACAAGTAATTTGATGTGTATGGAATACATATTTAATTCCCCATTATCTCTAGGAGGTTTTGTGCATTCGACTGATTGGGGTCAATCAGTCTTAAGTTTGGAAGTGGAAACTGAAAAGTTAAAGATAAGTCCTTTTCCAGTAGATTGTCGCAGCACAACATTTAAAATTGTAGCAATGGGGAGTTCTCTTTCGTTAATGTTTTCTAGAGGAGAATACTTATGGGAGATTTGGTTACTGATGGATCCAAAAACAGGAGATTGGGTAAAGTTGTATGACATTGATTTACAAAGTCAAGGATGTTTGCTTCAACGCACTTTACCTAGAGATTCAATCACTAATGATGTTTTTGCTATGTATTATCTATTTCAAAACAATAACTGTTTGGATTCGAAAACTTTTCTATGTCCTCTCGGCTGGTTGCAAAATGGAGAGGTATTGGTATTACGGGTAGAAGATCGAGAAGACTATTGGATAGTTTACAACGTGAAAACTAAAGGAGTTCATTTATATAAACCTACGGGTACAATGATAACCTTGGATGGTGATCCACTTATCTCCCATGCTCATGTCCACAGCTTGGTGCCTTTAAATTTTTTCTTTTAGTGGAAATGTAAATCTTATGCTACAAAATTTTCTTAATTGTCTACATGGTGAACAAGTTAACGGGTTTCACAACTTTTTATGCTTATTGTTTTGCTGTATAACATTTGAGTAACATAATAATGCTTTGTAATGTTTTCTCTTGCTGAACTGTTTGTTTTAAATTACCTGTCTGTGATTCTACTAATTTTACCCATAGTTAAGTGTTCATGCTAGTGCTGAGTATTCAAAAGACTAATCATGAAATACGCGACACACATGGTTCATTAGTATGTGATTTTTTATCAATAATCTATGCACTTATTAGTTTTCTAATGAACATGGCTCAGTTTATCATAGCTTTCCTGCTCCAAAGTACGTTTTCTCTTCTCAATCCAAGCTGTGTGTACCCTTCTTATCCCCCATTTATTATCATGCGTAAATGTTCACTAATGCAATGACTTTGGCAACTCCAAGATTCCTAGAATAACAAGAAACCCAATCCCTCATGATCTATGTTGAGTCCTTCGCACCATGTAACATACTTAGGCTTGGGGCTGTATTTAATTTCAGAATTTGAAAGACTCTATCAGAGTTTTTATAATCTATACAAATAAAAGCTTCATTGATGAGGTGAATGTAGCCTTCTCATGATTCTTTTCTGCCCCATCAACATACCCTTTTTTGCACGACCCTAGATACGCACCACAGATATCAAAATTACCCACAAAAGAGATTAAAATACATACGAATTCAGCTCTATTATACAGCTTCCATAAAAGATTTGTTGAGCCCTGAAGCTGTCTTGGAAAGCTCAAAAACAACAAACATAACTTCCATTGTTCAATGGAAATTCGTAACCTTATGCAGAATTGGCTCACATATGTAGGAGAGACTAACCAATAAATGCTTGCTAATATGTTTACAATCTTTGCCCATATTAACAAAGACTCTTTGGAAAAAAAAAATAAGACTCTATTGCTTGGTTGATCAGAAAAGAAACAAAAAACTAAGACTCTATTGCTTGGTTGATCAAAAAAAAAAACCTAAGACTCTATTCTTTATAGTACTTGAGTCGTTTCTTCGGACAATCGCTTCTTATATGAACTGTCTTTGGGTGGTATCTCCTAGCCATCTTTGCTACCTAGCATATTCCTCTAGTTTCAGCTTCCATAGCAGTCCTTCTCTTTACCAGAATAGGTCCTACATCAACTAGATTACCAGCAAGATATCGTACCACACAAGACATAGCTGCCTCATTAGTTAATACATTCTAAGAATCATCTGCATTAAATTTAAATTCACCCTTTCTAGGTTATTGCCACATATAGAGATACTATGATTAAGATTCTGATTTATATTATATTCGTGTTAGAGTTAAGAGTGGTCTCAGATGGTAAATAATTAGAGTTTGTATAGAAATTTCGTTAGTATTAGAGTTTGTATATCAGTGGCGGATCCAAGGATGGATTTCTAGGAAGGCGAAGAGGGCAAAAGAGTAAAAGGGTTTGGAAAGTGCAGATGTAATTTTATTACGAAAAAAGTAGCTGGCACTTTATTAAGTAATTTAAATTGGGGCAGCCGCACCCCAGCTCACGACAAATCCGCCCATGTACACTATAAATATTTGGACCAAACTCTGCTAAAAGAAGCCTTAGACTATTCGATCTTCTTCCTAAAGTTACAAATCCCATATATTTTTTCCATCTCCCAAAATTTTTCGCGTCGAGGAAAGCGAGCACTAAATCAAGGTCTTGAATCTTTCAGTCAATTATTAAATTTCATCTTTCTATTTTTGTATTTACTGCTTAAATTTATTTTGTGCACTTTCCTGTCTATGGTACTATGTCATTAATTTTCTACGGCTGGGCATGAAAATTCATCATCGAGGGCATAATTAGTGGGGTAGTTGTGGGTTATTATTCCCAAGAATAATATCCTGTCTTCATCCCGGTACATCAAGGGATTTTTAAGATATATTCTTACTTAATTATTGTTTAATTTAATATTAGAAGAAACAAATTTGTTATACTATTTGACAATTATGTTTCCATTGGCCAATTAATTTATATTATATACATTGCAGATGTCTCGGAAGAATAATGATTGTGATAGTGGAACGATATTTTCTAATATACCTGATCAAATCATATTTAATATTCTCATCTGCCTTCCTCTTGATATTATTCTCAACGTAATGAGGTATGTTTGCAAAGATTGGTATAACATGATTAATAGCCCTTTATTTATTTATTCCCATTTAGAGAAATCGACTAGTGGTCTTTTAGTTCAGAGATGCTCTTCTATAGTGTCCGGGAATTTTGTGAAAACAACAAAGTGTGAAGTCAAGGCAA
Source organism: Nemophila menziesii (assembly GCA_029959085.1). NCBI lineage: Eukaryota > Viridiplantae > Streptophyta > Magnoliopsida > Boraginales > Hydrophyllaceae > Nemophila > Nemophila menziesii. Next base: position 136,839,508 of record JARWIR010000001.1, on the reverse strand, counting down.
AGGAGCTGAAATTTAAATTTCCTGGTATTGTTGTAGCTAGTTGTAATGGACTAGTTTTATTAGCGAATGAAGTATATGACACCCTATATGTTGCAAATCCGTTTATAAATCAGCAATTGGTCCTCCCTAAAATTACTTGGAATTTTGGTTTCGCTTATGGTTTTGCGTATGCTGATTCGTCTAAAGTATACAAAGTGGTAAATTACTCTTGCGAGGGCCATGGATGTGAGATATTAACCTTAGGTCTCGATAAGACGTGGAGAAGTGTTGATACAAGTAATTTGATGTGTAAGGAATTCATATTTAATTCCCCATTATCTCTAGGAGGTTTTGTGCATTCGACTGATTGGGGTCAATCAGTCTTAAGTTTGGAAGTGGAAACTGAAAAGTTAAAGATAAGTCCTTTTCCAGTAGATTGTCGCGGCACAACATTTAAAATTTTAGCAATGGGGAGTTCTCTTTCGTTAATGTTTTCTAGAGGAGAATACTTTTGGGAGATTTGGTTACTGATGGATCCAAAAACAGGAGATTGGGTAAAGTTGTATGACATTGATTTACAAAGTCAAGGATGTTTGCGTCAACGCACTTTACCTAGCGATTCAATCACTGGTGATGTTTTTGCTATATATTATCTATGTCAAAACAATAACTGTTTGAATTCTGAAACTTTTCTATGTCCTCTCGGCTGGTTGCAAAATGGCGTGGCATTGGTATTACGGGTAGAAGATCGAGAAGACTTTTGGATAGTTTACAACGTGAAAACTAAAGGAGTTCATTTATATAAACCTACAGGTACAATGATAACCATGGATGGTGATCCACTTATCTCCCATGCTCATGTCCACAGCTTGGTGCCTTTAAATTTTGTCATTTAGTGGAAATGTAAATCTTATGCTACAAACTATTCTTAATTGTCTACATGGTGAACAAGTAAACGGGTTTCACAACTTTTTATGCTTATTGTTTTGCTGTATAACATTTGAGTAACATAATAATGCTTTGTAATGTTTTCTCTTGCTGAACTGTTTGTTTTAAATTACCTGTCTGTGATTCTACTAATTTTACCCATACTTAAGTGTTCATGCTAGTGTTGAGTATTCAAAAGACTAATCATGAAATACGCGACACACATGGTTCATTAGTATGTGATTTTCTAACCAAAATATATGCACTTATTAGTTTTCTCCTGAACATGGCTCAATTTATCATTACTTACCTTCTCTAAAGTACGAATGCTATTCTCAATCCGAGCTGTGAGTTTCCCTTCTCATCCACTATTATCATGCACAATTGTTTACATATGCAGCGAATTCCGCTATAAAACGTCGCAATTCCAAGATTCCTAAACCATGTGAACCATGTAACGTACTTAGGCTAGGGGCTGTAAATAATTTAGAATTTGAAAGGTTCTTATTATTATTTTTATAATCTATACAAGTAAAATCTTTATTGATGGGGTGAATCTATAGCCTTCTGATGATGATGTTTGCCCCATCAACATACCCTTTTTCGCACCACCTTAGATATGCACCACAAAGATCAAAATTACCCACAAAAGAGATTACAATATCATACAAATGAAAGAACTGTTATACAGCTTCAATGAAAGCTTTGTTGAGCCTCAAAGCTTTCCTGGAAAGCTCAAAAACAACAAACATAACTTCCTTGTTAAATGGAAACTCGTAAACTTATACAGAATTGGCTCACATGAGGTTCTGCTACATCATTTCTTCAAACCGGGATGACACTTCTTCAAATCAGGACTTCGTTGTCATATTTCAGGATCCCGTAAATTACACTGTATTGCGATGGTTATTGCAAGCCAAATAGGGAGCCAATTGTACAGACCAGGATGTTGTATTGTTCCTTTAAGTATGGTTTACCTAATGAAAAAACTATTTATACAAGTGTTGTTAAAAATGATATTTTAAGCAACTTTGTAGTTCAACCCAAGAGCCAATTCTCATCACACATAAAAAGATATAGCCAAAACGTGAGAGACAACAAAATTTGTATTTACCAAACACTTTTAACAGGTTCAGATCTATTCATGAATGATTCTTATATTCAAATATAGTTACATACATGTCTAGGTTTGGGATCTCTATCAGAGATGTGAATGAAGATGCAACTAAGAGAAAAATCAAAGTATTCATGAAATTATACCTTTAAAGCGATTTGAAGAGGCAAATTGATTTGGCGATATGAATCACTTCCGCACAACATCATCAACAACATTCACCAAAGAATATGAAAAAGCAGAGTTGTGAAATATTACACATAAACACGCTGCATAATAAATTAGACAAACTAAATAAGAAATTAAAACACGAACTGAAGAAGGTGAATTTGAGATTTTTGGGAATAGCTTTTCAATACTTCTTTTCGAGCTTTTTAGGAATACTTTAATGTGAAATAACTTCTTGTTGATGGAGCATGTAAAATAGATTCTTGTTGATGGAGGTTTTGAGAGTTTCAAAGGGGTTTAAAAGTTTTGGGGGTATTTTGAGAGTTTTTGAGGTAGGTTGTTAGTTTGTCTTATGTAATATAGATATTATGCAAAAATTCACTATATGGCTTGATAATTTGCAAAAAATTGCAGCATAGACACCTATATTGTGCAAAAATTATACCCAGGTCCCTATATTATGCTAAAATTGCACTATATGTCCCAATGTATGCAAAAATTGTACTCTAGGTCCCTACATTTTTCAAAAATTGCACTATAGGTCTGTATATTTTTGAAAAAATTAGTGATAGTATAACTTCCTATATTATACAAAATAACCTATAATTTATTATAGAAAACACAGATAGTAATACAAATACGATAAATATAATCCTAGTAAAATAATTTTAAAAATTTGAGGACCAAGTGAAGATTCCCAAAGAATTTGGAAGTGGGTGCGGCATAAGCTAAAAATATAATTTATGTTAGCACAAGTATGTGGGAAATAAATCGAAGAGACGCTTAAATAGAAGCAAACAAACACGAGAATTAAAATATAAAGAACAATACGTTATTTTCCCACTCAAATTCAACCCACATTGTTCTAAAAGCTGCATCATTACACACACAGGAGGTGAGATATATTATATGATATCAATATGTATGTCATTAAGTACTACAATAGTATGTTACTGAACATTCGAAGTCTTGTAAACTATGTTTCTTAAATTAATCTCAATCTCAGTCGACGAAACCTTAATGTTTGCTTTAATATGTATGTCATTAAGTACTACAACAATACATTCTTGAACATTCAAAGTCTCGTAAACTATTGTTCCGAACATAATCTCAATCTCAATCGAGGAAACCTTAATGTGCTTTAATCTGCTTGCTTAACTGAGGGACAATAGTCCTGTTAATTACTGTTACGCATCCAAAACTATATCATAGTGATGAACTGTCAAATGCCTGCTTTGTCTTTTGGTTTTCTTGATTTGGGGACACATGTGTTTATCGTTCATCAGTTATCTCTTGTCTTTGTTTTCCATTTGGTTAGTTACCCACTAGGTGTAGTTTTTCTGGTGTTTAGATATTAAAGAGACCAACAATTAAGGCTGAGTATGGGCTAATTCGTCTGTGTTTTTGTGTGTTTGATACGGCATGTGTTCGTTTATGCGTGCTTTTATCATTGTGGTTGATTAGTCATTATTGGGCTAATTCTTTTATTTTTCCTACTTGTAGCTTTGATACTAAAGCTATACTGGTCTCTTACCATATAACATACAAGTGTTGTCTTTTATATTAATTATTTTCTTTTGACAAACAAAACCCAAGTATAGACCAAAGTATAGAGTCTTGGATGTATAGAAAAAGTTATCCAAAACTCGTGATTCGAAAAACACATTCGGGAGATTGGATTTAAAAACACATTCATATTCATATACCAAAATACTTCATAAGTCACAACAACACAACATAACACAACAATCGATGCATAAATTTAAAATTTAATAGTAATTTGGCTCAAAATAAATATCAAAAAGAAGTTCCTCAGGTACCTCCTTTTTGTTTAAGTGTAATTTTATCCCCTAAGCGAAGAGCAATTCCTGGAGTCTTACTTCTTATACGTATATACCCACTTAACTTACCATTTTTGCTTTTCAACACTTAGATCTACCAAAGCATCTTCTCCCAACACACTCTTTGCATACAAATTTGCAGCTAAGAATCCACATTCCCCTTCCAAAGCTGAGTTGTACAAAACAAAACAAAACAAAACAAATATTAACTGTATTAATTCACAACAAGAAAATTAAGATTTGCTAACCTTTTTATCCCTACTCCCCCATAAATAGTTGTTAAAAAAATTAATTTTTTGAATAACCACTTTCTTTTAGTATGTGTAGGCTTTTATCTCTTTCTAAAAAACAAAAACTAAACTATTTTTCTCTTTTTTATACAGAACCAAAATATCCTACTTTATTATTACTTCTCCTTCTGTCACCGATCTTTTTTCTCTTCCCTCTTTAATTTCAGCTAGACCACAATCAATTGAATACACATTCGTATCTCATCTCATGCTCTCTCTCTGTTGATTAATCATGTCTCTCAATCTCGGTAATCCATAAGAGGAGGCATTATCCCACGCACAAACTCAATAGCACCTTGATCGATGTCGTACAGGCTACAATCACGAAGACAATCTATGGAAAGTTGAATAAATGTATTGGAAGAGAAGCCGATCAAAGGAAAGTTGAAGAGAAGTATTCGAAACATCTGATAATCTAATTTGTGAAGTGATTATGAGAGTAAATCAAAATGAATTCAATTTGCTTTTTAAATGATAGGCTAGGGTTTGGATTCTCTGGAAAGCAAATAAAGTGTTTGAATTTGATTTTAGGGTATTCCATTGGAGTGAAGTGTTAGATTACAAACCGTTGTCTAATCAAGGTAGCAAATCAACTCCTACTTCTTGCTCCTCTCTCATTTATCGATTAATTTTATGTTTTTTAAATAATTTTATTTCACCGGATGATTTTTCTCTATAATTACTTAAAATTGTATTATGTTTGTGTTTAGTTTGAAATTGATTATATCTAGCAAGTGATTTAAGAACACTAACTACTGTCAATCTCTTTCTATTCTCTCAAGATATTTACTTTGCAAAATTTACAAAATGTGTTTGATAAAACTTCTCACTGAGTATCGATTATTTTTTGTGTTCTTTTGGATGAATTGCACCTTTAGTCCCCTTGTTTGGGTTTCGGAAGTTGCAATTATACAGTATTATCGTTTAATATACTAAAGAAATACATCAGGTATTATCAACCCATTGAAGTTAATTACTGGTTCTTTCCCTGATCTAAACATTTTTCTTATTTTAAGTTAATTGCTTAGTTGAATATGCTAACACTTACTATTCTGTTGGTTTTAAAACATGATCATTAGGCTTCCAATGTGATATGTTGGGATGCATGTTTATGCTTCTAAGTTTTCTATCTTTTAATTTTTTGGTGGATAAGTTTTGAAACATAATGTTTGTTTGCTTAGATGTTCCTAATTGCAGGATATAGCTGCAAAACTCATGGAGTTTGCACATGAAGGTCCTTGTATATGAAACTAGATATTTTAATACTGTAATACTGTATTCTTTCTTAGGTATGTATGTATATGAAACTAGATATGTTAATACTGTATTTTTTTTGTTTATAATACTTATCTTTTTTATGTTAGGTACTGACTTCCGGGAAACTAGACATGTACTACTTTAGTATTACATGAAATTCTTGGAGGAGCTATCTGATATAGGCTCTGAGGATTTGAATTTTATTGCTTTAATTAAGGTTTACTCTTTGTCTCACAACAGATACAGGTTTTTTTCATCTTTGGTCTATATACTTTTTCTGTAATTTTCCATTCTGAGAAGAATGTGTATAAATTTTTGCGTATACAGGGACTGAAGAAAGAGATAGGAAAAGCCTGTATAATGATATTTTAACTGTCTTTTAGAGGGTCTGCAGCTTCTGCGTATCTAAGACAGGATTTAACTCAGTGTTACAGGCCTCCTACTGATACCTTAAAGACTCTTCCTTTTACAAAGCTATGGCTTTATTTGAGAATGTGATGAACACACAACTTCTTTTACTGAGTTGATGAGGAGACACCTTCCTCTAACCACTCATAAAACTGGTGAAAGCTTTGCAGTAAAAACGAGCAAAGATTAGTTTAATTCTACCACAGGTTAATAATCTTAGCTTACATAATATATATTTTTTTGGTTGGCTTGTTCTCATTCGGGGTTTTGGTACAGAAATAACTAATCTACTACTAGAATGCAAAGGAGAAAAGGTTGAGTCATCTGTAAAGGAGGTTAAAAATAAGATACTTACTTGCATATTCTTTAATTTGTTTAAAAATAAGGTACCCCTATACAATTTTTGTGTTGAAACTAGGGGAAATACCCAAATGGTCCTTGAACTATAGGCTAGTTATCCATTAAGTTCTTGTGCTTTTAAATTTTCTTAAATGGTCCTTGAACTATAGAAACTTGGTGCAGTATGTGCACGGTTAAGGATTTTGCATGATATAGGGACTTATAATGCAATTAACTCAAAAGAAGCACCTTTTATTGCTCCACTTCTGATTTTCAGATTTAAATTACATTACAGGTTGATCCAAGATTTTATATGGAATAGAAATGTATTGGAGGATCTTATTGAAAATAAGGTACGAAAGATTGCAAGTATTTAATTTTACCGTAACATTGTTTAACAATGTATTTAATTTTACAGGAGTTGCAAATGCAATTGACTTAGCTGATAATTTTCTTCCAAAGCTCAAGTCCTTGAATTGTAAGTTTCAAACTTTCTCCTATCTTTTAGTAGATCCAACTACCTATTACTATTTTGTCCTTCATTTACTAGGCAAGCCTATGGTTATTACTTTTTGTGCATATTCCAAGGATCAAATCATCAAGATTCTACAGCAAAGGATAATGGTAATAATTTTTTACTTTAATCTTAGTAGCCATAATTATAATAAAGAAAATACTTATTTTTTTTCAATTTATACATTAAACAGGGGATCCCTTATAAAGTATTCCAACCACAAGCATTAGAACTATGTGCAAGAGTAAGTTTTTTTTTCTAAATCATTTTATTTAAATATTAATCTATAAATGATCATATTTTGTTATTTAATGCAAAAAGTTTCAGCTGCATCTGGTGATATGAGAAAGGCATTATGGGTTTGCAGGTTAGTAGTAATTTTGTGTTTGCAAAGTTAAATAATTACGGTGACTAATTACTTATCTATTTTTAATTTAGGAGTGCAATTGAGATGTTAGAAGCTGAATTAAAAGAATGTATTTACTGAGGGGTAAAAAGGATAGCACTGTTGGTGAGGTGAATTCTTTTTTCTTTGAGAAGTTTAATGAAATTAAATATTAATATTTACTGATTTGTTGTTGTAAGTTTTGTGATGTAACAGTTGAATAAGTGTTATATTAATATTCCAATTGTAACTAATTGTCTAGATATTTACTTTTTTGTTAATGTATTCTTTTGTAGGCTGCTTTGATGCTACCTGGTGCAGCAGACCTATTGCAAGTATCAATAGCCGACCCTATCTTAGAAATGAGCTGGGAAAGGGGGTCTCAATAGCCGACTCTTTTGAAGGGGAGCTGGGAAAGGAGGTCTCGAGGTCGCAATAGCCGACTCTAATTTGGAAGAAAGCTGGGAAAAGAGGTCTCAATAGCCGACTCTTTTGAAGGGGAGCTGGGAAAGGTGATCTCAATAGCCGACTCTTTTGGAGGGGAGCTGGGAAAGGAGGTCGCAATAGCCGACTCTTTTGGGATGGCAGCTGGGAAACGGGGTCTCAATAGCCGACTATCCTATCAAGATGTAGTCATAACATTGGCAACACGAGTATAGGCCACTATGGGATAAAGTGCAGGTAAAGATAAGCCAGCCCTTTAAAAGGGTCGTCTAAAGGTCAAAACGAAGTTGGGAAAAAAGGATTTTCTTGTTGTGATTAATTAATTAACTAAAAGAATTATTATAAATAAACAAACAATTACACTTACTGAGCAGTGAGGCACTTCATGTTAGTTGATTTAATAATATGCTCGAGAAACTCTTTCTCATCTTGTATAACCGTGTTTATAGCAACCTGTCCCATCAAATATGTGATATTTTAATTAACACTTTTATGTATGAGTCCTTATATTATGCAAAAAATTGCACCAGGTCCTGATATTTTGCAAGAATTGCACTATAGGTCCCTATATTATGCAAAATTGCAACACAATATCCCTGTATTATTCAAAAATTGCATTATATGTCCCTATATTTTGCAAGAATTGTACTATAGGTCCCTATATTATATGCCAAAATGGCACCATATGTCCCTAAATAATGCAAAAATTCCACTATATGTCCCTATAATTTGCAAAATTGCACCATATCACTACAAGAAATAGTAGCATTAGCGGGGAAGCTATTGCGGCAACAACTATAGTGGCCTCTAATGATATTTTTAAAAAACTAAAATGGCCTCTAATTATATTTTTAGCGGCAATATTTGCCGCTAAAGATAAAGTTAATAGAGGTAAAAACAAATAATTTACTACTAAAGGTATCTTTAGCGACAAACTTATAGAGGCGACAAATAACGACTATTAGCGGCAAAATTAAAAATTTTAGTGTTAAGTTTTTTGCCGCTAAAGATGCTATTTCTTGTAGTGTATGTTCCTATATTAAGCAAAAATTGTACTAAGGTCCCTAAATTATGGCCAAATTGCACCATATGTCACTATATTATGCAAATTTGCATTATAAGCCCCGATATTTTGCAAAAAAATGTACTTTAGGTCCCTATATTTTGCAGAAATTGCACACTATGTCCAGATATTCACTTTTCAAGATTAATTAAAGTATAAATTCCGATATTATGCAAAAATTGCACTTTAGGCCCCTATATTTTACAGTAATTGCACTATATGTTCAGATATTATTTTTCATTAAGTATAAATCCCTATATTATGCAGAAATTGCACTATAGACCCAATATTTTGCAGAAATTGCACTAGATGTCCCTATATTATGCCACTTGCACCATATGCCCTATATTTTGTAAAAAATTTAATTTTAGGTCTTATATATTTTGCAAAAATTGCACAGGTCCAGATATTTCTTTAATTAATTAGAGTATAAATCCTTATATTTTATTGAAGAGGAACTTTAATAGAAGCAAACAAAAACACATGAATTAGAATATAAAACACATTACCTTATTTTCCCACTCAAATTCAGCCCACATAGTTCTAAAAGCAGCATCATTACACTCAGAAGGTGAAATATAATCCATAATATCAATATGTATATCATTTAATACCACAACAGTACGTTCTTGAACATTCGAAGTCTCGTAAACTATATTTCCAAAAATAACCCCAGTCTCAGTTGATGAAACCTTAATATTAGCTTTAATTTGCTTGCTTGATTCAGGGGCAATTGTGTAATTTTGTGGACGCTCAACTAATTTTAAATCCCCCATTGTAGCTAATTCAAGACATAAATTCTGAAGTGTTTGTTTAGTTCTGTTAATTACTGTTACGTCCAAAACTATATCATAATGATGAACTTTTACATATGCTTCAGAATATACTGGATCACTAAATCCGGTTAATTTTAGAACACGATTTAATTTATTTTTTTCATCTTTTTCTTCAGTAAATTCTCCAGTTGCACGTTTTAAATCATCTTGTACTTCATCTTCCAATTCCAGCTGGCTCATTCCCTGTAATATTTATACATTAATATTCCACACAAAAAAAAAGGTTAAAAAAAAAAAATTACCTTTCTGCTCTTGAGATGGTAAAAATCGATAAGATCATCAGGCTGTGAAAATAAAGTTTGAGCTTTCCCTTTAATTGCTTCGGTTTCACGTAACTGTTTATCTAAAAGCATTTTAACGAAACTTTCACGACAAGTTTATAAACAAATCTTTTTCATTTCATTTTCAGTATTTAAAACCAATTTTATACAAACGATGATTCGTTCATACGAATCATTATCAATTGGATGAGGAAGAATCGAAGATTGACCTAATTGAACAATCGAAACCATGATTAATAAAGCATTTGAAACAGCTTTATTTACCTCATACTTAGAATTTTGCACTTCTTTTAATCTCAACACAAGTTTCGCTAATGTACACGAAATAACAGCTCCAAGAAAAAAATCACCCGTAAGAAGAAGTGACCGTAAATTGCCAGGTGTCAATAATCCCTGTACTGGAGCAGTAAAAACAGTCTCGGAAACAGCACTTTGTGTAGCGTAAGTTCCATCAGAAAGTAGCGCAGGTCTTCTAGAAGAAACCGTAATTAAATTATTTAAATTTGGAGTCTCCAATTCTTGAGAGTAAAAAGGTAAATCTCCGAGAGATTTTTTAATTGTTAAAATCCCATTTTCAATTTCCGAAAGAGATAAACAATATTCACCGATTATCCAAAGGGAACATTCACACACATGTGAAGGACGTAATTTCGGATTAGTTTCGATTATTTCACGTACAAAAACAATCACATCTATAGCTGAAGCTACATTACTATCACTTAAAAAGTCCATTAACAAATGAACAACTGTACTTGCAACTTCTGGGTATTTAATCGCACATGTACGTATCGCTTGTATAAGCATTTGTCTATATTCACTACTTCTTTTTTAAGTGTAAATACCACTTCATTAACATTATGTGGAGCTAGCAAATCGAGCACTATATCTAAAGTTTTCCGACGAATATCCAGGTTCGGGCTTGACAGGGCCCGAATAACATCCATTATAAGATCCACCATTATTTCGCGAGGAGCAGATTTAAGATCGTTTAATCTATCAAGCACGATTAGTTTCACATTATTGTCACTTTGTGAAACGAGAAGCTGAGAATAAGTATTAGCTGCAGCTTTAATAGCTGTAGGTGCTGAAGATAAAGAAACAAGTGTTCCAGCACATTCGAAAATTACCCCAGCTGATGTGGCGTTTAGTAAAGATAATCTTTATATACTTTCCCTTTTCGCCCTTGTTTGTTCTACTAACTTTACGGATTAATTCTAAAACCACCATTTGAAGTAACTCACCCCATTCGGATACTTTATCAACATGGGGAAAAAGGTAATTTATCGCGCGTTCTTGCGCGCAGTTAAAAAGCATTAAAAACGTGTTTCTTTTCGCTGACTCGTCCTGTTCTGTTGAGAGTAGTTTCTCGATCATTTCGGGTGCATCGACCAATAGATTTTCGCCATGTGGCAGTTTATAAATCGTCATTACAGCGAGAATTTCGTTTCTTCGTATATAAGGGTGACGATGATCTAGATTTTAAAGAACCGAAGGGATTAATGGTTCGATTATCTCTACCTCGTTTAATTTACAAAGGAATCTTAAAGTGACACCTCGTATATACTCATTAGCGTGTTGAAAATTGTTCCGTAAATTCTGACAGATGAGTATCATTTCGGGTAAAACACGACCTTTTGAATCGGTTTTTTTGATGATTTCTAGGTAAAGGAGTAAGAGTTTTTGAATTATGTGGTCTTCTGAAGGTAAAACGTATCTAACAATGGTGATGAATAGTTGAGGGAGAGTTTTGCCGTTTAATAAAAGCATTATTGCTTTTTTCATTGCGTCGATTTTTGATGAATCATCGTTTCCTTCAAGAGCTTCTTTGATCTCATTGGCTAGAGCTGGTGTACCTTTGCCGAAATGAACTAATAATGAACATGATTTCTCCATTGAAATTCACTTGTTTGATCTGAGATTTAAAACATAGATCATTGTTAGTTATTCTTATTATAGATCTTGACTGTTAAAAATATGCAATCAATAAATCACATCACTTGACTTAAGTTAGATCGATCAACTAATAGATTAGTAATATCAAAAAATAAAAAATTCGAGAATGAAAAAAGAAAAATAAGGAAAACTAAGTTATAGATTCTTATCACTCAAGAAACAAGTAACAGAATCGATTTCCACTAGCATTCGATTCTGGTCTTTGAAATGAACAAATTGAAGACTCAGAACCTATCAAAGCCTCTACAACTAATGGCTTAATCATTTCAACAACAAATTGAGATGAAAATTAACCACAAATATTACTAAAATGGTAATTAAAAAGAGAAAGAAAGTGAGCTTACCGGATCGATTATGTGAAGATCGAGGGAGTTGAGTATGATGTGTATATAGATAGAGAGCCGTGGGAGGGGTGAGAATTGTGTAGTAGTTTCCTTTGTGTGGTCTGTTTTGTAATTAAAGAGTGGGAAAGTAAATATTTTCTATTAACGGTTTGGCCCATCTTTACTAATTTTGTACAAAAAGTACATATGTTTTAAATTTGTTTACTTAGTTCATCATCTTTACAATTTTTGCCTAAGTTTAGTTTTTTAACATCACTAATCTTTATACGTTTGCTTAAAGATGTCAATGGTTATGGTTAAAAATTAAAACCAACAATAAATGAACGGACTATATATCCGTGGTTATAACTATTAGATTATGTTTTGAAAAGTGTAGTCGATAGGTAAAACCGTTAAATAAAAAATCGATAGTTAAAACCATTAAATCATAGTTTTAGATGACAATAAAATTGAATACCCGAAAAATGTTTATTATCATTAATGATTCATATTATATAATAATGTAGGTAAAAAAAATTAATCATAAAACAAAAGTTCAAATATTAAATTTAACTAATTAGATAACAATATTCAATCAATCAAAGATCAATAAATTTGTGTATATATTTCACATATGTTTCTTAATTTGTGCTTTTATTTTAGAAATTTTTAATATATTTATGGAGTTGTTATTTGGTTATGTTTGAAAACCGAAAAAACGTTCTAAAATAAATTATTAAACCGTTAGATTATTGTTTCTAATAAATAAATGGTTATACTTATGATTTTTTTTATAAGGAATAAATATAAAGATGATGGCATGCCTAGACAAATTTAAAACATGGTGCTTTTTTGGTCAAATCATATAAAAATGATAGAACTCTCCGTCAATCTACCTTTTTTGTTGTTATATTATTTTTTCTATAAAATAATGTAATTTTGAGAAAAAAATACATATATAAGAAAATAACTTGTAAGAAAAAAATCCAAACTGAGGGGTATAAATTTTCCTTGTTCCACAATTCTAAAATGTCTAAAATGTTTCTATGCATTTTATTCTTAGTTTCGTTCAAAAATAATGTTTCTAACCCCTTCCCCCACTTGTAACCCTCAATTATGTTAGGGTAATATCGCCCGCTCTCTCTATCATCTTTATGATCGACTAAAAAGATCCATCATCGAAAGAAACTCTAACTCAAAGGTATAACTTGTACAATCCCTCTCGTTTGGCCTAATGAATGGTTGCCATGTCAGGTAACGACTCGTACCCCAAAAAAGGGTATTCTTGTGGGCGATATATGGTGATAGGGTCCTAAAAGAATTAGATTGTCTACATCGACTAAGTTTTGGTAAAAGAGCGTCAAAATGATTTTCTAGGCATCCCTCGGTAGTTAGTGATACCCCTAAAAATTTAAAGGGTAACATATAGTAGGAAGTCAAAAGGTATATGAATGACAAATGCATGTTTTTTATGACCTGATAAATTGTAGAAGGTAGCAGGAACCCAAAATTAATTTTTAGAAGAGAAAATTTCATTTTTAGGCCATTACCTATGGCCTAAAAATATTTTTTGGCCAAACGTTTTAAAAGTTACATTTTTAGGCCAAACATATTCAAAATACTCATTTTTAGGCCATTTCACTAATTTTGTGAAATATTTCATAGATTATAAGGACAATTTGAACACTTTAGATAGAGTTTCTAGTTTGTGATACGACCAAATAAACATATAGTTTATTTGAAATGCTTAAATTGTCTTTAGAACGAATAAAACATCTCATGAAATTAGTGAAATGGCTTAAAAATGGACATTTTAAATACGTTTGGCCTAAAAATGTGATTTTTAAAACATTTGGTTTAAAAATATTTTTAGACTATAGGTAATGACCTAAAATGAAATTTGCTCTCTTTAGAAACAAAGAATCATGGTTCCAAGAGTCAAGATGGATTTAACCCATAGATTATACATATTTCAAACAAAGTAAAAGGCACGATTTAAAAGCTTGGGAAATGCAAAAAATACAAAAATAAAAAATTTACAATGTGTATTATAAAGATACAATGATATTACTCTGCTTCGTGAACACTTCCAAGAAGTAAAAAAATCACCACTATTGAAGAAGCTACAAATCTTGGTTTTCCATAATTCTTTAAGCCCAAAAAATGAGCATACTAGCAGGGACGTATGTATGTTGATAATTAAACTTGATAAAATTTAATGGAAATGTAATATGCGTATCAATATTATGCATTGTATTTAGGAGTAGGTGTAAAGTCATCTGGTGGATGAATCAAAACTGCACAATGAATCAAGACAGCTCATTGGCCTTCTTGCTCAATGAATCAAGACAGAACGTTGGACTTCTGAGTAGTTGGAAAGTCAAGAGTTTGTGTCTGTATTTCTAGTATCTAAATAGTAACATTAGTAATCTACTAGTATAAATAGAAGTAGTATTGTAGTTCATCAGCAAGAAAAAATTGTAAGAAAAATAGAGCTAAAGTTTTATAATCTCTGTCCAGTACTTCTTCATATTTCCCTCTATAATTATTTTTCAATTAGCTTCCAACAAACTGGTATCAGAGAAAGGTAGATATGGCAACAATTAGTGGAGGCATGCCATTTCCAAAACTCACGAAGAGTAATTACGAGAGGTGGAGCATTCAAATGAAGGCATATCTTGGTGGACAAGATGTGTGGGATGCCACTGAAGAAAAATATGAAGAACCAGAGGGTCTGCCTGCTCTTAGCCAAGCCCAAAAGAAGGCTGTCAAAGATGCTCGAGTGAAAGATCAAAATGCTCTTTCTCTCATTCAACTGAGTGTTGATGATTCCATCTTTGAGAATATAGCACAATCCAATACCTCTTATAGGGCCTGGGAAATTCTCCATAATACGTTCAAAGGAATTGATAGGGTGAAGAAGGTTCGTCTCTAAAGTCTTTGAGGTGAGCTCGAATCTTTGAAAATGAAGGATACATAATCAATATTTGATTATGTATCAAGAATTCAAGCAGTGGTAAATCAAATTCAAATGAATGGCGAAGATTTACCAGAAAATCGTGTGGTTGAGAAGATTCTTCGGTCGATTGATCAAAAGTTTGATCACGTTGTTGTAGCCATCGAGGAGTCCAATGATGTGGAAACCTTGACTGTTGACGAGTTAACAGGAAAATTACAAAGTCCATGAAGAAAAGATAAAAATAAGGACAAAAGAACCCATCGACCAAGCTTTGCAAGTAAAAGTGAATATTAAAAATGATGGTAATGCAAGTAAACAAGGCTGGCGTGGTCGAGGAAGAGGACGCGGTCGAGGCCGTGGTAGAGGCCGTGGTCGAGGTCGTGATAGTCAAGCCACATGGTACGACAATGATGCAAAAGTTGAGTCTAAATCAACTAGAGGACGGGGAAGAGGAAGCTTCTATAAACAACAAGACAAAAAATCTATAGAGTGCTACAATTGTCATAGATTTGGACACTATTCATATGAGTGTTATGATGGACCTCAAGAAGGAAAAGAAAAATCTCATCTTGCAGAAGAAAAAAAAGAAGATGAGACACTTTTATTGGCGTACAAGGCGTCGATAGAAGAGAACAAATCTAAAATGGTACCTCGATACAGGTGCAAGTAATCATATGTGTGGAGATAAAAGCATGTTCGTCGAGATGGATGAATCTATAAGTGGCAATATAACGTTTGGTGATATGTCAAAAACTCCAGTCAAAGGCAAAGGAAAAATCATGATCAGATTAAAAAATGGTGAACATCAGTTTAATTCTGATGTTTATTTTGTTCCTGGAATGAAGGCAAATATCTTGAGTATGGGTCAGCTATTGGAGAAAGGACACACTATGCAGTTAGAGGACAAGAGTCTGTATTTGAAAACAGGTGACGGGGCCTTAATTGCAAAAGTACCAATGACTAGTAATCGAATGTTTATAATGAACATCCACCATGATGAAGCAAAGTGTTTAAAGTCATGTTATAAAAATCCATCCTGGTTGTGGCATTTGAGGCTCGGACATCTCAACTTTGATGGATTAAAAGCAATGTCGTCTAAATATATGGTAAAAGGATTACCTCACATTGATCAACCTGATCAACTATGTGAAGGGTGTATTGCTGGAAAACAACACCGTAGAAGTTTTCCTAAGGAATCTATGTCAAGGGCAAAACAACCATTGGAGTTAATTCATGCTGATGTATGTGGGCCGATCGATCCTGCTTTATTTGGAAAGAATAGATATTTTCTTCTATTTATTGATGACTATAGTCGTAAGACCTGGGTTTATTTTTTAAAGAATAAATCTGAGGTATTCTCTGCTTTCCAAAAGTTCAAAGCACTTGTGGAGAAACAAAGTGACTATCATATCAAGGCGATGAGATCTGATCGAGGAGGAGAGTTCACGTCAAATACGAGAAGAATGGTATTCGCAGACCTCTCACCGTTGCTTATTCACCATAGCAAAATGGAGTTGTGGAAAGGAAGAATCGATCAATTATGAATATGGTTCGATCAATGCTAAAGAGTAAAAATCTGCCAAGAGAATTTTGGGCCGAAGCTGTTGATTGTGTTGTGTATCTCTCGAATCGTTGTCCGACAAAAAGCATCGAAGATAAAACCCCCCAGGAGGTTTGGAGTGGATACAAACCGAGCATATCACATTTGAGAGTCTTTGGAAGCATTGCACACATGCATGTACCAGATCAGCAGCGGAAGAAGCTGGATGATAAAAGTCAAAAGTTTATCTTTGTTGGCTATGATCATGCATCAAAAGGTTATAAACTATATAATCCTATTGAGAAGACAAGGAGAACTAGTAGAGATGTTGTGTTTGATGAAAGAAAATCGTGGGAATGGAGTTCACAAGAAAATGAAAAATTTATTTTCTTACCGAACGAGGAAAGTAGTGATGATGAAGAGCATGAGCAAGAGGATCCTATTACTCCACCTTCACCGAGTCCATCCTCATCAGAAGGCGAAAGTTCTGGAAGTGAACGCCCCCAAAAGACGAGATCATTGCAAGAGATATATGATCTCAATCAGAACCCAAATCTATATTTTTTATTTGCGGATATTGAACCTGTAAGTTTTGAGGAAGCAAGTAGAAGTGACAATTGGAGAGACGCCATGAATACAGAGATTTCTACTATAAAAATAAATAAAACTTGGGAGCTGACTACTTTGCCTCCGGAGCACAAACCTATCGGTGTGAAGTGGGATTACAACATCAAGAAGAATTCAAAATGAGAAATTGAAAGGTACAAAGAAAGGCTTGTTGTAAAGGGTTATAAACAAAGAGAAGGGATTGATTATGATGAAGTCTTTGCCCCTGTTGCTCGATTGGAGACAATTAGATTTCTTATTTCCTTGGCAGCACAAAAGAAGTGGAAGATCTATCAGATGGATGTTAAATTAGCATTCTTGAATGGCAACCTTGAAGAGGAGGTGTACATAGAGCAACCAGAAGGATACGTTGTTAAAGGGAATGTAGATAAGGTGTTAAAATTGAAGAAGTCCTTATATGGGTTGAAGCAAGCCCCAAGGGCTTGGCATAGTCGCATAGATCAACATTTTCAGAAGAAGGGTTTCAATAAATGCCCACACGAGCATGCTCTCTATGTCAAGACAAATGAAAAGGGAGATATCTTAATAGTTTGTATCTATGTCGATGATTTAATATTTTTAGGAAACAATGATGAAATGATTGTCTCATTTAAGCATGAACATTTAAGCATGAAATGACCAAGGAGTTTGAGATGACAGACATCGGGTTGATGTCCTATTATCTTGGGATAGAGGTGAAACAAAGTAGTGAGGGAACTTTTATCTGTCAAGAAAGTTATGCTAGAGAAGTTCTAAAGAAATTCAAGATGGAGAATTGCGAGTCGATTAGCACCCCGATTGATGTAGGTGAGAAGTTATCTAAGGATATTTGTGGAGAACTTGTCGATTCGACCTTATTTAAAAGCTTGATTGGAAGCCTAAGGTACTTAACCTGCACTAGACCAGATATTATGTATGCTGTTGGTCTTGTTAGTCGCTTTATGGAGAACCCGACCATCTATCATTTTAAAGTAGCAAAGAGGATTCTTCGATATATTAAAGGTACTATAGATCATGGAATTTTATATCCAGCTTCTGGAAAGTTAAAGTTGGTAGGATATAGCGATAGTGATTGGGCAGGAGATATTGATGATCGCAAGAGTACAACAGGTTTCGTTTTCTACTTTGGTGAATCAGCTTTCACTTGGATTTCAAAGAAGCAGCCAATTGTCACATTGTCAACATTGTCAACATGTGAAACTGAATACGTGGAAATGAATACGTGGCTGCAACATCTAGTGTGTGTCATGCACTTTGGCTAAGAAATCTGCTTAAGGAGTTGGGATTTAATCAAGTTGAATCAACAGATATTCATGTTGATAACAAGTCAGCAATTGTCAAGACAGATCGTTGGCCTACTTGCTCAATGAATCAAGACAAAACGTTGGACTTCTAAGTAGTTGGAAAGTCAAGAGTTTGTATCTGTATTCTTAGTATCTAAATAGTAACTTTAGTAATCTACTAGTATAAATAGAAGTAGTATTGTAGTTCATCAGCAAGAAAATATTGTAAAAAAAAATAGAGTTAAAGTTTTATAATCTCCTGTCCAGTACTTTTTCATATCTCTCTCTGTAATTATTTTTCAATTAGCGTCCAACAGTGTATGGATAGGAACCCTAGAAATGGAGCAAACTTCAAGCTCAAACTCTACATATCTAGAAAAAAACTGCAACATGCAAGGGATACCAACTACCAACGATAACCTTGGATGGTGATCCACTTATCTCCCATGCTCATATCCACAGCTTGGTGCCCTAAATTTTGTTATTTAGTGGAAATATAAAGCTTATGCTACAAAATTTTCCTAATTGTCTACATGGTGAACAAGTAAACGGGTTAAACAGGTTTCGCCACTTTTGTGCTTATTGTTTTGCTATATAACATTTGAGTAACACAATAATGCTTTGTAATGATTTCTCTTGTTGAATTGTTTGTTGTAATTACCTGGTTGTGGTTCTACTAATTTTACCCATAGTTAAGTGTTCATGCTAGTGCTGAGCATTCAAGAGATTGATCATAAATTACGCGACACACACGGTTCATTAGTGTGTGATTTTTTATCAATAATCTATGCACTTATTAGTTTTCTAATGAACATGGCTCAGTTTATCATAGCTTTCCTTCTCCAAAGTATGTTTTCTCTTCTCAATCCAAGCTGTGTGTACCCTTCTTATCCCCCATTTATTATCATGCGTAAATGTTCACAAATGCAATGACTTTGGCAACTCCAAGATTCCTAGAATAACAAGAAACCCAATCCCTCATGATCTATGTTGAGTCCTTCGCACCATGTAACATACTTAGGCTTGGGGCTGTATTTAATTTCAGAATTTGAAAGACTCTATCAGAGTTTTTATAATCTATACAAGTAAAAGCTTCATTGATGAGGTGAATGTAGCCTTCTCATGATTCTTTTCTGCCCCATCAACATACCCTTTTTTGCACGACCCTAGATACGCACCACAGAGATCAAAATTACCCACAAAAGAGATTAAAATACATACGAATTCAGCTCTATTATACAGCTTCCATAAAAGCTTTGTTGAGCCCTGAAGCTGTCTTGGAAAGCTCAAAAACAACAAACATAACTTCCATTGTTCAATGGAAATTCGTAACCTTATGCAGAATTGGCTCACATATGTAGGAGAGACTAGCCAATAAATGCTTGCTAATATGTTTACAATATTTGCCCATATTAACAAAGACTCTTTGGAAAAAAAAAATAAGACTCTATTGCTTGGTTGATCAGAAAAGAAACAAAAAACTAAGACTCTATTGCTTGGTTGATCAAAAAAAAAAAAACCTAAGACTCTATTCTTTATAGTACTTGAGTCGTTTCTTCGGACAATCGCTTCTTATATAAACTGTCTTTGGGTGGTATCTCCTAGCCATCTTTGCTACCTAGCATATTCCTCTAGTTTCAGCTTCCATAGCAGTCCTTCTCTTTACCAGAATAGTTCCTACATCAACTAGATTAGATTACCAGCAAGATATCGTACCACACAAGACATAGCTGCCTCATTAGTTAATACATTCTAAGAATCATCTGCATTAAATTTAAATTCACCCTTTCTAGGTTATTGCCACATATAGAGATATTATAATTAAGATTCTGATTTATATTATATTCGTGTTAGAGTTAAGAGTGGTCTCAGATGGTAAACAATTATAGTTTGTATAGAAATTACGTTAGTATTAGAGTTTGTATATCAGTGGCGGATCCAAGGATGGATTTCTAGGAAGGCGAAGAGGGCAAAAGAGTAAAAGGGTTTGGAATGTGCAGATGTGATTTTATTACGAAAAAAGTAGCTGGCACTTTATTAAGTAATTTAAATTGGGGCAGCCGCACCCCAGCTCACGACAAATCCGCCCATGTACACTATAATATTTGGACCAAACTCTGCTAAAAGAAGCCTTAGACTATTCGATCTTCTTCCTAAAGTTACAAATCCCATATATTTTTTCCACCTCCCAAATTTTTTCGCGTCGAGGAAAGCGAGCACTAAATCAAGGTCTTGAATCTTTCAGTCAATTATTAAATTTCATCTTTTCATTTTTGTATTTACTGCTTAAATTTATTTTGTGCACTTTCCTGTTTATAGTACTATGTCATTAATTTTCTAAGGCTAGGCATGAAAATTCATCATCGAGGGCAGAATTAGTGGGGTGGTTGTGGGTTATTATTCCCAAGGATAATATCCTGTCTTCATCCCGCGACATCAAGGGATTTTCAAGTTATATTCTTAATCATTGTTTAATTTAATATTAGAAGAAACAAATTTGTTATATTATTTGACAATTATGTTTCCATTGGCCAATTAATTTATATTATATACACTGCAGATGTCTCGGAAGAATAATGATTGTGATAGTGGAACGATATTTTCTAATATACCGGATCAAATCATATTTAATATCCTCATCTGCCTACCTCTTGATATTATTCTCAACGTAATGAGGTATGTTTGCAAAGATTGGTATAACGTGATTAATAGCCCTTTATTTATTTACTCCCATTTAAAGAAATCGACTAGTGGTCTCTTAGTTCAGAGATTCTCTTCTATAGTGTCCGGGAATTTCGTGAAAACAACAAAGTGTGAAGTCAAAGCAAAGGAGCTGAAATTTAAATTTCCTGGTATTGTTGTAGCTAGTTGTAACGGACTAGTTTTATTAGCGAATGAAGTATATGACACACTTTATGTTGCAAATCCATTTATAAATCAGCAATTGGTCCTCCCTAAAATTACATGGAATTTTGGTTTCGCTTATGGTTTTGCGTATGCTGATTCGTCTAAAGTATACAAAGTGGTAAATTACTCTTGCGAGGGCCATGGATGTGAGATATTAACCTTAGGTCTCGATAAGACGTGGAGAAGTGTTGATACAAGTAATTTGATGTGTAAGGAATACATATTTAATTCCCCATTATCTGTAGGAGGTTTTGTGCATTCGACTGATTGGGGTCAATCAGTTTTAAGTTTGGAAGTGGAAACTGAAAAGTTAAAGATAAGTCATTTTCCAGTAGATTGTCGCGGCACAACATTTAAAATTTTAGCAATGGGGAGTTCTCTTTCGTTAATGTTTTCTAAAGGAGAATACTTATGGGAGATTTGGTTACTGATGGATCCAAAAACAGGAAATTGGGTAAAGTTGTATGACATTGATTTACAAAGTCAAGGATGTTTGCTTCAACTCACTTTACCTAGAGATTCAATCACTGGTGATGTTTTTGCTATATATTATCTATGTCAAAACAATAACTGTTTGAATTCTGAAACTTTTCTATGTCCTCTCGGCTGGTCGCAAAATGGCGAGGCATTGGTATTACGGGTAGAAGATCGAGAAGACTTTTGGATAGTTTACAACGTGAAAACTAAAGGAGTTCATTTATATAAACCTACGGGTACAATGATAACCATGGATGGTGATCCACTTATCTCCCATGCTCATGTCCACAGCTTGGTGCCTTTAAATTTTGTCTTTTAGTGGAAATGTAAATCTTATGCTACAAACTTTTCTTAATTGTCTACATGGTGAACAAGTAAACGGGCTTCACAACTTTCTATGCTTATTGTTTTGCTGTATAACATTTGAGTAACATAATAATGCTTTGTAATGTTTTCTCTTGCTGAACTGTTTGTTTTAAATTACCTGTCTGTGATTCTACTAATTTTACCCATAGTTAAGTGTTCATGCTAGTGCTGAGTATTCAAAAGACTAATCATGAAATACGCGACACACATGGTTCATTAGTATGTGATTTTCTAACCAAAATATATGCACTTATTAGTTTTCTCCTGAACATGGCTCAATTTATCATTACATACCTTTTCTAAAGTACGAATTGTATTCTCAATCCGAGCTGTGAGTTGCCCTTCTCATCCACTATTATCCCTCCTTTATTATCATGCACAATTGTTTACATATGCAGCGAATTTTGCTATAAAACGTCGCAATTCCAAGATTCCTAAACCATGTGAACCATGTAAAGTACTTAGGCTAGGGGCTGTAAATAATTTAGAGTTTGAAAGGTTCTTATTAGAATTTTTATAATCTATACAAGTAAAATCTTTATTGATGGGGTGAATGTAGCCTTCTGATGATGATGTTTGCCCCATCAACATACCCTTTTTAACACCACCTTAGATATGCACCACAAAGATCAAAATTACCCACAAAAGAGATTACAATATCATACGAATGAAAGAACTGTTATACAGCTTCAATGAAAGCTTTGTTGAGCCTCGAAGCTTTCCTGGAAAGCTCAAAAACAACAAACATAACTTCCTTGTTAAATGGAAACTCGTAACCTTATACAGAATCGGCTCACATGAGGTTCTGCTACATTGTTTCTCTTTTGATTATGTTAGGGGATTTAGCCGGTTTGGTTGTGCATGGAAATATTTTGATAGCTCGACAAACACTTATTTCTTATATCTAATGGTCTGATTCCATTTCATCTTTGCTTGATCCATTAGAATCCTTTCTAGTCGTAGAATTATATGGTTGACTTACTCCCACCTTGTTGAGGCTTTAAATTTTCATTCTCTATCTCCATGATTCTCTTATTTGTAATTCTTTTATTTTTCCTACTTACAGCTTTGATACTAAACCTATACTAGTCTCTTACCATATAACATACAAGTGTTGTCTTTTATATTAGTTATTTTCTTTTGGCAAGCAAAACCCAAGTATAGACCAAAGTATAGAGTCTTGGATGTATAGAAAAACTTATCCAAAACTCGTGATTCGAAAAACACATTCGGAAGATTGGATTTAAAAACATATTCATATTCATATACCAAAATATTACATAAGTCACAACAACACAACATAACACAACAATTCGATGCATAAATTTAAATTTTAATAGTAAGTTGGCTCAATATATATATCAGAAAGAAGTTCCTCAGGTACCTCCTTTTTGTTTAAGTGTAATTTTATCCCCTAAGCTAAGAGCAATTCCTTGAGTCTTACTTCTTATACGTATATACCCACTTAACTTACCATCTTCTTGCTTTTCAACACTTAGATTTACCAAAGCATCTTCTCCCAACACACTCTTTGCATACAAATTTGCAGCTAAGAATCCACATTCCCCTTACAAAGCTGACCTGTACAAAACAAAATGAAACAAAACAAAACAAATATTAACTGTATTAATTAATTAATTAACTAAAAGAATTATTATAAATAAACAAACAATTACACTTACTGAACAGTGAGGCACTTCATATTAGTTGATTTAATAATATGCTCGAGAAACTCTTTCTCATCTTGTATAACCGTGTTTATAGCAACCTGTCCCATCAAATATGTGATATTTTAATTAACAAAATACTATCAATTACATATTTCAATTAAAATGATGGAAAATTCAAGGCAGCACTTTTATGTATGAGTCCTTATATTATGCAAAAATTGCATTATATGTCCCTATATTTTGCAAGAATTGTACTATAGGTCCCTATATTATATGCCAAAATGGCACCATATGTCCCTAAATAATGCAAAAATTGCACTATATGTCCCTATAATTTGCAAAATTGCACCATATGTTCCTATATTAAGCAAAAATTGCACTTTAGGTCCCTATATTGTGCAAAAATTGTACTAAGGTCCCTAAATTATGGCCAAATTGCACCATATGTCACTATATTATGCAAATTTGCATTATAAGCCCTGATATTTTGCAAAAAAATGTACTTTAGGTCCCTATATTTTGCAGAAATTGCACACTATGTCCAGATATTCACTTTTCAAAATTAATTAAAGTATAAATTCCGATATTATGCAAAAATTGCACTTTAGGCCCCTATATTTAACAGTAATTGCACTATATGTTCAGATATTATTTTTCATTAAGTATAAATCCCTATATTATGCAGAAATTGCACTATAGACCCAATATTTTGCAGAAATTGCACTATATGTCCTTATATTATGCCACTTGCACCATATGCCCTATATTATGTAAAAAAATTAATTTTAGGTCTTATATATTTTGCAAAAATTGCACAGGTCCAGATATTTCTTTAATTAATTAGAGTATAAATCCTTATATTTTATTGAAGAGGAACTTTAATAGAAGCAAAGAAAAACACATGAATTAGAATATAAAACACATTACCTTATTTTCCCACTCAAATTCAGCCCACATAGTTCTAAAAGCAGCATCATTACACTCAGAAGGTGAAATATAATCCATAATATCAATATGTATATCATTTAATACCACAACAGTATGTTCTTGAACATTCGAAGTCTCGTAAACTATATTTCCAAAAATAACCCCAGTCTCAGTTGATGAAACCTTAATATTAGCTTTAATTTGCTTGCTTGATTCAGGGGCAATTGTGTAATTTTGTGGACGCTCAACTAATTTTAAATCCCCCATTGTAGCTAATTCGAGACATAAATTCTGAAGTGTTTGTTTAGTTCTGTTAATTACTGTTACGTCCAAAACTATATCATAATGATGAACTGTTACATATGCTTCCGAATATACTGGATCACTAAATCCGGTTAATTGTAGAACACGATTTAATTTATTTTTTTCATCTTTTTCTTCAGTAAATTCTCCAATTCCAGCTGGCTCATTCCCTGTAATATTTATACATTAATATTCCACACAAAAAAAAAGGTTAAAAAAAAAAATTACCTTTCTGCTCCTGAGATGGTAAAAATCGATAAGATCATCAGGCTGTGAAAATAAAGTTTGAGCTTTCGCTTTAGTTGCTTCGTTTTCACGAAACTTTCACGACAAGTTTTTAACCAAATCTTTTTCATTTCATTTCCAGTATTTAAAACCAATTTTATACAAATGATGATTCGTTCATACGAATCATTATCAATTGGATGAGGAAGAATCGAAGATTGACCTAATTGAATAATCGAAACCATGATTAATAAAGCATTCAAAACAGCTTGATTCACCTCATACTTTGAATTTTGCACTTCTTTTAATCTCAACACAAGTTTCGCTAATGTACACGAAATAACCGCTCCAAGAAAAAAATCACCGTAAGAAGAAGTGACCGTAAATTGCCACGTGTCAGTAATCCTTGTACTGGAGCAGTAAAAACAGTCTCGGAAACAGCACTTTGTGTAGTGTAAGTTCCATCAGAAAGTATCGCAGGTCTTCTAGAAAAAACCGTAATTAAATTATTTAAATTTGGAGTCTCCAATTCTAATTCTTGAGAGTAAAAAAGTAAATCTCCGAGAGATTTTTTAATTGTTAAAATTCCATTTTCAATTTCCGAAAGTGATAAACAATATTCACCGATTATCCAAAGGGAACATTCACACACACGTATTTGATAAAATGAATCTAAAAGCCTTGTAATAATCGAAACACGTAATTTCGGATTAGTTTTGATTATTTCACGTACAAAAACAATCACATCTATAGCTGAAGCTACATTACTATCACTTAAAAAGTCCATTAACAAATGAACAACTGTACTTGCAACTTCTGGGTATTTAATGGCACATGTATGTATAGCTTGTATAAGCATTTGTCTATATTCATTTTCAAGCTCGCCACTTTGAGTTTTCACTACTACTTTTTTTAGTGTAAGTACCACTTCATTAACATTACATGGAGTTAACAAATCAAAAATGATATCTAAAGTTTTCCGACGAATATCGAGATTCGGGCTTGATAGAGCCCGAATAACATCTATTATAAGATCCACCATTATTTCGTGATGAGTAGATTTAAGATCGTTTAATCTATCAAGTACGATTAGTTTCACGTTATTATCACTTTGTGTAACGAGAAGTTGAGAATAAGTATTAGCTGCGGCTTTAATAGCTGTAGGTGCTGAAGATAAAGAAACAAGTGTTCCAGCACATTCGAAAATTACCCCAGCTGATGTGGCGTTTAGTAAAGATATAATAATCTTTATATACTTTCCCTTTTCGCCCTTGTTTGTTCTACTAACTTTACGGATTAATTCTAAAACCACCATTTGAAGTAACTCACCCCATTCGGATACTTTATCAACATGGGTAAAAAGGTAATTAATCGCGCGTTCTTGCGCGCAGTTAAAAAGCATTAAAAACGCGTTTCTTTTCGCTGACTCGTCCTGTTCTGTTGAGAGTAGTTTCTCGATCATTTCGGGTGCATCGACCAATAGATTTTCGCCATGTGGCAGTTTATATATCGACATTACAGCGAGAATTGCGTTTGTTCGTATATAAGGGTGACGATGATCTAGATTTTGAAGAACCGAAGGGATTAATGGTTCGATTATCTCTACCTCGTTTAATTTACAAAGGAATCTTAAAGTGACACCTCATATATAATCATTAGCGTGTTGAAGATTGTTCAGTAAATTCTGACAGATGAGTATCATTTCGGGTAAAACACGACCTTTTGAATCGGTTTTTTTGATGATTTCTAGGTAAAGGAGTAAGAGTTTTTGAATTATGTGGTCTTCTGAAGGTAAAACGTATCTAACAATGGTGATGAATAGTTGAGGGAGAGTTTCGCCGTTTAATGAAAGCATTATTGCTTTTTTCATTGCGTCGATTTTTGATGAATCATTGTTTCCTTCAAGAGCTTCTTTGATCTCATTGGCTAGAGCTGGTGTACCTTTGCCGAAATGAACTAATAATGAACATGATTTCTCCATTGAAATTCACTTGTTTGATCTGAGAGTTAAAACATAGATCATTGTTAGTTATTCTTATTATAGATCTTCACTGTTAAAAATATGCAATCAATAGATCACATCACTTGACTTAAGTTCGATCGATCAACTAATAGATTAGTAATATCAAAAAATAAAAAATTTCGAGAATGAAAAAAGAAAAATAAGGAAAACTAAGTTATAGATTCTTATCACTCAAGAAACAAGTAACAGAATCAATTTCCACTAGCATTCGATTCTGGTCTTTGAAATGAACAAATTGAAGACTCAAAACCTATCAAATTAAAGCCTCTACAAGTAATGGCTTAATCATTTCAACAACAAATTGAGATGAAAATTAACCACAAATATTACTAAAATGGTATTTAAAAAGAGAGAGAAAGTGAGCTTACCGGATCGATTATGTGAAGATTGAGGGAGTTGAGTATGATGTGTTTATAGATAGAGAACGGTGGGAGGAGTGAAAATTGTGTAGTAGTTTCCTTTGTGTGGTCTGTTTTGATATTAAAGAGTGGGAAAGTAAATTTTTTCTATTAACGGTTTGGCCCATCTTTACTAATTTTGTACAAAAAGTACATATGTTTTAAATTTGTTTATTTAGTTCATCATCTTTACAATTTTTGCCTAAGTTTAGTTTTTTAGCATCACTAATCTTTATACGTTTGCTTAAAGATGTCAATGGTTATGGTTAAAAATTAAAACCGACAATAAATGAACCGACTATATATCCGTGGTTATAACTATTAGATTATGTTTTGAAAAGTGTAGTCGATAGGTAAAGCCGTTAAATAAAAAATCGATAGTTAAAACCATTATATCATAGTTTTAGATGACAATAAAATTAAATACCCGAAAATGTTTATTATCATTAATGATTCATAGTATATAATAATGTAGGTAAAAAAAATTAATCATAAAATAAAAGTTCAAATATTAAATTTAACTAATTAAATAACAATATTCAATTAATCAAAGATCAATAAATTTGTGTATATATTTCACATATGTTTCTTAATTTGTGCTTTTATTTTAGAAATTTTAATATATTTATAGAGTTGTTATTTGGTTATGTTTGAAAACCAAAAAAACATTCTAAAATAAATTATTAAACTGTTAGATAATTGTTTATAATAAAATAAATGGTTATACTTATGATTTTTTATAAGGAATAAATATAAAGATGATGGCATGCCTAGACAAATTTAAAACATGGGTGCTTTTTTGATCAAATCATGTAAAGATGATAAAACTCTCCGTCAATCTACCTTTTTTGTTGTTATTTTATTTTTTCTATAAAATAATGTAATTTTGAGAAAAAAAATACATATATAAGAAAATAACTTTCAAGAAAAATATCCAAACTGAGGGCTATAAATTTACCTTGTTCCACAATTCTAAAATGTCTAAAATGTTTCTATGCATTTTATTCTTAGTTTCGTTCAAAAATAATGTTTCCTATTTTTTTATCTCATATATAACCCCTGCCCCCACATAACTCTCAATTATGTTAGACCCTATCTCCCGCTCTCTTTATAATCCTTATGATCGACCAAAAATATCCATCATCGAAAGAAACTCTAACTCCAAGGTTTAACTTGTATAATCCCTCTAGTTTGGCCTAATAAATGGTTGCCATGTCAGGTAAAGACTCGTATCCCAAAAAGGGTATTCTTGTGGACGATATATGACGATAGGGTCCTAAAGAATTAGATTGTCTACATCGACTAAGTTTTGGTAAAAGAGCGTTAAAATGATTTTCTATGCATCCCTTGGTAGTTAGTGATGTCCCTTAAAATTTAAAAGGTAACATATAGTAGGAAATCAAAGGGTATATGAATGACAAATGCATGATTTTTATGACCCAATAAACTGTAGAAGATAGTAGAAACCCAAAATTAATTTTTTAGAAGAGAAAATTTCATTTTTAGACCATTACCTATGGTCTAAAAATATTTTAAGGCCAAACGTTTCAAAAGTTACATTTTTAGGCCAAATGTATTTAAAATGCCCATTTTTATGCCATTTCACTAATTTCGTGAGATATTTCATAGATTATAAGGACAATTTGGACACTTTAGATTGAGTTCCTAGTTTGTGATGCGGCCAAATAAACATATAATTTACTTAAAATGTTTAAATTGTCTTTAGAACGAATAAAACATCTCACGAAATTAGTGACATGGCCTAAAAATGGGCATTTTGAATACGTTTGGCCTAAAAATATGATTTTTGAAACGTTTGGTTTAAAAATATTTTTAGGCTATAGGTAATGGTCTAAAAATGAAATTTGCTCTTTTTAAAATAAAGAATCACGATTCCAAGAGTTAAGATGGATTTAACCCATAGATTATACATATATCAAACAAAGTAAAAGACAAGATTTAAAGGCTTTGGAAATGCAAAAAATACAAAAATAAAAAATTTACAATGTGTATTATAAAGATACAATGATATTTTTGATTAAAGACATCTCTGTGCCCAGAGGTTGTGCTTCGTGAACATTTCCAGGAAGTCAAAAAAATCACCACTATTGAAGAAGCTACAAATCTTGGTTTTCCATAATTCTTTAAGCCCAAAAAATGAGCATATTAGCAGGGACGTATGTATGGATATGAACCCTCAAAATGGAGCAAACTTCAAGCTCAAACTCTACATATCTAGAAAAAAACTGCAACATGCAAGGGATACCAATGATAACCTTCGATGGTGATCCACTTATCTCCCATGCTCATGTCCACAGCTTGGTGCCTTTAAATTTTGTTATATAGTTGAAATGTAAAGATTTTGCTACAAATTTTTCTTAATTGTCTACATGGTGAACAAGTAAACGGGTTAAACAGGTTTCACCACTTTTGTGCTTATTGTTTTGCTATATAACATTTGAGTAACACAATAATGCTTTGTAATGATTTCTCTTGCTAAAATTGTTTGTTGTAATTACCTGGCTGTGGTTCTACTAATTTTACCCATAGTTAAGTGTTCATGCTAGTGCTGAGCATTCAAGAGATTGATCATGAAATACGCAACACACATGGTTCATTAGTATGTGATTTTTTATCAATAATCTATGCACTTGTTAGTTTTCTAATGAACATGGCTCAGTTTATCATAGCTT
This sequence comes from Nemophila menziesii, assembly GCA_029959085.1. Classification (NCBI taxonomy): domain Eukaryota; kingdom Viridiplantae; phylum Streptophyta; class Magnoliopsida; order Boraginales; family Hydrophyllaceae; genus Nemophila; species Nemophila menziesii. The sequence goes on along the minus strand of JARWIR010000001.1, from coordinate 136,809,009 downwards.
TCCTTCTCCAAAGTATGTTTTCTCTTCTCAATCCAAGCTCTGTGTACCCTTCTTATCCCCCATTTATTATCATGCATAAATGTTCACATATGCAATGACTTTTGCAACTCCGAGATTCCTAGAATAACAAGAAACCTAATCCCTCATGATCTATGTTGAGTCCTCCGCACCATGTAACATACTTAGGTTTGGGGTTGTATTTAATTCAGAGTCTGAAAGACTCTATCAGAGTTTATATAATCTATACAAGTAAAAGCTTCATTGATGAGGTGAATGTAGCCTTCTCATGATACTTTTCTGCCTCATCAACATACCCTTTTTTGGACAACCCTAAATACACACCACATAGATCAAAATTACCCACGAAAGAGATCAAAATACATACGAATTCAGCTCTATTATACAGCTTCCGTGAAAGCTTTTTTGAGCCTTGAAGCTATCCTCGAAAGCTCAAAAACAACAAACATAACTTCCTGTGTTCAAAGAAAAGTCGTAACCTTATGCAGAATTGGCTCGCATATGTAGGAGAGACTAACCAATAAACTCTTGCTAATGTGTTTACAATATTAGCCCATATTAGCTAAGACTCAATTGTTTATAGTACTTGAGTATTTTCAGCGGACAATCATCGCTTCCTAAATGAACTCTCTTTGGGTGGTATCTCCCAGCCATCCTTGCTACCTAGCATATTCCTCTAGTTTCAGCTTCTATAGCATTCCTCTTTACCAGAATAGTTCCTACATTAACTAGATTACCAGCAAAATCTTGTACCACACAAGACATAACTTCCTCATTAGGTAATACATTACAAGAATCATCTGCATTAGATTTAAATTCACACTTTCTAGGTTATTGCCACATATAGAGATACTACGATTGTGATTCTGATTTATATTGTATCCGTGTTAGAGTTAAGAGTGGTCTCAGATGGTAAAAAGTTTAGAGTTTGTATAGAAATTATGTTAGTATTAGAGTTTGTATATCAGTGGCGGATAAAAGGATGGATTTCTAGAAAGGTGAATAGGGTGAAAAATTAAAAGGGTTTGGAACGTGCAGATGTAATTTAATTACGGAAAAAATAGCTGGCATTTCATTAAGTAATTTAAATTGGGGCAGCCGCACCCCAGCTCACGACAAATCCGCCCATGTACACTATAAATATTTGGACCAAACTCTTTTTTCTTTTTCAAACATTTATATATAAATAGATAATAAAACAAAAAGAATTACAAAGAATTCACCCGACTCCACAAGAATGCAAGTCAAGGCACAAAAGCTTAACTAACTGGGTAGGGGGGTGTAAACCCTAGTCACCAAACAAAAAACCACTAAGGGTTTGTTTAGCAACCTATTCAGCCACAACATTCCCTAAACGAGGTACAAGGGAGAAAGAGGGGTTACACGTTTCCGCACAACCAAAAATAAACTTATAAATATTACAACAATCAAATTTAGTAAAGGGAATTCCAGAAATTAATGGCTCCATAATAGCTGCATTATCACTTTCAATGGTAATAGAGCTTCGAGGAAAACTCCTACCAGCTTTACAACCCCATAGAACTCCTTGCGCTTCTGCTTCAGCTACATTAGAGGCCACTATCTTCTTGGATTCCCTAGCTATGAAATTGCCAAAATGGTCTCTGATAACATAACCAATTGCACAACCAATAGATGAGTAAGAAGCATCAGTATTTTTTTTAAAACAATTAAGAACAGGAGGTTTCCAATTAACTTTTTTCCTATTTTTTCTAGATTTACTAGAGCTCAGATTTTTTTTCAAAATCTGGCTTATCAACGCAATTACCATTATTACCATCATCCTTCAGCTTAATAAAACTAGAGTTAGCATCATCAGGATTTAATTTATTATTTTTAACTTTAGAGTAACCTTTCACAGCTATGTGACAAGTAAAGATAGTTTCAGGTAAAATACCCTTAAACACACAGTTGTTTCTCCCTTTCCATATATTCCAACATAAATAACTAATCATTTCAGCTATCCCTTTATAATTACCATCTTTACTCATAGAACTGTTATTACGTGTATGAAGAGAAAGAGGAGAAGCAAACCAAGTAGCGCGAGCCCAAGGACAAGCAAAAAGAAGATGTTCCAAAGTTTCATCTTCTAAGTTACAGATTTTACAGATTTTAGTTTTAACACAATGTTTATTATATAAGTTCTCCCCTGTGGGAAGAATATTCTTAAAACATTTCCACATAATGTTTTGGACTTTAGGAATAGTATTCATGGCCCAAATAGTTTTCCATAAAGAAGGGTCTAAGTTATAAATAGAAGAAGGTTTATTCAGAGAGCTTTGGTCCAATAAAACATCATTTTGATATTTAATAAAATGATAAGCCTCTTTAACACTATAATTCCCATCCTTATAGTTGTTCCAAACAAAGTAATCAGAACATTCAACACTGTGGAGGGGCATATTACAAATAATATCACTAACAGTAAACTGATAATTAGAATCAATCAGAGGTTTATTCCAACTATAATCAGCCTTATTCATCCGTTCACTAACCAAGGTGAGATTACTATAAATAGGTTTAATACATTTATGAAAGTTAGAAATCCATGTATCAGTTTGAATAAATATTTTTTCACCATTACCAATCTTCCAAGAGATATTATTCTCAAAAACTTTTCTCCCTTCAATTATGCTTCTCCAACCGAGTGAAGGAGTTTAGCCAATCTTAGCATTTAAAAAAGTGGTGTTGTAGTAATATTTACCTTTAAGAAGCCTCGTAATAAGAGAATCCCACTCTATATATTCATAAGCTTTTTTGACATCTGCTTTAATAGCAAGGTAATATTTTTTAGTATCCTTTTTCCTTTTTAAAAAAGTGATAATCTCATGAGAGATCATAATATTTTCTTGTATTTTCCTTCCAGGGATAAAACCTGATTGGTTTTCATCCACTAAAAAAGGCATAATTGGCTTTAATCTATTCACCAGAATCTTAGATATAATCTTATAAATAAAATTAGTGCTGAAATGGTGTACCTCAGAAGGTTGGTCATTTTTTGGTATGAGGGGTATGAAAGTCTGATTAATATTCTCCAAACTAGCCTTATTATTCCAAAAATCATTAATACTTCTCATCACATCCAATTTAATAATATTCCAGTAAGTTTTAAAGAAATAACCAGTAAACCTATCAGGGCCTGGAGATTTATTCGGACCTAGCTCCCAAACAGCTGACCTCGCTTCATCGTGGGTTATAGGACCAATTAAAGAGTTATTCATATTATCATTAACACAAGGCTCAACAAGTTGAAGCACATTATCAAAATTTCTCAATCCCACAGAAGAGAATATAGAGTTAAAATATTTAGTAAAGACAGTAGCTATATTCTCATCTTTCTCAACCCAGAACCAGTTGAGTCTTTTATTAATTTAATAGTGTTTCTTTTCCTTCTACTTTTAGTACTAGCATGAAAGTAATAGGTATTTTTAACCCATTTTCTAAGCCAGAGTACCCTTGATTTATCTTTCCAATATTGTTCCTCTCTATCCCAAGCTTGTTCTATACTTTTAAAAATGAAATTATATTCATTCCAGTCCCCCTCATTAGTAACAATATTAGAGAGGATTTTTAATCTCCCCATCAGATTATCAATAAATTTTCTATTGTTATTGAATTTGGCTCTATTCTAAATGATTAATTTTCTTTTAGTAATATTGAGTTTGTTATTCATAATTTTAATAGGTATGCCCCTGAGGTTGACATTTTCAAGCCAAACTTTATTACCAATATTGAAACAATCCACCTCAATGGTCCAAAAGGATTGAAAGTAAAATCTTTTCTTTTTAATATTATTTTCTTTATCTCTATGGAGGATAAGGGGAGCTAACCAGGCATTAGGATAAAGGTCAACCCATTTTTTTATTAATAAGTCCCCTATCAAGAACACATTTTACCAATTTATCATCTGCTCTCCTATTGGACCAAGTAAAATAGCAGCCATGCCTCGAAATTTCCTCCAGAGCATTGTTGTTAATAAATTTACATAAAAGTTTCATACTCTTTTTATTTATTTTAGTACCACCCATTTTTTCAGAGAATCACTAATAGAATTAAAGTATCCCAAAAAGAGGTAAGGCATATTAACATCACATAAGTTATAAAATTTGCTTATAACAACATTTTTCTTATCTTCACAAGGGGCTCCATACACATAAATATATTTAACTCCAGGGCTATCTGTAATAATAGTTTCAATAAAATTTTCATCAGCGTTTAAAATTTTCATGTTAATAGTATCTTTATTAAGAAGGACCAACCCTCCAGCCATGCCCACAGGGTCAATTTGAGATTTAATACTCAAATTCAACACATAAGCAATTTTAGTAATAAAAGCAAGTTTTTGTCTAGTCTCAGTAAGAAATAATACCTCAGGATTGTGTTTAGCACACAAATCCTTTAGGGTCTAGACTGTCAAGGGGTTGCCAAGCCCCTGACAGTTCCCAGCTGATCTACATCATTGAAGGTGAAGAGATTGTTGAGGGGCAATCGCGCAAACTCTATAAGTATGGATAATATTGATCATTTCTTCATAAGCCGCTACCTGCTCGTTAAGAGCGGCAACAAGGCTTGAATACCTCAATTTTTCAAGACTGGGAAGATGTTCAATACGAGTATTAAGACTCGAAATTAGATTAAAATCCAGAAATTCTCGAATTCAATACCCCTCTTTTCAATTTTAGTACGAAAGCTCCAAATACGAATCCTTTTAACATATCTTTCTTTCTCAACTCTTTCAGCATTTTTAATTTCTCGAGGTAAATGATGCTTAGCTTTATAATTAATACCAAAATACTTTGACTTCTCTTGAGAACTAATCAAATCTTCCAGAAATTTAAGATATTTCCTATCTTTTTTCGCCAGAGTTTCTTTCATAGGAGTTTGAGGAACAATTATTATCGCCGGTGATTTAGTAGGTGTAAAAGGCACCGAAGAGGGAGGAGGAGGTATATGCACTGTTTTCTGGATAGGGGTGGTAAAAGCTGAGTTAGGTGAGTTGATTTGATGGGATTAAGAAAGGGCGGTAGAAGAGGAGGTGATGGGTTTGATAGGCGTATAGGGTTTGGTAAGGGAAATGGGGCTGGATTTGATGGTGTACAGTTTTGTGATCCACTCTTGATATCCGGGTTAGGTGAAAAGACAAAATTACCATCTCCATTAGTAGGTGAATTAAAAACAACTTGAAGGCAAGAACATAAATTCCTTTTATCTGCAAATAAAAAATCAATAGAAAAAGGTACATCCTTAGGTACAACCTTAACCGCATGAGGTACTTTTTTCCTTTCTGAATTAAAATAAAGGATTTCCTCTGTTATCATCATATCTTCTCCATTCTTCTTCCAATCTGAGTTACTATTGAAGAATAGAGTAGCAATATCGAATTTTTCATTACTAAAAATACCTTTCATTCTAGTATATTGAGCAGAAATTCAAAGGAGCTACTAGGTTTGAGCATAATAAAATTGCCAGCACAGAAAGAGGACTTAGAATACCAAAAGAGAACCTCCCCTTCTCTAACATTCTTTCTCTTCTTTTGAATAACTCGTGAAATGTTATGATTAGCAGCTTTTCCTTCATTATTATTTTTGCTAGTAGAAGCAGGATTATTAGGGACTAAATTTACACTCATGGCTCCACGAGTTGAAATTTTTATCCAGTTTCCCAACCTAGGAGTAATTTTCTTAGTAGCTGGGCAGTATTTCTCCTCGTGATCAAAGAAACCACAGCCATAACAAACTTGACCAAGATTTTTGAATTTGAATTTAATATTGTGTACCAAAATGTCATATTCCTAATACTTAAAACCAGAAAGAATCGATTTGTTTAAATCCCAATCAACAAAAATACGAGTGAAAGATGAGTCCGAAATGACTCTCGATATGAAGTTTAATATAGTGAACTTTTCCAATCGCATTAAAAAATTCTCGGATACTATCTTCATTTAATACATCAAGATGGTGGACCAAACTCTACTAAGAGAAGCCTTAGAGTACTATTCGATCTTCTTCCTAAAATTAAAAATCCCATATATTTTTCCACCTCCCAAATTTTTTCGCGTCGATGAAACCAAGCACTAAATCAAGGTCTTGAATCTTTCAGTTAATAATTAAATTTCATCTTTTTATTTTTGTATTTATTGCATAAATTTATTTTGTGCACTTCCTTGTTTATAGTACTATGTCATTAATTTTCTAAGGGTGGGCTTGAAATTCATCATCGAGGGCGGATTTAGTGGGGGTGGTTGTGGGTTTTTATTCCCAAAGATAATATCATGTCTTCATCCCGGTACATCAAGGGATTTTTAAGATATATTCTGAAGAAACAAATTTGTTATATTATTTAAAATAATCCCTTGGCCAATTAATATATATTATATACATTGCAGATGTCTCGGAAGAATACTGATTGTGATAGTGGAACGATATTTTAGGAGCTGTGTCATAGCTTCATCATGTATAATTCATTGATCGTCTTTAGAATTTGGTTGCATAGTGCTTTGATTCCATATTCTATATTCTTCCCTTCTTTCTGAGAATTTTACTTTCACCAGAAGCCAACCAAAAGAACTTGTCGAATTCTCTTATCATATGACTCCTATATATAGAAGAGTCTTCAAACTTCTGTATATAATTATCAGAGTTTATAAAATTTTTGGCAGGAACATGAAAATAAATATGGTATCACTAAATCTGAGCAAGGAGCAATCTGCACAAGACTATTCAAGTCACTTGAAAATATTTTTATATATAATATATGGGAATATTTTTCATCAGCTTGAGGTAAACAAACTTTAAGCCACCCCTCGAATATTTTACTTTGATTGTCATTATTTTGGCTGCTTCATTTAGAATCATTTTAAATCTAATTTTATTACGAAAAAAGTAGCTGGCACTTTATTAAGTAATTTAAATTGGGGCAGCCGCACCCCAGCTCACGACAAATCCGCCCATGTACAATATAAATATTTAAACCAAACTCTGCTAAAAGAAGCCTTAGACTATTCGATCTTCTTCCTAAAGTTACAAATCCCATCTATTTTTTCCACCTCCCAAATTTTTTCGCGTCGAGGAAACCAAGCACTAAATCAAGGTCTTATATCTTTCAGTCAATTATTAAATTTCATCTTTTTATTTTTGTATTTACTGCTTAAATTTATTTTGTGCACTTTCCTATTTATAGTACTATGTCATTAATTTTCTAAGGTTGGGCATGAAAATTCATCATCGAGGGCGGAATTAGTGTGGTGGTTGTGGGTTATTATTCCCAAGGATAATATCCTGTCTTCATCCCGGTACATCAAGGGATTTTTAAGATATATTCTTACTTAATCATTGTTTAATTTAATATTAGAAGAAACAAATTTGTTATATTATTTGACAATTATGTTTTCCTTGGCCAATTAATTTATATTATATACATTGCAGATGTCTCGGAAGAATAATGATTGTGATAGTGGAACGATATTTTCTAATATACCGGATCAAATCATATTTAATATCCTCATCTGCCTTCCTCTTGATATTATTCTCAGCGTAATGAGGTATGCTTGCAAAGATTGGTATAACATGATTAATAGCCCTTTATTTATTTACTCCCATTTAAAGAAATCGACTAGTGGTCTCTTAGTTCAGAGACGCTTTTCTACAGTGTCCGGGAATTTTGTGAAAACAACAAAGTGTGAAGTCAAAGCAAAGGAGCTGAAATTTAAATTTCCTGGTATTGTTGTAGCTAGTTGTAACGGACTAGATTTATTAGCGAATGAAGTATATGACACACTTTATGTTGCAAATCCGTTTATAAACCAGCAATTGGTCCTCCCTAAAATTACTTGTAATTTTGGTTTTGCTTATGGTTTTGCGTATGCTGATCCGTCTAAAGTATACAAAGTGGTAAATTACTCTTGCGAGAGCCATGGATGGGAGATATTAACCTTAGGTCTCGATAAGACGTGGAGAAGTGTTGATACAAGTAATTTGATGTGTAAGGAATACATATTCAATTCCCCATTATCTCTAGGAGGTTTTGTGCATTCGACTGATTGGGGTCAATCAGTCTTAAGTTTGGAAGTGGAAACTGAAAAGTTTAAGGAAAATCCTTTTCCAGTAGATTGTCACGGCACAACATTTAAAATTTTAGCAATGGGGAGTTCTCTTTCGTTAATGTTTTCTAGAGGAGAATACTTATGGGAGATTTGGTTAATGATGGATCCAAAAACAGGAGATTGGATAAAGTTGTATGACATTGATTTACAAAGTCAACGATATTTGCTTCAACGCACTTTACCTAGATTTTCAATCACTGATGATGTTTTTGCTATATATTATCTATTTCAAAACAATAACTGTTTGAATTCTGAAACTTTTCTATGTCCTCTCGGCTGGTCGCAAAATGGCGAGGTATTGGTATTACGGGTAGAAGATCGAGTAGACTTTTGGATAGTTTACAATGTGAAAACTAAAGGAGTTCATTTATATAAACCTACAGGTACAATGATAACCTTGGATGGTGATCCACTTATCTCCCATGCTCATGTCCACAGCTTGGTGCCTTTAAATTTTGTCTTTTAGTGTAAATGTAAATCATATGCTAAAACCTTTTCTTAATTGTCTACATGGTGAACAAGTAAACGGGTTTCACAACTTTCTATGCTTATTGTTTTGCTGTATAACATTTGAGTAACATAATAATGCTTTGTAATGTTTTCTCTTGCTGAACTGTTTGTTTTAAATTACCTGTCTGTGATTCTACTAATTTTACCCATACTTAAGTGTTCTAGTGCTGAGTAGTATCATGAAATACGCGACCCACATGGTTCATTAGTATGTGATTTTCTAACCAAAATATATGCACTTATTAGTTTTCTCGTGAACGTGGCTCAGTTTATCATTACTTACCTTTTCTATTGTTATTGAATTTGGCTCTATTCTAAATGGTTAATTTTCTTTTAGTAATATTGAGTTTGTGATTCATAATTTTAATAGGTATGCCCGACATTTTCAAGCCAAACTTTATTAACAATATTGAAACAATCCACCTCAATGGTCCAAAAGGATTGAAAGTAAAATCTTATCTTTTTAATATTATTTTCTTTATCTCTATGGAGGATAAGGGGAGCTAACCAGGCATTAGGATAAAGGTCAACCCATATTTTTATTAATAAGTCCCCTATCAAGAACACATTTTACCAATTTATCATCTGCTCTCCTATTGGACCAAATAAAATAGCAGCCATGCCTCAGAATTTCCTCCAGAGCATTGTTGTTAATAAATTTACATAAAAATTTCATACTCTTTTTATTTATTTTAGTACCACCCATTTTTTCAGAGAATCACTAATAGAATTAAAGTATCCCAAAAAGAGGTAAGGCATATTAACATCACATTAGTTATAAAATTTGCTTATAACAACATTTGTCTTATCTTCACAAGGGGCTCCATACACATAAATATATTTAACTTCAGGGCCATCTGTAATAATAGTTTCAATAAAATTTTCATCAGCGTTTAAAATTTTCATGTTAATAGTATCTTTATTAAGGACCAACCCTCCAGCCATGCCCACAGGGTCAATTTGAGATTTAATACTCAAATTCAACACATAAGCAATTTTAGTAATAAAAGCAAGTTTTTGTCTAGTCTCAGTAAGAAATAATACCTCAGGATTGTGTTTAGCACACAAATCCTTTAGGGTCTAGACTGTCAAGGGGTTGCCAAGCCCCTGACAGTTCTCAGCTGATCTACATCATTGAAGGTGAAGAGATTGTAGAGGGGCAATCGCGCAAACCCTATAAGTATGGATAATATTGATCATTTCTTCATAAGCCGCTACCTGCTCGTTAAGAGCGGCAACAAGGCTTGAATACCTCAATTTTTCAAGACTGGGAAGATGATCAATACGAGTATTAAGACTCGAAATTAGATTAAAATCCAGAAATTCTCGAATTTAATACCCCTCTTTTCAATTTTAGTACGAAAGCTCCAAATACGAATCCTTTTAACATATCTTTCTTTCTCAACTCTTTCAGCATTTTTAATTTCTCGAGGTAAATGATGCTTAGCTTTATAATTAATACCAAAATACTTTGACTTCTCTTGAGAACTAATCAAATTTTCCAGAAATTTAAGATATTTCCTATCTTTTTCCGCCAGAGTTTCTTTCTTAGGAGTTTGAAGAACAATTATTATCGCCGGTGATTTAGTAGGTGTAAAAGGCACCGAAGAGGGAGGGGGAGGTATATGCACTGTTTTCTGGATACGGGTGGTAAAAGCTGAGTTAGGTGAGTTGATTTGATGGGATTAAGAAAGGGCGGTAGAAGAGGAGGTGATGGGGTTGATAGGCGTCAGAGTAATAATAGGGTTTGGTAAGGGAAATGGGGCTGGGTTTGATGGTGTACAGTTTTGTGATCCACTCTTGATATCCGGGTTAGGTGAAAAGACCAAGTTACCATCTCCATTAGTAGGTGAATTAAAAACAACTTGAAGGCAAGGACATAAATTCCTTTTATCTGCAAATAAAAAATCAATAGAAAAAGGTACATCCTTAGGTATAACCTTAACCGCAGGAGGTACTTTTTTCCTTTCTGAATTAAAATAAAGGATTTCCTCTGTTATCATCATATCTTCTCCATTCTTCTTCCAATCTGAGTTACTATTGAAGAATAGAGTAGCAATATCGAATTTTTCATTACTAAAAATACCTTTCATTCTAGTATATTGAGCGAGAAATTCAAAGGAGCTACTAGGTTTGAGCATAATAAAATTGCCAGCACAGAAAGAGGACTTAGAATACCAAAAGAGAACCTCCCCTTCTCTAACATTCTTTCTCTTCTTTTGAATAACTCGTGAAATGTTATGATTAGCAGCTTTTCCTTCATTATTATTTTTGCTAGTAGAAGCAGGATTATTAGGGACTAAATTTACACTCATGGCTCCACGAGTTGAAATTTTTATCCAGTTTCCCAACCTAGGAGTAATCCTCTTACTAGCTGGGCAGTATTTCTCCTCGTGATCAAAGAAACCACAGCCATAACAAACTTGACCAAGATTTTTGAATTTGAATTTAATATTGTGTACCAAAATGTCATATTCCTAATACTTAAAACCAGAAAGAATCGATTTGTTTAAATCCCAATCAACAAAAATACGAGTGAAAGATGAGTCCGAAATGAGTACTCTCGATAGGAAGTTTAATATAGTGAACTTTTCCAATCGCATTAAAAAATTCTCGGATACTATCTTCATTTAATACATCAAGATGGTGGACCAAACTCTACTAAGAGAAGCCTTAGAGTACTATTCGATCTTCTTCCTAAAATTAAAAATCCCATATATTTTTCCACCTCCCAAATTTTTTCGCGTCGATGAAACCAAGCACTAAATCAAGGTCTTGAATCTTTCAGTTAATAATTAAATTTCATCTTTTTATTTTTGTATTTATTGCATAAATTTATTTTGTGCACTTCCTTGTTTATAGTACTATGTCATTAATTTTCTAAGGGTGGGCTTGAAATTCATCATCGAGGGCGGATTTAGTGGGGGTGGTTGTGGGTTTTTATTCTCAAGGATAATATCATGTCTTCATCCCGGTACATCAAGGGATTTTTAAGATATATTCTGACGTAATCATTTTTTAATTTAATATTAGAAGAAACAAATTTGTTATATTATTTAAAATAATCCCTTGGCCAATTAATATATATTATATACATTGCAGATGTCTCGGAAGAATACTGATTGTAATAGTGGAACGATATTTTCTAATATAGCAGATCAAATCATATTTAATATCCTCATCTGCCTTCCTCTCGATATCATTCTCAATTTAATGAAGTATGTTTTTAAAGATTGGTATAACATGATAAATATCCCTATATTTATTTACTCCCATTTACAAAAATCGACTAGTGGTCTCTTAGTTCAGAGATGCTCTCTTATAGTGTTCGAGAATTTAATGAAACAACAAAGTGTGAAGTCAAGGCAAAGGAGCTGAAATTTAATTTTCCAGGTATTGTTGTAGCTAGTTATAACAGACTAGTTTTATTAGCGAATGAAGTATATGACACACTTTATGTTGTAAATCCATTTATAAATCAGCAATTGGTCCTACCTAAAATTACTTGTAATTTTAGTTTCGCTTATGGTTTTGCATATGCTGATTCGTCTAAAGTATACAAAGTGGTACATTACTCTTGCGAGGGACATGGATGTGAGATATTAACCTTAGGTGTCGATAAGGCTTGGAGAAGTGTTGATACAAGTAATTTGACGTTTAAGGAATACATATTTAATTCTCCATTATCTATAGGAGGTTTTGTGCATTCAACTGATTGGGGTTAATCAGTATTAAGTTTGGAAGTGGAAACTGAAAAAATTTAAGAAAAATCCTTTTCCAATAGATTGTCGAGGCAAAACATTTAAAATTGTAGCAATGGAGAGTTCTCTTTCGTTACTGATAGATCCAAAAACAGGGGATTGGGTAAAGTTGTATGACATTGATTTACAAAGTCAAGGATGTTTACTTCAACACACTTTACCTAGACATTCAATCATTGGTGATGTTTCTGCTATATATTATATATTTCAAAACAATAAATGTTTGGATTTTGAAACTTTTCTATGTCCTCTCGGCTGGTCGCAAAATGGAGAGGTATTGGTATTACGGGTAGAAGATCGAGTAGACTTTTGGATAGTTTACTATGTGAAAACTAAAGGAGTTCATTTATATAAACCTACGGCTATGATGATAACCTTGGATGGTGATCCACTTATCTCCCATGCTCATGTCCACAGCTTGGTGCCTTTAAATTTTGTCTTTTAGTGGAAATGTAAATCTTATGCTACAAACTTTTCTTAATTCTCTACATGGTGAACAAATAAACGGGTTCCGCAACTTTTATGCTTATTGTTTTGCTGTATAACATGTGAGTAACATAATAATGCTTAGTAATGTTTTCTATTGCTGAATTGTTTGTTTTAATTTCCTGTCTGTGATTCCACTAATTTTACCCATAAAAAGTGTTCATGCAAGTGCTGAGTTTTCAAGAGACTAATCATGAAATACACGACACACATGGTTCATTAGTATGTGATTTTCTATTCAAAATTTGTGCACTTATTAGTTTTCTCGTGAACATGGCTCAGTTTATCATTACTTTCCTTCTTCAAAGTACGATTTCTATTCTCAATCCAAGCTGTGAGTTGCCCTTCCCATCCAATATTATTCCTTGTTTATTATCATCCGCAATTGTTTACATATGTAATTAATTTTCCTATAAAATGTCGCAATTCCAAGATTCCTAAACCATGTGAACCATGTAACATACTTAGGCTAAGGGGCTATAAATAATTCAGAATTTGAAAGGTTCTTATAAGAGTTTTTACAATCTATACAAGTTAAATATTTATTGATGGGTGAATGTTGCCTTCTAATTATGATTTTTGCCCCACCAACATACCTTTTTCACACGACCCTAGATATGAACCACAAAGATCAAAATTACCCACAAAATATACGAAAAGAAGAATATTATGTTAATGATCCCCTAAATATAAAGTTATACTTGTAACCAAAGGATGTTTTCTTATGTTGCTAGTTTTGACCTTAGACTAGAACATTTTAATATTTAAACTACATTTTTACATGGTGAGCTTGATAATAAGATTTTTATGAGACACATTGAGGGATTTTATGATTCTAAACACCTTGATCATGTTTACTGAAAAATCTTTATATGAATCAAAACAGTCCCTCAAACACTATTATAAAATATTTGATTCTTTTGTTCTTGGCTTAGGTTTCTCAAGAAGTAAATGTGATAGATGTCTTTGTTTTCTTGAGTCTTCTAAATGCATGATTTATATAGTATCATATGTTGATGATACATTACTAATTATCTATTCAGTTATGAAGTTATGAGAATTGAGAAGTTGAAAGGTCTTACTTTTGAATTTGACATGAAGAATTTTGGTCAAGTAAAGAGATTTTTTTATACAAAAAGTATGGTAAGGTAATACTTTATCAAAAACCTTATCTTGTGAAACTTGTTGAGAAGTATACAAACATACATTGTTAGATTCTTATTTTTTTATGAGTTGTGATTGTTGAGTTGCTGGGTTTCTTTTGGGCCGCTACTACTAATACTCGACATATTATAAAGTTGGGTCAATTTACTAAATGGTATCTTAGTCCATATTTTTTACACGTGGATAATTATCAACTTTTGATTTTTTATACATTTGGATGGCTCTGATTGAAACATAAAAATGAATATTATTATTCAGTACCGAGTTCATCTTCATCTTCTTTCTTATTCATATTTGTGTCTGCAAAATTAGGGTTTCTGTCGGTGCAAAATTAGGGCATCTGTGTGGTTAGGATTTCTGTATTGATGAAATTAGGATTTGTGTGTCTTATTTATAAAAATTAGGTTGGATTACATCTTTTTAATTGCTTCATATTATAGTTCTTCATCTAGATTTTTTTATATTTTTCTATTTTTATAACTCGAAAAATGTGGCTTCAATGTTTTGTAAATGTTTTATATTTTTATTTTAACAATCTTATTGAAAATTATTTAATTTTCTTACAGGAAAAAAGATCGTTGGCCATTATATTTCGGGTCAATGACCCAAAAAATCAAAATAATATTATACTTGCCCCAAAGAATCATCCATTAACTTACTATATAAGATTACATGTTTACCCGTCAAGGACGATTCCCGTCAAGGACGATTCCCATCAAGGACGATTCCCGTCAAGGACGATTCCCATCAAGGACGATTCCCGTCAAGGACGATTCCCGTCAAGGACGATTCCCATCAAGGACAAAATTTAGTTAATGATGTTATTGGGAAGAAATTTTGTCATTGATGTTATTGGGCTGAAAATAATATTATTTTGATTTTTTGGGTCATTTTCCCTTATATTTCAAAGGTAATCTATTTGATCTATAAATTGTTATATTTTAGTTCTCAAGATTTTAGAATTTTTACTTTACCCCAATTTTTAAAAATAAATAATTGTAACTTTTTTAGAGATATTTATATGTAATATATTTACTATCATGCATTTTTTGAAAAATTAGGACTTATAGTTGATATTCCAAATTATTCTTTAGCTGCTTTGAGTTGGTTAGGACTTGAATTTAGACTTTATATTTTATAATGAATTGTTAATTAATTTGAACTTGATCAAATTTATCTAAAAAATTGTATACAACATGATATATGATTTTTATGTATATCTTTGTTCCAATTCGGACCTAAGTTTAAACTTTTTTCTTCTTGCAGAAAGCTTTAATGGATGTAGTAGACTATCAAGAATATGCACAAGGTATCTTAAACATGTAAAAATTATTTTAGCATATTTTTCTTTCTCTAAATATTTCATTGATAAAAAAAAAGTTAGGGTTAGACACATGTTTAAACATGTGTCAAGCATATTGCCACTGCATTTACAAAATAGAAGATAGACTCACTAACTTCAACTATTCGATAGATACTTTTAAAAACATTAAAAGTAAAGGAATTGTTTACAAAATATTGTTTGGTAGAGGATATATAACTAGTAGGAATCCATACTTTTTTCTTCCTGTAGGAAAATTTTAAGAATATCTTGAATTTCGGCTCTATGCCTTGTAATCCAATAGTTTCTGTTTTACTATCATAGTTTTTTATATTGCATCCATTTCTAGTATCACACTTATATACAATTATAGCTTCACCTTTCTTTTGCTTCTTAGGGTAAATAGTTTTAAAGATATATCCTTTAGTTGATTATTAGCAACATTAGGATTAGTATATGTTTTTGTATTTCTTCCACTGTATTATAGCATTCTTTCTCAACTGTTTCTAGGTGAAAGAAGTACACCATTAAATGACATGACATTCATATCTTTTCAAATTCTCTAAGCTAACGTTCATACTTGTTCAATGATTATGATATAATTTTCATATACCTCTTTGATATTTTTTAAGACTACTCTCATCCAAATATCTCCTGGTAAATTGGTAGCATGTAACAAGAATTAAGGGGTAAAAAACTATGTTGCTTTTTTTATAATGACAAGCAAATAGAATATTCTCCAGTAATTTATCATTGCAAAAGCTACAATTATGTATTTTAGTAACTCTTCTTTTTAAGAAGTTTTTATATGTAGGTAATAGATTTTTAACTACTATTCACATAAATTTTTTTTACTTTTTGTGGAGTTTTTAGATTACAAATTATCTTTCCATACTTCATCTAAGATAGAGTTGGATGAGGAACGTTTAACTTTTTCCTTTATTTTATCATCTATTTTTTGTTCATCTTTTAGCCACTGAAATGCTTTTTAACATATCCCATGTTTTCCTAAGGACCAACATACTTGATCTTTACCCAAGATATTGGAATAAAAGTATTAAAGATCTTTTCTAATATCTTAGGAAATAATTTTTAAGTTAAGTTCAATATACCATTTTCTTTCATTTATTAGCATAACTTCATTATTAATTTTTAGGGCTAAGTCTAAAGGTTCTTACTACCATCACAATTTGTTATCAATTGATCCTGATGCATATTAATGGTGTTACCATTCTTAATTTCCTATTCAATATGATTAGCCACTAATTTTTTCAACTCAAAAGACTTCTCCAACCTTATCCCGATAAATTTTTTAATCTAGCTTCTACGAAAGAGTTTAATGAAAAATCTTTACCCTTTAACACTTTATATAAGAGTGATTATGAGTTGGATATATGATTATAGACTTGTTTCCTAATAGAGCAAGGTTCATAAAGATTTGAATCTCTAAAGCCTAACCACCCTAAGATATTAATTTTAGATATGTGTGATGAATCAAATCAACATATTATCATAGGCAGAAAATAAGAAGTCATAAGAAATTTAGTATGCTTTGGATCACTAATTAAATAAGTACCTCTTTTCTTGCCTCGAAAATAAAGAGGTTTTTCCAATTTTTTATTCTTTTTATAGTCCTATCAAATAACATAATATTTAGAATGCATGATGGTGTATTAGAGCTAAATTTCACCCAACAATTATTTAAATCCAGTGTAAGATCGTTAGCATATGCATATTTTTTTAATGATGTCATAAAAACTGTTAATCTCTTCATAGTTTACTTTCAAGAAAAAAAATATTGTGATTAGCAAAGAGTAAATGACTAATATTTGAGATATATTTGGAGATTGTTTTGCCCTATACAATATAGGAAAAGGGTACTGCCTTATTCCACTTAGAGGTTTGTCAAGTAAATATGGTTTGACACTTGTTAGGACAAAATATGATACTGATGTAACACATATCAGAATCTTATCAAACAAATTTTTATTAAAGCCTATTTTTTCATAAGTATTTCTAAGTAATCTCACTCAATAAATTCATAAGTTTTTTGTATATCTATTTTAATAGGCATAATGTACTTTTTAGTATTTCTTTTTTCTTTCAATAAGGTAACTACTTCATAGGCTATCATAGTATTTTTCATATATATGCCTTTGGTTGAAGTGTATTGATATTCATCCATTACAATAGGCATAAGTGGTGCAATCTATTTACCAAAATTTTAGAAAAACATTTTGTTAATAAAATTGGAATAACTTATAGGCCTATTGTATTTATTATTATTAGATTTATCAATTTTTGGGATCAAAGGAATAACGGTTTAATTTTAGTTAGCAAAACTACCTTTATAATACCAAAACTTGTTTACTAATTTAATAACATCAAGTCTTATGATATTGAGTATTTTTCATAAAAACTACTTGGGTATCTATTAGGCCTAGGAGCTATGGTTGCATCTAGTGCATTCATAGCCTTCTCAATTTCAACAATGTCAAGAGACTTCTTTAGTGCCTTATTCAGTGCCTTATTCCTAGATTAATCACATATTTAATAAAATTTAATATATTAGAGAAGTTTACTTGTCCCACAGTTTTAAAGATGATATTAAAATAACTTGTAAAATATAAACTTAACTCAGTACTTCTAATTAGTAATTAACATTATCTTATTAATTGTCCTCCTTTCATAAGTGGCCACACATTTCTATATCTAAAGGCCTAGAAGTCCTAATCCTTTTTCCAAATAAATTCAATCATTTTCAATACTTGATTATATTTATCTCAATTATCATTATTATTTATATTATTAAAAAAAACTCTCCATAATGTAAAAAGTCTTTTACAATGATTTAGGTTTAGAATTTAACTATTCCTTACAATACTTAAATAGTTTTCTCTTTTTTTTTAAGTTTTCCAATGATGTTTAGATATTCTTTTTCATGTAGCCAAAAAAATTCAATTATCATATTTGTTTCTTATACTACATATTTGCGAAAGCAAATAATGTGAATTCAAATATGAGATTTTCTAATTGAATTACTTCTTATAATATGTATTTGTTTCTTATACTTGATTTTCATTGATTAAAGAATCCTTTGTTTGGATTCATATTATCAGAGAAATGGAAAGAAAATAATATATACCTTTATACCCTTTTTTGTATTAAGTAAACTACAATGTTTTAAAAGTATAAGGTTAGTTAAGATATTTTAAAATAATAAATTCATTTTCTTTGAAATGAATCTAATATCGGAAGATTTAAAAACAAGAAAATTTAAAGAAAATCAAGGAATATGTAATCAATTGCATTTTCTTTCCTTTCATTGAAAATCCAATTCAAAAAATTTATTCCTCAAATCTAATATATTTCTTCAACATCCCAAATATTTTGGTGTCGAGGAAACCGAGTACTAAATCAAGGTCTTGAATCTTTAAGTCAATTATTAAATGTCATCTTCCTATTTTTGTATTTACTGTTTAAATTTATTTTGTTTACTTTCCTGTTTATAGTAGTTTGTCATTAATTTTCTAACGCTGGACATGAAAATTCATCATCAAGGGCGGATTTAGTGGGGTGGTTGTGGGTTTTTATTCCCAAGGATAATATACTGTCTTCATCCCGGTACATCAAGGGATTTTCAAGATATATTCGGACTTAATCATTGGTTAATTTGATATTAGAAGAAACAAATCTGTTATATTTTTTGACAATTATGTTTCCCTTGGCTAATTAATTATATTAATATACATTGCAGATGTCTCTGAAGTATTTAATAGCCTCATCTGCCTTCCTCTCGATATCATTGTCAACGTAATGAGGCATGTTTGCAAAGATTGGTATAACATGATCCATAGCCCTTTATTTATTTACTCCCATTTAAAAAAATCGACTAGTGCTCTCCTAGTTCAGAGATGCTATTCTATAGTGTCCGGGAATTTTGAGAAAACAACAAAGTGGGAAATCAAGGCAAAGGAGCTGAAATTTAAATTTTATTATCAACATTTAAAATTTTAGCAATGGGGAGTTCTCTTTCGTTAATGTTTTCTAGAGTAGAATACTTATGGGAGATTTGGTTACTGATGGATCCAAAAACAGGAGATTGGGTAAAGTTGTATGACATTGATTTACAAAGTCAAGAATATTTGCTTCAACGCTCTTTACCTAGTGATTCAATCACTGGTGATGTTTTTGCTATATATTATCTATTTCAAAACAATAACTGTTTGAATTCTGAAACTTTTCTATGTCCTCTCGGCTGGTTGCAAAATGGCGAGGCATTGGTATTACGGGTAGAAGATCGAGAAGACTTTTGGATAGTTTACAACGTGAAAACTAAAGGAGTTCATTTATATAAACCTACAGGTACAATGATAACCATGGATGGTGATCCACTTATCTCCCATGCTCATGTCCACAGCTTGGTGCCTTTAAATTTTGTCTTTTAGTGGAAATGTAAATCTTATGCTACAAACTATTCTTAATTGTCTACATGGTGAACAAGTAAACGGGTTTCACAACTTTTTATGCTTATTGTTTTGCTGTATAACATTTGAGTTACATAATAATGCTTTGTAATGTTTTCTCTTGCTGAACTGTTTGTTTTAAATTACCTGTCTGTGATTCTACTAATTTTACCCATAGTTAAGTTTTCATGCTAGTGCTGAGTATTCAAAAGACTAATCATGAAAGACGCGACACACATGGTTCATTAGTACTTCTTTTCGATTTTTTAGGAATAGTTTAATGTGAAATAACTTCTTGTTGATAGAGCATGTAAAATAGATTCTTGTTGATGGCGGTTTTGAGAGTTTCAATGGGGTTTAAAAGTTTTGGGAATATTTTGAGAGTTTTTGAGGTAGGTTCTTAGTTTGTCTTATGTAATATAGATATTATGCAAAAATTCACTCTATGGGTTGATAATTTGCAAAAAATTGCACCATAGACCCCTATATTGTGCAAAAATTATACCCAGGTCCCTATGTTATGCTAAAATTGCACTATATGTGCCCATGTATGCAAAAATTGTACTCTAGGTCCCTACATTTTTCAAAAATTGCACTATAGGTCTGTATAATTTTGAAAAAATTAGTGATAGTATAAATTCCTATATTATACAAAATAACCCATAATTTATTATAGAAAACACAGATAGTAATACAAATACGATAAATATAATCCTAGTAAAATAATTTTATAAATTTGAGGACCAAGTGAAGATTCCAAAAGAATTTGGAAGTGGGTGCGGCATAAGCTAACAATATAATTTATATTAGCACAAGTATGTGGGAAATAAATCGAAGAGATGCTTAAATAGAAGCAAACAAACACGAGAATTAAAATATAAAGAACAATACGTTATTTTCCCACTCAAATTCAACCCACATTGTTCTAAAAGCAGCATCATTACACACACAGGAGGTGAGATATATTATATGATATCAATATGTATGTCATTAAGTACTACAGCAGTATGTTTTTGAACATTCGAAGTCTCGTAAACTATGTTTCCGAAACATCTCAATCTCAGACGACGAAACCTTAATGTTAGCTTTAGTATCTATGTCATTAAGCACTACAATCGTACATTCTTGAACATTGGAAGTCTCATAAACTATGTTTCCGAACTTAATCTCAATCTCAGTCGAGGAAATCTTAATGTGCTTTAATCTGCTTGCTTAATTGAGGGACAATAGTCCTGTTAATTACTGTTACGCATCCGAATCTATATCATAGTGATGAACTGTCAAATGCCTGCTTTGTATTTTGCTTTTCATGATCTCGGGATACATGTGTTTATCGTTCATCAGTTATCTCTTGTCTTTGTTTTCCATTTGGTTAGTTACCCACTAGGTCTAGTTTTTCTGGTGTTTAGATATTTTAGAGGCCAACAATTAAGGCTGAGTATGGGCTAATTCGTTTGTGTTTTTGTGTGTTTGATAAGGCATGTGCTTGTTTATGCGTGCTTTTATCGTTGTGGTTGATTCGTCATTATTGTGCGATTTCATCAAGTGGGAGTTAGACTAAGGTGGTTTAGGTTCGCTTATTTAGGTTATTGTACGTGTGTGATATCATGTATATCCCATCTGTATCTCTGATTGTTGCTCCTAGGGCTCTAAACGATGGGTATTTGTTAATTTATTCGTAGATATTTCTCTTTTGATTATGTTAGGAGATAGAGCCGGTTTGGTTGTGCATGGAAGAGATAGTTCAGGGATGGTGGAAATATTTTGATAGCTAGACAAACACTTATTTCTTATATCTAATGGTCTGAGGGTTGCCAGATTCCATTTCATCTTTGCTCCATCTGTTAGAATCCTTTCTAGTCGTAGAATTATATGGTTGACTTACTACCACCGTATTGAGGCTTTAAATTTTCATTCTCTATCTCCATGATTGTCTTATTTGTAATTCTTGTATTTTTCCTACTTATAGCTTTGATACTAAAGCTATACTAGTCTCTTACCATATAACATACAAGTTTTGTCTTTTATATTAATTATTTTCTTTTGACAAACAAAACCCAAGTATAGACCAAAGCATAGAGTCTTGGATGTATAGAAAAACTTATCCAAAACTCGCGATTCGAAAAACACATTCGGGATATTGGATTTAAAAACACATTCATATTCATATACCAAAATATTACATAAGGGAAGTAAGGGAACAGGTCATGGGACCTGCTGTTGAAAGCTTCAGCGCACAAAAACGAAAAAGAAGGAAAAAAATTAAGCATAGTAACATGGGGATAGTAGGACCGAATGGAGCCTTTTGGGATAATTGTGAAACTAATGGTATTATTAATGAATGCAACAGGCGCTGGGTTACAGTTTCTAGGGGAGCTATGGGTAAAGCTGAAAAGGGAGTAGGATTCGAGGTACCGGTGGACTTCGGCAGATGCGAACTACCTGAGTCGGCTAATAACACCACAGCTGCATGCCCCATTTTAATTGACAAGGAATCGCTGGTATTAGGCGAGGGTGATCTTTCCTTGGTTCTGGAAACGCAGATGGATGAAATGGATAGGGATGAGCGTAAGAGGAGCGACAGGTACCTTCTTAAACCTCTTGTCCTTTTATATTAATTGGTTTTTTTATATATACACAAAACATGAATTTAGATAGTTGAGGAGGTCTTTCCCAACTTCTTAATATACTTCTATGGAATTTTTACGGCTTGAGCGTGGAATATTTTTAGAGAGTAACTCGAGAAATGATACACCTATATCGGGTTTGGTTGATATTGGTACAAACTAACAATATCAATGATAAAGTAAAAACTGTTTTCATATAAAAATTTCCGAAAGAATGTAATACTTCAACTATTACAATACAATGGAAAATTGTAATATAAAGGTATCCCAAAAACCGTAATACAACAACTATTACAAAAAATTAGAGAAGAACTTACATGGAAATATTCAAAAAATATTCTAGATACGAATACACAAAAACGTGCAGCGTTGAAAAAGATACTCCAGGAGTACTGGTATCTCCAACAATCGTATCCCTCTTTTACTCTTATCTCTATGTCAAAAAAGATTTGACTAATCATTGAGAAAAGAGTGTTTCATTTTTTAAATTTCTAGAATAGTTTTCTATTCACTTTAGAATAAAATTTATTTCTCTCTAGAATAATATTGTTTCTTCCTTTCCTATTCTCTCTAGAATTTTTTGTCATTCTCTTTAAAATTACTTTTTCCTCTTCTCTAAAAAATACTAGTGATAGAGTCACTATTTATAGAGAAAATGACAAGACAAAAAACCGTCACATAAATGCTCTTCAATACTCATTAAAGCTACATGTTATATTGACCAAGTTTTGGTAAATCCCGTAACAACTGAAATAAAGAGCAATTAACTAGTAATAAAGATCCATTAATTTGTTATCAAGAAAATAAAATCTTTTTATATTACACATTTTCTAATTGGTTTTTTCCAATTTCTAATTGTGGGACTATTAGTACACACATAGTCTTTTCCACTTCTCCCACGAGTATGAAAGAATAATAAAATAGATTATCTTTTATTAAATAATTTCACCATTCCCCCACTCTGGGTCTTTGGGAGAGAAGGTGAACAGGGTTTTATAAATACCAGCATATGGGTGAATTGTACTTAAGTGACAATATCTTTCGATTTGAGTTGACATGTAGTGAAGTGAGACAACCACCAAATTCCTGTCAAGTGAACGTACTCTTAAACTTGACAATTTTCGATCGAGACCCTCACAACACATACTCTACCCGACTAATAGTTACAAATTTCCAAAACATCACTCTTTCCTTACATATAGGTGACCCTTCTCGGATTTTAAGATCATTAAGATCAATAAAGCTCAACCTCGTCACGTGTCTCGCGAATTCATCAAGTCCGTTCTCTTTAGGACCACCCTTACGGGCTATGAATTTGTGGTGAGTCTAAAAGCTCATCTCTTTGGAACATCAAGGACGTCTCCTTGAAATCATATTATGATCAACATACAACAACCTCAACGGTGAATTCATCAAGTCCGTCTCAATAGGACCACAACACATGGCTATGAATTCATTATGTATGAGAAATATACAACAACCTCAACGTTGAATTCATCAAGTCCATTTCAATGGGACCACCACACATGGTTATGAATTCATTAAGTTTGAGCATTATACAACAACCTCAACGGTGAATTCATCAAGTTCATCTCAATAGGACCACCACACATGGCTATGAATTCATTAAGTTTTAATTTGCTCATGTATGCACAATTTACACTATATGGATAGGAAGTTAATGCATCATATAGACTTATTAGCCATAGGTTCCCAATTAATGAGTTCTAGTCCTATCACTCAACGTTTCCAGGATTACTCTCTCGGTTAAGTCTCATCAACCTTTTATTTCATCATTTATATGTGACCCATTTGTGTAACAAAAAGAATCCTCCAAGAACTACACGAGTCATTTTAAAATGCAAATCGAGATCAATAGTACATCTCTCGTACTTTATTAAATGACAAATAATAACTTAATGGTCACCACTTGAGTCTCTTTACAATATGAAAATACCAATTTCAGTATAATTCGTTAAGAACATCATAATCTTTATAATGATTTCATATTCATTAAGTGGTACACATCCCCACAATTCTCTTATTCATGAATATTAGTCTTATAAGGAAGTTTACCAAACATTATATCAACAGGGTCAAACCTTTCCAACAAAGTGCGACTAACTAAGGTAAATTTCATTATTTACTCAAATGAATTTTTTCCTTAGGATCCGCTTCCCCCATCTCTTTTATTCACAAATTATAGATTGAAATTAGTAAGTCCTATGAAAGAGAGTACCAAAAGATTATCATGTCATATACCTATTGAAAAAAGTGTAACACAACCCGATCGATCTTTTATTAAGGTACTATTTCATTAGCAAGGTGCACGTTTAAAAACACAAAACAGTTTCCTTTGTTTTTATACGTTATCCCTTAATCCAAAACCACCAACCATTTGCACCAAATAGATCTATTCACATAGATCTTCATTCACGCATGGACTTAATATCCAATTGATATATTTTCATGTTTGTGAATGATATATATTAAAATACGAATTAAACACTGGTAATATAAGGGTCAAAGTTATCCTTATATAAACGTGGAAACTTAAGGACTTATCCTTGATTTGATTCACTTTTTTACTTGTATGGGACTAATTAGATCTTTTTGGGTAATTTCACGGTGACGTATTTCTTCTCATCAGAATCATCACCCACATGTCTTTTCTGAACCGTTTCACAGATAGTCTTTGTTGACTTCTCAACGAAACATAAATAAAAGGTGGGGTTCGTCACATTATCCAAGATCCATCCCCTCCACTGAATTAGCTTTCTTGAACCTAACTTCGAGAGCCAGAAACCTAGCATATAGTTCTTTGGTATATTCCCTATTAACTAGTTCGTTTTTGGGGCGTGACAGTGGTATCAGGTTGTGATCTTTAGGGAAAAGATGGCTTAGATTGTGATCTTTTAGCAGTTTAGTGTCGCCAATTCAATATACCGTCTATCTAGGAGGTACAAAATGTTATGAGGTAAACAAAATTATATAGTAATAGGAGGAATTGGTACTTTGAGTTATCAATATTGTCTTATATTTAGATCTCTAGTGAAATTTAGGGAGGATCTAGAGATGATAAGATGATGAACGGTTGACGAACATAATGTGAGCTTAGTTTGAGGTGAAATTAATGTATGTGAATGTGATTTGTTTTTAAGTGTTTGACTACTGTGTGTTAATTGATATGTACTTGTGTATTTGTTTTATTTATTTATTTATTTTGCTTATGGGTAACACTTTCTTGGTGAACATTGATAAAGTTCTTTCGTCACCAGGTAATCTTGTGCTTTATGCCGTCATGTTAAGAAAAATTGTTTTCAACCTCCATTTCATTACTTATGCCCTTGTTGGTTATCCATCTTTATTATTTGCTCATACAGTCACACCACAACATGTGTACCGAAAAAAAAATATTTCCATCTCATTTAAAGTTGTTACGTTTCTTGGTAATATGTATTGGAGAAAATATAGTTTTGATACTAGGGGATAGGAGGTATTTCAAGAGTTAATAAAACTTAGAGGTGAATTTTAAGATTTGTAAAAGTCGAGGGACTGCCCCAGAAGTGCACTACCTATAATGTATAATAAATCACAGGGACAAATGTGCAATTAACCTACTGTTTGCCGTTGTAAGATTTATGGATTTTTTTTTTGTAATCATCTACTCCAAGATTGATAGCTTTTGACTAGCAATATTTGATTGCCTGAAAACTATAGATATTCAGCAGATGTGTATAGTGATCAGGAGAATACTTTAGCTATAATAAAACCAAATGGATTTTTAAGATATTATACAATTCAGTAAAGAAAATCATTCTAAATTCTGGCTTTAGCATTATGAAAGTATTTGAAACTCAACTTGATGATTACATTGTTAAAAAAAAAAATCTTTGTCCCCTTTGCTTACAACTGAATATTAAAATTGTAGAATGCTTTGGCCTTTTTAGAATATTTCTACACATATGTGATCTTTTTATATCTAATGGCCACATAGTCTATCTGTAAAACCAATATTATGTAATTATACTGAACTAGCCTGGGGAATATTCTGTTTTTTCCTTTTCATTTAGATAAATCGGTATTTTGCACCCTAATAGTTAATTGTTCAGTTTAACTCTCAATTTTAGGAGCTGTGTCATAGCTTCATCATGTATTCTTCATTGATCGTCTTTAGAATTTGGTTGCATAGTGCTTTGATTCCATATTCTATATTCTTCCCTTCTTTCTGAGAATTTTACTTTCACCAGAAGCCAACCAAAAGAACTTGTCGAATTCTCTTATCATATGACTCCTATATATAGAAGAGTCTTCAAACTTCTGTATATAATTATCAGAGTTTATAGAAATTTTGGCAGGAACATGAAAATAAATATGGTATCACTAAATCTGAGCAAGGAGCAATCTGTACAAGACTATTCAAGTCACTTGAAAATATTTTTATATATAATATATGGGAATATTTTTCATCAGCTTGAGGTAAACAAACTTTAAGCCACCCCTCGAATATTTTACTTTGATTGTCATTATTTTGGCTGCTTCATTTAGAATCATTTTAAATCTAATTTTATTACGAAAAAAGTAGCTGGCACTTTATTAAGTAATTTAAATTGGGGCAGCCGCACCCCAGCTCACGACAAATCCGCCCATGTACAATATAAATATTTAAACCAAACTCTGCTAAAAGAAGCCTTAGACTATTCGATCTTCTTCCTAAAGTTACAAATCCCATCTATTTTTTCCACCTCCCAAATTTTTTCGCGTCGAGGAAACCAAGCACTAAATCAAGGTCTTATATCTTTCAGTCAATTATTAAATTTCATCTTTTTATTTTTGTATTTACTGCTTAAATTTATTTTGTGCACTTTCCTATTTATAGTACTATGTCATTAATTTTCTAAGGTTGGGCATGAAAATTCATCATCGAGGGCGGAATTAGTGGGGTGGTTGTGGGTTATTATTCCCAAGGATAATATCCTGTCTTCATCTCGGTACATCAAGGGATTTTTAAGATATATTCTTACTTAATCATTGTTTAATTTAATATTAGAAGAAACAAATTTGTTATATTATTTGAAAATTATGTTTCCCTTGGCCAATTAATTTATATTATATACATTGCAGATGTCTCGGAAGAATAATGATTGTGATAGTGGAACGATATTTTCTAATATACCGGATCAAATCATATTTAATATCCTCATCTGCCTTCCTCTTGATATTATTCTCAGCGTAATGAGGTATGCTTGCAAAGATTGGTATAACATGATTAATAGCCCTTTATTTATTTACTCCCATTTAAAGAAATCGACTAGTGGTCTCTTAGTTCAGAGACGCTTTTCTACAGTGTCCGGGAATTTTGTGAAAACAACAAAGTGTGAAGTCAAAGCAAAGGAGCTGAAATTTAAATTTCCTGGTATTGTTGTAGCTAGTTGTAACGGACTAGATTTATTAGCGAATGAAGTATATGACACACTTTATGTTGCAAATCCGTTTATAAATCAGCAATTGGTCCTCCCTAAAATTACTTGTAATTTTTGTTTTACTTATGGTTTTGCGTATGCTGATCCGTCTAAAGTATACAAAGTGGTAAATTACTCTTGCGAGAGCCATGGATGGGAGATATTAACCTTAGGTCTCGATAAGACGTGGAGAAGTGTTGATACAAGTAATTTGATGTGTAAGGAATACATATTCAATTCCCCATTATCTCTAGGAGGTTTTGTGCATTCGACTGATTGGGGTCAATCAGTCTTAAGTTTGGAAGTGGAAACTGAAAAGTTTAAGGAAAATCCTTTTCCAGTAGATTGTCGCGGCACAACATTTAAAATTTTAGCAATGGGGAGTTCTCTTTGGTTAATGTTTTCTAGAGGAGAATACTTATGGGAGATTTGGTTAATGATGGATCCAAAAACAGGAGATTGGATAAAGTTGTATGACATTGATTTACAAAGTCAACTATGTTTGCTTCAACGCACTTTACCTAGATTTTCAATCACTGATGATGTTTTTGCTATATATTATCTATTTCAAAACAATAACTGTTTGAATTCTGAAACTTTTCTATGTCCTCTCGGCTGGTCGCAAAATGGCGAGGTATTGGTATTACAGATAGAAGATCGAGTAGACTTTTGGATAGTTTACAATGTGAAAACTAAAGGAGATCATTTATATAAACCTACGGCTACGATGATAACCTTGGATGGTGATCCACTTATCTCCCATGCTCATGTCCACAGCTTGGTGCCTTTAAATTTTGTCTGTTAGTGGAAATGTAAATCTTATGCTACAAACTTTTCTTAATTCTCTACATGGTGAACAAGTAAACGGGTTCCGCAACTTTTATGCTTATTGTTTTGCTGTATAACATGTGAGTAACATAATAATGCTTTGTAATGTTTTCTATTGATGAATTCTTTGTTTTAATTACCTGTCTGTGGTTCCACTAATTTTACCCATAAAAAGTGTTCATGCAAGTGCTGAGTTTTCAAGAGACTAATCATGAAATACACGACACACATGGTTTATTAGTATGTGATTTTCTATTCAAAATCCGTGCACTTATTAGTTTTCTCGTGAACATGGCTCAGTTTATCATTACTTTCCTTCTTCAAAGTATGATTTCTATTCTCAATCCAAGGTGTGAGTTGCCCTTCCCATCCAATATTATTCCTTGTTTATTATCATCCGCAATTGTTTACATATGTAATTAATTTTCCTATAAAATGTCGCAATTCCAAGATTCCTAAACCATGTGAACCATGTAACATACTTAGGCTAAGGGCTATAAATAATTCAGAATTTGAAAGGTTCTTTATAAGAGTTTTTACAATCTATACAAGTTAAATATTTATTGATGGGTGAATGTTGCCTTCTAATTATGCTTTTTGCCCCATCAACATACCTTTTTCACACGACCCTAGATATGAACCACAAAGATCAAAATTACCCACAAAATATACGAAAAGAAGAATTTTATGTTAATGATCCCCTAAATATAAAGTTAGACTTGTAACCAAAGGATGTTTACTTATGTTGCTAGTTTTGACCTTAGACTAGAACATTTTAATATTTAAACTACATTTTTACATGGTGAGCTTGATAATAAGATTTTTATGAGACACATTGAGGGATTTTATGATTCTAAACACCTTGATCATGTTTACTGAAAAATCTTTATATGAATCAAAACAGTCCCTCAAACAATATTATAAAATATTTGATTCTTTTGTTCATGGCTTAGGTTTCACAAGAAGTAAATGTGATAGATGTCTTTGTTTTCTTGAGTCTTCTAAATGCATGATTTATATAGTATCATATGTTGATGATACATTACTAATTATCTATTCAGTTATGAAGTTATGAGAATTGAGAAGTTGAAAGGTCTTACTTTTGAATTTGACATGAAGAATTATGGTCAAGTAAAGAGATTTTTTTATACAAAAAGTATGGTAAGGTAATATTTTATCAAAAACCTTATCTTGTAAAACTTGTTGAGAAGTATACAAACATACATTGTTAGATTCTTATTTTTTTATGAGTTGTGATTGTTGAGTTGCTGGTTTTCTTTTGGGCCGCTACTACTAATACTCGACATATTATAAAGTTGGGTCAATTTACTAAATGGTATCTTAGTCCACATTTTTTACACGTGGATAATTATCAACTTTTGATTTTTTATACATTTGGATGGCTCTGATTGAAACATAAAAATGAATATTATTATTCAGTACCGAGTTCATCTCATCTTCTTTCTTATTCATATTTATGTCTGCAAAATTAGGGTTTCTGTCGGTGCAAAATTAGGTGCAAAATTAGGGCATCTGTGTGGTTAGGATTTCTGTATCGATGAAATTAGGATTTGTGTGTCTTATTTATAAAAATTAGGTTGGATTACATCTTTTTAATTGCTTCATATTATAGTTCTTCATCTAGATTTTTTTTATATTTTTCTATTTTTATAACTCGAAAAATGTGGCTTCAATGTTTTGTAAATATTTTATATTTTTATTTTAACAATCTTATTGAAAATTATTTAATTTTCTTACAGGAAAAAAGATCGTTGGCCATTATATTTCAAAGGTAATCTATTTGATCTATAAATTGTTATATTTTAGTTCTCAAGATTTTAGAATTATTACTTTACCCCAATTTTTAAAAATAAATAATTGTAACTTTTTAAGAGATATTTATATGTAATATATTTACTATCATGCATTTTTTGCAAAATTAGGACTTATAGTTGATATTCCAAATTATTCTTTAGCTGCTTTGAGTTGGTTAGGACTTGAATTTAGACTTTATATTTTATAATGAATTGTTAATTAATTTGAACTTGATCAAATTTATCTAAAAAATTGTATACAACATGATATATGATTTTTATGTATATCTTTGTTCCAATTCGGACCTAAGTTTAAACTTTTTTCTTCTTGCAGAAAGCTTTAATGGATGTAGTAGACTATCAAGAATATGCACAAGGTATCTTAAACATGTAAAAATTATTTTAGCATATTTTTCTTTCTCTAAATATTTCATTAATAAAAAAAAAATTAGGGTTAGACACATGTTTAAACATGTGTCAAGCATATTGCCACTGCATTTACAAAATAGAAGATAGACTCACTAACTTCAACTATTCGATAGATACTTTTAAAAACATTACAAGTAAAGGAATTGTTTACAAAATATTGTTTGGTAGAGGATATATAACTAGTAGGAATCCATCCTCTATAAGAATCTTTTTTCTTCCTGTAGGAAAATTTTAAGAATATCTTAAATTTCGGCTCTATGCCTTGTAATCCAATAGTTTCTCTTTTACTATCATAGTTTTTTATATTGCAACCATTTCTAGTATCACACTTATATACAATTATAGCTTCACCTTTCTTTTGCTTCTTAGGGTAAATAGTTTTAAAGATATATCCTTTAGTTGATTATTAGCAACATTAGGATTAGTATATGTTTTTGTATTTCTTCCACTGTATTATAGCATTCTTTCTCAACTGTTTCTAGGTGAAAGAAGTACACCATTAAATGACATGACATTCATATCTTTTCAAATTCTCTAAGCTAAAGTTCATACTTGTTCAATGATTATGATATAATTTTCATATACCTCTTTGATATTTTTTAAGACTACTCCCATCCAAATATCTCCTGGTAAATTGGTAGCATGTAACAAGAATTAAAGGGTAAAAAACCATGTTGATTTTTTATAAAGACAAGCAAATAGAATATTCTCCAGTAATTTATCATTGCAAAAGCTACAATTATGTATTTTAGTAACTCTTCTTTTTAAGAAGTTTTTATATGTAGGTAATAGATTTTTAACTACTATTCACATAAATTTTTTTTACTTTTTGTGGAGTTTTTAGATTACAAATTATCTTTCCATACTTCATCTAAGATAGAGTTGGATGAGGAAGGTTTACCTTTTTCCTTTATTTTATTATCTATTTTTTGTTCATCTTTTAGCCACTGATATGCTTTTTTAACATATCCCATGTTTTCCTAAGACCAACATACTTGATCTTTACCCAAGATATTGGAATAAAAGTATTAAAGATCTTTTCTAATATCTTAGGAAGTAATTTTTAAGTTAAGTTCAATATACCATTTTCTTTCATTTATTAGCATAACTTCATTATTAATTTTTAGGGCTAAGTCTAAAGGTTCTTACTACCATCACAATTTTTTATCAATTGATCCTGATGCATATTAATGGTGTTACCATTCTTTATTTCCTATTCAATATGATTAGCCACTAATTTTTTCATCTCAAAAGACTTCTCCAACCTTATCCCGATGAATTTTTTAATCTAGCTTCTACGAAAGAGTTTAATGAAAAATCTTTACCCTTTAACACTTTATATAAGAGTGATTATGAGTTGGGTATATGATTACAGACTTGTTTCCTAATAGAGCAAGGTTCATAAAGATTTGAATCTCTAAAGCCTAACCACCGTAAGATATTAATTTTAGATATGTGTGATGAATCAAATCAACATATTTTCTTAGGCAGAAAATAAGAAGTCATAAGAAATTTAGTATGCTTTGGATCACTAATTAAATAAGTACCTCTTTTCTTGCCTCGAAAATAAAGAGGTTTTTCCAATTTTTTATTCTTTTTATAGTCCTATCAAATAACATAATATTTAGAATGCATGATGGTGTATTAGAGCTAAATTTCACCCAACAATTATTTAAATCCAGTGTAAAATCGTTAGCATATGCATATTTTTTTAATGATGTCATAAAAACTCTTAATCTCTTCATAGTTTACTTTCAAGAAAAAAATATTGTGATTAGCAAAGAGTAAATGACTAATATTTGAGATATATTTGGAGATTGTTTTGCCCTATACAATATAGGAAAAGGGTACTGCCTTATTCCACTTAGAGGTTTGTCAAGTAAATATGGTTTGACACTTGTTAGGACAAAATATGATACTGATGTAACAGATATCAGAATCTTATCAAACAAATTTTTATTAAAGCCTATTTTTTCATAAGTATTTCTAAGTAATCTCACTCAATAAATTCATAAGTTTTTTGTATATCTATTTTAATAGGCATAATGTACTTTTTAGTATTTCTTTTTTCTTTGAATAAGGTAACTACTTCATAGGCTATCATAGTATTTTCATATATATGCCTTTGGTTGAAGTGTATTGATATTCATCCATTACAATAGGCATAAGTTGTGCAATCTATTTACCAAAATTTTAGAAAAACATTTTTTTAATAAAATTGGAATAACTTATAGGCCTATTTTATTTATTATTATTAGATTTATCAATTTTTTGGGATCAAAGGAATAACGGTTTAATTTTAGTTAGCAAAACTACCTTTATAATACCAAAACTTGTTTACTAATTTAATAACATCAAGTCTTATGATATTGAGTATTTTTCATAAAAACTACATGGGTATCTATTAGGCCTAGGAGCTATGCTTGCATCTAGTGCATTCATAGCCTTCTCAATTTCAACAATGTCAAGAGACTTGTTTAGTGCCTTATTCAGTGCCTTATTCCTAGATTAATCACATATTTAATAAAATTTAATATATTAGAGAAGTTTACTTGTCCCACATTTTTAAAGATGATATTAAAATAACTTGTAAAATATAAACTTAACTCAGTACTTCTAATTAGTAATTAACATTATCTTATTAATTGTCCTCCTTTCATAAGTGGCAACACATTTCTATATCTAGAGGCCTAGAAGTCCTAATCCTTTTTCCAAATAAATTCAATCATTTTCAATACTTGATTATATTTATCTCAATTATCATTATTATTTATATTATTAAAAAAAACTCTCCATAATGTAAAAAGTCTTTTACAATGATTTAGGTTTAGAATTTAACTATTCCTTACAATACTTAAATAGTTTTCTATTTTTTTTAAGTTTTCCAATGATGTTTAGATATTCTTTTTCATCTAGCCAAAAAAATTCAGTTATCATATTTGTTTCTTATAGTACATATTTGCGAAAGCAAATAATGTGAATTCAAATATGAGATTTTCTAATTGAATTACTTCTTATAATATGTATTTGTTTCTTATACTTGATTTTCATTGATTAAAGAATCCTTTGTTTGGATTCATATTATCAGAGAAATGGAAAGAAAATAATATATACCTTTATACCCTTTTTTGTATTAAGTAAACTACAATGTTTTAAAAGTATAAGGTTAGTTAAGATATTTTAAAATAATAAATTCATTTTCTTTGAAATGAATCTAATATCGGAAGATTTAAAAACAAGAAAATTTAAAGAAAATCAAGGAATATGTAATCAATTGCATTTTTTTTCCTTTCATTGAAAATCCAATTCAAAAATTTTTTTCCTCAAATCTAATATATTTCTTCAACATCCCAAATATTTTGGTGTCGAGGAAACCGAGCACTAAATCAAGGTCTTGAATCTTTAAGTCAATTATTAAATGTCATCTTTCTATTTTTGTATTTACTGCTTAAATTTATTTTGTTTACTTTCCTGTTTATAGTAGTTTGTCATTAATTTTCTAACGCTGGACATGAAAATTCATCATCAAGGGCGGATTTAGTGGGGTGGTTGTGGGTTTTTATTCCCAAGGATAATGTCCTGTCTTCATCCCGGTACATCAAGGGATTTTCAAGATATATTCGGACTTAATCATTGGTTAATTTGATATTAGAAGAAACAAATCTGTTATATTTTTTGACAATTATGTTTCTCTTGGCTAATTAATTATATTAATATACATTGCAGATGTCTCTGAAGTATTTAATAGCCTCATCTGCCTTCCTCTCGATATCATTGTCAACGTAATGAGGCATATTTGCAAAGATTGGTATAACATGATCCATAGCCCTTTATTTATTTACTCCCATTTAAAAAAATCGACTAGTGCTCTCCTAGTTCAGAGATGCTATTCTATAGTGTCCGGGAATTTTGAGAAAACAACAAAGTGGGAAATCAAGGCAAAGGAGCTGAAATTTAAATTTTATTATCAACATTTACAATTTTAGCAATGGGGAGTTCTCTTTCGTTAATGTTTTCTAGAGGAGAATACTTATGGGAGATTTGGTTACTGATGGATCCAAAAACAGGAGATTGGGTAAAGTTGTATGACATTGATTTACAAAGTCAAGAATATTTGCTTCAACGCACTTTACCTAGTGATTCAATCACTCGTGATGTTTTTGCTATATATTATCTATTTCAAAACAATAACTGTTTGAATTCTGAAACTTATCTATGTCCTCTCGGCTGGTTGCAAAATGGCGAGGCATTGGTATTACGGGTAGAAGATCGAGAAGACTTTTGGATAGTTTACAACGTGAAAACTAAAGGAGTTCATTTATATAAACCTACAGGTACAATGATAACCATGGATGGTGATCCACTTATCTCCCATGCTCATGTCCACAGCTTGGTGCCTTTAAATTTTGTCTTTTAGTGGAAATGTAAATCTTATGCTACAAACTATTCTTAATTGTCTACATGGTGAACAAGTAAACGGGTTTCACAACTTTTTATGCTTATTGTTTTGCTGTATAACATTTGAGTAACATAATAATGCTTTGTAATGTTTTCTCTTGCTGAACTGTTTGTTTTAAATTACCTGTCTGTGATTCTACTAATTTTACCCATAGTTAAGTTTTCATGCTAGTGCTGAGTATTCAAAAGACTAATCATGAAAGACGCGACACACATGGTTCATTAGTACTTCTTTTCGATTTTTTAGGAATAGTTTAATGTGAAATAACTTCTTGTTGATGGAGCATGTAAAATAGATTCTTGTTGATGGCGGTTTTGAGAGTTTCAATGGGGTTTAAAAGTTTTGGGAGTATTTTGAGAGTTTTTGAGGTAGGTTCTTAGTTTGTCTTATGTAATATAGATATTATGCAAAAATTCACTCTATGGTTTGATAATTTGCAAAAAATTGCACCATAGACCCCTATATTGTGCAAAAATTATACCCAGGTCCCTATATTATGCTAAAATTGCGCTATATGTGCCAATGTATGCAAAAGTTGTACTCTAGGTCCCTACATTATTCAAAAATTGCACTATAGGTCTGTATAATTTTGAAAAAATTAGTGATAGTATAAATTCCTATATTATACAAAATAACCCATAATTTATTATAGAAAACACAGATAGTAATACAAATACGATAAATATAATCCTAGTAAAATAATTTTATAAATTTGAGGACCAAGTGAAGATTCCCAAAGAATTTGGAAGTGGGTGCGGCATAAGCTAACAATATAATTTATATTAGCACAAGTATGTGGGAAATAAATCGAAGAGATGCTTAAATAGAAGCAAACAAACACGAGAATCAAAATATAAAGAACAATACGTTATTTTCCCACTTATATTCAACTCACATTGTTCTAAAAGCAGCATCATTACACGCGCAAGTAAGATATAATCTATGATATCAATATGTATGTCATTAAGTACTACAGCAGTATGTTGTTGAACATTCGAAGTCTCGTAAACTATGTTCCCGAAATATCTCAATATCAGTCGACGAAACCTTAATGTTTGCTTTAATATCTATGTCATTAAGCACTACAATAGTACATTCTTGAACATTGGAAGTCTCATAAACTATGTTTCCAAACATAATCTCAATCTCAGTCGAGGAAACCTTAATGTGGTTTAATCTGCTTGCTTGATTGAGGGGCATTAGTCCTGTTAATTATTGATACGTCCGCAACTGTCAAATGCCTGCTTTGTATTTTGCTTTTCTTGATTTCGGGATACATGTGTTTATCGTTCATCAGTTATCTCTTGTCTTTGTTTGCCATTTGGTTAGTTACCCACTAGGTGTAGTTTTTCTGGTGTTTAGATATTAAAGAGGACAACAATTTAGGCTGAATATGAGCTAATACATCTGTATTTTTGTGTGTTTGATACGGCATGTGTTCGTTTATGCGTGCTTTTATCATTGTGGTTGATTAGTCATTATTGTGCGATTTCATCAAGTGGGATTTAGACGAAGGTGGTTTAGGTTCGCTTATTTAAGTTATCGTACGTGTGTGATATGATGTATATCCCATCTGTATCTCTGATTGTTGCTCGTGGGGCTCTAAACGATGGGTATTTGTTAATTTATTCGTAGATGTTTCTCTTTCGATTATGTTAGGGGATAGAGCCGGTTTGGTTGTGCATGGAAGAGATAGTTCAGGGATGGTGGAAATATTTTGATAGCGCGACAAACACTTATTTCTTATATCTAATGGTCTGAGGGTTGCCAGATTCCATTTCATCTTTGCTCCATCTGTTAGAATTTTTTCTAGCTCCCATTTCATCTTTGCTTGGTCCATTAGAATCCTTTCTAGTCGTAGAATTATAATAGTTTTGTTTAAGTGGCTTTTGATGTGTTCTTTTATTTTTCCTACTTATAGCTTTGATACTCAAGTTATACTGGTCTCTTACCACATAACATACAAGTGTTGTCTTTTATATTTATTATTTTCTTTTGACAAACAAAACCCGAGTATAGACCTAAGTATAGAGTCTTGGATGTATAGAAAAACCAAAACTCGTGATTCGAAAAACACATTCATGATATTCATAAACCAAAATATTACATAAGTCACAGCAACACATTAAAACACAACAACACAAAACAACCCAACAATTCGATGCATAAATTTAAAATTTAATAGTACTTTGGCTCAAAATATATTATCAAAAAGAATTCCTCAGGTACCTCCCTTTTGTTTAAGTGTAATTTTATCCCCTAAGCTAAGAGCAATTCCTTGAGTCTTACTTCTTATACGTATATACCCACTTAACTTATTATTTCTTGCTTTTCAACACTTAAATTTACCTAAGCATATGCTCCAAACACACTCTTTGCATACAAATTTGCAGCTAAGAATCCACATTCCCCTTCCAAATCTGACATGTACAAAACAAACAAATAATTACTTAATCAATTTACTAGAAGAATTATTATGAATAAACAAACAATTACACTTACTGAGCACTGAGGCACTTCATATTAGTTGATTTAATGATATGCTCGAGAAACTCTTTCTCATCTTGTATAACCGTGTTTATAGCAACCTGTCCCATCAAGTATGTGATATTTTAATTAACAAAATACTATCAATTACGTATTTAAATTAAAATGGTGGAATATTCAAGGCAACACTTTTATATGAGTCCTTATATTATGCGAAAATTGCACTAGGTCCCGATGGTTTGCAAGAATTGCACTATAGGTCCCTGTATAATGCAAAATTGCAACACAATGTCCCTGTATTATGCAAAAATTGCAGTACGTTTCCCTAAATTTTGCAAGAATTATATTATAGGTTCCTATATTATATGCCAAAATGGCACCATATGTCCCTAAATAATGCAAAAATTGCCCTATAGGTCCCTATATTTTGCAAAATTGCAAACACAATGTCCCTATTTTAAGCAAAAATTGCACTTCGGTCCCTATATTGTGCAAAAGTTGTACTTAGGTCCCTAAATTACGGCCAAATTAGACCATATGTCACTATATTATGCAACATTTGCATTATAGGCCCCACTATTTTGCAAAAAAATGTACTTTAGGTCCCTATATTTTATAGAAATTGCACAGTAGGTCCAGATATTAACTTTTCAAAATTAATTAAAGCATAAATCCCGATATTATGCAAAAATTGCACTTTAGGCCCCTATATTTTAAAGAAATTGCACTATATGTTCAAATATTTTTTTATTAAGTATAAATCCCTATAATATGAAGGAATTACACTATAGCCCCAAATATTTTGCAGAAATTTCACTATAGGTCCCTATATTATGCCATTATTGCACCATATGTCCTATATTGTGCAAAAATTGCACTTTAGGTCTGTATATTTTGCAAAATTTGCACAGGTCCAGATATTTCTTTAATTAATTAGAGTATAAATCCTTATAATTTATTGAAGAGGAACTTTAATAAAAGCAAACAAAAACACATGAATTAAAATATATAACACATTACCTTATTTTCCCACTCAAATTCAGCCCACATAGTTCTAAAAGCAGCATCATTACACTCGGCAGGTAAAATATAATCCATAATATCAATATGTATATCATTTAATACCACAACACTACGTTCTTGAACATTCGAAGTCTCGTAAACTTTATTTCCAAAAATAACCCCAGTCTCAGTTGACGAAACCTTTATATTAGCTTTAATTTGCTTGCTTAATTTAGGGGATATTGTGCAATTTTGTGGACGCTCAACTAATTTCAAATCCCCCATTGTAGATAATTCGAGACATAAATTCTGAAGTGTTTGTTTAGTTCAGTTAATTACTGTTACGTCCAAAGCTATATCATAATGATGAATTGTCACATATGCTTCAGAAGATATGGCGATAGGGTCCTAAAAGAATTAGATCGTCTACATCAACTAAGTTTTGGTAAAAGACCGTGAAAATGATTTTCTAGGCATCCCTCGATAGTTAGTGATACCCCTTAAAATTTAAAAGGTAACGTATAGTAGGCAGTGAAAGGGTATAAAATGACAAATGCATGTTTTTTATGACCCGATAAACTGTAGAAGGTAGTAGGAACCCAAAAATTAATTGTTTAGAACAAAGAATCATGGTTTCAAGAGTTAAGATGGATTTAACCCATAAATTATACATATTTCAACCAAAGTAAAAGGCAAGATTTAAAGGCTTAGGAAATGCAAAAAATACAAAAAGAAAAAATTACAATGTGGATTATAAAGAAACAATGATATTACCCTGCTTCGTAAACATTTCCAGGAAGTCAAAAAAAATCACTACTATTGAAGAAGCTACAAAATCTTGGTTTTCCATAATACTTTAAGCCTAAAAAATAAGCATACGAACAGGGACATATGTATTGATATGAATCCTATAAATGGAGCAAACTTCAAGCTGAAACTCTACATATCTAGAAAAAACTGCAACATGCAAGGGAGACCAAGTGTCAATCAACTTCTGAAAATTGCAAGATCCAGTGATACACCTAAATAAAGAGTAGGTAGTAGAGGTATGAAGAGTTTTGTGGATGACTTTCATGGTTAACCCTTATGAGAAGAGAGATATAAATGGAAAAGCAAAACTACTCTAGTATGACAACAACCGATCTAGGTCCAAAGGAAAGTTAAAGAGATGGAATCCAATTGGAGAGTGATGTCTCCATATTTGTGATAGAATAATCTAGTCACAAGATATCATTTTAGGTTTATTATCGCTTAGTTGAGGGATTTTCCCTATTATATCTTAGTTTCTCAATTCTTACTTTGTTATCGAGTTTGTCACTTTTAGAAATTTTTTGGTGTAATGTGTGTGTATTAAATGTGAAACTATTAGGTACAATGATGATATTAGATGACAAAGAAATGTTAAGGGGTTGAGAAAAGAATATCCAAGACAAAATCAAGAGTTAAAAGCCCAAATAAGCTATTTTTAGTAAGTGCTAAAGGTGTCGGCCAGACTTAGAACGTGTAGTATATTCAATGTTGCATAAAATCGACAGCGAATTCGAAGAAGCCATTTTATATCCATAAGATTATCTTAATTACGGTTGCGTGGCCAATGATTTCTATATATTTGGAGATGTAACGAAGGAGTTATGATTTTTACAAACTCTATGGGCCGATCCGTCCACTTATTAAGGAAAAAACGGCTTTGAATTAGATCAGGGCTCTAAACCGTATCCCGTGACCTAGATTTTGTCCTACACCTATATATATTGGTATATTTAACTTAATAAACATATCCTTGAATCCACATCTTCTATAGTATTTAAGAAATTCATTAGGAAGAAAGAAAATTGACTTGAGGAGGAAGAAAAGAAGAAAGAGAGACACAAACTCCTCTTCTCCATCCTTCCACTCTACCACTAGGGTAATTTATCTTAGATTCTTGGCTTACCCATGTTTGTATTTACTCTTCAATTTTATTTTATTTTAGAATTAGAAACTAATATTTCCATAGCTTGGGTTTGCAATATGTATAATATTTGATTTCTATTTTTCTATTCTATGGTATTTGTGATTTGAATTTAATTGAGTTGAGTTTTATTTTATAATTGTATTTTGTGTTTTCCTTTTCCCACCCCTAGCTCTGGCCAAGTTTAGGACTTTCCTTAGAAGTTGGATTGTCACCTTGACTAGGGATTCATATAAAAAACAACACATAATCGTCTAGTGTGTGGTAGTTTTGCTAACTGGCTTGCCTAACTAAAGAGTCATAAGGGTTTAAATTATTACCACCACTATCTACGCAAGACCCCTTACCCAAGCCCCTTGGTAGTGTTGAGGTTGACTTCTAAGCTACCCTAACGGGAGTTAGAGGGCTTATAGAATCCCGACTAGTTATATTTGCTCAACTCACCCTTATAATTTGAATAGTGATTTATGAAGATAGGTGCATACTGACATACCTAAGCTATATTCTTATCTCAATTATTTAGTTATCTTTACTTGCATTAGTAGTTTAATTTCATATTTGCATTCTTATTTAGAAAACCCAATAAACCTTTCTCTTTTATTTATAGTTCTAATTTAAACAATTAATGTCTTCTATGCTTATATTTGAACACGAATTTGAGCTAACTGATAAATCCCTAAGAACGAATCTTATTTATCAACTATTACTTGCGAACAATCTGTGCACTTGCAGTGAGTTTCTTGTGGTTGTATTAGGTGTATACATTTATATCGTTTATTTATCACACCTTTGCCACCACCAAGTTTTTGGCGTCACTGCCAGGCATTTTTTTTGGTTAGTTATGGTGTTAAGTTTTGTGTAGTAGTTTTTATCTGTTTCAGTTTTATGCTCGTTTTTGTTTTTGTATCTTTCAAGTTCTTTGGGTACCAGTGTATGCTCTCAGATCCCAAAAATTATTATGAGCTAAAAAAGTGATAAAGGGAGAAAAGAAAGAATGAAGCAATCGCTAAAATCGTAGATCCATTGATAGTAGATAACGATGTACCACCTAGGGGACAACATCAATTAACAAATTCCAATTCCCCCGGTAGTACCACCACAAGAAGTACCACAAATAGGGAATGCACCTATTATTTAACGCTGCGAACAAGGTCAGGGAGCACCTTTTCTAGTACAACGATTAGGGATATGCCCTCTAGTGATCCAAGTTGCGAGATTCAAGCCCGATCAAGGTATGCTTAGTCAGCTTATGAGCTTTTGACACTACAATGGTGCAGTACAACGAGATCTGGTGAGGTCGATTTAGAAGTTTATGTAGATTTTGTAATGCCCACATTACTCAAGGCATTACATCCGAGCAATTATATTACTTTATGTTTCTATTTTTCTTGACCTGAGGTATTAGTGAATGGTTGGATAGTCAACCATCTGATTCGATTACGTCATGGGATGAGTTGCAAGTCAAGTGTTTTGATCGCTGTTATCTGCAAAGAATGAGAATGAAGGATCAAATGGAACTTGCATGTTTTTTCCAAGATAAATGTGAGAGTGTAGGATTGGTATGTACAACTTTTAAATAGAAGTTAGCTAGATGTCCACTTCCTATTTACACCCCAACGCTTCAATTAGCGATGTTAATTCAAGGCATCAATGTCAGGGATAGATTTATGGTAGATAACCTTGGAGGAGGAGGTTTTGTATCAATGGATCCTACAGAAACCGCAGTTGGTATGGTAAAAATAGTAGAAACAGAAAGAAGTTGGCCAGAGTCGCGAGCTTCCATTATAAATACCAGAGGTACGCTACGTTTAGATAGTGAAATTTCTATAGACGCTACATTCTCTACGATGTAGATCAAATGATGCAGTTGGAAATTACAATGAAGAAACGTTTCCAAGGGAAACAAGCTGAGATGAAAGTAGTGCAAGAAGTAGAAGTTTGTATGTGTTGTGGGGTCAACGATCATGTATGGGAAGAGTGTAAAGGAAATCCAAAATTGTTGTGTTTTGTGTCGAATCGTGGAAATTATTAATCAGGTAATATTGAGTTTTAGCAAGGGAATTGCAATCATCCGAACCTTTAATGGTCTAATCTAAACGGGGTTGTGATTCAAGGTAATTCTTACCAACCACGACCTCAAAACAAAAATTTCTAGCAGATATCTCGAGGTACTTATCAAGGGGGACAAGGTTAGAACAAGCCAGTACCACCACCAAAACCAACCTATTATGCTTATACCGACAGTTTATAAAAGAAAGCAGTGCCGCAACATCCACAATAAGGGTCTGAATTCGAGATCAAGAAAATAATGCAAACTTTATATACTTTGACTCAAGACAACATGAGAATCAATAATGAAAGAGTGAACGAGCAATCAGTTGTGTTGAAGATATTGGGGATGCAAGTCACCCAAGTAACAAGTGCTCTTGTGAAGTTTCGACAGGATCTTCTATATATGGTATAAAGAATGACGTTATTTCCATAGAAAATAGCGATGGGAGTGCTTGGTTTGAATCACGTAAGGGTATTTGCCTTCAAGCTGAATAAATTGTGGAGTCACCACCTGCTGCAAAAAATTGTCATGGATATTCCCGAAATCGTTGAGAACCAATCAAGCCAAGCTTGGAAGAGACTAATGTTGAGCCTATGATCGAAGAGATTCAGAAAGAGATCAAGGAGGTCCTTGAGATAGAGGCCAAAGAGTCCTAGAATAAGGTAGAAGTAGTTGCACCCCAGGTGCAAGAAGAAGAAAAGAGAAACGTGGATTCGCCACCTAGTTCCTTTGATGTCACCACCCATTCCTATGAAGATGACATATCAAGAGGGTAACATCGAGATCAAGGAATTTATAGAGGCGTATGGCAAAGAAAGAATCAACACCTAAGTGCTCTATATTGTTGAGAAAGGGTTTACACCTCAACAAGTGTTCACACAATCTATTCCTAAAGAGAGTGAGATTGCGAGTGTAAAAGTTGAGATC
The DNA here is from genome assembly GCA_029959085.1 of Nemophila menziesii. Classification (NCBI taxonomy): domain Eukaryota; kingdom Viridiplantae; phylum Streptophyta; class Magnoliopsida; order Boraginales; family Hydrophyllaceae; genus Nemophila; species Nemophila menziesii. The sequence continues at coordinate 136,765,125 of JARWIR010000001.1, read as the reverse complement.
GTGTGTGGATCATACTGAGAGAGTCTCGAAGAAAGTTGAATAGTATCTACCACCTAATCTTCAAGATCCCAGAGGTTTTAACCTCCCTATCCAAATCAGTGGTAAGCTTGATGTCAAACCTATGTGCGACTTCGATTTAAGTGTGAACCTTATGCCCCGTGAATCTTGGCATCAAGAAGGTGAAGAAGACATCCGTAAATGTGAAGAACACTTTGCTCTAATTTCTTGTTGTGTCAGGACGACACAACTTTGAGTTGGGGTATTGATGTCTCCATAGTTTTGATAGAATATCTAGTCAAGAGATATCATTTAAGGTGTATTATGTGCTTAGCTTAGGGATTTTTCCCTATTATTTAATAGTCTCTCAAATCTAACTTTTTTTGGAGGTTTGTCAGTATTAAAGCATTCTTTGTGTAAGTTGTGTGTTAAATGTGAAGCTCTTAGGTGAAGTGATTATATTAGATGCCAAAGAAATGTTAAGGAGTTGAGGAAAGAAGATCCAAGACGAAATCAAAAGTTTAAACTCCAAAGAAGTTGTTTCTAGAAAGTGCAAAATCTGTCGGCCAGACTTAGAACCTGTAGTTCAATGTTATATAAAATCAACCCAGAATTTGAAGTAGAACTCTATATCCATAAATTCTATTAATTACGGTCACGTGGCCATTGATTTTGAATAATTTGAGTTGTCAAGAAAGTGTTATGATTTTTACAAACTCTATGGGCCAACCAGTCCATTTATAAAGGAAAATGGGGTTCAATTAAATTAGGACTCTAAAACTTAGTCTGTGACCTATATGTAGTTCCTACACCTATATGTGTTGGTATTAGACTTAAGAAACGTGTCCTTGCATCCACAACCTCTATAGTATTTAAGAAATTTTATTAGGGAGAAAGCAAGTTGACTTGAGGAGAAAGAAAAGAAGTTGGAGAGTCACAAACTCATCTTCTCCATCCTTCCACTCTACCTTTAGGTCAATTTATCTTAGATTCTTTCTTAACCATGTTTTTAAGGTATTTACTTTTTGCTTTTTATTTCTTTTAGCATTATGAACTAATTTTCCATAACATGGATTTGTAATATGCATAATCTTTGATTTTTATTTATCTAATCTATATTATTTGGGTTTTGAATTTAATTGATTTGTGATTTATTTTATAATTGTATTTTGTGTTTGTCATATCCCAGCCCTAGCTCTGGCCAAGTTCAGGACTACCCTTAGTAGTTGGATTGTCACCCTGATGGGGGATTCAATTGTAGAAAACAACACATAATCGTCTAGTGTGCGATAGAAATCCTAACGGGCTTGCGTAATTAAATACTCATTTGGATTTAGATTTTCACCACCTATCTTTATTCAAGGTCCCCTTACCCAAGTGCCTTGGCAGTGTTGAGGTGGCCTTCTAAGCTACCCTGACGGGAGTTAGATGGATTATAGATTCCCGACTACTTATATTTGTTCAATTCACCCTTATAATTAGAACAGTGATTTAGGAAGATCGGTGCATACTAGCAGCTCTAAGATATATTCACATCTCAATTGTTCAATTATCTTTACTTGCATTAGTAGTTTAATTTTGTATTTAAACAATTAATCTCTTCTGTGCTTATATCTGAACACAATTTTGTGCTACCCAATAAATCTCTGAGAACAAATCTTATTTTATTGACTATTACTTGCGAACGGTCTGTGCACTTGTAGTGAGTTTCTTGTAGTTGTAGTGTGCGTGTGTGCTTTTATATAGTTTATTTATCACACACTTTCCAGCAACAGTGAGATAACTAGAGAATCTCCTATTGTATTCAAAGAAAACCCAGTTTTGATATTCTATTACCCTAAAGCATGATCCATTTCCTAGATTTTGGAAATGAAAGAGTGTTTTGATGGGTCTCTCAACTATCTCCAAAAATAAAGGTCATTGTTAACAATCTGGAAGTCTAGTAACTCAGTAAAGCTCGTACTTAACTCTTGATGAAGATGAGTTTTGTGATCCTAGTGAGAAATATATTGAGTCTATAAAGAGTGTGGAAATCATAAACTCTGATAGTTTCTTTGGAATGTTTTTAAGAACGAGAGCCTTGTTGCTAAGGAGGAGGTGGACAGTGATCAAGAAGATGGTGATGACTATGATCTTGGTGGGGACTCCATGTTTCTTACATATTATACTATGTTTTCCACCCCTATCGTGAGAGCTCTATAGGAGCATGCCAAACTTATTAAGAGCAAAGGGAAATGAGTGGTATTTCAACTCTGAGGGGATGTGTGTCTGCTCCATATCAAGATTCAAGAAGTCATGAGTTACGATGCATGGAATTATTAGGGGCTTAGTGCCCTATTCACGAAGAATAGTTTAGTTAATATTATCAAGTCTTTTTCCCTTCAGCTTTTTGTGTTTCTAAGTCAATATTAAAGAATTTTATGGGGAATGATTTTGTTGAGTCGTTAAGGTCTTATAATTGTTGAGGTTTGGTTTCTCCTGTTTGTGTTAAGGGCTTGTTTAGAGGGTTTTTCTTCTTATCTGAATGAACAGTGTTAGAATTTTTGTTGTCTTTTCTTGTAATTTATTTTATACCTGTAGCATTTATGAACCTTCTAGTTTATTTTGGTATTTGATTTTTATACATGCACCCAACAAATTCGAAGAGCGCAAATCGATTTAGGATGAATTCTCTGAGTGGAGCTACAATAGGAACATTTCTTGGATATTAGTGAGGTATTTAAATAATATTATGACATTGTTTGAGAAACGAGGTACTTATCCCGCAAATAATTTACAAATGGATAAATTTAATGAATTCGTCTTCAAGAATTGTTTGATTGAACTTCTGTTACACGTTCCAGGTGTTATATAAATATGATGAAGAGACACCAATGGAACTAGAACTCCCTGTAAGCCTACGGGTCGTCTCCAAGTAAAAATATTATAAGCCTAAGGGCTATCGATCCTCAGGGTATACTAACGATGTAGATAATATATTTTGAAATGCAATAAAATATTGAGTTGCAATAGAGACAATAATAATAAAAGAGATTTTGTTTTTGGGGTTTGTATAATTAAAAGGATTAGCTTGCAAATAAGGAAATGATAAACTAAAATATAAATGAGTAAAATGCTAAAAATTGTTATAAAGTATGAGAATGGAATGCTTGATCCTTGCAATTAATCCACATATTTGTCAATTATCTTGTTTGTGGTTTAAGGGCGAATTGAATATTGTTCACATTTGTCGGGATGCAAAAGTATCTAAATCCCCTCATGGGCGAATTAGTTTTATACCTTAGTAGTCTCTTGGCTTCCAGGAAGGTTTATGCACACGGTCCTAATGACCACCTAGCGTGCTAATATCATTGGATAAAAGACACTAAGCACTTATATATTATGTTCGAAAATCAGACCCCCGCCCCGGATTTAGTCGAAAAGACTCATATTAACTCTACTTGATCAAGATATAAAGGGAGCATAAAGAAATATATAAACAATGGAAAATAAAGGTTCAATTCATTTCAATACATAAAGAGTATCCCAAATCACTAAAACATGAATAAAAATCATTTAGAATTCATACTATTGCAAACTCCAAGCATAAATTTCCTTATATCATACTAAATAAAGGAAAATCCAATGGAAATAATACTAAAATCATGTTTAAAAGATAAAATATAGTCGAATTAACGTAAGTTACGAAATAGATATGTTGTGGAATGATGGAGAATGATGAAATTTGGGTGTAAACCCTTCTTCCCTCTTCTCCAGACGCTTGAGCTCTTTCCTAATGAAAATATTTGATAAAAAATGGAGTGTCATGAAAATAGGATCTCTAACAAGATTATATACTAATTTCAATAATGTTTTGGACTTAATGGGCTCACATAAGTGACTTAAAATGGTCCCACCCCGTCATCACTATGTTGTTCAGGTTCGAGTCACGTTGGTAAAACTGCTGTAACTTTCTTGTCTCAACACCTAATTGACTTCCATCACCTCTCATGTGATCCAGACTTCAAGCTCTTTCTGTAGAAAAATGATCTAGGTCCATATCTATTACCAATATTTTTCGGTGACAAAAACAAGATGGCGATGTACTTTTCCAATGAATGTTCAAGCTCACCAAAAGTGACTTCTAGCTCTCTTTACGCATTGGTTTGGGTTTGGACTTCAACTCTTGACTTTTCTTCATCCTCTTGGTCCCTTGTATCAACCATGTACCTAAAAGGTACACACTTAACACACAATTATGGCACAAAAACACTATAAATGATATATTATCTAAAAGAATGTAGAAAAGTGCAATATGGCAAATGTTAGTGAGAATACCTAACTTAGGTCCCATAAACCCTCAAAACTGACGTCTCGTGAGTAGATTTATCTATCACAAAAGAGGATGCATCACCTTCCTAAAAGGTGGATTTAATTAGAACAACATGCGTGATAATGACCAACATGTGAAAAAGAGATTTGACCGAGTTCTCTACAATAAAATCTCACTCAATCATTCTTGAATTCATTACTAACTGTTCCTCTATTTGTTGGGCTAATCACTCACTTCTTATTATCAACTTTAAGCTATGTTGTATAAATTTCTAAGTAGGTGTCAACTCCCCCCCCCCCCAGGTGTCTGCGCCTAGTAAAAGTGTTGGGAATTTTTTCATAGTACCTTAGATATCGTGGAAGAAGTGTCTAACCCGACTATGCAACGATTAACGGCAAAAAGGCCACCTAGGCTGTCCTTTTTCTTCTTACTGTTGAGAATTATTGAATTGATATTATAACTCTAATTTTAGTGTTGTTATATTTACTATGAATGCTAGATTAACTTTGTGACTTAAAGTTATTATATTTACTACATATATACTACTGAATATATAAATTATATAGCGTGATTCAATACCACCTAATCTCGCCTATACCCTAGGTAATCTCGCGTAGATGCTAGGCCATAGTCGATTTCTAGGCTCCAAAACTGAGTTATACAACCTAAACTATAAGATTTGTTTCTCTCGCACTTTAAAACGTTTTAGAATGGACTATTTATAGGTGGAAGACCCAGCGTGTGAAGGGTTAGTTAATATCTCATTGAAGGGAGATCGTGGAAGGTTTGGAAGGAATGGGTCATCTTATGCAAAAATAAGTCATTTGGAATTATTTTACAAGATGGAGCAAGAAAACTTTCTAAGAACAATTATCCGCTCATTAAAGGTCTTTAATATAGACTCAACTACCTCTAGAATAAAGAATGCACAAGTGAAAATCCCTAATCAAATGAATTCTATCACTATCTAGTTGGATGACATTTTGATACAGGAGGAGTCGTATTAGAAAGCTTGGGATAAAGAGAAATGAACGATTGAAAGCAATATGAACATAACCTATTACCATGCCTTGGATCTTAAGCCATAAATTATAACAAAATTACAAGAATATTAGATGACAATGATGTATGATAAGTATATTCTAGTTGAATCAAAGACGTTTCATCACATTTCATGCAAATATCTATAATGGTAACCTTGACTCATATGTCCTTGAGGTGGTTGATCATATCCTCTATAAGATTACTCATGAGATGAATCTATAGATCTTGAATCTATCTACTCTGGATGAAGTCAAAAGGGATGTCTCTCATATGGGGAGAAAGAAGTCTTCGGGTTCGTAGGGCTTGCCAGGTTTATTCTATCGGAAATACTGGGAAATTATTAAATTTGATGTGCCTTATATGGTCAAATCTTTTTTTGATGGGAGTTTGGATGTGACCAAACTTAACAAGACAAATATAATTTTGGTCCTTACACGTTGACATGAAAGTACATGTTGTTTACTTTAGTCCTATCTCTTATACTAAATTTGACTGCAGAAATATATCTTATATTCTGGTGGAAAGATTTAAACCTCTTCTAGAAGATACTATTTTTCCAACCTAGTCATCCTTGGTTAAAGGAATGGCTTTCCAGTATAATCTCATCTTGGCACATAATATTTTATACTTCTTCGGGATAAGTATAAACTTCAAAAAAACTTTATGTAATTGTTAAGCTTGACATGGCTATGGTTTATGAACACATTGGATAGGATTTTTTGGCTAGTATCTTGGATAAACTGGGTTTCAACCAATATGGATAGGATGGATTATATATGGTGTCACTACAGTGACATATTAGATTGCTACTAATAAATAGTTGGTTGGGAAAATTACTCTAACAAATGGTATTCGACAAGGATACCCTCTTTTCCCTTTTAACTAAAGCCTTTGTGGGTCTTATCGACTTTATAAGTAGGTAAGGAAATATAATGGGTATCAAGTTGGGTAGAGAATACCCCAACCTTTCTCATCTCCTATTTTAGGATGATCCTCTCTCTCTCTCTCTCTCTCTCGTACATTGAAGTTAAATCATTCAAAGAAGTGTTATCCACATATTGCAGATGGTCAAGACAAAGAAATAATCCTGGGGTAATCAAGCATCTACTTCATCAAAGGTAAACCTCAACATCTTATTGACATTACGGTTAACTCTTTCAACATTAGTAAGGCAGATTCTATAGGGAAATATCTTGGTATTCCCATAAATTACACTAGATCAAAATATATAACTCTGCAATGGGTTAAAGACATGTTTTATAAGAAAGCGAATGGGTGGAATGAAATACTCCTCTCAAAGGGAGAAAATGCGGTTCTTATTACTTTTTTGCTCCAATCCATCTCTAACTATACTTGATATATTCTACGATTCCTAAAGGATTTTTAAAAATATCTCTAAAAATGGTTTTTACCTTCTGGTAAGGGTCATGAAGTAGAAGATGTATAGAACCCAAAACATGGGATAACGAAGAAACTAGAAATAAGAATGAGGGCCTCGAATTTAGAGCCTTTGGCAATAGGAATTTTGCAATTCTTACCTCAACTACGTGGAAGCTTCTTAATAATCAGGTTTCATTAGTGTTTAGAGTTCTTAAAGCAATCTATTTACCTAATAAATCTTTTTGGTACACCCCAATTAAGATGACTAGATCTTATAAATGAGAGAGCATCATGGAAGGTAGGAATGTTTTGAAATGGGTTTGTATTATGTAGGTGGGCAATGGATATAACATTGATATTTGGAAGGATTAATGGCCCCCGTCCCACATTCCAATTTCTAGACTAGTATATCTTGATATGATTCTTAAGTTTGTATATGATCGCCTTCTACCGGATGGTGAGAAGTGGAATTCAACCCTCATTTATGATTCCTTTCATTAGAGAGCGACATACTTTATTTGTAAAATTCCTCTTCATGCATTGCATGAGGAATGAAATTTTTTTTGGCCCCATTCTTCAAAGGGTAATTAACCCACTAAGTCGGGATAATATGCGATCAACTCACTCTATGTAGAGAATTCAACAAAATCATCCACTTCGGGTACCAATACTAACCCAAAAAATTGGAAAACTGTTTGGCATGCCAAAAACCCCCCAGAAATATCTCAGATTTTATCTGGAAATGCTACAATAATGATATCCCTTGTGATATGAAACTTTTCAAAATTAAATGCTCGAACACCCAGAGATGCCAATTTTGTAATCATCATTTGGAAACAGTTGAACACATATTTTTAGTGGCATCTTAGTATTAATACCGAGAATGATGAACTGTCGTGAAATAGAGTGGTGATTTCTAAGAGAGGAGATTTTGATTCACAGATTCTCATTATGATCAATGGTGGTAACAAAGATGGTTGGTGCCAAAAACTTCAACGATATTCATTTTATTACTATCCGGTGTATTTGGGTGGCTAGAATGAAAACTTTTTTTGAAAACACTAAGTGGAACACCATGGAAGTTGTCATCGTGAGAGATAATCTGATGAAAATTTTATTCGGGAGTGATTGGAATGATAATTTTGAGATTAATCCCTCAACAACCCGAATATCAGATATTGTTAATATATGCGCAATGATAGACAACTCTAGCCCGAATATTAATATTTTCTGTGATACTTCTTTCATGGATAATAATGAATGTCTGTGAGGAAATAATTGTGAAATACTCCTCCAACACACCATTAATGCAAGACAATTTTAGAATGCAAAACAACATCGATTCTTTTAGCATGCTGAATGGTCGACTCCTTTAAGGATGAGAACATTATGATTTAAACAAATTGATTGTCTATGGGGTACCAGAGGCCTTAAATCCATATATGAAACTAGATGGAATGCTCAGCCTCTTATGCGGAAGATTAAAAATTTCATCTCATATAGCTCTCATATCATCATTCAGTATGTTTCTAAATCTAGGATAGAGGTGGAATTGGAATGGAAAAATCTGATTTTTGGCCAATTCCTATCCAAAAAATCCATATTTGGAATTGATTTTTTTTATTCTGATTTCCGATTTTCCGATTTCCGGGTTTTTTGACTTTTTTTGGATTGGAATTGGAATTACATTTTAAAATTTTGGAACTTTCGATTTCCGATTTGAAATCAATTTTCGATTTTTTCCTCTTTTTTCGAAAAAAAAAATTCGTATTTTTTTCTGAATATTATTTATATATTTTAAGATATTGTTATATATAGTAATATATATATATATATATATAATATGTAAAAAAAATTCCTACAAATATATATATGTAAAAACTATACAAATTATAAATAAACTCTAAACCCAAAAATTTGGGGCTAAATCTTTATAAGTTGGAATTATTTCTTTTCCAAACAGGCAAGGTTGTGTCAACTCAAAATTGTTTAAGAATTAAATTTCATGTGAAATATATATTCTTTTTAATGGTTTTTTCTTTATCATTGAATTTAATATTTTATGATAACATGAATTTAATTTAGTTTTCTTATAGGATCTTGCACGCAAGTCTTCACCGCAAATGGAAGATTTCTCAATGATTGGTACATTTAGCCATTATTGTGTGTGAACGATAGTTCCATGCTATAATATATATCAGATTTTGAGAATTTCGTGATGTAATTTATACTATTTTTTTATAATCATCACTATCTGTTTATTTTGCAAGGTCGTGTTTAGGTTTTATTGTAGGAAAATGAAGTTTTTGATAGTAATTGTTTAATATAAAAGTCTCGAATCATTAAATTTCAGATGATGAAGTTTATCTAATGAAGATTTGAGTATTTAAAGATTTAATATTGTTGTAATTTTAGTTTTAACAATATAACTCGATAATTTACATCATATTAAAGGTTCAATGGAAACTTTGAATAATGTTTTTCATGTTTAAAAGTTCTACTTGTATATTTTAACTTTATTATCTTTTTAACTTTTAAAAATTATCAAATCTTAACTTTTATGAATAGTAATGGATATAAAATTTGAAGTTTCGTAAATTTTTTAAAGTAAATGTACCAAAGATTTCCAAAAAAAATTAAACTAATAAAATATAGGATTTCCAAAAAATTTTGAATTCCAAAATATCCGGGTGTTATGAAATCGGAATGAAATTTTGAATTCCGATTTTTGGTTTGGAATTGGATCGAATTTTGCTCTTCCGAAAAAAATTTGAAAATTTCCAAACAAGCCCTTTTTTTATCTGATTAGGTCGATTTCCACCGCTGTTTAGGAATGGGGAGCTGATTTGTTAGCTAAATGTTTTAGATATAACCTACTCCAAGATAATTGACCCACCAATTTCTATCTTTATTTTGATCAATTCGTCGGGAGGACTTTTTGATCGACTGGGGGCGGTTAAAACTATATATATTTTCTCTCTCTTTATTTTGATGCATATGACCCAAAAAAAGAACAGTGTGAATATTAAATAAAAGAAGTACAAATAAAAATATTGAGATCTCATGAATACATATATTGATATATAGAGTTATGGACATATATGGTCTATCCTACAACCTTTGCGTATTCTTTTTTCAACCGCTCACACTTCTAGTCTCTCACCATTGACATTCCATTTTGATAAGCCGGAATACGGTGACGAGTAGTATGTTTTCAAAAACAAAATAATAATCTGATTTCCTAATAATCACCTAGAGTTATTCTATTGTAAATCCAGTCCCACTTCTTCTTTGTTTCTTTTGGTCGGAACTTCTTCTTTGTTTGATCGTGAATTTTCTTCATTCCATATTATCGAATCCCCTAATTCCTATTAAACAGATTGATATAATAAGATCGAATGATTAAAACATACAAGTAAGTAATAGACACAAGATTTATGTGGAAACCCAAGATGGGGAAAAACCACAGGAAGAAGAGAGTTTCACTATGATAAGAAAGATATTACAAGGAGAATTGTATTTAAATGGTGTATATATAGGGAAGCCAATAAACTAGAGTTATTAATCTAATGTGCCAGACCTTACAAATAAGAATTGGGTCATATCTCTAACACAAATAAATAGATTTCTATTAAATCTATTCTATAAAAAGCATCACATAGGGACTTATAGTGCAATTAACTAAAAAAACAGGGGCGAAATATGTATAAAAACATTTTTCGCATCTTTGAATCCTATTTTCCATTGAATTTTCTTGTCAATCTGAACTTATACAATTTTTCATAATCATCTGCAATTAAGTAGTATAATCATTAAATTTCACAACTAAAAAAAGTATTATCAAAATCAGCTTTAGTATAAACATGCATTTTGTTCCTAGCATAAGAATTCAAACCCAACCCAACCCAACCTAATAAAACAAATGGTCATTAAAAAGAATAATTTATAAAATAATTTCATAAAATATGTATTCCAATTAGGGATTATCTTGTATATTAGATTGTTAAATCATGACCAATTCCAATTGGAGATTCAAAAGCTATTTTTGAAAACCTAAATTTAGAATAACCAAAAATATCAACATCGATTTATCAAAATAATAATGATATTTTTTCAAATATGACTATAACTATACATATTTACAACTAATGACAAAATCTATCAAAAGAAGAATTATATTTAAAAAAAAAATAGCCAATTTTAAATTAATATACATAGTACTCAATGAATTGTATATAATAAAATAGTAATTTTACATAAACGACTTAAATTGATAACTAAGTTATTGGTGTTGACAATGTTTGAAGACTCTATTTTAACGAGTCTTTAAATTGGATCTTTAAATGTGATTTTAAAGACCTAAAAAGAAGACCATATTAGTCATTCTCTGATTGGATGCAATTTAGTCGAGGAAGATGTCTGACAATGATTAATGTAGTGGTGGTGGTGTGTGCATGTGTGTGTGTGGGGGGGGGGAGAGGGGTTTGTCTTATAGGACATTATTGAATTTGTAGAGTCTATGTTGTAGGGGAGGTTTTTATATGTATTTTGTTTTGTTATCTTTTATTGTAGGGAATTTTTGTAAAGTTTATAAATGATAGGATAATTATAAAGTTCTTTCTTTTTTAGAGGTGGAAAATAGTATGTGTTCAAACAAATTCACTGATATGCCTACTACTATGCATTAAAATTAAGGTCTATTTCTAAAAGGGTCTTGAGTCAACTCAATATATATTCACCAAAGGGTCTTGGTCTTGAAGTTGTTATTAATAAAGGTATTTTGCAATGTACAAAATGAAAAATATCTTCAAATGTTTGAATAGCGACAAAACACTATTTACTTTCAAAATTCAAAATGCAAAAACACAACTAAAGTCACTCCCTACTCGATACATAGACCTGGCAGCTCATTGAGCTAATTTTTTACACTGGTCAACCTATTGACACTGAGCACAGTTGAGCCACCATATTTCCTTCTTCGTCGGTGACATTGAGATGAGTGTTCAGTGAGAAGCATCCAACACTTATCAACTTTCTGACACTAAGTACTATATAGCCATCAGACTGTCGTTGTCACCAAAGACACAGATATAAGAGCTTAATGATCTACTTCTAACCTAACGAACTTCTTGATACTAAACTAAGCAAAACAACCAAGTTGTTGCCATCAACGAAACTAGGCTGGTAGCTCAGTGTACGACTAACTTAGTGAACTACAAGTTCAATGAGCAATGTGCTCATTGAGCTAATCTTATTGCAAGCTTTTTTTGAGACATATAATTCACTTAAAACACGAATTGAAAATGTACTTTGAGAATCATACTCAGTGTGCAGTTTTTTATTATCAATTTAATTTAATTTTTTTAATATTAGAACTAGTTATAACTTTAATCTTATTTTATTGATACATAACATTCAAAATTAATATATAAAAAATGAATAAAAAGTAAATTAAATTTTATTAGTTAATACATATATCTAAAACAAAAAAATAACTAAAAGCTAAAAGTTTACACTAATTAATAGGGTTAACAAAAAAAATAAACCATAAAGCAAAACAATAGGAAAAAAAATATAAAAACTTACTAAATATAGGGAAAAACTAACGAATTAAAAATAACAAGAATGAAAATATTTAAAAAAAAAGAAATATAAACGATTCCAAAAAGAATGAAAACAAGGTTGGATGGTTTGGCTTATGTTATATGTGTGAGGTCGCCGATGACATCATCATCTTCATCACAAATCTAAACTTTCAATAATATTTTTCCTAAGATGCATTTCACTCTATCGCCTCTAAAGATGCATTTCACTCATCCACCTCCAGAATTAAACATGCATTGTAAGATCAGAACTCCAACTCCCTATATCGAGCGCACCACCATTAATGGCAATTTGAACTCGATAGCCATGTATGAGCACCACCATATACACCAGTGCCAAACTCCATAGCCACCTTCTTAGAACCACGATGCCATAACCATGTTGATCTGATCTTAAATAAATATGAGCTTACAAAGATACTCTTCGATCGATAACAACACTTCTACATGACAAAAATACGATCTTCGACCAAGACAAGGCCGTCGTGAACCAAGATCAAACTCTGACCACAACTTCCATTCTCACTATTTCTGAGCAACCATAGCCACTACTAGAGCTCTAGTCACCAAGCTCTGAACCAAATTTTGTTTGAAGCTACACATCTGAGCTTGTTTTGTTTAAGATGAGAGGTTTTTGTATGTGCTTTGTAGAAATATTTAATGAATAACTAGGAAACTGGGAAAAGTGGTCTTGTGAGACAAATCATGAAAAGTGGAACTTTGGAATATTTATTTTTAAGGGTCGATCTTTAGTTTAGTGGGGTGGGTAATGTAGTAACCTTAGGATGCACAAAATTTAAAACTAAGGATGCAATGGTTATGGTTTAAAATGGAAATTGATGGAAGATTGATTACGTGAGATGGGTAAAATTTATTTGGTTATGTTTTCTTAATTGTAACTGATGATTAAAATTATTAGATTATGTGGTGATCGGAATTTAGTAAATACAATTAACAAATTATAGTCCATGAAGTGTTTAATAGTCCATGAATGTGAATATGTAGATAAACAAGAAGCATAAAGAATTTAAGTTAAAGATGTTAGAGAATTTATCTATAGGGTATATTGCATATTTGGTCCCTGTATTGTATTATATAACTTTTCTTGATAATTTTGAACGTTTATTAATGTTTTATGTTTTGTAACTAACTATTAGTTTTGAATTTTTTTACAGAAACTCTTGAAGCAGATCAGAATAAGCATATAATTTGCAAACTCTCTATTTAATTAGCAAACAAGGGTTGCGTTTATCTACTATCAAACAGTTTTTTTCCTACCTCTTCAAGATTGAAATATTATGAACACAAATATTAGGTTGGAAAACTTATTTTTAGGTTTTATTGCTATATTTGGTCACCGTATTGTATTCTATAATTTTTTATTAATAATTTTGAATGTTTATTATTATTTTATGTTTTATCTAAATATAAATGTTAAATTTTTGTACAGAAACTCTTGAAACTGATCGAAATATGGATATAATTTGCAAAATCTCTATTTAATTTGCAAAAAAGAGCTTTAGGCTAGATATAAAGAGTAAAACTGGACATTAGCCTTTTTGGATATTATCAAGTATTAGATATAAAGTTAGTTAGTGACTTTTCTTCATGTTTTAATCATTGCTATTTTTTGTCTTATATATTCTATAGAACATCCATATATATTTTCTTTGACAAATAGATATATATGGGGTTACATTAATCCTTGAAATTCAAATGGGGTTGGGTTTATGAACTATTATGAGGTATTGACTAGAAAACAATAATAGTTTCAAACAGTAGGCTGCCAATATAATTTTTTTGTGTTAAAATAGTTTTCTAATTATTTCTATTTTAGAATGATTTATTTTTTAAACAACTTTATATATTATTATAGATTTAATTTTTGATCAATGAGTTATTCTATTCTATTTATGAAGTTCCTCAAATTCAGTTTAATTGCAGAATATTATTTAATTTCTCTGTTATAACTGTTTGATTTATCTGTTATCTAGAGACATGTAGTTTTTTTTTTTGTCGAATACACAAATAGTTGATATAAGATTTTTTTATTAAAACTAGCATTGATCTATTATTTTAATCAAAAATTAAAAAGGCTCTATTTTATTATTTGTGCATAAGAATTTGAGTTTATTTTTTCTGACATGAATAAAGAACACGATCAATTTAAGACACGAATGACTTTTTCAATAATACATGGAATTACTTTTTCTGGTTTACATGAACATAGATTTACCTTTTGACAAAAAAACATAGATTTACCTTTGATTATATTTAACTCTACAAAACTGACAGGAAGTTTGTTTCCTAATATAAGGTTTGAATTGGAATACAATTTTTTCTATAAGAAGTTAGAATATAATTATATATTGATTTCTTTTAATTAAAATATATGTGGATGGATTTGATAGATTAGCAGTTTTCGAATACTAATGATTTTTAAATATATAGATTATCGGTTAACAATAAATTTATAAGTAAATATTTATCATATGATTCCATTTAAGGTAGTCGAAGTTATTCTTACATTTATATCGAATATAGTTACAATTTTAAAACTTAAAATTGTATATTCAGAAGTCCAAAAAATTGTTAAATATACACATAACTACTATGATAGAGATACAAATGTGTATCATATAAAGTTAGTTTTTTAAATTAAATAATTAACAAATAAATTGACAATTTAGTAATTATTAAAATTGATAAGTTAAGAAAAAAGATTGCAATATTTATGCTATTACCAATGCTATATTTACAGTTTTATTCTAGAAAAAATAGAGGTAATTTTATACCCGATGATTATGATAAATTTAAAAAAATTACTAGATCTTACTTTTTTTATGCAAATTTGAGTTTCATAAAGAAAATCTAGATTTGAATTCAAACTGAACATAGAAAATTAAAAAAAATTGAATTTATAATCATATTTTCTTTCAAATAAATTTTTCTAAACATTTTTTTCAAATATTCATTTCGAATGGTTTTTTTATTGTTAAAAAAATGATCAAAGACAAATACCATGCTTGATAGTTTCTAAAGATGTAGAAAGTGGAGATCTAGCAACTCAAAATCTGAAGAAACTTAGAGTTGGAAAAAAGTAGAGTCTTGTTTTCACTTTTGTAACGGCCATCACATACCATTAGAATGTATTCCATTACTTGACCACCTTATGTAAGTGTCATGAAAATAAATAAATTACATTATTTTTCATAAATATTAATTCATAAATGAGTGCTATTTTTTGGGACACAAATGTTATCTTTCATGACGTGATAACTTAAATATCATCAATTTAAATTTTAAATTTTATAGTTATGTTTCATCGTACTTTTATAAATATATGAAATGTAATAAGAGATAATTTAAGTTTTGTAACAACTATTCATTCTATTTAGATAATTAAATGCATTTGTAATAAATAGAAAGTTCATTTATTGTGGTGGAAACAATAATTAATAAGCTAATTGAGGTAGCATATGTTAGCAGGTGCACCCGGGTCATGTAGCGGGAATATAAGGGTTTGTGTGTTAAACAGAATTACCAACCGCTTGCAGTATGTTTATTGCAACAAGTTATTCGAGTTCCTCCATAATAATATTTTTTTACTATCATATGCAATTGAAACGTATGGTGTAATAGTTTTCTATGAGAAGTAGTAGTATATTAATAAGTTTAGAAAAAATATAATAATACATGACCTTTGTACCTTAATATATATTGCAAAAAATAATTTAGCACTGGTTCTTGAAATTCTAAAACTTTTCTATCATCAATTATTCTCGGCAGTTCCTCCAATATGGACTTTGGTTCTTTGAAAACTTTAATCTGAATAAATTATTTAAATAGGTGAAATTTAACACTACTAATCAACTTTATGCTTCTGAAATGACCCTCCTAAAGTTATTTTAGTCGATTCAACATAATTTAAAATATAATCTCGAATATAAAAAGTCGATAATATATAACTTATTTAGACGAATAGATTACCTATAACTATTCATTCTATTCTCTTTCATATTGTTAAAAAAATTCTTAGTGCCCTCGGGCACGGGTTATCCTTAGTATATATAAATTTGCTGGAGTTGACCATGTTTGACAGGTTTTACTAAAGTTGATTGGCGGATGCTGGATACTCGAGGAGTACACATTGACCCTCAAACTGAATGTCGTTGACTGACGAAATTGACTGTTCAACAATTGTGCTGGTGATAAAATAAATAAATAATATACCTTATAATAATATATTAACTAGAATAAAAAGAGTTTGGAATACAAATCAATAATGTTTTAGATTTAAAAGAAAAATTGCCGTTAGTAAAAATTAATATGATATTTGACTTATATTTAGTTTTATAAAAAAGATTTATAAGTCTAAAAATTAAATTATCTCTTTTCAAAATATTTTAATTTCCAAAAAGTATATCTTATATCAATAAGGATAAAAATTCAAAACATTTTAATTTGTGATAAAACTAAGGGCTCATACACTTTTTATTATATTCTCGGCAATTTCATATAATGTAAAAATATAATAAAACTTTAGATTACATCTTGTATTTGTTCTCTGCACATGCACTATATCTTCTTTCAACCATTAACCTCTATAGTAGTTTATACTTTATAGCAAGTAATTTGAATATTGTGTAGTTCGCTTTGTGTTTTGTTCTTCAAGTAATTTCCAAGCAAAAACCTATAAAACAAAGACGAATGCAACACGTTACTGGTTTTACAAGTTTCTGGCCACTTTCCTGACGAATTAATCAAAAAAGATACAGAATATATATATCCATACCAAAAATTCCATCAAATTACTTCATAGTACTTTAAAAATTATTCAAATAGTACAATTTTATCAAAACAAGATTAAGCCAATCACCAAAAAGTCTTTTGTAGTTCAATTACATTTGATAGATTGATCTAACAATTGATGCATAATTCCTAGAATATGAAGTCCCGAACTAACCCATCATCACAACTCTTAGAATACTCTAACTAGTCAAGGAAGCAATTAATTGAATCATCGTCTCCAAAGGGTTTGCTCTTGTATGAATCTGAAGATTGTCCCTGACCAGGCAATGTGCTTGATTGAGTAATGGATGGTGCAATATCATCGGTCAATGGATGGTGCAATATCATCTGCCAGTACTAAAATACCGTTGTCGAAGCTTTGGAGGGTATTCTGAATATCATTTGAATTATTAGATTATGTTGTGCTCGGAATTTAGTAAATACAATTAACAAATTATAGTCCATGAAGTGTTTAATAGTTTATTAGATTCCACTATATGTATTTTAAAAATAAATTACCATTATGTCAGATATATAATATCCTTGTCTTAAGAACTTTAAACCTTATCACTCTATCACTTAGAATCCCAATCGCTCTCTTTCTACAACATGTCACTGTTCTATCTCTAAATACAAAGAAATATTAGCCTAGTTATAATATTTGAGGAAATGTTAATACGATCTTTATAGAAATATTTTGGTTTCTAAGTAATGTTTATGTAATGAAAGCGTCTATTAAAGAATATAAATAGTGTATTATAAAAAAATATTTGCAAAATTAATTCATATAAGATAGTAGGTATACCTAATTGCATGCGTATGACAAGGAATCTAACGGAACATGGAAATCATGTAACAATTTTACAGATTCTTTACTCAATGGAAATTCAACATATTTAAGTCTCATTAATATGAAATATGTCAGAAATAAAATCTTAAGACAATTTATATTAAAATTTGTAAAGATTATCCAGGAAGAGAAAACCTACTTGATTGAAATGTTATAGTCAACGATCTTTTATTTAAATGATAAAATTCTTTCACCAAATATATAGCCTGTCACACAATAAAAAAATTAAGATATATACTTTAGATAAAAACTACTATAATATGTATGTGCATAGATCATATAACCAAGAATGTTCAACCTTTAACAGTGAAGATGGGTTCCTTAGGAAAAAAAAAACTAACCCTAAAAATAAAATAATATAAACTTTTAATTATTTTTGTAGGATTTTGGGTTAGTCGTAATAAAGCAAAGATATTTGTTATACAAAATTTAATACATGTGAAAATACATTAAAAAAAACAAAGGGTAAGACTTCCATCCAATATTGGACAGTCCAATTTTCATATCATAGCCATTGATTATTATAACAAAACACATGTCATAAGATTAATAAGTTAGTTACGTTGGTAAGTTTAAAACACCTATATTGGATGGAAGAATTTTCCAAAAAGAAACTAAATAATTTTGTTCATCGCACGAGAAAAAGGTTATTTGACTTAATTGCACTATATGTCTCTCTTTTATGCGAATTACACTAAAAGTTCATATATTGTACAAACATTGTATTATAGGTTATGATATTATTTTTTGAATTAATTATACTATAAGTTTATATATATATATATTTATATAAAACAGGCTATATTAACCAGTTGGGGTTAGCTCATCTAGCCAAGGCCTTGATTCTCCTTAAGCGGTACAGGTTCGAATCAAGTCAAGGACTTTGGGGTTAGCTCAACTAGCCAAGGCCTTGATTCTCCTTTTAAGCGGTACAGGTTCGAATCAAGTCAAGGACTTCGAGTCTAAAGTGGATCTCCGATGTATTAAAAAAAGTAGGCTACATTTTATTATACAAATAACAAATATTCATATAAACAATTCAAAACAAAGCTTAATTAGACAAATTGTACAAGTTTGGGGGCTAAGTAAAAGTTTTGGAAAATTTGGGGACCATAAGGGTATTTTTTTATAAAGGTTTCAAAAAAGGGAAAGCCATGCCCCCCTCCTCCTTCTCTCCCCCTTCCCTCCCCTCAACCACTATGTTGCTTTGCCATTGGTGGTTGTACAGTTCGAAACTATAAAAAAATTGACTAATATTATAGATCATAATAAATCTATCAACGTTATAGATATAAAAATCATTTATCTGAAATCAAAATTATAAATATTTTAACTAACCAAAAGTAACATATGATTTCTTCTTCTTCTTTTTCTTCAATGGGATTTTTACCCACATATATGTCACCATTTCTGCGCTTAGATTTTCACAAGGAAAGAAAGTTGAAAGAAAGGATTTCAAAGAGGCGCGGAAGAGGAAAAGATAAATATATTCGGATGTATTAGGGTTTTTAGGAAAGCACTAAAATAGTAGCATATATGGCTGTCGAGTTGGAAGGATAAGAGTTAAGTAAATGTTTGGGCCGACTAAAAAAATATTGGCCTCTATAAGTTCAATATGTATTTTGTTAGGAAAAACATAATGGGCTGTTTATTTTGGTTGGTTCGAACGATTCGCATTCCCAACTAGGCTAGTGACCTCTGCTTTATACAACTCGACGATCCTTTGAAAAATATATTAGTTAAATCACACGATAAAAATATCTAATAAACAAGAAAAAATTAGAAATTCCATCTAAACATGAGATCATATGCTTAGTACCAGTTAAAAAAATAATATTAATAACTCTACCAAAAAATAAATCATTATATATATATATATTGATTGTACAACAAAATAGAATTGTTTCATTAGAATATGTTGCCCAAAAAATAGTCTTATGATGGTGAATAGGAACTATGCGAAATAAAAATTTATTTAACCCAACCGGCTCGATTCGACTCCATTTAATAAAAAACAAATTTTTGGGATCATTAGATAGATAGGGTAGAGGTACATAAATAGTTATGATATATAAGTGAAACATTTGATCGAGCTGCTATTGTATATACCCAATGCAAGTTTCAAGCCAATAATCGTATAGGAAAAAACACGAGCACTAAGCATGAAATATCGAAGCCTAAAATATATAGGCAATAGAACTAACACTTGTCATTTACAAAAATAAATAATGGGGGAGATAAGTGAGACACTCATTTTGAAGTTTTTATACTCCCATATGCTTACTCCACCACCTAAGGTATGTTTGATTCTTGTAGGATTTTGCAAGATCTTCCAATCGAAACTCCCATGTCTCTTGAAGGTGATATAACAGTACTTTACAACCCATTCTAAATACCATTTGCAGTAACCCATGTGTTATCACCAAACTAGGGTAACCAAGTATACAATCTAGATTCACAATATCACTCACAAGCCTACGAATCCTTTCCTTATATATCTCCACACAAGAAAGAGTATACAATATATACTCACTATATAGAACTTCACACACTTGTGAAACTTCACTTATGTCTATACCTACACAATATCTCAACCTGTTCTTGCCTTGTCTATTGAAGATCACACTTCTCATTAGAACAAGAGCACCACTAGAGTGTAAGATTATTCCTAATCTATCTGGCTTATATACTCCTTGATGAGTAGATAAATTTAAAAAACGACTATTACAAAGAAATATTGATTGTTGGACTTTGTATTTATTTGGAACTCTTTTGAAGATATACTATTGAAACAGTTTAATTTTTTGTAAAAAAAGCCATTTATATTGTCTTAAAAGCTCTTATTTATAGGTGAAAAACTATCCAACTGGTATGTGCACGTGCCAACACATTACTTTAAGATTTGACATATGTATAGTATATGTGTCTTCTTCATTGGGTATCCACTTCCTTGTATTTCTAATAGATCCTTTAATGACTATTTTATGTCATTTTTTCAGTTATCTGCAACTATCGGGCATTTGGTTTATTCACTATGGGAACACTCTTGAGTCATAATTTCAGGTAATAGAGTTTTATGGGTTCGATACCCGGTTTATTCAATCTTCAAAGGTCCTAGCTTAAGATTTTTTCACATATTGATCAAATCGGTATCGGCAGTCAGGTCTTCTAAGGTATCTTAGATTCAATGATATATTTTTTTATCGTTTTTTATGTATCTCTATAGTGGTCCCACTTGAATTTTTTTAGGGTCCCCATGATTCAGCTCTTTTATACTTTTTTGGGATCACTTTGATAGGGGGTCCAATGCCATGTGTTCTATAGCTTCACATACAAATTTTCAATCACATTTTGAAGGTCTGATATGATGCATCTCCAAGGTCATGATTCACATTGTCTAAAACACTACTTCTTATTTTTTATAAGAAGTTCTTCATGTATTACATTTTGATTTATCCCATAAATCTCATACACAACTCTTGACATACTCGTAAGATCAAGAAATTATAAACTCAGTGTTTTGTCAACTTAATTATCTATCAGATATAACCATTATGCCCACATTTCCCCCATTTTGATGGTGACAAAACGTTGCATGATATGCCATAAGCACATATAATTTCTGATTAAATACAATACGCAAAACTCCCTTGTAAACATATAACACTCAAGATATGGTGATTAAGCGCAAGAAAGGAGTAATAATTACTCCCACGTTGTAAAATCACTCCCCCATAGTATTTTCATGCATATATACTTCTCTCCCTTTTGACAATATCAATATATATCATATATAAAATACAACACAAAGGATAGAGAGGACACCAAACTATTGATTAAAATATAATATGAGATATAGAAAAGATAACAGTAATTAAATACCAACAAACAAACTATAATAAATGAAAATAAAGACATACATGCTCACAATTCAAACAAACACTTACAACCAAACAAACTAATCTCTCTCTCTCTCTCTAAAAAAAAATAGACACAAGGTGAACGAAATCTCTTACTATTAATGTACTAGATTTCAATCACTTCAACTTTCTTATTTCTACACGACACTGTTTCAAAAATGTTTTAAAGTTTGGCCTCTACAATGTTGATTTTTCATGTTGCAAAATGAATTAGTACGAGTTGGTACTTAACCCAAGGGATTAAATTAAGGAAAAATTGAGATAATGGTGCACTAGGATCCCCTTGACTAGGTATACTAGTTTAGGCCTAGTGACTCCTCTTTCCTTTCAAGCCTCAAATTTAATTAAGGCTCGTATATCATCCTCCAAACTATTGAAAGTCTCAACGCCAACATATCTTGTGTTATATTACCAAATAAAATTTTAATCAACATTTTGAGGTCAACATTTCACTAATTATCTAAATTCCTAATCATGATTTGGGATGATTTGTAATTTCAGCTAAGGAAGATACTTCCTAGATCCTATGTTGTAGAAATTTCCTCCTAGGCGTCACCTTCTCCCACAACTGCCTACGTGTAGTAAAAATGCTAGGAGTTTTTTCTATCACCTTAGTCTTCATAGAAGAGGCACCTAGCCCGATTAGACGTTGATTAGTGACCAAAAATGTATGTTGTTTGCCTCCCAATTGTAATCTAATAAACCGACACAATGGAAGGGTGCTTACCCACAAGTGTACGGGGGAGTTAACAAGTTTTAAAATTTGATACTTATAAAGGGATTAGCGTCTACACAAGTTCTATCAAAGTTATTGTCAATCTGTTTAGAAATATAATAGTGTAAAAATGCAATTCAATGACAATAAAGTGGATGAATGGTTGTTTAGTTTTATGATTAAATACTAAAATGGAAAAAAAATTAAAATGAAATACAGATTAAACTAAATAAATATATGTGAAAATGTATGAGAAAAATGCTTGAGTCTTTCTAGTAATCCCAAATGTAATTAATTAGATGTTTCTACATGACGGTGAAGTGGTGATTTTACATTAGTCAGGATTCAATAATATTCCAAAATCCCTCTCGGGTAGATAGATAACTATTCTACGACACTAAGAACCTCTCCCGAGTGAGCCTAAAATTTCTTTCAAATTCTAATGGTCCGAACCCTAATGACTACATGGTTAGTCAAGACTCTCGGTTCACTAACGCACACCAAGAATGTATGTACTATATCCATAATTCGACCCCCATTCCCGTACGATAGCCTAATTACTAGCACGACCCAATATTTCTCCAAAATACGAATAGGAAATAATTATAAATACATTGTCAATGGAAATCAATACCCATTTCAAATTCAATAGAGCATTCAGTTAACTAACAAAGGTTCATAGATAAATCAATCCTCAAGTAATGAAGGTTGAGTTTATAATTAAATAATAAATACTAATAAATGAAAATGCAAGAATCATGTTTAGAATATAAAATGGAATAAGTTTACTCTAATTATTGACAACAAATGGAACTCTGGTGAGAAAGAATGGTGGGTTTGTATGGAATCCTTCTCTTCTACTCTTCTCCAAACGTGTGAATGATTATATGTTGAGTGATAATGAGTTATGAGATGCTAAATCCCTCTTGGGTAGATAGGAAGCTATCCTACGGTAGATAACCCTACAAATACTTTCGTATGGTGTAGACCCTAACGAATATTTGTCTAGTCAAGACCTCTTGGTTCACTAACGCACACCAAGCGTTTATACTCTAATTTTGTAATCCAACCCCCCCTCACAGACGATAGTTGAGACTACTAACACTAATTAATACTTGATAAGGACATAATTATAAACAAGCATAAATGTATAATTAGGGGGAAATCAACTCAATTCATTTAATCAATAAGATATCCCAAAATCAAATGACATACAAATAATCATCTAGGGTTCATACCCATTGCAAGCCTCAACAACATAGGTTTAGTTCATAATATAAAACTGAATCAAATATAAATAATTCTAAAATCATGTTTAGAATGTAAAACGGAATAATATTTACCTAAAGACAAATTTAAATGATTTTGAAATGGTGGAGAATGGTGAACTTGGATGAAAACCCTCTTTCTCTTCTTTCTCAAGCATTTTCTCCTTTCTGTGTTGAAATATATTATGTATAATGTTGTGTAATAAGGAGTGTACTTTAAAATGAGCTTCTAATTTTCTTAGATACTCAACAAAAAACATTTTGGGGCCTTATGGGCTTACTTCGATGGGTTAAAGATAACCCAATTTAGCTAATGTTAGAAAAGTTCGAGTCACGGTGGAAGAAAATAGTGTAACTTTTTCATCCTAACTCCGAAGTAAATTTTGTCACATGTCACTGACTTCAATCTCTATCCAGATAAAAAGGAAATTTTTCCAAATATCGGATCGTGGTGACAGAAATGAGTGGCATCAAGGATTTTGCCAGTAAACGCTCTAACTACCCCAAAGTGATTGTTTTCTCTTTTGACGCCTTAGCTTGGGTGTGAACTTTACTAGCAGACTTCTACTTATAATTTTGGGCTCTAGTGTCAACCATATACCTAAACTCTACACACTTAACACGCAATTAAAGCACACAATCTCTATACATTGTTATATGTCCAAAATAAGAGGGAAAGGTAAGATATGGAAGTTATTAGGGAAAAAACTCTCACTTTGTCCAATAATCCCTCAAAAATATATTTCGTGAGTAAATTAATCTATCATAAAAGAGGACACATCAAAACCCCCAACTCAAAGTTTTGTCGCCCCGACAAAAAAAAACTAGGGCCCAAGTCTAAATACTCAAAGAAGAACGAGAAGAAGAAAGATTATGAATGTTCCTAAAGAAATTATCCTAACAAGTCTTATATAGTTGTTTCCAAGAACTAATACACAAATACATATAATATACAAGTAATAGACATGCAATAAATTCAAGATTGGATTAAATTTGCAATATAAGAAGGGGCAGTTCGCATTTAGGTTAATATGACAGCTATAAAGTGTTCATAGGTCCTACCTAGCATCTAATGGTCCACCTAGTTATTACCTAGTTGATCAATCGTTACTTAACCACGTAGTTAGAAATCCTAAGTTCTTTTTGCTTATAGCGTAGGCTTATGGACGGTATAACATACATATAATTGGATAATATGAAGTGAGTTTTTGGCTCTCTCCTCACTAACCATTAACGAGTTGCCCAAGAACTTGAGTTTGCACTTGAAAACAACCTCACTCAACCCAATTTGATGCTCTTAGCATCCCCTTCACTCCATAGTTTCCATGTCCGAATGAACCAATACACAAGTGAGAAATACAAGTCTATTATAGAGAAATAAAATAAGTAATTTGAGAAGATTACATGATAAGGAGATTACGATCATGATCTGGTCTCTAATACTAGAACACTGAAGCTGAATACATATGACTAAGTAACCAACCACTGCAGAGACCGATAAAAAAAATATTGATAATTGAAATCTTGCAAAACATGTGTAATTTAAAAGTGGACTCAGCATGTTCCATTTAATCTTCTAGTGGTTTCCTTGGTAAAAAATTTGTCGGTTCATCTCATCATCCAGTATGATATTACTAGTGTATTGATATATAGAATTATGGCCATACATGGTCTATCCTACCACCTTTTTTATTTTCTTCTTTCAACTATCCACCTTTCTATTATCTCACTATTGTTCATAAGCTAGAATATGGTGATGAGTAGTCTGTTTTGAAAAATAACTTAACTCAGTATAATCACCTTAAGTAACTTTTTATAGTGAACACAATTTTCACTACGTGTCCCTGATGTAGTTGTAGAAAGAACTAACCACTAACACTTTTTTAGGAATATAACTTTTGAATCTTTAGTACTCGACTTTTTCAAAACTTATAATTGTTCCTATTTTGTAGTTATATGTAATGCGTAAAGTCGAAGATGCATTAACAATGAAATCGTTGCATTGGCCGACATGTCTGCTAGTGTCGTATATAGATATGATTAATGTGTTATAAACGGGGTCATATAGGTTTCTCGTGAAAAGGAAAAAGAGAGTGACTCAATATTATGGTATTTGTACTATCATAGATTGAATTATTTATTACGGCGAGTTAGTAAAAATTGTTAAGCTCAAATTCGTGGTGTTATGTTATGTTATGTTGTTTGAGTGCAAGTTGTATAATACCTATGAGACTGGGTCAAAGTGGAAGACCGTATATGGAGCAATTGTGATCAACACTATTTATGTTTGGTGTAGCGAAGATCCCTATATCTTAGCCACTTAAGTAATAAAAGTCTTTTACATCAATGAAACAAATGAAAATAAATCCCAAAAAAGGTGGAAAGTTTTATGGGAAACAAATTTTCGACATGGATGAAATTCCTAATTATATGGTGTGTAACCAATATCGACTATCAAAGATTTGATCACCATTCCTTTAGTTGATGCGATCTTGGACATAAACGTGCACTTACATTTGACTAGTGGCAAAGGCATAAATATTGATCCATATTGAAGATGATGGTGAATTATACGATGACTCATTCATCGGACTAATCTATATACATCAATAGAAAAGATGAAATCGCACTGATGTCTCCATATTTATGATGAATTAAACCACTCATGAGACATCATTTAGGTGCATTATATTAATTGTTTAATAATTTTTACCCATTATTGAGTATTTCCTTAATTCATGTTTTGATTTGGAGATTTATTACTTTTAGAGCATATTTGGTATAATTTATGTGTTAATGTGAAACTCTTTGGTATATGGAATATAATTAGATGTCAAATAAGTTTCAAGGAGTTAAGAAAAAAAGATATAAGGTGAAATTTAGAGTTAAAAGGAAACAAAGATAATTTAGGAAAGAAAAAGTTGCCAAAAAAATCTGCGAAAGCTATAAAGACATCCACTGTTCTGAAGACTGCAGAAAATTGGTTACGGGTTTGAAGAAGACCTTTAAGGGTCAAGCAGATATTTGAATTGCGATCGTTTTGATAGGTATTACACTGAATTTGGACAAGTAACAAAAGAGATATGCTCGAATCAATCTTCAATGTTTATCATGTCCTATATTTTAAGAAATGAAATTGAACTGGAATTGAACTTCAATAACCTGACTAACACTCCAATATTTCGACCTAACACCTACAAATACATATATTTATTTTTGTAAACATGGTCTTTGTTCAAATTAAGATCTATAATCACACTTATAATCATCCAGAGAAGCAAGAAGGCTTGTAGAGGAAGACGAGAAGTTGGAGAGTCACAAACTCCTCTTCTCCATCTTATCCCTCTATCATGAGAGTAATTTGTATTAGATTCAATAGTTTAAGTATGTTTCTAATCTATTTATTCATTAGTATTATTTCTATTTATTTAGATATGAACTAATATTCCTATAGCTTGGGTGTGCATATGTATAATCTTGGATTTCTAATTCTTTATTTTTATGTTATTTGGGATAAACCTTTAAATTGATTGAGCTACTTAGTTACTTTATGTATCTGGTTTATGTGCTTTGAATTGTAGTCCTTGTGAATGAATGTGTATAGGGTTACCCTCTTAGTAGTTAGATGGTCGCCTCGATAGTGTATTCAACTATTGAAACACCGCATAAACGTCTTGTGTGCAGTAGTGACCCAAAATGGCTTGCCTAACTAGATAGTCATAAAGGTTTGATTTTCACCACCAATCATTGCTCAGGGTCACCTTACCCAAGTCCCCTAGTAATTGTAAGGTTGGCACCTAAGTCCACCCTGACGTGGGTTAGTAGGAATATAGAATCTTTATTATTTACACAAAAAGAGCTTTAATTACCCTTATAACTAGATTATTGATTTAGCTGGATAAGTGCATGCTAGCAAACCTAAGTTATATCTCTCATTTATATTCTATTAGATTTATTATTTTCATTCGGAGTTAATTATTTTGTCCAAAAATTTATCTCTCTATTTGTCTTTTAACTTAAACAAAAAAGTTCTTCTACACTTTTATCTTAAACACGTGCACTTGCGGTGAGTTTCTCGTGGTAGTTAAGGGTGTGTATCCTTTATTAGTATCGTATTTATATGTTCATTTATCACTCCTTTGGCCCCACCATACATCTATCTTGGGTTAAGGTGTGCTTAATTATTATCTAGTTTTATATTTCGTAGAAACTCGGATAATAATGATTTTGAAAGACCTGTAATACTTTGTGGCTTTATTTCAATATTTTGAAATATTGTGCTAGTTGTTAATGATTATTAAACATGAAAAAATCAGAATTTTTATATGTTAAGAAAATTATTCAAAATTTTCAAGGTAGCATTAGAGACGACAAAGTCATTGTTGTTAACGATAGAACTTTTCACTATAGAGGTTTGTCATTAATGATGAGTAAATCATAGCAAAATATACTATATTTGTTATTAATTAATACTTATTGACGGTTAAAATCCCACCATTTACTAAAACCTTGATTAGCGATAATATAATTTAGTCGCCAATGATGCAGATTCATTAGTGACGAAATATTTTGTCGCTAATTTCATGTTTCGATATTCGAGGACAATTAGAGGCGGTTTGTTTTGTCGGTAGGAATTTTTTGAGGCATCGATACTAATTACTTAATGGTCAATAGCGGTGACTTACAGTCGTCTCTAATGATTATCGATATAAAAACGAGGCAGTGGCCTCAAAATTCATTCATAATAATTTCTAACAAAAAAATATTTCTTATCGTCGATAGGTACTTACTTGCAACCAAATCTCTCCATTCAATCCAACAATCCATCAACACAAGTATATTTTCAATCTTTTTCTAATCAAAGTATCATTTATTAGGTAAACTTTTTAGATTGTTAGACTAATTATGGCTTATATTTTTGAATTTTATAGTGATTTTAGATTATTGTTTAGTATTTATGCAATTGTTTAGTGATTTTAAAAAAATTATATTATTAGTGGATATGAATTTTGTAATTTTGTAAAATATATTAAGAGACCATAAGTGCAATATCAAAAATGTGATAGGGCCTTTAAGGAAAATTCGAAAATATAGGGGCCTTAAGTGCAATTTAGAATATATGATAGAGCATTTAAGTATAATTTTTGAAATATAGGAATCTGAATTTTTGACTTAGAGACCATTCTTGTTATTTATTAATATTTTTTCTAATTTAAGCACCAAAATTAATATAAGATGCACTTTAACATGTAATATAAAAAAGACACTTAAGCACTAAAACTTCAATAAATTGCACTTTAACCCCTACTATCTAAAAAAATTAACTTAATTCTCTTAAATTTTATAAATTATACTTACGTCCCTTTAATTTTTTTATTTAAAACTAAACCCCTAATATGAAAAATGCACTTAACCCCATAACATCTATAATTGACTTAGGCCCACTATTTTAAAAAAATGCACTTAAGCGCCTACTATGTAAAAAATTGACTGAATTTCTTTATATTTTAAAAATTATACTTATGCATCTTTAATCTTTTTTTTAAATGTTACTTAACCCCTAATATGAAAAAATGCACGTAAGCCCCAAAACTTCTATAAATTGCACGTTAACCTTTAAAGTTTAAAAGCTACACTTAAGCCCCTAGACACCTAAATTTTATACTTTAGTCCCTTAAAATTTAAACGTTTCACTTTAGCCCTTTAAATTTCAGTAAAAGGACACTCAAGTCCCTAAGTTTTTTATATTGGGACACTTAGATCCTCCAATTCTTTTTTATCTTTTACCAAGTCCCTCTTTTAACATAAATGGTTAAATTTAACAGTCAAAACTTTGACTTTTTTAAATTTCCTTTTCTACCCTTCATTAACTACTTACATAAATTTACATTTAAAATTATAAATTATTTTAACTGTATTCTTAAACTAAGAGAATTAAGAAATAGAATTTATATTTTGAGACACATATTTTTTAAACGTTTTTTTACCAAAAATAATATAATAAATTTTAATATGATTTTTTTAAATCTATTTATATTATTTTTAAGGTGTCGTATGTTTTTAATTTAATTATTTTATAAAATAAAAATATGATAAATTTTAGATAATATATGGTATAAATATACTTTTTAGCATAAAAATAAATTTTTTCTATTTAACTTTTAAGCATTTAACACAAATATATTATATATTTTTAAGAATCAAACTTACGTTTACATATTGAGAAAAAAGTTTTATATTATTCAAGTAATACATTATTTGATCTTTACCCCATTCTACAAAGATAAACATATAAACAATCTCACACATGCATTAAACATCACAATATTGTTTAAATTTTCTCATATTCATGCCAAAATTTTATGTGTTTGCCTAAATTTTTATTCAAAAAGCTAATAAAAATATATCCAATATTTAAATTAGATAAACAGTATTCTCGACCATATGATTATCATGCTCACAAGATATTACAAAAAATAACAATCTTACTTAAATTTAAATATATACCATGTCAAGAAGAGACCACCTCATCCAATATGATCTAACAAGACATATTAGCGCTATGGAAGAGACAATATTTTCTTGACATGATGGATACTAAATTTTTAGTATGAATGTTATTTTCGTCATATCTTGTGAACATGCTAATCATATGACAGATAATACTGTTTGTCTAATTTATATACTGATTATTTTTTATTAAAATTTGGAAGAAAAATTTAAGCAAAATAATAAAGTTTTAATATGAATATGAGCAAATTTGAACAATCTTGTGATATTTAATGCATGTGTAAGATTGTTTATGTGTTTATCATTGTAGAATGAGGTAAAAATTAAAGAAAATATTGTTTGGATAATATATCCAACTTCTTTCTCAATATGTAAACGTAATTTTGATTTTTAAGAATATATAATACGTCCGTGTTGAATGCTTAAAAGTTAAAAAAATTATTTGTATACTATAAAATATTATTTATACCAAATATTATCTACAAGATTTAATTATATTTTATTTTATAAAATAAAAAAATAAAAAATACGTCCCCTTTTAAATAAAAAAATAGATTTATAAATTTAATATTAAAATTTATAATTTTATTTTTGGTAAAAATAATAATTTATGTCTAAAAATATAAATTCTACCATCTAGTTCTATCAATAAAAATATATAATTAAAATAAGATAAAAATTGAAATTGTATATTTATATAAGTAGTTAATTAAGGGTATAAAAGGAATCTAAAAAACATTAAAATTTTGACCGTTAAATATAACTATCCATGTTAAAAAATGGACTTGGAAAGATATTAAAAAGAACTGAAGGACCAAAGTGTCTCAATATAAAAAACTCAGGGACTTGAGTGTCCTTTTCCCTTTAAATTTCAAAAAACTTTCCTTATGCCCATAAACTATAAAAAATTACACGATAGCATTTGTACTTTAAATAATGACACTTTATCCTCCTATACTTAGATGGAAGACACGCCAGGTCCACAGATACTCCCTACAGGGTCTCCAATAGATGAGATTTTGTAGAGATGTTTGCATTACATCTCCTAGATCATGAACTAGGCACTTATAGATCTTGTTTGGAGCAGGTTTCTTACCATTATGCTAGGGGTGGTTATAAATTTGAAGTTCACTACTATGTGTTCCATGAAAATGAGGTCATGTCTGGTTCACAAATGCAATCCAGGCATTTTTAAAAGTTTAGGCATCAAGAAGTTAACATTGTAGGATATGTATGTGATAGTATGTCACTTTCGCGATTTTGTTGATTATTGTTTGAGGTATCATCTCGGCACATGTCACGTAGTTACCAATTACTTATGAGTAGATAATATTAATGTATTAAGTTATTCTTGATTATGTTCTTTTTTTCAAATTTACCAAAATTATAACTTAATGTTTATTTAAGATTTGTTATAATTCCTATATGATCCCATTAATTAATATTTTTCATTGTATTTTGTAAACATCTTCAATTATTTATTTTATTTACAGATAGGAGATATGATATCTAAGGGTCACGATAGGGATGATGGAAGGTGTTCTCCTCGTTATCATAATATTCCAATTTTGGGGTGTTATTCTCAGGTATATACAACAAATTATTCATAATTATATTGTATTAGTTTAATTGACATTGTATTAATGCATGTAAATAAAAAAAGAATACCTAGTGAATTATGAGTCATAGACAAAATGTAAAATGCCACCACTGAGTTTATTAAGCAAGTAGTTAGAGTCATTTGTTTGACAGCCCTAGAGAGAGTCCCACCATGTTATAAGTCGTTGGCCAATATTCCCACTGAAATGGTGCAATAGGTTCACGATCGATTGTGTTTATTTACCATTGGCTTATCTTTTATAATTATTTATAATTATTTTGTACTTATAAGTGGTTGAATCTGGATGCAATCTTCTTTTGTATAGATTAATAGAGGTACATGTAGGATTGGAATGATATATCAGTCCGCCTATCGGGGATTTTTATCTCTAGGTACAAATACTACAAAGGTAGGATCAAAAGGGATTACTACCTAAAGGGCCTTAAACCCGATGATATGGCAGTCGATGTTTGGTAGAGAAGCTACACTTTATGGGATGTGAGGATGTCAAGATACGAGTTTTTTCTGTTATAAGATATTACTATTATTTATTTTGTGTGAAAATTATTCATTTCATATTTTAAAAAATACATAACCAATCAAGGAAAATGGGCAAAGCAGGGACGCGTCATTTTAGGTGGATCCAAGAATTATTTGCAAAAGCGGGAGAATCTATATGCGGTATATTTTTATTATTATTTTTTCTATTTACCGTGTTAATTAGTTGACTATTGCATGATATAGGAGGTATAGAACGAACCGGCAGTTACACGTGGTTTAGTAGAGGAAGATCCATCGTCACAACCACTGCCGACAATGTTTCGGTTCTTTAAAGACATCGACTAAGACAAAGTAGCTAGAAAGTGGAGGAATGGCCAATATCGTCTATCAAATTTAAGTATCATATAAAGTAATTCGATGTGTGATAAAAATTATTAAGTTTAAATAATGGGTATGTGTTTATTTTATGTCACAAGATGAATTGACAAAACAAATGTGTGCACGGGCCATGCAGGCAGGGGTCACACTCTAGGACGTCACTAGATTTCTATCTTACAACGTTGCATTATTATAGAAGGAGCAGTTGACAATGTGATCAGTGTCGCTCAAAAAGTGATGGGCAAGGGATCCCAGAGTTGGGTGGGTGGTGTTGGCCCAATAGCAAAGAACAAGATAAAGTATCATGATATTCCCTTGCTTGGTGACATTACTCATTATTTCTAAGGGATGGTAGACTACGTGAATGATAATATGATTTCCAAGGGAAATCCACCACACATTTCTCAAATCGAACAGTTGACGAGTTCCACAACTGCCACCCATTAGAATTTTATCATCGAGCAAATCAGTCAATATATCCACTAGTTTAATTATGTTTGATCAACTGATGGTCTTTCGATTTACAATCCCTCTCAGTCTCAACAAACCCCTTTGGGTCCTCCTACAGGTTCTACTCCTCCCGACCATACTCCTCCAAGTCGTAATCCACGTAGGCTCGAAGATGAAGAAGAAGATAAAGATGAAGATGTTACGTAGTTGTTTCAAAATTTAAATTGTATATTTATCATACTTTTATTCTCACTTTTTTTGGGTATAGTTCAGACTCTTTATTCAAATTTTTATCAGAAATTATTTGGATTTGATTTTCTACAATTAGTCAAATTTTTATTCTGGTCCATTTTTACTTTTTGGATTGACAATAAATAAACTCTAATGAGTTATTTGATAGTGAAAAAAAAGTATAGGTATGAAAAAAATACCCAACTATATCGTCGATAATGAGTGCGTCAATAGCGACAAAATGGCTCCATCCCTACGGAGGACTTCAATAGCGATGTAAGAATCCATCATTAATAAGACATCATGAATGACGAAACAAGTCATCGCTAGTGAGATCCACCATAAGGACGATACAATTTCGTTGCTATCAAAAAATTTAGTGGCGATATCCAGTTGAGTTAGCTCAACTGGCCAGAGCCTTTCTATTTCTTCAGCACTTAAAGGGGAGGTCCATGGTTTGAATCCCCTCCCTAACGAGTGTAAAGTGAGAGGTACAAGGCTCGAACCCCTCCTTGAAAGTAGGGAACCTAGTTTTGATTTACCATGAGAATATATCTAAGGAGACATGTATATC
This sequence comes from Nemophila menziesii, assembly GCA_029959085.1. NCBI lineage: Eukaryota > Viridiplantae > Streptophyta > Magnoliopsida > Boraginales > Hydrophyllaceae > Nemophila > Nemophila menziesii. Next base: position 136,731,001 of record JARWIR010000001.1, on the reverse strand, counting down.
TCACTAGGATTACTCGGGTGCACGCAAGCTAGCCGGGTCACCCATGTAACCAAAAAAAAACTCAGTAATGATAAATTATTATGACTCCAATGATAATGCATGTCATCGCTGAAGATAAGCTTCTATTTCAACGATATAGAAGGACCCTTTAGAAACAGGTCAATTTATCACTTATTACAATCCATACTGTCATTAAAGATAAGTTGTAATCTACGGCGAAATTTATACTTTTGTCGCTAATACATATCTTTTGTGACAATAAACTAGTGACGAATCATTAGCGACAACATGTCGTCGCTAATAATAAACTAAGATCATTAGTGACGAAATCTTATACCATTAAGGACGATAAATTTTGTTGCTAATGTTAGTAATTGTAGTAGTGCAAACCAAGTGAGCAACAATATGAATATTTGGTTTGTATGACAAAATATGTTATTTTTAAAATATAAATACTTGTAGTTATTCCTTTTTAAAAGAAGAAAACGGATATATACCACCGCTTTTGGCTTCTTCCTATATCCCTCCATACGTCATCCCATGTGACATTGAATAAAAGAGAGAAGAAAAGACTAATTAAGAATGAGATACGTTATGTTTGATGTATAAAATTTCTACGTAAGAAGTGATATAAGGGTAAAATATATAGAGGTTATATATATATATATACTAATGAAAGAATCCTTCTATTTTTATCGATACATCGCATGTGAGTGTACCGAAACATCCCAGTTGCACCACACATGATCAATATCTTCATATATATATGTTCAACAAGTATCGCGAACATAAATTCTCATAACGATTTTACACGACAATATTTTTAAATATATTAAATTATTTATCACTACGACTAGCATTAACACTTCAAAATACTAAAACGCTTGAACTTCGTCAATTATTTTTATATTCAAATTTTATGATGAATAAATTATACCTTTCATGTAGTATTTTCAGATTTCTGAAACCTCACATATAAAAAAAATTACTAATATACCCCCTAGAGTAAGGTATCAACTGATGAAACCCCTCTTTCATCCATTTTTTGACGTCTGGTGGGATGGACGTACCCCTTTTTTGCTTGGGTTTGTTTTGATTTAATATGCATAAATTTAACCATTTTCCCCAATTAACTAACAATTTTTCTAAAAAAACACTGTTAAACCCCTACCCCTCACCCCTCTTTCCCCTTCTTATTCTCCACATGCTTGATAAAAAAACTCATCTCCATTTCTTTTGATCACCCATCAGCCACTCTCCTACATATTGCTAACCGCCCCTCTCCTGCACATCACTCTTGATAATTTATAAAACATACACCCTTATAGGTTTCAAACTTATCTCATGCACAACATTGTTCATACCATTAATTTAATACTACCTTGGAAGCTTCAAACTCATCATTGAAAAATCTCGATATATTCTATAGGAGATCGGAACTAATTAACCGTTCAATTAATTAACTATATATGAATCAATGAGAGTATTGCAAGATCCTCTTGTGCTTTTTTTTACTGGTATTCATTACATGTTCTCTGTCATTTGAATATCTATGGCCAAAACGGGTGTTTAATAGATTCATGGACAAGATCTTGAATTAGATACTTTGTCCTAAAATACGCTTATAAAATAATTAAATACTCTCCAAATAAGGAGAATTGAACTGCCATTCAATTAATCATATATTGAATCATATTAACTCTAGAGTAAAGGATAAATATATTTTTGATATCATATTACGATGATTAAGATATTTATTCAATTTTGAAAGTATAATTAAAAATAATAATATCTAAAACAAAGATAAAAAGTTTATAACAAAACAGATATACAAATATCAATATTTGTTCTAATAATTAATATTAAACAGTGTTTTAATTTTGTACAAAAACTATTCTCGTATAATTGGAAAGTATTGTAAGGGTAAATTTAGTTTTGTCTCAATCTCACAAGTAAGATAACTGAACTAGAATAATTATTTGACTAGAATAATTAGATAACTGAACTATTAAACTTTTAAACATGATCGTTGAAAGAATTAAAATGTCTAATAAATAAAAGTAGGTTATTAGCCTAAAACCAATGGTGTCTGTCCATGTTTTTAATTGGTATAGATGTCAAATATAAGTTGTTATATGTATAGTATGGGTGGTGTGTATTGTTACTCGTTGATTATTAGTTTGTTTTTTTTAGGTTATATATGTGACATGGTAAGTTAGTCGTGTAATTTATCAGAGTAATGTAAATCATGTTTGTGTGCATATAACAAACGTAAACCATATACATAAAAAATAATATGTAAACTCTTTTCTTTCAAATCAAGGTGTATACATAATTATTCCAGATAATTATTCCATCAATAATATAAATATAAAAAAGACACGTGACATTAAAATGTCCACTTATTATACGAAAAAGTTTTTCGCCCATGGAAAGGAGTTTTAGCGAGGTTTCATTAGTTATACAAACAAAAATATGAAAGCATTACAAAAAAAAACTAATATATATTAATTAGTTGAACAATATATTGTTTAAATATTTTCTGATACAATTATGAACTTAAAATAGTTGTTTGTGATACGGATAGAGAAAAAATTATAGAGGGAAATAAAATATCACTAAATAAAATCTGTTAATTTTTATGTATTGATATTCCAAATTGTAGGCATTAAATAAGAGTGCTTTTTATTCATGTGTAATATAATATGTGTTGAATCTTTATAATAAATAAAATAATTTTAATAAAATTCCTCATATAAAGGATAAAACCGGTATATCAATTTTTCATAGACCTTTTTAAAATAAAAAATAGATTTATTGGAGATGGTTTATTGGGTTTTTGGATCTTTTAACCTAATAACTCATATTTTATTACTTGGTTAACACAAGTAAATTAACCTTCGATTGGGTTAGCTTGTAATTTATGCCTAATTAGGGTTCGCTTTTTTTTGTATAAGATTTTTATAATTGTATTGGGTTTATCCATTGAAACTTAGATCTCTCATAGATTGATTTACTTAGAGTGAAGCCAATTCTAGAAATTACCTAAAGACTGTAGCTACACTACTAAGGAATAGAAGACAAATTTGTTTAAGATCGTGTAGTTGTCACTCTGTGTTGAAGTATCTTAGTGTATACATAATCCACTGGAGCCAACATCAACACTAAAGAAATTCACAGGATATTTGAATCCCGAGATAGGTTCTTTTATCCAAAACCCCTTCGTAAAATATAAATTGCATTGTTGATAGGCATCGTGATCTTCTGAAATCGAAGCTATCGCTCTTTACTATTTTTAAACTTTTTTATTTGCGAATCTTGTTCTTGTTATTTAATTATATCTTATCTTAATTCAGCCTAAGTTGTATATCATTCCTTTATCATACTCACCTAATTTTCTCTCGGCCTATCGTGACATTGGTGTAGTCCTTGAGAGTCGAGCTTGGCCTATTAGGGCCTTGTACAACATGAATGAACCTGAATTTGATGGGATCGAAAGACCAAGAATGTGTAATTCAACTCACTCTCAAGCCCGACCAGTGATGATTTTTAAGAGGGTGTCCTACATTTTCAATTTAGTTGATGTGGTTGGTTTCACAATGGGGACCTTGAGTAATATTGTTGACCCCCAAATTAAGTAGGGTCCTTGCTAAAATTGTTGACCTCTAGGTTGGGGCACCTATCTAATCTGCTGACCCTTTACCTAAGGTCCTTGTTGAAATCCGTGACCCGCTAGTTTGGGGCTCTTTTGAAATAGAAGACCCCCTAGCTTTGGTCCTTACTGGTATTCTTGCGCGTGTTGTCGACCTCATTATTGAGAACGTTTATTGTTGGATTTACCATGTGGTGTTGATGTAGTTGCAAAATCATGTGGTAGTGATACACATAATCGAGGAGATAGGGGTCATGACAGAGTATTGGTGCCCCCATGTGGGTGATTAAATATGACTTGAGTATAATGTGGCATGGTAGGCTGCATGGAAGGATGAACAGTGTTCGGAGAGGTCAGAGGGTTGTAGAGTTGGTCTACTATGACCACATTGGGATGATCATATGCATATATATATATGTCGGAATTCTTGTGATGGGTTTCAACAGTATGCTGACTCTGGCTTGTTTTTTCATCAGGTTTTGTGGCAGTATATCACCTTCGATGGCATAAATGTTCCCATGTCCTTAACATGTAACCCATTGGATTTTACCTTCTCTCCTTCCTCTCCGTCCTTGTCCACTCAAAATCATGGTGTTTCTCTAAGAGCATAGGTGAAAACATGTGTATTTCCAAGAAGGGGAAGAGAGTGAAAAATTAAAGAGGCTTGGAACGTGCAGGTATAGAAAAAAAATTGAAGATAACTTTCATATTAGGGGGTGAATTCAAATTTGGGGGAAGATGTATTTTTAATAAGGAAACAAAGTAGCTGGCACTTTATTAAGGAATTTAAATTGGGGCAGTCACACCTCCTGCCCACCCCATATCTGCCCTTGTTGTACACTACAAATATTTGGACCAAACTCCGCTAAAAGAAGCCCTAAACTATTGGATCTTCTTCCTACAGTTACAAATTCCATATATTTCTTCCACCTCCCAAATATTTTAGCGCCGAGGAAACCGAGCACTAAATCAAGGTCTTGAATCTTTCAGTTAATTATAAATTTTTTGTATTTACTGCTCAAATTTATTTTGTTTACTTTCCTGTTTATAGTACTTATTCATTAATTTTCAAAGTTTGGGCATGAATTTCATCATTAAGGGCAGATTTACTGGGAGGTTGTGGGCTTTTATTCCCCAAGATAAATTCCTGTTCTAAGATATATTCTGACTTAATCATTGGTTAATTTGATGTTAGACGAAAAAAATCTGTTATATTATTTGACAATTATGTTTCCCTTGGCTAATTTATTTATTATCTATATACATTGCAGATGTCTCGGAAGAAGAATTATTGTGATACTGGAATGAAATTATCCAATATTCTGGAACAAATCATATTTACTATCCTCATCTTCCTTCCCCTAGATGTTATTCACACCGTAATGAGGTATGTTTGCAAATATTGGTATAACATGATCAATAACCCTTTATTTATTTACTCCCATTTAAATAAATCGACTAGTGGACTCTTAGTTCAAAGATTCTCTTCTATAGTGTCCGGGAATTTCGTGAAAACAACAAAGTATAAAGTCGAGGCTAAGGAGCTGAAATTTCAATTTCCTAGTGTTGTTGTAGCTTGTTGCAATGGACTAGTTTTATTAGCGAATGACATAGAAAACACACTTTATGTTGCGAATCTGTTTATAAATCAGCAATCGGTCCTCCCTAAAATTTCTTGTAATTTTGGTTGTGCTTATGGTTTTGCATATGCTGATTCGTCTAAAGTATACAAAGTGGTACGTTACACTCGCCCAGGCTATGGATGTGAGATATTAACCTTATGTGTTTATAAGGCATGGAGAAGTGTTGATACAAGTAATTTGACGTGTAATGAATACATACAAAATTCCCCATTATCTATAGGAGATTTTGTGCATTCGACTGATTGGGGTCAATCAATCTTTAGTTTGGAAGTGGAAAATGAAAAATTTAAGAAAAATCCTTTTCCAGTAGATTGTCGCGGCATAACATTTAAATTTTTAGCAATGGGGAGTTCTCTTTCGTTAATGTTGTGTAGAGAAAAATAGTTATGGGAGATTTGGGTAAAGTTGTATGACATTGATTTACAAAGTCAAAGATGTTTGCTTCAACGCACTTTACCTAGAGATTCAATCACTGGTGATGTTTCTGCTATATATTATCTATTTCAAAACAATAACTGTTTGGATTCTGAAACTTTTCTATGTCCTATCGGCTGGTTGCAATATAGCGAGGTATTGGTATTTCGGGTAGAAGATCGAGTAGACTTTTGGATAGTTTACAATGTGAAAACTAAAGGAGTTCATTTATATAAACCTACAGGTACAATGATAACCTTGGATAGTGATCCACTTATCTCCCATGCTCATGTCCAGAGCTTGGTGCCTTTAAATTTTGTCTTTTAGTGTAAATGTAAATCCTATGCTACAAACTTTTCTTAATTGTGTACATGGTGAACAAGGAAACGGTTTCACCACTTTTATGCTTATTGTTATGCTATACATCATTTAAGTAACATAATAATTCTTTGTAATGTTTTCTCTTGCTGAACTGTTTGTTTTAATTACCTGTCTGTGGTTCTACTAATTTAAGTATGTAGCGAATCGGGTCGAAGAATCATGACAGTTGAAAATTTGAATTGTATCTTATTAAGAGACCAAACACACACTAGGTGTTTGGAACACAAATTGCATTCTTGACTATGTTCCAGTCCATGTGATCACATCATATAGTCGGTCAAGAAACTCTAGACTTGTGGCAACTTGTAAAACTCATTATTGTCCTTTGTCGGAAATGTCACCATGGAATTTTGTTGCCGGAGTGATCACTCAGCTCATTTTCCTCCAATTCCAAATCTGCTTTCGGCAAACTCATTAACTATTCAGATAAACTGGACAAAAATAATATCCGAACTATTTATTAACACATGAAAAACTATTATGAGTTAAAAAGCACAATACCTTATTTTCCCACTCAAATTCAACCCACATTTTTCTAAAAGCAGCATCATTACACGCGCAAGTAAGATATAATCTATGATATCAATATGTATGTCATTAAGTACTACAACAGTACGTTATTGAACATTCGAACTCTTGTAAACTATGTTTCTGAAAATAATCTCAATCTCAGTCGACGAAACCTTAATGTTTGCTTTAATATGTATGTCATTAAGTACTACAACAATACATTCTTGAACATTCAAAGTCTCGTAAACTATTGTTCCGAACATAATCTCAATCTCAGTCGAGGAAACCTTAATCTGCTTTCTTAATTGAGGGATAATAGTCCTGTTAAATACTGTTACGCATCCGAAACTATATCATAGTGATGAACTGTCAAATGCCTGCTTTGTCTTTTGGTTTTCTTGATTTGGGGATACATGTGTTTATCGTTCATCAGTTATCCCTTGTCTTTGTTTTCCATTTGGTTAGTTACCCACTAGGTGTAGTTTTTTTAGTGTTTGGATATTAAAGAGGCCAACAATTAAGGCTGAGTATGGGCTAATTCGTATGTGTTTTTGTGTGTTTGATACGGCATGTGTTCGTTTATGCGTGCTTTTATCGTCGTGGTTGATTAGTCATTATTGTGTGATTTCATCATGTGGGAGTTAGACTAAGGTGGTTTAGGTTCGCTTATTTTGGTTATCGTACGTGTGTGATATCATGTATATCCCATCTGTATCTCTGATTGTTGCTCGTGGGGCTCTAAACAATAGGTATTTGTTAATTTATTTGTAGATGTTTCTCTGTTGATTATGTTAGGGGATAGAGCCGGTTTGGTTGTGCGTGGAAGAGATAGTTCAGGGATGGTGGAAATATTTTGATAACACGACAAACAATTATTTCTTATATCTACTGGTCTGAGGGTTGCCATATTCCATTTCATCTTTGCTCTATCTATTAGAATCTTTTATAGCTCCCATTTCTTCTTTGCTTGGTCCATTAGAATCCTTTCTAGTCGTAGTTATATGGTTGACTTACTCCCACCGTATTGAGGCTGTTAAATATATTATTCCATTATATATTATTACTATAATATATTATTACCTTTTTAGAATAATTTATTTCTATATTAGATTTGTTTCCTATTTAGCATAAATTTACCTTTCTTGTTCACCAAGTTATTAGTCCTATAAATAGGAATCATTATATTGTATTACAACTCATTCACAATGTAGTCTCTAATATTCTCTTGTTCTTTAGCCTTATGGCTCTCTCTATTAATAATATATTATTTCTCTCTTCTTTTTTCTCGTTTTCCCTTATTTAAATATCCCACTTAATTTAAATATCTCGCATGGTATCAGAGCCACAATCCAAAGTGGTTTTCCGTCATCGTTTCATTCGTTTCCGCAAGTCGTTAGACCATTCAGTGGTCTCATCTGGGCCCTTCAGTGGTCTCGTCTCGTTAGGCCATTCAGTGGTCTCGTCTCGTTAGGCCATTCAGTGGTCCCGTCTCGCTAGGCAATTCAGTAGTCCCGTCTCGCTAGGTCATTCAGTGGTCCCGTCTCGTTAGGCCATTCAGTGGTCCCGTCTCGTTAGACCATTCAGTGGTCCCGTCTCGTTAGGCCGTTCAATGGTCTCCTCTCGTTAGGCCGTTCAATGGTCTCCTCTCGTTAGGCCGTTCAATGGTCTCATCTCGTATCTCGTTAGACCATCAAATGGTCTCATCACAGTAGCTCGTTCAACATTTGTTTTTGGTTTTCGGTTCTCATCACTCCACCTCATAGCCACACCACAACATCATCAACGATTCAGATTTCAAATTCAAGTTGCTTTCCATCCAATCTATTTGAGTTTTAAGGGGGGTGTTAAATATATTATTCCATTATATATTATTACCATAATATATTATTACTATAATATATTATTACCTTATTAGATTAATTTATTTCTATATTAGATTTGTTTCCTATTTATTATAAATTTACATTTCTTGTTCACCAAATTATTAGTCCTATAAATAGGAATCATTATATTGTATTAATTATCAACTCGTTCACAATGTAGTCTCTAATATTCTGTTGTTCTTTAACCTTATGGCTCTCTCTATTAATAATATATTATTTCTCTCTTTTTTTTTTTTTTTCTCTTTCCCTTATTTAAATATCCCACTTAATTAAATATTTCACATAGGCTTTAAATTTTCATTCTCTATCTTCGCGATTGTCTTATTTGTAATTCTTTTGTTTTTCCTACTTATAGCTTTGATACTAAAGGTATACTGGTATAACATACAAGTGTTGTCTTTTATATTAATTATTTTCTTTTGACAAACAAAACCAAGTATAGACCAAAGTATAGAGTCTTGGATGTATAGAAAAACTAATCCAAAACTCTTGATTCGAAAAACACATTCGGGAGATTGGATTTAAAAACAAATTCATATTCATATACCAAAATATTACATAAGTCCATAACACAACAATTGGTGCATAAATTTAAAAATTTAAATAATTTGGCTCAAAATATATATCAAAAAGAAGTTCCTCAGGTACCTCCTTTTTGTTTAAGTGTAATTTTATTCCCTAAGCTAAGAGCAATTCCTTGAGTCTTACTTCTTATACGTATATACCCACTTAACTTACCATCTTCTTGCTTTTCAACACTTAGATTTACCGAAGCATCTTCTCCAAACACAGTCTTTGCATACAAATTTGCAGCTAAGAATCCACATTCCCCTTCCAAAGCTGACCTGTACAAAACAAAACAAAACAAATATTAACTATAATTAATTAATTAACTAAAAGAATTATTATAAATAAAGAAACAATTACAATTACTGAGCAGTGAGGCACTTCATATTAGTTAATTTAATGATATGCTCGAGAAACTCTTTCTCATCTTGTATAACCGTGTTTATAGCAACCTGTCCCATCAAGTATGTGATATTTTAATTAACAAAATACTATCAATTACGTATTTAAATTATAATGGTGGAATATTCAAGGCAACACTTTTATGTATGAGTCCTCATATTATGCAAAAATTGCACTAGGTCCCAATCTTTTGCAAGAATTGCACTATAGGTCCCAATTTATGCAAAATTGCAACACAATGTCCCTATATTATGAAAATATTGCACTATATGTCCCTATATTTTGCAAGAATTGTACTATAGGTTCCTATATTATAGGCTAAAATGGCACCATATGTCCCTAAATAATGCAAAAATTGCCCTATAGTTCCCTATATTTTGCAAATTTTCACCATATGTCTCTATATTAAGCAAAAATTGAACTTTAGGTCCCTATATTATGCAAAAATTAAACTTAGGTCCCTAAATTATGGCCAAATTGCATATATGTCACTATATTATGCAAAATTTGCATTATAGGCCCCGATATTTTGCAAAAAAATGTACTACAAGTCCCTATATTTTGCAGAATTCGCACACTAACTTTTTGGAATTAATTAAAGTATAAATCCCGATATTATGCAGAAATTGCACTTTAGGCCTCTATATTTTGCAGAAATTGCACTATATGTTCAGATATTATATTTTTATTAAGTATAAATCCCTATATTATGCAAAAATTGCACTATAGCCCCATATATTTTGCAAAAATTTCACTATAGGTCCCTATATTATGCCAAAATTGCACCATATGTCCTACATTTTGCAAAAATTGCACTTTAGGTCTGTATATTTTGCAAACATTGCACAGGTCCAGATATTTCTTTATTTAATTAGAGTATAAATCCTTATATTTTATTGAAGAGGAACTTTAATAGAAGCAAACAAAAACACATAAATTAGAATATAAAACAGATTACCTTATTTTCCCACTCATATTAGCCCACATAATTCTAAAAGCAGCATCATTACACTCAGCAGGGTAAATATAATCCATAATATCAATATGTATATCATTTAATACCACAACACTACGTTCTTGAACATTCGAAGTCTCGTAAACTATATTTCCAAAAATAACCCCAGTCTCAGTTGATGAAACCTTAATATTAGCTTTAATCTGCTTGCTTGATTCAGGGGCAATTGTGTAATTTTGTGGACGCTCAACTAATTTCAAATCCCCCATTGTAGCTAATTCGAGACATAAATTCTGAAGTGTGTTTAGTTCTGTTAATTACTCTTACGTCCAAAACTATATCATAATGATGAACTGTCACATATGCTTCAATATATTGGATCACTAAATCCAGTTAATTGTAAAACACGATTTAATTTATTTTTTTCATCTTTTTCTTCAGTAAATTCTCCTGTTGCACTCTTAAATCATCATGTACTTCATCTTCCAATTCCAGCTGGCTCATTCCCTGTAATATATATACATTAATATTCAACACAAAAAGAAAAAGGTAAAAAAAAAAACTTACCCTTCTACTCTTGAGATGGTAAAAATCAATAAGATCATCAGGCTGTGAAAATAAAGTCTGAGCTTTTGCTTTAATTGCTTCGGTTTCACGTAACTGTTTATCTAAAAGCATTTTAACGAAACTTTCTCGACAAGTTTTTAACCAAATCTTTTTCATTTCATTTTCAGTATTTAAAACCAATTTTATACAAACGATGATTCGTTCATACGAATCATTATCATACGAATCATTATCAATTGGATGAGGAAGAACCGAAGACTGACCTAATTGAACAATCGAATCCATGCTTAATAAAGCATTCGAAACAGCTTTATTTACCTCATACTTAGAATTTTGCACTTCTTTTAATCTCAACACAAGTTTCGCTAATATACACGAAATAACCGCTCCAAGAAAAAAATCACCCGTAAGAAGAAGTGACCGTAAATTGCCAGGTGTCAATAATCCCTGTACTGGAGCAGTAAAAACAGTCTCGGAAACAGCACTTTGTGTAGCGTAAGTTCCATCAGAAAGTATCGCAGGTCTTCTAGAAGAAACCGTAATTAAATTATTTAAATTTGGAGTCTCCAATTCTTGAGAGTAAAAAAGTAAATCTACGAGAGATTTTTTAATTGTTAAAATTCCATTTTCAATTTCCGAAAGTGATAAACAATATTCACCGATTATCCAAAGTGAACATTCACACACACGTGAAGCTCGTATTTGATTAAACGAATCTAAAAGCCTTGTAATAATCGAAACACGTAATTTCGGATTAGTTTCGATTATTTCACGTACAAAAACAATCACATCTATAGCTGAAGCTACATTACTATCACTTAAAAAGTCCATTAATAAATGAACAACTGTACTTGCAACTTTTGGGAAAAAAGAATACATATATAAGAAAATAACTTTCAAGAAAAAAGCCCAAACTGAGGGGTATAAATTTTACCTCGTTTCACAATTTTAAAGTGTCTAAAATGTGTCATATGCATTTTATTATCAGTTTCGTTCAAAAATAATGTTTCCTATTTTTTATTTTATATATAACCCCTGCCCAAACTTATAACCCTCAATTATGTTAGGGTAATATCGTCCGCTCTTTCTATCATCCTTATGATTAACCAAAAAGATCCATCAATGAAAGAAACTCTAACTCCAAGATATAACTTGTATAATCCCTCTAGTTTGGCCTAATGAATGGTTTCCATGCCAGGTGATGACTCGCATATACCAAAAAGAGGTATTCTTGTGGACGATATATGGCGATAGGCTCCTAAAAGAATTAGATTGTCTACATCGACTAAGTTTTGGTAAAAGAACGTCAAAATGATTTTCTAGGCATCCCTCGGTAGTTAGTGATACCCTTTAAAAATTAAAAGGTAACATATAGTAGGCAGTCAAAGGGTATATGAATTTCGAACAAAAAAAAAAGGTATATGAATGACAAATGCATGTTTCTTATGATCCGGTAAACTGTAGAAGGTAGTAGGAACACAAAATTAATTTTTAGAACAAAGAATCATGGATCGAAGAGCCAAGATGGATTTAATCCATAGATTATACATATTTCAAACAAATTAAAAGGCAAGATTTAAAGGCTTAAGGAAATGCAAAAGTACAAAAATAAAAATTTACAATGTGGAATATAAAGAAACAATGATATTACCCTGCTTCGTGAACATTCATAAAAAGTCAAAAAAATCACCACTATTGAAGAAGCTACAAATCTTGGTTCTTCGTAATTCTTTAAGCCCAAAAGATGAGCATACTAGCAGGGACGTATGTATTGATATGAACCCTAGATATGGAGCAAACTTCAAGCTCAAACTCTACGTATCTAGAAAAAAACTGCAACATGCAAGGGATACCAAGTGTCAATCAACTTCTAAAAATTTCAAGATCCAGTGGTACACCTAAAACAAAACAAGGAGCGGGTATTAGAGGTACGAAGAGTTTCGTGGATGACTTTTAGGGTTAACCCTTACCAGAAGAGAGATATAAATGGAAAAGCAAAACTACTCTACTCTGACAACAACCAATCCAGGTCCAAAGGAAAGTTCAAGAGATGGAATCCAATTGGAGAGTGATGTCTCCATATTTGTGATAGAATAATATAGTCACAGGATATCATTTTAGGTGTCTTATGCTCTTAGTTGAGGGATTTTCCCTATTATTTATTAGTTCTCAATTCTTACCTTATTTTGGAGGTTTGTCACTTTTAGAGTATTTTTTGTGTAATCTGTGTGTTAAATGTGAAACTATTAGGTACAATGATGATATTAGATGAAAAAGAAATGTTAAGGAGTTGAGGAAAGAATAACCAAGACAAAATCAAGATTTAAACTCCCAAATAAGTTATTGTTAGAAAGTGCAAAAGGTGTAGGCCAGACTTAGAACGTGTCGTATATTCAATGTTGCATAAAATCGATAACGAATTCGAACGAGAGTTTTATATCCATAAATTTATTTTAATTACGGTTGCGTTAACACTGATTTATAAATATTTGAAGATGTAACGAAGGAGTTATGATTTTTACCAACTCTATGGGCCAACCAATCAACTTATTAAGGAAAATGGCTTTGAGCTAGATTAGGGCTCTAAACCCTATCACATGACCTAGATTTTGTCCCTACACACACACACACACACACACACACACACACACACACACACACACACACACACACACACACACACACACACACACACACACACACACACACACACACACACACATATATATATATATATATATATATATATATATATATATATATATATATATATATAACATATACTTAAATCCACATCTTTCATAGTATTTAAGAAATTCATCACGAAGAAAGAAAGTTGTCTTGAGGAGGAAGAAAAGAAGCTAGAGAGACACAAATTACTCTTCTCCATCCTTCCACTCTACCATTAGGGTAATTATCTTAGATTCTTGGCTTAACCATGTTTGTATTTATTCTTCAATTTTATTTCTTTTAGCATTATGAACTAATTTCCCCATAGCTTGGGTTTGGTATGTATATACTCTAATTCCTATTTTTCTATTCCATGTTATTTGTAATTTGAATTTAATTGAGTTGAGTTTTATTTTATAATTGTATTTTATGTTTTCCTTATCCTAACCCTAGCTCTGGCCAAGTTTAGGACTTTCCTTAGAAGTTGGATTTTCACCATGACAGAGTATTCATATAAAAAAATGCATAATCGTCTAGTGTGTGGTAGTAATCCTGATGGGATTGCCTAACTAGAGAGTCCTAAGGGTTTAGATTTTTACAAACACTATCTGCGCAAGGCCGCTTACCCAAGTCCTTTGCTAGTGTTGAAGTTGAATTCTAAACTACCCTGAGGGGAGTTAGAGGGATTATAGAATCCCGACTAGTTATATTTGCTCAATTCACTCTTATAATTAGAATTGCGATTTAGGAAGATAGGTGGATACTAATAGACCTAAGCTATATTCTTATCTTCATTCTTTAGTTATATTTACTTGCATTAGTAGTTTAATTTCATATTTGCGTTCTTATTTAGAAAACCCAATAAACGTTACTCTTTTATTTATATTTTTAATTTAAACAATTAATGTCTTCTAAGTTTATATCCGAACACGAGTTTGAGCTAACTGATAAATCCCTAAGAACGAATATTATCTATCAACTATTACTTGCGAACAATCTGTGCACTTGTAGTGAGTTTCTTATAGTTGTGTTAGGTGTGTGCCTTTATATTATTTATTTATCACACCTTTGACACCACCAAGTTTTTGGCGTCACTGCCAGACATTTCTTTGGTTAGTTATTATGTTTAGTTTTGTGTAGTTGTTTTTATTTGTTTCAGTTTTACGCTGGTTTTTGTTTTTGTGTCTTCCATGTTCCTTAGGTATTGGTGTATGCTCTCAAATCCCAAGAAATTATTATGAGCTCAGAAAAAGCGACAAAGGGAGAAAAGGAAGAATGAAGCAATGACTAAAATCGGAGATTTATTGATAGTAGATAAAGATGTACCACCTAGGGACAACATCAATTAACAAATTCCAATTCCCCTGGTAGTACCACCAAATAATTACCACAAGGAGGGGATGCACCTGTTATTCGACGTTGCGAACAAGGCCAGGGAGCACCTTCCCTAATACAACCATTAGGGATATGCCCTCTAGTGATCCAAGTTGCAAGATTCAAGCCCGATCAGGGTATGCTTAGTCAAATTATGAGTTTTGGACACTACAGTGGTGTAGCACAACAAGATCCGGTGAGGTCGATTTAGAAGTTTACGTAAATTTGTAGTTCCTACATTACTCAAGGAATTATAAGTCCTTCTTTTATTATATTATTATAAATCTTTATTTTATTTCATTAGTTTTTATTTTAAATTGATGAATAAAATAAACTTCTGACTTTTGGCTTTTCGTTATCCAACATTAATCTAGCCAATAATTTTATCTTAATGATTTTTCCATTAATCTTATGCAAATGAAAAGTTGTAACACTTTTCTATTACCCATTTGCAAATGAAAGGGTGTGACACCTAATTCATTTACATTAAAAAGTTTGATGGGAGCTTGGCTATATACACTAGAGTTTTGGTCCCTAAACTCAATTCATTCACACAAAAATTATAAACCATCTATAGTTGAATGCTTGAGAGTTTGAAATAACAAAACATAAGAAAACGTTTCTAAAGACATCAATGGTCGGAGGTATCATTACTCTATTTTTTGATCTATTTATTTATTCTGCATTTTATTTTTGGATCGATTTTTATAACATTTGGCATCAGAAACTTTTATATATTTTGCTTAGTTCATGGTTGAAGTAATTTGGCCAAAATAATTTTGTAAAATGGGCTTTCTTGTGTATAATCTAACATATCCTACAGTTGAAGATGATCAGAATTTATGAGACATTTTAGTTTTCATTTAGACTTACGGTACTTTTGGATTATTGTCCTTAAGTTTTACTTCGGCCTCCAGGTATTTTTTTTATCTTCATACTTTATGTATTTTATTTATTTTATGAGTATAATTAGGTACATAATATGTAAATAAAATATATGGTTCATTTTATTTATTTTGTTATATTTTTGTATACTCATAAAATTTAAGTATGGTATATTCAATTTTCGAAGTGATCAACACAATTTATTTAGTCAAAGAATAGCCACAACCTCTTAGTTAAATAAAATATGTATCTTGCTATTAGATCACATAATAAAATTAGACATAAATTGTAATTATTTATTTAAATATAATAATTTTATCCCACAAGAATATTTTTATATTTAAATAATTAATTAAGATAAAATATCAAATAATTCGTAATTTACCCACAAAAACTTATGACTTGATGATTATTTGATAGTTTTATTATTTAGTAGTGATAGAATTTTTTTTATATTCTATCATATGATTATAAATCTTATTGGATAAAAAAATTTAGCCCATAGGCAATTTTTATGTCTTAGATTTATTAGATCATGATTTGCATTGTCGAATCATGAATTTATTAAAATTCTATTTATTAATAAGCATGTAATCTTTATTTGCAACATCACAACCTGTTAATTTTTTTGATATCCGTAGTGACATTCCCGAACTTAATGGGGATAATTATAAGTCATGGAAAGGAAGAGTTCTCCTTCACTTAGGGTGGATGGACATAGACGATGCTATTAGAAAAACTGAACCACCTACTCTTACAGAGAAAAGCACTCCAGCAAATATTGCACTTTATGAAAAATAGGAGCGATCCAATCACCTCAATGTGATGTTTATTAAGACAAAATTAGCAGCAAGCATTTGTGGTTCAGTAAATCATCATGATAATGTCAAAAATTTACTCAAAGCCATTGATGACCAGTTCGTCACTTCAGACAAGGCATTATCAAGCACTCTAATAATGAAACTTTCTTCACTTAGCCTCAGAAGTGTTAGAGGTGTGTGTGGGCACATTATGCAGATGAGGGATATTTCGGCTCAACTTAAGAATCTCGAGGTACAGATTTCCGAGTCTTTTCTTGTGCACTATATTTTGAAAACCCTTCCAAATCAATATGGACCTTTCAAAATCTACTATAACACATATAAAGATAAATGGTCAATTAATGAACTCATGACCATGTGTGTTCAAGAAGAAGAAAGGTTGTTAATGAAACAAGGTGAAAGTGCAATGACAACTACTCAAGGAAAAGGCAAACCGAAGAACAATCAAAAGGGGAAAGGAAAATAACACCTCAAGCTGATATTAAGAAAGAAGCTAAGTGGGTTTTCTGTAAAAAGAAAGGACGCATGAAAAAGGAATGTGCTAAATTCTAGAAATAGCTTCGGGATAAAAGTAATCCTACCTTGTTAGTTTGTTATGAATCCGATTCTGTTAATGTTAATATTAACACTTGATGGATTGATTCTGGTTCTTCAATCCATGTTGCCAACTCTTTACCGGGTTTGCAAAACCTAAGGAAATCTGTGGGCAGCGAGCAATGCATCTTGTCCGGTAATAAGATGGGTTCATATGAGGAAGCCGTTAGAACATGTTATTTATATTTAAGTAGTGGTTCTGTTTTGAAATTAGAAAAGACTTTTTATGTTCCAAGTTTTTCTAGAAACTTGATTTCTATTTCCTGATTTGTACCTTTGGGTTATTCATTTACATTTTCAGACACAATCTTTTTACTATTTTAAATAAATCTGAATGTGTTGGGAATGATATTTTGTTTGAAGGTCTTTATTGTATTAATTTACAAATCAATGATACTAATAATAATTTTCATGTCCAAATTGATACAAAGAGGTGTAATATAAATGAGGATTCCTCGACTCTATGGCATCGGAGATTAGGCATATCCCTATTGAAAGAATCAAAAGGTTAATAAAAGATGGAGTTCTTAGTACTCTATATTTTACCAACTTTGTAACTTGTGTGGATTTCATTAAGGGAAAGTAGACCAACAAGTCAAAGAAAGATGACAATACGGGTTCAGATTTATTCGAAATCATACATACAGATATATGTTGTCCTGACATCGATATGTATGGTCAAAAATATTTTATAACCTTTATTGATGATTACTCACGATATATGCATCTCTACATGCTTCATAACAAGAGCGAAGCATTAGATGCCTTTAACATATTTAAGGCTGAAGTAGAGAAACAGTTTGGAAAACATATAAAGATTGAGAGATCAGATAGAGGCGGTGAATATTATGGTAGATATACCGAAGATGGACAAGCACTGAGTCCGTTTGCTCAGTTTCTTCAAGAACATGGGATTTTTTCCCAGTACCCCATGCCTGGTTCACCAGATCAGAATTGTGTAGCAGAAAGGAGAAACCAAAGATTATTGGACATTGTATAGAGTATGCTTAACAACTCCAATCTTCATAAAACCTTGTGGAATGAAGCTTTAAAAACAGCAGTGTATATATTAAACCGAGTTCCAACCAAGGCTGTCTCAAATACACAATTTGAATTATGGAAAGGTTGGAAACCGAGTTTGAAACATATGCGCGTATGGGGATGCCCGTATGAATTAGGATTTATAATCCACAAGAGAAAAAATTGGACCCAAGGACCATTAGTGGAAATTTCATTGGATATGATGAGCGGTCTAAAGGTTACATATTTTATTGTCCATCTCACAACACTAGATTTGTGGAATCAAGAAATGCAAAGTTTCTTGAATATGACTTAATCAGTGGGAGCGATCAAATCAGAAATGTAGTTTCTGATATTAACCATTCCGAAATTCAACCGTCCACATCAAGTGATCGACTGATTATTGTTCATAACACCCCTCAAGTACAATCTAGTGTTGAACGTTCAATCGCTGAACGTTCAATCGTTGAACAACCACAAGTTGTTGACGATATTATGATAGATCAAGTTGTTCATGATATACCCAGTAATTATGAACAACAAGTTGAACCTGATACAGATAATGATGATGCAACATTAAGAAGGTCTACCATGTTTAAGAAGTCATAAATTTCTAGTGATTATGTAGTATATCTTCAAGAATCTAACTATAATTTTGGAGTCGAAAATGATCCTTCTAATTTTTTACAAGCCATAAGTTGTAAAGAATCAAATTTATGGTATAATGCGATGAAAGAGGAAATGAATTCCATGAAGAACAATGATGTCTGGGAACTTGTGGAATTGCCTAATGGGGCTAAAGCCATTGGTTGTAAATGAGTCTTTAAAATCAAGAAAGACTTATTAGGAAATATCGAGAGATACAAAGCCAGACTTGTTGCTAAGGGATTTACTCAGAAAGCAGGAATTGATTACACATAGACTTTTTCTCCTATATCTAAGAAAGATACTTACGCATTATTTTGGCGTTAATCGCACATTTTGATCTTGAGTTGCACCAAATGGATGTGAAGACGGCATTTCTTAATGGAGATTTAGAGGAAGAGGTTTACATCAAACAACCTGAAGGTTTTATCTCTAGCGCTGGTGAGAAGTTAGTTTGTAAGCTTAAGAAATCCATATACATATTATAACAAGCTTCTCATTAATGGTATTTTAAATTTCATGGAGTAATTTTATCACTTGGATTTGTTGTAAACCCCATGGATCAATGTATATACCAAAAGATTAGTAGGAGCAAAATTTGTTTTCTTGTTTTATATGTGGATGATATTCTGCTTGTGACTAATGATAAGGGTTTGCTTCATGAGGTGAAATAATTCCTCTCTACAAAAATTGATATGAAAGATATGCATGGGTGAGGCGTCTTATGTCATTGGCATTAAGATTCATAAAGACATATTTCAAGGTGTCTTGGGCTTGTCTCATGAAACCTATATTAATAAAGTTTTAGAGAAATTTTGGATGAGGGATTGTTCACCAAGTGTTGCTCCCATTGTGAAGGATGATAAATTCAATTTGAACCAAACCCCGAAGAATGATTTAGAGAGAAAAAAAATGATGACCATTACATATGCTTCTGCTATCCGAAGTTTAATGTATGCTCAGGTTTGCACAAGACCTGATATCGCATTTGTAGTTGGAATGTTGGGTAGATATCAAAGTAACCCAGGTATTGACCAATAGAAAGCTGCAAAGAAAGTAATGAGATATCTCCAAGGAACCAAGGAGTATATGCTTATGTATAGGCAAACAAACAATTTAGAGGTGGTCGGATTCTCAGATTCCGATTTTGCCAGTTGTGTTGATTCACGCAAGTCAAACAATTTATGATGGCCGGTGTAGCTATGTCATGGAGGAGTGTCAAATAGACTATGACTGCAACTTTTACTATGGAAGCTGAGTTCGTCTCTTGTTTCGAGGCTACTTCACAAGGTGTATGGCTTAAGGGTTTTGCATCTGGACTTAGAATTACGGATTCTATCTCTAGACCATTAAGAATATTTTGCGATAATTCAGCAGCTGTTTTAATGGTTAAAAACAATAAAAGGCGAAGTCGAAGTAAGCACATCGACATTAAATATTTAGCCATAAGGGAACGTGTTAAAGATAAAAAGGTGGTTGATGTATCCCCATTTGTGATGATTTAATCTTAGTTGGAGACATAATTTTAGGTATTTTAGGAAGTCAAATGCTCGATTTTTATTAATATTATTGTATTTTCTTATTTCTTATCTTGATTTGATGATTTATTATTTTTAGAGCATATTTGGATTAATTGTTTGTTAAATGTGAAGCTTTAGAGATATATGGTAATTAATAAAATGCCAAATCAATTCCAAGAGATAAAGGAAAGAAGATAATGATGGAAATTAGCGATAAACGAAGGAAAAGATAAAATAGGAAAGATAAAGTTGTCAAATAAATCTGAAATTCAGCAGCTACGTCCACAAAAGTGATCATAACTCAAGATTGGCTGGGAATTTGGAAGAATGGACTTAAGCAAAAGTGTAGATCTTTCCGAGACGGTCAGTTTCGATATACTGAACGAGTCATTTGAAGCAATATTGAAGACGTTACGTCCAAAACAAGAAGCAATAGTTTATTACCTTTTCAATATTTTAGGGTTACGAATATGATTTGGAAAAGGAGTCCAATTGCTTGCCTTCTACTCCAAAAAATTCGATTTAGGGCTTCCTAGACTCCTATAAATACACCCTTTAACTATTGTAAACATGTCCTTGCTCAGTTCTAAACATTAGCTTAGTCCTTTACACATATATGAATCTTTATTATCAAGCTTATCATCCAAGAATCAAGCTGACATGTAGAGGAAGAAAAGAAGCAAGAAGTTGGAGAGTGACAAACTCCTCTTCTACATCTCTCCTTCTATATATTTTGGGTAATTAGCTGTATATTTGTGATTTCACCATATTTCTAAGCTTTTATTATGTAAGTTTTATTTTTAATTGTTTGTATTATTATTTTGTCTTAATTTCCATAATTCTATTTGTTATTTTAATTGATTTGAGCTTGGCGTATATTGGTATTGTGTGATTTGACTTATTGTTTTTAGCCCTAGATTTGTCCAATCTTAGGACTATCCATAGTAACTGAGTTAACACCCAGAAGGGGGATTCAATTATTGATAACACCATATAATCGTTTAGTGTGCGGTAGTGATCCTGGCGGACATGACTAACTAGATAGCCATAAAGGTTTGATTTAACCACCGACCATTACTCAGGGTCCCCTTACCCAAGTCCCCTGGTAGTGGAGAGGTTGCTCCTAAGTCCACCCTGACGGGGGTTAGGAAGAATTTAGAATCCCAGTTAATATATAATGCTCAATTCACCCTTAAGGTTAGAATAACAATTTAGTAAGATAGACTCATATTAGTAACCTTAATTTATCTAACTTACATTCATTTTTATTTATTTGCAATATTTATTTATTCGCGTTAGATAATTATTCATCTTATCATATTTTATCTAAACATCTAAATTCGTCTACGCTTATTTAATACAAGTAGATCTAACAGATTAAATCCCTGTGAACGAACTTTTTTTATCCACTAAACTGGCAAACGATCTGTAATACTTGCAGTGAGTTTTTCGTGCTAGTAAAAGGTATTTACTTTATTATTTTCTATATTTATTTGTTTATTTATCACACCTTTGCCCCCACCAAGTTTTTGGCGCCGCTGGCGGGAATTTATCTTTAAGTTAGTCTATTTGTGTTTATTTAGTGTAAAAGTTTTTATTTGTTTTCAGTTTTACGCGCTTTTCCTTTAAGTCTCTTTTCAGGTTTCCTAGGTATGAAGAACTATTACGCAATAAGCTATACATATATTCATGGGGCCCGAAGTCAAAATTTCTATCTAGAAGGTTTGAGCTATCAAGTTCGAGCTCCACCACAGCCCATGCATAATCCGCAAGAAGACTCCATCAATAAGGTCTCACAAAACATGGAAAATTTCATGAGATAATCGAGGTAACACGTCGAACTTTAAAATATGTTAAACAAAAGTGCTCCTTGGGAGAAATATCACAATATTTTATGCTTTTATGTTTTTTTTTTTGTTTAGATTAGTTAGTTTATGTGTTTTTAAGTGTATATTGCAGTAATGAGGAAGGTATGAGTGTTTTTGATGTGTAGGTATGCAAAGGTTCGAGTTTGGGGTGAAAAATTGGAAAACTTTCGGAGTGAAAAAGGGATGGACAGAAGCTTTTTGTGGTACACCGTGGGTATTCACGGTGCACTGCACCTATCAGCGTGAAAAATTTACAAAAACTTCAAACTTGCATCACTTTGGCCTCGCGTATCGGAATTCACTTTTTGTCGAGTCTAAATCGCATATTTTTCCGAGATCTATCCAATGGAGTAGAGAAAACATGGTTTGGAGATAAAATAAAAAATCAAAATCCAGCAGTGTCATGCGGTACGCCGCAGCCCGCCGCCAGAAAATTTGTTAAAAAGTGTTTGAAGATAGAGATTAGTCTAGTTACGAATTTCATATCCTTAAGCCTCAATTTTTTTCCCAAAACTCTCCCAACTCCATTAAAGCTTCAACAAATCTTCCCCAAACACCAAAACACTACTAAATCACCATAAAAATACATCCAATCCTTCCCTATATCTGTACAAAGAAGATTCAATCACCCAAATCATATCAAAACACTTTGAATCCAAGAATCAAAAGCCTAAATTTCCAAATCTCATCCAACAATTTCTTAGATCCATACCAATCAAGCAGGAATTCATCCTACCTATGTAGAGAATTATCATCATAACACCTTTTCAAACCCAAATAAAGATTGTTCAACCCATAATCAAGAGTTTCAATTTTAAAAAGTGGTTAAAGCTTTGAGTTGAAGGTCAATTGAGATGACGAAAAGAACAGAAACATTATCTAGTATTAGGGAGATGAAGAAGAATCAACGTAAGATATTGGGTTCTATCGAGAAGAAATCAATTGAGAAAAGTTCAAGTTCTAGTGTAAAGAAGAAGGGTAAGACATGTCAAGATAATAGAGGAAAGCATGTTGTGGTAAATTTAAAGAGCAGAAAGATTCCAACTTTCAAGGAAAAGACACCATAACCTCTACAAATTGAGAGTCCTATACCCGAGATGAATGAAGCTTCAAAGGCCTTGATAGCTTCTACAAAGAAACATGTCCTGGACTTACCTTTAGCTCATGAGTGAATATGTGAAATAGAAGTTGGAGAAAAGAAAGAACAAGATATTTCTAGAGTGTGATTGATTGGGATGGAACATAAGAAGATGTAAGGAAAAGCGAAATTGGTGATACTAGAAGTTTACATACAAGGAAAGGACTGCACCCTATTCCAGGTATTGATCATGCCAGGCAATGGCCTCGAAGAGTATGTTTTCTTTCTTCCCTACTATCTTTCTGTACTTGCAATATTTGTTAAATTTTAATTTTTATAGAGTCTTTTCGAGTCGTGGGGACAAGACTCATTTTTTAGTTGGGGGTGTGGGGATTCGTTGTCCCTCATCTTCATTTTTGTGTGTTTTATTTTTTTTAGCTAAAACTATTTTTTTTTTGAAAAAAGGATTAGATGTAGAGTATGTTTAATAGCTTGAAAGCATAAGATTATTAAGTTGATGATAAAAAGTAGTATGTTTATGAGTTGATTTATTTTGTATGCTTTGAGTATTTGCAGAAACACATTGATAGTAAAGAAAAGATCACTTAGCAATGAGATAGAAGTATGTTTGATCTCCGGGCATCTTGAGTGGTGTGTAGGCCGTGAGATCCGAGCTAGTTGATGAACCATTTTGTTGAACGTGCTAAAGGTAAGAGAATGACGAAATTGCATAGTTTAGAAAGTGATCAAGGCGGTTCTTTGATAATCCCCTTGTTGCCTTTTAGCTTGCTGTCCATTAATATATCATATCCTTCTCAGCCCCTTCTAGTATTTCTAAAGCCTTTTTATTAGCCACATTATAAGTCATATCACTTTAGATTTTAGGACTTTTCCCTATGACCCGCACTCGAATCGCGATGCATAGACAATGGTTTTAAAACTTATGTTTAGGGTGGTGGGTCCACCATTATGGGAAATATTATTGCGGTGGGATTTTTGATCTTATTAATTATGCTCTGTTCTATATATATTGATGATGATTCACAGATTTATTATCTTGTAACCCTTTTCCGGGGTAAGAGTAAATGAAAAAAAAAAGATAAAAAGCATGAAAAGAAAAGAAAAATTATATATGCAAAATAGCATGATATCTCAACATTAAAAAGAGATTCATAGTTATACAAGAAAGAAAAAATTGATATGAAAAAAGTATATATTTGGACCGGCAAAGTAGAATTTTTATGTGAACATCTTTATGCTTTAATTGGGTTATTGGGGATGTTACTTAGTGCATCAAGAAATTCATTGGGTTGAGTGAGAAACGTTTTATGAGATTAACTCAAGCTGTAGGGCGGTTCGTTGATGGCTAGTGAGGAGAGAGCCAAAAGCTCACTATAAAGTATCCAAATATAATTATCATATCGTCCTTAAGCCAACATTACAACCTTAAAGACTTTTTGATTCTTTTATATGTAATCTTGAAGTGATTGAGCCAATAGAGAGTAGTTAAGTGGATCTTTGGATACTAGTGAAGTTCGATGAACAATCTATAGCCTCATTGGTAAACTGAGTAAAGATCCTCTCCTTCTTCCATCGCGAAGCTAATCTAATCTTGGATTCAAGCCGTGTTGATCATGGATATGACAAGTGTGTAGGTATGTAGTTTGTAAATATTATTACATGAAGTTTTCTGAGTAGTTGCTTTGAGTCTATTCTATATATTCTGCTATCTTCTTTCAATTGTGCTTAATTGAACTAGGTGTGTATTCAGAGACTTCCCTTTGTTCTTATCTTTATTGTATCAGGAGATACAACTTTGAGTTGGGGGTCTTGATGTCTCCCCATTTATGATGATTTAATCTTAGTTGGAGACATCATTTTAGGTATTTTAGAAAGTCAAATGCTCATTTTTATTAATATTATAGTATTTTCTTATTTCTTGTCTTGATTTGATGATTTATTATTTTTAGAGCAAATTTGGTTTAATTGTTTGTTAAATCATTACTTAGGGTCACCTTACCGAAGTCCCTTGGTAGTGGAAAGGTTGCTCCTAAGTCCACCCTGACGGGGGCTAAGAAGAATTTAGAATCTCGGTTAATATATAATGCTCAATTCACCCTTAAGGTTAGAATAACAACTTAGTAAGATAGACTCATATTAGTAACCTAAATTTAACTGACTTACATTCATAAATATTTATTTGCATTATTTATTTATTCGCGTTAGATAATTATTCATCTTATCATATTTTTATCTAAACATCTAAATTCGTCTACGCTTATTTAATACAAGTAGATCTAACGGATTAAATCCCTGCGAACGAAATTTTCTTATCAACTAAACTTGCAAACGATTTGTAATACTTGTAGTGAGTTTCTCGTGGTAGTCAAGGGTGTGTCCTTATTATTATCTTTATTTATCTGTTTATTTATCACACCTTTGCCCCCATCAGTGGTCATTGAACACATTA
Source organism: Nemophila menziesii (assembly GCA_029959085.1). NCBI lineage: Eukaryota > Viridiplantae > Streptophyta > Magnoliopsida > Boraginales > Hydrophyllaceae > Nemophila > Nemophila menziesii. Next base: position 136,705,082 of record JARWIR010000001.1, on the reverse strand, counting down.
GTACTGAATTAATGATCGTTGATCCGTTGACTAAAGGAATCCCACCAATAAATTCAAGGATCATGTAGTGAGTATGGGGCTTCGTCCCATCATGTACTGTTTATTTGTATGACACTATCATTAATATGATTATTATCTATTGTGATATTTTCTCTTATACACCGCGCACCTTAATTTCATTTGAGAAAATCATTTAGTTGGGACCAAGAATAAACATATGGTTTATTCATTAAGTATAGGTACAACATAAAAATAAAGAGATAAATATATTGTGATACATGGAAGATACTACTCTATCATTCTTGGAGGACTTATCGCCATGATTCATATATGTATGATTAAGATAAAATATCAAGTATAATGTTTGGATCAAGAGGGAGAATGTAAGTCATTCTTTTATTTTATTATTATAAATCTTTACTTTAAATTGATGAATAAAATAAACTTATGACTTTTGGCTTTTCATGATCCAACATTAATCCATCTATTAATTTTATCTTAATGATTTTTCCATTAATCTTATGCAAATGAAAATTTGAAACACTTTTTATTAACCATTTGCAAATGAAAGGTTGTAACACCTAATTCATTGCCATTAAAAAGCTTGATGGGAGCTTTGCTATATAAACTAGAGTTTTGGTCTCTAAACTCAATTCATTTACACAAAAATTATACACCATCTATAGTTGAATGCTTGAGAGTTTGGAAGAACAAAACGTAAGGAAACGTTTTTAAAGACATCAATGGCCAAAGGTATCATTACTCTATTTTTCAATCTATTTATTTATTCTGCATTTTATTTTTGGATCGATTTTTCTAACATGCATTACATGCGAGCAATTATATTACTTCATGTTTCTATTTTTCTTGTCCGGAGGTGCTAGTGAATGGTTGGATAGACAACCATCTGATTCGATTACGTCATGGGATGAGTTGCAAGTCAAGTGTTTTAATCGCTATTATACGGAAAGAATGGGAATGAAGAATCAAATGGCACTTGCAAGTTTTCCCCAATATAAATGCAAGAGTGTAGGAGAGGTATGAACAAGTTTTCAATAGAAGTTAGCTAGATCTCCATTTCCTATTTACACCCCAACACTTCAATTAGCGAAGTTCTTTCAAGGCATCAATGACGGGGATAAATTGATGGTATATAAGCTTGGGGAAGGAGGTTTTGTGTCAATGGATCCTACAGAAACCGCAGTTGGTATGGCTAAAATAGTAGAAAGAGAAAGGAGTTGGCCGGAGTCGCGAACTTCCATTAAAATACCAAAGGTACGCTACATTTAGATAGTGAAACGACTATTGATACTACATTATCCATGATGTAGATCAAATGAAGCAGATGGAAGTTACAATGAAGAAGGGTTTCCAAGGGAAACAAGGTAAGATAAAAGTAGTGCAAGAAGCAGAAGGTTATTTGTGATGTGGGCTCAATGATCATGTATGGTAAGAGTGTGAAGGAAATCCAGAATTGGTGTGTTTTGTGTCAAATCGTTGGAATTATTAATCGGGTAATACTGAGTTTAGCAAGGGAATTTCAATCATCCAGACCTTCAATGGTCTAATCTGAATGGGGTCGTGATTCAAGGTAATTCTTACCAACCATGACCTCAAAACAACCATTTATAGTAGAGATCTCAAGGTCCTTATCAAGGGGGCCAAGGTTATAACAATCCAGTACCAAGACCACAACCAGCCTATTATGCTTATGCCAATAGTTTAGCATAGAAAACATTGTCACAACATACACAATAAAAGTATGAATTCAAGATCCAGAAAACAATGAATTCTTTCTATACTTTGACTTAAGACAACATAAGAATCAATAATGAAAGATTGAATGAGCAATCAGTTGTGTTGAAGATATTGGGGACACAAGTCACCCAAGTAACAAGTGCTCTTGAGAAGTTCCGACAGGATCTTCCATATATGGTCTAGGGTATAAAGAATGACGTTAAGGCCATAGAAAATAGCGATGGCAGTGCTTGGTTTGAATCATGTAAGGCTATTTGCCTTCAAGCTGAAGAAATTGTGGAGTCACCACCTGCTACAGAAATTGTCATGGATATTCTAAAAATCATTGAAGAACCAACCAAGCCAAGCTTGGAAGAGACTAGTGTTGAGCCTCTGATCAAAGAGATTCAGAAAAAGATCAAGGAGGTCCTTGAGATAGAGGTCAAAGAGTCTGAGAAGAAGGTAGAAGTAGTTGTACCCTAGGTGCAAGAAGAAGAAAATAGAAACGTGGATTCGCCACCTAGCTCCTTTAATGTCACCACCCTTTTTCTATGAAGATGACCTATAAAGAGAGTGACATCAAGCTCAAGGAAATTGTAGAGGTGTATAGAAAAGAAAGAATCAACACACAAGTTCTCTATATTGTCGAGAAAGGGATTACACATCAACAAGTGTTCACAAAATTACTGAAGAGAGTGAGATTGCGAGTGTAGAAGTTGAGATCGAGTCTGTGGATCATATTGAGAGAGTCTCGGAGAAAGTTGAAGAGTATCAACCACCTAATCTTCAGGATCCCGAAGGTTTTAACCTCCCTATCCAAATCGGTGGTAAGCTCGATGTCAAAGTTATGTGCGACTTGGATTCAAGTGTGAACCTTATGCTCCGTGAAGCTTTGCATCAAGAAGGAGAAGAAGACGTCCGTAAATGTGAAGAACACTTTGTTCTTATTTCTTGTTTTGTCGGGACGACACAACTTTGATATGGGGGTATTGATGCCTCAATATTTTTGATAGAATAGCTAGTCATGAGATATCATTTTAGGCGCATTATTTTCTTAGCTTAGGATTTTTTTTCCTTATTATTTAATTGTTTCTCAATTCTAACTTTGTTTTGGAGGTTTTACACTTTTAAAGCATTTTTTGTGTAAGTTGTGTGTTAAATGTGAAGCTCTCAGGTGCAATGATTATATTAGATGCCAAATAAATGTTAAGGAGTTGGGAAAGAAGATACAAGACAAAATCAAAAGTTAAAACCCAAAAGAAGCTGTTTTTAGAAAGTGCAAAATCTGTCGGCCAGACTTAGAAACTGTAGTATTTTCAATGTATAAAATTAACACGGTATATGAAGGAGAAATTTTATATCCATAAATTTCTATTAATTACGGTCACGTGGCCATTGATTTCGAGTGATTTGATGTTGTAAAGAAATATTTGTGATTTTTACAAACTTTATGGGCCAACCAGTCCACTTATTAAGGAAGACTGGGTTGAGTTAGATTATGACTCTAAAACTTAGTCCATTTACCTAGGTTTCGTCCCTACACCTATATGTATTGGTAATTGACTTAAGAAACATGTCCTTGCATCCACAACCTCCATAGTATTCAAGAAATTTTATTAGGGAGAAAGACAATTGACTTGAGGAGAAAGAAAAGAAGTTGGAGAGTCAAAAACTCATCTTCTCCATCCTTCTACTCTACCTTTAGGTCAATTTATCTTAGATTCTTGCTTAACCATGTTTTTAAGGACTTCAGTTTTTATTTTATTTTTCTTTTAGCATTATGAACTAATTTTCCTATAACTTGGGTTTGCAATATGCATAATCTTTGATTTTTTTTTCTATTCTATATTATTTGGGTTATAATTGTATTTTGTGTTTGTCTTATCTCAGCCCTAGCTCTGGCCAAGTTTAAGACTACCCTTAGTAGTCGAATTGTTACCCTGACAGGGGATTTAATTATAGAAAGCAACACATAATCGTCTAGTGTGCGATAGTAATCCTAACATGATTTCCTAATTAAACAGTCATTAGGGTTTAGATTTTCACCACCTATCGTTATGCAAGGTCCCCTTACCCAAGTCCATTGGTAGTGTTGAGGTTGCCTTCTAAGCTACCCTGACGGGAGTTAGAGGGATTTTAGATTTTCCGACTACTTATATTTGTTTAATTCACCCTTATAATTAGAACAATAATTTAGGAAGATAGATGCATACTAGCAGCCCTAAGATATATTTCCATCTCCATTCTTTAATTATCTTTACTTGCATTAGTAGTTTAATTTTGTATTTGCATTCTTATTTCGAAAACCCAATAAATATTTCTAATTTGTTTATATTTTTAATTTAAACAATTAATCTCTTTTGCGCTTATATCTTATTTTATCAACTATGACTTGCGAACGATCTGCGCACTTGCAGTAAGTGTCTCGTAGTGGTAGTATGCATTTGTGATTTTATATCGTTTATATATCACACATTTTCCACCACCACCAGTGAGATAACTAGAGAATCTTCTATTGTTGAAAACCCATGTTTGAATTATTCTATTACCCCAAAGCATGACCCATTTCCTAGATTTGGGAAATGAAAGAGTGTTATTCGATGGGTCTCTCAACTATCTCAAAAAATAAGTCATTGTTAACAATCTGGAAGTCTAGTAACTCAAGAGGTGTGTATTCACTAGAAGTTTGTAGGATTTTTTTTTTGTATTTTTACAATTCACAGACTTTGCAAACTCTACGGATTGTTTAAATTCCATATAGAGCTTATCAGATTTTCTATATAGAATTTAACGAATTCTTATATAATGATTTTAATGGATTTTAATATATCTTGATCTTCTTCTAACAATAAGATATACAACCATTTAAACAATTCAACAAAAAAAAAATGTTCCTCCACTATGATGGCCGATCCAATTTTCGTATTCGATTTGTAATTCTGATTTTATCTTCTGTATATTAAATAAAAAAAATAGTATACAACCAAAAACGTTGGAAAATTTCAGAATAGAAATAGAAAAGAAAAGTAAATGATGAAAAACTCTTTGAAACAAAACAATGAAACATGATAAACCTAAAACACATCTCTTCACCTTTGCGTTGGAAATAAAACACAAAAAGAATTCTTTCACACTTAGTTTGAAAGAAAAAACAATGAAACATGATAAAACCTAAAACCCATCTCTTGACCTTCACAATGGAAAAAGAAACAAAAAGATCGCCTTCACACTCACTGTTCGCAAAAAGAAAAACAATAAAACATGATAAAACCTAAAACTCATCTCTTCACCCTCGTATTGAAAAAAAACAAAAAGTATTCCCTTCACACTCATATAATAATATCGTGAATTCTAAATCCCAATCCATTTAAATAAATACGGCCATGAACGATTAGATATTAGAATAATTATAAAATATTTGATGATTTCTTTTTACCTTAGTCATTGTTTTTGCTGGAGTTTATAAAATCTCTGATTCTGTCGAAAGAATTTGTAGAAGACTTTATTATTTATAATTATACCCTAAACTCCTATAAAGTCCAATGACTTGAAAAGTCTAATAACTTTTGAATACTCCAACATTTTAATGGATTGAAAAGAGTCTTGACTGAATACATCTAGATTTTAAAAGAGTTTTTAAAATCTCAATTGAATACGTCAAGATTTTGATAGACTTTTTAAAATCCTAATTGAATACCCTAGGACTTTTAAAATCTAAAAAAAATCCAACAAACTCCTAGTTGCATACACCCCCGAAAGCTCGTACTTAACTGTTGATGAAGATGAGTTTTATGATCCCAGTGTGAAAATATTGAGTCTGGAAAGAGTGTAGAAATCATAAGCTATCATAGTTTTGTTTGGAATGTTTTTAAGAACGAGATCCATGTTTCTAAGTAGGAGGTGGACAGTGATCAAGAAGATAATGATGACTATGATCTTGGTGGGGACTCCATGTTTCTTACTTATTCTATTATGTCTTCCACCCCCATCGTGAGAGCTCTATAGGATCATGACAAACTTATTAAGATCAAAGGGAAATGAGGTAGTAGTTTAACTTTGAGGGAATGTGTGCTTGCTCTGTTTCAAGACTCAAGAAGTCATGAGTTACGATGCATGGAATTATCAAGGGGCTAGTGCCCTATTGACGAAGCATAGTTTAGTTAATATTATCAAGTCTTTTTCCCTTCAGTTTTTTTGTGTTTCTAAGTCAAGATTGAAGAATTCTATGGGGAATGATTTTGTTGAGTTTGTTAAGGTCTTATAAGTGTTGGGATTCGCTTTATCCTGTTGGTGTTAAGGGATTGTCTAGAGGGGTATTCTTCTTATGTGAATTGAATAGTGATAGAATTTTTGTTGTCTTTTCTTGTAATTTATTTTATACTTGTTGAATTTATGAACCTTCTAGTTATTTTGGTATTTGATGTAAATTTCTCGTCTCAACTCCTAATTGACTTCCATCACCTCTCACGCGATCCAGTATCTCCAGAGGAAAATATTTGATAAAAAGTGGAGTGACATGAAAATAAGAGCTCTAATAAGCTTATATACTAAGTCCAACAACGTTTTGGACTTAATGGGCTCACATAAGTGACTTAAAATGGTCCCAACCCGTTTTTCACTATGTTGTTCACGTTCTAGTCACATTAATAAATCTGCTGTAACTTTCTCGTCTCAACTCCTAATTGACTTCCATCACCCTCACGCGATCCAGATTTCAAGCTCTTTCCATAGAAAAAAGATCCAGGTCCATATCTATTACCATTTTTTTGTAAGAAAAACAAGATGGCGATCTACTTTTCCTATGAATGTTCAAGCTCCTCAAAAGTGACTTTTATCTCTCTTTACGCATTGGTTTGGGTTTGGACTTCAATTATTGACTTTTCCTCATCCTCTTGGTCCTTTGTGTCAACCATGCACCTAAAGGTTACACACTTAACACACGATTATGGCACAAAAACACTACAAAATATTATCCAAAAGAATGTAAAAAAGTGAAATATGGCATATATTAGTGAAAAAAACTCACTTAGGTCCCGTAAACCCTCAAAAATATGTCGTGAGTAGATTAATCTATCACAAAAGAGGATGCATCACCTTCCCAAAAGGCGGATTCTTGACTTAGAACAACATGTGTGATAATGAACAACATGTGAAAAACAGATTGGACTGAGTTCTCTACAACAAAATCTCGCTCAATCTTTACTTGAATTCATTACTAACTGTTCCTCCAGTTGTTGGGCTAATCACTCACTTCTTCTTATCAACTTTAAGCTATGTTTTATGAATTTCTACCTAGGTGTCAACTCCTCCCTCCCCCCCCCCCCCCCTCACGCGCATTGGCCTAGTAAGAGTGTTGGGCATTTTTTCCTAGTACCTTAGTTGTCATGGAAGAGGTTCCTAACCCACCTATGCAACGATTAATGGCAAAAAGGCCACCTATGTATCCTTTTTCTTCTTACTCTTGAGAATTATTGAATTATATTATAACTTTAATTTTAGTGTTGTTATATTTACTATATTTCTAGATTAATTTAATGACTTAAATAGTTAAAGTTATTATAATTACTACACATATACTACTAAATATATAAATTATATAGCGTGATTAATACCACCTATACCCCATGTAATCTCGCCTAGATGCTAGGTCAAAGTCGAATTACTAGGCCCCAAAACCGAATTATACAACCTAGACTATAAGATCTATTTCTCTCACACTTTAAAACATTTTAGAATGGAATATTTATAGGTGGATGACCCAGTATGTGAAGGGTTGATTAAATTCTCATTGAGGGATATTATGGAAGATTTGGAAGGAATGGGTCATCTTATAAAAAAATAAGTCATTAGGAATTATTTTACAAGATAGAGCAAGAAAACTTTCAAGGAAAATTATCCACTCATTAAAGGTCTTCAATATAGACTCAACTACCTCTAGAATAAAGAATGGACGAGTGAAAAACCCTAATGAAAGGAATTCTATCACTATCTAGTTAAATGACATTTGGGTACAAGAGGAATCGTAATAGAAAGCTTTGGATAGAGAGAAATGAACGATTGAAAGCAATAGGAACATAACCTATTAGGATGCCTCGGTTTCTAAGACCATACATTATAACAAAATTACAAGAATATTGGAGGACAATGATGTATGATAAGAGTATTCTAGTTTAATCACATATGTTTTCATCATATTTCATGCAAAGATCTATAATGGTAACCTTGTCTTATATGTCCTTGAGGTGGCTGATCATATCCTCAGTGAGATTACTCATGAGATGAATCTATAGATCTTGAAACTATCAAATTTGGATGAAGTCAAAAGGGATGTCTTTCAAATGGGGGGAAAGAAGTCTTCGGGTTCGGAGGGCTTGACAGGTTTATTCTATAAGAATAATGGAAAACTAAATTTGATGCGCTTGACATGGTCAAATCTTTCTTTGATGGGAATTTGAATGTGACCAAACTTAACAAGACAAATATCATTTTTGTCCTTACACATTGACATGCAAGTACGTGTTGGTGACTTTAGGCCTATCTCTTATGCTAAATTTTGACTATCGAATTATATCTTATGTTCTGATGGAAAGATTTAAAGATCTTCTAGAAGTAACTATTTCTCCAACCTAGTCATCCTTGGTCAAAGGAAGGGCTATCCAGGATAATCTCATCGTGGCACATAAGATTTCATACATTTTCAGGATAACTAGAAAATTCAAAAAACTTTATGTAGTTGTTAAGCTTGACATGGCTATGGTTTATGAACAAATTAGATGGGATTTATTGGCTAGTATCTTGGAGAAATTTCAACCAATATGGATATGATAGGATTATATATTGTGTCACAATAGTGACATATTAAATTTCTATTAATAAATAAATGGTTAGGAAAATTACTCTGACAAATGGTATTCGACAAGGATACCCTCTTTTCCCGTTTAACTAAAGCCCTTGTGGGTCTTATCAACTTTTAAAGTAGGGAAGGAAATATAATGGGTATCAAGTTGGGTAGAGAATGACCCAACCTTTCTCATCTCCTGTTTAGGATGATTCTCTCTCTCTCTCTCTCTATCTCTCTCGTACATTAAAATTTAATCATTCAAAGAAGTGTTATCCACATATTGCAGAGGGTCAAGACAAAGAGATAATTCTGGGGTAATCCAGCATCTGCTTTATCAAAGGTAAACCTCAACATCTTAATGACATTACAGTTAACTCTTTCAACATTAATAAGGCTGATTCTATAGGAATTATCTTGGTATTCCTATAAATTACACTAGATCAAAATATATAACATTGTAACGGGTTAAAGACAAGTTTTATAAGAAAGTGGATGGGTGGAATGAAAAACTCCTCTCAGAGGGAGGAATTGTGGTTCTTCTTACATTTGTGCTCCAATCCATCTCTAACTATACTCGATATATTCTACGATTCCCAAAGGCTTTTTACAAATATCTATAAAAATGGTTTTTACCTTTTAGTTAGGTTCATGAAGTAGAAGATGTACAAACCCCACAACATAGGATAACCTAGCAACAAGAAATAAGAATGAGGGCCTCGAATTTAGAGCCTTTGGCAATATGAATTTTGAAATTCTTACCTCAACTACATGGAAGCTTCTTAATAATCAGGATTTATTGGTGTTTAGATTTCTTAAAGGAATCTATTTGCCTAATAACTATTTTGGTACACCCCAATTAAGATGACTAGATCTTATAAATGAGTGAGCATCATAGCAGGTAGGAATGTTTTGAAATGGGGTTATATTATGTAGGTGGGTAATGGATATAACATTGATATTTGGAAGGATTAGTGGCTCCCATCACACATTCCAATTTCTATACTAGTATATCTTGATATGACTCTTAAGTTTGTATATGATCTCCTTCTCCCGGATGGTGAGAAATGGAATTTGGCCCTCATTCATGATTCCTTTCATCAAAGAGTGACATACTTTATTTGTAAAAGTCCTCTAAATGCATTGCATAAGGAAGGAAAAATTATTTGGCCCCATTATTTAAAGGGTAATTAAACCACCAAGTCAGGATACTATGCAATTGACTCACTCTATGTAGAGAATTTAACAAATTCATCCACTTCAGGTACCAGTACTAACTCCAAAAAATCGGAAACTATTTGGCATGCAAAAAACCCCATAAATATATGAGATTTTATCTTGAAATGCTGCAATAATGATATCCCTTGTGGTATGACACTTTTCAAAATAAAATGCTCGAAGACCCACAGATGCCAATTTTGTAATAATCATATGAAAACAGTTGAACATATATTTTTTTGTGCCATCTTATTATTAATACCGAGAATGATGAATTGTCGCAAAATAGAGTGGTGATTTGTAAGAGAGGAGATTTTGATTCCCAGATTCTCATTATGATCAATGGTGGTAACAAAGATGGTTGGTGCCAAAAACTTCAACAATCTCCATCTTTATAAATATCTTGTGTATATGGGTGGCTAGAATGAAAACTTTTTTTTGAAAACACTAAGTGGAACACCAAGGAAGTTGTCATCATGAGAGATAATCTGATAAAAAAATTATTTGGGAGTGATTGGAATGATAATTTTGAGATTGATAACTCAACAAGACGTATATCAGCTATTGTCAATATATGCGCAATGATAGACAACTCTAGCCTGAATGTTAATATTTTCAGTGATGCGTCTTTCATGGATAATAATGAATGACTGATTGAAATTATTGGGAAATACTCTAGATAAATCATTGTAAGAGTTTTTGTAGGATAAACCGTTTTCTAGATTTTAGGATCCCTAGTTGTACTTAAGAAAGAAACTTTGGGCGATTTGTCATCGATTAGAGAAGTATTAGCTTGGTAACCTAGTTTTGGCAGTATAATTTCCTTTGCTAGAGTGAGGCCAAATTTTATATCTTCTTCCTCCAGAGCATACACTGGGAGTCTACAAATATGCTCAGTCTCCATATGATGTAAATAATTGTAGATGAGTGAGGTGATCCATTTCGAACCATTTCAAAAGAAGAAATTCCTAAATTTTTCGGACGTTAAAATTTTTAGGTCTTGAGATCAGGATATGGCACGCGAGTCATTTGTCTCTCCAAACATCAATAGTTGATTCATTAACAACTTGCATAGTACACAAAACAAATGAAAAGACCGGTTAAATGAGAGTCAACCATAAAAAATTCTCTCTCAACTCATTCATAACCTCTAAATTTATTCCACTCTAAAAATCCTATACACAACCCAAATAACCCTTTTTTTTTACGTTTTTAGCTTTTTATTTCTTCAGATTGAGTGTTATTTCCCAAATCTGGGATCTAACATTCATCTGACTTTCTCTCACTACCCTTAGACAAAACCCTAACCCACCCATTTCTTAACCTTTCATCTCATTTCCGACCCTTTTTCTTTTTCTCTTTCTAGGTTGAATCTCTGATCGGTAGAATGACGAAAATGATAAACTCAAATACTCTTAGTGGTACAAATACAAAATCGAGAACAAAAACAAAATATACTGATATTACTAAGATGATGTTCTCGCCCCAAAGTGAAAGTAGTGTGGTCACTCCTCCGATGAGTCCTTACAGCAAGGATTCAAACAGTGAGGAGGAAGACTCACGAAAATCGGTTGCTCAAAGTAAGGGTTCGGTAGTAGTTGCCCAGCTTGATGAAAATCAAGCTGAGGTAGCGCCGAAACCTAAGGAATGGTCAAAATTATTCAGTAAAAATGATAACCCAGCTCTGAATCTGGAGTATCATGTCCTGATGCGTAAGGAAGGTAAACGAATTATAACTCCTGATAAGGATGTCTTAGATGAGGGCTATGCGCAGTGGGAAAACTGTTTAATCGGTCAATTTCTTGACTCTCCTCCTCTATTCTATAATATTTTTAACTTTGTTAAATTACAGTGGTCAAAGTTTGGTAAGGTTGATGTTAAATCTAGTAGTAATGGTACATTTATCTTTAAATTTGAGAATGAACAGATGTATGCTAAGGTTTTAGAACAGAGGTGGCATATTAATGGATCTCCTCTGTTATTAAGGCCATGGAAAATTGGTATGCAGTTTGAGAAATTGGATATTGCAAAAATCCCAATCTGGGCTAAATTAATTAATATACCTATGGTTATGTGGACTAAGAAAGGATTGGGTTATATTGCTAGTGGTATTGGTGTACCATTACAGATGGATAGCATGACTGAATCTATGACTAGATTGGGTTATGCTAGAGTATGTGTTGAAATTGATACTAAAGAAGAGTTGCATGATGAACTTTATGTTGATATTGGGTTGGAAGAGTTACAAACTGTTAAAGTGGAGTATGATTGGAAGCCTAAGATCTGTATTAAGTGCAATAAAATTGGGCACTTAGAAAATAAATGTAATAATATTACTAAAGTGTGGGTTCCAAAAGCTGGTATTAATGAAAAGAAGGATAAAGGGAAAGAGAAAGTAATTGATAAAGAATGGAAAGTTTTGGGAAATAAAACTCAGAACAGGAAAAACTATGATCAATCATCTAATAGAGTGTCTTGCTATAATTCATTTGATAAGCTACAGGAAACTATGGTTACTGATATTGATAGGGATGTATCGAAATTTATTAATCAAGGTGGAGAAGGAGAGATTACTAGACCACCTAATATATGAGTCTTGTTTCATGGAATGTAAGAGGGTTTAATAGCCTTCTTAGACAGTTAGATGTTAAAGATTTTATGATTAGGAATAAAATTAAGCTTATTGGACTCCTGCAAAACAAAAGTAAGGATCCAAAATAGCTTAAGAATAATAAGGGATCATTTCTCTCACTTGGAAATGATTCACAACTATAATAAATGTGATAGTGGGAGAATTTGGATAATGTGGGATAAGAACTATGTTGAGGTATTGAAACTATTTGAAACTTCTCAACTGATTTTTATTAAAGTTAAAGTATTACAATCAAATATCACTTTCTGTGTTGGATATGTGTATGCTAGTAATGATGATGATGAAAGAAAGGTTTTATGGAATGATATTGTGAAGTTAGTAATGATTATGATGATCATTGCATATGCTATACTGGAGATATTAATGAGATACTTAAAATTAAGGATAGACTAAACTGTGATACAATTCCTACTAGTTCTATTTTCTTATCAAACTGTATTGAGGATGCTAATTTGTTTGAACATCAGTATGCAGGGCAATATTTTACATGGACTAATAAGAATGATAGTGGGAATTTGCGCGCAAGTAAGATTGATAGAGTGTTTATCAGTACTAAATGGATGAATACATATCAATCTAATGCTATTCTTGTGCCTCCCTCTACTTCTGACCATTGTGCAATTAAGGTATTGATTGATGAGAAGGAAAAATCAGGGCCTTGTTCTTTTAAATTTTTTAATATATGGACTAAACATGAAAGTTTTAAAGATATCATTAAGAAAATGTGGGATACAGATGTTAAGGGTAATATGATGTTTCAATTTTGTATGAAACTGAAATTAGTCAAAGGTGAGCTGAAAAAGTTTAATAATAAATATTTTAGAAAGAATTCTGAGGATATAGAGAATTTAAAAGCTCAACTTGAGGTGGTGCAAATGAGAATTATGAGGGGTACTGATATTTCTGAGGAAAAGATTCTTATACATCAATTGGAAGAATCTGTAATTACCCATCATGAAGTTCTGAAACAAAAGTCTAGGGCCTTGTTTATTAAAGACTATGATATAAGTTCGGCTTATTATTATAGAATGATTAAGGGGAGAGTGGCAAAGAACTTTGTATCTACTCTCACTTGTGATGATGTAAAAATACTAACTGAGCAAGATGAGATCAAAAATAAATTTGTGTGCTATTATAAGTCATTACTTGGTACTGAGGAATCTAACCAGTAATTATGTTATATAGATACTATTGCAGCTATATTGAACAAGAGAGTCCCTGAAAATCTTATTGAGGGTTTGATTGCCCCCATACAGATAAGGAAATAAAAATTGCCTTGTTTGCTATGGGTGATGCGAAAAGCCCGGGACCTGATGGATATACTGCTTGTTTCTTTAAGCTATCTTGGGATATAATTGGAGAATCTCTATGTGCTGCTATTAAACAAACCTTTGAATCAGGTAAAATACTTACACAGATTAATGCCACAAATATTGTTCTAATTCCTAAAGAAGAGAACCCATCTTATGTAAAGAAATTCAGGCCATATCATGTACTAATATCACATACAAAACTATTTCTAGAGTTATTATGAATAGGCTTAAAAAGTGATGAGATCTATAATATCTTTGAATCAAGGTGCCTATGTTAGTGGGAGAAATATTACTGATAATATACTTGTTGCGCAAGAAATTGTTACTGGTTATGAAAAGAAATCTATGAAATCTTCTTGTACCATTAACTTAGACTTGCAAAGGCCTATGATAGTGTTAATTGGCAATTTTTACTTAACACTCTTTATGCTCTAATGTTTCCTGATGAATTTATAAAGTGGATTCACATGTGTATTAGCACCCCTTATTATTCTATATGTATAAATGGGGACTCTTGTGGATACTTTAAAGGGAGGAGAGGGTTAAGGCAAGGAGACCCTCTCTCACCCTATTTATTTGCTATATGCATGGTGGTTTTCTCTATGTTATTTTATAAGGTTGCTCAGAACAAAGATTTTACTTTTCATCCAAAATGTAAGGAGATCAACTTAAATCACTTAGTGTTTGCTGATTATATCTTAATTTTTATGAAGAGTAACACTGAATCTGCTAAGGTGGTTAAGGAAGCCCTTAATCTATTCTCTAGGTGTTCTGGTTTAAACATAAACTTTACTAAAAGTGAGTTATACTTTAGTGAAGGTGTAAAGAAAGAAAATAAAAAGGATATATCTCAGATACTTAACATTAAAATAGGCAATTTGCCTGTTAGATACTTGGGCATTCCTTTAAACTCAAAGAAAATGAGTGTTACTGATGGTAACAAATTAATTGAGAGGATTTGGCAAAGTATCACATAATGGAGCTCTAAAATGCTTTCATATGCAGGTAGAGTTGAATTAATAAGGGTGGTTCTTATTAGTAAGATTATGTTCTGGTGTAGGGTGTTCTTACTTCCTAAACAAGTTATCTATAAATTGAATAAAAAATTATCAATGTTTCTTTGGGGCTATAGTGATAATGCTCATGGTGCGAGAGTATCTTGGGCTAAAATTTGTTGTCCCAAAGAAGAAGGTGGGCTAAACATTCCTAATATTGAGAATCTAAATAAAGCTTGTTTACTTTGTAATTTTTGGAGATTTTACTGTCATGAGCAAAATCTATGGAGTAAATGGGTTAATGTGAACATTCTAAAAAATAGATTTATTTGGAGTATTAGTCAAAAACAATATCACTCTTGGATGTGGAAACAGGTTTTAAAGGTTAGAAAATTTGCCTTTGAACTTATATATCATGAGGTAGGAAATGGTGAATTAACTTATATAATGTGGGATAAGTGGTTGGATAAAAAGGATATTCAGGAAATTTTGGGTGTAAAGATTGATGAATCTGATATAAGCTGTAATAAAACAGTTAAAGAATGTTATGGCAGAGGTAGGTGGAGAATACCACCAAAAATTGCGCAAATTGTCCCTAGAATTCAAGATATAATACTCAATGATGCCATAGATAAAATAACTTGGACTGAGAGTATAAAAAATAAGTTTTCATTTAAGAAAACTCTTGTTAAGATCTCAGATCATGAGCCTCAAGTTGATTGGTTTGAAATTGTGTGGGCAAAAACTTGTATACCTAGGTGTTCATTCGTGTCTTAGCAAGTTGCAATGAATAGACTTCCTACTAAAGATAGGATGGTGGATTGGGGGTTAAATGTTAACCCTATTTGTCTATTATGTGATAGTGAGGCTGAAAGTAATGATCATCTATTTGTTACTTGTAAATTCTCAAGTACTATACTTAGCCGCTTATTGGCAATTTGTGGCTTTAATATAAATATCAGAAATGTGGAGGACCTATTAGTAAAACTGAAAAGTGGTGTTAGCGCAGAGGTTATTAATGTTATTGGTGTATGTTTAACAACTTATATATACTTTATATGGAATGAAAGGAATAGGCGAGAGCATGGAGAATATGCATCTAATGAAGTGGGGATTTACAACAAAATTATCAACTTTGTAGCTGTTAAACTTAAAGAAAGAAGTTTCAAGAATAGCAAAGTGAAGAAAATGATTGAGAAATTTATGTAATAGTTAGGAATTATGTATTTAATTTCTTAAAAGAGTTATTGTAATGTCCCTATTTTATTCATATGCGTGTAATAGTTAGTAAAAGTTAAGTTGGTTTAATGCCCATTTTATGTGGGTTAAGTTGTATTGCTATGACAGTTGTGGTCTTCATTTTAATAAAAGTTTGATTTGCCGATCAAAAAAAAAACTTGCATAGTACAAACCCATTTAAGAACACCCGTTTGTTCCCACTCTTATGTAAACAATGTGTCATTAAGACAAATTGTCTCTGCCTCATCTTTTAAGATTTGATTGGCCTCTACTATATTTGTATCCCATTCTTCACTACTGGTTTCCTTGCTCTCATTAATCAAAAAATCATTTCCAAAACAATTCATTAATAAGAGAGTTTTTCTTACCGATAATTTTATTGATAATCCATTTTTATTGTCAAAGAAACCCTGCATCCTTGCTTTGCAGATATACCATAAAGTGCAGAAGATGAAAGCTGTGACGAGTCTTTTGTCCCATCCGTCAGTTGGCGTGAGAATTGATTGTATTGAGAAACCATTCTTTAATTAATCAGTTGGAGTCTCAGTCAATTTTAATTTGTAGAGAAGAAGGTGCACACACAACCAAACTAAATGGACATTTGAGAAAAAGGTGTGCAATCATTGTTATCCAATTCACACTATTCACATGTTGACGACTGAATTCAATTATTTTTTAAGTTTACTTCGTAGGAATTGGTCCATTAAAAAATTTGTACAAGAAATTTCTAATTTTTTTTAGAATATTCGAATTCCAATTTTTTAGATTTCATCCCCCTTTTTCATGCCATACACAAAGATTGACATTCATTTGGAATTTATTTTTGGGGAAGATAGTCGTATCCATAGTTGATAGAGAATTTACCATCCTTGGTGTGTGGCCAAATTAGTTTATATTCTTTATCAAATGGGATGATAGAAATCCTAATGATCTCAGAAATATTGTTTTGAGAGTGGAGACTTCGAATGATCTCCAAATTTCAACATGTCATACCCTTGTTAAACAGTTAGGTACCATGTTTAAGTTGTATTTGTTTAGTGTCTCCATTAGAACACATTCACCAATCTAAGAATGATCTCAAATGTTTGTTTTCAGACCATTATCAATATATGCCATATACATTTTTTTTTGTAATTGAAGGCCGTTGAAAATACTAGCCCAACTTTAGAATTTTTTTTTCAATTTTGCATCCAAGAAGTTTGAATTTGGATGATAAATTCATTTGAAAACTTTTTATTATAATTTATCTTTAATTAGACCACAATTACATTATAAGATAATTTTCGATGGTATATACTCAAAATATGATATTAGCCTTATTTGTGGCTCATAAAATGTTCACACTTTTTTGTCCAAAAAATAATTTTATTCATTACACCAAGCATTACACTAAAGGAAAAAAATTACACAGTTGATAAAAAGAAGACAAAAAGACATAGAATTAACATCAACTGTAAATAAAAGTCAACAAAATAGAGTACTAATCTCTTGTCGCAAATAAGTATTTAAGTTATATAACCATGCATTTAAGTCTGCCATTGTTGAAAATCAACGAAAAATAAAAATCTTAAAGCTGAGGAAAAGATCCTAATCATGATTAACAACGACCATGACCTAAATCAGTCAAAAATATCACAATTCTTTTATGATACCCAACATCTAAATGGATTATGATAATGGAGAATTCAAGAAATGGAAACAATAGTTATTTTAGAGAAAACACTTCTCATACTTTTTGACCACATAAACACAATAAAATAAAATAAATGAACCATAAATTTTGACCATATCAAAACGTAGTCAGACAAAAGTCAAGATTAAAATTTGATATGGATGAATTTACAATTAACATATCTGATTTTGAAATCAAGAAAAGAGATTTTGAATAGCGTATTTTTTATGTTAACGGAAGTTTAAAAAAAAGTTCTTAAAATAAGTTTTTTACATACATCTGAGGTTAAATAAAGACCAGTAAGTTCACCTAAATCTTAATAAACTCCAATATGAGCGCACAATATAGTACGAGGAGTAGCCCATCCACATCTATCTCACGTTAAGAACTTTTGTAATCCTTCCGGAGAGTCCATATACGGGATCGGTTCACCATTCGAATCAATACCCGTTTTCTCCATCCAATCAACACAAGAATTCGCCTCCGGGGAGATCTCAAAGTTAGCATGGTTTGCAAGTATAATCTTGCATTCTTTAAGTACTTGATCCGTCCATTCCCCCTTGCCTCAACCGTCCTTCACTAGCGCATGTAGATCAAGCGAACCAGTCTCAATGAAAACCATCTCATACTTTAGAGTAATTTCTATATACATACAAAAAATGTAAAGCAAAAGCTTGGCTTGAGATGTTGAATTTACCTAGAGCGATTTCAGGGATTTGTTACTTAGTAGAGTTGCAGTAATTTCAGGGATTTTTTTTTTTTGTAGAGGTGCATAGATATACAAGCTACAGAGGAGAAATCATTTAGATACATATTCTCATAAATAGCTTAAACTTTTTTTCTCTCTTTAATTTATCAAGCCTAGGAATCACTCATGGTTGAGTTTTCAAATAAACATTAACAAGTGCATTATAACCAAAACACAAAGCCAGAAGATAATTATAAACTTTAGATATAATACAACGATTAATGAATAAGAAGATGAGATTGTAAAAGTAAAAGAATAATGAATAAGGATCTTATGGGGAATTAACGCTTCACAGAAAGTCTTAGTGATGATTTATGATCAAAGTAATTAGTGCCAAATTATTTCAAGTGTAACGTTTGTGCATTTTAATTTTAACTCGATGGATAATGAACACAGCTTCCGTATCCATTGAGTTTCATAGCTATTCCCGTCATATTATATCTATCCTTTTCACTTACAAAGCTCATTGTTAAAAACTTTGGCATACTAAAGGTAATATCATTAGGGACAATTAAAAGGGCGTTTTTATATGTGCCGCTAATTAAATTAACGTGTTTTACTTTTCTTAGGTTGTTTGTCAGAATTGTGGTACGAAAAACCTTTCTTTCTTCAGAATCATTTTCTGGATATCAAGTGAAGGTTCTACCAACAAAGTTAAATGCTCAAAGTATGTCTTCTTTATATTTTTGTATAGTTTTGGTGTTTGTTTGTTGCAATTTGAGAGTTATCCGTTGCAATATTTTTTTCCAGTTGTGCAACGGTGATGGTGTTTGATTCGAGTACACGCTTGATCACATTACCTGGAGGTAGTAGTGCATGAGTACAGGTGCATATATACTGTAATCTAGAAGCCTAGGGGACATGTCCCCCAGGCTTTCTAAATAAAAAATTACCCCACAATGTTTATAGTATATCTTATGGTCCCATTAGGTTGGCACCTCACCTTTTCAATATGAACTTAAATAGTTATGAAATTGGTGTCGAGATAATTATCTTTATTGTGAACTTATTAGTATGCATGGTTGATTTGTTTTCGGTAAAAGTTATTTAAGTGGTTAAATAGGCATCTGCCACCCTTACCCATAAAAGACACCGTCTTTTTTAAAAAACAATGAGTTATGAGAAGCTTCTCAAAACTCAAAATCTGAGCTTCCCATAATTCGAACGACTCTTTTTATAAAAAAAATGAAAGAATAAAATATATGTGGTCTTTAATGGGAAAAAAATGATGATTGGAGTGAAAGAGAATTAATTCTAACTTAGGGTATTTCTTGGTCATTTATCTTTAAATTAATAAATTAAAAAAAGACAACAATATAGAATTGGAAAATAAAAAATAAAATGATTTAATTTTTTCTCACTACTCTTGATAAAAAATAAAAATTAGAGGAAAATATAACGTAAAAGTCGGTTTCATATGAATTGTTACCGACTTATTATAAAGATTAATTATATATAGAACAAACTCATCTCTTTCACATCGCAACTCATTAAAACAAAAACAAAAACATAAACAAAAACAAAAACATATTTTGTTCACGCGCCACCAATCTGCTCTCCTTCACAAGAAAATCACTGTCACTCGGGAATCATTCTCCACCATCATCAAACTGGATTGATTACACCATCAACAACAAGCTAAAAGGTAAAAAATATAAAAACCTGATTTAATTTTAACCTAATCTCATCACTTTTACAATTTTTTTTAGAATCATCTGATTTAAGCATAACTAATTAGGGATACTAATATGAGTCTAGTTGGTCAGAGAGAATAGAAACGGGAGGGGAGGTGGGCGATGATGTTGATGGTGATGGAGATGGAGAGCTGCTGTGAATGGAGGTGTTAGAGGCCGGAGTTCAGCCGCTGCTCTTGGTGGTGGTGGTGGTTCGAATCTGGCCCAAGGTGGTGTTGGTGGTGGTCGGCGAAGCAGTGCGGCTCTCTCTTGCTCCAGGGAGGCGGTGGATGGTGAGCATCCATTGTTGGGAAGGTGACTGATGATGATGGTTAATGGATCTGCAAGTGATGAAGGTGGGGCGAAGATGCAGTGATGTTGGTGGAGATGGTAATGTTGATGGAGACGGTGTTGATGTTGGTGGTTTGTCAGAGAGCAGAGAGGGCGGCAGAAGGGGAGGGGAGCGTGGTGGGGGTTGGTCAGATATAACAGAGAGAGGAGGGGAGGTGGTGGTGGGTTGGTCATAGATCATAGAGAGGGTAGGGGAGGTGGTGGTGGGTGAAGCAGTGCTCACAGAGAGGGGAGAGGAGGGGGTCGTGTATGCTGAGAGAGAAGAGAGGGGATGGGTTGGGTCCGGTTATATATACAGTGAATGAGTTTATAAGGCCAATGTTGTCTCGTTGGGTTTTTCTTAGAAAAGTTTTGATGAGGTATATTCTTAAAATTAAATATTTAAGTGGAATACAATATTTCAACAAGTAAACATAGTTCAACAATATGCTACTTGTATCACTCAAGACAAAATAGGGTATATCGAAGGTGATCGAACCAAACATATCTTTCCAACGTTATCATTTATACATGAACTCTTGAAGGAATGTGAAATAGATGTTCATCGAATTCGCTCAAATGAAAATTTGGACGATTTATTTACAAAGGCATTACATACACGTCTATATTTAAGAAATTAATACACAAGATTGACATGCAACGACTTCAAGATCTTTCTTGAAAGAATGACATGAAGGGGAAGATACGTATGCATATACTTTTTCTTTCATCAAGGTTTGTCCTAATAGGTTATCAAGGTTTGGTCCAAATAAGTTTTCAGATAAAAGTTTTTAATGAGATAGTTTTAGAAAACGTATAACAAAATGTACCTTTATGTCTTCACTAAATTTTTCCTATTAAATTTTTTAAGAAGGTTTTAACAAGGCATATATTTAGAGATTGAATATCCAAAGAAAGTGTTATGAATCTATATGTGGACTCTAACCCATGAACTTGTAGTCATATCCTTAAATAATTAGACCAAACACAATGACCAAACTGCGACATACTTGTCTATTTTGTATAACATAAGGAACAAGTTGGAAATATGGGAAAGAACTAATCAATAACTTACAGGTGGACCGAATTGGATTTCTTTAGCAAGATCCGAGCTAATTATGTTCCACAATTTCACCTGTTACTATGTATTAATAATCTTGTAAATGAAGGCTTCCTTTAGCTCTTACAAAGATGCATATACACATTTGCAATATTTCAGAGAAACTTCTAGTTCATAATTTTGATATCATGAGAAGGGTAGTCGCATCATTAGTCCTTATGTTATGCAAAAATAGCAAAGCGTACCTCTTCGTTGAAACACTAGTGGAAGAATACTCATGATATTCCGAAAAACCTCAAAATCCTACATGCCCTATAACTAGGCCAACAAATATTACTAGACGTGCTACTTTTAGTATTATAGTTGTGCAACCAGCATTTTACTCTTAAATAAACTACTACAAAAACATACAATAATTTCACCAAAAATATCAAAATTCTTATCAAGAATGCAAAATATTACAATATCAAGTTTATTTAACCTCCTCGGTCTTGGAACTAATAGCAGCAGGACCACCAGTGGAACACCACTAGCCTACCATGAACACCTGGATACATTTTGGCAATACAACCAAATGAGTTGGTATGTGATTGTTAAGAATATGAATATATATATATATATATATATATATATCTATATAATATTGGAGAAGGGCCAACGGCCCGAAATGTCTTTCATTTTTCTCCACATTTTTCAGCCTTCAGATCAAATTTCAATCACTTTCGACCTTTAGATCGATTTCAATTAATGGTCCAGATTGTCTAAATTCAATCTACGATTTAAAATGTCTTGATCTATCCTCTATATTTTTCAGCCATTGGATCTTTCAATTTTTATTTTTATTTTTAAACCCTTCACTCTCCACCATTTTTAAACCCTTCACGCTCATCGCTCAATCTAATTCCCACCTGCACTCTCTCTTTCTCCTACAACAATCGAAGAAACCGCCGCCGCTTGAGGACCATTCTCTACCATCATCAGCAACCCGGCTTGGAAATCACCTTCCTACGAAGCCGCTCTCCTGTAAAAGAAGTCTGTCGCCACTCGGGGACCATACTCCACCGCTATCAAAGAACCCAAATCTTCCCACCAAGCCGCTCTCCTGCACAATCAAAGAACCCAAATTAAATCTTCCCACCAAGCCGCTCTTCTGCACAATCGAAGAAACCCATCTCTGCAAACCCTCCATCCAGGTAAAAAAATTAATTTTACTTTGCAAACCCTCCCTTTTCTCCAGCAAGAACGACACTTATATATTATTAATGTTATTTGTATTTAGGTAATTTTAGGGGTTCAAGCATTTGAGATAATGGCAATAGCAGGAGTGAATCCCGCAATGGCCATGTTATGACCGTTGGAAGGCTTTTATCGTATGAGAACTGATGTGATGAGAATAGCATAAATGGATCCCAATTGGTTCCCATGATTTGATGTGGTTGTTGGAGTAAGCAATTTTGACTTATAATGCATATTTTCAATTGTTTTGCAGTAAATATCCATTTGGCCCAACAATGGTGAGAAATGCTATATGAGTCACTGATAGAAATGAGAAATGCTATATGAAAGCTGCTTTTAATCTCGAATTTTCTCATTACTCACTTTTGTTTTCTTACCCAACAAATATAATACTATTTACTTTCTTTTTCTTTATGAGTCACTGGATGGTAATTATATGTACCCATTTGAATTTTTGTTGTTTAAGCTTAAAAAGATTTGATTTTTATGCCGATTCGAGCTAATAATGATTTTTTTCCATATTGTAAAGAATTTCAGTTAAAAGTTTTTCTGGAAGTTCTTAACTTTCTCAGGTACGTTCTATTTCGTTGAGTTTCAATGTTTATTTATATGTATATATTTTTTTTAAATTTATCAGGCTCTTATATGAAGTGTGGAGAAGAGAGTGCAGCCGCTATAAGAGGTGCATTCATGAAGTTTTGTAGTAGCGGCTTGGGTAAATAACATTTTTTGAGATCTGTTTGTTTTTTATTGATTACATTCTAGCCTAGAGTTTTGTATAATCTTAGTTTTATTGATCTCTTGCATCTCATAAATTTGACAGAAAATGAAAACAAGTGTTTTTCAGTTGGTGATGTAGTGCTGGATATTGATAAATCTCACTCCAGCAATGGATTAATGTAGGTATATATCGTAATTAAATATTGGATTGTAAATACTGAGAATAAATCTCACCCCAAAAATAAACTGGACTTTATTTTTCAGGAACAAATAGTTAGGACTATGCAAGACTGACTTGGCAAAGAACCCAAATTAAGGTAAAAAAATAATTTTTACCATGGAAACTTTAAAAAATTGATTCAGCTATTAACCTAATTTCATCACTTTTACAATTATTCAGAATAATCTGATTTAAGTACATTACAGTCAAGACAAAAAATATAGTATAATTACAGTCGGGTTGTTTATTATATTTTTATACAAATAATTTATTGAGATTTTCAATCTTTATTTTAAAACCCCACACTTTCAAAAACTGCAGATGTTGTTTCTTTGGATTTGGATTAGGAGATTGAAGGTGATCTTATGCCGTCTCAGATGTGTAGGTTTATTTTCCTGTTTCACTTAATAACGTTTTTAGAAAATTTTTACAAATATTAATTTATAATATATGATCTCTCAGTGGTTATGTAATGCGCCTAGGAAAAGACAGAGTAAGTATATCCTGAGAATAATGCTCAACTTGAATTAATACAAGGTTCTTTTATAAAATCTGGATTTGCTGGTAGTATAGTTGTTGAATTCTTGGGTATTTTAAGTTGAATATACATTCTCCTACTTAACACCATGAATTAATATGATTGCAGGAGGATGGATCTGACCCAGATTTAATCATTACTATTTTTACAGCATCAATTAGATAGTCGTTATCTATTGTTGTTCCTCGCTTGCTTGACATTCTTCTTTGCCCTGACACTTGACATTCTGCTTTGCCCATTGTTACCTTTAAAGAAAAATGTTAAGTGCTAGGTCTCATTCAATATGAAAGTACTATGTTGTTCAGCATCAATTTAGTTGAGATTATTGATGAAAAATAGGGTGATTTGTGATCTTTCGTGGCCTGCTCTTGATGATTGTTGGTGAAAGGGGTATCAATCTGTTGTGCTGAAAACACTTCCGTTCAGGTAAAAACCTTTCTTCTAACATTCTGACAATAACACTTACATGTTTTCACTTACATACAAACACGTGAATTTTCAGGTTCAAGATAACGTGGGCAAAGCCTCTTCATTGGACTTCATGTTTAAAATAGGAAAGAGAAAAATTTGAGAGAAGAGGATAGGAAAGAACTATGCCAATTAGTTAGTTACAAAGTATTGATTGCATAGGAAAAACATCTCACAGTTTTAAATAGTTTGAAATGGTTTTCTGATTTTTATTCTATTAATTTGTATTATTTTTTATGTACCGAGAGAAATCTGTATTTCAAGATTCAATCCGTTAGCACTGTATCATTAGTGAACCGAATTATAAATCTATGTTTTGTATACTTATTTAGGTGTTTATGAAATCTGGCAATTGAAGATGCTATAAGAGTCTCCATGCAAGGTCGAGGTAAAGTAATATATTTACAGATGAGAATATGAAATATAAAAAATGATGCTCAAGAAAGTGTTGTTGTACACTGATCTACTAATCTCTAGCCTAGGTTAGTGGAAGCAACACTAGCTGCTTGATGTAATTTGAAGTCTAAGAAGCTAGACTGTGTGCAAATTTCAAAATCCCAACAAACAATGAATTTTTTTAAATGAACCAAAATTCCAATTTGAAGCCAAAATGCTTGATCTTCTCTGGGTGGACTTGGAAACGAAACCTTTTTTCATCAAAATTTGGACATGGTTCCTTTTCATGAACTTTATGGTTTTATTCCTACGCTATATTATATCATTCGCTCAATTTCACCATTTTACACTAAAATTCTATAAATCAGAGACAAGCAATTATATTATAGTAGAAAGTAAGGGAGTGTTAGCTACTAAATTAAAAAAATAGCAAGTATTCTTTTTCTTGCGCCAATGATTTTTAATATTTTTTGTTTTTCTCGCTTTATTTTTTATTTAAGAGCCACCTTAGATTCACAATTATTGACTCTATTGTTTTATGCACCTAACGATCTTTTATTTCTTTTTTCGGTGCCACCAATCATTTACTTTGCGATACTCAATAATCGCTTGAGAGATTATCACTAAATCATATCTATTATTTAATATATTAATATCTATTATATTTTATATGTGTTTTGGATATATTTCACAATATATAGTTCAACTATGAATTTCAAAACAATAAAAATGTTTTTTCTTTTATTTATTTCAAATATGATTTATTTATGGTGTAATATTGAATTTCTCTTTTAAATTTAGAGTGAACTATATATAATGTAATTTTATATTTCATTAAACATGGTATATCTTCATTACAATTGACACTTCTATTATTGTGTATCTTAATTTTTATAGTGCCTTAAAGCACGGGTCATATCTTAACTTAACCTTAGCGTTAACCTTAACTTAAACCTTAACTTTAAATCTTTAAACTTAACTCTTAAATGTTAAATCTTAAACCTTTACTTTAACCTTGACCTAAACCTTAACCTTAACTCTTATACTCAACCTTGACCTTGACCTTAACCTTGATCTTAACTTTAACCTTAACCTTGACATTAACTTTAACCATAACTTTTATCTTGACCTTAACCTTTAACTTTAACCTTAACCCCAAGTCTTTAAACTTTAACCTTAATCTTTACACCTCAAACCTTAAACCTTAAACGCTAATCTTCATTTTCACCTTAACCTTAACATTAACTTTAAACTCAACCTTAACCTTTGACGAGCAAAAAAAGAAAAACCTTAACCCTAAATTTAAACTTGACTTTAACCCTTGGAACCTGTGTTCAAAATCCTTCAACGGTAAGCAGGTTATTGTCGTGGTTCCTCAAATCGAACGATATATGTATGTTGATATATCGATATTTTGTAGAGTTATGAGATGGATGCACAAAAACCAAAATAGCAATATTGAGAGGATTCAAGCAAATGACATTTAGTAGTTCTGAGCAATTTCATATTCATGCCGTCTCAATTATTTGAGATTTTTATTTTTTATTACATAAGAGTATATTTTGGTTGATTGATTTATAGTTTATGATATTTGTGCAAAATGCATCCAACTTTTTTGTGTTTGGTTGAATATTTTTCAGTTTATTTTTATCTTAATAATTGTTTGTTTATTTTGTGTTAAATTTATTTTTCTAAATTAATATTGTTAGAGTGCCTTCAGGCACGGGTTCATACCTAGTATATATATATATATATATATATATATATATATATATATATATAACAAGTACAGGGTTTGAGAGTATATAAAGGCTTGAACCTTTAAGAGGGTAAAGCAAGAGGTGCAAGGTTCGAATCACCTCCCTGAACATGGGCGCATAAGTTAGCCCGGACACCCATACATAAAAAAAAAAAAAAAAAGGTGAGTCATTAAGGATAAATTATTCAAATCAAACTTGTAACAACAATAGTAAACCTTACTTGAACTAAAGAAAAATAGTAATTAATTATGCAAAACTATTATAATTCATACAATAATAACTTAATAACATTATATAAAACATAATTAAAAAGTTAAATTAGTGTTACACAAAGCACACCTTATTAAAAATATTCAAAACTAAAAGTAAGTTTTTTTTTTTTTTTAAGCAAAGTACTAAGAAAATACATACCTAAAGAAAAAAACAAGAAATAAAATTCTCTAACGGATGATGATTGATGAGTCTCTTTTCTTTACCGACTTATTATAAAGATTAATTATATATATAGAACAAACTCATCATCTCTTTCACATCGCAGCTCATTAAAACTAAAACAAAAAGAGATTTTGTTCACGCGCCACCAATCTGCTCTCTCACCGCCACTCGGGAATTATTCTCCACCATCATCAACCCGGATTGATTACACCATCGACAACAAGCTAATAGGTAAACTCTAAAAAACTGAATTAATTTTAACCTAATCTCATCACTTTTACAATTTTTGTAGAATCATCTGATTTAAGCATAATTGATTATATGTATATATATTTATATAAATCATACAATTACTGTAAGTGATGTGTAATCTGATCTTTACGATTTTTGATTGTTTTGCAGTAAATCAAAACCCTAAGTCTTCCAGCTTTTGATTTTTGATTTTTGATCTTTACGCGCCACCAGTACCAGTTTTTCAATGGCAGAAGGTAATTTATTTAATTAATTGTATAAATTTGTATGTGAATTTGATGTAGTGTCGATTATAGTAGAAAAAAAAGTAAATCTGTATCATAACAATTTTGCTAATTTGATTTGTTTATTAATCAGTTTGTTTTGGTTTTGTAGTTTGTAATTTCTTAAGAAGGCCTTTGAAGATAAAAAACATTAGAAAACGAAACTGTATTGAAGATGGAGAAGAAGAAGAAGAAGAAGAAATTACCTTAATAATGAAGAAAAAAAGAAGAAATTCAAACAGCAAACTTGAGTTTTCAATGGAATGTAATGATAAATCAAAAGAAAATAGGTTTTGTTATGAATCATCAAACGAAATTCAGATAGAATCTGATAATGGTGCAACTGCAATTTCGGAAACAGAAACAGAACACACAAAAGACGGTCGTGCCCTTAGAGAAAAAGCACTTAATCAAGCAAAATTGGAATTAAAAGGAAAAGAAAATGAAAAAATATACAGAGGAATACAAAAATATACAGATTATAAAGCAGGGTTTAGAAGAGAAAAAGCTGGTGGGGCCCACGGACCATTAAGAGCTTCATCATATATAAGAGTATCGTCAAAAATAGATTATCAACCTGATCTATGCAAGGATTATAAAGAAACAGGTTACTGTGGATTTGGTGATTCATGTAAGTTTATGCATGATCGTGGAGATTATAAATCAAGTTTTCAAATAGAGAAAGAATATGAAGAAGCTGAAAAACAAAGGAAAAGAAGATAAAGAAGATGAAGAAAATGAATGAACCTACTCTTGGAATATTCAACACCTCTTTTGAGATACGCAAGAGAATGAATGCATGTGGAAAAGATATAATTACTTTGTACTTTTGGCTTTGAAAATTGTACATTTACAATATTAATCTTTGTATATTCTACTTTTGGTTATAATGCACTTGTTAAAACTCAACCATGTGATGCTATTTCTGAGAATGCTTTACTCATCTATAGCTTCTGTATCTATGCTATGCACCTCTCTCTACTAAGTGTAACAAAATCTCTGAAACCGCTCATATTTTTTTGTTGTTGTTGACTTTATTTTTGGGCTCTTCCTTCGTCAGTAAGAACCTTGTTTGTTCTGAATTTTTGTCAAGTCTTCACAAGTAGCCTCTTCACTTCCTTCGTCAGTAAGAACCTTGTTTGTTCTGAATTTTTGTCAAGTCTTCACAAGTAGCCTCTTCAGTAAGTAGTCCTTCCCATTGCTTGTGCCACATCTTTTGTGACTTTGAATCTTTCGAGGGGAACCATAGTATAGTATTTTATAAATATAGTAGCTCAAGCTTGTAGGAGACTCATTCTATTTTTTTCAAAATGCGGCTGAAAATTCACCCAACAAGTTCATTTTCCTCAAAGGATTACTCGCGACAAGTTCATTTGTGGAAGGTGACCATATAGAGATTTAAACGGGGTCATTGCATATTTTTTTTACAGTTTCTTTTTAATTTGATTTGGACGTATTTACTATTTAAAGTTGACTTTCAGATGTTACAAAAAAAAAAGGCAGGAACAAATAATATAGTCACGCGTGTTTTCCGGAACACAAAAAGTAACTGCAGCCGCCAAAATGTAATAGTAGTGGAACGATTTCGTTCAATTAAATATTAATAAAAGAACTGTTCCACCGATTAAAAAAAATATTTAATCTACAATTCCCATGTCTGACACCACTCTGCAGCACTTGATGATGTCACTATTCATTGTCATCATTACCGCCGCAAGGGTAGCAGTGTCTTTACCCACTTGGATTAAAAAACCATTTTCTTTTGCTTGGCCTACAAACGTCCACGTCACTTATCCACGGACACGTGGCAGCATCCCCTTCATGCGCAGGTACAACCCACGTATGTGAGAGTTTTCCTTTCATCAAAGGATTACTAGCGACAAGTTCATTGTGGAAGGCGACCATATAGAGGT
Organism: Nemophila menziesii; assembly: GCA_029959085.1. Lineage (NCBI taxonomy): Eukaryota > Viridiplantae > Streptophyta > Magnoliopsida > Boraginales > Hydrophyllaceae > Nemophila > Nemophila menziesii. The sequence continues at coordinate 136,675,405 of JARWIR010000001.1, read as the reverse complement.
TGAAACTGGGTCATTCTGACAGATCTGTGATGAAATGTGTTGTACCAGAATTCTGCCTAAGGTAACAACTTGTGACGTTTGCCTAGGTGTGTCAGAGACAAAGCATGGGAGTTGTGATGGAGAGGCTTTTCGAAGATTGTCACACCATTCACAAGGGAAATGTTAGCCTCACCTTGTTTTTATTCCCGTTTTAATATTCGACAAATCATCTTTTACACTAAAATTCATTTTGGTATCACTTAAGTTGTTTTCCAAAACCCCTCATTTGATTAGTTGTGTTTACTTCATTATTACTTAGCTTGAAAATCAAACAGCAGCCCCGCGGTACACCGGACGAGTGTCGCGGTACACCGTAGGTCACGGACCAGAAGCACGGTGCACTAGATGGTCCGACCAGTAAGCTCAGAAATCTGCACGGTACACCGGACTTTTGTCACGGTACACCGGACCACTACACGGAGCAGGGATGCGGTACACTACATAGTCCGACCAGTAAGCTCAAAAGTTAGTCGAACAGTCACGCGGTGCACCGGACCATATCCGCGGTACACCGCACGAGAGGGTTTCAGCACTATTACTAGAGGACAAAGCTTATATCCGTTAGAGATAAAATAGATCCGTTGGAGAGAAGCCTTATGACCGTTGGATCATCATTTCAGCTATAAAATGGAGTTCATTCAAGACACAACTCAAGCCTTCCATCTACCAATCTTAAGAGCAATTAATTCTATCATTCAAGGAGGTTTCAAAGGAGCATTCAAGTCATATTTATTGTGAAGCTAATTAGTTCTATCTACTCATTTAGGAGTTTAGTCACAAAGCTTTTATAAGCACCCCTAAACACTTTTTCCCTTTCCTCTTAGTTCTTGTAATAGATTAAGAGAGTAGTGTGAGCATAGGTTTATGCTTGGTTCCTTGTGTTGGTGATAACACAAGTGTATTTTCCTTCAAAGGGTTTTTGAAGTGGTTGTAAGGGTTTGTATCTCACCCGGTTAAGAGTTACGAAGATTAGTTAGAATCTTGCAAATCCTAAGGAGGCTTCCTTAGGTAGTGGATGTAGGGAAACCGAACCACTATACATCGTTGTGTATCGTATTCTATCTCTACACTCTTTATATTTCCGCACTCTATATGCTTGATAAAATGCCTACTTGAATAGTTTGATATTATTGTCTATTAGGATTATCTAGTTTTACACTATTTAGTTTGCTAATACAATAGGATTCAAATTAGCTTTTAATTTTATTTACTTGAAATAAAATTAGCCGATTAATTTCTATTGTCCTATTCAACCCCCCTTCTAGGACGCATATAGTATATCAATTGGTATCAGAGCCTAGCTCTATTGTACTTAATCGTTTCTAGAGTTAATACGATATGGATTCTAATCAACCGGAAGGTTCATGTTCTACTAGACCTCCGCTTTTTGTAGGAAAAGACTATTTTGGATGGAAAAAGAAGATGGAGATTCATGTGAAAGGAATCGATTACTTTTTATGGATGGCTATCAAAAAGGGTCCTTATATTCCTTACGTTGCCGGAAGTACAACGGAGGTAAAAGATGAAGATGATTACAATGATCAAGACATAGCTAAACTTACCAAAAACAACAAAGCTATGAACATCCTCATAAATGGATTAAGTGTCACGGAATATGCTAGAGTGAGTGAATGCAATTCCGCTCATGAAATGTGGCAACTCTTGGAGCTATCATATCAAGGAACGGAAGATATTAAGGAAACCAAGATTGGTCTCTTTATCACTAAGTATGAGCTTTTTCGTATGGAGCCCGATGAAGCCTTAAATGCTATGCATCAAAGATTTTCTAACATTGTTAACACCTTGAAGACTCTTGGTCAAGAGTACACCAACAAGGAACAATGTCGAAAAATCTTATTTGCTCTTCCAAGGAAATACAAGACAAAGATCAACTCTATAAGAGACACTAAAGATCTTTCAAAGATGACGGTTCATGAACTCATTTGCAACCTCATGACGGAAGAACTTGTGCTTGAAGAAGAAAAGATAAGAGATGATGAGGAGAAGAAAATTAAGAAATCTATTGCTTTCCATGCCATGAGTTCTAAGTTGAAAGAACGAAAAGAAAGGAAAGAAAGTGAAGAAGAAAACTCTCATGAAGAAGAAACTAGTGAAGATGAAGGAGTGGCTATGCTAGCAAGAGACATGAAAAAATTCATGAGATATAAACGCTTTGCCAAGAAAGGAAGCTCTTCCACACCCTACAAGAAGAATGATAGAGCTATCAAACAAGATGAACCCACTTGCTATCATTGCAAGAAGGTTGGTCACATCAAAACCTATTGTCCTCTTCTTCAAAAGGAGAAACCGAAAAGAGCTATGCATGCCAATATCACTTGGGATACTCAAAATTCGGATGAAGAAGAAAGTGATAATGAAAATGTCAATCTTGTTGCCTTTATGGGAAAAGTTGAGAATGATGAAGATGCTTCTTTGGATGATGATACCGGTACTACTCACTTTGCCTTTATGGCAAATCATGATGAGGTAACTCCTAAATCCAAACTCTCTTTAACTAATGATGATGCTAGTGAACAAGATATTCATGAGGCATTTGATTCTCTTTATAATGATTTTTTAAATTCTATTGAAACAAACAAAGTTTTAACAAAAGATTTAGAATTTGAGAAAAATAGAACTAAAGAGGTTTTAAAAGCTTTGGAAGATTGTCAAAATCTTTGTGATGAATGTATAGATGATAATGAGAAACTTCATCTTATTGAGAAAAATCTTTTGGAAGAAAAAGCTTTGTTAGAGAAAAAGATTGTTGATCAAAATGCCATTATTTTAAAATTTACTAGTGGGTAAGAAAACTTGGATTTGATTTTAGGTTCTCAAAGAATGGCTAATGAAAAAAGTGGTGTTGGATATGATCCATTCACTCACCAAAAAACTTTGAAAAATGTCTTTGTAAAATCAAAAATTTCAAATGCAATTCCATCCTCTTCAAAATCTTCTATCACTTGCACCTATTGTGAAAAACTTGGTCATGATGCATCTCATTGTTACTATCGTAAATTATTAGATTTGGGATCTCTTGTGCCAATTTGGAAAAGACCTAAATGGGTCTTAAAAAGAAAATCCACTAACCCTCATGGACCCAATCCTAATTGGGTACCTAAAGCTTAAATTATCGTTTGTTTGTAGGGGTTGAGCATCAAGAAGCAAAATATATGGCTACTTGATAGTGGATGCTCAAGACACATGACCGGAAATCCATCATTATTTACAAATTTATATAAAACTAAAGGTGATAAAGTTACTTTTGCCGACAACACTAAGAAACGCGTTTTGGGTAAAGGTAACATTGGTAATATGGACTCTTTACTTATCTCTAATGTGTTACTTGTTGAGGGTCTCTCTTTTAACTTGCTTAGTATTAGTCAACTTTGTGATGTTGGTTTTAGTGTTAAATTTGAAGCATCTAGATGTGTTGTTTTCAAAAATGATGAGTTAGATACTATGTTTATTGCAAAAAGATCGGATAATGTTTTTGTTGTTGATCTTGAGAGTCTTATGTGCAAAAATATTAAATGCTTATCCGTGGTTAATGATAGTTGGCTTTGGCATAGACGTTTAGGACATGCTAGCATGGATTTGATTTCAAAATTATCTAGAAAAAATCTTGTTGTTGGTTTGCCTATTTACAAATTTGATAAAGATAAATTATGTGATGCATGTCAACTTGGTAAACAACATCGTTCATCTTTTAAATCCATTAATAAGGTCATCACCATTAGGCCACTTCAATTATTGCATATGGACCTATTTGGTCCCGTTGATGTCACTAGTCTAGGAGGGTCTAGATATGTCTTTGTTGTTGTTGATGATTACACTAGATTCACATGGGTGATGTTCCTTGCTTTGAAAAGTGATGCCTTCAATGAATTTGCAAAACTTTGTAGAAAGGTGCAAAATGAGAAAGGCTACTCTATTACATGCATTCGTAGTGATAATGGTAGTGAATACGTGAATTCTCCTTTTGTGCATTTTTGTGATGAATTTGGGATTGAGCATAATTTTTCGGCCCCTAGAACTCCCCAACAAAATGGGGTAGTGGAAAGGAAAAACCGAACTCTACAAGAAATGGCTAGAACAATGCTAAAAGAACATAGCTTGCCTACATACTTTTGGGGTGAAGCCGTTCATACGGCTTGTTATGTGTTAAATAGAGTTCTTATTAGACCCCTTATTAAGAAAACCCCTTATGAGCTTTGGAATGGTAGACCACCAACTATTGCTTATTTTCGTGTTTTTGGGTGCAAATGTTTTATCCTTAACACTAGGGACTATTTGGGAAAATTTGATGCTAAATCGGATGAAGGCATTTTTCTTGGTTATTCCACTAAAGGAAAAGCCTATCGCATTTTCAACAAACGTACTCGTACCATTGAAGAATCTATGCATGTTGACTTTGATGAAACTAATCCGTTTTGTATCAAGAAAGTGGTAGATGTTGTTGAAGATACTCCACTAGATCAACCCTTAGAATCTCCTACTCATGAAGTCAAATCTCATGAAGAATCTCTTAAGGAAAATGATCAAGTGTTAAATGAAGCTAGTACGGATTTACCAAGGTGTTGGAAACATATCAAAGATCACCCAAGTGAATTAATTCTAGGTGATCCAAAAGAAGGTGTTACCACTCGCTCCCGTATTATTGCTCTTTGTGCTCATCAAGCTTTCTTATCTCAAATTGAGCCCAAGAATATTAAAGAAGCTTTGTTAGATGATCATTGGATTAATGCTATGCATGAGGAATTAAATCAATTTGAGCGTAGCAAAGTTTGGACATTAATGGAGAAACCAATTGGCCCCACTATTATTGGCACTAAGTGGATATTTCGCAACAAGCTAGATGACACCGGCATCATTACTAGAAATAAAGCAAGGTTAGTTGCTCAAGGGTACAATCAAGAAGAAGGTATTGATTTCGATGAAACTTTTGCTCCCGTAGCTAGACTTGAATCTATTCGTATGCTACTTGCTTTTGCTTGCTATATGAATTTTAAACTTTACCAAATGGATGTCAAAAGTGCTTTTTTAAATGGTTTTATAGACGAGGAAGTTTTTGTTAAACAACCTCCGGGTTTTGAAGATCCAAAATTTCCAAATCATGTTTTTAAACTTTCAAAGGCTTTATATGGTTTAAAACAAGCTCCTCGTGCTTGGTATGAACGACTAAGCAAATTTTTATTAGATGATGGTTTTAAAAGAGGAAAAATTGACTCCACTTTATTTATAAAAAGGTCTTCAAAAGATATCCTTCTTGTTCAAATTTATGTGGATGATATTATATTTGGTGCTACTAATGAAAATCTTTGTGATAATTTTTCTAAAAGCATGCATAAGGAATTTGAGATGAGCATGATGGGAGAATTAAATTACTTTCTTGGACTTCAAATCAAGCAAATGAAAGATGGCATCTTTGTCAATCAAGCCAAATACACAAGAGAATTGATCAAAAAATTTGGACTTGAAGATGCAAAGGAAATTGGAACTCCAATGAGCACATCCACAAAATTAGACAAAGATGAAGATGGTAAGGATGTTGATGAGAAACTATATCGAGGTATGATTGGTAGCTTACTTTATCTAACCGCTTCTAAACCCGATATTATGTTCCCCGTGTGTCTTTGTGCTAGATTTCAATCTTCTCCTAAAGAAACCCATCTTAGTGCCGTTAAGCGTATTTTTAGGTATTTGAAAGGAACCCTTAGTCTAGGACTTTGGTACCCAAGATTTACCTCCTTTGAGTTAATAGGTTACTCGGATGCCGATTATGCCGGTTGTAGACTCGATAGGAAGAGTACTAGTGGTAGTTGCCAATTCTTAGGTCAATCCCTTGTTTCTTGGTCTAGTAGAAAACAAAATAGTGTTGCTTTATCCACGGCCGAAGCCGAATATGTTGCGGCCGGAAATTGTGTGACTCAAATTCTTTGGATGAAACAAACCTTACTAGATTTTGGCCTTGAGTATGATCGTGTTCCCATTCGTTGTGATAACACTAGCGCTATCAATCTCACCAAAAATCCCATTCAACACTCTAGAACAAAACACATAGAAATCCGTCATCATTTTATCCGGGATCACACTCAAAAAGGGGACATTGTTCTTGAATTTGTCACTTCGGAAAATCAACTAGCCGATATCTTTACGAAACCTCTACCCCAAGATCTTTTTGAGAAAATTCGTTGTGAGATTGGCATGCAAATTCTCTAACCCTTCTTTCATGTCATGTTTTTGTTTAGAGCTTTTTGTGTATATAATCTTGTTGCTAATCTTTTCTTGATGTTATAGGTTCCTTGAAGCTTCTAATTGTTATCCATTTATTCCTTTAGTCCTTGTTTTTACTCAAAATGTGTTTTGACCCCTTAAAATTTTCAAAATTGTATCATTTGTTCTTTTTGTTGTTGACAAAGGGGGAGAAATTTTAGTTGAATTTTTTAAAATGCATTTTGTGAGGGGGAGTTTTTTATAAAAACTCTAGTGATTAGGTTGAGGGGGAGTTTTTGATCAAAACTAAATCTTAGGCATCTTCAAAAGTTTATGATTTGTCAAACATCAAAAAGGGGGAGATTGTTAGCCTCACCTTGTTTTTATTCCCGTTTTAATATTCGACAAATCATCTTTTACACTAAAATTCATTTTGGTATCACTTAAGTTGTTTTCCAAAACCCCTCATTTGATTAGTTGTGTTTACTTCATTATTACTTAGCTTGAAAATCAAACAGCAGCCCCGCGGTACACCGGACGAGTGTCGCGGTACACCGTAGGTCACGGACCAGAAGCACGGTGCACTAGATGGTCCGACCAGTAAGCTCAGAAATCTGCACGGTACACCGGACTTTTGTCACGGTACACCGGACCACTACACGGAGCAGGGATGCGGTACACTACATAGTCCGACCAGTAAGCTCAAAAGTTAGTCGAACAGTCACGCGGTGCACCGGACCATATCCGCGGTACACCGCACGAGAGGGTTTCAGCACTATTACTAGAGGACAAAGCTTATATCCGTTAGAGATAAAATAGATCCGTTGGAGAGAAGCCTTATGACCGTTGGATCATCATTTCAGCTATAAAATGGAGTTCATTCAAGACACAACTCAAGCCTTCCATCTACCAATCTTAAGAGCAATTAATTCTATCATTCAAGGAGGTTTCAAAGGAGCATTCAAGTCATATTTATTGTGAAGCTAATTAGTTCTATCTACTCATTTAGGAGTTTAGTCACAAAGCTTTTATAAGCACCCCTAAACACTTTTTCCCTTTCCTCTTAGTTCTTGTAATAGATTAAGAGAGTAGTGTGAGCATAGGTTTATGCTTGGTTCCTTGTGTTGGTGATAACACAAGTGTATTTTCCTTCAAAGGGTTTTTGAAGTGGTTGTAAGGGTTTGTATCTCACCCGGTTAAGAGTTACGAAGATTAGTTAGAATCTTGCAAATCCTAAGGAGGCTTCCTTAGGTAGTGGATGTAGGGAAACCGAACCACTATACATCGTTGTGTATCGTATTCTATCTCTACACTCTTTATATTTCCGCACTCTATATGCTTGATAAAATGCCTACTTGAATAGTTTGATATTATTGTCTATTAGGATTATCTAGTTTTACACTATTTAGTTTGCTAATACAATAGGATTCAAATTAGCTTTTAATTTTATTTACTTGAAATAAAATTAGCCGATTAATTTCTATTGTCCTATTCAACCCCCCTTCTAGGACGCATATAGTATATCAGGAAAGCTTCATGTTATTTTCAATCCCGATTTGAAGGTAAATCGGGTTAAACTATTTATAAACCAAACGGTTTTAGCTGACTAATTACTTTTTTAACTCCAACAAATATCTTTAATATGGTTGAACCAGGTCTTTCATGAGCGATTGGTATTAGACAAATTGTGTAGTATGAAGTATGAATTGTAATATTAATACAAAAAAGTTAAAATCTAAAGAAATAAAAAAAATTAAGTTAATATATTAGGTTTAATGATAGGTTTATTGATAACTAAAACATTAATTTGTAGTAAAATTCTTCCATCAAATATTGAATGATCCTACACCAATTATATTCATACACATACCCCATGTTTTAACTTACAAAAGTAACTAATTTATTAATCTAATGACATGTGTTTTGTTATAATAATCAGTGGTTGCGATATAAATATTGGACCATCCTATATTGGATGGAAGTCTTACCCTAATTTGTATATCATAAATATAAGTGACCATTTAATGAACGAACTCGATTTTTTAACAAACGAGTTCGAACAAACTTTTTTGTTCGCTTGTATAAAAAAACGAGTCCGGACGAGTTTTTCTTCCAAACTGAGTTCGAGCTACTCGCGACCGGCTTGATTCGTTTACAACCCTATTTATTAGAAAAGAAAGAAGCCGAGTTTAGAGTAAGGCCGATGTAGTTCATGATTCCACCTCACAATCTTTGGAAGCCAAAATTACAAGGGATAAGAACAAGTGTAAATTATTTTGAATTCTCATTAAGGTATTTGTAAATGTTTTAAAACTTACAACTTTTGATGGTACCAGTTGTATTAAGATTTTATTTTCTAAAGAAGACATAGATAGTACATTCCTAAATTAAATTTCTCTTTTGGTTTAACTAGGAACCACGATACTCACATAATTTATATGAGCTAATTGTTGATTGATGCCTATTAAAAAACTTATTTAGAAAAAGGTGCCTAGAAAAAAATATTTATTGAAAACAGCCCCATCCCAAATTACCTTTATAATTAATAATTAAAAAATAAGAAAAAAACTAATAAACACGCGCGCGTCCGTGAAATTTTTTTAAAATCGTCATAACGAATTCAAAAAAAATCAAAAAAAATTATATTTGGATAAATCAAATTAATATTTACGTCTATGATTTTTTTCGGAATTTTCTGAATTTTTTGATTTTTTTTTTTTTTAATTTTTTTTTCGCAGACACGAAATTTCATGTTTATTTCACGGTTTAAAACATGGAATTCCATGTTTAAAACATAAAATTCCGTGTCTGCGAAAGAAAAATTAAAAAAATTCGAAAAAATTCAAAAAATTCAAAAAAAATCAAAAAAATTCATAGACGTAAATATTAATTAGATTTATTCAATTTTTTTTTTTTTAATTTTCTGATTTTTTTCGAATTAGTTATGACGATTTTAAAAAAATTTCACGGACGCGCGCATGTGATGAAATTAGTAAAGGTATAGAAAATATAAATGAGATGTTTTCTATAAATAATTACTTCATTGGGCATTTTTTAATAAATAAGATTATTGAAGGCATAAAAAACAATTAGAGAGTTTAATGACGATGTTTTCAACAATAACCCCAATTTATATATAGCGGAAAAATCACTTTTAAAGCACTTGATTGATTATATTAGTAATTTTTTTTACTCTTTGAGATAAATATTTACACTAGAAACGAAGGGTGAGCAAGAATTCAAAAAATCCCTCCCTATCTGCTAACCTAACCAAGCCTTACAAATATTTTGCGGGCCAAGTTTGAGAAAATATCCACTAATTAATTTACTCCAGTATATTTTTTATGTTATATTTTTTAATGATGCGATAATGATTTGTGACTTAGATTATAAAAAGGCATATAGACTTAATCAGAAGATTAACATGAACAAAGAAAAGGTATCGTCAATTACTTTTTAATGTACTTCACAAGTTGCACCAAGTAATTTGATTCTTATGGATGTCTCTCTAATGCTGGTTCTATTTGAATAGATAAGTTTTGACGAGTATTTGGTAATTTAAGGCTTTGAATTATGAATTTTTGTTTTTTGTATTTTTTCAACTGTCATTTTATGTCTATCAGTTATGAGTGATAATAAAGTTGCAAGGAAAAATAGAAAAATAATGTTAGATAAGAGGAGGTCATGCCAGGGGTCTCCAAATATAAATACTAAATTGAATATATATATATATATATATATATATATATATATATATATATATATATATATATATATATATATATATATATATATATATATATATATATATATATATATATAAAGAATACGTGAGGTGAGGCAACACCTTCGTTTAAAAAGTGAGGTAGCGCTCTAAAGTATTTAAAGAAAACAAAAACAAAACATATTAAATTAATTGGAAAAAAATGAATAAACTCCTACAACCAGACCCCCCGATCTAAAAAAAATTCCCTCTCTTAGGTTGAAACGCTCTCTCCTCTCTCATATCTCCATTCCCCTTTATTCTACTTCTTTGGCTTTGCCGTTCTCGTTTCACGGTGAAGACACTACGTCTTCATCATTTTTTGCTTTTTTATCCTTGCACACGCTTGATAAACCAATTTACACTCATTTATCATCTTGGGAAGATGGGGCTGAAATTTGATGGCAAAGAAAGGGACATTGAAGAAGCCGAAGCATATTGTACCCAATCAACCTTTTGTTCTAACCAATCTTTGGGCCTAATCACCAATATACTGAAGAGATATGCAGACAAAATGAAGCGTAGTGGTATAAAATGGGGAGTTAGGCTTTACCCTAATTTGTATGTTCTAAAGGAAAGACCTAATAATTACATAGATAACCCAAAGGTTCAGGTAAGCAAAACTATCCCTAATCTTTGTTTCTTATCTTTATCTTTAATGGAGTGCATGAAAACATTTGGAATTTAAAACATAATTAGGGAATAGAAGTAGAAAGCGTGGTACTGCTGCTGGGCGGCTTCGTCAAAGGCGATTATCGCAAGTATAAATATTATTAGATCATTGATTGGAATGCACAAAATTTTGCGAGTATCAAGACAATACCAAAAGTAACGCGTAGCTGCTCTGCAAAAGTTAAATTAGGACTACAAGAAACGAAGAATCTATATTGTTCAGGAATAAACTCAGTACAATTTATCAGGTTCTATCCCTATTTAAACATTCTATTAATCACAGGTGGTTATTTCGGATCTAATCATATCTGCTACTTTACTCTTCTTACCAAATTTACTTACACTTCTTAATCATAGGTTTGTTCCCCATACCTACTTACCAGTTGTATTTAGAAGCTTATTGTTGTGTGTGCAGGAAAAGGAAATTAGGTGTCATCAATACAGAGACTTCATCAAATCAGGTAGGCTTTTCGGAAGTTTAATACAAAGTGAAGAGAAGAAGAGATGCTAAAACTAGTACAACTGAGGCAGAACAAAAGAAGGGGAAATCACAGGTTAGCATACTAGAGGAGGAGAATGAAGACAATGAATCAAGGCAAAAAACAATACTGACAAAGGCAAATATGGAGGACATATCAAAGAAGATAGACGAGTACGATTCACAGGCCGAACCTAAGGAGGATAACGAAGGAAGTTTTGAGAATAGTGGAAATTATTTTGGGAAAAATTATGAAGGAGGAGGTGAAGGAAACAACATGAAATTTATGTATCAAGATGCAGAGAAGGAAGAATATGGGGAGGGAGAGACTGGAAATGGAGGCGGCAACTCCAAAAAAGCCGCGGGATACAAATGACGACACTTTTCTGGAATGTCCAAGGAGTTCGAGCGCCGTTGACATTATCATGTATTAGCTCGTTGATGGACCGCTATCGTCCTGGGGTTGTGGCTTTTTGTGAAACAATGTTAAGAGAAGCAGATTCTTGAGACATTATTAAGCGTTTTGGTTTTGAAAATTCTTTTTGTGTGGAACCTACTGGAAATGACTTTCATTCTGGAGGTTATCTTCTTTTGTGGCACTCGTATGTGCATCTTGAAGTCATGTTTTCTTGTGATTTTTATGTGATAGTTAGAATTAACGAATTTTCTTTCTCGTATTTTATGGTATTTTTACATGCTCCTAATGATTTTTACGAAAGGAAAAGTATTAGAAATGAAATTTCAAATTGGAGTAATGATATTAAATACCCTTGGATGATATCAGGTGATTTCAACTATATTTTCAATATAAATGAAAAACAAAGCAAGAACCCGGCAAATATGTTACATACTAACGACTTTCTTAACTTTACTTTTATTAATTATCTTGTCGTGGTTAAATCTGATGGATGTTTTTTACATGGTCAAACAGGATGGATGGAGATAAGCATGTGAAGACAAAGATTGATCGTGGACTTGCCACATACGAATGGATTAATAAATTCCCAAGATCGCAAATCTTTATCCCTCCAGCAATTGGGTCAGATCATTCTCCTCTCATTCTTCATTATAACATATTGACATGAAAATTGGATGCAAACAATTTAAGTTTGAAACACGTCGGTTAGATAATAATGAATGTAGAAAAATAATAGACACTAGTTGGAAGAGACTTACCAATACTATTCATGTCAATAATTTCATTAGGAAAAGGGAAAATACAAAGAAAGAACTTACTAGGTGGAGTATAAAGACCTTTGAAAACCATGAAAAAATATTAAAGAATTGCAAGATCGTCTAACCGCCCTTAATAAATGTCACCCAAATAATGATATCTTGAATGAAGAGAAAGAGATTGAAAAACAAATTAAAATTGAATATAAAAATGAAGAGAAAAACTGGTGTGATAGAGTAAGACAAAATTGGCTGATATTTGGGGATAAAAATACTATTTTTTCCATCTAGCTACCATTCAAAGGAGGAAATATAATAGAGTTGCTAGGATTAAGGATAAAAATGGGGTATGGAAAGAAGATACGGACGAAATAAAAAAAATCTTCAAAAGTTTTTACCAGTCTCTATTTAATAATGTTCCTACTAGTAATGAGTTTATGGAAAAGGCAACAGAACATATCAAACCATGCATCACGGAAGATATTAATTATGAGCTTATTAAACAACCGATTATGGAAGAAGTAGAGGATGCGGTTAAGGAACTATCAGCGTCTAAAGCTCCAGGTCCTGACGGGCTAAATGGTAAGTTCTATAAGGAATTCTGGGACATAATTAGGGATGATGTCTTTAAAGTGATTTCTGATTTTTGTTATAATAATTTCTCAATTGAAACAATTAACGATACTTTGATCACACTTATTCCCAAAAGATATGTTCAAGAAAATCTTGGAGATTTCCGACCTATTTCATGTGTTAACTTCATCTATAAAATTATTGCAAAAATTTTATCTAATAGACTTAGAAACTTTATGAATGAAATAGTATCTCCTACCCAATCAGCGCTCGTTAAGGGTAGGGCTATTCAGGATAATATTATTATTGCACAAGAAATATCTTTTTTTATGAGCAGGAAAAGGAAAAATAAAAAATATATGGCAACTATAAAAATAGACATGGCAAAAGCATACGATCAGGTACGTTGGGATTTGATCTTGCTTACACTAAAGAAAATGGGGTTTTGTGATAAGTGGATTCAATGGATCAAAAATTGTATTACCACGATTTATTTTAATATTAATCTAAATGGGGAAAGACTAGAAAAAATTAATTCTGGGAGGGGACTTAGGCAAGGAGACCCATTATCTCCTTTTCTCTTCTCTACTATGACTGAATCGCTTATTAGTATTATTGAGCATAACATCAATATCGGAAATATTAGTGGCATAGAGATTAATCGGAACTGTCCAATCATATCTCATATTTTATTTGTGGATGATTCTTTATTCTTTATAAATATCTAGGAAAAAGATATGGAACGCTTTAAAGAATGTCTCAATATATATTGTTATGGCTCAGGACAAAGCATAAATCTTCAATTACCCTTTGCGTCTTCAAACGAACTCGGAAACTCAGCTATTCTTTTTAGTAAAAAAAACCCCCACTGATAGTAGAACAAAAATGACAGAATTTATTAATATGAAAGAAACAAGAGATCTGGGAAACTATCTAGGTATTACGCTATGTCACAAAAGATCTAAAGTAGAATCTCTCGAATGGATTGCTAAAAAATTATTCAAAAACACTGAAGGTTGGAAAGCTAAATTCCTATCTGAAGGGGGAAAGGAGGTGCTTATAAAAGCAATCCTACATGCTATACCAAACTATTATATGACTATTTTTTCTTTTCCAGTTTCATTCTGTAATAAGCTCATCTCTGCTATTTCTAATTTCTGGTGGAATTCAGGCGAAAAGAATAGGATACACTGGCTTGCTTTGGAAAAAATTGCTATTGGGAAACTAATAGGTGGGCTAGGTTTCAAAGATTTTAAAAGAATGAATACGACATTATTAGTAGCTCAAGCTTAGAGAATGATGCACAATCAAAAGACCCTAGTTGCTAGACTTTTAAAAGGTATTTACTTCCCGAAAGTTGATCTTTTAAATTGTAAGCTACGACAGAGTAGGATATGGAGTTGGTCTAGTTTGATAGAAGGAAGGGATTTCACTAAAGAAAATATGGGATACATATAATTGGGGATGGGGGATACAAATATATGGACTGATAGATGGATTGATACTAGTTGGAAGCTTGAAAAAACAAAAAACTGCAGAATTGAGAAAGTACATGATCTCTTTGTACAAGGAACATCTAGGTGGAATTCAGAAATATTGGATGATATTTTTCCAGAACCAATAATACCCCTGATTAAAAGGATTAACATATTTAATGCATCTAATGAAGATAAATTCACATGGCCCCAGAAATGGAATTTATGATACAAAGACAGGGTACAAGATTATAACGGGAGAACAAGTCATTCAAAAACCGAATGCGTCAAAAACCATTACAAACCATAGTTCAATAGTATGAAAGACAATATGGAAATCAAACATATCGAAGAAAATTAAACTTTTCATGTGGAGAGCTATAAATAATGCAATGCCTACAAAGGAAAATCTACACAAAAGGAAATATGCAGATTTTGCTAAGTGTATGTGGTGACAATGCGGAGACAGTGGAACACTTACTTTTACATTGCAAAATGTGCAAAGAAATATGGGCAAACACTCACCTACAAATACGAATCAAAGATCATTTCAATGAATCCATCGAGCAGTGGTTTTTAAAAGTTATTCAGACATATAAAAATGAAGGATGGGATGAAAACATAGTTAGAGACATGATCATGATTAACTTATGGAACATATGGAAAGGAAAAATAAAGGCATTACACAAAGAAGAGGAAGTTAGCGGATCAAGTATAATTTACTCTACTATCAAATTAATGGAAGAAGTACATGGGTTGGACTGGAAAAAAATGAATGGTAATATGAGCTTTGTAAATAAGATTACAGAGGATAATATAGCACTGCAACAACAAGATGAAGCAGAGATCTCCTTATTTTGCGATCCTTCCTTCACTAATAAAATGGAACCAACAGGACTAGTGGTAGTAACCGTTCATAATTCCTCTTTACACACAACAAACCATGATTTTATTATGGACTGCTGCTGAAAAATAGAAGGGGAGGTATACGCGGTATTTAAAGCAGTTGAACTAAGTCAACAACACCCAGATAAACAAATGGTCATACTCTCAGATAACCTTGAAGTTGTTCAAGATATTAAGCAGGTGTCAGCGGCTAGTTGGTATATCCAACCGTTCTATATAGCATCATCCAACAAGTTGGAGCGAGTGGACTCTTAAAATTTCAACATATTAAGAGGAACCTCAACAACAAAGCAGATAAAGTTACAAAGGAAGCTAGACACAGAGCATTTGCGTATCGCGGAATGATGATTAGTCATTTCGAACTTGTAATCAAATTATGTGATGTCTCCTCATTTGTGATAGATTAATATTAGGATGAGACATCATTTTTAGTGATTTAGAAGTCATAAATGTCGATTTTCTTGAGAAATAGTGCACTTTCCTATTTTGAGTCTTGATTTAGTAAAATAATATTTTTAGAGCATATTGGGTTTAATTGTTTATTTAGTGTGTAGCTTTAAAGATAATGATGGAGATTAATTAAAGTCCAAGTCAAAGACTACAAGATATGGAAAGATATTTGCATGGTAATTGGAGATAAGGAAACAAAAGCTAAAAAGATGGAAAAGGAAAAGCTGCCTAAATCTGAGATTCTGCAGCACACGCCTAAAGAAGTGAAATTTACCCCAAGAAATAGGCCGATTTTGGTAATTTCCTTTCATAGGGACAAAGATAATTCTGTGAGGATTTTTTTGGTATCTTATGGAGCTCAAACCGACCAATAACGAAGAAAATATGCTCAAAACGGTCCAGCAGTGTTTATCTTTATTTCCATACGAATTTGTGTTGGGCTAGGAGTCCAATACTTTATCTCTTCCTCAAGAAAACGAATTAGGTCTTCTAAACACCTATAAATACACCCTTATATCACTTGAAAAATCATCCTTGCCTCATAGTAATTAGTTCTTAAGGTTTTATTCTTCCAGTTTATTGTAGAGAGCAAGATGATGTCTTTTGTAATTTCTTTTAGTTTATTTCCTTCAGGTATGAACTAAACTCCCCATAGCTTGGGTTTTGCATAATGTATAATCTATGAATTCTAATTCTTCTATCTAAGTTTCTTTGGTAATTATATGTTTTAATCTGATATTAGCTTCTTACTTAACATTTGTTTATGTGTTTTGATTTATTTTCTTTCCTAGAACTGATCACTTTAGGATTGTTTTAATAGTAGTTAGATGGTCTCCTTGACAGGGTGTTTAACTATTGAACCACCACATAATGTCTAGTGTCGATATTAGTTCTGACAAAACATGATTCTAACTAGATAGTCATTAGGGTTTGTTTTAATCACCATATCACCAATTGATTGTTGCGTTTGCTTAGAGCCTTGGTAGCGCTTGATAACTCTAAGAGTGTAACCACGTCTTGGTTGTGCCGTAGCCCCCTTAGTCGCTCTCAAGGTCTAAGGTATGGGAATTTAGAATCCTGACTAAGTATACCAAGAGTTAATATTCTCCCTTATTAACTAGATTTATAGATAGAATTAGAAGGATTAGTGCATACTAGCAAAACCTAAGCTATATCTCTCATCTCATATTCTTAATCTTTTACTTTATTGTCTTTTAATTTCTTAGTTTAATTCTTAATTTCGAAAATTCATATCTTTTATTTTCTGTCTTTAATTATTTATTTTTACTCGTTATTGCTATCCACTCGTATAACACACTTAAGTCCCTGAGAACGAACTCAACTTACTAACTAAAACTTGCATACGTCTTGTAATACTTGCAGTACTGTGCCTGTCTAGGGTGAGAGTGCGTAGTTTCTTGACTTAATTTTATCTTATTTTTATCACACCCTAGGTGACACCATTATGTAAATTAGGAATAAGATAAAATTCAGCTTGACTTCTGGATGGTGCCTAGGCATCTTTTTTCGTCCAAAAAAAAAAACTCCTACACCCACGGCCATCGAACTACCCCAAGCAATCATGGCTACACCATCGACAGAGTTTTTTTTGCCTTTGGCATTTGATATCAAGGTAATTGGCAATTTAGCACCCCTTTGAAAGTATTTGCGAGTCTGGCACCTGGGCGAAAGTCAGACTTCCGCCCTTCTAAGAAGGGCGGAGTCAAGATTTCTGCTCTTAGTTAATTTTCGGATTATGAATAGGGGCGGTCTCCCGTTATCCGCCCCTAGTACAAACTTAAAAAAATTAATTTTAACTAAGGGCGGCATGTTGACTGCTTCCCTTAGTACATTTAACTGCCGCCAGGAGGGCGGATTCCTAATCTACGCCCTTAGTACAATAATTCTAAAATAGAGGGGCAGATTTCGGGTTTTCGCCCTTCTTCTTTATATGCTCCCCTTTAACATTTGATAGACCAATTTCGGAAATAGCTAAACCCCTCCCCTCCTCCGCCCTTCACCGCTGCCGCCAAACCTGTGCCGCCGCCGCCGTGTAGTGGGAGCAACTCTAGCATCTCTATCTATCATCAAAAAAATCCTAAAATCAAAGGTTAGGTTTTCCAATTTTTTCTTTTTTGTTTTTTTAAAATTTTGCTTAATATAAGGACCTATAGTGCAATTTTCCCAATGTAATCTATAGTGCAATTCGGTTTTTATAAAGACCTATGGGAAAATTTATTTAATTTAGGGACCTATAGTTTAATTAGCTAAGTTTAGGGGGTTGTATTGCATTTTGCTTAAATTATAGAGACCCATAGTGCAATTGGTTATATATAGGGACATATTCTGCAATTTTATTTGTATAGGGCCATATAATGCAATTTGCTAAATTTAGGGACTTATAGTGCAATTTGCAAAAAATTAGGGACCTATAGTGCAAATTGCGAAAAATAGGGACCTATGATGCAATTTGCGTAATGTAGTACCTAAAGTTCAATTTTTTTAAAATAAGGGACAAATAGTGCAATGTGCTTAAAATAGGGACCCATAATGCAATTTTATTTATATAGGGACCTAAAGTGCAATTTTAATATAGGGGGTAATGGGTAGTCGAGGACATCCATAAGGGGACGGAACTTTCCTGCATAAGAATCCATGTACTTCGAAAGCGATAAATACTCGTCGACGTACGCATAGTATGATTTATTTACATCGTGCTTTGGAGTAACACAATCCACATGGACGGTGCAACATTTGGGTTCCGGAAATACATCGCGTATGCTACGCAATATACCTCTATTTTGATCCGACAACAAACATATTTTTCTATTTTTTGTAACATACCTTTTTAAACACGTCAAAAAAATGACCACGACTCGATCGTCTCTTCATCCGCTAACGGGTAAGCTAACGGAAATAGTTGATTGTTCGCATCGTACCCAACCGCAATAAAGTAGTTTCCGTTATACTTCTCATATAAATGGGTGGCATCAATGCTAACCACGGGCATCATATGTTTGAAACCTTCGATATTAGCTCCATATGCCCAAAAAACCATATTGAATGTAGCTCGGTTACCGACCACACTTTTATAATCAAACTTGTATATTGTTCCTTGGTTAGTGGTTCGTAAAGCATTCAAAAGTTTTGGCAAATCCGTGAACGCACGTTCATGTGTTCCAAATAATTTTTCAAGTACTTTTTGTTTACCTTGCCATGCCTTACCATACGAAATGAAGTGACCATAGTCCTTATGAATTTGAGGTTGTATCAATCCAATCTTCATAGCTATGTCAGTATTCACCATTGCGAATATTTCATCTCTAACAAAATCCGATGTCAATTGTCGGTGATTTTTCACGAGTATTCCGTGATGACACTTATGCTCTTCTAACCTAGTAATTGTCCACTCATTACTACTACGACTAAAACTACCTCGAATATAAAATCCACACCCCTCTTTAGCATGTACACAAACGCGTGTAACGTATTTATTATTCGTCCTTTCCGTTTTACACTCCTTGTGATTTTTTAGGTGCCACCTACTAACATCTAACAATAGAGCACGCCTTGAAATGTATCGCTCACCCAACGTAAGATTCAGTCCTTTCACCATGAAAGATGGTTGACTCTTTTCCCAATCATGACATTCAACATTTTCGCTCATATCAAGAGGACCAAAATTGTATTTTGTTGGATTAGAACAATCTTCATCTTCATCACCATCATCGTCTATACCACTTTGCTCATTCCCATCGCTATAAATATGATAACCTTTTTCATCGGATGCCTCCGATTCGGTTTCACTATCACTTCCATTTTCACAATCATATCCGAGAATTGTCTCGCGAATCGGCTCAAGAGGTGTGGATGTATTACCGTGCTCATAATTTTTCTTTTTACCCTTCTCACAAGAAGTGGACGCTTGAGTTTTACGAATTTCTTTAATGTCGACATAAATCTCGATAGCATGGTATTGCCCGTTCTTCGCCCCACCTATCATCACATTTATCGTGTCCTCCCCTACTACTATAGCATGAAACCGTGGAGGGTTTGACGAAATCGGACATCGCCATATCAAATCGAATATAACCTCGTTTTCGTTCCAATTGCATTTCGTACAAACGACTTTTTTTAAACCAAGTAGACCAATATCACCTCCGGTCATAAAAGGTTTACAATCTCTGCCGTTATACTCAACAACGCCATTTTCACTTTGAACAATCTCTCCACCATTAAAACAAAACCACATGAAATTCATTTTTACCTAAAAACCCAATAAACACCATCTAATCAATAAAAGATCATACACAATATATAATAGCAAATCTAAATTACTCAATTTTAAGTAGCAAACTCCTATAACTAATTATTCTTATATAAATCAAAAACCTATTTTTTTAACTTATAAAACATTTAAAAAATAATGCAAAAAGGATAGAATCATTACCTCTAATATGAGATGTTCAACTCTTTGATGAAATATTTTAAGGATTTCTGTGATGGTTGTGATTGTAGAAGATCAATGGAGGGGGTGGGTGGGTTGAAAATTTCAGAAATGGGTATTTGGTTAGGGTTGGAGAAGATAAAGGGGGATAAAATAGGATAAACAATTTTCAGTTTTTTTTTCTTCCACTAAGGGCGTAGAAATAGAATCCACCCTCCTGGCGGCAATAAAAAACACTAAGGGCGGCAGTCAACGTGCCGCCCTTGATTAAAATATTTTTTTTTAAGTTCGTGCTAGGGGCGGACTCGCGCTATCCGCCCCTCTTGTTAATCCGAAAACTAACTACGGGCGTGGATCTTGACTCCGCCCTTATTAGAAGGGCGGAAGATTGACCTCCGTCCAGGTGCCAAACCTGCAAATATTTTTGAACATGTGCTAAATTGCCAAATACTTTCAAATCAAAGGCCAAAGGCAAAAAAAACTCCCATCGAACAATTGAAAAAAAAAATCCTAAGAAACTTGTTTCACCTACGGTCATCGATCTACCCCAAGCATCTATAATCACTGGTATCACTCAAAATTTGATCTCTTAAAACAAAGACTGCTGCACATCAACAAAGAATAACGCCAAGTTTTAAGGTAAAAGACTTTCAATTAAAATCCTTCCTTACACATTTACTAAATTGTTTACATTTGCTTACATATTGAGTTGCAAGTTTTTTAAGCTATATTATATTCAGAATTGCAAGAGAGGAGAGCCTAATAAACAGGCTTAAAACTTAATATATAATCCTGTCAATTAAAACTCGTTAATTCAATTCACTATGTAAAATAACAAAATTTACGCACGTTTAGAAAAATAGAAAATATAACTATGCCTTATACAAATTCGGCATCATTGATTGAACGTTGTTGAGATATAAATTTATAATAAACTGTAGAACACAAGGTGGTAGTATTGGCTCTTTTATAAAACATAGGGACCAATGCTGCAATTCCCTCGAGTGTTTGTATAAAACAAACACATATGAATTTTTTTTTATCATCTAGGCTTGAGGTCCACAATCAATATGCTCGCTCCAAAGAAACTTATTTGAGTTACTGTCGTATGTCATTAGTCTTGTTATTCGAAACATAGTATATTTTTTTATTGTTTGTAGCACATGGATATATATATAATGATGTAATCTATTCTATGCCAAAATGCTTTTTGTTATTTGTTATACTACTTGACAGAAAATTGAATAAGGATAAGTCTTTATATTATATAGTGTATTGATAAATTTAGTAAGCTTCATGACTTATTATATTATACAAAGTAAATAGATATGGATTTTTAGATACAAGATGTTTCAATGATGGTCATGGAGGATGCAGTGCTGTTTAAGCAGGAAACACATATAACTTGTTAGACTTTTGTTTGTTTCAAAGTTATTAAAGCTTCTAAGACATTTAATTGATGCATAATGTTCCCTAATTTATATTCTAATTTTGTCAGGATGCAAAAACAAAGTAAAACAGAAAAATATTCTAAGTAGTGAGTTCATATTCCAGGCAGAACTTTTCATACTTGTCAGACTCAAGATTTAACAGAAAAAGCCAAAGAAGTTGTGTAAAAGATCCTTAATGAATCGAGCTCTAAATCAGGCTACAAGTTTTTGAACCTGCAATATTATGCTCGTGAAACTTTCAACATCTTTCACGGACTTCTGAAATAACCATATGATTAGTAGACAATAACATAGGATAACGATGATTCTCTGCAGTTACTATTATAGTCTCTCATGTTGTCCAAGAGCAAGTGAATTGTGTAAGTAACAAAAGTAGTCAAACGCGTAACATTTTAGATCATCCCTGCTTACTGGAACAAACTCTTTAAGACCTGCAATCGTAAGCCTCGTAATGTTGGATACCATTTGTGGAGATTTTGATCCTCAAAAATCCCCATGAATTACAATTTCATTACGAATCTCCCAATTTCTTCTCACAATTCTCCTTAAACTTCTTTGGGCAGAGTTATAGTCAATTTTCCAAACCATAATGACCTTTTCTTATCAACTATATTACTCGCATCACGCCTGATACAAACTCTAATTATAACGACTCTACATATCCCTTCCTTGCTTCAATCTTTTAATTAGTTGGGTCTTCTAAAAATCTCTTTGACTGCACTGAATTAAGTATTCAATCATCTTTCTTTACAGTCAGTCTTCTTTGATCCAATTGTAGTAACATTCTGCCACGCAACTTGAAATTTCGAGATACTCTTACTACTTCCCTTAACCAATTGTTCTTCACGTTAATACAGAGAGAATCCAGACAAATCCAACATTAATCCCGTTCTTTGAGCCCTACTTTTGGCATAACAAATTAGTAAATATACTTTTGACCTAGGGGCAAATATTTAACCACTACTTAAATATTTGCCTCTAAGTCTAAATATAAGACTTTTGACCTTTCCGAACTAAAACGGAAAAAAGATTTTTTTGGAACTAGAAATTAATTTTAATTTTTTCAAGATTGATACCTAACACCATCGACGGTCTTTATTTGAAATATTACTTTATTATAAGAAAAAACCTTTTTTAACATATCAGAGAGCCACTTTAAATTTAATCTATTATATAATTTAATAAGTTCATAATATTTTGTTTAAAAATATTAAATATAATTATTTAATTATCATTATATTTTATTTAAAAATAATGTATTTGTAATAAAATTTATTTGAACAAGAAATTAACTATAGCTAAAAATATTATAATTTGCGTAAAAAAATGAACTACCAAATTTTTTTTTGCTTCCATTGAAATTTTAACGTAAATATCAAAATAAGAATTTAAAAGTTTTAATTAATAAAAAAGAAATGTTTTAAATTTCTCTCTCCTCATTATTAGATGACATATTAATCTTATTTTATTTCTTACCATCACTCATCATTAATCACCTATCACTAATGAAATTTATTTTTTAAATAAATTTAATACATAATATGAGGTGTCACAATATTAATGGACTATGACCATTTCCCTACATATGGGTCATAGTCTAGGCAAGAATTTCTCGATTGATAGCCTTAGGTGAAACGAGTTTGTTCAGCTTTTTCAATTGTTGATGGTGTAGCAATGGATTGCATGGGGGTAATCGATGGCCTCCGCTGAAGGAGTTTTTCATTTTTTTTCAATTAATTGAATATATCTGGTTTTTGTTATCTTTTTCTTTATATACTTTAGAGACGTATCACATCACCTCCTATATTCTTTCTATATATATTAATAAAATAACGATTTATATTAAATTATTTTGTTCTAATAAACGCAACACATAGATAACACACATTAATATATAGGGTTATTAACTCATAGAATCCACATACAATTAACATACAATTAACAGTTGCTTATCAAGTTCAACCCACTCTAAAAGTCTGATATGCCCTCTACTTAATTTAATTTCGTTTGTCTTACCAACACAAACTTCCTTAATTACATGTAATCATTCAAATAATCTCAAAACATAAACAACATATATAAATCAAACATGCGAAGCATTCTCTTCCTTCCTCCAGACCAAAGAAACCATACAGACACATATCTCTGCAATCAATAATGGCAAAGACAATGAAGAAGCAGCAACCCACAGTTGATGTCATTCAAGGTAAGGTTCCCACTGCTCGTCGCATATCACTATCCGTCGCCACTACGAAGGAAGCAAACCAAGGCATTTGTTGTCTGATAAGATTTTGTGTCTAAAACATGTCACCCCTTACTCACCATAGTTTCTCACAATGTTAAAAATAAATAAATATCTATAACAGCTTACTAACTCACCAAGATACAAATGCAACCCATTGGTTTTACCCACATGCACCATTGCTTAATGAATAGCTACAAATGAGCATACCACCAAAATACTCATTGTACACACTAATTTTGTTCACACACACCACCATCTTTTATATACTAAAAACTTAACTTAACTCTATCTGACTTAATATACAGGGTTGTTCCCAGTGGTTTTTTCGATTCTTCCCGATGTAATTCGCTTGTATCCGAATGAATGAAACCATTGCATACAAGATTGATAGTGACAATAACAAACTTTCCATCGTGTAAAGGCTATAATTAAGGAATTTAGTAGATATGCAATTAAAATAGATGATAACAAACTTTTCATCGTGTAAAGGCTATAATTAAGGGATTTACTAAATATGTTATTAAAATGGAATCTGTTATAGAAGATAATTATGGCATATGATCTAATTAAATTCGTTATAGAAGATAATTATGGCATATGATCTAATTAAATCATTGATTGTAAGGGTAGAAATGGGATAAAATTAAAATTTTGGACCTTTTGGGTGGGTAATATTTGGGTGGACTGTATGTGGATAGGTTACTGGACTTTTGGACTTTATTGGCTAATATCTCTAATATATATGGTAATATTAATTAGATAAAAAAATTGTTTTGATTGTATTTTAGCTCTGTACACTACCTTTTGAAAAAAAATGTAAGAAACAAGAACAAATAATTCATGAATAATCCAAGAATCCCACAAAATGGATATTCTATGATATTGAATACAACTGGAACCCCGATAAGTTGTGTTAGCATAGATATTTCAAATGATTAGTTTTTCCAATAGGAAAAAATATTTCATTCAGACAAATTTTTATCGTTTTCTTTGACGATTCTAAATATTATTCTACCTATTTTTGTTTTTTTGTTATAGAATTAGAAAATCTCGCTCATGATAAAACAATGGCGGGGGCAAGAGGAAAAAATGTGATGCATGATGAAACTACTCCAAAAACGATTATTTCTTGCAACAAAGTAAGCAAATGAAACATGTGCACTTAAATGAAGGCATATCTGAATATGAAAGTATCTCTAATATCACTAATATATTTTATTGTGATTATTTTTCGTTCCTCTCCCTAATTAGAAGTTATTTTACTATTAATAGATATTCCCGAGCTTTATAATCATGAAATGGATGTTTAATGTTAAAGTGAAAATACTTCATTAAATTTGCTTTTAGAATCAAATAGAAGGTAATTATCCATGTTTGTAATACAACTGACCAATCTTAGTTTCATTATTTTATATTTAATTAATACTTATACGTAGATATTTGTTGTATGTTTAGTTCTAAATGAGACGGAAATAGGATCTTAATGAGTCTAGACACAATAAGACCTGTTGCATGGGGTGGTTCCAATATGTGATCAAATATATTACCTGATGAAGGGAATACTTCTAAAATCACTGTTGTACCATCACGTAGTAATCCTGACACTGTTGGTAATTATAAGTATATTTATATAATATTTTTGTTAAATGGACATGTTTTTTTAATTTAAAAATGTCAATGGTTCATTGTGTTATGTAGATTCGGATTATGTGTTTAATGATGATTTAGAGGAGGATTTTGGTAAGAACCTATTATAATCAATCAGTGCTTCAATATATTGTTGTTTTCATGAATATTATAATAATTGATCGCTTCAATAGATTTACTCTTTATTGTTTTAATACAGAGTATAATGACATTGGAGATGATATATATGTATGTGAATCATGTGATGCATTTATGTGGTATAATAAAAGAATTTGTAAACACAAAAGGACATCTAAGCCTCAATTCTCAATGTGTTTTATGAATGGTATAGTTCAGCTTCCTAATGTGAAAGTTGCTCTGAGTAACCTATTGAAGCAGTTATTTGAAGATGATAGAAGGAGCAAACATTTTCATGAAAACATTAGAGCTTATAATATGATGTTTTCATTTACATTTATTGGTAAAAAAATGGATAGTTCTATAAATAATGGATCAACTCCTTACACCTTTCGTCTACATGGTCAAAATTATCATTTGTTGGGAAGCATATTGCATGAGGAAGGATCAACTCCTAAGTTTGTTAAATTGTACAATTTTTACACTGATAATGAGATTGAAAATAGAGTAAATCCTGTCAGGTGAAATTTTATGGTTTATGAGTTCATAACGTAAATCCTCTTATATTTTATATAAAAAAAATTATTGTCGATCTGGAAATATTGTAGGTGACCTAGACCGTGGTATAATTGCTTCACTGAAGGAAATGATAGACAAACTCAATGTTCTTTCTCAATCATACGAAGTTGTTCGAGATCATTTCTCTAGAGATGGCGTACAAGGTATAAGACTAATATTGATATAAAGTCGAAGCATGGATGATAGATCATATAATCTTCCAAGTGCAAGTGAAATTGCAGCGCTTATTGTTGGTGACTTTGACAGCCAAGAAGGTGTTAGGATATTATAGTGGAGACACGATCGAAGAAGCTTTAACGTATAAGTGAGTTCCCCCTCACTTTATCTACCATTACAGTAGATGAGGGACCATTTGTAAAAAAACATATATAAATGATATAATTTGCAGCACCATGCAAAAAATGCTTTGTGTGTAATGAGCCTACACTTGGGATATTCAACACAGCTTTTGAGATACGCAAGAGAATGCTTGTGGAAAAGAACTAACGACTTTGTACTTTTGTCTTTGAAGATTGTACCTTTACAATATCATCTTTTCATTCATTTATTAATCTTTGTATATTCTCCCTAAATTTTATAATTGTTGTACTTTTGGTTTTGTGTTTTGGTTATAATGCACTAATAAACATTTCTTTGAAAACTCAACCATGTGATGAATTAGAGAGAAAAGCAAGCCAACTTCGAGTGCTGGAGACATGTAAAAAAAGAAGAAGTTTAAGCTATTTCCGAGAATGCTTTTCTCCTCTATAGCTTGTGTATCTAAGCACCTATATAAATAAGCAAATCCCTATAAAATTACTGCAACTCTACTAAGTAACAAATCCCTGAAATCGCGACATTACTGCAAATAAATGTTTATATTACGTTTAATTGTCTTGTTTGCCCCAATGTATTATTCACGTTTCTAGGATATAATTGCTAAACAAAATATGACACTACCCCGTTAAATCTTTAAAACACGATGTAGCTATCCCCTTTTATAAGAAGAGTACTTGATATATATATCAACCCTTTTTGCTTCATCTTATATCACCTCTCATATGTCATCCCATGTGACATTGAATAAAATAGAGAAAAAAAGATTAATAAGAATGAGAAACTATATGATTAATGTTTAAAATTTTCCACGCAGAAGGTGATATAAGGGTGAACAAAATGAGACAATATACTCATGAAAGAATCCTTCTATTTTTATCGATACGTCGCATGTGAGTGGCACCGAGACATCTCAGTTTCACCACATTTCATCAATACCTTCACATATATCTATGTGCAACAAGTATCATGAACATCGATTCTTATAACGATTTTACACAACAAGATTTCTAAATATATCAAATTATTGATCACTACTACTGGCATTAACATTTTGAAACGGAAGGAGTAATTAATATTTATTCAACACTAACTTATATATACCTAAGTGATAATACTTTTAAATGCATTATTAAATATATTCATATTTATAATTTTAATATAATTTATATATATATATTTATTTATATAAGAGAATATTTATAGTTAGTATAACAAAATATTCTACACTTTGATATTAATTTTATGTAAATTTTTATTAAATTGTGAGATAAAGACATACTAAATTCTATTCTAAAATACAATGACATATATTAATAAAAAATAGCTTAAATTTTTTTTAGTTCTCATTTAAGTTGAAAGCTTGCGCTTCATTGTGGGTTATCCTTAGCAATTAGAAGAACCGAAGATATAATAGTAATCGAAACGGATTCGCTAGAGTTACACGCGCTAGTGAAGAGCGGTGGTAACACTGGGGGTCGGCTAGATGAGCTATTATTAGATTGTCGGAAAATACTTGCACTACATCCGAATTACGAGTTTGTGCACGGATATAGAGAGGCGAATATATGTGCTGACTTTATGGCTAAAATGGGAACGCGCATGGAAGGTGATGCGGTGTACTATGGAGATCCTCCGGAAAACTTGAAGAAGCTTATTATGCGAGATCGGTGTGGGTGGGCCACACATAGATCGGTTTTGTGCACTCCTTCGGGAGTTTTGTAAGCTAGTTTAGGCTTATCGGTCGTGTAGACCTCATATGTATGGAAAAAAAAAGTACCAAAATGGTAAAAAAAATATTAGCGGATGTTTCAACTTTTTTTTTTAGACAGAGGATGTTTCAACTTAAAAGTCTTGTACTTCCATTTGATTATGTTTAAATTCATAAATTTTATCGATATAATCTTAATTTAAAGTTTCGTTCAGGACTTTCAAAAAAAGGACCGTTTGTGCTTTAAAAGTAGTTGGGAGCATTTATAAAAAAGATATAAATGATACTATTTGACTTTTGTTTGCATTACCATGCAAAAAACAAGAAATTCTTTGTGTGTAAGCGGTCTACACTTTGGATATTCAATAGAGATACGCAAGAGAATGCTTGTGGGAAAATGACTGTTGTACTTTTGTCATTGAAGATTGTACATTTACACTATCATCTTCTCATTTATTTATCAATTTTTGTATATTCTACTTAAAGTTTATAATTCTACGTACTGTTAGGCTTTTATGTTTTGGTTATAATGCACTTGTAAACATTTCTTTGAAAACTCAACCATGCGATGAATGAAAGAGACAATCAAGCCAACTTCAAGTGTTAGAGACTTGTAAAAAAATAGAAGTTTAAGTTATTTCCGAAAATGCTTTTCTCCTCTTAAAAAACAAGTGCTTCCCATTTTCCATTATCCAAAATCTAGTTAGCTTAAAAGAAGTGTGAATTTTGAATTCTAAAATATTTTTCAACCTTGAAATTACAATAAAACTTTTTAAATCATTATAGTTTCTTTATATATTCCTTTAACCAACACCATGCCTTCCTTTTCAGAGATACGATTCCAATATTTTATCTCTAGAGACTAATAAATACTAATTAGAACAATCACTGGATTCGAGATTAATTTCTAGTTCTGATAGATTAAAAATGTAATATTTGAGTGAGAGAGTTAATATTTGAATTTATAAAAACTAACCTTTTAAGTATGAGCACTCATATTTAAGCCAAGATTGTTTTATTTTTTATTTAAACTTTTCTCCATAAAAAAATAAAAAATTAAGGACCAAAGGTTGGAATGGCATGATTAGTAGTCCAACTTTTTCTTGTCTTTTTTTTTTATGTAAGCTTCCTCTTGGTCTTTTAATGATTAAGGATTGACTAAGGATGATTTATCTAAGGTAGGAATGGGTATATATAGGCCCTTGGTCTAAACATGGAGTAAGCTCCAAGTTAAGGACTCCCGATCTTACCAAAATTTGTATCTCTAAATTGTAGGACAATATAAAACCCTTGCAGATATTGATTTGGTCATATCTCCTTCGCTAATTATCAGAATTTAATGTTCTTTATATGAAAACGACCGAAATTGAAATATCTATCTGCTCATATAAAATGCTCCTCCTAATTTCTGATCGAATTGCTGCAAGAAATTAATTAGTGGACGTATGTGCAATTTTGAAACTTCTTTACTTTCCAAATATATCCAAACTTTTCCTTTTTGACTTTGACTAACGGATTTTCTTTACTTTTACACTTCAATCACTTTACATAGGTGTAATAGCTTCCGTATACCTAACTGCTACACAAACAACACAAAAATTACGCAAAAAAATCACAAATTATCAGAACACCTAAAACTAGACATGAAAGTCTAAAGTATGAATAAATAGGGAAAAATCCAGAAATTAATTACTAAGTACCCTTATAATTATGTCTCAAGTATAGATTAATATATCACAGATATGGAGACATCAGGATCACAAATCTGCATAAACTTCTGAATCGCTCTTATCGGATCTTGAATCGTTGCACCACTATAGTCCATAGCTTGTAAATAGTCTAAGCATACCCTGATCAGGCCTGAAATTTGTAGCTTGGATCATTGGAGGTTGATACCCTAATGGTTGAACTCGAAAAGGTGCTCCCGAGCCTGGGAGATCTTGTTCGCGACGTTGATTATTTTCGGGATTTCCTCCTTGTGGTGCTATTACATGAGGGATAGGTATTCGTTGTTATTATTATTGTTGCGATTATCTCCCTCAGGTGGAACTAAATTATCTTCTACTACATACATGGCTTCTCTTTGTCTTTTTTTTCTCTTTTCGTTTGTTGTAAGCCCTGACTAAATCTTCAGGATTCTTGAGCATACACCAGAACCTGAAAGAGACAAAAAAAAGTATAAATATAAAAAAAACTAAAAACTACCACACTAAAACTAAAACCACACGCTAACGAGACACAAGTCCCCGACAACGGCGCCAAAAACTTGGTGGATTGTAGGGTGTGATAAAATAACGATAATAAAGATAAGATATCACCCAACCAATCACGTTACTCACTACAAGTATCGCAGATCGTATGTAAGTTTAGATAATAAGTAAAATTCGTTCGCAAGGGACTTAGTTAGAATTGTGATTAGAAGAGGAATAGTAGTAAAGAATAGTTGCGTGAAATAATGACAATAAATAATTATGAATAATTATGGGGAGAATGATTAAACTAATAACTAATTCAAAATAAAGTAAGTACATAAGTATGTGATGAGAGATATAGCTCAAGTTTGCGTGTATGCACTTATCCCTTTATTTATTCTACGAGTTACAAGGGTGATTAAAGCTCTTAGAGTAAGTAGTTAGGATTCTAAATTCCTCCTAACCCCCTACCGGGTGGACTTAGGTGGCGACCTAACAATTACCATGGGACTTGGGTAAGGGGATCCTGCGCAATGATTGGTGGTTAAATTAAACCCTACTGACTATCTAGTTAGGCAAGCTCGTCAGGATCACTACTGCAAACTAGACGTTTATGTGGTATTTCAACAATTAGACACCCCTTCCGGTTGACCATCCAACTTCTATTAATGGGGTAGTCTATACTCGTGCACTAGAAAGAACTACAGTCAATACATCAAAGCACATAAAACAAATATAATGGTTAAGAATCTCAATCAATTTAAAAAGGTTTTTTTCTAGATAAACTTAGATAGACGAAAATAGAATTCAAAGATTATAAGTATATATGCAAAACCAAGCTATGGTAAATATAGTTCATGTTGGAAAGAAATAAACTAAAATAATGATACATACTGTCAACTTGCTTCTCCTGATGTTGCTAATTGATACTATGGACTAATAATTAAGCAAATACATGGTTACAATATTAAGAGGGTGTATTTATAGGTGTTTTCTAATCTTGGAGTGGAAGACAAGTAATTGGAGTCCAATTCCAATTCAAATTCGTTTCCTAAAATATTGGACATGATAAACACTGATCACTGTTTTGATCATATCTCCTTCGTTACTGGGCCAAATTCAGCGTACTTAATATCAAAAGACCACATCGAAAAGATCTATCTAACCCTATAAAGTATCTTCCAAAATCATAACTGGTTTGTAGTTATTTTCACTTTAGTGGACGTAGCTGCAGATTTGGCTGGATTTAAGGGCGGTAACCCCCACAAACACGGGATGTTTTTTCAAAGGAAAAACATCAGTTAGAGTACATTAATCACACAAGATAATTTGACCTTTATAATTTTTATTACATTAATCACAAAAGATAATTTAACTTTTATACTATTCATTTTTAGTCCTTGTGTATGTGTAAAAAAATGATTCTAATTTTTTTCCAGTAAATACGTTTTTTTGTTCCGTGTACTATCACGAAATTGACAGCTTACCCCCTCGATCCTATAAAGTGTAAATTTATCCCCAAACTTTTTTTTTGCGACTCGTTACCCACTAATGATGGAAAATATACAATTTCTCCTTTAAGTATTACTTAATTTTCCTACTTACCCCCTTAATTATTACTCCCTTTTTCTATTACTTAGTGGGGATTGCATGCTAATAACTTGAGCTATATTCTCATATCACATCTCTTTCATATTTAATTTCTGTCTTTTAATTCTTAGTTTTAATTTAGTTTAATTAGAAAATCCAACAAAAATCTATTTGTCTTTACTTTTATTTGCGTTTAGTTGTTCTAGCTTTAACTTATTTGCACTTGGTATTTGCATAAGATTCTTCTAACCTTCGTAGTCTCTGCGGAACGAATCTTAATCATTAACTAAAACTTGCATACGATCTGTATACTTGCAGAACCGTGTAGCTTTAGGGTGTTATTTGCACGTTATTTATATCTTATTTTATCACACCCTAGGCCCCACCAAAGCTCGAGCCTACTGGGCTATTAAAACTCTGAATCTAGACCCAGAATTGGCCGGGAAAAAAATGATGATGCAGTTGAACGAGTTGGAGGAGTTTCGTTATCTTGCCTATGAAAATTCACGCCTCTACAAGGAGAAAACAAAAAGATGGCATGATAAACGACTCCGTCCAAATCTTTTCGAGAGAGGACAAAAAGTTTTATTATACAACTCTCGATTTTTTAACTACCCAGGAAAGCTTAAATCCCGTTGGGGAGGACCTTACATAGTTACGAAAGTCACACCTCATGGAGCGATTGAAATTGAACATCCAACCGAGCAACGGACATTCATGGTGAATGGCCAGTGTTTGAAGAGATACCATGACAGTGAGGACTTTGGGCGAGAGGAGACAATCCATCTCGTAGAATGCGCTTAGCCTAAGGTACACGTCTAACTCAAAGACGTTAAACAAAAGTGTTCTTGGGAGACACCCCTTGTTTTAATTGCTTTTTAGATTAGTTTTTTTTTTCTTTGTAGTGTATAATATTAAGTTAGTGTATATTTTTAATTGTGTTTACAAGCTAATAAGTGAGAAAGGTAGTGTGCTATTGTGCAGGAAATGAGTTTGGGGTCAAAAGAAAATTCTTGGAAAAATTCGAAGGCTGGTGCGGTGTACCCATGCGGTACAGCCATATACCGCACCTATGTACCGCGCCTGAAAAACCCGTACCAGGGGTCGGGCACCACGGGCTTTACACCGAGACGAAAAAATGGATGGCTGATAGGTGCGGTGCACCGCACCCCTATACCGCACGCCCAAAACGCGTGCCACGGGGTGATGTACCGCGGATTTTTGGACGGGGTAACTGCGGTGTACCCATATACCGCACCCCTATACCGCACGCCCAAAACGCGTGCCACGGGGTGCTACCACGGGTGTTTTGCTGAGGCCAAAATTTCAACAGCTACAGCGCTGCAGTGTACCCATGCGGTACACCCATATACCGCAGGGATGCACCGCGCCATGGCGGTTTGTGAAGAATTCAAGGCCCATTCAACTTCTTACCTTAACAGGATTAACCCTAGCCTCTCACATACGAATTTTTCAGACCCAAACCCTATATATACACCTTAAAGCTTGTACAAACCTTCACAATTAACACAACAACTCCACAAATTCTCTCCTCCATCCTCTATAAACACAAACTCTTCATAAAATTCATCACACTACACCATTAAAACACCATCAATTCAACAAGCTTTAAAGAATTCTTCCAAGATCCATCAAGAAACCTCTCTCTTTCACAAATTCCAAGCAACAACCTCAAGCTAAACCAAATTTCTCTTAAACTTTTAATCAATCCTTGGTATAACTTGAGTTGTGGGTAAATCAAGCATGACTAACAGATTTGAAGCTATGGAATACAAGAGAAAGTGTGTTATCCTTGGGAAGAATAAGAAATTGCCTGGGGCCACCATTGAAAAGCCTATCACCATTGATGAGGCTACTGAAGAATCAAAAGAAAAGGCACCAGCACAACCACTACCAAAGAAGTTAACTGCTAGAATGTCCATACCATCAAGAAGGCCTTTGAAGAAGATAAAAATTCAAGACCAAGGTTCTTCTACTTCTTCCTCTGAATTGTTCTTGATCTTCCTCCTTGGGCTCTCAAATTACAAAACGAAATCGAAAGATTACAAGAAGATAACTGAGAACTTTGGACGGAAGTCATACAGATGCAATCACAGTTGGACGATTTTACCTTGGAAAGGGATATTGATAGTTATACCGATCCCTCAGCTTCGGATGAGGATGAAGATATAATGGATCTCTACGGCCAGCCAGGTAAGTCATTCTAATTTTTCTTAATAGCTTGTATGCATTAGGTAGTTTAGTTAGTTTTTAATTTTAAATTTTATTCCATTCCCGAGTCTTTTTCGAGTCGTGGGGACACGGCTCACTTTTGAGTTGGGGGTGGGGATTCGTTGTCCTCATCTTCTTTTCGTTTTTTCATAAAATTTAAAATTTTTAGGATGAATTAAGGCATAGAATATTTTGAAGGTACCTATTTGAGCATGATTTTATTAGGTCAATGATAGTAAGTAGTATGTTTTTGAAAGATGCAACAAATTTGTTTAGGATGCATGCATGAAAACAGGAAATAAAAGATAGAAAAGTTAATGAGCAATGCTAAGAATTCACGTTGAAACTTAGGGAGAGTTATTTGGTGTGTAGAATGTGAGGTTTAAAATTAGTTGAAAACCCGCTTATCTATGAACTAATAATGAAAAAGTAACGAAATCCGGTAGTTAGAAAAATGATTAAGGCAGTTCTTTCATGATTAAAACACTTGAAGCCTTTTTATACTTTCTCACCCTTTTATTTGATTATTATTGTTATTATCCGTCTTAGCCCCTCTGAGCCTTTCTAAAGCCTTTTATTGAAACACATTATAATCCATACCCTTAGTCTAGGACTTATCTATATGACCCGCACTCGAATCGCAAAACCTGAGACAAACTCGTTTTAGAGCTTGAGTTTGGGGTGGTGGGTTTCATCATTAGGGAACATTGGGTTTTGGGAATTATATGTGTGATTCTATTGATAAATTGTAACCCTTTGCCGGGGTAATAGTGAATGAAAAAGAAGCTACGAGCTAATATTTGCCAACAAGGGCATAAAAAGAATATATATACATGAGAAAAATAGTGTGATATCTCAACATCAAAAAGAGAATCATAGCTATACAAAAGAAAAAATGATTTGAATGAAAATATATATTCGGACCGGCAAAGTGGAATTTTTGTCTATCACCATGAAAGGTTTTATTGGGATTTATTGGGGATGCGGGTGGTCCTTTGTGTGTTCTAAAAATAATGCAATAAATAATCGAACCACAACCGCAAGTGTACGGTTGTCCCAAGTAATATAGTTGATAAAACAGATTCGTTCCAAGGACGGGATGGTTGACTACAATGCTTATCTATTAATGATTGGTTGCACTTATGAAAGCAATTAAAAGATATATGATTGATTGTTTGTTTTGTATTAATCCTAAGTATGAAAGACTAATCCGAAAATGTAAATGAATAACTAAGACGCAAGTAAATGAAAGTAAAACGCAAGTATGAGCAGGCAGTACTTGAGAGACGCAAGGGTTTTCCTAACTATCATTCATTTCATACATTGTTTAAGGGACAAATCGGTAAATTTGTATTGGTCGGGATTCTATATTCTCCTTACCCCCGTCAGGGTGGACTAAGGAGCAACTTTCAAGTGCTACAAACCCTGTCAGGGTGATTATAGTCCACTCTCAAGTGTTTAAATGTAAATTACCCAATAGGCCATAGGTTTAATTAAGCTCGTCAGAGTCAAATAATTTCTAACCTACATTCATTAACTAGTTCGGTACCTAAACCCCCCGTCAAGGTGATCCAATCGCCACTAATTGGAATAGCCTAGATACTAAGTCCTATCATTGGTTAATTACATCAATAATAGTAATTAAAATGCAAATTAAAGAAAAATACGAATTACCCAATTTGATTTAAATAATAAATATCCCAAATCCAAATGTATAGAATGCAATCAAATTGGGATTAACCCATTATGCGTTCTCAAGCACTAATTAGGTTTAGCTCTTAATAATTGAAAAGACAAAAACTAAATTAAAAGAAATAGAATTCATATTGTTTTACAGAAATAAAAATACAGAGAACCTAATTATGGAGTTGAATTGGCTGAGAATCGAAGATATAGACCGTCTCCACCTCTTGCTTCTTCTTGTCCTTGTTTCTGCTTCTTCTCTGGACGCTCTCTTCTAAGGATGTTTTAATTTTAAGAATAAATTGAGAGGTATTTGACTCTCTCTCTAAGGATTTGTAAATTGAAGAAAAATATGAGAGGTACTGAATAATGAGGTCTAAAGGCCTATTTATAGTGGTAAAAACGGATTAGGGTTTTACTTAAGGTTTAAATGAAAATTAGAAAAGCCCAACTCCACTCTTGGCCCAAAATCCGGAAACTGCTGATATACCTTCACTAAAACGGCTTTTCCTGCTTCGTTACAACTCCGATTGACCTGAAATCAGTTGCTAAATTTCCGTAACTCGATAAGGAATGTTTTCTCTTCAAAGGTCAGCGGCTAAATCAGCTCTTAAGTGCCTCGAAATCAGCAATCTATGGCCTGGAAAACAGATTTTCAGCTCTAAAAATAATATCTTCGGGATTTATCTTCAAGTCTTGACTTCATCTCGTGATCTTTGACTCTTCTTTCGGATTCCATTCCTAGCTAATATTCAAAACCAACAAACTTTTCACTAAAATACACAAGATTACGCGCAAAAGCTTAATAAATCAAAATTTCAAGCTTGTTTCAATGGCACCGAGGAAGAGGGTTGGTAACAAGAAAGCAAAGGATAGCACAGTAGAAACAGAGCATGAAGTAGGAACTATACCTGTACAAGGTAAATACATACCTGCTACTCCTGTGATTCAAGTTAGTAACAACTTTTCTGCTGCAAAACGAGTAAATTTGATGAGTAAAAGAGTTGAAGAGGGTGTAGAGTATGGTTCAAGCAGGAAGGATAGCATTTTAAGTAATGAGGACAACATGCTCGATGAAAGGTCTAAAAGAGGAACAGAAACTGAAACTGAGAATTTAACCTTACTTAGCTCCAGTGAAAGCATCCAAGCTACTCAAGTCATTGAGTGTACAATGATTGAGGGGATGAACGGCCAAGATGGGTCCCTATTTGAGGGTGAGGCTCCTAATTCTCTCGAGAATAGTTTGAATGTGAGTCACAAGGAGGATTACCCCACTTTAGGTGCAGGAATTGGGTTAATTTCTCCACCTAGTGAAAGTACCCTCTTGGGAGTAGCACAAGGTCAAAGTGTGGAGGAGAAGGATAATTCCGAGGCTAAAATCATTGAGGAAAACAATAGAAAGCAAGGTAAATGGACAGAATTGTTCAAGAAAAGTGACCAAGACTTGAAACTAAGGTACTTTGCTCCTAGTCTAGTAGAAGATGAACTCATGGTTAAGCCACCTAGAGATTTAGTGAAGAGTGGAATTGAGGAGTGGGATAATTGCTTAGTTGGACAATTTTTTGGAGAAGCTCCTCAATATCACATGGTTAGAAGTATGGTTAATGCCCAATGGAGAAATTGTGGTCAAGTTGAAATAAAGTCTACGGATATGGAAGTGTTTCTATTCAAATTCAAAGGTGAGCAAGAATGTAACAATATACTAGAGCAAGTTTGGCATGTAAATGGTAGAATTATGATCTTGAGAAGGTGGGAACCTAATATGAAATTTGATAAGCTTGATTTGACCAAGGTCCCATTATGGGTTAAACTAAGGAAGGTACCATTACACTTGTGGAATAAGGATGGACTAAGCTACATTAGTAGTGTTTTGGGTATTCCACTCCAAATGGACCCAATCACTAAAACAAAAAATAGGCTAAGCTTTGCTAGAGTTTGTGTGGAAGTGGATATGACTAAGGAGCTTGTTAAAAGGGTGAAGGTAGATCTTGAGGAGGATGGGATCCATGTGGTGGAGGCTTACTATGAGTGGTTACCTCCAAGATGCTCTAATTGTAAGACTTTAGGGCATAAGGAGATTAATTGTAGCCAAGGAAGGAAAGAACCTATCAAGGAGAGA
Source organism: Nemophila menziesii (assembly GCA_029959085.1). Taxonomy (NCBI): domain Eukaryota; kingdom Viridiplantae; phylum Streptophyta; class Magnoliopsida; order Boraginales; family Hydrophyllaceae; genus Nemophila; species Nemophila menziesii. Next base: position 136,637,332 of record JARWIR010000001.1, on the reverse strand, counting down.
CCTAAACCAAACCAAAACCAACCTAAACAAAACCAAATCAACCAACCCAAACCAAACCAAGATAATCACCAACCAAACCAAAACAAAGCTCAAAAAAAGGGTTGAAGAATGGAGGGTAGTGCAAAGAAAGCAAAAGGAGAAGAAGGATGATGAAGTTCATATTCCTAACACCAAAAACACAAATACACCTCCACCTCAAAATGTGGGAAGTAGTAGTGTAAAGGGGAAAGAAATAAACCCTAGCACACCTAGAGAAGGTGCTTACAATTCTAACATCCTTGTAGGGGAGTTAAGTAACTCCTTTTGTGCTTTAGATGTGGCTAATGAAAACCTTGAAGAGGCATTGAATAGGTTTGTGGGAAGTGCCCATAGAGAAAGAGAACCTCCGGATTTAAATGATAATAAGCTCTTGGAATGTTAGGGGTTTGAATCAAAACCTCAAACAAAAAGAAGTTATTCATGTTATACAAGATAAAAAAGTTGATCTAGTTGGTTTATTGGAGACTAAAATGACCCTACATAGCTACAACAAGTTTCACAACACTTATTTGAGTAATTGGGGTACAATAACTAATCATGATAAGGATGAAAGAGGGAGAATATGTGTAAAGTGGAACAAGAATGTTTTGGATGTAAAGTGTCTTAATTCAACTAGCCAAGCCATCTTCCTTGAGGTACATGATATATATAATAAGAATACTTTTAATTGTGTGATGGTATATGCGGATAATGATGATGATAAAAGGGTGACTCTTTGGGAAACACTTGGTGATTGGATGGTTATTAATGGGGACTCTCCTTGTATTTGGTGTGGGGATTATAATGAAATTACTAAACTTGATGAAAGAATGGGTTGCACTAGCCTTCATAAGAGTTCTCATGAATTTTTTGATTGTATAAAGGATAATGGGATGGTTGAACATCCTAGCCAAGGGTGTTACTACACTTGGACTAATAGAAGAGTAGAAGGGTTTATATCTAGTAAAATTGACAAAATGCTTATAAATGATGCTTGGTTCACTTGTTTCAAATCTCACTTGATGGTTGAAGCTCCTGGAATCTCGGATCACTCTAATCTTATCCTCAAAATTCAGGGGAGTTCTAATACTAAACCTTCATCTTTTAAATTTTTTAATGTTTGGATTGATCATGATGAATTTATGCCTTTGATTGAAAAGGTGTGGAAATATGAAGTAAGAGGGAGTATGATGTATAAAGTGGTGAATAAATTGAAGGAATTAAAGAAAGCTTTGAAGATCTTCAATAGAAAATATTTTCATCACTCTACTAATGAAATAATGGAGCTTAAAGAGGAGCTTGAGAAGGCACAAATATTGCTTATGAATGGGGATCAATCTATGATTACAATTGAGAAGGAACTTAGGGACAAACTTATGCATCTTCTCAATATTCAAGAGGAGATTCTAAAGCAAAAATCTGGAATTACTTGGGCACAAAAAGGTGATTGTAGTACTACCCTTTATCATAAGAGTATCAAGGCAAGAATCACTCAAAACCGAGTTGCATCTATTGTGACTGAAAATGGTGATGTTGTGGAGGATGAGGAGGCTATTCATGATGAGTTTATTAAGTACTATACTTGTTTAATTGGTACTAAGGATGTTTATGAAGAGAGTGTTAGCTCAAGTTGTTTAAATAAGCTTGTTAATAAAGCTATTACTAAGGAAGAAGCAAAAGATATGGTGAAAGATATTACTAATAAGGAGATTAAAGAAGCTATTTTCTCTATTGACATCTCAAAAGCTCCTGGCCCAGATGGTTTTAATAGTGCCTTCTTCAAAGCTACTTGGAGTATTATTGGTGAGGATGTTTGTAATGCTATAAAGGAAACTTTCAAGAATAGACAAATTTTGAAGCAAATTAATGCTACTAATCTTGTTCTTATACCTAAGGTTAAAAACCCCACTTCAGTAAAGAGCTTTAGACCCATTGCTTGTTGTAATATCCTCTATAAAGCTATATCTAAAATCATTGCTAATAGGATGAAGAAGAGTCTTGAGAAGCTTATATCAAATAATCAAGCCGCTTTTGTGGGAGGTAGAAGTATTTCGGATAATATATTGGTTGCTCAAAGTGTGGTGACCGGTTATGATAGGAAGGACTTGAGTCCAAGATGTACTTTAAATATTGATCTCCAAAAGGCTTTTGATACAATTAATTGGAGGTACTTACTCAAACTATTACAAATCATGGGATTTGATAAAAAGCTTATATCTTGGGTCAAGATGTGTATTACAACTCCTATGTTCTCTTTGTGCATTAATGGTAGTGTATGTGGTTATTTCAAAGGAGAAAGAGGACTAAGACAAGGTGATCCTTTATCTCCTTATCTATTTGTTATATGTATGCAAGGTTTCTCCTCTATTCTTGAGAAAGTGGCAAATAATAAAGCTTTTACTTATCACCCTAATTGTGCTAGAATGGGTTTGAATCACCTTATTTTTGCGGATGATTGCTTAGTTTTCTTTAATGGTGATAAAGACTCGGTTATGAGACTAAAACAAGGCCTAGATCTCTTCTCTAGACTCTCTGGCCTTAAAATAAGCCCTGAAAAAAGTGAGCTTTATATGGGAGGTTGTAATAAAGACCTTCATGATGATTTGAGTTGTATTCTCAATGTTAAAAAGGGAAAACTTCCGGTTAGATATATTGGGGCTCCTCTAACTACAAAGGGTCCTAATAGCCTAATGTGTGCTACCCTTATTAATAATATTGTGGGAAGTGTTGAAGGGTGGATGCATAAATTTCTTACATTTGCGGGAAGGCTTCATTTAATCAAAAGTGTTTTACAAAGTAAAGCTAGGTATTGGTGTAATGTAATGATACTTCCAATGGGAGTTATTCATGAGATAGAATCACTCTTGAGTAGATTCCTTTGGAAAGGTAATACTAATGATTTCCATGGTGCTAAAGTGGCTTGGAAAGAACTATGTCAAAGTAAGGAAAATGGAGGACTAGGTATTCCTAATCTTCTCCAAATCAATCAAGTTGCTATCCTCAAAGCTTTTTGGAGAATGTATGGCTACAAAGATAATATTTGGTCTCAATGGGTCTACTCAAATTGGCTAAGGAACAAGAGTATATGGAGCATTACTTGTGATAATAGCCTTCCTTGGACATGGAGAGCTATGCTTAATATAAGGTACCTTGCTTTTAAATATATTGTACATGAGGTTGGAAATGGTAAGAGAACCTATATGCTAGATGATAGATGGATAAAAGGGAAGTGTGTAGGTGATATTTGTGGTAAAAAGGATGCTATCTCTTTGGGAAATTACAATATTAACAAAAAGGTGGTGGACTATTATGTGGGAAAGAGGTGGAGGTTTCCACCTAGGCTTAATAAGGTGTATGAGGTGGTAAGGGATATGGTGCTTAAGGATGAGCATGACACTATAAGATGGGGAGATAAGGGATTTAGGACCTCGGATGTTATGTATGATCTAAGGGGTCCTAATGAGAAAACTAAATGGTATAGTGTGGTGTGGCATAAATGGAGTATGCCAAAGCACAAGTTTTGTGCTTGGCTAATTTGTAAGGATAGGTTAAGCACAAAGGATAGGCTTAGCAAGTGGGGTATGGAAGTGGACAAGATGTGCAATCTTTGCTTTGAAGATCATGAATCTAGGGATCATTTATTTGTGAAGTGTAAGTTCACAACTCTGGCTTGGAAAGAGATTTGTGCTCTTCACAATTGGCGCAACTCGGGTGGTACTTGGGAAGAAAGACTTGACTTTATGCTTAAATTCAATGGTAACACTTTAAAGGATACTATATCAAACATTTCTTTCCTTAGTTTTCTTTATTGTATTTGGGATATGAGGAATAAACATGAGTTTAAGAAGATATATCCCAAATATGAGGATATTGTGAAAATAGTTGTGAAAGATGTACAATATACACTTTGGAATAGAAAGTTATTTAAGAGGAGTGTTGAGAATATGAGATTGGTGGCAAGATGGAAGCTACATGGAGTGCTCAAGTGAGGAGAGAAAGAGGATCAAGGAGGATAGCTTGGAGCTTGGACTTAGTATAAGACTTTAGCAATTGTTGTATAGGTTCTCCTAGCAATGGTTGTATAGGGTTTTTACTTTACTTTGTTTTTTTATAGCAATGGTTGTATAGGTTGTTTGCAAGTTGATAGGTTTACTTTCTAGTAAATGTTGTATAGGGTTTGTTTTCCTAGCCATGCTTGTTTTTGAGTCAAAAACAAGTAGGGGTTTGATTTGTACTTGTCGTTTTGTGGATATAAAATGGTAAGTTTGATCAAAAAAAAAATGGAAATTCCGGATTATTGCATTTTTAGCTCAAAAGTCTATCAAAATATTCAAATAAACACCAAAAATGATGTCTCCTAAGGGTCGAAAATAAGAACAATTAAGGAGACATCAGATGCACATTAAAAGCATCAATAAATTGGGTTGAGTGAGAATATCTTTGTAGTAAAAACTCAAGGTCTAGGGCGATTCGTTGATGGCTAGTGAGGAGAGAGCCAAAAGCTCACTTTTCATTATCCAAATATACCACACCCGTCCTTAAGCCACGTTATAACAAAAGACCTTAGGATTTCTAACTACTAGATGGAGAAACAATTAAGCTATTAGGTAATAGGTAAGTGGACCATTGAATGCTATATTAGGACCTATGAACAACCTATAGCCATTAACATGAACTAAGTTATCATCCTCTCCTTCTGGCATTGCGAAATTAATCTTAACTTGAATTTATGGATTGTTGATTACATGTATTTTAAGCATATTTGTGCATTACTTCTTGAGCATTATTACATGAGACTTTTTAGATTTTATGCTCTAAGATCATTCATTATATTTTGTTCTTATTCTCCTCCGACTTCTTCTTGGTTATATGACTACCCTACTGTTCTTTAATTTTATTGTATCGGGACGATACAACTTTGAGTTGGGGGTCTTGATGTCTCCTCATTTGTGATAATAAAATATACTTCTGAGACATCATTTTAGGCTTATTTATTAGTTTATAGGTTGAATTTAGCTTAGTTTAGTGCACTTTCCTATTTTGAGTCTTGATTTAGTAACATAATATTTTTAGAGCATATTGGGTTTAATTGTTTATTTAGTGTGAAGCTTTAAAGATAATTATGGAGATTAATTAGAGTCCAAGTCAAAGACTACAACTTATGATAAGAGATTTGCATGGAAATTGGAGATAAAGGTAACAAAGGCTAAAAACATGGAAAAGGAAAAACTGCCTAAATCTGAATTTCTGCAGCAACGCCTAAAGAAGTGGTGATAACTCTTACAAGGAATCCGATTTTGGAAGATTCCTTTCATAGGGACGTAGATAATTCGCTGAGGATTCTTTTGGTATATTATGGAGCAAAAACCGACCAATAACGAAGAAGATATGCTCAAAACAGTTCAACAGTGATTATCTTTATTACCTTACAAATTTGAGTTGGGCTTGGAGTCCATTACTTAGCCTCTCCTTCGAAAAACGAATTTGGTCAACCTATACACTATAAATACAGCCTCTTAACACTCTTAAATCATCCTTGGTGAAACCTTAAACCAAGAGGAAGCTTACAACACAAGAGAGAAGTCTGGAAGGAGCTGATCATCAATATGTCTTCTTCTACCTTTAAATTTGTAATTTCTTTCTTTGCTTTCATGAACTAAATTTCTTTAGCTTGAGTTTTAGCATATATGTATGAACCCTAGTTTTGATTGACATCTATCTAATTTGGGAACTTAATGTTTTAAATTGAATTATAGTTTTTATTCTCTGTTTATGTGTTTGGATTTATATTCTGTGTTCTTGTGGATGGCCACCACATAGAATTACCATCTAGTAGTTAGGTCACCATTGACAACGGTGTTTAATTACGTGTTTAGCACATAACGTCTAGTATTCGGTTTAGATCTGACAAATCAACATAACTAGATAATCACTATGGTTTAGTTCTTGTGACTATTTACCAATTACAGGAAAAGTTTGCTTAGGAAGCCTTATTGACACAGGTAAATCCTATTTAAAACTACCTAGCGAATTGGAACCGATTATTGAAATACTACATAATTCACCCTTACATGTTTAGAACGGCAAAACTAGTGGGGATTACATGCTAGTGACTCAAGCTATATTCTCATATTACTTCTCTTTCGTATTTACTTTTCTGTCTTTAAATTCTTAGTTTTAATTTAGTTAATTAGAAAATCAAACAAACATCTATTTGTAATCTGCGTTTAGTTGTTCTAGCTTTAATTATTTGCACTTGATAATTGCATAAGATTCCCCTAACCTTCGTAGTCTCTGCGGAACGAATCTTAATTATTTAACTAAAACTTGCATATGATCTGTATACTTGCAGAACCGTGTCAGTCTAGGGTGTTTATCTGCACTTATTTACATCTTATTTCATCACACCCTAGGCCCCACCACTTGTCTAGCCTTGATGATCTTATAGTAGTAAGAAGAGCTACAATCACTCTCTTTAGACCAAGTATCCCTAGCTTTCTGCTTGAGAATGCCTTGTTCATAGTTCATATCTTCTTTAGGATTATGCAAAACAATATTTTCTTCAGCCATGATCACATCATTGCAATTTCCATTCATTATGGTATTTTGTAATTCTTCAAGTTTAGCCCTCATCTGAGTTATATATTGTGGGCTTCTCCTAAAATATCTATTATTAAACATCTTCAAGGCCCTCTTTATTGATCTATTCTTAGTATATAGTATGAACATCTTAGTCCCTTGAACTTGAATATCCCAAGCCTTCTTAACAATATTCAAAAACTCCTCAAGTTTGGCCCAAATGTTGAAAACTTTAAAGGAGCAAGGCCCTCTAACTTGAGTTGTACCAATTGATAAAAGTAAGGCATAGTGATCCGAAGTAGATGGAGATAAACACAATACATTTAACTGCACATGATCCATCCAGTTAGCATTAACCAGCATTCTACAATACGAGTTGCTTGCAATTGAGTTAAACTTCTATTTGTCCAGGTGTAAAAGTTACCACAGGTTTGGTGTTCAAAAAGTTCAACCTCCTCTAAACACTCAACAAATTGTTTTGCACATTCTGCAAGTTCTACACAGTTCAATCTTTCCTCAATTCTCAACACTTCATTGTAATCTCCAACATAGCATATATAGCACATAAAATCAACTTACTATTGCTTTCTATATCAACCACTTCTACCAGTAAAGCTTGAGCAGTTTCCTCAATTACATTGATTCTAACCTCATCACTTTTCCACAATATCCAAATTCTACCCCTTTGGTCTTTACTATAATTATGTGTAATAGTATATCTTTTATATTGGTCATTCATGGTCTGTAACATGTTACTATATTGTACTTTGGTTTCCAGAAAGCACATTACCTGGCCTTTCCTTTCCAACATGAAATTTAAGACATCAAGTTGTCTAAGGATCATGTCTAAGCCCCTAACATTCCATGATCCTAAGATCATGGATCAGGAGGCTTATTATTTACCCCTCCTTCTACACTTTTGATTATTCTCATCACATCATCATCTAGTGCAGATAAGGGACTATTCAGAGCATTAAATGAGTTCATATTTACTTGAGGGGAAGATAAGCTACACTCAGCTTTATCCTGATTCTTAAACCCTTTAGCAACACTTAGCCAAGCTCCTTCTTCCTTATTATCTTTACTGTTGTCATTATTCACCGTATTTGTCTTATTTGTTACCTCACTCTCATCTCTTCCTACTAAATCAACTGATTCGACTAAATTTTTCCCTTTATCCTAATTTTTAACCCATATCCTCTTCTCAGTTCTGCATACTATATGCTCAAAACTTTTGTATACAAGACATTGTTGTGGTCTCCAGTCATAAGCTATCTCTACTTTATGAAGCTCAACCTTACCTAAATCCACATACACTTGTTCAAGTAATTTATCATTTAAATTGACCTCAACACAAACTCTAGCATATCCCAAACGTGATCTCGATTCTGTTATAGAGTCCATCTGTATTGGCTTTCCTACTCCACTTGCAATATAACTCAGGCCATCCCTAGTCCATAAGCTTATTGGAACATTAATCAACCTAACCCATAGTGGAACTCTATTGTAGTCAACTTTATCAAATTCCATATCCTTATTCCATTCACGCAGAAAAAGAGGCTTGCCACCAATATGCCAAATTTGCTCAAGGGCCTTCCTGCAATTTTACGCACTATCAAATCCAAAGATGATCATATTACCATTAGGTTTGATATTAACCTTTCCTAAATCCTTCAACTGATACCTTACAAAACTCGCAATCATATAGAAATTGAGGTGGAGCACCAATAAATTGCCCAATTAAACTATTTGTCCATACCTTAGATCCTTCATCCATGATAGCATGTGGCGACGTAATGACAGTTAAGCCCTCCTTCTTTATCGGCTCATGAAAATCCAGCTTGAGATTAGTCTTAATGTTCTCCTCAAATAGCGATGATCATTTAGTCTTAGTCGGAGCAACACTGATATTTTCCTCCATCTCTTTTACACCTGTTCGGTCTACTTGCAAATTCCTTTGCATTTCTGGTACTACTTCTGGTATTACAGCTACCGGAGTTAGATCTATACTTTCTCTTCGTGCAATCCTTAAATTCACACTCTGTTTTGGTTGACTAGCAGCTTTAGCGCTTGAGTTTATCACTTTGTTGTTGCTGTTGATACTCTTATTATTATTTGGTCTCTGAACTGTATTGTTCATAGCGATTTGAGTATCTTCAAATATATTTTTAGTAATATTCTTACGAGTAACACGTTTAGCTGGGGGCATAGTTGGGTTAGAGAGGTTGAAAAGAAGAAGCAGAAGTGATTATTGTCGTAGGCTAGAAAAGAAACTGAACTGAAAAAAATAAAGGGAAAAACTGAAAAGGCTATGAATCTTGTGTTAGATCCCAAAATTAGAGATAAAACACAAAATTCTGAAAAAAAAAGAATCCAAAAGTAGTGGAATTCGATGGTTTTTAGTATAAATCAGTTCAAAAGTTGTTAAAAAGCAGGAGAGAGAAACCCAGAAGCCAAGAGCTAAAATTTTGACTACTCTCGCGCATGTACTAGCGCGTTCCACATTTTTCACATTAGAATATCCAGTTCATCTATAACATATATGTATGTATCTTGATCAAAGTAAACAACGTAACATGTATGTAACCAACCATTTTTATCAACTGTTGACGTGGTTGCTTCCTTGTTATTCAAATACCTTTTCATGATTCTAGGTGGGCGCAACCATAGCTCATAAATACCACTAGGAGCCATGGATAAACCCGTAACCCAATCCACCACTTTAGCTTGTGAATAAGAGCTAAAAGTCCCACTAAGGTGTAATTTTGAAGATCTTTCGTGTTGTAGCCACGAGTTATGATAGCTCTTGTTTCACTCATGCTCCCATGATAATATTTGTTGGAGTTAAGAAGTAATTAGTCATGTAATTATAAAAGGCTACAAGATACGATTTGGAAACCATTTAGTTTATAAGTAGTTTAACATAATTTACCTCCAAATCCAGATTGAAAATAACATAAAGTTTTCCCTTGGGAAGACTTGACAAAAATTTAGAACCTTACAAACAAGTTTCTTATTGAGGAGGGAAGTATTGTAATGAGCCCAAAAATAATTTAACAACAAGATAAAAATGAATCTAAGTTACAGCTGCAACATTGACAAGGGGAGAACGAGTTAAAAATTTGTCTCATTGCCTTGAGGAATATTCTAGATATAAGCCTCTTATAGTGTTACAAAATAGAGCGATTTCAGGGATTTGTTACTTAGTAGAGTTGCAGTAATTTCAGGGATTTTTTTTTGTAGAGGTGCATAGATATACAAGCTATAGAGGAGAAATCATATTGATTAATGTTGGTAGTTTAAAATTGAAAATCTTGAATAAAACTTTAATTTAAGCTTATATTAATAAAATATATAAACATAATAAAGTTTTGAAATAATTATAAGAGAACTTACTTAAATGTGTATATATAGATAAGTGAGATAAAATTAAATTAGTGATTTTTTAAACTACTTTTTACCAAGACATGCCATTATTATTTAAAATAAAAATAAGATTTATTTCAATCTTACAAGTTAATAAAAATACATGAAACTAATGTAAAATTATAGAATATCTTGTTATACTAAATATAAACATTACATTATAACTATTTATATCAATTATATTAAAATTATTCATATGAATATAATATATAAGAAAATATTGTATAAATTAGTGTTGAATCAATATTAATTATAGTTTTTATAAAGAGTAGTACATTGTTTAATATAATTCATTGAAAAAAATTATTGACATTTGTAAATCTATTTTGTTATAAACTTTTCATCTTTCTTCTAGATATTATTATTTTAATAATTTTTTAAATTAAATAAATAATATTAGTGATCGTAATATATTATTAAAAACATACATATCCTTTACCTTAAAGTTAATATGATACGATATATGAGTAATTAAATAAATGTTTAATTCTCCTTATTTGGAAAATATTTAATTAATTTATAAGTGTATTTTAAACCTGGTTCTAAAAGGCGCTCGCCGGTATTAAGACGGTTGACCACCTTCGAGCGCCTAGATGGTTAGGCGGCCTATTAATCAGAATTTAGGCAGTCTTTACCTAGACGGGTTTTATATTATTTTATATTAATTATATATGATTAATATAATGATTTGAATAACATTTACATCCTAATATACATAAAGTAAATCAATATAATATAAATATTGTATATTTTATTGTAAAATAATAGTAATTCATTATCATTAACCTAAAATATCCCGTTCAAGAAATCTAGACTTGAAATTTGAAAAATTCTACCTTCTTAATTTATTTGCGCATTCAAACTCTAACCTAAGTAGTTTTTCTTTATATCTTTCTTATGTGTTGGGTTGGATTTGATTGAATTAGCTATTTATGGGTCAGCATGCTATCTAGTATTCAGGTTAGGTAACCTATTAATCTGATTGGGTAGTTTATTAATAGATTATGCGTAGATAAACCTTCGAGCACCTTCGAGAAAAATTCTTGACCGATCGCACTTCATAATGCCTAGACGGAACGCCTAGTCGGATAGGCGGCGTTGTTTTAGAACACTGATTTCAGATAAAGTATCTAATTCAAAATCTTGTCCATGATCTTGTCTATGAACCCTTATAAGTTAATATATGACCCACCCTGGAAGAGGACCCGTACTCGTCTCAGTTCCTGTAGCCTGTACTTCCACCCCGGGGAAAAGTCTTCCATACATGAAACTTTTCTTTTATTTCATTATTATAAACCAAAAATACCCTTTTTAAGTATGATATAATGAAGTAAAGGTTTTTTTTTGGACGACGAAGAAAATTCTACCCTAATATACAATTAACCGATTCCTAATCGAGAGAACTGTATCATCAAAGATTCCAATGTCACGATGTCCTTCCTTGCCCTATGTCTGGCTTTTTTCGCTAGGGCGTCAGCTCGACCATTGAAATGTCTCGGGATGTGCTTAAAAACCACTGGACTAACTTATGTGGCTAGTCTGTGAATATGCTTAACCCGAGGTCATAGCCTCCAGCCTGCAGCCGACACTTGCTGGATACCACGAACTAATTCGAGGTTGTTTGAGAAGATAGTAACCCCCTCATTATTGTCTTGCTTTGCTTTTTGTAGTGCTAACATTACCGCCAGTGCCTCCCCTTCCGTGCTTGAGTTACACGTAGTAACAGCCGAGTGTTCCATCCTCTGGCCTGTATCTCTACTAATCTGCACTACTCCAAGCCCAGCAGGTGTGTGTGGATGCTCAAACGATGTATCACAAGCATATGCTATCTTTATCTGGAATGTAAGGTCCACTGGTGTCGGAATATCAGTCTCTTCTATAGAGCTTGGTATTGGATGACTCTTTGCCCAGTCCCTGCCAAATCTTTCTCACATACCTTTATTCGTAGATCCGATGATGTCATATGTATTGACTTTGTGATTACCGTGTCTACTTTTCATTTTCGACTTCCAAATATTCCAAATGGTAAGTAGCACATATGATATGACAATCTCTTTTTGCCACCCTCCTTGTACAAATGTCTCTATTATTGCCAATACCCACTCTCCCAAGTCCTCTACCTCCTGTCTAATGTTAATCTGCAGTGCTAACCCCGCCCAAACCATTTTAGCCACACCACATGTTAGTAATAAACGCTCCACTGTCTCCTGCCCACATTTGCACCATTGACACTCTATTTCCACATTGTAGTGCCTCTTTACCAAAGTTCTTCCGGTAGGTATAGCATTATTACACGCCTTCCAATTGAAAATTTTGACCTTCGTAGGTAAGTTAGAGTGCCATATTGTTCTCCAGAGCCTACCGTCTCGTGGTGTAATACTAGATTGTCCCGGGGCTCCATCCATCGCTGCTTCTGTCATGATATTGTACCCTACTTTCGTTGTGTATTCTCCATTAGCCGTATATGGCCATATAAACCTATCTGATGTATCTCTTTCGAATACCTTTTCTCTTAGAATAACATTTATCTAATAAGAAAGCTGACAATCTGATGCCCTATAAACTAGCTTATAGGATGTTTTTTTTAATTTTATTAATTACCCATAACTGGCCACGTAATCATATATTTTTTTTTGTCATTTGACTTTTTCTTTTCTTTTTTCTTTTCGACGAATGATCTTTTTATTTATAATCTTTTTTACTTGTTTTTTTGGAAAAAATTTATTTTCCTTTTAAAAGAGATATGTATTCTTATTATATTAATTTTCACTTATTAAAAAAACTTATCACTTAATTTAATTCATATAGATCAAAATTAAAAAATTAAAATTAAATAAATTGAGAGTAATAAATAATAAGACTCCTTGAAAAAAATGATAATTATAATGTCATTACAATTTATATCTTTATTATTGAATTTAACCATAAATACTTATATAAAGTTAAAATACTCAATTATAATCATATTGTTACTCTTCTTTTTTGACATTAACGATAAATTTTCGTAACATAATCTAAGAAAAAAAACCATTATATATATAATTGTTAATATTATAAAATACCTTTTATAATTTATATATAATCAATTTTTTTCTTTTTTCTTTCATAATTTATATATAAATTCGTCTATGTTTTGTAAAAATACAAACATAAAAAAATAATACAATAATCTACTGATCTTATATTTAACACTTATAAAACTTGAAATTATAGTATTCGTTCGCTAAGGTAATATATAAATCAATCTCAATTTTATAACATTTATACACTTTTTATTTTATTTTAAAGTTCGACCACTACCACCGACCACCACCATCATCTTATGCATTCTCCATCGATAACCACCACCACCTTCGACATTCTCTGTCGACCACCATCACATTCGTCCATAACCATCACCGACTAGCTTTGCCACCATTGTCTCCACCAATCACCATCAACTAAGTTTTTAGGTAATTAGGTCTATTTTTGTTTAAGTTGTAGATAAGTGGACAGTAATTTTTTTTAATACATGAGTGTCTAGGCCAACTTTTACGCATCACGACTAATCCCATGAGAATCATACACGCCTCCCCATGCATATTCCCAGGTAAATCAGAACTAGGTTGCCCATATTTAGGGAAGGAATTGCCCATATGTAATTTAAAAATATTTGATTAATATTTGTAGTAAACTAATTAAGATAATATTCTAAAAAGAAATATCATTGTTTCAAAAAAATTAATAATATAAATTTATATATTAAAAATTGTCATAATAAATATCATATAAAGATTTAATATTTTTACATACAAATATCAATTATAAAAATACTTAATAATATTACTCAAAATGATAATTACAATTTATTTGCTTATTGTAATTAAATAACAAATTTTTCGAATTCAAATTAAATATATAATACTTAAATTAATTAAGTTAATTTATAATTCATTAAATGTATTTTTTATTTTTCAAAATATATGTTTTTTTGAGATTCAATATCTTTTTTAATAAATTACTACACTTTTTATAAAAAATTAAACAGATTAAATTTTAAAATAATAATAGTAAGAGATAATATCAAATTAAGTTCAAAAACACAACATTCCACCTCTATAGGGTCCAGGAATTTTTCCACCCCCATGAAAGTCCTTTTTTTTTTAGTATTCCGTCTATACACCTTCTTGTTTCCACGTTTATGAATAAACAATATCACTTAATTTTGTAACAGATTCCTTTTTTCTAGCTAATCAAATAATATCCCTTACTAATAGCTATTAATTATAGTAAGTTTGTTACTATATTCCACGAGTCAACATTCACCTTATTCCATTCACAAACTTGACTATACTCTTCCACTGTTGCTGCAATTCTCACAGACGTTCCACATTTTTAAGGTATCATTATATTATGAACTAGGTTTCTATTAATTTGCTTGCATTATCAAACGTTAATAGATGTATATATCATTCTTCTTATTGTTAAACACGTTATATTGGTCTTTTCACCTCATTGTTGTTATACAGAATTACTAATACGGATTTTCATATCATAATGCATATCATAGAAGTTTGTTATTCTGACTTTTGTTGATAAAATCGAACAAACATATTATTATGTTACTAATACATATAATTGCCTAGTTTGCACAAACATATATGGGTTGTGTTACTTTTACTTATTATTTCTTAACTACATACAGTCAATTAATCATGAGATTATACATTTATATAGGTTCTCGCCCAACATATGGCATCCAATGTACTTGTTGTGTTTCGTTACTTGGAGGATAAAGCACTAAAGCTATTTAGATTGTTCGATTCGTACGAGTTGGTTAAGGATTACGTGTATGAATCATGGCCTACATTGGTTGGGAAGAACATTGTGTTGTTTTACTCGATTGATGAGCATCAGAAATGCAAGTTTGTTGGTGAGGGAGACTTTTCTGTTGTATTATGGTTGTTAGATCATTGTCTGGTTGCGCAATTTGAGATATTAGTAGTTGAGGAGACTAATGAAGTTACTGAACTAGCTATCTACCCAACAGCTTCTTTGGATGTTGTGCAACCACAATCACTAGTTCATGTGAATGACGAAAAAGAGGATGTCGATGAAGCTACCGAGAACAATTACCATCACATGGTCAAAGTTCTAAAAAGTAATGCTTGGAAACACGCTCTCAGGGAAGTCGGACAATGCTTCCACGGTGGTATGAAAGAGTTTCGCTATTCTCTCGCAAAATACGCGTGCGAGACCGGATACTCGTTTTATTTCGGGACAACCGTCCCACCCGAATAAGTGCCTACTGCTCCAGCTCAAAAGAATCAGGTAATAATCTCGAGTGCAATATGATATATGCTTATAGTTGTTTCGTTATAACATTCTTTAGAATACAACCCATCATATTACACATATAACCCACCAATTACACACGCACACACCACCGATATTTATTTTACTGTTTATATGTAACCCATCAATTTATTCACACAACCCATCAATATTACTAGCACACACCACCAGTTTCACCTACTTATATATATAACCAACCATTAATATTCAGATAACCCATCAAGTATTCCTCTCAGGACCACCTCCTTATGTGACCATTAACCCATATGTTGCTATGTTATATATTACAGGTTGTAAATGGTCCGTGTACGCATCGAAAGACAAGGACAGTCATAAAGTGTACTTGAAAACATTCAACAAGACCCATAGATGCGGCCCACCGCTAAGAAAATTCGCCAACCAACGGCTATCGTCTGATCTGATAAAGGATATTATAGTTGATATGATTCGTTCTAAACCCGATACCAAGCCCGGTCAGGTTATAAATTATCTTAAGTACGACTACGGATACAACATCTCTTACAAAATCGCATATGGTGCCGTGCATATAGCTCGTGATGATATTTTCGGCGATGCGGGACTTTCGTACAACAGGATTCAGTCATACTTCGACAAACTCAGTTCTGTCGACCCTACCGGATCTGTGGCTCTCGAATGCGACCCTGATAACCGATCATTTACCAGATGCCATTTTTCCTTTGGTGCTTGTATCGAAGGATTCAATCACTGTCGACCTTTGTTGTTCCTTGACGCGACATTCCTTAAGAACAAGTACAAAGGACAACTACTTGTCTCTACTGCGAAAGACGCTAACCAAGGTATTTCATACAAACCCTTCACAATTGTCATTTGACCCACTTTTTTACACTAACACACCACCGAATACTTTTATTGGTATATATATACACACCACCACTGTACAGTATCAACCCACCATCATATATATTCACACCATCAAAATATTGCACCAACCCACCATAATTACTCATACACACCATTGATTATACAACATTTTTACACAACTTGTTGTCATTTTGCAGGTCTATTCCCTGTTGAATTCTCGATTGTGAGGTCCGAAGATACCGTTAATTGGACCCATTTTCTTCGATTCCTTTCACCGCTCATATCGTCTCGTGACGTGACTTTCGTTTCTGACCGACACGGAGGTATTGCTAATGCCCTCGAAACTGTTTTTCCGCTTTCCCACCATGCATACTGTCAGTGTCATCTCAAAGAGAACCTCAAGACAAAATTCAAAGGATCGAAGGCGCAAAGGGAGACTATGTTGTATTTGCTCGATAGGATGTGTTTCGCTGCCACAGTTGAGACATTTGACAATTTCCATCAAATGTTTCTTAACACCAGGGGACAAAAAGCTGTTAACTTCTTAAAGAACCTGCCAAAAGAAAAATTTGCGAATGCGCACTTCAAAGGTAAGCGTTACGGAGAGACAACATCCAACGCAGCCGAGTCTTTTAATAAACAAATAAGGGCTACAAGGGAGCTACCCGTTACCGAGCTTATTGATGCAATTCGTGTACTCCTAATGCAACAAATGTACGATAGATCCGTTGAGGCTGAATCTTGGACAACTGTCCTTTCTCCCAAGGCTTCCGCTGTTTACGAAATCAAATTTGACTACGCGCGCGCATGGTTTGTTTTACGTTCCAGTGAATCTTTATTTGAAGTCTTGTCCGATGCGAACATGGTTGTTGACATTGCTGAGCATACATGTTCGTGCGGTAAATGGAAAGTTAAAGGATTCCTGTGTGTTCACGCCGTAGCTGCTATTGAAATTGCATCTCCCGGTGTCCCTTTCACATACATCGACAAGTTTTGGCACGCGGCAAGTTATCGATCAACATACGCGAAACACATTCCTGCTCTTACAATGTTCTTAACCCAACAAGAGGCTCTTGGTGACATGGTCGTAAACCCACCTGCTTACAAACCTCAGCCAGGCAGACCAAAGAAGAATCGTTATCCATCAGAAGGTGAACAGGCTGGCTCTTCACAGCACAGAATGTGTAGCAATTGTCACACGTACGGATACCACAACCGTTCTACTTGCCCAAAACTTCGTTGATTTCTTTTAAACTTCGTATTCCTTTCTGTTTTGATCTTATGTAATAAGTGATTCTCAGTAATCACATATGACCCTCTAGTATTGCTTTTCATCTAATAATAACTGCGTTTTCCGTTTACTTTGTTTAAATTTTATAGCATTTTATGTTATTTACAGTTTTGTACACACACACCGACAGATTAAACTGTCACACCATCGAAATTGAACATATAACCCAACTTCAAAAGTATTTAGTTATCAAATAAACAACCCATTATTTTCACTGAACACCCCATCAGAAATACTCAACTAACCCATCCCACTGATTTAGCCTTACAACCCACCTCCAAAAGTCTTTAAGTTATTAAATAAACAACCCATTAGTTTTAATGAACACCCCATCAGAACTACCCCACTAACCCACCATCTTAATTGGTTAACTTTTATTTCCCAACCCACTGATTTAGCCTTACAACCCACCTCCTACAGTATTTAAGTTATTAAAAAAACAACCCATTAGTTTTAGTGAATACCCCATCAGAAATACACAACTAACCCACCATCTGACTTGTTCCACTATTTTTGCCCACCCCACTGATTTAGCCTTACAACCCATCAGAATACATACAAAACCCATCAGATTTACATACGCAACCCATTAGCTTAATACAACCCATCCAACCCATCACCTATATTTATCCAACCCATCAATTTCCAAACATAACCCAATGAAAATTACATATCCACACCACCAAATTTTCAAACACACTATTAAATATCCTTTACTCAGTCTGATTGCCATCTACATATATAATTACATGGCCAACCCAACTATTTAACCATCCAACCCATCATATTCAGAGATACAACCCGAAACAAAGATATACTACTTAACACAAAACTAAAAAGATTTATAATACTTGAATCACTAGATTGCACTACAATTTCAGTCTGTTAACAAAACACAAAGTACAAAACCATCCAAATAATACTCAAACTACAACCATGTTCATAAATTTTTGCAAAATACATTAATCAATCAAACATAAACCAAATGAAAACTTATAAATCCTCAAGTCTCGGTCATCGCCCTGCGCGTCTCGAACACCGACTCATCTGTTTATTTGTCGTTCAGGACCCACGATATGATCTTCTTACGATAATCAAGGACCTCGATGTGTTCGTACTGATTCTTCACAGTGACCCCTTTCATTATGCTAGCTGCATAGAGCAATGAATAGATCCCCGTGTCAACGACACGGCTTTTCACATGATCAACTTTAACATGTTCGATCACTGGTATGTCCGGTTTAGAACTCCCCGACTCCACATAACAGCCCTTAATTACACTGTCTAACAAGAACTCGTACAGGCGATCTGCGTTTGTGTTTGCCTTTGCGCCTATCGATGATTTGTGCATACACCCGAGGCCGTTGTAATGGTAGAACTGATTCACCCCATTCTTCCACAAGAGAATTGTCCAGTGCGTAAGCTGTTTGTCTCTCGTCTCGACGGGTATTATGATGTCCTTCTTCTCCTTTAGATTTTTTCTGAATAATTCGATCAAGTATCTTTCGATTTCAGGCACCTCACCCTTTCTCAGATACTCCTCCATTGTCATAAATTCATTTGTTAGAAAAACAAATATATTATACGTAATTAATACAACATTCTCACCATTACTCCTGAAGGCATGACACGGAACCCCAAATCCATTGACGGGTTTTTCGTCTTAACTAGCCTACTTCGAACAGCGGACTCAAATATCCATAGCGCCACGTCCAGCATCTGCCCATGTTTAAAAATACATTAAAATTCTTAACACGAAAAATACGACCATTTTACTTACCTTGGCACTTAGTTGCTCTTCTCTCGCTACTTCATAGCAATCTTCAACGGTCACACGATGTCCCATGAAACTCCACACACCAACAGTGTACGGCTCATCCCCGGTCAACAGCTCCAGCAATTTCGAATCAGTTGCCTTGATCACTAGTTTCTTCGGCTGTTCAACTAACTTTCTCTTCTTCTGTGGTGGAAGAACGAAATCTGGCATCGAAACTATCTTCCGGCCGGTCCTGTCTGTCTTTTTAATTGCGCGGCTCAGTGAACTAGGACTAACCTTTGTCGGCTTTCTTTTTTTCTTGTCCGCTTCGCTTAATTCGCCTATCATCATGCCCCTGTTTGCTGCCCCTTTCACTGACCCTCTATTCCACCTCCTTGCATATCTGTCACTAACATTATCCCCCTTCTTCTCACCAATCAACTCCACACCTTCATCGCTTGACTCGTCATTGTCTTCTAAATTTGAATTACCCCCTCCCACCACACCATCATTCTGACCGTCATCTGTGGGTGTTTCCTTTCGTATTTCTCCATTGTTATCCTTTTCCGGCTCTCGTACAGTGTCATCGTTATCACCAGTAGCTGACCCACCAACTTCCCTATTGATCTTCCCATCATCCACTATTCCACTAGTTGAGCACGTACCTCGATATTGCACACCATCACCACCCTTTATCCGGTTCAAATCATCTGTTGCCGCTGAGTACGCGCCCCTTATCACCACCAACTCCTGTTCTGCATCCTTCAATGCATTTCTGAGGAATTGTATCGTCTTGCTTTTAGCCGCAACAGTCTTTGGCGTCGCTCCACTTGCATTCCTCAATATATTAAGCTTGTCTCTCATTCTCGCAATCTCAGCCTTTAAACCCACTACTTCGGACCCGTCCTCAACCAACACATTCCCACATAACTTCTTTCTCAATTCAGCATTTTCCTCCTCAGCCCGCCTCAACTGCTCTATCCCTTTCGCCCTTGTTTCATCGAGTTCTTGCTGCAGTGCCTTATTAGTCGCTTCCATATCCTCAATCCGTTTCATCAGATCAGGCACACATCTGTGCTTCTTTCGATCACGGTCGCACCTCCTCGACTATTATCTACATTCACATCTTCTACCACTGTTGGAGAATTCTCGCTCCTGTGCATTTCCATGAGATTACCCGAATTTTCGTAAAATGTATAGTTTCTTTCGAACAACTCATCCTCTTCTTCTTCATTTCCTAAACTATCATTTTCAAAACCACACCCCGTACCCGCGTCTGCGTCTTTATTAACTAACCCATCTGTACTACACTCCAACACACCATCTACCAGTGGTTCTTTGCGTATAGTAACTTCATCTATACTACCCGCCACCTCATCAACCCCAGCAGTCTGTTCAACATTTTCACCATCTCCCTTTGTCACACCATCATCCACACCATCACTTTATTCCACTCTGACCACTTCCTTCTCAAAATTCTGTTTGTTTTCGGTTATAACCAACTCAGTACTGTGCACCTGCCCAAAAACACAAGGAAAAATCAATTTTGATACATCACTAATGTAACATGTATTTATTCAGACTCCTTATTACCTGGTGTGCCTTTAACAGTCGGATTACATCGCGAATTGGTTTTTTTGTAACCAACCTCAGATCCCATTTCAAAAACCTTGGATAACAGCCTCTGTGTTTCGGCTCCATAATGTTTACATGCTCCAAGAACCAGGGCTGAAACATATTTTTTTACGCGTTAGTGAAAGTGTGACAAAATCAAGAAATTATTAAGAAACTAGTTTCAGTAAAATACTTACCACGAATATTAACGCGCACCCCGATATATGATTGATGTTTCTATCTCTTATTGGTTTCATCACAAACTCCACTACATGTGACGCCCAGTCATAGTCAAGCAAATGTTCTAGGTCTTCGCATAGTTTCACAACCCACTTCGGTGTTCGAGACCCCGTTGTGAAAAAAACAGTCGACATTGATAGGATTCCCATCAATATTACAAAATCCCTAACTGTATCATCGGCCTGCGGATTGATATTCAGAACTTGTATTATTCTGCTCTTTATCTCTGAATCCTTCAACTGTCCAACCTTATTCGGAAAATGTCGGTCAAACCAATCCGAGTTTTGGCAGTCATCGGTTTTATATTCTGGAACTTGCTTTTCCCCGCCCACCACACCCATTATTATTCTCACATCCGTTGGAGTAAGGTCCAAAACTTTCCTTGCCATCACAAACCCACCAGAATGAGAATCAAATGTCTTTAATATTTCATGAATTGCCTTCACACCTTTCTTGAAGCTATCAACTGATTCTCTAGTTTCGTGAATACCCTTGATCATCAGATAGAATGGTAACGCCCGACAAGCCTCCAAATGACGATTGCTTATCAGGTTGCGCTTCAAAATTGAATACAGTGACTCAAGTGATGATCTGTATTGAATTTTCCCTTTTACTTGTTTAACTACTGCACATTAACATAAACACAAATGTTAAACACACAGAACAAGGTAATACACCATCAGCAAGTTAAAAAGAATGACAATTTAACAAAGATAGAGTCATACACACCACCAAACATTGACATAAACCACGCCCATTTCATACACACAAACACCAAATGACAAAACCCACCCCATTTCATGAGTTTGATTTCGCAAAGAAGTGATTAAATTACCTTCCATTATTTCATCGTCGGGTTGAATATTTAATTCGGAGTCGGCATCCAATCCCGTGATTTTTTTCTTCTTCAGTTGATGAAACGTCTTCTTCCCCTTCCCGTCATCAAGGCCGATTCTTTTCTTCCTTGTACTCAACGGCACACCATCTACAAAGTCGTCGTCACTGTTGTCCATCGATTTTCCTTTATTTTTAGCACTACTTTCACCTTCAGCGTCGGGTTTTTGAACCATTTTCGTTTTCTTCGTTCTCTGTAGGTCGTCATCTGCGGTGGGTTGTTGTGGCAGCTTTGTTCGTGCCATCTCTGTTTCGCCGGTGGTGTGTCAAACAGATGGTTAGGGTTCAGCCGGGGTAAGGTTAGACTGACGATGGGGTATTGGAATTTGATTTTTTTCTGGCGCTTTGTTTTCCTTTTTTTTTTTGAATTGATGATTGATACGTTTTGCATGAAATCCGCTTTCTTGGTTATGGAAACTGAATAGACGGTCAATGGGTTATGGAGGGCAATTGCGTCATTCGTAGTGGGTTGAACCTGATGGGCAATGGTCCAACCTCTAAGGACTCTATTAATAAATCACCGTGATAGTAATCCAAAGATTGAAAGTAGAAAAAACAAAGACATTTCTTCATTCTCATTGGTTAGTTTTGACACATGTAGCTTACTTCAACGGCCATTTTCATATTATAATATTCATTAATGTAAGGAAAAAAATTCCCCACCCCGGCACCAGTTCTACCCACCTAGGTTCATTCCAACTCCCTGAATCACTGTCCCCCAGGGTTATCATAAATTGAACGGGTAGGCCCTTTATTCTTCAAACATATCAACAGGGTTTTCGAAATAACCAAATCTGCCCCTGAAGTATTTGATCCAATTCCAACAGCCCCTTTAATTAAGTGTCCGTTTGGAAGTGCTTTTTTGGAGAAGCACTTAAAAGTGCTTTTAGCATTTTAAGAGTTTTTTTTACCTTGAAAAGCACTTTCCTGAGAAGCACCAAATATGTGCTTCTTGAAAAAAGCACTTTCAATAATTTTAGATTTCAAAATTATTTTTTATAATTTTTTTAAATTTTGAATTTTATTCCAAAAGCGCTTTTTTACTCTAAAATAAGCACTTCCAAACGGGCCCTAAATTCGAAGCTCCTATAAGTTTTTGTTCTTCTGGTTCTTCCTCAGGTAAAGCACCAAGAGATCAAACCTATTGAAAGTGTCCACATTAACCCCATTACTTTTTCGACTAGAATTAGCATACTCACATATTTTACTAACAGCTGCAGATCCGAACCTCCAAGCCCCAAGCCTTTACCGCTATTAACAACCGATGCACGCGCTTGATTACCAACCAAACTACGTCATTGAATTTCGACCAAACCATTACCACGAATAACGGCTGCACCAACATTTTCTTCGCGGTCATAATACAAACAACGATTTTGCTTGCGCCCAATCGATAAGCATTTAACACACTTCACTGGGAGCTTTTCATATTCAATCTCAAGAGAAAGAGGTGTTCCGCACGGCAAATCAAAATCAACCACATGAACAAGCTCTTAGTTTAGATCGATTTCACCTAGTAATCTCACTAAATTAACCCGTTTATCAAGCTTTGTACGGGCATCCGGATGAAGAGGTTTTCCCACTAGAGCTGCAATTTTCATAGTAGCATCTCTAGTTCTTAGCGCTTCCGGAAGATCCTTGATTATAATCCAAGCCGACACTTTGCTAATTTCGAAGTTACGAAAGATGAAATAGTAAGGCATGTTAGCTAATAAAAGAGCTATTGTATAAGTGAAATAAGGGTTTTTCTAAAGAACCGAATCCCAATCTTCTTTGTTACCGAATTGAAAAACAACCCACCCGCTCGGATGCATCGAAATCTTACTTTTCTCGCTCCATTCATCCATAATTTGATACATCTCCGCCATGCCCGTAAATATTTCTGTAACGTATCCGATTAAATTAAAACCAAAGGTAAGTTCCATCTCATCCTCACTTCGAATGTCACTCCACTGAAGTTTCAATCTCTAGCCTTTTCTTATTTCGAAACTATCGTATTGAAATCGGAGACTCGGGTCTCTTACCAATATATTACGTGTATATAGACTTTAATAACCAATAGTTTTTCTGCGTCAACTTTTTGGATAACCACCTAATGTTATATTGCTACTCGTTTTCATCACCATCATTGATTGCGTAGTTAAGTCATCAAAAGCATGCATTTTGAAGCCGTATGGTCATGCTCTCACATATAACCCGCGCTCACGTCTACCTATTACATTTATGTTCCCTCTTTCTGAATTGTTTGTTTTACCTGATCGTGGTTCTACTATATTTTTTTACCCATAGTTAAGTGTACATGCAAGTGCAGAGTATTAAGAGACTGATCATGTAATAAGCGACACACATGGTTCATTAGTAATGATGTATGTTGGAAAGATTGGTATAACATGATCCATAGCCCTTTGTATATTTACTCCCATATGAAAAATCGACTAGTGGTCTCTCAGTTCAGAGATGCTCTTCTATAGTGTCCGCAAATTTTTTAATAACAATAAAATGTGAAGTCGAGGCAAAGAAGCTGAAATTTAAATTGCCTGGTGTTGTTGTAGCTAGTTGTAACGGACTAGTTTTGTTAGCGAATGAAATAGAAGACAAAATTTATGTTGAATATCCGTTAATAAATCAGCTATTGGTCCTCCGTTATGCTTATGGTTTTGCATATTTGTCTAAATTATAGAAAGTGGTACGTTACTCTAGCGAGGGCTATGGATGTGATATATTAGCCTTAGGTATTGATAAGGCGTGGAGATGTGTTGATCCAAGTAATTTGACGTGTAATGAATGTTTACGAAATTCCCCATTATCTGTAGGAGGTTTCGTGGATTCGACTGATTGGGGTCAATATGTCTTTAGTTTGGAAGTGGAAACTGAAAAAATCATTTCCTATAAATGGGGAGTTCTCTTTCCTTACTTTTGTGTTCATATTTTTAGCAATGGGGAGTTCTCTTTCCTTAATGTTATCTAGAGGAGAATACTTATGGGAGATTTGGTTACTGATGGATCCAATAACTGGAGATTGGGTAAAGTTGTATGACATTGATTTACAAAGTCAAAGATGTTTGCTTCAACTCACTTTACCTTCTACTGGTTTTTCTACTTTACATTATGTATTTCAAAACATTAACTGTTCGAAGTCTGAAACTTTTTTATGTCCTCTCGGTTGGTCACAAAATGGAGAGGTATTGGTAATCCGTGTACAAGATGGAGTAGATTTTTGGATAGTTTACAATGTGAAACTAAAGGAGTTCATTTATTTAAACTCATGTTTACAATGTTCAAAACATAAGATTCTGTGTTTACAAAAAAAAAATCAAAAAAATTCAAAAAGTCTCAAAAAAAAATTATAAACGTAAATATTAATTTGATTTATCTAAATATATAATTTTTTTTATTTTTTTAGAATTAGTTATGACGATTTTAAAAAAATTCACGGACGCGTGCGTATGTTTATTAGTTTTTGTTTTGTTTTCTAATTTCTTTTTCTTTTTTTTTTAATTATTATTTGTAGGGGTATTTGGGGTTGAAGCTGTTTTTAATAAAGTGTCTTATTCTAGGCACCTTTTTTACTAATTAGTTTTCTATTAGGCATTATTCAATAATTGCCTCTTAAAATATTTCTAACATATAAAATTCTAAAATCAAAATATTTTTATAACTACAATATTTCCTATTTTAAAACAAATCATTCCATAATATTTTCTATATCATAACAGAGATTTAAATCACTTGTTTAAGTCGTCAAAGTTGCATGTACAAAAACCTAGTGGGTTGATTGCACAAAAATAGTCCCGTGACACTACTAGCCCGTTTGGAAGTGCTTATTGTAGAGCAAAACATCGCTTTTAGAATAAAACTCAAAATTTAAAAAAATTATTAAAAATAATTTTGAAATCTAAAATTATTTTAAGTATTTTTTTCAAGAAGCACCTATTTGGTACTTCTCATAAAAATGTTTTTCAAAATAAAAAAAAAATCTTAAAATGGTAGAAGCACTTTTAAGTGCTTCTCCAAAAAAGCACTTCCTAACGGACACTACAAAAGTAGTTCGTTGACAGTGCAAAAACAGTGGGTGACACCACGAAAACTATGGGTTGATAATGCAAGAGCAGTGGAAGACAGTGCTTTTGCACTGGGTTGACAGTACAAAAACGATAGGCTGATAGTATAAAACAATGGGTTGACAATACCTTCAAATTTTCACATAAACACAGTTTCAGTTTAACATACACCCTTCAAAAAAAATTATAAATTTTAAGATAAAGAAAAAAAAGGATACAACCAAAACAAAAATTTCATAAACAAAAAAAAGTAAAAGTAGATGTTAAAAAACAATGAAACATAAAACCTAATACCCATCTATTATAAAGAAAAAACGTATACAACTGGAAACGTTGAAATATTTTAGAACCAAAAGAAAAGTTGAAAACCAATGAAACATAAACCCTGAAACTCATCTCTTTCACACTCGCGTTCACTGGAACAAAAATCATAAATGAAATCTCTTAACACTCACCTTTCCTGATCTGGCAGCGGTTTTCTTGTGCAGGAGTGGCAGCGGTTTTCTTGTGCAGGAGTGGCGGCAGTTTTCTTGTGCGAGAGAATGGTCCCCGAGTGGCGGAAATTTTTTCATTGATTTGGGTTCTTTGATTGTTGATGGTGTAGCCAAACTGGATTGATGATGGTGGAGAATGGTTCCCGAGTACGACAGTTTTCTTGTGCAGGAGAGACTTGGTGGGAAGGTGAGTGTTAAGAGATTTCTTTTATGCTTTTTGTTCCAATACATGCGAGTGTGAAATAAATGAGTTTTAGGTTTTATGTTTCATTATATTTCAACATTTACTTTTTTGTTTTTTTAGGTTTCGAAATTTTGCTTTGATTTTGTATTAAATATAAAGTAAATAAAACCTTCGTGGATACCCAGTGTATCAAAATTTGTCAATTAAGTGCCCAATGTTTTAAAAGTGACAAATAAGTACTCAAGTTTGCATTTTATGTCTTCCTTTAGTACTCAAGTTTGCATTTTTGACGTTAAGTGCCACGTGGCGATTGCGTGGTATTTCCGTTAGTACCCAAGTATTTCAAAGTTGACAAATAAGTGCCCAAGTTTTTAAACAAATAACTTGGGTACTTATTTGTCACTTTTAAAACTTTGGGCACTTATTTGTCAAATTTTGAATCTGGTGGGTGTCCACCAGGCTATTTTCCCTAAATATAACCTCGTACTATTTTGTATTAAATAATATATATAAAATATTTTTTAATTTCTTTATTCCGATGTAGGGGTAGAAATGATAAAAAAATATGGACCTTTTAAGAGGGTAAAAAACTATGAACTTGGTGGGGGTGGGTTATTGTGTATTTGGACTCTTTAGACCAATAACTCTTTAAAAAATAGTTTTATGGTTCCCAAAATCTTAGGACTGACCCTGATTATGGGTAGCTCCATTGGAGAGGGTAAGTGGTGGTTTTTGTGCTTCACCCCTATGAATCCCTAGATGGAGTGAAAACTTGTCTGAAATTTTAATTAGAAAACCCTTAGTACAAAAATACAACAACATACATGAACCTTGCCTTAGAATTCGAATCTTTCTCTCAAATATCCTTAAGGCTAGCAAGTGTTTTTAGAACAATACACATGTGAGAATATAATTAACTCACACGAGTGCTAATTAGATCAACAATTAAACTAACACGAGTGCTAATTAGATCAACAACTAATCCCATATTTTGAAAAAAACTCAATTACTGATGCAGCCTAACACAATGGTGTTGCACTAAGATACACAACAATAAAAAATAAGCCTTAAAAAACTCATTTCATTTAAGTAAACAATTTCCAAAAATCATAAATTTAATAAATTATCCAAAAATTATAAATTTAAACAATTAATCAAAATTCATCGTAAATTGTATATACTCAAAATATAAAATAAAAAAGTTTAAAGAAAATAAAGTACCATAAATTGCTCTCGAATGGTAAAATGTTTCATGTATTAATCCCTAGGTTACTCCAAAAAAGATGAAGTAGAGAGGAAAATAAAATTTGAATATTTACAAACTACGCTAAATTTTAATAAAAGTTAAGTATGTTTTCTTTGAAAAAGGTTTATGAGTTAAATAGATCTTAGAAGCCAGACATGTCGAACCTTAGAATTGAAAAAACCCGTTATGTCGAAGTTTATCCGGTGGAGAATCAAGAAAGTTGAGAACCAGACCTCCGAATGAAGATGTCAAGTACCTAATTTGTTAATCATCCAGTTTTGAAGATATGACCCTAGCGTATATCCTAGCAGAAGAAGGTGGAATTAGAGCAATGGAAAGATAACGACTACGAAGTTAAAATTAGATTCGTTAGTATATGAGTGTTTAGACTTTAGAGTTGAAAGATGAATGTAAGTCAATTATTCATCGATCATCCGGTCAGGAAAAAAGTGAATACCTGATAAGAAAAACAACCAATGAAGAGTTGACATGTGGACATATCTGTTGAAGAGAATTTGCCTATAAAAAGTGATTTTGAAAATTTCAAAAAGTGAGCTTGGCAAAACATATCTTCAACGAGAGTCTCCAAAAAATTCATAGTTTGTATATCTATATTTCTTTGTATTTTAGCTCAAACACTTTTACTCATCTACTCATAAATGGGATTTAGAAATAATAATACATAAATTAGGCTTAATCGTAAAACCTAAAATCTACACTTGGTCGAGTGAAGAAGTGTGACTTTATATAGACCACTTCATTTACATCATCATTGATAGTGTTGGGAAGGTCTTCCAAATTGTATGGTGCAAGCTCATCAAAAAATGATCCATAGTAGGTGACATGGTGATGGTTAAGAATGGGGAGTTTTCATGATTTATTTAGAAAAGAGAAATAAGATTTAAGAATAGATTATTATCCTTGTATAGGTAAAAGTAGAGGACGTTTGAGCTCATCAGATACCCAAAACATTTGATCACCTTTTGGGAACCCTAAGAGTTGCAACTTCAACGCAAAGACAGGCAACAAAATTGTCTGGTACGCGGCTGTTGTCAGTGCGTAAAATCGAGAAGGGAATCTTTATAGATCTAGTAGTATACCCAAGAGAGGGAGGGAGGGTATCTGATAACTAAATGAGACTTATGTGCGCTTAATAGAGATTCTATCATAGTATACAACGGAAGTTCGAGAAAGTCACAAATTAAGGTGACTAAATATAAGGCACAATGGATCACATAAGGAGATACATATGAATTAAAGAGGAAGGCTTATAATTACCTTAATTTTGCATGAGATTGATCCTCCTTATAATTACGCTCCTTCCATATTTATAGCTATACATTTGGATCTGGTTCATCCCTTTGAACAACCCACTTGGACATTAGCTTTCTTGGTCTTTTTGATCCATTTTTCACGTTGACCACCTTTACGTAATATGTGCAAAATATACTAGTTTTTTTTAGTTGAGGGCAAAGATGCAATATTTGAATTATAAACTTTACAAAAATGATTTTTTAAATATTTTAAATTACCAACCAATTCACGCCACGTCATTGGGTGGTATTTGGGTGGTATGAATTTAGGTGTTATATATAATTACTCAAATAGATAAGGATCATATCAAATTTTTCTTTTTACAAAAAATATTTGTTGCATACTTAAACGAGAGTTGAAACTATCTTAATCTTTTGTAAATTTTGAGATGATGATATTAAGATATCTAATCTCCTTTTTCAAAGAATTGTTCTCGATCCATATATCTTTTTTTATTTTCATTGAAAATGATTTTATCAAAGAGCTTTGATCGAGTTTAATTGAAATTCATTAACATTTGTTAGATATCAAGATTTCTTTCTTGCTCCCCTTTCAATATTTTGGAAATATTATATTTTTCCTTTAGGGAGAGCAATAAATCTGTATGTAATGAGTCAAAATTATTATTCAAATTTTTAAAATTATTCTAAGAGGAACAAGGGTTAGAAGATATCTCATAGAACTTATCTATGATAGGAATTTTAGAGGCATGGGCATTGCTTCTTTGATTCTCCGTGTCTTCTTCTTCTCTCCTTGAGTGACTACTCGAAATAACACATTTTTGTGACCTAAGTGAGTAGTCACTTCCTTGTGGGTACGACTCATCTCCATCTTTGTACTAATAATGTTCACCGAGTGATCTTTGAGTTGCATCCACCTTCCTTTTTCAAATGATATAATTATCCCTACAAGCGATGAAGGATTAGTAGCATTTTTTTCCGATTTGTTAGATTCCACGTCGTAATAACTCTAGGTATGATTCAGTACAATCGTTATTAGATCTAGGTTCTCATACCAATTTAAACCTAAGATAATGTGATAGAGTGGGTGAATAGGATAATGTACAATTAAATGAATCAAACTCATATCCAATGCTTGAATCCTACCTAAAAATCCAAATTTTGAGGACTTTAGGTAAAGTGGCTAGGGTAACCCTTAGAGATAGGATATATCAATCCAAATTTATGTGTATTTATTCTATGGTGAATACTAGCCAAAAATTAAAGGACGCAATTTAACAAGCATTAAACATGCAAATTACTATGCTTGAAGATATATGTAATATATAGACAATATATCAAACATGTAGTATGCAAGAATGTAAAAGGGAAAGTGAAGAAGACATGAACAAAATTTAGAGTTGTTCGACTTTCCTATATTACATCCACTACCTAAGGTAACTCCTCTACTAGAAATACTTGTGTCTCTTGAAGGTGATAACACAAACCTTTATGACATCTTTGAAATTGCCTATGAAGGATCACACTAGAGTTATCTATAACATTATAATTATAACAATTGGATAATCTTAACTCACTATATACCACTTCACGAATCTGTGAAATCTTCCTTTTATGTATCAGCGTACAAGAACTAGTAGACAAACTCTACCCTCGATCTACCACTTCACACTCCGTGAATCCTTCTAGATTTGTGTCTCTACCAGACAAGTTCTAACTCAACCTTGTCTAGTCTATGGAAGAATAACCTCTTTACTAGACCAAGATAAAAACCCTAAGATTTATTATTAAACCTAATCTACCTAGCCTACCTTCTAAACTCCTAAAAATAGTTGATATGAACATGTGGATATGGGCTAGAATATACAAAAAAAATGTATAGATATACAAATGATATTGATTTAGAACACTCTTGAAACCTAACTTTGAGAAATTTTGAACTGTGTAGAGTGAAGGGACACTTTTTGAATTTCACAATGTCTCTATTTATAGGTAAAATCCTCCAACACCTTTATCCAGGTATTTCCCTCTGATTGGCTGCCTCTTGAACTTGTGGATGTCCTCGTTTTTTAGTTGAATGTCTATTAATGTGGCTCAACGACCACTCTTTATATAGTACACTACCAACTTTATTGTGTCATGTCTAACCGTTATATTTATTCTCTCGGATACATGTTTTCAAAATGTGTCGTCCATATATTTGGAGTCGAGTTTTCAAATCTAATGGTAAAGTGTATCGAGTAGTTTTACAAATCCAATTTTCAATAAGATTAAATTAATATATATATATATATATATATATATATATATATATATATATATATATTATATACAAATAAATATAAAGGGTTATTTGCTAAAAGAAAACCTAATAAAAGTACATAATTGTTAAATGTAGCCTCCAATAATTTATTTTATAAAAAAATATCTAATGAAATAATTATATATATGAAATATCCCCACTATCTTTTTATAACTTTACTACCATTATTATTAAATATATTATTTTATTTATAATTTTTATTTTTTAATATTAAACAAATAATATGGCAATTCCACCACCATTACCATTACGACCACCACCACTACAACCTCAACCACCACCACCACCACCACCGCCACCACCATGTATTTAACCACCGCTAAGCCAAAACCACCACCTCCACCACCACAACCACCAACATAACCACCACCACCTACTAATAATTACATCACAAGCGCACGTTTCGGAAATATTTTAAAAATCGTCATAATTAATTTTTTAAAAATCAGAAAAAAAATTATTTTTGGACAAAGCAAATTAATATTTACGACTATGATTTTTTTTATTTTTTTTTATCGCAAACATGAAATTCACTGTTCGAATCAATGAATTTCATGTATGCAAAATAAATTCAAAAAAATTCAAAAAATTCAAAAAAAATCCATAAAAATTATAGACGTACTATTAATTTGTCTCATCAAAAAATGCACTTTTTTATTTTTCTGATTCTTTTTAGAATTAGTTATTACGATTTAAAAAAAAATCTCAAACGTGTGCGTATGATAGAATTAGTAGTAGGTGGTTGTGGTTGTGGTGGTTGTGGTGGTGCTGGTGGTGGGAAGTCTTAATAGGGTGGTTCAGTTTAATTGATATAACAGAGTAATTAAAAAAATTATATAAATAAAAAAATTTATTGGGGATATTTTTTACAAATAAGGTTTTTAATATGGTGTTTTCTATTAATGGCTCAAATATCATTTCTAAATTGTCTTCACGTAAGACCCACTATGTTGTGTTAACGAGTTACTTTGTTGTCGTTGGACTTCAGCTAGCTAGCCACACAAGTTAATTTTTGCAAGCATTTTCCATTGGCTTGATTACAAATAAAAATGCCGACTAAAGTGGGTAGCTAGCATTTCTTCTAACCTTCATTTTCTCGCATTAAAAAAAGTTTTATAAACTAAAGAAAAGAAGAAGATAAAATATAGAGAGAATTATATTCTTGTATTATAAAATCATGAACTAACTCTATTACAATGAAAAGGACTTCTATTTAAAGGAAAAGAATGACCATTCACTTGCCATATTAAGAAGATATAAATAGGAAAACCTTTGGCCTTTGGACATCCACCTTTATTAAAATAAACTATTCATAATACTCTCCCTTGGATGTCCATCTATTAGAAAATATGTCTCGTTAAAACCTCGCCAAGAAAACCCTATGGGATATAAACTTGATCGAAGGAAAGAGAATACATATAGATGGAACTAATCATATTGAAATGCTGCCTCGTTAAAAGCTTACCAAGAAAACCCATTAGGACAAAACTTGGACGAAGGGAAAAGAGTACAGTCTTGTTTACGCTCCCCCTGATGTTGGCAAGAGATCTCTAAGTTATCGTATTCCAATATCGTGGACCTACTTCTTGAATATTGTGGTTGATAATGATTTCATCAGGAAACTCTATAAAATTATTGTGAGATTGTATTTGTCGAGTGCCAATATCCACATTCTTATGTAGCTCGTGTGTGTAGAAGACTTTGGTGAAATATGTTTTGTTTTGTCTCCTTTGATGTAACCATTCTAATTATGTGTTGTACAAGCAATAGTATCCTCATACATACCATCAATATATTCTTGTTGAAGATATACCACACTTCTTTTGGGTATGTTGAATAATCCACTTAAATAAATATTTCATACCTCTCCCCCTTGGATATTCACTAAAAGATTTGCCTCATTGAAACCTTATCAAGAAAACCCACTGGGAAAAAACTTGATGAAGGGAAAAGAGTACACTAATCCTTAGGGGTTATGAAACGTATTCAGTTTGTCTTGTTAAAACCTTACCAGGAAAACCCAATGGAAAAAACCCGTGGTGAAGAAACAAGAATTCAGAATTCAATATATTTTCCATCTCATTACGACATTACATATTTCTAAATATATGTGTACCTTGATGTCGTCGTTAATGAAACTTTTTAATTAGTAAATCTTCAGGATTTTTACTTGATGGTATTTAGTGATAGTAATATCATTTTCTTGATCAATAAAAGAGTTTATACTTCCTTTGACAATGAATATTTGCATGCCTCGTTAAAACATTACTAGGAAAAACCCAGTGGAAAAAAACCTTAGTGAAGGAAAAAGAGTACAATACGCAAATATCACATCCTTTTCATTATGACAACAATTACCGAGTATCCTTTCATAATTCATACACTTTCTCTTGTGCTTTAAATAAATTACGTTCTTCAGGAACTCTTATACTCCAGGAACTTATTAATCTTCGAGAATTTCCTATTTAGACGCTCTAAGTACTTCAAGTACCTATCGTGCTTCAGGTACTTGTTGTGCTTTCAAACACCTTTCTTGTTTGGGCAGATGTCATGCTTCTAGCACCTATTTTGTTCATCAAAAACTTTAATATCTATCTAATAATCACTACATTGTATCAATAGCATAAGAATGAGGATGCCTCATCATAGTTAATTTTAGGTTTTTGAAGGAACCTTCGTGATACAAATAGTGTTTTAGATTTCTAAATTCACTATTATACTTTTCATTGTCGTCGACATATTTCACCACTTTTTGGTTTAGGATCCTTATTATTTATTTCAAGCGCTATATTAATAAAATATAGTAATCCCATAAATTGTCTAAGATTTTTAAATATTTTCAGTAGAATAATAATCTACATAACTTTTCTCGTATTCAGGTACCTAGGTCTTTCTATGACCATTACTTTCTTTAAGAGCAATGCATGTGCCAACATTAGTTGGCTTCATAATTCATGTTGTATCACGCGGAGTGCACATTCCACAATATTTACCATTTCATCATTTACTCATGAGATTTTCTTCTCTGGGGTATGGTATACTTTAAAACGATAGAGTTACCACACTTCATGTGTTGGTTATATGCATTACAAATCTAGCATGCTTAGAAACATTCGCTAGAATATTTGTTATGTCTCTATAATGGACAATAACCTATGTTGGAGCGTTTACAACATATTTTGGGATTACAAAATATTCTACATACTTGTGAATGCATTAGGTATATTATTTTCAATACTTTCACATAGATATTCCTTTTAACATCAAGTTCCTATTCTTTAGTTTGTGGGTATAAATGATATAATAAACTGTATTCAACCATGCGTCACGCAACTTCAGGTTGACTTGTCTCTCCCCCCTACTAAGGGGGTAGTCACTTGGTAGAATGAATATTCTGGTTCTTTTAAGTAGAGACCAAGTGAGTAATCTATTACTCAACATATCAAAACTGTCACTAGGTGACCAAGTCGGTCATTTAATAATACAAAGTTATTTGAATTATGACATCTTTCCTTTTGCACAATGAGCGTGTCAACTGCTTGAATCTATATATATATATATATATATATATATACTAGAAAATGCCCCGTACCTGAAGGTACTTGGACTAAGATGAATTCAGAAAATTATTGTAGATTGTTAAAATTCATAATGTAGATTATATCAATATTTGAATGAAATCTTATATAAAAAACGTGTTCCACGCAAATAAGATCAAATAGAATTTTTAGACAAACTACTTCTTTTGTATATATAGTTGAATGATGTAACTGATTATAGAAAAAATCTGTAGTAACTTAAAGTAATTGAGTAAAACCTGATATTGGATCGTAAGTAAATTTAACCATTCAAATTAACTAAATTTTTCTTGTAACTATGAATTATAACCATAAAATAAAATTTAGTGGCAGTTACAATAGAATTCATCCTATCTACAAATTAATTAAACGGGTAAATGTATCACTATGGCGTTTCAGACCTTTAAAAGACACTGTGGTATGGGGTAGGGGTGGAAACTGGATCCGAAGTTTTCGATTTCTAGGTTTTTCAATTCGAAAATTCTAATTTCGGAAGAGATGTTTGATGTTCCGAAATTTTGATTTTTTTTCGTTCAATCGAAATTGGAACCACATATTAATTTTTCAAAATTTCTGGTTTTTTGATCCGATATTTCTTCCCAATTCTTTTTCAATTTTACATTTCGAATATTAATAAATAAATTCTAAGATTAAAAGAAATATACAAACGGAAATATTGAAAAAAATTCAGAATAAGAAAAAGAAAATGTAAAATTTTTATATTCGAAAAAGAGTAAGACAATAAAACATGATAAAACTTCAAACCCATGTACCCTAAAAAAAACTTTAAAACCATCTCTTCACACTCGCATTGGAACAAAAAACAAAAATAAATCTCTTCACCAAGCAGCTCTCGTAGACCATTCTCCAAAGGATTGGGTAAATACAATGCTAAATTCCTAATTTCTTTGGGAATCATAATTGCAGTCATTGGGATGGTTCGTTGTGTTATGAACTCAATTCCACCGATGTATGGAAAGTAGCTATTAATTACGTTTCCATTTTCTGCAGTAAACTTTTTGGATCACTAAACCGCCTTCTGTCTAATTCTATTTGTAATAATGATCGTCTTCGATAAAATATAAGAAAGACAGACATTTGAATCACAACCAGAATGCTAAACTTAATATTATTTTTTAAGGAGTGCGAATATGCCAATTATTTATCCAGAAGGTGTTAGACTTATGAAACCTCACATTTTATCACTACTTTATTTTTGTCAGTTAATACACATAGCATTACACATTAATATAACATGATAAAAAAAAAATAACCTACTGAAACTATAGCTCAAAATAGGAATGTCATTCATAGCCTATCCCTACTCTATTAAAAATCACACTTAGATATTCTATCAAAGAGTTCTTTATCAACCATTCGGTAAACAGTTATCACTAAAAAAATTAGCTAGCATATCAAACATTTTGTTAAGAGAACGTGGTATATGTTGTATTATAAGAAGCAGAGAAAATTACATACAATCCTTGATTCTAAACAGAGTTGGATGAATATTTCCTTAATGCAAAATAATATTGAGACTTATTGCGCAATTAACTGGATATATAATAAATAACATAGGGGACTCATAGTGCAACTTTTTCATAACATAGGATCCTACAGTGCAATTAACTAAAAGATTGTGCCTAAAACCCTTAAACCCCAACAAAAATCACATCCCTCTGTTGAGAATATTCCTCTTCGAACACATTCCACAATCCCTTCTTCAAATTCTTCGCTCTCAATACATCAATATTGTTAAGAACCTGCCAATTAGACAAAGGGAAATTTTGTATCCTCAATCAATTTTGTCCCTTCCATAACTAAATCTCGTGAAAACAGAAGAAATGTCCACGGCTTGAATTGATGATGTAAGGTTTCAATATTTCAGCTAAATATTCATCCATTAACTGAAACATTAACTTTCGATTGGACAATAAACTTAATTGCGAGTAAAGGAGTCTTGACCTGCAAAGATCCACCTAAAGGTATTACATTTTTCCAGATTTTCTCAATTAAAATATTATATCAACTTAGTCTAAAAGTTAGAGAAGTTAAAAAGTAGAAGTATGTGTATCCATGTTATACTGAATTCACATGATAATAAAGCTCCATAATACCTTGATATAACTGACGACAATTGTGCTAGTGTTTGATCCATTTGGGTCATTGAGAGTCATATGCACCGCCCTGCTCTGGTATTTCACATACACAAAAACAGAGCAAACAGGGTTAATAGTTAATACGCGTAAAAAAATCGAAAAAATCCACATTCGTAATAAAGAATGCAAAAACAGGGACTTATGCTGCAATAAACTCACACTTTAAGTCATAAAAGCTGAAAATTATCACTTTGCTGCTCATACCTTCATATTCGATTCCTCTTCATAAGATGTTGAACTTCTCTTTGTGCAAACACTGTAAAGCACAGAAAAAACAGGGACTAATGCTGCAATTAACTCTTCAGCAGTTGCGCCCCCATACTCAAGCTTTTAATCGCCACCACGTGGAAATTTAGCATCTTATTGCGGCTCAGGTCCAGAATTTTTAATAACCCAGATTGTCCCTTTCAAGTTGTAATTGAAGGCGCAGCAGGCTTATTATAATTGACAACAGCAGCTCTATTATTAAAGTTCATACCAGCAGCTCCGTAGTAAACTATAATTGCACGCCTAGTCCCTGTATGATTCTTATTAATTTCTTTAGCTCCACTCGTAAAGTTTGGATTAAAGTTATTTCTGGAGCTAGAGGAAATAATAGCAGCAGGTCCGGAATTTTTCGAAAAGGACAAATCGTCCCATTAACTTTTCAAAAATGACAAATCAGCCCCCGGAATTCCAACAGCTCCTTGTATTAATTTCGAAGCCGCGGCTAATTCTAGATCAACCTCAGAAGCGGCGAGCATACGATCACCATCAGATTCTTGGATTTCAGTAAGTGTCGCGAATCTATTAGTTAATTTCACCGAGTCTCGGAAATTGAAAAAGCATCTCCAATATTCCAATCAACCAAATTCGCGGCCCAGACAAATAAAACTCCTTTAAGTTCATTTAATCCACGTATAAGTAACTCATTAAAGAATACTTTAAGAACATCCGAAGAATTAGATATCTTTATAACGTTAGTGCAAGTAAGAGCAGAAAAATTACACCTACCAGAACAATCATTATGAGTGAGTATTTACCAGGTAATCATTTATCATATACACGGCAGTAGCATTTTAGGAAATGTTTAGTAAATGCAGCAGTTTAGGATACAAAATAATTAAGATATTTACCAAAAAGATGAAAACATGGCCGGAGAATGTACACACTGATACTAACACAAACACAGATAACATACACACAGATCACATTATAGGGACCTATACTGCAATTAACTCGGAAATAATTCAAATCACATAATCAGGACAGTGTAATTAACTCGAAAACATATACTAATCTGTTAAATAACTTCTTCACGGAGTAACTTTCCTATATTATGCAAACATTGCACTGCACTTCCCTATACTATGCAAGATTGCACTATTAAACCCTTGAATATGTGACACATTACATATTTCAAAGCATAAGTCCCTATATTATAGGGAAATTGCACTATTAAACCCTTATATATGTGACACATTACACATTACACATTTCGAAGCACAATAAGTCCCTATATTATATGAAAATTGCACTATAGAATAAATCAAAAATTTAAACAAAGCACAATGAGCAAAGTCGCACACAATGAGCAAAATGACAAATAGCTCTGTTAACACACATTTCACTAATTAAATAAGTGATCAGTACTACTCAAATTATAATTGATTACAAAATCCTCAACGAAAAAATGGGGAAATGGATCCAAGCCTTGAAAATCGTGTTAGAGTCCTTTTACCTGGCGAAAACCGCCTTTGAGAACAGATTTTCACTCGATCCGAGATGATTAAAGATGTACTGCAAAAGGGTGTGTAATGCAACTTCTAAACTTCGCTGAAGCTGTTTCAATATGTAAACGTTCATCGGAGAAGCTTTTCAGAATCCTCGACATGTAAGATGTCGGAGCTCTTCAATTTCGGAGCTAGGAGTTGGAGCTCTTCAATTTTGGAGCTACGCGGTGAGGCCTTTAATCGAACACCTAATGGGCGAGAGAAGTTTAATCGTTTATCGGAAATCACCACCACGCCTCCGTCAATCGAGACCGGAGAGAGGGGATATACGACTATCTTGAGAGAGACCTTCAATGAGCTTTTCACCAGAGGTATGGCGAGATACGGCGGTGAGGCTAGAACGAAAGGTTGTTGATGTCTGAATCGTAGAAGATTGTGGTTTTTCAGAGGCGGATGGAGATTGGTTTGATGGTGAGGCGCAGATAGAGGTGTCGCGGTGAGGCGGTGTGAAGATAGATCTTAATCATAAAAAATACTTATAAAAATTCTGTTAAGACTTCTGTAGAACAAAAAAAAAAAACAATGATAAATTATTGGATCTCCGTGTTATGCAAATTGGCCAAGTATATTGGCCACATGATTTAAAAATTAGCAAATATTACCCTGTGCTAATCTAAAATGTTGGATCAAATGCTGGAAGGGGGGCGGATGATGTTACGAGTCTTGGCGCGAGATGGTGGAAAAATTTACTGTCTTTTAGAGTAGTTACATATGGTGTACAGCAACTGATGGTTGCAATGGCCATTATATGGCATATTTGGCTTGGCAAAAACAGGAATTATTTTGAGCAGAATATGCGCCGGAAAACAACGCCTGAACTTTGATCCTCTGTTAGGAATAAAGCGGTAAATTATGTTAAACCTGGGTAAAGAAAGGGACGGAATAATAATTCGGCAGGGAGGACACTAGTGAAATTGCTTAAACGTCTACCGGTATTGAGCTGAATGTGGATGATTCACTTGCATATGACTCATCTGTGGGAGAGGTCGGTGGAATCTTTCGGAGTACTAACTAATCTTTCTTAGATGGTTCGTAAGATTGTGTAGGGTCAGCTCGGCTTTCCAAGAGGAAATTTTTGTTTTGCATTTTGGATTACTCATGGCGGTGAAATGTAAATACGAAAAGATGCTCATTGAAATGGAATCACTCGAGTTACATGCGTCAGTGAAGGACGGTATGAACAACGGGGGTCATTGAAATGTAAATACACTAGCAACTCATTGGGATTTTGAGTTTACATGTGTATCGAGAGACGAGTTTCTGTGTACATTGGATGGTAAAAGTGGGAGTAACTAGTACGAGGGTTTTTCCCATTTACAATTCAACCGGATGGATTTGGAGTTTGTTAGTGTGATAGATGTGGTTGGTCCATACTTAAGACTATTTTGTATTTTGTGGAGCTTTAACAAGTTTAGGTTTACCTTTGTTTAGATCTCAGTTATATTGAAAAAAATTTGTTTATTTTGTCACCCATAATCCGTTATATGTTTAATACTATAAGTTGAGTGATACTTTTTCCTTTGAATATATCAAATCAATAGTTAAATCATTTAATATCAAATCAATAGTTAAATCATTTAAACATGAGTAAATTTATTTTTTAAACAAAATATGTATAACTTAACTTTTGAAAATTAGTATTAAAATCCAAATACTCAGTCCAATATCCATCACTCATTTTTTTTCATAAGAAAAAAGAATACAAGTTTAACAATATAACATTTAATTTAGTGCAACTTACAAACTACGATCCGAAAAAATGTGGGTCACGATCCACAAGTTTTGAAGTGTTGTGTGGGCAATGTTGTGCAATTAATTTGACTTAGCCACTGGATTTGAGTAGAGACAAAAACAACACAATCCATTTCATTTTCTATTAGGCCCTTAAAATAGACCCTAGAGTGAAAGCCACGAACCCTAATGAGTAGGGATGGCAACGGATCGGTTTTTTGCAAAAATTTCAAAAACCATAACCATAACCGTTTTTATAATTAAAAACCATATCCTAACGGTTTTAACCATCGGTTTCATTTTTTTAAACCATAACCGTATTGTTTGGTTTCGGTTTTTTAAACGGGTTTGCGGTTTTTAACCATATTCAAATGATAATTTAATAAATATATTAAACTTTATAAAATAAAACCACACATATAAAAGAAAACTACAAGGTTTATAAAAAATTGTGTTGATAGTTGATTAAATTGTATATTTATTATTTATTTGGTTAAATCTAATATTTTGATTTTGCTTTTAGAATTTCAATATATCTAATTTAACCTAAGTTATTATAAAATTTGAAAATATATATGATAATAAACGGTTTTCGGTTTTTCGGTTTTAGTTTTATCAAAAACCATAACCTAACGGTTTTAACCATCGGTTACACTTTTCAAAACCATAACCTAATGGTTTTAACCACGGTTATATAATTCGGTTTTTAATCGGTTCGGTTATCATCGGTTTTGGTTTTTAACCGTAACCATTGCCATCCCTACTAATGAGAGAAGATACAATTGAATATTGTCGTTTTTTCCATTGACTTGGGTACAAACAAAAGAATGAACACATGTGGATTATAAATAAACACGTGGCTCAAGACTTGAGATTTAAAATTGTTGCCGTGAGGAGTAGGGAAATGTGAATAAATTGAATATTATCTAAGGTACAAATGTGATATTCTTAAAAAGTGTTAAATTGACTATTATTAAATTTGCATTACATGCCCCTATATCATGGAAAATTGTACTATAAATCTTTATAGTATACGAAAAACGCATTACAGGTCCCTATATTATGAAAAACATACTAAATATCTCTGGTTTTTTGAGGTAATTGCACTATAGGTCCCTATATTGTGAAAAATTGCATTACAGACCCCGAAATAATGAATAATCGTAACATAAATCCCTGTAGTATATATAAAATGCATTACATGTCCCTATTTTATGAAAAAATATACTGTAAGGTAATTGCACTATAGGTCACTATATTAAGCAAAAATTACATTACAGGTCTCTATATTATGAAAAATTGTACTATAAATCCGTATAGTATATACAAAATTCCTTACAGGTCCCTATGTTATGAAAAATCGTAGTATAAATCTCCAAAAAATTTAAGTATTTGCACTACAGGCCGCTATATTATGCAAAAATTCCATTACAGGTCCCTAAATTATGATGAATTGTACTATAAATCCCTATAGTATAGAAAATGCATTATAAAGTAAATAAAAAGTCGACTCTAGTTGGCTAGCTAGCATTCCTTCCTACATTTATTGTATCATTGTAAAAAATGGTGTGCCTTGACTTATCATGCTTACAAAGTACAAAAAAGGAAAAATGTTTGATTGCACCATTGATGTATGTATTCTGTAAAATAACCAAATATTACGGCCCATATATTTTTACAGTCAACAAATATACCCTGTGTTGTACAGGAATAAATTGCACCATTGGTCCTTGTCGATTCACAAATTTGCAACATCAGGGATGAAATTGACAATTTTTTACTGATTAATGTAGTCCTTGAATATGCGTCTTTTTTCCCATTGATTACAAACAAAAGAAGAACCACAAGTGGTTTATGAACTAACATGTGCCTCAAGACTTGCGCTATAGAGATGTTTCCACAATGAGTATCTCCTAGAGTAGCATGCACTTCTCAGGAGGGTAACCCATAGTCATGTATAGACAAAATAATATGTGTAGATGCATGTTTTAAGGAAGATTAATATTTGTGTAAATTGAATGGTAAATTATGGCCATTCACAACCTATTAGTTGTGTATATTACAGATACCCAACAGATGGATAGGCACATGCTAATTAGAGAGTTGTGTAAAAATTTTGCCTATCAGCTTTGATCAACCTTAAGTGTAAGAAGAAATTCAAATTTGAAGGATTTAAAATTATTAGTTATACAAACGAAGCTCAAATTATTTATGCCCCCATAAGTTTTTCTGTAAGGTTAGTGACTTTTCTCCTGTAACTAAACATTAGAAAAAAGTGAGCTTACTCCATCGAGGATGGTTATTAACTGCCTGTGTGAAATTCTTTTAGTTAGTTTTCTTACCTTTTTATTTTATTAGTTAGTAATTACTCTTTTGGTAATTATAGTGTAGTAAGATTTAACCCCACCGTATTCCTATTTATTCGTCGTACACAAACACCGTTGAGATTTCTGTAATTCCTGTGGAGTCGATCTCATATAGTTGTGGAAAATCTCAATCAATGAATCCAATTGAAGAGAATCAGATGACACAACTCTCATTAGACTCAGAATTTGAAATCTCTGATGCTTAATCCAGTGCTCAAGTAGCAATGAAATACAAATCATTATTAAAATTGAAAATTAAGTAAGTGGATACTGATTTCTATCCACTGTTTTTCTCAAGAATTGTTATCATGTAGTAAATTTCGCTAGGATTCAACAAAGAATGCTAGAGAGAGCGCATCTTCTTTGTCCTGCTTAGAGAACTTTATTAGCAACTGGGATAAGAAACTTCAGGGATAAAAGCCAAAGAACATCTGATAAATAAATTATTCTCAGAAAAAAAATGGTTTCCAAAGAAATTTTCTATGAATGAGTTACCTCAAATGCTCTCTTCAATGCCAGATCAAAGCAAAGATAATTTCATTACAGGTCCCGATATTATGAAAAATCGTACTATACATCTCACTATTTTTAGGTAATTGAACAATAGGTCCCTATATTATGCAAGAATTGCATTACCGGTACCTATATTATGAAAATTGTGCTATAAATCCCTGTAGTATACAATAACTGATTTACAGTTCCCTATATCATGAAAAAATGTCGTATAAATCTCTACAGTAAAAAAATTGCAATATACGTCCCTATAATTAGAAACTGCACAGTTGACATTTGGAAATGTAATGAAAAGTTTGACTTTTATATGCTTATATAATTATATCAGTAATCTAACCATTT
Organism: Nemophila menziesii; assembly: GCA_029959085.1. Classification (NCBI taxonomy): domain Eukaryota; kingdom Viridiplantae; phylum Streptophyta; class Magnoliopsida; order Boraginales; family Hydrophyllaceae; genus Nemophila; species Nemophila menziesii. The sequence continues at coordinate 136,593,294 of JARWIR010000001.1, read as the reverse complement.
GGAAGAACCAAGTTAAGCTTATAAGCTATGTGCTTCTTCTGTACAGTAACTTCTTATTTTTCACAGTCACATTTTCAAGCCAAATCTTGTATAATACTCATAGATGCAAGGTTTCTTGGTTCTTTTATATCTCTGCAAAATCATTATACATATTAGTACATACGTGTATATATTCAAAGGGTCCCACATAATCATTATGTTCATAAGTCTAACAACACTATGAGATATGACAAATCTACCCCTCCACAAGGGTACATTTGCTATATTTGGAATAACACAGAGATATGGTCTTACTTTTGACATAATCGGTTCTATATAGCTGTTTCGCATAACACAAGGACAATTGTGTTATATATCTGGGAAAGAACCATTTGGAGCGTAAAATAGTGTGATATTCATGCTAATGGATAGTGGTATATTCTTCTTTGCATATAGTTTGACTTTGTTTTTGTGCATATAATTCTTGATTTCTTAATCACTCAATATAGTATATATGTCCCATCTCTGAGAATTCCTTTGTAAACAGATCCAAAACTTCTCGATCCAAGCAAATTGTTTTCACTATACTTATCAGCTGCATCGAGAAGTTCATAGTAGGTGATTCTTTCCACTTTTTTCACGGAAAAGGACTCTGATTCCCTGGTAACTGTATCCTTCCTTCGATATCTCCTTAATAAAAATATGAACACCATCACCCAAATAAAGATACTGCAATTCCTAGAGGGATGAGTATAAGTAGAAGTTTCCTTTTTGACCATTTTTTTAGTAGAAGTAACTTGACATGGTGGTACTTGAAACTTGAATCACCACAAAGTGCATAGTTAAAGACAAACGACTGACTTGTGAAGTTTTTGAAAGGACCGCTAGATGGAATTTCACTCAATATAGTATGTATGTGGGTAATAGCATTATTTGCACTCTCTGGTAATTAATATTATCATGATCCAATGATCTTGTATATGTGGCTGAATCTTGCAGCATAGATGGCTGGGGCGAAGGTCATGGCAAATTGAAGATTTTGCTTTGGCCTTCATTAATAAATGGTTCGCCCAAATCACCAGCTTCTGAGGTAAATGAATAGGGATCATTTTCTTAAGTTCCTTCTCTGCTTTTTCACACACAAATATTTTATCACTAGAAACCCTCAACAGTAACTTCGATCTTAATGCATTGCTTGATAGATAAATCGTTTTTTCTGTTACCAACATTTTTAGCGTTCCATCCGGTAGTTTAAATTCTTACAAATATATGTAAAAATCTGTAACCCAAATCCCTCTTTTCTATCTATGTTAGAGTTTGTAGGATTTTTTTTAAGGAATTCCGAGACTTATGCGGCGAAGAGACTGAAACAAAGAACAATTGCATTCCAGTAAATGTAAAATACGTTTCAAAGTAAGCTGAATAGCAATTACATTGCTTTAAATTGAATATACATTTAAAATAAAACTAACTACAGATTATTAGGTCTCTCTGGAATGTGCGAGAAACTGATTTTAATCTTCTTGAGAGTTGCAACAACATCTTTCATTTTAATCCTCTCACTAGGAGATTTAGTTGAACAAGACAAAGTCAACTCCATAATGGATAATAAACACTTCACCTTTTCACTAAAGTGTTGTTCATCAGGCCTTATTAAGTTGGAATCCACAACCTCGCTAACTCTATTTGGCATAGAATCACTTACCCATTGCTTCAAGTTAAAATCTCCATCAAACATTTCACTGTTTGGTTTTGTTCTTGTAAAAACTTCCATCATCATAATCCCAAAACTATATTGTTGATACTGTTCCTTCTAATCCATACTCTGTAATCAATTAAAGTACACCATAAATTACAATATTGTATATTGAGTAAAAAAAAGCAAAATTTTGACAACTTAACCTGGTGCAATATAACCCATTGTTGCCAAGGTAATGGTATGACTAATGCTTTTTCCTTCACCCAACAGTTTTGAAATGCCAAAATCACTCACATGAGCTACCATATTTTCATCAAGAAGGACATTACTTGGCTTTAAGTCACAGTGAACCACAGGTAAGGAATAACCATCGTGGAGATACTCCAATGCAGAAGCTATGTCTAACATAATATTGAGCCTTTGCATAAGATTCAAAAAGTAGTTTTGAGAATACAACCACTTTTCAAGACTCCCATGGGGCATGTACTCAAGTACCAAGGCTTTAAAGTCCTCAACGCAATAACTACTTATCACTTTGGTGAGATTTCGATGCCGAAGATTACGCAATACTTCACACTCTGTTTCAAAGCTCTTGTATGCATTTTCCAGTTTCAAATTGAAAACTTTTATTGCTACAGATGTCCCATCTCTGAGAGTTCCTTTGTAAACAGATCCAAAACTCCCTGATCCAAGCATATTACTTTCACTATACTTATCAGCTGCATCGAGAAGTTCATAGTAGGAGATTCTTTCCACTTTTTTCACTGAAAAGGACTCTGATTCCTTAGAAGGTGTATGTCACGCCCCCGAAATTTACCGATAAGGAAAATTCAAAGGCGTAACACGATAAATCTAGAAATAACTTATATAAACTTGATCGTGAAAAAAAAAAAAGAAATCTGTCACGCTAATTATAAGTCAAAACCATAGTAGGATAATAGTTGATCAATATATACATCTGACATGAAAGTTAATAACTATACATCTAAAAAAACAAAATCAACCGTTGACACAAAACAAGACTATTAAAATATATAAACGTATGATCTTGTAACTTCAACAGTTCTAAAAAAATACTAATAAGAGATCTCACACGGCCATCGATCTTACCAAAACCAAACTAACTTCTTGTCCCTTCTGCAAAATACAAACAGATTATAAACGTGAGCCGAACTCAGTAAGTGAGGTATCCGATAATATTTATTATAACCTAAGATATATTCAAAGAATACCAAACTCATATAATCACGTGACATTTCACCAAAAGGTTTCCAAAATCAGAAAAAGTTCAAAAAATCATAATTACATCAAAAACTGCATTTAACCCGTGCAGCGGCGGTCAAAGCTACATTTTACCCGTATAGCTCCGGTCGAAACTACATTTTACCCGTATAGCTCCGGTCAAAACTACATTTTACCCGTATAGCTCCGGTCAAAACTACATTTACCCGTATAGCTCCGGTCAAAACTACATTTACCCGTGCAGTTCCGGTCGAAAAGTAGGTACAATAACCCCACCAAGCATAAGTTAGCATAAACAGAAGATTTACTTATCTTAACAGAACTTACCCGAATACAAATTACCATATGTCTAAAGCGCCTTGTTCAGATTTATGTATGTTAGCTTTATTTGGATGGAGAAAGATAATAATCCAAAAGTTAAACAAATACTAATAAGCATAAAATAGAATTAATTCAAGCTTAGCATAAACAGAAATTTACTTATCTTAACAGAACTTACCCAAATACACAGATTCACCTTATATCAAAAATATCTTATTCAGATATATGTATCTTAAGATAAATCATCCAAAAATTTAACAAATACTTATAGGCATAAGGTTGAAATACCTCAAATTTAGCATAAACAGAAAATTTATACACTTACTTATCCTTTTGACAAAATTCCCAAAATCCTCAATTTCACAGCTAGCTTCTATCTTCTTCTTGATTCCTCTGATCTACACAATTTCAGGAATAGTAATTATAATTTTTAGGGTGAAACTTGACCTCCTTCCTTCCCTTTCAAACCCTCTCTCCCCTGTTTGCTTTCCTCCCTCTTGCCCTCTGTTTTCTTTTTTCTTTTTTCTTTTTCCTTTCCCTTTTCTCTTTTGCCGAATGGAATGAATCTTCCCTCAAATAAGTGGGAAGGTATTGAATGCATAAATTACAAAAATACCCTTCCTTTACCAAATTAGACTTTGACTAATGATATAAAAATATCTTTTTTTTTTATCCAAATATTTTATTTTGACCCACAACTTAAATTTAGGGATATTACAGTGTATCCTTCCCTTGATATCTACTTAATGAAAAAATGATCACCATCACAAGTAAAGATACTGCAATTCCTAGTGGGATGAGGATAAGTAGCAGTTTCCTTTTTGACCACTTTTTGTTAGTAGAAGTATCTGGACATAGTGGTACTTGAAACCTTGAATCAACGCACAGAGCATCGTTTGATATAAAAGAATGGCTTGTGAAGTTTTTGAACGGACCTCCAAGCCTTCTAGATTATTGAAAGAAACGTTGAAACTTGTGAGAGACTCTAAGGACTTCGGGATGGATCCTGAAAGATTATTATAGGACAGGTCCAAAACTACCAAACTAATGATTTTACCTAGTATGTCTGGGATAGATCCTGCGAGCCTGTTATGATCCAAATGAAGATACTCTATGCTTGAAAGACCCACAAATGTGCTAGGAATGTTACCTGAAAATTGATTCATTGACAAATCTATCATATTTGCTACATTTAGATTTCCAATCCCAAAAGGTAAAGAGCCGTTTAAGGAATTTGAGGACAAATCTAACAGAATGAGATCTTTAAGATTCCAAATGGTAGGAGGAATAGAAGTTAAACCATTATTGCTAAAGAAAATGAACCTTAGAGAAATAACTGTGCCTAAGCAGTCGGGAATCAAACCAATAATATTGTTGTGGCTCAAATCTAGATCAAAAAGGTTGTGTAGTTCACAAAGAGTGTTTAGAGTTGACCCATCTATACTGTTGCAACTTAGATATAAACCTTGGATAGCCTTAATTGTAGGTGGAATCTGTCCTGTCAAAGAATTGTTAGATAAGTTTAATCGTATTAAGTTGCTTAAATATCCAATCTCACTTGGAATGCTTCCCCTAATTTTGCAGCCAGATGCTTGAAATTTCTCTAGAGAGGAAAAATTTCCAATGGAAACTGGAATGCTTCCATTCAAAGGATTAATAGAGACAACCAACACACTTAAATATTGACACCTTGACAATGAAGTGATGATTTTCAGACCTTGAGATGTGAGATTGTTGTTAGCCAAATTTAGAAACTCAAGTAGCTTGAGTTCTCCAAGGGAGTCCGGAATTTCTCCACTAAATTCATTATTAGTAAGTTGTATAATTTGTAGTTTGGTTGAATTTGAGAGGAAGTAGGGAATAACTCCCCCAATGTTATTCTCATAAAGATGGATATCTTCAAGATTTGGAAGAGTATAGCCCAAATCTGATGGAAGAGTTCCCGAAAGTTGATTCGTATAAAGGGAAAGCACTCTCAGATTTGAGAAGTTGAAGATACCCATTGGTATCAAACCACTTAAGCTGTTATTGTTAATGTAGATTTCTTCCAATTTGTGAAGATTGTTAATCTCTTTGGGTATTGTACCTGGATAAAATAAAGAATTCAATACTTAGATTTGTTGAACTTGATAATCTTTTTTCTTTTTTAATACCCATAGAGTTTGTCTTACCTTCCAACTCATTAGAGTCCAGATTTATCTGTTGTAATGTTGAGATGTTGAATAAGGCAGGTGATATAGAACCTATAAGCTGGGATTCTAGCATGCTCAAAATCTGTAGGTTAGGAAGATTGCCAAACTCTTGTGGGATTACAGCTGAGAATAAAATAGGAATACAAAACAACAATTAGACATAAAGAAAATAGAATAACTTGCTAATTCTTAGCTTCTTTTTGCTAGCTTAGATTACCTTACCTTTAGAATAGTCACTGATGCGAAGGTATAACTTCTCGAGATTTACTAATTTCCCAATTTCTGAAAGTATGACTCCACTAAATTTATTAACTGACAAGGACAATACTCGAAGTGCTGAGCAATTTGATATAGTTATTGGTATCTGACCACTTAATTCATTCCAAGACAAAGAAAGCCAATTAAGACTTGGAATACCACGACACATATCAATAGGACGTTGCCAATTTAATTTGATTGCTCCCAAAGAAAGAACTTCCAAAGTTGATATGGTGAAGATTTCTGATGGTATAGAACCTGTGAGATGGTTTACTGACAGGTGTAGATTCTTCAAGTTATGAAGATTCCCAATTACTTTTGGAATGTTTCCTTGTAGAGAATTGGAAGATAGGTCCAAGATCTCCAGCTTCGACAAATTGGATATCGAAGAAGGAATAGAACCAGTAAAACTATTGTTTCTAAGAGATAATTTTCGGAGTTCAGACAAAGAACCCAACCAGCCTGGAATTTCTCCACTCAAGTAATTGTAACTCATTTGCATAACATGCAATCTATGCAAGTTTACTAACTCATCGGGAAGATTCCCATGAAAATTATTGTCACTCAAGTCAAGGGAAACAAGAAATGAGAGGTTTCCTAATTGTGGAGAAAGTGTGCCATTTAGATTCATGCCTGAAATATCCAGTGCAGTGACTCTATGATGGAGCAGACCACACGTGACCCCAACCCAGTCACAAACTGGGGTTATGGTTGACCAATTAGAATGTAATATATGGTTTTTTTCTAAAACAAGGTTGGATTTTATGGCTACAAGAGCAACTTGATCTGTAGCAATATTTCTGAAAGATGTTTTAGCTGAGGATTTATATATTATGACTAGAAGTAGAAGTGGAAGAAAGTAGACATTTTTTGGCTCCATTGTTTAGTTTCTGTTGCATATTCATTGCGTTTTAAAGGGTATAAATAGCTCCCAAGTTCGTGCTCTACTATTGTGTGGAAAATCCGTTATGTTGTTATACAGTATGTACAAGTTTTCTTTTACTCATTTTGTCAAAAGTTAATTTAGCAATTGGAAATATTGTCAAACTTTTTAGCAATTGTCAAAAGTTTTCTGTCGAAGAAAAAAAGTAAGTGTGCATGGTGTGCTATTGACTTGACTTGAGTAGAAAGGGATATACTAACCCAAATACACCATAGGTCCCTGTATTATGCAAATTAGCCAAATACACCCAACGGAGATTATATTGAAGTCATTAAGTTTGCAAAGCATGAAGGGCTGAAATATCTTTACTAGGCATTTAGTCGGGTGTTAGCCTGACTACCAACGTAACAAATAAAAAAGAAATACATATGATAATGTTGAAATACATCTCTAATTAATATACAACAATTTGTAAGTCTTCAATTATTGTATAGAATGATTGTCTTGTTATTTGAAATCTTATTATATGTAGAAAAACCTCCCATGTTTTAGGAGTTTCTGCAAATTTTGAGTGATAATACGTTTTTTAGCTTTTCCTGTTTTTCTCCCCCGTTAAGAGACAATGTAATGTTGAGGTGAATAGTTGGCTAAATTTTGACAAAAAAAAAAAAAAATAGGTGGCTAAATAAAACGCGTTGAGGGCCTTTTGTTAAGTTTTGGCTTTGGGAAAGGATACTTTTGTAATTGATATATTAATTTTTTATCGTTAAAAAAGAAAAAACTCTTGTATTAGACATCGATCTAAAGTAGATTTGAGTTCACTACAAAAAAAGACAAAAGTAAGAAACAAACAATTGGTTTCCTTATACACATATTCATTTTTCTTCCCTTTAGATTTAAAGTAGATTCAAGATTATAATATATATATATAAAAATAAGTGGAAGTGGAAGGAATCCACCACTAAATTTCTCACAAATCTATTTATATGCCCAACTTATTTCTCCTAATGTGGGTTACATAGATTTTAAATAAAAAATATAATTTTAGTTAGGTTTTTATTTATTTTTATATTCGATAATTGAAGGTGATTGACTATTGTTATCATACTTGTTTCTTCTCGACGTTAAGACGGTTTGTTGTGATTTTCTCTTACACGCGCTGATATGTGCAATTTGTAAATAAACTATTTGTAAAATTTAAAGACAACTTAATTAAATTATTCTTCGATATTCATGTACAAATTAAGGAGTGATTGTATCTCTCTATCAAGTGATGCATAATGATTATTTGTATTGACTATATATGTTAAGACGAACCCGGCGGGAAAGTGAAATATTATGGGGAGCATTGTAACATGTGTTTGAGAACACCCATACTTCGTGGCTAGTGGTTGGGACTTAAACCAGTAGGAAAAGAGGAAGATAAACGTGGTGGAGGGCCTATAATTACACGATAGGGGAAAATGTTTGAAAATTGGAGACATAGTTGTGGCCATATGGATTTTGGGTTAGAGAGACCGCGTTTCACCTAGTGCGACTTGTGGAATACAGGGTAGAGAATAATGAGTAGGTTGGATAGATCTCAAGAAAATATGGAATGACATGCTCATTTTTCTCATACAAAGGTCACCCATCTGGACCATCCGCATTCTGATCATATGTTGATTCTCATTCAGCTTCTTCCACATATATATGATAGTATTGCAGTTGTACGCAGACAATGGTTAACATGGAAAAATGATTTTTTTTGGTGGCATAAATAGATAGAAAAAGTTGTTAGCCTGGATTCCGGGTATCACTACATAATTTCAAAGTTTATATAACTCGTCTCTCTTTTGTCTCAAAAAATTTAGGTAATGAATACTTGAGTGTGCTTGAAGAGGAGGAGATTTTATGGTTTCAACGTTAAAGTGGGTTTCATCCGGAATAGAAACACACGGTTGTACCACTTATCTACTATCATAAAAAAAATCGTAAAAAGTTCTGCAAATTTGGGATGTGAGCGACAGTTGGGTTTCTGAGATAGAGGATCAACAGATACAAGATACAACTATGGGTGTTTTCCATACAGTTGTAATCGATAAACGATGAATTTGTTGGTCATGTTGATCTATTACACTTAACTGGTATTGGATAGGAAGAAGTTGTGATACTTTATGAGGCTTTGACACGTGAAGAAGTTCATGTAGTTGTGTTCCAATCCAATTCTACAAAGGCTCCCAGTCCATGAGGGATGTCATACGTGTTTTATTAGAAATGTTGGAGCACGGTCGGAAGTGAAGTTTGCGAGATAGTCAGGTTTTCTATTGAAGTGAGAGTCATTCAACTCCAGCTCAAAGGCACTCTTATTCATCTAATTATGAAGATTGTGGATCATGAAAAGGCTAGTCACTTGTGATTGATTAGTTTGAGTAATGCTCATGTTACGTTCATTATGAAAGCTATGGTAGATAAAATTTGACCATTTTAGTGGAGCGTATTGGTCCAAATGATAGCATCCTACCTGGTAGGTCTTCCTTGGATAACATTTTATTGGTGTAGGAGGTGGATAGGTAGATGCATAAATTCAAAGGGGAAGTGGACTCATGGCGATCAAAATTTATTTGGAAAAGGTATACGATAAATTAAGATGGAGTTCCACTGAAATTATTCAATTTGGATTGTCGCCATCTTGGGTTTAGGTTATTATGTCAGGATTGCAAACAAACATAGGAAGGTCTTATGGAACGGGAGGGTTTGGACTCTTTTACACCGTGTTGAGGAATCTAGCAAGACGGTCTGTTGTTTCCATATATTTTTGCGATGTGTATGAACCATCTCTCTCTCTCTCTCTCTCTCTCTCTCTCTCTCTCTCTCTCTCTCTCTCTCTCTCTCTCTCTCTCTCTCTCTCTCTCCCCCCCTCTCTCTCTTCTTATGCATGATTAATGGAGGAATGCATACTAGTTCGTAACAAGGCTTCCCTATTTTATTTCCTGGAATGCCTGGTTGTTGTTTGCAGAAGTATCGTAGAATCAAGTCGATTTGATCAAGATAGTTATGCATGACTTCTGCGAGAAAGTTTTACATGCAATAATTTAGAAGAAGTCACTAATATATATCTTGAATAACATGTCGCAAGAGCACAAAGAACAACTTGCCTCCTGGAGTGACTATTGTCTAAGCGGTTCTTTGGGAGCTTACTTGGACATTGATGTCTCCCTAAATGTTCTAATTTTATACCTTTGGGAGACATCATTTTTGGTGTTTATTTGACTATTTAGATAGACTTTTGGTGCTAATATGCAATAATCCGGAATTTCCATTTTAATTCTAGTAATTTTGATTTATTAAACTTTTGCGCGTAATCTTGTGTATTTTAGTGAAAAGCTTGTAGGTTTTAATTATTAGCTAGGAATGGAATCCGAGAAGAAAGTCAAAGATCGTGATATGGAGTCAAAGCTTGAAGATAAATCCCGAAAGAATTGTTTCTAGAGTTGCAGATCTGTTTTCCAGGCCAAAGATTGCTGATTTCAAGGCGCTTAAGGGATGATTTAGCCGCTGACCTTTGAAGAGAAAACATTCCTTATCGAGTTACGGAACTTTAGCAACTGGAATCAAGTCAATCGGGGTCATAACGAAGCGGGAAAAGCCGTTTTATTGAAGGTGTATCAGCAGTTACGGGATTTTGGGCTTAGAAATTGGGCTTGGACATTTAATTATTGATTTATTCTTAAGTCCAAGCCCTAATCCGTTTTTAACATTATAAAAGGGCTTTAGACTTCTATTTTCACACATCTTTTTCAGAATACAACATACGCTTAAGAGTCAGACACCAGAGAAGAAGTTAGAGGCAGGAAGAGAAGAAGCAAGAGCTGGAGACGGTCTATATCTCCAATTCTCAGTCAATTCAATTTCGTAATTAGGTTCTTCTATTTTATTCTGTAAAACATGATGAACTTATTTATTTCTTTAGTTTTTATCTTTTCAACAATTATGAGCTAAACTTAATTAGTGCTTGAGAACGCATAATGGGTTAATCCCAATTTGATTTCATTTCGAATGTTTGAATTTGGGATATTTATTATTTAAATCAAATTGGGTAGTTCGTATTTTTCTTTAATTTGTGTTTAATTACTATTATTGACCTGATCAATTAATAATAGGACTTAGTATCTAGGCTATTCCAATTAGTGGCGATTGAATCACCTTGACGGGGGGTTTAGGTACCGAACTAGTTAACGAATGTAGGTTAGAAATTATTTGACTCTGACGAGCTTAATTAAACCTATGGCCTATTGGGTAATTTAAACTTAAACATTTGAGAGTGGACTATAATCACCCTGACGGGGTTTGTAGCACTTGAGAGTTGCTCCTTAGTCTACCCTGACGGGGGTAAGGAGAATATAGAATCCCGACCAATACAAATTCACCAATTTGTCCCTTAAACAATGTCTGAAATGAATGATAGTTAGGAAAACCCTTGCGTCTCTCAAGTACTGCCTGCTCATACCTGCGTTTTACATTTATTTACTTGCGTCTTAGTTATTTATTTACATTTTCGGACATGCATATTTTTTTTGGGTGCTGACGAGTCCATTTATATATGATAGATTAACCTAGTCACGAGACAGTATTTTATTGGTTTTTAGGACATAATTGAGATATTTTTCCCTATATATTGATGTTTTACACTTTCTTGATTAATTTTGGTTTTTTTGCTATTTTTAGAGTTTTTATGCATAATCTGTGTGTTAAGTGCGCATATCTTAGGTACTTGGTGCTAGGATACTCGAAGATGATGATAAGAAGTTAATAAATATATATTACTGGTGTCGCCTAGGGTGTGATAAAAATAAGATAAAATTAAGTCAAGAAACTACGCGCTCTCACCCTAGACAGGCACAGTACTGCAAGTATTACAGGACGTATGCAAGTTTTAATGATAAGTTGAGTTCGTTCTCAGGGACTTAAGTGTGTTATACGAGTGGATAGCAATAACGAGTAAAAGTAAATAATTAAAAGACAGAAATTTAAAGATATGAATTTCGAAATTAATTAATTAAACTAAGAAAATAAAGACAATAAAGTAAAATATTAAGAATATGAGATGAGAAATATAGCTTAGGTTTTGCTAGTATGCACTAATCCTTCTAATTCTATCTATAAATCTAGTTAATAAGGGAGAATATTAGCTCTTGGTATACTTAGTCAGGATTCTAAATTCCCATACCTTAGACCTTGAGAGCGACTAAGGGGGCTACGGCACAACCAAGACGTGGTTTAGAATAGGGTTATCAAACGCTACTAAGGCCCTAAGCAATCGCAACAATCAATTGGTGATATGGTGATTAAAACAAACCCTAATGAATATCTAGTTAGAATCATGTTTTGTCAGAACTAATATCGACACTTGACATTATGTGGTGGTTCAATAGTTAAACACCCTGTCAAGGAGACAATCTAACTACTATTAAAACAATCCTAAAGTGATCAGTTCTAGGAAAGACAATAAATCAAAACACATAAACAAATATTAAGTAAGAAGCCAATATCAAATTAAAACATGTAATTCCCAAAGAAACTTAGATAGAAGAATTAGAATTCATAGATTATACATTATGCAAAATCCAAGCTATGGGGAGTTTAGTTCATACCTGAAGGAAATAAACTAAAAGAAATTACAAAAGACATCATCTTGCTCTCTACAATGACTAAGAAATAATTAAAAGGTTTTTCTAAGCAAGGATTGATTTACAAGTGACATAAGGGTGTATTTATAGGTGTTTAGAAGACCTAATTCGTTTTCTTGAGGAAGAGATAAAGTATTGGACTTCTAGCCCAACTCAAATTCGTATGGAAATAAAGATAAACACTGCTGGACCGTTTTGAGCATATCTTTTTCGTTATTGGTCGGTTTGAGCTCCATAAGATACCAAAAGAATCCTCACAGAATTATCTTTGTCCCTATGAAGGGAAATTACCAAAATCGGGATATTTCTTGGGGTAAATAGCACTTCTTTAGGCGTGTGCTGCAGAATCCCAGATTTAGGCAGCTTTTCCTTTTCCATCTTTTTAGCTTTTGTTTCCTTATCTCCAATTACCATGCTAATCTCTTTCCATAAGTTGTAATCTTTGATTTGGACTCTAATTAAGCTCCATAATTATCTTTAAAGCTACACACTAAATAAACAATTAAACCCAATATGCTCTAAAAATATTATTTTACTAAATCCAGACTCAAAATAGGAAAGTGCACTATTTCTCAAGAAAAATGATTAGAAAGACTTCTAAATCACTAAAAATGATGTCTTATCCTAGTATTAATCTATCACAAATGAGGAGACATCAAGACCCCCAACTCAAAGTTGTATCGTCCCGATACAATAAAGATAAAAACAAAGGGAAGTCTATAAATACACACTTATAAAATTCTCAACACAAAGGAAAAAGCATAGTAGAATATATAGAATAAACCTAAAGCAACAACTCAGAAAATTTCATGCAATAATATTCATAAACTACATACATGTACATTTCTCATATCCACAGTCAACACGACTTGAATTCAAGATTAGATTAGTTTCGCAATGTAAGAAGGATTGGGACTTTACTCAGTTCCCCAAGAAAGCTATAGATTGTTCATCGATTTTCACTAGTATTCGAAGATCCACTCAACTAATCTCTAATGGCTCAATCACTTCTCAATTACATAGAAAAGAATCAAAAGGTCTTTAAGGTTGTAATTTAGGCTTAGGGACGGTATGATAGTATATTTGGATAATTTGGAGTGAGCTTTTGGCTCTCTCCTCACTAGCCATCAACGAATCGCCCTAGAGCTTGAGTTACTCTCATAAAACGTTTCTCTCTCAACCCAATGAATTCCTTGATGCACAATTTAGCATCCCCAATAACCCAATTAAAGCATAAGATGTTCACATAAATTTCCACTTTGCCGGTCCGAATATATATATTTTCTTTTCTTTTCAACTCAATTTTTTCTATAGCTATGACTCTCTTTTGATGTTGAGATATCACGCTAATTTTCTCATATATATATTTTTTCTTGTATTGCCCTTGTTGGCAAATTAGCTCGTACCTTTTTTATCATTCACTATTACCCCGGCAAAGGGTTACAATAAAAATCTGTGAATCATCATCAATATAAAGCACAAAGCACAATTAATAAGCTCCAAAAATCCCAACCCAATAACAATTCCCATAATGGTGGACCCACCACCCCAAACTCAAGCTCTAAAACAACTGTCTATGCATCGCGATTCGAGCACGGGTCATATGGAAAAGTCCTATAATCTAAAGAGATATGACTTATAACGTGTTTCAATAAAAGGATTTAGAAAGGCTAGAAGGGGCTGAGAAGGATATAGCATATAAACTTTAAAAATCACAAGGTGAGAAGGTATAAAAAGGCTTCAGGGGGCTTCAAATATGAAAGAACCGCCTTAATCACTTTCAACACTATGTAATTTCGTTATTTTCTTACCTTTAGCACTTTCATCAAATGGTTTTGTCAACTAGCTTGGATCTCACGGCCTACACACTTTCAAGGTTCCCTGAGATCGAACATACTTTCTATCGCATTGCTCACTAATCTTTTCTTTACTATCAACGTGTGTTTTCCTGCAAATACTCAAAGCATACAAATACATAGCTCATAAACATATTACTTATTATCATCAATTCACTGAGCTTATGCTTTCAAGCTATTAAACACACTCTACATCTAATTCCCATGTATCAAAAATTTTAATTTCTACCTAAAACCAGAAAAATGGAGATGAGAGACAACGAATCCCCACACCCCCAACTCAAAAATGAGCCGTGTCCCCACGATCGAAAAAGACTCTAAAAACAGAAATTAAAATTAGCAAATAAACATATTTACAGAAATGGTAAGGAAGAAAGAGAACATACTCTCGAGGCTTATTGCCTCGCATCATTGACATCCAAGGTTGGATTTGCTCGATCTTTCGTTAATTGCTCAAGGAGTTTCATGATGTGCACTTGATTAGTGTTGATTTTTGCCACATAATTGACTAAGGAAGTTTGAGCTGCTTCGAATTTAGTTAAACGTTCCTCCGTCTTCTCTTGCCAATTTTGCTCCTTTTCTTCTTTCGAGACTTGCGCAGAACCCGCTCTTCGAAAGATATCCTTGATCCAAGCATTATCAATATAACTCGTCTTAAACTCGAGTTTCTCTTCATCACCCAATGTAACATTCGCTTCTCGCACAAGACACGTGATCATAGTAGGAAATTTAACATTATAAACTGATTTAGGAGAGACCGAAAATCGTATCACCTCCTCATAGATCAATTGTGCCACATCAACTTCTTCTCCTCTCAAAATACAGTCCAAAAGTAGAGCGTACTTCATAGTCACATCCAAATTTCGTGTGTTCCCAAAGATATTAGAGACAAGGAAATTGTGCCAACTTCTCGCATCCGTTTGAAGATATTTGTAAGGCCAAGGTGCCTTCAATTCTCCCTTATGTGATTGCACTTTCTCCTTGTCTAGTACATGTTCAAAAAGTAATTCCTCATCAAAGATTTTTTGTTTAGCAACCGCTTCTTCAAATTTGCAATAACCTTTCAATTTCTTAAACTTGAAGTGGTTTCTAATCTCCTCAACTGTGAAAGGAACTAGCTTTCCTCTAATCGGAACACAACCGTTTCTATCTCGGCTAAAGAGGCCTAAATAGAATTCCAAAACTAACTCATGACATAGTTCAAAACGTCTTACCACGAACGTAGACCAACCCAATTTCTCACCAAGCTCTAAGAATCTTGCATATTGTCCTGTACCAACTTCTTCCTTGAATACTTTCTCATAAGCAAAAGGTAGTTCTTTCAATTGTTTCTCTGCAGAAGTCTTCAGGGCCCTTGAAGTTTCCTCTTTCTCTTTGGGTGTAAGACCTTGTGGAGGTTGTGTTTTCTCCTTTGCATAAAAGTAAAGCTTTTTACCATTACGATCAAACAAAGGTATTGTACTCTTTTCAACTCTATCTTTACCCTTTGATTTAGAACTAGAACCTTTTTCAATTGATTTCTTCTTGATTAAATCCAATCCCTTGTTAGGCTTTACCTCCCTCTTGTTAGCTAAAACTGTTGTTCTATTAGTCATCTTCAATTAACCCCCAACTCAAAGCTTTAGCAACCCTTGAAATTTGAACTTGTGAATTAATGGTTGAACAAGCTTGATTTGGCCTAGGATAGGTGAATTGATGATGAATCTCTATGTGGGTGAGGTGGATTTGTAATGGGTTGGCTTGTATTTAAGAAATTGTAGGATGAATTTTGAAAATTTGGCTCCTTGATTCTTCAATTTGAATGGATTTGGTGAGGATTAGGTGCTTGAATCTCTCTTGTAATGATGTGGAGAGAATATTTGATGTGTTTTTCTTGATGATTGGGTAGTGTTTTGATGATTGGTGAAGGTTTTGATGAGCTTCAATGGAGTTGGGAGAGTTGTGGAGAGGAGAAATAGGTTTGAGGTTTATAAAATTCGGAATAATGGCTTCATACCTTCTTTATACACTCAAATCCGTAACTTTCTCTCTCTGGCGGCGCCGTGCGGACCATACCTGCGGACCAGGGGTGTACCGCGGGGTACACCGCAACATCTGATGTTCGAAATTTTTTAGCCTCTGCTCAATACGCGTGGTACGACCCCGTGGTACGCGTTTTAGCACTGCGGACCATGGTGCGGACTATGGGGTACACCGCAGGGTACCCCGCAGCTTCTGTAGCGTCATTCGTCAAAATACCCGTGGACCTACCCCGTGGCACGTGTTTTTTTACGTGCGGTGTAGGGCGCAGTGCAGGGGGGGGTAGTCCGCGCGGGTATTTTTTCTCGGTTCTGGATAAGACCCGCGGATCCAACCCGTGGTACAGGTTTTTGCCTTGCGGACCATTTCTGTGGTGTAGGGGTACACCGCGGGGGTAGTCCGCACAGGTCTTTTCTCCTTTCCGAAAACTTTTGCTCGCTTCCCTAACTCGATTTATCCAATACCTAATCATCAAAAACACTAATACCTTTCTCAAATATGCAATATCAACTAAAAAAAACAACTAAATTAAACATAAACTGAAAACGTAAAAGACATAAAAATTAAAAAACTACGGGTTGTCTCCCATACAACACTTTTGTTTAACGTCTTTCAAAATTAGTGAGCTTAGTGACAATGAATGGTCCCATCCACGAGTCTTTGAAACTTCGTGGCCTATTCTCGCGTTTGTGAGCTTTCCATAGAACTTCATGGCCAACCCCAAACTCAATGTTTGGCTCAGTATCCACAGGCTTTACGTGGATCTTCTCAGGAGGGACTTTGTGATGTGAAAGACTGTGGATGACAGGAACGGTGGGATCTAACTTCCTTGGTTTCTTACCCCAAGACATAGAAGGTCTCGGATACATTCTTTGCATGAAGGGTGATTGTCCCTTCTTGGAAGTTGATGACACTTTGACTTGTGGCCATGAAAGGCCGTCCAAGTATGATTGGAACCTGCTTATCCGCATCAAACTCAAGTATAACAAAGTCAGTAGGGATGGCGATATTACCTGCACGGACTAAGACGTCCTCCACTGTTCTCCATGTCCTTTTAACTGAGTTGTCAGCGAACTGCAAATTCACTGGAGTTTTCTCTGATTTCTGAAGTCCAAGTCTTTCGAACACGGACTTAGGCATAAGATTTACACCAGAACCCACATCGTACATCGCTTTCACCTTGAGCATACCATGTAATTGAATAGGAAGATTGAAACTTCCCTGATCTTTAAGCTTTGTTGGTAGCTCTCTTTCACTTCTTCTTGAAACCCTCAGGTTCTCTCTAGGGACCTCTACACTCACTTCTTTCTCAGGAATAACTTGCGTAAAAACTTGTTGCGGTGTAAGTCCTCTCTTTGCAATCTCAAGCATTTGGGCGTTGATATTTTCAGGTTGATACGTTTCTACAAATGTCTTGAGTACAGTGTCATCTTTAGGATTTGTGTCAGGAATAGTTGATGACACTGGTTGAACAATAGGTGGCGATTCCACCTTCTCTTCTTCTTTCTCTTCATGCACAGCAGGTGCAACTTCATCTTTTGATTCCTTCTTTGAGGCTTCTTTCTCTTTCTCTTTAGCCAGCTCAGCTTCATAATCCATTATCGATCGAATCTCCTCTTGCATCTTCCTCAGTAGCTGTATAAATTCGGCTTTCTCTTGATCGTCCTCCACATAAACCTCAGAACAGTCAGATTCCACGGGGCTAGACTTGGTTGGTTCTTCTTCGGTACTCGGAACTTCCACGGCACTAACGGCAGCATGCGGTACTTCCTTCTGTTCTTCTTCAATTTCAAGGCATATTGCTTTGCAAGCTTCGAACCCAACATTGTTTTCACCTCCTTCGATTGCCTTTACTTCCTTTTGTTTTATTAAATTTGTTAACACTTTGTTTAACTGTACTACTTGAGTACCTAACATCTGAAGTATGGCATCTTGTCCTCGGACCTTCTCTTCCTGAGCGTTCATAGTCGTGGTCAAACGGTCCAGAGCTTGTGCTATCTGTTGATTGTCCATAGATCCTTCTTGAGGATACTGAGGTAAAGCTTTCTGATCTAATGAATCGGTATAGGCATCTTGAGCAGGTTGTTGAGGGGGAGCAGGTCTATTCTGATATTGATTTTGGTATTGACCTCTCTGTTGGAAAGAGTTGTTCTGGGGGCGCTGTTGATAATGACCAGGATTAGCGGCCCCTTGTGGATTTGAATATTGCATACCCGGATGGTTTCGGTTACCCCATTGATAACCTCCGCGGTTGGATATAAAGTAAACAGATTGCGGATTTGATTCGCACTCTTCCCATGTATGATTGTTAACCCCACATTGTTGACAACCTTGTGCTTCTTGTACTACGTTTGCAGCGGCTAAATTCTTTTGCATCTCTATCTTCAGCTCCTTGATTTGATTTTCTAATGCGGATATTTGAGCTGAGTTCGCAGTTTCTGCATCTAAACGAAGCGTTCCTCGGGTCTTTGCTACAGAAGCTCGCGTTGAAGGCCAACTTCTTTCTTGTTCCATAATATTTCCTAACACCTCGGAAGCTTCATTATGATTCATGGACACGAAATTACCCTTTCAAATGTTATCCACCTTCTCTCTACCTTTATCATTAAGTCCTTCATAGAATATAGCAAGTTGTAGAGCAGGGGTATAACCATGGAGCGGACATCTAGCTAATTTTTGTTGAAACCTTGTCCATGCTTCTCCCACTGTTTCTCCATCTTCTTGGCAAAATCTTGCAAGCTCGATTTGATCTTTAAGTCTCATGCTCTTCGGATAAAAACGGTTAAAGAACGCGGTTTGAAGTTCTCTCCAAGAATGAATGGTTCCATGTGGTTGTCTTTCTAGCCAATCGCTAGCTCTACCGGTCAAGAAGAACGAAAACATATGACAATACAGTTGCTCGCGTGTAATGCCAGGAGTAATGTAGGCATCACAAATCTGCATGAACTTCTGAATCGATCTTACCGGATCTTGAATTGCTGTACCATTGTAGAGTCCGAAACTTTGAAATTGACTGAGCATACCCGGATCGGGTCTAAATTTAATATTCGGAATCTCTGGAGGGCGGTAACCGATTGGTTGAACATGGAATGGTACATGAAGGCCAGGAAGGTCTTGTTCAACTCGGTTCTGTTGATTATTAAGGTTATTCTGTCCATTACCTCCTCCTAATGGTAGTTGCACACCAGGTGGATTCTGTTGTTGGATTCCTGGTGGATTTTGCTGTAGTCCACCAGTTGGTGGTGGTGGACCTCTCGGATTTTCTCCAAGTTGGTCACCAAGTGGTGGATCTTGATGGGCTGCCATTACTCTTCTTAAGGCTCTTTCCTCACGAACTCGTTTGTTGTAAGGTCTGAAGCTCCTCTCAGGCTCCGATAAAGGAGGCCAAGAATTAAACATTGTGAAACCTAAAAAAGACTAAAGCAAACCACAAGCGTAAATCTGGAAAAAATAAAAACTAAAAACTGAAAAATAAAAACTAATTAAAAACTACTACTTGAAATAGATAACCCACACGCTAACGAGACACAAGTCCCCGGCAGCGGCGCCAAAAACTTGGTGTCGCCTAGGGTGTGATAAAAATAAGATAAAATTAAGTCAAGAAACTACGCACTCTCACCCTAGACAGGCACAGTACTGCAAGTATTACAGGACGTATGCAAGTTTTAATGATAAGTTGAGTTCGTTGTCAGGGACTTAAGTGTGTTATACGAGTGGATAGCAATAACGAGTAAAAGTAAATAATTAAAAGATAGAAATTTAAAGATATGAATTTCGAAATTAATTAATTAAACTAAGAAAATAAAGACAATAAAGTAAAATATTAAGAATATGAGATGAGAAATATAGCTTAGGTTTTGCTAGTATGCACTAATCCTTCTAATTCTATCTATAAATCTAGTTAATAAGGGAGAATATTAGCTCTTGGTATACTTAGTCAGGATTCTAAATTCCCATACCTTAGACCTTAAGAGCGACTAAGGGGGCTACGGCACAACCAAGACGTGGTTTAGAATAGGGTTATCAAACGCTACTAAGGCCCTAAGCAATCGCAACAATCAATTGGTGATATGGTGATTAAAACAAACCCTAATGAATATCTAGTTAGAATCATGTTTTGTCAGAACTAATATCGACACTAGACATTATGTGGTGGTTCAATAGTTAAACACCATGTCAAGGAGACCATCTAACTACTATTAAAACAATCCTAAAGTGATCAGTTCTAGGAAAGACAATAAATCAAAACACATAATCAAATATTAAGTAAGAAGCTAATATCAAATTAAAACATGTAATTCCCAAAGAAACTTAGATAGAAGAATTAGAATTCATAAATTATACATTATGCAAAACCCAAGCTATGGGGAGTTTAGTTCATACCTGAAGGAAATAAACTAAAAGAAATTACAAAAGACATCATCTTGCTCTCTACAATGACTAAGAAATAATTAAAAGGTTTTTCTAAGCAAGGATTGATTTACAAGTGACATAAGGGTGTATTTATAGGTGTTTAGAAGACTTAATTCGTTTTCTTGAGGAAGAGATAAAGTATTGGACTTCTAGCCCAACTCAAATTCGTATGGAAATAAAGATAAACACTGCTGGACCGTTTTGAGCATATCTTCTTCGTTATTGGCCGGTTTGAGCTCCATAAGATACCAAAAGAATCCTCACAGAATTATCTTTGTCCCTGTCAAAGGAAATTACCAAAATCGGCCTATTTCTTGGGGTAAATAGCACTTCTTTAGGCGTGTGCTGTAGAATCCCAGATTTAGGCAGCTTTTCCTTTTCCATCTTTTTAGCTTTTGTTTCCTTATCTCCAATTACCATGCTAATCTCTTTCCATAAGTTGTAATCTTTGATTTGGAATCTAATTAAGCTCCATAATTATCTTTAAAGCTACACACTAAATAAACAATTAAACCCAATATGCTCTAAAAATATTATTTTACTAAATCCAGACTCAAAATAGGAAAGTGCACTATTTCTCAAGAAAAACAATTAGAAAGACTTCTAAATCACTAAAAATGATGTCTCATCCTAATATTAATCTATCACAAATGAGGAGACATCAATTACCCCTCGATTATGGCAAAAAGGGAAGATTTGACAATTTTTAGAAAGTGAAAGCATGTATCGACCAAATTTGGAAAGTGGATTGTTCGAGTTACTACGCGACCTTGATGAAGAGTCTGGAGAAGATCCTTCATATCAAGATAGTAATTGGAGTCAAGAGCACGTAAGATTTAACGGTTTGTTATTTGGAGCTAAACTGAAGAAATTATGTAATTTGACATTGTCGTGGTTCGAACCAGACTCCTCTTTAATAAACGTTTTTGGGTTGGATTTGGCCACTTAAAAGAAGCCCACAACCCATAAAACATGATGGAACCTATATATACTTGTTTTGAACATTAGAAAAATGTCCTCATTCAGAATTATAAGCTAAAAATCTCCTGGAGCAGAGAGAAGAAGAGAAGGAGCTTGGAAGCAGTTCATGCCATTCCATCTCATTCATTCATCGTTCGTCAACAATGCGTAGAGTAACTTTATTCGGTTTTATCTTCTGACCATGAATATTGTACTTGTAATTTCTAGTTTTAATTCCTTTAGTATGAAATAAACCTTAATAGTTTGAGAACAACAATAATGTATGAACCCTAGAATTATTTTACTACTTTTATTGAATTTGGGTGATTACGTCTTTAGTTGAATTGTGATTTCAATTGTTCTATATTATGTATTTTCCATATATTTGCAACCCTTGTTATGCAAAAGTACAGGGATACCCTTTAGTATTAGGACTATCACTCTGATGTACTGTCGATTATTAATATGATACATATTTGTCTAGTCTGTGTTAGTGATCTCAACGAGCTTGCCTATTCGTCTAGTCTGTGTTAGTGATCTCAACGGGCTTGCCTACCTAAATAGTCTGTAGGGTTAGAGACTTAACCACTGATCACTGTGTAGGTTCTCCTTACCCAAGTACCCTAGAAGTGTTGAAGTTGCCTGCTAAGCTACCTTGACGGGAGTTAGAAGGAATTTAGAACCCCGACTATTGAATGTTTTCCACAATTCTCCCTTAATCAATAATATGTAAGAACAAGGCTACTGGGGATTACTTGTGATTTCTCAAGCTATACTCTCATATCTTTCTCCTTGTTATTTATTTATAAGGGATCTGAGTCTTTTTTCATCAAAACAGTGGCAAGAATCTCCTATTATGAACTTCTCGACGTAATTAATAAGTATTGTGAAAGCAATTTGCTTGGATCAGCGAGTTTTGGATTTGTTTACAAAGTAATTATCAAAGATAGGGATTATGTGGCTGTAAAATTAATGAATTAGTAATTAGAAGATGCATTCAAAAGTTCCAAAACTGAGTGTGAAGTATTGCATAATCCTCTCCATCGAAATCACACAAAAGTCATAAGTAGTTGCTATGTTAAGGACTTTTAAGCCTTGGTACTAGAGTAAATGTCTAATGGGAGTCTTGATAAAGGGTTGTATTCTCACAACTACTTTTTAAATCTTATACAAAGGCTCAACATTATGATAAATGTATCATCTGCATTGGAGTATCTCCACGATGGTCATTCTTCACTTGTGGTTCACTGTGTCTTGAAGTTGAGTAACGTCCTTCTTGATGAAAACATGGAAGCCCATGTGAGTGATTTTGGAATTTCAAAACTGCTGGGTGAGGGAGAAAGTATTAGTCACACTATTACCTTGGCGACAATGGGTTATAATGCACCAGGTAAAACTTTCAAGTTTTTACCTTTAATGTATAGACAACATTTTGAATTTTCGATATTTTGTGTATTTCACTTGATTGGAGAGTATGGGTTAGAAGGAAAAGTGTCAACAAGACCCGATGTTTATAGTTTCGGGATTATGATAATGGAAGTTTTCACAAGAATAAAGCCGAGTAGTAAAATTTTTGCGGGAGATTTGAGCTTGAAGAGATGGGTAAGTAAATATATTCTTCACAAGGTGTATGGCTCAAGGATTTTGTATCTTGACTTAGGATTATGGATTCTATCTCTAGACCATTAAGAATATTTTGCGACAATTCAATAGCTGTTTTTTGGCTAAAAACAATAAAAGTGGAAGTCGAAGTAAGCACGTCGACATTAAATATTTAGCCATAAGATAACGTCATTGAACACATTGGTTTTGAATTAATGATCGCTGATCCATTGACTACAGGCATGCCACCAATGAAATTCAAGGATTGTGTAGTAAATATGGGGATTGGTCCCATTAAGTGTTTATGTATGACACTATCACAAATACAATTATTATCTATTGTGATATTTTATCAAATACATTGCACACCTTAATTTCATTTGGGAAAATCATTTAGTTAGGACCAAGAATAAACATATGGTTTATTCATTAAGTATAGTTACAACATAAAAACAAAGAGATAAATATATAGTGATACATGGAAGATACTACACTCTCATTATTAAAGGACTTGTCGCCATGATTCATATCTTTATGATTAAGATAAAATGTTAAGTATAATGTTTGGATCAAGTGGAAGAATATAAGTATATATTTTATTTTATTAATATAAACCTTTATTTTATTTTTATTACCCTTTATTTTAAATTTGATAAATAAAATAGACTCATGACTTTTGGCTTTTCATGATCTAACATCAATTTATCCACTAAGTTTATCTTAATGATTTTTACATTAATCTTATGCAAATATAAAGTTTTAACACTTTTCTTTTAACTATTTGCAAATGAAAGGTTGTAAAACCTAATTCATTGTTATTAAAAAGTTTGATGGGAGTTTGACTATATAAACTAGTGTTTTGGTCCCTAAACTCATTCATTCAAACAAAAAATATACAACATCTATAGTTGAATGCTTGAGAGTTTGGAAGAACAAAACTTAAAGAAAAGTTTTCTAAAGATATCAATGGTAGGAGGTATCATTCTTTTCGATCTATTTAGTTATTCCACATTTTATTTTTGATCGATTATTCTAACATAATCTTCACATAGGTAAGTGGATTAATAATTCTGATGAAGTAATAAAACCAAAAAAGAGAGGAAATGATGAAAGTAGTGGAATTTATGGTTATAAATGATAGGAAATTGATGTCTCCTCATTTGTGATAATATAATATACTTCAGAGACATCATTTTAGGCTTATTTATTAGTTTATAGGTCGATCTTAGCTTAATTTAGTGCACTTTCCTTTTGAGTCTTGATTTGTAGAATTTTTATTTTTAGAGCATATTAGGTTTAATTGTTTATTTAGTGTGAAACTTTAAGGATAATTATGGAGATTAATTAGAGTCCAAGTCAAAGACTACAAGATATGGAAAGAGATTAGCATGGTAATTGGAGATAAGGAAACAAAAGCTAAAAAGATGGAAAAGGAAAAGCTGCCTAAATCTGGGATTCTGCATACACGTCCAAAGATATGCTTTATTACCTAAGAAATAGGCCGATTTTGGTGATTTCCTTCTATAGGGTCAAGATAATTCTGTTGCGATTCTTTTGGTATCTTATGGAGCTCAATCCGACCAATAACGAAGAAGATATGCTCAAAACGGTCCAGCAGTGTTTATCTTTATTTCCATACGAATTTGAGTTGGACTAGGAGTCTATTAGTTTCCTTCTCCTTCGAGAAAACGAATTAGGTCTTCCTATACCCTATAAATACAGCCTCTTAACACTCTAAAATCATCCTTGGCCAGACTTTAAGGCCAAGAGGAAGCTGCAACACAAGAGAAGAAGTCTGGAAGGAGCTGTGCAACAACTATGTCTCCTTCAACCTCTTATTCTGTAATTCTTTTCTTTTCTCTTCTTAGTATGAACTAAATTTCTATTAGTTTGAGTGTTTAGCATATATGTATGAACCCTATTTTTGAGTTGACATCTATCTAATTTGGGAACTTAATGTTTTAAATTGAATTATAGTTTTCATTCTCTGTTTATGTGTTTGGATTTATATTCTGTGTTCTTGTGGATGCGCGCCCATATAGAATTACCATCTAGTAATTAGGTCACCATTGACAACGGTCTTTAATTACATGTTTAGCACATAACGTCTAGTATTAGGTCTGATCTGACAACCCAACCTAGCTAGATAATCATTATGGTTTAGTTCTTGTGACTATTTACCAATTACAGGAAAAGTTTGCTTAGAAAGCCTTATTGACACAGGTAAATCCTATTTGAAACTACCGATAGCGAATTGGGACCGATTAGGGAAATACTACATAATTCACCCTTACATGTTTAGAACGGCAAAACTAGTTGGGATTGCATGCTATTTACTCAAGCTAAACTTTCATACTATCTTCTTTTCTTTTCTTTTCTTTTCTTTTCTTTTATTTGTTTTCTTTCTTTTAATTTAGTAGTTTAGTTTTCTTATTTAAAAACCAAATAAATATCTATCTTTCCATTCTTTCTATTTGCGTATTATCTTTTCTATCTTTCATATTTGCACTTGATAATTTGCATAAGTTCTCTCTAACTTTCGTCAGTCCCTGAGGAACGAATCTTCTTATCATTAAAACTTGCATACGTCCTGTAATACTTGCAGTACCGTGTTAGTTTAGGGTGTGTATTTGCACTTATTTATATCATTATTTTATCACACCTTAGGCCACACCAAGTTTTTGGCGCCGCTGCTGGGGACTACATCGTTAGTCCTTGTGCAATTATCTTGTGCTTTTATTTTAGTTAGTTCTATTTTACGCTTTTCTTTTTAGTTTTTGTCTTTACAGATTCTTTTTAGGCGAGAGCAGATTTATTAGGAGATAAAGGTTTCGTGATATTAGATCCTGAAGAAGCTAATTCAAGATGGAATCTCTAAAGCTCAAGGAGTTAAGCCGACAACTTGAGGAATTACGAGAACAAGCGCGAGAAATAGCTCGGAGGAATCTAGTACATACATCACCTTCATGTCCTAGTTGTGGAGCAAGAGATCACTCGTGGGGACGTTGCATGAACAATCCAGCCTCAATTTCCTTCATGCCTTATCAAAGAGACCATTATTATGATGGTTTTTATCAATCTCAAGGGAATTACGCTGACTATCAAACCCCACAGAGTTACAATTGGGTCGGAGATCAACAGAATTATTATCATAATAACCATTATTATGATGAGTATTATCAACCACGACCACAATCTTACTATCCTCCACAACCTATCTATCAAGAAGCACCGAATTATAATGAAGCTTATCAAGAACCACCTCCTTATTCAATGCAGCAAAACGTACAAGAACAACCGTCGAGTTCGAATTCAACCATGGCTAAATTAATGAACCTAAGTGAAGATATAGAGATTAGCCAGCAAGAATCCCAAGACTCGCATAATGAGCTTATGGAGTTGGTGCAGACAGTGTCACAATAGATGAATAAACTCAAAACCTTTGCAAAAAGGCAACTCCGAAGTGATACTACTGCTCCAGAAAACAAAGTTTGTCATGTAGTTGAATTAGGAAGTGGAAAACAACTACCTCCACCAAGACCAGAACCAGAACCAGACCCTATTCCAGAAACGGGGGGAGAAGAAACAACAGAAGATAAGGTCAAAGAGGTAGTTGAACAAAAAAGTGTCCAAGAGAAGACACTAGAAAAGAAAGAGAGCCCAGTGGTAACCAACACATGTCCTCCTCCACCATTCCCGTCACCTATCAGAAAGGACAATTACCTGGAATTCAAGAAGTTCGTTGACATGGTGAACAAGTTAAAGATCAGCATCCCGTTTGTAGAAGCTCTCACAAGAATGTCAAAATACGGTCAATTCATGAAGGACATTCTTTCTAACAAACGAAGATTCGAGATGAATGGATTACCAGAGGAGTGTAATGCTACACTTGAAATCGAGTTACCACCAGATTCACCCCTTCCCACGAAATCTTGGATGTCACCATCCATGATTATTAAGAATCGAGCTGAAAAGTTCGTGGAAATTAAAGGCAAAGGGTGGAAATTTCGTCATCCTTAATCGAGGTAACACGTCTAACTTTGAAAGACGTTAAACAAAAATGCTGTACGGGAGACAACCCGTAAATTCCTTTATGTTTTTACATTTTTAGTTTTTAATTTTATGTTTAGTTTAGTTAATTTTAGTTGATATTGCATATTTGAGAAAGGTATTAGTGTTTTTGATGATTAGGTATTGGAGAAATCGAGTTAGGGAAGGCGAGCAAAAATTTTCGGAACGGAAACTTCGGCAAGTCATATCTTTGCGCTCGGATATCGAAATCAGGTGAGCCTAAACTGCATAACTTTTCGAGATCTAGCTGTTGGGGAGGTTTTAGCCGAGTGCGGTACACCGGACCTCAGCCGCGGTGCACCGCAGGTCAAAAACCCGTACCACGGGTGGAGCCACGGGGTTGATCCAGAACCGAAGAAAAAGTGACCGCCGACTACCCCCCTATACCGCACCATGGTCCGCGCCTCAAAAACACGTGCCACGGGGTAGGTGCCACGGGTATTTTGACGTAGAAGCCACGGACTACCCCCGCGGTACACCGCGCCATGGTCCGCAGAGCAAAAACACGTGCCACGGGGTTGTGCCACGGGTATTATCCAGTGGATAAAAAATTCAACCATCAGATGCTACGGTGTACCCCGCGGTACACCCCATGGTCTGCAGCATGGTCCGCACGAGCCGCTAGAGAGAGAAAAGAAAGGGTTTCAAGTGTATAAAGGAGGTATTAAGCTTTTAATTCCGAATTTTATAAACCTTAAGCCTATTTCTCTTCTCCAAAACTCTCCCAACTCCATTGAAGCTCACAAAAACCTTCACCAATCATCAAAACACTACCCAATCACCATGAAAACACATCCAATTCATTCTCCACCTCATTACAAAGAAGATTCAACCACCTATATCATACCAAAACACCTTGAATCCAAGAATCAAAAGCTTAAATTTCAAAAATTCATCCTACAATTTCTTAAATCCAAGCCAATCCATGAAGAATCCATCTTACCCACATAGAGAATCATCATCCAATCACTTTTCCTAACCCAAATAAAGCTTGTACAACCAATAATCAAAAGTTCCAAATTTCAAGAGTGGTTAAAGCTTTGAGTTGGGGGTCAATTGAGATGATTAAGAGAACATGAACATTATATACTGTAAGGGAGATGAAGAAAATCAAGGTATTGGATTTTATTGAGAAGAAATCAAGTAAGAAAGGTTCTAGTTCCATTCAAAGGGTAAAACAAGTCAAGGGAAGAGAGGTTAGCATGCTATGTTAATGCAATGGGCAAAAAGATTCCAACTTCAGTGAAGAAAACAACACAACCTCTATAGATCAAAGACTCTACACCCGAAGAAAAAGAGAAAGCTTCAATGGCCATGATAGCTTCTCCGAAATAACAATTAAAGGAACTACCTTTTTCTTATGAGAAAGTATTTGAAGTAGAAATTGATAAGGAGAATACATGAAGATTCATGGAGATTTGGGATGCTTGGGTTGTTTGTGAATTGTATTTTGTGAGGAGAAGAAGAAGATGTGGCACAGTTGATCTATGAGGAGGTGATACGGATTTTCGATCTCTCCCATGACGTTATATAATGCAATATCCTATTATGATCACGTCACTTGAACGAAAGCGAATAAGAAGTTGGGTGAAGAAGAGACATCAGATTTAATCCGAGTATCGACAAGGCGAGGTAATAGCCTCGAAGAGTATGTTTTCTTTCTTCCCTACCATTTCTTTATGTGCAATATGTATCCTAATTTTAAATTTTATTTTTCTTGAGTCTTTTTCGAGTCGTGGGGACACGGCTCATTTTTGAGTTGGGGGTGGGGATTCGTTGTCCTCATCTTCCTTTTTTTTTTCATAAAATTTAAAAAATTTTGGGTTGAATTAGGCATAGAATATGTTGAATGTACCTATTGAGCATGATTTTATTAAGTTAATGATAGTAGGTAGTATGCTTTTGAAAGATGTCACAAATATGTTTAGATGCATGTATGAAAACAGGAAATAAAAGATAGAAAAGTTAATGAGCAATGCTAAGAAGTCACGTTGAAACTTAGGAATAGTTATTTTGTGTGTAGAAAGTGAGGTTTAAAGTTAGTTGAAAACCCACTTGTCTATGAACTAATAATGAAAAAGTAACGAAATCCGGTAGTTAGAAAAATGACTAAGGCAGTTCTTTCATGATAAAACACTTGAAGCCTTTCGACTTTCTCACCCTTTTATTTGATATTATTGTTATTTATCCGTCTTAGCCCCTCTGAGCCTTTCTAAAGCCTTTATTGAAACACATTATAATCCATACCCTAGTTTTTAGGACTTATCTATATGACCCGCACTCGAATCGCAAAACCTGAGACAAACTCGTTTTAGAGCTTGAGTTTGGGGTGGTGGGTTTCATCTTTAGGGAACATTGGGAATTTGGGAATTATCTTTGTGATTTTATTGATGATGAAATTGTTATTATTGTAACCCTTTGTCGGGGTAATAGTGAATGGAAAAGAAGCTACGAGCTAAATTTGTCAACAAGGGCATAAAAAGAAAGAATATATATATATGAAAAATAGCGTGATATCTCGAACATCCAAAAGAGAATCATAGCTATACAAAAGAAAAAATTGATATGAAAAGAAAAAATATATTCGGACCGGCAAAGTGGATTTTATATCATCAAAGGTTTTAATTGGGATTATTGGGGATGAAAATCAAAAGCATCAATAAATTGGGTTGAGTGAGAACATCTTCGAGTGAAAACTCAACCTCTAGGGCGATTCGTTGATGGCTAGTGAGGAGAGAGCCAAAAGCTCACTTTTCATTATCCAAATATACCACACCTGTCCTTAAGCCAAGTTATAACCAAGACCTTAGGATTTCTAACTACTAGATGGAGAAACAATTGAGCTATTAGGTAGTAGATAAGTGGACCATTGGATGCTGTATTTGGGACCTATGAACAACCTATAGCCATTAACCTGAACTAAGTTATCATCCTCTCCTTCTGGCATTGCGAAATTAATCTGGACTTGAATTTATGGATTGTTGATTACATGTATATTAAGCATATTTGTGCATTATTTCTTGAGCATTACTACATGAGACTTTTTAGATATTTATGCTCTAGGATCATTCATTATGTTCTGTTCTTATTCTCCTCCTACTTCTTCTTCTTGACTACCCTATTGTTCTTTACTTTTATCGTATCGGGACGATACAACTTTGAGTTGGGGGTCTTGATGTCTCCTCATTTGTGATAATATAATATACTTCAGAGACATCATTTTAGGCTTATTTATTAGTTTATAGGTCGATCTTAGCTTAATTTAGTGCACTTTCCTATTTTGAGTCTTGATTTGTAGAATTATTATTTTTAGAGCATATTGGGTTTAATTGTTTATTTAGTGTGAAACTTTAAGGATAATTATGGAGATTAATTAGAGTCCAAGTCAAAGACTACAAGATATGGAAAGAGATTAGCATGGTAATTGGAGATAAGGAAACAAAAGCTAAAAAGATGGAAAAGGAAAAGCTGCCTAAATCTGGGATTCTGCATACACGTCCAAAGATATGCGTTATTACCTAAGAAATAGGCCGATTTTGGTGATTTCCTTCTCTAGGGTCAAGATAATTCTGTTGCGATTCTTTTGGTATCTTATGGAGCTCAATCCGACCAATAACGAAGAAGATATGCTCAAAACGGTCCAGCAGTGTTTATCTTTATTTCCATACGAATTTGAGTTGGACTAGGAGTCTATTAGTTTCCTTCTCCTTCGAGAAAACGAATTAGGTCTTCCTATACCCTATAAATACAGCCTCTTAACACTCTAAAATCATCCTTGGCCAGACCTTAAGGCCAAGAGGAAGCTGCAACACAAGAGAAGAAGTCTGGAAGGAGCTGTGCAACAACTATGTCTCCTTCAACCTCTTATTCTGTAATTCTTTTCTTCTCTCTTCTTAGTATGAACTAAATTTCTATTAGTTTGAGTGTTTAGCATATATGTATGAACCCTAGTTTTGAGTTGACATCTATCTAATTTGGGAACTTAATGTTTTAAATTGAATTATAGTTTTCATTCTCTGTTTATGTGTTTGGATTTATATTCTGTGTTCTTGTGGATGCGCGCCCATATAGAATTACCATATAGTAATTAGGTCACCATTGACAATGGTGTTTAATTGCATGTTTAGCACATAACGTCTAGTATTAGGTCTGATCTGACAACCCACCTAGCTAGATAATCATTATGGTTTAGTTCTTGTGACTATTTACCAATTACAGGAAAAGTTTGCTTAGGAAGCCTTATTGACACAGGTAAATCCTATTTGAAACTATCGATAGCGAATTGGGACCGATTAGGGAAATACTACATAATTCACCCTTACATGTTTAGAACGGCAAAACTAGTGGGGATTACATGCTATTTACTCAAGCTAAACTTTCACACTATCTTCTTTTCTTTTCTTTTCTTTTATTTGTTTTCTTTCTTTTAATTTAGTAGTTTAGTTTTCTTATTTAAAAACCAAATAAATATCTATCTTTCTCTTCTTTCTATTTGCGTATTATCTTTTCTATCTTTCATATTTGCACTTGATAATTTGCATAAGTTCTCTCTAACTTTCGTCAGTCCCTGAGGAACAAATCTTCTTATCATTAAAACTTGCATACGTCCTGTAATACTTGCAGTACCGTGTTAGTTTAGGGTGTGTATTTGCACTTATTTATATCATTATTTTATCACACCTTAGGCCACACCAGAAATGGATGTAAATTTGATTAAGGAAGTTTATTCTTCTGAAGTTGTCAATATTATTTTAAATACATTCATACCTCATTTGGGGGTAAGGATAAACCATATTGGGTTAAAGGCAAAGACGGTATAACTAAATATGGAAAGAGTGATAATAAGGCAAAACATCCCATATTGTCTTACTTGAGATATGGAACATTATTTGGAGCCTTAAAGTTGGCCTTACGATTAAAAATTTCATGTGGAGAGTAGTAAAAAATTTACTACCTACAAATGAAAATGTGTTTAAAAGGAAAATTATAAATTCTCCAATATGTGATATATGCCATAAATCCATTGAAAAATTACTGACCATATGATACTTGATTGTGAATGTGTAAGGGCGGTTTGGTTTACTTCACCATTTACTCTACTAACTTACAACCATTACTCCAATAGAATGGATACTTGGATGGCAAGTATAGTGGAGAAAGCTAAGAAACAAATGCCTCATGGCACTTTTGTATTTGAACAGATATGCACTTTGATTTGGCATATATAAAAAGGTAGGAATGGTAGAAAGTTTAGAAACTTAAAACTTGAGCCAGTTCTTACAGTGGAAAAGGCTATTAAAGAATGGAAGGAATATAAGAATACAAAATATTCTACGGATGTTAATAAATTACTGAAAGATAAGTTAGATACCACATCTAAATTCACAAATAATAGTACAAAATATAAAAATGTAATAGAGGTTAGTAAAGTCAAGACAAAATGGATTCTACCTTCTTGTAATATAACAAAGATTAATTGTGATGCCGCAATGATTAATAACCGTACTTTTGTTGCTAGTGTGTCTAGGGATTATCTAGGTAAAGGTGGATTGCAAGGCATCGGAAATAGCAGCTGATTTTCCATTAGAAGCTGAAGTTTTAAGTGTCCTTAAACCTTGTATTATAGCTCGATACTTGATTGATTTAAGGGTTATAATTGAGAATGGTTACAAGTGATGCAACCTTCGGAGAATGGGCAACAGATTTTGAACCCCATAATTTATAATGTCACTAGTAGTATTTATCTGATTTCAAATTGTAAGCCTATCTTTAAATGAATAAATAAAGATAGAAATATGTTAGATGATTGAGTGACCAAATATAAACTAAATGGAAATACTTGACCTTTTTGTTAAATGTCATGCATTCCAATCAACATATCCACAATACATCTTTGTCCATATTGTGATAACTATTATATATACTAGAATAAATATATAATAAGTTTTTTTTTGCCCTCTTGGATTTGGGACAAAAAACTGCCGCCTTGACTGTTTTCGGCCCGATTGTCACCTTCAAGAAGATCAAACTCGATTTTCTTGCATATTGAGGAGAGACTTGAAAATCGTAAGGCAATTTTTTTTTTCAATGTAATTTCATTTCACAACTATGCAATTGTTTTCCAGGTTTCTCTAGAATTTATTTTCAATGTATAGCAATCCAATTGTTCATTTCAATTTGATCCCCAAAAAAATCCCAAACTTCAGTAATCAGGCTAACCAAACAGATGAACCGGTTCATGAATAAAATAAATCCTATACATCCTATGTTTATTTGATTATACACAAAAGTGACTAATTATCTTTGACTTGATTAATATATAGGCAATATCAACGTATAACAACATGATTACAAAAGAGGGACCCGCTATTGCAGATTTGTTAATAAAAATATGAGCCAATTAGAGATTAATGCCTATTAAAAAACTTATTTAAAAAAAGGTGCCTAGAATAAGATTTTTTATAGAAAAATGCCTCATCCCAAACTACCCTTATAATTAACAATTAAAAAAAAGAAAGTAGAAAAAAAACAAAACAAAAACTAATAATCACACGCGCGCGTCCGTGAATTTTTTTTAAAATCGTCATAACTAATTCTAAAAAAATCCAAAAAATAAAAAAATTATATATTTGGATAAAGCAAATTAATATTTACGTCTATGATTTTTTTCAGAATTTTTTGAATTTTTTGATTTTTTGAGTTTTTTTGAATTTTTTAATTCGCAGAAAATGGAATTCCATGTTTTAAACATGGAATTCCATGTTTAAAACACGGAAACATGGAATTCCATGTTTTAAACATGGAATTCCATGTTTTGATATAAGGAATTTGTTTTCCGCAGACACGAAATTCACTGTTTAAAACATGGAATTCCATGTTCTGCGAATTAAAAAATTAAAAAAAAACAAAAAATTCAGAAAATTCCGAAAAAAATCATAGACGTAAATATTAATTTGATTTATCCAAATATGATTTTTTTTCGATTTTTTTGATTTTTTTTTTAATTAGTTATGGCGATTTAAAAAAAATTTCACGGACGCGCGCGTGTGATGAAATTAGTAGTAGGTGGTGGTGGTGGTGGTGGTGGAGGTGGTGATGGTTGTGGTGATGGTTGTGGTGGTTGTAGTGGTGATGGTGGTGGTTATGCTGGTAGAGGCGGTGAAGGTGGTGGTGGTGGTGGTGGTGGTGGTGGAGGTGGTGGAAATACCCTATTATTTGTTTAAGATTTAAAAATAAATATTGTATTAAAAATAAAATAATATATTTAATAATAAGGATAGTATAGGTATAAAAAATATAAAGGGGATGTTTTCTATAAATAATTGTTCTATTAGGCATTTATCTCTAAATAAGAAAATTAGAGGCTTAAAAAAATGAAAGACATCATTAAGGAGGCATTTATCTCTAATTACCCCTAAAAATATTTAAAAAAAGTAACTACCAGATCGAATGCTAAAAGAAATTCTAACACAAAATAATATTCATCCATTAAGCAATCTATTGAGATTGGGAATACAAGGACCAATGGTACAATATACCAGCCCCTTCCCATAAACTATTGAAAATATTCTATGGTACAATATACCAGTCCATTAAGCAAAGTTATGTAGATTATTAGTCTACTAAAAATATTTAAAACTGTTAGAATAGTTTATGGGATTAATATATTTTCATTTAATATAACGCTTGAAATAAATAATAAGGATCCTAAACCAAAAAAAAATGGTGAAATATGTCGACGACAATAGAAAGTGTAATAGTGACTTGTGAAATAAAAAAGAAACTACTTGTATCACGAAGGTTCCTGCAGAAACCTAAAATTAACTATGGGGAGACGTCCTCATTCTTACGTTATTGATTCAGTGTAGTAATTATTAGATGGATATTAAAGTTTTTGATAAACAAAATAGGTGCTAGAAGCAGTTGACATGTGCTTTCTCTTGTGCTAGAAGCATGACATGTGCCCAAACAAAAAATGTGTTTGAAAGCACAACAAGTGCCTGAAGCACGATAGGTACTTGAAGTACTTAGAGCGTTTAAATATGAAATTACCGAAGATTGAGAAGTTACTGAAATAAAAGTTCCTAGAAATATAAAAGTTCCTAGAGTGTAAAAGTTCTTGAAGAACGTAATTTATTTAAATCACAAGAGAAAAGTGTATTAATTATGAAAGGGTACTCAGTAATTGTTGTCATAATGAAAAAGATGTGATATTTGAGTATTGCACTCTTTTTCCTTCACTAAGGTTTTTTCCCACTAGGTTTTTCCTAGTAAGGTTTTATCGAGGCATGCAAATATTCATTGTCGAAGGCAGTATAAACTCTTTTATTGATCAAGAAAATGATATTACTATGAATAAATACCCTCAAGTAAAAATCCAGAAGATTCACTAATTAAAATTTTATTCACGACGACATCGGGTACAAGTCGCAAGTATCTAATATATTTAGAAATATGTTATATCGTAATGAGGGGGAGAATATATTGAATTCTTAATTTTTTTTCCTTCACACGGTTTTTCCCCATTGGTTTTTCCTGGTAAGGTTTTAAAGATAAACTGAATACGTGTCATAACCACCAAGGATTAGTGTACTCTTTTTCCTTCATCAAGTTTTGTCCCAATGGGTTTTCTTGATAAGTTTTTGATGAGGCATATCTTTCAGTGAATATCCAAGGGGGAGTGGTATGAAATATTTATTTAAGTGGATTATTCAACATACCAAAAAGAAGTGTGGTTTATGTCATTCAACATACCGAAAATAAATGTGGTTTATCTTCAACAAAGATATATCGATGGTATTGTATGAGGATACTATTTCGTGTACCACACATAATTAGAATGACTACATAAAAGGAGACAAAACAGAACCTATTTCACTAAAGTCTCCTACACACACGAGCTACAGAAGAATGTGTATATTGACACTCGACAGATACAATCACGCACGAATTTTGTAGATTTTCCTGATGATTTTATTGTCAACCACAATATTCAAGAAGTAGGTCCCACAATACTGAAATACGACAACTCAGATATCTCTTGCCAACATCAGGGGGAGCGTAAACAAGACTGTACTCTTTTCCCTTCGTCCAAGTTTTGTCCTAATGGGTTTTCTTGGCAAGGTTTTAACGAGACAACGTTTCAATATGATTAGTTCCATCTATATGTACTCTTTTCCCTGCGACCAAGTTTTTATCCCACTGGGTTTTCTTGGCAAGGTTTTAACGAGGCATATTTTTTAATGGATGGACATCCAAGAGGGAGTATTATGAATAAATATAATAAGGTGGATGTCCAAAGGCCAATGGTTTTCCAAAGGCAAGTGAAAGGTCATTCCTTTCCCTATAAATAGAAGACATTTTCATTGTGACAAAGTTAGTTCATGATTTTGGAATACAAGAATAATGTAATTCTCTCTTTATCTTTTTCTTCTTCTTCTTTAGTTTATAATGTTATTGCTCTCTCCATATTTCTCCATCTAGTTTAGCTTATATTATCCTAGTTTATAACAGAATTAATATTAATTATAGTTTTTGTAAAAAGTAGTACATTGTTTGACAAAAAAACTCACCTACCATTTCTTTTGTCCACCCCTCAGCCACTCCCCTACATATTTCTAACCGCCCCTCTCCTTCACATCACTCTTGATAATTTATAAACCATACCCCCTTTCAATATTCAAACTTATCTCATGCACACCACTGTTCATATCATTAATTAACTAATACCTTAGAAGTTTCAAACTCATCTTCAAACAATCTCAAGGTATTCTATAAGTCTATTCAATTAATTAACTATATATTGATTACCATTCAATTTCTTCAAAACTCATCTTCAATTAATTAATTACAATTATGGTCTCTATGTAATGTCATGAAAGTGTGAATTAACAAAAGTATTGCAAAATCCTATTGGGCTTATTTTTTTACTGGTATTCATTACAATTCCTGTCATTTATATATCCATGGCCAATATGTTTAAATAGATTAGCAGATTTACAACCAAAATAAGGGTCCATGGACAAGATTTTGAATTAGATACTTTATCCTAATATACACTTACAAAATAATTAAATACTCTCCAAATAATGAGAATTGAATGATCATTTAATTAATCATATATTGTATCCTATTAACTTTAGAGCAAAGGATAAATATGTGTTTGCTGGGTATAAAGTAAGAGGTACAAGACTCGAACCCCTCCCTGAACATGGGTAACCTAGTTCTGATTTACCATGAGAATATATATGGGGAGGCATGTATATCTCCGTAAGATTAGTCGGGTGCACGCAAGCTAGCCTGGAACCCATGTAACCAAAAAAAATGTGTTTGCTTATATAACAATGATTAAGATCATTTATTTCCTATGGGCACGTGCGCTTGGAAGACACCGCGAAGAGTGTTCTCTTCTGATTTTGCGGAATTAGCGAGTCTATAATGATATTTTCTTAATTTCACGGTCCTTGGACCTCCCATGTAATAAAAAAGATCATTTATTTAATTTTGAAAGAAAATTGAAAATAATAATATCTAAAACAATGATAAAAAGTTTATAACAAAATAGATTTACAAATATCAATATTTTTCTATTAAATGATATTAAACAATGTATTATTATTTTTACACATTGATTCAACACTAATTTATATACGTTAGTGATAATACATTTAATCTATTTTTAAATCATATTCATATTTATAATTTTAATAAAATTGGTTTATTTAGCTTTAAGAGGATGTTTATAGTTAGTATAAGAAGATATTCTACATTTTTATATTAGTTTCATGTAAATTTTTATTAACTTGTGAGATTGAGACAAATTTAATTATTATTTCAAATAAAAATGATGTGTTTTATTAAAAAATAATTCAAAAATATTTGAGTTTTCATATAAATGGGAAGTATCGAAATACTAAAAAAAAAATATTAGGGGTGTTTCAACTCAAAAGTTTTATACACGTCACTATTTTTATTTCATCTCAATTATAATTACACACTTAGTAAAACAAATTCTTTTATAATTTTGCAAACTTGTATTTTGTTTAAATATACATAAATTTTATTAATAGAAGCTTAATTTAAAGTTTCATTCAATACTTTCAAATTGTCAAACTTTTAAAATTACTCAAATTGTCCCGCTTTTATTGGTTTGATCCTTAATGTACAAATTTGACAGAAAAAATGAAGTTTTCAGTTTTGTGATTTCAGTTTCTGTTTCCAGAATTGCAGTTGCACCACTATCAGTTTCTACTTGAATTTCGTTTTATGATTCAAAACAAAACCTATTTTCTTTTGATTCATCATTACATTCCATTGAAAATTCAAGTTTGCTGTTTGAAATTCTTCTTTTTTTCTTGATTATTAAGGTAACTTCTTCTTCTTCTCCTCCTTCTCCATCTTCAATACAGCTTCGTTTTCTAATGTTTTTTATTTCAAAGGCCTTCTTAAGAAATTACAAACTACAACACCAAAACAAACTAATTAATAAATAAATCAAATTAGCAAAATTGTTATGATATAGATTTACTTTTTTTTTTTGTACGATAATCAATTATTCAATCGACACTACATCAAATTTAGATACAAATTTATACAATTAATTAAATAAATTACCTTCTGTCATTGGAAAACTGGTACTGGTGGCGCTGGCTGGAAGACTTATGTATTGTTTAAATTCATTTTTTTTAAGGAAAGGAACGGAAATAATAGGAATAAATTTTCCTTTCCTTTGTTTGAATTCGATTTTTAATTAAAGGGAAGTAATTCAATGGATAGCCGAATCCTTTCTTTTCCTTTAAAACGTCAGTTATTTAATCCTCCCATTTTGGAGTCATTTCAAAGAAAAGGAAATGATTATTTTTTTAAATGTCACAACTAACCTTATAATTTTAATATATAATATTTTTACATAACACAAAAAAGGTATAAAGGTATTTTTGTGTAAAAATCCTTTCCTTTTCTTTAATAATGTGAATCCAAACAAATGATTCCTTAATCAATTACTTTCTTTTCTTTTATTAAAATTTTTATAATCCAAATATGGTTATCACTTTCCTTTCCATTCCTTTATATTTTTATATGGGGTAATTAGAGATAAATGCCTCCTTAATGATGCCTTTAATTTTTTTAAACCTCTAATTTTCTTATTTAGAGATAAATGCCTCATAAAACAATTATTTATAAAAAACATCCCCTTTATATTTTTTATACCTATACTATCCTTATTATTATATATATATTATTTTATTTTTAATACAATATTTATTTTTAAATCTTAAACAAATAATAGGGTATTTCCACCACCACCACCACCACCACTACAGCCACCACAACCATCACCACCTCCACCACCACCTACTACTAATTTCATCACACGCGCGCGTCCGTGAAATTTTTTTAAAATCGTCATAACTAATTCAAAAAAAATCAGAAAAATCGAAAAAAAATCATATTTGGATAAATCAAATTAATATTTACGTCTATGATTTTTTTCGAAATTTTCTGATTTTTTTGGTTTTTTTGATTTTATTTTAATTTTTTTAATTCGCAGAACATGGAATTCCATGTTTTAAACAGTGAATTTCGTGTCTGCGGGAAACAAATTTCTTATATCAAAACATGGAATTCCATGTTCTGCGAATTAAAAAAATTTAAAAAAATTTAAAAAAATCAAAAAATTCTGAAAAAAATCATAGACGTAAATATTAATTTGCTTTATCCAAATATATAAATTTTTTATTTTTTTGATTTTTTTGATTTTTTTGATTTTTTTGGAATTAGTTATGACGATTTTAAAAAAAAATTCACGGACGCGCGGGTGTGTTTATTAGTTTTTGTTTTGTTTTTTTCTAATTTCTTTTTTTTAATTGTTAATTGTAAGGGTAGTTTGGGATGGGGCATTTTTCTATAAAAAATCTTATTAGAGACACCTTTTTTTAAATAAGTTTTTTAATAGGTATTAATCTCTAATTGACTCTTTTTATATTCTTAGGGTTTTGATTTAACCGAAAACTCGATTTTCTTGCATATTGAGGAAAGACTTGAAAATTGTAAGGCAATATTTTTTCAATGTAATTTCATTTCACAACTATGCTGTTATTTTCCAAGTTTCTCTAGAATTTATTTTCAATGTATAGCAATCCAATTGTTCATTTCAATTTCTTCCCCAAAAAAATCCCAAACTTCAGTAATCAGGCTAACCAAACAGATGAATCGGTTCATGAATAAAATAAATCCTATACACCCTATGGTTACTTGATTTGATTATACACAAAAGTGACTAATTATCTTTGACTTGATTAATATATAGGCAATATCAACGTATAACAACATGATTACAAAAGAGGGACCCGCTATTGCAGATTTGTTAATATAATACTTAAGAAAAGTAACTACCAGATCGAATGCTAAAAGAAATTCTAACACAAAATAATATTCATCCATTGAGCAATCTATTGAGATTGGGAATACAAGGACCAATGGTACAATATACCAGCCCCTTCCCGAAGGAATTGAAATTGAAATCAAAAGCCCTTGAAGGGAAACTTACAAGGAAATCACGTAATTATCATGCACCATCCCTTTTTATTTATCTCAAAACCAGACGCGAGTACTTTGACCCCATCCATGGCAAAGCAGAAAGTGAGCCTTGATTAAGAAGTGGTTTACGTTCTTTGCCATTGGTAAGCACACAATGAGAACCAATGTAGCCACACTAAAAATAAATGAGAAAAGGTGGCGGTTATTTTGACCTTTAGTGGAGGTTATAACCGCCACATAAACATTTGTGGCACTTACCCAACCACCACCAAGTCCGCCACTAAGTTCAGAACCACCTATTGTTTTGATGGCGGTTGCAAATTACTGCAACAACAGATGTTAAACGTGGCGGTTATAAATCAAATACGCCACAAATTGTTTGTGGCAGTTACGCTGCACCACTACCTAACATGAAGTCTTATAAAAAAAAATTATTGTTAACCGCCACCAGTTCTCTATAGAATTTTTAAAAAACAAGAAGCGACAAAAGGCTAGAAATAATAAAAATCAATTTATTACAGGAAAAACAGAAAAAAAATATTACAAAATCCATAAATTGAATCTTTTTATTTATTTTGAATCTTATTCAGCAGCTTGCTTGTTTTGTATCCTCTCCCGTGGCTCCTTTCCTGTCCTTGTGGGAAATCATATTTTTCCATCGGAGGCATTACCATTTGCACTATAGGTCCCTATATTATGCAAAAATTAAATATATGCCCCTAAAAAAGAAACGAGACAATACCTTGTTGCTAGCTAGAGGGTTTCGAAACTGGGTACACAACGTAAATTAGCTGCAAGACGTGGATACACAACATGTCCCTATATTATGCAAAAATTGAACAAGGTCCCTATATTAATAAAATTATACATAAAACCTGCTCTGTTAAGGCCAAATTTGCATAGAATAACGTGTTTGACATTCCAATATCTTCCCAATAGTGACTGAATAAATACGCCTGATCATAACAATTCCTTAGAACAATTTTATAATTTTTAAAAAAGATTATCGAATATAAATAACTCTACCTGAACATGATGATCTTTCACAGCCATTGCACGAATCACATTTATGCTTTAGAAGGCTTCTTCGACAGAAAATCCAAGAATCGAGGCATTAACTTGATATATAAAGAGTGAGGACCAAAATAAAATATGTACCAGTTGTGATAAAGTAACAGCCTCGCCTTCACAATTTTCGCCACATGGGCTACTCTCTATAGTCTGTCCATGGTTAGGGATTATTAGACTATGTTATTAATATAATTGAAAAGTAAATTTATAGTACGTAAAAAAATAGACTAAAAGCACGTAAATAAAATGGAGCATACCCGTGTAAATATTGTATGACTTCTGCTGCTCAGTAAATTAAAGTTTGTGGACCCAACATGCCGATGCTTTGTTGACAAATTAATACAAAATATAACTCAACTTGACCGAGAAAAATAATGTAGGGACCTCCATTGAAATATTTGCATTATATAGGGACATATAGTGCAATTACTCGAATTTATATTTTCGAGGGCAACAAAAGAAACTCACCTTCTCCTGCTGCAATAAGGGAAAGGGCATGAGCTGGAGATAATACAACTTCCTCCTTTATTCCTTCCACAAAAGTTCCCTGTAAAATGTTCCATTTCATTAAGATAATGTGGGCCCATCCAAAACTAGCTGATATATAAAGATCTTGAGAAAACCTGAGCATCTTCTCTAATTCTTAGATTCTGTCCAGCTGGATTCAATAAATCATTGACAACCTTAAACAAAACAAAGAACCATAAAAGATGGTAAATAAGTAAACAAGCAGAGTACAATCAGATATCAAAAATCAAATGGCTAAAAACTCACCTCGTTATATATTTCAAGATATGAAACTCGTAGAAGAAATTCCCGATTTGGAGTCTAAAACATAACAAATAAATAGTAAGCCTTTATTTCTCCCCAAGTAATTATACAAGGTTTTAATGCAAGATTTCATAATCATTACCTCTTGAATAATACTGAAGGCATCTTTCACAGCTAATGGTATTATTTGATAAACCCAACGTTAATTGACTAAAGTCTGATATACCTGAACGTTAATTGCACCTTTAGTCCCTGTGTTATAGTTTCGAATAATAGAAAATAAACCTGAGTTTTTTTTTATGTCAAGTCCTTGAATATCTCGAGAACCACCTAAACTAGCTTTGCTGACACTCTTCCACCATTGCCATAGCTTCGATGTATATCACCTAAAAATGAACAAATTATATTTTTATTTGAAGATTAGGGTGCTTTTGCTCAAGCTTCATAGCACATAAAAATGACGTAATAGAATCATTGCAAACTTACTTTGAATTTTGCACATTGGAGATATGCATCTTTAAACATGTGTAACTCAAAGTCCACAAAAGACAAATCCTGCATGTATATGACATACATGAGTTCAAATTGTGCAAGGTGTGAGTGTGACACATATTATTAAACAGCTCATTAAGAAAAGACTGTATATTTAAGCTATTTCAAGATAATAATATTGTACCAGTTTTGAAAGACCAAGGCCAGAAAGATTAACTCCACGAAATCTAACTCTTTCAGACTGTGAGCATTTAATAATGTCAGTGTGTGTTAATTCACTACCCATTTCTTCATCTTCCTTCTTATTATTACTCAATGAAGCTTTAATACTATCTACTAGCCCCTGTAATGGAAAAGCTCAGGCTTAGTAGACAATGAAAATTAAAATGAAACAAATCAGAGAAACAATAACTCA
Source organism: Nemophila menziesii (assembly GCA_029959085.1). NCBI lineage: Eukaryota > Viridiplantae > Streptophyta > Magnoliopsida > Boraginales > Hydrophyllaceae > Nemophila > Nemophila menziesii. The sequence goes on along the minus strand of JARWIR010000001.1, from coordinate 136,549,842 downwards.
CAAGAAGATGATAATATTCTGCTTCTTTCAAAAGCTCCAAATATATGCCGAAAATGCTTTCCGTCCCTCTCGAGAAAAACATATCCCTGAAGAAAATAAGATAAATCAAAGCATTTGACAAGGATCTAAACATGATTTGGCACATATGTCCATGTTTTTACCTTCTCGGATACGGAATCAATGAATATGGATCCGAATTTCCATCCCTAGCTTGAACTTGCAGTCTCTTCAAGTCACCCACTGTTATATGAAAGTAAACCAAGGAATGAGAATGGATAGACAAGAAATTATCCAAGCAGATGTATAATAATCGTCAAATATCATGAAAAACTAGGTAAATTGCGAAAAATAATTATGTTAAAACCAAATAAGAAATGTGTAATGTAATATGCACACCTTTCCTAATTCAACTCCCCATTGATCGAAAGAATTGATGCCCCATAGAAAGCCTTCTACAACAACTCTATGCTCGTAAATTGCCAAAAGCTACAAAAGAAGAGTAATATTTTTAAACAAGAGATAAAGGGTAAAAAGGGAAGAGGAAATTTCGTACCTGTTCAACGTTGTAAGCACTTAAAGATGGAAGTAGAAAGCTAAGGGATGGACGGTTCCCCAAGAAATCTAGGGGTGAAAATGCAATTAATCAATAATGTTGAATATCCAAAAGGGAAACTTAGTACCATGAATTTGTGCTCTAGATCCTTGAATTTCTTTCAAAGTATGAATTTGTTCCGGATCTTTTTCTCTTCTTTCTGGAGCAGTAAAGTACGATTCTAAAGGTATAATTCCTTTCCTTGCAATTGCTCTCAGCCTTAACTCTTGTCCACGATGCAGCTTCAGAATCATAATTCCCCTACAAATACGCAATCAAATCATCACTCTTGTGAGGGTTAATTGCATAATTGACCCTCGTATACTCTTTAGTTATACAAGATAACTAAGATATCCTTGTGGTACATTCCAATCGTGCAATTGATTCAATTACCAAATGCTCAAATATATTAATTGTCACGCACAAATGCAACATTATTATACATCTTAAATCAATATATTCTGGAAAATGACTAATTTTAGGAACTATAAGAAATTAGAATCTGATCAAGCAATTGTACACACTATACATGGATTAAATGTGGCTTTAAGTAAAATGAAATTACCTATTCTCAGCTTGATCGTAGGAGCAAGAGGCATCTCCAAAATCAACGGGGCTGACGGTAGAATCGGAGCTGATGAGGTCCTTGCTGGTAACTTCTAGGGTTTGGTCGCTATGACACTTTACGCGGAGAAAGAACTCAACGGAGCAATTCAACGGAGATCAAGCAGCAGAGGATCAATTCAGCGGAGAAATAATTCAATGGAGAGATACAGCAGCGAAGCAATTCACCGGAGAAGTGGAGGCGCCACCGCAAGGGAAGAGGATTTAGGGTTTTTAATTGAGAGGAAATGGATGGTAGATTTCTGTCGCTATCTCCGACTCCGTAGCCGTGAGAGTCCTCATCGGAGAAGAAGAGGCGCCACCTTGAGTGAAGAAGAGGTTAGGTTTTACCTGAGAAGATCAGGAGATTGCGTTTGGAGTTTCTGAAAGGACGTAGATAGAGAATTTTGTATTTATTGTTATAAGACTAAATTTTGTATTTATTCAGCTCAAGTAAATGAAATACAAAAGGAATTGACTTAGTCAAACTATGGTGGCAGTAGTATAAAATAATGCCACGTTGATACTTTATAAAAATATTATGAGGTGGTAGTTATAACTTCTGCCACCTAGTAAATGCTACTGATAAATAGATTTTTTTTAGTGCCACAAGGGTCGGTCTTGGGCAGGTTCTGACATGTGTCCCTTAAAAATTATAAATTGTGGGCCCCTTAAAACACTAAAAAATGGGTCCAGAAACTATCCCTCTTCGGCCTATCCTCAGGACCAGATAGTCGCCACTGCAAGTACTATTGGGATTATGCAACTTAGCCACCCTTTGCTTCGTTTATAAAATTTATCTTTGAATCAGATTTTGATGTATACAGCTACTTGGCCAAAGAATATTTGCAATATAGCAGCTGATCAGTTCAAGTAAACAGTAAGAATGTTAATGAGCTTGTTGAAAACAAGTCCATCACTTAGGTTGATTTACGAACAATTCCTTGTTATATCTCTATTTGGTGCCCCTTATAATAATACTTAAATGTATGTCTCTAGATCATCGATGGAAAAGCAAAGAAGATTGGAACTGATATTGAGATCTCAAGAACCTGGATTAAAATGCATTATCTTTTGGTCAATGAAAAGAATTTGTGATCAACTTGCACGTAATTTAAACCATGAACAGTGTTCTCAAACACTTTCTCCTTCTTTATGTGCTGAAAATGAATCTCCCAAGTGCATAGTTCCAAGAATTTTATATCTCGTTAACTATTTTCACGTAACTATTCGCAGCTGATCGAGAGAAATAATTGCTATCCACTATTATTCCTCTCAGGCTCTCAGCTGTAAGATGATTTGCCATGTGTTTGAAGTCTCCACTTAAATGAACTTTGGAAATAGTGCAGCTCTTCTCAGACTTCATTAACTAAACCCACGGATACAATGAGAACCTGGATGGTGATCCACTTATCTCCTATGCTCATGTCCACAGCTTGGTGCCATTAAATTTTGTCTTTTAGTGGAAATGTAAAGCTTATGCTACAAACTTTTCTTAATTGTCTACATCGTGAACAAGTAAACAGGGTTTCGCCACTTTCATGAGGCTTTTGCTTATTGTTTTGATATATAACATTTAAGTGACACAATATTAATGCTTTTTAATGTTCTCTCTTGCTGAATTGTTTGTTTTAATTACATGACTGTGGTTCTACTAATTCTACCCATAGTAAAGTGTTCATACAAGTGTTGAGTATTCAAGAGACTGATCATGAAAAATACACGAGACACATGGTTCAATAGTAAGTGATTTTCTAACCAAAATATATGAACTTATTAGTTTTCTCGTGGACATGGCTCTATTTATCATTACTTTCCTTCTCCAAAGTACGTTTTCACTTCTCAATCCAAGCTGTGAGTTTCCCTTCTCATCCACTACTATTCCTCGTTTATTATCATGCATAAATGTTACATATGCAATGACTGTTTCTATAAAACGTTGCAATTCAAAGATTCCTAAACCATGTAACGTACTTAATTAGGCTAGGAGTCTGTAAATAATTCAGAATTTGAAAGACTCTTATCAGATTTTCTATAATCTATACAAGTAAAAGCTTCATTGGTGGGGTGAATGTAGCCTTCTCTCTCATGATGCTTTTTTGCCCCCATCAACATAATATTCTTTGCACGACCCCAGATACGCATCACAGAGATCAAAATTACCCACAAAAGAGATTAAAATATCGATCATATATGAAAGCTTTGTTGAGCCTTGAAGCTGTCCTGGAAAGCTCAAAAACAACAAACATAATTTCCATTGTTTAATGGAAACTCGTAACCTTATACAGAATTGGCTCACATCAGGTTTTGTTACATGAAATCTAGAACAACGATCTTTCTTGTAGCTAAATTATCTCCTGCAGCACTATTATAAAAAAGTATGGTTTTAAGTTTTAACTAGAAGTTACTCTCAGCTTAGAATCTCGGACTATAATTGAAGACATAAACAAAGTAAAAACAGCACAAAGATTTTGGTCATTCATATTTAGGATAAGATACAAGAGTAATAACACCAGCTAGAGATTCCTTTCCGCCTTTATAAACACAAAAAATGGTTTCCGTGATATGAATAAAAATAAATGCCGAAATAAAGCAACAATTTTCACCTTTCAACTATCTGATGAACTGAAAATAGGTGCACGATCTCTTCTATTGCAGTATACTTTTATTTGTGCGTTCAAGAACTCTAAAGAATATTGAACCACCAGTCCCAATTTAAATCCAGAGAGCTCTTGGTCCAAACCTCTAAAACAAATTAAAGATTTTCAGACTTGTATATGCCAATGGTTTAGCAAGAAACACTAGATATATGTATCTTCAGAAGGGTAAGTTCCAAAAGTGCGTTCCACTTCATTGATTCTTATGCAACTCAAAGTGATTCTTTTCTCTTAAGCAATGAAACCCAGAAGAAGATCCATAGGGTTATTTAAGTATGTAGTGAATCGGGTCAAAGAATGCTAAGTTACATTTTCAACAAAACTTATCTAATAATTCTTGTTTTAATGATTTAGTTGAGTTTCGAAATAAGACGAGAACTTTCGAGAAAGCCGAGATTAGTTTTTTTTTAAACAAAAGGCTAAGGCCCTGTTTGGTTTGTGAAAACATTTTCTGTTTTTGTTTTCAGAATATATTTTTAGAAAATGATTTTCGTTTTCTTTTCAAAATTTTCAGAAAATATGGAAAACGTCGATTTCACATTCTCCAATATAGCACTGTTTTCATTAAATTCTCCAGAAATCTGTTTTCATTTTCTGTAGCCAAACACGTTTTTATTAGTATTTTCAAAAATATAGAAAATAAAAACAAAAAACGCCCATTTTTTTCACGAACCAAACAGGGTCTAAGCTTGGTTATTCTTTCAAAGGTGATAGACGTACTAAATCGTTTCATGGGCTTATGGAAAGTAAACAAAGGAAACGCTTCATTCCTAATATCTTGCGTGCAAATAAGGAATTATCACATTCTAAAGCCAAAGTCTATAAATCTTTTTTTAGTTATTTGCAAGACTTATTTGGAGTTAAGAATACTATAACACAAGTAAACCCCGATGTTTTGATTATGGAGATAAGCTTTCCATTGAGCAAGGTGAAGAACTGTGTCGAGAAATAACCGATATAGAGATTAAAGAGGCTATTTTTAAAATATCTAATGATAAAGCGCCCGGACCCGATAGATTTTCATCTCTTTCTTTAAAGCGTTCGTGAGGTACTGTTGGGGAAGATGTCATTTTAGCGGTACGTGAATTTTTTAATTTGGGTTTTTTGCTTCGTCAATTAAATACTACTATAATTGCTTTGATTGCGAAGGTTGATGATCCAAAGTGTGTTGAGCATTTTCGCCCAATTTCTTGTTGTAATGTGGTTTATAAAACAATAACTATGATAATGGTGGAGCGAGTAAAAGCATTTTTAAATAATCTAGTGGATAAATCTCAAAATGCATTTGTGGAGGGACGATCTATGGTTGAGAATATACACTTAATGTAAGAGCTTTTAAGGGGTTACAACAATAATAGTAGTTCCTCTAGATGCACGATAAAGATTGATTTTAGAAAGACTTATGATTCGATATCTTGGGAATTTCTTCATTAGGTTTTAAAGGGATTAAATTTTCCAGAAAAATTTACTAATTGGATTATGACTTGTGTCTCATCTCCTTATTATTCGGTGGCTATAAATTGTGAAACACATGGATTCTTTAAAGTTGAAAAAAAATTTAAGACAAGGTGACCCTGTTTCTCCTTATCTTTTTATTCTTTGTCTTGAATATTTCTCTAAACTCCTAAAGAAAAATACAAGCGTTGATTTTAATTATCATCCGAAATGTGAAAAGGAAAAGATTACACATTTAGCTTATGCGGATGATTTAATACTTCTTCCGAAGGGTGATAAAGGTTCGATAAAATTCTTATGGATAGTCTCAATGCTTTTGGAGATTGTTCAGGGCTCCGATTAAATGTTGAAAAATCGAATATTTATTATATTGGAGTCTCAAATGATGATTTAGTAAATGGGGTAGAGCCAACACAATTAGAGAAAAGGGTCATGCCTTTTCGCTATCTAGGGGTCCTGCTTAGTTCATCCGTCTTTTATCAAGAGATTTCAAATCTCTTTTTGAAAAATTGGAAGGTTATATGAGAAGTTGAAGAGCTTCATCACTATCTTTTGCTGGAAGTTTAGAACTTATAAGATCAGTTCTTCAAGGGGTGATATGCTTGTGGTTTACTATTTTTCTGGTCCCGGTTGGAGTTAAAGATCGAATCATTAGTATTTGTCGTAATTTTTATTGGGATAATAAACCACCCATGTTAGTTGTAAAAAGATATGTGCCTAAAAACGAAGGTGGACTTGGATTAAAAGATTGAGAAGCGTGGAGTAAAACATTACTTTTGAAAATGCTTTAGAAATTTGTTTATAAAAAAGACTTGCTTTGGATTAGGTGGATTCACGGGGAGTATTTAATGCTTGTGGTTTTCGGGAATGGCATCCTAAAAGGAGTAAGTCCCCTCTTTTGAAAAATGTTTGGGAGAAAAAATAAATTATGCGAGGATCTTTAGGAGAAGAAGGATGAGAAAGAATCTCGGATTTGTGCTTTTCATTTGAAAATGTGCGTCAATCAACATATGAGGTATCTAGTAAAGATTTATATGATGTATATAAAAAACCATATGATTTATTTTGTTGTAAAAATTTTGTGAAGCCTTGGGCTAATATTATTTGGGACTTGAGTGTATATGCTAAGCATGCTATTATTGTTTGGATGACATTAAGGGAAAGATTTAAAACGAAGAATCGCATAACTTATATGGAGCTAGATCCGCTTTGTGAGTTGTGTGGGGAAGATTTCGAATCGAATAAGCATCTCTTTTTCGATTGTTCTTATGCAAGGTCAATTTGGGATGAGATTAAATCATGGTTAGGATTAAATATGGAGATGAATACGATTCTTAGTGCTTTGAAATGGCTTAAAAATTTTAAAGTTAGAGAAAATTGGAGGAGAAAAGCATGGAGAATCGGTTTTGGAGCAACCGTTTATTGCATTTAGAAAGAGAGAAATCACCTAGCTATGAGAGGTGATTCGATGACACGGGAAACGGTTACCAAGTATATTAAATAGTGTGTATTTTCTATATTATTTTCCTTATTCCCTCGTCATTCCTTTATGGATGAGATTGGAAAACTATCTTCTATTAGTTTAGTATGAGCTAGTTGTTTTTTGCTTCTTTATTGCTATCTTAAACTTCCTTGTCTATGTAGGTAACTCCTTTGTATAATGTACATTTTTTATTTTAATACAATCTTTTACCTAACCCAAAAAAATAAATTTGAGTCGTAAGATTTTATTCGCAAGAGACCAAACACCCACTCGGTGTTTGGAACAAAAATTGCATTATTTACTATGGTCCAATCCATATGATCACATTATTTAGCTAGGTTGCACAAGAGCGGCGAGGCGATACAATAAGATTCGACGATTCGTGCGGCAATGTATATATATATAATATTATAATATATTTTAAATATACAGATACTAAAAAAAATTAATTTTTCAGTAATATACTTGTAAATAGTTATTGTTATTAGTTATAATTACATTCGAAAAAGATTTACTTTTACTTAAAATCAACATTTATTAAAATTTTAACTTGATTAATTATATTATTTACATAAAACAAAAAAAAAATCATATTTTTATTCAAAAATAATATAACTATATTTATGTAACAATGTTTTATAAAAAAATTCTAAAATATCAAAACTAGACCAACTTAAACACAATATGAAATGGTAATTATAAAATTTATATAATCAAGTACTAACTTTATTGTAGATTAATTTTTGCTTATTGTTTACTTTATTTGTTATAGAAGTAGATATTGAGAATATGTTTTACTTTATACTAATTATAAAAATTAATTGTTTTACTTTAACAGTCTTCTTTTTTAAGTTTTTAATAAAAAAAATTGCTCTTAAAACGATTTCTGACTGTTTCTTAAAAGAATCATACCGCTTCGTAGCCGCTTCTAAACTTTTTCAACGCTTCCGATATCGTTGACTCAAGAATTCGTGAATCCGAGAAAAATCGCTTTTGTTTCTGTTTCTGATTCGCGATTCTTCAAACTTTTGAAGAATCCATGCAACATAGCCTATTATGCAATTTTGCATGATAAAGAGTCTACATTGCAACTTTTGCATAATATAAGGACCTATAGTACGATTCATGCATAATGTAGGGACTTATTAAGCAAACTCGGGGTAAGGGTGGGGGGGGGGGGGGGGTAGTTGTACCTAAGTTCCCCAAAACAAAAAAATTAAGACTCCGTCCTTGTTAAATTTCCTTTTTTTTTGTCGTTAAAACAAAAACAAAACAAATGTTAACCAATACCCTGGTTATTACAAATATTAATTAAGCTACTCTAGAAATCAACCATCGTCCCGCATGAACATTGTGAAATGTCGATATTAAGTCTAATGCACTTAGCAAGTTTATACGGATTTTCTTATTTTTCTAGCTAGAGCATGCATTGACCTCTGTATTTATTAGTTACGATGTTCATATAGGTAAAGAACTTGAGAGTGTTTGTGTATACAAACCAACCATGGAACCACGATCGATGCAAACTGTCTACCCAATGAGATGAGCTAGTGTAAATTGGCGTTCTATATTGAAATGAGTATTTGCTCAAGATTGTTTATATCATACTATTTAGACGTAGAATAAACTATTTTCAAATGTATATTAATACACTTGTTTGATCAAACATGATATAATTGAGTTACAAACTTGTCTTGTGGAATTATAGATTTTATTTACAAGGTTGATAATTAATTCAATGACAAGAATACTTCAAGGTATTAATGAAATATTAAAATAAAATTTACAATATTTTTTCTTTTTTTATTTGGTCAAAACTAAAGAGTCACAATTCTACTCTACGATGCTACTTAGGCAATGTCTTGTTGCGAGTAATCCTTAGATAGAATTCTGGTACAACACATTTCATCACAAAATCTGTCAGAATGACCCCGTTTCAATCTCTATATGGTCACCTTCCACAATGAACTTGTCTTTTGAGGAAAATGAACTTGTTGGGTGAAATTTCAGCCTCATTTTGAAAAAAATAGACTGAGTCTCCTTCAAGCTTGAGCTACTATATTTATAAAATACTATGGTTCCCCTCGAAAGATTCAAAGTCACAAAAGATGTGGCACAAGCAATGGAAAAGACTACCTTCTGAAGAGGCTACTTGTGAAGACTTGACAAAAATTCAGAACAAACAAGGTTCTTATCGAAGAAGGGCGTATTGTAATGAGTCCAAAAATAAAGTCAACAATAACATAAAATTTCAGGGATTTTGTTGCTTAGTAGAGTTGCAATAATATCAGGGATTTGTTTCTATATAGAGAGAGGTGCATAAGCTATTGAGGGGAGTAAAGCATTCAAAGAAATAGCATCACATGGTTGAGTTTTCAAAGAAAGAAATGTTAAAAAAGTGTATTATAACCAAAACACAAAACCAAAAGTAGAATTATAAACTTGAATGTACAATTTTCAAAGACAAAAGTACAAAGTAATTATATCTTTTCCACATGCATTCTCTTGCGTATCTCAAAAGAGGTGTTGAATATTCCAAGAGTAGGTTCATTTTCTTCATCTTCTTTATCTTCTTTTCCTTTGTTTTTCAGCTTCTTCATATTCTTTCTCTATTTGAAAACTTGATTTATAATCTCCACGATCATGCATAAACTTACATGAATCACCACATCCACAGTAACTTGTTTCTTTATAATCCTTGCATAGATCAGGTTGATAATCTATTTTTGACGATACTCTTATATATGATGAAGCTCTTAATGGTCCGTGGGCCCCACCAGCTTTTTCAATTGAAACCGTTAATTCTCTTCTAAACCCTGCTTTATAATCTGTATATTTTTGTATTCCTCTGTATATTTTTTCATTTTCTTTTCCTTTTAACTCCAATTTTGCTTGATTAAGTGCTTTTTCTCTAAGGGCACGACCGTCTTTTGTGTGTTCTGTTTCTGTTTCCAAAATTACAGTTGCACCATTATCAGATTCTATTTGAATTTCGTTTGATGATTCATAACAAAACCTATTTTCTTTTGATTTATCATTACATTCCATTAATTATTTAGTGTGAAGCTTTAAAGATAATTATGGAGATTAATTAGAGTCCAAGTCGAAGACTACAAGATATGGAAAGAGATAAGCATGGTAATTGGAGATAAGGAAAGAAAAGCTAAAATCATGGAAAAGAAAAAGCTGCCTTAAATCTGAATTTCTGCACCTACGACCACAAATCAGCTTATATCTCAAGATAGGTGTGGAATTTGGAGGAACTGTCAAGAGCAAAGTTGGAGATCTTTCTGAAACAATGAATTTCGACTACTCATATGCGTCAAACGGATGAGTATTGAAGCTTCTAGGACCAAAACAAAAACAGGCCTGATTTCATATTTTAGGGTTACGAATTTGAGTTGGGCTTGGAGTCCATTACTTACCTTCTCCTTCAATAAAACGAATTAGGTCTTCTAAACACCTATAAATACACCCTTATATCACTTGTAAATCATCCTTGCCTCATAGTAACTAGTTCTTAAGGTTTTATTCTTCAAAGTTATTGTAGAGAGCAAGATGATGTCTTTTATTATTTCTTTTAGTTTATTTCCTTCAGGTATGAACTAAACTTCACATAGCTTGGGTTTTGCATCATGTATAAACTATGAATTCTAATTTCTTTCTATCTAAATTTCTTTGGGAATTTCATGTTTTAATCTGATATTAGCGGCTTACCTTTATATTTGATTATGTGTTTTGATTTAATGACTGTTTTCCATGCGGTGCGCAACGTTTAGGATTACCTTAATAGTAGTTAGATGATCTCCTTAGCTAGGTGTCTAATTATTGAAACACCACATAACGTCTAGTGTCGATATTGGTCTTGACAACACTAATTCTAACTAGATAGTCATTAGGGTATAATTTAATCACTATCACCATGTATGGAAATTGATTGCTTAGGGGCCTAGTGGCGTAGGATAACCCTATTTGAACCAGCCTCGTGGTGTGTCCGTAGCCCCCTTAGTCGCTCTCAAGGTCTAAGGTATGGGAATTTAGAATCGTGACTAAGTATCTAAGAGCTAATTATCTCCCTCATTAACTAGATTTGATAGAAAGAATTAGAAGGATTAGTGCATACTAGCAAAACCTAAGCTATACTTCTCATCTCATATTTCTTCGTATTTAATTACTGTCTTTATTTTCCTTAGTTCTCGAATTATTCTCTCTTTAATTTACTGTCTTTTAATTAATTACTTATTACTCGTTATTTATACACATTCGATTAACACACTAAGTCCCTGAGAACGAACTCAACTTATCATTAAAACTTGCATACGTCCTGTAATACTTGCAGTACTGTGTCTGTCTAGGGTGAGCGTGCGTTGTTTTCTGACTTATTATTTACCTTATTTTTATCACACCCTAGGCGACACCATTGCCCCAATGTACTATTCGTGTTTTTAGGATATAGTTTCTAAACAAAATATGACATTAACTCGTTAAAGTTTTAAAACGTGGTGTAGCTATTCCCTTTTAAAAGAAGAGCACTGCTATATATCACCCATTTTTTATTCTTCTTATATCCCCTCTCATATGTCATCTCATGTGACATTTAATAAAAGAGAGAAGAAAAGATCAATTAAGAAGGAGAAATGTTATGATTGATGTTTAATATTTCTACATAGGAGGTGATATAAGGGTGAAACAAAAATAAGAAATATATATACATATGTATATATACTCATGAAAGAATCTTTCTTATATCGATACGTTGCATGTGAGTGGCACCGAGACATCTAAGTTTCACCATACCTCATCAATACCTTCACATATATCTATGTTCAACAAGTATCATGCACATCAATTCTCATAACGATTTTACACAAAAAGATTTCTAAAGATATTAAATTATTGATAACTACTAATAGCATTAACAATTTGAAATACTAAAACGCTTGAACTTCGTCAATTATTTTTATATTCAAAATTTATGATGAATAAATTATACATTCCATATACTATTTTCATATTTTTGAAACCTCCCATATACAAAAAAGATACTAATATACCCCCTACAGTAAGGTATGAACTTTTGAAACCTCTTTCGTCCATTTTTTGGCGCCGGGCTGGATGCAATTTTTATCGATACGTTGCATGTGAGTGGTACCGAGACATCTCCGTTTCACCATACCTCATCAATACCTTCACATATATCTATTTTCAACAAGTATCATGAACATCAATTCTCAAAACGATTTTACACTACAAGATTTCTAAAAAGATATCAAATTATTGATCACTATTACTAGCATTAGGAATTTGAAATACTAAAATGCTTGAACTTCGTCAATTATTTTTATATTCAAAATTTATGATGAATACATTATACCTTCCATATACTATATTCAGATGGTTGAAACCTGCCATATACAAAAATACTAATATACCCCCTAGAGTAAGGTATCAACTATTGAAGCCTCTCTTTTGTCCATTTTTTGACGCAGGGTGGGATGCATGTGCCCCCTTTTTTGTTGGGGTTGTGTTTTGTTTTAAAATGCATAAATTTAATCATTTGCCCCAATTAACTAACATTGTTTTTTTTTTAAATACACGGTTAAACCCACTCCCTCCACCCCTTTTTCACCCCTTCTTATTCTCCGACATGCTTGACAAAAAAACTCATCTACCATTTCTTTTGTCCACCCCTCAGCCACTCCCCTACTTATTTCTAACCGCCCTCTCCTTCACATCACTCTTGATAATTTATAAAACATACCCCCTTTCAAGATTCAAAATTATCTCATGCACACCACTGTTCATAACATTAATTAACTAATCCCTTAGAAGTTTCAAACTCATCTTCGAACAATCTCAAGGTATTCTATAAGACTATTCAATTAATTAACTATATATTGATTACCATTCAATTTCTTCAAACCTCATCTTCAATTAATTAATTACAATTATGGTCTCTATGTAATGTCATGAAAGTGTGAATTAACAAGAGTATTGCAAAATCCTATTGGGCTTAATTTTTTTACTGGTATTTATTACAATTCCTCTGTCATTTAAATATCCATGGCCAATATGTTTAAATAGATTAGCAGATTTACAACGAAAATAAGGGTCCATGGACAAGATTTTGAATTAGATACTTTATCCTAATATACACTTATAAAATAATTAAATACTCTCCAAATAAGGAGAATTGAATGATCATTTAATTAATCATATATTGTATCATATTAACTTTAAAGCAAAGGATAAATATGTGTTTGCTTATATAACAATGATTAAGATAATTTATTTCCTATGGGCACGTGCGCTTGGAAGACACCGCGAAGAGTGTTCTCTTCTGATTTTGCGGAATTAGCAAGTCTATAATGATATTTTCTTAATTTCACGGTCCTTGGACCTCCCATGTAATAAAAAAGATCATTTATTTAATTTTGAAAGAATAATTAAAAATAATAATATCTAAAACAATGATAAAAAGTTTATAACAAAATAGATTTACAAATATCAATATTTTTTCTATTAAATAATATTAAACAATGTATTATTTTTTTACAAAAACTATAATTATTATTGATTCAACAATAATTTATATACGTTAGTGATAATACTTTTAATCTATTTTTAGATCATATTCATATTTATAATTTTAATAAAATTGGTTTATTTAGCTTTAAGAGGCTTATAGTTAGTATAAGAAGATATTCTACATTTTTTTATTAGTTTCATGTAAATTTTTATTAACTTGTGAGATTGAGACAAATTTAATTATTATTTCAAATAAAAATGATGTGTTTTATTAAAAAATAATTCAAAAATATTTGAGTTTTCATATAAATGGAAAGTATCGGAATACTAAAAAAAATATCAGGGGTGTTTTTATCTCAAGTTTTGTACACGTCACTACTATTATTTTATCTCAATTATAATTACAGACTTAGTAAAACAAATTCTCTTATAATTTTGCAAACTTGTATTATGTTTAAATACATAAATTTTATTAATAGAAGCTTAATTTAAAGTTTCATTCAAAACTTTTAAAATCACTCAAATTATCCTCAAACTTTGTTTTCGATGACCCAAAAGGGGGAAAATTATAAAACTTTGAGGACTATTTTAAAAAACAAAGTTGGAGGAACAAAAAGAAAGATTGATAAAACAATATAAATTAAAATAATTCATACTCTTAAAGCACAATGACAAAAGTAGTGTTTGCATTTAGTGAGGATCAACAAAAGCTTGTTTGCATATAAAACAAGCAAAAGGCAAAGCAGCAGTTTTATTTTTAATTTTTCATTAATATACTTGTAAATAGTTATTGTTATTAGTTATAATTACATTCGAAAAATATTTACTTTTACTTAAAATCAACATTTATGAAAATTTTAACTTGATTAATTATATTATTTACATAAAACAAAAAAAAATCATATTTTTATTCAAAAATAATATAACTATATTTATGTAACAATGTTTTATAAAAAAATTCTAAAATATCAAAACTAGACCAACTTAAACACAATATGAAATGGTAATTATAAAATCCATATAATCAAGTACTAACTTTATTGTAGATTAATTTTTGCTTATTGTTTACTTTATTTGTTATATTCATCTATTCTCCATGTCTTTGTGTTTTGTGTTGAAAAGTAGAGATTGAGAATATGTTTTACTTTATACTAATTAAAAAAATTAATTGTTTTACTTTAACGGTCTTCTTTTTTAAGTTTTTAATAAAAAAAGAAAATTGCTCTTAAAACGATTTCTGGCCGTTTCTTAAAAGAATCATACCGCTTCGTAGCCGTTTCTGAACTTTTTCAACGCTTCCGATATCGTTGACTCAAGAATTCGTGAATCCGAGAAAAATCGCTTTTGTTTCTGTTTCTGATTCGCGATTCTTCAAACTTTTGAAAAATCCATGCAACATAGCCTATTATGCAATTTTGCATGATAAAGAGATCTACATTGCAACTTTTGCATAATATAAGGACCTATAGTACGATTCATGCATAATGTAGGGACTTATTAAGCAAACTCGGGGTAAGGGGGTGGGGGGGGGGGGGGGGGGGGGTAGTTGTACCTAAGTTCCCCAAAACAAAAAAATTAAGACTCCGTCCTTGTTAGATTTCCTTTTTTTTTTGTCGTTAAAACAAAATTAAAACAAATGTTAACCAATACCCTGGTTATTACAAATATTAATTAAGCTACTCTAGAAATCAACCATCGTCCCGCATGAACATTGTGAAATGTCGATATTAAGTCTAATGCACTTAGCAAGTTTATACGGATTCCCTTATTTTTCTAGCTAGAGCATGCATTGACCTCTGTATTTATTAGTTACGATGTTCATATAGGTAAAGAACTTGAGAGTGTTTGTGTATACAAACCAACCATGGAACCAGGATCGATGCAAACTGTCTACCCAATGAGATGAGCTAGTACAACACATTTCATCACAAAATCTGTCAGAATGACCCCGTTTCAATCTCTATATGGTCACCTTCCATAATGAACTGGTCTTTTGAGGAAAATGAACTTGTTGGGTGAATTTTCAGCCGCATTTTGAAAAGAATAGACTGAGTCTCCTACAAGCTTGAGCTACTATATTTATAAAATACTATACTATGGTTCCCCTCGAAAGATTCAAAGTCACAAAAGATGTGGCACAAGCAATGGGAAGGACTACCTTATGAAGAGGCTACTTGTGAAGACTTGACAAAAATTCCGAACAAACAAGGTTCTTACTGAGGAAGGAAGAGCCCAAAAATAAAGTCAACAACAACAACAAAAATACAGATTATAAAATAAAGTACAAAGTAATTATATCTTTTCCACATGCATTCATTCTCTTGCGTATCTCAAAAGAGGTGTTGAATATTCCAAGAGTAGGTTCATTTTCTTCATCTTCTTTATCTTCTTTTCCTTTGTTTTTCAGCTTCTTCATATTCTTTCTCTATTTGAAAACTTGATTTATAATCTCCACGATCATGCATAAACTTACATGAATCACCAAATCCACAGTAACCTGTTTCTTTATAATCCTTGCATAGATCAGGTTGATAATCTATTTTTGACGATACTCTTATATATGATGAAGCTCTTAATGGTCCGTGGGCCCCACCAGCTTTTTCTCTTCTAAACCCTGCTTTATAATCTGTATATTTTTGTATTCCTCTGTATATTTTTTCATTTTCTTTTCCTTTTAATTCCAATTTTGCTTGATTAAGTGCTTTTTCTCTAAGGGCACGACCGTCTTTTGTGTGTTCTGTTTCTGTTTCCAAAATTGCAGTTGCACCATTATCAGATTCTATTTGAATTTCGTTTGATGATTCATAACAAAACCTATTTTCTTTTGATTTATCATTACATTCCATTGAAAACTCAAGTTTGCTGTTTGAATTTCTTCTTTTTTTCTTCATTATTAAGGTAATTTCTTCTTCTTCTTCTCCATCTTCAATACAGCTTCGTTTTCTAATGTTTTTTATCTTCAAAGGCCTTCTTAAGAAATTACAAACTACAAAACCAAAACCAAAACAAACTGATTAATAAACAAATCAAATTAGCAAAATTGTTATGATACAGATTTACTTTTTTTTTCTACGATAATCGACACTACATCAAATTCACATACAAATTTATACAATTAATTAAATAAATTACCTTCTGCCATTGAAAAACTGGTACTGGTGGCGCGTAAAGATCAAAAATCAAAAATCAAAAGCTGGAAGACTTAGGGTTTTGATTTACTGCAAAACAATCAAAAATCGTAAAGATCAGATTACACATCACTTACAGTAATTGTATGATTTATATAAATATATGTACATATAATAATTAATTATGCTTAAATCAGATGATTCTACAAAAATTGTAAAAGTGATGAGATTAGGTTAAAATTAAATCAATTTTTTAGAGTTTACCTTTTAGCTTGTTGTCGATGGTGTAAACAATCCGGGTTGATGATGGTGGAGAATAATTCCCCGAGTGGCGGTGATCTTCACAGATTGGTGGCGCGTGAACAAAATCTCTTTTTGTTTCAGTTTTAATGAGCTGCGATGTGAAAGAGATGATGAGTTTGTTCTATATATATAATTAATCTTTATAATAAGTCGGTAAAGAAAAGAGACTCATCAATCATCATCCGTTAGAGAATTTTATTTCTTGTTTTTTTTTTTTTTTTCTAAACGCTTATATAAATTAACCAAATCCATTACAAATAAAGTTAGCCTATCCCATTCGGGGACAAATCAAGGCCTAACAAATCAACTAGTTTAGTAGGGATAGGGTTTACGCAAAAGTCGTAAGACTCACCTAATGGCAAATTTTTGCAAACCCAATCCGCTAATTTATTTCCACTTCTTCTAACAAACGAAAAGGTTGGATTACATAATTCCGAGACAAAATAAATACTCTTAACTATATTAGTAATACAAGGAGAATTAAATGCAAAATTGCTAACTAAAGGCTCCATTAGATGAAGGTTATCATTCTCCACTATGCAATGGAAGTTGTTAAGTTCTCTCGCCCAAAGACAAGCCTTAAGAACTCTTAAACCTTCAGCTTCTAGAGGATTGTTAGTGTTAATTCTCCAAGCTTCACACCTAATAAGCTTTCCTTGATGATCCCTGGCAACACAAGCAATGGTGGTTTTATTTTTAGTAAAAGAAGCATCGCTATTTATTTTTATAGAGTTTAAGGGTGGAGGAGTCCACTTACTAGCTTTAATATATTCTTTGCAAATACTAGCTTGTTGTTTACTATTGAGAGTAGAGATATTCCTAGAGGTGGAATATTTATTACCCTTCAGTTTTATATTTACATCATTAGGGGTTTTTGGTAAGAAACCTTCCTCGCAAATGGTGTAAGTATTCATAAGTGAAGTTTTCATGTCCTTATCAGTATCATTTGGAAGATAGTCTTGCCAAATAGACTTAGCTTTCTCAATGGTCATGATTGGATTCAATTTAGTATTATTAAATAGGAAAGAATTTCTATCCTTCCATATTTGCCAAATCAAGGTACAAACCTTTTCAAAGGAGTAAAGTGAATTTTTTGGTTGTTTCTCTATAGCCTTAAGAAAATCTGCCATCCAAATATCCAAATTAATGGATTGGTTGCTGACTCTTAAGGTTAATGAGGAAGCTAACCAGGTAGCACGGGCCCAATCACATTAAAAAATTAAGTGCTCAACTGTTTCACTTTATACATTACAAATAGGGCATATTTTAGTATCCTTGCATTTCTTTTTGTATAAATTCTCGTTTGTTGGAATTTTATTTTTTATTGCCTTCCAAATAAATTTTTTTTAAAGCATCTCTTCCTGTGATTAAACTTCTCCAACCCCGAGATGGTTTACTACCCAAACTCGCATGGAGGAAGTTATCATTAAGAAAGTATTTTCCTTGTAAAGTTTTATACAGGAGTGAATTTTCATTATTAAGTAAATTCCAGGCCTGTTTAGATAGTAGAGAGATATTCATTGTATTGAGATCTCTAAAACCCAAACCTCCTGAGTATTTACTAATTGTTAAGCTATTCCAATTGGACCAATGTATTCCATCACTTGAATTTTTACTCCACCAAAATTTTGCAATTTTCATAGAAATAGTCTCGCAAATTTTTTTTGGGGAGTAAAAAAGAAGACATAAAGTAATTAGGAATACTTTGGAGGACTGATTTTATTAAAATTTCTTTACCAACTTCAGAGAGAAAGAGGTTTTTCCAGTTTGAGGTTTTTTTGATAGCTTTTTCTACTAAATAATTAAGTTCTTTAACCTTTGATCTGCCCCAATCTGTAGGTAGCCCTAGATAGGAGCCTAGATTATTAGTGATTTTCATGTTAATTCTCGAGGCAAAAGTATGTTGAACATGGATTGGGGTATTACAACTAAATTTGACTCCACAATTATTTAAATTTAAGGTGAGGCCAGTAGAGTACCCAAATTTGTTAATAATATCATTAAAGCTATTAGTATCTTTATAATTTGCTTTTAAGAAAAAAATACTATCATCAGCAAATAGTAAATGGGTCAAGGCAGGTCCTTTCCTAGATACCATCCAAGAGTCCATTATCCATTTTGTGGGTAATTAGATTAGTGAGGGTTTGGGTAATAAGACAGAAAATAAGAGGAGATAGGGGATCTCCCTGCCTTAAACCTCTTTGAGGTTTATTAAGTTTAATAGGTTGCCCATTAATTAAAATGGAATAGGTAACAGTGGTGATACAATTCATAATTTTTTCTATCCAATTAGGTTCAAACCCAATTATTTCATAAGTTGAGATAAAAAATCCCACTCCACAAATTCATAGGCTTTTTGAATATCTGCCTTAACCATCATACTATAGTTTTGAGAGTTTCTTTTTTCTTTTAGGTAGTTACTCACTTCATGTGTTATATAAGTATTTTCTTGAATAATTCTACCAGGGACAAAAGCAGTTTGATTTTCATCAATTATATAACACATAAATGGTTGTAACTTGTTAACCAATAGCCTTGCTATTATTTTATAAATAAAATTATATACAATAATGGGTCTATAATGTTTGATAGTACCTGATTTATCAATCTTAGGAATAAGCGAGATGTAGGTATGATTAAGGTCTTCCAAACTTTCATTGTTATACCAAAATTTATTAATAATGCGAATTACATCAATTCGAATTATACTCCAATATTTCTTGAAAAAGAACCCAGGGTAGCCATCTGGGCCTGGAGCTTTGTTAGCTCCAAGTTCAGAGACTGCCTTCTCGATTTCTTTAATAAGTATAGGTTTAAATAGAGATTCATTCATAATTTTGGTAACTTTTGGTTGAATAATGTTTAGTATAGAAGAGAAGTCTCTAGGGCCCACTGAGTTATATATGTTATTAAAATAGTTTAGGATATTTTGGTTAACTTCTTGTTGAGAATTTAACCAAATCCCATCATCATTCATGATTGAAGATATTTTATTATAATATCTTCTTTCTTTAGTAGCTGCATGGAAATAAGAAGTATTCTTATCCCCTTTTTTTTTAACCAATTGATTCTAGATCTTGAAGCCCAGAAATCTTCTTCTCTTTTTCAGAGAATTTCAATTTCTTTGACTATCCAATTATATTCATCCTTATCAGAAACTAAGGTGTTCTTATTATTAGTAATAATTTTGAGCCTTTCAAGGTACTGATCAATTTGTTTTCTAGTGTTTTTGAATTTCCTTTTACTCCATACAGTAAGAATTCTCTTACACATTGTAAGTTTTGTAAGAAGATTACCCTTAGTAATATTTTTAATATTTTTCCTAGAGTTCCAAATATTCTTAATTATTTCAAGACATTCAATTTCTTCTGTCCAAAAATTCTCAAAATAAAATCTCTTATATGATTTGTTAGGATTATCATCAAAGTGGAGTATGAGAGGGCTATGATCTGATCCTAAGGCAGGTAAAGCGTTAACCCATGCATTAGGGAATAAGGAGGCCCAAGTTTCATTACAAAGTGTTCTATCAAGTATCATTTTAATAAGTTCTTCTTTATTTCTTCTGTTAGACCAAGTATAAGCACATCATTTGTTATCCAGTTGTATTAGGCTAAGTGTACAAATAAATTTAATAAATTTTTTCATACTCTTTTTATAATTAGTGTTACCTCCCATTTTTTCATGTGAGAAACGAATAAGATTAAAATCACCTATAATATTCCACGCACAATTACTACCAGGATTGCAATTCTTAATTTTTTCAAGACTCAGTTCCTTATATTTTTCCATTTGGGCACCATAAACATATGTAGTGTAAAATTTAGAGCCATCAGGTTTAGTAAATTCACAATGAATAAAATTGACATCCTGATTAAGGATTTTAATAGAGATTTTTTTATTAGCAAAAATTGCTAGCCCCCCGCTTAATCCCACAGGTTCAACAGTAGTGATTAAAGACATTCTAAGAGGCTTTTCGAGTTTTTTTAATACAGAGAAGGGATTTTTAGTTTCCGAAAGAAAGATTACCTCCGGGTGATACCTTGTACAGATATCAAGAAGGGTCTGGACCGTCAGAGGGGTGCCAATCCCCTGAACGTTCCAGGATAGATGTGTCATTGATTTGAGTGGGATTGATTACGGTCAATCCCACAAACCTCGCCTTCTTCAAGTTGATGTTCCAACATAGAGTCAACGTTTTGATTAGAAGCATCTACAGTTTGAATCATTAGATGTAAAGGGATAACCTCTTCATCTTGAGCATTTGGGTTAACAGCCAGACCTTCCATTTCGATCCTTCTAATGGGGTCCTCGATTTGGGATCTGAATCGCCAAATTTTGCTGCTCCTCCTTTCATTTTTAATAGCCGACTTTTCATTTTTAATACCTTTGACACTAACCGTGCCGGCAATTGTTTGAACAAAACCCCTTAAATCCTCAAATTCTCCCCTACGAACAAATTCAGAATCCTGTTTCCCAGAGACATCTTTATTTTGTTTAGTCCCAGTCATGGGGGAGCCAAAAACATCCTCTAGCACATCCTATTTGCCTTTATCATCACACTCTTCCATATACTCACTCTCGTTATCATCCTCCTCCAAATTCAACTCCGTGAACCACCACCTATCATAATTTTTCCCACCCCAATAACGAAACTCATTCAACTTCTTTTTAGTCTTTTCAGTGGTCCAGTGACGGCAAAATGGTAAAGTAAGTTGCACAGGTTTCGTTTTTTTAGTCTCTGAACGTACTGCAAGAATAATATCTGCAAGACATTCATTCAATTAACAAAACTTACAGAAACATACACAGCAAGAACACCTAAAGTAAATAAAATCATTTACTAATATTAATAGATTACGTCCAAACACACCTGGAGCACGTATACACAACCACGGAAGTAATTGGATTTGACATTCTTGGCACCCTGGTGAAATTTCCTAATACCTTTACGTAATCCATTATATACAAAGCGGGACCAATTATAAGTTGGAATCAACTCCACCTCTACAACGGCGTAAAAATAAGACATGTCGAGTCCATGAATAGTCGAAGGACACAAGAAATAACCTAATATATACAACATCACCAAAACCTTAAACAAGTTTCCATCAGTTTTACATTCAAACAATCTATCCTCTATACCCTTAAGAGAAACTGCATTTTTTTTCACAAAGTTTTTTTAAACAAGACCTCTAGAGCATACACTTTGGGGCAACCAGATCCTTTATGCGGGGGGTAATGGTCCATCTTTAGGGATGCCTAACACGCGGTGGACATCTAAATGTGTAAATGTTAGACTACTACCCATTAGGTTGAAACTACTACTCTCGCAAACATCCGCCTTCAACACGCAATGGGCCATCTCTAGTAGGCCTCCAAACCCCAAGTCTACCACCACCTGCTTCTGTGAGGGAGAGAGACGCTCGTTTAGATCATTGATATTTGTAATGGAACGCATCGTAGCAAGTTTCACCTGAATTAAACCAAAACATGTTTATAGAATAAAAACACACTTCAATCAATTGCATTAACTCTGAAATGAAAATAAAAATATAGGCAACAAAGGAATATTGACTTCAAACTAGCATTAAAATATCTATTCCTGGATATATATAATCAATCAATTTTTAAACAATTACCACAATTAACACAATAATAGATCACTTACTACATGTAATATAACCTAAAAAATCAATAAGACCTGTAATCAGACAAAACAGTTGAAGAAAAACACAATTTACACAAAAATATCATTTCATTATAACAAAATTAAATAACATCTAAAATTCACATAACATCAAAAACCAATAACTTATCATCAACTAGACGCAAAATGTGTAACATTGACTCTGACATGTGGCGTTCAAGAAATTAATAGCCCTATAATTTGAATATAAAATTGTCTAATTAAAGAAAACAAAACAATTGTACATACCGTTGAACCATCCTCCTTCACAGCCTCCTCTGGAACTACACCGGCAGTTTCCTTTTGTTTGTGCTTGTTAACAAGATAAGCGTCTTCGTAGAAAGCCCTACGGTAGTCAGGTAATTTATAGAAATTCTCAGCTTGAACCGTCCAGTCCAAACTTGCATCTGGATACTTCTCCAAGATTTCTTGCCCATAACATAGCCTTATTTAAAAAATAAAATATTATGTCAATTAACCCAAACAATCAAAAAAATAAATGGTTTAAAAATTGATAATCCTCAATCAACGAGACTTACGCGTAGTATTCAGCAGCATTACTAGGAGTAAATAAGCCCCTGCAATTTCTGCCATTATCTATGGGTGCTCCGCTACGACATGAGTAGAAAAAATTGGTTAAACCCTCTTCATACACAAATAAAAATCAATGTTACCCATATAGATATTTCGCAACACCCAAAAGCCTAAACCACTTACCCAGAGCTACTTCCTTTATTTCCCCGTTTCGACGACGACATAACTCCAACCCGTCGAACTTCAGGTTGAATAAGGTTTTTGAAGGGATCGATATGGAATATGATTCGCCAAAAAACAGTTTTCGTGTATTAAAATTTTACGTTACACAAAACCTCCAAGCTTGATGGTTACTGGCTTCAATGGAGATGAGATGGAGATGACGGAGTGTTGCAGGATAAGAAAGACGCGATGGAGATAGAGGAGTGTTGCAGGATGAGAGAGACGCTTCGCTTGACAGAACGGACAAAACTTCCACCTCGAGACACAAAATGACAGTTTTTTTTTGGGTTCTTAAAGTCAAACAGCTATTATGCATGCTTGACACGTGTTAAAATTTACTGTTTGACACTATTTCTACAGTGACATGGCACTGTAGCACCGAGTCCATACTAAAACTAATTTTTGCACTACAAAATACATAAATCAATAAAATAATAAAGATATGGAACGAATAACACCAAACAAGTCTGAGGGGTAAATTAGTAAAATACCCGAGGAACGAAAGGTTTTCGTTCCGAAATCACCACTGTACACCGTCCACATTGAGCCTCACAAAATAAAGTACAAAATGGGAGTAAATAAGTAACTTGCTAAATCATTATTTTATTTCTTTTTACTAGTAACTTTTTTTTGCATACATATGAGGCTTTAATAGCCGATTAGAACAAGGTTACAAGGAAACAATCCAAATAACATAATTATTAAACTAGTACAACTCTAGTAGTTGCACATTCGCTCCTATCTTTTGTAATATAGCTCCAAAGATAGTCCGGGGGATCCTTAAACTCAACTGGTGATGTGACCATGAAAGCTCCCTCCTTTGCTAACTTATCTGCACAATAGTTAGCTTCCCGATAGATGAAATTAAATACGAAACTGGGATAATTCTTTAGCATCTCTTGGCATTCTCGTTCCAACATGCCATAGTGACTACCTGAGTTCCCACCGCCCTTCACTAGCGCATGGAACTCCCTCGAGTTCATTACATAGAGACTACTTGAGCTCCCACCGCCCTTCACTAGCGCATGGAGCTCCTTCGAGTCAGTCTCAATGTAGATATCCTTTAACCCTTTGCCAATGACCCATCTAAGTTCGTAGTGAAGCGCTAGTAATTCCGACATAAGAGGCGAATCAACCAAACAAGGCCCAATGAAACCGGCAACACATGATCCATTTTTATCACGTAATAGACCACCTATACCCGCACTTCTTTTAACTGCATTAAAACTACCATCAACGTTTAACTTAAGGCCATTCGGGGGTTTAACCCATTTGATCATTACACTTGACGCTAGCTTAATTAATCCACCATCAAGTTCTTTTCCCCAAGCTAATATAAAACTACTCGCTAGGGAAATAATTTCTCTTCTTAATTCCTTGGGGTGTGGAATTTGTGTCATATCTTGATATAGAATATAGTTCCTCTTGGTCCAAATAACCTATATTGCAGCTATAAAAATAGTTGACCACTCTATTCCTTGAAATTTTGCTTTACATCGAAGGTGTCCCACTAGCCAAGCCTTCGTACCTGCTAGATCTCTTGCTCGAGTGACCTCGCTAATGTTGTTCGCATAACCCAGATCAGCAGCTGTTCCATTTCGCAGATTTGCAGCTGTTCCATATTGTAATTCTGCAGCATTCTCACTATTCCATGTTCTCCCGATAGCAGCTCCAAGATCGAAGTTTGCAGCGGAAGCAGCAGGTCCCTCCATAGTTGCGCCTGCTCCTGAGTCCCCAGTATCTACACTCCAGTCCAGCAGTCCCAGTCTCGGCCCAACAGTTCCAGCATTTGGGGTAGCTGTTCCAGGCCTCTGTTCGACAGCAGGAGTCATGGAATCTCGACTTAGCTTCCACCTGTTATTCACCTGTACTAGCACATCACGATTAGTATAAAACAATTCACCCTCACCTTGATGTGGCTGTCCCTGGTCTCCATGTGATTCAGCTCCACTTCCGCAAAATAACCCAAGCTCCTGCCATACAAGTCTTGCAACCTTACAGCTCAAGAATATATGCCGTAAATCCTCCAATTCATCCCCACAAATTCCACATTGCCTAGACACAACCACATTCCTTTTATACAAATTTTCCATTGACGCAATACGATCCAATCCCACCCTCCATAAGAATACACGAATCTTTTGCGAGCACTCTAATTTCCAAATTAACTTCCAATCAAACGAAGCATCCGATATCGTATCCTCCAACCTCTCAAATGCAGATTTAACAAAAAACCTTCCGGATACCTCGTATCTCCAAACTAACTTCTTTCCATCCACTCCTTCTAGCTCAATAACCCCGTCACGAAGGACCTCAATACCTTTTATAATGGCTTTACATACGCTTGAATCGCTTGTTTTACATTCACGGTTTAAGATGCCATCTTTAAAATATTTATTCCTTAGAATGTCCACCCAAGCTACACTTTTATTTTGATGCAACAACTTCCAACCAAGCTTCGCTAGGAGTGCTAGATTGTACTTCTTAGCGCTTCGAAACCCAAGGCCACCCGCCTCTTTTGATTTGAACATTTGGTCCCAAGCGACCCAGTGAATCTTTCTTTCCGATACAGACGAACCCCAAATAAAATTCTTAACCACTTTATCCAACTCCTTACACACATATAAAGGCAACATTAACACTTGCATATGATAAACCGGAATTGCGCTAAGAACGGATTGAGCTAAAGTAATTCGTCCAGCTAGCGACAGTGTTTTAGATTTCCAAGTAGCTAATTTGCCTCTCATTTTCTCAATAATCTTCTTATAAAACCCTTTAGGAAGCCTCCCCGAGTGAATGGGTATTCCAAGATAAGTACCAAACGAAGTGCTATGACAAAATCCACTTGCCGCCGCCAACTCATGTTGCATACATATCGGGACATTCTTTGAGAAATAGATGAGAGATTTTTCTGCGCTAACGGATTGTCCCGCCTCATTACAGAAGGTGTTCATCGTCTCCAGAATTAATTCCACCTGCACAATAGAAGCTTCACCAAACAATATTAAATCATCAACAAAAAATAAATGGGAAATTTTCGGGCCCTGTCTACCCAATCCAATCGCCTTCCATTTTCCATTATTACAAAGCTCCTGGATCTTCAACGAAAGTCTTTCCATACACATTACAAATATATAAGGCGAGAGAGGGTCTCCTTGCCGAATTCCACGGAAGGGTTTGAACGGTGTCAAAGGTTCACCATTCCAAAGAACTCTCATCTCGTTATCCTTCATGCTAGACATAATTAGCGATATCCAGCTAGCCGGAAAGCCAAAGTGCCTTATCGTATCCTCAATAAAATCCCATCTAACTTTATCGTAGGCTTTCGCGAGGTCTATTTTAACCGCCATGATTCCGTTCTTCCCTTGCATATGTCGCATCCTATGATCAACCTCCTTAACCAACACAACATTGTCCATCGTAGAGCGACCTGGTAAAAAGCTGCTTTGACAAGGACCCACAATATTAGATAATATAGGCCTTAGTCTATTGACCATTGCCTTCATAATAAATTTAACCGGAGAATTAATCAAACTAATAGGACGAAAAAGACATACCCGAATCGGGTCTGACACTTTCGGGATAAGGTGTATAAGTGTTCCATTCAGACCCGATGGTAATTGTCCTTTGCTTACCGCTTCCCGGACCATTTTACACACAGCCGGACCCACTGAGACCAGCATTTCTGATAGAAAGCAGCTGACATCCTATCTGGACCCGGGGCTTTAATTGGGTTTGACTGAAAGACCACATCTCGAATTTCCTCGTCCGAAAAAGGCATATCAAGTTCACAAGTCACTGTACTCTCAACTGGGCCAATATGGGGTAACGAATAATATCCGCTGAATTCTTCCGGTGTCTCATATAATGACTCGAAGTACTCCCGAACTAATGCCTTTAAATTCTCTTCACCATCTACCCAGTCATCTTGATCATTTAATAATCTAGAACAGAACGCCTTTTTCTTCCTAACTGAAGCTGCAATATGGTAATACCTTGTGTTTCTTTCACCCGAAACAATCCTCTTCTTATTTGATTTTTGAAAATACATTATCTCTTCTTGTTCTAACACACTCTCATACTCTTTCGTTAGCTGATTACCCAAGTGACGAAGCGAAGAATTATAGGAGCGTTGAGTAGACTTTTGTATACCCCTTATTCTTGCGCTCAACACTCTTTTCCGACGATTCAAATCACCAAATACCTCCATCTTCCACTTATTGAGCTGGTTTTGAATTTCAATAATGCCTTCCCCCACACCTAGTGTATCCCCTTCCAAGTTGTTACTCACAAAACCTTGAAAACTACTATGCAAACACCACGCAGACTCAAATCTAAAGCGGTGGGAATTTAATTTCACTTGTTGTATCGGACAAATCTGTATTAATAGCGGCATATGATCTGAGTGGACCCTAGCCAGATGGATGACTCGTGTCTTTGGAAATAGCTCTTGCCACTCTACATTACCATACGCTCTATATAATCTTTCCAAAATTCTTTGTCCGGAATTCCAGGAATCACACCAAGTATAGCGTGGCCCCTCAAATCCCAAATCAATTAGGCCGCAGCTGTGCCTCCATTCTTCGAATCGCTCCATCCTTCTTGATACTCCACTCACCCCACCTTTTTTGTCTATTTCTAACCCAATTTGATTGAAGTCACCAGCCACTAACCAAGGTATTCGTATATTATGAAACGCGTGGTAAAGTGCCTCCCATAAAATATCTCTTTCCTTGTATGCCGGACTAGCGTATACTGCCGAAAATATCCAGGATTCGCATCCCGCTTGACTAACTTCAATGTTAATTACTTGTCTTCCCGCCGATAGTACTTTAATTGTGATATTTGAATCGTTCCACAACAACCAAATGCCACCTCTATAACACTCCGAGTCCACCCTAATTGAACTGTCCTTCTGTAAAGAATTAATGATTTTATTTGCCGTAACGCCACTAACCCGGGGTTCAACAATCACTGTAAGCCATACTCTGTTGGTTATCATCATATCTCGGACAACTCGTCTAAATCTGAGTTTGGCTGCGCCATAGCAATTCCATATCAATATATTTAGGGGTTGTTTTGATTTCCCCCAAGCCATCTCTGCATCATTTGAACTACACATTAATTAAACAATTAAAAGGAGGTTAAGGGGATACCTGATTGGCGCATTAGGCGCGAGAATCCATGGCGGTGTCTCCATCACCTCGTTCTTTATTTTCCTCCAGCAACTGCTGGTTTAAGCCTTGTGTTTCCTCTACTTGGCTTTCAAGCCACTTTGAGCCATCCTCCTCGTCAAGAATGGCATCTTCCCAATCCGGATCCGGGGGCATAGGAGGAAGTAAGTTACCTGGCTGTTGTACTGGGCTGTCGCATGGAAGAGGAGCTGGAAAATTCGCTCCTGGAATGCTGATACACGGCCCAGATTTTTGATTTTTCAGCCCCTGATTTTTCAATTATTGCACATTGGTCCTTTTGTTTTCCAGTATCTTCCACTACTAACACTTCCACAAGCCCCTCCTTATCATGTGTCACAACCTCATTACACCCTTCATCAAGCGCCTGTCCTACCCCACCCTCGGCCATCGAACTCTTTTCCTTAATTGCCTTAGATTTCTTGCTATTTGACCCTCTTGTTCTTTTATTCCTTGTTTGAACCTGATTACCATTCGCTAGGCCTTCCGCCTCAAAATCCATAACCTCAATAACATCTTTAAGTATTCTCCTTTGTTCGAAGCTTGGTGTCGCTATCACGAGGTGGCCCTTTGTTCCACTACCAACTTTATTATTCGTATTTGGCCATGTTACATTCTTGCCCTTATTATTTACGGTCTTAGTCCCTGAACTTTGACCTTTATTGTAAACACTTTGCGCAAAGTTTCCGTTCATTAATGTACTTTCATTCATACGTAAGGCTTCGAATCGCGAACCTAAACCAATAAACGATTTGTTTGTGTTATTCTGAGCACCTTTACCGTTCCCTCTATTCCCTTTTCTAACTGTCATCCACTCCCCATATTTTTCTTTACTAACTGGAGCTTCCTCTCTAACCTCGTTTACCACCTCCTGTTCTCTTGCTTTTTCCTTACTTCCATCCACTGAATTTGGAATATTAGACGGACAATTATCCTTTTTGTGACCAAACTTTCCGCACCCAAAGCAAATTAGGTGGAGTCCTTCGTATTCCACTCTACACACATCCGAACCAATTCTAACTTCCGGTTCCAACGGTTTCTTCAAATCAATTTCAATAGCAAGCCGCGCGTAATTTCCCCTCAACCTCCCTTTAGTCATAGGGTCGATTTTGATTGTTCTTCCTAGCTTGTCCCCTATTTTCCTTAAGATTCGAGCCGTGTAATTATGCATACCCACGTTCGAAATCCTAACCCAAGCAGTAGTAGTTGTTATGGAGTTCGTAATAGCATTAAATTCAGGAGTCCATTCTCTAACTATTAAATAGTGGTCAAGAATCATCCATGGCCCACCCGCAATCGCAAAGTTGTAATCCTCCCGAACCTCAAACTTAACCATGTAATAGCCGTGTCCTACGTCAACTAATTCAAAGTGCCCAGTTGGGTTCCAAATTTGTTTCAATTTTGTCGAAAGGTACGTAAAACCCACCTCCCTACCAAGAAGTCGAATAACCGCAGTATTACGCCAAAGACGGATCCCTTCTTGAATTTCATCTCTAGTACGAATGACAGTAGGTATTGTATCGCTATCAATTTCAATGTCATCTTCTATTAGTTCCTCAAATTCAAAAGAGTCATCTTCCCCTAACTCATTACTGTATCTGACCTCGTCTTTATCCTCAATGATCGGGATAATTATGTTGTTTCCTGTAACGGTTCCTTTCCAACCACCTAGAGTAGGTCTATTAAAAGCTTTTAGATTAATACCTGTTGTTCCTGAGCCTGCTGCAGTTACTGGTTTGTTCACAGGCCCATATGTAGGCGCCATTGCAGGAGCCCTCCCACTCGCCATTGCAGGTACAGGGGCTTCTTCAGCGGAAGCACGTTGTCTCTTGCCTCCTCGGAATTCCTTCGCAGCATCAGCTAATTCAGGAAAATCGGAATTCTCTGGAGTAGCGTTCTGTACATTGGTTTCATCAGCATTGGGACCAATCTCGTGGCCCATCTCTGTATCTTGATCATAAACCGGGCGTTGGTCAGGCGGAATGGCGCCGCCGATCATTAACGGCGATGAAGCAGCCATCAGACCGTTTGAGTGTTTGTTTGGTTGTTCAAGTATTTGCGGAGCGTTTTTTACTAAGTCAAAGAGAGCGTAACTTTTTACTAGTAACTTGTCGCTAGTAATCCTTTGATGAAAATGAACTTGTTGGGTGAAATTTCAGCCATATAGACAATTATCAATCATAGGTCCCCGCATTTTGAAGAAAATAGGCCGAGTCTCCTACAAGCTAGAGCTACTACTTTATTTATAAAATCCTATTGTTCCCCTCGAAAGATTAAAAGTCACAAAATATGTGGCACAAGCAATGGGAAGGACTGCCTACTGAAGAGGCTACTTGTGAAGACTTAACAAAAAGTCAGAACAAACAAGGTTCTTATTGAGGAAGGGAGTATATTGTAATGAGCCCAAAAATAAAGTAAACAACAAGTTAAAAATATGAGCGATTTCAAGGATTTTGTTACACTTAGTAGAGTTGCAGTAATATCAGGGATTTGTTTCTATATAGAGAGAGGTGCATAAGCTATTGAGGGGAGTAAAGCATTTTCAGAAATAGCATCACATGGTTGAGTTTTCAAAGAAAGAAATGTTAAACACGTGTATTATAACCAAAACACAAAACCAAAAGTAGAATTATAAACTTGAATGTACAATTTTCAAAGCCAAAAGTACAAAGTAATTATATCTTTTCCACATGCATTCATTCTCTTGCGTATCTCAAAAGAGGTGTTGAATATTCCAAGAGTAGGTTCATTTTCTTCATCTTCTTTATCTTCTTTTCCTTTGTTTTTCAGCTTCTTCATATTCTTTCTCTATTTGAAAACTTGATTTATAATCTCCACGATCATGCATAAACTTACATGAATCACCAAATCCACAGTAACCTGTTTCTTTATAATCCTTGCATAGATCAGGTTGATAATCTATTTTTGACGATACTCTTATATATGATGAAGCTCTTAATGGTCCGTGGGTCCCACCAGCTTTTTCTCTTCTAAACCCTGCTTTATAATCTGTATATTTTTGTATTCCTCTGTATATTTTTTCATTTTCTTTTCCTTTTAACTCCAATTTTGCTTGATTAAGTGCTTTTTCTCTAAGGGCACGACCGTCTTTTGTGTGTTCTGTTTCTGTTTCCAAAATTGCAGTTGCACCATTATCAGATTCTATTTGAATTTCGTTTGATGATTCATAACAAAACCTATTTTCTTTTGATTTATCATTACATTCCATTGAAAACTCAAGTTTGCTGTTTGAATTTCTTCTTTTTTTCTTCATTATTAAGGTAATTTCTTCTTCTTTTTCTTCTTCTTCTCCATCTTCAATACAGCTTCGTTTTCTAATGTTTTTTATCTTCAAAGGCCTTCTTAAGAAATTACAAACTACAAAACCAAAACAAACTGATTAATAAACAAATCAAATTAGCAAAATTGTTATGATACAGATTTACTTTTTTTTCTACTATAATCGACACTACATCAAATTCACATACAAATTTATACAATTAATTAAATAAATTACCTTCTGCCATTGAAAAACTGGTACTGGTGGCGCTGGCTAGGGTTTTGATTTACTGCAAAACAATCAAAAATCGTAAAGATCAGATTACACATCACTTACAGTAATTGTATGATTTATATAAATATATATACATATAATCAATTATGCTTAAATCAGATGATTCTACAAAAATTGTAAAAGTGATGAGATTAGGTTAAAATTAATTCAGTTTTTTAGAGTTTACCTATTAGCTTTGTGGTCGATGGTGTAATCAATCCGGGTTGATGATGGTGGAGAATAATTCCCGAGTGGCGGTGAGAGAGCAGATTGGTGGCGCGTGAACAAAATCTCTTTTTGTTTTAGTTTTAATGAGCTGCGATGTGAAAGAGATGATGAGTTTGTTCTATATATATAATTAATCTTTATAATAAGTCGGTAAAAAAAAAAAGACTCATCATCCGTTAGAGAATTTTATTTCTTGTTTTTTTCTTTAGGTATGTATTTTCTTTAAAAATAAAAATAAAAAATCTTAGTTTTAGTTCTAAATATTTTTACTAAGGTTTGGTTTGTGTAACATTAATTTAACTATTTGATTATTATGTTTTATATAATCTTATTAAGTTATTGTTGTATGAATTATAATAGTTTTTCATAATTAATTACTATTTTTCTTAGTTCAAGTAAGGTTTACTATTGTTGTTACAAGCCTAATTTGAATAATTTATCCTTAATGATTTACCTTTTTCTTTTTTTTTATGTATGGGTGTCCGGGCTAACTTACGCGCACTACGGCTATTCTCACGCCTGATGAAAGACAAGGTCCTGGCCATTGAGCTAGCCCCAATGGTTTTTTATGACTCACCTTGTGTGTACTACAGGTAGAGGATGTCTAACACATTTATTATTCCACAGTGACGTAATTGTGGAAATACTATCAAGGTACCAATAAAGCCTCTTAAAAGATTCAAATGCGTATCAAAATCATGGTGCTGGATGATTTCCCAGCCTGACCCTGAGCTGAAAAAAAAAAACAATATGAAGCTTATTATTGATGGACATCCAGATCCCAAAGGAATTAGAGAAGAAACTGATATATGATGTAGACTTCCTCTTGTTTATATGATGTAATAAATAGTCTACAAGGTTCTCTTGCAGGTTACACATTTTTTCATGCTTCTTTGTTTAAAACCTACCAAACCCTGTATTTGTTATATATATATATATATATATATATATATATATATATATATATATATATATATATATTCACATACCAACTCATTTTGTTGTATTGCCAAAATGTATCCAGGTGTTCGTGGTAGGCCAATGATGTTCCCCTGGTGGTCCTGCTCCTATTAGTTCCAAGACCGAGGAGGTTAAATAAACTTGATATTGTAATATTTTGCATTCTTAATAAGAAGTTTGATATTTTTGGTGAAATATTGTATGTTTTGTAGTAGTTTATTTAAGAGTAAAATGCTGGTTGCAAAACTATAAAACTAAAAGTAACACGTCTAGTAATATTTGTTGGCCTAGTTATAGGACATGTAGGATCTTGAGGTTTTTCCGAATATCATGAGTATTCTTCCACTAGTGTTTCAACGAAAAGGTACATTTTTCTATTTTTGCATAACATAAGGACCAATGATGCGACTACCCTTCTCATGATATCAAAATTATGAACTAGTAGTTTCTCTGAAATATTGCAAATGTGTATATGCATCTTTGTAAGAGCTAAAGGAATCCTTCATTTACAAGATTATTAATACATCGTAACAGGTGAAATTGTGGAACATAATTAGCTCAGATCTTGCTAAAGAAATCCAATTCGGTCCACCTGTAAGTTATTGATTAGTTCTTTCCCATATTTCCAGTTTGTTCCTTATGTTATACAAAATAGACAAGTATGTCGCAGTTCGGTCATTATGTTTGGTTTAATTATTTATGGATATGACTACAAGTTCATGGGTTAGAGTCCACATATAGATTCATAACACTTTCTTTGGATATTCAATCTCTAAGTATATGCCTTGTTAGAACCTTCTTAAAAAATTTAATAGGAAAAATTTAGTGAAGACAAAAAGGTACATTTTGTTATACGTTTTCTAAAACTATCTCATTAAAAACTTTTATCTGAAAAACTTATTAGGACCAAACCTTGATAACCTATTAGGACAAAACCTTGATGAAAGAAAAAAGTATGTGCATACGTATCTTCCACTTCATGTCATTCTCTCAAGAAAGATCTTGAAATCGCTGCATGTCAATCTTGTGTATAAATGTAGATGTGTATGTAATGCCTTTGTAAATAAATCGTCCAAATTGTCATTTGAACGAATTCGATGAACATCTATTTCACATTCCTTCAAGAGTTCATGTCTAAATGATAACTTTGGAGAGATATGTTTGGTTTGATCACCTTCAATATACCCTCTTTTGTCTTGAGTGATACAAGTAACATATTGTTGAACTATGATTACTTGTTTAAATATTGTATTCCACTTAAATATTTAATTTTAAGAATATACCTCATCAAAACTTTTCTAAGAAAAACCCAATGAGACAACATTGGCCTTATAAACATTCACCGTATATATAACCGGACCCAACCCATCCCCTCTCTTCTCTCTCAGCATACACGACCCCCTCCCCTCCCCTCTCTGTGAGCACTGCTTCACCCACTACCACCTCCCCTACCCTCTCTATAATCTATGACCAACCCACTACCATCTCCCCTCCCCTCTTTGTGATATTTGACCAACCCCCACCACGCTCCCCTCCCCTTCTGCCGCCCTCTGTACTCTCTGACAAACCACAAACATCAACACCGTCTCCATCAACATCACTAACTCCACCAACATCACAGCATCTTCTCCCCACCATCATCACCAGCAGATCCATTAACCATCATCATCAGTCACCTTCCCACTAATGGTTGTTCACCATCCACCGCCTCCCTGGAGTAAGAGAGAGCCGCACTGCTTCACTGACCACCACCAACACCACCTTGGGCCAGATTCGAACCACCACCACCACCAAGAGCAGCGGCTGAACTCCGGCCTCCAACACCTCCATTCACAGCAGCTCTCCATCTCCATCACCATCAACATCATCTCCCACCTCCCCTCCCCTTTCTATTCTCTCTGACCAACCCACCACCACCAAGAAAATGAATACCACCAACATCATCCTCAACACCATCTTCACCACCATAACCATAGCCACTGTCTGTAACCCCACCATCTAAACCAAACCTTCCGACCAACAAAACACCTCTCCACCATCTCTTCAACACCATCACCATAGCCACCGTCTGTAACTCCATCATCCACCATCAGAACAACCCTTCATACCAACAAAACACCTCTACACCATCTCTTCTCCACCGTAATTCCCAATCTCACCTTCAATATGAGATTAGCTCACGTTCCCCGCCAAACAAGCCCAATAACATAGTCCATTCATCATGGTTAATGAGTACTCTCTTCTCTTTGAACCACCATCATCAACACCCTCTTCTCTCTGAACCACCTTCCCTACCATAATCACCATCACCACCCAATCCTCTGTCCACCATCATCATCATTCAACCCCGATCTCAACCCACCTCCCTCTTAGCAGACAAGATTCGGTAGGAAACCGATTGGGGTTTTATGTGTTTTGTTCTTGGGTGGTACAACCCCATTTCACGTGTGAAGGAGCCTAGGTTTTTTTCGTTAACAAAGGGTACAACCCAAGAACAGATTTGGGCTGTGAATAGTTGGATTTTTTTTGTTTTGTTCATTGTTAGAACAACCCACGTAATGGGGGGTTTGGGTTGTGAAAAGTAAGAATAAGTTTTTTTTTTCATGAGCCCAATAACAATATTGGTTTGGACATGATGGTTACAACCCTTTTAGGCTATAAAGAGTGATATGTTTTTGCTTTGGACATGATGGGTGCAACCCCATATTAATTTTGAGTAGCGATTTTATTGTCCATGGGTACATCCCACAACAAAATAGTCAATATGGGTCCGTACCCATCGAGCGAATTATTGAAATTGGTCTGTACATGTATGAGAGTTTTGATATCTCCCCATTTGTGATGATTTAATATTAGTTGGAGACATCAATTAGGTGTATTTATTAGAGTATAGGTCGATTTTCTCATGATTTAGTACACTTTCCTATTTTGTGTCTTGAATTAATTATTTATTATTTTTAGAGCATATTGGGTTTAATTATTTATTTAATGTGAAGCTTTAAAGATATATGGTAATTAATTAGAGTCCAAGTTAATTCTAAGAGCTAAAGGAAAGAGGATAAACATGGAAATTGGAGATAAGGAAACAAAAGCTAAAATATGGAAAGATAAAGTTACCAAGTAAATCTGAATTCCAACACCTACGACCACAAATGGGCTTATATCTTAAAATCGGTGAGGAATTTGGAAGAATGGTCAAGAGAAAAGTTAAGATCTTTCCGAGACGATGAATTTCGACTACTCATACGCATCAAACGGATAAGTATTGAAGCTGTTAGGACCAAAACAAAAACAGGGCTGATTCTATATTTTAGGGTTACAAATTTGAGTTGGGCTAGGAGTCCATTACTTACCTTCTCCTCCAAGGAAACGAATTAGGTCTTCCTATACCCTATAGATACAACCTCTTAACATAAGAAAATCATCCTTGACCAGTCCTTAGGCCAGGAAGAAGCTACAACACAAGAAGAGAAGTATGTAAGGAGCTGTGTATCAATTATGTCTTCTTCAACCTTCAATTCTGTAATTCTTTTCTTTTCTCTTCTTAGTATGAATTAAATAAATTTAGCTTGAGTTTTAGCATATATGTATGAACCCTAGTTTTGATTGACATCTATCTAATTTGGGAATTATATGTTTTAAATTGAATTCATGTTTTATTTCTCTGTTTATGTGTTTGAATTATAATCAGTTTTCTTTGCGGTGTACAATGTATATGATTACTTTAGTAATAGTTAGATAACCATTGACAACAGTATATTTAACTATAGGAACAACACATAGCGTCTAGTATAAGGTTCAGACCTGACAAATCAACCTAACCATATAGTCATTATGGTTTGGTGTATTGCCATTAATCAATTGCAGGAAAAGTTTGCTTAGGACTCCTTATTGACACAGGTAAACCCTATTTAAAACTACCTAGCGCAATTGAAACCGATTATTGAAATACTACATAATTTACCCTTACATGTTTAGAACAGAAAAACTAGTGGGGATTACTTGCTAATTACTCAGGCTAAACTATCATACTATCTGTTCTTTGCTTATTTAATTTCCTGTCTTTAATTTATTAATTTAATTTTCTTATTTAAAAACCAAATAAAAATCTATTTCCCTTTTCTTTATTTGCGTATCATCTGTTCTAACTTATTTATATGCACTAGATAAAAGTCATAAGTTCATCCTAACTTTCGTAGTCTCTGAGGAACGAATTCTATTTATCATTAAAACTTGCATACGTCTTGTATACTTGCAAAACCGTGCTCAGCCTAAGGTGTTTATTTGCACTTATTTTATTCTTTATTTTATCACACCTTAGGCGACACCAAGTTTAAATGGACAAAAATAGATAATGACTTAATAAAAATATTAATAATGAATAAATGTAAAAGGTAAAAAACTGACATGGGTCTATACCCACCGAGAATGGGGATGGGCTAACTTTTTTAGCTAAAAAACGAAAGGTATAAATGTAAAAAATGCAACTAGAACATTACAAATTGGCCTTATAATAAAAGTTTTTTTAGTTTGAATTTAAATTATAAAGTTGCCAAAAAAATTGGTCTTACTTTATATATATATATATATATATATATATTGTTTTTCAATGTCTTTTTTTCTTTTTTGTTCTGATTTTATTTTATTTTGAAGGATTTTAACCAAGAAAAATTATATTATTTTAATATTTTGTAAACGATAATGATAACACGTCACTTTTTTTTATTACTCTAAAAGATCCATTATTAAAAACATCTCATTGAAAAACTTATTTGTTAAAAATATTCCTCCAATAAAATTATTTATTAAAAATATCCCTTGTCAAATATACCCTAATATAATCTTTTTAATTGCTCTATTATTTATCATTTAAGTTTAACTACCCTATTACAACTTCCTA
Organism: Nemophila menziesii; assembly: GCA_029959085.1. Classification (NCBI taxonomy): domain Eukaryota; kingdom Viridiplantae; phylum Streptophyta; class Magnoliopsida; order Boraginales; family Hydrophyllaceae; genus Nemophila; species Nemophila menziesii. Next base: position 136,511,818 of record JARWIR010000001.1, on the reverse strand, counting down.
CCACTACCACCACCACCGCCGCCGCCGGCACCGCCACCACCACCACAACAACCACCACCACCCTATTACTACCACCACCACCACTACCACTACAAGCTCAACCACCACAACCACCACCACCACCACAACAACAACAACAACCACAACCACCACCACCACCTACTAATACTAATCCTATCACAAGCGCGCGTCTGGGAATTTCTTTTTAAAATCGTCATAACTAATTCTAAAAAAATCTTGAAATTTACGTCTATGATTTTTTTTTCCGGCAGACTTGAAATCCATTGTTTCGAACAGTGAATTTCATGTTTGCGGAAAAAGATGCACTGTTTCAAACAGTAAATATCATGTTTGCGAAAAAAATTACAAAACAAATCTTAGACGTAAATATTATTTTGTTTTGTCAAAAAATGCAAATTATTCTGATATTTTTAGAATTAGTTATGACGAATGAAAAAAAATCCAGACGTGCGTGGGCGTGATGGAATTAGTAGTAGGTGGTGGTGGTGGTTGTGGTGGTGGTGGTGGAGGTGGTGATGGTGGTGGTGGTGGTTGTAGCGGTTGTTAATTTTTTTTACATGGTGGTGGTGGTGGTGGTGATGGTGATAATTATAAAAATATACTTAGCTAATCCTTTATGACATACGAATGGTTTTCTTAAATTTTAGAAAGAAAAACACGCAATATTATGCAATAATTTCACTATAGGTCCCTTAAAGTTATATCACATGTTCATGAGCTAACTGCACTATATGTCCCTATATTATGCTAAATACCCTATATTTTATCATACGAACAACAAATAAATCAAAGGCTCCAAGTAAAGATTATGAAAAATTGAGGGACCATACATCAAATAATTACCTCATTCAGCTTTTCCCCTATACCAAATCAGGTTGATTTATGTAACCTTGATCAGTAACCAGAAAATATAACTCCTCTTCAAACTGCACACAAACCATACCCCAGTGACCAAATATGCAATTATACTATATTTAAAAAAAAAATCATAACTTTCGATATGGACAGATTTACTTACCTATAAAATAGCGTTGAAGTGATTATTTCTCGGAAAATACACATAACTATCGTTCCTTAATCCCATCGAGTAAACAAAATAATCTGCATAAAATTCAATAGAATTAAGTTTTAGAATCTTATATTATGCAAAAATTGCAATATAGATCCCTTATATAATGCAAAAATTACACTATATGTTCATTAAATTAAGCAAACATTACACTATAGATTTGGATCTAGGTATATTTGTTCGGGACCAAATTCTTAAGTTAATTGAACTATAGGTCCCTTATATTTTGAGTTGGCTACACTATATGTCCCTTATATTATGCAAAATTTGCATTATAGGTCCAAAGCCAGAAAATTTTGTTGCACAAACCCAACATTGAGTTAATTGCACTATAGATCCCTTATATAATGAAAAAATTACACTATATATCCCTTAAATTATGCAAACATTGGACTATATGTTTGGTCTTAGAGATTTTTGTTTGGGGGCCAAAAAAATTTAGTTAATTAAACTATAGGTCCCTTAAACTGTAGGTCCCTTATATTTTGAGTTAGCTACACTATATGTTCCTTTATTATGCAAAAATTGCACTAAAGGTCCAAAACCAAATTTTTTTGTTTATAGTGTAAATATTTTTTAAGTCAATTGCACTATAGGTCCTTTATTTATATAATGAAAAAAAATGAAATAATTATAAAACCACACACTCATATATAGTCAACTGATTGGCACTAATCTTAAAAAATTCATAGATCACATCACGTGAAGAAAATATATAAAAGTAAAGGATATGATGGAGTTTTTGAATGCTACAAGATGACAAAATATGAAGTTATAATGAGAATAAAATTGAATAAATTAGCTGAAAATGGAGATGGATACCGGAGAAGGTGCTAGGAGAGTCGGTGAAGTTATTGAAATCTTTGTCATTAGATCTCTCCATGATGAAATTTGAATACAATATGTTTGGTGGTCAATAAGAGAGGAGAGATTGAGTGAGGAGAGATTGAGAGAGGAGAGGTTGAGAAAGGGGAGGAGATGGTGGCGGTTGGTGATGATTAGTGGCTAGTGGCTGTGAAGACTTAAGTAGACGATAGAGAAATAGGTTTTCAATTTTTTTAGCAGCTGAATTAAATGTAATAGAAGAATAGGTAAACAAGTAACTTTATATTATTATACTATATTAGTTAATGATAGGTTGTGTCAAATGTTTTATTCTTTTAATTTTTTGAGTCAGTATTTCTTTCGGAATGTCAATATTTTTTTCCAATGAATAATATTAAACAATATATTAATTTTTTTTTACAAAAACTATAATTAATATTGATTCAATACGAATATATATATATATATATATATATATATATATAATACTAATAATAGTTTTATATGCATTTGTAAATTTATTTATATTTATAATTTTAATATAATTGGTATATATCGCTATAAGAGACTGCTTAGTATAACAAGATATTCTACAATTTAATTAGTTTCATATAAATATTTATAAACTTTTATGAGAATGAGACAAAACTAGATTTATTTTAAATTTTAAAGACGTGTCTTATTGAATAATGGCTTAAAAATATTTGAATTCATATATAAATGGAAAATAGTAAAAAAATAATATTAAGGGTGGTTTCAACTTAAAAGTCGTGTACACGTCACCGGTTCCATTTTATCTCAATTATAATTGCACCCTGATTGTAAACAAATTCTCGTAAAATTATTGCAAATTTGATTATATTTTCAAGTTAAAGTTTCATTCAAGACTTTTAAATACACGAATCTCTATACCCAAATTCAAAAAACATAGTTAATTAAGACCAGATTGCTCAAGCGAATCAATTATTCAATCAATACTACATCAAATTCAGATACATATACAATTAATTAAATAAATTACCTTATGTCATTGGAAAACTGGTACTTAGGGAAAGTGATATTAGGTTAAAAATAAATCATTTTTTGTAGAGTTTACCTTTTAGCTTGTTGTTGATTGTGCAATCAATTCGGGTCGATGATGGTGGAGAATGATTCATGAGTGGCGGTGATTTTCTTGTGAAGGAGAGCAGATTGGTGGCGCGTGAACAAAATATGTTTTTGTTATTGTTTTAATGAGCTACGATGTGAAAGAGATGAGTTTGTTCTATATATAATTAATCTTTATAATAAGTCGGTAACAATTCATTTTTTTTGACGGGGTAACAATTCACATGAAACCGACTTTTTTGCTATATTTTCCTCTAATTTTTATTTTTATTTTAATTTTTATCAAGAGTAGTGAAAAAAAATTGAATCTTTTCATCTTTTATTTTTCAATTCTAATTCTATATTGTTGTTTTTTCTTCAATTTATTTAACTACCTTTTTATTTATATTAATTCTATGAATATTGGTTTTGAAACAATAATATATACATAATTTTATAAAATATAGGAACTTATAATAAGGTAACAATATCAAGAAAATTGTATCGAAATCTTAAAGTGATATTTTTTAAATATATACTAACCTATATTATAATTGATTAGGATTTTTTTTAGATTTCTTGCCCTCACAAAAAAATCCTAATTCATATATTTAATGTAGTTTAGGTTCACCTATTTTAGATCCTTTCCGATTAAGGATGATTCTCACACATCTGCCAAGAGAGCTTGCTTTCCTAATACCAAGATAGTTAGTTACAAATATTTTACGGTTTTCCCTTGCTAAAGGAAATTGTCGACTTTTGAAATTTAATTTTTTGTCCAAGCGCTTCACAATATAATCTAATCGTATTTTTTAAGGCGCCGATTTCTTTCTCGTTGATGGAAAAAAGAAAGGGGTGTTATCTGCGAAAAGTAGGGCTGAGCAAAACAAAACCGAAATACCGAACCGACCCCAAAAACCGAAAAAACCGAACCGAAAAAAACCGAAAACCGAAAAAACCGTTCGGTTCGGTATAAGCTTTTTAAAAAACCGAAAAATTCGGTTCGGTTCGGTTTTCTATGCTAAACCGAACCGAAAAACCGTTAATGGATACTCGAATTTAAACACTCGGAAAAAAGTTATTAAGAAATTGCTTGTCGTAGTTATAATATTTTTATTTATCTTCTTGGTGGTTGAAACTAAGAGAGCTATTGGTCTTTTTATATGAGAAGAACCATAGTTTACAATATTAATACTGGAAACATCTTTTTACTCAAAGAGATAAAATAAATTTAATAAAATATCTGGTTGACAGTATTTCATTTCTTGATTTCACAATTTGTTCTTTTATTATATTTTTGTTTTGAAAAAATATTAGGTGTATAGCTACTATTGTAGCTTCAAATGTATTATTTAACTGTATATCAAAAGTACTGTATCATAATGAATATTTCTAAAATGATCATTAGAGAAAGACAATATAGCATAAGGTAGCATAATGAAGATTTCCTAAATCATGATTACAGAAAGGAAAAAAACAGATTAAATATAGTATTTAAGAAGAGGTGCAACCATCTTCTGAGAGTTGTTGCGCTAACGAACAAAACACATACCAAAACCGAAAAATTTACCGAACCGAATATATATTTAACCGAAAACCGACAAAACCGAACCGGTGAAAACCGTTCGGTTCGGTAGCAACATCCTTAAAAACCGAACTTTTCGGTTTCGGTTTCGGTTTCGGCCAAAAACCGAGCCGAACCGAGCCGTGCTCACCCCTAGCGAAAAGGAGATGGGTAAGATTAGTACATGTTTGAGCTAAATAAAGTTTATTGATGTTTACTTCTCTGCATTGCTGATTTAAAAGAACAATAAGCCCCTCGGTCATGAGTGAAAAGACCTTCTCCTCTAAAAAATCTAGTTGGATCTCCACTTTATATCAGATGATGGTAAAAAAATCCTTATCAAAGCTGTCCTTTAAACAATCTAATTATGATAATGTCAGTTTTTGAATTTCCAAAGGCACTCTGCAAAAAATTGGCGAGACTCGTTGCTAACTTCTGGTTTGATGCACAACACAAAAAGAGAATTCATCTGTTTGCATGGGAGAAGTTAATGGTATCAAATACAATGGATGGAATCAGATTTAAAGACTTTCAAAATATGAATACGACCCTTCTTACTAACCAAGCGTGGAGAATTCCTTGTAACCCAGATTCATTAGTTTAAAAAAATACTCAAAGGGATTTACACCAGGGTTCATTCTGGGACATAAGATCTAAAAAGAAGAGATCATGTTATTAATCTCATTATTTGTATAAAAATTGTAAAGTTGAGCAAACTTAGGAGTTGATCCTTCCTCATGCAGTAAGCTTCTCAGCGAATGATAATTTTGACCATGTAGACGAAAGGTGTAAGGAGCCGATGCATTATTTATATAACTATCAACTTTTCCACCAAGAGATGTAAATCAATACATCATATTATAAGCTCTAATATTTTCATGAAAATGTTTGCTCCTTCTATCATCTTCAAAAAATAGGTTCAATAGGTTACTCAGAGCAACTTTCAACTTAGGAAGCTTAACTATACCATTCATACAACACATTGAGAATTGAGGCTTATATGTGTTTTTGTGTTTATAAATTATTTTATTATACCACATAAATGCATCACATGATTCACATACATATATAGCATCTCCAATGTCATTATACTCTATAATAAAACAATAAAGAGTAAATCTATTGAAGTGATCAATTATTATAATATTCATGAAAACAACAATATATTGAAGCACAAATTGATTAAATAATAAGTTCTTACCATCCTCCTCCTTTGAATCATCATTAAACACATAATCAGAATCTGCATAACACAATGAACCATTGACATTTTTAAATTAAAAAATCAGCTAGTCTATTTAACAATAAATATTATGTAATATAATTATAATTTTATATTAATCTTAATTACTAGCACTGTCCGAATTAATACCTGATGGTACAACAGTAATTTTAGAAATATTCCCTTTATCAGGTAATATATTTGATCCCATATTGGAACCACCCCATGCAACATATCTTATTGTGTCTTGACTCATAAATATCCTCTTTTCGTCTCGTTTAGAACTAAGCATACAACAAATATCTACGTATAAGTATTAATTAAATACAAAATAATGATACTAAGATTGGATAATTACCAACATGGATAATTACCATCTATTTGATTTAGAAAAAAAATTTAATGAAATATTTTAACTTTGACAATAAACATCCATTCCATGATTATAAAGCTCGGGAATATATATTAATAGTAAAATAACTTCTAATTAGGGAGAGGAACAAAAAATAATCACAACAAATTATATTAGTGATATTAGAGATACTTTCATATTCAGATATGCCAAATCCCTTAATTATAGCCTTTACACGATAGAAAGTTTGTTATCATATACCATTTAAATATCAAGTACTAAATCCCTTAATTATAGCATTTACTCGATGGAAAGTTTGTTATTGTCACTATCAATCATGTATACAATGGTTTCATATATTTTGATACAAGCGAATTACACCGGGAACAATCGAAAAAGCCATCGGGAACAACCCTGTATATTAAGTCAGATAGAGTTGAGTTAAGTTTTTTAGTATATAAAAGATGGTGATGTGTGTGAACAAAATTAGTGGGTACAGTGAGTATTTTGGTGGTATGCTCAACTGTAGCTATTCTATAAGCGAAGGTGCGTGCGGGTAAAAACAATGGGTTGCATTTGTATCTTGGTGGGTTAGTAAGTTGTTATAGTATTTTTTAACATTGTGAGAAACTATGACGAGTAAGTGGCAACATGTTTTAGACACAAAATCTTACCAGACAACAAATACCTTGGTCGACGTCCTTCACAGTGACGACGGGTAGTGATATGCGACGAGCAGTGGGAACCTTACCTTCAACGACATCAACTGTGGGTTGCCACTTCTTTTTTGTCTTCGCCATTATTGATTGCAGGGATATGGTCGGTTTGGTTTCTTTGGTTGGGAGGAAGGAAGACGATGGCCGTGTGTTTCACTTCTATCTGTTGTTTATGTTTTGAGATTATTTGAATGATTGGATGTAATTAGAGAAGATTGTTTTGATAAGTCAAACGAAATTAAGTTGAATAGAGGATATATCAGACTTTTAGAGTAGATTGCACTTGATGAACAACGGTTCATTGTTTATGTGGACTCTATGAGTTTATAACCCATATATAATATAATAGGAAAGCTGCCATCTTAATTTTAAAAAATAAGATAGCGCAATTAAGTATATAAAAGAAAAACACAAAAAAAAAAAAAAATTAAAAATCACACGCCTACCACCGCAACCACGGTCATGCTCCAAAAATCCATTACCACACCGCCATTAGTGAAATCGTTTTTCCAACAACCACGAATTACAAGACAATTTCAAGAAGCTTCAAATATGGAAACTAATAGTACCAGTTTTTTGCCTTTTCATCTACACCGGGACTAATTTTTTGCCTTTATCTATATTACTATTTCCATGTATTTGAACGCCAAATTGATTCTAACAAATATTATGTCCGTTCTCATTTAATGAGTGACCTATCTGTTTTATTTTGATGTTGGTTTTCATCTTATTCTCAGTTGTTGTATCTTAATTGCTTAAGGTCCTTATTCTGAAGTTTCTTAAAGGTGTGCGAAATTCATTTATACTATTATGACAATCAATAATAGATTACTGATTGTGCGCGGGTCGATTATGGACAAAAAATACTTAACCTATAAACCGCCTATTATTGTGTAGGTTTTGTAAAATTAGACTCGCACCCGCCCAATATATTTTTAAAACCATTAAATTTCGTGTTAGGCGGATTGCGGGCGCATTGCAGGTGACTTGATTAAATAAACGACTCAAATTTGTATATAAATTTATTGAGCGAGTTAATTTTATATTACAAATCAAAGTTGTAACAAAAAAACATAACTTATGATATTCATATACACTTCAAATAATATCTACTTTTGAAAAATATAAAATGAGATTTTAGAAAAATAAATTTACGAGTTAAACAATAAATAGAGATAATATTATAATTCAATATAAAAAATAGACTTATTAGATAGAATCTTACTAAAATATTGAGGGATTGTAAATTTTTTAAAAGAGAAAGAATAACAAAAAGAAATGTAGAATGAACAAGCAAATGATATCTAGTATTTTATTTAAATAAAATGAGCAATATGAATATCTCTAATTTTTTATACTATATGGTAATCGGGTATATGCGGGTTTGCAAGTTTCAACTTTCGAATCCGCAACCCGCAAAAAAATGTATATTTTTTAAATGTAAACCGCAACCCGCCCAATAATAAACTAACTCGTATAGTTTCGGGTTAGTATAGTCGGGTTGGTCGGGTTATGCGGGTTTTCTAACCCGGTGCACAGCCGTAATCAATAATTTGGATTTTTTTTTGGTAGACCATGTGTTAAATTTCAGGGCAACGAGTAATAAAAGCCCTATGACTTTCCATTAACAAAATAAAGCCCAACCCTAACTAACTACTAAAACCCAACCCCAACTAACTACTAAAACCCAACTAAAAAAAATCCAAAACACTTTCTCTTTCCTTTCTTATTACAATGAGAAAACAACAAACCAATAGGGTTACGGGTGGTGTCGCCTAGGGCATGATAAAATAATAGATAAAATAAGTGCAAATAAACACCCTAGGCTAGCACGGTTCTGCAAGTATACAAAATGTATGCAAGCTTTACTGATAAATGAGATTCGTTCCTTAGAGACTACGAAAGTTAGAGAGAACTTATGCAATTTATCAAGTGCAGATAATCAAGCTAGATCAGATTACTACGCAAGAAAATAAAAGAAAAGAGTTTTTTGTTTGATTTCGGGAAATAGAAAATTAGACTAATAAATTAAAGACAAGAAAAGTAAATAAGAAAAGAACAGATAGTATGAGAGTTTAGCTCGAGAAATTAACAAGTAATCCCCACTAGTCTTGTTTATTTTAAACATGTAAGGGTGAATCATGTAGTATTGCAATAATCAGGATTCTAAATTCCTACCTACACCCGGAGACCGAATAGGTAGGATACGACACAACCACGAGGCCGTTTATACTAGGGTTATCCTACGATTCCTTCAATTGGTGATAAGGTGATTAAAACAAACCCTAATGAGGCTGGAGTTGTCAGGACCAAATCCTTATTCTAGACGTTATGTGGTGTTTCAATAGTTAAACACCCCTTCCGGGCGACCATCTAACTACTATTAAGGTAATCCTATACTCGTGCACTAGCAAGGAAAACAGACAATAAATCAAAACACATAAACAAAGAATAAAAAATGAATTCAAATTAAATACGATAGTATCCCAAATCAGTTAGAAAGAACTAGGGTTCATACATATATGCTAAATCTCAAGCTAAAATTATTTAGTTCATACTAATGAAAGAAGAAAGAAATTACAAATTTAAAGGTTGAAGAAGACATGATATGAGGTCCAGCTCCTTCCAGACTTCTCTTCTTGTGTTGTAAGCTTCCTCTTGGCTTAAGGTGGGCCAAGGATGTGTTTATTATGATAAGAGGGTGTATTTATAGGGTATAGGAAATCCTAAAACGTTTCTTGGAGTAGAAGATAGGTATTGGAGTCCTAACCCAACTCAAATTCGTAACCCTAAAATATAGAAAAGGTAAGATTTTGGTGTTGTTTTATTTTGGCCGTAAATCCTTTAATACTTATCCGTTTGACGCATTCCAAGTCGAAACTGATCGTCTCGGAAAGCTCTATAACTTTCATTCAGACCATTCTTCCAAATTCCTAGCCATTTTTTAGTTATGATCACTTTTATGTTTGTAGCTGCTGGAATTCAGATTTATTTGGCAACTTTATCTTTTCCTTTTTCATATTTCTTTCATTTATCTCCAATTTCCATGTTTATCCTCTTTCCCTTATCTCTTATAATTAACTTGGCATCTAACTAATTACCATATATCTTTAAAACTTCACAATTAACAAACAATTAAACCCAATATGCTCTATAAATAATAAATAATTAAATTAAGACACGAAATAGGAAAGTGTACTAAATCATGAGAAAATCGACCTATAACCTAATAAATACACCTAAAATGATGTCTTCAACTAATATTAAATCATCACAAATGGGGAGACATCAAGACCCCAACTCAAAGTTGTATCGTCCCGATACAATAAAGATAAAGAACAATAGGGTAGTCAAATAATAAACAGAGAAGCAGGAGGAGAATAAGAACAGAACACAATGAATGATCCTAGATCAAAATATCTAAAAAGTCTCATGTAGTAATGCTAAAGAAATAATGCACACATATACTTAATATACACATAATCAACAATCCATAAATTCAAGTCCAGATTAATTTTGCAATGCCAGAAGGAGAGGTCTCAACTTAGTTCATGCTAATGGCTATAGGTTGTTCATATGTCCTAATATAGCATCCAATGGTCCACTTACCTACAACCTAATAGCTCAATTGTTTCTCCATCAAGTAGCTAAAAATCCTAAGGTCTTTACAGTTATAACATGGCTTAGGGACGGTGTGGTGTATTTGGATAATGAAAAGTGAGATTTTGGCTCTCTCCTCACATTCCATCAACGAATCGCCCTAGAGCTTGATTTTTCACTCGAAGATGTTCTCACTCAACCCAACTTTGATGCTTTAATGTGCATCCCCAAATAATTCCAAATCAAACCTTTTCATGATGGTATACAAATTCCATTCTGGCGGTCCAAATATATATTCTTTTCATATCAATTTCTTCTTCTTTTGTATAGCTATGACTCTCTTTTTAATGTTGAGAGATCACACTATTTTTCTCATATATTTTTATTTTCAATTCATGCTTTTCAGCTTTTTTCATTTACTCTTACCCCGGTAAAGTGTTACAATAATAACTTTTTCATCATCAACAAAATCACAATTACAATTTCCCGATCCAAATGTTCCCTAATGATGAGACCCACCACCCCAAACTCAAGCTCTAAAGCGACTTGTCTCAGGTTTTGCGATTCGAGTGCGGGTCATATGGATAAGTCCTATAAACTAAGGGGTATGGTTTATAATGTGGTTAATAAAAGTCTTTAGAAAGGCTCAGAGGGGCTAAGACGGATAAATAATCATAATACAATCAAATAAAAGGGTGAGAAAGCTAAAAAGGCTTCAAGTGGCTTCGATATGAAAGAACTGCCTTATTAACTTTTCTAACTACCGGATTTTGTTACTTTTTCTCTACTAGTTCATAGATAAGCGGGTTTTCAACTAATTTCAAACCTCGCATTCTATACACCAAATAACTCTCCTTAAGTTTCAACGTAATTTCTTAGCATTGCTTATTAACTTTTCTATCGTTTATTTCCTGTTTTCATACATGCATACTAAACATATTTGTAACATCTCTCAAAAGCATACTACTTACTATCATTAACTTAATTAAATCATGCTTAATAGGTACCTTCAATATATTCTATGCCTATTCAAACCTAAAAATTTTAAATTTTATGCAAAAACAAAAAGGAGGATGAGGACAATGAATCCCCACCCCTAACTCAAAAGTGAGATGTGTCCCCACAACTCGAAAAAGACTCAATAAAGAAATAAATTTTAAAATTAAACTAAACTAAAAATGCAGACAAGCAATTAAGGAGAATAATTAGAACGGGGTACCTGGCCATAAAGCTCTAGCAAGTCATCCTCCGAAGAAGAATAAGTATCAATATCCAAGTCTTTTGTTACTTCGTTTATTACCTGATTAATCCTTGCAATTTCCTCCCAGCAGGCATTGAATCCCTTTTTAAATTACCAATTTCTTCCATCAATTTAACTGCCCATGCTGGTGGTGTGGATATAATCTCTGAGTTACCATTAAGATTTGACGAAGAACCTTGATCTTGGATTGTTGTCTTTGCTTTAGGCCTTGGTGGTATACTCATTCTAGCTGTTAATTTCCTTCGTAGTGGTTGTGCTGGTGCCTCTGTCTTTGGTTTCTTTTCAATAGGCTCATCAAGGTTAATAACATTTTCTTTTGTAGCTCCAGGAAATCTCTTGTTCTTCCCTAAGCTTGAACACTTCCTCTTATAATCCATAGCATCCCATCTGTTTGTCATCTCTGATTAACCCACAACTCAAGTTACACCAAGTATAGAATAAAGTTAAAAAAAGCTTGGTGTGGCTTGAGTTTCTTTCTTGGATGAATGATTATCAATGGTAGAAGAAGGTATTATTGATTGTTGTTGAAGAACTCTTGAAAGCTGTATGACGTGATGATGTTCTATGATGATTTGATCAAGCTTCAAGGTGATTTTATAGAGTTTGGGTCTTAAGTCGTTTTTACTTTTCCTCAAAATCAGGTTATCTCCACTACATTGGATAGAGCTCGAAAAAATATGCGATCTAGGCTTTTGAAATAGTGAATTCCGACCTCCGAGCACAAAGTTACGGCCTTTTAAAGTTTGGACTAAAAAAAATTTATTTTTATTTTTATTTATTATCATTATTTTTTAACCGTGTGCGCTAATTCTCGCCACGGTTTTGATAGAACGTCTCGGTTGTGACCCGTTGGTGGGGGCAAAGGTGTGATAAATAAATAGATAAGTAAGATAATAATAATAAAAGACAGACAACCTTGTCTACCACGAGAAACTCACTGCAAGTATAACAGATCGTTTGCAAGTTTTAATGATAAGTCAAGTTCGTTGGGAGGGATTTAATCCGTTAGATCTACTTGTATTAAATAAGCGTAGATGAATTTAGATGTTTATATAAAAAGAGAATAATATGAATAATTTTCTGATATGAATAAATAATATATAAGAATGCAGATAAATAAATATGAATGTAAGTCAAATAAATTAGGATTACTAATATGAGTCTATTACTAAGTTGTTATTCTAACCTTAGAGTGAATTGAGCATTATATATTAACCGGGATTTTAAAAAGTCTACCTAACCCCCGTCAGGGTGGACTTAGGAGCAACCTCATCACTACGAGGATCTTGTGTAAAGAAACATTGAGTAATGATTGGTGGTTAAATCAAACCTTTATGACTATCTAGGTAGGGTCACTACTAGACGATTATGTGGCGTTGTCAATAACTAAGAATAGTCCTAAGATTGGCCAAATCTAGGGTTGTAACAATAAGTCAAAACACATAATAACAATATACGCCAAACTCAAATCAATTAAAATAACAAATAGTATTAATGAATGTAGACAAAATAATAACCCAACAATTAAAAGTAAATTTTGCAGAATAAAAGTTTGAGATATGGTGAAGCCTCAAATCTATAGCTAATTACCCTAAATATAGAGAAGGAGAGATGTAGAAGAGGAGTTTGTCACTCTCCAATTTCGTGCTTCTTGTCTTCCTCTATAGGTCAACTTGCTTCTTGGATGAATAGCTTTATAGTAAGGATGAATATTAAATTCAGGGAATAAGCTACTATTTAAAACTGAGAAAATACAAGCAAGGACTAAGCCTATACTTGGCACTGAGCAAGGACATGTTTACAATGGTTTAAGAGTGTATTTATAGGTGTTTAGGAAGACCTAATTCGTTTTCTTGGAGTGGAAGACAAGTAACATGGACTCCAAGCCCAACTCAAATTCGTAAACCTAAAATATAGAAAAGGTAATAATCTGCCGCTGTTTTGTTTTGGCCATAACTGCTTCAATACTTATCCTTTTGACGCGTTCCAATAGTCGAAACTGATCGTCTCGGAAAACTCTTTAACTTTTCTTCGGACCATTTTCCAAATTACTTGCCAATCTTGAGTTATAAACCCTTTTGTGGTCGTGGGTGCTGGAATTCAGATTTATTTGGCAACTTTATCTTTCCATATCTTAGCTTTTCCTTTCTTTTCTCCAACTTCCATGTATATCTTCTTTCATTTATCTCTTTGAATTGACTTGACATCTAATTAATCTCTATATATATCTTTAAAGCTTCACCCTAAATAAATAATTAAAACCAAATATGCTCTAAAAATAATAAATAATTAAATCAAGACAAGAAATAGGAAAGTGTAATAATACATGAGAAAATCGACTACTAGACTTCCTAAAACGCTAAAAATGATGTCTCCAACTAATATTAAATCATCACAAATGGGGAGACATCAAGACCCCCAACTCAAAGTTGTATCGTCCCGATACAATAAGGATAAAAACAAAGGGAAGTCTCTAAATACATACCTAGGTCAATTAAGCACAGAGGGAAGAAGATAGCAGAATATATTGAAGGAATGCAATAACGATTATATCACATATAATACAGCGGAAAATAGAAATTGCATTCCTAATAGATAATCTAGTTGCGATTTAAGAATTTAAAACAAAGTATAATCATGATTACATACCTTAAGCCGTTGTGTGGGAATCGAATTGTCAAATTCTAGCTTCAAAGATTTGAAGCCTCCACGCTTTGCACACCGAGTCTGATTTTGCTTTCAGAACCATTCTGATTTGGAGAGAGACCTTCTATCTACTATGTTTTTCAAGAGAGAAAAACTGAAAAGAAGTTACATGTATATATTGATTTCTCATTATACATATATTAACTCTTGAAGGAAAAATGAAAAGCCAAGAAGTGGAAAAGCCAAAAGCCAGGAACGTATAATGAAAACTAATTATCTTAATTATTTGGTCCATTACCCAATTCTTAAGTGGACTTGGCCATTTTACATTATACAAAAAGACTTGACAAGCCTAGCGGTTAGTGACATATTTCACACTATTAGAGGTCCATGGTTTGATCCACGAACCTATGACCTTTTCCCCTTTTTCCTCTTTTGCCTTAGATCGGTCTTATATTAGAATATAAATTTGTGCTAGCAAATCAATATTCCAAGTATATAATTAATTAATATTTATTAGCTAATAATAAAATTAATTAACTTCATGAAGCAAGTACAATGCACTCGTTAGTGTGCGACTACGTGGGTTCATCGTTAAACCGGTAGTAGTTAATTAAATTAACCACTAATCGAGGTTGGCGTCTAACAACACTCCCCAACGACCGGATAACGTGAAGTAACTCTGTACAAAGAACCCGGTGAAGAATCATACATGTATTCCCTCTATCTTTACAGCTCCGGATCATCATGGGATATGGTACAACTGTCAAATCTCATTAGAAAATCAACTACGTTACACGTCGATTATCAACGATTGACGAAAGACCTAATAAACTCATTTCTTCATTCATTCTATCACTTGGGCCAAGGATTCGAATCGTTATAATGTTATGACATCGTGGAGCTCAAACTCTTTACCTAGAGTTGATAGATTCCATCTTGACTCATCCCTAGGAGAATATATACTTAGCTACGTCCAATATCCTTTCGACTAGCATTATGACACACTAGTAGTCTAGTATCAAAACATAACAAACACACACACAACTATAGTGATGATCTCAGGTCAAAGGATTACAAGTATAAAAATCCTTATGGAGATTAACCTACTTGACAGTTCAAGGTAATTAACCATTAGGAATCTCTAGTTTTAGTCGATTCAATAATCACATCTCTATGTGCATTATATATGCACCTAATTCGGTAAACGAGAACTACCGATATTTATCCAATAAATACTTGTTAGCTACATATTAATCTAACTGGATCATCGAGGTCCTAACTCGATGATCCTACGATTAAGAACAAGTTTAGATTAAGTCCTATAAGCTAGATTCTCATTATCAAAACACCTTATGATATCTAGTTCGTAACTTAATCAAGGATTTGCCTTTATATTATGTAGATTAATACCATAATCATAAAGGCTTGCCATAGATTCAAGGAAATAATTTCTATAATCAAAACTGTAGGGATAACTATTATCTTGTACAGTAAACACTTGTGTTCAATTCATTACAAGACGATCGGGGCTAGGGAATAATTCCAATAATCTCCCACTTGGCCTAGACCCAATCGTTCAAGTACCATAATTCATAAACAGTTTGTTCTCACCAGACTCTTCTGATAGACACACTTAGATGAATAGATATACATCGTGTACCCTCCTTCTACCTATTTAATGTGAACATCTTCATGTTCAATTATATCTCGAATCAAGCGGTACTACTGCAGAATTTGTTTGGATCTATAGTTTATTCTAGGTTTCTTTAATCATACAATATCTCAAATATTGTCATTGTATAAAGAAACAATATCTACATTGTGAAAACCACACTATGTATATATAAATAACTAATTTATCCAAACCACTGGCATAGTTGCATCTTATGCTGCTATGTATTCTACTTCTAGTAACCGAAATATGTTACAGTGTCTTGATTGGAACTATTCCAATTTAATTCTCCTCTATATAGACACAACCATATCTTGATATGCTATCATCCACGTTTGAAGCAAAACAAACATCTATATACCCAATTAGCTTCAACTTATATTCTCCAGATATGAGGAATGTGTCCTTAATACTTCTTAAGTACTTAAGGATAGTCTTTACTACTTTCTAATATACCTCATCAAGGTTACCTTCATACATACTCTCTACTCCTAGCGTGTAGTGTACTTTAGGCCTTATACATTTTCATGGTATGATGTATAGATCCTTATTGTTTTAACAAATAGGACTATACACATTCATTCTCTTACTTTTAGGGTCCTAGAAAAAACTCTCCCATTAAGAGTAAATTCCAAAGCATATTGTTAAATAGCTCCTCTTGGAATTTCCATGTAATACTTCAAAAATGTATAAATGTACTAAGATTGATATAGGTCAAGTAACTTCTTTAATCTATATCTATAGATCCCAATTCAAAGAATATAAGCTACTTTTCCTAAATCTTTCATGGAGAACTTTTAGACAATCAAAAACTTGGTTTATCTGCTTCGTTGACATATCATATCCTTATGTGATAATATGTCATCTACATATAACACTAGGAAGATAAGTGTACTCCCACTAGTCCTTTGTACTCTTATGACTCTTATTCTAAAATCATAAAATCAAACTATTTGATTGTATGAAAGTAAATAATCCAACTTTGTGACATTTGCTGAATCCATTAAATGGATTATTGGAACTTACATATTTTATATGAGTAAATGGCAATATGAGACCTTTAGGATTGGTCTTAAGGACGTCATAGACTCCCATTTAGTGAAAACTATTCTCACATGATATTACCATATCTCATAATAATAGTATGTAGTTACCAATAGTAGAATCTGAAATAAATTAAGCATTTCTATTAAAAAGGAATTCTCCATAATAAATGTTTTTCTTTTAATTTAAACGCTTAGCAATTAGAAGGACGCTATAGGTCTCTACCTTACTGTCTACTCCAATCATTTCCCTAGCACCCATTTACTATAAATGGATCTTATATCTATTGAAGATTCAACCAAAGTACTATACTTTATTGGTTCTTATAGATACTAATTCAGATTATATGGTTCTTAACCACTTGTCACTATCTAGACTAGTCATAGCCTCTTCACAGGGATTTAGGACCATCACTTGATGGGGTTATCATCTATATAATTTCCTCATCAAACTATCACCATTATTACAATTGATTTTGGTGTATTATGATATCTATATAACCTATAGGAGGCTTGTGTACAATAAATTCTTCTTTCTCTTGATTTTGTTAACTTCCTTGTTCCACAAGAGGTTCATTAATCGTCCCTAATTACTCAAAGTTTGAGACTTGAACCTTAAATGAAACTATTAACTCATAAAGGAAAGACAGATCGGCGTGCATCTGATGCTCTTTAGCTTGTATAAATAACTCTAAAATATTTATTTCATTTTGATCTATTTCTACATTATGAATCCACTATGGAATTCCAATCTGGAAAGGTTGTATTCCTTACCACAAACTCTTTGTGTTCAGAATCGTGTTGAAATATAATCATGTCATTTTCTTTGGGTATCTAACAAATCTATATTTGAAAGATCTCAACTCAAGCTTAACCATCATAAGTCGTTTAGCATAAATCATACAACTTCAAACTTCGATAGTTTGAGGTTTAACTTATGTTATCTCCACATCACATATGGATGTTATCGACTATTTAGTGGGACCTAAGATTTCATTAAGTATGCAATTGACTTTAAAACATAACCCCATAAGAATATTTGAAAATCAGTGAATCTTATCACGGATTGCACTATATCCAATAGAATGCAATTTCTCTTTCCGGACACACCATTAACCTTGGTATTCCAGGATATGTTCACTGAGACGAAATCTAATTTTGTCATGGATAATATATAATGCATTGCTAAGATTTTTACCTCTACAGGTTGATATCTTACTTCCTTCATACTCTTATATACTTGCTTTCAACTTCACTTAATAGTAATTTGAACATTTCAAATCATTTATATTTGTGTTACATTTGGTAAACATATCTATATCTATTATATAGTTAGTGAAGGAGATGAAGTAAGAATATTTATCTTTGGCTAAAGTTCGGACTGACCATATACATCAATATGTAGTGGACATAAGAACTCTTTAAGATTGTCTCCATTTTCATCAAAATGAGATTTAGTCATATTTCACCGAGATAAGTCTCACAAGTTTCATATGATTCAGAATCATATTCTTCAAGGAAAACTTCCTTGTGAAACTAGTAAACTTTTTCTCACAGTTTATGACTTAGTCTATAACACCAAAGATAAGGTTTGATTAGTACGATTATCTATTTCGATTTATGACCAGAAACAACTAAAACACTGTTACGTAGTTATTTTAGGCAATTATAATCACCATATTGTAAGTATCCAATGGGGTGTAATTCATCACTATGAAAAACTCCATTGGTCATATTATATTACATTAATACATCATAACTATCTTATGATCAAATGACCATTTTTGTTCGAAAACAAGTTTAAGAACAAAAACAATTTTCTTACAACATGTTTTGCCATATGCATCTTTAAAGAATTAGTTATTACGATTGTGGTTGCAACAATTGCTCCATTACCGAAATTGTAATTCAACTTCTCTTGTTCTTATTTGTCTATTAATCTTTAGAGTATGCAACATTTTTCATATTTCTAAACTACTACGAGTACCCAATACCCTTTTTGTGTAATTAGTAGAAGTTCAAGAAATTACGGAAACAATTTCCATTAATGCCCTTACCTTGTTTCTTGGTATTAGCTAACTGGTATCTAACGGTCATACTAAGTTACTTATATATATTCTAAAGATAATTAAGGATTCATGGGAATATCATGCTTAAAATGTCTTTTGGAGTTCATAACTCATGGATACAAGAATATACACTTAGTACCATAACTAAGATCGTATTACTTTAGACATGCATCATATACATTCTATGCATCCTCAAGAGACACTTTAGTCAATATCTCATAGACCATATCAATGAGTCTCATGTGCATAAGAAAGACTCTCAAGTTACAGTCACAATTCTTGAGATTACCCTACCAACTTGGGATAATTTGAGAAGTGATTTCGCAGAAATATCGAGAAATCTAATCATGGGAAGGAATAGGAAACAACGCTTTACGAACACTATTATATAACTGTCAAAGATTTGGCCTGTTATCTAAGAGATATATAATTGGAAACCTTAAAACATGAATGATCCCCCTGGTAGTCAGGTCGTTTCTCACGCATAATTAAAATGAATAATGAAAACTTTAAAACATGAATGAGCCCCCTGGTTGTCAGGTCGTTTCTCACGCATAATTAAAGTGTGGTACGTTACCAATTTTATCATATAAAATAAGAGACTCAAAACTGTTTAGCCCATTGGTAGTCAGGTCGTTTCTAATTAGTTTTGCTGAGTTTTCCCATCCTATAATAGAATATTATCAATTCCACGTCCTTTGGGTAGTCCAGATTAAAAACGTAAAATTAATAAGTTAATCCTATTATCAAATAATCTAGAGTTTTATAATTTGTACTCGAACTACACGTCCACCTGGTAGTCAGGTCAAGACTTATAAACTTAACAAATTTAAATCTCTATTTACAATGGACAAGTCTCACAAAATATCTTATATATCGTTTTATAAATTCAATAATTTATAAATATAAATTGGGAATATAAAGATTCATAATCTCAAATTTTCGAATGAAACAGTGTTCTAAATTATACGAAAATATAATTATCACATGAAAGAAAAAATATATATTATATCGAATATAATATATCCAATAGTAATAGTAAAAGTAGGTTTTTCCTTTTAAACCTTTTACAGAATAGAAAAAAATCCTTATTATAAAAATCCTTACATCCAAAACTATTTTGTGAAAAGGATCCTAATAAAAACAAGAACACCCACTAATATAGGCATATCATCACTTTCATTAAACAAAATGACTATATAACAAAATAAAAAAATATGAAATAGTGCTATAAAAAAGCACTTGCGGTCAACAGACGGAAGTATATTATGTGTTACTTTAACAACTCATACTTATTACACAACACTGTTAACAACAGATCAATATTCCTTTTCTTTTTAATATATCAAACAAATCAAAACCCCTTTTAACTTGCTTTCTCACGGTATGAATTAGTGAATGTCAATATATGTATGAACTAACTTCAAAACACTACCAATTTTTTTTTTTTTTTGTCGAACGTGCAAGTACAGCTTAAAAATGTATAAATTAGCCTATCCCCAGTCTCGTGAAAGCCGACCCCAATTCCAAGGGATCCAAGTAATTCGGAGCCGATTGCCTACCTAAACGCGCGGCTCGGTCAGCCAGACCATTTCATCTACGCGGAAGATGTTTGAAAAAAAAAAAAACAAAACACTACCAATTGAAGGATATTAATGCTTTTCCAAACAAAAAGGAAAAACCAGTGCCACTTAATCGTTTTCCAAACGAAAAGTAAAAACCACAGCGGCCATACAATTGTTTTCTAAACATAAAAGAAAAACAGTAGCCACATAATCGGTTTTCCAAATAAAAAGTAAAAAGAAAAAAACGACTGCCACAGTGATACAATCCAATAAAACCAATGACAAGGTTAACGGAGTAAACGTACGTTCCATAATAATGCCCTTAATATTAAAAGGCTAACGGAGAAGTTAGTCCCGCTAGATAAACAACCCGTGACAAGACAAATCTTAGAAGAACAAGCAACGGTTAAACAGGATATCAAAAAAGCATATGAAGCTGAGGAACAATATTGGTATGACCGAGCACGGAAAAGTTGGCTCAAATATGGAGATAAAAATACGAAATTTTTCTTCTTAGCAACCCTTAGTCGACGAAATTTAAATCGGATTCTTCGGATAAAAAATCACTAAGGTACTTGGGTTGAGGAGGTGTCAGAAGTTCGGAATGGGTTCCAGCAATTTTATACAAACCTCTTCAAAGAAAGTAACCAAGACCGGATGAATGAGGCATTGGAAGGAATCTTGAAGAAAGTCACACAAGATATGAATGAAAAACTAATTAGGCAACCGACAATGGAGGAAACAAGAAAGGCGGTTTTTGACATGTCTCCGAGCAAGGCGCCGGGGCCGGATGGCTTAAATGGTAAGTTTTATCAAGAATATTGGCATATCATTAAAAATGATGTGCTTCTCATGGTACAGGATTTCTTTAATAATAATATCTCTCTCGATACTCTAAATGAAACCCTTATAACATTGATACCCAAAGGGGACGTCCAAGAACAAGTTGGAGACTATAGGCCCATTTCGTGTGTTAATTTTGGATATATGAATTATCTCGAAAATTTTAGCTAACAGGTTACAGGAATTTATGAATGTCATTGTATCTCCGACCCAAGCAGCTTTTATCAAAGGTCGGGCCATTCAAGATAACATATTAGTGGCACAAGAAATCTCATTTTACATGAAAAAGAAAAGAAAGAACGCCAAACCAATGGCGGCAATCAAGCTGGATATGGCAAAATCATATGATCAGGTACGCTGGGATTTCTTACTCCTAGTTCTCCATAGGCTTGGCTTCCACGAAAAATGGATCTCTTGGATCTCGAATTGCTTATCTTCAGTTACTTTTCAATTAATTTTAATGGGGAAAGGTTGTCTAAATTCAAACCACAACGGGGATTAAGACAAGGCGACCCTCTCTCCCCGTTCCTTTTCTCATTAATGACTGAATCACTGGTTAGCTTGATTGACGCGAAGATTAGCAAAAACGATCTAAAAGGTATACAAATTACACGTAATTGTCCGGTTATTTCTCACCTTTTATTTGCAGACGACTCGCTCTTCTTTCTTACATTGGAAGGCAACGAGGTTGAACACTTCGAAGATTGTATAACAAAGTACTGTAGGGCTTCAGGCCAACGAATTAATTACAACAAATCGTCCATCTACTTTAGCCGGGACACACCGGAGGATCTTCGTCAACAAATCACTACAAAAATTCAAATCCAGGAGAAAGAGAACCTTGGAAAATACTTAGGAATACCTTTATGTCACAAACAATCAAAGGTCGAAACATTACAATGGATTGCAGAAAGACTATTTAGTAAAACAGAGGGCTGGAAAGCACACCTATTATCGGATGGAGGCAAAGAAGTTCTCATTGAAGCAATTCTCCAGGCTCTTCCCACATACTCTATGTCAATTTTCTCTTTTCCGATTACCTTTTGTAACAAATTAATATCGGCAATTTCGAACTTTTGGTGGAACTCAGGTGAGAAATCTCGAATACACTAGCTAGCGTGGGAAAAGCTTGCTGTTAGCAAACTCCTTGGCGGCATGGGATTCAAGGATTTTAAGCGCATGAACACAGCTTTACTAGCAGCTCAGGCGTGGCGAATTTTAAACAATCCGGATACGTTAGCAGCTCGCCTACTTAAAGGTATTTATTTTCCGAAAACTTCCTTTCTCGATGTTAAATTAAGACAGTCTCGAACTTGGTCCTGGGCCAGCCTTATAGAAGGTAGAGATATGCTTAAAAAATACGGCCGTTTTCAAATATGTAATGGTAAACTGATTAATATTTGGAATGATAAATGGTTAGACACACCAGGGCAACTTGAATATCCGCAGGGATGTCAATTACAAAAACTTCACGAACTCTGGAACGTTGATCTTTCAACTTGGAATACAGAGTTAATTAGTGATATTTTTCCCGCTCCAATTATTCCAGTTATACTTAGAACGCGTTTCTTCCCGACTGAAGAACCAAACAAATTTATATGGCCACATGCAAAGAACGGAGATTATGTGACAAAAACGGGATACAAAATTCTTACTGATCAGGTTCTTTTCGAGGAACCTCACCAATCAACAGGTGTACCGGAGGCATATATTCTATGGAAAAAAATTTGGGGATCCAACATACCTACAAAGGTCAGAATATTTTCTTGGAAAGTTTGTAACAATGCAATCCCAACAGGTTCAAATCTAGAAAAAAGGAAATGTGAAGCCCAACTCAATTGTCGCTGGTGCACCGCAGATCAGGAAACAATGGAACATTTACTGCTCAATTGTGGGGTTTCTAAACTTATTTGGGCAGGATCGGCATTGCAGTTACGAGTGGACAATGTCGAGCTAGACGTAGGCCACTGGTTCTTAAAACTAGTTGAAATATATACGAAAGGAGGGTGGCAAAAGGAAGTCATTATCTTCTACATCTTATCAATGATGTGGAATCTTTGGAAGGCGAAGATGAAGAGTCGACACAATAACTCAGACATTGAGCCAGATGCAGTGATCTGTGTTACTAACCTCCAGGTACAAGAACACTTTGGTCCAAACTGGGTCAATAATGAGCATCCAAATCTCGAGAATAACACCACGGCTATTTCTGGGAGTACGAGTCTCGAATGTACCACAACGCTCACACTCACGTGTGATGCGTCCTTTACACAAGCACATCTTCCCACGGGGATAGGAATTATTCAAATTAATACAGCAGATGGAACAAGAGTTGATCATTTGACAACGGTCAGTTGTAATTCCAGCGCGGAAGGGGAAGCACTGGCCGTCATAAAAGCGATTGAGATTGGACAACAATGGCCTCAACGAGAGAAAACCATTCTCTCGGACAACCTTGACTTAGTTCAGGGTATAAAGCAAGTGTCGGCAGCTAGATGGGATCTCAGACCATACATTAGGCATATTCACAAACTGGCTGGGGAATCGGGCCCAATTTTCTTCAAGCATATTCCCCGCAGGTTTAATGAAGGTGCTGATCGACTAGCAAAGATTGCCAGACACAGGGCAACCGACAGACCTTTATCTCTTGACACGTTCACCGATAGGTTCTCGAAGCTAGGCATAGGATAATTAGCTTTTGACTCTTGTTGTAATAAATGTAATATATGTACCCGTCCAAAAAAAAATTGTCTATCACAAGCAGGCAACAACGCCAGATTTTTTTTTCTTTTTTTTTTCTTTTGATTGTACAAAAACTGATTTTCAAAGAAACAGTTTCGTTTAAACCCTGAATCTCTCATGTAGTTATACAATATAAAAACATGATTTTCATATAAACCTTATAAACAAAACTCAAATATTATCAAATAATATTATATTTAAATACCTTAAATCACAACAACCTTGGCTCTGATACCAATTGAAGGAATGCAATAATGATTATATCACATATAATACAGCGGAAAATAGAAATTGCAATCCTAATAGATAATCTAGTTGCGATTTAAGAATTTAAAACAAAGTATAATAACGATTACATACCTTAAGCCGTTGTGTGAGAATCGAATTGTCAAATTCTAGCTTCAAAGATTTGAAGCCTACACGCTTTGCACACCGAGTTTGTTGATCCACGAACCTATGACCTATTTCCCTTTTTTTTCTCTTTTGCCTTAGATCGGTCTTATATTAGAATATAAATTTGTGCTAGCAAATCAATATACCAATATTCCAAGTATATCATTAATTAATATTTATTATCTAATAATAAAATTAATTAACTTCATGAAGCAAGTACAATGCACTCGTTAGTGTGCGACTACTTGGGTTCATCGTTAAACTGGTAGTAGTTAATTAAATTAACCACTAATCGAGGTTGGCGTCTAACAACACTCCCCAACGATCGGATAACGTGAAGTAACTCTATACAAAGAACCCGGTGAAGAATCATACATGTATTCCCTCTATCTTTACAACTCCGGATTATCCTGGGATATGGTACAACTGTCAAATCCCATTAGAAAATCAACTACGTTACACGTCGATTATCAACGATTGATAAATGACCTAAGACACTCATTTCTTCACTCATTCTATCACCTTGGCCAAGGATTCGATATAATCGTTATAATCTTATGACATCGTAGAGCTCAAACTCTTTACCTAGAGTTGATAGATTCCATCTTGACTCATCCCTAGGAGCATATATACTTAGCTACGTCCAATATCCTTTCGACTAGCATCATGTCACACTAGTAGTCCAGTATCAAAACATAACAAGCACATACACAACTATAGTGATGATCTCAGGTCAAAGGATTACAAGTATAAAAATCCTTATAGAGATTAACCTACTTGACAGTTCAAGGTAATTAACCATTAGGAATCTCTAGTTTTAGTCGGTTCGATAATCACATCTCTATGTGCATTATCTATGCACCTAACTCGGTAAACGAGAACTACCGATATTTATCCAATAAATACTTGTTAGCTACATATTAATCTAACTGGACCATTGAGGTCCTAACTTGATGATCCTACGATTAAGAACAAGTTTAGATTAAGTCATATAGGCTAGATTCTCATTATCATAACACCTTATGATATCTAGTTCGTAACTTAATCAAGGATTTGCCTTTATATTATGTAGATTAATACCATAATCATAAAGGCTTGCCATAGATTCAAGGAAACAATTTCCACAATCAAAACTGTAGGGATAACTATTATCATGTACAGTAAACACTTGTGTTCAATTCATTACAAGACGATCGGGGCTAGGGCGTAATTCCAACATATATATAATAGACTCAAAAAGAAACTACTCAGAAAATTTCATGTAATAATATTTACAAACTACATACCTGCAAACTTTTCATATCTACCATTAACACGGCTTGAATTCAAGATTAGATTAGCTTCGCAATGTAAGAAGGAGATGAACTTTACTCAGTTCATCAACGAGGCTATAGATTGTTCATCGAACTTCACTAGTCTCCAAAGATCCACTTAACTACTCTGTATTGGTTCAATCACTTCTAGATTACATAGCAAAGAATCAAAAGGTCTTTAAAGTTGTAATGTTGGCTTAGGGATGGTATGATAAGTATATTTGGATAATTTAGAGTGAGCTTTTGGCTCTCTCCTCACTAGCCATCAACGAATCGTCCTAGAGCTTGAGTTACTCTCATAAAACGTCTCTCATTCAACCCAATGATTTTCTTGATGCACAAGGTAGCATCCCTAATAACCCAATTAAAGCATAAAGATGTTCACATAAAAATTCCACTTTGCCGGTCCAAATAAATATATTCTTTTCAAATCAATGATTTCTCTCTTTTGTATAGCTATGACTCTCTTTTTGATGTTGAGATATCACGCTATTTTTTCATAGATTTTTTTCTTTTCTTTTCATGCTTTTTAGCTTCTTCTTTTCATTCACTCTTACCCCGGCAAAGGGTTACAAAATAAACCTGTGAATCATCATCAATATAATAACCGAGCATAATTAATAAGCTCAAAAAATCCCAACCCAATAACAATTCCCATAATGGTGGACCCACCACCCCAAACTCAAGCTCTAAAACAATTGTCTATGCATCGCGATTTGAGTGCGGGTCATATGAAAAAGTCCTATAATCTAAAGGAATATGGCTTATAATGTGGTGAAATAAAAAGGCTTTAGAAAGGCTAGAAGGGTAGAGTGAATAGGTTAAGTTGGGTACGGTTACAACCTCTTCGGCCCGAAAACTTGGGTACGGGTACTTGCATTACAGGCTACGACATGGACAAAAATTGATATAGACCTTTCTAGACTTGGACATGGACAAGGACAAAAACCAATTAGTTTTATACCTAAATGCTATTAGGACTTGTAATGCAATTATAAAAAATCATTACAATAAAATTAAAAAACGACATAGGTATGTAACCCCTTGGCAAACAAGTACCTACCTAAAAAATAGTATGAGGGTATGAGGTTTAATTAAAAAATTAGATTTAAGTTGTACCCTCGGTATAATTAAAATAAAATAGAAAAGGATATAAAAGTAATAGATTCAACCAATAAATTTAGTTTGGGCCTTTAATAGGATTTTTATTTAGTTACGCTTTAAAAAGTATTTTAGTATTATTTTGGGTCTTAATTTGTAGATTCCTCTTAAATATTCTCACATATGGCATATGGGCCATATAGGTTAATATTTTCAGCATTTGTGTCGTTCTATCTTGATATTACAGTTTCTCTGTGTGTTTTGTCTTAAGTTTCTGATAAGTCCATATATTTAGCTGGTCCCAGGTAAATAAAACATATTTAAGATAACCTAGGGTCCTTTTTTAACTTTATTAACTTGAGGTCCTTTTATTCCCTCCTAGAAATAATCTCTTATGCCAGGGATTTATGGTAGTCTTGCGGGTTTTTTGTATCGTTTGAATGTTCTTTATATTCAAAAGATTAAGGTTTTTATTATCTATTTTAATTTGGGTCCAAATACCTTTATGGTTTGACCAAGAGTCAAAAAAACTCCCCTACAGTTTTAAAAGGGTCAAATACCTCCTATGAGTAATCACAAGTTAGAAAACCATAAGATATTTATCTCTTTTAAAACTATAAGGATTTTTTTTACCCTTTGTCAAATTATAGGGGGTATTTGGTATTTTACTTTTTTTTATAATTTGCTTTCTCGGGATTATCAAAACATTGTCATTTTTAGTTGAATAAGTACTTCCTCCATTTCAAAATGATTGTCCATTTACTAAAATTATTGTTTCAAAATATTTGTCCACTTAATATTTCAAGACAAATTTTTAAATTATTATTTCTATTAAAAATTAAAATTTATATTTTTAATATATATTTAAAATCTCAGACATTTTATGAATGGTAACTTTGTAATAAGGAGTGTAATTATTATATCGGTTAATTTGCGTAAAAAACAAAATGGACAAATATTTTGAAACATAGAGCAATGATTTTGGTGTAATATACTCTATTTACTCTTCTTTTAATTTTTTTATTATTTATGATTGTATTTGTATTATTGTAGAGGGCACCATTGCATGGAAACTCGATGGACCCACCAGATGAGTCAACTGAGACACTAGTTTCAATGGGTTTTGATAGAAACACAAAGCATTGATTCGAGCTAGAAATGATGTTAATGCATCCACAAATATCCTCCTGAAAGCACAATCACAATGAAATTAAATGGAAAATCGTATTTCACTCATTTAATCCTAGTTTTGGAATGGAAACCGAGGTGTTGTGTATCACGTGGGACCCACGCTTAGGGCAAATTTATTAAATTAGCAGAATATCTCGTATAGGTTATTCAATCGCTGTGTTTTGCGATCCATCTAGCAGCCGTAACCAATACCACAGTGAGCATAATCAAGCACTAAATTACTTGCACAACCATCATCTAAAACTGAATGGTGAAAAGGGACCACAACACCAGTTACTGCAGTTAATCTTTATCGCATATATTTGTAATTGCATGCCTCAGAAGCTGCATGCACATCAATAGACACGTATTTTAGTCAATATGTCTTTTGTTTAAGCGTTATTAATTGACTTCAAATTGTGTTATGAATAAAACTGTTGCTCTGCCAAGGCAAGTGTTGTTGCAATAGTATTTATAGCAACATTTTCACACATGATTGCTTCACAAAGTAGTCTCCATATCTATCAGCAACTGCTAATAAATGCTGACGCATCACTGTTGAATCCCATTTTGAGTTCAAACCAGTGAATTCTTCCATATCTGGTAATGTATCCCCCAGTACACAAAATGAAGAAGAGCCTGCAAATATTCAGTCATTAGTAGTTTAATTATCAATGATCATGACAAGTACAAGGAGATAATGGAAAAGACCTTAAGAAACATGTTGCTCCATGTCTTGGACTTTGAAACAGTGTGTGCTATAATCCTTCATTGGATTGAAAAGTTGGCTCTAAAAACCGGTACAAACTTTATATAATTATATTGTAAGTCCAAAACAGCAGGGACCAATGGTGCAATGATCCCTAATTGAAAGAAATGGCGTGAAATATAACAGGGACCAATTGTGCGATAAATAATTAGTTTTATAAAATAAATACTCTATTAAATTTTATGATTGATGCCTTCCGATAATTTAGCTAAACAATTTTACACATAACTATGTGAAAAAATAAGGGTTGATCGTAGTACACGATGCCAAAGAAAGATAGATGATAAGATAGAATAACATACTTTCGCTACAATCAACCCCATCCATTGAGCTACAATACTTAGATGCAGCCTCAATCTAAATATAAATGTAATCAATTATTAACGCCATATCTTTCTCTGATGAAGAAAAACTACCAGAATATTATTACCTTTACGGGGTTTCTTAGACAAGACCTTTGAGCTTTGTGAAGAAAAGAGAGGTAATGGTGTTGGGTTGCTCAGACGTCGCTTGAAGTTAGCACTACTACAGATCGGGGATTTACCCACGACAGGTTACCGACGACACGTAAAGTCGTCGGTAATTTTTTCAAATTTACCGACGACAGGTAATTACACACGAGAAAGCTTTCGCCGGTAGTTTACCGACGACTAGTCTCGTCGGTAAAAAGCAAAACGCCGTCGTTATTTCTTTTCTTTTTTTTTATTTTTTTTTGCTTGGAATTGTCGTCGGTAAGTTACCGACAAATAGGAAAGTCGTCGGTAAAGTGTAGATTTTCACGACGAGACTTTACGTTTACCGACGACTTTACGTGTCGTCGGTAAATTTGACGTGCATATATGCGAACAGTCTGTATTTTTATCTCCTTAAACCCCAAAAACCCCATTTTTTTCTCCCAATTTCTCCCAAAAACATCAATCAAACTCATTCAAATTTTTTGCAATACCTTCTCCAATTCATCTCTAACCATTTGCAAGTTTATAATCAAGGTGGGGCATCATCAACACACAATTTCATCTACAAATATTAGGTAAATTCTTGGTTTTTTTTTTTTTTATGATCATATTTGGTGTAATTCTTGCAATGTTATGGGTTTAGGTTTATTATTACATTATCAAGGTTGGGACTTCATCATCAATATCCAATTTCTTCCACCAATTCAAGGTATTTTCTTAAAATTTCAAACTTTTTAATTTAATTTTTTATGCATGAATTTTGAATTGTGTATTAGTTGCTATATATAGGTTATTATTTTGTATATTTTTTGATTGTCTTGTTATATATTGTGTATAAATCATGCATACATTCATTTATTTCATATATTATGTTTCATATATTTTTGTATTTGTGTATTTATTTATGTGAAATTGTTTATATATTTATTGTGTTGTAATTTTATTTATTATGATGTAATTTTATTTATTTATTTATTTATTTGTGATGTAATTTTATTTATTTATTGGTTTGTATTTATATTCAAGCCATTGGTTTGTAATTTGTGTTATTTATATTCATTGTGTTGTAATTTTTTTTTCATTTTATCAATTGGGTTGTAATAATTTTTTATTTTATTTTCATATGAATGTAGTTGTCTATTTATCTAAGATTGTTGTAAAGAGATGGCTTCGGATAAGAGTTGGATGGATGCTACGGATTTATTTGATCCAAACTATCTTGTTGGGGTTTTGGGTTTTATCGCATATGCAAAACAACATTCGCAATTTGGAGATCTTATTTATTGCCCGTGTAACTATTGTAAAAATAATCGTCGATTAGCCTCTCGGACGGTTACGAACCACCTTTATAATGAAGGGATTATGAAGTCGTATCGGGTTTGGATAAAACACGGTGAGCAGCCGGTCGTTCCCGAAGAAATCCCTATTCCGAATAGAGTTAATGAAATTGCCGAGGTTTATGACGATGTGAGACACAGTTACGATGTTGGCGGTCATCAGGGTGACACCGAGATGAGAGACGCAGAAATTCCAAGTAGTTTCGAAAAACCGTTTAACGAATTGGAGACAGAATTATATCCCGGCTGTAAAGCGATGAGTTCATTGAACTTCATTGCCAAGCTTATGCACGTAAAGGTAAAGAACAAGTGGACTAACACGTCATTCACCGAGCTATTGGAGTTGATTGGTCGTATTTTGCCCAAACCTCACACTTTGCCCGATTCGTATGATTCATGCAACAAGAAGTTGAAAAGCTTGGGTATGGGGTATATTACCATCGATGTTTGTTTGAACGATTGTGCCATATTTTATAAAGAGTATAAAGACCTCGATAAGTGTCCAGTTTGTAGCGAGTCTAGATGGGACCCAAAGAAGGGTATCAAAGTACCACATAAGAAGCTCCGCCATTTTCCGATTGCTCCCAGGTTACAGCGACTATACGCTTCAAAGCACACCGCTGAAGACATGATTTGGCACCATACCGGTAAGAGTGCCGATCCGGATGTGTTGCGTCATCCTGTTGATGGTGATAGTTGGAAGAGATTTGCATCGCTACACCCTGAGTTTGCTAGCGAACCTCGTAATGTATTTTTGGGTCTCGGTATCGACGGGTTTTGTCCTTTCTCTATGCAAAACAACTCGTATAGCATGTGGCCTGTTATATTAACCGTCTATAACTTGCCACCGTGGGTATGCATGAAGGAAACCACTTTTCAGCTTTGTTTGTTGATTCCGGGTCCTCGATCGCCTGGTAAGGACATGGATGTTTACCTCCGCCCTATGATAGATGAGTTGGACGAGTTGTGGAGTAAAGGGATCCTTACGTATGATGCCCATACAAAACAAGATTTTACTATGAAGGTTTGTCTGTTGTCCACCACCAATGATTTCCCCGCTCGGTCATACACTTCAGGATGGTCGGGTCAAGGTTACATGGCTTGCCCGGAATGCATGGATTCCACACCGTCATTGGGTGTGACAAAAGGTGTGGTTTACTTTGACCATAGACGTTGGTTACCCTTCGGACATCGGTTTAGAAAAGATTATGTTTCGTACCCGGCAACCAATTTTACTAAGCGACCGAAGAAATATAGTCCAGCTAGTATTCAGACACAGTTAGATGGTCTTCCCATTGTGTTTCCCGGCAAACACAAGGATTTTGGAGGCAAGGTCACGAAGACTACAGGTCCTCGCCAGACGAATTGGAAGAAAAAGAGTATTTTCTATCGTTTACCATATTGGTCCGAAAATTTGTTGAAACATAACATTGATGTCATGCACTGCGAGAAAAACGTGTGTGATGCTCTTCTCGGTACAGTTATAGCAGTCGATGGGAAACCAAACAAAGATAACGTTAAGGCGCGGGAAGATCTTGAGAAAATGAAATTCAGGAAAGAATTGTGGTTGGCAACAGTAGGAAAAAAAACGATTCTAAAACGTGGAAAGTATACGTTGTCAGCGGAGAAGAGGAAGTTGTTTCTTGAGTGGTTACAGGTACAGAGGTTTCCCGATGGATTTGCGTCTAGTATGAGGAATAACGTTCACGCCGATACGGGGAAGATCATTGGAATGAAATCTCATGATTGTCATGTTATGATGCTGTACCTTTTTGTTTGTTGTCTCCCTGGGCTTCTAGATGATAAATCGATTAGCGACGCAATTATTGGGTTAGTTAATGTGTTTAGAGTCGTTTGTAACAAGAACCTAAGTAGGAAAGAGTTGGTGGATGGTAAGGCGAAAGTGGTTGAAGTGATGTGCAAGTTAGAAATGATCTTACCTCCCGCGTTTTTTGATATCATGATCCACTTAGTGATTCACTTATATGATGAAGCGTTGTTAGGGGGCCCGGTTCAAATGCGGTGGATGTACCCATTTGAAAGGTATTTGAAGAAGTTGAAAGAGTATATTCGAAACTCGGCTAGGCCTGAGGGTTCCATAGCCGAGGGTTACGTGGCGGAAGAGACGTTGACTTTCATATCGCGGTATCTTAGTGAAGAAAAAACAAAGTTCAACGATCCAGGGAGATACAACGAACAACTGCCAGAACCAAAAGAGATATCCGCTTTCAATTCTCAGTGTACTCCTATTGGCAAGAAAGAGTCAGTTGCTTTACCAGCTCTTCAGAAGGAGCAAGTCAGTTGGTATATTTTGAATAACTGCGACGAGCTCGAACCATATAGGACGTAAGTAACGTTTACTTATTTATATATATAAATATATATATATATATATAAATATATATATATATATATAAATATATATATACAAATATATAAATATATAAATATATATATATATATAAATATATAAATATATATATAAATATATAAATATATAAATATATATATAAATATAAATATATATATATATATATAAATATATAAATATATAAATATATATATATATATAAATATATAAATATATAAATATATAAATATATATATATATAAAAATATATAAATATATAAATATATAAACTTATTTACATTAACTTATTTATATTCATTTATGCTTTTAGAGAACACAAATCCACACTTACGGGAACGGGTGACGAAATAGAGATTATGCATCGTCAACGGTTTAAGAGTTGGTTTTTGGAAAAGGTATGTACTTTAGACGTTGGTTTAAACATAATCTACTTATGTCCGAGGTTCTTACTATTATTTATGTATTACAGGTTCATGGGATGAAAGAGTCAGGTGATGTATTAGCTACCACTGAGATGGTATCCTTGGCCAACATGTCTTTTGGTGCGGTAGACAGATACGATTCATGTGTCGTGAATGGTGTCAAGTGGGTAACTAAGGGTAAAGGAGAAAAAAGAGTGACGCAGGATTACGGAGTTTGTACCACGTACGAAGATAGACCATGTTATGGAGAATTAGTGAAAATATTGGAGGTTAATTACACTAAAGGGTGTTCAGTTGTCTTATTCGTTTGTAAATGGTACAAAATGGCTGAATCAAGGACAGAACATGGGGTAACCTTTATTAACACGACAAACTTTGAGTGGGAAGACGAACCATGCATTTTAGCATCGCAAGCGAAGAAAGTATTCTACATTGACGAGATTAGTGCGAAGAAATCAATGAAGGGTTGGAAAGCCGTTTGGGAAATAAATGATCGTCACGGATGGAGTCCCGATTTATGGGGTTAGGAATCACTATCTACAAACAACGAGAGCATTAGTATACCTTTGGGTAACACTGAGACGGTTTCCGAACCGGAGAACTTGGCAACTACCGAGGAGATCGAGATTGACCCAGCTCATTTTCGTATTGAGATGGCTTTTGAAATGGTTATAGATGAAAACCAGGAAATCGAAGACGACACGTGGGAGGAATATGGTGATAAAGAAGAACCTATAGAGGTTAATAGCAATGATGAACCTATAGATATTAGTGGATATGAAACTGATTAGGATATTTTGTATTTGTTTTTTAGTCTTAGTGGATATGAATAGATATTAGTTGACTAAACACCTCGAACACTAACATTTGACCCTAAACTGTTGACTAAAGACCTCGAACACTAACATTTGACCCTAACTGTTGACTAAACACCTCGAACACTAACATTTGACCCTAACTGTTGACTAAACACCTCGAACACTAACATTTGACCCTAACTGTTGACTAAACACCTCGAACACTCAAGTTTGACCCTAACTGTTGACTAAACACCTCGAACACTAACATTTGACCCTAACTGTTGACTAAACACCTCGAACACTAACATTTGACCATAACTGTTGACTAAACACCTCGAACACTCAAGTTTGACCCTAACTGTTGACCAAACACCCCGAACACTAAAATTTGACCCTTAACTATTGACTAAACACCTCGAACACTAACATTTGACCCTAAACTATTGACCAAATACCTCGAACACTCAAGTTTGACCCTAACTGTTGACTAAACACCTCGAACACTAACATTTGACCCTAAACTGTTGACTAAACACCTCGAACACTAACATTTGACCATAACTGTTGACCAAACACCCCGAACACTCAAGTTTGACCCTAACTGTTGACCAAACACCCCGAACACTCAAGTTTGACCCTAACTGTTGACCAAACACCCCGAACACTAACATTTGACCCTTAACTATTGACCAAATACCTCAAACAAATTTGTGTGTGTATATCTTAATTCCAATAAGAATAGAAAAAGAAAAGAAATCAGGTAAAAAATAATTTAAAAAAAAAAAGGGTTTACCGACGACATTTAAAGCTTTAACGACGACATTCAAGTGATTCATTCGTCGGTAAACCCAAATCCAAAATTTATTGGCCAAAATGGGCGGTTCATTTTTCCCGCCCAAGGATTTACCGACGACTTGCGAAAAGAAGTCGTCGGTAAACCAGGACACGCAACAGTCGTGCGTACGACTGTTTGACGCGTGTCACAGTAACCGACGAGTTTGACCTGTTTACCGACGACTTTCGTGTCGTCGGTAAACAATTTATCTATTAAACCCTACCGAGCTCATTTCTGAAACACAAAAGCTTCAAAACACTCTCCAGAAATTCGATTCCGAGCAAACAGGAGCTATTCCGAGGCATCCCCACAAGCAAACTACATCAAATGTAAGTGTTTTCATGCCAAAATCAATTGGTTTTTCAATTTTTTTCCTATTTTTCTAAATCAAATCCTAACTTTTTTGTTGTTTTTGTCCTTCTTCCTTTCTTGCGTGGCATGGATTCCTGGACATCCTCAACACAAATTTCACGTAATAGGTACACGAAATCCTATCTAAACTCTATTTTTTTTTTTTTTTAAGAATTGCATTTTTTTTCCGGATTTGTATATGTGTTTTTATGATTTTCGAGTTATTATGATAATGTTAGTGTTTGTTTAAACGTTTTTGTTAGTTAAATACACCATGTAATTAGAAGTTTTTGTAATTTTTGGCAAAATTAGGGTTCTGAATAATTTTTGGATTTTTTGTTAATTTATTCATGTTATTGGATTAAACAGTAGATTTATGTTATGGAATTCATTTTTTCAAATTTGTGTATGTTTATTACTTTAGGTGTTTGTTAAATTTACGGGTTTTTTTGTAAATAAGAATAATTAATGGACTAGAATGCAATTTATTGAGGACTAAAATGCAATTTAATAAACTTTGCAATTTTTATGACTTTAGGGTATTTTTTGTAAATATATCAAATTTAGGGACTAAATTGCAAATTATAAAATTAGAACAAAAAATTTATATGGACTTTAGGGTATTTTTTTTATATAAATAATGTATAAGGACTAAATTGCAAATTAAAAAACTTAGAAAAAAAATATTATGGACTTTAGGGGTTTTTTTGTAATTATATAACATATAAGGACTTAAAAAATATTATTTTTCAAATTTACACGGGTATTTTTGTAATTTTTAATAAAAAAAGGTCTAAAATGCAATTTTATTAATTTTATTTAAATTACAGATGGCCGATGTGATGTCCAATTACCACCGGGGTGATGGGAGCGGTGAAGATCCGAATCGGAATCAACCCCCAAACCTCAATGACTATAACCAGCCACCCGGTAATATTTATTATTTTATAAAATTCATTTAATATATGTTAGTAATCTATTTAACATAATTTTATTAAACAGTTAGGCGAAAGAGGAGACCCCGAAATGTCTCGACCCTCAAAACCGCAAACGATGCGAAGGAGAAGCTAGGTGGGCCCCTTCCAGTGGACTTCTGCATTTTAGATGACACGTGGAACCCATACGGAGAATATGGGAAACACGTGGCCCAAGTGGTGGGTCTCGCGGTTCGTGAAACAGTCCCCCCCTACTACAGATCGTGGAGTGCTGTGCCAAGGGGACTTAAAGTCTCGATTCTCGGAAAACTGGAGGAGTTCTTCAACCTTGAAGAGTGGAGGGCCCGCAAAGATTGGGCCTTAATCAGCGGGAAGCTAACGCAGTCTCAGTCCGCAGCCTACAGGCGGTGGAAGAGCGACCTGAAGGCTGATTACTTGGGCACGGGCGAGTGTCCCCCGGATGTGCTTCCCGATCACTGGAAGTTGACCGAAGAGATGATGAATGACCCTCAGAAGAAGGTAAAATCTTAATTTAATTATTTTATTATTAAATTAGTGTTTAATTAATTTTTTATCTTGAATCGTAACAGGCTCAGGCGGAGATTAATAAGAAGAATCGGCAGAACCAGAAGAAGCCGAACAAGTCAGGTTCTCGGAACCAAACCCAGACCCGCCACGAGATTATCGAGGTATAATTTATTAAAGTAAAAATAACAATTATTAGTTATTTAATTTAATTTTTTAGTAATTATTATTTTTTATGTATATTTTATAGGGTAAGCTGAAGATTAACACGAAGGAGCCCCTGAGCTTTATCGACGAGCAGACCCAAGAGGAGGTCCCACTTCCACCGATGGGTGGATACTTCGAGTACTTGGGCTATGACGGGGCGAAGGGCAAATGGGTCGATGATAGATGGGAGCAGGCTAGTGTAAGTATTTTATTTTACTTTTTATTGTTTAAAATTAATTATTTAACTTTAAATTTATTTCTTTGTTATTTTTATTAATTATTTATTTGAAATTTTATTACAGGGAGTTTATCGGGAGAAGCTTAGGGATCGAGTTATCGAGACGGGGTCCCAATCGGCTGATGATGTTCCAGTGGAGGAGCAGATAGGAGCGTTAAAGGAGACGGTTCAGGAGGTGATGAAACCGGCCAAGAGCAGACACTGGATCCCGTCAATCGGAGGTGTCTTCAAGAAAAAGAAGGACCCGAAGCCGCCTGTTTCGGACGAGCTCGCTAAGAAGAACGCGAGAAAGATCCAGCGGATATTTGACGGGATGAACGAGCTCCGCGCAGTCCAAGGATTACCTCCTATGCCGGATGACGATGCTCCACCGAGCTCCTCCACTAGGTCCGATGATTTTTTCGCGAAGATGCTCAAAGGCTTCAACGAATCTCGTGAAAAAAATGGTCTCGATCCGGTCTCCGATGAAGATGAAGATGAAGAGAGTGAAGCTAGTGATCGAGGAGAAGATCTTTCGGGCCCGTGATTGATTAATATTTTCCTATGTTTATTTACGACTTTGATTTTATTTATGTTTATATTCATGACTTTTATTTAAGTTTTTATGTAATATTTTGACTTTTAACTCCGGGAGTTTGACTTTATTCCCGGGGTTTGACTTTATTGCCCGGGTTTTGACTACCCGGGTTTATTTATATTTTATGAATATAATTCCAGTTTTCACGTTATATTCATGATTTCTATTACATTATTTTTTTTAAAAACGAAAAACCAAATTAAATTAAAATTAAAATTTAAAAAATAAAAAAATAAAAAAAATAAAAAAAAATAATAATAATAATACCGACGACATTCATCACATGAATGTCGTCGGTAAAAATTTTTAAAAAAAAAATAAAAAAAAGTTTAACGACGACATTCATGTGATGAATGTCGACGGTAATAGTTTTAAAAAAAATAAAATACTAAAGTATACCGACAACATTCATGTGATGAATGTCGTCGGTAAACAATTTAGAATTAAAATAAAAAAATTTACTTACTAGGATACCGACAACACTGTCGTCGGTAAAATATTTATTTACCGACAACATACGTCGTCGGTAAAGTAATGCTTATTACTGGCGACCAAACAAAGAGTCGTCGGTAAGAGATAGTTTACCGACAAAATGTTTTTCGTCGGTAAAATATAATGTTTATCGAGAGAAGCCAAATGCGCCGTCGGTAAGCTTGATTTTACCGACCAACTTCTAAGGACGACAGCTTACCGACGACCACTCGTCGGTAAACAATTTTACCGACGAAATTATACTTTTTACCGACGACAGCTGTCGTCGGTAAATCCCCGACCTGCTGTAGTGTAGTGCTGTGATGTTGGAGTGGTTCGAACGAATAGGAAATATTGCAGCGGAGATGGAGGGGCGGTATTCGCTGCTGTGTCTGCTTGTAGAGGCGCGGTGGTGATGGGTTGGGCTCGAACGAGGTAAGAAGTACATTACTTCGTATTCGAGAAAATGATGTTTCATTAAGTTTGGTTCAAATATGCTAAAGGGCAATATTGGTGTTTTTCGAATAACAGATTGTTAAGTTATGTTGTTTGATAGGTTTAATCGGGATTGAAATTTCATAGGATTCCATATAAGCGTTGTTGGAGTAATATATTGGGTAGGGGTGAGCACGGGCCGGGTTTACCCCGGGTTGGGGTCTAGGGTAAGGGTAGGGTAGATTAGTCGGGTCTTGGTTTGGTCAAGGGTAAGGGTAGGGTTAAATTTTACCCTACCATCGGGTTACCCAAACACGGGTTACCCTCGGGTTTACCCTAGGGTAATTAAACCTGTAAATCAGAAAAGTAATCATAATATGAATCAAAAAAATTAATTCAAATTGCAAATTTTTCCCATATAATTGACTTAAATCACAAAATACTCTCTGATTCATAAAATCTTACAACTCAACTATTACAAATTGCAATTTAACCCCTTGAATTACTCAAATTCACAAAAGAAAAGGTACAACTTAATGAAATTCTTCCAAAA
This sequence comes from Nemophila menziesii, assembly GCA_029959085.1. Lineage (NCBI taxonomy): Eukaryota > Viridiplantae > Streptophyta > Magnoliopsida > Boraginales > Hydrophyllaceae > Nemophila > Nemophila menziesii. The sequence continues at coordinate 136,472,261 of JARWIR010000001.1, read as the reverse complement.
TATTACAACACAATCAAATTCATTACAAATATTACAACACATTCAATCATAATCAACACTCAAAAGTTTCAACTTCAAATTCATCACAATCACTTGCTGGAGCATTCAAATTCCATTTTCCTGTTACTAAAAAGCATTCTCAAATATATCAGTAAGTTAAACATATTAAGGCTTAACCCTTAAGCCTCAGAACAGTGTCATCACAGGCTTGCAATAGCAGATAGCTTATAATTGAGTAGATCATCATAGGCCTCGTGTTATAAACACTTTCATCGGCCTCAGATATAGTTGGAAAATAGCACGGGATTCCCGGAAAACCAACTACACCTTATCACCTGATTGTGTTTTAAACAAGTAGGCAACTCACTACAAAAGGCGGCTACCATTACAAGTTTATATAAAACACAATGATAACAAGGTAAGGGTTTAGCTTACCCAAAATAATTTGTTACTTGACTATTTTATCCAACATTTCCAGGTGGTGTAATGTCAAATGCACCTAAAAATACACAAGTAAATACACAAGTCAGAATGTTAGTATTTATAATATATTCCATATATTATTATATTAAGTATGAATGAAGACAAGTAAAGAGAGTTCAAAATCAAATTACCAAATTCAGCCTCAAGTTCTTCTACTCTATCCATGGCGGCTTCTACAGATAATGACTCACGCAACCAGTTTTGTGTACATATTAGTGCCTCCACAGTGTTTGGGTGTAAAGAGCTCTTGAAACTATCAAGAACTCTTCCACCAGTACTAAACAAGGACTCAGATGCGACAGTAGAAATAGGAACAGATAATATGTTACGGGCCATTAAAGATAAAACAGGAAAACGTTGAGAATTTCCCCTCCACCAGACCAGGGCATCAAAATGGTCATCATCATCGCCTTCAATAGCTTCCGAAAGGTATTTGTCAAGCTCAGTATTCCCACTTTTAGTTTGTGTTGAATCATGAAATAATTTGAATTGATCTCTAAAGAATTTTCGGGAATCGCTAGTTGCGGAAGATGATGATTCTGATGCAGCAGTTGGTTCAGTGCGCACAACTATTGGATTTGCTATAGCAAAATAACTTTCAAACACTGATTTTAATCCATTACTGATTTCCTCAATTAAGGGGCTGACTTGAATAGTACCATGCATAAATTCTAACCAATATCTAACATAAGCAAACTTCTTTCTCGGGTCAAGTATAGCCGCCATGTAGAGTAAGATATTCATCTGAGCATTTACACCCCAATACTTATCAAATTTTTCCTTCATTTTTGAAGCCATTAAATCTAAAATAGTGTTATCTCCCGGGCCAAGATTATACATTCCTCGATACAAAATAAGAATCTCATCGAAGTATAAATTTGAAGTTATATACTTTGTACCAGAGAAGCGTAAAGTAGCGTCATAAAATAGTTTAAGATATGATACCAAGAAACGAGCATTATCCCAATCAATATCAGTAGGTAATCCATGGCCTAAACCCTCTATATACTCGGTGAACATTTTATTTTATTTGAACATTTCATTGAAGGCTTTCTCATATTTTTCGGCTCCATCTAGCATAAGATAAGTTGAGTTCCACCTAGTATCAACATCAAGACAAACAATGCTCGTAGCAGAGATGTTAGCTAGAGAAACATAACGTTTGAAGCATAAAAACCGGCTAGGGGATGATCTAACATAACGTACTACATCTCGAATTCGTACAATGGCATTTCGAATAGTTTTCAAACCAGATTTGACTATAAGGTTTAGAATATGGCAACAACACCTAATGTGCAAGTATTTGTTTTGGCATATAATTGGTGGTTTGGGAAGCAATGATTTATTGATTATATAATCAACGGCTACATTATTAGAACTCGCATTATCGGCAGTAATTGTTAGAATTTTATCAATCCCCCAATCTTGTAAAACTGATTGAATTTTTAAACCCACAATTTCTCCCTTATGATCCTCAATCATAGAAAAACTAATTATACGTTTTCTTAAAACCCAATTATCGTCAATAAAATGTGCAGTAACAACCATATAGTTTAAATTTTGAATTGAAGTCCAAGTATCAGTGGTAAGATTAATTCTTTTCCCCCTCAAACGAGTTTTCAAAAGTGTTTTTTGTTGAGTAAAATTTTTTGCAATGTCTCGTGCAACAGTCCATCTAGATGGGATTTTAAAAAGTGGTTGCATACGATAACAGAAATTTTTAAAACCGACACCTTCAACAACACGAAATGAAATTTCATCTAATATTACCATCTCAGCTAGGGCATTTCTAGCACTTTCTTGTGTAAAAACATAAGATTCCATAACCCCCTCCCCTTTGGGTGAAAAACCTAAAGTAGACTGCCCAGTTTCAACAACATTAAAAGGATATTTTGGACAACGATTAGCACGTAAAGGGTTCATGTGTTTGTTTAGGTTATTAGTCCCATGATTATTAGAACTCGCAGCATATCTATTATCACAATAATTACAAACACCATACCTAAGGCCATTTACCCAAATTTTATGAAAATGATCCCAACAATTAGCCGAGGTCACATTTTTTCTTTTTTTGGTAGGGGGAACAATGGTGTTTTCCTGAGAAAGAGGTGGGGGTTGAGTACCTTCAGTGGGTTGATTAACATCATCCACATCAATGGCAATGGCAATAGCAGGTTCTGTTTCAACCATCTGCAATAAAAAGTGAGAAATTAATTACATCAGAAGGCAATAAAAAGAAAGAACTTAGTTAAATCAACAAGAAATTAGTTTTTACCAACCTCAGAAACTTAAGAAGGCTTTAGAAATTAAATGCGTATAGCCTGTGAACAAAAACAAAACCAAAAAATTAATTAACATCACAAGAACACTAATAGATAATACAAACACCATAAAATTAATTAAATTATTACCTAAAGGGATTCGTATCTGTGACAAAAAAAATTGAAACAAATTAATATGGGTAAAACAATTAACAGAAAATTAAATAGAAATAAATTGAGAAGAGAGATTAGAAAATACCTTTGAATGGTGTGGCTTTTCTTGTTCTGAAAAGGCCCCAATATATAGCCAAAACCCCATGGCTAATCAAATGAGAATAAGGCAACACGTTATTGAATCTATCAACAACGGCTACATCCGACCTCAAAGAGGGTTTTTTCAGACCACATTAAATGCAAGCTCTCGAATCCAACAACCAAACGCGGCTTCATTAAATGTTGACCAGGGTTAGGGTACTAATCGGCAGAGAAGAGAAGAAGAATAATAATATAGTACAAGATATAGGCATCTAGCATACAGAAATCGGCAGAGAAGATAGAGATGTGATGGCTTAGGGTTCGCCTTTTTCGTGTTTCAGAAGAGAGAAGGATAAAAGTAGCGTAGGAGACAAGCTGAGAAGGGAAAGAAATGAACGGATTTGGATTAAAAACACGTTATGTATATATATATATTTTTTTTTATTGATGAACAGTGTCGGGTTGGACGGGTCCAACCCGAGTGTTAAGTGTCCAAAGAGAGGCCCGTGGTAATTTGGACGGGTCCCGCTTTTCAAATGTTAGGCCCATGTTAACATTGGGTCAATGTTAAAAATACCCAAAATCCCCTTTTTTTATCCCCCTTTTTTAACCAAATTACCCAAACCCATTTTCTTGCTCAGCCCTAATATTGGGTGTGAATATGGGTCAAAGGTACAAGATCAAAGGCGTCCGCTTAGTCCAGGTGAAGAAGTGGGGCAGAAGTTGCACAGTTTGATCGAAGCTCAATTGTTCGAATCGAATCCGAAACCCTGTTACAACTCCTCTCGTATTTTGTTGAACAAGTTTTGTGCTCGAAAAATATTACTAGTAGTGAAGTTTACTAATAAACTTGTCAGAATAGTCATGTTTTATCTGATTTAATATTATTAAGAGTCGTTTGGGGAAAAAGTCGTGTAACCGTAACTCTGGAAATGGAAATGGAAACCGAATACACAAAAGGCGCTCGTGCCTACAGAGAAATCTCTTACTCAAGCAAAATTAAAGTTAAAAGGTAAAGAAAAAAAATTGAACGTAACAAAAAACTATATATGGGATTACACAGATAATATAGACTAAAAAACAAGGTTTCAAAGAGAATTAACGGTAGCAAGTTAAAGAGCTGGTGAGAAAACAGGTAAGGCGGCCCATATAAGAGTATCAGTTAGATTGGACTATCAACCGGACATATGATTATACATGTAGCGTGGATATGGATATTTGTGTATTTGAAAGTTCTGAGTGAAACTTTAAAATTATCTAAATCTAAACATAATCAAATTTATAATAATTCCACGAGAATTTGTTTAAATCGGGGTGTGCAATTATAATAGAGATAAATTAGAATCGGTGATGTATAAGACTTTTGAATTGAAATCATCCCTAATATTTTTTTACTAATACTTTTCACTTATATAAGAACTCAAAGTTTTTTAAACAATTTTTTTTAGTAAAACACGTAATTATTATTTAAAATAAAATTAAGATTTGTCTTAATCTTAGAAAAGTAAATAAAAATTTACATCAAATTATAAAATATCTAAGCATTCTCTTAGAATTATTTTACCAATTATATTAAAATTATAAATATATAATATTTCACTAACATTTACAAATTCGTGTTGAATCAATATTAATTATAAAAAGTTATATATTATTATATTGTTTAATATTATTTATTAGAAAAAAAATATCAACATCTATAAAATTATAATGACTCAAAAAGTTAAAATAATAAAGAAACTTTGACCTAACCCATTATTAAAATGCTAATATAAAGTTACTTCTTTACCCTTTTTCTGTTACTTCTTTATGTTTTTGGAAATGGAAAGCATTGTAATTGGGGTTCTTGATTTTTTTGTGAATGTAGATAGTGCGAAATATGATGCATCGCAGTACGCTTTCTTTGGTAAGGAATTAGTGGACGAGATTGATTTTTAGAGGATGGAATGGAGTGACTCAAGAATATGCAGATTAATTGGCTAAAAGGGGATTATGCTACTCCATACTTTCTTTGTTACATTATCAATTAGTTATTAGTTAAAATTAGTGATTTAACAGAACAACATAAAGTTTCCCAACTGAACTCCAAAATGTATCTTTAATAATTTCTTTGCAGGGTATGTGTTGATTACTCATTAACACCATCTACGTCCACCTTTTTCCGAACTATACGTTTCTGCCACTGGATCAATCCCATCAAATAAGCTAAGATTACCAAGAAAATGACACTCAAATGATTATCGGCTCAACATCATTATGGCATGACGTTAATTTAGCAAAGCTGTTGAGAAGTAACCAAAAGATTGACCATTTTCGGTCACGAATCCACATTTTCTTTCCATCCACCCTTCCCATCAGTAGTCATAGCAACCTGATAAGTAAAAGGTATTCCTTAGTAAGATGATTATACTGCACTTTTTGCATAACATAATGACATATAGTGCAATTAACTCTACAACTAAAACTAAAAAGTGACTTACTAGTTTCAACATTCTACAATTAGACCATTTGCATATCAATCACTAAACTGCCACTTCCCGGAGGTGATGGGATTCATTACTTGATTTATGTACTGAGGGTTCGAGAGAACATATTATCATCATCTGTGACATAGCTAGATTCTGCATTAAATAACTTCAACATATTACTCTTCTTTCTCCGCAATAATATATTCTGTCCTAATAAGCTATAATAATGATTTATGTAGGTGCAAGCTTACATGTTGATGGTTATTGAGAAGATATGGTACTATTATGAGATTTACTCATAAATATGATTGTCAGTAGCTTTTACGATCGATTAGCTCGGATCTACACTCAACCTCGGTATTATGCAATAGTTGCAATATAGATCCCTTTAGTATGCAAAATTGCAAGGTAGGTCCCTATATTATGCAACGATTGCACTACAGGTCCCTATATTATGCAACGATTGCTCTATAGGTCCATATATGCAAAATTGCATGGGAGGTCCCTATATTATGCAAAATTGCACTATGGTCTCTAATTCTGCATTTTTTTGAATTAATTGCACAATAAGCCCCTATGTTATGCAAAATTGCATTATAATTCCCCATTTGCAATTTTTTGAGTTAATTACAAAACAAGTCCCAATATTATATACCAAAATTTCACTATAATTCGCTATTCTGCAATTTTTGAGTTAATTACACAATAAGTTCCTATATATTAAGCAAAAATTGTACTGCAATTCCCTATTATATTCTGCATTTTTTTTAGTTAAATGCACGTTTAAGTCCCCCGAAATTAATTTTTTAGTTAATTCCACTATAGTCTTCTATAATAATTCTTTTGCGTTTATGATTTATCAGTTGCAACCGTATATAAACAACTCTTCCGGAAACAAATCAACCATGCATACTAATAAGTTCACATTAAAGATAATTATCTCGACACCAATTTCATAACGGTTAAAGTCCATATTGAAAAAGTTAGGTGACAAGTAAAGATTCTGAAACCTAATGGGACTATAAGATAAAATGTGTAAGCTGACGTGGCACGCGCGGAGAGGCGGCGGTTCTGGTGGTACACACAGGCCCACACACCAGATACGTAAGCTGATGAATAAGTCCACGCATTGTTGACCTGGGCGGTTGTGGAACACTCTCTGGTTGACTGCTTTGATGTGGCGGAGCCGGATTCGCTGCTGGGATGCAGTCATTGAGCTGTATAGTAGGCTGGTGTATTGCATTGCCACGTGGTTGCTTATGAGTGGATGGCCTTTTTTGTTGAAAAGTTGACTGAGTAACGGCTTTGCCATGTGGCCGCGTTGAAGTAAATGGACTATTTGCTGACTGGCTATGTGGCTTCGAGTTATTGGTTGTGTCTTGTGAGTCAGGTTACCTATAAGGAGGCTCGTTGACTGGCCACGTGGGTTGTTGTGAGTCCAGTCAGCTATTCCACGGTCAACAACAGAGGTTTGGTTCAAGACTGCACCACATGTCACGCTGTGATTTGCCGCTCACCATGTTGACTTGTCCACATTTAAGGATGAACTGAATCTACAACGTGGCCTTCTGTTATTAGTAGGCTCTACTATGTGTAAGCTAGGGCCACGCGTCTCTCTGTCATGGGTTTCTTCAGCTTGGTCACCTTCAGGGCCACACGTGCATCTCCTAATTGTCGTTCCTGCATAGTCCAAGACAGGTGTGTAACTGAAATACAGTCTGACTATATGCTTACATGTCTCTCGATAAAATTGGGCGATATTGGTGTTGAATAATCAATTTATGGCAAAGGCAATAGTTGGCCCAATTTGACCGCTCCACAAGGATTGATGTAGCCTTGGGTTGAATTATCAACACCCCCACGTGTTTGCTGCCTATAAGTTGAACAATTACTTCTGAGCTCATCTTGTTTTTTTTTTTTTTTGTTCGAATGCATAATAATATAGAAATAGAAAATAGGTTACAAGGTCTAGCCTACCCCGGAGGGCTCGGCTTCATTACAAATCATAGTAGCTAACTGGGGAGGGATACATCTATCCCAATTACCAAACAGGGTGCTAAGGAGCTCCTGTTTGGCAATCCAGTCAGCTGTCCCATTTCTACTCCTAGAAACAAAAGAGAAAGAAGGAGAAGATAGTTCAGCAAAATAATAAATGTTACAAATTACATTCTTAATTGAATGACTCAAAATAGGAAGTCCGGAAGAAAGAGACTTCATAATAGTTGCTGAGTCATTCTCTATAATCACGCTCCCAAAAGGTAATTTTGAAGCCATCTCCGTAGCTTTCAAAATTCCCGTAGCCTCTGCCTCTAACACCGAATCTGCCCCAATTTTCCAACTTTCACCTGATACAAATTCACCATTAGAGTTTCTTACTAAACAAGCAATTGCAGCTCCTTTATCGGAGAAGGCTGCATCACAATTAATTTTAAATTTATTAGGAGGAGGTTTATTCCATTTATCTTTAAATTTTTGATTTTGGGTGTTAGGTCCATTATTTCTTATCAAGATATTATTAACCTTTCCTATTTTATCAAGAAAGTTAATATCGTTAGGGTTTGAAATTTTATAGTATTCTTTCCAGCTATCAGTAGCTTTTTTAATTGTGTTCATGGGATCACATTTTTTACCATTATATATAAAATTATTCCTATCTTTCCAAATATTCCACATAATGATACATATAAGTTCAAGAGTTCTATCATGCTTATCAAAATTTTTAGCTATATTTTGTACATGGTTCAAGAGCCAAAGTTCTAAGCTATTGGTTGAATCATTATCTGTTTTTAAGTTAAGGGGGCTAATAAACCATACACTTTTAGCCCAAGGGCATTTAAAAAGTATATGTTCTACTGTTTCAGTATCATTATCACATATTTTACATATCTTATTTTTACTACATTTCCTTTTAAAAAGATTTTCTTCTGTAGATAGTAGGTTCCTAAGTGCTCTCCACATGAAATTTCTAATTTTTGTTTGAGTTTCCATTTTCCAAATTATATCCCAAATTTTTTTATCCCTGGTAGTAGAGGATGATGGGTTATTGATTATTTTATTATTCTGACTAATAGTTTCCTCTTCTTTTAGTTTATGATAAGTTTCTTTGACTGTATAGGTCCCTGTATTACAATAATTAATGCAAATTTGATCTTCACATTCAATCTTAGGTATTATCATTTTTTCAATTTTTTCTTTGATTTCCTTAGGATATAATTGGTTAAGTAATTCAATATCCCAAGTTTTATCATTTTTGATTAGTTGATTAACCCAAATTAAGTTAGATCTTCTAGGATTAATATATTCTTTTTCATTACATATCCAGTTATGTTTATAGATGTTAATACTAGTACCATTCCCTAGTTTCCATTTTATATTGTTTATGAAGGTGTCTCTACCTATAAGAATGCTTTTCCATCCCCATGAAGGTGAGCTTCCAATTTTAGCTTCAAGGAAGCTACATTTTGAAAAGTATTTCCCTTTTAGGAGTCTAAAGAGAAGAGATTCTTTTTTATTTAGTAGGTTCCAAGCTTGTTTTCCTAATAAAGCTTTATTCATTAGGTGTAGATCTCTAAATCCTAACCCACCTTCAAATTTTGAGCTATTGAGTGTTTCCCAGTTGGCCCAATGTATTCTTTTTTTGCCTTTATCACCCCACCAAAAGTTAGCAATAATGGAGTGGATTTTGCTAATTATATTCTTTGGAAAAATAAAGTTAGACATTAAATAATTAGGTAAGCTTTGGATAATTGCTTTTATTAGGATCTCCTTACCTCCTTCTGAGAGGAAGAGAGTTTTCCAATTTTCAAATTTATTTAGAATTTTATCAATTAAAAATTGGAGGTCCTTAGATTTAGATCTACTCCATTCTGTTGGCATTCCTAAGTAATTACCTAGGTTTTTGGTTTTTTTCATATTTAATCTCTTTGCCATTGTGTTTTGTACCAATGTTGGTGTATTAGGACTAAAAATTACCCCACATTTATTAAGATTAAGGCATAATCCAGAGGCATTTTTATATTTGTTCATAATATCATTAAAAGAATGTATTTCACTATTATCAGCATTAAGGAAGAAGAGGCTATCATCAGCAAAAAGAAGATGAGTGATGGTTGGGCAATTGTTCCCAATTTTAATTCCTTTAAGGAGGTAATTCTCTTTTTTGTCTCTAATTAGATCATTTAAAGTTTGTGATATTAGACAGAAAATTAGGGGGGAGAGTGGGTCTCCTTGTCTTATTCCTCTAGTTGGTTTATTTATTTGGTGGACCTCACCATTAATCAGTATTGAGTAGGTTACTGATGTAATACAAATCATGATTTTCCTAATCCAGTCTTTATTAAATCCCATTTTATCTAGGAGGTCTTGTAAGAAATCTCATTCTATGTATTCGTAAGCTTTTTTAATATCTGCCTTTACAGCAATCATATATTTTTTAGTTTTTTTCCTTCTTTTTATATGGGTTATTAGTTCATGTGCAATCATTGTGTTTTCCTGTATCATTCTATTTGGGATGAATGCACTTTGATTTTCTCCAACTAGGGAGTTCATATATGGTTGTAATCTATTAACTAATATTCTTGCTATAATTTTATATATAAAATTAGAGCAACTGATTGGTCTATAATGTTTAATATTGGTAGGTTTATGGATTTTTGGGATTAAAGTTATAATTGTTTGATTTAAATCAGACAAGTCTCCTTTATTGTTCCAAAAGTTATTTATAACTCTCATAAGGTCTAGTTTAATTATATTCCAGTATGTTCTGAAGAATATACCATTATATCCATCTGGGCCTGGTGCCTTATTAGGGCCTAGTTCCCAAGTTGCTTTTTTAACCTCTTCTTCATTAATATGTTTATTTAAATTGTCTGCAGCTTTTTTATCAATTTTAGTAGAGATTAGATTTAAGGTGTTAGTGTAATCTCTTTTTCCTACTGTTGTAAAAATGTTATTAAAGTAATTGACTATTTCTAAATTAATTTCATTCTTACTATCAATCCATTCTCCATTATCATTAGTGATATTAAGAATTTTATTTCTGCTTCTTCTTTCTTTAGTACAAGCATGGTAGTATTTAGTATTTTTTTCCCCTTTCTTTAACCAAATATTTCTTGATCTTTCTTTCCAAAAAACTTCCTCTCTTTTCCAAGTTTCTTCAAGTTCTTTGGTTATAACATTATATTCATCCCAGTTGAAATTTGTGTTATTATTATTAGATATGATTTCTAATTTTTTTATGAGTTTTTCTATTTGGATTTTGTTGTTTCCAAATTTTTTCCTATTCCAATTTCTTAATGCTAGACTGCATTTTTTTAGTTTGTGATTGATAACTGCATTAGGGTTTCCCCTTAATGAGTTAAAATCTTTCCAAACTTTTTTAATTATATTTAAGCAATCAGTTTCTGTAGTCCAAAAACTTTCAAAATAGAATCTTCTTTTATTTTTGTTATTAGTTTTATCATGATGAAGTACCAGAGGGCAATGGTCTGATCCTATTGCTGGTAGGATTGCTAACCAGGCATTTGGGAATATTTTATCCCATTCAGAGTTATGAAGAGCTCTGTCTAAAATAGCTTTAATAAGCTTTTTACTGGCTCTTTTATTTGTCCATGTAAATCTACACCCAAAGGAGGGTGTTTCCTCCAAATTGTGGAGGTTAATAAAATTATTAAAATTTATGGTGGATTTTTTATGGCAAATATTTCCACCTAAGTTTTCTTTTAGGGTTCTAATACAATTAAAATCTCCTATTAGAGTCCATGGTAAGTTATGGGGTTTTAAAGCATTTAAACAATTTAGGGATATTTCTTTTTCACTATCATAGGGGTCTAAATAAACATATGTGTAAATTAAGGGGGTTAAATTGTACCCTTCAATTTTTGTGTGTATAAAGTTCACGGTTGATTTAATTATTTTAATATTTAACTCTTTCTTCCCCAACAAAGCTAAACCTCCGCTCGCCCCATTTGGTTCCACAGTTAATATCAAATTCATATCGATTAAATTAGCAATTTCTACAATTTTATCATTCAAATTCTTTGTTTCAGACAGAAATAGTACCTCCGGCCGGTGTTTTTCGCAGAGGTCACGTAACGCCTGGACCGTCAGGGGATTGCCAACTCCCTGGCAGTTCCAGGCGATGTGGATCATTTAATCTGGTGGAGTTGATCAAGCCCAACTCCGGAAAGCTCTTCGTCGCCGATTAATCCATCTTCACGCAGCATTTCGTCATCCTCTATAACCACATCTTCATCAATCGATTCGTTTTCTTCATCATTAACAGCAGATTTCTCACCCTTAATCTTCAATTCGTTGTTATTAGCAACTGAAACATCTCCATTATCAGGTAATTTGGTCTTTTTCTTTTGGTAATGATCAAAGCTTTTCTTCCCCGATTTTTCAATTTCTTCAATTTTTGTTTTCTCTTTTTTATTCGAAATCCTTTCCTCTGATTTCTTAGCCTTGCCTTTGGAATTTCGACGCTTCTCCCAAATTGATTTTCCTCTCATTTTTTCTGAATGAATTAATTGGTCTTCTGCTCTAGCACGCTTAATATTACTTTTCTGAAAATTCCAATTGTCTTGATCCATTCTTTCTCTAATTCTATTCTCCATTCTGCTAATAGCCATATCACTCATAGCATGAAAATGAAATAGGTTTGTTTGATTACTAAATTTCATTTGGATATTTGAATTTTCGGATGAATTATTAGTATCAGTACTAACTTGATTACTTGGAATTGTCCTCAGGTTGTGTGGTATGGATGGTGTAGGTTCGGTTATAGCAGGCTGTGTAATGGAAGGAGTAATTATGGAGTTTGGTGAATTGAACTGTAATGTTTTGGTTGGTGTAGGTGTGAAGGGTGTAGATGGAAGTTTAAATGGTGTTAGATTGGTTGATGTAGATGCAATATTAGAAGTTTGAGGGATTATTTTGGGGGGAATTGTGTTTGAAGTGAGAATAGGGGTTGAAGGTGATTTGGTTTTGTCCAAGCTGTTGGTGTTATTTGGTTGGGTAGGTGGAATATTTGGGAGTTTGTTTTTGTTGAAGGGTGTAACAGAAATATGGGTAGGAGATAGGTTATTTTTCAGTGAGTTTTTGGTTTGGGTGTTTGGAGTTAAAGTTAATTTTTGTGGGGCTGGGGCTTTAAGTATTTCAGAGTAGGATGGGTAGGTGATTGTTTTATCCATTGGTTTATAAGTTGGAGCTGGTGGGGTAATGTTAGTTTGGCTTTTGATAGGGACATCCTCGGTGGTTACAAAATTATCTGACTCATCCATAGGGGTAAGTGAATCTGATTGGTTTTGTGTGTTTGGGTTTGAACTAGAAGGTAAACTCTCATTACCTTTTAGTTTGTTATCTTGTTGTGTAATAACCATAGTGTAATTGGATTCCTTAGTAGCATTAAATGTAAAGATGCTATTTTCTTTACCTCTGACTAATGCAGGATTTTGTTGATGCTGTTGTTGCAGATTTGGCAGGTTTGACTCTACAATTACCTCGGACTGCGCAATGGGGTCCACCCTTCTTCTCACAGGATTCCTGTTCTGAGCTCCAGCCATGGTGATTGTTGGTGGCCTTGTCGAAATCTTCACCCATCCACCAAGCCTTGGTGTGATTTTTAGAGGTACATCGCAATTGTTTTCTTCGTGATCAAAGTGACCACAGTCAAAACAAATTTGACCTAAATTTTCATACCTTATTTTTATCCATTTAGAGACTTGAACTGATTCCCAGAAGTTAAAACCAGAGAATATTGGTTTGTTGAGATCCCAGTCGAGTTTAACACGTGTATAGGAGTGTTCAGTGATTCTTCTCTCCACTGGAAGGTGAACTTCATGAACTTTACCTACTTGTATGAAGATTTCTTTTATACTTTTGATGTTGAGAACATTTGTAGGTAGTCCATAAACTCTAAGCCAAAGAGTGGTGTGAGAAACTCTTTCAATACTTGGGGAGAATTCATTCAAAGCAAGGTGTTTCCCCATGATGGTCCATGGTCTCATATTCCAGATAAGTTGTTTGTCTTCTTCAGATTCAAACTTCAAAACACATTCATTGTGAGCAACTTTTTCTGAAATGATTTTACCTTTCATTCCTCTTGCTTTTTGGAGCAGATTTCTCATATATCCAAAGTTGACTGCTTCCTTGTGAAGAAGCTTAGCTAGTAGTTTAGGTTGAGTAGCTTCTTGATAGTACTCATTACTTTCTTTGGAGATTAAGACTCCATTTTCAGCATTAGGGTGATTAAATGCATACACATTCATTTTGCAGGTTGAGCAGGAGCTGCACTAAATGCAATGATATGTAATAAAGGCTAGTAAGGATAGAAAACAGAGAACACAAAGAAAACAGTTTTTAAAGATTCCACTGGAAGTTTGAAAAGAGATTTGAAAGGAAGGAGGAAAGAAGGCTTGGAAGGGGTAAAGAAAGGAAGGATTCAAGCTAACAAACAGAGATTTGAAGCTTGTGTTTGTAGTAGATTAGTATGTAAAAATTTTGTTTTATGAAAAAAGTTTAGGCAGGAAGAAGAGAGGGAAGGCTAGAGAGAAAAACATTTTTTGTGGATGCTTTATTGTCCAAAAACATAGTGTTTGTTTTGCGAGAGCTCATCTTGACTAACAATATGGGCGTTGAATTCTTCATCAATTAGACCGCCATTTGTCATGATATAATGGCCAGCGGATTTAAGGCAATGCTACCGTCATTTCTTTTAATACATCAAACAAGAGGGTGAATTATGAATAACGGTCCACACGACCTATACATTCCACAACAAAAGCCTCCCCCTAACTGGACTAGTTATACCCCAACTAGTCCAATACAAAAGCCCAAAATACCCTCCCCATTAGTTTTATATACTGCAAAACCAAAACACAAAAACAATACCTTATTAGGGTTTGGAAGCCCCCCCCCCTCTTCTCTCTCAACCCACCCCACCCCACCCCACCGTCCCAAACCACTGCCGCCATCCCAGACCACCGTCTCGCTGTCGCATCGGAGATCCTCCAGTAAGCTTCAACACCACCACCACGAAGGTCACCACTTGCCGCCTCCAGTAAGCTTCAACGCCACCACCACGAAGCCACCGGTAAGCTTCAACACCACCACCACGAAGCCACCTTCAACATCATAGTCCCTTTCAACACCACCACCACGATGCCAGGCGCCGCTCACCACCACCACGATGCCAGGCGCCGCTGCTTCTTCTCCGATCTACTCCTGTAACAACCCAAACCCGAAGGCGCCGCTGCTTCTTCTCCGTTCTACTCCTGCAACAACCCAAACCCGAAGCCACCCAACCAGCAGCAACTACACGAGCCACCCCACCCCACGCCGCCCTACACGAGCCATATAAACCCTCGCCACCCCCTCCCCTTCTTCTCCATCTTCACAGTGACGAGCCACCACCACGAAACCGTGGCTACCCCTGCTCACCTACCCACCAGAAACCACCAAAAACAAACCACCAAAAACGGGATCCATTGGTACCCGTCTCCTTCAACCGCAAGTCATGGCTGGAGATCCAAAAACAGCACCAGATCTCTCCATTACATCTCAGATCTGCCTCGCCTCGATCTCCATCAGGTTCGTGCACCAGATCTGGTTCGAGAACAAAACCACACTCGCCGCCGAGTTCGATTGAGTGGCCTCCGAGTGGTGGTGGTGTTGTTTGTTAATTATTTATTTTATTAGTGATGTTATTTGGTTCGCTTGTTGTGCAGGTGCATCCAGACCCGTTGATACAGACCCAATGGGTCCAGGCCCAAATGGGTCCAGACCCAATGGGCACAGCCCCATTAAGATTGTATTCGTTCATCTGGGTACATTGTATTCGTTCATCTGGGTACGGACCCGTGACAGGACCCGTGACAACTCTCGGTACAGGGACCTATAATGCAATTACACCTTATCTATTATTTGGACAATGATGTTGATTAAATTTGGACAGGGACTTGTTTTATAATTACCCTAATTAATTTTAAACCCCTTATAAAAAAAGATATAGCTGAAACACATTATAAAAAAGAAGTGGGTCTATACCCACTTAAGCGCGTACCCGACAAACAAAAACTGAAAAAAAGAAGTAAAAAAAGTAATTAATTAAATGAAAAGGGTGTATAGGTAAATTGGCCAACTAATATTTGTAACTGAGGACTTTGTAAGAAGAAGTAAGTAGAGGGGACTTAAATAATAATGTTTAAGTTATTGGGGCTTCTTTTTGTATTTTCCTCCAAACAAGAGCCACTTTGAATCAAACTCGTTGATTTGATTCGAACCAGTACCGATATAAAGGAGAATTAAGGTCCTAATCTATTATTATTATTATTTTTAATAATATTATTTTGAACACTATTTTTTCTAAATTAAGGTTTATTTTTTTAAACCACTTCTATAATTTTTTTTTACACTCTATTTTACTGCAATCCAATTAAATATCATCCTCTAAATCGCAAATCGCTTTCATCAATGATGATTGTCGAACTTTATGAACCAATCCTAAAAATCTCGATCTTCAAAGATTTCACCTTTAAACCAATTAATCAACATCGAACAATTCTAAACCACAATACGCCACACTATTTTAATGAGAAACACCTTATTCCAAGTTTCAAAATCCTTCTATCCAAGACTCATTCTATTTTAGGGGTAAAAATATTCTGCTATAAATAGATGGAGCTCTTTTATTCCAATAGAACTTTCGACAAATGCTTATGACGTCATGACGCACATTACCCGAAAGTGGAAAGATAGAAGACCAAAAGCAAATAATACATTGAAGTACAAATTGAATAAGCTCTAGTCTTACGGTATAAGATAAACTCGAGCCATTCCACGATTTTACTCGTTTCCTCAATTTATTTTTAAGAGGTTGGTAATCATTAGTATGCAAATTGCAAGCTCTAAGAGGAAAACCTAGGTATTTGGAAGGCATCACCCCCTTATCCATATTCGTCAAATTCATAGAAAATTTAAACACATTCACACAAAGACCTAGACACTCGCCAAACTTATCCATACATTTTATGAGAATTTCCAAGGATCTCCGATCACTCCTAGACAAGAGCATAAGGCCATCCACAAAAGAAAGATGGGTAATTTTGAACTTCTCACATTTAGGATGATAATTGAAATGATTCGCCGTGCTTTTCTTGACCAACCTAGAGAAAAATCCAAACAATAAATGAAGATGTACGGATATAAAGGATAAACTTGACGCAACTCCTTAACACCTTTAAAGTAGCCGCGAATTCCACCATTAATAGATAGGGAATGAGATGGAGAAGTTACAAGTCATGATCCATCATTGTATTTAATTCTTTATGAAAATCAACTTTGATCGTGCATCTAAGGGAGCTCTGATTACCATTATACCCTCTCTCAACTCTTGCACCAAGTGGAAATTATTGGACATGTGGCGACCGGGAACAAAAGCACTTTGAGTCTTATCAATTAAACCACCAAGAATCGAAGTCACGCATTCCACGATAATAATCGTTATAGCTTTATATGCAACGTTACAACAAGTTATAGGCCGGAAAGCATCCACGGAGATAGGATCATTTGTTTTGTGGATGAGAACAAGAGTAGTGTGATTTAATTCTTGAAGGAGAGACCCGGAGGTGAAGCACTCCTTAACCGCATCAATCACACTTTTTCCAATCACATTCCAAGACTTCTTGAAGAAATAAGAAGAATAGCCATATGGTGGGCCCGGTGCTTTATCACTATTAATACGAAAGATAACATCCTTAATCTCCTTATCAGACACATCCGCACATAAGTCAACCCCTTGCTCTTCATTTAAGAAACTACTTAACTCAAAGACATCATGATCGACATGTAGAGTAGTCTCTCTCGTACCCAAAAGACCAGTACAATACTTCACAAACGCATCATAAAGATCTTCTCTAGAAGTCGAATCAGAGTCGTCTGCTAATTTGATCAAGGAGATGTACTTTTTTCCTTTCATGGCTTCTTATAATACCATGAAAAAGCTTAGTAACTACACTCGGCATTTTCAAGGTGTGAAGCTAAGTTTCGAAAACTTTTAATTTCCTCCATTAAAGTGGCATACCCGTGTCTTGTTGAATCTTGTTGAAGTCTCCCATGATTAACCAAGAGTCACCAAAAGTTCTGGCATAGGTAATGAAGTCATCCTATAAGGGTCTTCTTTCCCCTTTTTTACTCATTCCATAAATGAAGGAAATGCGGAGAGAGGTGGAGGTTACCTTTCATTTCATAATACAATGAATAGCTTGTGTTTTGATACAGAGACGACTAACTTCACTTACTATTTCTCGTATGGTAGTCAAAATTGTCATCACATAACCAACCCTTAAATTTTGTATTGACAAATTTTTAACCCTCGTACGATCGCTTATACTTTCGAGTATAGCAATATAGTCAATCTCCTTTTTGAGGATGAGGTTACAAACCTTTCTTTGAGCTTGGGCTCCGCAAAAGCCCCTAGTATTTAAAGATGTAATCATCATAAGAGGTTTGGGGGTTCCGGGTTCACACCATGAAGTTTATGATATAAGCAATAAAAGAAAGCCTCATTTCTAATCAAGAAGATTGCATCGTGATTCCTTACAAGAGAAGTACAGCTTTTCCTTGAGCAAATATGTACCACTCGGCCAAACGGTTCTAAATTAAAGTTGAGGAGTTTCAAAAAATAATAGAGCTTCACCTGTAGCCTTATCAACTTGATAGTATTGCACCGATAAAAGTTGAATAAATAAGTGACCATGTGAATTGATAATATGCAGATGAGGGTTTCCAGGAATAGGAGTACTTGGATTAGCTGAATTGAAAACACGCAGCCCTATGTTCTCCACTAAAGTTGTTCGAATAATATAACCCAAAGGAGGAATTAGCATAAGGATAATTGATGTAATCATACACCCAACATTAAAAGTAACATCAGATAGAGATTACATAAAATATCGATAAGGCCCACTATAGTCCCCAAAGAATCATGAAAATGCAATTTAATCCATGAGCTCGAAATAACAACAGCAGGTCCTATATTAGCCAAAATAGAACTATTAACCCCTGCAAAATCACAACTAACCCCAGCAAAATCTCGAGCTGGAAACTTCGAAATGCAACCACGAGACCCCAAATCCTTAGAGAAAGAGAGGCTACTCGTTCCAACACAAGTCTCAGGTGTAGCTTAAAAATGATGGTGATGCTAAAGTGTTGTACAGCTCCTTGAGAATATAATGAAGCAGTTGTCATGAACTCATTAATTGCAGCACCAGTGTTATATGAACTCACAACCCCTTTGATTTCAACTATTTGCAAATATGCCCCTTGAGACTTCAAATGAACTGTGAACCTCACTATAAAAATCACAGCAGCAGCATAACTAAGTTTTTGATGATCAGCTCCACGAGGCTCCAAAACCCGATCATGAAACCTCAAAACACGACCCCAAAACCTCGAATCTCGACCCTGAAACCTCGAATCTCGATTACGAAACCTTGAATCACGACCCCGAAACCTCGAAACTCGACTTTGAAACTCGAATCATGAAAAATCAAATTACAAGTCCACCCTGACGGGGGTTAGGAGAAACTAGAATCCCGACTAGTACCAAATCCCGATTCATCCCTTAAACGAAAGCATTGATTGAGTAGATTTAGACGAAACCCTTGAGAAACTCAAGTACTACTTCTCATCCTTGCGTCTACTCATATTACTTTTCTCGCGTCTTACTTATTTGCATTATTTAATTTAGTATTTTACATCATTTGCATTTTAGTCCTTAAACAAAACCAAAACAAATATTTATTTCCCTTTACTTTTTGCATCATATAACAATTATTCACACTTATTACATAAAATTTAAAGTCATATCCAATCCGTCTCTGAGATCGATTTCCCGTTTACCGGATATTACTTGGACGACCCGTACACTTGCGGTACGTGTCCTTCCTTCCTATTTAGGGATGTTATTTTATAACACACCACGAGACACCAATGTGTAGGCCGTGATATCCAAGCTAGTTGATAAACCCATTTGATGAACGTGCTAAAGGTAAGAGAATGACGAAATTGCATAGTTTAAAAAGTGATTAAGGCGGTTCTTTGATAAGCCCCTTGTTGCCTTTTAGCTTGCTGTCCAAATTATTGTTTTATATCCTTCTCAGCCCTTTCTAGCCTTTCTAAAGCCTTTTTATTAGCCACATTATAAGCCATATCCCTTTAGACTATAGGACTTTTTCCATATGACCCCACTCGAATCGCGATGCATAGACAGTTGTTTTAGAGCTTGAGTTTGGGGTAGTGGGTCCACCATTATGGGAATAATTATTGGATTGGGAATTTTTGAGCTTATTGATTGTGCTTTGTTCTATATTTTGATGATGATTCACAAGATTATTATATTGTAACCCTTTGCCAGGGTAAGAGTAAATGAAAAAAGCTATGAAAAGTATGACAAGAAAAAGGAAAATATATATGAGACAAAATAGCATGATTTTCACATAAAAAAGGGAATCATAGATATAAAAAAAATTGATATGAAAAGATTGGATATATTTGGACCAACAAAGTGGAATTTTTATGTGATCATCTTTATGCTTTAGTATTGGGTTATTGGGGATGCTAATTAGTGCATCAAAATCATTGGGTTGAGTGAGAACATTTTATGAGAGTAACTCAAGCTCTAGGGCGATTCGTTGATGGCTAGTTAGGAGGGAGCCAAAAGCTCACTCTAAATTATCCAAATATACTATCATACCGTCCCTAAGCCAACATTACAACCTTAAAGACCTTATGATTCTTTGCTATATGATCTAGAAGTAATTGAGCCGTTAGAGAGTAGTTAAGTGGATCTTTGGATACTAGTGAAGTTCGATGAACAATCTATAGCCTCCTTGGTAAACTGAGTAAATAACTTGTCCTTCTTACATAGCAAAGCTAATCTGATCTTGAATTCAAGTCGTGTTGATCGTGGGTTTGACAAGTATGCAGGTAATCTAGTTTGTAAATATTATTATATGAAATTTTATGAGTAGTTGCTTTGAATCTATTCTATATATTCTGCTATCTTCTTCCTACATTCCTTAATTGACCTAGGTGTGTATCTAGAGTCTTCCCTTTGTTCTTATCTTTACTGTATCGGGACGATACAACTTTGAGTTGGGGGTCTTGATGTCTCCCTATCTGTGATGATTTAATCTAGGTTAGAGACATCATTTTAGGTATATTTAGGAAGTCAATGCTCGATTTTTATTTATATTTTCTTATTTCTTATCTTGATGTGATGATTTATTATTTTATAGAGCATATTTGGTTTAATTGTTTATTAATTGTGAAGATTTAAATATATATGGTAACTAATTAGATTCCAAATCAATTCCAAGAGATAAAAGAAAGAAGATAATGATGGAAATTGGAGATAAAGGATGTAAAAGATAAAATAGGAAAAGAAAAGTTGTCAAGTAAATCTGAATTTCAGCAACTACGTCCACTAAAGTGACCATGTCTCAAAAACGGCTGGGAATTTGGAAGAATAGTCCGAAACAAAAGTGTAAAGGTTTCTGATACGATCATTTCGATATAAAGTAGGCAAAAATCGGAGCAATATTGAAGAAGTTACGTCTAGAACAAAACAACATCAATTTCTTACCTTTCTAATATTTTAGGCTACAAAATTGATTTGTAAAAGAAGTCCAATTGCTTGCCTTCTACTCTAAGAATCCGAATTAGAGCTTCCTAAACACCTATAAATACATCTCTTAACTATTGTAAACATGTCCTTGCTCATTTCTAAACATTACCTTGGTCCTTACACATATATTAATCCTTAGTATCAAGCTTATCATCCAAGAAGCAAGCTGACCTGTAGAGGAAGACAAGAAGCAAGAAGAAGGAGAGTGACAAAATCCTCTTCTACATATCTATTTCTCTATATTTAGGGTAATTAGCTATATATTTGTGGCTTCACCGTATTTCTAAGCTTTTATTCCGTAAGGTTTACTCTTAATTATTTGGTTTATTATTTTGTCAAATTTCATAATACTATTGTTATTTTAATTGATTTGAGTTTGGCGTGTATTGGTATTGTGTGCTTTGACTTATTGTTTCTAGCACTATATTTGGTCAATCTTAGGACTATCCTTAGTAACTGGGTTAACACCCGGAAGGGGGATTCAATTATTGACAAGTGTGCGGTAGTGATCCTTACGGGCTTGCCTAACTAGATAGCCATAAAAGTTTGATTTAAACACCGATCATTACGCAGGGTCCCCTTACCCAAGTCCCCCTGGTAGTGGGGAGGTTTCTCCTAAGTCCACCGTGACGGGGGTTAGGTAGAATTTACAATCCCGGTTAATATATAATGCTCAATTCACTCTTAAGGTTAGAATAACAACTTAGTAAGATAGTATCATATTAGTAATCCTAATTTATCAGACTTACATTCATATTCATTTATCTGCATTCTTATTTATTATTTAACATCATATATTATTCATCTTATTATATTTTATTCTAAACATCTAAATTCGTCTACGCTTATTGAATACAAGTAGATCTAACATATTAAATCCTTGCGAACGAAGTTTTCTTATCAACTAAACTTGCAAACTGTCTGTAATACTTGCAGTAAGTTTCTCGTGGTAGTTAAGGGTGTGCCCTTTATTATTATCTCTATTTATTTGTTTATTTATCACACCTTTGCCCCCACCATCATTAAAACAAGAACAAAACACATGTTAACCGATACCCTAGTTATTACAAATATTAATTAAGCTATTCTAGAAATCAACCACCGTCCCGCACGGGCATTCTAAAATGTCGAAGTCTAATGCACTTAGCAAGTTTATCCGGATTCCCTTATTGTTCTAGCTAGAGCATGCATTGACCTCTGTATTTGTTAGTACTACTTCCGTACCAAAAATAATGTCCACTTAAGTTTTCACATAGATTAAGAAACCTAATAATTGCATATACGCATTACAAAATTACCCCTAATAATAAGTTTTATTCTTTTAACAAGGGTAATAATGAAAAAAGTTGGAAAAAAGTGTCTTGATATTCTAAGTGGACAATAATTTTGGGACACTATTTTTAGTAATGTAGACACTAATTTTGAGACAGAAGGAGTAACAATGTTCATATAGGTAAAGAATTTGAGAATGTTTGTGTATACAGACCAACCACGGAACCTGCAGAGATGCAAACTGACTACCCAATAAGACGAGGTAGTGTAAATTGGTGTGTGACTATTGAAATGAGTTTTGCTCAAGATTGTTTATATCATACTAAGTAGATGTAGAATAAACTATGTTCAAATGTATATTTATACACTTGTTTGATCAAATATGGTAATAATTGAGTTACAAACTTGTCTTGTGGTATTATAGATTTTATTTACAAGGTTTATAATTAGTTCAATGATAAGAGTGCTTCAAGGTAATAATGAAATATTAAAATCAAATTTACAGTTTTTTTCTTTCATTATTTGGTCAAAACTAAAGAGTCACGACTCTACTCTCCGATGCTACTTCTCTCGTTTAATGATAAAGCTTTAAGCCTGTGATCATAGTAATGCTAGTTTTGTTAATTGTAGTAACTTAATTTCTTTATATCTTGTAGACATTCAATGTGTGGGGGATTGTTGGAGCATTTTCATGTCTAGTATTTAGTTGAGTGGTGGAGACTTTTGATCACATTTCATTGTGAAGGTGAAAAGTCATGAAAGTGATATATGTTGTATCCCACATCGGTGGGTTTTTAAGTTAGAACCTGGTGGTCCTTTGTGTGTTCTAAAATAAATGCAAAAGTAATCGAACCACAACCGCAAGTGTACGGTTGTCCCAAGTAGTAATAAGTGATTCTAGGATCGTTCGCAGGGACAGTTTGGTTAACTACAATGCTTATCAAATAATGAATGGTTGCACTTAGGAAAACAAATAAAGATAATATGATTGATTGTTTGTTTTTATTATTTCTAAGTAATGAAAGACTAAATGGAAAATGTAATTAAATGCTAAAACGCAAGTAAATAAATGTGAAACACAAGTATGAGAAAGTAGCACTTGAGAACGCAAGGGATCCTCCTAATCCTATTTCATAACATATGCTGTTTAAGGGTTAAATTGGTCAATTACAATGGTCGAGATTCTAAATTCCTTATACCCCCGTCAGGGTGGACTATAAGGCTATCCTAGAGTGTCACTAGTCCCGTCAGGGTAAATATGATCCACTTTTAGATGTTTAATTCACATTGGCCCTAAAATTAGCTAAGTTCGTCAGAATCAATAACTTCTATTTTAAATTGAATAAATATTTCCGTACCTAAACCCCCCGTCAGGATGATCCACACGCCACATATGTGGAATAGCCTAAATACTAAAACCTGTTCTTAGTTAGCTACTCTAAAAACAATAAATAATCTCAATTTATCGAAAAGAGTAAAAGCCCCAATTTAATTTAATTTAACAGAAACCCAAATTCAGGACTTGAAGTTCAATAGAATTGGGATTTACCCATAAAGCATTCTCAAGCACTAAAATGTGTTTAGCTCATACTAATTAAAAAGAAAACTAAATTAAAGTAATGGAATTCATATTGTCTTACAAAATTAAAGATAAAGAAAACCTAATTTCCGGAATTGGAATGGCTGAGATCGGAGATATAGACCCTCTCCAACTCTGGCAGCTTCTTCTTTCTTCCTTCTGTTGCTTCTCTCTGATGTTTTTAATTGTAAAGAATGAATTGTATGAAAAATAGAAGTCAAGAGCTCCTTTTATAAGAGGAAAAACGAATTAGGGCTTGGACTTAAGAATAAATCACTAATTAAATGTCCAAGCCCAATTTCTAAGCCCAAAATCTCGTAACTGCTGCACCACCTTCACTAAAACAGCTCTAGCCGCTTCGTTACAACTCCGATTGACCTGAAATCACTTGCTAAAGTTCCGTAACTCGATAAGGAAGGTATTCTCTTCAAAGGTCAGCGGCTAAATCATCTCTTAAGTGCCTTGAAATCAGCAATCTTTGGCCTGTTTTTCAGATTTGCAGCTCCAAAATCAAATTCTTTCGGGATTTATCTTCAAGTCTTGACTCCATATCACGATCTTTGACTCTCTTCTCGGGTTCCATTCCTAGATAATAATTAAAACCTACAAACTTTCCACTAAAATACACAAGATTACGCGCAAAAGTTTAATAAATCAAAATTACTAGAAATAAAATGGAAATTCCGGATTATTGCATTTTTAACTCAAAAGTCTATTAAAATAATCAAATAAACATAAAAAATGATGTCTCCAAAGGGTCAAAAATAAGAACAATTAGGGAGACATCAAGACCCCCAACTCAAACCTTTGTCGTCCCGACAAAGTAAAACAAAACAAAGGGGTAGAATTAAGCGTATAAACAAGTAGAAGCTAAGAAATACACCTAAAGCAAGTCTTAAGATAAATCTCATATAGCAAACTTTAGAAACTAATATACACATACATCTATAATGCAAAATCAAACACAAATAATCTCAATCATAAAATTAAAGTTGCAATGCTTGAAGATTACACTTGTACTCATATCTGTATGATGGCTATAGGGTGTTCCTCAATCCTAACTCGCTTTGAACGCTCCACCTAGTATATTCCCTATCAACAGAATCATAAATTCACTATATACTTAGGAATCACGAGGTCTTTATGGTTTTAATATTGGCTTAAGGACGGTGTGGATGTATATTTGGTAAATTTGAAGTGAGCTTTTGGCTCTCTCCTCACTTACCATCAACAAATGTCCTCGAACTTGAGTTTACGCTCAAAAAATGTTCTCACACACCCATTTACGCAACAATTTAGCGTCCCATGTCTACCCACTATAAATAAGATGATTTTCAGAACAATTCCACTTTGCCGGGTGCTTTATTCATTCATATTTTTCTTTTTCTTTTCTTTTCTCTTTTTTTTAGTACAGACGCAAACCGGGTTCCCGGTTTTGGCGAAACCGGGTTCCCGGTTCCTACTGTATGAATTTTTGAATTTTTTCTTTCTTTTTCACTTTTTTCTCATTCCCGGCAAAGGGTTACAATTATAAATCATCTGCAATTGTGGTACAATATAAAGCACATCAATCCCTACCTAATAAATTCCCTATAAGTGGACCCACCACCCCAAACTCAAGCTCGAGACATGTCTCAGGATTGTGATTCAAGTGCGGGTCATATGGTCATGCCTAATGATCTAAGGTATAATGGATTATATCGTGGCTACAAAGAAAAAGGCTAAAGACTCAAAGTGGGCTAAGACGGATAATAATTAATACAAGGGATAGAAGGCTAAAAATTCACAAATGGCTAACAAAGAACTGCCCCTATCATTTTCCTAGGTACATAGCTTGTCTTTAGTTCATATCTAGGTGGGTTCTCTACTAATTAGGATTTCACGTTCTACACACCAAACATATTCCTTAAGTACAAGCTTACTTCATTTGCATTGTTCATTAATTTTTCCTATCAATTACCTATGTTTGCATGCAATTCTAAATGCCTTTTATATCAATCCCTAAAGTCCACTATTTACTATCATAGATTTACCAAAAGTATTCTTAAAGGGACATTTAAGATCTTCTACAGTCAAACGCAACTCCGAAAATTATTTTATTGAAAGCAAATAAAAACAAATAGCACATAAAAACTAGGATGAGGCAACGAACCCCACCCCAAACTCAAAAATGAGTCGTGTCCCCACGACTCGAAAAGACTCAATAAAGCAATTAAACTAATATACACTAAATGAGAAAAGGATTGGAAAACATATCTGGATCGACACTAGGCCGATTACGTGTAGTCTCATGTTAAGGTTTTGAATACTACTTCATCAAGCTTTAAAGATCATTTAATTGTTGCATCCATCTTGAATGAAGTGTTCTTCATTACCTCGAACTCTTTTGCCATATTTCCCAAATCTTCATCATTTCCTATCTCTCTAAATCATCATTTCTTGGTGTTTTTGAAAAGATTTGTGATTGATTATGTGTTTAGATGATGTTTAGAGCGATGGACTGGTGATATTTTGGTGTTTTGATGATGAAATTTGAGTGTTTTTGGAGCTTTGGTTCGTCATTAATGGTGTTAAGTGGAGACGCAACCACGAGACGCAACTAATGGCGGGTCTCAAAACGCTGGGTCAGAAACTTAAAGCTGTTCATACGAAATTTTTGAATTCACCATTGAATAGAGCTCAAAAAGTTATGCGGTTTAGGCTCAAGAAAAAGTTAATTCCGACCTCCGAGCGTCAAGTTATTATCTTCCGAAGTTTTGATACCTAGGGTACAGCACCAAAAACGGGTTCCCGCATTTGCAAAATGCAGGTACCCGGTTTTTCGTCGATGGCACGAATGATGACGCAGGTGTGACGCAGCCAAGACGCAAGACCCAAAACGCTGGGTCAGAAAGTTGGAATTTTTAGCTTTCGAAACTGGGTACCCGCATTTGCAAATGCGGGTACCCGGTTTGCCCCTGGAACACCACAAATTTTTCCTCTATTTTCGCCCTTTCGACCCCAAACTCATGACCTTTTTACCCTTGAAATCATCAAAAACAACTACCCTTCCTCATTTCTTACTAATAAACACTAAATTAACGAAAACCAAACAAATTTAAACTACGGAAAAAAAATAAAAACTTAAACTAATATACAAGGAATGGCTTTTGTTTAACGTCGTTAAGCTCGACGGGTTACCTCATTCATTAGTCGTTGACATAACCTCCCCAGCAGTGAGTGAGGTTGTCAATATTAGCAACTCTAAATTTGCATCCTTT
Organism: Nemophila menziesii; assembly: GCA_029959085.1. Taxonomy (NCBI): domain Eukaryota; kingdom Viridiplantae; phylum Streptophyta; class Magnoliopsida; order Boraginales; family Hydrophyllaceae; genus Nemophila; species Nemophila menziesii. Next base: position 136,444,998 of record JARWIR010000001.1, on the reverse strand, counting down.
AGCTTTTATTCCCACTAGTTTGTCTGAGATAACCTTCGTGACCATGAATGGTCCTAGCCAAGAACTTTTTGATTCACGTACCTTTGGAGGGGGGTTTGGTTTCTTCATAGCTACTTCTTCACCTACTTTGAACCCCTTTTTCTTTCTTTCCTTCTTAGGTTCCTTCGGAATCTTCGAGGCACGTGCTTTCTCTTTCTCCTTTGCGTGATTGAGTTGTGGATTTTTAGGGTATGGAGGAGCTTTAATTGGTGGTTTCTTTCGTAGCTCTTTCTCCTCCACCCCTAACGTGTCCACAACATTAATTTGCTCCTTTCTTACCAGTTCCATTACATCTAGACGAAAGCATTCTTCCTTGGAATCCGGAAATCTCATAGGTCTGAACACGTTAAATTTCATTTCCTCGTCTTGGATTCTCATAATCATCTCTCAGTTTTCTACATCAATCAAGGTACGCCCCGTGGCTAGGAATGGTCTTCCCAAAATAATGGGGACATTCCTATCCGCGTCGTAATCAAGTATAACGAAATCAGCGGGAAAAATTAACGTACCTGCCTTAACGAGGACATCTTCGATTCGGCCTTCTGGATGTGCAAGAGATCGATCAGCCATTTGCAAGACCATAGAAGTAGGTCTTGCTTTTCCAATTTTCAGCTTATCAAAGATTGATTTGGGCATAAGATTGATGCTTGCGCCCAAATCGCATAGTGCTTTACCTTGCCATTCATCACCAATAGATATCGGAATTGTGAAATTCCCAGGATCAAGTAGCTTTGAAGGTAACTTACCTTGACAAATGGCGCTACATTCCTCGGGTAAACCAATCATTTCATTATCACAATATGGTCTTTTATTGGTGAGGGCTCTTTTCAGAAACTTAGCATATTTAGGTACATCTCGAATAGCTTTTAAAAATGGTATGTTGATGTTAAGATTACTTAGCTTATCCAAGAACTTCTGATATTCAGCCGTGTCATCCTTCTTTTGAACTCGCGATGGAAATTGTGGAGGTGGACGATTGATTACAATATCATTTTTCTTTTTCGGAATCTCAATGGACCCCTCCACTTCTTCAACTTCCACTTCTTTCTCTTTACTAAAATTATCCTTTTCTTTTCTAACTTATTTTTCTTTCATAACCGGAAAAGGAGGTGGAGGAAGGTTCTTTCCACTTCTGAGAGTGATAGCTTTACAGTCTTCGATTTGGATTGGATTCTCAGTATCGCTAGGGAGTTGCCCTTGTGGACGTTGATTCAGTTGTTTATTCATTTGCGAAACTTGAGTTTCTAACATCTGAATGTGTGCTTCAGCAGATTGTTGCCTTTGGATTGACTGTGCATGCAGGGCAATTAATTGTTCTACGGTTTTCTGAAGGGTAATCACATCTTCTTGTGGTTGGGCAAGTAAGGCTTTTTGGTTCATGGTTTCATTGTAAGTGTCTTGAGGAGCTTGTCTTTGCACATAATTCCCTTGATTTTTCCCTACTTGATAATTATTATGTGGTCTTGGATTGAAGTTGTTACCTTGGGGACGTGGCTGATACGCATATGTAGGATTGGCTGCCCCATTAGGATTTGAGTATTGAAACCCAGGATGGTTTCTGTTAGGCTGTTATCCATTACCACTCGAATTAAAATTCCCTCTGTTGGAGACAAACATCACAGACTCTTGATTATTTTGACAATTCTCCCAACTATGATCATTCGCACCACAATACTCACATCCATACACTTCTTGTGCAACCTTTACCTCACCTCTTTTATTCGAAAAACCTTCTTTCACGGCTAAAGTAAGTTGTCTCAATTGTTGTTCTAATGTGGTTTGAATCTTGGTCTCTAAGGAGTTGAACTTTTCTTCAATATTGACATTATTAACTCCTCCTCTAACTGGTGTTCTTGCGGTATTCCACCCAACTTCATTCTTTACTGTTCTTTCCAAGATGATTTTTGCATGAACGGGTTGAACTTGAAGAAATTCCGCACCACACAGCAAATCCAATTTTTCTCTTGAAGTCCCATCAAGGCCTTTGTAAAAGATTTTTAGCTGTTGTTGTTCTGTAAAGCCATGATCGGGAACTCTTCGTAAACACATCTGAAATCTTGTCCAGCTTTTACCCAAAGTTTCATCATATTCTTGACGGAAATGTGTTAATTCAAGTTGATCATCTAACCTCATGTTACTTGGGTAATATCTCTCAAAGAAAGCATTTTTTAATTGGTCCCAATTTGTTATCTTCGTAGGATCTTGTGTATCGTGCCATTCACTCGCTCCATCAATAACGAAAAATCGAAACACAGCAAAATACATTTGTTCTTTTGAAACTCCTTGTGTAATGTAAGAATCACATATCTACTTGAATTTCTGTACTGCTCGAATAGGATCTTCTCCAGCTTTACCACAAAAATTTCCAAAATTTTGGAATTGAGCTAACATACCCGAATCTGGACGAAACCTTGGAACATCTATATTTGGAGCACCTACTCCTAGAGCAGGAGCACGAAAAGGAACTTCTTTCGGACCATTAACAAACCAGGGATCTTGGTTATTTGCCATTTCTTTTTCTTCTTGTTCTCTTCTTTTCTTATTTGCAAGTCTGATTATCGAATCCGGATTATCAAGGATTTGAACTTGTGGTTCAAATCTAAGCCTTCTTCGCATACACCAAACCTAAAAAAAATCTGAAAGAGAAGAACAAACAAAAAGCGTAAAACTGATAAAAATAAAAATAAATGCAACTATCACTAAAGGATAAACACCGTGGTCACACGCAACCGTACCCGGCAGCGGCGCCAAAAACTTGGTGGTCCTTTGTGTGTTCTAAAATAAATGCAAAAGTAATCGAACCACAACCGCAAGTGTACGGTTGTCCCAAGTAGTAATAAGTGATTCTAGGATCGTTCGCACGGACGGTTTGGTTAACTACAATGCTTATCAAATAATGAATGGTTGTACTTAGGAAAACAAATAAAGATAATATGATTGATTGTTTGTTTTTATTATTTCTAAGTAATGAAAGACTAAATGGAAAATGTAATTAAATGCTAAAATGCAAGTAAATAAATGTGAAACACAAGTATGAGAAAGTAGCACTTGAGAACGCAAGGGATCCTCCTAATCCTATTTCATAACATATGTTGTTTAAGGGTTAAATTGGTCAATTACAATGGTCGGGATTCTAAATTCCTTATACCCCTGTCAGGGTGGACTATAAGGCTATCCTAGAGTGTCACTAGTCCCGTCAGGGTAAATATGATCCACTTTTAGATGTTTAAGTTAAATACCACACTGGCCCTAAAATTAGCTAAGTTCGTCAAAATCAATAACTTCTATTTTAGATTGAATAAATATTTCCGTACCTAAACCCTCCGTCAGGATGATCCACACGCCCCATATGTGGAATAGCCTAAATACTAACACCTGTTCTTAGTTAGCTACTCTAAAAACAGTAAATAATCTCAATTTATCGAAAAGAGTAAAAACCTCAATTTAATTTAATTTAACAGAAACCCAAATTCAGGACATGAAATACAATAGAATTCGGATTTACCCATAAAGCATTCTCAAGCACTAAAATGTGTTTAGCTCATACTAATTAAAAAGAAAACTAAATTAAAAGTAATGGAATTCATATTGTCTTACAAAATTAAAGATAAAGAAAACCTAATTTCCGGAATTGGAATGGCTGAGAACGGAGATATAGACCCTCTCCAGCTCTGGCAGCTTCTTCTTTCTTCCTTCTGTTGCTTCTCTCTGATGTTTTTAATTATAAAGAATGAATTGTATGAAAAATAGAAGTCAAGAGCTCCTTTTATAAGAGGTTTAACGGATTAGGGCTTGGACTTAATAATAAATCACTAATTAAATGTCCAAGCCCAATTTCTAACCCCAAAATCCCGTAACTGTTGCACCACCTTCAATAAAACGGCTATATCCGCTTCGTTACAACTCCGATTGACCTGAAATCACTTGATAAATTTCCGTAACTCGATAAGGAATGTATTCTCTTCAAAGGTCAGCGGCTAAATCATCTCTTAAGTACCTTGAAATCAGCAATCTTTGGCCTGTTTTCCAGATTTGCAGCTCCAAAATCAAATTCTTTCGGGATTTATCTTCAAGTCTTGACTCCATATCACGATCTTTGAATCTCTTCTCGGGTTCCATTCCTAGCTAATAATTAAAACCTACAAACTTTCCACTAAAATACACAAGATTACGCGCAAAAGTTTAATAAATCAAAATTACTAGAAATAAAATTGAAATTCCGGATTATTGCATTTTTAACTCAAAAGTCTATTAAAATAATCAAATAAACATAAAAAATGATGTCTCCCAAGGGTCGAAAATAAGAACAATTAGGGAGACATCAGAACCCCACTTATTTACTTTGTGATATCGTTAGCTTCCAAACAACCAACACACATGCACACTAAGAGATAATGGGTAAGCACATGAGTAGGTGGTCATTGGGAATTTAAAATAAAAATTGAACTAGTTTTATAACCAGCTTTTATTTTATTTTTTCTGGTGAAGACTTAGTCCGACCTTGACCAATTCCATCTGTTAGCCTCACCTTGTTTTTGTTCCCGTTTTAATATTCGACAAATCATTCTTTAAACTAAAATTCATTTGGTATCACTTTTTAAGGTTTTCCAAAACCCCTCATTAGATTAGTTATCTTTAAATCCTTGATCTTGAGCTTGTGCTTCATTAGAACAGTGTCGCGGTACACCGGACAACACCTGCGGTACACCGCAGTACCACGGACCAAAGGCGCGGTGCATAAGCTAGTCCGAAGAGTAAGCTAGAAAATGTGCGGTACACCGGACAGAGGCGCGGTACACCGGACCAAGGGTGTGGACCAAGAACACGGTGCATGGGGTAGCCCGTCAGTCAGCTATGAAATCAAGACGAGGAAAATTGCGGTACACCGCACCATATCCGCGGTACACCGCGATAAAGGGTTTTATGCACTATTAGAAGAGGACAAAGCTTATATCCGTTGGAGTTTAAATCTATCCGTTAGAGAGAAGCCTTTTGACCGTTGGAAGCTTATTTCAGCTATAAATTGAAGCTCATTCAAGACACAACTCATCCCTTCCATCTACCAATCTTAAGAGCAATTAATATTATCATTCAAGAAGGTTTCAAAGGAGCATTTAAGTCATATTCATTCCTCAAGCTACATAGTTTATATCCACTCATTTAGGAGTTTAGTTCAAGCTATTATAACACCCCTAAACACTTTTCCTTTCCTCTTAGTTCTTGTAATAGATTAAGAGAGTAGTGTGAGTATAGGTTCTATACTTGGTTCCTTGTGTTGGTGAAAACACAAGTGTATTTCCTTCAAGGTTTTTGAAGTGGTTGTAATGGGTTTGTAAACTCACCCGGGTTAAAGAGTTACGAAGATTAGTTGAGAATCTTGCAAATCCTAAGGAGGCTTCCTTAGGTAGTGGATGTAGGGAAACCGAACCACTATACATCGTTGTGTATCTTTCTATCCCTACACTCTTTACTTTTCCGCACTCTATATGCTTGATAAAATGCTTACATGAATAGTTTGATAATATTGTCTTTTAGGATTATCTAGTTTTTAACTATTTAGTTTGCTAAAACAATAGGATTCAAATTAGCTTTTAATTTTATTTACTTGAAATAAAATTAGCCGATTAATTTCAATTGTCCTATTCAACCCCCCTTCTAAGACGCATATAGAATATCACCATCCACGTTTTGTCTTCAGTCTTATCCACGTTTGTGTAACGTTAACATTGTAACTGCTCCTATTAATCAACCATTACTAACAAGCCTTGACTGAGCCAAAACGGCTAGTTACTGGCTAGTTTTTCTTGTCTATAAATAGGACAGTTTCGCAGCTCATTTTACATCAACTTTGCACACCAACTTACAGCTTACGAAACAATACTACAGCAAAATATTTCTTCTCCTTCTTTCATTATGTTTTTGAGCGAATATTATACAGACTCCAACCTACGATTGTGAGTGCACACGAGAGTAGGTAGTAGTGTTTACACCTTGGGGAATGTACGGAAAAATAGTGTAGCATCTCGGTTGTCCCGGAATTTGTTCTTAAAGTAATGGCTCCTCCACGACACTACATTTTTATCTTCATCTTCTGCAGTTCAGTTATCGCCTTCACTAATCGGGTTCGTCTTTTACTTTCGGCTTTTATATTTCTGTCTTTAATATTTCTTTTCGTACTTAGTAGTTAAAGCTTATTTTTCGAAACTTTTAAATACCATTACAATAGCACTTAATTTTTTAACCAACAATATAAGAATAAATCTTTAATAAGTAATCTGTAATGGCTTCTCCTTCTTCGGCTTTAACTACAACTTTGAAAACCTTACCTGATATGTCGAAACTCGAACCTTTAGATGGTTCTAATTTTAGACATTGGTCCTAAAAACTTCTTATTTTCTTTGAACAATTAGAAGTTGATTTTGTACTACTCGAAAACCCTCCTATTTCAACTGATAATACGGATGCTACTATATATGTTAAAATTTTAAAAGATGACAAGGCAAATAAACTAACTTTGGGTCATCTTTTAAACCATATGTCGAACCCCTTGTTTGATTTACTTGTAAATGAAAAATCTTTAAAAACTATTTAGGACCGTTTACACACTAAATACGGAGGTGACGACACCGGTAAGAAAAAAAATATGTGGTCGGAAACTGGCTCAAATTCTCAATCACCGATCAAAAACCTATCATGGAACAAGTTCATATTTACGAAAATCTTTGTGCCGAAATTGTATCCGAAGGAATGAAAATGTGTGAAATCTTACAAGCTAATGTGTTACTTGAAAAATTCCCACCATCCTGGAGTGACTATCGCAACCACCTCAAACATAAGAAAAAAGACATGACGATCCAAGAGTTAATCGGCCACATGAGAGCCGAAGAGGCTAATCGCCTCAAAGATAAGTCTGAATCTCTACCTCATTATTCTTCGAAAGAAAACTTAGTCGAGACTTCTGGGTATGGTAACAAAGACGGTTTCAAGGGAAATTCCATGGTCAGAATAAGAACAACAAATCGAAGGGTAAATTTAACAAATCCGGAGGTAAATTCAAACCAACTTCTCATATTCAGAAAACCAAAGCAACTTGCTAATGTTGTGGAAAGGAAAGACACAAGGCTTATCAATGCAAGGACAGGTTTACCCCTAACAATCCACCTCGCGCCAACTTGACTGAAACTGAAGAGGTAATTGCCACGGTAATGGTCGAAACTAATTTGGTAGAAAACAAGGCTGAATGGATTCTTGATACTGGAGCTTCAAGACACTTTTGCGCCAACAAAGAGTCGTTTCAAGGGTTTGAAGATGTAGCTGATGAGGAATGCGCATACATGGGAAACTCTACAACTGCGGGCGTCCTTGGCAAGGGAAATGTGTGTCTTAAGCTTACCTCTGGCAAGCCCTTAGCCCTTAATGATGTTTTTCATGCTCCCACACTTTGTAGAAATTTAGTCTCTGGGTCTCTTCTAAACAAAGCTGGACTTAAACTTGTTTTTAAGGGTGGGAAAATAATAATCTCTAGGAATGGTGACTTTGTAGGAAAAGGTTACCTTTATGGTGGACTATTTGTACTTAAATGTTTCCTCTATTAAAAGACTTAAAACTCATGGACTTAGTGATGATTTATTTAAGTGTCAAATATGTGTAAAGGCTAAACATGCTAAAAAGCCCTTTAAAAATGTGACCGCTAGAGAAACCCAACCTTTAGAACTAGTGCATTCTGACTTAGCTGACTTTAAAACTACTGCTAGTAGAGGAGGAAAATTTTATTATATGACCTTTGTAGATGACTACTCTAGTTTCACCAAAGTATACCTTCTAAAGTCTAAGGATGAAGCTGAATCCACCTTTCTGAAGTATAAGCCTGAGGTTGAAAACCAATTAGATAGATAGATTAAAAGACTTAGGTCCTATAGGGAAGGTGAATATAGTTCTAACACACTTAAATAATTGTGTGAACATAATGGAATTATTCATGAACTAACTACCCCTTATACACCCCAACAAAATGGCATAGCTGAAAGGAAAAATAGACCCCTTAAGGAAATGATGAATGCCATGTTAATTAGTTCAGGCCTACCATCCAACATGTGGAGGGAAGCTGTCTTATCTGCATGTTATGTATTAAAACGAGTACCCCATAAACATATAGATAAGACCCCTTACGAATTACGGAAAGGATATCCACCTAACCTGAAATTTTTAAGAGTGTGGGGGTGTTTGGCTAAAGTAGCATTACCCGACTTTAAGAGAGTCAACATTGGACCTAAAACCGTAGACTCTATCTTTATAGGATATGCCCAAAATAGTGCAGCTTATAGATTTATGTCCTTAGCTGATAACACTATTAGTGAATCTAGAGACGCTGAATTCTTTGAGCATATATTTCCTTTGAAAAGGAATATTGTTCATAATGCCTCCTCATCTACCAGCAATGACTCACCTATCAATACTGATATACATGGTAGTGATAATTTGTCTGCTTTCCTACCCTCCTCGAGTTCAGGAACACATCCTGATAACGAAATTAGGAGAAGTAAAAGACGTAGGTCTGAGTCTAGTTTTGGACCAGACTTTATCACTGCTTCCTTGATTGAGAATTTCACATAGATATGCTATGTGAGGAGCTAGTCTCTTGTTTCCTTCTTGAGGAAGAACCAAAGACCTTTTCCGAGGCTATGAGATCCATATGTGCCAGTTTTTGGAAAGAAGCGGTAAACAGTGAGATAGAATCCATTAGATCAAACCACACTTGGGACTTAACTGACTTACCAAAGGGATGTAATAAGAGAAAATTAAGACCTGATGGTTCCATAGAGAAATTTAAGGCTAGACTTGTAATCCGAGGATTTACTCAAAAGAAAGGCCTAGATTACACAACTATTCCCCAGTGACCGAAATAGCAACCATAAGAACTCTAATAGCCTTAGCTTTCATTCATAAACTCACTATACATTAAATGGATGTTAAGACCATTTTTTTGAATGGAGACTTAGATGAAGAGATATATATGGTTCAACCCGAAGGGTTTGTAGCTTTTGGTCAAGAAAGCAAAGTATGCAAACTTAAGAAATCTATATATGGTTTGAAACAAGCACCCAAACAATGGTACAAAAATTTAGATAGTACTTTAGTTAATGATGGTTTTATAGTCAACCCTTCCGATTCATGTGTTTACACGAAGGTGATAGGATCTGAATGTGTGATCATCTGTCTATATGTAGATGACCTGATGATCTTTGGCACTAACCTTAAAGTCATTAATGAGACTAAGGACTTTCTTTCATCTAAATTCGAGATGAAGGATATGGTTGAAGCTGATGTAATCTTAGGAGTTAGGATCTTAAGAAATGAAAATTGTATATCCCTTAGTCAATCTCATTATGTAGAGAAATTGTTGAAGAGGTTCAACTCCTTTGAAGTCACACCCGCTAGAACCCCTTATGACTCTAGTATTCGTTTGACTAAGAACAAGGGAAGTGCAATATCTCAAATTTAATATGCTAAGATAATAGGAAGTGTGATGTTCTTAATAAACTACACTCGACCTGATATCGCCTATGCCGTAAGTAGACTTAGTCGCTATTCCCATAACCCTAGTAGTGAACATTGGGCTGCACTTCAAAGATTATTGAAATATCTAAGAGGTACTATGGATATAGGCATACACTATAGTAGGTTCCCTGCTATCTTAGAAGGCTATTGTGATGCAAACTGGATATCAGATAATGATGAAGTGAGCTCCACTAGTGGTTATGTGTTTTCCTTAGGTGGAGGAGCTACATCCTGGAAGTCTTCTAAGCAAACTTGTATAGCAAGGTCAACCATGGAATTCGAGTTTATAGTGTTAGAATTGGCAGGACAAGAGGCTGAATGGTTGAGGAGTCTCCTAGAAGATGTACCATTATAGGAAGATAAAGTTGTACCGGTTTCTCTTCATTGTGACTGGAAAGCGGCTATCAGCGTTGCTCACAACAACACATATAATGGAAAACATAGACATATTCGAATTAGACACATCTCAGTGGAACAATTACTGAAGAATGGTGTGATAGCATTGGACTTTGTCAAATATGAGAAAAATTTGGCTTATCCATTCACTAAAGGTCTAACCAGGAGAGTAGTTCTGAAGATGTCGAGGGGGATAGGGCTTAAGCCCATTCATGGGGTCATATGGATGACATGTGATGCATTACTTACCCATACCTATGGCACACAATAGTGCAAATGAGGCTGAGTTTAGACTCTTAATGATTCATAGCCCTTTGTGGTGGTCCTATTAAGACGGAGTTGATAAATTCACCGATGATTATTTCGAGGTTGAGTTTAACTCTCAATGATGTTCATAGCCCTATGTGGTGGTCCTGTTGAGAAGGACTTGATGAACTCACCGGCATATGATGAGGTTGATCTTTAAGGCTCTTAATGACTTCAAGACCCTTGAGGGGTAGTCTATGTTGTATAGACATTCTTGAAATCACCTATGTGCGTGTGAAAGTGGGGGCCGCTTTCTATAAAAGACTATAGAAGTATTTTTAGAGCACTCATGAGAACCAAGGTATGCGCATGGCCTAAAAGGCGCTTGTGATAACATCGCGGAATCTGTATATATCTAACAGGTTTTGAGTATGTGTTGTGGAGGTCTTAACTAAATAACGTCAAGTTTAAGAGTACGTTCACTTGACTGGACTTGGATGTTGCCTCACTCAACTACGTGTCAATTCAAATCGCAAGATATTGGCACTTAAGTACAATTCACCCAATTTTCACTCAAAACTTTTCTTCTTTTCAAAACCTTTGTTTTCTATCTTGTAGACATTCAATGTGTGGGGGATTGTTGGAGCATTTTCATGTCTAGTATTTAGTTGAGTGGTTGAGACTTTTGATCACATTTCATTGTGAAGGTGAAAAGTCATGAAAGTGATATATGTTATATCCCACATCGGTGGGTTTTTAAGTTAGAACCCCACTTATTTACTTTGTGCTATCATTAGCTTCCAAACAACCAACTTCCATGCACACTAAGAGATAATGGGTAAGCCCACACGTGCGCACCACCACCACCCACCCGGCCCGAGCCTGGGTCCGGGTCCTGGGTCTTGGGTCTTGGGGATTTAAAAAATAAAAATAAACTAGTTTTATAACCAGATTTTATTTTATATTTTCTAGTGAAGACTTAATCCGACCATGACCAATTCCACCCATGTTTTGTCTTTAGCCTTACCCACATTTGTGTAACGTTAACGTTGTAACTGCTCATATCAATCAACCATGACTAACAAGCCTTGACTGAGCCATAACGGCTAGTTACTGGCTAGTTTTTCTTGTCTATAAATAGGACAGTTTCGTAGCTCATTTTACACCAGCTTTACACACCAACTTACAGCTTACGAAACAATACTACGGCAAAATATTTCTTCTCCTTCTTTCATTCTGTTCTTGGGCGAATATTATACAGATTCCAACCTACGATTGTGAGTGTACACGAGAGTAGTTAGTAGTGTTTACACCTTGGGGAACGTTCAGAAAAACAGTGTAGCATCTCGGTTGTCCCGGAATTCGTTCTTAAGGCAATGGCTCCTCTACGACACTACATTTTAATCTTTGTCTTCTGCAGTTTAGTTATCACCTTCACTAATCGGTTCGTCTTTTATTTCGGCTTTTATATTTATGTCTTTAATATTTCTTTTCGTACTTAGTAGTTAAAGCTTATTTTTCAAATCTTTTAAATACCATTACAGTAGCACTTAATTTTTAACCAACATAAATTTCATGATTGATGCCTTCCAATAATTTAGCTCAACAATTTTACACATAACTATATGAAAAAATAAGGGTTGATCGTAGTACATGATGGAAAATAAAGAGAGATGATAAGATAGAATAACGTACTTTCCCTACAATCAACCCCATCCATTGAGCTAAATACTTAGATGCAGCCTCAATCTAAATATAAATGTAATCACAACTATTAACACCATATCTTTCATTGATGAAGAAAAACTACCAGAATATTATTACCTTTACGAGGTTTCTTAGAAAAGACCTTTGAGATTTGTAAAGAAGAGAGAGGCGGTGGTGTTGGGTTACTCAGACGTCGCTCGAAGTTAGGGCTGTGATGTCGGAGTGGTTCGAACGAATTGGAAATATTGCAGCGGAGATGGAGGGGGGGAGTATTCGCTGTTGTATATGCTTGTAGAGGCGCGGTGGTGATGGGTTGGGTCGAACGAGGGAAGAAGTAGATTGCTTCGTATTCGAGAGAATGATGTTTCATTAAGCTTGGTTCAAATATGCTAAAGGGAAATATTGGTGTTATTTGAATGACAGATTGTTAAGTTATGTTGTTTGATAGGTTTAATCGGGATTGAAATTTCATAGAATTCCATCTAAGCGTTATTGGAGTAATATTTTGGGTGTGAATATGGGTCAATGGTACAAGATAAATGGCGTCCTCTTAGTCCAGGTGAAGAAGTGGTGCAACGGGGGTAGAGGTTGCAGAAGTTGCACAATTTGATCGAAGCTCAATCATTCGAATCCAAAACCGTGTTACAACTCCTCTTGTATTTTGTTGAACAATTTTTGTGCTCGAAAATATATTACTAATAGTGAAGTTTACCAATAAACTTGTCAGAATAGTTTTATCTAATTTAATATTACTAAGGAGTCGTTTGGAGAAAAAGTCGTGTAACCGCAACTCTGGAAATGAAAACCGAATACACAAAAGACGCTCGTGCCCATAGAGAAAAAACTCTTACTCAAGCAAAATAAGAGTTAAAAGGTAAAGAAAAAGAAAGCTAACGGTAACAAAAAACTATACACGGAATTACACAGATAATATGGACTAGAAACAAGGGTTCAAAGAGAATTAACAATAGCAAGTGAAAAAACTGGTGAGGCAGCTCATATTAGAGTATAGGTTAGATTCGATTATCAACCCGATATTTGATTATACATGTAATATGGATATGGATATTCGTGTATTTGAAAGTTATGAGTGATACTTTAAATTATGTATACCTAAACATAATCAAATTTACAATACTTTTATGAGAATTTGTTTAAATCGGGGTATACAATTATAACTGAGATAAAATAGAATCGGTGATATACAAGACTTTTGAATTGAAACCACCCCTAATATTTTTTTACTAATACTTTTCATTTATATAAGAACTCAAAAAAATTTAAACAATTTTTTTAATAAAATACGTAATTATTATTTAAAATAAAATTAAAATTTGTCTTAATCTCATAAAAGTAAATAAAAATTTACATCAAATTATAGAATATCTAAGCATTCTCTTAGAATTATTATACCAATTATATTAAAATTATAAATATAAAATATTATCACTAACATTTACAAATTCGTGTTGAATCAATATTAATTATAAAAAGTTATATATTATTATATTGTTTAATATTATTTAGTTAAAATAATAAAAAACTTTGACTTAAACCATCATTAAAATACTAATATAAAGTTACTTCTTTCTTTACCCTTTTTCTGTTACTTCTTTATGTTTTTGGAAATGGAAAGCATTGTAATTGGGTTTCTTGATTTTTTTGTGAATGTAGATAGTGCGAAATATGACGCATCACAGTTCAGGGTGGTTAACGTGCGTACCGGTCTGGTTTCGGACCGGTTTTTATCGTGTACCCCCACTATCAGACCGGACCGGTCTAATGGACCTCCACTATCGGTCCCGGTCTGGACCGGTTTTTCGGTCCTAAAAAACAGGAAACCGACCGATAACAGGGACCGGTTTATCGGTTCCGGTTTCGGTCCCGGGCCGGTCCCACTATCGGTTTATTAATTTTTTTTAATTGGAGTTGTAAGTTATTGAAATTGTACTTAAATAAAGTTGTAATATTTTTGAATTAAAGTTGTAATAATTTTTTGTTCTAGTTAAAGTTGTAATATTACTAAATTGAATAAATTACTTTTTTTAACAGTTAATTTGTTGGTTTATTGATCTTTTAAACACTTAATTATAAAATATGTATCATCTATTGATTTAGGCATACAAATATATTTTAGATGAAAGAAATGTAATAATAAATGAAACTAGAAGGTATAATAAATGTAATTGTTACAAATTATAACTGATTGAGTACATAAGTTACATTGCAACAACACCAAAGTAGATTGGCCTGTGAGGAAAAAAGGAGGGGGGAGGGGGTTGGTGGTTGTGCCCATAGAACTTAGGCTGCCTACCTACCTAATCAGTAAGTAGCGTGAAATGCATACTCAGAAAAGGATCAAGCCACCACGTAGTTCTTTAAACCCCCTTGGTAAAACTGTTAGTAAGTTTTTCGATAAATAATCCAAAAAAATTAAATAAAAGAGAGAGAACTCACCACGCGTCTTCATCGTCCTGGTGAGACCCAGAATGACCCGAACCGTCACTTGAGCTAGTCGGGTTGATCGTTAAATCCTCGTCCTCAGACATAGCATCTAATTCGTTCTGTGTACGGGTGTCTGCCTTCCACCAGTCCGCAAGATCCACCACCTTCTCCAATGTATCCCCGATCATACTCTCTCGCTGATCTGAAAGTTGTTTCTTACCTTCGCTGAAAGCGGTCTCTGATGGAACTGAGGAAGCTGGTATAGTCAGTAGGTCACGTGCCATGATCTGCAAAACAGGTCCGCTAACATATTTTTTCCAGTTTTCGATAATATCGGAGTCTTCCACGTGCTGCTCATGTGCAGACTTTAGATAATAGGTCAAATCATTAACTGTGTCTTGGTTTGAGATTGGTGTCGCTGCGTTTGTTGCCTCTATCATCCTTCCGGCTCTGGATCTCATAATACCCATCTTTACAGGCTGTGGGGGACGGGGTGGTCTACCGTCTTTATCAAAGTTCTCGTGACAAGTCTTGTACAAGTCAACCATGATCGCTTCTACGTTTCTCATGTAGGTATCTACCCGAGCATGTTGGTAACCAAGCGCTGCATAAATTTGTTTGATAAACTCCTCAGTATACGACATCTTGTATCGTGGATCGAGGACACAGCATATCGCAAAAACGTATGGAAAAGGGTCGTAGTATTTCAAGAACTTGTCCGTCATCGGTTTAATTATATCTATGAGTCCAGTAGTTGACTCAAAATCCTTCATATGTAAATTCATCTCGTACACCATTTCTAACAGCCGATGACTTGTCGGAGAGTATGTTGCAGATAATACCGTGGTTGTGTAGGAAAATAGCTGAAGAAATTCGTTTAGCTTGCTAATAATGTCCCAATCTTGCATTTGAATAAAATTATCGGCTAAGTTCTCGTTGTTGAGGCTCGTAAAAATTTCCTTGTACTCCATAGCACGTTCTAACATCAAGTATGTCGAATTCCATCTTGTAGGACAAACTAATCGTAATTTCTTAATCGGTAACCCTGCCGCCTTACATTTATGTCTAAAGGACCTCATTAACTGGGGACTGTTTCTAATACTCTTGCACGCTTTCTTGACCTTCTTAACTATGTTGGGTCCGAAAACCTTTTCACCGCTGATCATGTCATAATGTACACCAATACCCCCTATACCATCGGTAACAATTATATTAATGATATGACAGTTACACCGGATGTGAAACAGTTCCTGGTAAAACCTTGACCCATCGGTGAAGAATTGAATTAGGTCGGGTATAGAGACAACCATGTTAGCGCCGTTGTCAAACGTACACGTTTGGACTCGATTAGAAATCTGAAAGGTTGTCGCGTACTAAGTTATTAATTCGTTTAAGTTGGTGCTAGTAGGACGTTCAGTGACTACACAGAAACATATAATTCATTTATGTAGTAACCAATTCGTGTCAATCCAGTGACATGTCATTCCAAGTATCTTCAAGCCATTTTTTGCTTCCCACATGTCGGCGGTTAAGGAACACCTGGTGGTTAGTTTTTTAAACTCGTCCACAACGCTATGCCTTCGCTCTTTGTATAGTTTTTACAAACAGGCCATTAGGGTAGCTCTGGGAATAGCTTCGTAAAGAGGGTCTAGGAGTTTTGTATGAAACTAGCTAGGTGAGGACTCGAGGCGTGGTTAAACGATTGGGCATCACTACAAATATAGATAACCATTTCTCTACGGGTCAGGTCGATGTTAGGGATAAAGTGTCTACCGGTTTGGGGGTTTATTGTGGATTGTTTTAGTTTGTTCACTTCCGAATGGGCCGATTTAATATGTCTAGAAAATTTGCATGTAGATCTATCAGCAGGTATTACGTAAGATAGTTTGCATAACTTACATTCCGCATATCCCGGTTTTGGTTGGCCCTTAACAAACACATCCCACACCGCTGATCTCGTTGCTCGTGTAAGTTTTGTTGGTGGTTGTTCTTCTTCCGGTGTCTCGGATTCTTCCATACGGGTGGATGTGTCCTCCGAGGTTGGGTTTCCCTGGGTTTGAGTTTGACTACCCATCTCCGATCTAGTGCCATCTAGATACGTTTCGGCGTCCTCAACTGTTTATTGATAAGTTATGTTTTGAATGATTAGTTTTTAATTATTCTTGAGTTGTTAGTTGAGGTTAATACCTTCTACGTCGTTATAGACGACATTTGCCCTTAGAATTGCTTGTTGTCGAGCAACCATCGCATCAATTTCCACTTGCATAAGGACAGCCTGTAGATCACCAGCAGCTCTAGCACCAAAACCTCTCCCACCAGATCTTGATGAAGACATAATTTCTAAATACACGAGGTATATTTTTAGTCTAATATCTCATATCTTAAATATAGTTAAGTTTTGTTTGAAAATAGTTGGTTTTGTTTCAAAAGAATTGGGTTTTGTTTGAAAATGGTTGACTTTTGTTCGTAAAGGGTTGGTTTTGTTTGAAAGTAATTGGTTTTATTTTGAAAATGTTGAGTTTTTGTTTGAAACGAGTTCTATTAGGTAGTTTGATTATAAAAAAAATCATTAGTTGAGTTTAGTTTTATTCAAAAATTGTATAGTTTGTTTGAAAATTGGTTGGTTGAGTTTATTTTCATTTAAAAATGGTTGAGTTTGGTTGAAAATAATTTGGTTGAGTTTAGTTTTGTTTAGAAATGGTTGAGTTTGATTTAAAAGTAATTGGTTGAGTTTGGTTTTATTTAAAAATGATATAGTTTGGTTGAATATTGGTTGGTTGAGTTTATTTTCATTTAAAAATGGTTGAGTTTGGTTGTAAATTAGTTGGTTGAGTTTTGTTTTGTTTAATAATGGTATATTATTGTTGAAAATTGGTTGGTTGAGTTTATTTTCATTTAAAATGGTTGAGCTTATTTTTGTTTAAAAGTAGTTGAGTTTATTTTTATTTAAAAATGGTTGAGTTTATTTTTATTTAAAAATGGTTGAGTTTAGAAAAATTTAGTTAGATTGTCCTTATAAAATAATAGATATAGTTTATCTGGAAAATAATAGATATAGTTTATTTGGAATATAATAGATATAGTTTATCTGGAAAATAATAGATATAGTTTATGTGGAATATAATAGATATAGTTTATTTGGAAAATAATAGATATAGTTTATTTAGAATATAATAGATATAGTTTATTTGGAAAAAAATAGTTATAGACTTATAGTATAATTTGGAAAAATAAAGATATAGTTTGTTGATTTATAGTTTGAGTTTGTTTTTTTTAGAAATAATTAATATGTAGTTTGTTTAGAAGATTTGAGTTTAGGTTTATGTAGAAAACTTAAGTAAGAATTCGTTTAAAAATATGATTTTTGGGGTGTATTTAGAAAAATTGGAGTTATGGTATATTTAGACAATAATATTTATAGTTTATGTGTTAGAGTTTAATTATGAGATAAGTTTGATTTGTTGAAAGCAATTAAATGTGATTTGTTGTAAGCAATTAAAATTTATCTTTTGAAAGCAATTAAGTTTGATTTGTTATTGAGCAATTAAAATTTATTTTTTGAAAGAAATTAAGTTTGTTTTTTTGAAAGCGATTAAGTTTTCTTTTATGAAAGCAATTATGTTTGTTTTTTTGAAATAAATTACGTTTGATTTTTTGAAAGCAATTACGTATTGATTTGTAGTGTTTGAAATAAATAAAGGCGTAACCTAATACTCTAGTTGTCGATATTGTTGTGTTTGATATTTTTTGCATCATAAATCCCTCACAAACCGTGAGGGTTAAGTAAAAAAAATACTCTAAATAAAAGAACAAAATACAAAATAAAATTATTACAAACCGTTTTTAAATACTTGAAAAAAAAAAATATTGCAAAGGAAAAAAGTTATACCTTTCTTGGACAGTTGATACGTTAGAGCTTCTTTTGATTGTAATCTTTGTAATAGATGCTTTAGTAATACTCCTCCAAGAAGTGAAGTTCCTTCAAACAAGATCAAAAGATGGTTATTGGAACTTCAATGAAAAGATGGTTATTTTCGAAAGTAACAAGGGTAGATTTGTTGAACGCTAGGGTCTTTTAGCTATATTATAAACATTAGGGGTCATTTTCGAAACTTCAAGGGGTATTTCTTCAATATTAAGGGGTTTTTATACGATTCTCAAACAATAGTGGGTCATTTTCGGAAGTAACAAGGGTAGATTTGTTGAACTCTAGGGTCTTTTAGCTATATTATCAATATTAAGGGGTGTTTTACTTTAACATTAGGGGTTTGATGGTCTTTTTTATAAGTTTAGGGGACTATTTGCGAGACTAACTATGGGGGGGGGTGTTTAACTTTAACATTAGGGGTTTAAATTACTTTTGTAAACATTTAAAGTATTTATTTGCAAAAGTTAAAAGGGGGGTGTTTTACTTTAAAAATAGGGGTTTAAGGGTCTTTTTTATAAAATTAGGGGTCTATTTTCATTTTGCGAGACTAAAAAGGGGGATAGGGTGTATTTTCGAAAGTAATCCATTACTAGGGGTTACTAAGGTATTTTTATAATCTTGGGGGTCATTTTTGCAAGTTCACAAATCTTTTTGGGGGTCATTTTTGAAAATTCACAACTACTTTTGGGGGGACTTAACAAGTTAAAGTTAAATAATCTTGTATTACTAAGAAATATACCTTTTTTTATAGAGATTTGAACAACTAAATAAAGTTTCCTTTTGATGTAGATGCAATGCTTCAAAAAAAAAACGCAAAATAGTTAGCAAAATAAAAAACTTATATATATATACATAAATTTCAAGAGAGATATAGATGATTACCTCTTTGTGTAGTGTTGAAGACTTGTATCAATTTGCAAAAGTTTAATGTGTTGCAGAGTTGAACTTGTAGTGAGTTTCGAAAGTTAACAATGTTGCAGATAGGGCTGTAAACGAGCCGAGCCGAGCCGAGCCGAATAGTAGATGTACAAGCTTGTTTATTTATTTATAAATTTAAACGAGCCAAGCTCGAGCTCGAGCCGAGCTTTGAAGTTAGTGTTCGAGCTCGGCTCGTGAGAATATAAAGTGTTTCGAGCTCGAGCTCAAAAGCTTGTTTAAATCTATTTCGAGCTAGAGCTCGAGCTTAAAAGCTTGTTTAAATCTATTTCGAGTTAGAAATCCCTTCTTTTATCTTAGGCTTTTATGGATTAATTATAAGATAGATTGTTGCAAATCTTTTAATTATATAAATTTTTAATTAGAACGTAATTGACTATTGTAAACTATCACTAAATACAATCACATATTTTTTCTTTGGATTGTTAAATTTTGAATGATCTTTTATAATTAAGTAGGTAGAGGGGGAGAGTGACATGTAAGTGTTGGGATAAGATAAGTTTTTTTAATATAGTAATTGGTTTCAAATTTTTGAATTGTCAAATATCAATATATAACAGATATTTATAATTTATTTATATTTTTCACGAGTTTTTCAGAAAAGCTCGCGAACAGGCTCGGCTCGGCTCGTTTAATAAACGAGCTCGGTTTTAGGCTCGAGCTCGGCTCGTTTAGTTTAACGAACGATCTCGAGTCAAGCTTTTTCCGAGCCGAGCTCGAGCTGCTCGCGAGCGGCTTGGTTCATTTACAACCCTAGTTGTAGACTTGTATTTATTTTAAAAAAAAACCTTGCTTTAAGAAATAAAAAAGAATTATAGTGTAATTTATAGCTAGAAGTAATTTTCGAAAGTTAAGAATGAATTTGTGTTTTGAGTTTCTGATGTTCCCTTATTTATAGCCAAAGTCAAGGGATGTAATAAACCAAGTCCAACAACCATATCAGTGAAGATATTGGCTAGTTCTTTCCCATATTTCCATTTTGCTAGTCCAACAACCATATCAGTGAATTTGGTCCACCTGTAAGTTATTGACTAGTTCTTTCCCATATTTCCATTTTGCTCCTTATGTTATACACAATAGACAAGTATGTCCCAGTGGAGGGGTAGGTCGAGGTAAATGTATAACACATGGGAATATTCAATAATTTGGAAGCATATGGATGTATTTAATTAAATTCGTGTAATACAAGGAAAACTAATGCTATATTTCATACACTGTTTTTCTTGTAGCCTATATTGTTCCTAGGCTTTGAAGCATCTAAAGAAGTGAAGATACAACACAGTTTCTTAAGGAGATGGGTGGAGAATTCGGATGAACATATGTTTATGGAAGCTTTGAAGAAGGTATCGGTCTAAAATGGATAGTTATTGTATTGTAAGTCAATGGTATTGCATTGTATAAATTGTTATATAGTTTAGTTTAAGGCTTTCTAGGGGGTGTGTACGATTAAGCCTTAAATATGTAAAGGAGGTTTGAGTTTTAAGAGGACCACGTTTATTGCTTGTTCAACAAAACAAAATTGTTCTTTTTCGTCTTCTTGTAGATATTTAATGTCAGTCAAAGTAGGCTTGGCTCTTTTTGTTAACTTAGCAACATTTCCAACATTTGTAACATTTCCAATCTTTGTAATTTCCAAATATTCCCTAAAAAAAATTCCCTTCTATTGGATAATAAAGAGAAGAGATATGTGAGAAAATGTATATTTCGTATTGTGTTATGATTGTGTTTTACAGCTTAATATATAATAGTACAAAGAGAATATAATACACACACAATACATACAACTAACTATCTAACTACTTTTGTCATGTAGTGTAGTTGTATTTGCAGCACATTTAGTGTGTTGCTTATCATCCCCCCTCAAGCTGATCATCGTAAGAAGAGGAAGCTTGGAGATTAAAAATGAGAAGGTAGCAACTGGAAGTCCCTTGGTAAGAAGATCAGCAACTTGATTTGAAGTAGATACATGAACAAGCTTAAGCTCTTTGGAGGTCACTTGTTCACGAACGAAATGAAAGTCAATGTCAATATGCCTTGTTCTAGAGTGAAACACTGGATTAGAAGCTAAGGCTATAGCTGAGAGATTATCACAGGCCAAAATTGGAGTTTCAACAGCCAATTTCAAGTCTTTTCAACAAATAAGAAATCCATTTTAATTCAGCTGAAATATAAGCTAATGCTCGATATTCAGCTTCAGTTGAAGAGCGAGATACAGTTGACTGTCTCTTGGAACCCCATGATATGAGATTGGAACCAAGAAAGATACAGTAGCCGGTGGTAGAACGCCGATCAAGAGTATCACTTGCCCAATCAGAGTCAGAAAAAGCTCGAAGTTGAATTGGTGATTTTGTAAACGAAATGCTGTAATACATAGAACCTTTAACATAGCGAAGCAATCTTTTTAATGCTTCATAATCAAGGTTACGAGGATTGTGCATATGTTGACACAATTGATTTACAGCAAATGCAATATCCGGCCTTGTAATCTTAAGATATTGAAGAGCACCAATTAAACTTCGAAAAAGATATGTATTCTCAAAAGGTTTGAGATCATGCACAGTTGGAACGATATATTTGTTTAATGAAGGAGTAGGAGAGGCTTTACAGTCAAGCATACCAGCCTTAGATAAGATTGATTTGGCATAGGTAGCTTGATTAACAAGAAAGCCTGAATCATTCTTGATTATGTCCAACCCCAAAAAATAAGATACATGTCCAAGGTCCTTCATTGCAAAACGTGAATTTAAAGCAAAAATAATAAATGCAATAAGAGAAGAGTTAGCACCTGTGACTAATAAATCATCAACATAAACTAAGACGATTGTTAACGAATCATTAAAACCTCGTATGAACATAGATGTATCAGCTGAACTTACAACAAATTTCTGAGCTAATAGAAATGAAGTAAGCAACTGATACCAGGCTCGAGGAGCTTGCTTCAAATCATAAAGTGATCGATTAAGTTTACATACATAGGTAGGATTATCTGAGCTAACAAAGCCAAGTGGTTGAGCCATATAAACTTCTTCAGATAGAGAGCCATGTAAAAAGGCATTAGATACATCAAGTTGATGGATAATCCAGTCATAAGAAGCTGCAAGAGAAAGAATTAAACACACAGTTTGATGCTTAACAACTAGGCTAAAAGTTTCATTATAATCAATACCAAACTCTTGCAAAAAACCACGGGCTACCAAACGAGCTTTGTAGCGAGCAATTGATCCATCAGCATGTTTCTTAATACGAAAGATCCATTTACATGTAATTGGAGTACGATTACATGGAGGTGGAACCAAATCCCAAGTCCTTTGACTGATAAGTGCATTATACTCTTCTTGCATTGCATTTTGCCAACATTGAAACTTTGAAGCCTCTCTATAAGAGGTAGGTTCAGAAATTTGGGGAGTAACTAACAAAGACTGGCACTTATAAGAAGGTTTTAACGAGCCAGTTTGTAACCTAGTGACCATATGGTGTTTAGGTGGAGGAGGAGGACTGGGAGAAGAAGAATTAGACTGTGAAGACTCAGGTGAATGTGGTTGAGTATAGTGACCCATAGGTGATGATGACTCAGGTGGAGGAGGACCAACTGAACAAACAAAAGGATGGGATATAGAGTAAGGATTTATAGTAGAGTCAAAAATATCAATATATAAAGAGTGGGAGTCATCACTAGGAGTTTGGAGAGGATTAGGAGAGTCTTGTAAGGGAAAAGAATTTTCATTAAACAAGACATGTCTAGAGATATATATTTTGTGAGAAGATAGTGATAAACACTTGTAACCTTTTGAAGTATTACAATAACCTAAGAAGAGACAAGGTTCAGATTTGGGAGACAATTTATGAGGAGAGTAAGGCTTAAGCCATGGAAAACAAAGGCAGCCAAAAACCTTTAAATGAGAAAGAGAAGGAGAAGACTGAAACAAAACTTGAAAAGGACTTGAGTTATTTAGCACAGGTGTGGGTAAAATGTTAATCAAATATACAGCAGTAGCCAAGGCATCAAGCCAATATTTTGGTGGTAAAGAAGCATGTTTTAAAAGAGTACAAGTTGTCTCAATTAGGTGTCTATGTTTTCTCTCAGAGACACCATTCTGTTCAGGGGTATGAGGACAACTAGTTTGATGAACAATGCCACAAGATTGAGTAAAAGAAGCAAAGTCATGACTAATGTACTCACCACCATTATCACTACGCAGGACCTTAATTTTAGTCTCAAACTGAGTTAAAACCATATTGTAAAATGATTTGAAAACTGAAAGCACATTAGACTTAAATTTAATAGGATAAACCCAAGTAAAACGAGAAAAATCATCAACAAAGATTACATAATACTTGAATAAGGAAGATTCAATTGGAGAAGGTCCCCAAACATCACTGTGTATCAAATCAAATGACTGAGAACTACAAGATACAGAAAGATTAAAAGGCTGTTTATGAGACTTTAACACAGCACAATCAGTACATTGAACTCCAAAGAAATCTAACTTAGTGTTGAGTAGAGAAGACATCTTGGAAGAAGCATAATGAGAAGGGTGCCCAAGTCTAAAATGCCACAGCTGAGCTAAAGACTTATTTGAAGTGGAGGAGAGACACTTGAAATTGACTTGACCAGATGGAGGACTTGACTTCAACTGACCACCTAAGGGAAGAGAGTACAGCCCACCCCTACAAGGGCCCTGAAACAATTGATTATGTGTATGAATGTCATAAATTGACACAGAATTAGAGGTAAAAGTGATAACACAATTATTGTCTTGAGTAAATTTGGAGATAGACAATAGGTTGGAAGTAATTTCAGGAACATGAAGAATAGCATTCAACTGAAATACACAAGAAGGAGTAGAGAACTTACTGTTACCAATGTTAGCAATATGCAAAGCATTACCATTACCAACTGAAACTGCATTAGCACCATTGTAAGGTGTAGTAGTTTGAATCAATGAGGAGTCATGAGTAACATGACTATTAGCTCCAGAATCCAAGTACCAAAGTTCAGGATCATAAGAAGAAGTTGAGGATGATGGTGATGATGAAGAAGCTGGTGTTGAGGTAGAAGCTTGTGCTGTTAAAGCTACACGTTGAGCACGTGGAGAAGGAAACTTTGTAAAGTCACTTCTATACCAGCAATCAATGGCTGAATGGCCAAATTTAGCACATCTTTGACACGTAGGAACCAAGCCAAAGGACTGAGTTATAGCTGAATTAGATGGTTGTCCCAAAATAGAAGAACCTCTACCTGATCTACCTCTACCACGACCACGAAAAACAGAGGAAAATCCACGACCTCGAGAGTTATTTACATTATTTGAGTTATTTATAAACTGAGGAGGTGTTGAGGATTGAGAATTTGTGAAAAGTGCAGAGTGATTTGTGTTAACAACACACGATTCTGACATTTTCATATGTAATTCCTCCGAAACAAGTAAGCTACCAAGTGAATGAAAACTTAGGGTAGATGATTGAGCATTGGAAATTCGAATGCTCGATTTAAATTGATTGTATTCAGAAGGTAATCCACGCAAGGTATACATTATAATATCTTCTAGTGGTAGAGCAGATGCAGCTGTTTCCAAACCATCACAAATTTCCTGAATCTCACTTAAATATGTATTCATCGATTTATCACCTTTTTGAATATTACACAGTTTCATTTTCAATTGATGTACATGTGTACGACATTGTGAAACAAAAATTTCCTCTAATTTATGCCAAACATCAAATGCATAAGTAAGTTTAACAACCTTTGATAAGATTGAAGGAATCATAGAGGCCAGCAGCGAAACTTTGAGCTATTGATCCTCAATAAGCCATGTTGTATATGTAGGATTCGATGAGTCTGGTTTAGGATTGACGCCATTAACGTGCGACAAGTATCCATGAGCTTCAAGTATAGCTTCAAGTTGAGCACGCCAGAGAACATAATTCGTCGAGTCGAGTTTGACTTGAACTAAGCTCGACCAGTTTTGGCGAAGAAGAAGCAAACCAGCAGGAATCGATGTGCTGGAAGAGATATTTGGGGATAAATTGTGAGAAGATGAAGATGAATCTGTCATTATATGACGTAAAAGACAATAGAAACAGAGGAGAAGAAGAAGAATTAAGCAGAAGAGAATGAAGGAAAGCGAGGAAGAAAGCAACTCTTAGAGTAGGTATGCCCTGTACCTGAAGGTACTTAGGCTAAAATGAATTTATAAAACTATAATGGATTGTGCAAAATTCATAACTGAATTCTATATAAAAGAAGTTCAAATCATTTTATTACTTGTAAAAATTAGCTTAATGAAAATGATAAAATCATATCAATACTTATAATTACAATCTTCAATGTGTATTTCTTCATTTCACTCACAACTTTACAAAATGTTGTTGTATCGATATATACATGTCGTCCAATGTAAGGAATCTGGAAGACAACTTGTTAATTTAAAAAATTTAGAAAATTAGTATATAATTTAAATATGATACACATAAGTGTTTAACGTATGATAATTTTTACCATGTGATTGAGATTTCACCTAGCCAAGCATTTACCTTTTATCCAATCATCATACATGATTATCTTCCAATGCTACAAATATAATTAAAATTAATTATTATTCTAAGACAATATCTTGAGAAAACATAATTAGACATAAGAGTTTGTATATCTCAGTTGTGGATATTTTATGCGATATAATTTCTCCTCGTCCCTTAATATTAGTTTCTTATTTTTTGCACGAAAGAATTGTACCTACAAATATATGCAACGGTGTATTACAAAAAAAATTATACATCATCAAACTACGTTTATTACTTACGATATCCATAAGTATTAGATTGGGTCGCAGAAATGCAGCACGGTTCCTTGCACAACTCGTCTAGATAGTCATTTCGTCCTTTCATTAACCTATATAATGACATATATGAAAATATATATTTGATCAGTTGTGTTGTATGTTTATGTATAATGTATACATATTGAGTACGCATGATCAAATTCAAACATGTAATAATGAATTCAACAACGAAATTTATAAATTCAACCAAATTTGAATATCGTTTACCACGATTTTAACACCTATTACAAATATAAGTATACTCAACACAAAACCTATCAACACGCCTATTACAAATATTTGTGGATTATAGAAGAATCTCGGGATATGCAATATTCATGGTTTGAAATCATTAGAGGGGAGAAGAAGACTTATGTTATCATAAGTGGCACATTTGGATACGTCAAAATACACATATTTTTATTTTTATTTAAGTCTAGTAATTACAACTATATTTTATGTGTACAAAAAGAGACATACTTATCTTGAGGCTCAAGACCTCTAGTTGCTTATGCTTCACCCAAGTAAGGAAATAGTCCACATTCATGTCCACGTGTCTCGTTTTTACTGCCTAGTTTCTTGTATACACTCAACAATACTAATACCTTTTAACAATTACACCCTTTATTTTTCATATTCATCATGAAATCTTGAATACTCGTCTCAAAGTTTTTCTCAACGATTCACCCTGAAGATTTAAAACATGCTCCAAAATCAAGCTTTTTCATTTTGTATCAAAACCTCATTCTCACACTTTGAGTTCATGTATGTTTGATTCGAAATATAGATCGACCACCTTTGTTTGGAATAGGAGTGTGGGTCTATGTTCGGCGGCGGCTGGTAATGAAGAAGGTTCTGAACAACGATGTTGATGGTGGAGTAGGTTGAATTAATGTTGATGGTGGGTTTCGAATGAGAAAGTATTGTGATCGATGGCGGAACAATACCTTCAAACATGCATTGAGAAACAATTTGGAATTAAGGACTAAGAACAATGATGGGATGTTGGTTCTGGATGATCGATGGGTTGTGATGTATGTGGTGTATTCTTGATATTTGCGGTAACATGCAATTATTATAAAATACAAAAAAGACTTGCAACTATTATACTCTTTGATGTATAGAAGTTAACCATACGTTTGAATTTGACAAAAAGAAAAAACCATACGTTTGACATGTTTAAGAGAAGAGCCTCAAACCAGGTGATTTTCAACCCATACATTCACCAATTCTTTTGCTTTCCAGCATCAAATAGTATATAGAATAAATAAGGATGAAATTATTTATTCAAGCAAGGACCAGAAGAAAAATAAATAAAGTTTGATGAAATTATTCAGCCACCTGTGTTTCATCAAACTTTGAAAGCGTGGAACGTAAAAACCTTAGATAAATTTACTACACAGAAACTAACAAATATCAAAGATGATAAATGATTGCTTCAATAATGAATCAAGATTCACGAAAAAAAAAATAAGAAAATTATAACAAAAAAAAAAACTCAACACTGAAAAGAAGTAATTAGTATTTAATCTCTACATGTTAGCAAGAAGTGATTATAACAAACTTTTATTTAATATCACAATTCACAGTCAACGATCTTCACATAAATCAACACTGCAACAAATCAACATTGGCAGTGATTTATCAATCAACAAATTCACAAATTTAAAAATCAAGAACATCTTAAGAAAACGAAGAACTGTGTGGGACACTTAAAGTATTTGAAACAAATATGATGAAAAAGTTCAGTTGTGCAATTTTTGCATAATAGACTTGATTATTCTTTTAACAAATAGACTTAAAGTATTCTTTTAATCCAGTTGTTATTCAAAATGAAAAGCTATTGCTGTTTTTTTTTTTTTTTGGTTTGGGACCTATTGCTGTTTTTGTATCATCATGCCCATAAATAGACTTGATTATTCTTTTTCAGATAATTGGATTGTCCTCCTGAGTAAGTTGGTAAGCTGAAAAAAGATCCTGCTTTTTTGTTACATAGTTAGCCTCTAATTCTATCACAGTAGCAAACACTGCAAATCCATTTCCTCTGGAGAAACAACAGTAAAATATATCAGTTTATATTATTCTATATCATAAATCGAGATGAGCGTGCACAATTGATAAGATCATTTGAAAGTATTACTTCCTTGTATCTCGGAAGCTGTCCAGCTGGCACAATTCCAGGACTCTCTTGTATGATAATTTCTGTAGATTGTCTAAACCAACAAAATACCAAACTAATCAATCGATAATAATTAATTAAACTTTAGTCTGTGCAAGAGGATTTGGTGAGCGTCCAGATGGGATTTGCAAGAACTTGCTCACTTTATTCTCCGACCCCATCAGTACTCCATGTACAAAGCTAATCACAAAAAACAAAATTCAACAACTTATATAATTATATTCCCTGAATAGTGAAAACAAATGTTAATTATGGAAGAGATACATACCTCTGTATTTTTTCAACAATCTTTAACAAATAGGACTATGTTGAGATGGATTATCAAGACACAAACACTTATCACTGTTAACTTCCACAATTACAACTGTCTTGCTGTAACAAAGATTAGCCATCCTTCTTCTAAGCCTATGGTATAACAAAGATTAGGGACCTATAGTGAAAAATATTGCATAATATAAGGACCTATAACACAATTACACGTACCTGCAGCTTATTCAGAGTAGTGGAAAGGGAAGTAAAAATCCATATTACGAAAAAAGCATCCAACAGCCTTGCCTCACCCAAAATAAATCTAAAATCAATTTTCATTAAAATTTTCAAGGTGGGGAGGTTCAGATTTTTTAAGCGGAGCCAAATAAAGAGAATCTAACCACGCCATGGCTGCAAACAAGTAAACCTTCAATAATATTCTCCACTTCTCGATTTCTTTGCAGAGAAGCTTCTTCAATTTCTTCTCCCACAAATCCCACTTTGATCCTAAAACTTGATACTTCGAACTTTGAAGTGTCTAGTTCTTCTCTAATACCATTGAACTTATCATTATTATTCCCATTTTTGTCATCGTTTAAACGATCAGAATCAGAATCTGAGCTATAAGAAGAAGAAATTTACTTCTCCTTTCCCTTTTTGCCTACTTTCTCGCATAACCATCCAGTGAGATTGATAATAAACGCAATCAAATCTGCTAATGGCTCTTTGTAATGGTTTTAAATCATCAATTAATTATGTGTAATGGTACTTTATATCTACCTATCCAAAAATGTAACTACATAACTGAAAAGTGTCTCTTGTCCATGTTAATTACAATATCTGCCTATCCAACATAATTCAATCAAATAAAACGCAATTATATTTTAGTTTTACCTTTCAGCTTTATGGAAGTTGAAAGTCCTAGAGGGGGGGTGAATAGGATTACTAATAAGATTAATGCCTAATTAAAAATCTTTTGGACAAATATAAGTTTAAGAAAAAACTTCTAAGTCAACTAATATATCAAACACTTATGGGATCATGCAAAGGATAAGTTAGAAGTTCGATATATAAGTTTAACAAGTAAATCGACTATCTAATCTCTTACTACTCTAGAAGACAATATGTTAGATAAACTAGATAATCAATATCACAATATTCATACTAGCATATTATCAAACATATAAAGTGCGGAAAGTAAATAGAGTAGGGATAGAAAGATACACACGATTTATAGTGGTTCGGTTTCCCTACATCCACTACCTAAGGAAGCCTCCTTAGGATTTCAAGCTTTTCACTAAGCTCCCGTGTCTCTCTTAACCGGGTCGAGAACACAATAACCCTTACAACCTCTTCGATAACACGAAGGACAAACTCTTCGATGGTACGAAGGAAACTCTTGTGTAATCACAACACAAGGACACCAAGTATGCTCCCGATACTCTAATTCTCTCTTAATCTATCTATTACAAGAACTAGACTTAAGAGGATAAATACAAAGTGTTTAAGGGGTGAAACTACTTTGCTTAATAATCTCCTAATGAGTAGATATTAACACTTAAGCATGAAAGACTCCTCTTGAGTGGATATAACTTTGTGGCTTATTTGATTAACTCCTTGAATGAGTTGGATAGGACTTATAAGCTCACTAAGATTGATTTTGACAATGTATAGCTCTTGACACCTTCTTGAATGATAACAATTAAGCTCCTTAATGTTTGTAATTAGTTGGTGTGTTTGTAGCCTTCAAAGAGCTTCAATTTATAGCTGAAAATTGCTTCCAACGGTCATAAGGCTTGAGTCCAACGGATCTATTAATTTCCCCAACGGATATATTTCTTATGACTTAACTTTGTGCAGAAAAACCTTCCTTGCGGTGTACCGCACCTCAACGGTTAGATTTTCTATCTCTCTGACGGGCTAGCCATGCACCGTGCCTTGGTCCGCATTCTTGGTCCGGTGTACCGCACCATATGTCCGGTGTACCGCACCAAACATCTTTGATAGAATTGACCTATGCTTTGATGCTCGGATCAATAAATCTTCTTCACGAAAGTTGCAGATAACATCATTCTTATAAACATTGCAGTTGATCATTAAGGCTATATCTCAAGGTATATAAAGATATGAATAAAAGTATATGTAATGAGATATAAAAAGAATGATATGTAAAGTGTTTTTGATGAACAATGTGTAGGTTAAGATGTATATAACAAGAGTAATTAGCACACTAAGCATAAGAGGATTTGTCACATTAAAACAACCTATTAAGGGAGGCTATATGCCAACAGAAGTGTCTCTTGGCCATTTGGCCGAACATCCATTATCAAACCTCAGAACCTGTAATTAAATGCCCGTTAAAATGTATATACAACAGAAGAGATAAGGGACAATTGCTCCATTCGTCCCTGGGAGAGGTAAAATGCACCATTTATGATCGACGCTTTCCCTTGGACATTTCATCGAACAGTTTGAAGACGAGCTGCACAAAATTAAATAGGATAGAGAAATCAATTCATTGGTCCATGTAGGCATACACGTAGGAGGTGATAAAAGGGTGATACAAAAAGGGTGACAAATATCATTAAGAGTAATGATATATGTCATCCCTTTTCATGTCACCCTTTTATCACCCGTCTATATATATGTGTTGATTTCCTTGAATAGAAGATAGAGAAAAATTAAATAGGATAGAGAAATCAATTCATTGGTCCATGTATGCATACACGTAGGAGGTGATAAAAGGGTGATACAAAAAGGGTGACAAATATCATTACTCCAGATTAAATGGTGCATTATTTGATCGATGGAGGATTACCAGAATTGTTCATAAGTTAAGTGAATTTGTGCCAGAATTTCTGCTAACCTAATATGAATGGTGAATCGCCCAAATTAGCAATCGATTGAAGACCAAACAAAAGACCTAAAACATTAGATATCCTTCTGAAGAAGATCATTGAAGACCATAGCTACAAGGGTATTGAGCGACGTATTGAGGTTGTGAGGCAGAGGTCTTGAGCGAGGTAAGGTGGTGGAGGTGAGGTGAGGTGAGCGGTAAAGGAAGGTGTCGACGGTAGAGGTAGGTGATTTGGCTTTTGCGCGTTGACATTATTTGTTTAAAAGGAGAGAGAGACAGAGGAGTGTTGTATTATTTTTTGAGTTTCTATTTTTAATAGGTAGTAGTATATATACCAAGGGTAAATTAGAAAGCTTTTAATTTTTTAAGTTGTGGATTGATCTCGATCGTTGCCCGTGATACATTTTTAGCTAAGAATTGATCTGGACCTCTCTTTATACCCCCTTAACTATATATATATGGATACTAGGTAAAACCCGTGTCTGAAGACACTAAAGAAAAAATTTGTTTTGTTAACGAAAATCGAACACTGGTTCCAAGGGTGGAGGTCAAGGTTAAAGTTAGAGTTAAGGTTTTTCTTTTGTTGCTCATCAAAAAGAATGTTAGGGTAAGGTTAAGGTTGAGTTTAAGGTTAAGGTTAGGGTTAAGGTTTAGGTCAAGGTTAAAGATAAGGTTAATTTTAAGGTTAAAGTTAAGGTTAAAGTTAAGGGTTAAGGTTAAATTTTAAGTCAAGGTTAAGGTCAAATTTAACTTTAAGATTAAGATTAAGTTAGAGTTAAGGTTTAAGATTAAACGTTTAAAGTTTAACAAAATTTCAGGTTTAAGGTCAAATATTAGCACGATGATTCTTCATCTGTTTAAGGTTAAGGTTAAGGTTACAGTAAAGATGAAAGTTAAGGTTAAGGTTTAAAGTTAAGGTTAAGGTTAAGGTTTGAGGTTTAAGGTTTAAGGTTTAAGGTTCAAGGTTCAAGGTTCAAGGTTCAAGGTTCAAGGTTCAAGGTTCAAGGTTCAAGGTTCAAGGTTCAAGGTTCAAGGTTTAAGGTTCAAGGTTCAAGATTAAGGTTAAGTTTTAACTTCAAGGTTAAGGTTATGGTTAAGGTTTAGGATAAACTTAAGATGAAGGTGAAGGTGAAGGTAAAGGTTAAGGCTTGAGATTTAAGGGTTAAGGTTTAAGGGTTAGGGGTTAACGTTAAAGTGAAGATGAAGATAAGGTTGTAAGGTTTAAGGTTTAAGGTTCAAGGTCAAGGTAAGGTTTAAGGTTTAAGGTTTAAGGTTTAAGGTTTAAGGTTTAAGGTGTAAGGTGTAAGGTTTAAGGTTTAAGGTTGAGGGTTAAGGGGTAAGATTAAAGTTAAGGTTAAGGTGATGATTAAGATTAGGGTTTAAGGTTTAAGATGTAAGGTTTAAGGTTTAAGGTTTAAGTTTAAAGTTAAGTTTAATGTTAAGTTTAAGATTAAGGTTAATGTTAAGGTTAAGATTAAGGTTTAGGTTAAGGTTAAGTTTAAGGTCAAGGTTAGGTTAAGGCTAAAAGATAAGGTTAAGAATAAGGTTAATAGCTAAGGGGTTAAGGTTATGGATAATAGGTTAAGGGTTAAAGTTAAGGTATCGTTTAAGTTTAAGGTTAATGTTAAGGTTAAGGTTAAGGTCAAGGTTAAGGTCAAGGTTAAGGTTAAGGTAAAGGTTAAGGTAAAGGTAAAGGTAAAGGTAAAGGTAAGGGTAAAGGTAAAGGTAAAGTTAAAAATAAAGTTAAAGGTTAAGGTTAATGTTAAGGTTAAGGTTAAGGTTTGGGTTAAGGTTAAGGTTAAGGTTAAGGTTAAGGTTTCGGTTTAGGTTAAGGTTAAGGTTAAGGTTTGGGTTTGGGATAGGGTTTGGGTTAAGTTTAAGGTTAAAGTTAAGGTTAAGGTTTGGGTTTAGGTTAAGATTAAGGTTAAGGTTTCGGTTTGGGATAGAGTTTGGGTTAAGGTTAAGGTTAAGGTATGGGTTTAGGTTAAGATTAAGGTTAAGGTTTGGGATAGGGTTTAGGTTAAGGTTAAGGTTTGGGATAGGGTTTAGGTTAAGGTTAAGGTTAAGGTTAAAAATTAAAAAATTAAAAAATTTAAGAGATTTATGAGAAGAATAAAAGTATAATGAAAGAAATAATGGAGTGATTTAAGGTTATTTTTCTCAAAATATAATTCTTTTTATTAAGTAAATAAATATTAATTAATGGTATTAGTGATAAGTGAGGCCGGAAACGATCCTGACCATCACTTATGTTGTGGCTAGAATCAATCCTTGCTACTACTTATGTATGTTGTGGCTAAAAAAAAATTAAATGCATGACAGTCTTATAATATTTATAATTAATAATGTAACTTTTATTAATATATTTTTACAATAAATTATACTTCATTCCGCTATTAAAGTATTATCAAACAATATATATTCATATGTTGTAAAGGTCGAAATCGGATTTACCCAATTGTTCTTAATTGTTTCAAGATATTATTATTATTATTATTATTTTTAACTCCACCATATATTTAAATATTATTTTCCTTCATTGGTTTTTCAAAAAACCGTGTAGGGTAATACACTGCTCTCATATTTCCAATTTTAAAACAAAATCTTTTAAAAGATTAATGTAGTTTTTATATAGATATAACAAATGAGAAAATTGAAAAATTAAAAAATTTAAGAGATTTATGAAAAGAATAAAAGAATAATGAGAGAAATAAGGGAGTGATTTAAGGTTTTTTGTGTTAAAATAAAAAATTTTGTATTAAGTAAATAAATATTAATAAATGGTATTAATGATAGGTGGTGTCAGAAACGATCCTGATCACCACTTATATTTGGCCAGAATCAATCATGGCCACCACTTATCAAAAAACCTTGTAATATAATATAGATATTCGTATTGTCAATATTAATTATAGTTTTTGTTAAAAAAAATTAATATAATGTTAAATATTATTCATTGGAAAAAAATATTGACATTCTAAAAGAAATAATGACTCAAAAAATTAAAATAATAAAACATTTGACACAACCTATCATTAAATAATATAATATACTAATATAAAGTTACTTGTTTACCTATTCTTCTATTACATTTTATTACAGCTGCTAAAAAAATTGAATACCTATTTTTCTATCGTCTACTTAAGTCTTCACAGCCATTAGCCACTAATCATCACCAACCGCTAGCATCTCCTCCCCTTTCTCAATCTCTCCTCTCTTATTGACCCACCAAACATATTGTATTCAAATTTCATCATGGAGAGATCCGGTGACAAAGATTTCAATAACTTCACCGACTCTCCTAGCACCTTCTTCGTATCTATCTCCATTTTCAGCTAATTTATTCAATTTTATTCTCATTATAACTTCATTTTTTGTCATCTTGTAGCATTCAAAAACTCCATCATATCCTTTACTTTATATATTTTCTTCACGTGATGTGATCTATGAATTTTTTAAGATTAGTGCCAATCAGTTGACTATATATGAGTATGTGGTTTTATAATTATTTCATTTTTTTCATTATATAATTAAAGGACCTATAGTGCAATTAACTTAAAAATATTTACACTATAAACAAAAAATTCTGGTTTTGGACCTTTAGTGCAATTTTTGCATAATAAAGGAACATATATTGTAGCTAACTCAAAATATAAGGGACCTATAGTTTAATTAACTAAATTTTTTTGCCCCCAAACAAAAATTTCTAAGACCAAACATATAGTCCAATGTTTGCATAATTTAAGGGATATATAGAGTAATTTTTCATTATATAAGGGATCTATAGTGCAATCAACTCAAAGTTGGGTTCGTGCAACAAAATTTTCTGGCTTTGGACCTATAATGCAAATTTTGCATAATATAAGGGACATATAGTGTAGCCAACTCAAAATATAAGGGACCTATAGTTCAATTAACTTAAGAATTTGGTCCCCAACAAATATACCTAGATCCAAACCTACAGTGTAATGTTTGCTTAATTTAATGAACATATAGTGTAATTTTTGCATTATAAGGGATCTATATTGCAATTTTTGCATAATATAAGATTCTAAAACTTAATTCTATTGAATTTTATGCAGATTATTTTGTTTACTAGATAGGATTAAGGAACGATAATTATGTGTATTTTTCAAGAAATAACCACTTCAACACAATGTCCAAAAGAAAAAAATCACTTCAACACTATTTTATAGGTAAGTAAATATGTCCATATCGAAAGTTATGATTTTTTTTTTGAAATATAGTATAATTGCATATTTGGTCACTGGGGTATGGTCTGTGTGCAGTTTGAAGAGGAGTTATATTTTCTGGTTACTGATCAAGGTTACATAAATCAACCTGATTTGGTATAGGGGAAAAGCTGAATGAGGTAATTATTTGATGTATGGTCCCTCAATTTTTCATAATCTTTACTTGGAGCCTTTGATTTATTTGTTGTTTGTATAATAAAATATAGGTATTTGGCATAATATAGGGACATATAGTGCAGTTAGCTCATGAACATGTGATATAACTTTAAGGGACCTATAGTGCAATTATTGCATAATATTGTGTGTTTTTCTTTCTAAAATTTAAGAAAACCATTCGTATGTCATAAAGGATTAGCTAAGTATATTCTTATAATTATCGCAACCACCACCACCATGTAAAAAAAATTAACAACCGCTACAATCACCACCACCACCATCACCACCTCCACCACCACCACCACAACCACCACCTACTACTAATTCCATCACACACACACACGCACGTCTGGATTTTTTTTCAATCGTCATAACTAATTCTAAAAATATCAGAAAATTTTGCATTTTTGGACAAAACAAATTAATATTTACGTCCAAGATTTGTTTTTGTAATTTTTTTCGCAAACATGATATTTACTGTTTGGAACAGTGAATATTTTTTCGCAAACATGATATTCACTGTTCGAAACAATGGATTTCAAGTCTGCCGAAAAAAAATTAAAAAAGAATCATAGACGTAAATATCAAGATTTTTGTAGAATTAGTTATGACGATTTAAAAAAAAAATTCCCAGACGCGCGCTTGTGATAGAATTAGTATTAGTAGGTGGTTGTGGTTGTGGTGGTTGTGGTTGTGGTTGTTGTTGTTATTGTGGTGGTGGTGGTTGATCTTGTAGTGGTAGTGGTGGTG
This sequence comes from Nemophila menziesii, assembly GCA_029959085.1. Classification (NCBI taxonomy): domain Eukaryota; kingdom Viridiplantae; phylum Streptophyta; class Magnoliopsida; order Boraginales; family Hydrophyllaceae; genus Nemophila; species Nemophila menziesii. The sequence continues at coordinate 136,408,481 of JARWIR010000001.1, read as the reverse complement.
GTGGTAGTAATGGCGTGGTGGTGGTTGTTGTGGTGGTGGTGGTGGTAGTGGTAGGAAGTTGTAATAGAGCATTTAAACTTAAATGATAAATAATAGAGCAATTAAAAAGATTATATTAAGGTATTTTTGACAAGGGGTGTTTTTAATAAATAATTTTATTGGGGGAATATTTTTAATAATTAATTTTTTTAATGAGATGTTTTTAATAATGGATCTTTTAGAGTAATAAAAAAAGTGACGTTTTATCATTATCGTTTACAAAATATTAAAATATTATAATTTTGTTTAGTTAAAATCCTTCAAAATAAAAAAAATAATCAGAACAAAAAAGAAAAAAGACATTGAAAAACAATATATCCATATATATATATATATATCTATATAATAAAGCAGAATGAAAACTAATTTACCCTATTTATCCTCAAACTTCCCCGTTAGTCTCATAATTCCCCCATTCGTCTCATAATTCCCCCGTTCTTCTCATTCTCTCATTTATTATATACACATACACATGACTCAAATATATACACGGATAAAAATAATTAATAATATATAATCCACTTAACCTTCATATAAATAAAATTATAACAATTCATATTATTTTTCATAAAAAATAAAATAATTAATAATATATAATTCACTTAACCTTTATATAAATAAAATTATAAGAATTCATATTATTTTTCATATAAATAAAGTTTATTCCTTTTTATTTAAATTTACAAAGTACTAAAAAAATTTTAAAAAAAAATCAAAATTTATTACAATATATAAATAATTTTTTTTTCTTATATTTTTGATTGTCAGAACATGTATAATTTTTACAGAAATCATTTCAACTTTATAAAAATAAATTTTTCAAGACAAGAAATATATTTATTCATCCAATAAAAATTATAGAATACTATAAAGTCAAGATGGAATTCATAGAATAATATATATATATATATATATATATATATATATATATATATATATGTCTATCATATAAAAAATTAAAATTAATAAACACTTAAAGGATAATTAAGAATTAAAATTATTTGATAATTGACCATAATCTATATAATAAAATACTTTTTTAAACGGGTTGGACCCTCAACAAAAAAGACGAGCATGATCGTCTTTGGTCCCTTAATTTATTTCTTCACATTAATTGCATCAATTTTTTTCTAATAAAAACTTAATTGTCCCTTATCCCACTCCATTAGACATCTAAAAGTTCCGTATTTGGTCCACGCTGACCGCAAACCTCTAACCTTAACCCAAATTTTAAACCTTAATCTCAAACTCAACCTCAACCTTTGAATTAAACTAAACATCAACCTCTAACTTAAATTTAACCTTAACATCAACCTTAAACTTAACCTTAACCTTCTCCTTAACCCTAGCCCAGGCCTTAGCCCTCGACCTATCCTTAGACTTAGCGTAAGCCTTAGTCTTAGTCTTAACCTTAGCCTTGGCCTTACCTTTAGCCTTAGCTTTATCCTTAGCATTATCCATACTCTTAGTCTTAGCCTTAGCCTTAGTCTTAGCCTTAGCCTTAGCCTTAGACTTAGCCTTAGCCTTAACCTTAGCCTTAACCTTAGCCTTAGCCTTAGCCTTAGCATTAAACGTATACCTAGCCTTAGTCGTAGCCTTAGTCTTAGTCTTACACTTAACCATAACCATAAACTTAACATTAACCTTAAACTTAACCCTTAACTCCTTAACCCCTTAACCTTAACCTTAACCTCAACCTCAACTTTTTAACTAATAACCTTAACCATATCCTTAACCCTAACATTAACGTTGAACTTAACCTTAACCTTAAACTTAAACATAAACTTCAACTTACACTTAAACTTAAACTTAAACTTAAACATAAACTTAAACTTAACCTTATTGTTAACGTTAGCCTTACCCTCGCCCTTACCCTTAACCTTAACAATAATATTAACCTCAACTTTAACCTTAAACTTAAACATAACCTTAGATATCACACCTTAGACCTACACCTTAAACTTTAAACCATAAACCTTAATCTTCACCTTCACCTTAACCTTAACTTTAAACCTTAAAAATTTACCTTAAAATTAATCTTAACCTTAAACCTTAAACATTGAACCTCAAACCTTTACCTTAACCTTAAACCTTAAATCTTAAATTTAACTTTCACCTTCACCTTCATCTTTACTTTTTTAACCTTTATCTTAACCTTAAAGTTACAACTTAACTTTAACCTTAATTATAAAATTAATCTTAAATTGAACCATGAACCTTGAAGCTTAAACCTTAACCCTTAAAGTTTAAACCTTAAACCTTAAACCTTAACCTTAACTTTAACCACAACCTTAATATTTAACGTTAAACCTTATACCTTAAACCTTAAACCTTAAATCTTAAAATTTAAACCTTAACCTTAAATCTTAGACCTTAACCTCAACCTTAACCTTAACCTTAAACAATAACTATAACCTTCACCTTCACCTTCATCTTAAATTTTATAACCACTATCTTAACTTTAAAGTTAAAACTTAACCTTAACCTAAATGTTAAAACTTAACTTTTACCTTGAACCTTAGACCTTAAACCTTAAACCTTAAACCTTAAACCTTAAACCTTAAACCTTAAACCTTAACCTTAACCTTAACTTTAACCGTAACCTTAACCTTATCATATAACCTTAAACACTACCTTAAATTTTACCTTTAACCTTAAACTTAACCTTTATCTTAACCTTAACCTTAACCAAATAAATATTTATAGCGTTAATATTCGACCTTAAACCTTATATCTTATTAAACCTTAACCTTGAACCTTAAAATTTACATCTTAAACCTTAACTTTAACCATAACCTTAAAATTAACCTTAACCTTGACTTAAACCTTAACCTTAACCTTAACCTTAACCATAACCTTAACCTTATTCTTAAACTTAACCTTAACCTTAATCTTTACCTTGACTTTCACCCATCAAACCTGGGTTCGATTCCCGTCAATGGGAAAAAAATCTTGAGTGTCTTCAGATATATGTATGTTGACACAATGATACTTTGTAGAGTTATGAGATTTATGCACGTATATTAAAAACCTGAGATTATATGATTCACACATTTAGATTATGATACTCTTTGACTATTTTTGTATTGTAATCTATTTATTAGTTGTTTAAATTGTACATGGCTTTATGGTGCATTTGAATTTAGTAACCATTTTTTTTATCCCACTTTCGTATTCATTCTATCTATTATTTCGGTTTTTACATATTCAAGACAAAATATCATCATATCTTTTAAACATTTTCTATGTTAAAACTGAAAGTAGACAAGTAACTCAATTTTTATGTTTTGAAGTGCCTTAAGGCACGGGCTATACCTAGTATATATATATATAATACAGGAGGTGAGACGTCGTCTCACTTAAGTGAGCCATCACCTTTTACTATATAATAAAAAATAAAACACATTCATTAGTTTAAAAAAACTTGAATAAGAAAACCCTTTCCCTCTTCCCAGCAACCATTCCTTTCCCTCTTCCCAGCAACCATTCCGAGCAAGAAAAGAAAAAAGCGCCAGCCTCAAGAATGTGTCATCTAGTACAAGCGCAGGTCTCAAGATTGCTACACCATCAATTTTCTTTAAAATATTCATCCAAGGTAAAATATTGGTTTTTCTGTCTTTTATTTTTGGCCGATTTTTCCTATAATTTTAAAAAAATACAGATGAGTTAATTGTTATATGATATTTGATAAAAAGAATTGGTGAAATTTCTATTGAAGTTTGGTATTTTGAAACTTTTGTATAAGTCTTTACATGTTACGCATAAAAATGAGTCTCTTTTCTCAGAATTCTGGATTTTGTTAGTCAATTTTTAGTTAGAGTTGTTTAGAAGAAAAGCAATCCTGTTAATAGTTATTTTAAACTTAGTTGAGAGAAAAAGTAAACTTTGAAATGCCACCCCTACTGCATTCATTAATTTTTAGCTCAAGAACCTGTAATTAATAGTTCAATAAAAAGCACATGGGGCGTTCTGGATGTCTTTATTTATCTTTTTCCACTATTATTTGGTTGTATTTAGACTTTTAACTCTCTCATATATAAATGTGGACCATCAACACTTGTTTGGATAGGGATTGTGTACAAAGAAATGTCAAATAGAACAAACAATTTAAATTTGTCCAAAAAAAAAAAAAAAAAAACAAACAATTTAAATATTTTTCTTTCTATATTCTTATAATTTTTTTTATCTACAGGTACTGACATTGCTGGAGAGGTTGTGGAGGTCGAGTCTGGAGTGAAAAATTTCAAAATCGGTGAACATGATGTGTCCATACTTGGTCATGTTGTTAGTATCATGTATCTTTTACTCTAGTCCCCAATGTTTCTTTCAATTTAGTCAATGTTTTTAAACAGAGTGGAGGTGGACTAGCGGAATATGCTAATTGAAGGAGAATTTGACGGTCGAAAGACCAGTGAAGCATCTACCGCCGAAGCTTCGGGCCTTCTTGTGGCGGGTCTTACAACTCATTAGGCTCTTACTCAACTTGCCATAGTGAATCTAGAAAAAGTTGGCCCGAGAAAACATTATCGTCACAGCCTTAAAACTTTAGAAGCAAAGAAGCTCTTACTCAAGCTACAAATTTCGAAGCAAAGAAGCTCTTACTCAAGCTACAAATTTTGAAGCAAAGAAGAAACAAAAATGAAACTGTCTTTATACTATTCGCAATTCTTGTATTGTGTATGTATGTATTTTTTTGGTGATTCTATTGTCAAAAGGATTATGTTGCCCACTATATACTTGAAGAACTCTTTTTCGCTTGTTTTTAGTACACAGATTGAAATTTATACAAATTCCTAGTCGATATTTCAATTTACACAAATAAATTCTAAAATTGCATATATTTTAGTAGTATTGTTCATTTTTATTTAGAGATGGGAGAAACTAGAAAGAGTAATCTGCGAGGCTCTCACCCACTTCTTTCTAAAAGAATCTCAAGACGTCTATAGATCTTGGGGGTTACAGTGTGTATGGTACTGGTTTTTTAAATCAATATTTCCTTGGCATTATCATGACAAAGGAGATTTTTTGGATTGTTTTGTTCAGTAAGTCTCTTCCCTTTTCTGCTATAAATATAATATCAGGACTTCAGTATGCTTCAAGAACAATTATAGTTGTTTGTATTGTCCAAAGGATATAGCTAGTGATGTGTGTGTTTGGGAAGTATCTATGTATGAGTATCAGGACTAAAATTTCCGGAGTGTCCAGCATGCTCAAATGCCATGTTCCCTTGATTTTATGTTTTTCAAGATGGTGGTTCCAATTTTGTAAAGTCCCTTGGTATTTCACTAGTGATAAGATCTCGTTTTTGTTATCTTGCAGTTTGTTAAAAAAAAATTGACCAGTGGCACAGAGGGAGTGCAGTTTCTAGAGGCTTAATAAGGACATTTTCTAAGTTTTATTCAGCATTTTTAACTTTGTAAAAAATATTCCTAGAGACAAGCAGTCTATAAATGTAATCATGGTATGCTCTCTAAATATAATCTCAACTCTGACCAAAAAAAAGTATAAGATACATGATACGACTATGTGCTATATATGGATTATGAAAGACACCAATACATAATATGAGAAACATAGAGCATGGGTGTTGCGTTTCATTTGGAATTAGAGACTTTCGAAACAGATGCTTGCTTCACTTTATAACGTTTATAATTATCATATGTAACAACTTCCTAATCCTAGTGAATCAAAGAGTACCTCATTCAATATGCAGCAATCTCATATGGTAAAATAAATATATTGAGTCCTAAACAACTTGATTAGAAATATAAGGACTTAAATAATGTAATTCAGTATGCCTCAAAGTACTGATGAGAGTAAGAGAATCACAAAAATTTAACGTTTATCGCATCTATCTTCTATTACTAGAATTTAAGGTTATTGATACTGTTACGGCAGAGTAAAACCATATCATACTGTCGAAAAACACATCTTTGGAGATAAATAAAAAAAATAGGAACTTCACATTGTCTTATTGTTACCAAGAAGCAGTCCAACATGATTTGTCACCTATAAACAACATTGTCAAGGTATTATTATTATAAGACTTATTTTAAGATATGTGCATATGGAGTTAGTTAATTTTATCTCCTCCCAGTACTTTGAAACACATCGATCAATGCAACTTTTTTGCCCATGTTTAATTCAGATTCCTTGTACCTGGATTCAATCGATCAATTAACAATGTGTATTTGTTTTAAATTATAGGAAAAATCGGCCAAAAATAAAAGAGTGAAAAACCAATATTTTTCCTTGGGTGAATATTTTAAAGAAAAATTGTTGCTCCAGTTGATGATGGTATAGCAATCTTGAGGCCGGCGCTTGTATTAGATGACACAGTTTTGAGGCCGGCGCTTGTAATGGACGACAAGGCCGCTGTATATTTCTTCTTTTCTTACTCGGAATGGTTGCTGGGAAGAGGGAAAGGGTTTTCTTATTCAAGTTTTTTTTAAACTAATGAATGTGTTTTATTTCTCATTATATAGTAAAAAGGTGATGGCTCATTTTAAAAAGTGAGACGATATTGAACAGAGATTGAACTATAGATTCCTAAATTATGCAAAAATTGAACTATAGGTCCATATCAATGCAACTCACATATTATTCCTAAATTTCAATTTTGGTTCATTAGCAAAAACGCACACGTACAAATACATTTCACAAGCTCCGGTGACTTCACCGTTGATACAGCGACCGCCGACCTAACCTCACCGCCTCACCAACACTCGACCTCCTCACCGGCGACATCACCTTCTCAATTCGCACTCCCTCCCCTTCGACTTCACCATCACCATCGCTGCACTCAATGGAGATATAAAGGCAATGAAAATTCTATTTGCAGTTACTGCTAAAAATCCCTCTATTTCAGATTGGAGTATTAATGGAATAATTAAATACATTAAATCCAAAGAAGCTGCTAATAAGGTTTTGATACTCTTTAATTTTCTTCATTATGAAGTGAAGATTGTATAGCATTAATGTTGCTAATCCATATACAGATGGATCTCAGGCATTTCATATACAAGGTGCCTCCCGTCGCCGTAGGATTTTCACAGGTTCGAATCTTATTCTTACACTTCAACTTCTGTACTTATTTTTGTTCAATTAGTATATGAAACTGATCGTGCAATTTGTTAATTTGTTATTCAAATAGCCGGTTTACAGCTAGCTCTGATATGAGCTCGAGTGAAGATTGATTTGTCCGCCTCAATTTGATCGTTTGATCGAGGGCTCTGTTTGATTTCAGCTTCATCTTAACTGCGAAGAAGATGAGATGATATTATGTTACAAGGTGTTTGATATTATGTCTCAACGAATAGTTTTGTGGGTTTGTTTGTAAAATGACAATTTTGGGCATTGACAGTTGGGAAAAAGAAGTAAATGCTTGCAACTGGTGAGGGCATTGCGGTAATTAAGATGCTTGCAACTGGTGCGTGTAATTAGAGTTTACCATGAGATATGAAAGTTGCGGTAATTAAGATGCTTGCAACTGGTACTTGAGGAAATAGTTGGTGTTTTACCAAGGCATCGAATAGAGCTTCTCGAAAGATATTCAAAAGCCGAAGCTTCAAATGAATTACTTGCGAAGAAGTTGGAAGAAAAGAAAGATTTGGTCAATACCCTCTACAATTAGCGCTCCTCAGCTCTCATTTCTAGGTATTTACTACTATAGTCCTTTATTTTTCCTTTTGTTAACAGGCGAATAAAGAGAAAATACCATTCGGTAGATCAGAAGTACACAAGATAGCTGTGTTTGTAATTAATTCAAGTGGACATTCCGAAGCGATTAACCGAAACTACCCTCATTAATACTTATCTGCAGAATCTGTAGCTTTATTTATTGATCATCTACCGAATCATCCAACTTATACAGTAGGACAGATAGTACATATCAAGCGACAAATTGAGCGGGACCCACCTACATCACCACAGGTTCAAGGGGAAAAGAATATAGTGACAACCTCGGGTGTAGGGTCCACTATAGAGTCGATGGAAAATCCATATGGTGTTTCTATTAGATGCAGATATTTCATATTTACAGTAGCTAGTTCACCTGACACTATTTGTTCAATCAAATCACTAAGACACTATTTCTTCAGCTAATCACTGTTGGGGTTGATAGATTGCCTGAAGAGATGAATGATATGTAAATTGCGATGATAAGATATGTATATATCTTTTATATTCTTATTTATGTAGCATTTTTTATTAAATTTAAATAAGTTTTGTAGGATATGGAAGCAGTAGTTGTTAATGGTAATGGAACTGAGATTGGTTGCATTATTGTCACCATTATTGGAGGTAGAAATGGACAAGTCAAACAAGTAATGAGTCAAGTTTTTTTGATTTATTTTTCACCTGTTCTTTTACTTATATGGATTCTATTTAATTACAGACTATTAGTTACATGGCTGAACGCATAGTAATATTATGTTTCACATGTTCTGTGTAATTTAGGTCTTTTGTGAGTATGCTTTTGCAGATATGAAGTAATATAGGACTTGAAGATATGAAGTAACTCCTGAAGATCAAGCCAAACAAATTTAGATTTAAGTGCTTATTCTTCAATTCGATCTTCAATTCAAGATTATTGACACATCAAGTTGAGAATTCTGGCTTTTAACTTAGACAAGAAAAACTGACCTTAGCACCACTGATCATTCAGCTTATAACTTTAAAAAAAAAAGCAGTTGATAAAAAAGATGGTACGGGAAAAGATTCACATGGGTGGAGGCCACTAGATGCTAGGATGACTAATGGTGTAATTAACGCCTCAAGAAATGATTTGTTTGGTCTTATTATATCTAGAAGGTTCTAGAAATAATTATAAGATGAAACTTTGTTTTTGCTTGAATCTTTTTGCTTTAGGCCTTACGTGTTTAACTATAGGAGCGGTTAGGCAGTTTTTGCATAATATAGGAACCTGCAGTGCAGCTTTTGCATAATATAGGGAGCTGCAGTGCAAATAATATAGGGACCTGCGGTGAGATTTCGCATAATATAGGGAGCTGCAATGCAGTTTTTGCACATAATATTGGGACCTGCAGTGCAATTTTTATCATCTTCCTGCTTAAGCTTTGTAAAATATGCTAGAAATTCATGGTAGATTCTGTTATTTTACTGTTATATTTTTCAAGGGTGGATTTGCAATGTTTTTCATAGCACATGGGGTAAGCTGTACATTTCCTGAACACGGATATTACTGAGATTTATTTTAATTTGAGTATGCTGCTGCTGCTGATAGTCTTACGAAGGTGAGGTTCAAAATGAGCAGTAAAAGAGCAATTTTTACTAAGCTCCAGCAAATACAGAAAAAAATAGGATCCACATTCTACCTAAGCCATGTCCTTTCTCATTTACTCCATTTCCATTGCATTTGTTTGACACGACAAACAATTCTAACTGCTATATTTGGAGAGCCCAACTCAAATTGAACAAAGAAAAATCTGATAAATCAGGGAAATTGTAACAAAAATCTAAGAAATTAAATTGTGGATAAAAGAGTTTAAAGGTAAAATCTTAGTTTATTTTTAATGGGAAAAACAAAGATTGGGTAGGTTGGGTGTTTTTGTTGATTATATAATCTATAAAATGTACATGTATTGTATGTTTATAGGGAAGAATACGGTTGTAGGATTTGTTTGTTTTTGTTTTTATTGTTGTTAATTTTTTGATTATAAATGGTCCTCTTGACAAACAAAATGGGGATTTTATTTAATAATATTTTCTCTTTTATTTTTGTTATGATATATATTTATATATAATAATAAAAATAATTTAATATTTTATTTTAATTAATTAATAATAAAATTAAATATTACAAGATTAATATATTATTATCATTTAACAATATTTATTAATTTTAAGTTATTATAAAAGAATAATTAAAAAATAAAATTATAAATGAATAGCAGTAGATATGAAGTATAATTAGAGAGTAACTGTAATAGTAAAATTGAAAATTAATACGGCAAATGTATGAAGTAACTGTATTTTGATACGGTAAAATAAAATATGAAGTACCAAATGGCGTATCTGCTAAAGATGGTCTAAGGGGTTAGTAATATACGTAAAAAGTAATTTAATTGACTAATCTCAAATAATAAGTTTATCTTCCTAATCATTTATTTTTAACCTATGATATAAAAAATGTCTCTTCAATACTCTTATAACAACCATTTAATATCCTCCTAATAATTAGTGATCAAATGTTAAAATTTATCCTTTCGATAACAATCCTTTAGTGTGAAGTATTTGATATGGACTTCAAAAGTTTAAGACCGATTTAGTGACCAAACGTTCAAAATTTATCCTTCCGATAACAATCTTTTAGCGTGAAGTGTTTTGATTTGGACTTAAAAAGTCTAAGAATGATGTTTGACATCTTAACGGGCCATGATTATTAAGGCAGTAGTCACACATGACACATATTTGGCCTTTGATCGTAGATAACTTGAACGATTGAGCTTGAATCCCTAATTGTCTCATATAAAAAGTTTAATTTCATTGAATTTTTTGAAATGAGACATTTATTACGGGTAAAAACTCAAGTTGAAGCATTATGAGCTCTTCAGTGAATTTTTCTGGTGATTTAGTTGGCACATTAGGACAATCTAGCCCCTTTATAATCAAGGCTTCCGAGAGATCTTGAAGGGTCATCTGCACATCACTACGACATTTCTTCATTAGGATCAAAATTACGAAATAATTTCTATCTCTATCTCTAATATTTAATTTTTAAAATATAAAAACCCGAGCTTCTAGATTCTCAGTTTTTTCGAAACTTCTTCTTTATCTTCTAGCTGGAAATTTCTCCCTCAAAATCTTATCAATTTTCCGTACATACACATTTAAGGTTATATAACTGAAGATACAAGATTCAACACTATTAGAAAAAAAATATATAAAAATACTACAAAGAGCATATCAATTCATTTTAAATTATATACTAATTTTCTATAATTTCAAATTAACAAGTTGTCGTTCAGATTCGTCACATTGGACGATATGTGTATATGACACAACGACATTTTGTAGAGTTATGATAGGATTGCATAAATACATATATAAGATCGTGATTATATGTATTGATATATTTTATCATTTTTTAAGTTAATTTTTACAAGTAATAGAATTTAATTATAAATTTTGCACAATCTATTATAATTATTTAAATTTATTTCAGCCCAAGTACCTTCAGGTACGGGGCATTTTCTAGTATATATATATATATATATATACATATATACAAAGTAAGACCAATTTTTTGGCAACTTTATAATTTAAATCCAAACTAAAAAAAACTTTCATTATAATGCCAATTTGTAATGTTCTAGTTGCATTTTTTACATTTATACCCTTTGTTTTTTAGCTGAAAAAGTTAGTACATCCCCATTCTCGGTGGGTACATACTTATGTCGATTTTTTACCTTTTACATTTATTCGTTATTACTATTTTTATTAAGTCATTATCTATTTTTGTCCATTTAAACTTGGTATCGCCTAAGGTGTGATAAAATAGTGAATAAAATAAGTGCAAATAAACACCCTAGGCTGAGCACGGTTCTGCAAGTATACAGGACGTATGCAAGTTTTAATGATAAATAGAATTCGTTCCTCAGAGACTAAGAAAGTTAGGAAGAACTTATGCAATTTATCTAGTGCAGATAAATAAGTTAGAACAGATGATACGCAAATAAAGAAAAGGAAAATAGATTATTATTTGGTTTTTAAATAAGAAAATTAAACTAATAAATTAAAGACAGAAAATTAAATAAGCAAAGAACAGACCGTATGATAGTTTAGCATGAGTAATTAGCAAGTAATCCCCACTAGTTTTGCCGTTCTAAACATGTAAAGGTGAATTATGTAGTATTTCAATAATCGGTTTCAATTGCGCTAGGTAGTTTTAAATAGGGTTTACCTGTGTCAATAAGGAGTCCTAAGCAAACTTTTCCTGCAATTGATTAATGGCAATACACCAAACCATAATGACTATGTAGTTAGGTTGATTTGTCAGGTCTAAACCTTATACTAGACGCTATGTGTTGTTCCTATAGTTAAATATACCGTTGTCAATGGTTATCTAACTATTACTAAAGTAATCCTATGCGTTGTACACCGCAAAGAAAACTGATTATAATTCAAACACATAAACAGAGAAATAAAACATGAATTCAATTTAAAACATATAATTCCCAAATTAGATAGATGTCAATCAAAACTAGGGTTCATACATATATGCTAAAACTCAAACTAAATTTATTTAATTCATACTAAGAAGAGAAAAGAAAAGAATTACAGAATTGAAGGTTGAAGAAGACATAATTGATACACAGCTCCTTCCAGACTTCTCTTCTTGTGTTGCAGCTTCTTCCTGGCCTAAGGACTGGTTGATGTCTCCCGATTTGTTCTAATTATTAGCCCCTTGGAGACATCCTTTTAGGGGAATACATGACTTATTTGATAGACTTTTAGGCTCATTTGATCATATTGCACTTCCTCCCCTTGGAAATTAACTATTTGCAGAATCTGAGCCTTTGTGTGTAAATTTGATTGTTTTTAATGCAAAGTTAATTGGTTCTTGAATTTCATGAAAGACCAATCCAAGGAGAAGAAGTGAGAATAAAGTCTTAGTGTATTTTAGAGTGTTAGGAAATGATTTTTACTCGAGTTCCTATTTTTAGAGTATGCTTTCCTATTTCGTTTTCTTGATTTATTGATTTATTCTTTTTAAGCATATGCGGTATAATTATTTATTTAATGTGAAGCTTTAAAAGATAAATGGTAATTACTTAGAGACCAAGTCAAGATAAAGGATTAAAGGAAAGAAGATTTACATGGAAATAAGAAGATTTAAGAAAGATGTATTCAAAGAAGGAAAAGATAAAGCTGCCTTGTGAATCTGAAATTCCAACCACGTTTTAAAGATTAATTCATAACTCACGACTGGCTAGGAATCTGGACGTGTGGTCTGCACCAATAGAAAGCTCTTTCCAAGACAAGCAGTTTCATATATTGGAACTTCTCAAACGGATAAGTATTGAAAAAGATATGACCAAATCAAATCAGCAGCAAAATCTTACCTTTCCTAGAATTTAGGGCTACGAATTTAAGAGTCTTTAACTTGTCTTCCACTCCAAGCAAATTCGACCTAGGGTCCTCCAACACCTATAAATACACCCCTTAACCTCCTACTTTCAGACACTTCAGAGAATTAAACAAGAGGCTTAAGGTTTTCAAGTCAGAGCACGAAGGAGAAAAGAAGCTAGAAGCTGGAGGAATTCTGTTCTTCCAACAATAGTCATTCAACCCTTTAGGTTATTTATTTCTTGCTTGTAATTGAATATGAATTCCTTTTATTTTATGTTAGTCTTTAATTTCATCATGAGCTAAATTTTTTTATACTTTAGAATCGCATTAAAGGGATGAACCTTAATTAATTAATCTATGTTTTGAATTTGGGATTGTTTAGATTTAAATAGGATTGAGTTTTATATATTGGTTATTATTTTGTTTTCATTACTAATTCTTTTAGGAACAACTAGAATTAGCTTTTAGTATTTGGGCTATTCAGTTTAGTGCGAAGTGATCATCCGACAGGGGGGTTTGAATACAGATCTAGGTAATACCCGTGTAATGTCCGTTATTGACCGACAGACTTAACTAGTTGCATAGCCAAAGAGGTAAATTCATATCATCTGAAGAGGCATATTCGACCATACAGGTGTTTATGATACTTTAGGATAGCTTCTAGGTCCACCCGACAGGGGGCTAGAAGATATTAGAGTCCCGACTAATATTATAATTCCAACTCTACCCTTAAACATAGCATAGATTATATTGATTAAGTGGATTCCTTTGCGAGACTCAAGTATCTCTCTTATCTGAAGTTAGTCTTTTATTTGCTTTATTTCCTTTCTGTTAATTTAATTTTAGTCTTTACTTTATTTGCATCTTTATAAAAACCAAACAAAAATTATTATCTTTTATTTCCTGTTTAGCAATTATTCTTACTACTTGATTAATATTTGGGTTGAACCTAATCCGTCCCTGAGAACGAACTTGATTATCATGTATTACTTGGGTCAACCGTACACTTGCTATTAAGTGGTTCCTCTATTTAGCACTTAATTTTATAACACCCTAGGACCCAACAAGTTTTTGGCGCCGCTGCCAGGGACGGTAGCGTGTGACCCCGGTGTTAATCTTTTAGTAGTTCAATTGTTAGTTTACTTTTAGTTTTATTTTTTCAGTTTTACGCTTTGGGTTGTCTTTCTTTCTCAGGTTTACAAGTTTTGGTTTATGCGTGAAGATATCGTGATTCTTGCAAATCCCGAAAACCTAGTTCGAGAAGCAAACAAAAGAAAGAAAGAAGTTAAAGCAAAAGAGTTAGAGGAGCAATTAGCAAGAGAAATGGCTGAAAATCAACAAATCAACCCTCCTGCTGCTCCTCCAGCTCAAAACAATGATCCGTGGTTCATCAATGGCCCTAAAGAAGCTCCGTTTCGAGCTCCTGTCCTCGGAATTGGCCCTGCAAATATTAATGTCGAGAGATTCAGACCCGATCCTGGTATGTTATCTCAGTTTCAAAGTTATGGAAATTTCCGAGGAGCACCTAGCTAGCGAAGATCCAATCCGTGCTGTACAGAAGTTCATGCAAATTTGCGATTCGTATATTACGCAAGGAGTAACTAAAGAGCAAATGTATTTTTCTAATTTTAGATACTTCGTTATTGATGGAGCAAGTGAGTGGCATGGTTCTCAAGAACCCGGAACAATTACAACATGGGACGCATTACAAACCGCGTTCTTCGATAGATACTACCCAACGAATATGAGATTAGATGCGCAAGTTGAAATAACATCATTCAAACAAGAGGAAGACGAGACTTTGGGTAGAAGTTGGAAGAGATTTCATATTTGCTTAAGAAGAGTCCCTGATCATGGCCTCACAGAAGTTCAACAGATGAAAATATTTTACTGAGGACTTGATGGCTCTTCAAGAAAGGATCTAGACTTGCTCTGTGGTGGTGCATTTTTACGAGTACAACCAGTCCATGCTAAGATTATTTTGAATAGAACTGTAACGAATGAACTAGGTTGGAATACTGTAAGAACACCTGTCCGAGGTGGAAATATTGCACTGATTGAAGAAAAATTCACCGCCATGGAAAACAAACTCGAACAACAACTGAAACAGCTTACTCTAGCTGTTACAAAAAGTGTTGCAGGTAAAAGAGAAGAAGTTAATGTTACACAAGAAGTTTATGGATGTTCTAAATGCGGTACGCAAGATCATGAATGGGAGCAATGTCAACACAATACAGAATCCGTAATGTTCATTTCCAACCGAGGAAATTATAACTCAAGTGGTCAAGGTTATCAACCAAACAAAAACCATCCGGTTTTCTAATATTCGAATCCAAATGGGGCCGCTAATCCACAACATGCATATCAACCACGTCCCCAAGGCAATAACTATCAACCAAGACCACAAAACAACTATCAAGGTGGACAAGCTTACGGAAATCAAGCTCAGAGACAACCTCCGCAAGATGCTTATGCCGACACCATGAATCAGAAAGCCCTACCTGCTCATCCTCAATAAGGCGCATTAGATGTTCAACAAACCTTGACGACACTAATCAACATTCAACAAACTACGGCCACAAAACTTAAATTGATGGAAACTCAGATAGCTCAGATGGAAAAGCAGTTAAATCAGCGTCCACCATGGCAATTACCAAGCGATACTGAAGAACCTAAACCATATGAAGAATGTAATGCGATCTCTCTTAGAAGTGGTAAGAATCTTCCACCCCCACTTTTTCCTGTTATGAAAGAAAAAGAAACAACTGTGAAAGAGAAACCGGTAAAAGAGTTGGAAGAGAAAGAAGATGAACCTGAAATAATTGAAGTGGAGAAGATTCCGGAAAATCCGAAAAAGAAAGATGCTATAGAAGTCCGTCCTCCTCCACCATTCCCTTCAAGAGTTCAGAAGAAAGGAGATACTGCGGAATATCAGAGATTCATGACCATGGTGGGTAAGCTTAACATTAATATACCATTCTTAGAGGCTATCAAAGGTGTACCGAAATACATGAAATTATTAAAAAGAGCTATCACCAGCAAGCGTCAGTATCTTGAGAATGAAATGGTGGGTTTGCCAGAAGAGTGTAGCGCTATATGCTAAAGTAAGTTGCCACCCAAATTACTTGATCCTGGAAGTTTTACTATCCCGATTTCCATTGGTGCTAAGTGGCAAGGGAAAGCTTTGTGTGATTTGGGAGCAAGTATTAATCTCATGTCCAAATCCGTGTTTGAAAAGTTGAAGATAGGAAACGCAAAACCCACCTCTATGGTTTTGCAAATGGCTGACAGATCCCTCGTACATCTAGAGGGAAGACTAGAAGATGTCCTCGTCAAGGCTGGTACGTTAATCTTTCCTGTTGATTTTGTTATACTTGATTACGACGCGGATAGGAATGTCCCCATTATTTTGGGAAGACCATTCCTAGCCACGGGGCGTACTTTGATTGATGTAGAAAACGGTGAATTGATTATGCGTATTCAAGACGAGGAGGAAAAATTTAACGTGTTTAAGCCAATGAAGTTTCCGGATCCCAAGGAGGATTGCTTCCGGATTGATGTGATTGAACAAACAGACAAGGAACCAACTAAGGTAGTGGAAACCTTAGGAATGGAGGAAGAAGAGCTAAAAAAGAAACCACCAAATCCGTGGTTTCTCCATTCAGATCCTGAGGAAAATCCACCAAATTTGTGGTTCCTTGACGGTGCGAAGATAAAAGAGAAGGGGCGAGCTATGAAGGTTCCTAAAGAACCTAAGAAAGAGAGAAAGAAAAGGGGGTTCAAAGTAGGCGAAGAGGTTGCATTGAAGAAGCCTGATCCTCCTCCGAAGACGCGCGAAGCCAAGAGTTCTTGGCAAGGACCGTTCATGGTCACAAAGGGTATTTCGAATCAACTGGTGGTCATAAAAGCTAAGGGATGCAAATTCCGTGTAGCAAACGTTGATAACCTCACTCACTGCTGGGGAGGTTGATGTCTCCCTAATTGTTCTTATTTTCGACCCTTGGGAGACATCATTTTTGGTGTTTATTTACTTAATTCGATAGACTTTTGGACTAAATATGCAATAATTCGGAATTCCCTTTTTATTTCTAGCATTTTTAATTTATTAAACTTTTGCGCGTAATATTGGTATTTTTAGTGTAAAGTTTACAGGTTTTAGATGTTAGCTAGGAGAGGAATCCGAGGAGAAAGTCAAAGATCGTGAATTAGAGTCAAGACTTGAAGACAAATCCCGAAGATATTATTTTTAGAGCTGAAAATCCATTTTCCAGGCCATAGATTGCTGATTTCGAGGTGCTTAAGCGATGATTTAGCTGTTGACCTTTGAAGAGAAATCATTCCTTATCGAGTTACGGAACTTTAGCAACTGGAATGAGGTCAATCGGAGTTGTAACGCATCGGGAAAAGCCGTTTTAGTGAAGGTGTATCAGCAGTTACGGGATTTTGGGCTTAGAAAGTGGGCTTGGACATTTAATTAATAATCTATTTTCTGGTCCAAGCCCTAGAACGAATTTATGCTTATAAAAGAAGGTCTGGACTTCTATTTTTCACACAATTCACATTCCACAAGATTAAACACCAGAGGGAAGCAACAGAAGGAAGAAAGAAGAAGCTACAAGAGCTGGAGTGGGTCTATAGCTCCGTTCGTAGTCATTCCAATTCCGGAAATTAGGTTCTTTTTATATTTTAATTTTGTAAACAATATGAATTCCATTTCTTTTAATTTAGTTTTTAATTTTAATATGAGCTAAGCTTTTCATAGTGCTTGAGAACAAACAATGGGTGAATCTTAATTTTATGAAATAACGAATGTTGAATTTGGGTTTATATTAAATTAAATTAGATTGGGTCTATTACTCTTTTCGATAATTTGTGATTATTTACTGATTTTAGAGTCGCGAACTAAAATTAGGTATTAGTATCTAAGCTATTCCACATATGTGGCGTGTGGATCATCCTGACGGAGGGTTTAGGTACAGAATTAATTATTCAATCTAGGATAAAAACTATTGATTCTGACGAACTTAGTTAATTCTAGGGCCAATGAGGTAATAAAACTTAAACATCTAAAGGTGGATCATATTTACCCTGACGGGACTAGTGACACCCTAGGATTGCCTTATAGTCCACCCTGACGGGGGTATAAGGATTTTAGAATCCCGACCATTGTAATTGACCGATTTAGCCCTTAAACAACATAAGTTAGGAAGTAAAATTAGGAGGATCCTTGCGTTCTCAAGTACTACCTCTCATATTGCGTTTTCACTCATTTTACTTGCGTCTTAGCTTTTACTTGCATTTATAATTTGTCTTCCATTTAGTAGTTTTAATAAACAAAACCAAACAAACATTTTATTATCTTTTACATTCATAAGTGAATCAATCACTATTTGCTAGACATTGTGATCAACCATCCCGTCCTTGGAACGAATCTGATTTATCAGTTATACTACTTGGGACAACCGTACACTTGCGGTTGTGGTTCGATTAGCATTTGCATTAATTTTAGAACACACAAAGGACCACCAGAGGTTATGTGAAAAAATGATTCGAGAGGTAACCCGTCGAGCTTAACGACGTTAAACAAAGGCCATTTCATTGTATATTAGTTTATTGCTTTAAGTTTTTCAATTCCTAGTGTATAATTCTAAGTTAGTGTCGAGTTTTAGTGTCTACTTTTAAAAGAAATGAGAAAGGTAGTGTGTTAATGGTGCAGGAATTGAGTTTGGGGTGCTAGGAAACAAAGGAAATTTTTTTGACGGGAAAAACCCGTACCACGGGTATGGTACCACGGGTACGGTACCACGGGTTTTTTGACGGGAAAAACCCGTACCACAGGTACGGTACCACGGGTTTATGGCCGAGAGAAGAATTTTTTTTGACGGGAAAAACCCGTACCACGGGTATGGTACCACGGGTTTTTTGACGGGAAAAACCCGTACCACGGGTACGGTACCACGAGTTTATGGATGAGAGAAGAAAATTTTCATCGATGCGCGGTCCGGTATACCGCACCTTTCCTCCGGTATACCGCAGCTATGGCGGTTTTGAAGAGCTTGTTACCTAATACAACTCTTACCTTGTCAAGATCAAACCCTAGCCTCTTCCATACGAATTTTTCAGCTCGCAACCTTATAAAAACACCTTGAATCTTGATTAAACCTCCACAACAAACACAATAACATCAATAATTCTCTCCTCCATCCTCCATAAGCACATCCTCTTCATCAAATTCATCACAAAACACCATTAAACACAACCAAGATCATCAAGCTTTCAAGAATTCTTCCAAGATTTTTCAAGAAACCAACTTCCTTCATCTAATACGAGCAAGAAACTCAAGCTATACCAAGTTTTCTTAACTTTATTCTATCCTTGGTATAACTTGAGTTTAGGGTCAAATCAACCATGACAAACAGAACAGATGCTATGGATTACAAGAGGAAGTGTTACAGCCTAGGGAAGAACACGAGTTTGCCTGGTTCTATAATGAAAAAGTCCATCAATCTCGATGAGCCTACTGAAGAAACACAAGAAAAGGCATCTGCACCACCACTACACAAGATATTCACAGCTAGGATGAAGGTACAATCAAAGCCTAAAGAAAAGACACCAATCCAAGATCAAGGTTCTTCTTCCTCTTCTCTGAATAATTCTTACACACCCCATGGGCTATCAAATATCAACAACAAATCGATCATCTAAGGAAACAAGTCATAGCACTTTGGGAGGAAATTGCCAAGATGAATTCAACAAGGGATAAGGTAACTTTGAACATGGATATTGATAATAATTCTTCTTCGGAGGAGGAGGATATGATGGATCTTTATGGCCAGGTACCCCGTTCTAATTCTTCATCTTAATTGATGGTAGGCACTAGTTAGGTAGTTAGTTTAATTTTATTGCTTTATTGAGTCTTTTTCGAGTCGTGGGGACACGACTCACTTTTGAGTTTGGGGTGGGGTTCGTTGCCTCATCCCAATTTTTTGTGATTTACATGCTTTCAATAAAATTAATCTTAGGGTTGCGTTGACTGTAGAGAATCTTAAATGCCCCCATCAAGCATTCTTTTCATGAATTTATGATAGAAAATAGTTGACTTTAGGAGTTAGTATGAAGCTGAACTTTGATTGCATGCAAATATGAGATAATTGATAGGAAAAATTAATGAACAATGCAAAAGAAGTAAACTTGTTCTAAAGGATAATAGGTGGTTTGTAGAACGTGAGATCTAAATGAGTAGAGAACCTACTTAGGTATGAACTAGAGGCAAGTTGTGTAAATAGGAAGATGATAGAGGCAGTTCTTTGTTAGCCCTTTGAATCCTTTTTGGCTGTCTATCCCTGAAATAATTTTATCCTTCTTAGACAAATTTTTAGCCTTTAAGCCTTTCTTTTGTCGCCACATTATAAGCCAATATCCCTTTAGATTGTTATGCATGACCATATGACCCGCACTTGAATCGCGATCCTGAGACTTCCTGTCTTGAGCTTGAGTTTGGGATGGTGGGTCCACTATATGGGAAGTTACATTGGGTTGGGATTTTTGAGCTTATCAATTGTGCTTTGTGCTATACATGATGATGATTCACAGGTTTATTGTATTGTAACCCTTTTTCAGCGTAATAGTGAATGGAAAAGAAGCTTCGAGCTCAAGTTATGAATAAGCATAACTATGAAAAAATAGCATGATATCTCAACATTAAAAGAGAGTCATAGCTATACAAAAGAAAAGAAAAAGAAAAAAATGAATGATTTAAAAAGAAAATATATTCGAACCGGCAAAGTGGAAATTTTTAAGCTCATCGTCCTTAGTGCTTATTGGGTTAATTTGGGGACGCTAATTAAGCGCGTCAATTGGGTTGAGTGAGAACGTTATTCGAGTGTAAACTCAAGCTCTTGGATAGTTTGTTGATGGTAAGTGAGGAGAGAGCCAAAAGCTCACTTTAAATTTACCAAATATACATACCATACCATCCTTCAGCCTACGCTATAAACGTAAAGACCTCGTGATTCCTAGATGCACAGTGAGTTAATAGGGAATATGCTAAGTGGAGCGTTCAAAGCAAGTAAGGATCGAGGAACATCCTATAGCCACCATCTTGAGATAAGTAATAAGCGTAACCTTCTAGCATTGTGAAATTAATTTTGGATTGATATTGTTTTGTATTTGATTTTGCATGAAAAGTGTAGGTGTATATTAATTCTTAGATGAGACTATATGAGATTTTTTTTAAGTTTTGCTTTGGGATTATTTTCTAGATTCCACCTTCTGCGTTCACCTAAAAGATCCTTTGTTTTATTTTACTTTGTCGGGACGACAAAGGTTTGAGTTTGGGGTCTTGATGTCTCCCGATTTGTTCTAATTATTAGCCCCTTGGAGACATCCTTTTAGGTGAATAAATGACTTATTTGATAGACTTTTAGGCTCATTTGATCATATTGCACTTCCTCCCCTTGGAAATTAACTATTTGCAGAATCTGAGCTTTTGTGCGTAAATTTGATTGTTTTTAATGCAAAGTTAATTGGTTCTTGAATTTCATGAAAGACCAATCCAAGGAGAAGAAGTGAGAATAAAGTCTTAGTGTATTTTAGAGTGTTAGGAAATGATTTTTACTCGACTTCCTATTTTTAGAGTACGCTTTCCTATTTCGTTTTCTTGATTAATTGATTTATTCTTTTTAAGCATATGCGGTTTAATTATTTATTTAATGTGAAGCTTTAAAAGATATATGGTAATTACTTAGAGACCAATTCAAGATAAAGGATTAAAGGAAAGAAGATTTATATGTAAATAAGAAGATTTAGGAAAGATATATTCAAAGAAGGAAAAGATAAAGCTGCCTTGTGAATTTGAAATTCCAGCCACGTTTTAAATATTAATTCATAACTCACGATTGGCTAGGAATCTGGACGTATGGTCTGCACCAATAGAAAGCTCTTTCCAAGACAAGCAGTTTCATATATTGGAACTTCTCAAACGGATAAGTATTGAAAAAGATATGACCAAATCAAATCAGCAGCAAAATCTTACCTTTCCTAGAATTTAGGGCTACGAATTTAAGAGTCTTTAACTTGTCTTCCACTCCAAGCAAATTAGACCTAGGGTCCTCCAACACCTATAAATACACCCCTTAACCTTCTACTTTCAGACACTTCAGAGAATTAAACAAGAGGCTTAAGGTTTTCAAGTCAGAGCACGAAGGAGAGAAGAAGCTAGAAGCTGGAGGAATTCTGTTCTTCCAACAATAGTCATTCAACCCTTTAGGTTATTTATTTATTGCTTGTAATTGAATATGAATTCCTTTTATTTTATGTTAGTCTTTAATTTCATCATGAGCTAAATTTCTTTATACCTGAGAATCGCATTAAAGGGATGAACCTTAATTAATTAATCTATGTTTTGAATTTGGGATTGTTTAGATTTAAATAGGATTGAGTTTTATATATTGGATATTACTTTGTTTTCATTACTAATTCTTTTAGGAACAACTAGAATTAGCTTTTAGTATTTGGGCTATTCACTTTAGTGGCGAAGTGATCATCCGACATGGGGATTTGAATACAGATCTAGGTAATACCCGTGTAATGTTCGTTATTGACCGACAGGCTTAACTAGTTACATAGCCAAAGAGGTAAATTCATATCATCCGAAGAGGCATATTCGATCATACAGGTGTTTATGATACTTTAGGATAGCTTCTAGGTCCACCCAACAGGGGGCTAGAAGATATTAGAGTCCCGACTAATATTATAATTCCAATTCTACCCTTAAACATAGCATAGATTATATTGATTAAGTGGATTCCTTTGAGAGACTCAAGGATCTCTCTTAACCTTTTATTTGCTTTATTTCCTTTCAGTTAATTTAATTTTAGTCTTTACTTCATTTGCATCTTTTAATTTATAAAAACCAAACAAAAATTATTATCTTTTATTTCTGTTTAGCAATTATTCTTACTACTTGATTAATATTTGGGTTGAACCTAATCCGTCCCCGATAACGAACTTGATTATCATATATTACTCTGGACAACCGTACACTTGCGGTTAAGTGGTTCCTCTATTTTGCACTTAATTTTATAACATCCTAGGACCCACCACTGGTCAAGGATGATTTTCTTGTGTTAAGAGGTTGTATTTATAGGGTATAGGAAGACCTAATTCGTTTCCTTGGAGGAGAAGGTAAGTAATGGACTCCTAGCCCAACTCAAATTCGTAACCCTAAAATATGGAATCAACCCTGTTTTTGTTTTGGTCCTACCAGCTTCAATACTTATCCGTTTGATGCGTATGAGTAGTCGAAATTCATCTTCTCAGAAATATCTTTAACTTTTCTCTTGACCATTCTTCCAAATTCCTCACCAATTTTGAGATATAAGCCCATTTTTTGTCGTAGGTGCTGGAATTCGGATTTACTTGGTAACTTTATCTTTCCATATTTTAGCTTTTGTTTCCTTATCTCCAATTTCCATGTTTATCCTCTTTCCTTTAGCTCTTAGAATTAACTTGGACTCTAATTAATTACCATATATCTTTAAAGTTTCACATTAAATAAATAATTAAACCTAATATGCTCTAAAAATAATAAATAATTAATTCAAGACACAAAATAGGAAAGTGTACTAAATCATGAGAAAATCGACATATACTCTAATAAATATACCTAAAATGATGTTTCCAACTAATATTAAATCATCGCAAATGGGGAGACATCAAAACTCTCATACATGTACAGACCCATTTCAACAATTCGCTCGATGGGTACGGACCCATATTGACTATTTTGTTGTGGGATGTACCATGCCCAATAAAATCGCTACTCAAAATTAATATGGGGTTGCGCCCATCATGTCCAAAGCAAAAACATATCACTCTTTATAGGCTAAAAGGGCTGTAACCATCATGTCCAAACCAATATTGTTATTGACTTATTCTTACTCTTCACAGCCCAAACCCCCTATTACGTGGATTGTCCCAACAATGAACAAAACAAAAAAAATCCAACTATTCACAGCCCAAATATGTTCTTGGGTTGTACCCTTTGTAAACAAAAAACCCCAAGCTCCTTCACACGTGAAATGGGGTTGTACCACCCAAGAACAAAACACATAAAACCCCAATCGTTTTTCTACCGAATCTCGTCTGCTAAGAGGGAGGTGGGTTGAGATCGGGGTTGAATGATGATGATGGTGGATAGAGGATTGGGTGGTTATGGTGATTATAGTAGGGAAGGTGGTTCAGAGAGAAGAGGGTGTTGATGATGGTGGTTCAAAGAGAAGAGGGTACTCATTAACCATGATGAACGGACTATGTTATTGGGCTTGTGTTGGCAGGGAACGTGAGCTAATCTCAGATTGAAGGTGAGATTGGGAATGATGGTGGAGAAGAGATGGCAAAGAGGTATTTTGTTGGTAGTAAGGGTTGTTCTGATGGTGGATGATGGAGTTACAGACGGGGCTATGGTGATGGTGTTGAAGAGATGGTGGATAGGTGTTTTGTTGGTCAGAAGGTTTGGTTCGATAGTAGATGGTGGGGTTACAGACAGTGGCTATGGTAATGGTGGTGAAGATGGTGAAGATGTGGTTGAGGATGATGTTGGTGGTATTCGTTTTCTTGGTGGTGGTGGGTTGGTCAGAGAGAATAGAAAGGGGAGAGGAGGTGGGCGATGATGTTGATGGTGATGGAGATGGAGAGTTGCTGTGAATGGAGGTGTTAGAGGCCGGAGTTCAGTCGCTGCTCTTGGTGGTGGTGGTGGTTCGAATCTGGCCCAAGGTGGTGTTGGTGGTGGTCGGCGAAGCAGTGCGGCTCTCTCTTGCTCCAGGGAGGCGGTGGATGGTGAGCAGCCATTGGTGGGAAGGTGAATGATGATGATGGTTAATGGATCTGCAAGTGATGATGGTGGGGAGAAGATGCAGTGATGTTGGTGGAGATGGTAATGTTGATGGAGACGGTGTTGATGTTGGTGGTTTGTCAGAGAGCAGAGAGGGCGACAGAAGGGGAGGGGAGCGTGGTGGGGGTTGGTCAGATATCACAGAGAGAGGAGGGGAGGTGGTGGTGGGTTGGTCATATATCATAGAGAGGGTAGGGGAGGTGGTGATGGGTGAAGCAGTGCTCACAGAGAGGGGAGGGGAGGGGGTCGTGTATGCTGAGAGAGAAGAGAGGGGATGGGTTGGGTCCGATTATATATACATTGAATGAGTTTATAAGGCCAATGTTGTCTCATTGGGTTTTTCTTAGAAATGTTTAATGAGGTATATTCTTAAAATTAAATATTTAAGTGGAATACAATATTTCAACAAGTAAACATAGTTCAACAATATGCTACTTGTATCACTCAAGACAAAAGAGGGTATATCGAAGGTGATCGAACCAAACATATCTCTCCAAAGTTATCATTTATACATGAACTCTTGAAGGAATGTGAAATAGATGTTCATCGAATTCGCTCAAATGACAATTTGGACGATTTATTTACAAAGGCATTACATACACATATACATTTAAGAAATTAATACACAAGATTGACATGCAACGACTTCAAGATCTTTCTTGAGAGAATGACATGAAGGGGAAGATACGTATGCACATACTTATTCTTTCGTCAAGGTTTTGTCCTAATAGGTTATCAAGGTTTGGTCCTAATAAGTTTTCAGATAAAAGTTTTTAATGAGATAGTTTTAGAAAACGTATAACAAAATGTACCTTTATGTCTTCACTAAATTATTCCTATTAAATTTTTTAAGAAGGTTTTACAAGGCATATATTTAGAGATTGAATATCCAAAGAAAGTGTTATGAATCTATATGTGGACTCTAACCCATGAACTTGTAGTCATATCCATAAATAAATAGACCAAACATAATGACCAAACTGCGACATACTTGTCTATTTTGTATAACATAAGGAACAAGTTGGAAATATGGGAAAGAACTAATCAATAACTTACAGGTGGACCAAATTGGATTTCTTTAGCAAGATCCGAGCTAATTATGTTCCACAATTTCACCTGTTACGATGCATTAATAATCTTGTAAATGAAGGCTTCCTTTAGCTCTTACAAAGATGCATATACACATTTGCAATATTTTGGAGAAACTTCTAAATGAGAAGGGTAGTCGCATCATTGGTCCTTATGTTATGCAAAAATAGAAAAGTGTACCTCTTCGTTGAAACACTAGTGGAAGAATACTCATGATATTCGGAAAAACCTCAAGATCCTACATGCCCTATAACTAGGCCAACAAATATTACTAGACGTGCTACTTTTAGTATTTATAGTTGTGCAACCAGCATTTTACTCTTAAATAAACTACTACAAAAACATACAATAATTTCACCAAAAATATCAAAATTCTTCTCAAGAATGCAAAATATTACAATATCAAGTTTTTTTAACCTCCTCGGTCTTGGAACTGATAGGAGCAGAACCACCAGGGGAACACCACTAGCCTACCATGAACACCTGGATACATTTTGGCAATACAACCAAATGAGTTGGTATGTGATTGTTAAGAATATGAATATATATATATATATATATAACAAATACAGGGTTTGAGAGTATATACACGGAGGTTTTAAACAAAGAAGCATGAGAAAAATGTGTAACCTGCGAGAGAACCTTGTAGACTAATTATTACATCATATAAACAAGAGGAAGTCTACATCATATAGTCGTTTCTCCTCTAATTCCTTTGGGATCTGTATGTCCTTCAATAATAAGCTTCATATTATGTTTTTTCCAGCTCAGGGTCAGGCTGGGAAATCATCCAGCACCATGATTTTGATACGCATTTGAATCTTTTAAGAGACTTTATTGGTACCTTGATAGTATCTCCATAATTACATCACGTGGAATAATAAATGTGTTAGACATCATCTACCTGTATATACAAGGTGAGTCATTAAAAACCATTGGAGCTAGCTCAATGGCCAAGACCTTGTTTTTCATCTAAGATGTACAAGGTTCGAATCCCTCTTGAGCCTTTAAGAGGGTAAAGCAAGATACATAAAAAAAGAAAAAAAAAGGTGAGTCATTAAGGATAAATTATTCAAATTAGACTTGTAACAACAATAGTAAACCTTACTTAAACTAAAAAGAAATAGTAATTAATTATGCAAAACTATTATAATTCATACAACAATAAACTGTAATGGACCGCGAAGGCGATGCTCTCTTCTCTCTCTAAAACTCTTCCGAAAAAACACCACCACCACCATAACTTTTCCATCACCACCGCCTAACTTTCATCACCTCCCTCCTGAATTGTAGTTTTCCTTACAAAGAAATCAAAGCTACATTCAATTTTCCCATCCTTTTCACCTCTTTTTCAAATCTTTGCACTCTCTCTTTTCTATCTCTCTCTCACTCTCGCTCTCGCTCAAACCTTCAAACCTTCATCATCTCAAGATGAATTTCTATTCTACTAAACATCCACTAGCTGCTAATAATAAGTTTGTTATTTCACCAGAAACAAATACTAAATACAAAGCTCTACAAGAATTTAAACTCATGGGAAGATTACTTGTACGAGAACAAACTAATTTCATCTTCATCAAAAACCACATTAACAAGTATTGGAATCTAAAAGAAGAAGTTGAAACAGAGAAATCTGCTCCTAATACTGTGATTATTAAGTTAAAAAACGAGCAAGATCAACTCACTGTTTGGAATCAAAGGCCATGGACTATCATGGGCAAACACTTTGCTATAAACCGATATGAAAAATCATCATCTGAAGTTTCTCATACTACATTATGGGTCCAACTTACTGGTACACCTATTAGCTTACTCACTGAAAACTGTATTGGTAACATCATGAGAAATTTCAAAACTGTTCATCACATCTTCCTTCCTGAAGCTCAATTTATTTATGAGAAATCGATAACAAGAGTCCAAGTTGATTGGAATCTTGACTCTCCAGTTATAGCTGGTATTAACTACTTTGAAGATGAACACAACAAATTTTGGATTGATTTCAAGTACGAAAATATCGGGCAAGTTTGCTACGGTTGTGGTTTTTTTGACCACGAAGAATCAAACTGTGGAAATCCCACAATCAAACCCAGAATAGGAAGTTGGGTAAAAATCTATACAAGAGGACCATCAAAATCAATGGCCCTCTTCAAAGAAAGAAACGCCATCACCACCGGAAAACTCTTATCTGGCGGTAAGAAATTCTTCAATCCGAGTTGGAATCGGAAAATCGGTAAACCAAACTCAACGATTCCAAAGAAAGGTACAATTTCTAATGTGCCAAAATCCAAAATGGTACAAAACAATAGTACCGTACTCAATAACGACAAAAAAGCCACAAACCTATTCATCTTTGGAGGAGGAACAAATGATAGTACAGGTAGTGGTAAGAATGAAGACAAAAAAGGTACGATGAGGATGGAAGAAGACAAGAAAAAGGATAAGGCCAAGAGTAATTCGGACTTTATCCAAAAGGAAATGGGCCTAAATGAATTAGCCCATCAAATGATTAATAAAATAAAAAACTCTCCGGCCCGTATAGAAGACATAGCGTTTGGGTCCTTCCCCAGCCCAAGTCAAGGCGGCCCTTCATCACTTATTAAAAATGTTCTAAACCCGGGACCAGCCTAAAACCTCATCAACCCAAAACAAACCCAACTTAACCCAACTACCCCAGCCTTATCCGTACTTACCATTCACACTCCCACTTCAAACATTATCCAAAATCATTTCTCCTCTCTCTCTCCACCGTCTCAGAACCCTAACCCCCCTTCTCCTCCACCAACCCAAATCTCAGATAACACCTCTACAAACCTTAGCACTCCACAAAAACACTCTCCAGTAAACATACTACCCCTAGTAAATACCAAACAAGAAGAACCTAGAGTTCATTTAGAAACTGACTATGAAAAATCAATCTCAACTCATCTGCAAAATACCGATGAAGAAATGGTCCATACTAGAGTATCAATCCGAAGAAGCTACAAAACTAATAAGGAAAAGTCGGCTATTAAAAATGAAAGGAGGATGCAGAAAAATTTGGCGATTCAGATCCCAAATCGAGGACCCCATTAGAAGGATCGAAATGGAAGGTCTGGCTGTTAACCCAAATGCTCAAGATGAAGAGGTTATCCCTTTACCTCTAATGATTCAAACTGTAGATGCTGCTAATCAAAACGTTGACTCTATGTTGGAACATCAACTTGAAGAAGGCGAGGTTTGCGGGATTGACCGTATTCAATCCCACTCAAATCAATGACACATCTATCCTGGAACGTTCAGGGGATTGGCACCCCTCTGACGGTCCAGACCCTTCTTGATATCTGTACAAGGTATCACCCGGAGGTAATCTTTCTTTCGGAAACTAAAAATCCCTTCTCTGTATTAAAAAAACTCGAAAAGCCTCTTAGAATGTCTTTAATCACTACTGTTGAACCTGTGGGATTAAGCGGGGGGCTAGCAATTTTTGCTAATAAAAAAATCTCTATTAAAATCCTTAATCAGGATGTCAATTTTATTCATTGTGAATTTACTAAACCTGATGGCTCTTAATTTTACACTACATATGTTTATGGTGCCCCAATGGAAAAATATAAGGAACCGAGTCTTGAAAAATTAAGAATTGCAATCCTTTGTGCGTGGAATATTATAGGTGATTTTAATCTTATTCGTTTCTCACATGAAAAATTGGGAGGTAACACTAATTATAAAAAGAGTATGAAAAAATTTAATAAATTTATTAGTACACTTAGCCTAATACAACTAGATAACAAAGGATGTACTTATACTTGGTCTAACAGAAGAAATAAAGAAGAACTTATTAAAATGATACTTGATAGAACACTTTGTAATGAAACTTGGGCCTCCTTATTCCCTAATGCATGGGTTAACGCTTTACCTGCCTTAGGATCAGATCATAGCCCTCTCATACTCCACTTTGATGATAATCCTAACAAATCATATAAGAGATTTTATTTTGAGAATTTTTTGACAGAAGAAATTGAATGTCTTGAAATAATTAAGAATATTTGGAACTCTAGGAAAAATATTAAAAATATTACTAAGGGTAATTTTCTTACAAAACTTACAATGTGTAAGAGAATTCTTACTGTATGGAGTAAAAGGAAATTCAAAAACACTAGAAAACAAATTGATCAGTACCTTGAAAGGCTCAAAATTATTACTAATAATAAGAACACCTTAGTTTCTGATAAGGATGAATATAATTGGATAGTCAAAGAAATTGAAATTCTCTGGAAAAGAGAAGAAGATTTCTGGGCTTCAAGATCTAGAATCAATTGGTTAAAAAAAGGGGATAAGAATACTTCTTATTTCCATGCAGCTACTAAATAAAGAAGATATTATAATAATATCTTCAATCATGAATGATGATGGGATTTGGTTAAATTCTCAACAAGAAGTTAACCAAAATATCCTAAACTATTTTAATAACATATATAACTCAGTGGCCCTAGAGACTTCTCTTCTATACTAAACATTATTCAACCAAAAGTTACCAAAATTATGAATGAATCTCTACTTAAACATATACTTATTAAAGAAATCGAGAAGGCAGACTCTGAACTTGGAGCTAACAAAGCAACAGGCCTAGATGGCTACCCTGGGTTCTTTTTTAAGAAATATTGGAGTATAATTCGAATTGATGTAATTCGCATTATTAATAAATTTTGTTATAACAATGAAAGTTTGGAAGACCTTAATCATACCTACATCTCGCTTATTCCTAAGATTGATAAACTAGGTACTATTAAACATTATAGACCCATTAGTATATATAATTTTATTTATAAAATAATAGCAAGGCTATTGGTTAACAGGTTACAACCCTTTATGTGTTATATAATTGATGAAAATCAAACTGCTTTTGTCCCTGGTAGAATTATTCAAGAAAATACTTATATAACACATGAAGTGAGTAACTACCTAAAAGAAAAAAGAAACTCTCAAAACTATAGTATGATGGTTAAGGCAGATATTCAAAAAGCCTATGAATTTGTGGAGTGGGATTTTTTATCTCAACTTATGAAAAAATTGGGTTTTGAACCCAATTGGATAGAAAAAATTATGAATTGTATCACCACTGTTACCTATTCTATTTTAATTAATGGGCAACCTATTAAACTTAATAAACCTCAAAGAGTTTTAAGGCAGGGAGATCCCCTATCTCCTCTTATTTTCT
This sequence comes from Nemophila menziesii, assembly GCA_029959085.1. NCBI lineage: Eukaryota > Viridiplantae > Streptophyta > Magnoliopsida > Boraginales > Hydrophyllaceae > Nemophila > Nemophila menziesii. The sequence goes on along the minus strand of JARWIR010000001.1, from coordinate 136,377,171 downwards.
GTCTTATTACCCAAACCCTCACTAATCTAATTACCCACAAAATGGATAATGAACTCTTGGATGGTATTAAAATCTCTAGGAAAGGACTTGCCTTGACCCATTTACTATTTGTTGATGATAGTATTTTTTTTTCTTAAAAGCAAATTATAAAGATACTAATAGCTTTAATGATATTATTAACAAATTTGGGTACTCTACTGGCCTCACCTTAAATTTAAATAAATGTGGAGTCAAATTTAGTTGTAATACCCCAATCCATGTTCAACATACTTTTGCCTCGAGAATTAACATGAAAATCACTAATAATCTAGGCTCCTATCTAGGGCTACCTACAGATTGGGGCAGATCGAAGGTTAAAGAACTTAATTTTTTAGTAGAAAAAGCTATCAAAAAAACCTCAAACTGGAAAAACCTCTTTCTCTCTGAAGTTGGTAAAGAAATTTTTTAATAAAATCAGTCCTCCAAAGTATTCCTAATTACTTTATGTCTTCTTTTTTACTCCCCAAAAAAAATTTGCGAGACTATTTCTATGAAAATTGCAAAATTTTGGTGGAGTGAAAATTGCAAAATTTTGGTGGAATAAAAATTCAAGTGATGGAATACATTGGTCCAAATGGAATAGCTTAACAATTAGTAAATACTCAGGAGGTTTGGGTTTTAGAGATCTCAATACAATGAATATCTCTCTACTATCTAAACAGGTCTGGAATTTACTTAATAATGAAAATTCACTCCTGTATAAAACTTTACAAGGAAAATACTTTCCTAATGATAACTTCCTCCATGCGAGTTTGTGTAGTAAACCATCTTGGGGTTGGAGAAGTTTAATCACAGGAAGAGATGCTTTAAAAAATCACCTAACTTGGAAGCTAGGTAATGGAGAAAACATTAACCCTCAAAGGGATATTTGGTTCTCTCAGGATATGATTTTGAAAAAACCCAAAGATACTAATATTTCTAAAGTATCTGACCTATTTTTTAATGGAGAAAGAAAATGGGACTTAGAAAAAATAAAAAGAATCTATGAAGAATCTGAATATCAAGAAATTATTAAGACTTTTACACCCCTTATTACAACTCAAGATGTCTTGTCTTGGAATCTTAGCCCTGATGGGCTATACTCGGTTAAAAAAGGTTACCATGGTATGAGGGCAGAAAAAATATAATTGGAAACTATTTCAAAAAAATCAAAACCCCCATCCTCCCACGTTACAGATCCTTTGGTTTGGAAAGCAGTTTGGAATATGAAAAACTGCCCCAAAAATAAAAAAAATCATTTGGAAGGCAATAAAAAATAAAATTCCAACAAACGAGAATTTATACAAAAAGAAATGCAAGGATACTAAAATATGCCCTATTTGTAATGTAAAAAGTGAAACAGTTGAGCACTTAATTTTTGAATGTGATTGGGCCCGTGCTACCTGGTTAGCTTCCTCATTAACCTTAAGAGTCAGCAACCAATCCATTAATTTGGATATTTGGATGACAGATTTTCTTAAGGCTATAGAGAAACAACCAAAAAATTCACTTTACTCCTTTGAAAAGGTTTGTACCTTGATTTGGCAAATATGGAAGGATAGAAATTCTTTCCTATTTAATAATACTAAATTGAATCCAATCATGACCATTGAGAAAGCTAAGTCTATTTGGCAAGACTATCTTCCAAATGATACTGATAAGGACATGAAAACTTCACTTATGAATACTTACACCATTTGCGAGGAAGGTTTCTTACTAAAAACCCCTAATGATGTAAATATAAAACTGAAGGGTAATAAATATTCCACCTCTAGGAATATCTCTACTCTCAATAGTAAACAACAAGTTAGTATTTGCAAAGAATATATTAAAGCTAGTAAGTGGACTCCTCCACCCTTAAACTCTATAAAAATAAATAGCGATGCTTCTTTTACTAAAAATAAAACCACCATTGCTTGTGTTGCCAGGGATCATCAAGGAAAGCTTATTAGGTGTGAAGCTTGGAGAATTAAAGCTAACAATCCTCTAGAAGCTGAAGGTTTAGGAGTTCTCAAGGCTTGTCTTTGGGCGAGAGAACTTAACAACTTCCATTGCATAGTGGAGAATGATAACCTTCATCTAATGGAGCCTTTAGTTAGCAATTTCGCATTTAATTCTCCTTGTATTACTAATATAGTTAAGAGTATTTATTTTGTCTCGGAATTATGTAATCCAACCTTTTCGTTTGTTAGAAGAAGTGGAAATAAATTAGCGGATTGGGTTTGCAAAAATTTGCCATTAGGTGAGTCTTACGACTTTTGTGCAAACCCTCTCCCTACTAAACTAGTTGATTTGTTAGGCCTTGATTTGTCCCCGGATGGGATAGGCTAACTTTAGTTGTAATGGATTTGGTTAATTTATATAAGCGTTTAGAAGAAAAAAAAAAAAAACAAGAAATAAAATTCTCTAACGGATGATGATTGATGAGTCTCTTTTCTTTACCGACTTATTATAAAGATTAATTATATATATAGAACAAACTCATCATCTCTTTCACATCGCAGCTCATTAAAACTGAAACAAAAAGAGATTTTGTTCACGCGCCACCAATCTGTGAAGATCACCGCCACTCGGGGAATTATTCTCCACCATCATCAACCCGGATTGTTTACACCATCGACAACAAGCTAAAAGGTAAACTCTAAAAAATTGATTTAATTTTAACCTAATCTCATCACTTTTACAATTTTTGTAGAATCATCTGATTTAAGCATAATTAATTATTATATGTACATATATTTATATAAATCATACAATTACTGTAAGTGATGTGTAATCTGATCTTTAAGATTTTTGATTTGTTTGCAGTAAATCAAAACCCTAGCCAGCGCCACCAGTACCAGTTTTTCAATGGCAGAAGGTAATTTATTTAATTAATTGTATAAATTTGTATGTGAATTTGATGTAGTGTCGATTATCGTAGAAAAAAAAAGTAAATCTGTATCATAACAATTTTGCTAATTTGATTTGTTTATTAATCAGTTTGTTTTGGTTTTGTAGTTTGTAATTTCTTAAGAAGGCCTTTGAAGATAAAAAACATTAGAAAAAGAAGCTGTATTGAAGATGGAGAAGAAGAAGAAGAAGAAATTACCTTAATAATGAAGAAAAAAAGAAGAAATTCAAACAGCAAACTTGAGTTTTCAATGGAATGTAATGATAAATCAAAAGAAAATAGGTTTTGTTATGAATCATCAAACGAAATTCAGATAGAATCTGATAATGGTGCAACTGCAATTTTGGAAACAGAAACAGAACACACAAAAGACGGTCGTGCCCTTAGAGAAAAAGCACTTAATCAAGCAAAATTGGAATTAAAAGGAAAAGAAAATGAAAAAATATACAGAGGAATACAAAAATATACAGATTATAAAGCAGGGTTTAGAAGAGAATTAACGGTTTCAATTATAAAAGCTGGTGGGACCCACGGACCATTAAGAGCTTCATCATATATAAGAGTATCGTCAAAAATAGATTATCAACCTGATCTATGCAAGGATTATAAAGAAACAGGTTACTGTGGATTTGGTGATTCATGTAAGTTTATGCATGATCGTGGAGATTATAAATCAAGTTTTCAAATAGAGAAAGAATATGAAGAAGCTGAAAAACAAAGGAAAAGAAGATAAAGAAGATGAAGAAAATGAACCTACTCTTGGAATATTCAACACCTCTTTTGAGATACGCAAGAGAATGAATGCATGTGGAAAAGATATAATTACTTTGTACTTTTGGTTTTGAAGATTGTACATTTACAATATTAATCTTTGTATATTCTACTTTTGGTTATAATGCACTTGTTAAAACTCAACCATGTGATGCTATTTCTGAGAATGCTTTACTCCCCTCAATAGCTTCTGTATCTATGCTATGCACCTCTCTCTACTAAGTAACAAAATCTCTGAAATATCGCTCATATTTTTTTGTTGTTGTTGACTTTATTTTTGGGCTCTTCCTTCGTCAGTAAGAACCTTGTTTGTTCTGAATTTTTGTCAAGTCTTCACAAGTAGCCTCTTCAGTAAGTAGTCCTTCCCATTGCTTGTGCCACATCTTTTGTGACTTTGAATCTTTCGAGGGGAACCATAGTATAGTATTTTATAAATATAGTAGCTCAAGCTTGTAGGAGACTCAGTCTATTTTTTTCAAAATGCGGCTGAAAATTCACCCAACAAGTTCATTTTCCTCAAAAGACAAGTTCATTGTGGAAGGTGACCATATAGAGATTGAAACGGGGTCATTCTGACAGATTTTGTGATGAAATGTGTTGTACCAGAATTCTGTCTAAGGATTACTCGCAACAAGACATTGCCTAAGTAGCATCGTAGAGTCTTTAGTTTTGACCAAATAAAAAAAGAAAAAAGATTGTAAGTTTTATTTTAATATTTCATTAATACCATGAAGTATTCTTGTCATTGAATTAATTATTAACCTTGTAAATAAAATCTATAATTCTACAAGACAAGTTTGTAACTCAATTATATCATGTTTGATCAAACAAGTGTATTAATATACATTTGAAAATAGTTTATTCTACGTCTAAATAGTATGATATAAACAATCTTGAGCAAATACTCATTTCAATATAGAACGCCAATTTACACTAGCTCATCTCATTGGGTAGACAGTTTGCATCGATCCTGGTTCCATGGTTGGTTTGTATACACAAACACTCTCAAGTTCTTTACCTATATGAACATCGTAACTAATAAATACAGAGGTCAATGCATGCTCTAGCTAGAAAAATAAGGGAATCCGTATAAACTTGCTAAGTGCATTAGACTTAATATCGACATTTCACAATGTTCATGCGGGACGATGGTTGATTTCTAGAGTAGCTTAATTAATATTTGTAATAACCAGGGTATTGGTTAACATTTGTTTTGTTTTTGTTTTAACGACAAAAAAAGGAAATCTAACAAGGACGGAGTCTTAATTTTTTTTGTTTTGGGGAACTTAGGTACAACTACCCCCCCCCCCCCCCACACCCTTACCCCGAGTTTGCTTAATAAGTCCCTACATTATGCATGAATCGTACTATAGGTCCTTATATTATGCAAAAGTTGCAATGTAGATCTCTTTATCATGCAAAATTGCATAATAGGCTATGTTGCATGGATTTTCAAAAGTTTGAAGAATCGCGAATCAGAAACAGAAACAAAAGCGAATTTTCTCGGATTCACGAATTCTTGAGTCAACGATATCGGAAGCGTTGAAAAAGTTCAGAAGCGGCTACGAAGCGGTATGATTCTTTTAAGAAACGGTCAGAAGTCGTTTAAGAGCAATTTTTTTATTAAAAACTTAAAAAAGAAGACCGTTAAAGTAAAACAATTAATTTTTTTAATTAGTATAAAGTAAAACATATTCTCAATCTCTACTTCTCAACACAAAACACAAAGACATGGAGAATAGATGAATATAACAAATAAAGTAAACAATAAGCAAAAATTAATCTACAATAAAGTTAGTACTTGATTATATGAATTTTATAATTACCATTTCATATTGTGTTTAAGTGGGTCTAGTTTTGATATTTTAGAATTTTTTTATAAAACATTGTTACATAAATATAGTTATATTATTTTTGAATAAAAATATGATTTTTTTTTGTTTTATGTAAATAATATAATTAATCAAGTTAAAATTTTCATAAATGTTGATTTTTAAGTAAAAGTAAATATTTTTTGAATGTAATTATAACTAATAACAATAACTATTTACAAGTATATTAATGAAAAATTAACGATAAAACTGCTGCTTTGCCTTTTGCTTGTTTTATATGCAGACAAGCTTTTGTTGATCCTCACTAAATGCAAACACTAATTTTGTCATTGTGCTTTACAGGTATGAATTATTCTAATTCATATTGTTTTATCAATCTTTCTTTTTGGTCCTCCAACTTTGTTTTTTAAAATAGTCCTCAAAGTTTTATAATTTTCCCCCTTTCTGGTCATCGAAAACAAAGTTTGAGGATAATTTGAGTGATTTTAAAAGTTTTGAATGAAACTTTAAATTAAGCTTCTATTAATAAAATTTATGTATTTAAACATAATACAAGTTTGCAAAATTATAAGAGAATTTGTTTTACTAAGTGTGTAATTATAATTGGGATAAAATAAAAGTAGTGACGTGTACAAAACTTGAGTTGAAACACCCCTCATATTTTTTTTAGTACTTCGATACTTTCCATTTATATGAAAATTCAAATATTTTTGAATTATTTTTTAATAAAACACATCATTTTTATTTGAAATAATAATTAAATTTGTCTCAATCTCACAAGTTAATAAAAATTTACATGAAACTAATATAAAAATGTAGAATATCTTCTTATACTAACTATAAGCATCCTCTTAAAGCTAAATAAACCAATTTTATTAAAATTATAAATATGAATATGATCTAAAAATAGATTAAAAGTATTATCACTAACGTATATAAATTATTGTTGAATCAATAATAATTATAGTTTTTGTAAAAAAATAATACATTGTTTAATATTATTTAATAGAAAAAATATTGATATTTGTAAATCTATTTTGTTATAAACTTTTTATCATTGTTTTAGATATTATTGTTTTTAATTATTCTTTCAAAATTAAATAAATGATCTTTTTTATTACATGGGAGGTCCAAGGACCGTGAAATTAAGAAAATATCATTATAGACTTGCTAATTCCGCAAAATCAGAAGAGAACACTCTTCGCGGTGTCTTCCAAGCGCACGTGCCCATAGGAAATAAATTATCTTAATCATTGTTATATAAGCAAACACATATTTATCATTTGCTCTAAAGTTAATATGATACAATATATGATTAATTAAATGATCATTCAATTCTCCTTATTTGGAGAGTATTTAATTATTTTATAAGTGTATATTAGGATAAAGTATCTAATTCAAAATCTTGTCCATGGACCCTTATTTTGGTTGTAAATCTGCTAATCTATTTAAACATATTGGCCATGGATATTTAAATGACAGAGGAATTGTAATAAATACCAGTAAAAAAATAAGCCCAATAGGATTTTGCAATACTCTTGTTAATTCACACTTTCATGACATTACATAGAGACCATAATTGTAATTAATTAATTGAAGATGAGGTTTGAAGAAATTGAATGGTAATCAATATATAGTTAATTAATTGAATAGTCTTATAGAATACCTTGAGATTGTTCGAAGATGAGTTTGAAACTTCTAAGGGATTAGTTAATTAATGTTATGAACAGTGGTGTGCATGAGATAATTTTGAATCTTGAAAGGGGGTATGGTTTATAAATTATCAAGAGTGATGTGAAGGAGAGGGCGGTTAGAAATAAGTAGGGGAGTGGCTGAGGGGTGGACAAAAGAAATGGTAGATGAGTTTTTTTTTCAAGCATGTCGGAGAATAAGAAGGGGTGAAAAAGGGGTGGGGGGGAGTGGGTTTAACCGTGTATTTAAAAAAAACAATGTTAGTTAATTGGGGCAAATGATTAAATTTATGCATTTTAAAACAAAACACAACCCCAACAAAAAAGGGGGCACATGCATCCCACCCTGCGTCAAAAAATGGAAGAAAGAGAGGCTTCAATAGTTGATACCTTACTCTAGGGGGTATATTTGTATTTTTGTATATGGGAGGTTTCAACCATCTGAATATAGTATATGGAAGGTATAATGTATTCATCATAAATTTTGAATATAAAAATAAATGACGAAGTTCAAGCATTTTAGTATTTCAAATTCCTAATGCTAGTAATAGTGATCAATAATTTGATATCTTTTTAGAAATCTTGTAGTGTAAAATCGTTTTGAGAATTGATGTTCATGATACTTGTTGAAAATAGATATATGTGAAGGTATTGATGAGGTATGGTGAAACGAAGATGTCTCGGTACCACTCACATGCAACGTATCGATAAAAATTGCATCCAGCCCGGCGCCAAAAAATGGACGAAAGAGGTTTCAAAAGTTCATACCTTACTGTAGGGGGTATATTAGTATCTTTTTTGTATATGGGAGGTTTCAAAAATATGAAAATAGTATATGGAATGTATAATTTATTCATCATAAATTTTGATTATAAAAATAATTGACGAAGTTCAAGCGTTTTAGTATTTCAAATTGTTAATGCTATTAGTAGTTATCAATAATTTAATATATTTAGAAATCTTTTTGTGTAAAATCGTTATGAGAATTGATGTGCATGATACTTGTTGAACATAGATATATGTGAAGGTATTGATGAGGTATGGTGAAACTTAGATGTCTCAGTGCCACTCACATGCAACGTATCGATATAAGAAAGATTCTTTCATGAGTATATATACATATGTATATATATTTCTTATTTTTGTTTCACCCTTATATCACCTCCTATGTAGAAATATTAAACATCAATCATAACATTTCTCATTCTTAATTGATCTTTTCTTCTCTCTTTTATTAAATGTCACATGAGATGACATATGAGAGGGGATATAAGAAGAATAAAAAATGGGTGATACATAGCAGTACTCTTCTTTTAAAATGGAATAGCTACACCACGTTTTAAAACTTTAACGAGTTAAAGTCATATTTTGTTTAGAAACTATATCCTAAAAACACGAATAGTACATTGGGGCAATGGTGTCGCCTAGGGTGTGATAAAAATAAGGTAAATAATAAGTCAGAAAACAACGCACGCTCACCCTAGACAGGCACAGTACTGCAAGTATTACAGGACGTATGCAAGTTTTAATGATAAGTTGAGTTCGTTCTCAGGGACTTAGTGTGTTAATCGAATGGGTATAAATAACGAGTAATAAGTAATTAATTAAAAGACAGTAAATTAAAGAGAGAATAATTCGAGAACTAAGGAAAATAAAGACAGTAATTAAATACGAAGAAATATGAGATGAGAAGTATAGCTTAGGTTTTGCTAGTATGCACTAATCCTTCTAATTCTTTCTATCAAATCTAGTTAATGAGGGATATAATTAGCTCTTAGATACTTAGTCAGGATTCTAAATTCCCATACCTTAGACCTTGAGAGAGACTAAGGGGGCTACGGACACACCACGAGGCTGGTTCAAATAGGGTTATCCTACGCCACTAGGGCCCTAAGCAATCAATTTCCATACATGGTTATAGTGATTAAATTATACCCTAATGACTATCTAGTTAGAATTAGTGTTGTCAGGACCAATATCGACACTAGACGTTATGTGGTGTTTCAATAATTAGACACCTAGCTAAGGCGATCATCTAACTACTATTAAGGTAATCCTAAACGTTGCGCACCGCATGGAAAACAGTCATTAAATCAAAACACATAATCAAATATAAAGGTAAGCCGCTAATATCAGATTAAAACATGAAATTCCCAAAGAAATTTAGATAGAAAGAAATTAGAATTCATAGTTTATACATGATGCAAAACCCAAGCTATGGGAAGTTTAGTTCATACCTGAAGGAAATAAACTAAAAGAAATAATAAAAGACATCATCTTGCTCTCTACAATAACTTTGAAGAATAAAACCTTAAGAACTAGTTACTATGAGGCAAGGATGATTTACAAGTGATATATGGGTGTATTTATAGGTGTTTAGAAGACCTAATTTGTTTTCTTGAAGGAGAAGGTAAGTAATGGACTCCAAGCCCAACTCAAATTCGTAACCCTAAAACATGAAATCAGGCCCGTTTTTGTTTTGGTCCTAGAAACTTCAATACTCATCCGTTTGACGCATATGAGTAGTCGAAATTCATCGTTTCAGAAAGATCTCCAACTTTGCTCTTGACAGTTCCTCCAAATTCCACACCTATCTTGAGATATAAGCTGATTTGTGGTCGTAGGTGCAGAAATTCAGATTTAAGGCAGCTTTTTCTTTTCCATGATTTTAGCTTTTCTTTCCTTATCTCCAATTACCATGCTTATCTCTTTCCATATATTGTAGTCTTCGACTTGGACTCTAATTAATCTCCATAATTATCTTTAAAGCTTCACACTAAATAATTAATTAAACCCAATATGCTCTAAAAATATTAATTTACTAAATCAAGACTCAAAATAGGGAAGTGTACTATTTCTCAAGAAAAACAATTAGAAAGACTTCTAAATCACTAAAAATGATATCTCATCTTAACATTAATCTATCACAAATGAGGAGACATCAGGCAAACGATACAATTTAAAGTAATATGCACATTATATGTGAGAAGGAGTGCGAAACCAATTAGAAAAACAAGTGAAACATGTGTGGGGTGGGTGAGGTGGGGACTAATCGTGACTCAGATGGAATGCAGATTAAAGGATTTTTTTATAATATGAGATAACTATTGTTGACACTTGTTGAACTAGAGGCCTTACGTGACAATTTATCACTAAAAGAGATTTTGGTGCTACATAATTATGTATGGAGGTGGACATTAATAGGTGTCTTAGACACTAATTGATCGTGATATTGGACATAGAAGACATGGTGAGATATGGATAGATATCATACAACAAATTTTGAGAAGAACGCAAGGTGGGAGGTGGTTCAAATATGACGGGGAGCGAATAGGTACACATATTGGTTGGCCAAGCCAGGTGGTTTTCACCACATATATAGATTGATCACATGCTTTGTGGGGTTGTTGACACGTGATCGTTACGGATGATTGACTCATGTGTTTATTTTTCCCAATTTAAAAATGCGTGATTCTGATCAAAATACTGATCTAAGGACCTTCGATGAATTAAAAATATATGATCATTCGATAGAAATTAGGATAAGTATAAAGTATAAACAAGGCAAATTCATGATGTTTTTATATCAATAAATAACTTAAAATTAGAAGAGTAAATTTGACCAACCTAAATATTTAATTTTGATAAAATTAAATATTGATTAATATTTTTCGTACTCCTAGTTTTCTTTAAATAAATACAAAAATCACATCATATCCGAGGTAGGCTAGAGTCTCTATTGTTTCCATTGACCCCAAATTTGTCTATGGTACAAACTTCTAGAATCACTAAATACCTTTGAAAAAAGTCATTCTTAACTTAAAAGTATGAACAAACACTTGGTGTCCGTTTGGAATTACTTTTTGAAAACACTTAAAAGTGTTTCTAGAATTGTAAAAGTGTTTTAGACTCTGAAAGACACTTCTAGGATAAGCACCAAAATTGTGCTTCTTAAATAAACACCTACAGTGATTTTAAAATTACTTTTAATAAATTTTCAAAATTTTAAATTTTATTCTAAAAATGTATTTTTACTCTAAAATATGCACTTTTAAACGGGCTTTTAATGTCATTATCAAGAATGTCTATGCAGATAGATTTGTAGGGTACTTACCCTTATCCCACCTTTATTTTAAAAAGAAAGAATTTTAAGGTTTTAAATGTAGTTTGCAGATAATAAATATTGGTTTTAAGAACCTATACGAAGATGAAGTGGATTGTGGCGACGAATATTTTTCGTCCTACAAATTGTCCCCGAATGTAAATATAATATAATAATATTTTTTATATTTTATTTATAATGTATAGAATATATTATATATTTAAAATTATAAATTATAAAATTGAATTAACGTCTAAAACTTTATCCCTAAACCTTAGCTATAAATATGATATATGATACATTACATACAAAATAATATAGCAATTTTTATCACTGTTGTTAAAAAACAAAAACATTCCACTCCGATATATAATAACAAAAGAAATCCAAGGGTAAAACTCAAGTTTCACAGGAATTCAAACAACGGGGAATAGAGATAAGATGGGGATGAATGGTGCAGGGGTGATGCGGATTTTGGATCTTCCGTTTCTATTTTTTGTTATGTGGCAAGATAGATGAATTGATAAACCCGCTCAAACCTTCCCATTGACATTTTAGGAGGTTTTTTCCCTTACATTTTCAAAAGTCTTCAATGTGATTACCTGAGTCATTTTCTTTTGGTCAAAGATTACTTGAGAGTTGAGTCATATATGTGAGCATATAGGTGAATTGTAAATATTATTTTAGATTCTAAAGAAATTAAGTTACTACGATTAACAAAACTAGCATTACTGTGATCACAGGCTTAAAGGTTTATCATTAAACGAGAGACGTAGCATCATAGAGTAGAGTCATGACTCTTTAGTTTTGACCAAATAAAAAAAGAAAAAAGACTGTAAATTTGATTTTAATATTTCATTAATACCTGAAGTACTCTTGTCATTGAACTAATTATCAACCTTGTAAATAAAATCTATAATTCCACAAGACAAGTTTGTAACTCAATTATATCATGTTTGATCAAACAAAAATAGTTTATTCTACATCTAAATAGTATGATATAAACAATCTTGAGAAAATACTCATTTCAATATAATACGCCAATTTACACTAGCTCATCTCATTGGGTAGACAGTTTGCATCGCTCCAGGTTCCATGGTTGGTTTGTATACATAAACACTCTCAAGTTCTTTACCTATATGAACATCGTAACTAACAAATACAGAGGTCAATGCATGCTCTAGCTAGAAAAATAAGGGAATCCGTATAAACTTGCTAAGTGCATTAGACTTAACATCGACATTTCACAATGTTCATGCGGGACGATGGTTGATTTCTAGAGTAACTTAATTAATATTTGTAATAACTAGGGTATTGGTTAACATTTGTTTTGTTTTTGTTTTAACGACAAAAAAAGGAAATCTAACAAGGACGGAGTCTTAAACTTTTTGTTTTGGGGAACTTAGGTACAAGTCCCCCCCCACCCTTACCCCGAGTTTTCTTAATAAGTCCTTACATTATGCATGAATCGTACTATAGGTCCTTATATTATGCAAAAGTTGCACTGTAGATCTATTTATCATGCAGAATTGCATGGTAGGCTATGTTGCACGGATTCTTCAAAAGTTTGAAGAATCACGAATCACAATCAGAATCAGAAACAGCAACAGAAACAAAAGCGATTTTTCTCGGATTCACGAATTCTTGAGTCAAAGATTTCGGAAGCGTTGAAAAAGTTCAGAAGCGGCTATGAAGCGGCATGATTCTTTTAAGAAACGGTTAGAAATATTTTAAGAGTAATTTTTTTATTAAAAACTTAAAAAAGAAGACCGTTAAAGTAAAACAAATTTATCTTAATTAGTATAAAGTAAAACATATTCTCAATCTCTACTTCTCAACACAAAACACAAATACATGGAGAATAGATGCATATAACAAATAAGGTAAACAATAAGCAAAAATTAATCTACAATAAAGTTAGTACTTGATTATATGAATTTTATAAGATAATTACCATTTCATATTGTGTTTAAGTTGGTCTAGTTTTGATATTTTAGAATTTTTTTATAAAAAATTGTTACATAAATATAGTTATATTATTTCTGAATAAAAATATGATTTTTTTTTTGTTTATGTAAATAATATAATTAATCAAGTTAATTTTTTTTTGAGTACATGAGAGAGCCACTTTGGATTCAGAGTCATTTTGACTCCAATGAGATTCGATTTCAGGACCTCTTGGTCTCTGCGGAGTAGCCTAACCACTAGGCCAACTATCGATCTCAAGTTAAAATTTTCATAAATGTTGATTTCTAAGTAAAAGTAAATCTTTTTCTAATGTAATTATAACTAATAACAATAACTATTTACAAGTATATTAATGAAAAATTAAATTTTTTGAGTATTTTTATATTTAAAATATATTATAATATTATATATATCTATACATTGTCGCACGAATCGTCGAATCTTACTGTATCGCCTCGCCGCTCTCGCACCCGCTCTTGTGAAACCTAGCTAAATGGTGTGATCATATGGATTGGACCATAGTAAATAATGCAATTTTTGTTCCAAACACCGAGTTGGTGTTTGGTCTCTTGCGAATAAAATCTTACGACCCAAATTTATTTTTTTTGGGTTGGGTAAAAGGTTATATCAAAATAAAAACGGTACACTATACAAAGGAGTTACCTACATAGACAAGAAAGTTTAAGATAGCAACAAAGAAGTAAAAAACAACTAGCTCATACTAAACTAATACAAGATAGTTTTCCAATCTCATCCATAAAGGAATGACGAGGGAATAAGAAAAATAATATAGAAAATACACATCATTTAATCTTCTTGGTAACCGTTTCTCGTGTCATCGAATCACCTCTCATAGCTAGGTGATTTCTCGCTTTCCAAATGCAATAAATGGTTGCTCCAAACCCGATTCTCCATGCTTTTCTCCTCCAATTTTCTCTAACTTTAAAATATTTAAGCCATTTCAAAGCACTAAGAATCGTATTCATCTCCTTATTTAGTCCTAGCCATGATTTAATCTAATCCCAAATTGACCTTGCATAAGAACAATCGAAAAGGAGATGCTTATTCGATTCGAAATCTTCCCCACACCGCTCACAAAGCAGATCTAGCTCCATATAAGTTATGTAATTCTTCGTTTTAAATCTTTCCCTTAATGTCATCCAAACAATAATAGCATGCTTAGGAAATACACTCAAGTCCCAAATAATATTAGCCCAAGGCTTCACAAAAGTTTTACAACAAAATAAATCATATGGTTTTTTATATACATCATACAACTCTTTACTAGATACCTCATATGTTGATTGACGCACATTTCCGAATGAAAAAGCACAAAGCCGAATAGTTAAACAATGGGTTTAAAGAAATGAACTCCTTTAGTTTTCACATGGTAAACTATCCAAAAGTCTACTCTATCTTGTACACAGATTACCAATACCTCCCCATTTTGTGACCAACCGAGAGGATATAGAAAAGTTTCAGACTCCGAATAGTTAATGTTTTGGAATACATAATGTAAAGTAGAAAAACCACTAGTGATTAAATTAGGAGGTAAAGTGAGTTGAAGCAAACATCTTTGACTTTGTAAATCAATGTCATACAACTTTACCCAATCTCCAGTTATTGGATCCATCAGTAACCAAATCTCCCATAAGTATTCTCCTCTAGACAACATTAAGGAAAGAGAACTCCCCATTGCCTAAAATTTGAACACAAAATTAAGGAAAGAGAACTCCCTATTTATAGGAAATGATTTTTTCAGTTTCCACTTCCAAATTAAAGACATATTGACCCCAATCAGACGAATGCACGAAACCTCCTACAGATAATGGGGAATTTCGTAAACATTCATTACACGTCAAATTACTTGGATCAACACATCTCCACGCCTTATCAATACCTAAGGCTAATATATCACATCCATAGCCCTCGCTAGAGTAACGTACCACTTTCTATAATTTAGACGAATGAGCATATGCAAAACCATAAGCACAACGGAGGACCAATAGCTGATTTATTAACGGATTTTCAACATAAAGTTTGTCTTCTATTTCATTCGCTAACAAAACTAGTCCGTTACAACTAGCTACAACAACACCAGGCAATTTAAATTTCAGCTTCTTTGCCTCGACTTCACATTTTATTGTTATTAAAAAATTCGCGGACACTATAGAAGAGCGTCTCTGAAATGAGAGACCACTAGTCGATTTTTCATATGGGAGTAAATAAACAAAGGGCTATGGATCATGTTATACCAATCTTTCCAACATACATCATTACTAATGAACCATGTGTGTCGCGTATTACATGATCAGTCTCTTAATACTCTGCACTTGCATGTACACTTAACTATGGGTAAAAAATATAGTAGAACCATGATCAGGTAATTAAAACAAACAATTTATAAAGAGGGATCATAAATGTAATAGGTAGATGTGAGCGCGGGCGGGTTATACGGGAGAGCATGACCATACGGTTTCAAAATGCATGATTTTGATGACTTAACTATGCAATCAATGATGGTGATTAAAACGAGTAGCAATATAACATTAGGTGGTTATCCAAAAAGTTGACGCAGAAAAACTATTGGTTATTAAAGTCTATATACGTAATATATTGGTAAGAGACCCAAGTCTCGGATTTCAATACGATAGTTTCGAAATAAGAAAAGGCTAGTGATTGAAACTTCAGTGGAGTGAGAATCGAAGTGAGGATGAGATTGAACTTACCTTTGGTTTTAATTTAATCGGATACGTTACAGAAATATTTACGGGCATGGCGGAGATGTATCAAATTATGGATGAATGGAGCGAGAAAAGTAAGATTTCGATGCATCCGAGCGGGTGGATTGTTTTTCAATTCGGTAACAAAGAAGATTGGGATTCGGTTCTTTAGAAAAACCCTTATTTCACTTATAGAATAGCTCTTTTATTAGCTAACATGCCTTACTATTTCATCTTTCGTAACTTCGAAATTAGCAAAGTGTCGGCTTGGATTATAATCAAGGATCTTCCGGAAGCGCTAAGAACTAGAGATGCTACTATGAAAATTGCAGCTCTAGTGGGAAAACCTCTTCATCCGGATGCCCGTACAAAGCTTGATAAACGGGTTAATTGTTGGAATTATTAAATGAATAATAATTTAATTTATTAATTCTTTCATGCTCTTGGGAGAAGTGGGAAAAAACTATTTGTGTTCTAATAGTCCCACTCTAAAATTGGAGAAGAAATTGTTGGAATTGAAGAATTTTATTTTATTTATTCTTTCTTTCTCTTTGGAAAAGTAGGAAAACTTTTTATGTGTTAAAAGTTTCATCTAGAAAATGGAGAATAAAATAAAAACCGACAAAGATTTATGGCTATTCAATTCGGCGGTTTCATGAATTACAAGACTTGGTGGAAAAAAAAAACGGCTAGCTTTAATGACCATTGAATAGGCATTTAAGTGATGTTTTTTTGTTTTGCCATATATTCTATAAATAGTGACTTTGTCACTTTCATTTCTAGAGAAGAGAAAAGAAAATATTCTAGAGAGAATGGAAAAATCATCCTGGAGAGAATAGAAAAAAGTTGTTCTATAGAGAATAGAATATAGAATAGTTTGTAGACGAAAACTAAGAGCCAGAAAAGACTACTCTACTTCTCTCTCAAATTTCTGATATAATTTAGAGTAGAATTTGTTAGAGATAACCGGCATGACCGGAATATCTTTTTAACGCAAATTATATACCGTGTAATCTTTTCTTTATTCCGTGTAAGTTTTCGTTATTTTCAATTTATTGTAATAGTGTAGTGTTACTTTAATTGAAAATTATCTTTTGTTTTTCTTTTGGAACTCCATTTCTCTATTTTTAAAACCAGTGATATTATTATTTTTCCTACAATTTAAAAAGATATTACTTTTATATCACTGGTTGTTTTTTTGAAATGGTTTTCCTATCTTGGCAGTTACTTCATTATTGAATGCAAATGCCTTTTCCGACGTGACTATGTTGGAGCCTTTCAATGGTTCCAACTACAAACGTTGGGCACAAAAGCCACTGATATGTCTTGAACAACATGAACTAGACCTTGCCGTTCTCAAGGTACTCCCTGCCATTGAGGCCAATGGGGAATATACCAAAGAACTACATGCTAGGTTTCTGGCTCTAAAAATTGGGTTCAAGAAAGCTAATTCAGTGGTTAGAGGATGGATCTTGGATAATGTGACGAACCCCACCTTTTATTTGTGTACCGTTGAGAAGTCAACAAATACTATCTGTGAAACGGTTTAGAAAAGGCATGAGGGTGATGATTACGTCACCGGGAAATGACCCAACAAGATCTAATTAGTCTCATACAAGTCGAAAAGTGAATTGACACATAGATAAGTCCTTAGGTTTCCACTTTTTTATGAGTTTAAGAATTACTTTGGCCCCTTATATTAAAACTTTTTACCTCTTGTTGCCCTAAATTTCATTCACAAACATGAATATATATCAATTGGATATTAAATATATATATGTGTGAATGAAGATCTATGTGAAGAGATCTATATGGTGCAACATGGAGGGTTGGTAGTTTTGGATTAAGGGGATAAAGTTTGAAAACTAAGGTAATTGTTTTCTATTTTTTAAACGGGCACCGTGTTAATGAAATAGTATCCTAATAAAAGATGGATCGGTTTGTGCTACACTTTTATCAATATGTGTACGACATGATCCACTTTTGGTACTTTCATTCATGGGTCTGACTTCTTTTATTCTTTTATATGTGAATAAAATATGTGGGAGAAGATGATCCTAAGGAAAAAAAAATTCATTTGAGTAACTAATGGAATTTACCTTAGTTAGTCTCACCGTGTTGAAAAGGTTTGACTCCGTTGACATAATGTTTGGGAAAAAAATCCTTATAAAATTAGTATTCATGAATAAGAGAATTGTGGGGGGATGTACCCCTTAATGAATATAAATTAATAATTATAATGATTATGATGTTCTTAATGAACTATACTCAACTTGGTATTGTTTAAATTGTAAAGAAACTCAAGTGGTGACCATTGGGTTATTATTTTGTCATTTAATAAAATACGGGAGAGGTACTATTGATCTATATGATGCACTAACTTCTTATTTATATAGTGTAAATTGTGCGTACATGAGCAAATTAAAACTTAATGAATTCATAGCCATGCGTGGTGGTCCTATTGAGACGGACTTGATGAATTCACCGTTGAGGTTGTTATATAATGCTCAAACTTAATGAATTCATAGCCATGTGTGGTGGTCCTATTGAGACGGACTTGATGAATTCACCGTTTAGGCTATTGTATATTCCTCATACTTGATGAATTCATAGCCATGTGTGGTGGTCCTTTTGAGACGGACTTGATGAATTCACCGTTGAGGTTTTTGTATATTGCGCATAATATGACTACAAAGAGACGTCCTTGATGTTCCTAAGGGATGAGTTGTTAGACTCACTACAAATTCACATCCCGTAAAAGGGTGGTCCTTAAGAGAAAGGACTTGATGAATTAGCAAGACACATAATGAGGTTGAGCTTTATTGCTCTTAATGATCTAAGAATCTGAGAGGGGTCAGCTAATGTGACAAGACGCTCTTGGAGATCACCTATGTGTAAGGAAAGGGCGATGTTTGGGGGATTTGTAACTATCAGCAGGGTAGAGTATGTGCTGTGAGGGTCTCGATCAAAAACATTCAAGTTCAAGAGTACGTTCACTTGATATGTTTTTGGTGGTTGCCTCACTTCACTACGTGTCAATTCAAATCGAAAGATATTGCCACTTAAGTACAATTCACCTAAATGTTGGTATTTACGGAAACCTGTTCACCTTTTCTCCCAAAGAACCTGAGTGGGGGATTGTTGGAATTATTAAATGAATAATAATTTAATTTATTAATTCTTTCATGCTCTTGGGAGAAGTGGGAAAAAACTATTTGTGTTCTAATAGTCCCACTCTAAAATTGGAGAAGAAATTGTTGGAATTGAAGAATTTTATTTTATTTATTCTTTCTTTCTCTTTGGAAAAGTAGGAAAACTTTTTATGTGTTAAAAGTTTCATCTAGAAAATGGAGAATAAAATAAAAACCGACAAAGATTTATGGCTATTCAATTCGGCGGTTTCATGAGTTACAAGACTTGGTGGAAAAAAAAAACGGCTAGCTTTAATGACCATTGAATAGGCATTTAAGTGATGGTTTTTTGTTTTGCCATATATTCTATAAATAGTGACTTTGTCACTTTCATTTCTAGAGAAGAGAAAAGAAAATATTCTAGAGAGAATGGAAAAATCATCCTGGAGAGAATAGAAAAAAGTTGTTCTATAGAGAATAGAATATAGAATAGTTTGTAGACGAAAACTAAGAGCCAGAAAAGACTACTCTACTTCTCTCTCAAATTTCTGATATAATTTAGAGTAGAATTTGTTAGAGATAACCGGCATGACCGGAATATCTTTTTAACGCAAATTATATACCGTGTAATCTTTTCTTTATTCCGTGTAAGTTTTCGTTATTTTCAATTTATTGTAATAGTGTAGTGTTACTTTAATTGAAAATTATCTTTTGTTTTTCTTTTGAAACTCCATTTCTCTATTTTTAAAACCAGTGATATTATTATTTTTCCTACATTAATTTAGTGAGATTACTAGTTGAAATCGATCTAAACTAAGAGCTTGTTCATGTGGTTGATTTTGATTTGCCGTGCGGAACACCTCTTTCTCTTGAGATTGAATATGAAAAGCTCCCAGTGAAGTGTGTTAAATGCTTATCGATTGGGCGCAAGCAAAATCGTTGTTTGTATTATGATCGCGAAGAAAATGTTGGTGCAGCCGTTATTCGTGGTAATGGTTTGGTCGAAATTCAATGACGTAGTTTGGTTGGTAATCAAGCGCGTGCATCGGTTGTTAATAGCGGTAAAGGCTTGGGGCTTGGAGGTTCGGATCTGCAGCTGTTAGTAAAATATGTGAGTATGCTAATTCTAGTCGAAAAAGTAATGGGGTTAATGTGGACACTTTCAATAGGTTTGATCTCTTGGTGCTTTACCTGAGGAAGAACCAGAAGAACAAAAACTTATAGGAGCTTCGAATTTAATTAAAGGGGCTGTTGGAATTGGATCAAATACTTCAGGGGCAGATTTGGTTATTTCGAAAACCCTGTTGATATGTTTGAAGAATAAAGGGCCTACCCGTTCAATTTATGATAACCCTGGGGGACAGTGATTCAGGGAGTTGGAATGAACCTAGGTGGGTAGAACTGGTGCCGGGGTGGGGAATTTTTTTCCTTACATTAATGAATATTATAATATGAAAATGGGATATGTGGCCAATTAATAAGCTACATGTGTCAAAACTAACTAATAAGAATGAAGAAAATGTCTTTTGTCTTTTCCACTTTTAAGTCTTTTACTATTCTATTAGTTATTATTAATATAAAAAAATAAAGAAGGCACACGTATGCCTTTTTTTTTTTTTTTTTTACAATCAGAATAAAACTTCTTATTTAAGTTCTAGTACAACTTTAGAGGATAAACAAAATCGACAGGTTGTGTTTGTGTAATTGCTCCTTCTTTTGTCAATTTGTCTGCACAACGATTCGCTTCCCGAAATACATAAACAATGTCTAGTTTGGGGTAATTTTTTAACATCACGCAACAATCTCTTATGCTTGAAACAGAGCGACTACTTAAGTTCTCACCGCCCTTCACTAGCGCATGGAACTTCCTCGTGTCCACCTCATAGTGAGTCCCTGAACTCCCACCGTCCTTCACTAGCGCGTGGAGCTCTTTCGAATCTGTTTCAATACATAACTCAGTAAAACCTTTACCAATGGCCCACCTTAAACCAAGACGAAGTGCATTTATCTCCGAAACAAGAGGAGAATCAAACTCACATGCACCTGTAAAACCTGTGATACACGTGCCATTTTTATCTCTAATTATACCACCCATACCTGCAATCCCTTTCTCCACAATAAAACTTCCATCAATATTTAGCTTCAAGCCTTCAAGCGGTTTGACCCATTTGACCATTACGTTCTTAGCTAACTTAAATATGCCACCATCCATGCTCTTTCCCCAGGCTAAAATAAAGTTACTAGCGAGGCAAAAGATTTAGTTTTTTAGTTCTAGACTCTAGTACATGAGGCGTGTTTAGCCCATCATTGAAAAGCAATTGGTTTCGCTTTAACCATATGACCCAAAGTGCAGCCACAAATATAAATGGCCACTCTACACCCGCGGTTAATGTCTTGACGCGAAGATGAGACTCAAGCTAAGCCTTCACAGCAATTGCACTGTTAGCAGCTCGGCCCAACAGTCCCAGGCCCACTCAGATGATGCTGCTGCAGCAGAGGCTCTTTCTTGGTCCAGTAACCAACACTGATTCAGCACCAGCAAGTAATCACGGTCAACTGCTACCATTCCCGCCTCCAGCTGCTGCATTCCAGGGGCCGCACTTTCTCCTTGATCAGTCTGTCGAAATCTCGGCTTCGCCTCCCCGTAACAACTCCAAATTAGTATATTAATGGGTTGTATTGGCTTACCCCAAGCCGTACCTGAAACATCTAATAGATTCATTAAATAAAAAAAATTAAATACAAGATATACCTCATGGTGCATTAGGCGCGAGAACCCGATATAGCATCATCCACATTGCTCACTGGTTTTTGCAGCTCGAGTTGTTGTTGAGGCTCCTCGGCTGAATCTGCAATTTGGCTTTCTAGCCACATAACTTCATCGCCATCTCCATTAGTTGCTTCGTCCCACAATGGGTCAAGGGGCATCTCGGCTAGTGAGCTGTCCACTATCTTCACGTGAGGAGCAGAAGCATGTGCTTCTAATTGGAAATGAGATTCGGCTACAACACATGTAGCACTAGAGCCAACACGCATGGCTTCAACAAATAACAAATGGGTGAATTACCCAAGGGGTCTTAGGGACCATCTTAGAGCCATATAGGAACCAAGTGGATTCTCTGTTCTACTTAGAGGCCTCAAAAATGACAAATACCTTTACTACCCTTATAGTGTATATAAGACAAAAAAATAGATCCTTCTCTCTCCTCCATTACCATTACTCTCTCTCCTCCATTACCATTAATCTCTCTCCTCCTTTATTAATTTTTCTCTCTCCTCTGTCATTAACTATTAATAATTCCAGCTCCGACCTCCGGCCACCGACGACCACCACCGACCACCGCCGGAAAAAGTACTGAGCATGGAAAAAATACTGAGCATAAAGTACTGGGCATGGAAAAAGTACTGAGCATAAAGTACTGAGCATGGAAAAGTATTGAGCATAAAGTACTGAGCGTGAGAAAAGTACTGAGTATTATAAAAATTTGCTGATTATTCGAATTTTTTTATTGAGTAAATATACTGAGCATGCTCGTCTAATCAATAAAAGTGCTGAGCATTTCTCGTATAATCAATAAAAGTGCTGAGCATTTAGACAAAAGTTATTGAATTTAACTAATTTCTTGATTCAATTATTAGAGCACCTAATTGAATTAATTAATAGTAATATTTATTATTAAATAGCAAAATTTCTTGGCTAATTATTAAAGCACCTAATTGAATTATGAGATTATTACCCAAGAGATATATTTCTTTGGGTTACTATTATTAATATTTTAAAATTTCATCTGTTTAATTTTTTTATAAAAAGTGTAATAATTTATTAAAAAAGATATTGAATCTAAAAAAAACATATATTTTGAAAAATAAAAAATATATTTAATGAATTATAAATTAACTTAATTAATTTAAGTATTATATATTTAATTTGAATTCGATTTTTTTGTTATTTAATTACAATAAGCAAATAAATTGTAATTATCATTTTGCGTAATATTATCAAGTATTTTTATAATTGATATTTGTATGTAAAAATATTAAATCTTTATATGATATTTATTATGACAATTTTTTATATATGAAATTATATTATTCATTTTTTTGAAACAATGATATTTATTTTTAGAATATTATCTTAATTAGTTTACTACAACTATTAATCAAATATTTTTAAATTATATATGGGCAATTCCCTCCCTGAATATGGGCAACCTAGTTCTGATTTACCTGGGAATATGCATGGGGAGGCGTGTATGATTCTCATGGGATTAGTCGTGGTGCGTAAAAGTTGGCCTAGTTACCCATGTATTAAAAAAATTACTGTCCACTTATCTACAACTTAAACAAAAATAGACCTAATTACCTAAAAACTTAGTTGATGGTGATTGGTGGAGACAATGGTGGCAGAGCTAATCGGTGATGGTTATGGACGAAGGTGATGGTGGTCGACATAGAATGTCGAAGGTGGTGGTGGTTATCGATAGAGAATGCATAAGATAATGGTGGTGGTCGGTGGTAGTGGTCGAACTTTAAAATAAAAAAAAGTGTATAAATGTTATAAAATTGAGATTGATTTATATATTACCTTAGCGAACGAGTACTATAATTTCAAGTTTTATAAGTGTTAAATATAAGATCAGTAGATTATTGTATTATTTTTTTATGTTTGTATTTTTACAAAATATAGACGAATTTATACATAAATTATGAAAGAAAAAAGAAATATATATAAATTATAAAAGGTATTTTATAATATTAACAATTATAAATATATAATGGTTTTTTTCTTAGATTATGTTACGAAAATTTATTGTTAATGTCAAAAAAGAAGAGTTACCAAATAATTATAATTGAGTATTTTAACTTTATATAAGTATTTATGGTTAAATTCGATAATAAAGATGTAAATTGTAATGACATTATAATTATCATTTTTTTTCAAAGAGTCTTACTATTATTTATTACTCTCAATTTATTTAATTTGAATTTTTTAATTTTGATCTATATAAATTAAATTAAGTGATAAGTTTTTTTTAATAAGTGAAAATTAATATAATAAGAATACATATCTCTTTTAAAAGGAAATTAAATTTTTTCCAAAAAAATAAAGAAAAAAGGAGTATAAATAAAGGGTGAATTACCCAAGGGGTCTTGGGGACCATCTTAGAGCTATATAGGAACCAAGTGGATTCTCTGTTCTACTTAGAGGACTCAAAATTGACAAATACCTTTAATACCCTTATAGTGTATATAAGACAAAAAAAAAAGATTCTTCTCTCTCCTCCATTACCATTACTCTCTCTCCTCCATTGCCATTAATCTCTCTCCTCCTTTATCAATTTTTCTCTCTCCTCTGTCATTAACTATTAATAGTTCCAGCTCCGACCTCCGGCCACCGACCACCACCGACCACCACCGACCACCACCGACCACCGCCGGATAAAGTACTGAGCATAAAGTACTGAGCATGGAAAAAGTACTGAGCATGGAAAAGTACTGAGCATAAAGTACTGAGCGTGAAAAAAGTACTGAGTATTAGAAAAATTGCTGATTATTCAAATTTTTTTTAATCGATAAAAGTGCTGAGCATGCTCGTTTAATTAATAAAAGTGCTGAGCATTTCTCGTATAATATACTGAGCATGCTCGTTTAATCAATAAAAGTGCTGAGCATGCTCGTTTAATCAGTAAAAGTACTGAGTATTTAGACAAAATTTATTAAGTTTAGTACAAAAATCTACTTTACATATAAAAATTAAATTATTACATTATAATTTTAAAAAAATACACAACTAAAATCAACAAAAAAGCTATTTTGGTGTATGCTCAATTAAAAAAAGAATTACAGATCTAAATTCAACAAAAGCATTGACTTCTCAGTTCTCACCCACCAAAACAATTAAGCCATCGAACAAGCTTTTTAGCCATTGTTTTGAAGCTTGGATTATAAGATGATCCATTGAAACCTTTGACATACCATATCCCCTTTCATTATCTTCACTTTCACCATCTTGAAAAACCACTTTTAAGGCTTTCTGTGTATCAACTTTGCTTACTCCCTTCTCAAATAAAGCCTGATCCAAAAATGGTACTCCAATAAATTGCAAAACAATGATAACTAAAACAAACTTAAATTTAAAAAGAAAATAATTAATCTTACTTGCTTGATTCGATTGGGACCCCAACATGAAGAAGAACATCTTGATCGAGAATTGTGACATACAAAAAAGATACTATATGATCAACACCAATAAGATATCACAGAGCATGGACTGTGATTTACTATGGAACAGAAGTAAATTCGCAAAAGCATTCCTAAATGAAAACACAAGCTGAGTCACTCTCCTTGACACTGCATCACAATTAAGATCTACTGCAACACGAATGGCCACTGCTACCTCCACCAACGACACTCCTTCACCACCCAAAAGTTGAAGAAGATGGCTGGAAAATGGAGTTGTTCATCTCCGGCGAGATGTTCATCTCCGCCGGCGTGGCTTCCCTCCGACGAATGGTAGAGAACAACGAAGCTCGCACTCTTTCATCTCCTCCGTTCGAAAGGTGCAATGGAACTCGAAGTCGCACCACTAGCTCGCACGGAGCTCAGATCTCGCACCATTGTTGGATCTCCGGCGAGCTCAAAATAATAGAGATGACGGCGGTTTTCTTTCTCCGACTTCGAGCATTATTGCTGGATCTCTGGCGAGCTCAAAAAGCGAAGATGACGCAATTTCCTTTCTCCGACTTAGATCACCACTGCTAGCGGCGGTTTCCTTTATCCGGCAGCTCTGAAGGAGCTCCACGGGATAGGGATATGAGAGAGAGGAGAGAGAAATTAGTTTTAGGGTTTATTAAATATATTTGATATGAATTATTATATATAGGGGAAAAAATACAAATAAGGGCAAGAAGGTAATTGGAAAATTTGTCTATAGTGTTAATTTATGGCTGAGGCCTTTAGTTAGAAGAGTTAATCCAAGGAGTCTTGTTAGGTCCCGGTGTGGTGTGGTCAAGACCCCTTGGGTAATTTTCTCATAAATAAAAAGATCATTCGTCAAAAAGAAAAAAAGAAAAGAAAAGAAAAGAAAAGAAAAAGTCAAATGACAAAAAAAAATGAATACGTGGTCAGTTATGGGTAATTAATAAAATGAAAAAACACATCCTATAAAACTAGTTTATAGGGCATCAGATGGCATCATATTGTCAGTTTTCTTATGGGAAAAATTAGGGCTGAGCAAGAAAATGGGTTTGGGTAATTTGGGTAAAAAAGGGAATAAAGAAAAGGGGATTTTGGATATTTTTAACATTGGCCCAATATTAACTTGGGCCTAACATTTGAAAAGCTGGACCCGTCCAATTTACCACGGGCCTCTCTTTGGACACTTAACACTCGGGTTGGACCCGTCCAACCCGACACTGTTCATCTATAAAAAAAATTTTTTATACATAACGTGTTATGTATATCCGATCCATTTCTTTTTTTTCCCTTCTCAGCTTGTCTCCTACGCTGCTATTCTCCTTCTCTCTTCTGAAACACGAAAAAGGCGAACCCTAAGCCATCAAATCTCTATCTTCTCTGCCGATTTCTGTATGCTAGATACCTATATCTTGTACTATATTATTATTCTTTTTCTCTTCTCTGCCGATTTGTACCCAAACCCTGGGTCAACATTAAATGAAGCCGCGTTTGGTTGTTGGATTCGAGAGCTTGCATTTAATGTGGCCTGAAAAAACCCTCTTTGAGGTCTGAATATCTGATGTAGCCGTTGTTGATAACGTGTTGCCTTATTCTCATTTGATTAGCCATGGGTTTTTGGCTATATATTGGGGCTTTTTCATATCGAGAAAAGCCATACCATTGGAAGGTATTTCTAAACTCTCTTCTCAATTTATTTCTATTTAATTTTCTGTTAATTGTTTTACCCGTATTAATTTGTTTCAATTTTTTTTTGTCACAGATACGAATCACTTTAGGTAATAATTTAATTAATTTTATGGTGTTTGTATTTTATATTAGTGTTCTTGTGATGTTAATTAATTTTTTGGTTTTGTTTTTGTTCACAGGCTATACGCATTTTATTTTCTAAAGCCTTCTTAAGTTTCTTAAGTTTTTGGAAATTTCTATGGAGTTGAAGGTGAAAGTACTGGAGTTAGTTTTTACTCTCCTCTCTCTGTAATGCCACTCAAATCTGATGGTTCTTTGTGTCTAATGGAGGCTATTAACAGGTCACAACCACACGGTAATTAATTTATCTCTCACTTGCTCCTTTTTTTACTATGTTGCTTGAAATTTGTAGCACGCTTTGGAACTCACTGTTTGGTTATTTAATGTGAAGGTATTGTTAGTTCAACTCCGAAGCTGGAAGATTTCATAGGTGGTACAACAATGGGGACCCATGGAGGTATGGCTCTTAGCTTAGACAACATATGGAGATTTACAGTCTTTGACCTTATCCATGAGTCCTGGCTCTCAATCAAGTAGCTGTGTTACAGCGGCTTCTCAGCAAGTCTCACCTGCTGTGACTGAAACCACCGTGGTTAGGGATACTACCAAGATATAGTCTGGAAATGTTGGATAAAATAGTCTAAGTAATAAATTATTTTGGGTAAGCTAAACCCTTACCTTGTTATCATTGTATTTTATATAAACTTGTAATGGTAGCCGCCTATTGTAGTGAGTTGCCTACTAGTTTAAAACACAATCAGGTGATGAGGTGTAGTTGGTTTTCCGGGAATCCCGTGCTATTTTCCAACTATATCTGAGGCCGATGAAAGTGTTTATAACACGAGGCCTATGATGATCTACTCAATTATAAGCTATCTGCTATTACAAGCCTGTGATGACACTGTTCTGAGGCTTAAGGGTTAAGCCTTAATATGTTTAACTTACTGATATATTTGAGAATGCTTTTTAGTAACAGGAAGATGGAATTTGAATGCTCCAGGAAGTGATTGTGATGAATTTGAAGTTGAAGCTTTTGAATGTTGATTATGATTGAATGTGTTGTAATATTTGTAATGAATTTGATTGTGTTGTAATATTTTGGAAGAATTTCATTGAGTTGTACCTTTTCTTTTGTGAATTTGAGTAATTCAAGGGGTTAAATTGCAATTTGTAATAGTTAAGTTGTAAGATTTTATGAATCAGAGGGTATTTTGTGATTTAAGTCAATTATATGGGAGAAATTTGCAATTTGAATTAATTTTTTAGCTTTATATTATAATTGCATTTCATATTTACAGGTTTAATCACCCTTGGGTAAACCCGGGTAAACCCGAGGGTAACTCGTGTTTGGGTAACCCGAGGGTAAGGTAAAATTTAACCCTACCCTTACCCTTCACAAAACATAGACCCGGCTTTCTTACCCTACCCTTACCCTAGACCCCAACCCGGGGTAAACCCGGCCCGTGCTCACCCCTAGGAAAAACTTGTGTCAACCCACACTACATGTGGGGACATAGTTTTAGTATATAAAAATAATATATTTTTGTATGACAAAGGAAAGAGAAGATGCTATATATGTTACGTACAAAGGAAAGAGGAGATGTTATATATTTTTTTTCTTTTCATTTCATAGTTGTGTGATTATATAATATTATACATAATTTGATAAAAATTTATTTGTAAATTTAATGTAACTATGTATTTATTATAAATATTAAATATATATAAGGTTTTTGTAACTCTTAATATTTTTTTATTGAAGATGGGTTAATGAAAAATAAAAATAAAAGGTTATATTTTTTTGATTATGAACTATTGCTCGAGATTTATTTTTGTTCAAATAAAAATAAGATAATATTATATATTTTTGGAAAAATTATGTTGTTGATACTCTGTGTTTTAAATTTTGACAATTAAGTACCTAAATTTTCAACAGTGACAAATAGGTATCCAAAATTCTATATTTTGCCTTCCATTAGTACCTGTCGTAAAATTTGCCGTTAAATACCATGTGTTAATGACGTGACTACATTTTCCTTCCAAAATGAAGTACCTAAGCTTACAAAAGTAGACAAATAGGTGCTCAACGTTCTTTGTTTGTAAATAGAGTCTTTGTGTTATTTATTGTCACGTGGCATTTAACGCCAAATTTCACGAAAGTTACTAATGGATACAAAAAACAGAATGTTGGGTATGTGTTTGTCATTTTTGAAAAGTTAAGTACTTATTTTTCCAAATCACAAAGTAGTGAGTATCCACAAAGGAATTTTTTCTATATCTTTTAATAAAAATAGATGGTGCATAAATATTTGAGGTAATGTTTGGTGATTTAAAATATTAAATTCTTTGGTTATTAGATTATAAGTTAAAGATCTATGATCTTTTCTTAATAATCTAATAGCCAATGAATTTTAAAAAAAATTACTAAAGATTATTCCAAATATTTATGCACTGTCTACTTTTATTAAAAATATATAACATTATTTTATTTGTATTTAAACAAAAATAAACCGAGCAATAGTCTATAATCAAAAAAATATAACTTTTTATTTTTATTATTCATTAACCTATCTTTAATAAAGAAATATTAAGAAAAAAATCTTTCTTTATATTTAATATATCTAATAAATATATAGTTATATCAAATTTTATAAATAATTTTTTTGTCAGTATAATTTTATAAGAGTAATATGGGATATTATTCTAAAAAAAAATAGATCTATTTTATCATTATTTATAGAGTTTTTAGCCAATTAAGTCCACCAACCCAACTATCCACCCCTAACAGGTGCAACCCATTATTTTTACCCATCCTGGTCCAGCTGATATTATTCTATACCATCGATGCCCCTGACTATATCAGATCATATATAAGATTCCCTTGATTCTCACATGTAACCAACTCCATAGTATTAGCTAATTGATTTAAATCCCTTAAATATTGCGTTTTATTATGGGGAACTCAATTAATGATTTAACAAATCTATTATCATACACAAACCACAACCACCACCAAACTCCATTCACGCCGACCACCACCAAACTCCATTCACGCCGCCCCTCTTGATCCAAACTCCGACCATCAGCCACCGCCGAGAATATACACAGCGACAACAACAAGCAGCACCCAACCTCCCGTTCTCCTCCATCGGAGCCGACCCACGCATCATCGTTCTTGCTTCAATACCAACCACCACCAAACTCCATTCACGCTGCCCCTCTTGATCCAAACTCCGACCATCAGCGTCTGACATCCGACCCACCGTAACCCATTAGTTTTAAAATGCAACCCATCAATATCATACACATAACCCACTACCATTAGACGACAGCACTAAAGGCTAACCCACCGAACTCAACATTCACACCATCGATATTACAAAGCATTACCCATCATCCTTATTCCCACTTTCATAGTGTGCACCAGTTTTTGCTAACCCAACGACTTCAACATTCACACCATCGATATTACAAAGCATTACCCATCGAGTTTAGTGGACAACCCACCATCGTCCATTTGAACAAAAGTTTCAAGTTTTTCATCAGTTGCTGCATTTGATTTTTATTAGTTACTGATTGTAATTTTTATGGGTTATTGATTTGATTGATTGCATGATTTTAGCAATTTTTGTTTGTTTTAATTTCTTTGTTTTAATTTTTATCTGATTGCGTGATTTTAGTGTTTTAGTTTTGGCAACAAATCTCCAATTAATGGGTAACTAGTGTCAAGTCTGTCATTTGCGGTGGGATGGACCTGATGGGCAATCACTGATTACTTGTGGACTCTATAAGGAAATCACCCTTATTTATATAGACCAATCATAAAAAAAATAAAAATAAAAATTATATAATTGGTAATTAAAATCTACCCAGTAAATAATAAAGAAATGATATATCGAACCTTCTTCATTTCATAATTTCAGTAAACATGAAACGAAAATAAAAAAATAAACAAAAGAAATTTAAAGAAACATAGTACGTCTTCTCTCTCCTCTGTCACACAAAAAATGTTGTTTAATATATTAAAACTATGTCCCCACATGTAGTGTGGGTTTACACAAGTTTTTCCCCTTTCTTATTAGATATAAATGTTATGATATCAAACCTTTACTTTATTAAAGGTTATGATATCATACTTAAAAAAAGGGTATTTTTGGTTTTTAATAATGAAATAAAAGAAATGTTTAATGTATGGAAGACTCTTCACAGGGGTGGAGGTACAGGCTACAGGAACTGAGACGAGTACGGGACCTCTTCCGGGGTGGGTCATATATTAACTTATAAGGGTTTTTTTTTGTTCAAAGAACTTATAAGGGTTCATAGACAAGATCATGGACAAGATTTTGAATTAGATATTTTATCTTAAAATCAGTGTTCTAAAACAACGCCGCCTATCCGACTAGGCGTTCCGTCTAACCATTCTGAAGTGCGATCCGCCAAGAATTTTTCTTGAAGGTGGCTCAAAGGTTTATCTACGCATAATCTAATTAATAAACTACCCAATCAGATTAATGAGTTGCCTAACCTGAATACTACATAGCACGCTGACCCATAAATAGCTAATTCAATCAAATTTAACCCAACACATAAGAAAAATATAAAGAAAAACTACTTAGGTTAGAGTTTGAATGCGCAAATAAATTAAGAAGGTAGAATTTTTCAAATTTCAAGTCTAGATTTCTTGAACTAGGTTAATGATAATAAATTACTATTATTTTATAATAAAATATACAATATTTATGTTAAATTGATTTACTTTATGTATATTAGGATGTAAATGTTATTCAAATCATTATATTAATCATATATAATTAATATAAAATAATATAAAACCCGCTTAGGTAAAGACCGCATAAATTCTGATTAATAGGCCGCCTAACCATCTAGGCGCTCGAAAGTGGTCAACCGTCTTAATACCGCCTAGCGCCTTTTAGAACCAGGTTTAAAATACGCTTATAAATTAATTAAATATTTTCCAAATAAGGAGAATTAAACAATTATTTAATTACTCATATATCGTATCATATTAACTTTAAGGTAAAGTGATAGTCCTAGAGGGGGGGTGAATAGGATTACTAATAAGATTAATGCCTAATTAAAAATCTTTTGGACAATTATAAGCTTAAGTGAAAACTTCTAAAACAACTTAATATATCAAACACTTAGGATCATGCATAGGGTAAGTAGGAGGTTCGATATATATAAGTAAAGCAAGTAAATCGACAATCCAATATCTTACTACTCTAGAAGATTATATGTTAGATATACTAGATAAACAATATCACAATGATCAAGCTAGCATATTATCAAACATATAAAGTGCGGAAAGTAAATAGAGTAGGGATAGAAAGATACACGCGATTTATAGTGGTTCGGTTTCCCTACATCCACTACCTAAGGAAGCCTCCTTAGGATTTCAAGCTTTTCACTAAGCTTCCGTGTCTCTCTTAACCGGGTCGAGAACACAATAACCCTTACAACCTCTTCGATAACACGAAGGACAACCACTTGTGTAATCACAACACAAGGATACCAAGTATAATCCCTATACTTGAATTCTCTCTTAATCTATCTATTACAAGACCTAGACTTAAGAGGATAGAAACAAAGTGTTTAAAGGGTTGCTTATAAAAGCTTGTAACTAAACTCCTAAAAGAGTGGATATGAACTATATAGCTTGTGGACTCCTCTTGAGTAGATAGAACCTTGTGGCTTATTTGATTAACTCCTTGAAAGGATTTAAAAGCTCACTAAGATTGATTTTAACTATGTATAGCTCTTGACACCTTCTTGAATGATAACAATTAAGCCCCTTAATGTTTGTAATTAGTTGGTGTAGTTGTAGCCTTCAAAGAGCTTCAATTTATAGTAGAAAAAGGCTTCCAACGGTCATAAGGCTTGGGTCCAACGGATCTATTAATCTCCCAACGGATATATTCTTTATGACTTAAACTTTGTGCAGAAAAACCTTCCTTGCGGTGTACCGCAAGTTTTCGTGCGGTGTACCGCACCTCAACGGTTTGATTTTCTAACTTACTGACGGGCTAGCCTCTGCACCGCGCCCTGGTCCGCAATCTTGGTCCGGTGTACCGCGCCTTTCGTCCGGTGTACCGCGCCAAGTAACTTTGAAAGATAATGACTTGGATCAATAAATCTTCTTTACGAAAGTTGTTGGAAACATCATTCTAAGAACCTTTGAAGTTGATCACTAAGGCTAATTCTCAATGTACACAAGGATAAGGTTAAACTTATTGTAAGAGAATTAGTTTCATAACAAATAACAATAAAGTTATGATCAACATGATAAAGATGAGCTTTTTGATGAAATAGAGTGCAAGAAAGAATATGTAAAACAAGAGTAAATAGCACACTAAACATAAGAGGATTTGTCACATTAAAACAACCTATTAAGGAAGGCTATATGCCAACAATCTCCCCCTTTTTGATGATGACAAATCCTTCACTAAAACACCTTAGGAATGATATGAAAGTTTAAGCACTAATGAAATTAAGCTCCCCCTCACAATAAGCATATAAGATTTGAGATGCATTTGTGAGTTTTAAAGCGTGCAAGTTTTGAAAGTTTTAGTGCACATATTTCTCCCCCTTTGTCTTCATCAAAGAGACGGGGTTAATAATAACAACTACAAATAGAAGAGCAAAAACTCAAGTGAATAGATTTTAAACAACGTTTCTAAGAGTGTGCAAGAGTTTGGAGATTAAAACATTTTTAGAAAGAGATGCACAAGGATAGATAATTGAAGAGCTAAGAGATAGAGACTTTTTACCAACTCTTTGATCGATAGATTTTCATTTCATATGCTTTCTAATGACACAAACGATTAGTTGCAATGTATGAGATAAAAGATTAGCCAAAGCATTAGAGTTTTAATAAAAGCTCCCCCTTACAAAATGCATAAAGATTGTTTCAATTTTGTAAAAGTGTGATCTAGAATTTCTCCCCAAAAAGATATTTTGAAATCATTTTTAAGAAAGTTAAGGGTAAAATGTAATTTTTGAAAAATATAGGGCCAAAAAGTTAGGGGACTAAAAGACAATTTTTAAAACTTTTAGGAACCTAAGTGCATTTTTCAACCATTTTAAGAACAAAGACAAAATTTGAACAAACTATAGGGACTAAAATGCAATAAAGGATAAGATCAAGGATAAAAGAGCAATAGTACCTATATCATCAAGGAAAATGTTAGTAATATGAAAGCATAAATTTGAAGCAACTAAACATTAAATTTCCAAAGTAAAACCATAGCATACTAAA
The DNA here is from genome assembly GCA_029959085.1 of Nemophila menziesii. Classification (NCBI taxonomy): domain Eukaryota; kingdom Viridiplantae; phylum Streptophyta; class Magnoliopsida; order Boraginales; family Hydrophyllaceae; genus Nemophila; species Nemophila menziesii. The sequence goes on along the minus strand of JARWIR010000001.1, from coordinate 136,342,822 downwards.
ACAAATATCCAAATTAAACACCATAGCATACTAGATCAAATATCCAAATCAAACCAAGTTAAACATAAAACATCCTAAACCATTATCCAAATAAACCATGTAGCAATAATATCCTAGATGTCCAAAACACGGACCCAAAAACAATTAAAGCATAAACAACACAAACTTAGTCCAAGACAATAAAAACACATAAAACACTTAGAGAATAAAAAGAAGATTTTAAAAAACAAACACCCAACAAGATCATTTAGCGAAATTCCCGGGGAGAACGGCTTCGAGGATGTAAAACATCATCTTTGATACACGAGACATCGTTCTTCATACAAGATAACTCACTAGCAAGATGGCCTATTTTCTCCTCCAACACTCCAAATTTTCTTTCCAACTTTTCTTCTAAAACCTCAAATTTTCTACCAATATAATCCATAAACCGAGACATAGCACCTTCGAAACTAGAGGGATTAAGAGGATTCTCATGAGTGGGGTTTTGTGGAGGCTCATTTGGGATAGGATTTTGTTGACCCGGAACATCCAATAGTTCAAGTGTGTCAAGTGCCGGACCATGAGTTCCTTCTCTAGCTTGTATGATACGATTACGAATAGCAACATCCGAAATACGATTAATAACCGAATGCGAAACATAGGAGTTATTATAAATAGCAAATTTCATTCTCTTGATTGTGCTATAATCGAAACACCACGCTTTATCAATAGATTTCACATTTGTTCCTCCTAACGAAATTCCACTTCCCTCAAAGATCCTAGTAAGAAAAATACCATATGGGACCTTATCTCTTGCGGTTCTAGCATGGTTCATCCATTTGAACATAATAGCAATAATATTAATCGGACGCTTAGCAAAGATCAAAAATAGGAGATAAGCTTCATACGGAATTAACTTTGCATCATGTTTGTCCTTCGGTATTATGGCCGAAATGAGAAACTTATGAGCCACAATGAATTCCGGATCAAAACTACGCAAATTCCAATTTCCATCGGGAACAATCATCCTACTATTGACAAAATCCATAACCTCATTTTGACCAACTATATCAAGAGTAGACCCATCCCAAACACTTGACCAAAAGCCACTAAATCCATCTAACGGAATACTATAGCGAGCACACAAAACATGTAATTTTAACCGTAAAGGGGTACCAGAAACTAAAGATATTACCATGTTATTTGCACTATCAAATTCGAAATTAGTGTAGAACTCTTCAATCAACCCACTAGCTAATTGAGTACCCGTAAATTTAAAGATATTATCACAACCTTGAAATTTAAATAGTTCAAGAAGAGAATTTTCACCCGTTGGAAAAGCCGAATCACTAAAAGTTCTACCCGGGAGAGGTTCGAAAGGCCGGAGTGGAGGAGGTGGTGGTGACCTCGCCGGAGAGGGAGCACGGCGGCGACTGGAGGAGGCTCCGGTGGTGGTTTTCTTCTTTGGAGCAGCTTTCTTTTCTCTCATGGTGAAGAGGGGAAGTGGGTAATGATGGAGAGAGAGAGAGAGAGAGAGAAGTGATTAAAGAGGTGAAGAAGGGTTTTTAGGTGGTGGAAACGGAGCTATGGTGGCCGGAAATAGCCTAGGAGGAGGAGAGGAAATGTTTTAATGGTGGAATGAAGAGAATAGAAGAGAAAACGGCCTAATATTGCTGTAAAAAACCTAACCTGCGGTGTACCGCGGAAATCGTCCGGTGCACCGCAAAAGTGTTCGGTTTGGGCATAAAAAATTAAATTTTTGATTCTTTTAAAAACCCCCGAAACACATTCGAAACTTCCCCAAACGATTCGGAATGGTATAAAATAATTTAGAGCAACTTTGTTTTGAAAAGAAAGACCAAGGAAAACCCCGAAAACTCATAAAGTAGTTTATTTCACAAATACCCCTAAGTTTTCTAAAAGTACAAAAAGACCCAAAGTAATAACAATGCAACATTTAAGTAAAAAAAAGGTCAAGATACAAAAGATAAAAGCACATAGAGGATAATTCACATAAAACACATAATAACACAAAAACAAGAAAGAAGAAAGGAAAGAATTCACCGTATTTTCCTTTTATGAGGTTTGAACGTCCTTTTGCATAAAATTCCGTTTTCTTGACGCTCAACACCTTCAATAGCTATTACTATGGTAACCGAGGTGGAATGGATCCGGAAATGTTGTTAGCATTTGTCACGATCCATATTGGTTTTTCCCATGAGGGTATCAAAGATCCACTTTCAAGTTGTTCATGGTAATGACACGTAGAAGCATGATGACCGGGTTTACCACAATAATTGCAAGAACTTCTTTTTCGAGTAGAGCTACCATGTGAGGGTTTTGAACATGAAGTTTCCACATTCTTACCAATATCCAAATTATCACTTAAATATAATTTTTCTTTAAAAAAGCCATTTGGATCAAAAGGAGTGACATTTGAAAAAGGATGATTTTTTAAAGTATTAAGAGCGAGGGAAAAAGCTTCATCCAATTTTGTAAAACCTTCTATATTTTTCTTCATAGGATGTTGCCATTTATTTGAAGAAAAAATGTTTTCAAAACAAGGGTTTTTAGTATTGCCAAGAATATCATCCAAAGTGATACAACATTTAAAACAATTTTTTAGCTCAACTTTACCCTTTTTTAACATAAGATTATTCAAATGGATTTGAGAATCAAGAATTTTGAGAAGGGATGAAATTTGCCTAATATCACCATAATTGTAAGGAAGAGATAAAGAGTTAGGATAGAGTGCTACCTCATGGTTTGGTTTAGAATTATCATGAGATTCATTATGGATTAAGACTTCTTCTTCTTCGTCATTTTCGATAATTCCATATAAAAACTCCAAACGATTCCAAAGCTCTTTTGCGGATTTACAATCTAACATTTGTGAGAAAATTTCTTCGGAAATTCCACGAATGAGAGTGTACATTGGTTTTGCATTTTGAGTGAGCTTAGCCTTTTCCTCAATAGTAAGTTCATCAAAATCTTTTTCTTCTTGATTTAGCTTAAGAACTCCCGCTTCATTTAACTCCTCTTTATAAGGAACGAATGGACCTTCCATGACGATTCTCCATTGATCGGGATCTTCGGCTTTGATAAATTCCTCCATTTTTGTTCTCCAAGCAAAATAGTAAGTTCCTACAAAAAGTGGAGGTCGAGTAGAAGACGACTTTTCCAAAAGATTAAATTCCATATCGTTTACTCTACTAACGGTTAAGCTATTCACGTAGAGTTAGGCTCTGATACCAATTGATAGTCCTAGAGGGGGGGTGAATAGGATTACTAATAAGATTAATGCCTAATTAAAATTCTTCTGGACAATTATAAGTTTAAGTGAAAACTTCTAAAACAACTTAATATATCAAACACTTAGGATCATGCATAGGGTAAGTAGGAGGTTCGATATATATAAGTAAAGCAAGTAAATCGACAATCCAATATCTTACTACTCTAGAAGATTATATGTTAGATATACTAGATAAACAATATCACAATGATCAAGCTAGCATATTATCAAACATATAAAGTGCGGAAAGTAAATAGAGTAGGGATAGAAAGATACACGCGATTTATAGTGGTTCGGTTTCCCTACATCCACTACCTAAGGAAGCCTCCTTAGGATTTCAAGCTTTTCACTAAGCTTCCGTGTCTCTCTTAACCGGGTCGAGAACACAATAACCCTTACAACCTCTTCGATAACACGAAGGACAACCACTTGTGTAATCACAACACAAGGATACCAAGTATAATCCCTATACTTGAATTCTCTCTTAATCTATCTATTACAAGACCTAGACTTAAGAGGATAGAAACAAAGTGTTTAAAGGGTTGCTTATAAAAGCTTGTAACTAAACTCCTAAAAGAGTGGATATGAACTATATAGCTTGTGGACTCCTCTTGAGTAGATAGAACCTTGTGGCTTATTTGATTAACTCCTTGAAAGGATTTAAAAGCTCACTAAGATTGATTTTAACTATGTATAGCTCTTGACACCTTCTTGAATGATAACAATTAAGCCCCTTAATGTTTGTAATTAGTTGGTGTAGTTGTAGCCTTCAAAGAGCTTCAATTTATAGTAGAAAAAGGCTTCCAACGATCATAAGGCTTGGGTCCAACGGATCTATTAATCTCCCAACGGATATATTCTTTATGACTTAAACTTTGTGCAGAAAAACCTTCCTTGCGGTGTACCGCAAGTTTTCGTGCGGTGTACCGCACCTCAACGGTTTGATTTTCTAACTTACTGACGGGCTAGCCTCTGCACCGCGCCCTGGTCCGCAATCTTGGTCCGGTGTACCGAGCCTTTCGTCCGGTGTACCGCGCCAAGTAACTTTGAAAGATAATGACTTGGATCAATAAATCTTCTTTACGAAAGTTGTTGGAAACATCATTCTAAGAACCTTTGAAGTTGATCACTAAGGCTAATTCTCAATGTACACAAGGATAAGGTTAAACTTATTGTAAGAGAATTAGTTTCATAACAAATAACAATAAAGTTATGATCAACATGATAAAGATGAGCTTTTTGATGAAATAGAGTGCAAGAAAGAATATGTAAAACAAGAGTAAATAGCACACTAAACATAAGATGATTTGTCACATTAAAACAACCTATTAAGGAAGGCTATATGCCAACATAAAGGATATGTATGCTTTTAATAATATATTACGATCATTAATATTATTTATTTGATTTTACAAAAATAATTAAAATAGTAATATCTAGAAGAAAGATAAAAAGTTTGAGTAATGCTGGATATCACCCCAAATTGCATCGCCTTTATATCGCCTCCTAGGTGGATTCTAAATGGACCAATCATGTGATTTCTCTTTCCTGATTTATCATTTTCTCTCTCTTTTATGATTGGTCCACCTAGGAGGCGATATAAAGGCGATTCAATTTGGGATGATATCCAGCATTACTCAAAAAGTTTATAACAAAATAGATTTACAAATGTCAATAATTTTTTTCAATGAATTATATTAACAATGTACTACTCTATACAAAAACTATAATTAATATTGATTCAACACTAATTTATACAATATTTTCTTATATATTATATTCATATTAATAATTTTAATATAATTGATATATATATATATATAGTTATAATGTAATGTTTATATTTAGTATAACAAGATATTCTATAATTTTACATTAGTTTCATGTATTTTTATTAACTTGTAAGATTGAAATAAATCTTATTTTTATTTTAAATAATAATGGCATGTCTTGGTAAAAAATAGTTTAAAAAATCACTAATTTAATTTTTATCTCACTTATCTATATATACACATTTAAGTAAATTCTCTTATAATTATTTCAAAATTTTATTATGTTTATATATTTTATTAATATAAACTTTTATTAAAGTTTTATTCAAGATTTTTAATTTTAAACAACCAACCTTAATCAAGATGAGAATTGAGAAGGTTCTAGGATTGATGTGCAAAACTCGTTTTCAATTTGAATATATCCTTGATGATTCAAAATGGAACTTTTCCATTCATTAGATTGGTTTCCGTGTTAATTGAGCTATATTAAATTCTGGTTGATTTGGTTGAAAATGGAGTTTATTGTTGAACCTGTTTTAATCTTGATTATTACTGTGTTATCTTCTTCTTCTTTAAATTTATAGATTAAATAATATTAGATAAAAGATAAAAAAATTACAAACACTTTTTTTGTAACTAATATAATAGAATTTTTTTTTTTATCTTTTAGTATCATGTAAAAACAGCATTCGTCAACGTGTCTTCAGGCCATATCCAACATCCTATATTCTCCACAAAACCAACAAGCTGACTTGGGAGAGGATCCTCTGCTAACAAAAATTCTCTACTAGTCTCTAAAAATGTGACATGGTAACATTTTGTTTACAAAAATATAATAAGTTAAAATTTAATTATAATATGCTTCACACGTTAGCACTTGTAACTTTTTTTTTAACTTTATTTCTCTCTCTTTTTTAAACAATAAAAGGGGTGCTAAGCACACCACCCCCCCCCCCCCCCCAATCAAAATACAATACCTATTCGATACCTAATTTACCAAAAAAACCAGCTAAGTGAAATGGGCAAAAAGCCCTTTTCCTTTCTTCCATTTCCCTGTGCCTAGCTTCCTTAACAAGTTTATCCGCCAACTTGTTGAGACTCCTCTTAACATGGTAAAATTGAGGCCCGTTCTCGTTACAGTTGTGAATAATACTCCGAAGAATGGGTTGGATGGACCAACGTGCTACTGACACTTGCTTAATACCTTGAATGACTTCAAGGTTATCCGATAGTACCGTCTTACTGATGTTTTGGTTGAGTTTTCCCAATTCAACTGCTCTTAGTACTGCATTCGCTTCTCCTTCAACGGCCGAGTCACAATCCATACTGAAGGAGTGGTTGATTGTAGATTTTTTTTGAAGGCTGACCTCGACTACCGCCAATCCTGTGGGCTCGTATTTATTGTTGAAAGAGGCATCACAATAATATAGTATTTCAGGTCCCGTTGTGTTAATTATTGTTGCAGCTTCTTCCTCCGTTGTAGGTGTGGATTTTTTAACACCTTTGGCTTTATTCCAATCTATTCCATGTATTTCTGTCATTAACCTATTAGTGTTCTAAATTATAACTGTTCCGTTTACCACACTGTCTTCATGAATCCCTTTCATTTTCCCTTTCCAAATATTCCATAGATTAATCATGATCATATCTTTAATAATTTTTCGTCCCACCCTGCCTCTTTAAATCCCTTTACAATTTTTATGTACCAATCCTCTATTGAATCTCTACATTGTTCTTCAATTCTAATTTGAGCAAATGTTCCTGCCCAGATATCCTTGCACATGTTGCAGTTTAATAAAAGGTATTCCACCGTTTCACCTTCTTCGTTGCACCAAATACAGTTTGTTGATGAAGCACATTTCCTATTGTCTAGGTTCCTTCTTGTAGGAATTGCATTCTTTACAGCCCTCCAACAGAAAAGTTTTATTTTTTTCGGGATATTCGAGTTCCAGATGAGCTTCTATATTGGTGAGCTATGATTTTGTGTTGTGCTTGAGTTTGTCGAATTATTTTCTATTTGATCTTCAGTAAGTCTTTTGTAACCTGTTTTTGTATCATAGGTGCCATTTTTCGTAAATGGGCAGATAAATTTGTCCTTTTCGTCCGTGTTTAGAATTTTTATCCTCTTTATAAGAGGTATAATAGGTTCGGGAAAGGGATTATCAAGTATTTCACAATCCCACATCCTCGTATCTTTGATGAATAGGTCACTGACTTTTTTCTGTTTACAATTAATAGGTTTCTCAATTTTCCATGTTGTATCTATCCAATTGTTATTCCAAATATCGATCTCATCTCCATTTCCAATTATATATATGCCATGTTTGACCGAAAAGTCCCTTCCTTCAATTAGGCTTGCCCAACTCCAGGTTCTACTTTGTCGTAGTTTGCAATCAAGAAAATTATTTCGAGGAAAGTATATACCTTTTAATAATTTTGCTGCTAGGTTATTCTTGCTATGTAGTATCCTCCACGCCTGTTTAGCCAAAAGTGTTGTATTCATTTTTTTTAAATCCTTGAATCCTAATCCTCTAATTAGTTTCCCTCTTGCAATTTTCTCCCAAGCTAGCCAATGTATTCTATCTTTTTCCCATGCATTTCACTTTTTATGTTTCTGTAATTTTTTTTTAGTCGATTTTTTATTTTTAAAATCAAATTCTATGTTTCTATGTTTCTGTTAATTAGAAAAAAATTTATATTTTGTTAAATTTAATGTTTTGACCAATAAAACTTTTCAAAAAAAATAAAAATTACCATAATCAAATATATTTTATTAAATTTAAAATTTTGATAATAAAACTTTTTTAAATAAAAATCAACACTAACATAATAAAAAAGCAAATATTTATTTTTAAATAATAAATTCAAAATCACGGCCGCGTAGGGCCGCTAATTTTTTTACATTTTTAAGGGCCCGTATCAGTTAAATGTATTGTGTATCTATATATATCTCCGATTTAAATAATTATATAAAAATAAGATTATTAGTCAGGTGGTAATATTTTTTTGTTTGTTACATAGGAGAGCCACTTTGGACTCGGAGTCATTGACTCGGTTCGTACCTGCACCACTAGATTGGTAGACCAAGGCCCTGGCCAGTGAGCTAATCCCATCTGGTGTCAGGTGGTAATATTACATGTTTTTTTCATGAGGTTTAGGTTCGGACCATGTTAATAGGACCGATGATGTTTTAGTTAGCACCCAGAAGTGATATGTTAGTTCTCATATCTTGATATCTTGTGATTTAAAATATTTTTTTAAAAATGATATTTTTTTAATACATGAGAGAGCCACTTTGGACTCGGATAAATGACTCCAATGAGATTCGATCTCAGGACCTTTTGACCTCTGCGGAGTAACCTAACCACTAGGCCAACTATCAATCTCAAAATATAATTTTTAGATTATGGTAGTTTTTAGTTTTATTGATCAAAATATTAAATTTAACAATATATAATTTCTTTGTTCGAACTAAAAGATACATAGAAAGTGAAAAGAAAAAAGAGAAAGAAAAATTACCATTGTTAACGTGTAAAGTAAGGGTGAATTACCCAAGGGGTCTTGGGGACCATCTTAGAGCCATATAGGAACCAAGTGGATTCTATGTTCTACTTAGAGGCCTCAAAATTGACAAATACCTTTACTACCCTTATAGTGTATATAAGACAAAAAAATAGATTCTTCTCTCTCCTCTATTACCATTACTCTCTCTTCTCCGTTATCAATTTTAATCTCTCCTCTGTCATTAACTATTAATAATTCCAGCTCCGACCTCCGGCCACCGACCACCGCCGGATAAAGTACTGAGCATAAACTACTGAGCATGGAAAAAGTACTGAGCATGGAAAAGTACTGAGCATAAAGTACTGAGTGTGAAAAAAGTACTGAGTATTAGAAAATTTGCTGATTATTCGAATTTTTTTATTGAGAATATATACTAAGCATGCTCGTTTAATCAATAAAAGTGCTGAGCATGCTCGTTTAATCAATAAAAATGCTGAGCATTTCTCGTATAATCAGTAAAAGTGCTGAGCATTTAGACAAAATAATTTCTTGAATATTACACTAAATTCAAAACAAAAAAATACGAAAAAAAATGTTGAGTGAAAGAAAATCAATTGATATATGTAGAAAATCATTTATTAAATATTCTATTGGGGCATGTAGTTTATATATAGACAAATCAATTGATACGTATTGAAAGGGAGGTCGATTTTCAGAATTTCAGCTTATGCCACTTTAGATCAAAGAAAGAAAAGAATTTCAGCATATGCTACCACTTCTGCACAAAGAAAAAGTGTGTTACTTTTTTGCTTTTCTTTTCCAAACTTATTATGTTAACTATAAAGCATTCGTGATTAGTGTTTTAAGATAGAAGATTCAAATACCAATAAACCAAAGTGGCTGGGAAAGTAGGGCACGATGAGGCAAGTATATATAACATTTAGGAAGAACAAATAGTAATAGCATACTAAATAGTAAAAACACAAATGATAAGACAGCAGAAAATTTCACAGATCCGGCCATCTTCTCCGACGAGGCAAAGGTCACAGATCTACACAAAAAATGAATAGAGACGGACTGTTGTCGTAGGTCCTTTGGTGGTGCCGATTCTGGTGGCGGTTCAGCCACAGCTCAGGCCATCTTCTCCGGCGAGGCAAATGTACAGATCTACACCGAAAATTAGCTATGTTGTCATGGCTACTCACGAACTAGCCCTTTCTACCGAAGATCGATCCAACCCTTGCGAATGGAACTCGATCCAGCCTTGCAAACGAAGCTCGGACGGACATCACAACACGAAGTCGAGCTCAAAGCTTCAATGAGCCAACTAGTGCATGCAAATGAAAATGAGGAGACGGAGCTTCAATTTTAGGGAGTTTTCATGGCAAAAAATGAAATAAGGGAGAGAGAAAAGATGGGTTACGGATAAAAGAGAGGAAAGAAGAAAGAGGTAGGGTTTTAGAATAATTTTAATAAAAAAAAGGGTAATACTTCTATCCAATATTGGATGGTCCAATATTTAAATCACGGCCATGTATTATTAAAACAAAACACATGTCAATAGATTAATGTGATAGTTAATTTTGCAAGTTTAAAACATGGGGTATGTGTATGAATGTAATTGGTGTAGGATCATCCAATATTGGATGGAAGAAATTTCCTAAAAAAAATAGTATATATAGATAATAAAATATAAAAGGGGGTAAGAAGGTAATTAGGATATTAGACTTATAGTGTTAAATTTAGTCTGTGGCCTTTAGTAAGAATAGAGAATTAGTGTAGTCTTGTTGGGTCTTAGGGGAGTGTCTTCAAGACCCCTTGGGTAATTTTCTCGTAAAGTAACGTCCAAAAAAAACGTGTAAAGTAATTGTGTCTAAAAAAAAAATAGTATATTATAATTAAATTTTAATTTATTATATTTTTTGTGGACAAAATGCTGCCATGTCATACTTTTTAGAAGCTAGTAGAGAATTTCTATTAGCTGAGGATCCACTCCCAGCTGACTTGGCATATCATGCTCTTACCTGGCATATCCTTAAACACCACAAAGATTCTAACTGATACAAGACAATAGCTTCAAATCACCTCAATTTTCCTCCACACAATCTTCAATTTTCTTAGCCTAATGATTAACAAAAAACCTTCGTGTCTAAAATTCATAATCCGCCACCATTTATTCACTTCCACCACCACTACAACCACCGTAAATTGCCACAAAATGGGCTTCACCATAACAACTCCACCATTTTACACAGCTTCCTTCAAAAAATCATTCTTTTTTTTTTATCAAACTTCAAAAAACCATTCATTTTTGCTTCTTCTTCTCCTAATTTTCCACCATTATCATCTCCCTCCTCTTCTTCTTCGGCTTCACGGTTCAATTCATCAATATATGCAACAAAAACTTACTGCCTTTGTAAGCTTTTGTTTTTTACTCCGAAGGCCACTATTGATCAGTTAGGTTAGTTCACTGACCATAATAGTTTTAAATTAGACAATTTAACCCCTTCAAGAGCAATCGATTAACAATTGTAACCTCATTTCGTTCCAAGTCCAACCAAAGAAGATGGAGTTCAAAACCGTAATGTTTTGCCATACTGTAGCATAAACAAGAAAGAGAAAAATCTATCGGTGAAATGGAACAAGATTTTTTACAAGCGCTTCAGGTTTTGTACCATGATGTTTCATTTTACTTATAATCTATTATATCACTAGGGGCTGATCTAGGAAACTTTTTTTTTTTTTTTTTTTTTGGTAAGAAGTAGCCATTTTATGGAGCTAGGATTTTTTATTGATTATCTTTAAGTTAATTTCACTATAAGTCCCTATATTTAGCAAAATAGGTTATATTTTTTAATTAACTGAATCATAAGCTCCTATATCATGCAAAATAATTTATTTTCAACAAGGATCACTTTAAAAATTAAAGCAAAGTTAATTTTACTTAACAAGTAAAAAAAACTTGATTTTTAAAGTTTTTAACAAGTTTGATGGGGCCAAGTAGAATTTCTCAAAAATTTTAGTGGGCCATAAGCTATATTTATAGGGGTAAATTCAGCATTTTTCAATAATTTTGCCTTTTATTTTCTAATATACGCGTGTTTATTGTTTATGGTATAGTCGTTCTATTACGAAGGAAAAGGCAGTATGTCAAACAGGGAATATGGTAACCTTAAGGAAGAACTAGTGTTGGAAGGGAGAAGTGTTGTCATGCTAAGTATATTTAACTTACCTTAAATTAATCCTCGTTTTCTTGATTAATAATGATGTAATATTTCATAATATTGAGCTCATTGTGCAGGTACCGATGAACACAGGTTTCTAGAAGCTTCCATGGCTTATGTAACCGGGAAACCTTATTGTCTGATGAAGAGTTTGATAAACTTATAATGAAACTTAAGGTATGTGAGCTCTGAATTATACTTAATGTTCCCTTAAATTTTAAGAACCTTTCCTTGACCCCTAGCTTTTTAATTATAACTTTAATAGTTGTGAAAATATAATTATCTTTAATGTGAATTTATTACTGAAGTCTGAACATTATTTCTACACTTTTGCAATGAAAATATAAATTTTTAGTGCATTTACCTCAAAATAAATTAATTTCTCACATTTTGCTCTCTCGTAGATGACGGGAGTGATATTGTGGTTGAAGGTCCACATTGTAGTCTTTGTACTAGGAAGGTTTGTGTTTCTTTCTGCTTTCTCATAGGGGGACCTATAGTGTGTTGTTTGCATATTATACGGACCTATAGTGCAATTAACTCGGCTGCATAAGTCTTTCTCCTACGGGATTACAATGATTGTGAGGTGGACTATCTGAGGATGTTCCTATTAAATGTCCCCGGCAGCTGTTGTTGCATTGCGATTGTGAGTGCCACGAATTTCCTCTTATAAAAACGACATCTTTTTCCTGCTATTTTTTTTTGTCAAAATCCTCCGTTGTTGCTCAAATTTATAAATGAAATACATTTCGAAATTCGGGTGGAAAGAAATGACATTGTTGCCCTTTCCTATTTCACTTATATGTTCAAGTCGTTAATATTTGACTAATTCATCATATGTCTTGTTAGGTTTTTCTTCCTCGACGATTCGACCGGATTTGAAATCACATATCTTTTGGAGGTACAAGATTATAATTTTTCTTTTACTTTGGAGGGTAAATTTGCTAGATGATACTTTATGTTTCAAGGTAATTGTTTGTGGACCTTAACCTATACTTTAAAACTTAAGGAACTACTAAACTATGAATTCCAAACATAAGGATCATATGGGGAATTAACGCTTCTCAGAAAGTCTTAGTGATCATTTATGATCAAAGTAACTAGTGCCAAATTATTTTAAGTGTAACGTTTATGTATTCAATTTTAACAGTACAGCTTCTGGAGCCATTCAGTTTCATATTCACGTGGATATTATATCTATCCTTTTCACTTACAAAGCTCATTGTTAAAGACTTTGTCATACTAAAGGTAATATCATTAGCGACAATTAAAAGGGAACTTTTATATGTGCCGCTAATGAAATTAATGCGTTTTACTTTTCTACAAAACTATTTTTTCGATATCAAGTGTAGGTTCTACCAACAAAGTTAAATGCTCAAAGTATGTCCTTCTTTATATTTTTGTATAGTTTTTGTGTTTATTTGTTTCAATTTGAGAGTAAACTGTGGCAATATTTATTTTCATATAGGTAAAGAACTTGAGAATGTTTGTGTATATAGACCAACCACGGAACCTGGAGCGATGCAAACTGTCTACCCAATGAGATGAGCTACTGTAAATTGGTGCGACTCTATTAAAATAAATATTTGCTCAAGATTGTTTATATCAACTATGTTCAAGTGTATATTCAACACTTGTTTGATCAAATATGATAATAATTGAATTACAAACTTTTCTTGTGGAATTATAGATTTTATTTACAAGGTCTTCAATGGTAAGAGTACTTTAAGGTAATAATGAAGTATTGGTCAAAACGAAAGAGTCACGACTCTACTCTGCGATGCTACATCGCTCATTCAATTGTAGCAACTTAATTTCTTTAGAATCTAAGATAATAATTACAATTTACCTATAAGCTCACATATATGACTCAACCCTCAAGTAATCTTCGACCAAAAGAAAACGACTGAGGTAATCACATTGAATACTTTTAAAAATATAAGGAAAACAATTCCTAAAAAATCAAGTGGAAGGTTTGAATGGGTTTATCCATTCATATATCTTGCCACATAACAAAAAACAGAAAATAAAGATCCAAAATCCGCATCACCAGTGCACCATTCATCCCCATCTTACCCCTACTCCTCGTTGTTTAAATTCCTGTGAATGTTAAGTTCTACCTAGTGTTCTAAAATAAGTCCGTTTAACTGCCTAGCGATTCTAAAGTGCGGATCGTCTAAAATTTCTCTCAAAAATTGGTTTACACATAATCTAATTAATAAACTACCTAGTTGAATTAATGGATCACACAATCCAAAGATTACCTAGCATGCTAGGCAAAAATAAGTAATTCAATCTAATTTAACCCAACACATAAGCAAAATATAAAAAAAAAACTATTTAAGTTAGAATTTGAACGCGTGAAAAAAAAATGGGATTTTTTAAATTTCAAATCTAGCTTTTTTGAATTGGTATTTTTAAGGTTAATAATAATGAATTTTTATTATTTTATAGTTAAATTGATATTATTTATTTTTAAATTGATCTATTTTAAGTATATATATATTAGGACGTAAATATTATTGAAATCAATTTATTAGTTATAAAATAACATAAAAATCGCCTAAATTCCGATTAGTGGGTCGCCTAGCCATCTAGGCATTCGAAGGTGGTCGACCGCGTTAGTAGCGCTTTGGTTCTACTTCTACCCATGATTTATATCAAAGTTACATGTATTTGTTTCTTAACAATACAAAAAAATGATATATTATTTATATGTAATATTTATCATACATCATATTTATAGTTCAAGTTTTAGACATTAATTACATTTTATAAGTTATAATTTTAAATATATATTATATATTATATATTATATATTATAAATAAAAAAATAAAAAATATTAATATATTATGGGGGGTGTATTCAATTGGGAATCTGATGGATTTTTTTGGACTTTAAAAAGTCTATAGACTTTGCAGATTTTATGGATTGTTTTAAATTCAAACAGATTTTGACGGATTCTGACAGATTCTTGCAGATTCTTTTCAAATCTTGTATAGAGTTGAATGGATTTTTGTAAATCCTTTATATATTTTGACGGACTTTGACATACAATTTTTTTATTTTTTTTTACAAGAATAAAAAATGCTCTACTCTTAAACAAATTGAATATCGGACCCATATTTTCACATACATATTATGAAAAATTGAATTATACTATTTTTCAGGTTTATTATCTTAAGGAGTTAAATTACAATAAAATGTGGTTGATGGCAATGTAATTGATTTAAAATAAATTACTGCAAACTCTATATATTTAATCAATAATTTAAACTATCAAAGTATATAAAATAAAGAACCAAATAAGCTATTTACACATCCGTTTGGTTCTATGTTAGACCAGGATCTTTGTCAATGTGTTAATGACTTTAAAAATGTTCTTTAATGTTAATTTCATCGAACGAAAACAACTAAGTACTACTTGAAATTGTCAAAGTAGTAGAATATGTCATACATAATATATTACACAATGTAACCACATGTTTCTTTTTAAACTGTAGTTCTCAATGGAAAAAAAATATTAATCACGAGACATCATTATAGGTTCATTATTGTACTTAACTGGATCCATATAATATATTGTAGCTCTCCATGATTTTTTTTTTAATTGAACAATATCTCATGAGTTTTTTAACTGAATCAATCGTCTTGAGTATAAATTTTTTATGTAATTTCTATAATTGATGGTTAACATGAAAAATATTAATAGCATGAATGAGTTTTTTAATTCATACAATAATTTTACGGCTAATTTTTTCATGAAATTTTTTTTAATTATAGTCGGACATAAAAAATATATCATGAGTTACTTTAAACTTTTTTAATGAATTTTTTAATTGATACAATAATGTTACGACTAATTTTTTCATGAAGTTTTTTTTAATTATAGTCGCACATGAAAAATATATCATAAGTTATTTTTAATTTTTTTCTCAATTTGTTAGAAAATAGTCTAATGAAGAAATCCATCAAAATCTCTAGGTAAAATGATAGATTTCAAAATAAAAATTTTGTTCTTTAAAATCCTATGAAATCCAATAGGTAATGAAATCCAAAAAAATCCATAGACTTTTGAATATCCTAAGATTTTAAATGATTGTTTAAAATTCAGATTGAATACACCAAGATTTTAAAAGATTCTTTAGAATCGTAATTGAATACACCAAGATTTTAAAAGACTCTTTAGACTCTTAATTGAATACCTCTCAACTTTTAAATTCCAAAAAAATCCTATAGACTCTCTATTGAATACACCCCCCTATATATGCACGCGGGAAGAATTTGTACCACAATATCCACTTCATCTTAGTTCATATTTTAGAAACCAATATTTATTCATGGTTGCAAACCATATTTAACATCTTTAATATTTCTTTTTAAAATAGAGAGAGGACAAAGTAAGTACTTAGAAAATCTATCCGTATTGACATTTTTAATAATGACTTTGAGTAAGATTGGTACATAGTCATAAAATTAGGAATAGAATACCAATATTTAGTTAATTTTAATCTTATATTTGTTACAGGCTAAAAGGAGTAGGATAGACATTACTAAGGATATCAAATCCAATAAATATAGTAATATTCATTCTATTCACCTCTCAGGATATTAACTCATTTCAATTACATGAGCAATGGAAATTTATTTTTGATAAATCAATTTAAAATCTTGACAAATATAATAACGTAGCAATGACTTTTTTTTAAAAGTAATTAGTGACTTTAGGTGTTTGTACCATGGATAAATTTTGGGTTAATGGAAACAATGGAGACTCTAGCCTACATCGTAATTTTTGTATTCATTTAAAGAAAACTAGGGTGAATTATATATAGGGTCTTGAAAACAAAGATTCTTTTCTATAGAGTATGATCCAGAAATTCCTTCTTATGAGAGATCTCTGTTTTGACAATTGTCTTTCCTACCCTTACTAACACTGAAAGACAAGAAAGTGTGATGTCACTGTTTCTCTCTCCACTACCTACCACTACCCACCTACCTCCAACCTCTGATCACCTACCACCGACCTCCAACCACCGACCTCTGACCACGGACCTCAGGCCACCAGTCACCGGTCACCGGAAAAAACATAGAGTACTCCGAGAATTTTCTGAGTACTCCGACAATTTTGCTGAGTACTCCGACAATTTTTATGAGTACTCTATATATTTAAATGAGTATCCGACCACCGACCACCGACTTCCAACCACCAGAAAATCTCGGAGTTCTATAAAATTACAATGTACTCTAAGAAAACCTCTGAGTACTCTTAAAATTTGGGGAGTACTATAAAAAAACGACAGAGTAAATTAAAAAAAGTAATGAGTCTAAAAGAATTTAGTGAGTATTATTTAAACACACATATTATTACACAAGCAAAATAAAAAGGAAAAATCTATCTGGTTTGACCAGATCTAGATCTGGTCAATCGTGGCTACCTAAACAAAAATAAAAAATAAAATAAGGAGCTATATTTCTTGCGCTGCAGATTTGAAGAAGCAGCAGATTTGAAATTCGCCGGAGTAATGATGAGCACCACCACCACTGCATCGACTCCATTCGCCGGAGTTTGTAGCCTGTTTTCCCCGGAGTTTGCATCGAAGAAGAAGACTGGAGTTTGCAGCCGGTTTTCGCCAGAGTTTGCATCGACGAAGAAGAAGAAGCACCACCACCACCATTCTCCACCACCACAATAACACCACCACCACCTTCTATTAAAATCTGTTCGCGATGCACCACCAAGATCCATCCATCCATGGCTTCACTTCCACGAAACAAGCACCACAGACGCCACAGTCGCCAGAGCCACCACTCTGCAACTCCATCCTTCTCCTGTATTCGTTCTCCTTCTCACGCTTCACGCTTCAGAGCCACCACCTGATTCACGAAGCCTGAGCTACCTGCTGTACTGGATCTCGCCGGAGAAGATGATGTTGGATCTATGGTGAAAAAGGTCCGTCAAGTGGAGCACGAACCTCGGCAGTGAAGAATAAGAAGCCATGGTTGAGATCAGACCTCGGCTCCACTTCCATCCTCCCATTGCAGCAGATCTGTTCGCAGGGAGATCTCCGGCGAACCACCGAACCGTAGCCACGCGAAGAAGAACAGAGACGTGGGTCTCGAGCTCGCATCGAAGAAGAAGAATAGCAGCAGGTTTTTTTGGTGGCTGTGTTTCAGAGGGAGGCGGTGGTGTTATGGTTGTGGTGTTATGGTGGTGGTGGTGGTGGTGGTGGTGTTATAGTGGTCGTGGTGGTGGTGTTATGGTGGTGGCGGTTTGGAGGGGGGAAATGGGGAGAAGAGGGAGGTGAGAGAAAGTAGATCTGAAAAATATAATATTATGATTTCTAAATTAGTATATATAGAAGAAAAAAATATATAAAGATGGTATAATTGTAATTGGGATATTAGGTTTCATGTGTTAAAATCTTATTGAGGTCTTTAGTAAGAAGAGAAGGAAAAGTAGGGTTGGGATTTAGAAGAGGGGTGTGTGTTCAAGACCCTAAGTGGCATTTTCTCAGAAAACTAAGAGTAAGAATAATATTAGTCAATATTTAATTCTTTGAAAATTAAATATTTAGGTCGATCAAATTTACTTTTCTAATTTTAAATGATTACTAATATAAAAACATCATGAATTTGCCTTATTTATATGATATAGTTATCCTAAATTCTATCGAATGATCTTATATCTTTAAATTTATCGAAGGTCCTTAAATCAGTATTCTGATCAAATTGTGTTTTTTTAAATTGGGAAAAATAAACACATGAGTCAATCGTTCATAATGATCACGTGTCAACAACCCCACAAAGCATATGGTCAATTTATTATGTGGTGAAAACCACCTGGCTTGGCCAACCAATATGTGTACCTATTCGCTCCTTGTCATATTTAAACCACCTCGAACCTTGCGTTCTGTTAAAAAATTGTCGTACGACATCTATCCATATTTCACCATGTCCTATATGTCCAATATCGCGATCGATTAGTGTCTAAGACGCCCGTTAATGTCCACCTCCACATATAATTATGTAGCCCCCAAAATATCTGTTAATGATAAATTGTCACGTGAGGCCTCTAGTTCAACAAGTGTCAGTAATAGTTATCTTATATTTCTCAAAAATCCTTTAGTCTGTGTTCCACCATACATATTTCACTTGTTTTTCTAGTTGGGTTCGCGCTCCCTCTCACATTTTATGTTCATATTACTTTTATGTGTCTTGTTTGCCCCAATGTATTATTCATGTTTTTAGGATATAGTTGCTAAACAAAATATGATATTACTCCGTTAAAGTTTTAAAACGTGATGTAGCTATTCCCTTTGAAAATAAGAATACTGCTATATATCACCCTTTTTTGCTTCTTCTTATATCACCTCTCATATGTCATGACATTGAATAAAAGATTAATTAAGAATGAGAAATGTTATGATTGAGAAATTTCCATGTAGAAGGCGATATAAGGGCGAAACAAAAAGAGGCGATATATATATATATATATATATATATATATATATATATATATATATATATATATATATACTCATGAAAGAATCCTTCTATTTTTATCGATACGTCTCATGTGAGTGGCACCAAGACATCTCAGTTTCACCACACCTCATCAATACCTTCACATATATCCATGTTCAACAAGTATCATGAACATTAATTCCCAAAATGATTTTACACAACAAGAGATATCAATTTATTGATCACTATTACTAGCATTAACACTTTGAAATACTAAAACGCTTTAACTTCGTCAATTATTTTTATATTCAAAATTTATGATAAACAAATCATACCCTCCATGTACTATTTTCAAATTGTTGAAATCTCCCATATACAAAAAATACTAATATACCCCATAGAGTAAGGTATCAACGGTTGAAACCTCTCTTCCGTCCATTTTTTTGACGCTAGAGGGATGCGCATGCCCTTTTTTTGCTAGGGTTGTGTTTTGTTTTAAAATGCATAAATTTAACCATTTGCCCCAATTAACTAACAATTTAAAAAGAAAACACGGTTAAACCCCTACCCCCATCCCCCCTTCTTATTCTCCGACATACTCGACAGAAAAAAACTCATCTCCATTTCTTTTATTTTCTTTTATTCCCCCCTCAGCCACTTCCCTACATATTGCTAACTGCCCCTCTCCTGTACATCACTCTTGATAATTTATAAAACATAAACCCTTACAAGCTTCAAACTTATCTCATTACGCCATTGTTCATAGCATTAATTAACTAATACCTTAGAAGCTTCAAACTCATCTTCGAAAAAACTCGATATATTCTATAGGAGATTGGAACTAATTAATCATTCAATTAATAAACTATATATTAATTAACCATTCAATTTTTTAAACTTCATCTTCAATTAATTAATTACAATTATGGTGTCTATGTAATGTCATGAAAGTGTGAATCAACAAGAGTATTATGCTTATTTTTTACTGGTATTCATTTCAATTTTTCTCTCATTTGAATATCCTTGGCCAAAACGAATGTTTAAATAGATTAACAGATTTATAGCCAAAATAAGGGTTCATGGACAAGATCTTGAATTAGATACTTTATCCTAAAATACGCTTATAAAATAGGATGAGAATCCCCCACTAGTAGGGTTGTATGAACAAAGCCGCTCGCGAGCAGCTCGAGCTCGGTTCGGAGAAAAGTTCGTTCGAGATCGGCTCGAATATAAACAAACTCATGCTCAAGTTTCATTTTAAGCTCTTTAAATAAAAGAGCCTGCTCGAGCTCGGCTCGTGAGTTCGTGAGCTCGTCTATAATTATAAAAATTATAAATTAATATATTATCTACTTATATATATATATATATATATATATATATATATATATATATTACTAAACCTTCAATATCAAATCGGATATTTTTAATTTCATTAGACATTTATTTTTTCATTAATGTTATGTTTCATATTTTTATACCACACACTCCATCATATACCAACCGTTCATGAAAGTCTCATTTCAACCATAAAAAACTAATCATGTTCATGAGAACCTCGTGCTCGACTCTAAAAAAAAGTCTGTTCTATAAGTTAAACAAACAAGTTCTAACATTTCTGATTTAGATCATTGGAAGCTCGAGCTCGGCTGTTAAAATTTGAGCTTGGTTCGGCCCGGCTCTTTTAAATTTGAGCTCGACTCGGCTCGGCTCGAGAAATTAAACAAACAAGCCTGTACATCTAGTATTCAGCTCGGCTCGGCTCTCTTACAACCCCACCCACTAGCCAATTTCTTTAATAGTCTCTACAAGTAAATGAGTTGGCATGTTATTTACCTTAGATGTTAAATAAAATAAACCTCAACCATTAATTATTATAATTCATTCACTTTTTTCTTCTACCATATCTTTATTAACTTTTTTTAAATACATCAAAAATTCACTTTAGACTCAAAATCATTAACTCGGTTCGAACCTTACCGCTTAGAAAAAGAATAAAGGTTTTATCCAATTGAGCTAGCCCCAATGAGTTAACTTTGTTTTTAACACACTATGTTTATACTTTTAATAATTTTTAACATACACGATGTTTATACTTCTTATAATTTTTAACACTTTCTTTTATTTTGCCTTAGAGGACAACTTTACCGTTCCTTTTTTCTTTTTCTCTAAAATCTTGCAACTCTTTTTTTTTTTTTAATTGAATTTGGCAACTCTTTTTTTTTTTTAGAAAAAACAGCACCAATTTTCTATAATCAAAACAACCATATTTAATTGAAATAAAAAATTTAACAAAATTTTAGAATTCTCCCTCTTTGATAAAAATTCAAGATTTTTATATAAAAAAAATCTATATAATCAAATCCAAGCGGCAGAAAATTGGTGGGAGTGATACTCGAAGTTGAAATCTATTTAAGAAGGGTTTTTTTTGCATAATTGTAATATTTTGAGTACAAATAACACTGATTATGACAAATACGATGATATAAATTTGATACTAATTTTTGGTTATAATATGAATTTGATATATTGATGTCATTTTGTGCGATATGAATGGAAAAATTTATGAAACTAATCGTAATTGAATAATAAATTTTCTTATTATTGTAATGATATTTTTTATTGATTTTATTTATTTCATACAATTTTTTCCTCATAACCTTTTGTTATTAGAATGATATCTTTAATTATCTAATTTAATAATTTTCAAGAATTTTTTTATTAAAATCTTGAATTTTTATTGAAAGGAGAATTTTAAAATTTTGTTAATTTTTTTTTATTTCAATCAAATATGGCTGTATTGATTATAGAAAATTGAATGTTGAATTTTTTTCTTTTAAAAGAAAAAAAAGTTGCGAACTTGAAAAAAAAAATGAGCTGCATGATTTTAAAAAAAGAAAAAAAGAACGGTAAAAGTTGTCTTTTAAGGAAAAAGAAAAAAATGTTAAAAATTATAAAAAGCATAAATATCATGTGTGAGAAACAAAGTTAATAATTATATAGTAAAAGTAAAAAGTGAATGACATGTATTATATTAAAAAATTAAAAGAAAAATATTAACAGTTGAAATTTACTTTATTTAACACTTAAAGTAAATAATATACCATTTCACTTATTTATATAAACTACTAGGAAAATTGGCTAGTAAAGAATCCTTACCTTATAAAATAATTAAATATTTTCCAAATAAGGAACATTGAACTTTAGTTTAACTAATCATATATTGTATCATAACTTTAGAGCAAATAATAAATATATTTTTTATAAGTGAAAATTACAAAAACATTTGTGAAACTAAATTAATAGCCCTCTTTATTTTTATTTATTATATTATTTATAAAAATCCTAAAAAATAAATTGTATCAACTATACTTTTCTTTTAATTTTAATTAATTATTTATTCATCGATTGTGAGGGATATTTCAATAAATGATAGGATATAATAGTAAAATAAATATAGAATGGAAAGGATTTATTCTTGTTTGGATTAAATAAAAAGATAGAGAAAATTTTTATGGGACAACGCCCAGTTGATTACGCGGAGATCGTAAGAATTCTCAATTAATTATAATTTCAACTTAATCCTCATTTAAGCACAAAAATTTAAAATATTACAAAAATAACCATAGGCCTATTAATTAATTATAATGATATTTATTTATTTTCATTTTTGATTTTTTTCGAATTTTTTATATTTTTTTTCTATATTTTTTTTTGGATTTTTTTTTCAATTTTTTTCGGATTTGTGTATTCCAGGAATACACATAATTGGAACAACCAAAATCAAGTTTTGTGTATTCCACGAATACATAAGTTCGAGTTTTATGTGTTCCGTGAATAACAAATTTGAGTTTTATGTGTTCCAAGAATACACAAATTTGAGTTTTATGTGTTCCATGAATACACACATTTGAGTTTTATGAGTTCCATAAATACACAAATTTGAGTTTTATGTGTTCATGAACACACAAATTTAAGCTTTGTGTGCTCCATGAATCTGAGATTCGTAAGTTTCAGGAATACACAATTATGAGATTTGTGTGTTCCACGGAATTGGAACAAACAAAATCAAGTTTTATGTATTCCGGGAATACATAAATTCGAGTTTTATGTGTTCCATGAATACACAAAATTTAGTTTTGTGTGTTCAAAGAATACACGATTATGAGATTTGTGTGTTCTTGGAATACACAGAATTGGAATAAACAAAATCAAGTTTTGTGTGACCTGGAACACACAAAACCCTAAAATATAAACACACAAAAATAATAAAAACGTGTTGCACAAAAAGATAATATATCAAGATTAGGGTTGCACACGGGTCGGTTATCCGACCCGAAGTGCCAAACCCTTCACCCAATCCGAGGTGTGCGGGTTTGTAAAATTAAGACCCTAACCCTATATTAATTCTTTAAATCTGAACGGGTTGGGTGGTTGCGGGTTGGGTGCGGGTTTGGTTAACACAAAGTCAAAGTACTTAAAAAAATTAAAAAATACAAGACATTCCATATATAGAAACTTAACAAAATAAGAAAGTTACTATATATAGTAACTTTCCAAATAGGAGTTAAATTTACTTGACTTGAAAGTTTACAGTTCCCCCACTACTTAACAATTAACATTACAACTTACAAATTACACAAAACCATTACAAGTAGCGCAAATCAAAATCAAAGTCTTAGTTATACAAATTTTACATTCAAGTAAATTTAAATGCAACCTCTATTGTGCAAAATAGAGAAGATGTACAAAATTGGTTGCATTTTCTTCTTTGCTTCCAAAAACCTTGCTACTCCTTTCAAATTTCAATTCAGCTGAAATTGTCTTGATTTTTTCAACAAAATGGAAATGGAAATTGTTACATTTTAGCCTCAGATATTAATTTCATCATTGGCTTTAGGGACCACCTCGGGACAAAGGGACAAGAACTACTTTTAAATATCACAAGTTACTCTCAATTCCAACTAAAATTGTTGCCAACTCAACCTTGTTTTCCTTAATTATCATAGCCTCATAAATATATAGTTTTAAAATATAATCATAGGCCTTTAATGAAAGGAAGTAGGGAGATGCAAAACAATATTAGTTGAAAACTGAAATTCCTTGAGGTAATTTAAAAGAGTCAGTGATTTATACCTTAAGGTTATTGGTTACAGATGTGTTATAGTGGACTCAGTGGTGGTCTCACTCAACTCATCCAAGCCTAAATAACCTGTTAAACACAATAATTGATAAACAAACACAAAGTCAGATTGTGTAGCACATAAGAAATCCAAAAAAAACTTAAAATTTCAGTAATATACCTAATTCAGCTTCCAAATCCTCAATTAGTTTTTTTGAAGTGTTTAAATTTATTGGTAGTGTAGATTTCAACCAATTTTGGTACAAATAAGTGCCTCCACTGTATTTGGTGATAAAGATCTTTTAAATTGATCAAGAACCCTACCACTAGTGCTAAAAGCATATTCAGAAGCAACTGTTGAAACAGGGACAACTAGGACATGCCTAGCCATCTCAGATAATGCTTTAAATCCGAAAGAATTGAATTTCCACCAACTAAGAACATTGGTGTCGCCTAGGGTGTGATAAAATTAATACAAAATAAGACCAAGAAACTACGCACTCTCACCCTAGACAGGCACAGTACTGCAAGTATTACAGGACGTATGCAAGTTTTAATGATAAATAGAGTTCGTTCTCAGGGACTTAAGTGTGTTAATCGCGTGAGTAGGAGTATCGAGTAAAAGTAAATAATTAGAGAACAGAAAAGTAAAGGGAACAGATTTCGAGAATAAGAATTAAAACTAAGAAAATAAAAGACAATAAAGTAAAATACGAAGAATATGAGATCAAAGTATAGCTCAGGTTTTGCTAGTATGCACTAATCCTTCTAATCCTATCTATAAATCTAGTTAATAAGGGAGAATATTAGCTCTTGGTATACTTAGTCAGGATTCAAAATTCCCATACCTTAGACCTTGAGAGTGACTAAGGGGGCTACGTCACAACCAAGAAGTGATTTCAAATAGGGTTATCAAACGCCACTAAGGCCCTAAGCAAATACTGCAATCTTGGTGATACGGTGGTTAAAACAAACCCTAATGACTATCTAGTTAGAAGCATGTTTTGTCAGGACTACTATCGACACTAGACATTATGTGGTGGTTCAATAGTTAAACACCCTGGTAAGGAGACCATCTAACTACTCTTAAAACAATCCTAAAGTGATCAGTTCTAGGAAAGACAATAAATCAAAACACATAAGCAAATATTAAGTAAGAAGCTAATATCAGTTAAAACATATAATTCCCAAAGAAACTTAGATAGAAGAATTAGAATTCATAGATTATACATATGCAAAACCCAAGCTATGGGGAGTTTAGTTCATACCTTAAGGAAATAAACTAAAAGAAATTACAAAAGACATCATCTTGCTCTCTACAATAAACTGGAAGAATAAAACCTTAAGAACTAATTACTATGAGGCAAGGATTAATTGGGTAGAATTACAAGTGATATAAGGGTGTATTTATAGGTGTTTAGAAGACCTAATTCGTTTTCTTGAGGAAGAGTTGAGGTAATGGACTTCTAGCCCAACTCAAATTCGTATGGAAATAAAGATAAACACTGCTGGACCGTTTTGAGCATATCTTCTTCGTTATTGGTCGGATTGAGCTCCATAAGATACCAAAAGAATCGCAACAGAATTATCTTGACCCTTCAAAAGTAAATCACCAGATTCGGCCTATTTCTTAGGTAAAAACGCCTATCTTTGGACGTGTATGCAGAATTCTTGATTTAGGCAGCCTTTCCTTTTCCATCTTTTTAGCTTTTGTTTCCTTATCTCCAATTATCATGCAAATCTCTTTCCATAAGTTGTTTTCTTTGACTTGGATTCTAATTAAGCTCCATAATTATCTTTAAAACTACACACTAAATAAACAATTAAACCCAATATGCTCTAAAAATATTATTTCTACATATCAAGACTCAAAATAGGAAAGTGCACTAAAACTCAAGAAAATTGACATTATTGACTTCTAAAACACTTAAAATGATGTCTCGTCCTAACATTAATCTATCACAAATGAGGAGACATCAAGACCCCCATCTCAAAGTTGTATCGTCCCGATACAATAAAGACAAAAAACAAAGGGAAGTCTCTAAATACACACTTATAAAATTCTCAACACAAGGGAAAAAGCATAGCAGAATATATAGAATAAACCTAAAGCAAAGAACTCAGAAAACTTCATGCAATAATATTCATAAACTACATACATGTACACTTCTCATATCCACAGTCAACACGACTTGAATTCAAGATCAGATTAGTTTCGCAATGTAAGAAGGATTGGGACTTTACTCAGTTCCCCAAGAGAGCTATAGATTGTTCATCAAACCTTACTAGTATCAAAGATCCACTCAACTAATTTCTAATGGCTCAATCACTTCTCAATTACATAGCAAAGAATCAAAAGGTCTTAAGGTTGTAATGTAGGCTTAGGGACGGTATGATAGTATATTTGGATAATTTGGAGTGAGCTTTTGGCTCTCTCCTCACTAGCCAACAACGAATCGCCCTAGAGCTTGAGTTACTCTCATAAAACGTTTCTCACTCAACCCAATGAAACTTTGATGCATTAGCATCCCCAATAACCCAATAAAAGCTTAAGATGTTCACATAAAAATCCCCTTTGCCGGTCCGAATATATATATATTCTTTTCTTTTCAATTCAAATTCTTTTCTATAGCTATGACTCTCTTAATTATGAGATATCACGCTAATTTTTCATATATATATATATATTTTTTTTTTTCTTATTATGCCCTTGTTGGCAAAATTAGCTCGAAGCTTCTTTTTCATTCACTATTACCCCGGCAAAGGGTTACAATAAAAATCTGTGAATCATCATCAATATAAAGCACAAAGTACAATTAATAAGCTCAAAAATCCCAACCCAATAACAATTCCCATAATGGTGGACCCACCACCCCAAACTCAAGCTCTAAAACAACTGTCTATTCATCGCGATTCGAGTGCGGGTCATATGGAAAAGTCCTAAAATCTAAAGGGATATGGCTTATAACGTGTTTCAATAAAAGGCTTTAGAAAGGCTAGAAGGGGCTGAGAAGGATATAGCATATAAAATCAAAAATCACAAGGTGAGAAGGTATAAAAAGGCTTCAAGGGCTTCAAAATATGGAAGAACCGCCTTAATCACTTTCTACACTATGTAATTTAGTTATTCTCTTACCTTTAGCACTTTCATCAAATGGTTTTTCAACTAGTTTGGATCTCACGGCCTACACACTTTCAAGGTTCCCTGAGATCGAACATACTTTCTATCGCATTGCTCACTAATCTTTTCTTTACTATCAACGTGTGTTTTCCTGCAAATGCTCAAAGCATACAAATACATAGCTCATAAGCATATTACTTACTATCATCAATATACTGAGCTTATGCTATCAAGCTATTAAACACACTCTACATCTAATTCCCATGTATCAAAAATTTTAATTTCACCCAAAAATAGAAAAAATGGAGATGAGAGACAACGAATCCCCACACCCCCAACTCAAAAGTGAGCCGTGTCCCCACGACTCGAAAAGAAAGACTCGAAAAACAGAAATTAAAATTAGAAATTAAAATTAGCAGATAGACATATTTACAGAAATGGTAAGGAAGAAAGAGAACATACTCTCGAGGCTATTGCCTCGCATTATTGACATCCAAGGTTGGAATTGCTGGACCTTTCGTTAATTGCTCAAGGAGTTTCATGATGTGCACTTGATTAGCGTTGATTTGTGCCACATCATTGACTAAGGAAGTTTGAGCTGCTTCAAATTTCGTTAAACGCTCCTCCATCTTCTCTTGCCAATTTTGCTCCTTTTCTTCTTTCGAGACTTGCGTAGAACCCGCTCTTCGAAAGATAATATAATCAACACTACACCGTATCAATAACATAATGATGGGGACGTTTTCCATAATTAATTCTAAGTTTCCGCAAGAACCTTCGTGATACAAGTAGGGTTTTAGATTTCAAAATTCACTATTTTCCTTTCTATTATTTTCGACATATTTCACCATTTTTTGGTTTAGAATCCTTATTTTTTTTTCAAGTGCTATATTAAATGAAAATATATTAATCCCGTAAACTGTCTAACAGTTTTAAATATTTTATGTAGACAAACAATCTACATATCTTTTCTCGTATTTAGGTACCTACGTCTCTTCAATATCCATTACTTCCTTTAAAAGCAATGCATGTGCCAACATTATTTGACTTAATAATTAATATCGTATCACGTGGAGTGCATATTCCACATTCACCATTTCATCATTTACGCATGTGATTTTCTTCTTTGGGACATGGTATATTTTGAACCGACAGGTTTATCATACTTCATGTGTTGGTTATATGCATTACAAATATACCAAGTTTCATGCGTTGGTTAGATGAATTACAGGTTTACCACGCTCCATGCGTTGGTATCCATTTGCTGGGAAATTTGTTATGTGTATATAAGGGACAATAACCTATGTTGAGCATTTACAACATATTTTACGATTTTAAAATATTCTACATATTTGCGAATGCACTAGGTATTTGCAATACTTTGCACATGGATATTCCTTTTAATTTCAAGTTCCTATTCTTTAGTTCATGTATATAAATGATATAATAAATTGTATCCCACGATAAGTCACGCAATTTTAGGTTGCCTTGTCTCCCCCCCCCCCCTAATAAGGGTTTAGTCACTTGGTAAAAGAATTTTCTGGTTCTCTTAAGTAGAGACTAAGTGAGTTATCTATTATTCGACATATCATTATTGTCACTAGGTGACTAAGTCGGTCATTTAATAATACAAAGTTCTTTGGATTGTGACATCTTTTCATTTGCACAATGTGCATTTCAACTGCTCAAATTTGTATATAATACAACCCTAATAAAATAATAATTTTTTTCATCCACTCTTCTGGTGAGAATTTTAGGAGATAATGCAAAGATATACGTTGCTACAGACACTTGTGGTTTATACAAAATACTCATTTCAGAAAATATCCTTTAAATTTAGTAAATTTTTTTGGGATTTACTGAAAACATAATTCACCAATTATGTCAATTTTGTACCACAAGGTAACATAACTTTTGAGCATCCAAAAACTTTTAATTAGATCGACTAAATGTTTTAGTATTCGATAGGCACACAAACACTATATATTTCCACTTTATCGATAATATTCATGGTTATCATTTCGTGATGGCTTATTTATCGTGACCTTTTACTTTCAGAATATTCCTTATTATTCCACTTATGGTGGTAAGGATTTTTTCTTTCCTTAACCTCGTCTGGAGTTTGGGTCACCAAGATATCAATTCCAGGCACATTGAAAGACATCGCATTTTCTTCCAAAAACGCATTTCCATTCACCATAAGGCCTAGTTTTTAGTTAGGAAAAACAATATTTAAGTCACTCATTTATTTCCATTACTGGGTCAATTTTTGTATAAGTTGATTCTATTTTATCCAGCGAATAATTCTAATCAGGGAATACAACATTAAACCACTTGTTTTATCATCCACATGTCTATTGTTTAGATACAAAAATGGTTACACTCACTTTAGAAAATGTAGCTCCATTCACTCTGAGGAATGAAACACTATAGTTTACAAGAAAATGTAATGTTAAACCATAATATTGTGATTAAACTCTACTTACGATATTACTACTTCAGGAGTGTTTTTATGACATGAAATGTGTAAAAGGTTTTAACATATCTTTTTTTCAAAATACTTCTACCTACAATAATATCTACTTCAGGAGAATAATTAGGTAATTTTGATTTTTTTGAAGGATATGATGGTATCCCATTTTTTCCTTTATATTCTCATGAAATAATTAGCCTCACCTTTTTTGGATTTGCTTAGCTTCTATTTTTCACGATAAATCATGTTGTTATCACCACCTTTTACTTTTCTTATCACTTAGATTTACTTTAAACTTTCATAACAATAATGCTAGTAATATATATATATATATATATATATATATATATATATATATATATATATATATATATATATATATATATATATATATATATATACACTTTATGAAAACTTACATGCAAAACGAATTTTGCAACACTATCATGATGTCAACCTGAGGTGGAGCTATGATCAACCTCACGCTTATTCCAATACACATTAGAAGGCGTAACATTTTCTTCTGGAAATGTTATTTTACTCACTATAATGAATAGTTTTAGCCATAAAAGACAATTTTGATCGTATTTAACCCTACCATTTTTTTTACATATCTATTTTCAAATAGATTGAAAAATGCAACTCGTTATAATGAATGCAATTCCATCCACTACAGGGAACGATCTTGAGTTAGAGAATGTTATTGTATTCAATTAAATCTTGCCACCACAATGTTATTTTAATATATATTTGAAAAATATTGCATTCGTTTGGGAATGTAATTATAATCACTTCAGTGAATAGTATTATGTAAATGGAACGCGAATTATGATTTTTATATCAACAATACATTACTTTGTTTGCTTACAATACAAACAATCTCATAAGATTTTATAAAACCTTTATTCGCAATATAGCTACTTCATGATTATATATGTGATATGATACAAGGGGATGAATACCTATTTCACTTGGTAATATTACACTTGCCCATCCGAAATCCTCAATTACATTAATAGTACATGAACTTTTACTAACACTATATTTTTCCCCAAATTATTAACAAATTATTAGGTTAACCAAATGGTAAGACTTCAAACATTTACAAGGGGGGTTGCAGTTTAAAACCTTTATTATGCAAACTTTGCAAAAATTATCCCAAAGTATGGTGTATTTCATAAAATTATTTAGTTCAACTTATCTTTCCGTAACTTTATGGCTTTTTTATGTATAAAATCACTGTGTTGCTACAATAAATTCTCTAACATTCAAGAAATATTTATTTAACGATATGAAAAATATATCAACGAACTTTTGATTCATAACATCGCTTTAGGAATTATATCTACAGACAAAATTTTAGTTCGTGAGAATTATCTCCATCACTGTGTATATTAATGAACTCCAGGTTCATAAATATTAGAAGTATATTTCATTATTAAGTCTTTACAAAGATATTCCATATTCATTTTATTTAACACAATTCAGTAATTAAATATCCATGATATCCATATGAGTTCTTCATCATATAACACTTTTTTTTCAAAACCATAAATTCTAATAAAGACTTCAAGTCATTCTAATTCTTGTAGATTTCGAGCCGTTAAAATTTAATATAGCCTTCACGCCTTTAAAAATTCATACACGTTTCGAGTTTTTAAAATTTAATTTTGACATCACCCTTTTAGACTTCGATCCTTAAAAAAATTGATGTATGTTTCACGCATACAAAATTTGTTGAAGGTTGCAGACAATCAAATTTATTAAAGGCTTCAGGCATAAAAAATTTATGTAGGCTTCAAGCCTATTAATTCATTTATTTATTATACTTTTGGCAGATAGATTTTGTATATATTTTGATGTAGGCTTTGGGCCTATATAATATTTCTTATGTTTCCTGCCTATAAATTTGTTGTAGGTTCCAAACCTATAAATTTCGGATATGCTTTTGGCATATATAATTCGATGACGATTCGAGCCTATAAAATTTATTATATGCTTTCAGCATATACATTCTTATATAGGCTTCAGGCCTATAAATTGTAGAATATGAATAATATATAACAAAATATAGAATTGTAGATTATATCTTTCAAGAATTATTAATAAAAGATAAATAAAACATAGCCTAGCAGTTATATGTTACACTCTACTATTGAAGGCCTCAAGTTAAAATTTCCCATAATTATTTTTTTGGGATGATAAATTAATCTACATATAGCTTTATCCTATACTAATCGAAATTGAGACTTCGAGTCAAGTTAAAATTAAAATAACCAGTTCGCGATTCAAATGTAGACAATCTACTTTGCTGACTGATGATTTTACCTTCTAGAGTATTCCATTACATTTTGGAGAAAGAGACTTATTCGTGCTAAAACGTATTATGAACTTAAGAAGTTAATAAATATATAAAGAGAATTATGTTCTTTGTATTCCAATCACTAGTATTACAATGAAATGAGACTCATATTTATAAGAAGACGAGTGACCTTTCACTAAACATATCTACAAGTTATGAATAGGATAATAAAGCTTGCACTTTGGATATCCACCATTAACACTATAATTTATTTATGATAGTTTGGTTATTTATTATATCTTGCCAATTTATTTTCTTTTTTCTTTCGGGCAAGTGATAGTTGTATTTTTTTTCATCTGTTTTCTTGTATAATTTTTTAATTTTTTTTCTCATCTATTATCTCATGCAATTTAATAAATTCTTTCACTTCATCTATTTTCTAGTATAGATATATAAAAAAAATTATATGTTTTATCAATATTGTGTTGTGATTTAATAAAATCCACTGTTCAATCGATTTTTCTTGTGTTAAAAGAATCCTGTGACTTTGTGACTTTATTTAATATATCTAAGGATCATTTTATTTTCGGATAAAATTCATTTCCGAAATCTCTTTGCTACCACATGAATACTCATACTCAATCACCAGTTGGGTTAGCTCAACTGGCCAGAGTCTTGCTATTATTTGCCCTTAAAGGGGGTAAAACAAGAGGTATAGGGTTCGAATCCCCTCCCTGAACATGGGTAACCTAGTTCTGATTAAGTGGGAATATGCATGGGGAGACGTGTATATTTCCCATGGGATTAGTCGTGGTGGGCGAAAGCTGGCCCGGACACCCATGTATCAAAAAAAACTACCATATCATTAAAAATTTAGTATAATTTGTTCAAATCATTTTTCCAATCATAAAATTAAATGTAAAAATAAATTTGGGCAGATCCATGATTTTTTATTTGGGTGAGTTAAAACTTAGGTTTTGCAATTGCAAAAAAAAAAGTAAATATACTGAATGCCCCCATGTATTTTAATGGAATTGACAGCTTACCCCCTCGATCGTATATAATGTAAATTTATCCCCTAACATTTGTTTTTGCGACTCGTTACCCCCTGATGACGGAATATGTTCAATTCCTCTGTTAAATAGGCACGTGCGTGACAAATTAAGAGGGTAAGTATGCAAATTAAGTAATACTTAAGGGTGTAAGTGGGAAAATTAAGTACTCCCCCGTCCATGTTTAATTGTCCACCTTTTTGGTGCAGAAGGGTTATAAAGATCATTTAATACTCTTTTCTTTACACAAACACCCTTAATTAGTATACATGTAATCATTTATTACATTACTTTTTTATTATTTAATTACGGGTAATATTAGAAAAAATAGGGGAAAAGTGTCTTGGTATTGAAAAAGGGACAAACAATACTGAACCACATTTATTAGAAAGTTGGACAAATAAAAATAGAAAAAGGGAGTAATAATTAAGGGGGTAAGTAGGAAAATTAAGTAATACTTAAAGGAGAAATTGTATATTTTCCATCATTAGTGGGTAACGAGTCGCAAAAACAAAAGTTTGGGGACAAATTTACACTTTATAGGATCGAGGGGGTAAGCTATCAATTTCGTGATAGTACACTGAACAAAAAAAACTTATTTACTGGAAAAAAAATTAGAATCATTTTTTTACACATACACAAGGACTAAAAATGAATAGTATAAAAGTTAAATTATCTTTTGTGATTAATGTAATAAAAATTATAAATGTAAAATTATATTGTGTGATTAATGTACTCTAACTGATGTTTTTCCTTTGAAAAAACATCCCGTGTTTGTGGGGGTTACCGCCCTTAAATCCAGCCAAATCTGCAGCTACGTCCACTAAAGTGAAAATAACTACAAACCAGTTATGATTTTTGGAAGATACTTTATAGGGTTAGATAGATCTTTTCGATGTGGTCTTTTGATATTAAGTACGCTGAATTTGGCCCAGTAACGAAGGAGATATGATCAAAACAGTGATCAGTGTTTATCATGTCCAATATTTTAGGAAACGAATTTGAATTGGAATTGGACTCCAATTACTTGTCTTCCACTCCAAGATTAGAAAATACCTATAAATACACCCTCTTAATATTGTAATCATGTATTTGCTTAATTATTAGTCCATAGTATCAATTAGCAACATCAGGAGAAGCAAGTTGACAGTATGTATCATTATTTTAGTTTATTTCTTTCCAGCATGAACTATATTTACCATAGCTTGGTTTTGCATATATACTTATAATCTTTGAATTCTATTTTCGTCTATCTAAGTTTATCTAGAAAAAAACCTTTTTAAATTGATTGAGATTCTTAACCTTTATATTTGTTTTATGTGCTTTGATGTATTGACTGTAGTTCTTTCTAGTGCACGAGTATAGACTACCCCATTAATAGAAGTTGGATGGTCAACCGGAAGACTGACTAATTGTTGAAATACCACATAAACGTCTAGTTTGCAGTAGTGATCCTGACGGGCTTGCCTAACTAGATAGTCACTAGGGTTTAATTTAACCACCAATCATTGCGCAGGATCCCCTTACCCAAGTCCCATGGTAATTGTTAGGTCGCCACCTAAGTCCACCCTGTAGGGGGTTAGGAGGAATTTAGAATCCTAACTACTTACTCTAAGAGCTTTAATCACCCTTGTAACTCGTAGAATAAATAAAGGGATAAGTGCATACACGCAAACTTGAGCTATATCTCTCATCACATACTTATGTACTTACTTTATTTTGAATTAGTTATTAGTTTAATAATTCTCCCCATAATTATTCATAATTATTTATTGTCTTTATTTCACGCAACTATTCTTTACTACTATTCCTCTTCTAATCACAATTCTAACTAAGTCTCTGCGAACGAAATTTACTTATTATCTAAACTTACATACGATCTGCGATACTTGCAGTGAGTAACGTGATTGGTTGGGTGATATCTTATCTTTATTATCGTTATTTTATCACACCCTACAAGCCACCAAGTTTTTGGCGCCGTTGTCGGGGACTTGTGTCTCGTTAGCGTGTGGGTTTAGTTTTAGTGTGGTAGTTTTTATTTTTTTTTATATTTATACTTTCTTTTTGTTTCTGTCTCTTTCAGGTTCTGGTGTATGCTCAAGAATCCTGAAGATTTAGTCAGGGCTTACAACAAACGAAAAGAGAAAAAAAAGACAAAGAGAAGCCATGTATGTAGTAGAAGATAATTTAGTTCCACCTGAGGGAGATAATCGCAACAATAATAATAATCAACGAATACCTATCCCTCATGTAATAGCACCACAAGGAGGAAATCCCGAAAATAATCAACGTCGCGAACAAGATCTCCCAGGCTCGGGAGCACCTTTTCGAGTTCAACCATTAGGGTATCATCCTCCAATGATCCAAGCTACAAATTTCAGGCCTGATCAGGGTATGCTTAGACTATTTACAAGCTATGGACTATAGTGGTGCAACGATTCAAGATCCGGTAAGAGCGATTCAGAAGTTTATGCAGATTTGTGATCCTGGTGTCTCCATATCTGTGATATATTAATCTATACTTGAGACATAATTATAAGGGTACTTAGTAATTAATTTCTGGATTTTTCCCTATTTATTCATACTTTACACTTTCATGTCTAGTTTTAGGTGTTCTGATAATTTGTGATTTTTTTGCGTAATTTTTGTGTTATTTTTGTAGCGGTTAGGTATACGGAAGCTATTACGCCTATGTAAAGTGATTGAAGTGTAAAAGTAAAGAAAATTCGTTAGTCAAAGTCAAAAAGGAAAAGTTTGGATATATTTGGAAAGTAAAGAAGTTTCAAAATTGCACATACGTCCACTAATTAATTTCTTGCAGCAATTCGATCAGAAATTAGGAGGAGCATTTTATATGAGCAGATAGATATTTCAATTTTGGTCGTTTTCATATAAAGAACATTAAATTCTGATAATTAGCGAAGGAGATATGACCAAATCAATATCTGCAAAGGTTTTATATTGTCCTACAATTTAGAGATACAAATTTTGGTAAGATCGGGAGTCCTTAACTTGGAGCTTACTCCATGTTTAGACCAAGGGCCTATATATACCCATTCCTACCTTAGATAAATCATCCTTAGTCAATCCTTAATCATTAAAAGACCAAGAGGAAGCTTACATCAAAAAAAAAAAAAAAACAAGAAAAAGTTGGACTACTAATCATGCCATTCCAACCTTTGGTCCTTAATTTTTTATTTTTTTTATGGAGAAAAATTTAAATAAAAAATAAAACAATCTTGGCTTAAATATGAGTGCTCATACTTAAAAGGTTAGTTTTTATCAATTCAAATATTAACTCTCTCGCTCAAATATTACATTTTTAATCTATCCGAACTAGAAATTAATCTCGAATCCAGTGATTGTTCTAATTAGTATTTATTAGTCTCTAGAGATAAAATATTGGAATCGTATCTCTGAAAAGGAAGGCATGGTGTTGGTTAAAGGAATATATAAAGAAACTATAATGATTTAAAAAGTTTTATTGTAATTTTAAGGTTGAAAAATATTTTAGAATTCAAAATTCACACTTCTTTTAAGCTAACTAGATTTTGGATAATGGAAAATGGGAAGCACTTGTTTTTTAAGAGGAGAAAAGCATTTTCGGAAATAACTTAAACTTCTATTTTTTTTTACAAGTCTCTAACACTTGAAGTTGGCTTGATTGTCTCTTTCATTCATCGCATGGTTGAGTTTTCAAAGAAATGTTTACAAGTGCATTATAACCAAAACATAAAAGCCTAACAGTAGAATTATAAACTTTAAGTAGAATATACAAAAATTGATAAATAAATGAGAAGATGATAGTGTAAATGTACAATCTTCAATGACAAAAGTACAACAGTCATTTCCCACAAGCATTCTCTTGTGTATCTCTATTGAATATCCAAAGTGTAGACCGCTTACACACAAAACATTTCTTGTTTTTTGCATGGTAATGCAAACAAAAGTCAAATAGTATCATTTATATCTTTTTTATAAATGCTCCCAACTACTTTTAAAGCACAAACACTCCTTTTTTTGAAAGTCTTGAACGAAACTTTAAATTAAGATTATATCGATAAAATTTATGAATTTAAACATAATCAAATGGAAGTACAAGACTATTAAGTTGAAACATCCGCTAATATTTTTTTTTACCATTTCGGTACTTTCAACTTAAATGAGAACTAAAAAAAATTTAAGCTATTTTTTATTAATATATGTCATTGTATTTTAGAATAGAATTTAGGGTGTCTCTATCTCACAATTTAATAAAAATTTACATAAAATTAATATCAAAGTGTAGAATATTTTGTTATACTAACTATAAATATTCTCTTTTATATATATATATATATATATATATATATATATATATATATATATATATATATATATATATATATATATATATAAAAAAAAATTATATTAAAATTATAAATATGAATATATTTAATAATGCATTTAAAAGTATTATCACTGAGGTATATATAAATTAGTGTTGAATAAATATTAATTACTCCTTCCGTTTCAAAATGTTAATGCCAGTAGTAGTGATCAATAATTTGATATATTTAGACATCTTGTTGTGTAAAATCGTTAGGAGAATCGATGTTCATGATACTTGTTGCACATAGATATATGTGAAGGTATTGATGAAATGTGGTGAAACTGAGATGTCTCGGTGCCACTCACATGCTACGTATCGATAAAAATAGAAGGATTCTTTCATGAGTATATTGTCTCATTTTGTTCACCCTTATATCACCTTCTGCGTAGAAAATTTTAAACATTAATCATATCGTTTCTCATTCTTATTAATCTTTTTTTCTCTCTTTTATTCAATGTCACATGGGATGACATATGAGAGGTGATATAAGATGAAGCAAAAAGGGTTGATATATATATCAAGTACTCTTCTTATAAAAGGGGATAGCTACATCGTGTTTTAAAAATTTAACGGGGTAGTGTCATATTTTGTTTAGCAATTATATCCTAGAAACGTGAATAATACATTGGGGCAAACAAGACAATTAAACGTAATATAAACATTTATTTGCAGTAATGTCGCGATTTCAGGGATTTGTTACTTAGTAGAGTTGCAGTAATTTTAGAGGGATTTGCTTATTTATATAGGTTCTTAGATACACAAGCTATAGAGGAGAAAAGCATTCTCGGAAATAGCTTAAACTTCTTCTTTTTTTACATGTCTCCAGCACTCGAAGTTGGCTTGCTTTTCTCTCTAATTCATCACATGGTTGAGTTTTCAAAGAAATGTTTACTAGTGCATTATAACCAAAACACAAAACCAAAAGTACAACAATTATAAAATTTAGGGAGAATATAAAAAGATTAATAAATGAATGAAAAGATGATATTGTAAAGGTACAATCTTCAAAGACAAAAGTACAAAGTCGTTAGTTCTTTTCCACAAGCATTCTCTTGCGTATCTCAAAAGCTGTGTTGAATATCCCAAGTGTAGGCTCATTACACACAAAGCATTTTTTGCATGGTGCTGCAAATTATATCATTTATATATGTTTCTTACTTATGGTCCCTCATCTACTGTAATGGTAGATAAAGTGAGGGGGAACTCACTTATACGTTAAAGCTTCTTCGATCGTGTCTCCGCTATAATATCCTAACACCTTCTTGGCTGTCAAAGTCTCCAACAATAAGCGCTGTAACTTCACTTGCACTTGGAAGATTATATGATCTATCATCCATGCTTTGACTTTATATCAATTTTAGTCTTATACCTTGTACGCCATCTCTAGAGAAATGATCTCGAACAACTTCGTATGATTGAGAAAGAACATTGAGTTTGTCTATCATTTCCTTCAGTGAAGCAATTATACCACGGTCTAGGTCACCTACAACCTTTCCAGATCGACAATAATTTTTTTTATATAAAATATAAGAGGATTTACGTTATGAACTCATAAACCATAAAATTGCACCTGATAGGATTTACTCTATTTTCAATCTCATTATCAGTGTAAAAATTGTACAATTTAACAAACTTAGGAGTTGATCCTTCCTCATGCAATATGCTTCCCAACAAATGATAATTTTGACCATGTAGACGAAAGGTGTAAGGAGTTGATCCATTATTTATAGAACTATCCATTTTTTTACCAAGAAATGTAAATGAAAACATCATATTATAAGCTCTAATGTTTTCATGAAAATGTTTGCTCCTTCTATCATCTTCAAATAACTGCTTTAATAGGTTACTCAGAGCAACTTTCAAATTAGGAAGCTGAACTATACCATTCATAAAACACATTGAGAATTGAGGCTTAGATGTCTTTTTGTGTTTACAAATTCTTTTATTATACCACATAAATGCATCACATGATTCACATACATATATATCATCTCCAATGTCATTATACTCTGTATTAAAACAATAAAGAGTAAATCTATTGAAGTGATCAATTATTATAATATTCATGAAAACAACAATATATTGAAGCACTGATTGATTAAAAATAGGTTCTTACCAAAATCCTCCTCTAAATCATCATTAAACACATAATCCGAATCTACATAACACAATGAACCATTGACATTTTTAAATTAAAAAAACATGTCCATTTAACAAAAATATTATATAAATATACTTATAATTTTATATTAATCTTAATTACCAACATTGTCGGGATTATTACCTGATGGTACAACAGTGATTTTAGAAGTATTCCCTTCATCAGGTAATATATTTGATCACATATTGGAACCACCCCATGCAACAGGTCTTATTGTGTCTTGACTCATTAAGATCCTATTTCCGTCTCATTTAGAACTAAACATACAACAAATATCTACGTATAAGTATTAATTAAATATAAAATAATGAAACTAAGATTGGTCAGTTGTATTACAAACATGGATAATTACCTTCTATTTGATTCTAAAAGCAAATTTAATGAAGTATTTTCACTTTAACATTAAACATCCATTTCATGATTATAAAGCTCGGGAATATCTATTAATAGTAAAATAACTTTTAATTAGGGAGAGGAACGAAAAATAATCACAATAAAATATAATAGTGATATTAGAGATACTTTCATATTCAGATATGCCTTCATTTAAGTGCACATGTTTCATTTGCTTACTTTGTTGCAAGAAATAATCGTTTTTGGAGTAGTTTCATCATGCATCACATTTTTTCCTCTTGCCCCTGCCATTGTTTTTATGAGCGACATTTTCTAATTCTATAACAAAAAAACAAAAATAGGTAGAATAATATTTAGAATCGTCAAAGAAAACGATAAAAATTTGTCTGAATGAAATATTTTTTCCTATTGGAAAAACTAACCATTTGAAATATCTATGCTAACACAACTTATCGGGGTTCCTGTTGTATTCAATATCATAGAATATCCATTTTGTGGGCTTCTTGGATTATTCATGAATTATTTGTTCTTGTTTCTTACATTTTTTTTTTCAAAAGGTAGTGTACAGAGCTAAAATACAATCAAAACAATTTTTTTATCTAATTAATATTACCATATATATTAGAGATATTAGCCAATAAAGTCCAAAAGTCCAGTAACCTACCCACATACAGTCCACCCAAATATTACCCACCCAAAAGGTCCAAAATTTTAATTTTATCCCATTTATATCCTTACAATCAATGATTTAATTAGATCATATGCCATAATTATCTTCTATAACGGATTTAATTAGATCATATGCCATAATTATCTTCTATAACAGATTCCATTTTAATAACATATTTATTAAATCCCTTAATTATAGCCTTTACACGATGAAAAGTTTGTTATCATCCATTTTAATTGCATATCTACTAAATTCCTTAATTATAGCCTTTACACGATGGAAAGTTTGTTATTGTCACTATCAATCTTGTATCCAATGGTTTCATTCATTCGGATACAAGCGAATTATATCGGGAAGAATCGAAAAAACCACTGGGAACAACCCTGTATATTAAGTCAGATAGAGTTAAGTTAAGTTTTTAGTATATAAAAGATGGTGGTGTGTGTGAACAAAATTAGTGTGTACAATGAGTATTTTGGTGGTATGCTCATTTGTAGCTATTCATTAAGCAATGGTGCATGTGGGTAAAACCAATGGGCTGCATTTGTATCTTGGTGAGTTAGTAAGCTGTTATAGATATTTATTTATTTTTAACATTGTGAGAAACTATGGTGAGTAAGGGGTGACATGTTTTAGACACAAAATCTTATCAGACAACAAATGCCTTGGTTTGCTTCCTTCGTAGTGGCGACGGATAGTGATATGCGACGAGCAGTGGGAACCTTACCTTGAATGACATCAACTGTGGGTTGCTGCTTCTTCATTGTCTTTGCCATTATTGATTGCAGAGATATGTGTCTATATGGTTTCTTTGGTCTGGAGGAAGGAAGAGAATGCGTCGCATGTTTGATTTATATATGTTGTTTATGTTTTGAAATTATTTGAATGATTACATGCAATTAGGAAAGTTTGTGTTGGTAAGACAAACGAAATTAAATTAAGTAGAAAGCATATCAGACTTTTAGAGTGGGTTGAACTTGATAAGCAACTGTTAATTGTATGTTAATTGTATGTTGATTCTATGAGTTAATAACCCTATATATTAATGTGTGTTATCTATGTGTTGCGTTTATTAGAACAAAATAATTTAATATAAATCGTTATTTTATTAATATATATATATATATATATAGAAAGAATATGGGAGGTGATGTGATACGTCTCTTAAGTATATAAAGAAAAAGATAACAAAAACCAGATATATTCAATTAATTGAAAAAAAAAATGAAAAACTCCTTCAGCGGAGTCCATTGCTACACCATCAACAATTGAAAAAGCTGAACAAGCTTGTTTCACCTACGGCTATCAATCGAGAAATTTTTGCCTAGACTATGACCCATATGTAGGGAAATGGTCATAATCCATTAATATTGTGACACCTCATATTATGTATTAAATTTATTTAAAAAATAAATTTCATTAGTGATAGATGATTAATGATGAGTGATGATAAGTAATAAAATAATATTAATATGTCATCTAATAATGAGGAGAGAGAAATTTAAAACATTTCTTTTTTATTAATTAAAACTTTTAAATTCTTATTTTGATATTTACGTTAAAATTTCAATGGAAGCATAAAAAAATTTGATAGTTCATTTTTTTAAGCAAATTATAATATTTTTAGCTATAGTTAATTTCTTGTTCAAATAAATTTTATTACAAATACATTATTTTTAAATAAAATATAATGATAATTAAATAATTATATTTAATATTTTTAAACAAAATTTATGAACTTATTAAATTATATAATAAATTAAATTTAAAGTGGCTCTCTGATATGTTAAAAAAGGTTTTTTCTTATAATAAAGTAATATTTCAAATAATGACAGTCGATAGTGTGGGTATCAATCCTTAAAAAATTAAAATTAATTTTTAGTTCCAAAAAAATCTTTTTTCCGTTTTGGTTCGGAAAGGTCAAAAGTCTTATATTTAGACTCAGAGGCAAATATTTAAGTAGTGGTTAAATATTTGCCCCTAGGTCAAAAGTATATTTACTAAATTGTTATGCCAAAAGTAGGGCTCAAAGAACGGGATTAATGTTGGATTTGTCTGGATTCTCTCTGTATTAACGTGAAGAACAATTGGTTAAGGGAAGCAGTAAGAGTATCTCGAAATCTCAAGTTGCGTGGCAGAATGTTACTACAATTGGATCAAAGAAGACTGACCGTAAAGAAAGATGATTGAATACTTAATTCAGTGCAGTCAAAGAGATTTTTAGAAGACCCAACTAATTAAAAGATTGAAGCAAGGAAGGGATATGTAGAGTCGTTATAATTAGAGTTTGTATCAGGCGTGATGCGAGTAATATAGTTGATAAGAAAAGGTCATTATGGTTTGGAAAATTGACTATAACTCTGCCCAAAGAAGTTTAAGGAGAATTGTGAGAAGAAATTGGGAGATTCGTAATGAAATTGTAATTCATGGGGATTTTTGAGGATCAAAATCTCCACAAATGGTATCCAACATTACGAGGCTTACGATTGCAGGTCTTAAAGAGTTTGTTCCAGTAAGCAGGGATGATCTAAAATGTTACGCGTTTGACTACTTTTGTTACTTACACAATTCACTTGCTCTTGGACAACATGAGAGACTATAATAGTAACTGCAGAGAATCATCGTTATCCTATGTTATTGTCTACTAATCATATGGTTATTTCAGAAGTCCGTG
Source organism: Nemophila menziesii (assembly GCA_029959085.1). Classification (NCBI taxonomy): domain Eukaryota; kingdom Viridiplantae; phylum Streptophyta; class Magnoliopsida; order Boraginales; family Hydrophyllaceae; genus Nemophila; species Nemophila menziesii. The sequence goes on along the minus strand of JARWIR010000001.1, from coordinate 136,299,279 downwards.
AAAGATGTTGAAAGTTTCACGAGCATAATATTGCAGGTTCAAAAACTTGTAGCCTGATTTAGAGCTCGATTCATTAAGGATCTTTTACACAACTTCTTTGGCTTTTTCTGTTAAATCTTGAGTCTGACAAGTATGAAAAGTTCTGCCTGGAATATGAACTCACTACTTAGAATATTTTTCTGTTTTACTTTGTTTTTGCGTCCTGACAAAATTAAAATATAAATTAGGGAACATTATGCATCAATTAAATGTCTTAGAAGCTTTAATAACTTTGAAACAAACAAAAGTCTAACAAGTTATATGTGTTTCCTGCTTAAACAGCACTGCATCCTCCATGACCATCATCGAAACATCTTGTATCTAAAAATCCATATCTATTTACTTTGTATAATATAATAAGTCATGAAGCTTACTAAATTTATCAATACACTATATAATATAAAGACTTATCCTTATTCAATTTTCTGTCAAGTAGTATAACAAATAACAAAAAGCATTTTGGCATAGAATAGATTACATCATTATATATATATCCATGTGCTACAAACAATAAAAAAATATACTATGTTTCGAATAACAAGACTAATGACATACGACAGTAACTCAAATAAGTTTCTTTGGAGCGAGCATATTGATTGTGGACCTCAAGCCTAGATGATAAAAAAAAATTCATATGTGTTTGTTTTATACAAACACTCGAGGGAATTGCAGCATTGGTCCCTATGTTTTATAAATGAGCCGATACTATCACCTATTTTTAAAAAGTATCAAACATATCCCTGTGCTATACAATTTATTATAAACAATTTATTATAAATTAATATCTCAACAACGTTCAATCAATGGTGCCGAATTTGTATAAGGTATAGTTATATGGGGTTATTAGAGAAAATATATCAAAGAGCTCTCTAATCATTTTTTTAAGCCTTTAATAATTTATTTAATAAAAAAATGTCTAATAAAACAATTATTTATAGAATTCATTTTTATATTATTTATACCTTTACTATCCTTATCATTAAATATATTATTTTATTTTTAATATAATATTTATACCACCACCACTGGCGCCATGTATTTATCCACCACAACCATCACCACCACCACCCCCACAACCACCACCACCACCTATTACTACTACTAATTCCATCACACACGCGCGCCCGTGAATTTTTTTTAAAATCGTTATAACTAATTCAAAAAAAACCAGATAATTAAAAAAATTGTATTTTTGGATAAAATAAAATAATATTACGTCTATGTTTTTTTTTTGAAGTTTTTGAATTTTTTTGATTTTTTGATTTGCAGACACGAAATTCCACGTTTAAAACATGAAATTCCATGTTTTAAACAGTGATTTTCGTGTCTGCGGAAAACAAATTCAGTATTTCAAAACATAGAATTTCATGTTTAAACATGGAATTCCGAATCTGCGAATCAAAAAATTCAAAAAATTCAAAAAAAAATTAAAAAAATTCCGAAAAAAATCATAGACGTAAATATTAAGTTGCTTTATCCAATATATAATTTTTTTATTTTTTTGATTCTTTAAGAATTAGTTATGACAATTTTAAAAAAATTCACGGACGCGCGTGTTTATTAGTTTTTGTTGGGTGAATTATATATATGGACTTAAAAACACTATTTCTTCTCTATAAAGTAGTGTCTTGAAAGTTGTTCTTCTTATGGATCTCATTTTTTACAATAGTCTTTCCTACCCTTACTAAAACAAAAAGACAAAAAATGTGATGTCACTGTTTCTCTCTCCACTACCCACCACTACCCACCTACCTCCAACCTCCCACCACCTACCACCGACCTCCTCCAACCACCGACAACCAACCACCGACCACCAGTCACCGATCGCCGGAAAAAACATAGAGTATCAGAAAAAACTGAGAGTACTCTCTAAATTTGCTGAGTACTCTATATTTTTTTTTGAGTGCTCCAAATGATTTTAATGAGTACTCTATGAATTTGCTGAGTACTCCGAGAATTAAACGAATACTCTAACGAATTAAACGAATACTATACAAAATTGTCGGAGTACTCTATAAAATATTGAGAGTACTCTTTGAAATTAAATGAATACTCTATAAAAATCAAAGTGTATCTAATACCTTTTTATTAATTTCATTCAAACTTTAAACATTTACAATAAAAAAATAAAAAAAACCTAAACTAATACCAAGTTTGACCAGATCTGGTCAACAAGGTTGATAAAAAAAAGTAAATCGAGACTTGCAGAAGACGAGTTCAACACCACCACCACCGATGGAGCCCTTCTCCGCCGTCGATCACACCAACTACACGCCGTCGAGCACCACCAAATATCCAGCCTCCTTCGAATCAGCACCTTCATTTCCATGGATGCTAGAACCGAGCTCAAAAGTCCATTCGAATCCATTGTCAAAAAACCATTCACGTCGCCGGCGAGCTTCAACAGAACAAGACCGGTCCAGCCTCCTTCTTTGAACACGTGAAACAAGTCTGTAACACCACCGGCGAAGGCTGTAACATCACCACTGCAACTCGAAAAAATCACCACAACTCGAAAATATCTCCAGATCTGCTACTGGTGGTCACGCGAAGAAGAGAACTCGAAGAAGAATAATAGCAGCGTGGGTATGAGCTCTCCAGATCTCCTCCGGCAAAGCTGTTCGCAGCTAGATCGAGCCTCGCTGCTTCTTCTTCTCCAGGCCGGCGATCTTGCGGTGGTGTCGAGTAGCCTTCCACTTCTTCGAGCTTCCAGCTCATCGCAGCGAAGACGAAGGAGGTCATGGAGGTGGTGGTACTGTTCGTCTGAGAAGATGGCTGCTCCGGCAATGAAGAGGAGGAGAGAGGTTGTTGATGGTGGTGGGCATTTCGACGGTAGTGAGAGGAGAGAGTATTTTCTAGGGTTTGGTATGTTTTGTTTTATAATTTAGAAAATGATATATTTGGTATATATAGGAAAATAAAAAACATTTGACGGTAGTATTGTAAATGGGGTTTTGGGGTTCATGTGTTAAAAAGTTTCTGAGGTCTTTAGTAAGAAGAGGCTCTAGGTGGGGGTGCTAACTCGAAGAGGGGGGTGTGGCCAAGACCCTAAGTGTCATTTTCTCGTTTTTGTTTTGTTTTTTTCTAGTTTCATTTTTTTTAATTGTTAATTATAGGTGTAGTTTGGGATGGGACTGTTTTCTATAAAGAATTTTATTTTATGTACCTTTTTTAAAATAAGTTTTTTAATAGGCATTAATTTATAATTGGCTTTAGTTATATTTTCTAATTTTCTAAACATGCGTAAATTTGATTATTTTACATAGTGAATTAAATTAACGAGTTTTAATTGACAGACTTATATAATAAGTTTAAGCTTGTTTATTAGGCTCTCCACTCTTGTAATACTGAATATAATATAGCTTTAAACTTGCAACTCAATAAGTAAGCAAATGTAAACAATTTAGTAAATGTGTAATGAAGGGTTTTAATTGAAAGTCTTTTACCTTAAAACTTGGTGTTATTCTTTGTTTTAAGAGAATAAATGTTGAGTGATCATATATTCTTGGGGTAGATCGATGGCTGTTGCTGAAGGAGTTTCTTCAGTTTTTTCGATTAATTTAATATGTTTTGTTTTTGTTTTCTTTTTCTTTAAATACTTTAAAATGCTACCTCACTTTTAAAATTAGGTATCACCTTACCTCCAGTATTCTATATGTATAATTTTTCGAGTAAGGCTAGGTATCACCTAAAAAGTAATAACCCAAATATAACCATATATTCTAGGTGGTCCAATCATGTAAGAGAGAAAAAAAAAGTAATCAGAAAAGAAAAACAGTTTCATTGGATCACCTAGGATGGTGATATTTGGGTGATCACTTTTTAGGTGATACCTAGCATTACTATGATTATTTTATTTTGCATAACTGATAGATATAAAATGACAGTTGAAATATACGAAGAACAAAATTCATAATTTAAAATCTTAAATTACCAAATACTTGGATAAAACATATCTATTCAAATAGTACCAACATTAGAGACATCTATAAGAATCAAATTACTTGGTGCAACTTGTGAAATATATTGAAAAGTAATTGATGATACCATTTTTTTGTTCATGTTAATCTTCTGATTAAGTCTATATGCCTTTGAGAGGAGTCATTAATTGAAAACAACCTATTTAAAATCTTGTTTATTAAAAACCTCCCCTAATAAGATTATTTATAAAAATATTCTTTTGAGAAAAATACCCTTATATAATCCTTTGAATTACTCTATTATATATCATTTAAAATTTAACCACCCTTTTACAACTACCCACCACCACCATCACTACCACCACCGCCACCACAACCACCCCACCACCACAACCACCATAACAACAACAACAACCACCACCACAATCACCACCACTACAACTACAACCACCACCTACTACTACTAATTTCATCACACGGACGCGTCTGGAAAATTTATTTAAAATTGTCATAACTAATTCTAAAAAAATCCAAACATATAAAAAATTGCATTTTTGGATGAGGGGGATCAATATTTACGTATGTGATTTTTTTGTTCGCAGACATGAAATTCATTGTTTCGAATAATGAAATCATTGTTTAGAACAAATGAAATCATTGTTCCAAACAATGAATTCACTGTTTCGAACAATGAATTCACTGTTTCGAACAATGAATTTCATATTTGCGAAAAAAATCAAAAAACTCATAGAAGTAAATATTAATTTGCATCGTCCAAAAATATAAATTTTTTATTTTTTTGATTTTTTAAGGATTAGTTATGATTTTTTTAAATATCCAAGACGCATGCGTGTAATGAAATTAGTAGTAGTATGTGGTGGTGGTGGTGGTTGTTATGGTTGTGGTTGTGGTGGTGGTGGAGGTGGTGGTGGTGGTGGTGACTCTGGTAGTGGTCAGGTTTTTTTACATGAAGATGGTAGTGGTATGGTTGTGGTGGTAATGGTGAAATGGTGGTGGATGTGTCCAATTAGTTGTTTAATATTAAAATTTAAATATTATGTCAAAAAAAATATTTTTAATAAGTAATATATGTATAAAAAAGAGTCAATAATCAAGAAATGCCTATTAAAAAAACTATTAATAAAAAGGTGTCTGGAATAAGACTTTTTATAAAAAACAACTCCAACACAAAATACACCTACACATAGTATTTAAAAAAAAGAACTTAGAATCTTAACAAAACAAAATGGTTATTAAAAAATTAAAGAAAAAAAACAAAACAAAAACTAATACACACACGCGTATCAATGGTTTTTTTTAAAAATTGTCATAACTAATTCTAAAAAAATGAGAAAAATAAAAGAAATTGTATTTTTGGATAAAGCAAATTAATATTTACGTACAGGATTTTTTTTTTGAGTTTTTTGAATTTTTTCTGTTTTTTTCGCAGACACGAAATTACATGTTTTAAACAGTGAATTTCATCTTTGCGAAAAGAAAATTCACTGTTTCGAACAGTGAATTTCATGTTTAAACAGTGAATTCCGCGTCTACGAGAAAAAAATTAAACGTAAATATTAATTTGCTTTATCCAAAAGTGTAATTTTTTTATTTTTCTTATTTGTTTTAAAATTAGTTATAGCGATTTTCAAAAAGAAACCACGGACGCGCGCGTATGTAGTGGAATTAGTAGTAGGTGGTGGTGGTGGTGGAGTTGGTGGTGGTGGTGGTGGTTGTGGTTGTGGTTGTGGTTGTGGTTGTGGTTGTGTTGGTTGTAATTGTGGTTAAATATATGGTGGTGGTGGTGGTGGTGGAAGTACCCTATAATTTGTTAAATATTTGAAAATAAATACTGTATTAAAAATAAAATAATATATTTAATAATAAGGGTAATAAATGTATATATAATATAAAGGGGATGTTTTTTATAAATAATTATTTTGTTATGTATTTGTTTATAAAATAAATTATTGAAGACTTAATTTAACAATTAGGTATTTTTATTAAGTCTTTTTTAACAATAACCTCTTAAAAAAAATTTGAAGAAATTATTGAAAGTTGAGAATGGAAACGTGTTCCTTAGTGTGGCGGAATTTTAAGGGTGAAATACAAATTAAAGTAAATGAAGTAAGTCTTGTGTATGCTAAAATTTATCACAAATAGAGAAATCACCAAAGTATATATCAAACTAACTAAAAAAATACCTCTCTCTAAAACGCTCCCAGGCACGATAACCAAAAAACCCTTCTCCTCCTAAAAACCCTACCCGACCACCGTCTTCGCTCTCTCTCATCCGTCCCCCGCCTCTCTTGAATTTGTCATCTTCGCTATTTCTGGTTTTTAACACGGTTTCGCTTTAAGATCTTTGAGGATCTATGAAACTGAGTATCATTTATATCTCTATTTTCTCGATTCGTTACATTAAAGTCACCTTCAAGTTCTTTTTCGAATTTAAGTTTACTTTAATCTTCTAGCTTTATAATATGATGGCATTTATTGCTAGTATAAATGCTGACAAGAAAGAAGAGGATGAAGAAGAGTTATGTCTATCACCAGACAGAGAAGTAATTTATTCTAAACTTGATGAGCCTAAACTTCTCATACGTATTATTGCGTCAGGTATCATTAACTTAATCTATCTTAAGAAAATTATTATTCAATATTGGGGTATCTCTGGTCGTATCACTATTGAAAAAAGGGGTATTAATGTATGTATTGTTCAGTTTGACAAGGAAAAAGACCTTGAAATTGTTTGGAACAACAGACCCTATCACAAATTTGGTTTTCATGTTTTAGTACAAAAGTATGAGAAACTTTTAAAAACCCTTCTCTGTTAGATGAAACAGCTTTCTGGATCCGTATTTATGGTATTCCTCCTCTGTTTATCAAAGAATCTAATGTGGCTAAAATTGCTTCTAAAGCTGGGAGAGTTATTGATATCATTCATCCTGATCCATTGACATTTAAAGAAAATCTGAGTATAAGAGCAAGGGTATAATGCTCTGTTCTAAAGCCCCTTTCAAAGGGCTTTAACTTTAAATTATCACAATCTCAATTGGTTTGGATTTCTTTTAAGTATGAAAAGTTGTTTGACTTTTGCTTCAAATGTGGGATTGTTTCTCATGAGGAAGGTAATTGTGATAACCCAAATAGGCTAGATGTGCGTCTGGGCAACTGGATTAAATTCTCGGATCAAGATAAAAGAGATAAGAATTTTGTTTTTAAGGCCATGAAAAATGGCAACTATAATCAGAGGAGTAAGAAACCTTTGAAGAATAAGTTTAAGAAAAAAAGAGAAAGCTCTAGAGAAAGGTGAAATTGAAGTGTCTAAGGCTGTTAAAGTGAATGAAAGTGTTAAAATTGGTAATGTTGTGCAGAAATCTCTACTTAGTCCCTCAATTCAATTGGGACAAACAACACTTGAGGGGGTGGCTTTTAAGACTGATCAGAGGCCCTTAAGTGAAGAAGAAGTTCTTAAACTTTGTGGGCCAAATGAACAGAACCCTAAGCTGAGTCCCATTATAGTTGTGGAAGAAAAAGTGATAACTAGACAAAATTTGGTTAATCAGGAATGGATGGATTGTTATCCTAATTCATGGACTGAAGTCTTACCCCCCCCCCCCCTTAGGGTCTGATCAAACTCCAATTTTACTGAATTTTGGAATTTACACTAAAAAACACAAAAAGAGGTTCATACTTGAGAAGGGATGGATTTTTGATAAATCTCTATGTAAGCTGATTACTGAGAAATGGAAAAATAATTACTTTATGGATCTGAGAGGTATTTCTAAATTGAAGTACAAATTATCTCATATTCAAAAACATATCACTAAGTGGGCAAGGAAAAGAATTCTGAATAATAAAATTCTAATCCAGAAAAATATTGCGCAGATAGAAAAAATATTCAATGAACCATACAATGATGAGAATGAAATTTTATTCAATTCTCTGAGTCTGGAACCTGAAGAATATTGGAAAAAAGAGGAACTTTATTGGTCTTTAAGATCAAGAAACAATTGGCTCAGATTGGGGGACAAAAACACAAAATTCTTTCATGCTACAACAAATGTAAAGAGAACTAGAAATAGAATCTCTAAGATTAAGAATAAAAATGGTAACTGGATTACTGAGAAAGCTGATATACAAATTGATATTGTTACTTACTATAATAATATCTTCAAATCAGAAGGTAAGAGAAATTATGAACCTATACTTGAAAAGGTTAAGAAGGTGGTTTCAAATGAGATAAATGATGATTTAATTAAGAATGTTACTACTGAGGAAGTTAAACTTGCTATTTAGTCCTTGGGAAGTGATAAATCTCCAGGGCCAGATGGCTATGGAGGATTCTTTTTCAAAAAAATTTGGGAAATTTTAAAAGATGATCTGGTGGATATGGTTTCTGATTTTATTCAGTCTAATGCATCTTTTGAAACTATTAATAGCACAATCATTGCGTTTATCCCAAAGTGTGATAACCCTGATATGGTTTCCTCTTTTAGACCTATCAGTTGTGCTAATTTTGTTTACAAGATCATATCTAAAATCTTAACTTCGAGATTACAAGTTTGGATTGGTGGGTAAATTTCTGAAACCCAAACAGCTTTTACTCCTAATAGATTTATATTTGAGAACATCCTTATTGCACAAGAAGTCTCTCATTTCTTGAACAACAAGAGAAATTCAGAAAAATACTCCTTAGCTATAAAAGCTGATATGAGTAAAGCATATGAGAACATTGAGTGGGACTTTCTTACTGACTTGTTATTACACATGGGTTTTCACCCAAAATGGGTAGGTTGGATTGAGAATTGCATCACTTCAGTGACTTATCAAATTCAAATCAATGGGGAACTCCATGACCTTGAAAACCCTCAAAAAGGCTTAAGGCAAGTAGACCCTCTGTCTCCCTACCTATTTTGTCTTTTTACTCAGGCACTTACAAATCTCATAGATTACTATGTTGACATGGGGCTTCTTAAAGGTATTAAAATTGCCAAAACTGCCCCTATGATTACTCATGTGCTCTTTGCAAATGATAGTTTGTTTTTTCTTGAAGCATCAGATTATAACATTAATATATTCAATAATATTTTACACTGGTATACATATGCCACAGGGCAGAGAATTAATCTAAACAAAAGTGGTATGTTTTTCAGTAAAAATACTCCACATTATGTTAGACTTGGTATTTCATCAAAGTTAAGAATGAATAAAATAGATCACATCGGAAAATACTTGGGAATTCCCTCTTCTTGGGGTAAATCCAAGGTTAAATCACTTGAGTGGTTAGTTGAAATCATTCTCAAAAGAATGGAAAAGTGGGATACTAAAATGCTAAGTAAAAGTGGGAAAGAGGTATTTGTTAATGCAGTTATTGGGGCTATACCTAATTATATTATGTCTGTGTTCCTTATACCTAAAAAGATCACTAACCACTTGACCTCCTTGATTTCAAATTTTTACTGGAACAATCAAGGAGAGGATAGGCGTCATTGGGTCAAATGGCAGACTCTTATGCACTCTAAGAAGGATGGTGGACTTGGGTTTAAAGATTTTCACTGTCAAAATCTGGCCTTGCTAGCCTCAAATGCATGGAAATTTATGTGCAACAAGAATTCTCTGGTATATAAACTCTTTAAAGGTAAATACTTTTACAAAACTGAGTTCTTACAAGCTCAAACTGGGAACAACTGTTCATGGGGATGGAAGAGTTTAATTGAGGGCAGATCTGTTTTGCAAAATATATCAAGTGGAATGTTGGTAATGGTAATGAACTCAAAATTTGGGAATATAATTGGATACCTTTCTTTGGTATTCAAAAGCCTCTGAATTTTTCTTTTCATTTAGTCTCTGAATTGATTGATCAGGAAAAATTTGAATGGAGGATTGATATATTACAATCCCTCTTCTCACCAGATGTTGTAGCAACCACCTCAAACATACTCCTTCCAAATTTTTGCTGTGATGACTCACCCTATTGGCCTTTCTCAGTAGGAGGGGATCTTACAGTTAAGGATATGTATTGAGGATTTGGAGGGCTCAACAAGATGGGGTGAGAGTTAAGAATAATAAGAAGGGTGAAAGCTCTTTTAAAATGCAATCTCAGGATTGGAAAGTGATATGGAATATGAATATATTACCTAAAATTAAAAATTTCTTATGGAAATGTTGTGAAAATGCCTTAGCCACAAATGAAAATAGAAAAAAAGGAAGTCTTGTGATTCTGACTTATGTACTATTTGTGGGACTGAGGTGGAAAATGTTGAACATATGATTTTTCATTGCTCTTGGGCTAGGCCAGTTTGGCTTGCAAGCCCCTTGAGCTTTCTTTCTTTGTCAGAACCATCTTTCAAATTCACTAGATGGATCCACTTTATAAGATTAAGTTTGAATGAATCTGAATTCAAAACTAAAAGGTTTGGAGAACTTGCCTTCTTTATTGTATGGTTCATTTGGAAAGGAAGAAATGAGTTTATTTTTTGTGGAAACACACCTGACCCTCTACAAATTTTACATGATTCTATTAAAACCTATAATGAGTTCAATCTTTCTCTTAGATTAACATCTGAGGCTAAGCTGAGGTAAAAATTAAAAGGAAAATGCAATTTTTTGCAACAACTTCCTTTGAATAACACTGTAACTCAAGCCTTTGGCTTTAGAGAAGACAGTGCAGAAAAATGGAAACCTCCTTAATTGTGATGCATCTTTTGATGCAAAGACTAACAAGGCTGCCTTTTCTTGTATTCTTAGGGACCCAAAAGGAAATATAGTGGATTGAATTGCCAAGAAAGTCTATGCCTCCTCAGCACTTGAAGCAGAAGCTAGAGGTGTTTTGTGTGTTTGTATCATTGCCTCGAAATATCCTATAGGTAGAGTAGAGATTGAAAATGACTGTCAACAGCTTATTAATCAAGTTAAGATGGGAGTGAAAATCTTTTGTAACATTTCTATTTTGGTTAAGTGTATTTTGAGGATAAAGTTGCGTTGTAATATTAAGATCTCGTTTGTGAAGAGATCCAAAAAAACTTGTGCAGATTGGGTGGCTAAACAGGAACTCAAAGGTTCTCTGTTTAGCCTTTGGAATTTTTTTCCACACCCCAATTGACCTCCCTCTTAGCTCGTGACTTTAACTCTTTAGGGATTGGTTAATTTGTATGTTGTAACTTTTGAAGTTTTTAATATAATGTTTCCTTCGACTAAAAAAAAGTAAATGAAGTAGTATTTTTTATTTAACCATGAAATTAAAATGAAGAATTATAAAAATGAGAGTATGTATTCAATTGTTTTAATTTACCATTTCTTCTTTAATTTTTAAACTATTTTGATACTCAAAGTCCCAACATCTTTGAATTTGTTTCAATCCATGTGTTTTTATCGGCCATCAGTTTCATTGTATTAACTACTTTTGTAAATAAAAAATCAATTTGATTGTATTAACTGTTTTTTAACAAAAAAAAATTATATCAACTATTAGTGTCTCTTTTAAATTTGTATCTCTTTCTTATATAGAGAAAAAAGAAAAAATCTTTTTTTGACAAAAACTCAAAATTTTTTTGGTTAACACAAAAATTTTATATTTAAAAAAAAATATTCATGTAATTTTTCTTATTAGATGAAACTTTTGCTTTTTTTTTTAATGTGTATTTAGTAGCAATATGATAGTTCAAAATTTACAAAAACTCCGGTAAAGAAGTGACTTCCTTGATTGTTTCATTTATTAAAATTCCGGTGAGTCGGTGAACTTCCCCAACCTTGGATCACCTTTACATACTCTTGGATCTTTAAATAATTCGACTCGAATAAGATTGGATCCCAGGACCTCTTGGTCTCTACGGAGTAGCCTAACCACTAGGACAACTATTGATCTCGAATGAAAATCATCTTCCTTTAACTAAAGGTGTGTTTACTTAAAAAAAAAGTCAGTGATGCTATTGAAAACAAAGTTGGGAACACAAACAAGATAAGGATGGTAAATTGACAAAGAACTTGTAATGATTAAGAACAGAGTAATTATTTGAAGAAAAAAAAAAACAGAGTAATTGAAAAAATAAAATAAATTAGCGATTGTCAAGCTGATTTGAGTCTTATATTTTGTGATTTACTCTTTTTACACTTGAGAGGTAAATGCAATCATGTATAAGTTTATAATTAATAAGCTTTCTTCATTAAGTACAATATTTTTTGAACGTAAAATTATATATTGGTATATCGTAAATTTGAAGATTTATTTAACTAGCCAAAGCATTGTTATTTTTTTAGCATTCAAAAGGAAAGTACATGATTCAAATTCTCTTCTTAACAGGTGTAAAGTGAGAAGTACAATGCTTGAACCCTCTCTGAACATAGGTAACCTAATTTTGATTTACCTAGGATATATAAAGAGGCTTGTGTATTCATGTGAGATTAGTCATGGTGCACGCAAGTTGGCATGTACCACCCATGTACAATAAAAAAATATGTGATTGTTATAAGTTTAATCATAATCTTTATACATGATTTTTTCGGATTCAACGAAAAAATATGGAAGAAGGAGATAATCTTAGATCTCCCTTCCATACTCATGGATTTTCAATTCAACTTGCAAGAATTAGATTATAAGATGAATCAACCATTAATAAGTAGATTATACAACAATTTCAAATTTTTAGAATGATAGAAAAAAAAATTTAGTTTGTTATTTCTTTTATTTTGTTTCTTTTGTTATGTGAAGTAACGATTGAGCCTTAACACTTGGTGTAAAAAGTGATGTTTTTGTCGTTCTATCGGTATCTTTATTTTTTATCAAAATTGACACACCAGTCTTTATCGGAATTATGGATTATGTGATTGGTATCTTAAATTTCTTTATGTTCCAAAACTTATAAAAACTTTTCAAAATATTGTCTTTATGGAAAAACTCTCTTCATAATATATGCTAGAATTGTAATGTAAGAACGTTTGTAGTTCATGACTTTTCCAAATCCATAAAATACAGATTTATAGCATTATACATGTTTAACACGTTCAAGATATATGTAAAAGTTGAAACATGTATGTTTTAGCATGAATATGATACTTAAATATTTTAGTATATGAAATGTTTTTATATGTTTAGACTAAAACGCATATAAGGTTGTTTTGAAAAAAACATACTATCCTCATGTTTTTAAGTTAAGAGGAATGTTATATATTATTTCCTTTTCCTTTTCTCGTATCACCTCTTATGTGTCCTTCTATATGGGATTATCCTCTTATTTTCTAAAAGATGTTCAAATGTCTGATCGATGAATTATCCATACTTTCTATAATTTTACATAAACACATTAGAATATCGCCAACAAATTACATATTTTAATATCAATTACTATTAAATAAAATATTTTTAATTATTAAATAATATAATAATAAATAATTTTATAAGACTATATTATCCTCTCTTAATTATATCTTATTACTCATGTTTCTTTTTAAACATCTATCTCCTTTTCTTTTACAAATATTTTGAAATTAATTAATATCCTTTTATGAAGAATCAAGAAAGAATAGTTTAACTTCTCTTCAACAAAAGTAAAAGCCAAACTTTGCGTTTATTCAATTAGTGTTGGATTTATTTATTAGTCAGTTTGGTTTTGTAATTCGTAATTTTTTTAAGAAGCCTTCAAAGGGGAAAACCTCCAAAAAAGAACCTCCATTGGAGAAGGAGAAGAAAAAAGCACAATAATGACCAAGATAGAAATATCAAACTATAAACTCCACTTTTCAACCGAATCGACAAAAATTTCAATTAACACATAATCTAATTAACAAGATATTATTATATAGAAACATGAAATATTGTGGATATGGAGATTCGTGTATTTGAAAGTCCTGAGCGGAACTTTAAATTAAGCTTATATTGATAAAATTTATGAATTTAAACATAATCAAATGGAAGTACAAGACTTTTAAGTTGAAACACCCGCTAATATTTTTAACCATTTTGGTACTTTCCAATTATATGAGAACTAAAAAAAATTTAAGCTATTTTTTAATAACACGCGTCATTGTATTTTAGAATAGAATATAGGATGTCTCAATCTCACAATTAATAAAAATTTACATAAAACTAATATCAAAGTGTAGAATATCTTGTTATACTAACTATAAGCATTCTCTTACATATATCTATATATATATATATATATATATTACATTAAAATTATAAATATGAATACATTTAATAATGCATTTAAAAGTATTATCACTAAGGTATATATAAATTAGTGTTGAATCAATATTAATTACTCCTTCAGTTTCAAAAGGTTAATGCCCGTTGTAATGATCAATGATTTGATATATTTAGAAATCTTGTTGTCTTAAATCGTTATGAGAATCGATGTTCATGATACTTGTTGCCCATAGATATATGTGAAGGTATTCATGAAATGTGGTGAAACTGAGATGTCTCGGTGCCACTCACATGCGCCGTATCAATAAAAATAAAAGGATTCTTTCATGAGTATATATATATCGTCTCTTTTTGTTCACCCTTATATCACCTTTTACGTGGAAATTTTAAACATCAATCATATCATTTCTCTTTCTTATTAATCTTTTCTTCTCTCTTTTATTCAATGTCACATGGGATGTCATATGAGAGGTGATATAAGAAGAAGCAAAAAGGCTTTATAAATATCAAGTACTCTTATTTTAAAAGGGGATAGCTATATCGTGTTTTAACAATTTAACGGGGTAATGTCATATTTTGTTTAGCAGTTATATCCTAGAAATGCGAATAATACATTGGGGCAAATAAGACATTTAAACGTAATATAAACATTAATTTGCATTAATGTCGCGATTTCAGGGATTTGTTACTTAGTAGAGTTGCAATAATTTTAGGGATTTGTTTATTTATATAGGTTCTTAGAGACACACGCTATAGAGGAGTAAAGCATTCTCATAAATAGCTTAAACTTCTTCTTTTTTTACAAGTCTCCAACACTCGAAGTTGGCTTGCTTTTCTCTCTAATTCATCACATGGTTGAGTTTTCAAAGAAATGTTAACAAGTGCATTACAACCTGATGTCTCCCTAAATGTTCTAATTGTATGCCCTTGGGAGACATTATTTTTGGTGTATATTCGTTTATTTTGATAGACTTTTGGGCTAAATATGCAATAATCTGATTTTTCTCTTTTATTTCTAGCATTTTTAATTTATTAAGCTTTTGCGCGTAATATTGTGTATTTTAGTGAAAAGTTTGTAGGTTTTGAATATTAGCTAGAAGAGGAATCCGAGAATAAAGTCAAAGATCGTGATATGGAGTCAAAGCATGAAGACAAATCCCAAAAGAGTTGATATTTTATAGCTGCAAATCTGGAAAGTTGCCAAATATTGCTGATTTCGAGCCACCTAAGAGTAGATTTAGCCGCTGACTTGTGAAGAGAAAATGTGCCCCCATTGAGTTACGGAACTTTAGCAACTGGAATGAGGTCAATCCGAGTTGAAACGAGTCGGTTAGAGTTGTTTTAGTGGAGGTGGTGCAACAGTTGCGGGATTTTGGACTAAGATAATAGACTTGGGCCTTTATTATTTCATTTAAACTTTAGCCTAAGGTCCAAGTCCGAATTTCTAAGTATAAATAAGGGTTTTGACTTCTATTTTTCACAGAATTCATATATTTACAAAGCAGAACATCAGAGAGAAGTTAAGGCAAGGAAGCAGAAAAGCTAGAGAGCTGGAGACGGTCTATATCTCCAATTCACAGCCAATCTAATTCCGCAATTAGGTTTTTCTTTTATTTATTTCTGTAAAACAATATGAACACTTTTATTTCTTTTAATTTAGTTTTCCGCATTAGCATGAGCTAATTTCATTAAGTGCTTGAGAACGCATAATGGGTTAATCCCAATTTGATTTCGTTTCAAATGTTTGGATTTGGGATAATTATTATTTAAATCAAATTGGGTAAATTGTATTTTTCTTTAATTTGCATTTTATTTACTATTATTGACCTAATCAATTGATAATAGGACTTAGTATCTAGGCTATTCCAATTAGTGGCGATTGGATCACCTTAACGGGGGGTCTGGGTACAGAACTAATTAACGAATATAGGTTAGAAATTATTTGACTCTGACGAGCTTAATTAAACCTATGGCCTATTGGGTAGATTTGACTTGATCACTTGATAGTGGACTATGATCACCCTGACGGGGTTTGTAGCACTTGAGAGTAGCTCCTTAGTCCACCCTGACGGGGGTAAGGAGAATTCCGAGTCCCGACCAATATAAATTTACCAATTTGTCCCTTAAACAATGTATGAAATGAATGATAATTAGGAGAAATCCTTGCGTTTCTCAAGTACTGCCTTCTCATCTTGCGTAAACACTTTACTTTCTTGCGTCTAGTTATTTACTTGCATTAATTTAGTAATTTACTTTATTGTCTTAGCATTTAGGAAACCAAACAAACAAATCTTAAAACCATTTACTTGTTTTCACGTGCAATTAACCACTATTTGATAAGCATTAGAGTCAGCCATTCCGTCCCTGAGAACGAATCTGTTCACTTATATTACTTGGGATAACCGTACACTTGCGGTTGTGGTTCTCTTTTCCTTATTGCATTTATTTTAGAACACACAAAGGACCAACACAACCAAAACACAAAACCAAAAGTACAACAATTATAAACTTTAGGGAGAATATACAAAGATTAATTAATGAATGAAAAGATGATATTGTAAAGGTACAATCTTCAAAGACAAAAGTACAAAGTAATTAGTTCTTTTCCACAAGCATTCTCTTGCGTATCTCAAAAGATGTGTTGAATCTCCCAAGTGTAGGCTCATTACACACAAAGCATTTATTGCTTTTTGCATGGTGCTGCAAATAGAATAAACAAAATTTAAATAATATCATTTATATCTTTTTTACAAATGGTCCCTCAACTACTGTAATGGTAGATAAAGCGAGGGGGAAATCACTTATACGTTAAAGCTTCTTCGATCGTGTCTCCACTATAATATCCCTAACACCTTCTTTATTGTCAAAGTCTTCACCAATAAGCGTTGCAACTTCACTTGCACTTGGAAGATTATATGATCTATCACCCATGCTTCGACTTTATATCAATTCTAGTCTTACGCCTTGTACGCCATCTCTAGAGAAACGATCTTGAACAACTTCGTATGATTGCGCAAGAACATTGAGTTTGTCTATCATTTCCTTCAGTGAAACAATTATACCACGGTCAGGGTCACGTACACCATTTCCAGATCTACAATAATTTTTTTATATATAATGTAAAAGGATTTACGTTATGATCTCATAAACCATAAAATTGCACCTGACAAGATTTACTCTATTTTCAATCTCATTATCTGTATAAAAATTGTACAATTTAAAAAACTTAGGAGTTGATCCTTCCTCATGCAATAAGCTTCCCAACAAATGATAATTTTGACCATGTAGACGAAAGGTGTAAGGAGTTGATCCATTATTTATAGAACTATCCATCTTTCCTCCAAGAGATGTAAATGAAAACATCATATTATAAGCTCTAATGTTTTCATGAAAACGTTTGCTCCTTCTATCATCTTCAAGTAACTGGTTCAATAGGTTACTCAAAGTAACTTTCAAATTAGGTAGCTGAACTATACCATTCATACAACACATTGAGAATTGAGGCTTAGATGTGTTTTTGTGTTTACAAATTCTTTTTCATACCACATATATGCATCACACTATTCACATACATATATAGCATCTCCAATGTCATTATACTCTGTATTAAAACAATAAAGAGTAATTCTATTTAAGTGATCAATTATTATAATATTCATGAAAACAACAATATATTGAAGCACAAATTGATTAAATAATAGGTTCTTACCAGCATCCTCCTCTGAATCATCATTAAACAAATAATCAGAATTTGCATAACACAATGAACCATTGAAATTTTTAAATTATAAAAAAACAACATGTCCATTTAACAAAAAATATTATATAATATACTTATACTTTTATATTAATCTTAATTACCAGCAGTGTTAGAATTAATACCTAATGGTACAACAGTGATTTTAGAAGTATTCCCTTCATCAGGTAATATATTTGATCCCATATTGGAACCACCCCATGCAACAAATCTTATTGTGTCTTGACTCATTAAGATCCTCTTTCCGTCTCATTTAGAAACTAAACATACAACAAATATCTACTTATAAGTATTAATTAAATATAAAATAATGAAACCAAGATTGGTCAGTTCTATTACAAACATGGATAATTACCTTGTATTTGATTCAGAAAATAAATTTAATGAAGTATTTTCACTTTAACAATAAAAATCAATTCCATGATTTTAAAGCTCGGGAATATGTATTAATAGTATAATAACTTCTAATTAGGGAGAGGAATGAAAAATAATCAAAATAAAATATATTAGTGATATTAGAGATACTTTCATATTCGGATATGCCTTTGTTTAAGAGCACATGTCTCATTTGCTTACTCTGTTGCAAGGAAGAGTCATTTGTTGGAGTAATTTCATCATGCATCACATTTTTTCCTCTTGCCCCCGCCAATGTTTTTACATGAGCGACATTTTCTAATTCTATTACAGAAAAAACAAAAAATAGGTAGAACAATATTTAGAATCGTCAAAGAAAACGATAAAAATTTGTCAGAATGAAATATTTTTTCCTATTAGGAAAACCAATCATTTGAAATATCTCTGATAACACAACTTATCGGGGTTCCTGTTGTATTCAATATCATAAAATATCCATTTTGTGGGCTTCTTGGATTATTCATTAATTATTTGTTTCGTTACTTAAAAAATGGGTAAAAAATGATTTCATCTCTTACAAAACTCATAAATCATGATTTAGTCCCTCATAAATTTTAAATGGATAAACAAGTCCCTATTTTCAATGGTCAACTATTTAATTAAGTTAAGTTACAATTTTTCCCTTTATTATTTGATTAAATAGTATAAACTTGTAAAGGAAAATATATGTTAAACAAACTCAATAAAATATCCCTACTAATTACGTCAAAAGTTAAAAATTTTGAGCATATTGCAAAGTTAAAATAAATTAAGAAGCCAACTCGTTAATTTTTATTTTGGTCGAAACTCTCGTAATCTAAACAATTCAATCATTCTAGTTTTAGCAAAAATGAGAACTTTCATTTGTAAATTAATGAAACAATGCTAGTAAGATTTTTTATTTCATCTTTTTTTACATATTTTTATTTATACTCAATTTTTACAGTTTAATAAATTTGTTTGAATTTCTCTTCATAATTACTATTTTTTGTGGGATTCTTGCTTCTATTTATCTTGCACTAAACCATCACATGTACACTGAAGCTATATAAAATTATTATTTAAGAATATCCTCTAATATACTTGATACGGTGAGATATAAAATTAAGAAAATTCACACTAGTTGCGGCCTAGAACGTAATATATTGATCAACAATAAGGTAAGAAGCCTGTTAGATACACCTTGAAAAACATGAATAGAGACTTAAAAAATCAAAATACCTCAGACTCCGACTTTGATTCTTGTCGGAAAAACCCAACAATAACCTATTGTAGATATACCAGAACGTCAAAATACCCAACTCCGACGTGACAACTAACAACGACCACCACCAACTTAACTTGGAAAACATGGTTAATTACTTTTTCTCATCGTGAGAAGGTGGCATCTTCAATTTAACTGGACTACTAGATTCATCAATACTCCATCGTAGATAATACAACAATGACTTTATCGTCATGGTGGGGCAGGACAGATTTAGGATTTTTCTTTGAGAAGTAAAAAGTTTGAACAACAAGTAAGGTTCGTGGATGTAGTCCCGGTATTTTTTTTAGAATTTAATTTCTAGATTTGGGAGGCTTGGGGGGGATATATAGGATCTGGTCAAAAGTATAATTTACTAATGTTTTTTTGTTAAAATAATTTGCACGAATTCTCATTTTATTCGAGGATTGAGGTGGGCAGCCTCACACCCCAGCCGACCCCTAAGTCCGCCCCTAGTGTAGTAAATTTTACGAACAAGTTTAGTATAGCGGAATAAAGTAAGGGAATTTTTATTTAGAGGTTATACTATTTAATTAAATAACAAAGGTAAAATAGAATTGTAAAAAATTTTGCTAGTATTGTTTAATTAATTTACAAATGAAAGTGCCCTTTTAGGTTAAAATATAAAGATTGTATTGTTTAGATCAAGAGAGTTTTGACCAAAATAAAGATAAAAAAAAGTTGAATCCTTAACCAAAATAAAATCGAATAAATAACAAGAGTTTCTAGGCTCATATAGTTGAGGGAGTTTCTGGACTCTGATAGTTGGCGAAGAATCATATATATTTTGTTTGTACTAATATTTTGTTGTTTCTATGATCACATATCGCTTATTTTGCATAATATGAAACTTAAATTGTACTAACTTATATAAATTTACTATAGGGACCAATAGCGCAAATAACTGAGAAAAGAAAAAATCCACATACGGTTCCTGAATGGCTCACAGGAACTGAACTATGGTCTTAAATGCTATATGTAAACTTACGTTATTTTAATGAATAATGGTCATGTTTATATAAATCATATTGTAGTCTATCGTTATCTTCTCCATGGATTTTGTATGAGGTTCGCAAGTGATAATACTTTTGATTCAAAAACAAATTACGTGCACGCACTTGGAAACCACATCTTAGTGGTGCATTGACTGAAGGGTCACACTAAGCATATACATACCTAACAATTTTAGGTTCGCACATAAGGTGTATTTGGAACGCTAATAATGCATAGTCAATGAAACCGGAAAAAAAACCCAAAAAAAATATCTAAATAAATATAGAAATTGTAAAACAAATAGTAAATTGAAATAGCGACGAATTTGATACAACATTCTCTTACAGATAAAAGAAGTGTGCCTCCAAATGCTTGGTTATTGTCAAGATAGAGTGCTATATTATATTCCTTAAAACTATTTTTCCAAAAACTGTATAGGCCATGTACACAAGCAAATATACCTCATCTAATAGAGATATTACAAAAAATATCACTCATTGTTGAAGCTTAACACTATGTTGAAAGAAGCTCAATGATCTAGAGATATGACATACAAGAATTGGGAGTATCTGAAAAATATGTGTACAACTCAAAACTTTTAATCAGGTATAACGCCTCCTTAAATTTATTTTGTGTCTTTGTGTGTTTTTCTTTTTTAATTTATCATCACAGAAAAATAATGGTGTACTAATTTTGACTTTCCATTGAATACAAGTTTCAGTAGAAAAGTAATAGAAATTGGAAGGCTTGTTCAACCTCTAATGTTTAAATCCACACAAGAATTGTTTACTCCGTATATATGGAATAGCTTATGTGGCAGGCCAATGTATGTTATGATATACCATTACTATAATTATGTCGTATTTTTGGTAGCTGAAGTATTTTATAATCCCCAGGCAAGAAGATGATCAGGAGTTTTTGAGTTTTGTGATGCATCAGATGCACAATGAATTGCTTGAACTCGATGTTCAATTTTCAATTGGGAGCTGTGAAAATTCGTCTAAATTGTATCAAACAATGATGCAGAAGAAGATTATGACAACAATTGGGAAATTGTTGGTCCAAAGAATACAAGGCATAAAGCCTTTTTTCATCCAAATTAAGTTCAAATTTCGGTGGTTAGTTGAGGAGTGTCATAAAGCCACTTTGGACTCAGGAATCATTTTGTTTCCGATAAGATTCGATCCCAGACCTCTCGGTCTCTGCGGAGTAGCCTAACCACTAGGCCAACTATCGATCTTAAGGATTAAAGTTTATATATATGAAAATTATTTATTCATTTTCTTTGCATAATATATTTTATGTTTTAAAACATGCAATAAAATGTCAGCAACTAGATGAAGCAGATGAAGATTTGATCGTTAGTTTAAGAGTAGCTGTTCAGGATTAGATTTTCTCTATAACATCTTTTTCTGAAGATGAAGATAATGGCCATGTAGCCGTTAACAATGAATATGGCCACTTTTTACAGTTATCTTTGAAACCTCATGCAATTGACGAATTTAGATAATCTTAATGTTTAATCAGTTCAAAATAGATAAATATAATCTGTTATTTTAATATCATTTATTTGTATCCTCATCCGACCACAGGAACTCCCTTGTCAAATGGTTGTTCTTTATCCATCTGATGCAGTTATTGTTTCTTTATACCATAAATATCCTACTTAAAGATAGGACTAACTATTTTTATGAGTAAAAGTACACTTATATCTTTTATAAAAAATTGGGTCAAGAGTGGGTTTCAAGCCTCTGCACACCACCCACACCATAAATTCTCCCTTTACCAATACACACATGGTGGGGTGATGGCTTAACAATTGGATTGGAGAAAAGAACAGGTGAAAGAAATGCAAAGATGACCCTATTCCACAATGGCCTGAAGAGATACGAATGCTCATGGATTGGTATGGGGGATTTAAATTGTTACATCGGTACATATAAATTAATTCATGTGAGAATTGGATGGTAGATCAATTGTAAAATAAACAGTAAAGAAATACATTATAAGTCTCCATCAAGATAGCTTATGAGGTTTTTATTCATTTGTGTGTTTAAGGTGGCATGAAGGAAACATTATACTCTGATTTGCAGTTAAGGTTGATTAACATTAAGAAATTTAAGTATAGCAACCAGCATTGTAGATTAACTTAAGCTTGAATAAATAAATGTTTGAAATTTAATGTTCTAAAAGTTAGTAATTTTATTCTCATTATAATAGTGTTCACTTGAGTAATGGAGAGCTATGTAGATAGGGGTTGAAATAAAATGTTCAGTTTGCTTAAAGAGAAAGAACAAAAATGAAGTGTATTGTGGCACATCCAGCTCCTCTGTAATCGGGATTTTTGGTAGATATTGAAGGGTCATTTGCACATCACTAAAACATTTCTTCATTAAGATCAAATATTACAGTATATTTAATATCTTTAAATTTTAAATTGTCCAAATATAAACATAGACATGAGCTTCTAAATTCTCAAATTCTGCCTAAAATTTTTCTTTATCATCTAGCTGATCATTTCTCACCTAAAATCTTTTTAATTTATGTAAATATGCACATTTCAGGTTATATAACATAAGATACAAGATTCGACACCATTAGTAAAAGAAAAACGAAAACACTACGAAAAGTATATCAAATCTTAATTTTGCATTACTTAATTAAGCAAAAAGAACATCCACCTAATTATTATATCTCATCACTATTAAAATGTATCAAGTAAGATAATTAATCTTCACATGATCTAAACATAAAATAGAAGCTTACATTTTGATAAGTTTTTTTTTCATTTGTGCAATCAGGCACAATCAAATTTATCAGTCGTCGTAACCCACCATCAATCCTTTTACATCAACCCACGCTTCAATGTATATAAAATATTATGCTAGTCTCACATTAATATATATGTATATTAAATTATAAATTTTGTACAGTCTATTATAATTTTTTAAATTCATTATATCTCAAATATTTCCAAGTACAAGTTATTCCTAGTATATATATATACACGTTTCATTGTTTTTTAACGTATTTTATTTCTTTTTTGTTCTGAATTTTTTTATTTCGAAGGATTTTAATTAAAAAAAATGATAATATATCAATATTTTGTAAACGATAATGATAAAACATCACTTATATTTATTACTCTAAAAGAGCTATTAATTAAAAATATCTCATTGAAAACCTTATTTATTAAAAACATCCTTCAATAAAATTATTTATTAAAAACTTCAATTGACATGAATACCCTAATATAATATTTTTAATTGATATATTATTTATTATTTAAATTTAACCACCATATTACAACTTTCTACCACTACCACTACCACCACCACCGTCAGCGCCGCCGCCACCACCACAACCACCACCCCACCACCACAACCACCACCACCCTATTACTACCGCCACCACCACAATTACAACCTCAACCACCACCACAACCACCACAACAACAACAACGACAACCACAACCACAACCACCACCACCTACTACTAATTTCATCACAAGTGCGCGCCTTGGATTTTTTTTTAAATCGTCATAATTAATTCTAAAAAAATCAAAAAATTATATTTTTGGACGAGACAAAATGAATTTTACGTCCACTATTTTTTTTTGAATTTTTTTCGCACACTTCAAATTCATTGTTTCGAGCAGTGAATTTTATGTTTTGGAAGAAAATTTACTATTCAAACAATAAATATCATGTTTGCAAAAAAAATTACAAAAAAAAAACATAAACGTAAATATTAATTTGCTTTGTCCAAAAATGTAATTTATTTTTCTGATATTTTTAGAATTAGTTATGACGGTTTAAAAAATATCTGGACGTGCGAGTGTGCGGTGGAATTAGTAGTAGGTGGTGATAGTAGTGGTTGAGGTGGTGGCTCTAGCGGTGGTTAAATTTTTTTATATGATGGTGGTGATGGTGGTGATGGTGGTGGTGGTGGTGGTGATAATTATATAAATATACTTAGATAATCCTATATGACACACGAATAGTTTTCTTAAATTTTAGAAAAAGAAACACACAATATTATGCAATAATGGCACTATAGGTCCCTTAAAGTTATATCACATGTTCATGAGCTAACTGCACTATATATCCCTATATTATGGTAAATACCCTATATTTTATCATACAAACAACAAATAAATCAAAGAGTAATGATATTTGTCACCCTTTTTGTATCACCCTTTTATCACCTCCTAGGTGTATGCCTACATGTACCAATGAATTGATTTCTCTATCCTATTTAATTTTTTTCTATCTTTTATTCAAGGAAATCAAAACATATATATAGAAAGGTGATAAAAGGGTGACATGAAAATGGGTGACATATATCATTACTCTAAATCAAAGGCTCCAAGTAATGATTATGAAAATTTGAGAGACGATACAACAAATAATTACCTCACATTCAGCTTTTTTCATACCAAATCAGGTTGATTTATGTAAGCTTGATCAGTAACCAGAAAATATATCTCCTTTCTAAACTGCACACAAACCATACCCCAGTGACCAATTATGCAATTGTACTATATTTCAAAAAAATCATAACTTTCGATATGAACGGATTTATTATCTTTAACATAGTGTTGAAGTGATTATTTTTTGAAAAGTACACATAATTCTCGTGCCTTAATCCCATCTAATAAACAAAATAATCTGCATAAATTCAATAGAATTAAATTTAGAATCTTATATTATGCAAAAATTGCAATATAGATCCCTTATATAATGCAAAAATTACACTATATGTTTATTATATTAAGCAAACATTACACTCTATGTCTGGATCTAGGTATATTTGTTTGGGACCAAATTCTAATTTAATTGAACTATAGGTCCCTTATATTTTGAGTTAGATACACTATATGTCCCTTATATTATGCAAAAATTGCATTATATGTCCAAAGCCAGAAAATTTTGTTACACGAACCCAACTTTATGTTAATTGCACTATAGGTCCCTTATATAATGAAAAAATTACAATATAGATCACTTAAATTATGCAAACATTAGACTATATGTCTAGTTTCAGAAATTTTTGCTGGGGGACCAAAATTTTTTAGTTAATTGAACTATAGATCCCTTAAACTATGAAAAATCAAACTATATGTCCCTTATATTTTGAGTTAGCTACACTACAAGTTCCTATATTATGAAAAAAAATACACTAAAGGTCCAAAACCAGAAATTTTTGTTTATGGGTAAATATTTTTTTATGTTAATTGCACTATAGGTCCCTTATTTATATAATGCAAAAAAAAAATGAAATAATTATAAAACCATGCACTCATATATAGTCAACTGAAATCTTAAAAAATTCAAATCACATCACCTGAAGAAAATATAGAAAGTAAATGATACGAAGTAAATGATACGATGGAGTTTTTACATGCTACAAAATGACAAAAAAATGAAGCTATAATGAGAATAAAATTGAATAAATTAGTTGAAAAGGGAGATAGATACCGGAGAAGATGCTAGAAGGGTCGGTGAAGTCATTGAAATCTTTGTTATCCGATCTCTCCATGATGAAATTGGAATAGAATGTGTTTGGTGGTCATTGAGAGAGGAGAGGTTAAGGGAGGGGAGGAGATGCTAGTGGTTGGTGATGGTTAGTGGCTAGTGGTTGTAAAGACTCAATTAGACGATGGAGAAATAGGTATTCAATTTTTTTTAGCAGTTGTAATATTAAAATGTAATAGAAAAATAGGTAAAGAAGTAACTTTATATTAGTATACTATATTAATTAATGATAGTTTGTGTCAAGTGTTTTATTATTTTAATTTTTTGAGGTATTGTTCTTTTAGGAATGTCAATATTTTTTTCAATGAATAATATAAAACAATATATTATTTTTTTACAAAAACTACAATTAATATTGATTCAATACAAATATATATATATATATATATATATATATATATATATATATATATATATATATATATATATATATATATATATTAACGATAACATTTTTATATTCATTTTTAAATTTATATATATTTATAATTTAAATATAATTGGTATATATAGCTATAAGAAAAAAGCTTTTTTTCCATACATGAGAGGTTATTAAGTAGACATTAAGAACAAAAGATTACAGATGAACATGAATTTCTTATTAATTATCTAGTACAACTCTAGCAGTTGCACACTCACTCCTATCTCTTGTAACGAAGTTCCAAAGGTAATTTGGTGGGTCTTTGAACACCACCGGTTGAGAATTAATCAAAGCACCTTCCTTAGCAAGCTTGTCGGCACAATGATTTGCTTCGCGGAAAACATGATTTATTTCAAATCTAGGGAATTTCCTCAATAAAGCACAACACTCCCTCAAAATTGAAACATAGCGACTACCTAAGCTCCCACCGTCCTTCACTAGCGCGTGGAGCTTCCCCGAGTCCATCTCACAGTGAGTTGAGCTCCCACCGTCCTTCACTAGCGCGTGGAGCTCCTTCGAATCTGTTTCAATATACATCTCAGTATAACCATTATTACAAGCCCATTTGAGGCCAAAATGTAACGCAATCAACTCCGAAACAAACGGAGAAACAAAAGTACAAGGCCCCATAAAACCAGCGATACACGTAACATACTTATCTCTTAATATACCTCCAATACCTGCTAGCCTTTTAGCAGCAACGAAGCTTCCGTCAATATTCAGTTTCGTTCCCTCATTAGGCTTGACCCACTTCACCATTACATTACTTGCCATTTTAATTATACCTCCATCAAAGCAATTACCCCACTCTAAAACAAAGTTGCTAGCTAGACTAAAAATCTCGCACTTAAGTTCCAAGACATAGGGTAAGTTAGCCGTCTCATTAAACACAAATCGATTCATGTTAACCCAAATTGTCCATATGGCGGATACAAACACATAGGGCCATTCCAAGCCTTCGATTCGCGCCTTAGACCAAAGATGACCTTCGATCCAGGCCTTGATAACCTCCAATTTTGTGGTCGAAAAAGCTGCAGCAGATTCCTCATCCCATTGCAGCAGTTGTCCACGGAAACCAGTAGGTACCGGCCTTCGACTTTGCAGCCATTTGCAGTTCGCCTTTAGGTAAGTCTTCTCACAGGTCCCTAGCCTTCCCTGTTCTTCCAGCTCACGGTCTAGCTCCAGCACAACAGTCCGATCCTCCCATCCAGCCAAGCTCCCAGCCACTGTCTTGCGCCGAGCATCCCCAAGTGGATCACCATCACCTGTTTCAAGACCCAATAAATTCCATACCAAAATAGAAATTTTACATTTTAAAAAAACATGAATTAAATCTTCCCTTTCGGCTCCACAAACACTACACGCCCTTTATTCAACAATATTCCTCGTGAATAAATTCTCAGCTGCAGCGATTCTATCCAAGACCACTCTCTACAAGAAAATCCGGATTTTTTGCAAACATTTAAACTTATATATAAGGTCCCACTTGAAAGCCTCGTCCAAATCATTTTCTTCCATGTCTTAACTGCAAAAGAGCCTGAGGTTTCATATTTCCATTTTATCTTCATCCTTTCCTCATCACTTTGCTCAATAAACCCCTCCCGACTAGCATTTACTCCCGCTAAAATAGCTTTACAAATATTCGATTTATTCCCATTTTGTGTACGATTTAACAAACCCCTCCTGAAATACTTCTTTCTGAATATATCCACCCATGCAACTGACCGCTCTTCTTGTAGGACTTTCCACCCTAGCTTTGCTAGAAACGATAAATTATATCTTTCGGCACTCTTTATTCCAAGACCACCCCTTGTCTTTGGCTTGCACACTTGATCCCATGCAACCCAATGTAGCTTTCTCTCCGAAGTAGCCGAACCCTAATGAAATCCCTAACAACTCTATCAATCTCCTTACAAATATACTTTGGCAATTTCATAACTTGCATTTGATAGACAAGCATCACATTCAACACCGATTGAGCTAATGTGGTGCGACCAGCTAGTGACAGTGTCTTAGTCTTCCATGTGGCTAGCTTACTCCTCATTTTTTCTACTATTACTTTATAGAAACATTTGGGAAGTCTCCCAGATAGAATAGGAACTCCCACGTAAGTACCAAACGAGTTACTATGACAGAACCCACTTGCCAATGCTAGTTATTCTTGTACTTTTTAGGGACAATTACTGAGAAGTAAATCAAAGATTTCTCCGCGCTAATCGTCTGCCCAGCCTCCTTGCAGAACCTGTTCATCGTCTCTTGTATTATTTGCACCTGCAATAAAGAAGCCTCACCAAACAAAATTAGATCATCCGCAAAAAATAAATGAGATAGCTTGGGACCTTGGTGACCAATCTGAATTTCTTTCTATTTCCCCGAATTACAAAGCCCTTGTATTAATAACGATAGCCTTTCCATACACATGATGAATATATACGGCGAGAGGGCTCCCCTTGCCGGATTCCTCGATGAGGAGTAAACGGCGGAAGGGGCTCCCCATTCCAAAGGACCCGCATTTCATTCTCCTTCATACTGGACATAATAAGCTTTATCCAATTCTCTGGAAGTCCGAAATGCCTCACAGTTTCTTCAATAAACTCCCATCTAATCTTATCATATGCTTTCGCAATATCAATCTTTACAGCCATGATTCCTTTTCTCCCATGCTGGTGCCGCATCTTATGATCCACCTCACAAACAAGCACCACATTATCCACCGTTGATCGACCTGGAAAAAAACCACTTTGGCAAGGGCCAATAATGTTAGAAAGTATAGGCCTTAGTCGGATGACCATTGCCTTCATAATAAATTTAATAGGTGAGTTTATAAGACTAATATGTCGAAATAAGCGTACCCGGTTCGGGTCAGGCACTTTAGGAATAAGATGTATTAAAGTACCATTGAGACCCGAAGGCAAATGACCTGTATTAATTGCATCACGAACCATCATACAAACCGAGGGGCCCACTGTGGTCCAACACTTTTGGTGGAAGGCTGCTGACATTCCATCCGGGCCAGGGGCTTTCGTCGGATTAGATTGAAACACCACAATGCGTATTTCCTCATCCGAGAAGGACTACTCAAGGGCTCTAGTGACCTCCCCATCGATGGGTCCTACGAATGGTAAAGTGTACCCTACCATCTGATCTCGAGGTTCCTCATATAGGAGTTTAAAATATTCACGAACCAACTGTTTCAAACCCTCCTCCTCCTCTATACAAACATCTTGGTCATCAAGCAATCTCGTACATATAGCCTTTTTCTTCCGTATCGATGCTGCAATTTGATAGAACTGTGTGTTCCTATCACCCGACTCAACCCACTTTTCTTTTGATTTCTGAAAATGCATCACTTCCTCTTTCTCAAGAACACTTTCATATTCCTTAATTAATTCAGAGCCCATATGTCTTAGCGAGGAATTATATGAAGCTTGTAAGTACTTTTGAATACCTCTGGTTCTAGCACTTAATTCTCTTTTCTTGCGATTTAAGCCCCCAAACACCTTTATTTTCCATTTATTTATTTGGCTTTGTATAGCTACTAATCCATCTCCCACACCCAGATTATTACCATCCCAATTCCTATTTACGAAATTCAAAAATCATGTATGAAGACATCAAGCAGTTTCAAATCTAAAACGACGCGGATTCTCCTTCAGTCTCTGGATCAGGCAAACTTGAACTAGAATTGGCATATGGTCTGAGTGGGCCCTTGCCAGATGAATAACTCACGTATTTGGGAACTAAACTTGCCATTCCACATTACCATAAGCTCTGTCAAGACGTTCCATGATTTTTTGACCCGAATCCCAAGAATTACTCCATGTATAGCGCAAACCCTCAAATCCAAGATCAATCAAACCAAAGCTATGCCTCAATTCCTCAAACTTTTCCATCCTTCTAGAAACACCCGGAGTCCCCCCTTTTTTATCTATCTCCAAACCCACTTGGTTAAAGTCTCCAGCTACAAGCCACAGTGCTTTTATATTATGAAAGGCTTGGTGAAGCGCATCCCATAATGCCTCTCTTTGCTTGTAATCTGGATTTGCATATATGGCTGAAAATACCCATGATCTACATCCTTCCTGGCTTATCTCTACGTTAATGACTTGGCGACCGGTTGATAGAACTTTAACATTTATATTCGAGTCATTCCACCTCTGTAGCATTCTGAATCTACTCTAACAGGATTATCCTTTTGTAATGAATTAATAACTTTATTTGCTGTCACACCGCTAATACGAGGCTCAACTATCACTGTAAGCCACACATTATTACTAACCATCATCTCTAGAAGTACACGTCTAAATCTCGATTTAGCCGCTCCGTAACAATTTCAAATCAATATATTTGTGGGATGTTTGGATTTCTCCCATGACATATCTGCAATATTTAAACAACTCATTAAATAATAAAATAAAGACAATGGGGTACCTCTTGGCACACTAAGCGCGATCAACCATATCCTCATCACCATCCGTTCCTGTTGGTTCTTGCTCGCGTTCATGGGAGCTAGTTGTTGCTGTATCCAGAACTTGGCTTTCGAGCCACATTGCGTCATCACCATCGCCGCACGCTTCCGTGTCCCACAATGGATCGAGTGGCATGGAAATTATAGTACTACTCGATGGATTAATACAAAGGCTAGAGGGGACGCTTCCAGTGGGTTCAGCAGCTGGAATGGTCCTGTGCCGTGGGGTATCAGGTCCACTATCAAGTGGAACAGTAATTTCAATGTTTGCAATTAAGTCCCTGCCCCCTGTCCCTCTTCCGTGATGTTAACTTCCACTAGGCCCGCCATTTTATCCCCCATATTTGACCCATCCGAGGGTCTGTTCCCCACCACAAAATCCGAAATCACCACATCACCCTTTCTACTTGAGTTAGCTACCCCTCTTGCCTCCTTAGCCCCCTTCTCATTCACCTTTTTGTTTGTCTTAGTTGCACCATCCTATACCTCAGTAGCACTAAATTCACACACCTCTACCTCATCAAACAAGACCTTCCTTTGTTCGAAATTAGGAGTTGTAATTATCCCGTGACCTTTGGACCCCCAGCTTTTTTATTACCCGTAGCGGCCCATGACACACCTTTCCCTTTACTAGGAATTGACTTTGTACCCGAACTTTGACCTCTGCTAGGAATACTCTGGCCATTTTTTCGCATTTCATATGAACTTTCCTCCATCCTAAGTGCATCAAAACGAGTCCCTTATTGTTATTTAAAAGAGATTTTGATGTATTATTCGCGACACCTCTCCCGTTCCCTCTATTACCATGTCTTACGGTCATCCACTCTCAATATTTCACCTTAGTAGCCGGTACCTCTACAACTTCTTCAACCATAACCTCTTTTCCTTTTTCGATATTCCTATCCTCCTCCATTCTAACCACCATATTAGCCGGACAAATCTCACTTTTGTGTCCAAATTTACCACATTCAAAGCAAATCAAGTGAAGGCCTTCATATTCCACCTTACATATATCCGACCCAATTCTCACCTCGGGTTCTAGTGATTTTTTCAAATCTAACTCAATAGCAAGTCTTGCGTAATTACCTCTTAGTCGGCCATTTGTCATGGGGTCAATCTTGATAGTTTGACCTAGCTTGTCCCCAATTTTTCTCAGGATACGCGTAGTGTAGTTTTGCATGCCAACATTAGAAATCCTAACCCAAGCAGTTGTCGAAGTTATTGAGTTAGACGCAAAATTAAATTTCAGAGTCCATTCCCTTACAATAAGATAGTGATCCAGAATCATCCAGGGACCACCCGAAAGCGCGAAGTCAAAATCTTCTCTCAACTCGAACTTAACCATATAATATACATGGCCTACGTCTACTAATTCAAAATGTCCTTTCGGAGCCAAAAATTGTCTTAGTTTCGAGTGTAGATAGGTAAAGCCAACCTCCCTGCCCAAGAGTCTAATAACTGCAATATTACGCCAAAGCCTAATTCCTTCCTGAATCTCATCTCTAGTCCTAATAATAGTCGGGATTGAATCATTAATTATGCCCTCCTCATCATCCTCAATTAGGTCCTCTAGATCATAGAAATCGTCTTCACCCATTACCCGATTAGTCCTAGTTTCCTCTTTATCCTCAATTATTGGTATAACTATATTATTTCCCGTTACAGT
This sequence comes from Nemophila menziesii, assembly GCA_029959085.1. Taxonomy (NCBI): domain Eukaryota; kingdom Viridiplantae; phylum Streptophyta; class Magnoliopsida; order Boraginales; family Hydrophyllaceae; genus Nemophila; species Nemophila menziesii. The sequence continues at coordinate 136,266,671 of JARWIR010000001.1, read as the reverse complement.
ACCTTTCCAACCATTTAAATTAGGCCTAACAAATGTTCCAGAATTGTTACCTTTATTTGCACCAGTAGCCGCCCTATGAATTGGATTCGGTGATGCAGCTACAGTCTCCACGAGAGGGATGTTTATCCCGGATTGAGCCACTGAGCGTTGATAATAATTTTGTGGCGCTACAGCTTGTTCCCGGCCAGGAGTTTTGATCGCATATTGATCAATTGGACTATCCGAATTCACACGCGATCTTTTACCCACACGCCTCTCACCATTTGCAGCCCTTAAATCAGGGAAGTCTTCCTTATGCAATTCGTGATTCGATTCATTGGGTATTGTAATCATAGCGCGATTTTCCTCACCTCTCTGTTCCATCGTTTCCTCTGTTATTTGATCACATAGGGGCATCACGCCGGCCAAGGGAGGCGGTGCAGCGGCCATGTTGCTTGTGTTTTTTTATTTTAAAGCGAATTATGTGGAGCGAATTTACGTTTAAAAGAGCTGTTGATAATGCTTAGTATAACAAGATATTCTACAATTTGATTAGTTTGATGTAAATTTTCATAAACTTTTATGAGATTGAGACAAATCTAAAGTTATTTTATATATCAATTACGTGTCTTATTAAATAATGGCTTAAAAATATTAGAATTCTCATATAAATGGAAAGTATCAAAATGGTAAATTAAGACTAAGAGTGGTTTCAATTTAAAAATCTTGGACACGTCACCGGTTCCTTTTTATCTCATTAATAATTACACCCTGATTTAAACAAGTTCTCGTAAATTATTGCGAATTTGATTATGTTTTCAAATTAAAATTTCATTCACGACTTTCATATACACTCAAATCGAATCTCCATATCCATAATACCTGTATAATCTTTACAAATACAGGATGATGGTAGACTATGGCCAATGGGCTGATAAATATCACGGTTTCATAACAGTTTCATTGTTATTCAACGTTTTTCTTCTTTCTTTTTCGTTCTTACAATAAAGGGTTTTAATTTAAAAAATATAATATTTTAATATTTTTGTAAACGATAATATCTTCTTTTTATTACTTTTTCATAAATAAGATATAAATAAATAATGAGAAATTAGCCAATTAAGTCCACCAACCCAACTATTCACCCTTAACAGGTCCAACCCATCATTTTTGCCCAACCAGGTCCAACGAATAAATTAGTATTCCAGCATTACCCTCTTAGATAATCAGATAATATCTTATCTACCCATAATTATCGCAATTAACTGATTCCATTAAGATAGCATATCTATTAAAAATCAGTTTATTGTAGCACTTTTATTCTGCAAAATGTAAGATATGCTATCTATTCCATCATCAACTCTGCAAAATGGGAGCACTCCACGCCATGGTTACGGGTCTTTTCAAAACTGATGCCTTGTTGACGAAAAAGCTCGATTGAATCGTGAGAATGGTCGTCACTCTGCAAAATGGGAGCACTCCACACCATGGTTTGATTTGAGAGTTCTGTAATGGTCAATAGTGTTCCGCCGCTCCTCCACCTCCCTTCTCTGGTGATGGTAACAAACCCTTATTTTTTCAATCACCACCCATCTCATTTCAAGCTGCCGCTCATCCACCTCCCTCCTCCGGCGATGGTAACAAACCCTCATTTTTCAATCACCACCCATCTCATTTCCAATCACACCATCGTTTTCGACAGAGAACCCATCAAAACAAAGCTAATAACCCACTGGTATCTAAGTCTTAAAACATGTAACCCACCACTTCTATCTGTTACAAAAACGTACCCCATCAATATGCTCATGCACACCATCAAAAATAATATTCATTACGCACCATGTACCACCATCTTTAACTGACAACCCATTCGAGAAACAAACATTACCCACCCCTATTTCTACTGCCCAACACAAAACATTTATGAAAAAATTCATATACCATCGAGTTTAGTGGACAACCTACCATCGTCCATTTGAGCAAAAGTTTCAATATTTTCTTCAGTTGCTGCATTCGAATTTTTCTGGGTTACTGCATTCGAAATTTTATGGGTTATTGATTTGACTGATTGCATGATTTTAGCGTTTGTTTTAATTTTCAACTGATTGCATGATTTTAACGTTTTTTTTTGTAACAAATTTCCAATTAATGGGTAACTAGGGGCAAGTCTGTCATTTGCGGTGGGCTGGACCTGGTGGGCAATCACTGATTGTTTGTGGACTCTATAAGGAAATCATCCATAAATAATTATATTTATAATATTAAATATATTACATTTATAATGTAGTATATATTATTTCTTTAAATTATCAAATTTAACGAATTAATAAGTAATGTCGAATATCGAAGTATATTTATAATATTAAATATATTACATTTATAATGTAGTATATATTATTTCTTTAAATTATCAAATTTAACGAATTAATAAGTAATGTCGAATATCAAAGTAATTATTTTATGTGTACAACTTTATATTAAAAATAAATAAATAAATTATTTAAGTTAAATAAATATAAAAAACAAAATTAATATATTAGTACTGTTATTATAAAAATCATAATATATATAAATTATTGTAAATAATATATTTAGTAGTGGATGTCTTTTCTATTTCTTGTCTTTTCCTATACCTTATTTATGGGTGTAACTTATTGTAAATGAAGGGTCATATATCTCCTATAAATATATGACCTTCATTGTTTTGTAGTTGACACACTTCAAGAAATGATAAGAAAACTCTCTCCATATTTCTCCATCTTTTAGTTTATATATTATCCTAGTTTATAACACGTTATCAGCACGAGTCTCTGCCGATCGAATCAAGGAAGAATATTTCCAGGTATGATTTATATTGTTCTAATTTATATATATTATTTATTCACAAAGAAAATAAGAGAGAGTATTATAAGGACTTTCCATTGCAATCGATAAATATTAGATGGACTTCCATTGCATCCTATACAATACTCTTATACTATTCAAGCAGATAAATCGGTTATCACTTTAGAATAAAAATAGAGGCATGAAGCCTATTTGTAAATATAATTTTGAATGGCTTAAAAATGAAACAAGATGTTTTTCTAGGCTTGAAGCCTACAATGCCCGAAGCATGAAAAAATAACCGCATAAGCATGGAAAAATAATCGTATAGGTCTGAAACCTAAATTTTATATTATAGGCTCGAAGCCTAGGAAATAAATTATATGCCCGAAGCATAAAAAAAAATCCAAAAACTAACGCTATAAAGGCCGCAAATTATATCATATGAAGCATCTTAAATTTATAGGTACGAAACCTAAAACAAAATTCTATATGCTAAAAGCATATACTAAAATTTAAAGGCCTGAAGCCTATATTTATTTTTAGAAAACATGAAGCTAATTATTAATTTTAAAGGGCTCGAACACTTAATAAAATTCAAAACCCCGAAACTATAAAAATTAATGGTGTAGACTCAAAGTCTCAATTTCGATTAATATAGATGATGCTATATATAGATTTATTTATCATCTCGAAATAAAAAAATAGAATTAGTATAACTTTGAGAAGTATGGGGGATTTGAACTTGAGACTTTTAGATAGTAGAGTATTTGGGTATAACCGCTAGGCTATAGATTTATTTTGTCTTATAACAGTAATTTTTGAACAATATACTCTACAATTCTACATTTTGTTATATATTATTCACATTCTACAATTTATAGGCCCGAAGCATAAATAGAAATTTATATTATCGGGAGCATATACCAAAAATTATAGGCCCGAAACCTAGAACTCAATTTATATGCCAAAAGTATATAACAAATTTTATAGGCCAGAAACCTATCACAAATTTTATATGCCAGAAAAATAAAATAAATCTCATAGGCTTGAAGCCTTGAATACAATTTATATGCCTGAAGCATAAAAAAATTATTGAAAGGCTTGAAGCCTAGATCGAGTTTTAAAGGTTTTGAAACCTAATCAATTTTGTTATAATTTTCACAAAAGAATTTGGGAATGCAATTTAACTTCTAAAGAAAAAAAAATTTGTTCATTCATCTCATGAAGAGAACTTTATTGAATATAAACCAGAAGTATAAGAGGAATTATATATGCACGAAGCATACAACAATTTTTTAAATGCTTGTAGGATTAAATTTCAACAGCTCGAAATCTAAAAGAATTGCAAAGACTTGAAGTCTTAATTCAAATTAATGGGTTTGAAGGAAAACGATTGTATATGATAAAAAACTCATATGGATATTTAAGAATTGTATAATAAAGGTTTCGAACCTGCAACCTCCCTTATGAAGGATTATAGTGTTACCATTTAGACAGTTTAATAATTTGTTAGTAAATTGGACAAAAACAAATGTTAGTACAATTTCAGGTACTACTAAATTAAGTGAGGATTTTAAACGGGCAAATGTAATATTATCGAGTGAACAAATATACGTTTGCTTGTATCAAATCACGCTTATACTCCTGAAGTAGCTATAGCGCGAATAAAGGTTTTACAAAATATTATGAGATTGTTTGTCTCGTAAGAAGCAAAGTAATGAATTATTGATATAATCATAATTTGTGTTCCATTTACATAATACTATTTCCTGAAGTGATTAAAATTACATTCCCTAAACGAATGCAATAACTTTCAAATGCATATCAAAATAAACATTGTGGTGACAAAATTTGATTGAACAAAATCACATTCTCTGGCTCAAAACAATTCCATGTAGTGGATGGAATTGCATTCCTTGTAAGGATTGTTGAATTTTTCAATCTCTTTGAAAATGGATATGAAAACATAACTGGTAAGGTTAAATACAATTAAATATTGTATTCTCTGGCTTAAATTGTTCATTATAATTAATAAAACTACATTTCCTGAAGAAAATGCCACGTCTTTTAATGTGTATTGAAATTAGCGTGGTGGTGATCATAACTCCACCTGAGGTTGAAAATCATGATAGTGTTTCAGAGTTTGCTTTGCTAGTATGTTTTCCTAAAGTATATATAATTTATATATATGATTGTTTTTATTAGAATTGTTGTTTAAGAAAAAAAAGGTAAGGACAACAAGATTTATCGTGAAAAAAAAGGATTAGATGCAAAACATACCCAGAAAGGACGGGGTTAATTATTTCATGAGAATGCAAAGGAAAAATAAGATATCGTCGCTATACTTCTAAACGTCAAGGTTACATAATATTCTCCAGAAGTAGATATTATTGTAGCTAGGAGTATTTTGTGAAAAAAAAAAGATAATGGGAAGACCTTTTACATATTTCATGTCATGAAAGTACTCCTGAAGTAGTAATATCGTAAGTAGAGTTTTATCCCAATATTAGGGTTTAACATCCTATTTTATTGTAAGTTATAACGTTTCATTCCTCGAAGTGAATGAAGCTACATTCCCTAAAGTGAATGTAAATGTTTTCATTACCTAAATAATTAGACGTGGGGATAACAAAACAAGTGAATTAATGTTGTATTCTCTGATTGGAAATTATTCTCTGGAGATACAGAATCACATTCTTTGAAGGAAATACATTATTTCCAGCTTTTACAAAAATTGACCTGGAGTGACTTAAATATTATTTTTCTAACTAAAAAACCTTCCTTGAAGTGAACGGAAGTGCGTTTCTAGAAGAAAATGCAATGTCTTTTAATATGTCTGAAATTGACATCTTGGTGACCCAAACTTCAGACGAGGTTAAGGTAAGAAAAAAAATCCTTACCACCAGAAGTGGATGATAAGGAATATATTGAAAGTAAAACGTCACTGTAAATAAGCCATCACAAAACGATAAGCATGAATATTATCGATAAAGTGGAATTATATAGTGTTCGTGTACTCGTGGAATACTAAGACATTTCATTGATCTAATTAAAGGTTTTTGGATGCTCAAAAGTTATATTACCTTGTGGTACAAAATTGAAAAATTATGTTAAAAGTAAATACCAAAGAAATTTACTAAATTTAAAGGATAATATCCAAAATTAGTATTTTGTATAAGCCAAAAGTGTCCGTAACAATGTATATCTTTTGCATTATTTACTAAAAGTCTCACCAGAAGTGTGTATGAAAATAAAATATGTTATTTCTTTGGGGTTATATTTATAAATATATATGTACATATATATATATATATATATATATTCAAGCAGTTGAAACGCTCATTGTGCAAAAGAAAAGATGTCATAATCCAAAGAACTTTGTATTATTAAAAGACCGACTTGGTCACCTAGTGCAGTAATGATATGTCGAATAATAGATTACTTACTTGGTATCTACTTAAAAGAACCAGAAGATTCATTTTACCAAGTGACTACCCCCTTATTAGGGGGAGAGACAAGTCAACATGAAGTTGCGTAACATATAGACGAGACAACTTGAAGTTGCATGATGTATGGTAGAATACAATTTATTATATCATTTATATCCACAACTAAAGAATAGAAACTTGAAGTTAAAAGGAACTCTATTTGAAAAGTATTGCAAATAATATACCTAATACATTCTAAAGTAGAATATTTCAAAATCCCAAACTATGTTGTAAACGCTCCAACATAGGTTATTGTCCCATATAGACATATAACAAATATTCCAACGAATGTATCAAACCAAAACATGAAGTGTGTCAAACATGTAATGCATCTAACTAACACATGAAGTTTGGTAGATCTGTAATGCATAAAACCAAGCATGAAGTGTGGTAAGCCTGTCGGTTGAAAGTATACCATACCCCAAAGAAGAAAATCTCATGAGTAAATGATGAAATGGTAAATATTATGGAATGTGCACTCCACGTGACACGACAGGAATTATTAAGTCAACTAATGTTGGCACATGCATTGATCTTTAAGGAAGTAATGGCCATTGAAAAACCTAGGTACCTAAATACGAGAAAAGTTATGTAGATTATTAGTCTACTGAAAATATTTAAATCTGTTAGGATTAATATATTTTCATTTAATATAGCGCTTAAAATAAATAATAAGGATCCTAAACCAAAAAGTGATAAAATATGTCGACTACAATAGAAAGTGTAATAGTGAATTTTGAAATCTAAAACACTACTTGTATCACGAAGGTTCCCGCAGAAACCTAGAATTAACTATGGGGAGACATCCTCATTCTTATGTTATCAATATAGTGTAGTGATTATTAGATGGATATTAAGTTTTTTTTTTATAAACAAAATAGGTGCTAGAAGCATGACATGTGCCCAAACAAGAAAGGTGTTTGAAAGCACAACAAGTGCCTGAAGCACGATAGGTACTTGAAGTACTTAGAGCGTTTAAATATGAAATTATCGAAGATTGAGAAGTTCCTGAAATATAAAAGTTCCTGGAGTATAAAAGTTCTCAAAGAACATAATTTATTTAAATCACAAGAGAAAAGTGTCTGAATAATGAAAGGATACTCGGTAATTGTTGTCATAATGAAAAGGATGTGATATTAGCGTATTGTACTCTTTTTCCTTCACTAAGGTTTTTTCCCACTGGGTTTTTCCTAGTAAGGTTTTAACGAGGCATGCAAATATTTATTGTCAAAGGAAGTATGAACTCTTTTATTGATCAAGAAAATATTATTACTATCACTAAATACCCTCAAGTAAAAATCCAGAAGATTTACTAATTAAAGTTTTATTAACGACGACATCAGGATATAAATGTATTAGGAAATATGTAATGTCGTAATGAGGGGGAGAATATATTGAAATTGTTTATTTTTTTTCCTTCACCACGGTTTTTCCCAGTGGGTTTTCCTGGTAAGGTTTTAACGAGACATGTTGAATATGTATCATAAACCCAAGGATTGATGTACTCTTTTCCCTTCATCAAGTTTTGTCCCGATGGGTTTTCTTGATAAGGTTTTAATGAGACATATCTTTAAGTGAATATCCAAGGGGGAGAGGTATAAAATATTTATTTAAGTGGATTATTCAACATACCTAAAAGAAGTGTGGTATTATTTCAACAAGAATATATTGATGGTATTGTATGAGGATACTATTGCTTGTACCACACATAATTAGAATGGTTGCATCAAAGGAGACAAAAAAAACATATTTCATCAAAGTCTCCTACACATGCGAGTTACAGAAGAATGTGGATATTGACACTCGATACAATCACGTAATAATTTTGTAGATTTTCCTGATGAAATCATTGTCAACCACAACATTCAAGAAGCAGGTCCACAATATTGAAATATGACAACTCAGATTTCTCTTGCCAATGTCAGGGGAGCGTAAACAAGACTGTACTCTTTTCTCTTCGTCCAAGTTTTGTCCTAATGGGTTTTCTTGGCAAGGTTTTAACGAGGCAGCGTTTCAATATGATTAGTTCCATATATATGTACTCTTTTCCCTTCGATCAAGTTTTTATCCCACAGGGTTTTCTTGGCAAGGTTTTAACGAGGCATATTTTTCTAATAGATGGACATCCAAGGAGGAGTATTATGAATAGTTTACTTTAATAAAGGTGGATGTCCAAAGGCCAAAGGCCAACCTATTTATATCTTCTTAATGTGGCAAGTGAAGGGTCATTCCTTTCCTATAAATAGAAGACCCTTTTCATTGTAATAGAGTCAGTTGATTATGTAATAGAGTTAGACCCCCACAAAGGCAGTATTTGAAGATAACCGATTCATATGTACTCTTTTCCTTCGACCAAGTTTTTATCCCACAGGGTTTTCTTGGCAAGGTTTTTAATGAGGCATATGTCATTAAGAATAGACATCCAAGGGGGAGTATTGTAAATAATATATTTAGTAGTGGATGTCTTTTATATTTCTTGTCTTTTCCTATACCTTATTTATGGGTGTAACTTATTGTAAATGAAGGGTCATATATCTCCTATAAATATATGACCTTCATCCTTTTGTAGTTGACACACTTCAAGAAATGATAAGAAAACTCTCTCCATATATCTCCATCTTTTAGTTTATATATTATCCTAGTTTATAACATAAATAATAGATATAAGGTATAACTTGTTTTAAGCCAGACATATATGAGGAAAATACAAATTGAAGCCAAATTTTGGCTATAAATATAATTTAAAGCCCAGTTATAAAAACTTAATTTTTAAGGCCTCTTTTAAGATTTCTGGTTAGAATTTCGACCTTTTTACCCTTGTTCTTTATGGGTACCGACCCATAACGTAGTTTTTCATTACTTTTTTTTTTGTCCAGAAGCTATGTTTTTGTTTGTTTTTTGTTTACTTAAATTTTTGTCCATCTGGCTACGGACCCAGTATCGCATAAGACCGTTATAGGTACGGACCCTCGTCGTGTTTTAAATTTTTAGTTAAGCTTTATTCATTTTTACTAAGTTCTTTGTTACTATTACTTGGTCTGGACTGAATAAAACTTCTTCACACTCCTGTTATGGGGCTGGCCCGTTCATGCCCATTCATGAACAACACCAACAATCTACTCAACTGATTCAATCAACAAAATCAATGCAGGTACCAAAATACTAAATAAACAAAACAAAACATTTTCTTTACAAGAAGAACATCAAGCGACAAAAAAAAGAAACAAAACCGAAATTGAGTTAATCATCTTCAAAACGAATCAAAAAAATTCAAAAAACTTATACACGCTTGGTAGGGCTGGACCCATCTCCGGTTTCTGCTTCCTAGGGCTGGACCCATCTCGTTTTTTGGCTTCCTGGGAATGGACCCATCTCGTTTTTTGGATTCCTGGGAATGGACCCATCTCGGCTTTGGGCTTCCGGGAACTGTACATTTGATGGCGATGAAGAGCGCGTACGGTGGTGGTGCGAATCTGATGAAGATGGTTCCTATACCCACGTTGCTGATTCCATTGGGCTGAACGATGCTGTCTCTTGTGGACTGGATCCACGGAGAGGAAGGGCTGCCAACGATGGAGGTGCGAATCTTGTAAGTGGTGCGATTCGCCATGGAATATCACAGCTACTGCACATCGAGATCTCCATTGAAAAGCATTCAGATCTACTGTGTTTATGATGGATGCCATCGAGGTTGATGGTGGTGGATATCTCCGTTCAGATTTGCTGCTGCTGGGTGTGCTGCTGTTGATGGTGGTGGCGTAGAGGTTGACGGAGGCGGTGAGGATCTGCAGTTGATGGTAATGCTTCTGTTTATGAAGATTGTGGGTGGCGATGGTGTTGAGAATGGTGGCTTTTGGAGGGGATGGTGGTGAGGCTGGTTGATCTGGGTGGGAATGGTGTAGGTGGGGTGGTTATGGTAATGGTGTGGACGGTGGTGCTGATAGTCGGAGAGGGGAGGGGAGGGGAGGGAAGAGCAGTATTGTTTAGATAGAAAGAGGAGGGGTTGGGTGAAGTTTTATTGCTTCGTAAGAGAGAGGTTGGGTTTTCAACTGCTTAATAGGGGTTGGGTTTTGGGTTTTCACGTTCTCTCCGTGGGGATATAGTAGTGGGGGTATTTTAGGCAATTTACCTTCTCCAGTTGAGCTTCTAAGTAGTAGTTACTACTTAGTTAGAAATGGGCTTTACATTACAAAAGGGGTTGGGCTATTAGCCTTATAAAGTTAATACCCCAACATATATATAAAACGGGAGGTGAGGCGTCGAGCGCCTTTAGTATATAAAGAAAATAAAACAAAAAACAAAAACAAAACAAAAGCATATAAGCTAATTAAAAAAAGAAAAAAAATTCTCCTCCTAGAAACGCCGGCCGTTTTCCCCAAACCCTCACACGGCTGTCGATCTCCCAACTTTTTACTACTTCAGCCACAGGCAAGGCATAACATTACAATTAAAAGTTTTGTTCTTTGTTTCTGGCAATTAATTATATCTACTATTTTATGGCCTTTCATTTGTCTTGAATAGGATGCAATGAAGAGCACAAAATTCTTCTCTGAAAAGGCTGTGTTAAAAGATATGTATAAGCTTTTAATGGATGCATTGTCCTACCCAAACTGGTATAGCAGACGATCTCCTCAAACCGGCATAGCAGGCCATCGTTCTCCCAACAAGACTTCTACTCCGCAAAGAAATATAGTTCATAAAAACACAGCTTATGATGGCTTTCTCTTAAATTCATTGTGATGATGATGTTTATGTGTGTAAATGGAATTGGAGTTTTGAGATCCGATCTCTATCTTGGCGGACTCGCTTGATCAATAAACAAACATCTAAGCCCTTGGAGAGTCTTAAGGAAGGAAAAAGAATTTTAGGTAAAGAGTGTGACTCATTATAGATAGCTCAGTGAACTTTTATTGCAGATGATTCAAGACAAATAAATAAGGCCAAAAAGTGGGTGTGGAGTTGATCTGATAGAATGAATTGACAGTGCTATGAATTTGGATTTGTTTTCATATTTTTTTATTTTTTGTTTTACAACAGAGATTTGCGCTAGTAGAACGATTTGGTTTGGTGTTGATTAATAGTGATTATACCTAATATCATTTTGATTTTATTGATTACTTTATTTATTGACTTAATCTCAATCACTTGTTAAATAAGTGATTGTAGTTTAGAAATGGCTGTAAGGTTGCACACATAGACAATCAATTAGGCAGGGAGATCATTGTTGAGGTTATTTCTGGCGGACAACTCCTTCTAAAATATTTGTGGCTGATGCATTTGGTGAAGGTATAATGACACTTGATGGAGTATCACTCGACAAAGAAGCCAAACTCTCAATAGTTTGAAGTGAACTTGCTGCATTATTCTCGAGGAGTATTGTCTGATTGTAATTAATTTGCTATAAGAAGCTTCATCAATATCTAATAAATCAGTTGTTATGTGGATGTCATCTACATCAAACTGAGGCTCGTTGCTGAGTAGTTCTACATGATCATTAGGTTCTAGAACAAGGCTATCTTGAACTCAGCGTTTAACGTTATATCTGCGTCACAACAAGAGTTAGTTTTGAGAACTCTTTTATCAGGAAGAGATTGAGATACTGAATTTTTTGTTGATGAAGTCATTGTGTTTAATATTATCTGGCCATAACTAATGAATATTTCTGCAAAGAAAAGAAGATTTTTGCAATCCACGATCATGAAATAATTGTGTGATCTGCGAGCGCACATATGTCCTTGTGTTTGAGCCTGCAGGCACGATGTATATTGTAGGTTTGAATAAACAAGTGTTTAAGCTTCTTTTAAACTAACCCCTTGTGTTTGAGCCTGCAGGTGCACTTGTATTATATGTTTGAATAAACAAGTGTTTAAGCTTCTTTTAAACTAGCCCAAACCGGTTAACGCCTACATTTGCATAAGAAATGTGAATTTTACAAAAATGATATCATACATAAAAAACCATTATATGTTCTTTCCCATCTATACAAAAAGATTCAACAATGGAACAAACTACTCGTGTGATTAAATAAAACTTGTGTTCATCATTTAGCGTCATTGAAGGGTTTGACAATTCTTTACTTCAAATAATTGATAGGCTTCGACCACAGTTTCTTTAAACTGATATTTGTTCATCCATGTAATCATGGGTAATGAAGAAACGACCCTTTGCTTCTTCCTTGCTGTTTTTCATGTTAACATAAGAAATCCCTATTAATAATTAATTTAAAAAATAGAACAAGTACATCGTATCCAACAACAACTGCTATTTTTATTACCTGAGAAGAGGAAAAATGTTATTTAAACATAGCTAAGCAATCAATTATATAAGAAAGAATGTATCATAAAGTATTATAACTGAAAATGATTGACTAATGGAAATGTTATATAGAATTAAGTAACGTGTCCAAAGAGTTTATTAGGTGCATCATCTGGAGAGCTCCCGAAGATGGTTTTCCACAGGTTATAGAAAACCTGTCGAATTCTCCTCAAGCTTATCAAAAGTCTTTGAATCCACCTCATACTTTTGAGCAATGGATAATATCATCGTATTACTTTCCAAATTCTCCTCATGCTTTTCGGAAATAGATGGATTCCTCATACTAGAATCCTCCTCGAACTTTTCCTTAGGTGAGCGAATTGTTTCAGTAGTTGATGGTATGATCATTTCTTGAGCATTTTTATCTCTTCCTCTCGATATTCTTCACTGACTATATTCTCAGTACTTACTTCTTTTCTTTCAGATTCAGTGGTTGTGTTACTTGAATCCATCGTTTTCTTTTTGGACGGAGAGGGTTTGTTCTGGACAAAGTCATTATTTGAAACGATACTCTCTGGTGGGCCCGGAAAAGGTTCATTTGTAACAAAAAGTCTTAATTATCTGAACTGATACTTTATGGTGGGGCCGAGAGAGTGAGTTTGCGACAAAACTAGAGAAGTTGACATTAAAGTCTGGCACGTCGTATAGCCATGTGACTCAAACCGTTTCTGTTAAGAAGAGTAGTTGACAAGATTAGAAGCTAAGAAAGGAGGGATTTGAATAACACACTAATAACCATGAACATATATATAGAGACAATCATAAGGCTTTGCATACTACACTTTGTATTATAAGGAAAAATGATACATGTTGTGTAATAAGGCTTTTCATACTACACTTTGAATTATAAAGGAAAATGAGTCTGTAATATGGTATACGACCTCTGCTCTTAGATTATATGCCAAAACTATTTAGTTTTTTCCATCTAATCATTTTATTTGTGTATAAGTGTTAGAACTGAACTGAGAATTGTTTGGTGATTTGGTTGAGACTGGTATATAAAGCTTTGGCTTAGGTTGTGTCTGACTAAAAGTCATTTAAGCCAAAATTAAGTAAACAATCAAAAACTCGAATAAGAAATCATTCAATCTATATATAAAACATAATTAAATAATTATTTAGGATTACACAAAGCAAACGTTAATAAAATATGCAAAACTAAGGCTAAGAAATATGTACCTAAGAAAAAAATAAGAAATAAAATTCTCCAGGCAGCCGAGTCTCTCTTTCTTTTGTGTGCAAAATAAGACCTTTATAGGCCTACTTGTCTCCAAGTCCTCAAATTCTTATCTAACATGGAGTAGGAAAGTTTGTTAGATAAGTAAATAAATTTATAATATCTATATAATACAATCAACTAAATAAATTTATACTAAGTACACATTATAATAAAAGTCGGTTTCATATGAATTACTTACCGACTTAATCATAGTTAATATTTTTATATAAAGATTAATTATATATAGAACCTAAAACTCATTTTTTTTTCACATTACTCATTAAAACAAAAAAATCATTGTTCACGCTCCACCAAGCTTCTCTCCTTCGTAAGAATATCACCGTCACTCGGAAATCATTCTCTACCATCACTCGGAAATCGTTCTCCACCATCATTCTCCACCGTCAGCAACCCGGCTTATACTACGTTTTTTGAATTTGGGTATAGAGATTCGTGTATTTAAAAGTCTTGAATGAAACTTTAACTTGAAATTATAATCAAATTTGCAATAATTTTACGAGAATTCGTTTACAATCAGGGTGCAACTATAATTGAGATAAAATGGAGCCGGTGTCGTGTACACTACTTTTAAGTTGAAACCACCCTTAATATTTTTTTTATTACTATTTTGACACTTTCCATTTATATATGAATTCAAATATTTTTAAGCCATTAACTCATAAGACATATCATTAAAATTTAAAATAAATCTAGTTTGGTCTCATTCTCATAAAAGTTTATAAAAATTTATATGAAACTAATTAAATTGTAGAATATCTTGTTATACTAAGCATTCTCTTATAACGATATATACCAATTATATTAAAATCATAAATATAAATAAATTTAAAAATGCATATAAAACTATTATTAGTATTATATATATATATATATATATATATAAGGGGTATAAAGAGGGGCCAGATCGATTCTTAGTTAAAAATATGTCACAGACAACGCTCCAGATCATTCCTTTACTTAAAGAATTAAAATCTTCCTAATTTACCTTGGTATATATATAAGCTACTAATTAAGAAAATTCTAAAAATAAAAATACACAACTCACCCCACTAATTCTCTCTCTATCCACTAATTCACTCTCTTTCTCTCTAAACACATTTTCACGTTTTATTGTTTTTAGGGTGAATTATATATAGGGTCTTAGGAGCACTATTTTTTCTCTATAGAGTAGTGTCTTGAAAGTTGTTATTCTTAGGGACCTCATTTTTTACAATAGTCTTTCCTACCCATACTAACACTAAAAGACAAAAAAGTGTGATGTCACTGTTTCTCTCTCCTCAACCACTACCCACCTACCACCTACCACCTATCTCCGACCTCCGGCCACCGACCACCGGCCACCAACCACCGACCACCCACCACCGACCACCAGTCACCGGAAAAAACATAGAGTACTCTGAGAAAAACATAGAGTACTCTGAGAAAAACATAGAGTACTCTGAGAAAAACATAAAGTACTCTATATATTTTAATGAATATTCTAATCCGACCACCTACCTCTGGCTGCCAGAAAAATGCAAAGTACTATATAAAAATGTAGAGTACTCTAAGAAAAACTCGGAGTACTCTAAGAAAAACTCGGAGTACTCTAAGAAATTCTTGGAGTACTCTAAGAAATTCTTGGAGTACTCTAAGAAATTCTATGAGTACTCTTAAAATTTGGGGTACTATTAAAACACACAAAAGTATAATCGGAAATGCTAAAAAAATAAATTTATTGAGTATTATTTGAAAAAGAGCACAATTACACATTTTATTACAAGGTAAAAAAAAAAAACCTAACTGGTTTGACCAGATCTAGATCTGGTCAACCATTTACAAAGAAACAAAAAAAAAAAAAAAAAAGGGGATCGATCTGCTAAACGTCGGAGGTCTTCACGGAACCACCACCACCACGGAGATCGACGAAGAAGCAGCAGCAGCAAACCATGGAGAGAGAAGTAGCGCCGCCATGGTTCGCAGCATTCTCGTCTAGGTTTAGTTTTACCAGATTTCCGGTGATGGAGGAGCAGCTTCGAATCTTCTTCTCGAGCTCGGCGATGGAGGAGCAGCTCCGATGTTGACGAACGGAGCCTGTACATCTGGTCAAGACGGAGTCTGCTGCATGAAGCTTCTAGGGCTGCGCGGTGGTGGTGCTAGGGCTGCGCGATGGTGGTGCTCGGATATCGAGCTTGGATTCTTCTTCGCGAACAGATCTGAAGACTCCATGGCTACTCTTTTTTCTTCTTGGCGAACGGATCTCGGCAGCGAAGCAACGAAGCAACGAAGCCGAGGTGAGATCTCGATCTGCTGCACCCTATTCTCGATCTGCTGTCAGTCTTCTCCAGCAGTGCTTCGGTGGTCACGAGCTCGCGAGAGGGAGGCGGTTTGGGAGCTGGGGGAGGAGAGAGAGATACGGGAGGAGGGAGATGGTGGTGGTGGTGGTTGTTCTCATGGAAGAGGATAGTGGTGGTGGTGGTGGTTTGGGAGATGGGGGAGGAGAGAGAAATAGGTGAGGGGAGGTGAGATAATAATGAGCTGTGAAATGTTATATTTAGTATATATAGGGGGAAAGAAAACAAAGGAGGGGTAGTCTAGTAATTGGGGTTTTGGGGTTCATGTGTTAAAAAGTTGCCGAAGTCTTTAGTAAGAAGAGGCTCTAGGTGGGGGTGCTAACTCGAAGAGGGGTGTGTCGACCGTCAAACTCTCACAGTTCATTTCACAAACACAAGCACTCCTCGCCTCCACTGTCGACACCACATATCACCGGCCAAATATCACCGTCTTTTCATTGCTCAACAATCACCGGCTCTTCATTGCTCGCCGATTCACTCATATCCACTCATCTTCACAGTCCATCACTGCCTCATTTTCGACAATCTCAATGCTGTTTCCTTTTCGATTCCGTTCATCTCATCTCACAGGTTTGAAACTTATTTTTACACTTCAGCTTCATCTCATCTCGACCACCAGTTCAATCTCACGTGCTAATACATCTAGCTATGATGATTTGAGCTCCGTGATTTACATGTCATTCAAGGCTGTAGCTCCGATTCAAGGCTCCAATTTACAACACCGACATCGCACCTAAGCAGCAACAAAAGGATTTCTCAATCGATTCTGGTAATAAATTAGATTCTCTTCTTAATATAATAAGATAGAATTGAGCGAATAATCTTTGTAAATTCAATAGGATGAATTGTGATTGGACATTAGTGCAAATTTTACAATCGTTGGGTTTCAGTTGATATATTGTTGAGTAATTCCTAAGGTTTATTCAAAGGATCCGCTTCTAATCTGCCAATTGTTTGTTATTTTGTTTCATTCGCTAATTAAATTTAATTAATCGTTCAAATAATTCATTAGTTTGATTTTAATCAACAAAACTTTGATTATTATCTTTGTTTATTGCAAGGTGTAGGTGTGAGGAAGAACACAAGCACTGAAGAAATAAGGCAAGCTTAGAGAAAATTAGCAAAAAAGAAATAAACACGCTCTAATGACTGCAGAAGCATGTATAACATCTTTAAAAGGTTATGTTTTTACGAGCTTCAGAATACAGTTGGTTCTAATGGTAATGTTTAAGTAAAAAAGAGTTGTACTACCCGTTTATTAAGTTATTTTCACTATAGGTAACTATAATATGCAAAAATTGCACTATATGCTCTATATTATGCAAAAATCACACTATAGGTTCCTAAACTATGAAAAAATAGGACTCTATATTATGCAAAAATGAAATGTAAGTCCCTGTACACGCACCTATATTACGCAAAAGTTGCAATGTAGGTCCCTATACTATGCAGAAGTTACTGTATATCCCCATATTTTATGCAAAATTACAATATAGATCCCTGTATTATAAAAAAATTCGCTATAGGTCCATATAATATGAAAGACTACTCAAGACTTATTTTGCAGTTTTTGTTATTGTTGAGTTAATTTATACACTATAAGTGCATATTCTTTGACAAAGCTGCAGTGGAAAAGAAGTAAAGTAAATGCATGGATGCTCTGCATAGTAACACAATTGGACTAGCTTTAATTTGTACTGAGATCACTTCCAATATGGGCATCTTGAATAGTATTATTCTCAGCTGCTTACAGTCAAATGAGCACAATGTCTGTTTCTGATTTCTTTTTTCAGCATTGAATCTGAAAACATGGTATATTACTAAGGAAGCTGTACCAGTGAGCATGACTTTTACCACATCAATTTGTCGAGGCTTCAGGTGCGATCTTATGACTCAACCTATATTATGAGTCCCATCACCATCTCTAAAGATTTCTTACACTGTTTGTTTTGTGATGTTTGATACAGGTGAAATATTTGCAGATAGCAAACAAGTCACGAACCTACAATCCATACAGATGTATTGTCATCATGTCATTCAATATTGCTTGAAACTTTTCTCTTCGGAAAACAAACGTGGTTCAGGATTCATATCTTCAAGCTTGCAATTTCATATATTATAAAACCAAATTAATTCATATAGTACAATGTTAAATAAGATTGGCATATAATAATTTAGTGTTTTTTATTTGTAGCACATTCTAAATGTGATAGTTGGTAATCATTTGGAAATTGCAACTGATAAAAGTGGATGTCGTGTGCTGCAACAATTTCTTGAACATTCTACTAGAAAACACTGCTAAGGTCAGTACAAACTGTGTGTGGATGTGATTTATGTGTTGGTGTGTATTGGTGTGATTCGTGTAGTCATTGATGATCTGTGTGTGCGTGTGTGTACGTGTGTGTTCATGTGTATCATGATAAACAAAGTGATTGTACAGAGTATCTCTCAAACTGTATAGATATTATCTAAGAGAGGAATAAATCGTTTGAGCCTCCGAAAAAACCTGAAAGGGCGTCTTTATTTCAATAAATCATCTACCAATGGTATAGTTTTGGATTAATTTACATGCTGTGTGTTTTTGCATTTACAGGTGGGGTAACACAGCGCATAGTTGGTTGTTCCACATGTCACAAGGACCAATGGTATAATTTTTTATTTGTATACTGTGTAATTTAGTGGCGGATATGCAGCTAGAGATTGAGACTTTGAGTCAAGAATTTGAGAGATCCAAGGTATATGGGAAGAAATCAGTGGAGTATGATGGAATAATCGAACAACTTAACGTTGATTTGGAGGCTGCAAAAGTGGAGAGAATAACTCTTCAATGTGAAGAAATGTAAAAGAATGTGAAGATAAGATCTCTTAAATAGGTAAAGAAATAAGCAAACATGTGAATTTGCTTAACAAAGCTGAAGAAAACACTAATTCAGAGAATGGAGATTGTGTGAAATGACAGACATAGGAAGATTACACGTTCCCTTTAGGGTATTGGAATAATGTATATTACAGTTGATGAACTGGCGGAACAATATTCTTAATCTTGGAGATTCTTTTTGCTGTTTCAGCTATGCAATGACCTTTTTTTTTTACGTAAACAGTGGTGTAATTTATTCTAATTTGTTAGATAGAAGCCCAAAGTAGATTCTGCTTTTTTGATTTAAGATATGAATTAATGTATGTATGTTCTTTTATATTGTATAGTACTGATGATCATATTGCTTCCAATTTCCTTTATTATAGAGAAATATGGAAAGTTCTTGATTTGGATGATAGCGGTGCGATTCTTTTATTTGAGAAGTTTGTTTTTTAGATTTGGATGGGACCCACAAAACTCACACGTACCCTCCCCATATACGTTATTATCAGCACATCACTTCTCATACAGAGATTTCTTTTTGCTTTTTTGTTCCAATGCGAGTGTGAAGAGATGGGTTTGAAGTTTTATCATGTTTCATTGTTTTACTTTTTTTCTAACATAAAAACGTCACACTGTTTTTCAATGTTTACTTTTTTTTTTTTTTTATATTCTGAAATTTTCAATCAAAAAAATTTAATATGTAGTTTTAGTTCTGATCCAAAAATTTTGAAAAAGTCAGGATTCGGAACATTAAACATCTCTTCCGAAATTGGAATTTTCGAATTGGAAAAATCAAAAACCGGAAATTTCGGTTTTGATTTCCACCCATAACAAGGGTATGAGACGCAATAAAACATAGTTACTATAAAATTTTAGTTAATTAAAATGGTCAAATTTCGTTATGATCCAACGTCAGATTTTATTCAACTACTTTTAATTACTATATATTTTTCTTATAGTCAACTACACCATACAACTATAAATACGAAAGAAATAATTTCTCTAAAAAGACTTTTTGATCATACTTATGGTAAACACGTTTTATATTTGATTTTCATTCAAGCATTGATATAAACTAAATTAGGAATTTTGCACTATCAATTATAACTTTGAAAATTAATTTTTGTCCAAATACCTTCAGGTACAGAGCCTTCCCTAGAATTAGCTTTTAAAATGATAATATTTGCAAAGTCTTATTTAAAACACACGTATAATATTTCCCAAAACGGGAATACATATAGGAAATATATAAATATTTGATAATATATCGAAGTACTGGATAGATATTCATCTTATGTTTGTAAAATTATGAGAAGAATGCATAAATACATATTATATAAGATGGTAATAATATGTATTGATATATTATATCATTTTTTAAGCTAATTTTTACAAGTAATAGAATGATTTGCCACTTCTTTTATATTTAATTATGAATTTTGCACAATCTATTATAATTTTATAAATTCATTTTAGCCCAAGTACCTTCAGGTACGGGGCATTCCCTAGTGTATATATATATATATATATATATATATATATATATACTAGGTATAAACCCGTGCCTGAACGCACTCTTAAAATTTTAATTTATAAAAATAAATAAACACCAAATAAATAAATATTTCTTAAAATAAAAAAAAACTAAAAAAAAACTAAGAATTGTTAATTCATTTTTGTTAGAATTTTATTATTAAGTTCTCTATAAATATTGATTGTTATCAAAAAAAATATGATTGCAAAAAAAAAAAAAGGTAACATTTTGCCAAAAAATGTTAATATATATCCATATATATCCCTAAGGGGGTATAAAGAGTGGCCAAGATCTGTTTTAAGCAAAAAATATGTTACATCGAACGGTCAATATCATTTTATTACTTAAGAATTTAAAAAATTCCAAAAATTGCCCTTGGTATATATATATAAACTATTAAAAAAAGAAAAAAATAAAAAACACTCACCACTCTCTCTCTCTCCCCATCACGCTCTCACGCTCTGACAAAAAAAAAACCCCAAAAACACCGCCGTTCACGACGTCACTCCAGCCATTGAATTACTGTTGTCGTTCGCGGTGCCACCCCAACGAATAATCCAACACTTTTGATCGGAAATCAGTCGCCCTCACCGAACACAAATCCAATCGTTCGCTCCTCGCCTCACCTCCGTTCACACTCAAAAATCTCACATCCATTCTAGCCTCGCCGCCGATTGCTCAACCTCATTAATTTGTATCCTCTCTTTCTCCAAGCCCCTCACTTTCGCAATCTCTCTCTTTTCAAACTCGGTTAAACGATGAGGCAGGCCGATATGGTGGTAAATCGATGAAGCAGGCCACAATGTTGGATCAATCTTACGCTATTACCTAACGCTTAATGTGTTTGATTAAATGTCTATGAGAATTGATTCCATCGACTGGACTTCGCTGCAGAATACCAAAAGCATATCGCGGCTAAAGTGTTTGATTAAATGACCCAAACTACCTCTCTCTCTCTCTCTCTCTCTCTCTCCATCGCTCAATCTCTCTCTCAATCTTGATACTCTGCAAAACACCATATCGCGCTAAAGGATATACTTATGTATCCTCTTTATTGTCTAGCTTGGGCATCTCAGACTAACTCCTAGGGTTGTAGTGGGTTACAGCTTGGGAGGCAAAGGTAAATTCAGTTTTTGCATAATTTATGGACCTATAGTTCAATTTTTGCATAATTTATAAAATTTATAGTTCAATATCTGTTCAATTTTGTTCACTGATTTGGTTTTTATTGGTAATATGTAGATTTGGAGCTGATAGAAAGGTGCTTAGAACTTCACTTCCATGATGCAAAACTTGACAGAGAGTTGATAATTGGAGCTTTTGTTTTCTTGATTCATGTAGGAAATGTCATAAAGGTTTGTTTTTTATTTACTTTCCTAAAAATTTAAACTTTTTGGAACTGTTGCTGAAAAATAACGTCCTAAGAGAGCCATTTTGGTGAAATTCCTCCATATTACCATGTAGTAACTCATTATTTGGTAAATCCATATTGTGTAGAGTTTGTACCTTGAATATCTTTGAAAGCTTATTTAAGTGAGATTTTGGTAATTGATCCAAAGAGTTTGGTAAGATTCCAAATGAGATGTTGATCGATTTTGGTAATTAATTGGATATTTTTTGACATAATCTTTACTCTCTGTTTTAGGTTAATTGCACTATTAGTCCCTGTGGTCTACTATATACGAGTCCTATATTCCCTGTTATCTAAAAATGCCACAAAATTTTCCTATGATCGAAATTATATGTCTCTTAATGAAGGACCGTCGAAGCAAATTAAGGTTAGTTTATTGAATTTTTGCTTTAATGTTTATTAGACTTGCATAGTGTTTGGCTGCAGATCTTGATGTCATTAGAGGGCCTAAAGTTTTTGATATGTTGCATATAGTTTGTCTATGTTTATAATTGCTGCTGTTTTTAGAATTAGGATTCTCCAAGAACATGTTTTTTTCGAGAATATCAATTTTGCAGGTTCATTTTATAGGTCAGCTGTTTTAGTAATTGGTTTTCACCGGATCTATATATGAGACCATAAATTGATTAACCTTTTACTAGTTTAATTGTGCGTGTGTTAGTTTAACAGTAAAGGAATGTAAAATACTCATGAAATTTGAGAATTTTTCTCATTCCTGATTGAAAATTCCTTATCCAGGATGATATTGAACCACTTCTGCCGGAGAGAAATCAAGCAGATATAGTTTGATGTATGCATCATTTGCAGGTTTATGTGGTTTTTTTTTCTGTTCATTTATCAATGAATGATTTTAAGTCTGAAGAAAAGGTAAAAAAATCTGTCATCTTTGCTGAAACCTTGAGTGTATTTTGTGGGATTATTCCTGATTCATCTACCATATTGTATATCCTCAGTTATTTGAATGAATCTGGATATACTAATTAAGTGTTTAATTAATAGGGAAACAAGAGCAGTAAAATGAAGCCAAATATGCTAATATTCAAAGTTGAGGTTCAATACTTAGTTATGGAATGTAGCAAGGGGCATCATTCTTCCTAAAAGCCATGGTGCTGGAAAAACATTTACCCATTTTTACTACAAGTTTTTTAATGATGTGGCGATAAAGATATGCAATGAAGTGCATGGTGTTAATAGTGTTTTTCTAGAAATCACATCTAAGCCTCCAACTACAACTGAATAGGAATAATTGATATTTTCTATATGCGAATTATTTTTTTGTGTAAAGTATCTTTGCTTTATAAAATTTTGATGAAAAAATATATATCCAGGATTTTATGTATATTTTTTCTTTTCTTTTTTCATTAATATATTGATATGCAAGTATTTTCAAGCCTAAGTGAGCTTCTTGCAGCATCAGTAGAGTTTTACATTAATATATTCATGTATTTAATTTTTAATTGAAACTGAGTGAGTCGATTTTCTCAGTTTTGTCAAATTGCATGATAGTTGTAGTTTTATAATTTAAAATACCAAGTGGTTCAATTTGTAAGCTACTTCAGCGCTAACACATGAAGTTTCTTTGACATAGTGTAAATGTCGTTGAATAAAGATCAAAGAAAAAATTGTCATTAACAATAAACAAGAACAATATCTCTTGGAAAGCGAAAGGGGACACGAATTTGGGAAAGATGATTTTCCTAAGAACCTCCAAAATGAACCGGTAAAAGGAAAAAAGACTTTAGATCCCCATGTTTCAGTAAACCTTTAGAAATATTCTTTCATTTAATTTAGTCTTTTTATGTTAGTATTAATGTATTTTCATGTGTTTTAGTTGAGTGAGTAAGAGGACTTAAATGGATGAGACTAAATTCTGTACAAAGAGCGTGGATTTCTTATTTTTCTTTATGAAATGCGTACTAAGTCTTTCAATAGAACACTCGAGTTTCTTTGGCAATAGGGTCACAGTGCACATGCTACTCCTTCACTCCCGAGGAGGCTGAGAAAAAGATTATTTTGCTATTTTTACTTACAAAATTTTATAACATATTATTCATTAAACATATAAGTTCTCTTATACTTCAAGTATTACAAATGATTTATATCTACACAATATTTGTTTACGAGAAAGCTAGAATACCGTAGTTACTGGATGAAATTCAAAGACAGAGACTTTTATTCTTTCATATACAACTTATACTATTTAAGCAATGATGTGTCATAGATTAGGCTTTATAAAAAGACTTACATATGTTGCTGGTGGTTAGATAGTCTTCCACGTGAAAGACAATATTCTAAAGAGATTAACAAATTGAGATCGGAAGGTAGATATATAACTATATTAGTTTGAGTATTTTTAAAACTATATTGTAAGATCAACTTTATTTCCAATCCCTTATTATACCTTATTTAAGTTTTCTAATTAAAATATAATCATAATTTAAAAAAAATATATTTTAGCCCAAGTACCTTCAGGTACGGGGCATTTCCTAGTATATATATATATATATCTATATAATATTGGAGAAGGGCCAACGGCACGAAATGTCTCCAGTTTTTTTCCACATTTTTTAGCCTTTGGATCAAATTTCAATCATTTTCGGCCTTTAGATCGATTATATTTAATGGTCCAGATTGTCTAAATTCAATCAACGGTTTAAAATATCTTGATGTACCTTTTATATTTTTCAGCCATTAGATTAACTATGTGGGACCCATTTTATTATTATTTATTTATTTTATCGGATATCTTATTATAACCAATTCCTCCACAATCTTCTTATATATAGTCAAATTTTTAATTATGTTATCTTATTATAACCAATTCCTCCACAATCTTCTTATATATAGTCAAATTTTTAATTATGTTATCTTATATCCCACCAATTCCTCCACAATCATCTTATATATAGTCAAAATTTTAATTATGTTATCTTATATCCCTCCAATTCTGTTACTTTATTATAACCAATTCCTCCAATTCCTCCGCTAAGTTCTCTATCTTCTCACTCGCATTGGAAAAATAAAACAAAAAGAATACTCTTCAGTTTCACCAAGCCGCTTCTGCACAGAAAACATCCACCATTCCAGGAACAATTTCCACCACCATCCTCAACCAGACCTTTCCCACCAAGCCGCTCTCCTACACAAGAAAACCGACGCCATTCCGGGACCAATTTCCACCACCATCATCAACCGGTTTGGCGAAGCCCAAATTAAGGTAAAAAATTAACTTTTACCATAAAAACTCTAAAGAATTCAAACGCCACTTGGGACCAATCTTCACCATCATCAAGGCTTGGCTACGCCATCAACAATCGAAGAACCCAAATTAAGGTAAAAAATTAATTTCCATTTTATGACGTTCGAAGACTTAACCAAAATTCAGCAGCTCATTGAGGTAATTATTATTTAAATTGTTAATTGCACAATTGGTCCCTCTATCCAATAGATATGATTAATAATTCTGCTTAAAGAAATTTGAACATATATGCAGTTTCCAGAAAATAAAACAACATCCTATACACAAACAATTTAGTTACCTTATTGATGCATTTGAGCAATGCGAATGGATGGGGCCTATAGCCCAAGCGAGCAACAACCTAAGACAAAGTTTGGGTGCAAATAGCAATTCATCACAACAACTAGAAGGGGTGATTTGGAAATTTAATTTACAAAGTCGAGTAGTGGCTTTTAAAAACTTAGAGTCGACTAATTCTGAGCTTGGTAGTATCCTTACCCATTTGTATACAATGGTGGCTTCGTAAGGAGAATTGGCTATCAGGTTTTGTATTAATAAGTAAAATAAGAAAATTTTGTTCTTTAAATTGTTTTTTGTGTACGTGTTTTGACTAATATTTGCAGAATTGATGATTAGCAGATGTTGATCTGTGTTTGAAATAAGTATTTTGAATCCATGAGGTCTAATACTGCATTTTTGATAAATTGTTTCAGATTATTCAAATGATTTTTAAATTATTTATATTTCACTTATTCAGTAGCCTTTCTACCAAGCCAAAATGCTACTGTTTCGTACACAATTGGAGCATAAATCTCCACAACTCGCCTAATTTCATTGGGTTTACAATATTTCAGAATTACAGCCGAGTTGTTTATTATATTTTTATGACAGTTGGAAGTCATTCTCCACCAGTTTCAACCCCGCTTGGCAAAGAACACTAATTAAGGTAATAAACTTACAATCATGTTGTTTATTATGTTTCTATACGAATTCTACATTAGCCATTTTGGAAGCCTATACCTACATTTTTTGAATTGTTGTTTTGTATATATCCATTTGATGCAACTTCTTGAGATGGTGTTATAACACAAGAACCAATGATGCAATTAAAAATAGCTCAAGATTCTCTTGAAAAATTAAATTCTAAAGAATATCTTAATTCTCTCCCAAAGTAAGTTATTTCATTCATTTGTTATTTTATTTTAATGTTTGATGATTTATCTTTGATTTTGTGAAATTTTAGAGCCTTGACTTCATGGCAGCTTTCCAATGTGTTCTCCGGAGGATGGTAGCACGTTGCTTATCAAGTTATTCACATTCATCTCTAAACTAAGTGTTTTCGTGAAGTTAGTTATAAGTTAGAGTTTTTTTTGTTGACATTATTATCTAAATTTCTGATTATTGATTAACAAATATTTTTTGTCTTATCATTTATATGACAAATTGTATGAAAAATAATTGATGCAAATTTTATTATTAATTTTATATTGATATTTTAGGGGGTTAGAGGTGATTATTTTTTGGGTTGGGTAAACGGTTGTCACTATACAAAGTTAGAGGTGATATTGAATATAGTGAGTCTATGACACAAAAGGGGTATCCAAATTGTGAAGATGTTCCATACGATCAATTCGAACTTGCTTTTGAAGTGAGTGCGTTATAGATGTATATTGGTAGTTGAAGGAAGGATTGATTTTTTTATACTCTTAATTTGATTTCATGGTTGATCTGTAATGATTCCAAGGCATCTAATAATTAATTCCTTCAATTGGAGGTGGATGAATTAGTAGTTTCCACAAAGTCTAAAGCCACTCTGGGTTTTGATTCATCAACCGCTAACTATAAGATGATTAGTTTTTCCCCTAGAAGTACCTGATATAGGTGTTATTATGGTAACTATTTGAAGTGATGAGGATACGAGTTATCAATCCTTTGATAGTACTCTGTTGTGTAAAAAAATCAAATGAAAAATGATAAAATGACTATTCCGTAATATGTGTGAACGTATTTTTTAATGGGTTAATCTATTGATTTTCTTTTATATTTTATACATTCAACGGTTTTAGACCCAAAAAAAATCAAGAGTTTGAGTTTCGAAATTTGTATAAGTTGAATCAAATAATTTCTCAATTTGGCAAAAAAGTTTGTATTGAGGTTTTTTTCAAGAGTGAGGTAAATAAATAATTTCCGAATTTATTGCAAATTGTACCTAAGTATAATTTTGGGCAACGTGATACATTTTTGGGAAAATTGTACCTAAGGTTTTTTTTCAATTTAATTGCACTTATGTTCCTAAAATATGTACAAAAATAGAGAAATTTTATTAAAAATGGAATAAAATTATTACCAAAAAAGAAGAAACTTAACTATTTAGTTCCTTTTCCAATGCACATGATCTTTTATTTCTTTTTCAAGCGATGTCAATCTTCTGCTTTCCTTTCCTGTGCGGCTAATTTGTGATACTTAATTGTCATTAATGTATAGTTTAAGAGATTTGTCTATTCTATCTCGGATTTTCTTGCATCACCAAATCACATCTATTATTGTATAAATTAATAGTTATTACATTTTGAAATGTAATATGAATTAGGAAATAGTAAAATTGATTTGTATTTTATCTTTTTATTTATTATAAATGTTTTTTACTTATGGTGTAAATTTATATTTCCCTTTCGAATAAGTATGTTTTTATATTTTTTAAAGCCTGCTATACCGTCATTGTAATTGACTTTTCCTATATTATATAATTTAATTTGTTTTTTCTATTTAATTTTCAGAGTGCCTTCAGGCACGGGTTCATACCTAGTATACCATTAAAAAGAGTAGATTAGTGGCTACCGGAGGGGAGAGTTCTTCTGGCATTCTTCTATTTTCTTTTTACTGTTTTTTTTTTTCTTTATATACTAAAGGTGCTACCACACTTTTAAAAGTGAGGTGCCACCACTCCTCCCGTTTCCTCTATATATATATATATATATATATATATATATATATATATATAACAAATGAAGCATTACTCTAACCGTGTCTATTCCCATGTGACATGTCTCTTCCGCTAATCCTAATCCTTTATGACTCACTCCCATAGCTCTTCTCACTGATTCCAACTCAATCTCGATATCAACTTTGCATACAAAGATATTCTATAATCTGATTGACATTATTTTTTTTTTATTTTTTTTTGACAAAGTACAAAACTGAAAATTAAGAGGCTAATCTATTACTAAGATAATTTTCTGAACCGTCGATAGAGAAGTCCTTCCATCCTAAGAGGCTGATATTTCTTCTGACACATTTTGCAAGAGCATCTGCAACTCCATTATGTTCTCTCCTAATATAGGTAATTTTCCACAAGGGGAATTCATTTCTCCATCCATTGATTTCGTTAATGATTGGGTTTAGACTCCAATGCAGTCCACCCTTCTTATTAATTCCTTGAACTAGTTCAAGGTTGTCAGAGCAGAAGAGGCTACTCTGAATATTGCTTGCTCCAGCTGTTCTACATGCCAGGAGCAATGCCCATGCTTCTCCTTCAATACTCGATTTAATTCTACACTTTGTTGCTTTCCTTCTAACTATAGTTTTTTGTCTATCGACTCCAATAGCTGAAATTGCTGCTGGTTCCCATTCTTTTGTATACGAGGCATCGCTATACCATGTCATATCAGCCATTTCATCTATTTCCTGTTTCTCATTTTTCCTTTTTTCACCCTCCTTGTCTCCTAATATAGTCAGTCGCCCTCTTGTTCTTTTTTCTTCGAATAATTTCCTGATGGTCTCATTGGTGTTAAAAGTTATATTATTGACAGCCCATTTTTCTTTTTTAAAGAAGCTTTTCATCCTTTCTTTCCATAGATTCCATGCTGTTTTAAGTACAATTGCAACCACCTTTCTTTTGTCCCATCCATTTTCAGCATAACTGTTTACAATATTCTTAAACCATTCATCAAATGTTTCTCTGCCTTCTCTATCTATTTTTATTTGGAGTGTAGATTCAGCCCATACTTGAATACTAAAAGGACACCTCAATATAATGTGTTCTGTACTTTCATTCTCAGCCTCGCACCATTCACAAATTCCTTCTTCCTTGCACTTTCTTTTCTTCAAATTGACTTTGGAAGGAAGGAGATCATTGCAAATTCTCCAAGCAAAATTCCTAACCTTTGACTGCACATTGGCCTTCCAAATTTGGTTCCACAATAAGGTGTCATTTTCTTTCTCCCCCTTTCCGGATGATTGAGCTTTACTATTTAACTCCTCGTCTACCAATATGTGATATCCCGATTTTGTAGAGTAATTACCATCCTTTGAGAAGGGCCATACTAACTTATCATCCTTAACTGCTCTTGTTAGTGGGATTTTAAGGATTTCATTGACAATAATTGGGTCAAACATTCTTTTCATAAGTTCAATATTCCATCCTCTTTTACCCTCTTCCATGAGCTCATTAACCCTCTTAACGTTCCAAGCTTGGTAGTTTATAGGTTGATAGTTGCCGTTGATCCATTTATGCTTCCATATATCCACACTTCTACCATCACCAATCTGCCAAAAAGCATGTTTTTTAAGAAACTGGAGGCCTTTATATAAACTTCCCCAACTCCATGATCTTTTATTTTTCAATTTTGTATCCCACATACTTTCATTTGGAAAATAAATGCCTTTAAGAACCTTATAAACGAGTGAGTCCTTATTATTAAAAATTCTCCACGCTTGGCCAGCTAACATTGCCAAATTCATTTTTCCAAATTCTCTGAATCCCACTCCTCCGATTTTTTTTGATTTCGTCATTTTTCCCCAATTACACCAATGAATTTTCTTCTTTTCTTTTGTATCCCACCAAAAATTTGCCACCAATGATGAAAGTTTTTTGCATAACGTTTTGGGGAATTCAAAGATTGACATAGCGTAATTCGGGATTGCTTGTAAGACCGCCTTAATTAATGTTTCTTTCCCCCCTTCTGAAAGTAGAGATGCCGTCCAACTTACCGATTTGCTGAGAAGTCTATCCTTTATATAGTTTAAATTTTCAACTTTCGACCTCTTGAGCGTAAGTGGTAGGCCCAAATATTTACCCAATGAGTCTGTACTATTAATATTAAGTTCCTTCGAGACTTTCTCTTTTAGATTTTCTGGGGTATCTTTGCTGAACAAAATCGACGACTTAGCTAAGTTAACTTTCTGACCTGAAGCTCGACAGTAAAGTTTAATTATCTCTGTAAAAGATTTCACTTCTTTTTCGCTAGTTTTAATGAAGAAAAGTGCATCATCCGCAAAGAAAAGGTGTGTCAATTTTGGGCACTTTCTTGTAATCGAAATACCTTCAATATTCCCTTCTCTACATTGGTAATTGATAAGGCCAATTAAGCTTTCCGTAAGGAGTGAAAAGAGGAGAGGCGATAGTGGGTCACCTTGTCTAAGGCCTTGTTCTGGCCTAAATTTCTTCATTCTCTCTCCATTTATCTTAATTTGCATGGATACTGTTGTAACACAGTTTTCCACCCATTCTATCCATCTTTTTGCAAAACCTAAAGCCTCCATAGCCTTAAATAAAAAAACCCAATTTACTTGGTCGTACGCTTTTTCCATATCAATTTTAACAGCCGCGTAATTATTCCTTGATTTCCTTTTAGTTTTAAGGAAATATGAGACTTCTTGAGCAATCAATATATTGTCCTGAATACTTCTTCCTTTGATAAATGCCGAATGCGTTTGTGAAATAATTTCATTCATAAACGGTTGTAACCTCAGGGCCATGATTTTTGAAATAATTTTGTAACAAAAATTAACGCACGAAATAGGCCTGAAATCCCTTATTGTTTCTTGTTTATCACCTTTAGGCACTAAGGTAATGATAGTATCATTAATCCTATTGAGTGGTGTGTTATCAATAAAGAAATTAATCACAATACGTGTAACATCGTCCTTAATGATCTCCCAGAATTCATGATAAAATTTGCCAGGCAGCCCATCTGGACCAGGAGCTTTTGATCCATCCATTTTAAACACCGCTTCTTCAATTTCTTTAGCATCTGGAATTCTTGTTAATACTTCGTTAATTTGGTTGCTAACTTTACACGGGATGTGCCTTGTAACGTCTTCAACGTTATTGATCTCCTGTTTTCTAAAAAGATTCGTATAGAATTTCCTAATTGTTTTCTTGATTTCCTTTTTATTATCACTCCACTTTTCCCCGTCACATTTTAGAGTTTTGATTCTATTGATCTTTCTTCTTTGTATCGTCTTGGCAAAAAAATACTTCGAATTTTTATCACCCTCTTTTATGTTAAGGTCTCTCGCTCTATCCATCCAATATAACTCTTCCTCATCCCAACATTTCTCAATTTCTTTCCTGATTTCATCCTCTCTTTCCCTACTCCTTTGTTTTGCGTCGGCATCTTGTAAATCTTCAAGCTTTCTATACAAATTCGAAATCTTCCTTCTATTATTATAAAATGTGGTTTTACTCCACCCACTAAGTGCAAGGCATGTAGCGTCTCTCTTATCGCAGAAATTGTTTATATCATTAACCGTTGTATTTCTTCCCCAAGCTTTCTCAATCACCTCTTTACATTGGATGTGCTCTATCCATCTTGATTCAAAGGAAAAATATCTTTCATTATTATCATTTTCTTTCCCAAGCTTAAGAACAAGTGGAGAGTGGTCGGAACCAACCGCAGGAGGTATATTGATACTAGCATTAGTAAATTTCGAACACCAATCAAGGTTTGCTAGACCTCTATCCAATTTTTCTTTAACGTTTTCCTCCCCCTCTCTTTTATTTGTCCATGTAAAATAACATCCTTTACTTGGTAAATCAACAAGGTGGTTATCATTGATGAATTTATTAAACCTTATAATCCTATCAAGATTAGGTTGGATCTTCCCTATCTTTTCCGAGAATTTGGTAATTTCATTAAAATCCCCAAGCAAAATTGAGGGTCCTTTGAGTTTGTTCAACCATTTAGATATCGATTTGAAGATTTTAACTCTACTATCATTATCACATGGCGCATGGATACAATACAAAAACCAACTAGATCCATCTTTCTCATTAATTTTACAAATAACCACATTAGGGCTTGAGAACTTGATTTCTAGTCTAACATCATCCTTCCACATCAACACCATACCCCCGGACATATATGCTCTTCCTCCGGGGTCTACGATGTGAAAATTATTAAAGCTACTAAACTGAGTACATGACTTGACATCTTTCCTTCTTAACTTAGACTCACAAAGGCAAACAAAAGATAAATTGAACTTTTTAACTAGAAATTTAAATGACTTCCTTGTCAAGGGCGCCCTTGCACCTTGACAGTTCCAAACACAATACTTATCCATCAAATCCGGCCAGGTTTAGGGACCGGCCGCCATCCACAGTGAACTTCTGCACTTTGTTGGGTAACACGGTACCAGCCCGGTCTCCACCAAAGTCTCCTGTATCTTCACTACTGCTCGAATCATATTCAATGTGCCCATCGCAATTTTCACCTTTGCAAAAGTATAGTCTCTCCTTTCCTTCTTCGTATCCATCGTCTACTTCTACAGTCTTTTTCCCATCACATTTGTTTCCTTCTTCCTTCATTTGATCCTTAACTTCATAGAAATTCTCACTAATCTCGCTAATATATCCTTGAATATGGTTGATTCTTCTTTCAAGATCATCAAAGTCGTCTTTAGTAAACTTCCTTAGCTTCGCGTTTCCTTGGCATCCACTAGGTGCTTCCTTGCGCTTGAGTGTTTTTGGCCATGAAAATTTAGTTTTAGGTTTAAACACTTCATAACCATCTCCATCAGAATTGTCCTTGATCCCGTCCTCTTCTCTAGGATGTTGACTAATGTGGATTGACTGCGAATTTGGGGATACCTCCTCTGGATCGAAAGAATCACCGTCCTCTATTAATCCTTTCCCTTTTCCGTCCTTAGTCTCCACAAGCTGAGATATCTTTGTTTTTGATGTTCCTCCCACTTCAAACTTCGAGTTCCAAAGCTGATTACCTGTAACTTTAGACACATTATTATCAAGATTTATATTGAGATCGTATGCAGTCCTTTGTTCTCCAGCTGGCTTAGTTTCTACGTCTCTCCATATCCCATAACCATCTTCCACGCTTGATCTGAAGTTATTGTACATTTCATCAACATTTATGTTTTGAGCGTTCAATACCTCAGTTATTGTCTCATTAGAGACAATGATGCTCATCCCAATATCCCCTAACTCTTTGCGAAAAACCTTGTACAATCCTGGGAACTTCTTCTCTGAGATTTCAATAGGACCATCAACATTATGAAGATTCTTGAACATATCTTCAAGCAGCTCGCTATTCTCCCTTTTTCTCTTGTTTGATTCGCTACCCGAGTTTACACTTTCCTGCTTCTCGTCGTTCCTTGCTCTTACATTTCCACCAGTTTGACCAGCTCCTTGTTGTCCAGTTTTAGTATTTGCAGCAAGACTACCTTGACTTGGGTTGCTATTGCTATCCTCACCATCTCCTTCAAACCTTCGAAATGGGAAAAAGCGAACGATTTCATCAAAATGTCCCAATCGATCTTTCCTTCTTATGATGTGAAACACTTTGTCCTCGCTTCTGATATTCATGTCCTTATGCCAGTTACAATATCTCGCTGCGTCGTCTGACCATTTTGGTCTAACCATAGACGTGGGACACGTACTCTTATTATGTCCAATCACACCACAGTTAAAACAAAATAGACCAACGTTTTCGTAGATAAAAGAGACCCACGCCTTACCATCAAGTTGCTCAAGGAAAACACCTGTTTTCAGTGGTTCATCCGTCTTTAGCTTGACTCTAAACCTAATAAAGCTCAGGTTATCAAGATCAATCGCAGGGTGATCAATCTCAATAACTTCACCGATGAAATCACCGAAAATGATGATGGCTTCAAGTGTATTCTGAATTCCAGCAAGACCATATATTCTGACCCACGCACAAGTGTAACTCAAGTCAATATCCTTGAACGCTATACCACCTTCCCACTTCGTGATACTCACATGGAGGCCTTGTACAGTCAGCGGCCTCACGAAATACAACCTCTCAGCCTCCTCCATTTGGAACAAAGTAAGCTTAAACACATTTGGCTCCATTTCTTCAAAGACCACTCTCCCAAGAATACCCCAGGCATCAAAAACAACCTTCCGAAATGAGGATAAAGGAACGATTCTTCCAGCAACTATTTTAGCTATAAGGATATATTCGGGTGTTTCTGGTCTTATGGCTTGCACTCGTGTTGAAAGGGTTAGGGTTTCAAATTTTTCGAGGTTTTCTGATTTGATTTTGGCTAAGGGGAGAAGATGATTGTTTACCGATGCCATAGTATATACTTGTAGACTGTAATAAAGGGATGTTTTGTTTGTATTGGGGCTGTTGTAAGGACAAGGTTTATATATACTCCAGGTTATGGTTTTGGGAATCGAACAAATCTTACTCTCGCTGGTGAAATTCCTGATACAGATCTGCATGTTAAACACTTGTTCACAACCTTTTCTAATCCTATCTCTTGGCGTGATTCTGCAAGTTTTCATCTTGGAAATGGCAGAAAAATCTGACACCTTTTTCCTTGGCGTGGCATTTTTAGTTAGATAGGTTTTTATGAGCCCAATACGCCTCTTCATTATCTCCCACATTCTATTAGAACCGATAGGATAAATAATAACTCCAACATTCCTTCTTTTATTATGCTTATTAATTCCGTTTCTATAGGATATAAATACATGTCTACTGCGACCAGTCAAATAGTTAATACGGGCATTTAACATCTTGATATTGCAACTCGGAAGACAGCTAAAATGATCATATATATAATGTAACCAGATATTATGACAGTTCTCTTTGGTGCATATAACAATAAATATATCAGATTTATATGATAAATTAGCTAAATGATCAGTCCAAGGCTTAACGGGGTTCCTAGTGACATACCTTCGAGCATTAATAAAAAGGAAATCATTTACAAAATCCACAACATCTAGATGTTCATCATAGATCTCTTCCTCATATTTGATTTGAGTTAAATAGAAGCTGAAGATATTACCTTTTTTCGTTGGAATTTGTTCATAGTAGCCTCTAGCCCTAAGATTACTCATCCACCATCTCGTTCGCACATTTCCTCTCCAATAGCTGACCATGCATTTTGATATTCCTTCCCAAAGACGCAAGATCTTCCAATTTTTAGAATGAACCATATCCCACACAATCCAATACCTGATTAGCCGTCCTATATGGAGTCTCAAATCAACCATAGTTATAATTAGGGAATGAGGTCCCTTATCCTTTTGCATGTCTGAAATCAAGATAATAATTTGGTGCATGTCCGCTATTTTACTCCAAATAGTCAAGACATGTCCACAATAAACAAATATGTTGATGAACTTAGTTAACCCCCATGGTCCTGGATCAACTTCCTCCCATCCACTTATCATCTCTTTGTTTTAGGCCCGTAGTAAAAGGAAAATAAACAACGAAATTAGAAATGGTTGAATTAATTACTAAGGATTGAAAGTAGGAAAGGTTTTAGATTTTTGCAGTTTGATTTCTACAGTAACTGTTTAGAGGAGAGCATTTTAGAGAGAGAAAAGAATATTCTCCTTCTTTTGATTGACATTATTGAAACGTATACAATTTCACCATTTAGAAAAACTGTAAATCCTAAGACCAGGTTACAAAACAATTTAAATAGTTCAAATGCTAAAATTTATAAACACCTAGAAATCAAAACATTCTTTTGACAAAAACAGAATAAAAAATAGAATAGTTTTGAATTACTAAAAACTAAATTCCTACTTTTAGTTTTAAATCACTCAACTGGAAGTTGATTATCCACGTTCAATACCACTAACTGAAAAATCATATCCATAAAAAGCTAATTACGCAACCAAGCAGCTCATAAATTCTTCAAAATACCAAAAATAAAAGAAAAAAAATGAGAATCAATTACAAAACGAATAAGATGTGTGATATGACACGGTAGAAAGACATATCTCAAGCAATCCCTCCAGTGGTTTTCGGTAGAATAATTTCCTGACTAACGCCATACGATGCCTTTTTTTAGTTCCTTAGCGATTAATCTGTAACTGCGTATTTGTATTTATGCACTTATATGTATGCACCAGAGTTTTGCTCGTAAAAGTTTCTATACTATCTCTACAACTCCAAGTAACTCCACCCCTGATTATCACAAAATTGAAGATAAGAGACTAAAATGTTACTTCTGCAACGGGTAATTTACTCTATAAACAACTAATATAAAGTATCATGCATACCTCCCACTATAAACAATGTACCCGTAATCCAAAATTTAACATACAATCACAACATTAAAATTGCAAAAAGGCCCTGAATAAATAGTCCTGGAGTGAAACCGAGATTATGAACATCAACTTATTTATTTCCTGCAAAACAATTCAAAAAATAAAAGGCTTCCATGATCATATTAATGGCAATTGTATGATCTGTATAAATAATAATAAATATACTTACAGAAGACCATCTCCAGCACTTGGGCCAAATGGATATTTACTGCAAAACAATTTAGAAAATGCAGTACAACACCAAATTTGCTCACGCTAACAGAAAAAGGCCATTCATAGCACATAACTTCTCATACAATAAAAGACTTCTAACAGTCATATTAATGGCTTTCAAATGTCTTAATCCTGCAATTGGAAAAGAAGAGATTAAATGCAGTATAAGACCAAATTACTCACTCCAATAGTCAATGTAAACTTACAGAGACTAATATTTCACCTGTTTTGCTTTTTCACCTCATCATCACAGAAATTATTCCTTCATCCTTCGTGAACATCTGTAGAATTTTGAAAATTCAAAACTAATAAAAATAAGATCTTAATTGGTTCATTGATCATCTTTTATCAAAAGGTAGTATATGATTTAGTTTGTTCCCTTATATATAATATAAGAATAGTTTCAGAAAGTCAAAATATAAGAAAGGAAATTAAAATAAACACCTCGAAAAGATAAATCATCAGCATGAAAATCTTCAAATGTTTTAGGCCACGAACACTGCTTTATGAAAAAGAATATGCATTTTATTAGCATTCTTGAAAACCAAAGTGAGGATAAAAAGTGTTTGGAATTAAGAAAAAGAATAACACAAATGCATTTAAACCTTATTTTTTTTAAGACTCCCATCTCCCATTGTTTCACAATTTCACATCTGATTTCATTGTCTTTTTTTGTAATCGTGTCCTTAAGGATAGAAACCTGCAATATTATCACTTGTTTGAGACAATCATGATATGGGGACTTATAGTGCAATTAATTCAATAACAAATTAATTATTGGGAAACTCTAGTGCAATGAATTTATAAAATATACAAAACTATAGTGCAATTTTCGTATAATATAGGAACCTATAATGCAATTAACTATACACACAACTATAGCACAGTTGTTTGATACAATAATGAAAATGAACCTATAGTGCAATTAACTCAGAAGAATGTGGAGAACTATATGGCAATTTTTTGTATAGTATAGGGACTTCTAGTGCAATTAAATCATAAAAATTAAGAAATAAAAGGCAATTTTTGTACAACATAGGGACCTACAGTGCAATTAACTCTACATTTTTTGCATGATGGAGAGACCTATAGTGCAATTAACCAAAAAATGGGACGTTTCCCTGAAATATAGTTTATTTTGTATAATATATGGGTTAATAGTGCAATTAACTCAAAAACTAATAATTTAGAGCTATTGTTCAGTTTTTGTATAATATGGGGACATATAGTGAAATTTTAGCATAATATAGGGATCTGTTGTGCAATTAAATCATAACAATTGCAAAATATAGGGCGATTTTTGCATAATATAGGGAACTATTGTTGCAATTAACTTTTAAAAATATATACCGAGAACTATAATACAATTTTGCTTAATATAAGGACCTATAGTGCAATTAATTAAAATTTACCTACTTTATAAGTTCTCTAACACCTCGACCTTCTTTATTACTTTTTGCTGCACCTAATAAAACCCCTAAAACTCTCTCGGCAAATTTCAAAGTACTCACAGTTTCAGAGTACAATTCCACATCAGGGTTTAATTGTACAAACATTAAAGTCTTAGCGAAGAACTCAAAGATAAACATTGTTATTCTTTTTGCATCTTTTGATTTCGAAACTAATGATTTTTTTTTTGGTTGTATTCTGAAAGATTGTTATCAAATTAAACATTTGAAAAATACAGTATAAGGCAAAAGATTGTTCAAAAGTAATTTAATTAAGTTGAAATTTCATATACAGTACCTGGTGTTGGACCCATGAATCAAACTTCTTTTTATTAATCTATTGGACTTGGCTGAGGATAATCCAGATTGATGTAAGGCAAAGGAATTTTTTTTTTTCAATAATTAAGCATCCCCTCCTCAGATATTATCTGTAGAATCTAAAATGAAGACTTAAAATCACGAAACAATTTCTAAAAAACTGTAAAAGTAATGAGATTAAGTTAATAATAATTCAATTTCTTTAGAGTTTCACCCTAGAAACTATACATCAAATTGATTTATTATGAATACCTTAATTCTGTTATTTCTTTTCTTTTGAAGCCATTTTTGCACCTTTATGTATTGGTGAGAACCTGCAAAAAACAGAGACGTAGTCAATTAAAGGAGATACAAAAGCGTGAATATAACTGTAATGGTGAGCGTGAGAATTGTGACGGTTTGATGACGTTGATGATGGTGGAGAAGGTGAGTGTTTCTAGACAAACCGTGGATGATGGCGGTGGAGATTTATTCCGGCGGATTGGTGGGAAGATGAGACCTGGGTCTGAATAGTCAACCCGGGAAGGTGAGCGGCTTGGTGAGACGTACCGGTTGATGATGGCGGTGGATATTGGTTCCCATGATTTGAATCTCTACTGCTTCAGTGGAGAGGAATCGAAAACTTGAAAGGTTCGCGTGCTTTTGAAATAGTAATTTATAGTTTGATTGGCCTGCTGTAGGATTTGCATAAAAATATAATAAACCAAACGACTGTAATTTTAATTAAATTAGATAATTATGAAAAATTATAAAGTAATAAGTAGGTTAAAAAATCATTCAATTTTTTTAGAGTTTCAGTGGTATTTTTTATCTTAATGATGGTGGAGAATGGTCCCTGGCGGAGGTTTTCGTGTGCAGGAGAGCGGCTTGGTGGGAGGAGTTTGCCACGGAAAGCACTTTCCTAACGGTCTATTCATCTAATACACACAAACACATTTAATATATTCAAATAAAAAATAATCCACTCTCTCCTTATTAAAACTGATGAAATTGCTTTTCAGTTCTTTTACACTAACGTTGCATTTGTTCAAAAAAAATCTCACATACGTGAGTTGTAACTGCGCATGAAGGGGATGCTGCCACGTATAAATGGAGAAGTGACGTGGACGGTTGGAGGCCAAGGAAAAGAAAATGGTTTTTTAATCCAAGTGGGTAAAGACACTGCTAGCCCTGCGGCGGTAATGATGACAGTGAATAGTGACACCATCAAATGCTGCAGACGGGTGTCAGACATGGAGATAGTAGTTTTAATAATTTTTTATTTGTTCGAACAGTTATTTAATTAATATTTAATTGAACGAAATCGTTCCACTACTGTTACATTTTGGCGGCTGCAGTTAGTTTTTTTGTTTCGGAAAACACGCGTGGCTATTACGTTTGTTCCTGCACTATTCGTATTTTTTTTTAATATCACAAAGTCAACTTTAAACAGTATTTACGTCCAAATCAAATTAAAAAAAAACTGTCAGAAGATATGCAATGATTACCGAATCCTACACGTGTCATTTCCCAATTAAATCATTAATTTAATATAGTGTCACTTCCATGCAAGTGGTTCGACACATTTAAAATTAATCACGGAGGTTAATTTTTTGTTTCTTATTAAACAGGTTATAGTTTTAATTCTTGTTCCTCGTTAATAAAAATTTTTTGTTTTGTATCGTAGTGAGACTAATTTGCTTTACACGTGTCAAGCCGTTGTGCTTTAGAATTAATTGAACTTAGTGTTAATTTTTTGTTCCGAGTTGTTTATATTTATTAATAAAAATTAGTTCTTCTTATATAATCGGTTTATATTGGGATTGATCACACGATCGAAGTAACAATTTATTTTTCCTAAACTGTAATTATGATTATCTAGTTGATAGATATTGATTTGATTGTTAGATATTAATTCATAAAAGAAAGGTGGTTGTGTCTCGGTTGGTATGAGTTATTGTGAATGGTTAATGAGGTTTCAACTACCGAAGTAGTTGGAGTAATAAATGAAGGTGTGAATTTTTTGCTATAAAAGGAGGCTTTGTGTTGTAGTTTGAAGAATCATCCAAACCAAATATGTTTAATCAATTGTAGTTACTAGAGTAAGATAGTGTAGAAGGTGTTTTTCGGTTGTGGATATTGCTTTCGTGAAAGGTGGCATTCGTTTTTGAGTATATCAAGAAGAATGTCTTCAGATGGTTAGTTTTTGGTTGTTTTGTATATATTTTCGAATTATGGTTGTTATTTTGATTTAGAATATGGGATATGTATATGTTATGTTTTGCTTAGTTATTTTTTTATTATTGACTGAAATTTGAATTATGGTTATTAATATGTTTTAGTTTTTGGGTTATGATTGTCGGACGGTTATTTAAGATAAGTAGTAAGCAACTTTCCACGAATACCTAAACCCAACAACTGTTTATCGTTACTCATTTAACTTATTGCATGAATTAAACCTTTAGACCCTAAAACCTTAATCTAAAAGCTTATAGCCTTTACCCTACTAGTGTAAGATTGTGTATTAGTTGTATGTTGGTGGCAACTTAGCCCTAGTGAAATGTAAATTTTAGTTTAATATTTGTCCAAACTTTAGAGAAACAAATATGTTTTCTGAAAAAGTGTTTAACGGAAGTCATTAACGTTATTACATGAATTAAACTATTATACCTTAAAACCCTAACACTAAAACTTAAAGCCATACACGTAATCACGTTTAAGTGATAGTTCATTATGTAATCAATAAACAATTAGCAAACATCCCTAAACTCTGTGTACATATTTTATTTTAAAGGTCAACCGTAGAGCTTGACGCAAAAACTAATATATAAACCTATAGTCAAACAGTAGATCTTGTTTGTAGCCATTGTCTTTAGAATTTCATAAATTAATTCATTTGTTATTTAAATAAAATATTATTGAACTAGATTTTTTAATTAATTTTTATTTTACTAGTAAATAATTTCGAATAGTATAATATTAATAAATAACGTATAATTTCGAGTCCTATATATTAACTCCAAATAATCAAGTCGTTGAACGTTTTTTTTTCAAAAATATTATTATAATGACATTTGTTTTCCTTCAACTCCATTGTATAATATCAAATTTAATCTTTGTTATAGATAGAGTTTTATTATAAATGATATTATTATATTTTAAAAAAGTAAATTATTAGATTAGTGTTAATTAGTACAAATTTAGAATTTGCACGTTAATTTTAAAAATACTTAATTTAACTTCAATTAAATACTATATATATGTAAAACGCACCTTTCTCATGCATGTGAACACTAATATTTTTTATTTTAAAAATTTACTTTTCTCTGGTGTTTGTAGGTAGTTGTTCAACTAACGTTGTTGCCAAACCTACGGGAGATGATATGTTCAGTTCTTTGACCTATGATGATGTGACGAAGTTAATGTTTACTAGCGAAGAAGAAGCTTTTACGTTTTATAACACGTATGCTCGCGCTACTGGTTTTAGTGTTGGGAAAGATCGGTTGGATAAGGCTGTAAGAGTGGGTGGTGAGGTTGTCGGTAGGTTATTCGTTTGTTCGTGTGCAGGGATTCGGCAAAAAAAGTACTTAGAGATGAAAGAGAGAGTTAGAGGGCACAAAGCGGAGACGAGGTGTCATTGTAATGCAAAGCTCAGGATTAAATATGACACGACATTTAATTGTTTTGTAGTTGTTTTG
This sequence comes from Nemophila menziesii, assembly GCA_029959085.1. Lineage (NCBI taxonomy): Eukaryota > Viridiplantae > Streptophyta > Magnoliopsida > Boraginales > Hydrophyllaceae > Nemophila > Nemophila menziesii. Next base: position 136,224,459 of record JARWIR010000001.1, on the reverse strand, counting down.
TTTGTCTTGGAGCACAATCATGCGTTAGCTCCCGTTGCTAGGTCACACTTTCTTAGGTCCCACAGACGTATTGATCAGGGACACCTTGATGAAGTTGTTTCGCTGAGAGATTCTGGTGTACCAACCACTAAGATTATGGATGTGTTTGTAAGGCAGGCCTGGTCTTATCAAAGTGTTGAGTTTGTGAGGAAAGATTTGTACAATGTTCTAGGTAGGATAAGGTCGGGGGAGATTAGCGAGGGGGATATTAATGTGACACTTGCTTACATGGAAGGTCGTTGTGAGACTGATCCTTTGTTTGTTTTCAAATATACTGTGGACGAGGAGAATAGTTTGGATAAATTATTTTTTTGCGATGGGAGATCTAGGAGAGAGTTTGCCGTTTACGGCGATGTCCTCATATTTGACGCCACTTACAAGACAAACGCCTATTGTTTTCCTCTAGTGGTGCTTGCTGGGGTCGATAACCACCGTAAAACTTGTATATTTGGTATTGCACTGGTGAAACACGAGACAACAGAATCGTACGTGTGGGTACTAGAAACCTTAACAGAGACAATGAATCAAAAAAAGCCTAGTTCTGTCGTAACGGATGGAGATAGATCAATGGCGTCGGCGATCGAGATAGTATTCCCCATGGCCGAACACAGGTTATGCGCATGGCATCTTAATCGGAACGCGGTTACGAATGTGAAGGTCGATGGATTTGGTTGTATCTTTAAGAAACTCATGGGCCTTCTTATCACTGAAGAATTATTTGAAGAGGCTTGGTGGAAGATGGTGGAAGAAAATAACCTAGGGGAAGATAAATGGATACAAGAGACTTATGATAAGCGGGAAATGTGGGCAGAGGCTTATATACATGGTAGTTTCTTTGGGTTTGTGAAGACGACTCAGCGTTGCGAAGGTATGAATGCATAACTCAATAGGTTCCTAAACACGAAAGTTAGGTTTATCGAGTTTGTTAAAGCTTTCTTAAACGGTATGGTAACCATTAGGGACAATGCCAGCAAAGAAGAATATGTCACCAGTCATACTAGTCTAGTAACTACAACATTGTTGGATGACATTGAGCTAGACGCGAGCAAGCAATTTACAAGAGCCCTTCTTTTAAAGGTGCGTAAAGAATTATCTCATCAAGGTGATCTATTTCACACTCTCGTGACGCAGATATATGGTGCACGTACATTCGTTATCTCGTCACATAAATCCCCAAGGCTTATAAGGAATGTTTGTATTTCTACGGACGGGTCAAGGCTGCGGCTGGAGTGTAGTTGCCTACTATATGAATCTCACGGTATACCATGCCGACATATATTCTACGTGATGAAGGTTGAGGGGGTAAGAAAGATCCCAGATTGTTGCATTAAGTTTAGGTGGACGGCTGGTAGTAGTTTGAACCACCGGGATAAGTGTTTGGGTGAATTTAGCCTGACAGAGATGGAAATTGCCAGGATGGGTTATTTGAACGCCAAGTGGAAGGACGTGCGTTTCCATGCGGCCCGTATCGATAGGGGTTATAACGATACACTTGAAGCGTTCACATGTTGTCGCACGTACAGGTACATATCCAAACGCTGATGGAACAACGCTGAATATCCCTAGACCAGTTACCCAACATATTGCAGACGACCCTGTTGAAGCCCGCCCTAAAGGAAGAACCACAAAAAACCCACGTAGATGTAGCAAGTGTAAGCTACCCTGACACCAAAAAAATAACTGTCCCAATACTGGTAACGGCTTAAGGGACGAGGAAATGGTCGATGACACACCATCAATGGGATTATCTCATGAAATCCAAGTTCCGTTTAACTTCATTTAGAATTCTATTGCTATTTTTAGATTGTGGTATTGTCTAATATTTAACGCATTTCGTGTACTTTGTTATTGTCAAACCATCTACAGCAGATGCGCTACCTTTTCACTCTATATTTTCATAATGTCGCATCAAAATACATCTACTTCATTAATTTTTTTGTTTCGATTAACAGCTTTACTATTTCAAATTCTCTTTAATTTTATTTCATATCCACTATGTATTTATTGTTTTAATATTTATTTATCTTTTGTAAAATAAAAATGATAGCATAAATAGGATTAATAATATAAAAGTCTTGTAATATTTAGTGTATTATTATTTAGGTAATTGTTATTTTTTTTAAAAGAATTAATAATACTTGTTTATATTAATATTATAATATATAAATTTGGTCTTGTTTGACTAAAATATTATATATTAAGCATATAAATATTATATATATATATATGTATTACTTTTATTAAATAATTTACTTTATATATTTTATCTAAAATACTATGTATTTATAGATTTAAATGTTATCTAATTTTCGTAGAATAAAAATAATAATATAAAAAGGAATAATAATATATAAGTATTGTAATATTTAGTTGATGTTAATATTATAACATATAAATTTGATTTTGTTTGACTAAAATATTATATTTTATGTATATATATATATATAAATATATATATATATACAAATGAATTACTTTAATTATATAATTGACTTTATACGTTCTATTTAAAAGATTGATATTTTAGATAAAAACATATATTCGATATAAAAATAATATACAATATTTATTATATATAACTATAAAAAAATACCGAAAAAGAAATAATAAATAATAACACAAGTTTAACCAAATTCAATCATTTTTATAATATATTAGTTTGAATTCACTTGGATTTGTCATACAAAATTATCCTCTGACCACTAAACATCATATACTAAGACAATTAATTAAAATTTAATTTAATAAGATATTCGTATATTATGTTACAACCATTTATTTTTGTCAACGTTTGAGTATGTTGAACTTCAGTCAACAATCCTAATTCTAGAAAATATTATCTAACAGTACCTAAAATTCAAACTGCTTATTAGATACACTATATAGTTGACCACTATTTTATAAAGGGTGAATTGTCTTTAGGGACTTAGGAGCACTATTTTTTCTCTATAGAGTAGTATCTTGAAAGTTGTTATTCTTAGGGACCTCATTTTTTACAATAGTCTTTACTACCCTTACTAACACTAAAAGACAAAAAGGTATGATGTCACTGTTTCTCTCTCCTCCACCACTACCCACCTACCCCTATCACCTATCTCCGACCAGTGACCACCGACCTCCGACCACCGACCTCCGACCACCGACCTCCGACCACCGACCACCAGTCACCGGAAAAAACTGAGAGTATCGGAAAAAACTAAGAGTATCGGAAAAAAACTGAGAGTATCGGAAAAAAACTAAGAGTACTCTATAAATTGGCTGAATACTCTATATATTTTAATGAGTACTCTCAGTTTTTTCTGATACTCTATGAAATAGAAAGAGTGCTCTATAAAAAACTACGGAGTACTCTATAAAAAATAGAGAGTACTCTATAAAATATAGAGAGTACTCTTAGAAATTACATAAATACTCTATTAAAATCATGTGTATCATTTAATAAACATTTCTATTCAAAAATTAAAACCATTTACAATAGAATAAAAAAAAAACCTAAACTAATTACAAGTTGACCAGATCTGGTCAAACCAGATCTGAAAAAAAAAAAAACAAACCTAAGTTACAGCGTACTGTGTACGCGAGTAAAAAAAAAGACAAGACTCCGGCGAAGCAGCGGTGTTGAAGACGAGCTCACCAAACAACCACCGCCACTGAGCAGCGGCGCCGTTCGAAGCTGAAGGAGCAGAAACATCGCGCAGCCCTTGACCACCATCACGAAGAAGCACGGGAACACCACTGTCTAGCAGATCTGTACCACCACAGCGAAGAAACACTGAAGCACCACCATCGCGCAGCCACCCTAGCAGACCTGTTCGCCGACGAGGAGGAATGGAAGCTTGAATGGCTTCGATCTGCAGCGCGGGACAGCCCTCCACTCCGTGAAGCTTCGAACGGCTTCGACCAGATCTCGCGCCGGAGTTGCAGTGAGGTGGTGGAGGAACGGCTTCAGCTGTTAAACAGAAAGAAGGAGAGCTTCCATGGCAGCTCCGATGTGTTAATGGGAAACCGGCGAGTTCGTGGAGTGATATGGTGAAGGAGAGCTTGCCGGTGCTTCAAGCAGAAGAAGGAGCTCGGTGGTGGTGGTGGTGGCCATATCGGCGGTGGTGGTGGCAATTTAGGTGGGATCGGTGGTGGTTGAGAGGAGAGAGGAGAGAGGAGAGAGGAGAGAGGAGAGAGGAGAGAGGAAAGAGAAGCTGTGAGGTGAGGGAAATTATAACGTGAATAATGAAATTAGAAATAGCAATTAGTATATATAGGTATAGAAAAAACAAAAGAAGGGTAGTCTAGTAATTGAGGTTTTGGGGTTCATGTGTTAAAAAGTTCCTGAGGTCTTTAGTAAGAAGAGGCTCTAGGTGGGGGTGCTAACTCGAAGAGGGGTATGTCTTCAAGACCCTAGGTGTAATTATCTCTTTTATAAAACATAAAAACAAAAACCTAGTAGTACATTCCTCTTGACAACATTATTCGAAATCCATGGTCATCCACGGTCAATCATTAAAATTAATAAAACCGAAAAAAAAATTGAGAAAACAAATTTCAAATAACTCCCCCACTAATTAAATAAACTTCCCCACTAATAAAATAAACTTCCCTACTATATATTTGGTTAGTAAAAACTATATATAATTCTATTAGTAATCCACGAATTTTATGAAAACACATAGCCATTCTTTAAATATCCGAACCTTGAAAACTGCTTTTCCAAGCTTCAAAATGCTTCCCGTAGAATTTAATTTACCCGATAACGTACTTGTTCTTATATTGATAAATTACACTGTCATTCAACTTATGCGATTGAAGTGTGTTAGTCAAAGATGGCGCGAGTTGATAGAGAGTACGTACTTTGTAAGTTTGCATTTCCATGCGAACAGGAATAACAGTGATTATTATTTAGCTACTCACCCGTTGTTTTGTGAACCATATTCTAGATTTTCAATTTACCGTTCAGAAACACTGACATTATATTCGTCTGTTGATGTACCTCCAAGGATTTTTACCTTCCCCCCTACAATGTCTTGGTCGGCGCATGGCCTCTTTTGTTTTTATGTCAATACAGATATCGTCTTGTGCAACCCCGCAACTAGAAGGTACAATACGATACCCCCCGTAATTGACTTCTTGTCAAATTTTGTTGAAGACGATGGTGTAACAAGAAAAATGAAAAGATTCAAAGGATGGAAAGGATTTGCTAATGTTAGAACAATTGGGCTGGGTTACTCTCCGGTTTCAAATAAGTTCAAAATATTCGCATTTGTACAAGTTGATCGAACATACGCCACCTGCGTGTACAATTTAACTAGTATATCATGGCTAAGGCTTAATTACAAATTCCCCCACTTAACCGGTACTGGTGTGCCATGTAACAGAGTCCTACACTGGACGGCTAGGCCGAGAGACGGTACATTTCAACCACTTGACCCATCTGAAGTATCTCTAAACAGATACTCCATCATGTCTTGTGATGTCACAACACATGCATTTGGAGAAATGGCTTTACCGGAGGGGGTGCTTGGAAACAACTTGGGTTTGGTAAATGGCTCCTTGGCCGTGTTTGAAAGAGTGGCCGATGAAGAATATGGAGCTCACGCGTGGTGTATTGACGTATGGTCGATGCAACAATATGGTGTTGAAGATTCATGGGCTCAGCTTTACCGAGTTGGTCCATTAGGGTATAATTACTGTCTATTTTATTGGTGAGACGAAGCGCTTCTTTGTGGGAGCGACCACTATAACACGGAGCACCGATTCAAGGAGGAATTGATCTCATGCAATATTTACCCCAAAATTATTGGCCGGTTGAGAATTTACTTCACAAACATAAAATCGTACAAGGAAAGTTTGATTTCCGTTGACCAACCAACAATTTGAACAAGAAAGGCAATAGATTGTTTCTATTACGTACTAGTAGGTTTAAATGATTTATGTGGTAGGCTTGTTATTTATCTATGTTTTAGTGAAATTATTTCCTAGGTTTTGTAGTTGGAAGTACAATTAGTCACTTTGTAATTAATTGGTAATTTTAAGAAATGATTTTGTCTTTTATTGTTAATGGAGTATTTATTTTGATTTTAATGTAGATATCATCTACATTATTCTAGATAGTAGCTTATGTAGGAATTTTGTAATTGTTTTTTTATTTGTCAATTTTAGTAATGCAAGATAATATTTAAATGGTAAGTGTTCTTGGTTTAATGGTGCTTATCAACCTATAATCTTAGTGGGTTTAAATTATATGTTGTTTCTTGATTGTTTAATGTCATCTACTATTTTTTATATATATATATATATATATATATATATATAAATTATACAATGTATATAGGTGTACAGGTGTGTTGCATAGGTTTACTGGATGTGTTGACAAATGCAGGTGATTGTCCATTAGGCGGCACAACAACTGATACACGTATTAGGGTTTTGAGTTTCCAGCCACCATTTCTGATTATATCACACTCAATCTATCACTCGCATTTATTACAAACCCAAGACGCCATTTTTGTTGCTCTTGTATTATCTTCTTCTTCAACAAAACAACAAACAAGAAACACCATGGACAAGGAACTTTATGAGTACCCAGTTACACCTTATTTTTTAAAATCTAATGAGTTCAACCGTGTTTCTCAGCATTTATCTACTACAAGTAATATCCACAGTCAAGCATCGAATAGTAGGCGTACACACACTACCTCAGCAACGGAATCCATCCAAGATTCAAGCGTCGATAGCGAGGTTAATCCAGCGGAAAAGGTATGTAAACAGTTCATGTTTTTTACAGGAGATTTGAGACATAAATTCTTGATTTATTTTAATTTTCTTTATTTAGATCTGAGAAAAATAAGGCTTACATGGATAAACTTTAGGGTTAACAGATTTTTTGCTTTCATTTATGGTAACAATCTAGGCGTACTAACATGTCGTTGACGTTTGATAAATTAAGTGATTGTTAGTTTTTATATCATGCTCTAATTTAAGTATAAAAACTGATAATGACTTGAGTTTTGATTGGTGTTTTTTTACGTATGATGTTGATTTGAATTCCAAAACTATCTTCTGCGATTTGTAATTTCTGGTTATTTATGTTTAAAGGTTTTAATAAATGGTAAATTTATTATTTCGAATGATGCGTAGACACCACAGGTAAACCTCCCACCTTTACGAGTATATGTTAGAAAAAATCGTCCGGAGAATCCATCCCCAATCAGGTCATTACCCCCCGGAGTTCATCGAACCAACCTCCATCACAGTCATCGTCTCATATTTCGTTTCGCGAGCAGCAAATTGTGTTACGGTTGAACGAGGTACTAAAGAGAAACCTATTCTTGGAGCGAAAATGTGACGATTTGAGTGAGCGCTTACAAACCATGGAATCCGTGTTTAAAAAAAGAGAACAAGAGGGTGGATCAAGCAATCCGGGAAAGAGAATTAGGGAGATTCATTTTATTTGAAAAATGAGGTTTGTTTGAGTTGAATTGGTAGTTGAATAATCGTTGTTTTGGAGAATAAGTTAATTATCTTGTAGTTTTAAAAATAGTTGTTCTTGATCTTTATCCCGAGTTCTGGGAGTGTTCATCTTTAAACCTAGTTCTGGGATTGTTCATCTTTAAACCCAGTTCTGGGATTGTTGCTATTTTCTGGTGTTGTAATATATTCAAGTGTTTCGAAATTAGGTACGTAGCATTTGGTGCGAAATTTACATTTAAATTATCGATAGTTAATTTTTATTTTCGTTCAAGTGGTTATCAATGTGTTCGTTTAAATGCTTTCATAATATTAACAAATTCATTTAAAATCAGACAAATCTTGGTAATAAATTTTTACGGTAGTTCCATAATAGTAAATGTATTTCCGTCATTATAATGAAAACAATGATTAAGGAACATTAATTACGACATTAATATTAAATCCAAATGTTTTTTTTTAATATACGTCGTGTTTTAACAAATTAAATACTATTTACTTTCTGATAAACAGAAACATTAGTATAAAAAATTGTCCAAATCTTATCTAGATAAAAATGTTATGAAAATTAATTATATATTAGTCAAATAAAAATTAAAAATTATTTTAAATGTACACATTAACACAATCTCCCATTAAGGCATTATCATGATCATGCTCCTATAGTGAAGCGTGTAACCCTATATATAGGGTAACTGAACCGACTCATAGGTCATTATTTATACTCAAAACCCTACGCAAAAACCATCCACCATCTTCTTCCTTAGAATCACTCATTTCTGGAACTAAAAAATGGAGGATCAAAAAACTTACACTATTGAAGAGATTTTTGCAGCTGCTGAAGAACAAAATGCAAAAAAAACCCCCAAGACCAGGCGCAAGGCCATATGCGTGAAAAAGCCAAGGACTCACGGTGTTGCCAAACCTAGTGAAGGTCAACCTTCGTTACCCGAAAGCGCTTCTTTCATTCTTAACCCAAAGGTATTTCCTCTTAGTTTATTTTTTGTTTGGAATGATAGTATGTATTTAATGTCCATATGATAGATCTTGATTGTGCATGTGGAGTTTTGGTTAGTATTCTTGTTTATATGTAACCCCGATGTAATATGAGGTTTTTTTTGTGAATTCCAGCCTTTGCAGGTCATACCCCCTTCTGTCTTCGTTCCTAGAAAGTCTGAGGCGCATAACTCTCAACCTAATCAAACTCAGACGCACTTCCGACCTTCTTCTTCAACCTTACCAACTAACAATGAAGGAGCGAATTAATGGCCATGCTTAAATCAGTTCTTGAACATAACAGGCGGTTGGAGAACAAAATATTCGAGTTGGAATCGAGATTGACTAAGATGGAGGTTCAGCTAAAAGAATCATTTGCAGATGGTGGTAGCGGAGAAAGAATGAAGGAATATAAATTCCTATAAAATCATGCTTTGTTGGTTGTCGTTGACTTTTTTTGGAAAGATTGGTGCTGTTTTGTGTAGTCCTGTTATCAACTGTTTGTTTATTAGGGTATTTTCAAGGTTTTGTGATTCACCATGATCAACACAATATGGATTATTTTGGGTGTTCAGCCTCTACTATTGTTGAATGTATTTTATCTTCAATTAAATGGAAATGTTTTAGATTCAGTTATTAGTTTATGCATTGTTTACACTCATGTTGGATTGACTTTCAGGCATTAATTTTAATAGAATATTCCAATCGATTAACAATGTCTTTCAATAGATTTGTTTTGGAAAATTTGGATGGTCAAAGTATTTTGTAGTTAATTTAAATCCTATAGAAAGAACTATCAATTGATATCAGGTGTAATATGTCCATGATGAAGTGAGTGATTTTGGGAGGATAGGATATTCTATAAAAGGTCAAACAATAAACAACAAAAAGAACCCAAAAAGAACCAAGCAACTAAAATGGCTTATTTTGTCTTTTCTACTAGAACATCTAATCAGAGAAGTAATAAAAAACGCGCCAAATTTTTCTAATACCTTTTATCTATAAATACAGACACATATCAACACAATGTTCACTATCATTGAAGCTTAAATCCACCACCATCTCCAGGACTCAGCTTGGGCCAACAATGGTAGGGTAATTCTTGCATTAATGTTATTCAATAATTTTTTGGTATTTATTCCTTTAAAAGATGTGTTTAGTTCCTTTTTTACTTTACTAATGTATGGAAAAAACTTATTTACCTAGTCAACGGATTCGTCATCCTCTATGTCTGAAGGAGTGATATGCTTAGGAGACTCCTGTGATGCTTTCGATGATGGCAACCTAGATCTACGTTATCAAGAATACATTTGTCCTAGACGAAACTGTTTCCGTCAATGTGAAATACGTTGTTATCCCTTCTTCATGCATAACAAGAAGGATAAACTCTACCATGACTGCCCTAAACATGGATATGTTAAGTTAGCCACACCGTATAGCGTCATGGTTCGAGATGTGCTTCCCAATACATGTTACCGCTCAAAAAAAGACTGGATAATCATCTTTTTGGTTGTCATCATTTGTATCTTGTTAACCCTTCGAATCAAGGATATCTAAAATGAAGGTAGCAAATGAAATGGTATTAGGTCTAATTGTGGCAACTAATATAGTACTAATTCTGTGATTTGGGGGGATCTTTTTTATTTGAGTTTTTAAGTTTAGTTTACATAACTAATATGGTTTAATAATGATCATATATATAAAGTTGATAGGATATTTTTATAATTAGTACAAGCATCTTTTGATTTTATATATAAACACATTATTAGACTTTATTAATCTTATTTTATTCGCGTTTTGTAGTTTTTTACTCTTTTTATGTTGTTAGCTTATAATTAAAAGCTTTTATTTGTGTAATTCATTAACGAGTTTTTTATGAATTCGTCTTTTGGTGGATAATTTTGTCATTAGCTAAATTTTTTTATTTTTGATAATAAATAATCTTATTCATTTTAATGATGCATGCTGTCAACCTTTTGCACAGCTTTTGTACAAAAAACGGTCATTTCACCCTGGGGAAGGTGAATGCGCAGGATGTGACCACACGTAAACAACTCTGCAATATACAACCTAACACTCCACCCACGTGGCATCTGTCCACAGTGACCATCATCATCTTCTTCATGCCAAAACGTCGTTTAAAATAAAAATGCAATATTGCTTAAAAAAATTAATTAGTATTTATTCCTTAAAATGTAGACTACTTAAAATTCTGCATCACAAAATTGTAACCCAACTCAATCCACTAACAGAAATTCGTTAAAATTTAACTAACACAGCAAACAAGCATTAATCAGCAAAGATTACAGGGGTAATAGTCCCATTCTTCACTACTTTAATGCAATTACAATTACCAAAACGAATAGCAAGAAATAAACTACTTTGAGTACTACCTTAGACTCATCTAAGGCTTTGTTTATGTCTAGTGTATTTGTACGCGTTTACTCTGCAAATGATCCCACTACTATTGTTGAAGACTCAGCAACCTGTGACGTGCTTCCTTCTTCACCAGTAGGATAACACCAGCTCCAAAAACCACAGGTATTGCAATAGAAATAGAGTGCACCGTAATTACCTGTGTATTCGAGTAATAGTGTGGTCTAAATCTTGTGGTGGTTTGCAGCGACACTTCACAGGGGCGACGAAAATTGAACCTTTGTTGCCTTTTTTTCGGCCCATGTTAATGGATAGTGTATTTTAGGTGCAAAGTTAATGGTGAATAAGGTAATATTTTATGATTGTTGAAGTAGAGATATAGTCGTTTGGAAAGTGGGTAGGTCTAAAACGCCCCACGTGTGCCTTATAAACCCACTTAGCAACCCGAACCACCTTTTGCTAAAACCAACATCATCAATAAAATATTGTACATTGGCTTCTTCAAAACTGCTTATTTTATTTATTTCTCTCTACCTATCTTCCTCTCCACCAATTTAAAGTCCTCGTAGCATACCCCTTGTCTTCAATTTCCCACCTCCTCCTTCAACCTCCACACCATTACAGAAGCAAAAATACCATATTTTACCCTTTGAAAACAAAATTCGTTTGAGCGTAAAATGAAAGTCAAATCCAGCCCAAGTGAATTTGTTCCATGTTTTACCAAAACTTATAATTTACCTAGAAAATCAAGGAGAGGAAAAGAAGTCAAGTACCCAACCACAATTAAAATTATCAACAACTTCAGGAACAAATCAACCAATGAAACATCAGGTTATACGGGGAAATCTGAATATAATTACAATAGATTTCCAGTTGATGGGGCAATGATTTTAGATACTTTGAAAGAACTATTGGATAGCCACAAGCACATACAATATGTTGTTGAGCAGATGGAGCAAAGGTTAAGCAATATTGAGGCTACTACAACAGCACTCAGTGTTTCTCGAGTAAGTTCAATCAAAGAGTTTAAATTTCTCTAATATGTATATTGTAGAACAATGTTTTCTGATTTGTGTTGTTGGGGATTACACCTACTGGGTAATTTGAATGTAATGATAATCTTAAATAGTTTATTGTGTTGATTAACTTCCGTATTGTGTATCATGACTACATATTCATGTTATTTAAAGTTTAACATATTAGAGTAACTAATTTTTAGATTATAAGTGCAAAAATCTGCATCTAACAAGTCTATTATTAATTAAGGTAAATTTTATAGAAGATCATTTGATGAACTTATTTTTAAAATAAGTAAACTAATTTAACCAAATATAACCTAGTAATTAGCATTTTTATACGATTTTATTGAAAAATTAATTGAAATAATATTGAAAATAAATTTAGTGGAGATAATATTATAAACTTTTTTTTAGAATAATTAAGTTAATTTAACCAAGTATAACCAAGTAATTAGTATTTGTATACAATATTGTTGAAAAATTATTTGAAATTATATTGCAAATAAATTTAATGAAGATAATATTATAAACTTGGATTTAAAATAAGTAAATTAATTTAACCAATTATAACCAAGTAATTAACTGTTTTATGTGTTTTCGGGCTTTACTTTGTGTTTCTTTTCAAAACAAAAATTATCTTATAAGTTTTATACCATTCCGAATCTTTTGGGGAAGTTTCGAATGTGTTTCGGGTGTTTTTAAAAGAACCAAAAAATTCCTTCTTGTTCACTTCGCCGAACGTTTTTGCGGTGCACCGGACCACTCCGCGGTACACCGCGATCCAGGGTTTCTGCCTTGTTATTTTTCTTTATCTTTCGCCCAGTTTATTCGCAAACATATTCTACAGTGCGGTACACCGCACAGTAATCGCGGTACACCGCGTAATAGGGTTTCGCCTGGATCCATGTTTTGGATATTTTGGATTTTATTGCTATATTTGGTATGATTTGGATATTTGGTTTAGTATGCTATGTTTTAATATCGGATATTTGATGTTTAGATGCTTTAATTATATGCTTCGGATTTTTGTGTTGATGTTGCTAACTCTTTCCTTGATGATATAGGTACTATTGCATCATTTATCCTTGATCTTGTTTTATTTTGCATTGTGGTCCCTATTGGTTGAAAATATTGCATTGTGATCCCTATAAGTTGAAAAATATTGATTTGAGGTCCCTATAGTTTGAACAAGTTGCATTTAGCTTTCTTATGCTTGAAAATTAGACCTAGGTCCCTATTGTCTTGAAAAAGTTATACTTAGGCCCTTAAAGTTTTTCAAAATTGCATTTAGTCCCTAAACTTTTGAAAAATGCATTTTGACCCCTATACTTTTCAAAGATTAAAATTTTACCCCTTGATTTCTTAAAATCGGTTCAAATATTCTTATTGGTAAAAAGGGGAGAAATTATTGGTCAAACTTTTTCAAAATTGAAACAAACACTCTATGCATTTTGTGAGGGGGAGTTTTCTTAAATTATCTTTAAAAACTAAAATACTTGGGTAATCGTTTGCACTAATCGTGTGTGTTGTTAGAAAGCGTATAAGATGAAAACCTTTCAATCAAGAAGTTGGTAAAATGTCTCTATCCCTTATCTCATTATTTCATATTGATTCATGCTTTACTAATCCTTGTGCATTTCATTTTGTTAAAATGTTTTAATTGCTTTAAACTCTTGGACTCTTTTTATCATTGTTTAAAATCTATTCACTTGAGTTCTTGCTCTTCTATGTTTAGTTGCTTGATATTATTATTATTATCCTGTCTTTTTGATGAAGACAAAGGGGGAGAAATATGTGCACTAAAACTTTCAAAATTGCACTTTTTAATACTCACAAATGCATTTCATATCTTATATTCATTTTTACTTAAATGCTTATTGTGAGGGGGAGCTTAATTGCATTAGAGCTTAAACTTTCATATCTTTCCTAAGGTGTTTTAGTGAAGGATTTGTCATCATCAAAAAGGGGGAGATTGTTGGCATATAGCCTCCCTTAATAGGTTGTTTTAATGTGACAAATCCTCTTGTGTTGAGTGTGCTAATTACTCTTGTTATACATATTCTATCTTGCACTCTAATTCATCAAAAAGCACATCTTTATCATTTAGATCAAAGCTTTATTGTTATATCTAATGAAACTAATTCTCATACAAATACTTTTAACCTTATCTTTGTGTACATTGAGAATTAGCTTTAGTGATCAACTACAAAGTTTCTTAGAATGATGTTTCCAACAATTCTCGTGAAGAAGGTTTTCTGATCCGAGCATCGTAGTGAAAGATATACTCATTAAAAGGTGTTTTAGACCTTTGGTGCGGTACACCGCACTATGGGCACGGTACACCGCAGATGTGCGGACCAGGGCATGGACCAGGGGGCTAGCCCGTCAGAGAGCAAGTGAATTTAGCAAGCTTGGCGCGGTGCACCTCACCAACCCCGCGGTGCACCTCACCAACCTCGCGGTGCACCTCACCAACCCCGCGGTGCACCGCAGATTAGGGTTTCCTGCAGCAAAATGAAGACAAAAGGAATAGATCCGTTGGGAATATTAATATATCCGTTGGAGACAAATCATATGACCGTTGGGAGCATTTTGCAGCTATAAATTGAAGGTCTTTCAAGGCTACAATTACACCTTCAACCCATATACACTTAGGGGCTTAATTGTTATCATCCAAGAAGGTGTCAAGAGCTATAATTGTCATATCTACTCATTCAAGGAGTTAATCAAAGGAGCTTCAAAGTTATTATCAACTCAAGAGAAGTATTAAGCTTATAGTTATATCATCTCTTTAGGAGTTCATTAGCAAAGTAGTTTCACCCCTTAAACACTTTGTATTTATCCTCTTAAGTCTAGTTCTTGTAATAGATAGATTAAGAGAGAATTTGAGTATCGGTAGTATACTCGGTGTCCTTGTGTTGAGATAGCACAAGTGTTTGAGTATCGGGAGTATACTCGGTGTCCTTGTGTTGCGATAGCACAAGTGTTTGTCCTTCGTGGTATCGAAGAGGTTGTAAGGGTTATTGTGTTCTCGACCCGGTTAAGAGAGACACGGGAGCTTAGTGAAAAGCTTGAAATCCTAAGGAGGCTTCCTTAGGTAGTGGATGTAGGGAAACCGAACCACTATAAATCGTGTGTATCTTTCTATCCCTACTCTATTTACTTTCCGCACTTTATATGTTTGATAATATGCTAGTATGAATATTGTGATATTGATTATCTATTTTATCTAACATATTGTCATCTAGAGTAGTAAGAGATTAGAAACTAGTTTTACTTGATAAAATGCTTATATGAATAGTTTGATAATATTGTCTTTTAGGATTATCTAATTCGTGACTATTTAGTTTTGATTATATGCTTACTAGTATGAATATCGTGATTATGTTTTTCAAGCTAATCAAACTTTGGTCTTCTAAGTTAGTAAGAGAATAGATAATCGATTTACTTGTTTAACTTATATATCGAACATCTAACTTATCCTTTGCATGATCCCATAAGTGTTTGATATATTAGTTGACTTAGAAGTTTCTTTCATAAACTTATATTTATCCAAAAGATTTTTTAATTAGGCATTAATCTTATTAGTAATCCTATTCACCCCCCCTCTATGACTTTCAAGTTTGAAACCCGAGCTAGGCTTTACCCACTTTATCATAACGTTTGAAGCAAGTTTAATTACTCCGCCATCAAAACTCTTCCCCCAGGCAAGGACAAAGTTCCTAGCAAGAGAAAAGACTTTCCTTTTGAGTTCGATTTTATGTGGTACCTGTGAAATCTCATTAAAAACAAGGCTATTTTGATTTGTCCATATGGTCCAAAGCGCGGCGGTGAATAGAAAAGGCCATTCCAGCCCAGCTACTTTTGCCTTGTACTGAAGGTGAGCTCGAATCCAAGTCTTTATGGCCCTTGAATTTGGAATTTCAGCACCTGTTGTATGCTCCAAGTCTCTCGTTCTAAGTGTTGTAGCTTCGCCTGGTTCACTAACTGTTGTGAATCGGCTTCTTGTCCAAGCATCATTTAATGACAGCAAAAAGTTTCTGTCATTCATTTCCATATGAAAAAATTGCAGGTCCTCCAAGTGATGCTCCAGGACAGGCCCTCGTTCCAGCAGTTCAGGAGGTCAATTCCTTCTGTCGAGCTCAGCATCATCCTGTCCACAAGTCACCTCGCTCCATGTGGCAGGTCCTCGATCCAGCTCCCTCCCTGCAGCAGGCCCCACGGTCCAAGTCTCGATCAATGAGTCTCTCACGACTAGCTCAAGCAAACTAGTTTTTAATATAAATTAATTAATTTAACCAAGTATAACCAATTAATTAGCACTTTTATACGATTTTATTGAAAAATTAATTGAATAATATTATAAACTTGTTTTTAAAATAAGTAATTTAATTTAACCATATATAACCAAGCAAATTAGCACTTTTAAACAATTTTAATGAAAAAAGTATAAATACAAGTCGTATTGGAAAAGTTTTACACAAAACAACGTAAACCAAGATTTGGGTTATCGGTTAAAAACTGAGTCTATATCCGAAAATGCGCCTTATCGCTTACAACAAAATGCTACGTAGTGAATCCACCAACATAAAAATATAACGAAACATCAGTTTTACATTCCTATACCCAATAAGGACAGGAAAAGACAAAGAAATTATTTTTTTTTGTTTTTAACTTTGGTAATACATGTAATATAAATGACGGTTTTAAAAAAAAAATTGTGGTTTGACCAAAATTTTTAAAGTTTTGTACATAAATAATTTTTCCTATTAATATTTTTATTTATTTTATTAAAACAAACTATATGTTATATTGTAAAACCTAATCTCTATTCTCATGCGTCTGCTAAACTACACATGTCACCTACTTATTCATGCGCAACTACAACCCACGTATGTGAGAATTTTCATATCAACCCGTACAAAGTAATTACGTCCTAAAAAAATTTATTGTCGTTTAAATGTTTTATGTTGTACAGGCAACGGGATATAGTTTGCATAAACGCTGGTTAAGGGTAGAGTGCAACACAAGTGGTGATTAAAAATCTAACTTTTTTTGTCTATTTTTGTATTTTGATAATTAAAATTCATGTTTTCTTGGACAAGTTAGTTAAAATAAAATACTATGACTAATGGAACTATAGAATCAATTATTAACTTACAAATTATGTAGGCTTAGTTTAACGCATGGTGGTAGTAATTATATATATCTATTGTGTCATCGGGGTAATAATATAGTTCATGGGAATTACTAAGATAATTATTGTCTTAAATATGGTGACACCAATGCTGAAGCAAATTTTTTTCCATAAAATTAACCTCCCCAAACTTAAACAAACACGCAAAAACAAAATTTGTCATTCCAACCAAAAAACCAACTGAAGTTCATCCTTCATAGATAATGTTTAAAATTTAAAATCGAAACTGAAGTTCATCCTTCATAGACAAAACATACATAAATTTTAACATCCAAAAGATTATGTTAAGCAACCATACAAACAAAACAAAGTTAAACACCACACGCACTATCAAATTTCAAACGCCTCGATATAATAACGCAACGAATTAAACGGACACCTAAACAAAAACTTGGTCATTTCAAACCTCCTTTGAGCAGATTCTTTCTTACACCATGTGTTGTTAGCCACACCCACGTATTTCATCATGTTGCATACGTGTAAGGCACAATCAGTTGTTGCCCCTTGTTTTGGAACCCAAGGTGGATATTTGGGTTCTGCAAAATTTATATTTGGAAGTACCTTGTAGGGCTTATCAACCAAATCTAACCATTCCTCAAATTTTATTAACTGCACCAAACAAAAGTTTGCATCAGATTTATAATAATCAAACCATACACTTAAAAGTAATTTATGAGATACAAACCAAGAACTTGTATTTTAGCAGATATGAACTCCGTGGGTTTTCACTAGGAAGCAACGAATCACAAATATATAATTTCTCATCCACGAAATCAAGGATTAAAAGAACCCAATGATTTTTCGACACGTTCAACGGCATTAAAATCTAGGCCAAAACCAATAGAATTAGTTTGTTTGGGCGTTAAGAGTAAAATATAAAAATATATCAGGTCATATACGCAAAAAAGTTACTTAAATTTTTGTACAAATAATACCCTTTTGACATCCCTAACATGCCCGTTGTAACGTTGTAGAGCATAATACTGTCTCACATTCTGCTTGGGCTTCCTCACTCCATTCACTAAATGAGTCTGTATTTGTAGAGCATACACACACAAATAGTTTTTCAAAACAATACCCAAGGTTTTTTTATCTATTACAGAATAATATAAATTAATTCAAAGCCTTGAAATTAAATAATCACAGCAAAATACGTAGGCATGTACCAGTATTGGCACAATGAATCGGTTTTCTTGATCTCTTCAACTAAAATCTCCCTAAAAAGATCGATGACCTAAAAATACAATCAGCCATGGTTTTTAAATCATTCAATAATACAACTAATTATAAATAAATCATAAAGGGCATCGATCAAATGCTCACATCAGCAGAAACAAAATCACCAGGTGTCAAAAGCGCTCTCATCTCCTTCCTATTCAAATTAAAGCTGGGATATTAAATAATCACGTCACTACAAAAAAACCAAAAAGTATTAGTCTGGGAAATCAAAACAAAAAACAGGGGTAGGTCTTCAAAAAGTACTTGTACCTCTCGCGGGGTCTCAAGTCATACAAATACTTGTATAGCATCTTATCATCCGTGTCTAGAGATCGTGCATAATCAGTCCAACCATGATGAGACCCTCTTTGAATAGCGTATTCAACACCACATGGTTTGGTTTGTGTTCTACAGGCACTAGACACAACAATTGTTTTACGTTTTCCCTTCCTGGGTGTTGAAGCCTTAAACAGTGATGGTTTAAATTCCTCCATGGGTTAATCATCTAATCTCCATTTATTAGATTAACACGGGGAGTCTCCGGTGTGACACACTTTTTCACCCCTTTAACCGACACTAATTCAGCCTCGAACTTGTCAAGTAATGTTATAGGAGTACTATCCCTTTTCTTCTTTCTATTCCTCAGTGAAACATCTTTAGATTCGACCTTCACGCAACAATCATCTTCAACCACAACATCTTCCATAACCTCATCCACAACATCATCTATGGGTCTCTTACCTTTGACACTCACCGTGCCGGCAATTGTTTGAACAAACCCCCTTAAATCCTCAAATTCTCCCCTACGAACAAATTCAGAATCCTGTTTCCTAGAGACATCTTTATTTTGTTTAGTCCCAGTCGTGGGGGAGCCAAAAATATCTTCCAGCACATCCTCCTTGCCTTTACCATCACACTCTTCCATACACTCACTCTCGTCATCATCCTCCTCCAAATCCAACTCCATGAACCTGCACCTATCATAATTTTTCCCACCCCAATACCGAAACTCATTCAACTTCTTTTTAGTCTTCTCCGTGGTCCAGTGACGGAAAATGGTAAAGTAAGTGGCACAGGTTTTGATTTTTTAAGTCTCTGAACGTACTGCAAGAATAATATCTACAAGACAATCATTCAATTAACAAAAAATCCAGAAACATACACAGCAAGAACACCTAAAAAAATAAAATCATTTACTAATATTAATAGATTATGTCCAAACACACCTAGTGCACGTATACACATCCTCGGAAGTACTTGGATTTGACATTCTTGGCTCCCTGGCGAAATTTCCTAATACCTTTACATATTCCATTATATACAATGCGGGACCAATTATAAGTTGGAATCAACTCCACGTCTACATCAGAGTAAAAATAAGATATGTCGAGTCCATGAATAGTGGAAGGACAAAAGAAATACCCTAATATATACAACATCACGAAAACCTTAAACAAGTTTCCATCAGTTTTACAATCAAACAATCTATCCTCTATACCATTAAGAGAAACTCCATTTTTTTCACAAAGTTTTTTTTAAACAAGACCTCTAGAGCATTCACTTTGGGGCAACCAGAACCTTTACGCGGGGGTAATGGTCCATCTTTAGGGATGCCTAAGACGCGGTGGACATCTAAATATGTTAATGTAAGACTACTACCCTTTAGGTTGAAACTACTACTCTCAGGGTGAAAAGCTTCTACCATAAAGTGGCAAACATCCGCCTTCAACACGCAATGGGCCATCTCTAGTAGGCCCCCAAACCCCATGTCTACCACCACCTGCTTCTGTGAGGGAGAGAGACGGTTGTTTAGATCATTAATCTTTGTAATGGAAAGCTTCGTAGCAAGTTTCACCTGAATTAAACCAAAACATGTTTATAGATTAAAAACACACTTCAATCAATTGCATTAACTCTGAAATGAAAATAAAAATATAGGCAAAAAAGGAATATTGACTTCAAACTAGCCTTAAAATATCTATTCCTGGATATATATATATATATATATATATATATATATAATCAATCAATTTTTATCCTATTACCACAATTAACAAAATAATAGATCACTAAATACATGTAATATAACCTAACAAATCAATAAGACCTCTAATAATACCACACATTTGAAGAAAAACAAAATATTACACAAACATATCATTTCATTATAACAGAAGTAAATAACATCTAAAATTCACATGACATCAAAAACCATTATCATCAACTACATGCAAAATGTGTAACATTGACTCTGACATGTGGCGTTCAAGAAATTAATAGCCCAAAAAATTTAAATAAAAATGTCTAATTAAACAAAACAAACCAATTGTACATACCATTGAACCATCCTCCTTCACAGCCTCCTCTGGAACTACACCGACAGCTTCCTTTTGTTTATGCTTGTTAACAAGATAAGCATCTTCGTAGAAAGCCTTACGGTAGTCAGGTAATTTATAGAAATTCTCAGCTTGAACCGCCCAGTCCAAACTTGCATCCGGATACTTCTCCAAGATTTCTTGGCCATAAACAAGCCTTATATAAAAAGTAAAATATTACGTCAATTAACCCAAACAATCAAAAAAATAAATGGTATAAAACTTGAAAATCCTCAATCAACAATACTTACGCGTAGTATTCAACAACATTACTAGGAGTAAATAAGCCCCTGCAATTTCTGCCCTTATCTATGGATGCCGCTACGACATGAGTAGAAAAAATTGGTTAAACCCTCTTGATACGCAAATAAAAATCTATGTCACCCAAATAGATATTTCGCAACACCCAAAAGCCTAAACCACTTACACAGAGCTACTTCCTTTCTTTCCCTGTTTCGATGACGACATAACTCCAACACGTCGAACTTCAGGTTGAATAAGGTTTTTGGAGGGAGCGATATGGAATATGATTCGCCAAAAAACAGAATTTGTGTATTAAAATTTTTACGTTACGCAAAACCTCCAAGCTCGATGGTTACTGGCT
This sequence comes from Nemophila menziesii, assembly GCA_029959085.1. Taxonomy (NCBI): domain Eukaryota; kingdom Viridiplantae; phylum Streptophyta; class Magnoliopsida; order Boraginales; family Hydrophyllaceae; genus Nemophila; species Nemophila menziesii. The sequence goes on along the minus strand of JARWIR010000001.1, from coordinate 136,203,177 downwards.
TCAATGGAGATGAGATGGAGATGGAGGAGTGTTGCAGGATGAGAGAGACGATTCGCTTGACAGAACGGACAAGACTTCCACCTCGAGACACAAAACGTCAGAATTTTTTCCGTTTTTTTTTTGTTCTTAAAGTCATACAGCTATTATGCATGCTTGACACGTGTAAAAATTTACTGTTTGACACTATTTCTACAGTGACATGGCACTGTAGCACCGAGTCCATACAAGAACTAATTTTTGCACTACAAAATACATAAATCAATAAAATTTTAAAGGTAGGAAACGAATAACACCAAAAAGTCTAAGGGGTAAATTAGTAAATTCCCCGAGGAACGAAAAGTTTCAACATTGTACACGGTTTACATTGAGCCTCACAAAATAAAGTACAAAATGGGGGTAAATAAGTAACTTGCTAAATTTTTTTTTTTTTTTTTTTTTTTTTTACATGTGTACATATACATGTTGTATGAGAGACGACTCCATTTGTTCATCTTCTTCACTACACAGTAAACTTTATTTCATCCTAGTAGGAACAGATGAAATTGGTTTCCCTCTCATAAGCACTGCCCCTGCAACAGCCCCCTCATATCTCATACCTTCACCAAGCCGCTGTCCTGCACAAAGCCGCCCTCATCAAGACGTTGTCCTGCATAAACCGTCACTCTCCTGCACATACGAAGCCAATCTCTTGCACAACCCTTCTCCGTCATCTCTCTTGACCCTATAGTACAGGGACAACCAAAAAAAAAAAAAACCGCCGCCAGACCTTCACAATAGGTATCGAGCCCAATTTCATATTTAATTTAATTTTTCTATTTCATTATAAAACTTCTTGTTATTGATTCTTGTGGATCAGTCCAAATTTAATTTAATTTTTTAATAATTCTTGAAGATGTATCGAGTGTCAAGCAAATCAAGACACACCTACTAGCGAGGAATGCACTATTGATTGATTGGGGTATGTAGCTCTTTACAAACACTCGTCTTCTTATTCTTTTCTTGACCATTTATATTGCTTTAACGCATCTTGTCCAGATTTTTTCCAATTTTTGTGAATAGCTGGATGAGGCGAATGTTTCACAATTTATTAATTGGGTAGATTCGTGATTAGTTTATTTCCAATTGCATTTACTTTTCTTTTTCAATTTTCAAGCGTTACTTTTTGCTTTTTGATTAGGTAAGTCAGTGACTGAAGAAGCAACACTGGCTGCACTTAGAGCTTCTTCAGATTGAATCAGAAGAAACCGATTCCGCAGAAGTTGTTTAGGATGCCGGAAAGTTGGCACACATGTGTGTTCTCAGCACTATTAAACCATAATAGATCCATGAAAGGTGCTTCTTCATCATTTACTTCTTTGAGATAAGGTATGGAAATCCAACAAATACTTTGTCTACCTTAAAAAAAGATTTAAATAATGAGAACCAAAACACTTGACAACATTATAAGTTTGTAACAATGTTTAATAAGGTATGGAAAGTTGTTCTGTCGATTAGAACTAGAAGCATACTTTGAGATCAAACACAAGTAATTATAAAGATGATACTTAACTCATAAGAGTCTCTAAATGATAGTTGTATAATGAATAATTGCCCCATTATTCAATCTAATGCTTATACATAAGACTAATTTTTTATATAATTTCAGGAGTTATTATCGTTGCACAAGTGCTTCATGTAATGTGAAGAAAAGAGTGGAAAGATCATTCAACGATCCAACTATAGTTGTGACAACATACGAAGGGCAACACATTCATCAAAGTCCAATGATGATGCCTAGGAATAGTAATCCTCTAGAATTACAGTCAAATTTCACCTTCTCTACTGATAGAGTGATCAATCCTTTCGCTCACCAAATGCCTATGTTTGATCAACAACTACAAATGAGGCATTTTGGTTCACAATATTCTAGGTGTCCTGCTGCTGGTTTGTTAAGAGATAATGGGCTTCTTCAAGATATTGTACCTTTCATTGTAAGGAACTAAGAAGCATAGGTTAAAGAAAGAATTTGTAAGCCATTTTAATTGTTTCATCTTCAATACGTAATATACCCTGTGATAATCTTATTCTTGCTAACAGATAGTATCTCAATATGAACTGTGATAATCTTCATCTTGTTAACATATATTATCTCAATATAATGTTGTGTAAGCCCTTCAAACTGTTTTCTCATGACATTATCTCAATATGACATGTGATAAACATCTTGTTAACAGAACCGTCAGATTGTCCAGGAAGGTTGTGAGATGGAGGTTGGTTGCACTGAGCCTCAAGAGTTGCTGCAATGTCAATTTCTCGCAGAGTTGCTAAAGAAACCAATGTTTCAATCGGAGAGGAAGTAAGTTGTAGAGTATGTTTCTAAGAGATTTTTGTTATGGCCTTGTGTGTATTATGTTGGCGAGGGAAATGAGTTGCAATTAGGATGTGAAGAAGCAGCAATAAGGCAGAAAAATATGGTTTCTTTTTTGTTCAGTGAAGATCAGTGTTGAACCTTTTTAAGTTTGTGGAATTTTATTATTTAATCTCTTGTTTTATGTAATAGTTACGGTTTGCTTATGAAACTATAACCATTTACTAAGCAGAATTCATGCAAGATTATTTGGTGTTATAAGTTTATGATTTTTTTGCTATTTTGTTGATAAATTAAACCAGTTATAAATGAAATGTTGAACCACCCCCCTTCGTATCCGGTGTGAATTTACCGTTGAAAGAAAATTTATATAAGGGAGGGGGACCCCTCCGCCTCATTTTACACCAAAACTTCTCTTGTATGTCTTTTTTTCTCCCCGTTTGTCAAAAAAAGATTTTTTTTCTCTCGAACTCTATCAGTACTCTACCAAATCCTAGTTCTGGACATATGATTAAATGATATACAATTGTTAGGTATACACACATTGTATATAACAATTGGTTATATGTAAGTTCAATTGGGTAACACTCCAGTTTTTACGTTTTATGGTTAGGGGTTAGGTTTGTAGGGTTAGTAGGTACGACTTTATGGTTTAGGGTATACACCCATATGTATATGCGGGTCATCACACTTTGTTTAATCGATAATGTCAAATATTAGTGTTTAGGATTTAGTGTTTAAGGTTTAGGGTTAAGGGTTCAGGTTTTAGGGTTACGGTTTAGGGTTTAGGGTTTAAGGTTTACGGTGTACGGTTTAGGATTGCTGGGTTAAGGGGTTAGGGATTAGGGTTGGGGTATAGGGTTTTGCTTGTAGGGTTTAAGGTTTAGGGCTTATGGTTCAGATTTCAGGGTTCAGGAGCCAAGGTGCAGCGTTTAGGGTTTATGGTTTACGGTTTAGGGTTTAGGGTTTACGGATTGGGAGTGGGTGCACACTTGTTTTGTCATCAATATTGACTGAGTTATCTCTAGTGCGCCATCAACATCATCTTTCTGTTTTTGACATTATGTAGGCTTGGGTATACGCCCATCAACATCCTTTTGGGTATAAAACCATTGGAAATGTTTGGGTATACGCCTATCAAGATCATCGTTCACGCACGTAACCTTATGTATTGTTGGGCATACGCCCATCAACTATGTTTTGGCATACACCCATCAACTACGTTTTGGTATATAGCCACTATTACCGTTCGTATTGATATATTATATTGTACGTACCCCCAATGGATATACACCCAAATAGGTATATCTTATAACCACCTCTGGTATATATCAAATGAGTAAATACAATGTATCACATCTAGATACGAACTGTAATAGTGGGTATATACAAATTATGTTCGTATATACCAATTGTGAAACATATGGTTGAGATACACTACTAATGGATAACTACTAGATACGGTACTTGGTGTTTAACCATTTGGTATATACCAGAGGTGGTTATAAGATACACCCATTCAGGTATAATACCTAGAGGGGTACGTACAATATGCTATAACCATACGACCTGTAGTAGTAGGTATATTCCTATTATATATGTATATACTTATTGTGAAACACGTGATTGAGATGCACTACTAATGGGTAACTGTGCTTATTTTGGGTGACTTTGCTTATTTTACAAGAGGTTGTTATAAGATATACTTATTTGGGTGTATACCCATTGGGGGTACGTACAATATAATATATCAATAAGAACTGTAATAGTGGGTATATACCAATTACATTCGTATATACCAATTGTGAAACATATGGTTGAGATACACTACTAATGGATAAATACTAGATACGGTACTTGGTGTTTAACCATTTGGGTATATACCATAGGTGTTTATAAGATACACCCATTCGGGTATAATACCCATTGGGGTACGTATAATATACTATAACAGTACGACCTGTAGTAGTAGGTATATTCCTATTATATCTGTATAGACTTATTGTGAAACATATGATTGAGATGCACTACTAATAAACTACTAGATATGATAACTGGTAGTTACTCATTTCATATATACCAGATGTGGTTATAAGAGGTGCTTATTTTACAAGAGGTGGTTATAAGATATACTTATTTGGATGTATACTCATAGGGGGTACGTACAAAAATAAGTACGAGCTGTAATAGTGGGAATGTACCAATTATGTTCGTATACACCAATTGTGAAACATATGGTTGAGATACACTACTAATGGATAACTACTAGATATGGTGCTTGGTGTTTGACCATTTGGGTATATACCAGAGGTGGTTATAAGATACACCAATTCGGGTATAATACCCATTAGGGTACGTATAATATACTATAACAGTACGACATGTAGTAGTAGGTATATTCCTATTATATATGTATATACTTATTGTGAAACACATGATTGAGATGCACTACTAATGGGTAACTACTAGATGTGATACTTGGTATTTACTCATTTGATATATACCAGATGTGGTTATAAGAGGTGCTTATTTTACAAGAGGTGGTTATAAGATATACCTATTTGGGTGTATACTTGTTGGGGGTACGTACAATATAATATAGAGTAATGATATTTGTCACCCTTTTTGGTTCACCCTTATATCACCTCCTATGTGGAAGTTTTAAACACCAATCACATTGTTTCTCTTTCCTAATTATTTTATTTATCTCTCCTTGAATTAATGACACATAAGGTGACACATAAGGGGTGATACAAGGGAGAATTAAAAATGATGACAAATATCATTAATCTACAATATATCAATACGAACTGTAATAATGGGTATATACCAATTATGTTCGTATATACCAATTGGGAAACATATGGTTGAGATACACTACTAATGGATAACTACTAGATGCGGTACTTGGTGTTTACCCATTTCGGTATATACCAGAGGTTGTTAAAAGAGGTGGTTATAAGATACACCTATTTGGGTACGTACAATATACTATAACAATACGACCTATAGTAGTAGGTATATTCCTATTATACTTGTATATACTTATTGTGAAACACATGATTGAGATGCACTACTAATGGGTAACTACTAGATGTGAGACTTGGTATTTACTCATTTGATATATACCAGAGGTGGTAATATAGGGTGCTTATTTTACAAGCGGTGGTTATAAGATATACCTATTTTGGTGTATACCCATTAGGGGTACGTACAATATAATATATCAATACGAACTATAATAGCGGGTATATACCAATTATGTTCGTATATACCAATTGTGAAACATATGGTTGAGATACACTACTAATGGATAACTACTAGATGCGGTACTTGTTGTTTACCCATTTAGGTATATACCGGAGGTGGTCAAAAGAGGTGGTTATAAGATACACCCATTAGGGTATATACCGATTGGGGTACATACATTATACTATAACCGTACGACCTATAATAGTAGGTATATTCCTATTATATCTGTATATACTTATTGTGAAACACATGATTGAGATGCACTACTAATGGGTAACTACTAGATGTGATACTTGGTATTTACTCATTTGATAATACCAGAGGTGGTTATAAAAGGGTGCTTATTATACAAGAGGTGGTTATAAGATATACCTCTTTGGGTGTATACCTGTTGGGGGTACGTACAATATAATATATCAATACAAAAAGTGATAGTGTGTATATACCAATTATGTTCGTATATACCAATTGGGAAACATATGGTTGAGATACACTACTAATGGACAACTAATAGATGCGGTACTTGGTGTTTACCCATTTGGGTATATACTAGAGGTGGTTAAAAGAGGTGGTTATAAGATACACCCATTTGGGTACGTACAATATACTATAACAGTACGATCTGTAGTAGTAGTAGTTATATTCTTATTATATCTGTATATACTTATTGTGAAACACATGATTGAGATGCACTACTTATGGGTAACTACTAGATGTGATACTTGGTATTTACTCATTTGATATATACCAGAGGTGGCTATAAGGGGTGCTTATTTTACAGAGGTGGTTATAAGATATACCTATTTGGGTGTATACGCATTGGGGGTACGTACAATATAATATATCAATACGAACTGTAATAGTGGGTATATACCCAAAAAAGGAAGTGATGGGCGTATAACCAATCCTACATACTATCAAAGAAATGATAGAGTGGATGTATACCAAAACGTAGTTGATGGGTGTATACCCAAACGTAGTTGATGGGCGTATGCCAAAACCATACGTAAGGTCACTTGCCGTAAAGTTGAACTTGATGGCGCATGCCCAACCATTACCAATGTGTGTAAACTCAAAAGGAAGTTGTTGGGCGTATACCCAACCCTACATAAGGTCAAATACGGAAAAGATGATCTTGATGGGCGCACTATAAATAACTCGATCATTATTGGTGACAAAACGGGTGTGCACCCACTCAAAATGCTTGACTAGTAATTTTGAATAGGTGTATTGCAAAAGTATTTGATGGGCGTATACGCAACCATACATAAGGTCACTTGCGGGAAGGATGATCTTGTGAGCGTATGCCCAAACATTTCCAATCGATGTATACCCAAAAGGAAGTTGATGGGCGTATACGCAACCATACATAAGGTCACTTGCGGGAAGGATGATCTTGTGAGCGTATGCCCAAACATTTCCAATCGATGTATACCCAAAAGGAAGTTGATGGGCGCATACCCAGCCCTACGTAATGTCAAAGACAGAAAAAAGATGTTGATGGGCGCATTAGAAATAATTCTGTCAATATTGGTGACAAAACAGATGTGCATCCACTCCCAATGCTTGAATAGTAATTTCGGGTGGATGTATAAGAAAACGTATTTGATAGGAGTCTGCTCAACCATGCATAATGTCATTTGTGGGAAAGATGATCTTGATGGGCGTATGCCCAACCATTCTTAATGGGTGTATACCCAAACATAGTTGATGGGCAACTCGGTCATTATTGGTGACAAAACGGGTATGCACCCACTCAAGACGGGTACATACTAGAATTTGGTATGTACGGTGTATGTACAATATGAACAAATTATCGTAATAATATGAACTTTTAGATTTTTTGTTCTAGTTTTTCTCCAATTCATAATAAGATGAAAAATTATTGTAAATGACTAAGCAAGGGACAAGAGTTCAAGAGTCAAATTTATTGTAAAAGAATAAGCCAGAGACAAAAGTTTAAGACAATGAGTTGCTACAAAGGTGGACAATATTTAAACGTAATGAATATAAAACAAATCATTCTTTAAAAGAGAATTGCTGCACCACTTTATATTCCCCTTCCTTCTTTTCTGCTTTTTGTAATGTAACCTGAAAAGACATTTTACCAATCGAAAGATTAATCCATATTCAAGAGTAAATATATCTTAGCAGTGAACTAACAGCTTTTGATAGACAAATTGTCGTTTTGACTAGACCAATAATCATTTAATACATAGACACTTAAGGAAAAAGCACACGTAACTTATAACTACTTGATTAAGGATATGCACATGATATTTATGAATGTAGTTTATAGACTAATTTGTCAAACAAGAGAATAGGTTAACAATTAGTTCCAATCGAATGGAGGGCCCCATAGGTAGATAAATCTCATTGATTGCTAGGAGGTCCAGAAAGTTTCATCTTCTTAGCCGATTCACTAAAATAAAGATCCTAAACAGAATACGAAACCAATGAAATTTTTTTTAGGAAAATGAAAAGAGTCTGCACAACGTAATCATACTAAAAAACAAACTATAGGGACCTATGGTGCAATTAACTAAAACCATTGAAACACAAAGAAATTACTTCTCCATCATATATTTTTCTAGTTTCGAGAGCAGCAGAACAAGAGATCTATTTGAAAGCTTCAGAATTCTACAAGGGTCTTACTACAAACTTTAGGGCGAATATAATTTGCTTGAAGAACTTGATGGGATCCTTACGAAAGTTCCAATACATTTAGGGGTAAATATTAAAACATTGAAAAGTAAGAGTGCTGGTTAATTGCTTTATATTAAATTTGCAACAACTGATATGAGCAACATCATTACAAAGTCTTTGAAAGCAAATTCAAACAAGCATGTACCTTTAATTCTGCCATTGGATATTATCTATACCAAAAGAGTAAGAGCTTCTAATAGGAGGACGAAACAAAAATATTTCTAGCATATCTATCCCCATTTCTATGCATATGTATAATGAAAAATTAGAGCAAAGAGTAGTCTAAAGCCCTTTTTGTAATTCACCTTCATACCTTCATCTGCTTTTCCTCCAGGTAATGATACTTACACTGCATTAGAAACAAATCAACCATGGAAAATTAACATCAACATACTCAAGATTAATATAGAAGAGACCAATCTTTACATAGTTAACGACACTTTAATCCTTCTAATGACGTAAAAAACACAAACTTTTAAAAGCCTCATCGCTATAAATTCGAAAATCCTGAATCAACATAAGATGATCTTTCTAAAAAAGTCGAAAAGCCATTACTACCAATAAAATAAACAAAACATTTAATTTCTTATCAATGACAAATTGTCTTAGCTAATTCCAAAACAGGAGCACTAGTTTACAAATGATTACAGTATTAAGTCTAATCCTGACTTCTCTAACACATGTGTATATTTAGCTATTTCACAGAACATACAGTCCGAAGGTAGAAATGTAATATAGTCAATCAGTGCAAATCATCTGCATAGGTGGACAAAGCATTAACACCACTTCTGATATTTTTGTGAGCATTAATTAAGTTTGTAATCAATATACAATCAAGTAATTCCCAAGTAATCTAAGGGAATCCATAGGACAAACCTTATTATCTCTGTAGGGACGAGATGAAGAGCAACAAGCATTACTATAGTTGCCACAGATGCACCAGAAACCAATAATGATTTTCCTTCACAAACAATTATTTAGATAGTATATAAATTAGTCCTCAAATAAATTTTGATCTACAACTGTATGCTAATAATGAAATTGATTTTAAGTGAAGAGTGAGTTGTACCTTTAGAGTGGCCATTGTTGCTGCTGCTATTGGACTATACCTTGCAAAGAAATGTGGCACTGGAGAAGGTGGAAGCGCGTGGAGTAGTGAGTTAAGAGAGCGAACCTTTGATAACCAATAAACTTCATCTTATTGTGCGCCTTATGCGAATGGGCCTAGCTAATTAGTGGTTGACCCTCCGTAAAGGGGGGGTTCTTTGATTGATATAGCCAGAGGTTCATAGTGAAAGAGAAACAAAATATTACAAAATATTTATATGAAGATGGTGGTGGCGGTGGTGGGTTTACAGTGAGGGAGAAGATGGTAAGACCAAACAATTCTTTCCCCTCAATCTGAAGGAATATTAATTAATTTGAAATTCAAATTTTGAAAATGGAGAGAGAAGAAACCATATGTATGATGAAAGAAATACGAGTGTAACAAACTGATGGGACTTTCATTGCAGAAGGAGAGAAGAGGGCGGCTAGTTACTAAAGGCTTTAAAAAGAAGAAACAGGCCTTAAAAAAGAAGAAAATATCAACTAGGCCTACACAGCAGAGTTGTTTGTAGTTGGGCCTAAATTTCTAATTATCTCAAAAAATTAATATATTGTTTGATATTATTCATTGGAAAAAATATTGACATTTTTTATTTTTATTTTGGACAAGAAAAAATATTGACATTCCGAAAGAAATAATGACTCAAAAAATTAAAATAATAAAACATTTGACACAGCCTACCATTAACTAATATAGTATACTAATATAAAGTTACTTGTTTACCTATTCTTCTATTACATTTTATTACAACTGCTAAAAAAATTGAATGCCTATTTCTTTATCGTCTACTTAAGTCTTCACATCCACTAGCCACTAATCATCACCAACCACTAGCATCTCTTCCCCTTTCTCAATCTCTCCTCTCTTAATCTCTCCTCTCTTATTGACCACCAAATATATTGTTTTCAAATTTTATCATGGAGAGATCTAATGACAAAGATTTCAATAACTTCACCGACTCTCCTAGCACCTTCTCGGGTATCTATCTCCATTTTCAGCTAATTTATTCAATTTTATTCTCATTATAACTTCATTTTTTGTCATCTTGTAGCATTCAAAAACTCCATCATATCCTTTACTTTTATATATTTTCTTCACGTGATGTGATCTATGAATTTTTTAAGATTAGTGCCAATCAGTTGACTATATATGAGTGTGTGGTTTTATAATTATTTCATTTTTTTCATTATATAAATAAAGGACCTATAGTGCAATTGACTTAAAAAATATTTACACTATAAACAAAAAAAATTGGTTTTGGACCTTTAGTGCAATTTTTGCATAATAAAGGAACATATAGTGTAGCTAACTCAAAATATAAGGGACCTACAGTTTAAGGGACCTATAGTTTAATTAACTAAATTTTTTTGGCCCCCAAACAAAAATTTCTAAGACCAAACATATAGTCCAATGTTTGCATAATTTAAGGGATATATGGTGTAATTTTTTCATTATATAAGGGATCTATAGTGCAATTAACTCAATGTTGGGTTCATGCAACAAAATTTTCTGGCTTTGGACCTATAATGCAAATTTTGCATAATATAAGGGACATATAGTGTAGCCAACTCAAAATATAAGGGACCTATAGTTCAATTAACTTAAGAATTTGGTCCCGAACAAATATACCTAGATCCAAACCTATAGTGTAATGTTTGCTTAATTTAATGAACATATAGTGTAATTTTTGCATTATATAAGGGATCTATATTGCAATTTTTGCATAATATAAGATTCTAAAACTTAATTCTATTGAATTTTATGCAGATTATTTTGTTTACTAGATGGGATTAAGGAACGATAGTTATGTGTATTTTCCAAGAAATAATCACTTCAACACTATTTTATAGGTAAGTAAATATGTCCATATCGAAAGTTATGATTTTTTTTGAAATATAGTATAATTGCATATTTGGTCACTGGGGTATGGTTTGTGTGCAGTTTGAAGAGGAGTTATATTTTCTGGTTACTGATCAAGGTTACATAAATCAACCTGATTTGGTATAGGGGAAAAGCTTAATGAGGTAATTATTTGATGTATGGTCCCTCAATTTTTCATAATCTTTACTTGGAGCCTTTGATTTATTTGTTGTTTGTATGATAAAATATAGGGTATTTAGCATAATATAGGGACATATAGTGCAGTTAGCTCATGAACATGTGATATAACTTTAAGGGACCTATAGTACAATTATTACATAATATTGCGTGTTTTTCTTTCTAAAATTTAAGAAAACCATTCGTATGTCATAAAGGATTAACTAAGTATATTTTTATAATTATCACCATCACCACCACCATGTAAAAAAAATTAACAACCGCTACAACCACCACCACCATCACCACCTCCACCACCACGACCACAACCACCACCACCACCAACTACTAATTCCATCACGCCCACGCACGTCTGGATTTTTTTTCAATCGTCATAATTAATTCTAAAAATATCAGAATAATTTGCATTTTTTGACAAAACAAAATAATATTTACGTCTAAGATTTGTTTTTGTAATTTTTTTCGCAAACATGATATTTATTGTTTGAAACAGTGAATTTTTTCCGCAAACATGAAATTCACTGTTCGAAACAATGGATTTCAAGTCTGCCGAAAAAAAAAAAAAATCATAGACGTAAATATCAATATTTTTTTAGAATTAGTTATGACGATTTTAAAAAGAAATTCCCAGACGCGCGCTTGTGATAGAATTAGTATTAGTAGGTGGTGGTGGTGGTGGTGGTGGTTGTGGTTGTTGTTGTTGTTATGGTAGTGGTGGTTGAGCTTGTAGTGGTAGTGGTGGTGGTGGTAGTAATAGGATGGTGGTGGTGGCGGTGCCGGCGGCGGCGGCGGTGGTGGTGGCAGTGGTAGGAAGTTGTAATAGGGTAGTTAAACTTAAATGATAAATAATAGAGCAATTAAAAAGATTATATTAGAGTATTTTTGACAAGGGATATTTTTAATAAATAATTTTATTGGAGGAATATTTTTGACAAATAAGTTTTTCAATGAGATGTTTTTAATAATGGATCTTTTAGAGTAATAAAAAAATGACGTTTTATCATTATCGTTTACAAAATATTAAAATAATATAATTTTTCTTCGTTAAAATCCTTCAAAATAAAATAAAATCAGAACAAAAAAGAAAGAAAGACATTGAAAAACAACATATATGTACATATATACAAAGTAAGACCAATTTTTTTGGCAACCTTATAATTTAAATCCAAACTAAAAAAACTTTTTTTTTTTGAGTACACGAGAGAGCCACTTTGGGCTCGGAGACATTTCAACTCTAATGAGATTCGATCCCAGGACCTCTTGGTCTCTGCGGAGTAGCCTAACCACTAGGCCAACTTTCATTATAAGGCTAATTTATAATGTTCTAGTTGCATTTTTTACATTTATACCTTTTGTTTTTTAGCTGAAAAAGTTAGCCCATCCCCATTCTCGGTGGGTAGAGACCCATGTCAGTTTTTTACCTTTTACATTTATTCATTATTAATATTTTTATTAAGTCATTATCTATTTTTGTCCATTTAAACTTGGTGTCGCCTAAGGTGTGATAAAATAAAGAATAAAATAAGTGCAAATAAACCCCCTAGGCTGAGCACGGTTTTGCAAGTATTCAAGACGTATGCAAGTTTTAATGATAAATAGAATTCGTTCCTCAGAGACTACGAAAGTTAGGATGAACTTATGACTTTTATCTAGTGCATATAAATAAGTTAGAACAGATGATACGCAAATAAAGAAAAGGAAAATAGATTTTTATTTGGTTTTTAAATAAGAAAATTAAATTAATAAATTAAAGACAAGAAATTAAATAAGCAAATAACAGATAGTATAATAGTTTAGCCTGAGTAATTAGCAAGTAATCCCCACTAATTTTTCCGTTCTGAACATGTAAGGGTGAATTATGTAGTATTTCAGTAATCGGTTTCAATTGCGCTAAGTAGTTTTATATAGGGTTTACCTGTGTCAATAAGGAGTCCTAAGCAAATTTTTCCTGCAATTGATTAATGGCAATACACCAAACCATAATGACTATGTATTTAGGTTGATTTGTCAGGTCTGAACCTTATAATAGACGCTATGTGTTGTTCCTATAGTTAAATATACCGTTGTCAATGGTTATCTAACTATTACTAAAGTAATCCTATACGTTGTATATCGCAAAGTAAACAAATTATAATTCAAACATATAAACAGAGAAATAAAACATAAATAATTTAAAACATATAATTCCCAAATTAGATAGATGTCAATCAAAACTAGGGTTCATACATATATGCTAAAACTCAAGCTAAATTTATTTAATTCATACTAAGAAGAGAAAAGAAAAGAATTACAGAATTGAAGGTTGAAGAAGACATAATTGATACACAGCTCCTTACAGACTTCTCTTCTTGTGTTGCAGCTTCTTCCTGGCCTAAGGACTGGTCAAGGATGATTTTCTTGTGTTAAGAGGTTGTATTTATAGGGTAGAGGAAAACCTAATTCGTTTCCTTGGAGGAGAAGGTAAGTAATGGACTCCTAGCCCAACTCAAATGCGTAACCCTAAAATATAGAATCAGCCATGTTTTTGTTTTGGTCCTAACAGCTTCAATACTTATCCTTTTGACGCGTATGAGTAGTCGAAATTCATCGTCCCGCAAAGATCTTTAACTTTACTCTTGACCATTCTTCCAAATTCCTCACCTATTTTGAGATATAAGCCCATTTGTGGTCGTAGGTGCTGGAATTCAGATTTACTTGGTAACGTTATCTTTCCATATTTTAGTTTTTGTTTCCTTATCTCCAATTTCCATGTTTATCCTATTTCCTTTAGCTCTTAGAATTAACTTGGACTCTAATTAATTACCATATATCTTTAAAGTTTCACACTAAATATAAATTAAACCCAATATGCTTTAAAAATAATATATAATTAATTCCAGACACAAAATAGGAACGTGTACTAAATCATGAGAAAATCGACCTATACTCTAATAAATACACCTAAAATGATGTCTCCAACTAATATTAAATCATCACAAATGGGGAGACATCAAAACTCTCATACAGGTATAGACCCATTTCATCATTCGCTCGATGGGTGCGGACCCATATTGACTATTTTGTTGTGGGATGTACCCATGGCCAATAAAATCGCTACTCAAAATTAATATGGGGTGGCACCCATCATGTCCAAAGCAGAAACATATCACTCTTTATAGCCTAAAAGGGTTGTAACCATCATGTCCAAACCAATATTGTTATTGGGCTCATGAAAAAAAACACAAACTTATTCTTACTCTTCATAGCCCAAACCCCCCATTACGTGGGTTGTACCAACAATGAACAAAACAAAAAAAATTCAACTATTCACAGCCCAAATCTGTTCTTGGGCTGTATCCTTTGTAAACAAAAAAAAACCCAAGCTCCTTCACACGTGAAATGGGGTTGTACCACCCAAGAACAAAACACATCAAACCCCAATCGATTTTCTACCGAATCTCGTCTGCTAAGAGGGAGGTGGGTTGAGATCGGGGTTGAATGATGATGATGGTGGACAGAGGATTGGGTGGTGATGGTGATTATGGTAAGGAAGGTGGTTCAGAGAGAAGAGGGTGTTGATGATGGTGGATCAAAGAGAAGAGGGTACTCATTAACCATGATGAATGGACTATGTTATTGGGCTTGTTTGGCGGGGAACGTGAGTTGGTAGGAAGGGTTGTTCTGATGGTGGATGATGGAGTTACAGACGGTGGTTATGGTGATGGTGTTGAAGAGATGGTGGAGAGGTGTTTTGTTGGTCAGAATGTTTGGTTCGATGGTAGATGATGGGGTTACAGATAGTGTCTATGGTGATGGTGGTGAAGATGGTGAATATGGTGTTGAGGATGATGTTGGTGGTATTCATTTTCTTGGTGGTGGTGGGTTGGTCAGAGAGAATAGAAAGGGGAGGGGAGGTGAGCGATGATGTTGATGGTGATGGAGATGGAGATGGAGAGTTGTTGTGAATGGAGGTGTTGGAGGCCGGAGTTCATCCGCTGCTCTTGTTGGTGGTGGTGGTTCGAATCTGTCCCAAGGTGGTGTTGGTGGTGGTCAGTGAAGCAGTGCGGCTCTCTCTTGCTCCAGGGAGGCGGTGGATGGTGAGTAGCCATTGGTGGGAAGGTGACTGATGATGATGGTTAATGGATCTGCTGGTGATGATGGTTGGGAGAAGATGCAGTGATGTTGGTGGAGATGGTAATGTTGATGGAGACGGTGTTGATGTTGGTGGTTTGTCAGAGAGCAAAGAGGGCGGCAGAAGGGGAGGGGAGCGTGGTGGGGGTTGGTCAGATATTACAGAGAGGGGAGGGGAGGTGGGGGTGGGTTGGTCATAGATCATAGAGAGGGTAGGGGAGGTGGTGGTGGGTGAAGCAGTGCTCACAGAGAGGGGAGGGGAGGGGAGGGGGTCGTGTATGCTGAGAGAGAAGAGAGAGGATGGGTTGGGTCCGGTTATATATACGGTGAATGAGTTTATAAGGCCAATGTTGTCTCATTGGGTTTTTCTTAGAAAAGTTTTGATGAGGTATATTCTTAAAATTAAATATTTAAGTGAAATACAATATTTCAACAAGTAAACATAGTTCAACAATATG
This sequence comes from Nemophila menziesii, assembly GCA_029959085.1. Taxonomy (NCBI): domain Eukaryota; kingdom Viridiplantae; phylum Streptophyta; class Magnoliopsida; order Boraginales; family Hydrophyllaceae; genus Nemophila; species Nemophila menziesii. The sequence continues at coordinate 136,187,138 of JARWIR010000001.1, read as the reverse complement.
CTACTTGTATCACTCAAGACAAAAGAGGGTATATCGAAGGTGATCGAATCAAACATATCTCTCCAAACTTATCATTTAGACATGAACTCTTGAAGGAATGTGAAATAGATGTTCATCGAATTCGCTCAAATGACAATTTGGATGATATATTTACAAAGGCATTACATACACATCTATATTTAAGAAATTAATACACAAGATTGACATGCAACGACTTCAAGATCTTTCTTGAGAGAATGACATGAAGGAGAAGATACGTATGCACATACTTTTTTCTTTCATCAAGGTTTTGTCCTAATAGGTTATCAAGGTTTGGTCCTAATAAGTTTTTCAAATAAAAGTTTTTAATGAGATAGTTTTAGAAAACGTATAACAAAATGTACCTTTTTGTCTTCACTAAATTTTTCCTATTAATTTTTTTAAGAAGGTTTTAACAAGGCATATATTTAGAGATTGAATATCCAAAGAAAGTGTTATGAATCTATATGTGGACTCTAACCATGAACTTGTAGTCATATCCATAAATAATTAGACCAAACATAATGACCAAACTGCGACATACTTGTCTATTTTGTATAACATAAGGAACAAACTGGAAATATGGGAAAGAACTAATCAATAACTTACAGGTGGACCGAATTGGATTTCTTTAGCAAGATCCGAGCTAATTATGTTCCACAATTTCACCTGTTACGATGTATTAATAATCTTATAAATGAAGGCTTCCTTTAGCTCTTACAAGGATGCATATACACATTTGCAATATTTCATAGAAACTTCTAGTTCATAATTTTGATATCATGAGAAGGGTAGTCGCATCATTGATCCTGATGTTATGCAAAAATAGAAAAATATACCTCTTCGTTGAAACACTAGTGGAAGAATACTCATGATATTCGGAAAAACCTCAAGATCCTACATGCCCTATAACTAGGCCAACAAATATTACTAGACGTGCTACTTTTAGTATTATAGTTCTGCAACCAGCATTTTACTCTTAAATAAACTACTACAAAACATACAATAATTTCACCAAAAATATCAAACTTCTTATCAAGAATGCAAAATATTACAATATCAAGTTAATTTAACCTCCTCGGTCTTGGAACTAATAGGAGCAGGACCACCGAGGGAACACCACTGGCCTACCATGAACACCTGGATACATTTTGGCAATACAACAAAATGAGTTGGTATGTGATTGTTAAGAATATGAATATATATATATATACACACACACACACAGAGGTTTCAAACAAAGAAGCATGAGAAAAATGTGTAACCTGCAAGAGAACCTTGTAGACTAATTATTATATCATATAAACAAGAGGAAGTCTACATCATATATCCGTTTCTCTTCTAATTCCTTTGGGATCTAGATGTCCTTCAATAATAAGCTTCATATTGTGTTTTTTTCCAACTCAGGGTCAGGCTGGGAAATCATCCAGCACCATGATTTTTATACGCATTTGAATCTTTTAAGAGACTTTATTGGTACCTTGATAGTATCTCCACAATTACATCACGTGGAATAATAAATGTGTGAGACATCCTCTACATGTACACACAAGGTGAGTCATTAAAAACCATTGGAGCTAGCTCAATAGCCAGGACCTTGTCTTTCATCTAAGAGGTACAAGGTTCGAATCCTTCTTGAGCCTTTAAGAGGGTAAAGCAAGAGGTGCAAGGTTCGAATCACCTCACTGAACATGGGCGCATAAGTTAGCCCGGACACCCATACATAAAAAAAGAAAAAAAAGGTGAGATTAAGGATAAATTATTCAAATCAAACTTGTAACAACAATAGTAAACCTTACTTGAACTAAAGAAAAATAGTAATTAATTATGCAAAACTATTATAATTCATACAATAATAACTTAATAACATTATATAAAACATAATTAAAAAGTTAAATTAGTGTTACACAAAGCACACCTTAGTAAAAATATTCAAAACTAAAAGTAAGAATTTTTTTTTTTAAAGCAAAATACTAAGAAAATACATACCAAAAGAAAAAAACAAGAAATAAAATTCTCTAACGGATGATGATTGATGAGTCTCTTTTCTTTACCGACTTATTATAAAGATTAATTATATATATAGAACAAACTCATCATCTCTTTCACATCGCAGCTCATTAAAACTAAAACAAAAAGAGATTTTGTTCACGCGCCACCAATCTGCTCTCTCACCGCCACTCGGGAATTATTCTCCACCATCATCAACCCGATTGATTACACCATCGACAACAAGCTAATAGGTAAACTCTAAAAAACTGAATTAATTTTAACCTAATCTCATCACTTTTACAATTTTGTAGAATCATCTGATTTAAGCATAATTGATTATATGTATATATATTTATATAAATCATACAATTACTGTAAGTGATGTGTAATCTGATCTTTACGATTTTTGATTTGTTTTGCAGTAAATCAAAACCCTAGCCAGCGCCACCAGTACCAGTTTTTCAATGGCAGAAGGTAATTTATTTAATTAATTGTATAAATTTGTATGTGAATTTGATGTAGTGTCGATTATAGTAGAAAAAAAAGTAAATCTGTATCATAACAATTTTGCTAATTTGATTTGTTTATTAATCAGTTTGTTTTGGTTTTGTAGTTTGTAATTTCTTAAGAAGGCCTTTGAAGATAAAAAACATTAGAAAACGAAGCTGTATTGAAGATGGAGAAGAAGAAGAAAAAGAAGAAGAAATTACCTTAATAATGAAGAAAAAAAGAAGAAATTCAAACAGCAAACTTGAGTTTTCAATGGAATGTAATGATAAATCAAAAGAAAATAGGTTTTGTTATGAATCATCAAACGAAATTCAGATAGAATCTGATAATGGTGCAACTGCAATTTTGGAAACAGAAACAGAACACACAAAAGACGGTCGTGCCCTTAGAGAAAAAGCACTTAATCAAGCAAAATTGGAGTTAAAAGGAAAAGAAAATGAAAAAATATACAGAGGAATACAAAAATATACAGATTATAAAGCAGGGTTTAGAAGAGAAAAAGCTGGTGGGGCCCACGGACCATTAAGAGCTTCATCATATATAAGAGTATCGTCAAAAATAGATTATCAACCTGATCTATGCAAGGATTATAAAGAAACAGGTTACTGTGGATTTGGTGATTCATGTAAGTTTATGCATGATCGTGGAGATTATAAATCAAGTTTTCAAATAGAGAAAGAATATGAAGAAGCTGAAAAACAAAGGAAAAGAAGATAAAGAAGATGAAGAAAATGAACCTACTCTTGGAATATTCAACACCTCTTTTGACTTTTGAGATACGCAAGAGAATGCATGTGGAAAAGATATAATTACTTTGTACCTTTGTCTTTGAAAATTGTACATTCAAGTTTATAATTCTACTTTTGGTTTTGTGTTTTGGTTATAATACACTTGTTTAACATTTCTTTCTTTGAAAACTCAACCTTATTTCTGAGAATGCTTTACTCCCCTCAATAGCTTATGCACCTCTCTCTATATAGAAACAAATCCCTGATATTACTGCAACTCTACTAAGTGTAACAAAATCCTTGAAATCGCTCATATTTTTAACTTGTTGTTTACTTTATTTTTGGGCTCATTACAATATACTCCCTTCCTCAATAAGAACCTTGTTTGTTCTGAATTTTTGTCAAGTCTTCACAAGTAGGTTGTCCTTTCCATTGCTTGTGGGTAAAAAACTTTAAGTGCCCCATGATCCCTTAAGTTATTATTTAGGGTCTGTATAGTAAGCGGTAACAAGATTAGGGTATTTACGATAGTGTCATTGCTTTTTTGATTTCTTCTCCACTGAGGTGTCCTTCACTAGCTCGCAAACATCACCTCCAACTCAGATTTTTCTCTGTGTAATTGAAATGGCGCTTCGAAACCCATACAAAAAACAAATCCCCAAAAACACTTCCTTTCCCACACTATCTTGTAACAAAGCACAGCAAAAAACCCAAAGACAAAAAGGGCAAAATAGAGTGGAGAAGAGAGAGGGTTGTCTGAGTTCAACGCCACGCCAAGGCTTACGGAGATCACCAGAGAGATAAAACGTGAAAATACACCGTTCAAAAGGTTAGGTTTCAATTCTTTTTTAATCGAAAGCAAAAAGATTTGGGGTTTTTAAATTGCAGTGCTCGAAATTTGTGATTTAAAGTCGAACTAGGGTTTCTTTGTTCTTGATTTGGAGATTATGTGTTGCTTGGCTGTATTTTTTTGTTTGATAGGTCTAGGTTTAGTAGAAGTAATCATTAAAATGTGGTAATATAAGTACGAAACAGTAGTTTAAAGCAGTATATTCGTCATAGTTGTTGTTTTTAAGAGTTAGAATTGTAATTCTGTGTTTTAATTGTCGTGTCTAAGCTGTTCATAGAAACCGGACATGTAAAAAAAGAAAGGGTATAGCGGTGGGAAAAAGAGGGTATTGAGCCTGTGATTTATTATTGGTTACCAATTGTTTAGTTATATTTGGTGGGTATATACCCACCGAAAGAGTTGTTGGTTGTGTCAGTTGTTTTTTTTTTTCATTACAAAGGAGATCCAACCGGATCGTGGAATAAAGACAAAAACCGCACAACTAAATTAGTCTAAAACACCCGTGATTAAGCCAAGGCTATGAATCAAGCGTGGAGATTTCCATCCTAATTTATCTCGCGTAAGGGCGCACCAAACATCTTTGGGCGGATCATTGTGGCTGCAATACGGCTCCATTTGAGTTGCACCTAACTTGGCTAGCGCATCCGCACATGTATTACTTTCTCTATAAATTCCACGTAAACTAATTGAAGTATTATTTCGTAGTGATTGTTTAATCTTTAGAACCCATGGTGCCGCCGGCCCTCTTCCACACCCTTCCTTACGTATTATTTCCAAAGCCTCCCAAGAATCAATCTCTACTACCACCTCTCTCAAGCCTAGCTCTTCTACCATAGAAAGTCCTTGACTAAGCGCGATAAGCTCAACAACTGTTGCCATCTCATGATTAATTTTCATTGAGAATCCGCATACCCAGTTGCCCTCACCATCTCTAATAACACCACCACCTCCACCACTCTTCCTCCATTTATTTAAACTCCCGTCTGTATTTAATTTTACACCACGACTAGGCTTATGCCATCCAATGAAATGCATTCGTTGCGCTCCTGACGAAGTCTTACCCGGTAGGTTTCCCCAAACTCTAGAACAATTAGTTGCTATAAACTTTGCTTTTCTGACCAAAACTATTGCTGCAGAAATTTCCCTTTCATTAAAAACCTTCTCGTTTCGTTCTTTCCAAATCAAGTCTACTAGAATCCCAAAAAACATACTCCAAAGAATTCCCGAATAAAAATCCTTACTTGTAATATTTTTATTCCACCAGTGATAGCCTTCTTCTTGCATCGAAACCCCTGCTGCTGAAGCTTCCCCATGAGCCACGGTAGGCCGAACTGTTGCACTTACAGTAGCGCCTCTAATACGAACAGGAGCTGTGGAATTCGCTCCAACTGTTGTCCCATGAAGATCAATCGCACCAGCTGTTGTACGATGGCTGTACTGATCTCCGTGAACCCCTTCCTGCCCATTCAAGACAGTCCCGCATCCATCAGACTCTCGCAGCGTCCCTGAGTCAGTAATTGCACTCCAGGTCCCTGCACCAAAATCCAAATCTGCAGTACCTATAGACCTGCTGTTTTGAACCTCGACCCTTATTAATCTCCACACCTCTTTAACCCGACTACACTCTTTAAATAAATGTAATGCCGTCTCCTCCATTGACCCACACCACGGGCATAAAACCGAGTCTACCACTCCCCGTTTTCCTAGATTCCCGCGCGTTGCTAACCGTTCGTGGATTGCTCTCCAAATTAACACCCGAATACGTTGCGGACATTTAAGTTTCCAAACTTTACCCCACTTAACCCGCGGCTGTGAATTACTAATTTCCGATTCCCATGCCGCTGACTTCGTGGTGTAAACACCGTGAATATCCCGCGTCCAAAAGAGCTGATCACGACTTCCCGATTCACTAAACAATCGAATTTCTGCGATTTCTAATAGCTTTGAAGTTGGTAGCAAGGCCTGGAAGCTGTCCCAAACCCAAGAACCGTCCTCACGCACATATTCATCCACTTTCCTGCTCCTTTCCCCCTCCTCAATAGGCCCCATTGCAAACTCAATAAGTGGCCTATCACCCACCCACACGTCCAACCAAAAGTTCGCTTCCATACCATTATGTACGAGCCATCGGGATCCCCGTCTAACTACGGCAATACCTTCCACGATGGCCCTACTAATCCTCGAATCCGTCGCCTTCGATAAATATTGAAGAACACTCTTCTTAAAATATTTTTCTTTGAGAACTCTACACCACAAAGTTGTGTCATCTTGAGTTATTTTCCAACCTAGTTTACCCAATAACGCGATATTCATGTCTTCCGCAAGTCTCATTCCAAGGCCTCCCATATCTTTCGGTTTACAAATATCCTTCCAAGCTATCCAATTTACATGTTTCTGTTCTTCGGTGATACCCCAAATGAATTCCCTTCTTACCCTATCAATTTCATCACAAACATAACCCGGTAATTTTTCCACTTGCATGATATACATTGGAGTTGCACTAAGAACTGATTGCGCTAAGGTTATTCTTCCAGCTAAGGAGAGAACGTTTCCCTTCCATTTATTCAACTTTTGACGCAATTCGTTAATAAATTCCCCATAGAAACCCCGGGGTCTTCGCGCCGAAAGGATAGGAACTCCAAGGTACTTACCCAACCCTTCACTCCTTCGATATCCGCTTCGATCCGCTAAACTCGATGCCAAAGCCTCATCTATATTGCTCGAAAAATAAATCATTGACTTTTCTTTACTAATCGTTTGACCCGCATCCGTGCAAAAAATATCCAAAGTATCCTGCAAAACATCAAGATTATGAGGGGAAGCTTCCGCAAATAATATAAGATCATCTGCAAAGAAAATATGAGAAATTGGAAACCCCCCTGGTTTAATCTTGACAGGACACCATTCTCCGCACTCCACACGACTCTGGATAAGTATCGAAAGGCGTTCCATGCAAATAACGAAGATATACGGGGATATCGGATCGCCTTGCCTAATCCCTCTCTCAGGCCTGAAGGGAGGCAAAGGCGCCCCTTTCCAGAGGATACTCAATTCGTTTGCACTCATGCCTTGGAGTATAAGGGAAATCCACATCTCAGGGACCCCAAGAGATTCAAGTGAGTCACGAATAAAATCCCAACGGATTTTATCATAAGCTTTTTCCAAGTCTACTTTAATTGCCATGAAGCTCTTCTTCCCTTTGGTATGACGGAACATGTGATCAATTTTGCTAACTAATACCACATTATCTATGGTAGATCTGTTGGGTAGGAAGCTACTCTGGAATGGTCCAATGTGCTTTGCGAGAAGCGGCCGCATACGATTGACTAGCACCTTCATACAAACCTTATATCCCACATTAATCAGACTAATCGGTCTATACTGAGTTATATATTCTGGCTGTCCAATCTTAGGTATCAAATATATCAATGTTCCCAAAACCTCTAACGGAAAGCTACCCTCCTGAAGAGCCCTTCTAATCATCTCGCAAACTGAAATTCCCACTATATTCCAACACTTTTGATAAAACCCTGCTGTCAAGCCATCCGGTCCTGGTGCTTTATTCGGATTCATTTGAAAAACAGCTATTCGTACTTCCTCATCTGAAACTCTTTCGCTAAGTGATCCGATATCTCTAACAGTAAACGCTTCTAAACGCGGTAACACAAAAGGCCACTGTCTACTATCCGCTTGTGAGAACAAACCCTTAAAAAAATCCCTTACACAATTATTTTCACTCTCTACATCTTCAATCCATTCATGGTCCCCATTCCGAATTCGAATCTCCTTAACCCGATTTTTCTTAACCTGCGCCACCCTATGATAATAAGCCGTGTTCCTTTCTCCCGAATTCACCCATTCTGTATGTGCTCTTTGGAACCAAAGTACCTCTTCTTGTTCCAGGACCCTTTCAAAATCCTCTCTAAGTCTTTTTTCCAAATCTATTAGGGAAGAATTATGTGATCTCTGGAGCGCCTTTTGAATCCCCAAAAGCCTCGCAAGAATTCTTTTTTTCCGTGTGAAAATATTGCCAAACGAATTAAATTTCCAAACCTGGAGTTCTTCTCGAATTTTGACTACATTCTCACTTAAGGACAGCTCATCAGCCCTCCAACTATTAGCTACAACCTCTCGAAAACCTTCGTGATGCACCCAGGCAGATTCAAATCGGAAACGTTTCTCACGAGCTAAAGGGACCTCATGAGAGATTATCGAAACAAGTATAGGGGAGTGGTCCGAATGAACTCGCGGGAGATGCTTGACCTTATAGCTACCAAAGATGTCCATCCAAAGCTTGTTCCCATAAGCTCTATCCAGTCTTTTCAATAATCTTAAACCTGTGTTCCAAGAGTCACTCCACGTGAACCTAGGTCCCTGAAAACCTAAATCCTCTAAGCCACACTTGTCCCTCCACCGTTCAAATTTAACCATGAGCCGTGTCATTACGTTGTTGGCGGGGCCTAGGGTGTGATAAAATAAGATATAATTAACGTGCAAATAACACCCTAAACGACACGGTTCTGCAAGTATACAGATCGTATGCAAGTTTTAGATAAAGATTCGTTCCGCAGAGACTACAGAGGTTAGGAGAATCTTATGCAAATAGCAAGTGCAAATAAATAAAGATAGAACAACTAAACGCAAATAAAAGTAAAGACAAATAGATTTTTGTTGATTTTCTAATAAACTAAATTAAACTAAGGAATTAAAAGACAGAAAAATAAATATGAAAGAGAAGCGATATGAGAATATAGCTTAAGTTATTAGCATGTAATCCCCACTAGTTTTGCCGTTCTAAACATGTAAGGGTGAATTATGTAGTATTTCCCTAATCGGTCCCAATATGCTATCGGTAGTTTAAAATAGGATTTACCTGTGTCAATAAGGCTTCCTAAGCAAACTTTTCCTGTAATTGGTAAAGAGTCACAAGACTCAACCATAGTGATTATCTAGCTAGGTTGGGTTGTCAGATCAAACCTAAAACTAAACGTTATGTGCTAAACATGTAATTAAACACCGTTGTCAATGGTATCCTAATTACTAGATGGTAATTCTCATGGCGGCCGTCCACAAGAACACAGAATATAAATTCAAACACATAAACAGAGAATAAAAACTATAATTCTATTTAAAACATTAAATTCCCAAATTAGATAGATGTCAATCAAAACTAGGGTTCATACATATATGCTAAAACTTAAGCTAAAGAAAATTAGTTCATGAAAGAAAAGAAAGAAATTACAAATCTAAAGGTAGAAGAAGACATTGTTGATGACAGCTCCTTCCAGACTTCTCTCTTGTGTTCTAAGCTTCCTCTTGGTTTAAGGTTTTACCAAGGATGATTTAAGAGTGTTAAGAGGCTGTATTTATAGGTTAGAGGTTGACCTAATTCGTTTCTTTAGAGATAAGTTAAGTAATGGACTCCTAGCCCAACTCAAATTCGTATGGAAATAAAGATAAACACTGCTGCGTTGTTTTGGTCATAACTTCTTTATTATTGGTCCGATTTTGCTCCACAAGATACCAAAAGAATCGCAACAGAATTATCTAGACCCTTTAGGAGTAATTTACCAAATTCAGCCTCTTTATTAGGTAAAAACGCCTATCTTTGCAGAATCCCAGATTTAGGCAGCTTTTCCTTTTCCATCTTTTTAGCAATTATTTCCTTATCTCCAATTTCCATGCATATCTCCTTCCATAAGTTGTTGTCTTTGACTTGGACTCTAATTAATCTCCATAATTATCTTTAAAGCTTCACACTAAATAAACAATTAAACCCAATATGCTCTAAAAATAATAATTCTACAAATCAAGACCCAAAATAGGAAAGTGCACTAAATTAAGCTAAAATCAACCTATAAACTAATAAATAAGCCTAAAATGATGTCTCATGAGTATATTTTACTATCACAAATGAGGAGACATCAGTTGTTCTCACCCGAAATATCCTCTACCAATCCCACTTGATTGAAATCACCAACAACTAACCAAGGTTCAAGTATAGCATCCGCAGCCACCTCTAAAGCATTCCAGAGATGTTCCCTAATCCAGTCCTTTGGACTTGCATAAACTGCAGAAAGAATCCAAGAAATACATGAGAGTTTTGAAATCCGCACATTAATTACCTGTTTACTAGCCGATAAAAGTTGGATTTCGATATCATCGCTATTCCAAAGAACCCATATCCCTCCCGAAAAACCAATAGCCTCCACTCGTAAAGACTTAGCCATCTGAAGAGATTTAATGATCTTCGTGGCTTCCGAGCCTACCGCTTTGGTCTCAACCACAACTGCTATAAGAGGCTTGTGCCGATGCCGCAAATCATTAAAAGTCCTTCGAAACCCTGTACTATTTGATCCTCTACAATTCCAAAATAAAACATTAACCGGATAATTGGCCGAGTCCCAATTACCATTACAATTATAGTTCGTAAAAGACATAAAAAAAACAAAAGGGAAAGGAAAACAGAAAGAAGAACCCGGCTAATCGGAGTGATTCATGTCTCCCCTGTCCAATTCAACGCCCATGCTCTTGCTAGGATTCTCTGGAGCGCTACTGTCCACCTCTTTCGGTGATTCATTATCCTCGGAATCGTCTAGAAAAAAATCTTTGTAGTCCGGAGCGTTCGGTTTATCCAAGAAAAATTCCTTCAAGGCTCTCTCCCCCATTTTCCAGTCATTTTTTTTTGGAGAACACTGAACCTGCATATGAATTTTCTCGGAAATGGGACTACTAGTACCTGTAGGTTGAGAAGCTGTAGCGGGTCTCGGAAGGATTGAAGGTAGCTGGAGCCGTGACGGACTTCGTGGGCTGGAATTAACAGGTCCGGCAGGAGCCCCAGCAGTAGCGCTGGGAGAGCCTGAACTTAACGAAATTGCAGAAGAGCCCCCGTGTATAGCTGTTGCCGAGTGCAGCTCTTCAGCTACCTCTCGAATCTCGGTCCCTTCCGTCACTATCCCTATTCCATTGACGTTCGAAACAATGTCTACTACCATTTCTCTATCCTGTTGCCCTACCTTCGCCCCACAATTAAGCTCTACTGTACCTCCATTTTTACCCGTTTTCTTTTCTTTTCGCTTTGGTGCAGGTCCTATTTGTTCCCCATCCCGCACTCTAATACCCTCCGTATTAAAAAAACCTCCTTCTAATTTATCGTTAACCAATTCCAGAACATTGTGCTTGGCCATTTGTACCCTTCCTCTGTCCAAATCATTCGCTAACCGTTCCGTTACTGCCCCAACTGTAGGTACCCCATCTTTCCCAATACTATCAATTCCACTAGTTTCACCCGTGTCAATTCCTACCAACGCCTCGAATCTAGAACCCATCCCTTTATCATTCAGAACCACAGTTCTCTTTTTACTCGGCGTAGTAGCACTCTTTGTTACCTCCTAATCCACTGTTCTTGGCATAATTCTTCTGGTTCTGTTGATTCCCACTTCCCTTCGGTCTCCCTCGCCCTCTTTCCACAGTCATCCAATCTCCATAAAGTGACGATGCTTTCTCTACTCCTTTACCCTTTTTTTCCTCTCCCCGTACTGTTGCGTTGCCCCCATGTTCCTTATTTCCAGGCCCATCTAAGCTCGAACAATTATCACGAACATGCCCGAATTTACCACAGTTAAAACAAATCAGATGCAAGCCTTCGTATTCTACCTTCTGTAAATAGTCGCCTATGCGCATAATCGGAATAAGCGGTTTTTCAAGATCAACCTCTACTGCTATTCTTGCAAAGTTCCCCCTTTCCCTTGACCTAGTGACCGGATCAATCCTAACCATTTTTCCCACGATATTCCCTAGTGCGGTGAGTATTTCTTCCGTATAGTTCATAAGAGGAAGCCAAGGGAAGCGAACCCAAACAGTGGTCTTGATAATAGGGGCGTCCTGGGGCATGAAGTCAGGGTCCCAGGCTCGCACCACAAGGTACCTATCCAAAATCATCCAAGGTCCCCCCCTAGGGCCTTATTATAATCGTCTATATTTAGAAAATTCGCCATAAAATACCCGAATCCCACTTCGACTAGGTCCATGTGCGCTTTCGGAGCCCAAATTTGTATCAATTTGTTCAAAAGATATTTGAATCCCACATTGTACCCTAGAAGTCTTATAATTAAGGACCGTTTCCATACCTTACATCCCTCTCGCTTTTGGTTCGCTGTTCGAATAAGTTGTGGGTACGTTGTGTCAGTCGAGGGAACATCGTCTTCCATTTCAATCCAATCCTCAATACCCTCTACTACTCTAGGTGATTCTTGTCTATGTGGTTGGCTATCATGATCAGTTGTAAATGCTGGGGCAAACTTAGAGGCTTCTGCTGCAATATTCCCAGACCCCAATGCCGCGTCTATATACGAGCGTGTTTGAATGCTATTGCCTGGAGTCGGTTCCTTTTGTATCGTGGCCTGTTCATCCACAACCATGTCCTCTGATCCTGTACCTGCAGCAACATCCACCCCATTAGTAGAAACAGAATTCACCACAGCGTTATTACCTTTAGGCGATGGCAATGTTATCCTCGAAAGTGTCGGAAAAGCCTCCTCTTCCAAGGAGAAATGGCGTGCAGCATTGGCATCAATAAGCAAAACATCCTCTCCTCCCGCTGCAGCAAAAGTAGGATTCTGTATCACACGATTCATAGGTATCGAAGCTACACTCTCGAAAGTTGGGTCCTTAATCCTTTGATCACCATTCTTTGAGTTCCCACTCTGATTCCCTTGCACCGATGAGACTACAGCCATATCATTGTTCATTACCGGAGAAAGATCATCTCTATCAGGATAATTCAAGACTCTCTTTGATCCTCTTGGTCCACCTCCGCCCCCTCCCCCATTCTTAGCACCCATTGCCGGGCTTTTGGTCGCTGATTGAGACGCAGGATGGGAGAATACTTTCAACCGCTTCGTGGACAGCTTCCTCACACTGTTCGGCTTTCCAATTAGCGAAGAAACCTTCGTGCTAGGCGTTACCGGTAAGGATGATGTGCCGGTGAGAGAGCCCTTACGATGCTCCGGCCGTTTCGATGTGATTTCTGGCGGTTGGGGCGGCGGCGGCCTCCCCTGCTCCGCCATAGAATAATACCGTTGGATGTAGCGAAAGGAAAGTCAAGGTTAATCAAGGAAAGAAATTAAGTAATTAGGAAATAAAAGAAGAGGTCAAAGAAAGTCAACGAGCTAGCACTAGAGAGCAATATTGTCTTGTGTCAGTTGTTGTGTTAGAGTTAGTAATGCAAAAAGTTGTTTTTATGAATTCAATAATGATCCCCGTTTTTTGCATGGTTGATGAGGTTTGTGTTTGGTGAGCTAATCGATCTTGGTACAATGGGCAAGTTTCGAGCTGCTCTTGGAAGATGAGGTGTGAAATATTGGAGTTGATGCTAGGCGAGGTTCACAACACTGAGGCTGCAAGGAAGGCAGGATTTTTAGAAATGAGTAGCCAACGCTTGATTATTGAATTGTGTAATTTTTTGGAAAGAAAACTCTAGATATTTGGTTTTCTTTGACGATTCTAAATATTATTTTACCTATTTTTGTTTTTCTGTAATAGAATTAGAAAATGTCGCTCATGAAAAAACATTGGCGTGGGCAAGAGGAAAAAATGTGATGCATGATGAAATTATTCCAACAAATGATTCTTTCTTGCAACAGAGTAAGTAAATGAGACATGTGCTCTTAAACGAAGCCATATCTGAATATGAAAGTATCTCTAATATCACTAATATATGTTACTGTGATGATTTTTCGTTCCTCTCTCTAATTAGAAGTTATTTTTACTATTAATAGATGTTCCCAAGCTTTATAATCATGGAACGAATGTTTATTGTCAAAGTGAATTTATTTTTTGAATCAAATAGATGGTAATTATCCATGTTTGTAATAGAACTGACCAATCTTTGTTTCATTATTTTATATTTAATTAATACTTATACGTAGATATTTGTTGTATATTTAGTTCTAACGAGACGAAAAGAGGATCTTAATGAGTCAAGATACAATAATATCTGTTGCATGGGGTGGTTCCAATATGGGATCAAATATATAACCTGATGAAGGAAATACTTCTAAAATCACTGTTGTACCATCCGGCATTAATCTGACACTACTGATAATTAAGATTAATATAAAATTATAAGTATATTACACAATATTTTTTTTGAAATGGACATGCTGTTTTTTTTTTTTTAAAAAAAATGTCAATGGTCCATTGTGTTATGTAGATTCTGATTATGTGTTTAATTATGATTAAGAGGAGGATGGTGAATTTGTGCTTCAATATATTATTGTTTTCATGAATATTATAATAACTGATCACTTCAGTAGATTTACTTTTTATTGGTTTAATATAGAGTAAATGACATTAGAGATGCTATATATGTATGTGAATCGTGTGATACATTTATGTGGTATAATAAAAGAATTTGTAAACACAAAAACACATCTAAGCCTCAATTCTCAGTGTGTTGTATGAATGGTATAGTTTAGCTTCCTAATTTAAAAGTTGTTTTCAGTAACCTATTGAACCTGTTATTTGAAGATGATAGAAGGAGCAAACATTTTCATGATAACATTAGAGCTTATAATATGATGTTTTCATTTACATCTCTTGGTGAAAAAGTGGATAGTTCTATACATAATGGATCAACTACTTATACCTTTCGTCTACATGGTCAAAATTATCATTTGTTGGGAAGCTTATTGCGTGAGGAAGGATCAACTCCTAAGTTTGCTCAATTGTACAATTTTTATACAGATAATGAGATTGAAAATAGAGTAAATCATGTTGGGTGAAATTTTATAGTTTATGAGTTCATAACGTAAATCCTTTTACATTATATATAAAAATATATTTTATTGCAAATCTGGAAATGGTGTAGACGACCTAAACCATGGTATAGTTGTTTTACTAGAAGAAAATGATAAACAAACTTAATGTTCTTGCTCAATCATACGAAGTTGTTCGAAACCGTTTCTCTAGAGATGGTGTACAATAAATGAAGTTAGACTATTCAGTTCTTATTATTACTTTACCCAAGAGTTACTCAATGAATTGGTTGATTGGAATCGGGTGTAAGACTAAAATTGATATAAAGTCGAATCATGGATGATAGATCTATAATTTTCCAAGTGCAAGTGAAGTTGCAGCGCTTATTGTTGGAGACTTTGACAATCAAGAAGGTGTTAGGGATATTATAGTGGAGACACAATCGAAGAAGCTTTAACGTATAAGTGAGTCACATCCCCCTCTTTATCTACCATTATAGTAGTCGAGGGACCATTTGTATAAAAGATATAAATTATATTATTTAACTTTTGTTTATTTTATTTGCAGCACCATGCAAAAAACAAGAAATGATGTGATAGTCGAGGTAATAGCTTTATACGAGGGTCTTAGAATGTTTGAAGAAATAGGCGTAATAAAGGCCATTATTGAGGTAGATGCGTGGGAGGTTGTTGAGGTGATTCATTGTATGGAAAGGGGTAGAGGTCCAGCCGCAGAGTATATTGATCTTATTAAAGACATTTTAGCGCGGAATCATGAGTTTGAACTTAAGTGCATTTATCGGGAAGCTAATACGTGCGCGGATTGGATGGCTCGGTTTGGATTATTACAAGACAAGGCCCTCATTGTGCATAGAGACCCTCCGATTGGAATTTGGAAAGCGCTTACGAGAGATCGAATGGGATGGAAGACGCCTCGAGTGGTCTATAAATAATGAGCCTACACTTGGAATATTCGATACAGCTTTTGAGATACGCAAGAGAATTATTGTGGAAAATAAATAATGACTTTGTACTTTTGTCTTTGAAGATTGTACCTTTACAATATCAGCTTCTCATTCATTTATTATTATTTGTAAATTCTCCCTAAAGTTTATAATTGTTGTACTTTTGGTTGTCTTTTGGTTATAATGCACTTGTTAACATTTCTTTGAAAAATCAACCATGTGACAAATTATAGAGAAAAGCAAGCCAACTTCGAGTGTTGGGGACTTGTAAAAAAAAGTTTAAGCTATTTCTGAGAATGCTTTCCTCCTCTATAGCTTGTGTATCTAAGAAAATATATAAATAAACAAATCCCTAAAATTACTGCAACTCTATTAAGTAACAAATCCCTGAAATCGCGACATTACTGCAAATTAATGTTTATATTACGTTTAATTGTCTTGTTTGCCCCGATGTACTATTTGTGTTTCTAGGATATAACTGCTAAACAAGATATGACACTACCACGTTAAAGTTTTAAAACACGATGTAGCTATCCCCTTTTAAAAGAAGAGTACTGATATATATCAACCCTTTTTTCTTCTTCTTATATCACCTCTCACATGTCATCCCATGTGACATTGAATATAAGAGAGAGAAAAAGACCAATAAGAATGAGAAACGTTATGATTGATGTTTAAAATTTCCATGTAGAAGGTGATATAAGGGTGAATAAAAAGAGACGATATATATATATATCTTTTTTTTTCGATACGTCGCATGTGAGTGGCACCGAGACATCTCAGTTTCACCACATTTCATCAATACCTTCACATATATCTATGTTCAACAAGTATCATGAAAATCCATTCTCATAATGATTTCACACAATAATATTTCTAAAGATATCAAATTATTGATCACTATTACTTGCAATAACATTTTGAAACGGAAGGAGTAATCAATATTGATTCAACACTAATTTATATACGTTAGTGATAATACTTTTAAATGCATTATTAAAAAAATTCATATTTATAATTTTAATAATATATATATATATATATTTATTTATTTATATAAGAGAATGCTTATAGTTAGTATAACAAGATATTCTACACTTTGATATTAGTTTTATGTAAATTTTTATTAAAATGTGAGATTGAGACAAACCTAAATACTATTCTAAAATACAATGACGTGTGTTATTAGATTATGGTTTAAAAAAATATAAGTTCTCATATAAGTGGAAAGTACCAAAATGGTAAAAAAATATTAGCGGGTGTTTTAACTTAAAAGTCGTGTACGTTCATTTGATTATGTCTAAATTCATAAATTTTATCAATATAAGATTAATTTAAAGTTTCGTTCAGATCTTTCAAAAAAAAGTTTAGAGGACTATTAGCTTTGAAAATACTTGAAGAAGATGAAGATGAAGATGAAAAGAATGACAAAAATGCTTTGCCATTTGCTTGTTTTATATGCAGGCAAGACTAAATGCAACCATTATTTTTGTCAGATAGAGCGAGCTAGAGAGTAGTTTCTTTGATTGTGATTGTTTTCTTATATTGTGGGAGTATTTGTTGTTAGTTTTTGTTTCATTCTAGTTTGTTTGTTGTTATTTTCTTTATGTTATTCTTTCTTTATCTCATTTCGTATGTAATCTATTAGCTTGTTTTCCACTCTATCCTTCATGTTGTATTTTATACATATGCTTTATTTTGTTTTTCGTTTACAAAAGGGGGAGAAATATATATGCTAGCAATCACCATGGTGGAGTGATTTAAATATGTGGGAGAAAGTACTCCATTCTCATGCTTAATAGTCATATCTTGAGTCTTATATGTTTACGGGGGAGCTTCGTCTATTTTATTTGATCGTAAATTATCCGTCCTTATGGCATATCATGCAACCTTTTGTCATCATCAAAATGGGGGGAAATGTTGGCCTAAAGGCCATATTTTGATAGATGATTAAGTTTAGAGACATTGAGTTTATAATTTCTTGATTTTACAAGTGTGTCAAGAATTGAGTATGAGATTTACATGATCAAAAAACATGGAATACATTATCAATAATAGGAAGTAGTGTTACAGACATAGGGCATCAAGTCCCTCTCCCAGAGATGCATTAGATCAGACCACTAGAATATGATTGAAAAATTGTATGAGAAGCTGCAAAATACATGAGACCTGACCCCGAGGAATCAGCTATCTGAACTGCCGAAGTGCTCTAAAAAAGCATGTAAAAGAGATGCTAAAATATATAGCTCGAAACCCTGAGAAGACATAAAGTTTGGCCTCCATAGAGCGTCATAAGAAAAGATAACGAACAAAGAAAATAAGACCTCTGATACCTTTGAAAACTGGACTTTAAAATTAGAGTTGATCATCATGTGAAGAACTCTCGTTCACATACCTTTTAAGATAGAATTATCTGGGTACCGAATCCATAAAACGCCATTACCTGAAGGCTTGACTCAATCAAATACCTGAAGCGAAGAAACTGGATGTCCAAAAATTGAATACAATTGAAGGACAGGCATCAATGAACTATTGAGAAAAAAGTCTTTATAGGACCCTTTAGAAATATAAGGCGCCAGATACGCAAAGAAGAATACATGGATACCTAACAGATGGAAAATCAGTCATTGATGTGTTGATAAGTGGATATGTATGTTGGATAGTTTTTCACCTATAAATAAGAGCTCTTAAGAAAAAAACAATGGCTCTTTTCAACACCAATTTGAAGCATTTCAAAAATATAACATCAAGAGAGTTCTAAGGAAATCTATAATCCAAAAATATATATTGATTTGTAATAGACCTTATTTGTAATTAATATACTCATCAAGGAGGGTAGAAGCTAGGTAGTTTAGGAATAATTTTAAATCTTAGTGGTGATCTTGTTCTAGTGAGAAGTATTATCTTCATTAGACTAGACAACAATGGTTTGATATCTTGTGTAGGTGTAGAAACGAGTTCATGCTTCATGGGTGTGTGAATTGTATATTGTGAGTAAAGATTCTATACTCATTCTTGTATGGAGATATCACAAGCTTGTGAAGTAATATCGTGAGTGTATATTGTACACTTAGTTTACTTGTTGCTGATAATATAAGGGGTTACTTCGAAGGGTATTTTGAAAGGATTGTAAGGGTTTATGCTATCAACTTTTAGAGAAATGAGATTTTCTAGTGGAAGATATTGAAAAATCATAAGGGTCAAATTGACCATTGGTAGTAGACTAGTTATATGGGAGTCAAACCACTTCAAATCGTGTGTATAGATCTTCTTCAATCTTTCTTAATTTTTGTGCATGCCAAGTGTTTGTTCTATTGAATATATATTTTAGATCAGATGTTAAATGCTTAGTTCTTGCATTTTTGTTTATTCGATTATTGGATAAAAACTTGCATTGAGTATATACACTAAGTGCTTGATCGAGTGTCTCACTCATATATCATAACTTTTTGTGTACCTCTATCCTATCTAACAATTACCAAAAGATTAGATCTTTATAGATAGAGTCTAATCGAGTAAGTTGAGTTTGATTTTTTATATATTATATTTTATGCTATAATAAGTTAATGATCACTAAGTTGTTTCATTTTTTTAAAAGTTGTTAATGCTTGATCTTTGATATATTTATTATTTTATTTTACTGTTTGTTGATTTTAATTCGAATATCTCTATTTGTTAAATAAATTTGTTAAGTTTTACTATTTTCTTCCCACAACTATATGATCTTACTGTCTTTTTATTGTTTATATGTATATGCATATGAATTTTCTCTGTTTTGTCATTATTATGATTATGTAATTGTTACATATTTACATTACTAAGCTTTTTTAACTGATCATTGAGTTTTGGAAAAATTCTTAAAACTCGTCATACTCTGCCTTTTTTGTCTTTTTTAATAAGTATTTTTTCAGTTTTTTGGATAGTTATGCATGTATGTATTAATGTTTATTGATAAATATATGCAATTTTTCAATTCTCATGTTTTATCTCTTTTTTACTGCATGTTATTAAATCATTATTGAGTTTTGGTATTTTTTTCATAACCCATTTTATACCTTATTATTTGATTTTTTTTTAGTTTATGCTAAGTTTTATACATAGTTATGTTCATTTTGAGATATATATATATATATATATATATATATATATATATATATATATATATATATAATATTGGAGAAGGGCCAACGGCCCAAAATGTCTCCTATTTCCCTTTATATTTTCTAGCCGTCGGATTATTTTTCTATCATTTTCGGCCTTTAGATCAATTCTAATTAATGGTCTAGATTGTTTGAATTCGATCGATGGTTTAAAATGTCTTGATGTCCTCTTGATATTTTCCAGCCATTAGATTTATACCATGTGGGACCCTTTTAATTTTTTTTAACAACGCTCATATGGTTAAAATCTCACATATATCTCAAAAGATTCTTCTCTATCTATCTAATTCTAATTAGCTATATTTTTAAATTACCCATGATATCATGTGGGACCCTTTTAATTTTTTTTAACAACGCTTTTAATTTTATTAAATCCATTCTATATTACGCTATTCATCTTTAATTTTTTTTAATTATTTTACTTTATGCTCATATGGTTAAAATCCCATATATATCTTAAAATGGGACCCTTTTAATTTTTTTTAACAATGCTTTTAATTTTATTAAATCCATTCTATATTACGCTATTGATCTTTAATTTTTTTTAATTATTTTACTTTATGCTCATATGGTTAAAATCCCATATATATCTTAAAAGATTCTTCTCTATCTATCTAATTCTAATTATCCATATCTTTAAATTACCTATACGTTTATAACTTGATTTTTTACTTTATACTCATATGGTTAAAAACCCACATATATCTCAAAAGATTCTTCTCTATCTATCTAATTCTAATTATCTATATTTTTAAATAACATGTACGTTTATAACTTGATTATTTCTAAACATCTTTATTCAATCTTCCAAACTAAAATCAATTGCTTTTGTATCCTTTCAAATACCAACAATTAAAGGTAATGACTCATACTATCTTTTTTTAATGTACGAAGTTTGATTTTGGAGAAGGAAAAAGTTGGTAGTGTTGGCATATAGCCTCCCTTAATTGGTTGTTTTAATGTGACAAATCCTCTTGTGTTTAGTGTGCTAATTTCTATTGTTATATACATTCTATCTTGCACTCTAATTCATCAAAAAGAGCATTCTTTATCTTTTAGATCAAAGCTTTATTGTTTTATCTTAAGAAACTAATTCTCATACAAATGCTTTTAACTTTATCTTTGTGTACATTGAGAATTAGCTTTAGTGATCAACTACAAAGTTTATAAGAATGATGTCCTCTACAACTCTCGTGAAGAAAGCTTTCTAATCCGAGCATCATAGAAAAAGATATACTCACTAGAAGGTGTTTTAAACCTTTGGTGCGGTACACCGGAGTACACCTGCGGTACACCGCAATACCACGGACCAGAGGCGCGGTGCATAAGCTAGACCGAACAAAGAGCAAAGAAATGTGCGGTACACCGGACTGAGGCGCGGTACACCGGACTGAGGCACGGACCAGGGACACGGTGCATAGGATAGTCCGACCAGTAAGCTTGAAGTTAAAACGAACATCTTCGCGGTGCACCGGACCATACCCGCGGTACACCGCAAAGAAGGTTTTCCTGCAGCAAAATAAAGACAAAAGCAATAGATCCGTTGGAGATATTAATATATCCGTTGAAGACAAATCATATGACCGTTGGGAGCATTTTGCAGCTATATATTGAAGATCTTTCAAGGCTACAACCACACCTTCAACCCATATACACTTAGGGGCTTAATTGTTATCATCCAAGAAGGTGTCAAGAGCTTCATAGTTCATATCCACTCAATTAAGGAGTTAATCCAAGGAGCTATCAAAGTTATTATCTACTCAAAGAGGAGTTTACAAGCTTATAGTCATATCTACTCTTTAGGAGATTATCTAGCAAAGTTGTTTGCACCCCTTTAAACACTTTGTATCTATCCTCTTAAGTCTAGGTCTTGTAATAGATAGATTAAGAGAGAATTCAAGTATAGGGAGTATACTTGGTATCCTTGTGTTGAGATAGCATAAGTGTTTGAGTATCGGGAGTATACTTGGTGTCCTTGTGTTGCGATAGCACAAGTGTTTGTCCTTCGTGTTATCGAAGAGGTTGTAAGGGTTATTGTGTTCTCGACCCGGTTAAGAGAGACACGGGAGCTTAGTGAAAAGCTTGAAATCCTAAGGAGGCTTCCTTAGGTAGTGGATGTAGGGAAACCGAACCACTATAAATCGTGTGTATCTTTCTATCCCTACTCTATTTACTTTCCGCTTTTTATATGTTTGATAATATGCTAGTATGAATATTGTGATATTGATTATCTAGTTTATCTAACATATTGCCATCTAGAGTAGTTAGAGATTAGAAACTCGTTTTACTTGTATCAATTGTATATCGAACCTCTTAGCTTATCCATTGCATGATCACTTAAGAGTTTGATATATCAGTTGACTTAGAAGTTTCTTTCTTAAACTTATAATTTTCCAAAAGATTTTTAATTAGGCATTAATCTTATTAGTAATCCTATTCACCCCCCCTCTAGGACTATCAGGTAGGACAAAAAGCCTTTTACGTATGAGGAGTGATGTTTGCATATAAAGTATGAAAAGTATGATGCGGAAAGGGGATATTGTGAGTTCCTAATTTTTTAATATTTATTTTTTTAATTAATATATTTATTTTTCTTTTGTTTATTATTGTTTTGTACAAATCCTTTTAGGTTGGAAGCTTGAGAAGTGATGCTGCTTTTTTTTTGGTCGAAGGAGAAGTGATGCTGCGCGCTATGTGAGTTTTTTTTTTTAAATTATTTATTATTTTGATTAATATATCTATTTTTTGTTTGTTTTTTCTTTTATACAAATCATATAATGACCAATGACTATTGCAACTTTTACAGTAGGAAAAGTGAAGTCGTACGCTGTGAGTTTTCTTTTCACTATTTTTTATTATTTATTTTTAATTAATATATCTATTATGTTATTTTTATTATGTTTTTATACAGATCAAGTCATTATAGGACTATTGAAAGACTTTCACCGTATGAGAAGTGATGTTGTTGTATGCTGTGAGTTCTTTTTTTTCACTAATCTTTTTAATTAATATATCTATAGTATTTTGTTTATTATTTATTTATACAAATCATACCACAACTATTTTATGACCATCGAAAGTTTTTTACCATATAAAAAATAATGCTATATTACTTTTAACCTAATATCATCATTTTTATAATTTCCAGAATTGTGTAATTTAAATATAATTATATATGTGTTTTTTTATTAATTATTTAAACAAATCCTACAATGGTCATTTTATGACCACTGAGAGCCTTTTACCGAATGAGAAGTAAAAGGACGTTGTGTGAGTTCTTTTTTTTTCTACGATTATTATTATATAATATTCTTTTCATAATTTTTTTTCTGTTTGTTTACAGTGAAGTGGCAAGTTTGCGGGATCAAGAATGGCGTACGTTTTGGCACCGCTGAATTGATCAGATTTCTTTGGTATTGTCGAGCGGTATTGTCGAGCGATATATGTATGGTGATATATCCACATTTTATACAATTATGAGACGAATGGGTGTTTATAAAAAAAGACATTTAGCATTTATGAGCTATTTTATATTTATGTCATCTCGATTATTTGAGGTTTTTTTTATTACATAAGAGTATATTTTAGTTGATTGATTAATAGTTTTGTAACTTTTCGTGCAACTATTATTTGTGTTTGGTTGAATATTTTTCAGTTTATTTTTATCTCAAGAATTGTTTGTCTCTAACCAAACGTGTTATATATTTTTTTCTAAATTAATATTGTTAGAGTGCCTTCAGGCACGGGTTCATAGCTAGTATATATATATATATATATATATATATATATATATATATATATATATATATATATATATATATATATATATATATATATTGCTAACATTTTACTTCATTTTGCTATATATTGTTGAGTTTTGGTGAAATTTTCCAGAGTTTGGGAAAATTTACTGAGTTTTGCGAAAATTCCCAAAACTCACATATACTGCATTTTTTTGTATCTTTGTTTATATTTTTGTGTAATATTCCTGATTATTCTTTTCTTTTGTTACTTAAGGTACATTTTTTTATGGTTTCTAAAGTATTGGCTTTTCTCATGTATAGAACTAATACTACAATGTATCCTTTAGAGTAATTTGAATCTTTTTAGTCTATCAAACAATATATGACAAAAAGATGAGATTGACTGAATCATGTGTCATTTGATATCCGCTATACTTATGGAAATCATTATCCTTTAAAATGGTTTCTGATACTGATTATTCAACTCTTCTTTGGTTGTTTGAACGAGATAGTGGAGATAAAGTCAAGCTTTTCATTATGAATTCCAATACTCATTCGAATTCTAGTATCTTTACTTCATCATCTCATGTTGGTAATGAAGTTGATTATGATTCTATTCTGATGGAAGAAGATGAACAACATTATCCTCATAAACAAGTTATACTTTGGAGTAGCGAATAGAAAAATGGAATAAAAGATAGGGTGAATTATACTTAGGGTCTTGGAGACCATATTTCTTCTCTATATAGTATGGTCCAGGAATTCCTTCTTATTAGAGACCTATGTTTTGACAATTGTCTTTTCTACCCTTACTAACACTAAAAGACAAAGAAAGTGTGATGTCACTGTTTCTCTCTCCACTACCCACCTACCTCCGACCTCCGACCACCTGCCACCGACCTCCGACCACCTGTCACCGAAAAAACGCAGAGTATCGGAAAAATGTGATGAGTATCGGATAAATTTGATGAGTATACTCT
Source organism: Nemophila menziesii (assembly GCA_029959085.1). Classification (NCBI taxonomy): domain Eukaryota; kingdom Viridiplantae; phylum Streptophyta; class Magnoliopsida; order Boraginales; family Hydrophyllaceae; genus Nemophila; species Nemophila menziesii. Next base: position 136,162,435 of record JARWIR010000001.1, on the reverse strand, counting down.
ATAAATTTGATGAGTACTCTATAAATTTGAAGAGTACTCCATACAATTTGATGATTACTCCCTATAATTTTGAGGAGTATTCCGATAATTTTGATGAGTACTCAGTAATTTTGATGAGTACTCCGTAAATTTGATGAGTACTCTGTATATTTGATGAGTATTATTGAAAAATCAAAGACTAGATAGCCGAAACAGTAATTTATTCACTTTCCAATCTCTTTTATACAATTTCAAATGAATTACAAAATAAATAACAATTCAAACTAATAAAAAAAAGAAGCTAAATTCGTGTTTGACCAGATTTGGTCACACATCTTCACCAGATCTGACCCAAAAAAAAAGTAAACATTCGTTCCTTACAGTGGTGGTGGCCTCCTTCTGCTCTGCTGGAGTGGTGGAGCTCGAGAAGAAGAAGAATAAGAGCAGCGAACACACCATCTCCAAGCTGCTATCTCGCCGGAAAACTAACGCTGCCGCCATGGAAGAGCAGCGAAATAGTGGTGGTGGCCTCATCCTGCGCTGCTGGATCTCTCAACTCCGACAATGGTTGAGCTCGAGAAGAAGAAGAATAAGAGCAGCGAACACACCATCTCCAAGCTGCTATCTCGCCGGAAAAACTAACGCTGCTGCCATGGAAGAGCAGCGAATCAGTGGTGGTGGCCTCCTTCTGCGCTGCTGGATCTCGCAACAGGACGAAGTGGGTTGCGCGCGTGACTCGATCTCCGGCGAAACGCTCTGCTGCGGTGGTGCTGCGCGAGTTGCTGCTGCGGTGGTACTCCGCCGTTCTGGTTCGCAGCGCCGACAAGAAGAGGAGAAGGCTGCTCTTATGGTGGTGGTGGTGGTGCAACAGATCTGTGGTGGTGTTGCATTAGATCTTGAGTTGCAGCAGGATCTTGGAGATAAAACGTGGTGGTGGTGCTCGGTGATAACCCACGTGGTGGTGGTGCTCGGTGATAAGCTGGAGAATGGTGGTGGTGGTGCTTGGTGGAGGAGTTGGACAGAAAAACCATTGTGGTGGTGGTGCTCGGTGATAAGCTCAATATTGGTGGTGGTGGTGCTTGGTTTTTAAGAGAGAGAAAAACTAGGAGAGTGTTTAGAATTGACGTGAATGAAATGGTTTTAGGATATAATTAGTATATATAGGAATAAAAAAACAAAATAGGGTATAATTGTAATTGATATATTAGGTCTCATGTGTTAAATTCTTTTTGAGGTCTTTAGTAAGAAGAGAAGGAAAGAGGGGGGGTGTCTTCAAGATCCTAAGGCTCATTTTCTCTAAAAGATATTGGGCATGTTTTTCATGATGGTTTACAAGAGTTCAGATATGGGTTGTCTAAATTTTCTTGTGAAACTGGTTAATCATTTGATTTTTGTCACACTGATAGTTAACATATTGGTGCTTATTGAAAAAATTGCAAACAATCAGGATGTCTTTGGTATGTTTATAAATATCTTGATAAAGAAAATGAAAAGGTTTATCTCAAATCATTCATTAAGAAATATACATGTGGTGTTCCTGGTAGATCATTATCCAATAATCTCCTGTCTGGTGATGTTCTTAAAGATGTTATAATCAATGAGTTCAAGAGTAGGCCTGCTACAAAACCACGAGAACATGTAAACCGCATTAAATGTTGGTAGGGTTATGATATCAGTTATAAAGTTTCTTATACTACTTTGAACAAAGTCTGTGATAAGGTATATGGAGATTTGATTTGTCTTACAACAATATTTTAGGATATTTCAGAAATTTAAAATATGTGGACCCAACTTCGCAAGTTCATCTTGGTTTTAACCCACAATCTCGTACATTTGAACGTTGACACATTGCTTTTGGTGCTTGTCTTGATAACTTTCGTTCTTTCTGTCCTCTTTTGTTTGCAGATGGAAATGTTTAAAGTCTAAGTTCAATGACCACCTTCTTGTTATAACGGGTAAAGATGCTAATAGAGGCATAATAATTTGAGTTTTGGGAAATTTCCAAAACTGCTTAAACTTTTAAATTTAATTATTCAATTTTATATTTATCTATATATTTAAATTTCCAATAATTCTACTTTCTTAGAGTCTCTAGTCCATTCCTAGTATGTTCAGTTATATAGGTTTTTTTCCATATATCAACAATTTATGTTATATTTGTACAGTCTATTTGAGTTTTGGAAAAAATCCCAAAACTCTCATTTTTATTTTCAAATGTAAATTTACTTTTTAAGATTTTTTAAATTTTTTTATACCATTTAAGAATGAAATTTTCAACATAATATGACCCAGCTTTGTCATTATCATATATTTTTTTTTTGATTCATGGGAAATTGGTCTGCGTTCACCTAAAAGATCCTTTGTTTTTATTTTACTTTGTCGGGACGACAAAGGTTTGAGTTTGGGGTCTTGATGTCTCCCTATTTGTTCTAATTCTTAGCCAATTGGAGACATCCTTTTAGGTGAATAAATGAGTTATTTGATAGACTTTTAGGCTTAATTGATCATATTGCACTTCTTCCCCTTGGAAATCAACTATTTGCAGAATCTGAGCTTTTGTGCGTAAATTTGACTATTTTTAATGCAAAGTTAATCGGTTCTTGAATCCCATGAAAGACCAATCCAAGGAGAAGAAGTGAGAATAAAGTCTTCGTGTATTTTAGAGTGTTAGGAAATGATTTCTAGTCGAGTTTCTATTTTTAGAGTACACTTTCCTATTTTGATTTCTTGATTTCTTGATTTATTCTTTTTAAGCATATGTGGTTTAATTATTTATTTAATGTGAAGCTTTAAAAGATAAATGGTAATTACTTAGAGACCAAGTCAAGATAAAGATGAAAGGAAAGAAGATTTACATGGAAATAAGAAGATTTAGGAAAGATTTATTCAAAGGAGGAAAAGATAAAGCTGCCTTGTGAATCTGAAAATCCAGCCACGTTTTAGAGATTAAATCATAATTAAAGATTGGAAAGGATTATGGACGAATGGTCTGCACCAATAGAAACAGCTTTCCAAGACAAGCAATTTCATATATTGGAACTTCTCAAACGGATAAGTATTGAAAAAGATATGACCAAATCAAATCAGCAGCAAATCTTACCTTTTCTAGAATTTAGGGCTACGAATTTGAGAGTCTTTGACTTGTCTTCCACTCCAAACAAATTCGACCTAGGGTCTTCCAACACCTATAAATACACCCCTTAGACCTCATAATTCAGTACCTCTCATAATTCATTCAATATATACATCTTTAGAGAGAGAGACAACCACTTCAGAGCAAGAAGGCAAAGGAGAAGCTAGAGCTGGAGGAATTCTGTTCTTCCATCAACAGTCATCTAATCCTTAAGTTATATATTTCTTTTCTGTAATTAAATATGATGTCTTTCTATTTAGTTTCAGTCTTTAAATTTATCATGAGCTAAACTTTTACATACTTGAGAATCGCAATAAAGGGATGAACCCTAATTAATTTAATATTTGTTTTGAATTTGGGATTGTATGATTTAATTTGAGTTGAGTATTAGATTTTGGATATTACTTTGTTCTTATTTACTAATTCTTTTCCGCGCAACTAGAATTAGATTTTAGTATTTAGGCTATTCCATATAGTGGCGTATGGATCATCCGACAGGGGGGTTTGAATACAGATTTAGGTAATACCCGTGTAATGTCCGTTATTGACCAACAGGCTTAACTAGTTACATAGCCAAAGAGGTAAAATCATATCATCCGAAGAGCCATATTCGACCATATAGGTGTTTATGATACTTTAGGATAGCTTCTAGGTCCACCCGACAGGGGGCTAGAAGATATTAGAGTCCCGACTAGTATACTAATACCAATTCTACCCTTAAACATAACATAGATTATATTAGTTAGGAGGATTCTTTGCGAGACTCAAGTAATTCTCTTATCTGAAGTCAGTATTTTATTTGCTTTTATTTATTTTAATTTAGTTTTTATTATTTGCATCTTTAGTTATTAGAAAACCAAACAAAAATCTATTATTTACTTTTCTGTAAATAATTATTTCTACTATCTGATTAATATTGGAGTTGAACCTAATCCGTCCCTGAGAACGAACTCGATTTATCGAATATTACTTGGACAACCGTACACTTGCGGTGATTGTGGTTCCTTTACTTTCGCATTAATTTAATAACACACCAGGACCCACCATGAAGTCAGTTTTTTCCGAAACTTATCATTCACATTGCATGCTTCATCTCAAGAAAAACTTGAAGGTCAAATGTAAAGGTGGTAAAGTTTTTATTGACTCCATGTCGCAACTTCTTGAAAAATGTGCTCATGCTTTGAATTTTGACGATTATGACAAGAATGTTGCTAAATTTATAGAAGTCGGTGGTCCCTCAGTGATTAAATTTATAACTTGTTTAATCAGCTCAGAGTTTTGTCTTTTATTAGACCATGTGAAACTACACCCTTATGATTGTAAATCAGATAGTTTGAGTTTATCAGTCCATCTATTACTCCTATCCATATTATTTCTATTAGGGCCAGTGCCTCCCAATTTGTCGTAAGAAAATCGATACATATTAAAGTCGTCAATTATATTCCAAGGCAAGTTAGGATAATAAGTTCTACAAGAGTTGATATTTTTAACGGCCATGTCTTTAAGATTATCATTGGAAGATATGTACACAAAACTAGTGCTATTACTCTCATCATTGATCAGGTAATGTATATGATTTATGGTATGCTCTATAACAGAAATTTTATAGTGGGCAGTTGAATAGAGCTAATACTTATTTGTATCCTCAGGACTAATTATACAGCTAAATTTATATTTGATCTCAACAACTATACTATTCACATAATTATCAGAGTTTTTAGTTTTTGTTAGAAAAATTACCTTTAGGTGATATTGAAATACAATATCTTTGAGTGTTAGAAATGTTAAGGCATTGTCGAGGCCTTGGCGACTCCAACTAAGTTGTGTCATTGAGTCTGAAGAGGTTGTCCGGCTCAACCACACAAATAATTTCACTAGCATTGTTAGTGTTCACTTAGTCCTCCATCTGCTCTATCAAGTTCTTCTTACCCATAGATGGAATTCAACGAGATTTCCATATCATATCGTTCTTAGCCTTCTCACTTTGAATCCTCTGCTTAGATTTCCTTTTAGAGCGATTGGTTTCTCTTAGTCGTTCATTACCCACACTTTTCTCAATGTTAGTAACCATCACCGAAGCCGACTCGGAGGTCGGGGCAACCAGTTTGACCTGAGACGCTTTATTCTCCTTCTCTTTAGTTAGGTTAGGGTTTACCTTAATTGTTGGATTGGGGAGAAAGAGAATTTGGTAACCGGGCTTGTATTAATGTTCTTAATACTAGTACCCGCTGATGTCTCCCTAATTGTTCTTATTTTCGACCCTTAGGAGACATCATTTTTGGTGTTTATTTAATTAATTTGATAGACTTTTGGACTAAATATGCAATAATCCGGAATTTCCTTTTTATTTCTAGCATTTTTAAATTATTAAGCTTTTGCGTGTAATATTGGTATTTTTAGTGAAAAGTTTACAGGTTTTAGATGTTAGCTAGAAGAGGAATCCGAGGAGAAAGTCAAAGATCGTGAAATAGAGTCAAGACTTGAAGATAAATCCCGAAGATATTATTTTTAGAGCTGAAAATCTGTTTTCCAGGCCATCGATTGCTGATTTCGAGGTGCTTAAGAGATGATTTAGCCGCTGACCTTTGAAGAGAAAACGATCCTTATCGAGTTACGGAAATTTAGCAACTGATTTCAAGTCAATCGGAGTCATAACGAAGCGGGAAAAGCCGTTTTAGTGAAGGTGTATCAACAGTTACGGGATTTTGGGCTTAGAATTTGGGCTTGGACATTTAATTAGTGTTTTATTTTTAGGTCCAAGCCCTAATCCGTTTTTCTACTTATAAAAGGAGGCATTGACTTCTATTTTTCACACAATTCACATTCCACAAGATTAAACATCAGAGAGAAGCAACAGAAGGAAAAAAGAAGAAGCTGCAAGAACTGGAGAGGGTCTATATCTCCGTTCTCAGTCATTCCAACTCCGGAAATTAGGTTTCTTTCAATTTTATTTTTGTGATCAAATATGAATTCCATTTCAATTAATTTAGTATTTCTTTTTAGTATGAGCTAAACATTTATTAGTGCTTGAGAACAATTAATGGGTGAATCCTAATCTTATTGAATTTCGTATGTTGAATTTGGGTTTCTGTTAAATTAAATTAGATTGGGGCTTTTACTCTTTTCGATAAATTGAGAATATTTACTGTTTTTAGCGTCATGAACTAGGAACAGGTGTTAGTATTTAGGCTATTCCAATTAGTAGCAATTGGATCATCCTGACGGAGGGTTTAAATACAGAACCATTTATTCAATCTAGGATAGAAGCTATTTATTCTGACGAACTTAGCTAATTCTAGGGCCAATGAGGTAATAACACTTAAACATCCAAAAGTGGATCATATTTACCCTGAGGGACTAGTGACACTCTAGGATCGCCTTATAGTCCACCCTGACGGGGGTATAAGGAATTTAGAATCCCGACCATTGTAATTGACCAATTTAGCCCTTAAACAACATAAGTTAGGAAATAGGATTGGGAGGATCCTTGCGTTCTCAAGTGCTACCTTCTCATACTGCGTTTTACATCATTTTACTTGCGTCTTAGCTTTTAATTGCATTTTACATTTATCTTTCATTTAGTAGCATTAATACAAAAACCAATCAAACATATTTTCTTTACTTGTTTTCCTAAGTGCAACCATTCATTACTTTTTAAACATTGTAGTCAACCATCCCGTCCTTGGAACGAATCTGTTTTACCATCTATATTACTTGGGACAACCGTACACTTGCGGTTGTGGTTCGATTATTTATTGCATTTGTTTTAGAACACACAAAGGACCACCACCCGCTTACCTTTTTCAGCTAACGCTTTTATTATTATTATTAGAGCCGAAGGATAGATTCAAAGTCTCGTCAACCTCATTGACTATATTCTGGGACCACTCGTGACTAGGATAGAGGTAAGCAACCTCAGTATTGTCTTTATCTTTTAGAAATTCACCAAAAATAAATTTGTTTGGACCCATAACAGTCTTGAAATCAATCAGTTCTCCCACTATAAACTTATTGTCCTTAACCTTGTACGTGTTCTTGGTTTTTCTTGTTTTGTCTTCATTCTTTCTTCCGTCTTTCTATATAGTACCGAACCATTTCCTTTTCTCTCTCACCGATTCAAGTGTCTTGACTCGTCTTTTAACGACCAAGTTATTGTCCCTCTTACTCGTATTTTCCATTGTCGTGAAGATGAACTGTACAGGATTGTTTGTTAACTTGTCAAAATCACGTTCAACACCATAAATCCACTTACACAATCTTCTTTTGATCTTTTTTTGTTGTTACACTCTTCCTCAGTGTGATCAATAGAGACACGGACATAATGAAATTCTCCTACGCGATCATATTTTTAGCAACTTCAAAATTCACTCAGATTGAAGGAGTAAATCGCACTTAGTGGTTGATTGATGTTCCACTCTAATCGTGCTTTTAAATAATTGACCTCTTTGAAAGTGGCAACCGAAGGGAGTTGGATTTCCAAGATTTCACCATAGCTGCTCACTATTTGTACAACGTTGTCCTCTAAGATGAATTTTCCTGGTAGTCCATGAATTTTTACCTAGAATGGCGTTTATTTGGGTATCCTTATGTTGTTCTTCACCAGCTTTCCCTTCTTTAATCAAAATGTGTTTTTCGGCCATATTTTAAGGTCGTTTCATGAGTATTAGCTGATAGTCGTCTTTGTTAGAACAAGTAACTAGGTAAGAGCTGAAGCCATAATTCTCCGTGGTGGATTTTGGCCATGATTTTTGGTTCTTCAATTGTAGCATAGCCTTATTTTTGTACAGGTTTGAGAATAAGTTTTTTGGTTTTGAAATCTTTGTGCTTTTTGTTTTTTGTTTCCATGGTGATATAAGGAAAAACTGATAGATATTTCGAGAAGAAGAAGAAATTATGGTAGAAAAAGAAAGATGTAGAGAAAGAGAGTGGAGAAGAGGAAGAAAAGGAAGAAGAAGTGAAAAAGTGAAAAAGAAAGAGAAGACTTACCTAAATTAGAATGGTTGTGGTTTGGACAAACTTTAGATGTTGATGGTGATAGTGGAGGTTTTTTGTGGTGGTGATAAGGTGGGATTAGTGGTTTCTAGAAAGAAAACTGGTGAAGCCATTTAGTTACTAAAGTGGGGTTAGTGTTTCAGGATATTGGCTCTCTTTGTATATATATATATTATATATCATAATTTTTTCTACGGTCCAGATTTAACCACATAAGTGGTGGCCAGGATTAAATCTGGCCAAACATAAGTGGTGACCAGGATTTATCTGGCTAAACATAAATGGTGGCCAAGATTGATTTTGGCCCCGCTTATCATTAATACCATTATCTAATCTTTATTTACTTGACAAAAAAATTATATTTTGAAACAAAAAACCTTAAATCACTTCCTTATTTCTCTCATTATTTTTTATTCTTCTCAGAAATCTCTTACAATTTTCACTTTTTTTATTTTCTCATTTTGTTATATCTATATCAAAACTACATTGATCTTTTAAAAGAAATTTTATTAAATTGGGAATATGGGAGCAGTGTATTACCCTACACGATTTTTCTAAAAGCTAATGAAGGAAAATAATATTGAAATATATGGTGGAGATAAAAATAATAATAATATCTTGAAAACTTAATAACAATTGGGCAAATCCGATTTAGACCTTTACAACCAAATTACAACAAATTGATACTTTGTTTAATAATACTTTAATAGCGAAAATGAAGTATATTTTATTATAAAAATATATCAATAAAAGTTACATTATTAATTATAACACTATCCTGCATTTAATTTTTTCTATTAATATTTAAAAATTCTTTATTTCTCTCACCCTTAATTCTCTCATTATTATTTTATTCTTCTCATAAATCTCTCAAATTTTTATTTTTATTTTTCTCATTTATTGTATCCATATAAAACCCACATTGATCTTTTAAAAGATATTTTTTCAAATTGGGAATATGGGAGCAGTGTTTTACCCTACACGATTTTTCGACCCATTACCATAACCTTAGACCCTTAACTATCAACCTTAATGTTAACCTTAAACTTAAATTTACTCTTAACCTTAACCTTAACCCAAACCCAAACCTTAACCCAAACCCAAACCTTAACCTTAACCTTAATCTCAACCTAAAGCCAAATCTTAACCTTAACCTTAACCTTAACCTTAACCTTTCATTCACCTTCATCTTAAGTTTAACCTAAACCTTAACCATAACCTTAACCTTGACGTTAAAACTTAACCTTAATCTTGAACCTTGAATCTTGAACCTTGAACCTTGAACCTTGAACCTTGAACCTTGAACCTTAAACATTATACCTTAAACCTTAAACCTTAAACCTTAAACCTTAACCTCAAACTTAACCTTAACTTTAAACCTTAACTTTCATCTTAAATGTAACCTTAACCTTAAACAGATAAAGAATCACCGCGCTAATATTCGACCTTAAACCAAGAATTTTGTTAAACCTTAAATGTTTAATCTCAAACCTTAACTCTAAAGTTAAATTTAACCTTAACCTTAACTTAAAATTTAACCTTAACCCTTAAATTTAACCTTAACTTTTTCCTTAACTTTAACCTTAAAATTAACCTCATCCTTAACCTTGACCTAAACCTTAACCCTAACATTAACCTTAAACTCAACCTTAACCTTAACCTAACCTTCGTCTTGATGAGCAACAAAAGAAAAACCTAAACCCTAACTTTAACCTTGACCTTCACCCTTAGAACCTGTGTTCAATTTTTGTTAACAAAACAAATTTTTCTTCAGTGTCTTCAGACACAGGTTTTACCTAGTATATATATATATATATATATATATATATATATATATATATATATATATATATATATATATATATATATATACCTAACGGGTATAAAAAAGGGTCCGGATTGATTATTAACCAAAGATATGGTATAACCGACGTTCCAGATCAATCCATAACTTAAAAAATTAAAAACTTCCTAATTTACCCTTAGTATATATAGTACCTATTAAATAGAAAATCTAACCATAATCTCCCATCTGACACATTCACTGACTATCTCTCTCTTTCTCCATTTCTTTCTTTTTTGTTTTCTAAACATAATTCACATTCACGATGAAACCACCCCAACCACAATCACTCAGCCACAATTCGAACCCCATTTCCCTCTTGCACCACCGCCGCCTTCAAACTCCACCTCTCACGGCCTTAAACCCTTCTCATACCTCTTTGTAACTCACAGCCTCTCCATTTCTCACAGCCTCACCATCTCACTGTTTCTCACTATCTCATCGGTTCTGGTTCCAGAAGAATGAAGTTTTAAAAAGAATTTGTGGATAGATTATGATAATTAATTATTCTCTTCTGATCGGTACACCTTCTCGCCGCGACTTCAAACTCGATCCCAAGCTCTAAATTAGGTCGAATTTCCCAAAACCAAATCTACTCAAATCATCCTTAAACTATTCGATCAAATAACCAAGAGAAGTGTCTCGATCAAATTGCTTTAAAAAGGAATTGGGGATTGGAGAGCAATGGCCGTTGTATTAGATTTTATAGCAGCAGTAGACTTACAGGTATACTTGAAGAGGTCAAAATTATAGCTGAATTTTTTTTCTTCTATTGCATTTTTATACCTACTCAGGGACTAATAGTGCAAATCATTCAAATTTCAGAGGGCAATGAAGAACAAGGAACAAGGAAGAGTATATTGGGTGCCTGTGTTGGTGAGAATTCTGATCTTAGAAGTTGTTCTATTACTCGGTCTTTGTATCTAAAGAAGCAAATATAATTTTGGCCAAACCTGCGGTATTGAAGCACGTATCTTCATATGATTTTGTTCAATGTTGTGTTATTTGTCTCTCTAATCTTAGTATATTATGAGAATAACCTCTAATCTTAGTTGCCCTTCAATTAGGTGGAGCCAAGAACTAAGGTAACTCCCCAAAATTGTATATATATGAGTTAATCGCAGAGTAGGTCCTTATAAATCCCTGTATAATTGCACTTCATTTCCTCTTTGTGGTTATTACTGAATTGATTTTTACTCTGTTTTCAATAGTATGAAATAGAAGGTTGTATCCATAGGTCTAAACTTTTTAAAGCTTTAGGATCTCAGGGTCATAGTTAAGGCTTCATGTATGACAAGATGGTTGGGTAAATATTTTACACCAGTAGATAGAGATTAGAGATAGATGTGTTGGAAAAAGTAGTGTTTCATTTCGTGTATACCTTCTTCTCCAGGTTATGAACAAGTTGTGAAACTTGAACATTAATTATACTTTCAGTATATATATATATATGTATACTGGAATTTACTTCATTAGCTTATTTTGAGACACTGTAAGATTCACATTAGTTTATTTTGTTAATTTATTTTGTGATTTCTAAGGTTTAATTGATTAACCTTTTATTAGTTTAATTGTACGTGTGTTAATTTAACTGTAAAGGAATGTAAAATACTTACTTACCTGAAGGCACTTAATATCACTTTCATGAAATTTGAGAATTCTGCATTTTATGTCCCTTTTATGGTACTGAGTATTTTTTGTTTTATGCAGCGCATAACCATTGCTGAAATGTTGGTGGATGAGTGGTTTAAGAAAGACTATAAACCACATGTTTTTGATGAAAAAGAGGATACAAATTTGGATGATGTGGAAGCTGTGTTCAAGGACCTTGAAGTTAGTAACCTATTAAACAACAGTGTTTTATTTTATTTAATTGAAAAATAACATATACTCATAGTCTACTTCTTTTTTATATGCTATAGAAACATCATGTGACAGAGAGAAAAGAAGAATAGCCTGTAGCCATGAATGCATATGAGCTAATTTCTATGTCCAAAGGACTCAATCTCGGGAATCTGTTTGATGAACAGGTTTGAATTTCAAAACTTCTCTTAGTTTACTAAAAGTATTTGAATAAATTTTGGACTTATGCATCATTTGCAGGTTTATGTGGTTTCTTTTTCTGTTCATTTATCAATGAATGATTTTAAGTCCGATTATCTGTTACAGCTTTCCTTTAAATCTGAAGAAAGGGTAAAAAAATTATTACAGAATGTGTCATCTTTGCTGAAACCTTGAGGGTATTTTTTGGGATTATTCCCGATTTATCTACCATATCGTATATTACTTAATTGCATATCCTCAGTTATTTGAATGAATCTGGATATACAATTAATTGTTTAATTAATAGGGAAACAAGAGCAGTAAAATGAAGCCAAATATTGTCCCGAATTGAATAAGATCGAGACGTATATGCTAATATTCAAAGTCGAGGTTCAGTACATGGTTATGGAATGTAGCAAGGGGCATCAATGGTAAAAGGTTCATGTCGCCTTCTTCCTAAAAGCCATGGTGCTGGAAAAACATTTACCCATTTTTACTACAAGTTTTTTAATGATGTGGCGATAAAGAGATGCAATGAAGTGCATGGTGTTAATAGTGTTCTTCTAGGTATCACATCCAAGCCTCCAACTACAATTGAATGGGAATAATTGATATTTTCTGTATGCGAATTATTTTTTTGTGTAAAGTATTATTTTTTTTTAATGAAATTTTGATGAAAAAATATATATATTCAGGATTTCATGTATTTTACTGTTATACTTTTTTCAGTTTTTTTTTTCATTAATATATTGATATGCAAGTATTTACAAGCCTAAGTGAGCTTCTTGCAACATCAGTAGAGTTTTACATTAATATATTCGTGTATTTAATTGCTAATTAAAACAGAGTGAGTCGGATTTCTCAGTTTTGTCAAATTGCATGAAAGTTGTAGTTTTAATTTAATATACCAAGTGGTTCACTTTGTAAGCTACTTTAGCGAGCGCTAACACATGAAGGTTCCATGACATAGTGTAAATGTCATTGAATATAGATCAAAGAAAAATCTGTCATTAACAATAAACAAGAACAGTTTGGAAAGCGAAAGGGAACATGGATTTGGGAAAGATGTCTTTCCTAAGAACTTCCAAAATGAACCAGTAAAAGAAAGAAAGACTTTAGATCCCCATGTTTCAGTAAACCTTTAGGAACATTCTTTCATTTAGTTTAGTCTGCTTATGTTAGTATTAATGTATTTTCATGTGTTTTAGTTGAGTGAATAAGAGGACTTAAATGTATGGATGAGACTAAAGTCTGTGCAAAGAGCGTGGATTTCTTATTTTTCTTTATGAAATGCGTACTAAGTCTTTCAATAAAACACTCGAGTCACACCGCACATGCCACTCCTCCACTCCCGAGGAGGCTGAGAAAAAGATTATTTTGCTATTTTTACTTACAATTTTTTTATAATATATTATTCATTAAACATATAAGTTCTCTTATACTTCAAGAATTACAAATGATTTATATCTACACGATATTTGTTTACGAGAAAGCTAGAATACCATAGTTACTGGGTGAAATTCAAAGATAGAGACTTTTATTCTTGCATATACAACTGATACTATTTAAGCAATGTTTTGTTATAAATTAGGCTTTATAAAAAGACTTACATATGTTGCTGGTGGTTAGATAGTCTTCCACGTGAAAGATAGTATTCTAAAGAGATTAAAAAGTTGAGATCGGAAGGTAGATATATAACTATATTAATTTGAGTATTTTTAAAACTAGATTGTAAGATCAACTTTATTTTTAATCCCATCTTATACCTTATTTAAGTTATCACATAATATATAATCATAATTTTTTAAATTCATTTTAGCCCAAGTACCTTCAGGTACGGGGCATTTCCTTGTATACATATATATATAAGGGGGTATGGATAGGGGTACATGGGGAGGCGTGTATATCCTCGTGCGATTAGTCGTGGTGCGCACAAGCTAGCCTGGATCACCCACGTACCAAAAAAAGAGGGGTCGAGATCGATTTTCAGCAAAAAATGTGTTACAAAGAACGACCCAGATCGTTTCGTTACTTAAGATTTTAAAAACTTACTAAATTACCCTTGATATATATAACTACTTTAAAAAAATCAGAAATAATCTACACACCTCACTCCTCCCTAAGCCTGGCATCGTGCCGGTTCGGTCCGGTTCTTAACGAATCTGTGCCTTACCGGACGGTTCCGGTCGACCGGTTTGCTCCTTATCGGCCCGGTCTGGTCGGTTCCGTGTGGAGAATAGTGAGGTTCAAACCGGTAAGTAGAACCGGTCCGGTTCTTATCGGATCCAAACCGGTTCTGACTTAATTTTTTTAAGTCTTTGTTTAAATTAACTGCTTTTTCTTTTTATTTGTATTAAAAAGTGATGGTTTGTTTATAACAGTTAGCTAGTTTGGTTTATATTGTTCAAATTTAATATTATTGTTTAAATAGTTTGTTTAGAAAAATACTTTTTGGTTTGGTATAAAAATTTGGTTGTTTAAGATGAGAATTTTTTTCTAATAGACGTAAGCTAAAAAACTATAGTCGACCTTATTAAACCAAAGAAATTGAGAAATAAAAAAAATTTAAAATAATTGAAATAGTTGAAATCATCAACTTGTGTACCCCTGCCAAAGAAAATGAAAATAAAAACTCCTTAAATAATTTCACAAATCAGAAATCTAGCCCAAAAGTTTTTTTTCAAACATTTCAAATAGCACACCTTGGCAATTAAATGTTATACTACAAATAATAATAACTTATAGCTTAAAATATTAATGCAATATCATCATAAAACCGCCCAAGGGAACTTTGGACCAAAAAAAATAACTTATAAAAGTTTAGGGACCATTTGTAAATTTGCAGAATTATAATCATCATTTCACAAACTTAAAGAAGTTGTTTTAAACACATTTTGGTCCAATTGAACATATTTAGAAAAATTATGGGGCAATTTTGTAATGAAATTTATCTTCATAAAAGGTGTTTCATCATTTTTGTGAAAATCAGGGTTCTTTTGCAATTTCTTAAACTTTCCTCTCATTACGAAAACTTTGTAGTAGAACCCGTTAATCCCACAAATTAGTATCGTCAATTCAATAAAACCCTCAACTACTTGATCTTACCATGTCCAAACCACTTAATACTTTGCATTACAACCTGTAATTCACAAAAAACCAGTAACTTTGACTATCATAATCTCATCATACATGTTGTTATAGGACT
Source organism: Nemophila menziesii (assembly GCA_029959085.1). Lineage (NCBI taxonomy): Eukaryota > Viridiplantae > Streptophyta > Magnoliopsida > Boraginales > Hydrophyllaceae > Nemophila > Nemophila menziesii. The sequence continues at coordinate 136,147,240 of JARWIR010000001.1, read as the reverse complement.
TTCGATATCAATTTCACACAAAAAAAAAAATGACCATTTAGAATTACAAAATCAATTTTTGCTCAATTTTTGCATAAAAGAGTGACTAAAACAACAATTTTCACATATATTGGGACTGTTTTTCGAATACTTCAGAAATATGGGGACTAATTTTCAAAAGTTCCAAATATAGAGACTAATTTTTGAAAGTTTCAACACCTTACAACTTCAGAATCTCATCAAACATGTTCTTATAGTATAAATTACAATTTCAATTACAACCTGTAATTCACAAAAACCATAAATTTTACCATCAAAATCTCATCAAACATGTTCTTATAGTATCAAATCATCTAAATCAAGCACAATCATACACAAAATAGGGACTTTCCATATATTTCAGGAAAAACAGGGACTCATAGTACCATTTCCAAAACATGGTGTACTACTTTAAACAAATTCACCCAAAACAGGAACTAATCTATCAATTTCACACATCACAAGGACTTTGCATAACAATTTTACTCCAAAAATAGTCATTTTCGAATTAGAGAAAGTTTTTTGCATAACATCAGGGACTAAAACAACAAATTTAACATATACCAGGAAGTAGAGAGAATATTACCCACAACTCCATCATCATTCTTCAATCCAAATCCACATATTCATCAATAGAATTCATATAATTAACCATGCATAAAATAAATAAAGATAAGAATCACAACCTTCAACAAATAGTAAAACAATGGTTGAGAGATTACTAATTCAGATGAAGATATGAAGATTACAAAATCAAAAACCAACTAACACAATCAACAAAACCCATCAGATGGAGATGGGTAAAACCAAAACCCACCCTGATTGATTAACACAAAATATATAAGATTAGTAGACAATATAGTAAGTTACAGAATATAGATTCAGCAGATTGGTTAAGGTTGAAGATGAGAGTGGCAGTTGGTGTGAGAGATGAATGTTACGAGAGATGAGAGGAAGTAATTGAAAGGGTTGGGGTGGGTAAGAGAATATAAATGGGGTGGGTGGATTATATATATATAATTATTCTTATTGGTCCGGTCTAAAGCAATGGTTCCGGTCCAGTTCGATACCCTACTGTAGTGGCGGATCAGTTCCGGTCCTCGAACCGGCCGGTCTGGTCCATAGGACCGGTCTGATACAAGGCAGACTCCTCCCTCACAGGAGAGTATTTCATACATTAATAATTTTTTTTAATTAATAGATAAATTTCTAAAATACCCTTATTATGGTATATAATAATAAAGGTAATGAATGACACGTGACTACATGAATGATTAATAATTGTTTAATAGGGTTGAATTTTTAGTATAAAATTATGGGGTAATTAGAGATAAATGTCTTTTTAATGATGTTTTTAATTTTTTTTAACTTCTAATTTTCTTATTTAGAGATAAATACCTAATAGAACAATTATTTATAGAAACATCCACTTTATATTTTTTATACCTATACTATCCTTATTATTAAATATATTATTTTATTTTTAATAAATATTTATTTTTAAATCTTAAACAAATAATAGGGTATTTCCACCACCATCACCTCCACCATCACAACCACCACCACCACTACAGCCACCACAACCATCACCACCTCCACCACCACAACCACCACCACCACCCCTACTACTAATTACATCACATGCGCGCGTCCATGAAATTTTTTTAAAATCGCCATAACTAATTCAAAAAAAATCAGAAAAATCGAAAAAAATCATATTTGAATAAATCAAATTAATATTTACGTCTATGATTTTTTTCGGAATTTTCTGAATTTTTTGGTTTTTTTGGTTTTTTTTAATTTTTTAATTCGCAGAACATGGAATTCCATGTTTTAAACATGGAATTCCATGTTTTAAACAGTGAATTTCGTGTCTACGGAAAACAAATTCCTTATATCAAAACATGGAATTCCATGTTTAAAACATGGAATTCCATTTTCAGCGAATTAAAAAATTCAAAAAAATTCAAAAAATTCAATAAATTCTGAAAAAAATCATAGACGTAAATATTAATTTGCTTTATCCAAATATATAATTTTTTTTTTTGATTTTTTTGGAATTAGTTATGACAATTTTAAAAAAAAAAAATTCACGGACGCGCGCGTGTGTTTGTTAGTTTTTGTTTTGTTTTTTTCTAATTCTTTTTTTTAATTGTTAATTATAAGGGGTAGTTTGGGATGAGGCTGTTTTCTATAAAAAATCTTATTATAGGCACCTTTTTTTAAATAAGTTTTTTAATAGGCATTAATCTCTAATTGGCTAAAAAATTATCTAAATTTACGTTATCATTAATTTATTTTTTCCAACTTTTTTTTATTATGGGCCGATTTTAATTTCCTTTTACATCATGTTTTTAGTATAATGAATAAGGCAAGTAGTTTTATTATATTCATATTTCGCTCATTTTTTTATTAAAAAAAACTCTTAACATATGGGTAATATTTATAATTGATAATATTATGAATATACTTGTTACAAATGATAATATTATAAAAATATCTATTATAATTAAGAAAAATACCATTATATATTTATAATTGGTAACATTATGAAAATATATTTTATAATTTAATAATCAAAGAAGATTTTTCTTTTAAATTGATTCTATAATTTTGTGTATTATAACGATTAATAAATTTATTTTTGTATACTCTAGTATTATATAAAACTGAATATCGAAAATTTAAAAAAATCAAAAAATTCATATATGTAGATTTAACTTGGGTTAATGCTCAATAAACCCCTGCAGTCTTGTGCACTATCCCGTAAAAGATATGGTCCTTTTTACTCTTCTAAGAGATCTTGAATTCGCTGGCAAATGACGGCAACAAAGTAACTTATGTGGATACATCAAGAAATTGTACACAAATATCATAAAAACGAGTCATTAATTAGTTTCAATACAAAAGACTGAAATGATATGCATAAAACAAAGAAAATTGTTTTAAGGAAAAAAAAACAGTTTGAGTTAAAAAAAAACTATTGGTGACTTTTATGGAAAAGTAAATAACGATTGCAGTGAGAGGGAATAAAAAATAGAATGTGAAAAAATTACAATAATACCCTCAAACTTTCCAACTATCTTCTGACCTTCGACTAAATCTTTTTTCATTCAAATTAAATATTATTCAAGAGAAAAACAACCTCCCTCCACCCCCATCCCACCCTACCCTCATCTCACCCCATCCCACCCCCAGCTGGTGGCGAAAATGGAGAAGGAGGTGATGGAAGAGATGGTCATGGGTTTGTTCTGTTTTTTGTAGGATTTCAGATCGTTAGAGGAAGAAACGGCGCATCTGACAACAATCTATCTCTATTTCTAATTTATGATTTAATTATTAAAGAAGATAAGTTTTTAAGTAATAATAATTAAAGAAAATGACAAGATAGTAAATTCTTTCTTAATAATATGTTTTAAATGTAAAAATTAATAATTTAAATAGGAAGAATAATCCATATGGATATATTTGGGAATGAACTTTCTTTTTCATGATTTAATTGGATATTTTTCTATTAATTAAATATATTGTATTTTATTTATTTTTCTATTTTTCAATTATTTTTAATTTAAATTATAGATTTTTGGATTTAAAAAATATACAGTTTAAATTTATAATATTTTATAATTCTTTTTAGTTGATTTTTTTGTCAAAATATCTTATAATTCATTAACGTAAAAAGTTCTATACAATTTTACATACATACTATCATTTTATAATCTTCAAATGGTATAGGACATATTAGTAAATAAACAAAAGGTATAATATAAATAATAGAAAAAAAAAAAAAAAACACTATTTTTGCCATGTGTCTTTGTAGGATTACATAAGATTTACCGTATGGAATAATTTTCTCTCCCTCACACCTACTCTCTTTCTCTTTTCTTTTTTCTATTTTTTTTCTTTTTTGTTAGTTTTTTTTTTTTTTTGTTCAAAGCAAATATTATAGATAAAGATAATAGGTTACAAAGTCATCCTATCCCTATAGGTTCCTTGTCAACACTAAAAGTAAAAGCTCTTGTTTGGCAACTTAGTCAGCCGCGAAATTTCTACTCCTAGGAATAAGAGTAAAAGAAGGGTGCGATAGTTCTGCCAAAAAATAAATATTACAAATAATGTTTTTAATAGAATGACTAGGAATAAAATTTCTTGAAGAAAGGGGCTTCATGATCTTTGACGCGCCATTCTCTATGATCACGCTTCCAAAATGATAGTCTAAAGCTAACTCAGTTGCTTTAAGGATCCCCGTGGCCTCCGCTTCTAGAACCGACTCAGTCTCGATTTTCCAACTTTTACCTGTTACAAGTTTACCATTAGAGTCTCTAACTAAACATGCAATAGCTGACCCTTTCTCAGAAAAAGCAGCATCACAGTTTATTTTAAATTTATTAGGTGGGGTTTTTTTCCATTTATCTTTAAATTTAGTACTAGTAGAGATATTAGTACTAATACTATTGTTTGTGGTTTGGTTAGTGTTATCAATCCCGTTAATCTTATCCATGAAATTTGTATCATTAGGGTTTGATATTTTATAATATTCTTTCCATGCTTCTCTAGCATCTTTAATAGTGATAAGAGGGTCACATTTTTTTATTGTTATAGATAAATTTATTTCTATCTTTTCAAATTTGCCAAGTAATTGTGCAAATAAGTTCTAAAATTATATCTTGTTTTTCAAATATAGATGTTATTGGTTGTATATAATATAATAGCCATTGATCAATTCTATTTGTGCTATCATTATCAGTTTTGATATTTAAAGGACTAGTAAACCATACACTTTTGACCCATGGACATCTAAAAAGCATATGTTCAATTGTTTCAATATTATTGTTACATGACTTGCAAATATTTGTTGTACTACACTTTCTATTAAACAGATTTTCTTCAGTGTGTAATAGGTTTCTAATTGCCCTCCACATGAAGTTCCTAATTTTGTTTGGGGTTTCCATTTTCCAAATAAGATCCCACAATTCTTTCCTCTGGTGATAGAAATTGTAGGTATATTTTGATTTTTAATAATATCTTTTTGGATTTCTTCCTTTTTAAGTAGGTGGTATGCTTAATTAACTATATAATTCCCATTTATGCAGAAGTCAATGCAAAGGAGATCCTCACAATTCATATTTGGTATGAACATTCTTTCAATTTTATCACTAGATTCATTATTATAGATTTGCCTTATGAGGTTAGTATTCCAAGTTTTATCACTTGTTATAAGTTGATCAACTCTTGTAATAAAAAGATTATTAGGTTTAATAATGTTTTGTTGATTATTAATCCATTTATGTTCATGTAATTTAATATTGGCACCATTACCAATTTTCCATTTTATCTTTTTATCAAAGGTTGCTCTACCTATTAGGATGCTCCTCCATCCCCAGTATGGAGAGATTCCTAATTTGGCTTCAATAAAGTCACTCTTGTGGAAATATTTTCCTTTTAAGAGCTTATAAAGTAAAGAATCTTTTTTATTAGCAATATTCCAAGCTTGTTTGCCTAATAGTGCTGTGTTCATAAGGTGAAGGTCCTCAAAACCAAGACCACCTTCAAATTTAGAGATGGTTAAGAGATCCCATTTAGCCCAATGTATTCTTTTTTTCCTTTATCACCCCACCAAAATTGTGCAATGATAGAATGTATTTGATTGATAATATTTTTTGGAAAAATAAAATTAGACATCATATAATTTGGTAGGCTTTGTATTATGGCCTTAATGAGGACCTCTTTTCCTCCCTCAGAAAGGAATAAGGTTTTCCAGTTTTCTAATCTTTTTAGGATCCTATCAATTAGGAATTGAAGGTCTTATGATTTTGATCTACTCTGTTCTGTTGGAATACCTAGGTAATTTCCAAGGTTATTTGTTTTTTTTTCATATTCAGTCTAGTTGCCATATCATTTTGGAGAAATGTTGGTGTGTTAGGGCTGAAAATGATCCCACATTTATTGAGATTTAGAGAAATGCCAGTTCCATTCTTATAAATGTTCATTATATCCATAAAGGATTGTATCTCAACATTATCAGCTTTAAGAAAGAATAGGTTGTCATCAGCAAACAGTAGGTGAGTGATTTCAGGACAGTTATTTCCTATTTCAATACCTTGTATAAGTTCTTTATCTTTTTTATCCCTAACCAGATCATTTAGGGTTTGTGAGATTAAGCAAAAGATCAAGGGTGATAGTGAGTCACCTTGTCTAATGCCTCTAGTAGGATTTTTAAGTTGGTGACTTTCACCATTAATAATAATAGAGTATGTTACAGAGGATATGCAAAGCATTAATTTCCTTGTCCAATCTTTATTGAAGCCCATTTTAATTAAGAGATCTTGTAAGAAATTCCATTCTATAAACTCATAGGCTTTTTGGAAACCAGCTTTAATAGCTACCATATATTTTTTGGTTGTTTTCCTTCTTTTGATATGTGTTATTAGTTCATGAGCAATCATGGTATTTTCTTGAATTGCTCTATTTGGCATAAATGCACTCTGGTTTTCCCCAACAAGTGAATTCATATAAGGTTGTAATCTATTGACCAAAATTATAGCTATGATCTTATAGATAAAATTAGAGCAGCTGATAGGCCTATAGTGTTTAATATTAGTAGGATTACTAATTTTTGGTATAAGGGTGATTGTTGTTTGATTAATATCATCTAAATCCCCTTTATTGTTCCAGAAGTTATTAATAACTCTCATAATATCAAGTTTAATAATATCCTAGTAATGTCTAAAGAAATTTCCATTGTAGCCATTTGGTCCTGGGGCCTTGTTAGGTCCTAGTTCCCATGTGGCTTTTTTAACTTCCTCTTTATTGATGGGTTTATTTAGGTTGTTAGCAGAACCAATATTAATCTTAGTAGATATAATATCAATAGTGCTTTTGTAATCCCTTTTACCCACAGAAGTGAATATATTATTAAAGTAACTCAAGATTTCATTGTTGATATCCAATTTATTATCATTACCTCCCTCATTGGTAATATTGTTTATTTTCCTTTTTTCTTTAGTACAAGCATGATAGTACTTTGTATTTTTTCCCCTTTATTTAGCCATAGATTTCTAGATCTATTTTTCCAGAAATTTTCTTCTCTTTTCCAAGTATCTTCTAATTCCTTTATGGTTGTATTATATTCATACCAATTAAAATTAGGGCTATTTGAATTAAAAAAAAATTTCTAATTTTTTAATAAGTTTATCAATTTGGATCTTGTTATTTCCAAATTTTTTCCTATTCCAATTTTTAAGTGCAAAGCTACACTTTTTTAATTTATAATTGATAACCTTATTAGGGTTACCCCTAAGGTTATTATAGTCCTTCCAAACTTTTTTGATAATATTTAGACAGTCTGCATCTGTAGTCCAAAAGTTTTCAAAGTAAAATCTTCTTTTTTTTAAAATTGTTGATTTATCATGATGTAATACTTATGGCAATGGTCAGACCCAATAGTTGGGATAATAGCAGTCCAAGCATTAGAAAAAATAGAGTCCCAAAGAGAATTGTGTAAGGTCCTATCTAGAATAGCCTTGATAAGTTTTTTATTAGCTCTTTTATTGGTTCAGGTGAATTTACAACCATAAGAAGGTGTTTTTTCTAATCCATGTAGATTAATGAAATTATTGAAATTTTGTATAGATTTTTTAAGGAAAATATTACCCCCAATTTCTCATTAAGAAATGTAATACAATTAAAATCTTCTAAAATAGCCCAAGTAAAATTATAGGATTTAAGTGTATTTAAAAAATTTAAGAAAATTTCTTTATCACTTTCATAAAAGCTAAGATAGACCTAAGTATAACTTGGAACAAAAAAAGAAAAAAAGACATAAGTATAACATGGGTTATTTTTATATCATTTATAATTTTGGTGTGTATAAAGTAGGGTTAAAGCCCAATAACCACCTACCACCTTACACCCTAGCCCATAAAAGGCACCTTACTGCAAATGTCTTGAATACCCTTACTTAGTAATTCTAATCACTTAACGCCGTTAACTGCTTCTTTAGCTCCCGTTTAATCCTTACATATATAACAATATATAAACATCTTCACAGCAATTAAACTCTATTTCATTTCCTAAAATTACAAAAAATTATAACAAAATCAGCTAAAAATTAATTGCGAAATTTACGAGCGTATCTCGCAAAGATTTGCGTCGATTAATCAGTAAGAAATCTTCAGATTTAGGTACATAAATTTCGCGCTTATATTCCTATATTTAACCCAAAAATTAATGTTATAATACGAATTTTTTTTCTGATTTTTGGTACTAAAATGATCTTCAACTTGTTAAAATAGTAGTATTACGTGATAATATGTATACAAATACGTAATAATTGAGATCATGTTCAAGTTTTTTACCGAAATTATTTTTTTACAGGTGATTATGATGTATTTTTTTTGAACGATGATTGATGATATAGTGAAAAGTTAGTAACAGATCACATTTATGATATGGACGGATTAAACTGACTTTTATTTGAAGTTATTTTCCGGAATTTATGTTGCATTTTTGAAAAAAATCTAAATAATGATTGAGTTTGAGTTTTATTATGTAAATGCTTAAGTTATGGACAGATTTGTAACAAAATGTATTGTGATTGAGATTTGAATAAAGGACTTGAATAAAATATGAGTGCTGGGAATTTTCCAGTACTGGAAAACGGATTAAAACTGCAGGTTTATTTGACTAAATGAGTAATGGTTTTTGAGAGTCGAAAATGTTATAAACTATGATTGAGTTGTGGGAAAGTTTTGTATAAAATATGTTGAATAACGTGAGAACAATGAACAAAAACACCAGTGTTAAGCATAACACAGGACAATGTACTTGTAGAATCACAAAAACGTACTTGTGTAAGTACAAAAATATACTAGTCCAGTTGTGGGAAGTATTCCCAGAACTCATCTGTACCATCCAAAAATTTGTAACTTAAAATTTTTCTCACATTTAAACTTATAACTTAAATCTTTTCACACATTTAAACTTAAATAATGTCTAGAACTGTAACAAGTAAATATTAGTCAATGAATGTTCCCATAAATCAGAAAATGAAACAAAACTGCAAATTTTTCAGATTTTTTTTTTTTTGATAAATTGTTTAATGGTGTTTAATTATTGTTAAAGTTTGAAATTATGTTTGAGTTGTGGGAATCTAGATTTGTATGAAGAGTTGAGAAATGGGAAAATTTGCTATAATATGAAATATGAGTTCTGGGAATTTACCCATAACTCTTTAAAACCTAAGCAAGTGCAATTTTGTAGTCTTGCAAATACACTTTTGTACTTGAGCAATTACACTTTTTTTATACGTAATTATGAATAGCTATACTAACATATTAAATTTACAATGCAGAAATGGAAACAATAACAGTAGAACATAGATCGTCGTTACACAATCTGTTCGATATTTTGAGCAGCGGACATTTTAAGGAGAGGCATCTAAATGAATGCAAGATATTGCCGTTTTATTTACTCATCAAAGGACTACTCGAGAGAATTGATTCCCTTCCTTGTATGAAAATAGACGTACCAGCCTTACAAGATATAGCAACTACTTATAAAATTCAAAGGAAAGGATTCTACATCAAGAAAACAAATTTACGAATTACTCGTGATGATATAAGAATTATAATGGGCTTGGAGAGTGGGGATCTAGATATTCCATATTTTACAAAAATAGATGTGACTGACTCTCAATGGTTTAACAGAATGTTCCCTGGAATAAAGAAAGGATTAACTGTGATAGAAGTAAAGATGAAGACAATGTTACTTTTAAAAGAACCTGAGTCAGACGAAACCAACAAAGATATTGCACGATTAATGTGTCTTCTTGTATTGGCCACAGTATTCTTCAATTCTGGTGGAGAATACATAGATTGGTGGGTGATTCGTGTCAGTCAAGATCTCAAAAAGTTGAATAAATATGACTGGGCAAGTGAAAGTCTAAAAATATTAGAAAATTCACTAAATGCTGGACAATTCAATAATCCAAGAGGTCCAAGCTGCATGTTGTTGGTAAGATATGAAGACAAGATTTGTATTTAATAACAACAAATTAATTATCAAAAAAAATTTATATTGCAGGCGTTTTTCTTTGAGCACGCGAATACATGGAATCCTATTAAAGAACACGCACAAGCATATCCAAGAGTGTTGAGATGGCACATTAAACAACGTCATGAATCATTCAAGCTCAATAAAATAAACAAAGTCATACAGAACTATGTAAGATACTGGTGATTTAAAGTATAATATTTATATAATTTATGTGATTTATCTTACAAGGTTGATGTGACATTTTTGTTGTTTATTAGTAGTCGCATGAATACAGTTTCAGAAACTTCCTATTTTTAAAAACTTAAACTTTTCTTACACTAACTATTATGGGATATTTGGTTATGTGATTTTTTTTGGATTAAGTTACTCGAGATACAGTTACGTTTCTAAGGCTTTACTTGTAGAATCACAAAACCGTACTTGTGCAAGTTCAAAAACGTACTTGTCCAGTTGTGGGAAGTAGTCCCAGAACTCATATTTCAGATCAAAACTTCCAGAATACCATAACTTAATAGATTTATTAACATACGTATGTAAGGAAATCTACAAATTCACTGAATTTTTTTTTATTTGTTGCAGATGAAAAAGGAAAACTTAATACTCAAAAGCTATGAGAGAAAATACATAAGAGACTCATTAATGAATGAAGATGAACCTGCAAGTGAAGAAGAACTGCAAGACGAAAATGAAGAAAAGGAAATAGATAGCACTGAAGATGAGTTGAATAGATTAATGGAATACGCAGAGAACTTTCTGAAGGACCCACAAGAATATTACAGGAAAAGGAAAAGAAACTTATTATCACTAAAAATTATCATGGATGAGACAGAAAACAGTCAAGAAACAAACGATACATCAATACCTGTGTTTATTATTGAACCACTAGGATCAAAAGGTATTGATAGCGTAAATCAAGCATCAACAAGTAACACTAGCAATACAGGTTATATTCGTACTTTACAACAATGTTTCCTAGATAATAGTGGTCCCAGCTTTTCACTTGGAGTAGAGAATTTGGAACCTGTAGGGTTGAAAGATGACACACCTGAGAATATAAAAGTAAATGAACAATTTCTAACAGATGTTGTCCTCACATCATCAAACACCAAAATGGAAGAACAAATAAATTCTTTGAATGAAGAGTTATGTTTACAGAAGAATAAGGTGTTTGAGCTAGAAACGAAGCTAACTGAAGCAGAAAATGAAAAAAAAGATATGGTGAACAAGAAGGTAGTCGATGAAAAATTAAAAATAATAGAGGCATTGAGTAACGATTTAACTTTGGTGAATAAAGATGTGACAAGGTTGGATACGGAGGTATCAAATGTGATTAATAAATTGGATTTAGAAAAGAAAAAACACTTCACATTATTATCTGACAATAAGAAGAAGGATGAGGAAATTATAAATTTAAAAGCAGATGTAAACAGCAAAGAAACAGAAAGTATACATTTGATAAAAGAATGTGAAAAACTTAATAAAGAAAATGAAGAATTGAGAACAAAATTATCCCAAATACAAAGCCCTGGAATAAATGAGACTGAAGTAGCATGCTTGAGAGTTGAGAATAATAACCTCTTAGAACAAGTAACAAAGTTGAAGTCATATATTCAAACTTTAAAACAACAAAGGAAAGAAGAAGAGTATTTGAGAACCACAGAAATTGAAGAATGGACAAAGTTAGTAGAAACCGATCAACAAATAGACGAAAATAATGAAAAACAAATTGAAGATTCAAATCTAATGCTTGAGTCAGACATTCAACACCAAGAACCTGAAAAGAAAGGAACAATGTCAAACGAGAGAATAGTGTTGGAAAATGAAAAAGAGAAATCATTATTACCACTTAAAACTACCACAACACCCAAGGTATCCAACATCTTTTCTAAATTGAAGAGGAAATTCGAAAACACAGGATATCCAGCACAGATCTCTATGCCTAAAAGAGTTTCACAGAAAGATGATAGAAAGGAAAATAAGATCCCTGATGACTTTATTGATCCAAATGTAAGACAAGGATCAGAGTTTTGTTTAGATATGAAAATAGTAAACAGAATTGCAAGAGAAATGTCATTATCCACTGTTATTTGGAGCAGTCAAGTTAATGTGACAGCAGTAGACTTAATAAAATTAGCTAACAATGAAGGCGTAACTGATCAGGTACGATAAACAAAAGATCAGAAAAGAATATATTAAAACAATATTGCTCCATATATTAAAAATAATTGTTTATATTCAATTTTGCAGTTGATGAGTGCCATTTTATACCAATTGGACTTCACTAGGAAAGATAGTCATTTCGGAGGCAGTGATACGCATGCAGTATCACTATCATTAGATTTAACGGTATGTGATGTAATTATTATTTTTCTTATTTTGTTAGTATAATGTTTCCTGTACTTGTACTAATTAGTTGTATAACCAGGACCTGTTGAAACAAGACAAGGACATGTGTAAGACAAGCATTATTAAAAAATTTATAAAGTTTTTTAAAACTCACCAATATGTTGTTTTCCCAATAAAAACGGAATGGAAAGGAAAAATTCTCTGGAGTATTATGGTCTACATCAAAACTAAGAGAGGTTTTTATCATTACCATCAATACAATTCTGAACTTGAAGGAACATTGGGATTTGAAGCAGGAAAGAATGCGAGAATGATATTTGATGTTATAAAGACGAATTTTTTCGACATCAACCGAAATTATTGTGATGAACCGATACATGTTGAAACACATCATGCGTCGCAGAAAATAGAACTTTCAGGAGTACATGTATTTATGTATCTGCGCAATCTTTACGAAAGCTCCTTTATAAAAAAAAATTTCGATGCAGAGGATGATGGGACATACAAAGAGTGTGCTGTTAAGTGGATGCTTCATGACACAAATACAAGAATTGATGTTAAAGCATTCAGTAATGGTGAGATGGTTGAAGAAGAATTGGAAAGAGAACTAAACGTAAAAAGTAAGCTAAACAAGGGTAAGAAACATGTTAATCATTGAAATTATTGAGGAAGGATATGTGTAATGGTTTAGATTTGTTGATGAAATATGTAATATTTTTTATGTTTGTGTGATAAGTATTTTTTAGTTTGCAGAGAAACTTGAGTTCTGGGAATACATCCCAGAACTGGAAAAGTACTTTTTTGTACTTGCACAAGTATGTGGTTTGTCATTCTAAAAGAACATTATTGAAAAATTTATCCAAATAGTATCCCATAACTCAAAATCCCATAATTCAAAATAAAATAAAAGGAATACAATTTCAAATCTAAAAATTTACTTATGTAATATTTTTTATGTTTGTGTGATAAGTATTTTTTAGTTTGCAGAGAAACTTGAGTTCTGGGAATACATCCCAGAACTGGAAAAGTACTTTTTTGTACTTGCACAAGTATGTGGTTTGTCATTCTAAAAGAACATTATTGAAAAATTTATCCAAATAGTATCCCATAACTCAAAATCCCATAATTCAAAATAAAATAAAAGGAATACAATTTCAAATCTAAAAATTTACTTATGTAATATTTTTTATGTTTGTGTGATAAGTATTTTTTAGTTTGCAGAGAAACTTGAGTTCTGGGAATACATCCCAGAACTGGAAAAGTACTTTTTTGTACTTGCACAAGTATGTGGTTTGTCATTCTAAAAGAACATTATTGAAAAATTTATCCAAATAGTATCCCATAACTCAAAATCCCATAATTCAAAATAAAATAAAAGGAATACAATTTCAAATCTAAAAATTTACTTATGCAATTACATTTATTTAGATGTTCAAGTACATCTAATTAAATTTAGTTTTTTTAAAATTTGTTTTGATTATTTTAATACTAATATTTTAAAATTTGGTCGATGAATTTTCCAATAAAATCAATATAAACATGATTTTTTTTATGTTTGTGTTATAAGTTTTTTTACTCAATGTACAAGATTTATGAATTTATAGTATTTTCAGAGGAAATTGAGTTATGGGAACTTTCCCATAATTGAATTGTATGTATAATCATGTACTTGCTCAAGTACATTATTGTACTTGTGTATGTAAATAACCTAAATAGTAGAGTCAAGTAGTTTTTTCTTTTCATTATCTTTCATTTTCAAATAAATAACCTAAGTTGTACATTCAAATTTGGTTATAGTTTTTGTAACTTACAAAGAAATCAGGCACTTATCTTATTTTTCATTTTTTTTTTACCAAATAATTACATACGATATGAACCGTTACACTTAATAAAAAAATAAAATAAAGAAAGAAACTAAAAACTGTACGCGCACTAACCCCACTAAACCACTAACAAACAAAACAAAAGAGAAAAAGAAAGAATAAATTAATCAGCTGAATCGTTTAGTATTCAGATCAATACAAATACATGCAACAAACAGTCACTCACTCGCTCTGTCTCAGCTTAAATTTCTTCAAAACACGCATTCATCAACCGATTTAAGTATTTTTCAATAAATATTGAAGGTGATTTCCAAGTTTTTTCTGTGTTTTAATTTCTTTTTAAAATTTACTTGGGTTTTTTAAAGTTCAAACAGTTGGTGTGCTTAAAGAATCGAAATGATAACACATAAAATTGTTTCGAGAGATTTTCTATCTATAGTAATTACTTCAAACAGTTGGTGTACTTGAATTTTAGTGTTTATATTTGATTTTTGTGAATGTTAATGTTCTTGATTATTTGATTTCTATTTTGGAACTCGTTTTCTATATTTGACTGCTTGAAATGTTAAAATAAACACTCATTCTTCTGTTATAAAAAGTATTATATAGTTTTAAGATGTTAGTAGTTGCAGAAACATAATTTTATAGCACTAAAGATTAAGGATTTTGACCATGCAGCTAAGAAAAATGTACTTACAGAAGTACAAAAATGTATTTTCGCAGTTGTGGGAAGTATTCCCAGGACTCGTATTTCACATCCAAAAATCCATAATTTAAACATTTTTCACACACATTTTAACAAAATTGACTGCCTGAGTTTTATATAAAAAAACTGTTTAACTTAAACTATGTGACTTGTATGAAAAAACCATTATAGTACTATATTGTACTTGTACAAGTACACATTATAGTTCTCTCGTTGGATAAGTTTTTCTTTCCACTATTACATACAAAGACATATATGCTTTATGCTTTATTCATTAACATTTTCCCTGAATTGATGTAAATACAGATATGGTGAGAGGTTACGCATCGACCCTTTACGTTATTAACAAAGTATTGAGAAAACCAGAGGTTACACCCGAACATATTGAGGCGTGCAGGAAGACGCCTTTCTATTATCTCTTCAAACAACTATTCGATTTCAAAAATGATAAAGACTGTAGAAAGGTAGGGGACGTCCTACCGGGTCAGATAATCAAATGTTATGATGCCAACACAAACATCTTCAAACTTGGCGAAAAAATGTTGAAGGTAACTCGGAGAGACGTGAAGGTCTTGTTTGCTATTGAGGAAGGTTCAGAAGCAGTTCCTAATTTTTCAAAAGCGGAACTCAAAGAAAAGTCAGATTGGGAGCGGAGAATTTTTGAAAATTCAAAAATAGACAAAAAAGGAATAGTGACTGCGATCGACAAAGTGTTAGAGCGAACAGATACTCGTAGTATCGAAGAAGATTTTCCGAAACTGATGACGTTGCTTTCTTTCACTACATTATTCTTTTGCGAACAAGCTCCATTAAGAAATAGGAAGTACTTAAAGCACTCAGAACAGTTGGACAGTTTGAAAAACTTCAACTGGTCAAGAAGCATTCTCAGAGTGTTGGTTAAGTCTTTAAGGGAAAACTTGTTCAAACCCAGCAAAGTCGGAGGTTGTGTCACTGCAATCTTGGTAAGTCTTTATTTAAATACGAAGACATCTTAATTGTGTATGTTTTTTGTTTTCGGTTTTAAATATTACTGTGTTTCAGGGATGGTTTTTTGAGCATACAACCATTGGTGAGAAAAAGAAAGATGAGAAAACGAAAGAAGCGATAAATGCATTTCCTCGCTGCTTAAGATGGAAGTTAATTTGCAAGAATCCTAACTACAAAAAACAAGTCATTGACAAATTAAAATCCAATCAGGTAAGAAAAAACTGACTCTAGAATAAATTGTAACCTGTTAAATGTAAACATATGATAAATTTGAAAAGAGAAATCTGACTTTTAGGCATATACTCTGAGTTTCAGAAAAAAATTGAAGAGAAATCAGAGTTTTGTACTTGCGCAAGTACAAAAACGCACTTTCCCAGTAGTGGGAAATATTTCCCAGAACTCGTATTTCACATCAAAAACCCTGTGACTTAGCACTTTTCATACATTTAAAATTACATAGTGTTTAAAAATGTAATAAAGTTAACTTTAGTCAATGAATTTTAACATTAGTTCAGTTATATTCATTTATATTCAGTTATATTTGCATTTCTAGGTGAAAAATTGTGCAAGTACACTTTCGTACTTGCGCAAGTACAATAATTTTGTTCGTAGTGTTTTGAGTTTTGGGATTTCTTAGTTACTTGTTCTTTTACTCTGAACCTTTGTTTTAAGTATCTAAACAGTACAACAATATATAAATTTCAGGTAATAGAGAAGATTGAAATAACCGATGAAGAATTTGAGAAACTTGGGATCGATAAAGACGAGAAAGAGGAAGAAGAGAATGACGAAGAGGAGGTTGAAGAGCATGATGAAGAGGATGAAGAGAATGATAAAGAGGACGAAGATGAGGAAGATGAGGAAGTGGATGTGAAGAAAAAGATGAAACAAAGCAAAAAATGTAAAAATCTGGAAGACAGTGAAAAAGAATTACAGACGAGTAAGAAAAAATTGAAAAGAAAATCTGTAATTGATGACAATGAGACCAATGAGGAGGCAGAGGAACAAGAGCACGAAGAGGAAGGAAATGAGGAAGAAGAGGGTAAGAAAAATACAAAACAAAAGAACAAACGTAAAAAGGTAGTACACAATGAAAAGGAATTACGGACAAATAAAAAAAAATTTAATAAAAGAACTCTAATCGATGAAAGTGAGACAGAAGAGGAGTCAGAGGAAGAAGAGAGGAGAAAAAGAAAGAAAAGAACAACTCAAAAGGATAAGAAGGAGAAAGGTATATTTAATATATTTTTGTAGTTGTACAATTAAAATTCTGTAATTGCTGTTTTTTTTATATATTTTGTTTACTAGTCAATGAAAATGATGATGACGACGAAGAAGAAGAGGAGGGGACTGTTTCAAAGCAAGAACTGCTTAAAGAGAAAGAATGGATGGGGAATGAAATTCACAAATTGAATTTAAATCTTGTAAGTTTGATGAAGCAATCAGATATTCTAAATAAGAAGAATCAACAAGCACTGTCTGATAAAAAGATTATAGAAGATAGTTTAAAGACAGCAGAAATTAAGCTAGCAAGTACGGTAGAGATGGTTAATAATTTAGAAAAAGAAAAAAGGGATGCTGAAAAGAAGATAGGTGAGCTAAAAGAGGAGAATGAAAATTATGTGGATGAGTTGAAGAAACTTAATGTCTTGTACATAACTGTGTGTAATGAAAATCAAGAAATGAAAAAAAAACTGAAGGAGTTGGGGATTCAAGGATTTGGTGAAGAACCTAAAGATTTAACAAAAAAATCTGAAGATGAAATTCAGAAAAAGAATGTATCTGGAAAAAAATTAGAAAAGAGTTACAATAGAAAGAAGCAAAGTACACATAAGGAAGGTGAAAAACAAGTAGAAGGTAAAGAACCCGAGAATAATGAACCTGAAGAAGAAAATACAGGAAACAAGAAGGAAGTTGAGAAAAAAAACAACAAAGATGAGGACGAAGCATCAGTTATCTCAATTGTGGATAGCTCAAAAGCTGCACCTGCAGATAAAATATGACATGGACCCAGAGCTGGAAATTTTGCAAATTCTGATCAATGGACTGAAGATTTTGTTTGTTTAATTATGATTTATGTCTTTACTTTATAATAGTTTTTAAAAACTAGTTTGCTTTTGAATGATGTAATGAATGACTAGTATTTGAATATATTTAATCGTATTTTAAACTTTTTTCAAAATTCATAAAAGTAAAATTTTAGAATAATAATTTATATCTTTGTTCTAACAAAATATAATTTTGCCACTACAAAGGCACAAAACTCATATTTCCTTTAACTTAATATTTTTTACACATTTTAACTTACATGATGTTTAAAACTGTAACATGTTCGTCCATAATTTCAGCTACATTATAAAGTAAAAAAAATATTACTTGTGCAACTACAAATACAAATATGTACTTGTGCAAGTACAAAAATCCTATTAGATAACATTTGAGTTAAATCCTAAGACCTAAACCCTAAAACCTATAGGATCACTATTTAGTAACACCTGATATATGCACATGATTTTTTTATTTTTATTTTTTATGTTTGTGTTATAAGAATTTGAAGTCGACATTCAATATGTATGAATTTTTATAGGTTTTTGAAAGAAAATTGAGTTATGGGAATTTTACCATAATAAAAATGTATGTTTAATAAAGTACTTGCACAAGCATAATAGTGTACTTGTGCAAGTATATAATCTAAGTTGTAGAGTCAAGAAGTTTTTTGTTTGGTTACAAGGGTTCCATTTTTGGATAAAAAACTGAAATCTTAAGACCTAAACCTAAAACTCTAAACTTTAAGACCTAAACCCAAGCCATAAACACTTAAACATAAGACCTACACACTAATAACTAAACCCTAAGAACTAAAACCTAAAACCTAGACCCTACAACCATAATCATGTTTGTTGTAGAAGTGTTTTCAGACAACATTCAATATTCATGAATTTTATATGTTATTGAAAGAAAAATGAGTTATGGGAAACTTCCCATAATAAAATTGTATGTTTAATAATGTACTTGTACCAGTAAAAAGTGTACTTGCACAAGTACACTATTGTACTTGTGCAAGTATATAATCTAAGTTGTAGAGTCAAGAAGTTTTTTGTTTGGTTACAAGGGTTCCATTTTTGGATAAAAAACTGAAATCTTAAGACCTAAACCTAAAACTCTAAACTTTAAGACCTAAACCCAAGCCATAAACACTTAAACATAAGACCTACACACTAATAACTAAACCCTAAGAACTAAAACCTAAAACCTAGACCCTACAACCATAATCATGTTTGTTGTAGAAGTGTTTTAAGACAACATTCAATATTCATGAATTTTATATGTTATTGAAAGAAAAATGAGTTATGGGAAACTTCCCATAATAAAATTGTATGTTTAAAAAGTGTACTTGCACAAGTACACTATTGTACTTGTGCAAGTATAAAATCTAAGTTGTAGAGTCACTTAGTTTAAGATAGACAATTGAGAATTTGAGTTCATTAAATTAAATTAAAAGATAATAAAGCTTAAAATATAAATAAAATGTAAGTTAAATGTTAGATATGGAAAACTTCTTATAAATGTACAATAATTTTAAAACTTCCAAGAATTAAGTTAGCATTATTCCTGTTGATGGAACTAAGATAGATGTTAACTTACATTTATAATTTACACTATATTTATTTTTTTACAGTTTTTAGAAAAACAGAAACTTTCTAAAAATAGAATTACCCTATAGAATCATTACTAATGTTTATTTGATTTAAATTTTAGTATTAAAAAGTTTAGTTAATGAATTTTACAATAAAAAAATAAAAAAAATCAAATTTTCATATCAATAAAAATAAAATTACCCTTTGAAATTGTAATTTTAACTTTTTGGCAATATAACTTTACAAATGATAACTTAACACACATTTCAATTCATACACATGGACTTATTTTAAAGGGCCAAAAAGAACTAAACAAAAGAAGAAATTCAAAGGGCCTTACTTTATTCATAGTTTCTCGTAACGGCATTATTTCTCATTTGATATACTCAAACCGCCAAAAACAGTTCTTACTCTACACAAAGTCTAAACATTATATCAGGAACGAACTCAAATCAAAGAAAGTAAGAAAAATTGAAGAACGAATCTCGCTTAGATCTTCGGTGATTAATCAGGAAAAAAATCTTCATCTATAGGTACATTACTTGCGCGCCTAATATTACTTAATTTGCGTCAAAAATTAATGTTATAAATCGAAATATTTTCTGATTTCTGTTACTGAAATCATCTTGAAGTTGTTGAAACAGTAATATTACGTGATAATATGTATACAAATATGTAATACTTGCATAAAATATGTATTTAGAACAATTTTTTTACAAAAATGTTTTGTAGATGATTATGATGTATTTTTTTTGAAAAAATGATTGACGATATAGTGAAAACAATGTAACAGAAATCATTTATAATACAAATGCGCACTAAAATTTACATATGGGTTAAACTGATTTTGATTTGAATTTATTTTAGAGAATTTATGTCGCATTTTTAAAAAAATTAGAAGTAATGTTTGATTTTTATTGTTAAAATGCTTAAGTTCCAGAAATTTTTGTAATAAACTGAATGATGATTGATATTTGAGTAAAATACAGAGTGCTGGAAATTTTCCCAAAACTGGAAACCAATGAAAACTGTAGTTTAATTTGATTACATAAGTAATGGTATTCGAGTCTTGCAAAAAACGTCAAATTATGATTGAGTTGTGAGAAAGTTTTGTATAGAAAATATTGATTAATGTGAGAATAATGAATAATGAAAATAAAAAACAGTGTTAAGTACTTGTAGAACCACAAAAATTATACTTGTCCAGTTGTGGGAAGTATTCCCAGAACTCATCTGTAACATATAAAAACCCTACCAAATGCAATTTTGTAGTTGTGCAAGTACACTTTTGTACCTGAGCAATTACACTTTTTTTATACGTGATTAAGAATAGCTATACTAACATGTTAAATTTACAATGCAGAAATGGGTAAAAAAAATTCAGAACATAGATCATCGTTACACAATCTGTTAAGTGTTTTGAGAAGCAGTAATTTCAAGGCCAGGCATCTAAATGTCTGCAAAATATTGCCATTTTACTTACTGATCAAAGGAGTATTTGAGAGAATTGATTCTCTTCCTTCTCTGAGAATAGACGCACCAGCTTTGAAAGATATAGTGAGTACTTATCAAACTGAAAGTAAAGGATTCTACATAAAGGAAACCAATTTACGAATTACACGAGATGATGTAAGAATTATAATGGGCTTGGAGAGTGGGGACCTAGGTATTCCAAATTTCACAGAAGCAGATGTGATTGAATC
Source organism: Nemophila menziesii (assembly GCA_029959085.1). NCBI lineage: Eukaryota > Viridiplantae > Streptophyta > Magnoliopsida > Boraginales > Hydrophyllaceae > Nemophila > Nemophila menziesii. The sequence goes on along the minus strand of JARWIR010000001.1, from coordinate 136,125,963 downwards.
TATATGGTGTCAAAGAATGTTCCCTGGAATAAATAAAGGATTAACGGTGGGCAAAGTAAAGGAGAAGTTAATGGAACTTTTAGAAAAACCTGAGTCAACCGAAACCAACGAAGATATTGCACGATTAATGTGTCTTCTTGTATTGGCCACAGTATTCTTCTGTTCTGGGCGAGGATATATAGATTGGTGGGTGATTCGTATCAGTCAAGATCTCAAAAGATTGAAGAATTATGACTGGGCAAGTGAAAGTATAAAAAGATTAGAAAGTTCTCTAAATAGTGGACATCTCAATAATCCCAAAGGTCCAAGCTGCATGTTGCTGGTAAGTTAATACATTTGTTAAATATGAAGACAAGATGGTATTTGAAAACAAAACAATTAATTATTAAACAAATTTATATTACAGGCGTTTTTCTTTGAACACGCTAACACATGGGATCCAGTTGAAAACCTTGAACGTGCATATCCAAGAGTTTTGAGATGGCACATTAAACAACGCCATGAATCTTTCAAGCTCAATCATATATACAAAGTGAAACAGAGATATGTAAGATACTAGTTGTTTATCTTACAAGGTTGATGTGAAATTCTTTTAGTTGTTTAGTAATTTCAGAAATACAGTTTTATAAACTTCACATTTTTAGAAACTTAAACTTTTCTTACACTAAATATAATACTGTACTCCATTTATTGTATTTTGAGTTATGGGATATTGGGTTATGGGATTGTACTTGTAGAAACACAAAAACGTACTTGTGCAATTGCAAAACCGTACTTGTCCAGTGTTGGGAAGTATTCCCAGAACTCGTTTTTCACATCAAAAATTTCAGAAATATCGATCACTTAGTAGATTTAGTAACGTACGTAAGTGAATTTACTAATTCCCTGAATTTTTTTTTATTTGTTGTAGATGAAAAAAGATAATTTAAATCTCAAAAGGTATGAGAGAAAATACATAAGAGATTCATTAAGGAATGAAGATGAACCAGGAAGTGATGAAGAACTCCCATATGAAAATGAAGAAGAAGAAATGGATAGCAGTGAAGACGAGATGCATAGAATAATGGTATACGCAGAGAATTTCCTGAAGGAGCCTCAAGTGTATTATAGGAAGAGGAAAAGAAACTCTTCTGAGATACAAGTTATTATGGATGGGGCCGAAAACAGTGAAAAAACAATTGATACACCCACAAGTCCATTTAGGATTGAGCCACAAGGATCAAAAGGTATAGATAGTGCGAATCAAGCATCAACAAGTAACACTATCAATACAGAATATATTGGTACCTTAAATCAACCTTTCCTAGACGAAAGTGGTCCCACCGTATCCCTTGAAATAGAGAATTTGCATATTTTGGAAACACCACCTTCAAAAGGAGTGTTAAGAGATCAGATAGCTGAAAACATAAACGACCAATCTTTAGCAGATGTTGATCTCATATCAGAAAATACAAAAATGGAAGCACAAATGAAGTTGCTAAGTGAGGAATTATGTTTACAGAGGAATAAAGTGTGTGAGCTAGAATTGAAGGTAACTCAAACAGAAACTGAAAAAAAAGATATGGTTAATGAATTAAATTATGAGAGGGAAGAGGTGAAAAAGCTGAATTTTAACCTAAATAATGTTATGACAAAATTGGATAAAGAAAAGGAAGACCAACTGGCTGAGATAAATAAGAAGAGTGAGGAAATTGCTATGTTAGAAGCATCTGTAAACGCGAAAGAATCCGAAAATATACAAATGAGACAAGAATGTGACAAAATGTTTGAAGAAAATAAAGAATTGAAAACAAAGTTAGCCGAGGCACAAAGCCATGCAAAAAATGATACTGAAGTCACATGCCTGAGAGCGGAGAACGATAACCTCTCGGAAGAAGTAACGAGGTTGAAATTGTATATACAAACTTTGGAACAAAAAAAATTCAAAGAAGATGAAGAATTAAAAAAAGGAGAAGAAGAAGATATCTGTACCACAATAGAACTAGAAGAGTCTCTGTCTGCAAAGAAGCAACAAAAAGAAATCGAACAATTAAAAGAAGCAACAAAGCCAGTACAAAATGATGAACAAAAAAACCAAAGTAATGACAAAGAAACAATGTTAAATGAGACAATATTGATGAGAAATGAAAAAGAAAAATCAAAATCATCAATGTTAACTACACCAACAACCACAGTATCCCAAATCCGTGAAAAAGTAGTGCCTAAAAATAAAACGAAATTGACAGAAACAAGTCGAAGCTCTATGGTAATAAGAGTTACAGAAAGAGATGATAGAAAGCCAAAAAGGATCCCTGATGACTTTGTTGATTCAAATAAGCTTAAAAAACAGAAAACTAAAGACAATACACAAGGAAAAGTGATTTGTCATGAAATGAAAATCGTAAACAGAGTCGCAAGAGAAATGTCACTATCTACTGTTATTTGGAAATATATTATTGAAGTGACAGCAGAAGACTTGATAAAACTATCTAATGATGACGGCGTAACTGATACGGTATGATAAACAAAAAAATTGAAAAAGATTAATGATGCATAATTTAATTGAAAGTTAAGTATTGATCCATGTGAAACAAAGTATAAATGAAGGAAAAAATAAATTTTTATATTGTACATTACAGGTTATGGGAAGCGTTTTATACATATGGGACAACACAAATAAAGATAAGCAGTACAGATGTAGTGGAAAATATAATGATGATAATCATGCAATATCAATGTCAGCAAATACAATAGTAAGTGATGCAATTTTTATTTTTTTTCTTAGATTAGTATAATTTTTCCATTACTTGAACTAATAAGTTGTAACCCCAGGAATTGATGCAAACTGATTACAGCAATTTCATGAAAACCGTTGGTCGAAGTTTTAAGTTTTATTTAAACACTCACAAACATATAATTTTTCCAATAAAAACTAAATGGGAGGGTAAAATTTTCTGGAGTATTCTGGACTATGATAAATGCAACAAGAAATTTTTCCATTACCATCAACACGATTCTGAACTTGAAAAAAGTGTGGGCTTCGAAGCAGGAAAAAATGTGAAAGATTTAGTAGATAAGTTAGTTAAATATTTTCAAGCGAGAATAAAGAATAGTAATGAAGAAGAATCAAAGACTTCTATTCCTGCCGATCAAAGAAAAAAAAATACTTCTATTCCTGAGGTGGTACATATTAAAACAAATCATGTGTCCAAGAAAATAGAACTTTCAGGAGTACACGCATTTATGTATTTGTGGGATCTTTACGAAAAATCTTATGTAACAAATCAATGTAGTAAGTATCAAGAATTGAGTTACAAACAGAGAGTTGTTAACTGGATAGTTCGTCACAATAGTGTAGTAATTGATATTAAAGAACTAGAAAAAGGTGTTGAGTTAGAAGAAAAACTTGAGAAAGAAATAAATGAAAGAAGATATAATTGTTGAAGTTATTGGTGAACAATATGTCTAATGTTTAATGTTTGTTGAGATGAAATTAATTTTTTTATGTTTGTTTTATAAGTGTTTTGAATTGACATACTAGATGTATGAGTTTATAGGATTTGAAGTGAAAATTGAGTTCTGGGAAACTAACCAAAACTTAACCGAAGATGTACATATGTAGTTATGCAAGTACTTTTATGTACTTGTGCAGGTACATATTATGAACTGTAGTTATTTAACATATGTTTTGATTGATTTTAATTTTAATATTTGAAAGTTTTGTTAGTGAATTTTCCAATATAATCAGTATAAAGATAAAAATTTTATATGAAGGTTCATCAAATCATGGATTGTATATTATTAATAATGTAGTGTCTAAAAGAAACTTTTGTAATTGTGCAATTACATATTCTAAGTTTTAGAGTCGAGTAGTTTTTTCGTGTATTAAAAACTAATAACCTAAAACAATAAAACCTTAAGATCTAAACACTAAACCTTGAACCTTAAATTGTAAAATTTAATTTTCAAATTTGATTACAATTTCTGTCATTTTCAAAGAAATCATACTCTTTATCTTGTTTTTTAATTTTTTTTTTTAAAACAAATCTGTACAGGGAAATTTCCCATAAGTCAAAGTCCTATGTTGTTTTTTAATTTATTTTTTGCATCAAAGAATACACATACGATTATTAACCTTTACACGTATTAAAAATATAAATTAAAGAAAGAAATTCAAAACAGTCAACCGAGTACAACACTAAGCCACTAACAAACAAATCAAAAGAGTATCAAATGCAATACACACCTTGACTACCACACTAATCATCTAAACCGTTCCTTCAAATCACTCAAAAAACATGCAACACACACAGTCACTCAACTACGCATTCTTTTATCTCTCTGTTTTTGTCAATTAGAATTTCTTCAAAAAAATCATAATTACGAAGGTTTGAAATGATGAAATGTCAGTGAAGTTACCGTAATCATTGTTCATCAAGTAATAGTTAATTTTGTCGCATTTGTCACCTGATTTAAGCATTTGTACAAGGATTACTGAAGGTATTTGAAATTTTTATTCAATTTTAATTTGATTTTCAATGATTATTTATGTTTTACTTGAATTTTACTTGAATTTTAGTGTTTATATTTGATTTTTGGGATTGTTAATATAGTTGAGCATTTGATTATTAGTTTAGAAATCGTTTTGTAGATTCGACTGCTTGAAATGTTAAAATAAACTCAAATTTTGATGTTATAAACACTGGAAAAATCTTATTCTATTCTTTAATTAATAGTCGAGTGTGAATTTTATTTGACTTGTACTGTTATAGATCATCAAAAATGACACTGTGTTTATAAGTATTATAGAGTTTTAAGATCTGGTAGTTGTAGAATTATAATTTTATAAGACTAAAATTTAGTTAAACAGGTATTAGATTAACTTCGAAAGTGTTTTGTTAAACCAGATTCAGAATTTTGACCATCCACCTATGACAAAATGTACTTACAAAAGTACATAAAATGTACTTGCGCAGTGGTGGGAATTATTCCCAGAACTTGTATTTCACATCAAAAAAATGCATAACTTAAAACATTTTTCACACACATTTTAACAAACGTGACTGCCTGTGATGTGGGAAAATTCCCAGAACTGGACTATGTTTGAGTAAAGTCAAAATTGTATATGAAAAAACTGTTACCTAAAACTATGTGTCTTGTAGGAAAAAATGTACTTACAAAAGTACATTTGTGTACTTCAGTAAGTACAATAGTATACTTATAGAAGCACACATTTTTCCTTCCACTATAACCAACCAAAGACATGTATGCTTTATGCTTTATTCATTAACATTTTTCCTGAATTGATGTAAATACAGATATGGTGAGAGGTTACGCATCGACCCTTTACGTTATTAACAAAGTATTGAGAAAACCAGAGGTTACACACGAACATATTGAGGCGTGCAGGAAGACGCCTTTCTATTATCTCTTGAAACAACTATTCGATTTCAGGGAGCATAAAGACTGTAGAAAGGTAGGGGACGTCCTACCGGGTCAGATAATTAAATGTTATGATGCCAACACAAACACCTTCAAACTTGGCGATAAAATGTTGAAGGTAACTCGGAGAGACGTGAAGGTCTTGTTTGCTATTGAAGAAGGTTCAGAGGCAGTTCCTAATTTTTCAAAAGCGGAACTCAATGAAAAGTCAGATTGGGAGCGGAGAATTTTTGAAAATTCAAAAATAGACAAAAAAGGAATAGTGACTGCGATCGACAAAGTGTTAGAGCGAACAGATACTCGTAGTATCGAAGAAGATTTTCCGAAACTGATGACGTTGCTTTCTTTCACTACATTATTCTTTTGCGAACAAGCTCCATTAAGAAATAGGAAGTACTTAAAGCACTCAGAACAGTTGGACAGTTTGAAAAACTTCAACTGGTCAAGAAGCATTCTCAGAGTGTTGGTTAAGTCTTTAAGGGAAAACTTGTTCAAACCCAGCAAAGTCGGAGGTTGTGTCACTGCAATCTTGGTAAGTTTTTATTTAAATACGAAGACATCTTAATTGTGTATGTTTTTTGTTTTTGGTTTTAAATATTACTGTGTTTCAGGGATGGTTTTTTGAGCATACAACAATTGGTGAGAAAAAGAAAGAAGCGATAAATGCATTTCCTCGATGCTTGAGATGGACGTTAATTTGCAAGAATCCTAACTACAAAAAACAAGTCATTGACAAGTTAAAATCCAACCAGGTAAGAAAAAACTGACTGTAGAATAAATTGTAACCTGTTAAATGTAAACATATGATAAATTTGAAAAGAGAAATCTGACTTTTAGGCATATACTCTGAGTTTCAGAAAAAAATTGAAGAGAAATCAGAGTTTTGTACTTGCGCAAGTACAAAAACGCACTTTCCCAGAAGTGGGAAATATTTCCCAGAACTCGTATTTCACATAAAAAACCCTGAGACTTAGCACTTTTCATACATTTAAAATTACATTTTGTTTAAAAATGTAATAAGTTTACTTTAGTCAATGAATTTTAACATTAGTTCAGTTATATTCATTTATATTCAGTTATATTTGCATTTCTAGGTGAAAAATTGTGCAAGTACACTTTCGTACTTGCGCAAGTACAATAATTTTGTTCGGAGTGTTTTGTGTTTTGGGATTTCTTAGTTACTTGTTCTTTTACTCTGAACCTTTGTTTTAAGTATCTAAACAGTACAACAATATATAAATTTCAGGTAATAGAGAAGATTGAAATAACCGATGAAGAATTTGAGAAACTTGGGATCGATAAAGACGAGAAAGAGGAAGAAGAGAATTACGAAGAGGAGGATGAAGAGGATGATGAAGAGGATGAAGAGGATGATGAAGAGGACGAAGAGGACGAAGAGGAGGTGAAAGAATTAAACAAGAATAGGAAAAAATGTAAAAGAAAATCTGTAATTGATGAGAGTGTGACCGAAGAGGAGCCAGATGAACAAGACAGAAGAAAAAGAAAGATAAAAAAAATTCAAAAAAAGAAGAAGATAGTCGGTAAAGAATTGGGTAGTATGATTAAAAGAAAGAGTAAAGAACAAGAGGACCAGGAAGAGGAAGAAGACGACGAAGAATATCTATTAGATTCTAAACAGAATGAAGCGGAGTCAGAGAATGTAGAGAATGAAAATGAGGTAAAGGAGTTGCAGAAAAATATGAAACAAACCAAGAAACGTAAAAAGGTGGAACACAATGAAAAGAAATTGAAAAGAACTCTAATCGATGAGAGCGATACAGAAGAGGAATCAGAGAAAGAAGAGAGAAGAAAAAGAAAGAAAAAAACAACTGAAAAGTATAAGAAGGAGAGCGTTAAAAAATCTGGTAGGAAAATGAAAAGAAAAAGTAAAGAACAGGACGAGGAGGAAGTGGAAAAAGACGTTGAACAATATAAATCATATTCTGAAGAGGAGGAAGGTATATTTGATATATTTTTGTACTTGTACAAGTAAATTTTAGTACTTATTGTTTGTTTTTATATTTTTTCTTTACTAGATGATCAAAATGATTATGATGAACAAGAAGAAGATGAGGGGACTGTTTCAAAGCAAAAAATGATTAAAGAGAAAGAAAGGATGGCGAATGAAATTCACGAATTAAATTCAAGACTTATAAGTTTGATGAAGGAATCAGAAAATCTAAAGCAGAAGAATCAGGAAATAGTGTCAGATAAAAATATTGCAGACGATAGTTTAAGAACTGTAGAAGCTAAGCTAGAAAGTATGGTGGAGAGGGTCCAATTTCTAGAAAAAGAAAAAAGCGACGCTGAAAAGGAGATACATGATCTAAAAGAGGAGAATAAAAACTATATTGCTGAGTTGAAGAAACTTGATGTCTCGTATATAAATATGTTTAACGAAAATAAAGAAATGAAAACGAAACTAAAGGAGTTTGGAATTCAAGAATTTGACGAAGAACCTAAAGATTTAACAAATGAATCTGAAAATGAAATTCAGAAAAAGAAAGTATCTGAAAAAGAATCAGAAAAGAGTTACAAGACTCCTGCACGAGACATACATTACGTAAGAACTAGGAGGGGCGGAAAACGTGGTACTAAGGAAGCAAAGAATCATGTAGAAGATAAAGAAACTGACCCGAAGGACCTTGAAGAAGAAAAAACAAAAAAAAAGAAGAAGCAAGTCAAGGAAAAAGACAACAAATCTGAGAAAGAATCACTAGTTAGTTCAATGGTTGGAAGACTAAAAGCAAGAAGAGCTAAACCTGCAGCTAAAAAAAAAGAGCCTGAAAAAGTGGTACTCGACTCATCGGATAGTGATTTCCAACGTGATGAGGTTAAGGAAAAGAATGTATCCATGAAGAACACTAAATTAGTTAAAATTACAAGGAAAATGAAAAATCTTAAACCATTGGAAGCATATTTCGTCAAAGAAGATGTTGAGCATGTTGCAAATCTAGAGAAATTTGGGCCCTCTGTAGAGTAATTTGTTTATTATGTCATGATCATTCAATATGTATGAATAATTTGATGATTAACAAGTTTGTTGTGGTTGTTTTTTGTTAGGGTATGGAAGAAAGATAATATCATAGTCACCTTGAAAGATATGGATAATTTAAGGAAGGGCAATATGCTTGAAAAACAGGTTTTTTTCCAAGGATATTAATGTACTTGCACAAGTACATAAAAACTGAATATAAGAAAACTTGTGCAGGTTGTGGAAGCTGGATTTGTAATAGGGCAGAAATTACACGATGATATGCTTGTATCTAACACACAGGAACTGTTTTTAAACAGGAAATGCGACTACATTCCTAATGTCATGGTAATTCATATATACTGAAACACAATATTAGAATATTCAATTATCTGACATTATATTATGTTTCTACAGTATTACCTCAATAAAATAGATCAGAACGAGAAGAATGAAGTTTATAAAGAAGAAGCAAGAAAGATGGTTTATGAAAAATGGCATAAAGCAAAAGATTCAATGACCCACTTTTTAATGATACCAATATATACGGAGACAAAGAAGAAGGATATTGGTCATTGGACATTACTAGTTTGCAATTTAGAAGATGAACGGGAAGAGGTGTGGACTCATTACAACTCAAGAAGGGAATCGGAGATTGGAAATAACGAAGCACTTCGCGTTTTTGATTACATAAGGGAGGTTTGTCCAAGTCCAACCATGGAATACGAGAGTCTGACACCGGTAACATTGAAATTCTCAGAATCCTGCCCACAAGAAAAAAACAACTTGGACTGCGGTTTATTTGTCTTGATGTATGCAAATGACATATACAAACTCTGTAAAGTTAAAGAAACTTATAGTACAGAGGAAGTGAATCAATTCAGGGCTAATCTTTACTCAGGAATTGTAAAGGACTGGGAACGTACCATCCAATATTTCACTGATCCAACGCAGGACCAATCTCAAATAGCCGATGTCGGTACTCCGCCATAGCCAAAAACATTATCAAATAACAAAACAACTTTACTTTTTTAAGTGTTTTTTAAGACTACTTTTTTTTTTTAAATGATGTAATGAATGACTTGTATTTGAATATATTTCATAGTATTTCAAACTTCGTAAAAGTAAATTTTTAGTATAGTAATTCATAATTTTGTTCCATCATAATCTTATACTTTTGCAACTACAAGTACCAAAATGTACTTGTACAAGTACAATACTGTACTTGTCCAGTGGTGGGAAGTATTCCCAAAACTCGTGTTTCCTGTAACTTAAACAATTTTCACACCCTAAAATATCACTAATAAATAACATTTGATAAATATACATTCAAAAAATAATTCTTTTTATGTTTGTGTTATAAGTATTTTAAGTCAACATTCAATATGCATGAATTTTATAGGTTTTTCAAATATAATTGAGTTATGGGAACTTTCCCATAATAAAATTGTATGTTTAATAATGTACTTCATCAAGTACACGATTGTACTTGTGCAAGTATATAATCTAAGTTGTAGAGTCAACAAGTTTTTTGGTTCGTTATCCGGTTCCATTATTTTATAAACTAATGAGAATTTGAGTTAATTAAGTTAAAGTTAAGATAGTAAAGCTTAAAATATAATAAAATGTAAGTTAAAAATTGTGTATGTTTTTTGTTTTTGGTTTTAAATATTACTGTGTTTCAGGGATGGTTTTTTGAGCATACAACAATCGGTGAGAAAAAAAGAGAAGCAATAATTGCATTTCCTCGATGCTTGAGATGGACGTTAATTTGCAAAAACACCTTAAAACACACCAATAAAACGACATAGAGTCAAATATGCTAAAAAAATAGAGTCAAATAAGCTAAAATATAAACTACAAACTACAAACGGACAAATAACATAAAAGTTTTAAATTTTAATAAAATCAACCCACATACATATAAATCTTCAAACCTCTTCATCAGCAACCTTCTCTGTATCAACGTCTTCCATCGCTTTGTCATTATCTTCCTTATTAACTTCGACTGCTGCGTCCAGATTCAACTCCATATTAGGCTCCGCATCCACAATACTACACAATCTACGGTTAGCTTCGACAGTAAAAGCATTACGGTCACGTTGTTGAAGATCCTTTTCAGCTTTCCACTTCAGATAATTCTCTCTACGTTTTTGAGTTCTTGGTGTAAATTCAACATTTCTGGCTGTGCTCGCTAAATCAGAATCTGCACTATCATTTAGTAGACTATCAATATTGAATGGTATTTCACCTGTATCCACTCTAGCCATCCTCACTCCAGTCATATCATTACGCCCTTTTGTCCTGATCTCGCGTTCTTTCCTCTCTAGTACAGTTGTAGGTTGACGCACATGCTGTCTATCCCACCTAAAGGACTCAATACGAGTGCTAAACTCATCTCCAACGCGTTTTCTTATTCCATAGAGTGGTTGATCTAGTGTTCTTAATAACTGATCATCCCTACTCCATGTTACAATCCTCTTCCTCGCCTCTGACAGCGCTTCCAAACGATGTGCTGGGGGGCAATCAATTGTCGCGTGCCCTATGATACCGCATGCATAACAAAAAACTCCTAAATTCTCATATTTAAAAGGGACCCACCCTACCCCGTCTTCTTGTCTAACAAAAGCTCCTGCTGGTACAGGTTTTACAATTGGAAAGCTCACACGAAATCGAAGAATGGTCACAACAGCAGAATCATTTTCTGGGAAATCTATTTCTTGAAGGTCATGAAAGCATTTAGAAAGATGCTTAATAGTATTTAGAGTATTTTGTATCTTGGCTAGTCCGGTAACCTGGACCCAAGCTGAGGTGAAGTTTGATTTATAATAGGTACCATTCCCAGGATCTTCTCCCTTGCTGATTACAGCGTGGAAACCAAATACATTACCAGGCCGTAGACCCCATAACCGGTCCCTTTCACCTCTGATATCAATTTCTAGTTTGAAATAGTTTTCGCTTACTCCTGAAAAATCAACATGTCCTAGAACATGCCATTTGTTTCTTACCCAATCTTCAAAGTCCTTCAACTCAATTAGTTGATCCGATAGAATACGGACCATTAAAAACCTGCCCCTATCCTGGTTAAACACGCTTTTAACTCTTGTATCAAGATTAATGACCCCGATTTCCGCCTCTTCGGTCGGACTCATTTGAGTAAGAATCAAGTTGTGACGACTATCTGTGGCCATGTTTATCGTACCTGTACACGAAGTAGCGTTAGAAGTTTAATGTATGGCTAATGTATAAACAATTATTTTAATGTTGAATGTATATTAACAGAAGACTATTACCTGTGTTAGAAATATTTAAGCAGTGGAGACGAGATGTAAACCTTGATAAATTTTTGCTTCTGTTAATGGATGAAGGTAGCACTTACTTTCTGAGTATTGAAACGAGATAGAAACTCAAATGAATTAAGTAGGGAAGAAGAAAGGACGGTTATTTTGTAAGTTATAATGTTAACTGGTGGTGTGAGACACGTGTTGCCTTGTCGGGTAACCAAAGGTCCATTAACCGTCTATAGTAGTATTCGAAGCATCATTTGGAAGTTGGAAAATACACGTTCGCCCTAAATGGATTCGTGGGCCAAAAAGAAAAAAAAGAAAAAAAACATATAAACTACTATAGACGGTTAATGGACCTTTGGTTAACCGACAATAGATAAATGCAATAAAGTTTTGTGGATGAAGGTAGCACTTACTTTCTGAGTATTGAAACGAGATAGAAACTCAAATGAAGTAAGTAGGGAAGAAAGAAAGGACGGTTATATTGTAAGTTATAATGTTAACTGGTGGTGTGAGACACGTGTTGCCTTGTCGGGTAACCAAAGGTCCATTAACCGTCTATAGTAGTATTCGAAGCATCATTTGGAAGTTGGAAAATACACGTTCGCCCTAAATGGATTCGTGGGCCAAAAAGAAAAAAGAGAAAAAAAACATATAAACTACCAAACAAAAGAACTTTACTTTTCTAAATGTTTTTTAAGACTACTTTTTTTTTTTTAATTATGTAATGAATTACTTGTATTTGAATATATTTCATCGTATTTCAAACTTCGTAAGAGTAAAATTTTAGTATAGTAATTCATAACTTTGTTCCATCATAATATACTTTTGCAACTAGAAGCACCAAAATGTACTTGTACAAGTATAGACATGTACTTGTCCAGTGGTGGGAAAACATTCCCAGAACTCGTATTCCTGTAACTTTATCATTTTTCAAACATTTTAACTTACATGATGTCTAAAAATGTAACAAGTTAAGTTTAGTCAATTAATTTTGTCCATAAGTTCAATTATATTCAGTAATATTTGCAATTTGAAGTGAAAAAAATATAACTAACTGAGTTGTGGGAAAATTCCCATCACTTGAATATGTTTCAGAAAAATAAATAATATAAAAAGATACAGACTAGTGCTTCAACAATACAATAAGAATTTAATAAAAGAAATATAATCAAGCTAATCAAAATTAATATCTTGAAACTCAGATGTCATAAAAAATGCAAGTATAAAAAATGTACTTGTACAAGTATAGACATGTACTTGTCCAGTGGTGGGAAAACATTCCCAGAACTCGTATTCCTGTAACTTTATCATTTTTCAAACATTTTAACTTACATGATGTCTAAAAATGTAACAAGTTAAGTTTAGTCAATTAATTTTGTCCATAAGTTCAATTATATTCAGTAATATTTGCAATTTGAAGTGAAAAAAATATAACTGACTGAGTTGTGGGAAAATTCCCATCACTTGAATATGTTTCAGAAAAATAAATAATATAAAAAGATACAGACTAGTGCTTCAACAATACAATAAGAATTTAATAAAAGAAATATAATCAAGCTAATCAAAATTAATATCTTGAAACTCAGATGTCATAAAAAATGCAAGTATAAAAAATGTACTTGTACAAGTAAAATAATGAACTTGTCCAGTGGTGGGAAAACATTCCCAGAACTCGTATTCCTGTAACTTTATCATTTTTCAAACATTTTAACTTACATGATGTCTAAAAATGTAACAAGTTAAGTTTAGTCAATTAATTTTGTCCATAAGTTCAATTATATTCAGTAATATTTGCAATTTGAAGTGAAAAAAATATAATTGACTGAGTTGTGGGAAAATTCCCATCACTTGAATATGTTTCAGAAAAATAAATAATATAAAAAGATACAGACTAGTGCTTCAACAATACAATAAGAATTTAATAAAAGAAATATAATCAAGCTAATCAAAATTAATATCTTGAAACTCAGATGTCATAAAAAATGCAAGTATAAAAAATGTACTTGTACAAGTAAAATAATGAACTTGTCCAGTGGTGGGAAAACATTCCCAGAACTCGTGTTTCCTGTAACTTTATCATTTTTCAAACATTTTAACTTACATGATGTCTAAAAATGTAACATGTTAAGTTTAGTCAATTAATTTTGTCCATAAGTTCAATTATATTCAGTAATATTTGCAATTTGAAGTGAAAAAAATATAACTGACTGAGTTGTGGGAAAATTCCCATCACTTGAATATGTTTCAGAAAAATTAATAATATAAAAAGATACAGACTAGTGCTTCAACAATACAATAAGAATTTAATAAAAGAAATATAATCAAGCTAATCAAAATTAATATCTTGAAACTCAGATGTCATAAAAAATGCAAGTATAAAAAATGTACTTGTACAAGTAAAATAATGAACTTGTCCAGTGGTGGGAAAACATTCCCAGAACTCGTATTCCTGTAACTTTATCATTTTTCAAACATTTTAACTTACATGATGTCTAAAAATGTAACAAGTTAAGTTTAGTCAATTAATTTTGTCCATAAGTTCAATTATATTCAGTAATATTTGCAATTTGAAGTGAAAAAAATATAACTGACTGAGGTGTGGGAAAATTCCCATCACTTGAATATGTTTCAGAAAAATAAATAATATAAAAAGATACAGACTAGTGCTTCAACAATACAATAAGAATTTAATAAAAGAAATATAATCAAGCTAATCAAAATTAATATCTTGAAACTCAGATGTCATAAAAAATGCAAGTATAAAAAATGTACTTGTACAAGTAAAATAATGAACTTGTCCAGTGGTGGGAAAACATTCCCAGAACTCGTGTTTCCTGTAACTTTATCATTTTTCAAACATTTTAACTTACATGATGTCTAAAAATGTAACATGTTAAGTTTAGTCAATTAATTTTGTCCATAAGTTCAATTATATTCAGTAATATTTGCAATTTGAAGTGAAAAAAATATAACTGACTGAGTTGTGGGAAAATTCCCATCACTTGAATATGTTTCAGAAAAATTAATAATATAAAAAGATACAGACTAGTGCTTCAACAATACAATAAGAATTTAATAAAAGAAATATAATCAAGCTAATCAAAATTAATATCTTGAAACTCAGATGTCATAAAAAATGCAAGTATAAAAAATGTACTTGTACAAGTAAAATAATGAACTTGTCCAGTGGTGGGAAAACATTCCCAGAACTCGTATTCCTGTAACTTTATCATTTTTCAAACATTTTAACTTACATGATGTCTAAAAATGTAACAAGTTAAGTTTAGTCAATTAATTTTGTCCATAAGTTCAATTATATTCAGTAATATTTGCAATTTGAAGTGAAAAAAATATAACTGACTGAGGTGTGGGAAAATTCCCATCACTTGAATATGTTTCAGAAAAATAAATAATATAAAAAGATACAGACTAGTGCTTCAACAATACAATAAGAATTTAATAAAAGAAATATAATCAAGCTAATCAAAATTAATATCTTGAAACTCAGATGTCATAAAAAATGCAAGTATAAAAAATGTACTTGTACAAGTATAAAAATGTACTTGTCCAGTGGTGGGAAAACATTCCCAGAACTCGTATTCCTGTAACTTTATCATTTTTCAAACATTTTAACTTACATGATGTCTAAAAATGTATGAATTAAGTTAGCATTACGTCTGATGATGGAAATAAAGACTTCAAAGGTTTTTTCTTTGAAATAACTTTTACTTCTTGGAAATATAATCCTATAACTCAGATTGTCTAGAATGAATGATTAGTAAACATAACTTAACACACATCTCCATTCATACACATATCCATTTGTTCAACGGTATAAAAGAAACCGTTCATTTTTTTAGAAAAAAAAAAAAAAACTGTTCAGTTCATTATTTTGAAAAAATAACTGTCAATCGAGTTCAAATGTCCCGCTCAAAATTCAAAAATGAAAAATGTCTATAAAAGAAGGATTTTAACAAACGTTATTACACACTTTTCATATCCCTTTCAACGTTAAAGAATTCTTACATATTGCAGAAAAAATTAACAATAACCAGCATAAAAAATGATGAACCTCACGGAACAGTTGTTGATAATAGTATTCTTGTCATTATCAGTCAAAGGATTAATGCGTGCAAAATGTGTTTCTCGACGATGGAGGCTGTTAATTGACGATGTGAATTTTGCAAAATGGTTTTTAGATTTTAAAAGAAAAAAGGGTGGAGTTTTCATAACCAGTAGACTTCCAAAAAATGAAATCAATCCAATATTGTCATTCTATTCTACTGATAGATTGGAAGAAATTTCACAAGATGTGGTGATACCATTTGGATTTGTAAGGACACCAATGATGTCTTACACTTGTAATGGTTTGATTTGCATCGCAGATTGTCAAACATTAGTGTTGGTCAACCCGTCAACAGAGCAATTTAATATGCTTCCTTATCCAAAGAATTACATTGCAGATCTTATGGAGAACAACCTTCTTCCGAGAGAAAACCCAGGCCACCCTGTTAATATAAAAACAATTGGATTGTTTTTTGACGCAACCAATGAACATTATAAGGTTATAATGTTTCTTGAACAAGGAAGATTTATGTGCACTGTAATATACAACATTACAGAACTAACGTGGAGAATAATACCACATGAATATCCTTATTTATCTGGTATAGGGGTGCCGTCAAATTCAACTTTGCATTGGACTGCAAGGGGGAGGGATGAAGCACCATTTCTACCACACTTGCCTATTCCAGATCATGATGAATATTTTATATTTTGTTATGATTTTAGCAAAGATATATTTCGAGAGATGGAACTACCTAATGGAGTAGTTGGAAAAAATCTGAAAACGATCAATGACAAACTTGCTGTATTCTCAAGTGTTGTTGATGAAACAGAATTTGTTAATGTGTGGTTAATGAAGGAGTATAATGTTCATGAATCGTGGACAAAGATTGCCAAAATTGGTCCATTGAAATATTATATTTCTGACTTTATTTGGAATAACAAAGAATTACTGTATGGGTCTAATCATGATGATCAGAGTAACAGTGTTCATCAAGAGTTGTTATCTTGTAACTTTAAAACAGCAGAAACAGAGAGAACAGGAGTGTTTTTCGATTCGATTGTGTTGTACCATGAAGGTCTAACAAACGTAGGGAGGAATGCAAATGTAGATGGTAATCAAGATTTAACAGCTGAAGGAAGGATTAAAAAAGAAGAAGTTGATTACTAGATTTTATATGTATTAATAATTATTAGTTTAATATATTTTTAATGTTTATTAGTTGTAATAGTTAATTCTAATATTTTAGAATAGTTCTGGTGTAATTGAATATTACTTTCATTAAACTTAATATAAATATAGTTCTTATTATAAATGTGTTTTTTGTAGAAATTAAGCATGGAATTACAAATAAACTGTAAAATGCACTTGTAGAATGACAAAAATGTACTTGTGAAAGTACAAACTCTACTTTTCCAATGTTGGGAAGTATTCCCAGAACTCGTATTTCTTGTAACTTAACATTTTCCACACCTTTAAAATTCACTTATAAATAAGATTTTACACATACACTTGTTAGAAATCATTTTTTTTTTTTTATGTTTGTGTTATAAGTATTTTGAGATAACATTCAATATGCATGAATTTTATAGTTTTTTCAAAGAAAATTGAGTTATGGGAACTTTCCCATAATAAAATCGTATGTTTAATAATGTACTTAATCAAGTACACTATTGTACTTGTGCAAGTATATAATCTAATTTGTAGACTCAAGTAATCTTTCGTTTCGTTATCCGGGTTCCACTTTTGGATAAAACTCTACACTATAATCTCTAAACACTAAACCTTAAGTCCTAAACCCTAAGACTTAAATCATTAAATATATCTATAAGACAAGTATTTTGAGACAACATTCAATATGCATGAATTTTATAAGGTTTTTGAAAGAAAATTGAGTTATGGGAACTTTCCCATAATTAAATTGTATGTTTAGTAATGTACTTGCACAGTACAATATTACATTATATAACTTAGTAAAACTACAAAATATATTACTATTACTTTCCCATAGTTATTGGACCTTTCTCAAATACCCGATATCGGTATTTTGCCATAGCCAAAAACATTATCAAATGACAAAACAACTTTACTTTTTTAAATGTTTTTTAAGACTACTTTTTTTAAATGATGTAATTAATTACTTGTATTTGAATATATTTCATATTATTTCAAACTTCGTAAAAGTAAAGTTTTAGTATAGTAATTCATAACTTTGTTCCATCATAATATAGTTTGCAAGCACCAAAATGTACTTGTACAAGTATAATAATGTACTTGTCCAATGGTGGGAAGTATTTTCAAAAATGTACTTTTCCAGTGGTGGGAAGTATTCCCAGAACTCGTATTTCATGTAACTTAACATTATTATACAATCACGAAAATGTACTTGCGCAAGTACAAAAACGCATCTCTCCCAGTAGTGGGAAGTATTCCCAGAACTCGTTTTTCACATCAAAAAAAACTGTAACTTAGCACTTTTCACACATTTACACTTACATAAAAAACAAAAACTCAAGTGCACAAAAAAAATAAAAAAATAAATAAATAAATAAATGAACTCATAAAAGAAATGTGAAGAACTTATTCATTAGTCCCCTATAAGTTTAAGCATCTTATTAATAAACCTCTCTAAAAACTAAGCAGTACAACTCAAACCAAAAAATCATTTAAACACTCGAATCCTTCAAATTTGTAAATTGCAAGCACAGATTCGTGCATGCAAACTTCACCCATTAATCAATTTGTGTTTTAATTTTCAATTCAAAGAGAAAACTTCAGCAAAATGAAAAAACAACAAGTAAAAGTCAAAAAAAAGAGATTAGGTAATGTATTTATGTTTACTTTACTCTTTCTGTAATAACATAACATACTTTCATGTTAAATGTTTATGGGCTTTAACGGTTATGTTCTGTATGTTGATTTTTAATTCGTAATTATGTTTTGTTTTAGTGATACAAATTGGAAAAGGAAACATAAAAAAGTTCCTAAACGATTTCGTATAATAATCATTTTAATTACAATGTCTTTTCTCAGGAACGTCTAAAAAGTATTCTGAAGTTAGATCTTCATTAGATGGATTGTTCCAAGCTTTGAGACACAAGAATGTAAGCAGAGCACACATTCGTTCTTGTAAATGTCTTCCGTTTTATTTGTTAATAAAAGAGATTTTTGAGCTAACTAAGGTGAGATCTTCTATTAGAAATAAAAACATTGCTGCTCCATACATTATCGAAACATTTAATACAAAAACAAGGAAAATGGAATTAGTTGCAAACAAAGGGTTTGTAATAGAAGAAGTAGATGTTAAACTTATATTGGGTGTTGAAGGTGGTGATGAAGAGGTACCCAGTTTCAACAGAAAAGATGTGATATCAACAAAATGGTTTAAAAGTCAATTTAAAGGTTATGAAAAACAAGTAACTTCAAAGGTTTTGAAATTAAAGATTAAAAGTCTATTAGATGATAATGATACAAGTAATCAAGGTTTACGTAATTTTGCGCGTTTAATCTGCATTTTAGCCCTACAAACATGCTTCTACCCATATAATGCTGGAAGAATTGAATGGTCTGCTGTTGGAGTTTCTAAAGATCTTGAAAAAATAAGAAATTACAACTGGGCACGTGACATGGCTAATAGACTAATGAAATCATTGTCATCCAACAAAAAACAAAATCTTAAAGGACCTGGTTGCATGCTTGTGGTAAGTAACTTATTATATGAAGATAGATAAGATTTGATTAAGTAATATACATCTACTAAACATGTTATCGTCTATGATTGTAGCCATTTTTTTTTGAGCATGTCAATAAGTGGAAACCAACCAAAGATCACGTTTATCCTCGTATTTTCAAATGGCTAGATGTGATTCATTTAAAAGATAAAGAGACATTCAAGTCAAAGTATATTGATAAAGTTACCTCTGATAATGTAAGTTTTTTGTTTTTGTTGTTCTACTTTTTGTATTTTGAGATATGGAACTTTAAGTCAAGGAATTTTTGTTTTGGATAAACTTACAATTCATATAGTTAAATATGCCACTCTGAGTTTTACTTTTAGAATCACAAAATTATACTTGTAGAATTATAAAAATGTACTTACAAAAGTACAAATCTGTACTTTCGCAGTGATGGGAAGTATTCCCAGAACTCGTAATTGACATGAAAAAACATGTAACTTAAACATTTTTTACACATTTACACTTACATAATGTCTACAACTGTAACAAGTTATATTCATTTATATTCAGTTATATTCAGTTATATCCCATTTAAAAAAGGAAAAAAATATGACACTCTAAGTTGTTGGAAAATTCCCACAACTGTTACTTAGACTTGTTAACGTAAGTTTTTTGTTTATGTTTTTGTATTTATTGTATTTTGAGTTATGTGATTTTAAGTTAAGGGATAAAGTTGCTCGTAATAAAATGCAACTACATTTAAGTTTTTTAAACTATGTTTCTGCAAGTATTAATAAAATGCAAAACTGTACTTGTAGAATCACACAAACGTACTTGTGCAAGTACACAAATGTATCTGTCTAGTGGTGGGAAGTGTTCCAAGAACTTATATTTTATATCAACAAACTCCTAACTTAACATTTTATATCTAAAACAGTAACAAGTCAAGTTTATTCAGTGAATTTTCGAAAATAAGTTTTTATATTCAGTTATATGTAAATTAAAAAGTGAAAAAAACATGACTGTTTGAGTAATGGTATGTAAAATGTCAAAATATGAGAAATTTGTGTAGTAAATTTTAATACATTTTAATTTTTTACAGGTAAGAATTGGATCCTTAGTAATTAAGAAATCAGAGAAGAAGAAAATCAGTATTGCACTTGGAGATCAAGTTAGTGAAAATGAGGATGAGGATGATGAAGAAGATGATGAAGAAGAAATTGAAAATGATGAAAGTGATGATGATGATGATGATCAAATTGAAAATGATGATGATGATGATGATGATGATGATGATGATGATGATGATGACGATGATGAAATTGATACTGATGATGAAGACGATAATAGAAATGATTGTAGTAATGATTATCAAGATAATACTGTTGATGATAAAAAGGATGATACTCAACCTATAAAAAATATAAATAATGATGGAGTCCAACTTGAGAGATCTGAGTTGGGTCAATCACAACTTGATAGTTCTATTGGTAAAGCTATTAATTATGGATTTATGGGACAAACTAGCTTGGATAATCAAGATCAGTCTACTAATCAAAAGAAAATAAGTTTGATGGAGCCAAAGATTAGTGCAATTGAGGAAAAGTTTCATGCAGTAGTAGATGATAATAATAAACTACAAGAGGAGTTAAGATCGAAAGACGACAAAATTAAAAGATTGGAGAGTCAATTAAAAGAAGTTGTTGATAATAATAAATGGTTGACAGAAAATGCAGATCAATTCAAGATTGAGAGGAATAATATGATAGAAAAATATGTCAAAATTGCTGATGAGAATAAATCGTTGAAGTCTGACATACGAACGAAGGAAGATGAGATGAGAGAACTAAGAATCAGAATCGGTGATTTGGAGATGAGACAAACAAAAATGGGTGTAGATGTCTATAGAGAAAAGATGGAACAATGGAAAGATATGTTGGACAAAGAGATGAAAACCAACAAAGAGTTAATTCAAGTTAACCGTCTTTTGAGGACAGAAAATATTGAATTATTTAATGAAAATGAATCATTGAAAGAAAGTCTTTA
This sequence comes from Nemophila menziesii, assembly GCA_029959085.1. Lineage (NCBI taxonomy): Eukaryota > Viridiplantae > Streptophyta > Magnoliopsida > Boraginales > Hydrophyllaceae > Nemophila > Nemophila menziesii. The sequence goes on along the minus strand of JARWIR010000001.1, from coordinate 136,104,489 downwards.
TGCAGAACCAATATCACACTTGTATGATGAAGACACTGAGATTGTGAGAACTGGTTCAAGAGTGAAGAAAATGGCAAATAAGAAAAAAAAATCTTCAAAAATGAGTAAAGAAAATGTTTTCGAAAAAAAAAATATAACTGTAGAAGAAAAGACAGATTTAGATGAGGAGAATGTTGATTGTTTGGCAATTGTATGTTTAGAGAAAAATATTCGTGAACAAGAAAATGTAAAGGAACCTATAGCTCCTGAGTCATCTAAACGGAAAAAAAAAGAAGATAAAACAAGCAAAATAAATTATAGCAGAAAGAAAGCACGAAACGATGCGAGTTCAACTTTTGTTCCACTACACCTTGCTTGTTCTACTGATACATATGGGTTACTACTGAAACTGGGAAAAAATAATCCCGAAACTGAAATTATTTTGAAGAAAAATGATTTACAGATATCTGTAGCTGATGCAATGAAAGTTGCGCAAATAGGAGTACAAATTCCAGTAATGGTATGTAGATTTCAACCTTTTCAGTTTATGAATGTTTGAGAAACATAATTGATTTCTTGATTTTTTGATTGTAATATCATTAATGGTATAACTCAAGTTTTGGGATCTTTATTATTTTAATCTCATTTTTTATTGAACTTCTTTTTTTTAGGTTATAGCGGCAGTACTAGATATGATGGTAACAAAATTTACAGGTAGTTACATTAAAGATCCAAAAGCAAAAAAAGTTACACACATCAACATAGCAAATGAGGTAATTTAACTTTAACTCAGATTACAATTTGAAGTGAGAGTGGTTTGTGGGAAAATTCCCAGAATGGACTTGTATCTTTCGAAGATGTAGGTGCCCAGGAACAATATTGTACTTGTCGAAGTACATATCTGTAGTTGCATAGTCTAGTATTACAATTGTTGATTGATATATATTTTTTTGCATTTTCTTTAGGTATTTAACAATGATGATGATATTGATGCACAACACAGATACATAATGGAAGAGTTTAAGAAACTCTACCTGAGTTACGAAACTGTGTTATTGCCTATAAAGACATTAACTGCACGAAACACATTTTGGACACTCATGGTCTATCACAAAAGTGAAAAAACATTTTATCACTATACCCCACTACCTCATACGAAGGAGAATTCAATTGGATGGAAGACAGTGCAAGATGCTAAGAAATTAATGAAGTTGTTGATTTCATCTGTCAAAACAAATATTGATGCTATTTTGCAGACAGATAAAATTACATACACAGGTTTTGTTAACAATGACTCAGGAGTAGCTTTACTTTTTAATGCTGCAGAGCATCATAAGAGTCAGCGCATAAGTAGTCGATACAATAATGGTGTCATTGAACAATTTAGGTGTTGCCTCTTGAATTGGTTGATGCTAGAAAATTGTGATAAGAACGGTTGTCAATGCATGCATTTAAATGAAGCCTTGAAGTATGGTTAACAAATGTAGATCGCATTTTAATACTGATTTGTTGTTTTCTAGTGTAATTAATTTTAACATTTATGTCTTAAAATGTTCCAAGTTAACCTTACTGTAGTTCCTTTGAATTATCAATATTTGTGTTTACAATTGTTTTTAGATAACTCTCATTAAACACAAAAAAATCAAAAAACTAAAAAAAATCCCATAACTCAAAAAAAAAATCAGATCAACCATATTGTCCTAGAAACAAAATCTTTTAGATAAGTGTTATAATTCTGTGTAATACATACAAAATATATTACGAAAAAACACCGAATTCACTTTCTTCAACATTACGAAAAAAACAACTGTAAGAATAGAAGATACTCACTTATGGCAAATTACGCAGAATTCAAATTCTAATGTTAATTTTCATTTTTTTTCGTTTCAAAGTAATCAATGTAACATTATTAGCCTTTAAATTAGTAATTTGACTAAAAAAAAACCTTTACACGTAATAATAAAAAAAAGACAAAAGAAAATCAAATCGGTACACTCAGTACCACTACCACTACCTCACTAAAAAACAAAAGAGCAAGACCGTTACTTGAAAACAAAATACATGCAACACTCATTTTGTTACTCACGTATTCTTTCTTTCTCTCTCTGTCTCTCTCTCTATCTCTCTTTCTCTTAAATATTCAAAAATATTAGTTACTCGTTCATTCACTCACGTATTCTCTCATTTCTCTCTCTCTCTCTTTCTCTCAAATAAAATTTCATCAAAAAAATTAATTACAAATTCAGTCAATCACGTAGTTTCTCATCTTGTTTCTGTCAACTAAAATGTCTTCAGAAATTTTAGTTATGAACGTTTGATATCAGCAAATGGTAGAGAAGTTATATTAATCTTTGAAGGTACTTGAAACTTTTATGTAATTTTTACAGTATATTTGGGTTTTACTTGAATTTTACTTCAATTTTACTTGAATTTTAGTGTTTATATTTGATTTTTGGGATTGTTAATATCGTTGAGCATTTGAAATGTTAAAATAAACTCAAATTTTGCTGTTATAAACACAGGAAAAATCTTATTATGTTCTCTAATTAATAGTCGAGTGTGAAATTTATTTGACTTGTACTGTTATAGATCATCATAAAATGACACTGTGTTTATAAGTATTATAGAGTTTTAAGATCTGGTAATTGTAGAATTATAATTTTATAAGACTAAAATTTAGTTAAACAGATTCAGAATTAGAGTAACTTAGAAAGTGTGTTTCAAAACCAGATTCAGAATTTTGACCATGCACGTATGAAAAATGTACCTACAAAAGTACAAAAATATACTTGCGCAGTGGTGGGAATTATTCCCAGAACTCGTATTTCACATCAAAAAATGCATAACTTGAACATTTTTCACACACATTTAAACAAACGTGACTGCCTGTGATGTAGCAAAATTCCCAGAACTGGACTATGTTTGAGTAAAGTCAAAATTGTATATGAAAAATCTGTTAACTAAAACTATGTGTCTTATAGGAAAAAATGTATTTACGATATTGTACTTGTACTTGTCTAAGTACAATATTGTACTTGTACAAGTACACGTTACAGTTTACTGGGTAGAGAATTTTTACCTTCTGCTATAACAAACAAAGACATGTATAGTTTATGCTTTATTTATTAATATTTTTACTGATTTGATGTAAATACAGATATGGTGAGAGGTTACGCATCCACACTTTACGTTATTAACAAAATATTGACAAAACCAGAGGTTACACCCGAACACATTGAGGCGTGCAGGAAGACGCCTTTCTATTATCTCTTCAAACAACTATTCGATTTCAAAAAGGACAAAGACGGTAGAAAGGTAGGGGACGTCCTACCGTGTCAGATAATCAAATGTTATGATGCCAACACAAACACCTTCAAGCTTGGCGAAAAAATGTTGAAAGTAACTCGGAGAGACGTGAAGGTATTGTTTGCTATTGAGGAAGGTTCCGAGGAAGTTCCTATTTTTTCAAAAGCGGAACTCGAAGAAAAGTCAAAATGGGAGCTGAGAATTTTCAAAGATCTGAAAATACAGAAAGAAGGAATAGTGACTGCGATTGAAAAAGTGTTAAAGGAAACGGATAATACGAGTATCGAAGAAGATTTTCCAAAATTGATGACGTTACTTTCTTTCAATACATTATTCTTTTGTGAACAAGGTGAAGTACAAAATAGGAAGTACTTAAAGCACTCAGAACAGTTGGACAGTTTGAAGAACTTCAACTGGTCAAAAAGCATTCTCAGAATGTTGGTTAAGTCGTTAAGGGAAAACTTGTTCACACCCAAGAAAGTCTCAGGTTGTGTCACTGCAATCTTGGTAAGTCTTTATTTAAATATAGAGACATCTTAATTGTGTATGTTTTTTTTTTTTTTGGTTTTAAGTATTACTGTGTTTCAGGGATGGTTTTTTGAGCATACAACAATCGGTGAGAAAAAGAAATATGCGATAAATTCATTTCCTCGATGCTTGAGATGGACGTTAATTTGCAAGAACCCTAATTACAAAAAACAAGTCATCGACAAATTAAAATCCGACCAGGTAAGGAAAAAACTGATTCTAGAACCTGTTAGATGTAAACATATGATAAAATTGAAGAGAAATTGAAGAGAAATCATAGTTTTGTACTTGCGCAAGCACAAAAACTCACTTGGCCAGTAGTGGGAAATATTTCCCAGAACTCGTATTTCATATCAAAAACCCTGTGACTTAGAACTTTTCATACATTTAAAATTACATAGTGTTTAAAAATGTAAGAAAGTCAACTTTATTCAATTAATTTTTATATTATTTCAGTTATATTCATTTATATTCAGCTATTTTTGCATTTCTAGATGAAAAATTTTGCAAGTACACTTTTGTACTTTCGCAAGTACAATAATATAGTTGTGAGTGTTTTGAGTTATGGGATTTCTTAGTTTCTTGTTCTTGTACTCTGAACCTTTGTTTTAAGTATCAAAACAGTAAAACAATATATAAATTTCAGATCATAGAGAAGATTGAAATAACCGATGAAGAATTTGAGAAACTTGGGATCAATAAAGACGAGAAAGAGGACGAAGAGGATGAAGAGGACGAAAAAGAGATGAAAGAATTAAAAATGAGTAGGAAAAAATGTAAAAGAAAATCTGTAATTGATGAGAGTGCGACCGAAGAGGAGACAGAGGAAGAAGACTTTAGAAAAAGAAAGATAAAAAATATTCAAAGAGAGAAGAAGAAAGTCGGTAAAGAATTGGATAGGAAGATTAAAAGAAAGAGTAAAGACCTAGAGAACCATGAAGAGGAAGAAGACGACGAAGAATATATGTTAGATTCTAAACATAATGAAGCGGAGTCAGAGGACGAAGAGAATGAAAATGAGGTCAAGGAGTTGCAGAAAAATACGAAACAAACAAAGAAACGTAAAAAGGTTGAAGAAAATGAAAAGAAATGGAAAAGAACTCTAATCGATGACAGTGATACAGAAGAGGAATCAGAAAAAGAAGAGAGAAGAAAAAGAAAGAAAAAAACATCTCAAAAGGATAAGAAGGATTTCGTTAAAAAATCTAGTAAGAAAATCAAAAGAAAAAGTAAAAAACAGGACAAGGAGGAAGCGGAAAAAGATGTTGAAGAATATAAATCATATTCTGAAGAGGAGGAAGGTATATTTAATATATTTTTGTACTTGTACAAGTAATTTTTAGTACTTATTGTTTTTTTTTTATAATTTTGGTTTAATAGATGATGAAAATGATGATGAAGAGGAAGAAGAAGAGGAGGCGACTGTTTCAATGCTACAAATGATTAAAGACGACGAAGAATATATGTTAGATTCTAAACATAATGAAGCAGAGTCAGAGGACGAAGAGAATGAAAATGAGGTAAAGGAGTTGCAGAAAAATACGAAACAAACAAAAAAACGTAAAAAGGTTGAAGACAATGAAAAAAAATGGAAAAGAACTCTAATCGATGAGAGTGATACAGAAGAGGAATCAGAGAGAGAAGAGAGAAGAAAAATAAAGAAAAAAACATCTCAAAAGGATAAGAAGGATTTTGTTAAAAAATCTAGTAAGAAAATCAAAAGAAAAAGTAAAAAACAGGACGAGGAGGAAGCAGAAAAAGACGTTGAAGAATATAAATCATATTCTGAAGAGGACGAAGGTATATTTAATATATTTTTGTACTTGTAAAAGTAAATTTTAGTACTTATCGTGTTTTTTTATATATATGGTTTAATAGATGATGAAAATGATGATGACGAGGAAGAAGAAGAGGAGGCGACTGTTTCAATGCTACAGATGATTAAAGAGAAAGAAAGGATGGCGAATGACATTCATAAATTAAATTTAACACTTACAAGTTTGAAGAAGGAACTAGAAGCTTTAAAGAAGAAGAATCAGGAAATACTGTTTGATAACAAGATTAGAGAGGATAGTTTAACAATTGTAGAAGCTAAATTAAAAAGTATGGTAGAGAGGGTTAGTGATTTAGAAAACGAAAAAACCGAGGCTGAGAATCAGATACGTGAGCTAACAGAGAAAAATCAAAATTATGTTGCTGAGTTGAAGAAACTGGAAATGTCATACAAAACCGTGATCAATAAAAATACAGAAATGAAAGAAAAACTGAAGGAGTTCGAAATTCAAGAATTTGACAAAGAATCTACAGATTTTACAAAAAAATCAGAAAATGGAACTCAGAAAAAGAAATTTACTGAAAAAAATGATGCAAAACAGGAAGAAAAAACAAAAAAACAAGAGAAAAAACTAGAAAAAAAAGAGAAGAAAGATGAGCAGGAACCACCAGTTAGTTCAATGGTGAAAAGACTAAAAGCAAGAAGAGCTGCACCTGCAGCTAAAAAGAAAAAGGGAGACAAAGTTGTACTCAATTCATCAGACAGTGATTTCCAACATGATGAGGTTAAGGAAAAGAATGTATCAACGAAGAATACTAAATTAGGTAATATTACATGGAAAGACGTTACTGAAATTAATCCAAAGAGAACTAATAAGAAAACAGTCAAAAATCATAAACCATTGGAAGCATATTTCGTCAAAGAAGATGTTAAGCAAATTGCAAATCTCAGGATACTTGGGCCCTTTATAGAGTAAGTTGTTTATTATTTCATGATCATTTAATATGTATGAATAATCTGATGATTAACAACTTTGTTATGGTTGTGTTTTGTTAGGGTATGGAAGAAAGATGAAATCATGGTCACCTTGAAAGATATGGATAATCTAAGGAAGGGCAATATGCTTGAAACACAGGTTTTTTTTTACAAGAACATTAATGTACTTGCACAAGTACATCAAAACTGAAAATATAAGAAAACTTGTGCAGGTCCTTGAAGCTGGATTTGTAATATTGCAGAGAATACATGATTATATGCTTGTATCTATGACGCCAGAACTGATTGCAAACAAATGTAACTATATTACTAATGTCATGGTATGTTTTTGTTAATTCATATATATTGAAAACAATATTAGAATATTCAATAATCTGACATTGTATTATGTTTCTACAGTATTACCTCGACCAAATAGATCGGAACGAGAACAATGAAAATTATAAGGAAGAAGCAAACAAGATGATTATCCAAAAATTCAATAATTTAGTGAAATCATCTACCCATTATATAATGTTCCCAATCTATAGTGAGACAAACAGGAGGAATGCTGGCCATTGGACATTACTTGTTTGCAATACAGAGGATAATCGGGATGAAGTCTGGACACACTACAACCCATTGAGGGCATCAGAGATTGGATATAATGAAGCACTTCGTGTTTTTGATTACATCAGGGAGGCTTTTCCAAGTCCACCAACAGATTGTGAAACTGACATACCGGTTACACTGAAAGTATCAGAAACTTGCCCACAGCAACAAAACAACCTTGACTGTGGTATGTTTGTTTTGATGTACGCTTATGACCTATACAATGAAGGTAAAGTTAGAGAAAGCTATAGTATAGAGAGAGTGAATGAATTCAGGGCAGAACTGTATTCGGATATTACAAACGACAACGCAAACACCATCAAATATGACTGTGGGCCACAGCCGGACTTCTCTCATGTAGCAGATATCGATAGTCCCCCATAAACAAGAGTATTGTCAAATAACAATATAGGAAACATACCCTTTGTTTTTTTATGAGTTATGACTTTACTTTTTTAATTGTTTTTTTAAAACTAGTTTCATTTTAAATGATGTAATGAATGACTCATATTCGAATATATTTCATCGTATTTCGAACTTCGTAAAATTAAAATTTTAATATAGTAATTCATAACTTTGTTCCATCATAATATACTTTTGCAAATGCAAGTATAAAAAATGTACTTGTACAAGTAAAATAATGAACTTGTCCAGTGGTGGGAAGTATTCCCAGAACTCGTGTTTCCTGTAACTTTATCATTTTTCAAACATTTTAACTTACATGATGTCTAAAAATGTAACATGTTAAGTTTAGTCAATTAATTTTGTCCATAAGTTCAATTATATTCAGTAATATTTGCAATTTGAAGTGAAAAAAATATAACTAACTGAGTTGTGGGAAAATTCCCATCACTTGAATATGTTTCAGAAAAATTAATAATATAAAAAGATACAGACTAGTGCTTCAACAATACAATAAGAATGTAATAAAAGAAATATAATCAAACTAATCAAAATTAATATCTTGAAACTCAGATGTCATAAAAAATGCAAGTATAAAAAATGTACTTGTACAAGTATAGACATGTACTTGTCCAGTGGTGGGAAAACATTCCCAGAACTCGTATTCCTGTAACTTTATCATTTTTCAAACATTTTAACTTACATGATGTCTAAAAATGTAACATGTTAAGTTTAGTCAATTAATTTTGTCCATAAGTTCAATTATATTCAGTAATATTTGCAATTTGAAGTGAAAAAAATATAACTAACTGAGTTGTGGGAAAATTCCCATCACTTGAATATGTTTCAGAAAAATTAATAATATAAAAAGATACAGACTAGTGCTTCAACAATACAATAAGTAATATAAAAAGATACAGACTAGTGCTTCAACATATAAAAAGAAATATAATCAAACTAATCAAAATTAATATCTTCAAACTCAGATGTCATAACACCACTTGAGTAGATGCTATGTTGGCTCCTATATGGTTCTATAGGGTTCATAACTAATGAAAGATTAGTCAATGGGACCAAACTTTCAAAATATGATCCCAAGTAATAAGTTTGACCAAAAATAAAAGAAGGAACTTGTCTCTTATCATGAAATTGATGTAGTTCCTGAGCTTTAACATTGTAAATAAATGCATCTTCGTTTCCATAAAATACGAGTAGTTCCATGCTTTTCAACCATCCAATGATCCTGAAATTAGTATAATTGAAAGGATGTAAACGTCTATCACCCTTCAAATCAATACTATGCTTTAGCCATTGTCCATTAGCTTTAAGCAACCAAAACTCATATAAATAATTTGTTTGATCCCTCATCCACACCCAGCAGCAAAGAGAATTGTCCATTTCCATTAGAGAGCAGTTACAATTTCTTAAATCGTTACGAGAAGGAAAATTAATTTCTTCAAAAATTTCAGTTTCAAGGTTAAAGCAAAGAATACGACATTTTGGTTGACATAACCAAAAAACAAAACAGCCAATTGTAACAGAATAAACAGAATGGCGGAAATTATACATACTATGGTAAGCAGAACTGATGAGTTCTTTAATATAACCACTTATCTTACCATTAGCATTAACGTTTCTCCATTGATGATCAACGCCTATAGTTAATATTATACATCTAGATATTTCTTCCGAGAAATGAAGTACTTTGTATACCTTAGAAGAACTACAATATCCAAAAGATATACAATTTCTACGATAGCAATCTGGAAAATGCGGAAAAACAGGCAGAGGCAGAAACTGTTTTACAACAGGATTTGCAACATAACAGGAATAATGAGAATTAGCAGCTCCAATACCAAAAAACAAAATTAACCCATTACACGTTGCAGAAACCTTTTGAAAACAACGCATATTTAAATGCGTAGCATCAAAAACACTGGAATGCACAGTAGGTTTAAGTATATAAGGTAAATAAAAGGGTTGATGAATTAACATGGAGTTCGAAATAGATTTTTTTGCCAAATGGGCAGCTATAAATTTTGGCGATTGAATGATATTATAAAATCTTTTGGATAATAATCTACAGACGTTGAAAAGAATATCAGGAGGCAGGCAAACTAGAATAATAATAAGCATATCATCAGTGAGACAGGAGAAAAAACCAGTGTCCATGATGATCTTTTGAGTACAGAGAGTATGTGATTTAGTAAGAAAGTAGTTGTAATATGTGTTAGAAGTGACAGGTTCAGTACATATATTTATAAAGAAAACTTACACAATAAGAAGTTTACTGGAAGATGAACGGACTAAATAACTCTTCATCTGACAATGAAATTATTACTTAGTCAATTATTACTTAGTCTTTTAATATTTAGTCTTTTAATAATGTATTTCCTCAAGTACACTATTGTACTTATGCAAGTAAAAATTTGAGAGAAAGGATTGACTGTATTACTTATATTTATGACAAAAGATTATACAAAAAGAAGTGAACTATTGGAATATGAACAAACAAAATGACTCTTCAGATAACAATTAATTAATTTTTAGTCTTTTAATAATGAAATTTCTTCAAGTACAATTTTGTACTTATAAAAAGTAAATATCTGGATTTGAAAGAAAATTGAAAAATCTTAAGATATAAAAAATTTGAGTTTTTGGAATAATTCCCATAAAAGAATTCTATCTGTCAAAACCGAAAAAATTATTGTTTTGAACATCTTCTTGTAAAAATAATTAGAAAGCTTACAATATTAAAGTTTTATCACTAGATAGAACATAAGCTACAAAAAATGTACTTGTACAAGTATAAAAACGTACTTGTCCAGTGGTGGGAATACATTCCCAGAACTCGTATTTCCTGTAACTTAGACATTTTTCAAACTTTTTAACTTACATGATGTCTAAAACTAAAATATGTTAACTTTAGTCAATTAATTTTGTCCATAAGTTAAATTATATTTATTAATATTTGCAATTTTAAGTGAAAACAATATGACTGAGTTAGTTGTGGGAAAATTCCCATCACTTGAATATGTTTCAGAAAAATTAATAATATAAAAAGATACAGACTAGTGCTTCAACAATACAATAAGAATTTAATACAAGAAATATAATCAAACTAATCAAAATTAACCTCTTGAAACTCAGATGTCATAAAAAATGAAAGTATAAAAAATGTACTTGTACAAGTATAAAATTGTACTTGTTCAGTGGTGGGAAAACATTCCCAGAACTCGTATTCCTGTAACTTTATCATTTTTTAAACATTTTAACTTACATGATGTCTAAAAATGTAACATGTTAAGTTTAGTCAATTAATTTTGTCGATAAGTTCAATTATATTCAGTAATATTTGCAATTTGAAGTGAACAAAATATAACTAACTGAGTTGTGGGAAAATTCCCATCATTTGATTATGTTTCAGAAAAATTAATAATATAAAAAGATACAGACTAGTGCTTGTGTATCTTCCTATTTAAAAAGAGAAATTGATTTATGTGAAAATTCCCAACACATGGACTTTGTATCAAAAAAACAATTGAGAACAAAAATCATCCAAAAAGTAAGAAACAAACAAATCTAATAGTAGTTACACTGAATTTATTAAACAAAGTAAGAAAAAAACTATCCAAGAGAAGAAAAATTATAAAATCAAGTGGTAGGCATAACTACATCACATTCCGAGGTTTTGTGAGTGGTCATTTGATTACAACTCAGACATCGTTTCTTGCGGAAAAAAGACTCTGAAACAGAAGGGAAACGATTCTTCTTCGGTCTACCAGGTTGTACTTTAAACACAGGAGGATGAATGAAAATCTCTTCAGAAGATGAACTAAGATTTTCAATTGTAGATAGTGCAGGAATGGCTCTTGAATATGCCTCCAAATACTTTGAAGAATAAAAGTAATCTTCAACATAATCATATCTGTTGTTCCTTCGACCATAATACAAAGCTGCAACTGCATGTGTGCAAGGAAAACCTTTAAACTCCCACTTGCGACAAGAACAAGTACGTTTAGCGATATCAACTATCATTATGGGATCAGACTCAACTTGAAAAACATCGTCACTTGATTGACGAACAATCCATGTTCGACAATACTCAAATTTAATATCCCATCTATTTTGAGACTGGGTAGAGAGTATAGAAGTACAAGATTTGCCGAAAACAGATCGTTTGTACATTTGAACCATCAGAATATTACGAATTGCATCGATAAGTTCAGTCACAGGTAATTCACGCTTCACCTTTATCTGATTATTAAAGGATTCGGCAGCATTTGAGGTCATCTCGCCGTAACGTTGGCCTGGGAAAAAAGCATCTGCATATTTCTCTTTAGGAAGATTTTCAAGAAAGGTAACTGCACCAGGACCACCAGCTTCTAAAAAATTATGAATAGCTTTATCATACTCATCAGTAGTTAAAGCATGAGCACATTTGTCAAGAAGTTGTGACATAGATTCAAAAAGACTTTTACTACTTTTACATCTGAGTTTCAAATTTCTCTTTAGATGAAGAATGCAATAAGAGTGGTGAGCTTCAGGAAATACTGTCTTCAATGCTGCAGCAATACCTGGGTGACGGTCTGTAACGAAGGTAATCACACGATTACCAAGTAATGGACGCAAAAACTGGAGGAAACTTGTCCAATTAACAGTATTTTCAGCGCGACAAACAGAAAATGCAATTGGATATAACCCTGCAAAAATGTACTTACATAGGTAAAAAATGTACTTTCACAAGTACAAAACATATCACTATGAATTTACTATAATCTATAAAACAACATATATACATAAAAATGAAAGAGATGATTGAATTTTAAATTGTATACCTCTATTCGCATCTTTACCGGTTATAGCAAGCAGATGACCCTCGAATTTAGACTTCAAAAAAGTGGCATCTGCAAATAAAAGAGGACGCATGGCACTAAAGCCTTCAAGGCAAGCACCAAAAGCAATATGGCAACGTTCGAATGCATGACTTGTTGGGTCAAAATCCAAATGTACTTTCGAAGTTGGGTCCACGGATTTTAAATTGCTAAAGTATCCTGAAATCCTGTTATAAGACAAACCAACATCTCCATAAACCTCGTCCCTGGCTTTATTTAAAGCTGCATAAGCTATCTTGTAACTAATATCATAACCGTAAAAGACCTTGATATGATGAACAAGTTCATTCGGTTTTGTAGCTGGTCTACTCTTGTACTCTTCTATAATAACATCCTTAATCAGATCAGAAGATAACCGATTATTTGACAATGATCTATCCGGAACACCGCATGTATGTTGCTTGACAAATGTTCTTATATAAGCCTTTTTGTCTGAATTACCAACAGATGCATATACATACCATAAACATCCAGATTTTTTGCGATTTTTGCAGCAAGCACTAATACGGCGAATATCATTGTGAGTATAGTCAAAAGGATATCCAGTTTCACACGCAAACTTAGACAAAACACATCTGAATTCTGTCAAACCGCCATTAAATACTTGACCAACATCTTTTAACCCATTTTTCCAGTCTTCACTACGAAGTTTAACTTTTTTATGAGGATAATCTTGTTCATCCTCTACAATTGGGACAGATTCAAAATCGACTTCATTAGAAATATGAGATGATGAACTAAAAATGGTAGAATTTGAACACTCAATAGAATTTGTATTTGTAATAAAGAGATCCAGTTTGTCTAGACCATCACGTTCAAATAACCATAGAAGAGTACAATAATCAGCCTCAGTAACCATTTTGCAAGATAACTGATCTCCATAACTATAGTGGATATCAAAGGATACATGATTCAACTCATCCCATCTCTGTATCACATATTGTTTAATTGACTTAAAAGAATCAAAAAACTCAAAAGGATATATTGCACTATCAGTTCCATACTTGAGAGAAGCCAATACTTTAGGAGCCATCACAAAAAATATACCTTAAACAGCAAAAGAAAAAGAAGAATCAGTAATATAAGAAGGAAAAATGTAGTATATGCGAGTGATGGTATTTTTCCCAGAAGTGCAGACAATAAGTGGTTGCTAAACAAAACTGTATTTGTGCAGGTACAAAAATGTACTTGTAAGAGTACAAAAATGTACTTGTCGAGTGATGGGAATACTTTCCCAGGACTGATATTTTTCATCAAAAAAGCAAAAACTTATGTACAAATAGAAACAATAAAATTATACACAACATCACGGATGGGAAAAATCAAAAAAATGAGATAAAATGCAGTAGAAAAAAGATTGCAAAACCTTAACAGATTCTCAAAACTAAATATGTTACACCAGAAAATAACCAATAACACAAAAATGAAGTAAAACATTCATAATATATAACAAAATGAACATCACTATCTATGAAAAACAAAATAAAAGCAATAAATGGAATATAACATAAGTTGTAATGCAGTAAAACATTTATAAAACAAAGACAACTCGAAAATATGTGTATATATATTCTTAACTTTTATTTAAAACAGAAATTTACAAAGATCTACAAGAATTATTGAAAAACTGAAGGTAAACTTATAAAAAGACAAAAAAACTAGAAAATCAACGAGTGATGGGAATTTTCCCAGTACTCAACAAATAGCACAAAAACTACACAATCATATGTATGACATCCATAACACAAACACATAAAAAACGATGCAAATACTTAAACAATTACACAGGTCTGACACCACGAAAAACAACGATCATCTAGTAAAACAGATGAACAGATATTCATAGTAAAAATCAGAGATATTCAAAGAAAAAAACAGAGTTAACAACAAATTGCAAAAAAATGAACCGAAAGACATCAATACAGATTAGAAACGAAGCTAATACATTGAGAATTACACAGTACAGACACAAACAAAAAACAGCGATATACATGAGCAAATATACTATTAAAAAATTGTAAAAAACAGAAAATCAAATTTAAACATAAAATACGAATCGTAAACAACTATTTAAACACAAATGAATCAAAAATAGAGTAACGGTGGAAGCAAATACTTGAATTCATAGTAAAACAACCTGAAAATTGATTCGTACAGTTGATGATTGAAAGCTAAAAATTATGATTTGCTGGAGAATATAACGATAGAAGCGAGATGAATTTAACGTCTTGAATTGCAAAAAGTTGTTGTTATTGAAGAACGTATTTAATTGAGAGAATTCGAAATCATAGTTGGAAGCATATTTGAAAAAAGTAGTTGTTGAAGGACACAGAGAGAAGGAGAAAGAGAATATATAATTAAATAAAAACTAACGACGGTAGTAAACGGAACGGAGAAATTGAGATAAAGAGAAGCTGACGTGTTAGGGGGTAGTATTGGAAGCTAAAAATATGAGGTGCCTTTTACTGGCAAAAAGAAAGCGGCTGGGGTGAGGGGGCATTATTTCTAATTTGAGGTGTTTCTTGGGCATTAATCCTATAAATATTCATTACTTTTTATTACTTTTATTTTTAATTCCTTCTTCACGAAGGGCTAAACCGCCTTTAATGCCGATCGGCTCTACGGTGTGAATCAGAGTCATTTCTAGGGCATTAGCAAGATTATGTAATACATTGAAACCATTCTTAGTTCACAACACATTAACGAGGAAAAGTCACGATTCACCTCACCCGATTCTAGCCTCGCCGTTCACTCACCGCACCGCCGAATCTCATCGACTCTCACCGTACCTAACCTCACACTCAAAACCTCACCGGCGAAAAGCTAAGTCGTTCTCACACTCTCACCTCACCTAACCTTCACCTCTCACGTCGGTGGTCCATAAGTGACGTTTTCTATAAAAGATTCTGTAAAACCTAGGGTGTAGAATCGATATTCACCTTTTGTTCGATGAATTGATCCAAAGAGTTTGGTAAAATTTCAAAATTGAAGAGCTCCAACGACTAGCTCCTACTTCCGAAATTGAAGAGCTCCAACGCATAGCTCAAGCAAGTGGATGCTTAGCTCGCTGAGCTCCGCTTGATCCAAATTAGAAAGGTCCGAACACACAGGTACGTTCTCTCCTCGATTCTTTTAATGTGATTTGTAAATCTTTATTTATCCTCTCTCCAGCTATGTTACTCACACACTCATACGCGCAGCTAAATTTTGATTGATTGAAATTTGTTTGAATTTCTTAGTATACTGAGTCAATCTTTGGATGTGAGCATAATTGAAGTGTACTTACCGGCTCCTGCATATAAGTATGTTGAAAACTTATTATCTAAGCTTTAGCATGACCTGTACCGAGTAATTGCATAACCTTCTTCTGGAAATTCCATGTGCCTGTTCATGAAATTTGTTTTATACTGAAAATCTTGGTTGTGTGACATTGAAAGCCTGTTTTATCTGGTATATTTTAGTAGTTAATGTATGTATGTCATGGAGTATTTAACAAGATTCTAAGTGAAAGATTTTAGCATTATAGTCACTGGTAGCTTAAGCTAAGATTGATATAATTGCTCACACCTTATTGTATGTCTTTGGAAATCTTTTTACTGAATCGCAAATCCTTATTAACTGACTGATAATCAAACAAACTCATTCGGTATCATTACTTATTAACTGCAAGTATGTATTAGTTCGATCTTTTGTAGATTACAGTTTTGCTATTTATTAATTAATTTGAATGGAATATCTGCAAATTTTCTTTGAGTTTTGTTAGTAACTTATGATGTACATCCAACAAATTACGCCTTTGCTGATTTAGAAAAAAATGTCGGGAAGCTATTCAGGAACTGATCTGGTGTATGGTATAATAAGGCTTAAATTATTTTGTTAATTTTAAACTTAAATAGTGAATTTACAAGTAAGTAGCTTGAGTTTGGATATAAAGATCCGACCCATATCTTGGCTTCATTTGTTGGTTTTGCAGCCATTAAAATTTTAATGAAAATCAACAGCCCGCTTTATGTATATTATTTCTTTGGAAAGAAAAAGTTATATATTTGGGATAAATTGCACCATTGGTCCTTTGTTGAAGCTTACATGGTTTTTGATAGTAAATTGTGCACAAGGCTGTAATAATATCATTGGGCAAATGGTATTGGGATCTTGGCTGGGCAATCCTGTGACTCTTGCTCAACCAATAAAGATCTGAGCCTTGCCTATAAATTAACCATAGTTAAATAATCAGATTTAAAACGTGACCATTTGTATTTGATATCTTGCATTAGTAATTTTAACAATAATTTGTATGGAAGCTTCCTCATGGACTTCTTCTACTTCTTTGGGTGAGTCATAAAAACATAATTAATTAATTCCAAACCAATCTTTTGTATATTTAAGTTCAGACTTTATACTGAAAATGTAGAATTCAACCATCTTCTATCAAACATTGATTTTAAGGTATAATAAACATATATCTTTAAATTGCTTTATGTTTTTCGTAGCCTTATTTCAATATAAACATAATTATAGACCGCGCTATGGTTAAATTAAACATTTTGAAAACAAGATATTTGATATCTACCCCTCCCCATGGGTATAATTTTTACTTGCTGATAAAGATTTGACGTGACACGTTTTTTGCATTTTAGTCCTCTAATCAAGTACTAAGGATGAGTTAATTTGAAGTTAATGACATTAGACAATAGGATAAATGGAGAAACTTGAGTATTGTGAATGGTATAGGCTAAAGGGTAACCCTGATGCTCAGCAAAATCACTAGCTTTGACTTGGTCAACTAACTCTCTTCCACAAGATGCACCTGTGGAAATAGTAGCTGAAGATACTTCCAAATGCTTATTGGATGGGAAAACTGCTCTAAGTAAGTTGTATATGTGATTTTGTTTTCGTGAGAATTTCGCACCATTGTGAAGGTTTTAATATAGGGACTTATAGTGCAATTTATTATGCAGTATGTATGAGTGTGGAAAACTATGTATGAGTGTCATCAATTTCAGAAACCACATATCAAATCATGAGAAGAGGCTGAATAAATGCTCCCAAATTTTTGACATACATACGGGTTGTAATGAAACAGGTAAGCCCAATCATATATGATTCTTTTTATATATATATATATATATATAGCTGACAATTTCTTGAAAATGTCCAGGGCTCCTTATTTCATTTGGCTGACATCACAAAATTTCTGTAATTTCTTGATCGTTGGCAGAGGACTAGAGTATGAAGTTCAGATTGTTTGATGATGAAAAAATAATTATTAGTGCTGAGGCGCTTTCTCAATATGTAAAAACTAGCATACAACAGTTTTATGACTAGAAAATGGTTCTATAATGACTCAAAAGACACTAATATATTTTCTAGAATAAGCCAAAACAATGCTGAAATTACTCCCCAAATACTTCAACAATTTTAAAACTCACCGGCTATATATCACAAAATAGCATTATTGATATAGCCAATTATGCATGTGAAGGTTCAGAATTAGAAAAGGAAAAAGAAATAATGTATCTAAGACTACTCCACAATGATGGAGTTTTGTAAGTATATTATCTATTTTAATTTCATTGTCTTGTTTGAAATACTTACGTAATTTTTCACAATTCATTTAACTTTCTAATGAAAAATAAATAAATAACTGAGAGCATCACCAAAGCCTTGAGTTGTTGGTAGTAGTCCTTAGACCAACGATTTTTCAATCTATCTAGCCAAAATATTTCCTTCACTTCATCTTTTCTACTACTTTAATAGCTTACATTTTTTATTCAAATATTAATATAAACTAAAATTTTAAATTTACACTATCAATTATAATTTTTTAATTTATTTTACCCCAAGTTATATATATATACACGTTTGACTTAAAACAAATTATAACTTATATCTACTATTCATATATATTATGATTTTTATAATAACATAACTAATATATTAATTCTATTTTTTATTTTTATCTAACTTAAATAATATTTTTTTTAATTTTTAATATGAAGTTGTACACATAAAATAATTACTTCGATATTCGACATTACTTATTAATTCATTAAATTTGATAATTTAAAGAAAAAATATATACTACATTATAAATATAATATATTTAATATTATAAATATAATTATTTATTTATATCTTATTTATGAAAAAGTAATAAAAAAAGATATGTTTATCATTATTGTTTAAAAAAATATTAAAATATTATATTTTTCAATTAAAACCCTTTATTGTAAGAACGAAAAAGAAAGAAAGAAACTTTAAAAAATAATGAAATTGTTATGAAACCGTGATATTTATCAGCCCATTGACCATAGTAAAGATTATACAGCTGTTCTGGATACAGGAATTCAATTTCTGGGTACAGAAATTCAATTTGAGTGTATTTGAAAGTCGTGAATGAAATTTTAAATTGAAAACATAATCAAATATGCAATAATTTTACGAGAATTTGTTTAAATCAGGGTGCAATTATTAATGAGATAAAATAGAACCGGTGACCTGTCCAAGATTTTTAAATTGAAACCACTTTTAATCTTAATTTACCATTTTGACACTTTCCATTTATATGAGAATTTCAATATTTTTAAGCCATTATTTAATAATATTTTTAAGCCATATTTAATAAGACACGTAATTGATATATAAAATAACTTTAGATTTGTCTCAATCTCATAAAAGTTTGTAAAAGTTTACATCAAATTAATCAAATTGTAGAATATCTTGTTATACTAAGCATTATCTTATAGCTATATATACCAATTATATTAAAATTATAAATATAAATAAATTTAAAAATGCATATAAAAATGTTATTCATTAATATATATATATTCGTATTGAATCAATATTAATTATAGTTTTTTTACAAAATTAATATATTGTTTAATATTATTCATTGGAAAAAAATATTGACATTCCTAAAAGAACAATACCTCAAAAAATTATAATAATAAAATATTTGACACAACCTATCATTAATTAATATACTATACTAATATAAAGTTACTTCTTTACCTATTTTTCTATTACATTTTAATATTACAGCTGCTAAAAAAATTGAATACCCATTTCTCCATCGTCTAATTGAGTCTTCACAACCACTAGCCACTAACCATTACCAACTACTAGCATCTCTTCCCCTCCCTTAATCTCTCCTCTCTCAATGACCACCAAACACATTCTATTCCAATTTCATCATGGAGAGATCTGATAACAAAGATTTCAATGACTTCACCGACTCTTCTAGCATCTTCTTCTGTATCTATCTACCTTTTCAGCTAATTTATTTAATTTTATTCTCATTATAGCTCCATTTTTTTGTCATTTTGTAGCATGCAAAAACTCCATCGTATCATTTACTTTCTATATTTTCTTCAGGTGATGTGATCTATGAATTTTTTAAGATTAGTGCTAATCTGTTGACTATATATGAGTGCGTGGTTTTATAATTATTTCTTTGTTTTTGCATTATATAAATAAGGGACCTCTAGTGCAATTAACAAAAAAATAATTACCCATAGACAAAAATTTCTAGTTTTGGACCTTTAGTGCATTCTTTTGCATAATATAGGAACTTGTAGTGTAGCTAACTCAAAATATAAGGGACCTATAGTTTAATTTCCATAGTTTAAGGGATCTATATTTCAATTAACTAAAAAATTTTGGTCCCCCAACAAAAATTTCTAACTAGACATATAGTCTAATGTTTGCATAATTAAGGGATCTATATTGTAATTTTTTCATTATATAAGGGACCTATAATGAAATTAACTCAAAGTTGGGTTCGTGCAACAAAATTTTCTGGCTTTGGACCTATAATTCAATATAAGATTCTAAATTTAATTCTGTTGAATTTATGCAGATTATTTTGTTTACTAGATGGGATTAAGGCACGAGAATTATGTGTATTTTTCAAAAAATAATCACTTCAACACTATGTTAAAGATAAATAAATCCGTTCATATCGAAAGTTATGATTTTTTTTGAAATATAGTATAATTGCATAATTGGTTACTGGGGTATGGTTTGTGTGCAGTTTGAAAAGAAGTTATATTTTCTAGATACTGATCAAGGTTACATAAATCAACCTGATTTGGTATGAAAAAAGCTGAATGTGAGGTAATTATTTGTTGTATCGTCTCTCAAATTTTCATAATCTTTACAAAATATTAAAATATTATAATTTTTGGTGAATGAGACATAAGGTCTTGGAGACAGATTTTATTCTTTATAAGGATGAGAATAAATCTTAATTCTTCCAAGGGACCTCAAGGTTGACGAAATACTAGATTACCCTTACTAACACTAAAAGACAAAATGAGTGTGATGTCACTGTTCATCTATCTCCACTACTTACCACAACCCACCTACCACCAACCACTGACCTCCGACCACCGGAAAAAATTGATGAGTATTCTATCAAATTGATGAGTACTCTATAAAAATTGATGAGTACTCTATCAAAAATAAACGAGTACTCTATAAAAATGAAAGAGTACTCTATAAAATTAAAGGAGTACTCACTAAAATTTAAAGAGTAATATTCAAACACATCAATTTTATTAACATTTTAAAAATTACAACATCAAATAATATAAAAGAAAAGCTAATAACAAAATTACACCTACCTATCTAGTTACTAGTTACTGCATGGAAAAAAATAACTAAATACATGGCTGGATCTAACAAGAAGATCGAATAATAAAACATTCAAAAAGTAACATTGTTGACCAAATCTAGATCTGGTTGACTATAACTTACAAACCAAAAAAAAAAAGAGATCAAATCTCGCCAGTTGAAGAAGCGAGATAGAACATCAATGGTCTTCACCGTTGATGTAGCTTTTCCGGCGAAAGAGGATTAGCTGAAAACGCTGCATGCGAACCTGAAAACGCTCCACTCCGGTAATCCTTTGTTGCTGCTTTCATGGCTGTTTCTACCCAATAAATCCTTCTCAGGCGTTGTAGCTGAAAACTTCGAATGGATCTTGAACCTCCATTATCGAAGCAGTTGCTGTCTCACGGCGTCCAAGCCTTACCGGAGCTGTCTCGAACCTTCCAGATCTCGCAACACCTTCTCGAACGGCGCCGATTCGTGAAGCTAGTTGAACGGTGAGACTTATCCTTCGAACGGTGCGGCTTCCTTTACGAGTGGCAGCAGTTCCCTTGTGGGCAATTTTCACGGGAGAGCTGGCGCTGCATCATGTTCGCCATTGAGATCCATGGGCACCGAGTGGGTGAGCTGGCGGCGGTGTTCGCCATTTGATGAGTGTGTGATCTTGAGCTTGGGAGCCGATTTGAAGCAAAAATGGAGGAGAGCTTTTGGGTTTTCGGGTGAGTAGGAAGAGAGAGAAACAGTAGACGTGAAAGTGGAGGGTTATTAGATTTAGAAATAATATTTATTATACATAGGAAACATA
Organism: Nemophila menziesii; assembly: GCA_029959085.1. Lineage (NCBI taxonomy): Eukaryota > Viridiplantae > Streptophyta > Magnoliopsida > Boraginales > Hydrophyllaceae > Nemophila > Nemophila menziesii. The sequence goes on along the minus strand of JARWIR010000001.1, from coordinate 136,082,600 downwards.
AAACAAAAAGGGGTATAAATGTAATTGGTTTTTTGGTTTTTAGTGTAAGATGTGATTTGAGGTTTTTAATAAAAAGAGAAAGAAAGGTTTGGATTAGAAAGAGGATGTGTCTTCAAGACCCCTAGTGTCATTATCTCTATAATTTTTCTTAATTAAAATCCTTCAAAAAAAAAAAATTCAAAACAAAACATAAAAAAAAACACTAAAAAACAATAAAACATATTTATGTTATAAATTAAAGAAAGAAACGATACAAAGAGAGAATATTCTTGTATTTCCAATATCAACTCTAGTACTATTACAATGAAACAAGTCCTATATTTATAGGAAATAAGTGACTCTTCACATGCCCTATTTACAATAAATAAGTAGAAGACCTTTGGCCTTTGGACATCCACATAATAAACAATTTATTCATAACACTCCCCCTTGGATGTCCATCCATTAGAAAATATGCCTCGTTAAAACCTTGCCAAGAAAACCCTGTGGGATAAAAACTTGGTCGAAGGGAAAAGAGTACATATAGATGGAAACAATTATATTGAAAACGCTGCCTCGTTAAAACCTTGCCAAGAAAACCCATTAGGACAAAACTTGGACGAAGGAAAAGAGTACAGTCTTGTTTATGCTCCCCCTGATGTTGGCAAGAGGTCTCTGAGTTGTCGTATATCAATATTGTGGACCTACTTCTTGAATATTGTGGTTGACAATGATTTCATCAGGAAAATCTACAAAATTATTGCGTGATTGTATCTGTCGAGTGTCAATATCCACATTCTTATGTAGGTCGTTTGTGTAAAAGACTTTGGTGAAATATGTTTTGTTTTGTCTCCTTGATGTAGCCATTCTAATTATGTGTAATACAAGAAATAATATCCTCATACAATACCATCAATATATTTATGTTGAAGATATACCACAATTCTTTTAAGTATGTTGAATAATCCACTTAAATAGATATTGCATACCTCTCCCCCTTGGATATTCAACGAAAGATATGCCTCATTTAAAACCTTATCAAGAAAACCCATTGGGAAAAATTTGATGAAGGAAAATTTGATGAAGGAAAAAGAGTACATTAATCCGTAAGGGCTATGACACGTATTCAGTCTGTCTTGTTAAAACCTTACCAGGAAAACTCAATGGGAAAAACCGTGGTGAAGGAAAAAGAATGCAGAATTCAATATTCTCCCCCTCATTACGACATTACATATTTTTAAATATATTTGTACCTTGATGTCATCGTTAATGAATCTTTAATTAGTAAATCTTCTGGATTTTTACTTGAGGGTATTTAGTGATAGTAATATCATTTTCTTGATCAATAAAAGAGTTTATACTTCCTATGACAAAGAATATTTGCATGCCTCATTAAAACCTTACTAGGAAAAACTCAGTGGGAAAAAACCTTAGTGAAGGAAAAAGAGTACAATACGCAAATATCACATCATTCTCATTATGACAATAATTACCGAGTATCCTTTTATAATTCATACACTTTTCTCTTGTGCTTTAAATAAATTACGTTCTTCAAGAACTTTTATACTCTAGGAAATTTTATATCTCAGGAACTTCTCAATCTTCGATAATTTCATATTTAAACGCTCTAAGTACTTCAAGTACCTACCTTGCCTCAGGCACTTGTTGTGCTTTCAAACACCTATTTTGTTTATTAAAAACTTTAATATCCATCTAATAATCACTACACTGTATCGATAACATAAGAATGAGGACATCTCCCCATAGTTAATTCTAGGTTTCTGCAGGAACCTTCGTGATACAAGTAGTGTTTTAGATTTCAAAATTCACTATTACACTTTCTATTGTAGTCGACATATTTCACCACTTTTTGGTTTAGGATCCTTATTATTTACTTCAAGAGCTATATTAAATGAAAATATATTAATCCCATAAACTATTCTAACCGTTTTATATATTTTCAGTAGACTAATAATCTACATAAATTTTCTCGTATTTAGGTACCTAGGTCCTTTCATGACCATTACTTTCTTTAAGAGAAATGCATGTGCCAACATTAGTTGGCTTAATAATTCCTGTCGTATCACGTGGAGTGCACATCGCACATTTTTTACCATTTAATCATTTACTCATGAGATTTTCTTCTTTGGGGCATGGTATACTTTAAACCGACAGGCTTACCACGCTTCATGCGTTGGTTTGATACATTCGCTGGTATTTTTGTTATGTGTCTAATATCGGACAATAACCTATGTTGGAGCGTTTACAACATATTTTGGGATTGTGAAATATTCTACTTGCGAATGTATTAGGTATATTATTTGCTATACTTTGCACATAGATATTCCTTTTAACATCAAGTTCCTATTCTTTAGTTTGTGGATATAAATGATATAATAAATTGTATTCCACCATGTGTTAGCAACTTCAGGTTGCCTGGTCTATACGTCATGCAACTTCAGGTTGCCTAGTCTATACGTCACACAACTTCAGATTGACTTGTCTCTCCCCCTAATAAGGGGATAGTCACTTGGTAAAATGAATCTTCTGGTTCTTTTAAGTAGAGACCAAGTGAATAATCTATTAGTCGACATATCATTACTATCAGTAGTTGACCAAATCAGTCATTTAAAAATACAAAGCTCTTTGGATTATGACATCTTTTCTTTTGCACAATGAGTGTTTCAACTTCTCGAATCTGTATATTATATAACCCCAAAGAAATAGCATATTTTATTTTCATACACACTTCTGGTGAGACTTTTAGTAAATAATGCAAAAGATATACATTGTTACGGACACTTGTGGCTTATACAAATACTAATTTTGGATATTATCCTTTAAATTTAGTAAATTTCTTCGGGATTTACTTTTAACATAATTTACCAATTTTGTACCACAAGGTAACATAACTTTTGGGCATCCAAAAACTTTTATTTAGATCAACTACATGTGATAGTATTCCACGAGTACACGAACACTATATAATTCCACTTTATCGATAATATTCATGCTTATCATTTCGTGATGGCTTATTTACCGTGACCTTTTACTTTCAAGATATTCCTTATTATTCCGCTTCTGGTGGTAATGATTATTTTTCTTACCTTAACCTCGTCTGGAGTTTGGGTCACCAAGATGTCAATTTCAGACACATTGAAAGACATCGCATTTTCTTCCAGAAACGCACTTCTATTCACTTCAAGGAATGGTTTTTAGCTACGAAAAACAGTATTTAAGTCATTCCAGGTCAGTTTTTGTAGAAGCTGGAAATAATGAATTTGCTTAAGAGAATTTGATTCTATATCTCCAGGGGAATAATTTCCAATTAGGAAATACAACATTAATTCACTTGTTTTGTCATCTACACATCTATTTATTTAGATAATTAAAATAGTTACATTCACTTTAGAGAGTGTATCTTCATTCACTTCGAGGAATGAAACGTTATAGTTTACAAGAATATAGAATGTTAAACCCTAATATTGGGATAAAACTCTACTTACGATATTACTACTTCAGGAGTACTTTCATGACATGAAATCTGTAAGAGGTCTTAACATATCTTTTTTTTTTTTCAAAATACTTTTAACTACAATAATATCTATTTCAATAGAATAATTATGTAACCTTGAAGTTTGGAAGTATAGCAAAGATATTCGATTTTTCCTTTGTATTCTCATGATTCAATTAGCCTCCTCTTTTTTCTCTTTGCTTTGCTTCTAATTTTTTTCACAGTAAATATTGTTCATCGCCTTATTAGTAAAAACAATCATATATGTCTACATAAAAATCATATATACTTTACAAAAACATACCAACAAAGCAAACTCTGAAACACTATCATGATTTTCTACTCGGGTGGAGTTATGATCCCCACCACTCTGATTCCAATACACATTAGAAGACCTAGCACTTTCTTAAGGAAATACAGTTTTATTCACTATAATGAATAATTTTTAGCCAGAGAATACAATATTAATCATATTTAACCCTACCAGTTTGTTTACATATCCATTTTCAAAGAGATTGAATAATTTAACAATCGTTACAAGGAATGCAATTCCATCCACTACATGGAATAGTTTTGAGCCAGAGAATGTGATTTTATTCTATCAAATTTTGTCACCACAATGTTTATTTTGATACGCATTTGAAAGTTATTGCATTCGTTTAGGGAATGTAATTTTAACCACTCCAGAGAATAGTATTATGTAATGGAACACGAATTATGATTATATCAATAATTCATTACTTTGCTTGCTTACGAGACAAACAATCTCATAGTATTTTGTAAAACCTTTATTCATGTTATAGCTACTTCAGGAGTATATGCGTGATTTGATACAATGAGACGTATATTTGTTCCACCCAGTAATATTACATTTTCCCATTTTAAAATCCTCACTTAATTTAATAGTACCTAAAACTATACTAACATTTCTTTTTGTCCAATTGACTAACAAATTACTAGATTGTCCAAATGGTAAGACTATAAACATTTACAAGGGAGGGTGTAGGTTTGAATCCCTTATCATGCAAACTTTGCACTTCATAAAAATTCAACTTATCTCCCCCTAATTTTATGTCATTTTCATGAATAAAATCATTTTGTTAACGAACTTCCGGTTCATAATATTGCTTCAGGAATTATATATGAACAAATCTCTAGTTCATAAAAGTATCTTTATTAATGTGTAATCAACGAAATCCGGTTTCATAAAACTTAGAATAATTTCATCATCAAGTCTTTTAAAAGATAGTCTATATTCCTTTTATTTGGAAAAAAAAACCATTCTTAAATATTCATGAAACCCATATGAGTTATTCATCATAATTATTATTTGCTTCAGACCTACTTTTTTTTTTAATTTCCGATCCATTAAATAGAATTCTGGTCTATTGAGATTTGTTATAACTTTCATGTAAAATACTCAATTTATGCTTCCGGCATAAATATTTTCATTTAAGATTTGGACCTAAATAGTAATATTATGCTTCAGACATTTTTTTTGTCTTTAGTCATCGGGCCTATAACAATTAAGGCTTCAGGCCAATAGGATTAATTTTATACTTATGGGATATGATATTTTGTTTTTAGGCTTCGAGCTTATAAAATTTGTTTTATGCTTCTAGCATATAAAGTTTATTGTAACCTTTTCTTGAAAGAGATAATTTCGTTCAGACATACAATTTCATTGCACCTTTCATGGATGTCTAGTTTATTTCTCGATTTAATTCTTTCATGATTTTTCAATATTAAGGAATTTCATGAAAAATAGTCATTTAAATTTATATTAGCAATTACACTTTATTCCTTAATTATTTTGTAATAATTTTTTTTTTAAACCAAAAAAATTGATATAGGCTTCTAGCCTTTAAAATTTGATCTAGGCTTCAAGCCTTTAGATAATTTGCTTTTATGCTTCAAGCATATAGATTTATTTTTTTAGGCTTCGAGCCTATGAGTTGATTTATCCAAATCAAAACTTTTATTTTGGAAAACATCATAGTCTTACAATTTTTTTTGTTTTCATAGTAGAGCCGTATATAAAAAAAAAACAATAATAATCATTGTTGTTACACTTTAGATAAGGCATATGACTAGCCACTATTAAAATTCAACATTCCATTGAAAAGCACACATATGTTACTCCATATGATATAATTTTCGGCCTTTAAGTTTTCGATTTTATGCTTCGGGCATATATTTTATTTCCTAGGTTTCGGGCCTATAATATAAAATTTAGGCTTCAGGCCTATACGATTATTTTTCCATGCTTATACGGTTATTTTTCCATGCTTTGCGCATTGTAGGCTTCAAGCCTAGGAAAACATCTTATTTCATTTTTAAGCCATTCAAAATAATATTTACATAGGCTTCAGGCCTCAATTTTTTTTCTAAAAGTGATAACCGATTTATCTACTTGAATAGTATTAGAGTATTGTATAGGATGCAATGGAAGTCCATCTAATATTTATCGATTGCAATGGAAAGTCCTTATAATACACTCTCTTATTTTCTATGTGAAAAGAAATATATATATATTATATATAAAATAGAACAATATAAATCATACCTGGAAATATTCTTCCTTGATTCGATCGGTAAAGACTCGTGCTGATAACGTGTTATAAATTAAAGAAAAAAACGATACAAAGAGAGAATATTCTTGTATTTCCAATATCAACTCTAGTACTATTACAATGAAACAAGTCCTATATTTATAGGAAATAAGTGACTCTTCACATGCCCTATTTACAAGAAATAAGTAGAAACCTTTGGCTTTTGGACATCCACATAATAAACAATTTATTCATAACAATTTATATATATCTAACGGGTATAATGAGGGGACATTTTTAGCTAAGTATATAGTACCAAAAAAATAGTTGACATAGTTTTGTTACTTAAAAAAATAAAAACTTCCAAAAACACCACTACTATATATATATAAGTATATACCAAAAAAAGAAATGTTAAAAGTAACCACTCACATCTCTCTCACGTCATATCCCACTATCTCTCTCACCTCACCTCACCTACACAATTCACACTCACCATGCCATTCTTCCTCCCCGTTGGCATCACTTTCACCGTCAACATCAAGCCGCCGCCGTGGTGGTTGTGTTATAAAGCAGCGACAAGAGACACCTCCTTACTTCCTCACCTCAACCTCGACACCACTTACCTAGGCGATTCTCCATCAACAGGATCGGTTGTTCTTCACCACCAACACTGGCGTTCTCCCTCGTCGTACCTCGACACCACTTCACCACAACTTCTTCGAACAGAGCAGCAATTTTGGACCGATTCGATTAGGTTAGCAGCCATTCTGGTTCCTGAAGATTGGAATTATGTAAAAGATAAGAAGTTCTCGATCGATTCTGGTAATTAATTAGTTTCTTTTCTCACTGAAGCTGAAGCTTTCAACGCTCACCGAAGATGTCAAGTTTATGCTCAGCAAGTGTTTGATAACTGTCTCAATTGAAGGTACAGTTGACAACTTAATTGAATTCCTTCATATTTTGGATAACTGACTCAATTGATAATCATATGATGATAACTGTCTCAACTGAAGGTACCTTTGACAACTGAAGGATTGATCTGTTGCTCAATATCATATGATTGACGATAGTGATGATTCTGATATTTTAGAACAGGAGGTAAGTCATGATTCTTTTTTATTTTTTTTACAGTTTGATCAATTCTACATATAGATATATAAATGTACATAAACTTGAATTACACTTTAATTACTTTAAAAAACTTGAATACAAAGTATATATTTCATGTAATTTTTGTTCATACTTATTATACTCTGTTGCGATTTCATAACACATGAGTATCTTTAGCTAATTCTCATATCTTAAGGATCCATGGTTCAACTAATCCTATATATTTGGTGATATTTGATAGCTCATTAAGATACCTAAAATTTGATTAGTAGTCGATTTTTGTGTTGTTTAGTTTTTTGAATTCTATAGGAACTGATTAGTAAATTTTGTGTGTTATACATGTGTAAACCTTCTCAAGAATAAACTCTACTCAAATGAAAGATCAGTTTCATCAAAAGTACACACCCCTTCCTTATATATTTCAGTTTTGATCGTTTGAATCTGCTCAACAACTTCGAAAATTGATTCTTTCTTTCAGAAGTACTGCAAGATCATGTAGTATGTTATATATGGAAAAAATTTAAAAAAAGATGGCCAAAATTCTCCAGCTAATTTGTAAATTAAATACAATACCGTGACATCATCATAGTCGCAGAGCTTCATCAGTATAGTACACTTGAAAAAAAATCAAGTAACTAAAGTTTAGAATCATGAGATTACTTTAAGAATTGCATAGTAAAGGAGAATAGGAATAAAGAGATGAGAGAAAATCACCTCATATTCGTGATCGATGGATGCTTCTGCTTGAAAAAATGCTTCCAAAGTACATTAGAAACAATTTTTTGAAAGTATAGGGGTCTGTTGTGCAATTTTTTGCATAATATAGAGACCTATAGTTGAGATTCTAATAGCGTGTTATTTTCTTCTTTTTTTGTTTAACAAATGTCAAATAGTGGGTGAATATTCATTGATGATGTAATTGTTGATATTTTAAGTTGGTTGAAAGTAAAAAAGTGCACTAAGATGCAAGTCATGGAAAATGTTTACTCGGCAAAATTTTTTCATTGAGAAGCATCAAAAGGCTGAATAAATTGCTCCAAATTGTTTACGAATATGGAGGGCATGTATATAGATCTAGATCAAATGGTAAAAAATATATGAAAGGATTAAAAACTGATCGAAAATGATGTTACAGATAAATCATCATTTAACAGTAAGGTTTTATTATACTTCACACTCTTACTCTCATTTGAGATACATGTGACTAATGGTGTATATTTGGTTATTTTGTATAAGACAGGGACTAATGTTGCAATTAAGCCGAGAAGACTTAGATAATGATGATAATTTTAGAGAACTTTACAAGGAATACACTGGCCCTGTGAGACCAAATGCAAATATAACTACAAAGAAAAGATCTCAAGCTGGTTCTGATGAAGAAAAATAAGAGCAACTGATTTCACTAGCCGAGAATCTAAGGTTTTGGGAATCTAAATCTAAAGCTACTCAGGTGCAGTGTTTGTTTTCCGTGAACTTTATTGTTTATTACTTTATTATAGTGCAAATATGCGGTTAACCCTTAACTGTAAATCTCATAGGGGTGTCCATTTACACTTGGGGCAAATCGTGAATCTCATGATTTCTTTGAAAGAGTACCTGCTAGAGAATGCCATGTGAAAGCATTATTTAAGGAGAATGTGGTGAGTAAAATCGAGAAGGGAACTGGATCGAAAATCAGAATCAATGAGAAGTTTATAATTGTAAGTGGTAAAGATAGGTTAATTGTAAGAAAATGCGTTGATGTTGTACATAAAATTACAGAGGGGAGTGAGAAGTTTGTATAGCCTTTTTGTACCATGCTTCATTATCACAAGTTATACTTGAATATTTCTAAGTACTCCGGAAATTATGGTTCAATTTGCCTTGAAATATCATCATTTTCTCTAATTACAGTCCATGCTATCGACACAAATTACTCTAAACATGATCGAATTTTTGGGTCTTTGCGAATTTTGGGGTATTGATTTGATCTTCAGTGAGGTTTTTTGGGATATGTTAGACCATCTCCAGCAATTGTGCCATATGGATATTTACTGCATAATCGTTCAAAAAATACAGTCTAACACCAAATTGCTCACTCCAACAGTCACGGCTAATTATGGGACCTAGGCATCCCCTTGACATACGTCTCGTCGCCACTGCATCGAATAGCACCTATGGTATCCGTTATTTTCAGCGCATCACTATAATTAATATCACGACTGTAATTATACTTAAAATCAAAAAAATTTGAAAATTTGTAAAAGTGATGAGATTAGTTAAAAATATGTTAACTTTTTACCTTAATATGGGTTTTTCGCCAAGCGAATCTTCTTGGTGGGAAGGTGAGTGTCGAGAGATTTCTTTTTCTTTTTTGTTCCAATGCGAATCTGAAGAGATGATATTTTCAGGTTTTATCATGTTTCATTTTTACTTTTTTTTCCAAACATAAATAAAATGTTCCATTGTTTTTTAACTTTTACTTTTTTTTTAATCTGAAATTTTTTGAATTTTTTTATCTTAAAAGTTTATTATTTAATTAATATTAGGAAGGTAAAATGGAAAAAAAAATCGGAAACGAAAATTGGATTTTAAAGTCGAAAACTTCAAAAAATCAACATGTATTTCCAATTTAGATCCGAAATTTTCGGAAAAATCGGAATTTTGGAACATTTAACATCTCTTTCGAAATTGGATTTTCGGATTGAAAAATATAGAAAATCGATTTTCACCCCTACCTCCATACCACCATGTTCTTTAGGAGTCTAAAACGTTACAATGATACCTTTATCGGTTTTTATTAATTTGCAGATGGGATAATTTATATTGCAACTACCCTTGGTTATAAAACATAATTACTAGACTAGTTTAGTTAATTAAAATGTTCAAATTTACTTATGATCCAATATCATATTTCACTCAACTACTTTTAATTATTATATATTTTTTCTATAATTAACTACACCATACAACTATAAATACGAAGGAAATAGTTTCTCTAAAACGACTCTTTGATCATATTTATGGGAACCACTTTCTTATATATGATTTTTATTCAAGTATTGACATAAACTAAATTATGAATTTTGCACTATCAATTATAATTTTTTAAATTATTTTTTGTCCAAATACCTTCAGGTTCGGAGTCTTTCCTAGAATTAGCTTAAACATGATAATTTTCGCAAAGTCTTATATAAAACACACGTATAATGCTACCCAAAGTTAGAATACATATATGTCCAAATTAGTTATGTGTTTGGATTTATATTCTGTGTTCTTGTGGAACCTAGGCCATATAGAATTACAATCTAGTAGTTAGGTCACCATTGACAACGGTGTTTAATTACATGTTTAGCACATAACGTCTAGTATTCGGTTCAGATCTGACAAATCAACCTAACTAGATAATCACTATGGTTTAGGAAGCGATAATCACTATTATTCAGTATTGTGACTATTTACCAATTACAGGAAAAGTTTGCTTAGGAAGCCTTATTGACACAGGTAAATCCTATTTGAAACTACCGATAGCAAATTGGAACCGATTATTGAAATACTACATAATTCACCCTTACATGTTTAGAACGGCAAAACTAGTGGGGATTGCATGCTAATTACTCAAGCTAACTTTCATACTATCTTCTTTTCTTTTCTTTTATTTAGTTTCTGTCTTTAGTTTATTAGTTTAGTTTTATTATTTAAAAACCAAGTAAATATTTGTCTTTCTCTTCTTCCTACTAGCGTATTATCTTTTCTATCTTTAATATCTGCACTTGAATAATTTGCATAAGTTCTTCTTAACCTTCGTAGTCCCTGAGGAACGAATCTTACTTATTCACTAAAACTTGCATACGATCTATATACTTGCAGAACCGTGCTAGCTTAGGGTGTTTATTTGCATCTAAATTATATCATCTTTTTATCACACCTTAGGCCACACCATTATGCAAATTCTGATTATGTGTTTAATGATGATTCAGAGGAGGATGGTGGTAAGAACCTATTATTTAATCAATTTTTGCTTCAATATATTATTGTTCTCATGAATATTATAATAATTGATCACTTAAATATAATTACTCTTTATTGTTTTAATACAGAGTATAATGACATTGGAGATGCTATATATGTATGTGAATAGTGTAATGCATTTATGTGGTATGATAAAAGAATTTGTAAACACAAAAACACATCTAAGCCTCAATTCTTAATGTGTTGTATGAATGGTATAGTTCAGCTGCCTAATTTGAAAGTTACTTTGAGTAACCTATTGAACCAGTTACTTGAAGATGATAGAAGGAGTAAATGTTTTCATGAAAACATTAGAGCTTACAATATGATGTTTCCATTTACATCTCTTGGAGGAAAGATGGAAAGTTCTATAAACAATGGATCAACTCCTTACACCTTTCGTCTACATGGTGAAAATTATCATTTGTTGGGAAGATTATTGCATGAGGAAGGATCAACTCCTAAGTTTTTTAAATTGTACAATTTTTATACAGATAATGAGATTAAAAATAGAGTAAATCCTGTCAGGTGCAATTTTATGGTTTATGAGTTCATAACATAAATCCTTTTACATTATATATAAAAAAATTATTGTAGATCTGGAAATGGTGTTGGTGACCCTGACCGTGGTATAATTGTTTCACTGAAGGAAATGATAGACAAACTCAATGTTCTTGCGCAATCATACGAAGTTGTTCGAGATCGTTTCTCTAGAGATGGCGTACAAGGCGTAAGACTAAAATTGATATAAAGTTGAAGCATGGATGATAGATCATATAATCTTCCAAGTGCAAGTAAAGTTGCAACACTTATTGTTGGAGACTTTGACAATAAATAAGGTGTTAGGGATATTATAGTGGAGACACGATCGAAGAAGCTTTAACGTATAAGTGATTTCCCCCTCGCTTTATCTACCATTACAGTAGTTGAGGGACCATTTGTAAAAATGATATAAATGATATTATTTAACTTTTGTTTATTCTATTTGCAGCACCATGCAAAAAACAAGAAATGTTTTCTGTGTAATGAGCCTACACTTGGGAGATTCAACACAGCTTTTGAGATACGTAAGAGAATGCTTGTGGAAAAGAACTAATGACTTTGTTCTTTTGTCTTTGAAGATTGTACCTTTACAATATCATCTATTCATTCATTTATTAATCTTTGTATATTCTCCCTAAAGTTTATAATTGTTGTACTTTTGGTTTTGTGTTTTGGTTGTAATGCACTTGTTAACATTTCTTTGAAAACTCAAACATGTGATGAATTAGAGAGAAAAGTAAGCCAACTTCGAGTGTTAGAGACTTGTAAAAAAGAAGAAGTTTAAGCTATTTATGAGAATGCTTTTCTCCTCTATAGCGTGTGTCTCTAAGAACCTATATAAATAAACAAATCCCTAAAGTTATTGCAACTCTACTAAGTAACAAATCTCTGAAATCGCGACATTAATGCAAATTAATGTTTATATTACGTTTAAATGTCTTATTTGCCCCCAATGTATTATTCGCATTTCTAGGATATAACTGCTAAACAAAATATGACATTACCCCGTTAAATTGTTAAAACACGATGTAGCTATCCCCTTTTAAAATAAGAGTACTTGATATCTATAAAGCCTTTTTGCTTCTTCTTATATCACCTCTCATATGTCATCCCATGTGACATTGAATAAAATAGAGAAGAAAAGATTAATAAGAATGAGAAACGATATGATTGATGTTTAATATTTCCACGTAAAAGGTGATATAAGGGTGAACAAAAAGAGACGATATATATACTCATGAAAGAATCCTTTTATTTTTAATTGATTCGTCGCATGTGAGTGGCACCGAGACATCTCAGTTTCACCACATTTCATGAATACCTTCACATATATCTATAGGCAACAAGTATCATGAACATCGATTCTCATAACGATTTCACACAACAAGATTTCTAAATATATCAAATTATTGATCACTCGGCATTAACCTTTTGAAACGGAAGGAGTAATTAATATTGATTCAACACTAATTTATATATACCTTAGTGATAATACTTTTAAATGCATTATTAAATTTGTTCATATTTATAATTTTAATAATATATATATGTAAGAGAATGCTTATAGTTAGTATAACAAGATATTCTACACTTTGATATTAGTTTTATGTAAATTTTTATTAATTGTGAGATTGAGACATCCTATATTCTATTCTAAAATACAATGACGCGTGTTATTAAAAAATAGCTTAAATTTTTTTAGTTCTCATATAAGTGAAAGTGCCAAAATGGTTAAAAATATTAGCGGGTGTTTCAACTTAAAAATCTTGTACTTCCATTTGATTATGTTTAAATTCATAAATTTTATCAATATAAGCTTAATTTAAAGTTCCGCTCAGGACTTTCAAATACACGAATCTCCATATCCACAATATTTCATGTTTCTATATAATAATATCTTGTTCATTAGATTATGTGTTAATTGATCTTTTTGCCGATTCGGTTAGTTTGATATTTCTGTCTTGATCATTACTGTGCTTTCTTCTTCTCCTTCTCCAGTGGAGGTTCTTTTTTGGAGGTTTTCCCCTTTGAAGGCTTCCTAAAAAAGTTACGAATTACAAAACCAAATTGACTAATAAATCAATCCAACACTAATTGAATAAACGAGCAAATCATCAAAGTAAGAAATTATGGATCAGCGAAATTTCAAGTGTTAAGCTTTTGTTATGAATTCTGAAGAATAAATAAGAAATTGTCACGAATTTAGTTCATTTTTTGTACGATAATCAATTATTCAGCTATCAATCAATAGATTCCACATCAAACCTAAATTACCCATACAAAGTTTTAAGAGTGAGAAAAAATTTACCTTCTCCGGACAGTTGTGGAGCTTTGTTTGATCCGACATTGAAAAGTTGGATGTGGCTTTCAGTTAGACAGTACTTGTAGATAAGTATATAAAGCGGCGATTAAGGCGGCGGTGGTGGGACATGGAAGATTTGGGGTTTTGGTTGTTTACAGAACCTTAATTTTTTTGTTGCTAGAGTCGGTACAATATAATTAAAAAAGTTCAAATAATAAAATAGAGATTTTTATCAACGGGTCTTTGAGACCCCTCTTTAAGACTCAATCAAACCTCACCTTATACTCCTCAACTATACTCCCTCCGTCCACAAATGTTTGTCATACCTTTTTCTTCACATAGATTAAGAAAAGCAATTAATGTCTTCTACTTTTACTAAATTACCCTCAACCAACTATTTAATGATTAAGAAAAGCAATTAATGCCTTCTACTTTTTGAAAAATAAATAAGGGTAAACTTGGTAGAATATGTAAAAAAGTTTCTTGATATTTTAAAATGACAACCTTTTGTGGACATCCATTTTTAGAAATTGTGACAAACATTTGTGGACGGAGGGAGTATGTCAGTAATAAGATTTAACACTATAAACCTATTCTTACACTACTTATTATACCCCATTTTGTTTTTTTGCGTAATATATATACCCATTATACATACTTAAAATAAAAAAGTCACAATCCACTATCTCCGCCCTCTCCTGTTTCCACCAATTTCTCCATGTTTGCTCGTTCGTGGCATTTCCATGGAAGAATTTTTTGAAGTGTTTCCGTTTTCAAAAATCCATTAATGGCTTCAATGGCCGAACAAATATCCAACATTTTCAAGAGTTTAAGCATCCACTTTTTAGATTTTCAGCAAGGATCGTAAAGGGCATAAACTTTTCAAAGCTTCAATGGTCGTCCATGGAGTGAATGTTCGTGAAGCTTTCGAGCAAGGTTCTTCCATGGTGTTTTTTCTTTGCGAAACCCTTCGAGCGAGAAGTTTTTGTTCGTCCAAATCATGTTTCAATCATTTAGAAGCTCTAAACATGGGCACCACCTTTCAAGCCTTTTGAAACTAATTGAAGATCCATTTTGTGATGACCTTCGAGCGTGCAGTTTTCGAGCTTATTGTCCATTGCAACAAATCTACGTAGAAGAAGACGGAGACATCAAAATACAGAGATGCAGGTGTAGATCGGTGGAGATCTTCTTCGTCAGCGACAAGGTTCCTTTTTTTGTTAACTTGTAATTTATAGGTTCATTTTATGTTGTTTTAGCTAGGGCATTATTTATTTTTAGGTTGGCGAAACAACATTGGATCTGAAATATATACTCACGGAGTTGGTGATCCATACTTATTGTCACTTGTTTTTTATCCTTATGTGATTTTTGTTTTATTTGAGGTATTTTAGTATTTGTTCACCCATAAGATTGGGTAGTGGGATCTTGAAAGAAGAGTCTAATCACATGGTTCCTATAGGCCATAAAGTTTCTCTTCAAGAACCTATAGGTCAATCACCTAATAGAATAAGATTATTTGCAGTATGATATTTGCATTTGAGTTCTTTTAGTTTCTAGAAAAATTGCATATGTGGATAGTATTTTGATTGAAAAAAATGTCGTTCTTTGTAAAAGCTCCTCCATCCCCTCATCCTAGCAAGAACCCCATTGATGTCCCTCTTATTTCCTATTTAACATTGGTTTCCTCCTAATTGTAGGAAGATAAAAGCTAGGTTCCATACCCCCTTCTATTTTTAGAAAATAAGAAGGATTCTTAATCCAAAGACTTCTAGTTTTCATTTGAAAGAGGTGTCACATTCGCCCCTTGGGAAGGAACTTCCCTCCCGTGAATGGTGGTTTGCTGATGTACAACCTTTTGTTTCTTCTTGTCTTTATGGTGAGAAGGGGATTATGAACTCTCAGTGTTGGGATACAGTGGATTGGGTATTATATGGTCTCTCGCAATGGTGTAAATTCGTGGGTTTGGGCTTCTTTGTGGCGATTTGAGCTATTGATGATGGGAATAGAGTGGCTTTGGCTTGCCTTACGAGAACAGTTGGTCTTACCCTCTCACATAGGAGCGTCTGGTGGATCAAAATAGAGATATGATGGTTAGCTTTTCGGTTTTTGTTAGGGTTTGTCTGCAAATCTTATTTTGCTAAGGATCTTTAGAGATGGTTGCTTTGCTCGGAAGATCACTGGGATAGGTGGAAGATATGTTTGATGTGGTTGGACCACTTTGATCTTTTCTTATTCGTCGGGACTTTGTTGCAATTATCTCTTAAGGTTTTGAGGTCTTAAATGCAAAGTTTGGCTTTTACTTTTGTTGAAGAGAAGTTAAACCATTCTTTCTTGATTCTTAATAAAAGGATATTAATTAATTTCAAAATATTTATAAAAGAAAAGGAGATAGATGTTTAAAAAGAACAATGAGTAATAAGATAGAATTAAGTGAGGATAATATAGTCTTATAAAATTATTTATTATTATATTATTTAATAATTAAAAATATTTTATTTAATGGTAATTGATATTAAAATATGTAATTTGTTGGCGATATTCTCATGTGTTTATGTAAAATTATAGAAAGTATGGATAATTTATCGATCAGACATTTGAACATCTTTTAGAAAATAAGAGGATAATTCCATATAGAAAGACACATAAGAGGTGATACGAGAAAAGAAATAATATATAACATTCCTTTTAACTTAAAATGTGAGGATAGTATGTTTTTTTCAAAACAACCTTATATGCGTTTTAGTCTAAACATATAAAAACATTTCATATACTAAAATATTTAAGTATCATATTCATGTTAAAACATACATGTTTCAACTTTTACATATATCTTGAACGTGTTAAACATGTATAAATGCTATAAATCTGTATTTTATGGATTTGGAAAAGTCATGAACTACAAACATTCTTACATTACAATTCTAGCATATATTATGAAGAGAGTTTTTCCATAAAGACAATATTTTGAAAAGTTTTTATAAGTTCTGGAACATAAAGAAATTTAAGATACCAATCACAAAATCCATAATCCTGATAAAGACTGGTGTGCTAATTTTGATAAAAAATAAAGATATCGATAGACGACAAAAACATCACTTTTTACACCAAGATGTTGAGGCTCAATCGTTACTTCACATAACAAAAGAAACAAAATAAAAGAAATTTCAAACTAAAAAAAATTTCTATCATTCTAAAAATTTGAAATTGTTGTATAATCTACTTATTAATGGTTGATTCATCTTATAATCTAATTCTTGCAATGTGAATTGAAAATCCATGAATATGGAAGGGAGATCTAAGATTATCTCCTTGTTCCATATTTTTTTTTGAATCCGAAAAAATCATGTATAATGATTATGATTAAACTTATAATAATCACGTGTTTTTTTATTGTACATGGGTGGTACATGCCAACTTGCGTGCACCATGACTAATCTCACATGAATACACAAACCTCCTTATACATATCACAGGTAAATCAAAACTAGGTTACCCATGTTCAGAGAAGGTTCGAGCATTGTACCTCTCACTTTACACCTGTTAAAAAAGAATTTGAATCATGTACCTTCTTTTTGAATGTTAAAAAAATAACAATGCTTTGGCTAGACAATCGCTAATTTATTCTATTTTTTCAATTACTCTTTTTTTTTTTTCAAATAATTACTCTGTTCTTAATCATTACAAGTTCTTTGTCAATTTACAATCCTTATCTTGTTTGTGTTCCCAACTTTATTTTCAATGGCATCACGCACTTTTTTTAAAGAAAACACACCTTTAGTTAAACGAAGATGATTTTCATTCCATATTTCCAAAACCTTGTTAGATTAGATGATGTTCTTTCGTCATTAGAACATATTGTTGGTCAGAATAATAAATTCTATAGATTTAACGTTTTACAAATTAAGTTACTAAACCAAATCAAAAATCTAATTTATACATTTCACTGATTACATCTCAAAGAAGCCCCACAATTATTATTATACATTTACAGATCCAAGAGTATGTAAAGATCCAAGGTTGGGGAAGGTCACCGACTCACCGGAATTTTAATAAAGAGGAAAATACAATTTGAGGCCCATTTTTGGGTAACTTTCATTTTTAAATCCTAGTTAGGAAAAAATCTATTTTTAAGTCCTAGTCTAACTTTACTGGTTTGGAACTTTCCCATTTTACCCTTCCTTGTTATGGGTACGGACCCATAACGACTAACTTCACAAGATACACTATAACGTAGTGGGTACGGACCCAATAATTTTTTTTTTATTTTATCATGTACAAAGATATGGGGCCGGACCCATATCTTTCAAACGGTACCCAATACGCTATTTTTGCAATGTGTTTTAGATAGTCAATATGTTTAAGTCATTTTAGTGGATTTTATAGTTGGGGGGCTGGACCCATTATGAACAAACACAACATAGGAAACTGAACAAACATTTTTATACCAATATCGGGCTGGCCCCATTACCAAGTATTACACACATGGGCTGTACCCATGTTGAACAAAAAAAATTTACAAGCTAAAACAACTCTTTAAACCAACTAACCCTCTATATGGGCTGGCCCGTGATACAAATAACAGAAGATGGGGCTGGCCCATTTACGCCTAAACAATAAAAAAAAAATTAAAACCAGCAGTTGCGGAGGTACAGCAGCAGGCTCGGTGGAGGGGGGTTTTCATTTGCACGGAGGTGTTACTGCCGTGGGGAGGCGGCGCTGGTGTCGCGCAGCAGAGGAGATCTGGTTCGCAGATCTGGTTCTTCGCACGGAGGTGGCGCGAGGTGGGCTGGTTCGCAGCGAATGAAGGGGAGGAGGTGGAGTCTCTGTGCAGCAGAGGAGCAGATGGCGTTCGATCGGAGTGAATGGTGGCTCCGGCAGCGACGGCAGGGCAGCAGCAGGTGTGGTGCTTGTTTGTTGATGGCCATGGAAGGGGTGTGGTGCTTCGTGAAGGAGGAAGGAGGAAGGGTGGAGCGGTGATGGGGGTGCAGGGACGAAGGTGGAGGGGGGTGGAGGTGATGGTGTTGCTCGGTGATGTGGGTGGTGGATCTGCTTCGACGGGGGGGGGGGGGGGGGACGGGGTGGTGCAGTGTGGTGGTGCTTGGTGGATCTGCTTCGCAGTGGTCTGTGGTGGTGGAATCTTCGTCGGCGGTGGTGAGTAGGTGGGTGGGGGCGGGGTTTTGGTGGTGATGACGGTGGTTGTGCAGTGATGAAGGTGGAGGGGGTGGAGGGGATGGTGGGGGCTCGATGGGGGTGGTGGGTCACCGGGAGTGTTGAGAGAGAGAGATTAGAGAGAGAGAGAGAGATTAGAGAGAGAGAGAGAGAGTGAAACAGAAATGGGTTAGGGGTGGGGGTTTCGGAGCTCTTAATGGGAGTGGTGTGTAGCTTTTTTGTGTTTCACTGTGAAGAATGGGTTGGGGGCATTTTGGTACTATACTACTATTAGTTAGACTAGTTAGGGGTTAGTTGGGGGTGGGATTTTAAATGGGAAGTAGGATGGGGGTTGGGCCTTATAAACTGAATCCCCCTTTAATAAATGAAACAATCAAGAAAGTCACTTCTTTACCGGAGTTTTTGTAAATTTTGAACTATCATATTGCTACTAAATACACATTAAAAATAGCAAAAGTTTCATCTAATACGAAAAATTACATGAATATATTTTTTAAATATAAATTTTTTGTCAAAAAGAGATTTTTTCTTTTTTCTCTATATAAGAAAGAGACACTAAATTAAAAGAGACACTAATAGTTGATATAATCTTTTTTTGTTAAAAAAATAATTAATACAATCAAATTGATTTTTTATTTTCAAAAGTAGTTAATACAATGAAACTGATGGCCGATAAAAACACATGGATTGAAAAAAATTCAAAGATGTTGGGACTTTGAGTATCAAAATAGTTTAAAAATTAAAGAAGAAATGGTAAATTAAAACAATTGAATACATACTGTCATTTTTATAATTCTTCATTTTAATTTAATTGTTAAATAAAAAATTACTACTTCATTTACTTTTTTTTTAGTCGAAGGAAACATTATATTAAAAACTTCAAAAGTTACAATATACAAATTAACCAATCCCTAAAGAGTTAAAGTCACGAGCTAAGAGGGATGCCAATTGGGGAGGTGGAAAAAATTCCAAAGGCTAAACAGAGAACCTTTGAGTTCCTGTTTAGCCACCCAATCTGCACAAGTATTTTTGGATCTCTTCACAAATGAGATCTTAATATTACAACGCAACTTAATCCTCAAAATACACTTAACCAAAATAGAAATGTTACAAAATATTTTCACTCCCATCTTAACTTGATTAATAAGCTGTTGACAGTCATTTTCAATCTCTACTCTACCTATAGGATATTTCGAGGCAATGATACAGGCACACAAAACACCTCTAGCTTCTGCTTCAAGTGCTGAGGAGGCATAGACTTTCTTGGCAATCAAATCCACTATATTTCCTTTTGAGTCCCTAAGAATACAAGAAAAGGCAGCCTTGTTAGTCTTTGCATCAAAAGATGCATCACAATTAAGTTTGAAATTTCCTAAAGAAGGAGGTTTCCATTTTTCTGCACTGTCTTCTCTAAAGCCAAAGGCTTGAGTTACAGTGTTATTCAAAGGAAGTTGTTGCAAAAAATTACAATTTCCTTCTAATTTTTGCCTCAGCTTAGCCTCAGATGTTAATATAAGAGAAAGATTGAACTCATCATAGGCTTTAATAGCATCCTGTAAAATTTGTAGAGGGTCAGGTGTGTTTCCACGAAAAATAAACTCATTTCTTCCTTTCCAAATGAACCATACAATAAAGAAGGCAAGTTCTCCAAGCCGTTTAGTTTTGAATTCAGATTCATTCAAACTTAATCTTATAATGTGGATCCATATAGTGAATTTGAAAGATAGTTCTGACAAAGAAAGAAAGCTCAAGGGGCTTGCAAGCCAAACTGCCCTAGCCCAAGAGCAATGGAAAATCATATGTTCAACAGTTTCCACCTCACTCCCACAAATAGTACATAAGTCAGAATCACAAGACTTCCTTTTTTTTCTATTTTCATTTGTGGCTAAGGCATTTTCACAACATTTCCATAAGAAATTTTTGATTTTAGATAATATATTCATATTCTATATCATTTTCCGATCCTAAGATTGCATTTTAAAAGAGCTTTCACCCTTCTTATTACTCTTAACTCTCTCCTCATCTTGTTGAGCCCTCCAAATACTCAAATACATATTCTTAACTGTAACATTTCCCCCTACTGAGAAAGGCCAATAGGGTGAGTCATCACAGCAAAAATTTGGAAGGCGTATGTTTGAGGTGGTTGCTACAACATCTGGTGAGAAGAGGGATTGTAATATATCAATCCTCCATTCAAATTTTTCCTGATCAATCAATTCAGAGACTAAATGAAAAGAACAATTCAGAGGCTTAATTTGAATACCAGAGAAAGGTATCCAATTATATTCCCAAATTTTGATTTCATTACCATTGCCAACATTCCACTTGATATCTTTTGCAAAACAGTTTCTGCCCTCAATTAAACTCTTCCATCCCCATGAACAGTTGTTCCCAGTTTGAGCTTGTAAGAACTCAGTTTTGTAAAAGTATTTACCTTTAAAGAGTTTATATACCAGAGAATTCTTGTTGCACATAAATTTCTATGCATTTGAGGCTAGCAAGGCCAGATTTTGATAGTGAAAATCTTTAAACCCAAGTCCACCATCCTCCTTAGAGTGCATAAGAGTCTGCCATTTGACCCAATGACACCCATCCTCTCCTTGATTGTTCCAGTAAAAATTGGAAATCAAGGAGGTCAAGTGGTTAGTGACCTTTTTAGGTATAAGGAACACAGACATAATATAATTAGGTATAACCCTTATAACTACCTTAACAAGTACCTCTTTCCCACTTTTACTTAGCATTTTAGTATCCCACCTTTCCATTCTTTTGAGAATGATTTCAACTAACCACTCAAGTGATTTAACGTTGGATTTACCCCAAGAAGAGGGAATTCCCAAGTATTTGCCGAGGTGATCTATTTTATTCATTCTTAACTTTGATGAAATACCAAGTCTTACATAATGTGGAGTATTTTTACTAAAAAAAACACCACTTTTGTTTAGATTAATTCTCTGTCCTGTGGCATATGTATACCCGTGTAAATATTATTGAATATATCAACGTTATAATCTGATGCTTCAAGAAAAAACAAACTATCATTTGCAAAGAGCACATGAGTAGTCAAAGGGACAGTTCTGACAATTTTAATACCTTTAAGAAGCCCCATGTCAACATAGTAATCTATGAGATTTGTAAGTGCCTGAGTAACAAGACAAAATAGGTAGGGAGATAGAGGGTCTCCTTGCCTTAAGCCTTTTTGAGGTTTTTCAAGGTCATGGAGTTCCCCATTGATTTGAATTATATAAGTCACTGAAGTGATGCAATTCTCAATCCAACCTACCCATTTTGGGTGAAAACCCATGTGTAATAACAAGTCAATAAGAAAGTCCCACTCAATATTCTCATATGCTTTACTCATATCAGCTTTTATAGCTAATGAATATTTTTTCTGAATTTCTCTTGTTGTTCAAGAAATGAGAGACTTCTTGTGCAATAAGGATGTTCTCAAATATAGATCTATTAGGAATAAAAGCTGTTTAGGTTTCAGAAATTAACCCACCAATTCAAACTTGTAATCTCGAAGTTAAGATTTTAGATATGATCTTGTAAACAAAATTAGCACAACTGATAGGTCTAAAAGAGGAAACCATATCAGGGTTATCACACTTTGGGATAAGCGCAATTATTGTGCTATTAATAGTTTCCAAAGATGCATTAGACTGAATAAAATCAGGAACCATATCCACCAGATCATCTTTTAAAATTTCCCAAATTTTTTTGAAAAAGAATCCTCCATAGCCATCTGGCCCTGGAGACTTATCACTTCCCAAGGACCAAATAGCAAGTTTAACTTCCTCAGTAGTAACATTCTTAATTAAATCATCATTCATCTTATTTGAAACCACCTTCTTAACCTTTTCAAGTATAGGTTCATAATTTCTCTTACCTTCTGATTTGAAGATATTATTATAGTAAGTAACAATCTCAATTTGTATATCAGCTTTCTCAGTAATCCAGTTACCATTTTCATCTTAATCTTAGAGATTCTATTTCTAGTTCTCTTTACTTTTGTTGTAGCATGAAAGAATTTTGTGTTTTATCCCCCAATCTGAGCCAATTGTTTCTTGATCTTAAAGACCAATAAAGTTCCTCTTTTTTCCAATATTCTTCAAGTTCCAGACTCAGAGAATTGAATAAAATTTCATTCTCATCATTGTATGGTTCATTGAATATTTTTTCTAACTGCGCAATATTTTTCTGGATTAGAATTCTATTATTCAAAATTCTTTTCCTTGCCCACTTAGTGATATGTTTTTGAATATGAGATAATTTGTACTTCAATTTAATATTACCTCTAAGATCCATAAAGTAATTATTTTTCCATTTCTTAGTAATTAGCTTACATAGAGATTTATCAAAAATCCATCCCTTCTCAAGTATGAACCTCTTTTTGTGTTTTTCAATGTAAATTCCAAAATTCAGTAAAATTGGAGTGTGATCAGACCCTAAGGGGGTAAGACTTTAGTCCATGAATTAGGATAACAATCCATCCATTCCTGATTAACCAACATTCTGTCTAGTTTTTGTTTTATCAGCTGGTTGTCATTTCTCTTGTTAGACCAAAAGAAATTACAGCCTGAAGCAGATAATTCAAACAGGACATTAGAATTTATGAATGAGTTAAAAAGGGCCATGTTTCTTTTATGTACTGAGTTAAGATTGCCCCCATTTATCTGAAGGGTATCTTATTAAATTGAAGTCTCCAAGAATACGCCAATGATTCACCACATGATTTAAGTCATTTAATTTCCACAAGAAAGTTCCTTTATTTTCATCTGCAGGTAGGCCATATACAAAGTTAAACTCACACAGTTCAAATTTTGTACAAAAATAAGTGCACTGTATGATATTCTTATCAGAGCTAATAAGTGTAAAGTTACCATCTTGTTTCACATAAACTGCTAAGCCTCCAGAAAGTCCCTCAGGATCAATTTGAGCAACTAGGGTCATATTGAATTTAGAACTTAAAGAAAGCATATAATCAAATTTTTGTTTAGTCTCAGAGAGGAGGATTACCTCTAAATGATGAGTCTTGATCAAATCAACCAAGCTCAACTCTGTCAAGGCTGTGCCAATGCCTTGACAGTTCCAGGCTTGTATCATTGAAGGTCTTGGGGTTGATTTGGTTCAACCCTGCAAACCTCTTCAGCTTCCAATCCTTCAAGTAGCCCATCTTCATACCATTTTGCAATCCCTTCATCAGTTTCTAGCTTTTCTTCCTCAAGTGCTTCAGCCATCTCATCATCATCTCCACAAGTGGATTCAATAAGAGTTGCTGATACTTGAGAGGTTAATTCATCATCAAGAGGTAGACCAAGGTCTTCCCTTACTTGATTCTTCCCGTTCTTATTCCTTTCAATAGATCCAAAACAGATGTTCTGGTTAGAGTTCTGAGTGATAGTAGGGTCAATTATCACTTTTTCTTCCACAACTATAATGGGACTCAGCTTAGGGTTCTATTCATTTGGCCCACAAAGTTTATGAACTTCTTCTTCACTTAGGGGCCTCTGATCAGTCTTAAAAGCTACCCCCTCAAGTGTTGTTTGTCCCAATTGAATTGAGGGACTAAGTAGAGATTTCTGCACAACATTACCAATTTTAACACTTTCATTCACTGTAACAGCCTTAGACACTTCAATTTCACCTTCTTCTAGAGCTTTCTCTTTTTTCTTAAACTTATTCTTCAAAGGTTTCTTACTCCTCTGATTATAGTTGCCATTTTTCATGGCCTTAAAAACAAAATTCTTATCTCTTTTATCTTGATCCGAGAATTTAATCCAGTTGCCCAGACGCACATCTAGCCAATTTGGGTTATCACAATTACCTTCCTCATGAGAAACAATCCCACATTTGAAACAAAAGTCAAACAGCTTTTCATACTGAAAAGAAATCCAAACTGATTGAGATTGTGATAATTTAAAGTTAAAGCCCTCTAAAAGGGGCTTTAGAACAGAGCATTCTACCCTTTCTCTTATACTCGAATTTTCTTTAAATGTCAATGGATCAGGAAGAATGATATCAATAACTCTCCCAACTTTAGAAGCAATTTTAGCCACATTAGATTCTTTGATAAACAGAGGAGGAATACAATAAATACGGATCCAGAAAGCTGTTTCATGTAACATAGAAGGGTTTTTAAAAGTTTCCTCATACTTTTGTACTAAAACATGAAAACCAAATATGTGATAGGGTCTGTTGTTCCAAACAATTTCAAGGTCTTTTTCCTTGTCAAACTGAACAGTACATACATTAATACCCCTTTTTTCAATAGTGATACGACCAGAGATGCCCCAATATTGAATAATAATTTTCTTAAGATAGCTTAAGTTAATGATACCTGACGCAATAATACGTATGAGAAGTTTAGGCTCATCAAGTTTAGAATAAATTGCTTCTCTGTCTGGTAATAGACATAACTCTTCTTCATCCTCTTCTTTCTTGTCAGCATTAATACTAGCAATAAATGCCATCATATTATAAAGCTAGAAGATTAAAGTAAACTTAAATTCGAAAAAGCACTTGAAGGTGACTTTAATGTAACGAATCGAGAGAATAGAGATGTAAATGATACTCAGTTTCATAGATCCTCAAAGATCTTAAAGCGAAACCGTGTTAAAAACCAGAAATAGCGAAGATGACGGATTCAAGAGAGGCGGGGGACGGAGGAGAGAGAGTGAAGACGGTGGTCGGGTAGGGTTTTTAGGAGAAGAAGGGTTTTTTGGTTATCGTGCCAAGGAGAGTTTTAGAGAGAGGCATTTTTTTAGTTAGTTTGATATATACTTTGGTGATTTCTCTATTTGTGATAAATTTTAGCATACATGAGACTTACTTCATTTACTTTAATTTGTATTTCACCCTTAAAATTCCGCCAGACTAAGGAATACGTTTCCATTCTTTACTTTTAATAATTCCTTCAAATTTTATTAAGAGGTTATTGTTAAAAAATGCTTATTAAAAATATCTATATATTAAAAATAAATTTCAATAATTTATTTTATTAAAAAATATCTAATAAAATAAATATTAATGAAAAATATTTATTTTTTATTTTTTATAAAGGTAGTTGTTAAAAGAAGCCTAATAAAAATACCTAATTGTTAAATTAAGCCTTCAATAATTTATTTTATAAAAAAATACCAAACAAAATAATTATTTATTAAAAATATCTCCTTCATATTATATATACATTTATTACCCTTATTATTAAATATATTATTTTAATTTTTAATACAGTATTTATTTTTAAATATTAAACAAATTATAGGGTACTTCGACCACCACCACCACCATATATTTAACCACCATTACAGCCACCACAACCACAACCACAACCACAACCACCACCACCACCACCACCACCACCTACTACTAATTCCTTTACACTCGCGCGCGTCCGTGAATTTTTTTTTTGAAAATCGCTATAACTAATTCTAAAAAAATAAGAAAAATAAAAAAATTACACTTTTGGATAAAGCAAATTAATATTTACGTTTAATTTTTTTTTGATTTTTTTTATCGTAGACGCGGAATTCACTGTTTAAACATGAAATTCACTGTTCGAAACAGTGAATTTTCTTTACGCAAAGATGAAATTCACTGTTTTAAACATGAAATTTCGTGTCTGCGAAGAAAAACTGAAAAAATCCAAAAAACTCAAAAAGAAAAAAAAATCATGTACGTAAATATTAATTTGCTTTATCCAAAAATGCAATTTCTTTTATTTTTCTCATTTTTTTAGAATTAGTTATGACAATTTTAAAAAAAAAAAACATGGATGCGCGTGTGTGTATTAGTTTTTGTTTTGTTTTTTTTCTTTTATTTTTTAATAACCATTTTGTTTTGTTAAGATTCTAATTTTTTTTAAATACTATTTGTAGGTGTATTTTGTGTTGGAGTTGTTTTTTTTTTTTTATAAAAAGTCTTATTCTAGACACTTTTTTATTAATATTTTTTAATAGGCATTTCTTGATTATTGACTTTTTTATACATATATTACTTATTAAAAATATTATTTTATTTTTGATATAATATTTAAATTTTAATATTAAACAACTAATTGGACACCTCCACCACCATTACCATCACCATTACCACCACAACCATCACCACTACCACCTTCATGTAAAAAAATTTGACCACTACTAGAGTCACCACCACCACCACCACCTCCACCACCACCACAACCACAACCACAACCACCACCACCACCACCACCACCACCACCACCACCACCACATACTACTACTAATTTCATCACACGCATGCGTCTTGGATATTTAAAAAAAGTCATAACTAATCCTTAAAAAATCAGAAAAATAAAAAGTTTATATTTTTGGACGATGCAAATTGATATTTACTTCTATGAGTTTTTTGATTTTTTTTCGCAAACATGAAATTCATTGTTAGAAACAATGAACTCATTGTTCGAAACAATGAATTTCATGTATGCGAACAAAAAAATCATATACGTAAATATTGATCCCTCTCATCCAAAAATGCAATTTTCTATATGTTTTGGATTTTTTTAGAATTAGTTATGACAATTTTAAATAAATTTTTCAGACACGCCCGTGTGATGAAATTAGTAGTAGTAGGTGGTGGTTGTGGTTGTAGTGGTGATGGTTGTGGTGGTGGTGGTGGTTGTTGTTGTTGTTATGGTGGTTGTGGTGGTGAGGTGGTTGTGGTGGTGGTGGTGGTAATAGGGTGGTGGTGGTGGTGGGTAGTTGTAAAAGGGTGGTTAAATTTTAAATGATATATAATAAAGTAATTAAAAAGATTATATAAGGGTATTTTTCTCAAAAGAATATTTTTATAAATAATCTTATTAAGGGATGTTTTCAACAAACAAGATTTTAAATAGGTTGTTTCCAATTAATGGCTCCTCTCAAAGGCATATAGACTAAATCAGAAGATTAACATGAACAAAAAAAAGGTATCGTCAATTACTTTTCAATATACTTCACAAGTTGCACCAAGTAATTTGATTCTTGTAGATGTCTCTAATGTTGGTACTATTTGAATAGATAAGTTTTATCCAAGTATTTGGTAATTTAAGATTTTAAATTATGAATTTTTGTTTTTCGTGTTTTTCAACTGTCATTTTATATCTATCAGTTATGCAAAATAGAAAAATTAGAGTAATGCTAGGTATCACCTAAAAAGTGATCACCCAAATATCACCATCCTAAGTGATCCAATGAAACTGTTTTTTTTTTCTGATTACTTTTTTTTTTCTCTCTTACATGATTGGACCACCCAGGATATATGGTAATATTTGGGTGATTACTTTTTAGGTGATACCTAACCTTACTCGAAAAATTATACATATAGAATACTGGAGGTGAGGTGATACCTAATTTTAAAAAGTGAGGTAGCATTTTAAAGTATTTAAAGAAAAAGAAAACAAAAACAAAACATATTAAATTAATCGAAAAAAACTGAAGAAACTCCTTCAGCAACGGCTATCGATCTACCCCACGAATCTATGATCACTCAAAATTTATTCTCTTAAAACAAAGAATAACACCAAGTTTTAAGGTAAAAGACTTTCAATTAAAACCCTTCATTACACATTTACTAAATTGTTTACATTTGCTTACTTATTGAGTTGCAAGTTTAAAGCTATATTATATTCAGAATTACAAGAGTGGAGAGCCTAATAAACAGGCTTAGGTGGTGTTTGTTTGCACTTAATGAAATTCATTAAGATATTATGTTAATTAAGATTGTTTGTTATATATATTTATTCAGTACTTAATATCACTTAAACGGTCAGACCTACAAAGAAGTCTGAACATAAAAAAATATCACTTAATAGATATTTTTATCATTTTTACCCTTAATTCTTCAAATGTCGTTTTATTTTACTATGGTTTTCTCATCGCGGTTAAATTTATCTCATCTCATTGCTGCAACGTTTCTCTCATCTCCTCTACTCATGTAATTTTTTTATTGCTATTATTTTCTTATTTATTATGGAATATTAGATATAGAGATACGTATTTTATTTATAATTGATTGATTTTATATTTGTGGTTTCGATCAATTCCTTGACTTTTTTTGCTATGATTGAGATATTTTGTTGTGAGCTTCTTTTGCAAAGTTAGATATATGTTATTTTTGCATTGTGGTCATGTTTTCCATGTCGTTACATGTGTTGGCTCTCATATTGAAGTAGCTTATTTGTTCCGACTGATTTGTATATTCATTCTAAAGAGTTGAGTTCAAATAATTATTGAATAGTTTGTTGGATTCAGTAGACTGGTTAGTAAATTTAATTAGGAATATTGAATAGGTTATGAATCATGCTATGCTTGTAAATACCGAACTAGGTTATGAGGGTTTAAGTGATCTGTATTTTTTTTATTGGACGACTGTAATTATATAAGTAGCAGCAATTTTTAAAAGAAAGACTTCTATTCATATACAGTAACTTTATATTGATTTTAACAAATTTTTTTTAAACGGCTACTGAGCAGTAGTTTTTTGGTGAGCAGCAATTTTTTGGTGAGTTATTATTTGGTGATTACACTTTGCTCACTTGCATCCTTCATCTTTTTATATTAAACCAATTTGATTTATTTTGTTCATATGATTGAATTTAGTAAATGAGTGACCTCAATCTATAGCAGGTGGATAAGAATTTTAGCATGATAACATAAGTTAATAGATAGTAATGGAATAGGTGGCTGCATTATGAACTATGAACAAATTTATAATTGAAAGTATAGATAAATAAAAAATAGGTCAACTGAGTGGTTTATGCATAATTTTCATATGGCTGAAAAAATTCATTGTGGCCACCTATTAAACATGTGCAAGATATTGGTTGGGAGATTATCGACGTCGACGTGTACTAACCAAGTAGGAAAAGTTCAATCATGCGCATGCCAAATTCATAAATGTAATCGAACGTGCTTTTGGTGTGTTGAAAGCACGTTTTCCAATTTTGAAGAGAAATGCTCTTTTTTCTCTAGAAGTACAAAGGGATATAGTTACATGGTATTTTCCAATGAAATTACACAAGATGAAAATGAAGAAGAAGTCGAGACCGAACAAGGTAGAGCACATGGAAGTGTAGAAGATCAACAATTAATGACAAATTTGTGAGATGAAATTTTAATCCAACTGATGCAAAGTAACTAGAGAATGATTTTGCTAGCTTGTTATTATTCATTTTTTCTATTTGTTGGATGACTTAATTAAAATTTGTCAAATTTGTTAAACAATTTTCTATAAGACTAGTCATTTTTTCGTGAACAATATTTTTTAAAATTTATCTTTGATAAAATAGGTAAGCAAAGTATCGAGGATATCAATAACAACTCTCGTGCGATGAGTACATTACAATGATAATGTTATAAAATCCAAACTTCAAGTAAAATGATGAAACAATCGTGTGTTCCGGTCAATGAAGCCTTAAACTATTGACGAACCTGGTTAATTGGATATTGAAATTAAAGACGTATTTATTCTCATTTATATCATTCTTGTGATCAAAATATTTAAAATCTTCATAAATGTTAACAATACTCTTTTAAAAAAATTAAGTCAAAATTTTACCATTTTTCTTATTCAATTTGATCACATTTGAATTTGTATTCAATATTCAAATTAGTGTTCAGTAAATAACAAGCAAACAGATTATACTTAACAATTCAGAGGGTTAAAATAGGTAAAGTAGTATATTCAGATAATGTGTTCAGATGATTTTCCAAACATTTTAATTGATTTAGCATTCAGTATTCAGAGTGTACCTCTTAACAGATTCAGTGACATTCAAATGTGTATTCAGAGTTCAACACTTATTAACAAAAAAAACAAACGCCACCTTAAACTTATTATATAAGTCTGTCAATTAAAACTCGTTAATTTAATTCACTATGTAAAATAACCAAATTTACGCACGTTTAGAAAAATAGAAAATATAACTAGAGCCAATTATAAATTAATGCCTATTAAAAAACTTATTTAAAAAAAGGTATATAGAATAAGATTCTTTATAGAAAACAGTCCCACCCCAAACTACCCCTATAATTAACCATTAAAGAAAATGAAACTAGAAAAAAACAAAACAAAAACTAATAAACACACGCGCGTCCGTGATTTTTTTTAAAATCGTCATAACTAATTCTAAAAAAATCAAAAAAATAAAAAATTTATATATTGGATAAAACAACTTAATATTTACGTCTATGATTTTTTTCGGAATTTTTAAAATTTTTTGATTTTTTTTGAATTTTTTGATTCGCAGATTCGGAATTCCATGTTTAAACATGAAATTTCATGTTTTGAAATACTGAATTTGTTTTCCGCAGACACGAAAATCACTGTTTAAAACATGGAATTTTGTGTCTGCGAAAAAAATCAAAAAATTTCAAAAAAATAAAAATAAAAATCATAGACGTAAATATTAATTTATTTATCAAAAAATGCAACTCTTTTAATTTTCTGATTTTTTTAAATTAGTTATGACGATTTAAAAAAAATTCACGGACGCGCGCGTGTGATGGAATTAGTAATAGTAATAGGTGGTGGTGGTGGATAAATACATGGTAGTGGTGGTGGTGTATAAATATTTGAAAATAAATATTATAATAAAAATAAATATTATATTAAAAATAAAATAATATATTTAATAATAAGGATAGTAAAGATATAAATAATATAAAAAGAATGTTTTTTATAAATAATTGTTCTATTAGGTATTTTTTATTAAATAAATTATTAAAAGCTTAAAAAAATTTTTAGAAAGCTCTATGAGGATGTTTTCTGTAATAACCTCATATAACTATGCCTTATACAAATTCGGCACCATTGATTGAACGTTGTTGAGATATAAATTTATAATAAATTGTATAGCACAGGGATATGTTGGATACTTTTTAAAAATAGGTGGTAGTATCGGCTCATTTATAAAACATAGGGACCAATGCTGCAATTCTCTCGAGTGTTTGTATAAAACAAACACATATGAAAAAAGTTGTATCATTTAGGCTTGAGGTCCACAATCAATATGCTCGCTCCAAAGAAACTTATTTGAGTTACTGTCGTATGTCATTAGTCTTGTTATTCGAAACATAGTATATCTTTTATTGTTTGTAGCACATGGATATATATATAATGATGTAATCTTATTCTATGCCAAAATGCTTTTTGTTATTTGTTATACTACTTGACAGAAAATTGAATAAGGATAAGTCTTTATATTATATAGTGTATTGATAAATTTAGTAAGCTTCATGACTTATTATATTATACAAAGAAAATAGATATGGATTTTTAGATACAAGATGTTTCAATGATGGTCATGGAGGATGCAGTGCTGTTTAAGCAGGAAACACATATAACTTGTTAGACTTACAGTTAGACTTTTGTTTGTTTCAAAGTTATTAAAGCTTCTAAGATATTTAATTGATGCATAATGTTCCCTAATTTATATTCTAATTTTGTCAGGATGCAAAAACAAAGCAAAACAGGGCGTTACAGTTTGGTGTGCAGAAAAATATTCTAAGTAGTCAGTTCATATTCCGGGCAGAACTTTTCATACAAGCTCCAAACTTGTCTGAGTCAAGATTTAACAGAAAAAGCCAAAGAAGTTGTGTAAAAGATCCTTAATGAATCGAGCTCTAGATCAGGCTACAAGTTTTTGAACCTGCAATATTATCAATTGTTGATGGTGTAGCAGTAGATTGCTTGGGGTACATCGATGGCCGCCCGTGAAGGAGTTTCTTCGGGTTCTTTTTCAATTGTTGATGGTGTAGCAAATGGATTGCTTGGGGGTAATCGATGGCCGCCGCTGAAAGAGTTTCTTCAGTTTTTTTCTCAATTAATTTAATGTCTTGTTTTTGTTATCTTTTTCTTTAAAGAGTCCCGTATTATATTCATATATATTATATATGTATCCGACTCGAAAATGTGCAAAAGTATATTACTTGGGTGTGATGTGTTGAGGCGTGGTGTGACCAAGGTGTTGAATGGTCTGGAGAGGACTTATATATGGAGACTCGAAGCGTCCGGTAACTTCTCGGTTCGCTCGGCGTACCATATATTATCTCAAGTAGGAGATGTCCCGGAGTTCAACTGGGACCTGATTTGGAAGTTAAAGTGCCCTAAAAAAGTGAAAGTGTTGCTACAGCGCAGTGTTTGGGATCGGCTTCCTACTCGTGGGAACTTTGTGGGGAGGGGAGTGGTCGATGATTCATCTTGCCCGAGCTGTGGAGCTGCTGTAGAAACAGCTACACACATTTTCCAGGACTGCAACAATTATAAGGAACTGATCATGTTTTATACAGCGACAGGGACTGATGTGCAATTATCTGGAAGACATAACTCTTCCTTGCAAACTGCTGGACTTGGAGACAGCGGGAGGCCTGCTGAACAGTCGGTTTCTGGAACGGGGCCTGTTCTTCGAGTGGGTTTGGTATCTGCAGTCAACCAAGGGACCACCAGCTCTTCGCGACAGCAACCAGGGGGTATCGGAGCTGTTCCAGCGCACCAGGGTTC
Organism: Nemophila menziesii; assembly: GCA_029959085.1. NCBI lineage: Eukaryota > Viridiplantae > Streptophyta > Magnoliopsida > Boraginales > Hydrophyllaceae > Nemophila > Nemophila menziesii. The sequence continues at coordinate 136,048,927 of JARWIR010000001.1, read as the reverse complement.
GATCAGGTCGCGTGAGTCTGCAGAAGATGCAGTAACAGTGGTAAGTCTCGATAGTAACAGGTCGTGGGCCAAGTTATTAGCTAGTAAGGTGTTGGTCAAGGTATTGAGAAGCGTACGTGGCTAGTGGCGCTGGTATGGGTTATTTGGATCAATAGAAACAAGCGTATTTTTCGATAGCGAAGCTAGAGTTAAGTCTAGTAGTGAGTTAATCGCGATGTGTAGGTGGGTGGCTAGTGATTACATTAGAGCTTTGGGAATCGAGCGGGATGGAGGTCTGATTATATCTTCACGGAGTGTTCTTGTTAAGTGGTCTAAACTGGGGATCGGATTTAAGATTAATATTGGTGGGTCGTTCGATCAAAGTAAGGCACTGGGAGGAGTTGGCAGTTTGTTCTGGAATACCAAGGGAGAGTACTTAGGAGGTTTCACCGGCTGTTGCGTTGCTCGTACACCTTCCCAGGCAGAGGTTGTGACACTTCATTTTGGGCTCAAGATGGCTATGTTTCGGGGGGATAACTCACTTATCACCGAGATTGACTCGAGTGAATTACATACGGTAGTGAAGAGCAATGTGAACTCAAGGGGATTCTCGAGCGATATTATTAAAAAATGCTAGGATATTTTGATGAATAATACGAATTTTGAGTTCGTTTGGAGCTTCCAAGAAGCAAATAGTTGTGCGGATTGGATGGCTAAGTTCGATTTACAGAATAAAGAAGGGTCGATTGTGTATTGAGACCCACCTAATGGGATTTGGCGTCTGTTAGTTCGGGATCGCTATGGTTGGGCGACTCCTAGAACTACTCTAGACGCTTAATTATTTCTTGTAGAAGGTTTTTTCCTTCAGGGTCTTTATGACCTCTTATGTAATGAAAAAACAACAATTTATATTAAATTATTTTATTCTAATAAACGCAAGTAACACACATTAATATATAAGGTTATTAACTCATAGAATCCATAGACAATTAACAATTGACCATCAAGTTTAACCCCATTTTAAAAGTCTGATACACTCTCTATTTAATTTAATTGCGTTTGACTTACCAACACAAACTTTCCTAATTACATGTAATCATTCAAATAATCTCAAAACATAAACAACAAATATAAATAAAACACGCGACCCATCCTCTCCCTTCCTCCAAACCAAAGAAACCATACCGACACATATCTCTGTAATCAATAATGGCACCCACAATTGATGTCGTTGAAGGTAAGGTTCCCACTGCTCGTCGCATATCACTGCCCGTCGCCACTACGAAGGACGCCAACCAACGTATTTGTTGTCTGATAAGATTTTGTGTCTAAAATATGTCACCCCTTACTCGTCATAGTTTCTCACAATGTTAATAAAAAATTCTATAACAGCTTACTAACTCACCAAGATACAAATGCAACACATTGTTTTTACCCACATGCACTATCACTTATAGAATATCTACATGTGAGCATACCACCAAAATACTCATTGTACCCACTAACTTTGTTCACACGCACCACCATCTTTTATATACTAAAAACTTAACTTAACTCTGACTTAATATACAAGGTTGTTCTCGGTGTCTTTTTTCGATTCTTCCCGATGTAATTCGCTTGTATCAGAGTGAATGAAACCATTGCATACAGGATTGATTGTGACGATAACAAACTCTCCATCGTGTAAAGGCTATAATTAAGGAATTTAGTAGATATGCTATTAAAATGGATGATACCAAACTTTTTATCGTGTAAAGGCTATAATTGAGGGATCTAGTAGATATGTTATTAAAATGGAATCTGTTATAGAAGATAATTATGGAATATGATCTAATTAAATCATTGATTGTAAGGGTAGAGATGGGATAAAATTAAAATTTTAGACCTTTTGGGTGGGAATAATTCGGTGGACTATATGGGGGTAGGTTATTGGATTTTTAGAGTTTATTGGCTAATATCTCTAATATATATGGTAATATTAATTATATAAAAAAAATGTTTTGATTGTATTTTAGCTTTTGTGCACCACCTTTTGAAAAAAAAAATGCAAGAAACAAGAACAAAGAATTCATGAATAATCCAAGAAGCCCACAAAAGAGATATTCTATGATATGGAATACAATAGGAACCCGATAAGTTGTGTTATCATAGATATTTCAAATAATTAGTTTTTCCAATAGGAAAAAATATTTCATTCTGACAAATTTTTATCGTTTTCTTTGACGATTCTAAATATTATTCTACCTATTTTTGTTTTTTTTGTAATAGAATTAGAAAATGTCGCTCATGAAAAAACATTGGCGGGGGCAAGAGGAAAAAATGTGATACATGATGAAATTACTCCAAAAACGATTCGTTCTTGCAACAGGGTAAGCAAATGAGACATGTGCTCTTAAACGAAGGCAAATCTGAATATGAAGTATCTCTAATATCACTAATATATTTTATTGTTATTGTTTTTCGTTCCTCTCCCTAATTAGAAGTTATTTTACTATTAATAGATATTCCCGAGCTTTATAATCATGGAATGGATGTTTATTGTTAAAGTGAAAATACTTTATTAAATTTGTTTTCTAGAATAAAATAGAAGGTAATTATCCATGTTTGTAATAGAACTGACCAATCTTGGTTTCATCATTTTATATATATATATATATATATAATTAATACTTATACGTAGATATTTGTTGTATGTTTAGTTCTAAATGAGACGGAAATAGGATCTTAATGAGTCAAGACACAATAAGATATGTTGCATGGGGTGGTTCTAATATGGGATCAAATATATTACCTGATGAAGGGAATACTTCATAATTTTAAAGTTGCTTTGAGTAACCTAACGAACCAGTAATTTGAAGATGATAGAAGGAGCAAACATTTTCTTGAAAACATTAGAGCTTATAATATGATGTTTTCATTTACATTTTTTGGTGGAAAAAGGGATAGTTCTATAAATAATGGATCAACTCCTTACACCTTTCGTCTACATGGTCAAAATTATCATTTGTTGGGAAGCTTATTGCATGAAGAAGGATCAACTCCTAAGTTTGTTAAATTGTACAATTTTGATACAAAGAATGAGATTTAAAATAGAGTAAATCTTGTTAGGTGCAATATTATGGTTTATGAGTTCATAACGTAAATCCTTTTACATTATATATAATTTTTTTTATTGTAGATCTGGAAATGGTGTAGGAGACCCTGACCGTGGTATAATTGTTTCACTGAAGGAAATGACAGACAAACTCAATGTTCTTGCGCAATCATACGAAGTTGTTCGAGATCGTTTCTCTAGAGATGGCGTACAAGGTATAAGACTAAAATTGATATAAAGTCGAAGCATGGATTATAGATCATATAATCTTCCAAGTGCAAGTGAAGTTGCAGCTCTTATTGTTGGAGACTTTGACAATCAAGAAGGTGTTAGGGATATTATAGTGGAGACACGATCCAAGAAGCTTTTACGTATTAGTGAGGTCCCCTCGCTTTATCTACCATTACAGTAGTTGAGGGACCATTTGTAAAAAATATATAAATGATATTATTTGCACCACCATGCAAATAACAAGAAATGCTTTGTGTTTAATGAGCCTACACTTGGGATATTCAACACAACTTTTGAGATACGCAAGAGAATGCTTGTGGAAAAGAACTAGTGACTTTGTAATTTTGTCTTTGAAGATTGTACCTTTACAATATCATCTTTTCATTCATTTATTAATCTTTGTATATGTTAAAGTGTAGCAAAGCATCACCCTATTACCCGTAGGATATTAGTATATGCTATTATCCATTAGATAGTATAGTACATGCTATTATCCATTAGGTAGTTTACTTTATTATCTATTGTGTAATATCCCTTGTGTATTAGGGTGGTATGTATTTCTCTATATATATGGAGGATTAGTGTCTTGTGAACACTAAGTATTTTATCCAATTTCAGCTTCAACATGGTATCAGAGCTAGGTTAATTTCGTTTTTCTGGAAAAAAAAAAAAACAGTTCGTCTTCTTCATTTCACCACCACCAGCAAAACCCTAACCCTAGCCGCCCCTCCACACACTTCCGCCACTAAGCAAACCACGACACCCACATAGCTCCACTCGCCTGACCATGGCGACCACACGGAGGTCTTCCAACAGTTCCGACGAAGGTGCAGCGCATTCTCAGTAAAAAAAAAAACAGCACAGCAGCGTTAAAACGTCGATCTACGCTGATCCACGTCCCGTAGCCGCGCGTGAGTCACTCCAGTAGATTCGCCAGACGATTCCGAGCTGGTCATGGAAGCCCCGCCGCTGTCAGCCGCGCGTGTGTTTCACGCGCCACCAGTCGCCGCCGCGCGTGTGTCTCACACGCCACTCCTCGTCGGACAGTAGGTTCGGTTTTGTCTCCTCTTTCCGTTTCCGCTGTTTATTTAGTTTGATTCCACTGTTTTAGTGCCCGTTTGGTTATAAATAGGGGTATAGTTATTGTGTATTTTGTGGTGTTATGGAGGCCTTACAAGAACAAGATAGTAGTTCTAAAGACCCTATATCTAATGTATCCCGTTCTACTTTGTCGATTAGTAGTCCTACTTTTTCGGGTACCCCGGTTATTACCACGACTAAGCTTACTAGTAGTAATTATTATCGTTGGTCTTCTTCGGTTAGATTGTGGTTTCGTGGGCATGGTTTTATTCGTTATTTAACAGAAGATTGTCCTAGTAATGCTTCTGTCGATGAAATTACACTTTGGGAAACTGTTGATTGTCAACTTGCTAGTTATTTGTTACAGTCTATTGACCCAGAACTCCATGATATGTCTGATTATGAGTCGTGTAAACTTATGTGGTCTATGGCTAAGAGTTTGTATAGCAGTAATGTGACTCGAGTTTATGATGTGGTTTCTGACTTGATGCAAATTCGACTCGACGAGAAGGGACTCTCTGGGTGGTACGGTCGTTATCAGCGCTCCTTAACTGAGTTTCGTTCAATCTTTCCTCCTCCTACTGATATGGCAGTTTCTCGTGATCAGCAAGAACAATTTTTTGTTGTGCTCATGCTTCGGAGTCTTCCTTCTCAGTATGACGCTGTTCGTTCTCAACTATTGTCTAGCAAGACCCTACCCGCTATGTCTGAGGTGTATTCTATTCTTGACCGTGCTTGTCTTACTCCTAGTGTATCTGAACCTTCAGTCGATCGTTCTGCTTTGTTGTCTCAACCAGATAGTCGTAGGGATAGTAGTATTCCCCGAGATGATATTTCGAGTGGTTATCGTGGTCGTGGTCGTGGTTATAGTCGCGGTAATGGTAGAGGTAGCTTCACTTCCCGATCTCAGTGCTCTTATTGCCATAGAGTAGGACATCTTCGAGATAAGTGTTCGGACTTGCATGGTCGTCCATCTGGTGTTGCTCATGCCGCTTAGACGGATCCGTTAGAAGTCTCTTTATCGGGTGTTGGTCCTTCAGAGCGTGTCCTTACTGTTCCAGAGTATCGATACTCTCAGCTTCTTAGGTTGGAAGCATCTTTTCAGGCATCTCAATCTTCTCATGCTCACGCCAGCTCTTCCACTGCTTGTCTTTCTCATACTCAGTCTAGCTTAGGTCCATGGGTAATTGATTCTGGTGCTTCTGATCACATGACCGGTAATGTCCACTTACTCTCTGAAATCCGTACTGGTCCTTCTCATAATGTTACACTTGCTGATGGCTCTTCCACCTCCGTTCGTGGGGTTGGATCTGCTCATCTTTCTTCTACTATTTCCTTAGAGTCTGTTTTATATCTCCCTAAATTCTCTTTTAATCTTATGTCAGTCAGTCAACTTACCAAGCGTCTTAATTGTTCTGTAATATTTACCCCTGACTTTGTGGTTGTACAGGATCTTCGGACTCAAGAGCAGATTGGTACAGGGCGTGCGGAGCGGGGTCTTTACTATATGGATGTTCCCTCTTCTACTGCTTGTCTTGTTGATCTTCCGCCCGAGCAGATTCATTGTCGTCTTGGTCATCCATCGCTTCCTACCCTGAAGAAAATGGTTTTTGGTCTTAATCATGTTCGAGAACTCTCTTGTGAGTCGTGTCAGTTTGGAAAACATGTTCGTAGCTCTTTTGTTAGTCGTGTCAATAAACGAGCTAGTTCTCCTTTTGCTTTAGTTCACTCTGATGTTTGGGGTCCTTGTCGTACTACGTCTCGAACTGGTTTTAGATATTTTGTCACCTTTATAGATGATTACTCTCGTATGACTTGGTTATATCTAATGAAAGATCGTTTAGAGTTGTTTTCTATTTTCACATCATTTTGTGCCGAAATTCATACCCAATTTGGTGTTCCGGTTCGTATATTGCGTAGTGATAATGCTAAAGAGTATTTTTCGTCATCCTTTCACTCTTTTATATCTGAGCGTGGGATCATACACCAGTCCTCATGTGCCCACACTCCACAACAAAACGGGGTCGCCGAAAGAAAGAATAGACACCTCATAGATACGGCTCGTACCCTTCTCCTTCATAAAAATGTCCCGTCTCGTTTTTGGGATGATGCGGTTCTCACGTCTTGTTATCTCATCAACCGCATTCCATCCTCTGTCTTACATGATCAAATTCCTTTCTCTATCCTTTTTCCTAGAGACTCTCTCTACATATTACCCCCTCGAGTCTTTGGTTGTGTCTCTTTTGTTCATATGCTTTCTCCCAGAACGGATAAATTAGGTGCTCGATCAGTTAAGTGTATCTTTCTTGGGTACACTCGCTTTCAGAAGGGATATCGTTGTTATTCTCCTTCTCTGAATCGGATGTTTGTTTGTGCTGATGTTACATTTCTTGAGTCCTCATCATACTACCCATCTAGCATATCTGATACTGCTATCGAATCATTGGCTCCTCCGGTCCCTACCTTTATTTCACCACCTCTTGTCAACATCCCCGCCTCCTTACCGGTTTCTATAGTCCCTCCAGTCACATCTCGGTTAGATCAACCCGATTTACAGGTTTATACTCGTCACCCTTCTCCACCGACAACGCCGCTTGCCTCGCCTGTACCGCTTTGCTCGCCGTCTGTGGATCCGGTGTCCTCTGATTTATATGTTCCTATTGCTCTACGAAAAGGTATTCGAAATTGCACCACTATACATCCTATTTCTTCTTTTGTGTCTTATGATCATTTATCACCTTCTTATGCGTCCTTTGTTACTTCACTATCATCTATGTCTGTCCCTACTTCTCACACAGATGCTCTTACAAATCCTGGTTGGCGTGATGCTATGGTAGAAGAGATGACTGCGTTACATTCTAATGGTACTTGGGATTTAGTTGATCTTCCAAGTGGAAAATCCCCAGTTGGTTGTCGATGGGTGTTTACTGTGAAAGTCTCTCCAGATGGTAAAGTAGATCGCTTGAAGGCTCGTCTTGTGGCTAAAGGTTATTCGCAGGTTTACCGTGTCGGTTATAGTGATACTTTTTCACATGTTGCTAAGATGTCTTCTGTTCGTATTTTTCTCTCTATGGCTGCTATGCGTAAATGGTTTCTTCTTCAATTGGATATTAAGAATGCTTTCCTCAATGGAGATCTTGATGAAGAGGTGTATATGGAGCAACCTCCAGGCTTTGTTGCTCAGGGGGAGTCTCGTAAGGTGTGTCAATTGAAGAAATCTCTTTACGGATTGAAACAATCTCCCAGGGCATGGTTCGGACGGTTTAGTGAATCCTTACTTGAGTTTGGTTTGACACGTTGTGGAGTTTATCACTCGGTATTCTATAGACATCTTTCTGGTCGAAGTCTATTATTAATTGTGTATGTTGATGATATTATAATTACAGGAGATGATACATCATGAATTCAGAATTTGAAGACATTTCTTCAGAAGCAGTTTCAGACAAAGGATTTAGGACAATTACGCTACTTCCTTGGTATTGAAGTGGTACAATCAGATAAAGGAGTATTCATATCACAGCGAAAGTATGCCTTAGATACATTAGAAGAGGCCGGGATGCTTGGTGCACGACCATGTGACTCCCCAATGGATCCAAATGTGAAACTCATACGCAATGAGGGGGATCTATTCACTGACCCAGGGAGGTACAGAAGATTAGTCGGGAAGTTTAATTATCTTTGTCACACACGACCAGATATCTCATTTGCTGTTAGTGTTGTTAGTCGGTTTATGGATTCACCATGTGAGAGTCATTGGGAAGCAGTTATACATATTCTTAGATATATCAAAGAAGCTCCTGGAAAAGGGATATTATATAGTGATCGAGGTCATACAGAAATTGTTGGTTATTCTGATGGTGATTGGGCAGGATGCCCAGATGATCGACGCTCCACCACTAGATATTGTGTCTTCATGGGTGGAAATCTAGTTTCATGGAAAAGCAAGAAACAAGACGTGGTAGCAAGATCAAGTGCTGAATCTGAATATCGTGCTATGTGTTTGGCCACTTGTGAGCTAATATAGGTGAGAAATTTACTTGCAGAAATCAGAGTCGATTGCCCTAATCCTATGAATCTTGTGTGTGATAATCAGGCTGCCATACACATTGCTTCAAATCCGGTATTTCATGAGCGTACCAAACACATCGAGGTTGATTGTCACTTCACCAGAGACAAGATTTTATCAAAAGAAATTGTAATGTCTTAAGTTAGTTCCAGTGACCAGTTAGCCGACTTATTTACTAAGTCTCTTAGAGGACCTAGAGTTGAGTATATATGTAACAAGCTAGGTACATATAATATATATGCTCCAGCTTGAGGGGGAGTGTTAAAGTGTAGCAAAGCATCACCCTATTACCCGTAGGATATTAGTACATGCTATTATCCATTAGATAGTATAGTACATGCTATTATCCATTAGGTAGTTTACTTTATTATATATTGTGTAATATCCCTTGTGTATTAGGGTGGTATGTATTTCTCTATATATATGGAGGATTAGTGTCTTGTGAACACTAAGTATTTTATCCAATTTCAGCTTCAACAGTATATTCTCCCTAAAGTTTATAATTGTTGTACTTTTGGTTATAATGCACTTGTTAACATATCTTTGAAAACTCAACCATGTGATGAATTAGAGAGAAAAGCAAGCCAACTTCGAGTGTTGGAGACATGTAAAAAAAGAAGAAGTTTAAGCTATTTCTAAGAATGCTTTTCTCCTCTATAGCTTGTGTATCTAAGCACCAATATAAATAAACAAATCCCTAAAATTACTGCAACTCAACTATGTAACAAATCCCTGAAATCACGACATTACTGCAAATTAATGTTTATATTACGTTTAATTGTCTTGTTTGCCCCAATGTACTATTCACGTTTCTAGAATATAACTGCTATACAAAATATGACACTACCCCGTTAAATTTTTAAAACACGATGTAGCTATCCCCTTTTAAAAGAAGAGTACTTGATATATATCAACCCTTTTTTATTCTTCTTATATCACCTCTCATATGTCATCCCATGTGACATTGAATAAAAGAGAGAAAAAAATATTAATAAGAATGAGAAACAATATGAATGATGTTTAAAATTTCCACGTAGAAGGTGATATAAGGGTGAACAAAAAGAGACGGTATATATATACTCATGAAAGAATCCTTCTATGTTTATCTATACGTCGCATGTGAGTGGCACAGAGACATCTCAGTTTCACCACATTTCATCAATACCTTCACATATATCTATGTGCAACAAGTATCATGAACATCGATTCTCATAATGATTTCACACAACAAGATTTCTAAATATATCAAATTATTGATCACTACTACTGGCATTAACATTTTGAAACGGAAGGAGTAATTAATATTGATTCAACACTATTTATATATACCTTAGTGATAATACTTTTAAATGTATTATTAAATATATTCATATTTATAATTTTAATATAATTTATATATAATATATTTATTTATATAAGAGAATGCTTATAGTTAGTATAACAATATATTCTACACTTTGATATTAGTTTTACGTAAACTTTAATTAAATTGTGAGATTGAGACATCCTATATTCTATTCTAAAATAGAAGGACGTGTGTTATTAAAAATAGCTTAATTTTTTTTTAGTTTTCATATAAGTGGAAAGTACCTAAATAATAAAAAATATTAGCGAGTGTTTCAACTCAAAAGTCTTGTACTTCCATTTGCTTTTGTTTAAATTCATAAATTTTATCAATATAAACTTAATTTAAAATTTCGTTCAGGATTTTCAAAAAAAGGACTATTTATGCTTTAAAAGTAGTTGAGAGAGCATTTGTAAAAGGGATATAAATAATATTATTTTACCTTTTGTTTATTTTATTTGTTATCGGCACCATGCAAAAAGCAAAAAATGTTTTGTGTGTAATCAACCTACACTTGGAATATTCAGCACAGCTTTTTAGATATGCAAGAGTTTGCTTGTGGAAAAGAAATAACGACTTTTGTACTTTTTGCTTTGAAAATTGTACATTATAATATCATCTTCTCATTCATTTATTAATCTTTGTATATTCAAATTAAAGTTTATAATTCTACTGTTAGGCTTTTATGTTTGGGTTATAATGCATTTGTTAATTTTTTTTTGAAAACTCAAATGCGATGAATTAAAGAGAAAAGCAAGCCAACTTCGAAGGTTGAAGACTTGTAAAAAAAAAAAATAGAAGTTTAAGTTATTTCAGAAAATGCTTTTCTTCTCTTAAAAACAAGTGCTTCCCATTTTCCATTATCCAAAATCTAGTTAGCTTAAAAGAAGTGTGAATTTTGAATTCTAAAATATTAAACTTAAAATTACAATAAAACTTTTTAAATCATTACATTTTCTTTATATATTCTTTTAACACTATGCCCTCCTTTTCAGAGATACGAATCCAAAATTTTATCTCTTGAGACTAATAATTAGAACAATCACTGGATTTGGGATTAATTTCTAGTTTAGATAGATTAAAAATGTAATATTTGAGTGAGAGAGTTAATATTCAAATTGATAAAAACTAACCTTTTAAGTATGAGCACTCATATTTAAGCCAACATTGTTGTATTTTTTATTTTAAACTTTTCTCCATAGCAAAATAAAAAGTCAAGGACCAAAGGTTGGAATGCTATGATTAGTTGTCCAACTTTTTCTTGTCTTCTTTTTTCTTGATGCAAGCTTCCTCTTGGTCTTTAGATGATTAAGGACTGACTAAGGATGATTTCTCTAAGGTAGGAATGGGTATATATAGGTAATTGTTCTAAGCATGGAGTAAGCTCCAAGTTAAGGAGTCCCGATCTTACCAAAATTCGTATCTCTAAATTGCAGGACAATATAAAATCTTTGCAGATATTGATTTGGTCATATCTCCTTCGTTACTTATCATAATTTAATATTCTTTATATGATAACGACTGCAATTGAAAGATCTATCTGCTCATATAGAATGATCCTCCTAATTTTCAGACTGAATTTCTGCAAGAAATTAATTAGTGGACGTATGTGCAGTTTTGAAACTTCTTTACATTCCAAATATATCCAAACTTTTCCTTTTTACTTTGACCAAGGGATTTTCTTTACTTTTACACTTCAATCACTTTACATAGGTGTAATAGCTTACGTATACCTAACTGCTACACAAATAACATACAAATTACGAGCAAAAACTCACAAAATATCAATACACTTAAAACTAGATAAAAGTGTAAAGTATAAATAATTAAGGAAAAATCCCAAAATTAATTACTAAGAACCCTTAAAATGATGTCTCAAGTATAGATTAATAAATCACAAATTTGGAGACATCAGGATCACAAATCTGCATAAACTTTTGAATCGCTCTTCCCAGATCTTGAACTGTTGCACCATTATAGAGTCCATAGCTTGTAAATAGTCTAAGCATACCCTGATCGGGCCTGAACTTTGTAGCTTGGATCATTGGAGGACGATACCCTAATGGTTAAACTCGAAAAGGTGCTCCGGAGCCTGGGATATCTTGTTCGCGACGTTGATTGTTTACGGGATTTCCTCCTTGTGGTGTTAATACCTGAGGGATAGGTATTCGTTGATTATTATTATTTTTGCGATTATCTCCCGCAGGTGGAACTAAATTATCTTCTACTACATACATGGCTTCTCTTTGTCTCTTTATTTCTCTTTTACGTTTGTTGTAAAGCTGACTAAATCTTCAGGATTCTTAAGCATACACCAAAACCTGAAAGAGACAAAAACAAAAAGAAAGGGTAAATCTAAAAAAAACTAAAAACTACTACACTAAAACTAAACCCATACACTAACGAGACACAAGTCCCCAGTAGCGGCGCCAATAACTTGGTGGCTGGTAGGGTGTGATAAAATAACGATAATAAAGATAAGAACTAGCACCCGAACCAATCACGTTACTCACTGCAAGTATCGTAGATCGTATGCAAGTTTCGATAAGAAGTAAAATTCGTGCGCATGGACTCAGTGTGTTATAATTGTGATTAGAAGAGGAAGTGTAGTAAAGAATAGTTGCGTGAAATAAAGACAATGAATAAATATGAATAATTGTTGGGAGAATGATCAAACTAATAACTCATGCAAAATAAAGTAAGTATGTAAGAATGAGATGAGAGATATAGCTCAGGTTTGCGTGTATGCACTTATCCCTCTATTTATTCTACGAGTTACAAGGGTGATTAAAGCTCTTCGATTAAGTAGTCAGGATTCTAAATTCCTCCTAACCCCCTTCCGGGTGGACTTGGGTGGCGACCTAACAATTACCATGGGACTTGGGTAAGGGGACCCTACGCAATGATTGGTGGTTAAATTAAACCCTAGTGACTATCTAGTTAGGCAAGCCCGTCATGATCACTATTGCACACTAGACGTTTATGTGGTATTTCAACAATTAGACACCCCTTCCGGGTGACCATCCAACTGATATTAATGGGGTAGTCTATACTCATGCACCAGCAAGAACTACAGTCAACACATCAAAGCACATAAAACAGATATAAAGGTTAAGAAGCTCAATCGGTTTAAAAAGGTTTTTCCCAAATAAAATTAGATAGAAGAAACTAGTATTCAAAGATTATACATATGCAAACCCAAGATATAGGAAATATAGTTCATGCTGGAAAGAAATAAACTAAAATAAAGATACATACTGTCAACTTGCTTCTCATGATGTTGGTAATTGATACTATGGACTAATAATTAAGCAAAGACGTGGTTACATTGATAAGAGGGTGTATTTATAGGAGTTATCTAATCTTGTAGTGGAAGAAAAGTAATTGGAGTCCAATTCCAATTCAATTTCGTTTCATAAAATATTGGACATGATAAACACTTATCATTGTTTTGATCAGATCTCCTTCGTTACTGGGCCAAATTCAGCGTACTTAATATCAAAATGACCGCATCGAAAAGATCTATCTAACCTTATAAATGTTCTTCCAAAATCACAACAAGTTTGTAGTTATTATCACTTTAGGGTGGCAGCCCCCACCAACACGTGATGTTTTTTAAAGGAAAAACGTCAATTAGAGTACATTAACCACAAAAGATAATTTGACATTTATAATTTTTATTACATTAATCACAAAAGATAATTAACTTTTATATTATTCATTTTTAGTTATTGTGTATGTGTAAAAAAATGATTCTAATTTTTTTGAGTAAATACGTTTTTTTTGTTCCTTGTACTATCACGAAATTGACAGCTTACCCCCTCGATCTTATAAAGTGTAAATTTATCCCCTAACTTTTGTTTTTGCGACTCGTTACCCATTAATGACGGAAGATATATAATTTCTCCGTTAAGTATTACATAATTTTCCTACATATCCGCTTAATTATTACTCCCTTTTCTATTTTTATTTGTCCAACTTTCTAATAAAGGTTGTTCAATATTGTTTGTCCCTTTTTCAATACAAAGACACTTTTCCCTATTTTTCCAATATTACCCGTAATTAAATAATTAAAAAAGTATTGTAACAAATTATTTCATCTATATTAAATAAGGGCGTTTGTGTAAAGAAGAAGAGTATTAAATGATCTTTATAATCCTTTTTTTATTACATAGGAGGTCCTAAGACCGGTACAATACGCAACAATTACATACTATTGATATTCTCCAAAGATGGAGAAAAGATTCTTCTTGGATATTTCCATGCACTTTTGTCCTTTATCAACTCACCCCAAAGCCCATCCAGAGGGTCTTCAAGTAAGGTATAAAACCAACCCCCCTGTTGTGCCGCTTCTCTCGCCAACCAATCTGCATTCCGATTCGCTTCCCTATATATCCCCGCAATTTTAAAACCACTCCTGTTACTCAACACTCTCCTAATTTCCTCAACCCAACCTGACATTGGCCCTCTGCACCTGTTTACTTGTTGAATAAGCTCCACCGCCTCGCATGAATCTGTCTCGATCTCTAATATATTAATACCCAAACACAATGCGAATTTTAATCCTTCATGAATCGCTATCAGTTATGCTTCTAGATTCGTCAAGCATCTCACTTCCTTCCCAAAACCTTTCACCCAATTCCCATCTGTATCCCTCACCAAACCTCCTACTCCACCTACTCCTCTCCTTGCAAAGAAACTCCCGTCTATATTAAGTTTCCTACTTTCTCTTGGTGTGCCCCACCCCACCCATTCTATCCTATTCTTATACCTCACCGCCCCACCTGTATGTGATCTCTAGGCTCTATGAAAATCTAGAGTTCTCCATTTAGCCTTTCTTACTAATGTACTTTCATTCGGAAAAGAAATGTTATTAAATATAGCATCATTACGCGCATTACAGATCGTACTAATCATTGCACAAAAGAATATATTCGAATTCATCCCATCATAAATACCCTGAGCTGTGATGTTTTTATTCCACCATCGGATTTTCTGTGAAAACGTTGAAGATGTACTCGCTTCTTGATGGCTTCTGTTGTTGTAATTTCCTCGCCTTTCTTTTTCACCAATTATATTGTGTTGATCCCAGCTTCGATATGCCGTATCTTCAAGCTCTCCAAAATTCTGCAACTCACTAAACTGTTCTTGCAACTCTCCCATATTTTCAATATTATCGTCCCTAGTCCCTGTATTGTTTAGACTCCCCAAACCAGCCCCTTTCCTTTCTACTCTTTAGTCTCGCCCCTCAGACCCTTCTCCAGCCCCCCTCACCCTCTCCGCCCTCTCAACTATTCTATAATGATGTTGCAGCCCCCATACTTTTGGGAATGTTTCCCCAGGTCCCTGTAACCTCTCGGTTTCCCAAAACAACCCCTCCCCTTTCTACTCTACTGACTTGCTCCCCAAAACTTGCCCCATCACCTCTCCTCCTTCCCTCCATCTCTAACTCCATCCTACCATCCCCACCAACTATCCTACACCTACACCAGATTCCAAAAACAAACATTCTTCATCCACAACAGCTCTAACCCCATGAGTCTCTCCAATCCTATTTCTTCCCCACCTGATTTCCTGACTGATTTTATTCCATACCCTGGTCACCTTACTACATTCTTTAAAAATATGAAAAGCATTTTCCTCACAATTTCCACACCAAGGACATATTCCAGATATCAACATACCCCGTTTAATCAAGTTCTTACCTGTAGCTAGTCGTTCCTGAACCGCCCTCCAGATTAAAACCCGAATATTTTGTGGACACTTTAATTTCCATATCCTTTCCCACTCTATTCTTTCTTCTTTGTCCCTACTTTGTTGCTCGAATAAATCTGATTTCACTGAGTACCTCCCATTTGTCTCTAATTCCCAGTAAACTTCATCCCTATCTTCACTATCTACTATCACCTGTATTCGCATAATCTCCTCTATCTTATTAGGCGGAAGAAATGCCACAAACTTTTCCAAATCCCATGTACCATCCTCCTTAGTATAGTCTCTAACCTTTTCTAACTGCATTTCCCTTCCTATTGAGCCACGCAAACTATCAATGAGAGCTTTGGCTCCCACCCATCTATCCAACCAAAACCTCACTTTAGCCCCATTTTGAATTGACCATCGGGATCCCCGTCTAACCACGGCAATATCTTCCACGATGGCCCGACTAACTTGAGAATCATATGTCTTCGATATATAGTGAAAGGCCCCACTCCTGAAGTATTTTTCCTGTAGCGCCTTGACCCATAATAACGGCGCCTCTTGTACCATTTTCCAACCTAGCTTTCCTAATAATGCTCGATTCATATCAACCGCTTTCTGAAAACCAAGTCCCCCTTGACTCTTAGGAGAACAAACTCTTTCCCACGATACCCAACTGATTTTATTCTTTTCCTCCGACGAGCCCCAAATGAAGTCTCTCACTATTCGATCTATCTCCTCACAAACATAATTGGGTAGTAATTCCACTTGCATCGTATATATCGGCATCGCACTCAATACTGCCTTAGCTAACGTGATTCGTCCTGCCATCGACAATGGACGTCCTTTCCATCCCGCTAACTATCCTCGCAACCCATTCATCAACTCCCCAAAGAAACCTCTTGGCCTTCATCCCGAGTGAATTCGCACCCCTAGATATTTACCTAAACTTACACCTCTAAAATAACCGCTCCGTGATGTGATATCCTTGGCCAAATCATTATCCGTATTGTTGGAGAAATATATGAGTGATTTTTCTTTACTTACTGATTGTCCTGCCTCGCTACAAAATCTCTCAAGTGTTCCATGTACAATTCCAAAATTCGAGTTAGACACCTCGGAAAATAATATTAAATCATCAGCATAAAAGATATGAGAAATTGTAATCCCCCCTGAACATAGAAGTATCGGTTTCCATAATCCATCGTCAACCAAATGTTGAATCATCAACGAGAAATGCTCCATACAGATTGAAAATATATAAGGGGATAGCGGATCCCCTTGCCTGATTCCTCTTTGCGGTAAGAAACCTTCTAGTGGCGATCCATTCCAAAGAACCCTGAGCTCATTCTCCATCTTTCCGGACATTATCAAATTTAACCATTTCTCCGGAAGTCCCATATTTTCTAACGAATCTCGAATAAACTCCCATCTTAACCTGTCGTATGCCTTAACCAAATCTACCTTTATTTCCATATAACTCTTCTTTCCTTTGGCGTGCCGCATCAGAAAATCAATTTCACTAACTATCACCACATTGTCAATCGTGGACCTATTGGGGAGGAAGCTGCTCTGGTATGGTCCAATGTAATCTGCTAAAATAGGTCGAATCTGATTCACGAAAACTTTCATACATAACTTGTAACTCACGTTTATTAAACTTATAGGTCTATACTTAGTTATATATTCTGGATTATCCCCCTTCGGGATCAAATGCACCAAAGTTCCTAAGGTTTCCTTCGTGAAATGCCCCTCTTGTAACGCTTTTCTAATCATATTACACACCGAGGGCCCTACTGTATCCCAACATGTTTGATAGAACCCCGCTGTCATCCCATCCGGCCCCGGGGCCTTCTGAGATTGCATCTGAAAAAGTGCGACCCGTATTTCTTCATTTGTTACATCTTCTTTCAACTCTTCGATAATGTAATTATCCAATCTTATTAATGACAGTAGCGAAATAACAGCCTCCACATCTTCTTCCAACGTGTACAGGTTTTTGAAAAAGTTTCTAACCCACTCTCCTTCTGCTCTCTCACCCCGAATAACCTCCTAATTATCATCTCGTAGATGACCCTTCGCTTTCTTACTATTCCTAACTATAACTGCTAGATGATAAAACTTTGTGTTTCTGTCTCCAGAATATATCCAATCCGACTTCGATCTTTCGAACCATAGTATCTCCTTCTGTACAAGTAGAGCTTCATATTCTTTTGTAAGTCGTTTTTCCAAATTTTTTAACGAACTATTGTAAAACTCCTAAATTGCTTTTTGTATGCCATTAATCCTTGCGATAACTCTCTTCTTCTTTTTGAAAATGTCGCCAAAAACCTCAATCTTCCCCTTCCCTAACCTTCCGCGTAAATTTTCTAAATTATTCTCCAAGCTAACTTGATCCCCCAACCACTTTTCCTTTACAAAGTCTTTAAAATTCGCATGACTGGCCCAAGCTCTTTCGAACCTGAAACGTTGTGACCGAGAAAATTGATCTCCCCTGGCCTCTAGGTAAACCAGTAATGGAGCGTGACCGAGTGTATACGAGTCAAATTCGTGACTTTAGAATTAGGAAAACTCATCCTCCAGTTATTGTTTCCATAGGCTCTATCAATTCGCTTCGACATTCGGATTCTCGTATTCCATGAATTACTCCACGTGTATCTCGGCCCTTCGAAGCCTAAGTCCGTTAGACCGCATTGGCTGCTCCAACACACAAATCTACTCATTGACGGAGTGACCCCTTCCATAAGCTGCTCTTTATAATCCTTTTGCACCAAAAAGGTGGACAAATAAAAATGAACGGGGGGAGTACTTAATTTGCCTACTTACCCCCTTACGTATTACTTAATTTGCATAATTATCCTCTTAATTTGTCACACATGTGACTATTTAACAGAGGAATTGAACATATTCCGTCATCAGGGGGTAACGAGTCGCAAAAAAAAGTTAGCGGATAAAATTAAATTTTATACGATCTAGGGTGTAAGCTGTCAATTCCATTCAAATACATGGGGGAATTCAGTATATTTACTCTTTTTTTGCAATTGCAAAACCTAAGTTTTAAGTCACCTAAATAAAAAACCATGGATCTACCCAAATTTATTTTTACATTTAATTTTATGATTGAAAAAATGATTTGAACAACTTATACTAATTTTTAATGATACGATAGTATTTTTTTATACATTGGTTTTCGGGCCAGCTTTCAGCCACCACGACTAATCCCATGGAAAATATACACGTCTCTCCATGCATATTCCCACTTAATCAGAACTAGGTTACCCATGTTTAGGGAGGGTATTCGAAACATATACCTCTTGATTTACTCCCTTTAAGGGGGTAGAAATAACAAGAGTCTGGCCAGTTGAGCTAACCCAACTGGTTAATGATTCAATAGTTCCTTTAATGGATTGAGTATGAGTATTCATGTGGTAGCAAAGAGATTTCAGAATTGAATTTTATCTGAAAATAAGATAATCCTTAGATATATTAATAATCTCAATGGATTTTTTTAACACAAGAAAAATCGATTGAATAGTGGATTTTATTAAATCACAACACAATTTTGATAAAACATATAATTTTTTTTTATATCTTTACCAGAAAATAGATGAAATGAAAGAATTTGTTAAATTACATGAGATAATAGATGAGAAAAAAATTGAAAAATTTATACAAGAATATAGATGGCGAAAATACAACTATCACTTGCCCGAAAGAAAAAAGAAAATAAATGGGCAAGATATAATAAATAACAAAACTATCATAAATAAATTATAGTGTTAATGGCGGATATACAAAGGGCAAGCTTTATTATCCTATTCATAACTTGTAGATATGTTTAGTGAAAGGTCACTCGTCTTCTTATATATATGAGTCTCATTTCATTGTAATACTAGTGACTGGAATACAAAGAACATAATTCTCTTTCTATATTTACCTTCTTCTTTAGTTCATAATACGTTGACAGCACGAATAAATCTCTTTCTCAGCAAAGTAGATTGTCTACGTTTGAATCCCAAATTGGTTATTTTAATTTTATGTATAATGACTTTATTTGATTAATAGTTTGTAATTTTCATTTTATTCTTGTTGTGTTAAATTTGGCGTTTGTGATTTTTTTTGGGAGCTTAAGTATTTCGACGGTTAGAAGTCTATATGTAACTTTTTTAAAGGCCTGAAGCGTATATGTATATTAGAAGGCCTAAAGCTAGTATTTAATTTCAAAGGGCTCAAACCCTTTAATAAAATTCGAAAGTCCAAAACTAAGATTAATGTTGTAGACTCGAAGTCTCAATTTCGATTAGTATAAGATGAAGCTATATGTAGATTAATTTATCATCCAAAAATTTTTTTATGAAGAATTTGAACTTGGGGCCTTCAATAGGAGAGTGTAACATATACCTCCTAGGCTATATATTTATTTATCTTTTTCAATAATTCTTGAAAGATATAATTTACAATTCTATATTTTGTTATATATTATTCATATTCTACAATTTATAGGTCTGAAGCCTACATAAAAATGTATATGCTGAAAGCATATAATAAATTTTATATAGGCTCGAATCATCAACGAATTCTATATGCTATAAGCATATATGAAAATTTATAGGTCTAGAACCTACAACAAATTCGTAGGCAGGAAGCATAAGAGAGATTATATAGACCCAAACTATATGCCAAAAGTATAATAAATAAATAAAATTGATAGGCTTGAAGCCTACATAAATTTTTTATTCCTGAAGCCTTCAATAAATTTTATTGTCCGCAACCTTCAACAGATTTTGTATGCATGAAGCATACATCAATGTTTTAAAGGATCGAACCCTAGGTCGAGTCTTTAAAGGTTGATGTCAAAATTAAATTTTAAAGTCTCGAAACCTATATGAATTTTTAAAGGCTTAAAGACTATATTAAATTTTAACGGCTCGAGATCTAAAAGAATTAGAATGACGCGAAGTCTTTATTCAAATTTATGGTTTTGAAAAAAATAGTGTTATACGATGAAGAACTTATACGGATATCATGGATATTTAATAACTGAATTCTTGGTGTCGCCTAAGGTGTGATAAAGTAACGATATAAATAAGTGCAAATAAACACCCTAAATTGAGCAAGGTTCTGCAAGTACACAGATCGTATGCAAGTTTTAATGAATAAGTAGAATTCGTTCCTCAGGGACTACGAAGGTTAAGAAGAACTTATGCAAATATTCAAGTGCAAATAATTAAGCTGGAATAATAATACGCAAGGGTAAAGAAGAAAAAGATAGATTTTTATTTGATTTTTAAATAAGAAAATTAAACTACTAAATTAAAGACAGAAAGTTAAATAAAAAAAAAGTAGATAGTATGATAGTTTAGCTTGAGTAATTAGCAAGTAATCCTCACTAGTTTTGCCGTTCTAAACATGTAAGGTATGAATCATTTAATATTTCAATAGTTTGGTTTCGATTGCGCTAGGTAGTTTCAAATAGGGTTTACCTGTGTCAATAAGAACCTAAGCAAACTGTTCCTACAATTGATTAAATAGCAATACACTAAACCATTGACTATCTACTTAGGTTGTGTTGTTAGATAAAACCTTATTCTAGACGTTATGTGCTAATTCTATAGTCAAATATACCGGTTATCTAACTACCATGATGGTAATCCTATACGTTGTACACCGTAAAGAACACAAAATATAAATCCAACACATAAACATAGAAATCAAAACATAAATTCAATCAAATTAGATAGATGTCAATCAAAACTAGGATTCATACATATATGCTAAAATTCAAGCTAAATAGAATTTAGTTCATACTAAAGAAAGAAAAGAAAAGAATTATAGAATTGAAGGTTGAAGAAGACATGATTGATGCACAACTCCTTCCAACCTTCTCTTCTTGTGTTGTAGCTTCTTCCTGACCTTAAGGTTTGGTCAAGGATGATTTTCTAATGTTAAGAGGCTGTATTTATAGGGTATAGGAAGACCTAATTCATTTTCTTGAAGGAAAAGGTAAGTAGTGGACTCCTAACCCAACTGAAATTCGTAGCCCCAAAACATGGAATCAACCCCGTTTTTGTTTTGGTTCTAACAGCTTCAATACTCATCCGTTTGACGCGTATGAGTAGTCGAAATTCATCGTCTCGGAAAGATATCCAACTTTTCTCTTGACCGTTTCTCTATATTCATCACGTATATTAAGATATAAGCTGATTTGTGGTCGTAGGTGCAGTAATTCAGATTTAAGGCAGCTTTTCTTTTTCCATATTTTTAGCTTTTACTTCCTTATCTTCAATTTCCATGTTTATCCTATTTCCTTTAGCTCTTCGACTTTGACTTGGACTCTAATTAATTACCATATATCTTTAAAGCTTCACACTAAATAAATAATTAAACCCAATATGCTCTAAAAGTAATAAATAATCAATTCAAGACACAAAATAGGAAAGTGTACTAAATCATGAGAAAATCGACCTATACTCTAATAAATACGCCTAAAATGATGTCTCTGAAATATATTAAATCATCACAAATGAGGAGACATCAATTGTGTTAAATAAAATGAATATGAAATATCTTTGTAAAGACTTAATAATGAAATATACTTATAATATTTATGAACGTGGAGTTCATTAAATACACATTGATGGAGATAATTCTCACGAACTAAATTTTGTTCGTATATATAATTCCTGAAGCAACGTTATGAATCGAAAGTTCGTTGATATATTTTTCATATCGTCAAATAAATATTGTTTGAATGTTAGAGAATATTTTTTAGCAACACAATGATTTTATACATAAAATTACACGGAGATAAGTTGAACTAAATAATGGGTGAATTATACATAGGGTCTTGAAGACAAAGATACTTCTCTATAGAGTATGGTCCAGAGATTCCTTCTTATGAGAGACCTTGTTTTGACAATTGTCTTTCCTACCCTTATTAACTCTAAAAGACAAAAAAGTGTGATGTCACTTTTTCTCTCTCCACTACCACTACCCACCTACCTCCGACCACCGACCACCGACCACCGACCTCCGACCTCCGACCACTGACCACCGACCACCGACCACCGACCTTCGACCTCCGACCACTGACCACCGACCACCGACCACCAGTATCGGAAAAACTGAGAGTACTCCATAAATTTGCTGAGTACTCTATATATTTTAATGAGTACTCTATATAATTTAATGAGTACTCTATATATTTTGAAGAGTATTTAGATGATTTTGATGAGTACTCCGAATAATTTTGATGAGTACTCCGTAAATTTGATGAGTACTCAGTCAATTTGATGAGTATTATTGAGAAACAAAGCATAAAAAGTCAAAAAAACCTTTATTCATCTTTATTACACATTTTTAAATAAATTTTAAATCAATATACAATTAAAAATAATAAATTAACCTAGCTACTATTTTGTTTGACCAGATCTGGTCAAACCAGATCTAGATCTGAAAAAAAGAAAAAAAACTCCTCTTCGAAGCAATCCACCACCACCACCACCACAAGCCATGGTCTTCTTCTCGACGAGCAACACCACCACACTCCAGCTTGGTCTTCTTCTCGACGAGCAACACCACCACACTCCAGCTTGGCTTCTTCTCGACGAGCAACACCACCACACTCCAGCTTCAGTTTCAGATGCAGTGAAGACGAAGTCAAGAAGATATCAAACGCAGTTTCAGATGTCGAATGGTATTCCGGCCAGATCTGAACCGCCGCGAGTCACTGCAGCTTTTTCCGAGTTGAAGCTCCACCGGCTTTGCGAATGACACAGAGAAGTCGACCAGAACGGAGCAATATTCGCCTGGATCTCAACCATGGCTTCATTTCTGCTTCTTCTCGACCAGAACGGAGCAATCTTCGCTGCACGGAGCTCGAGCCATGTTCTTCGTCGATGCTTCTTCTCGACGAGCAGCCATGTAAACTGTTGGAGGCGCTGGTTGTTGGAGGAGCTGGAGAATGGTGGTGGTGGTGGTTATTGGAGGAGCTGTACGGGAAAACTCACGTGGTGGTGGTGCTCGGTGTTAATCTCGATAATGGTGGTGGTGGTGCTTGTTGGAGGAGCTGGGAAGGATGCTTGGTTTTGAAGAGAGAGAAAAAATAGGAGTGGTTAGAAATGACGTGAATGAAATGGTTTTATGATATATTTAGTATATATATAGGAGAAATAAAATGAAAAGGGGTATAATTGTAATTGGGATTTTTGTCTATAGTGTTAAATTCTTTTTGAGATCTTTAGTAAGAAGAGAAGGAAAGCGGGGTTTGGATTTAGAAGAGGGGTGTGTGTTCAAGACCCTAAGTGGCATTTTCTCCTAAATAATTTTATGAAATACTCCATATTTTGGGATAATTTTTGCAAAGTTTGCATAATAAAGGTTTTAAAATTGCAACCTCCCTTGTAAATGTTTGAAGTCTTACCATTTGGACAACCTAATCATTTGTTAATAATTTGAGAAAAAATATAGTGTTAGTAAAAGTTCATGTACTATTAAATTAATTGAGGATTTCGAATGGACAAATGTAATATTACCAAGTGAAACAGATATTCGTCTCCTTGTATCATATCATGCATATAATCATGAAGTAGCTATATTGCGAATAAAGGTTTTACAAAATCTTATGATATTGTTTGTATTGTAAGCAAACACAGTACTGAATTGTTGATATAAAAATCATAATTCGCGTTCCATTTACATAATACTATTCCCTGAAGTGATTAGAATTGCATTCCCAAACGAATGCAATATTTTTCAAGTGTGTATTAAAATAAACATTGTGGTGGCAAGATTTAATTGAATACAATCACATTCTCTAACTCAAGATCGTTCCCTGTAGTGGATGGAATTGCATTCCCTATAACGAGTTGCATTTAAATATTGTATTCTCTGGATAAAACTATTGTAGTGAGTAATATAGCATTTCCTAAAGAAAATGTCCTTCTAATGTGTATTGTAATCATCGTGAGGTTGATCATATCTCCACCTCAGGTTGACATCATGATAGTGTTGCAAAGTTTGTTTCGTAGGTAAGTTTTCATAAAGTGTATATATATTTTTTTTATTTTTTTACTAGCATTGTTGTTATGAAAGTTTAAAGTAAATCTAAGTGATAAGAAAAGTAAAAGGAGGTGATAACTACCAGATTTATCGTGAAAAAAATAGAAGCTAAGCAAATCTAAAAAAGGCGAGGCTAATTATTTCATGAGAATACAAAGGAAAAAATGGGATACCGTCGTATCCTTCAAAAAAATCAAAATTACCTAATTATTCTCATGAAATAGATATTATTGTAGGTAGAAGTATTTTGAAAAAAAAATATGTTCAGACCTTTTACACATTTCATGTCATAAAAACACTCCTGAAGTAGTAATATTGTAAGTAGAGTTGAATCCCAATATTATGGTTTAACATTACATTTTCTTGTAAACTATAACGTTTCATTCCTCCGAGTGAATGGAGCTACATTTCCTAAAGTGAATGTAACCATTTTCGTTATCTAAACAAATAGACGTGTGGATGATAAAAGAAGTGGTTTAATGTTGTATTTCATGATTAGAAATTAATCCCTGGAAAAAAATAGAATCACATTCTCTGAAGAAAATTCACCATTTCCAGCTTATACAAAAATTGACCCGATAATGGAAATAAATGAGTTACTTAAAGATTGTTTTTCCTAGCTAAAAACTAGTCCTTGAAGTGAATAGAAATGCGTTTATGGAAGAAAATGCGATGTCTTTCAATGTGTCTGGAATTGATATCTTGGTGACCCAAACACCAGGCGAGGTTAAGGCAAGAAAAAAATCCTTACCACCAGAAGTGGAATAATGAAGAATATCCTGAAAGTAAAAGGTCACGATAAATAAGCCATCAAGAAATGATAACCATGAATATTATCAATAAAGTGGAACTATATAGTGTCTGTGTGTCTATCGAATACTAAAACATTTAGTCGATCTAATTAAAAGTTTTTGGATGCCCAAAAGTTATGTTACCTTGTGGTAAGAAATTGACATAATTGGTGAATTATGTTTTCTAGTAAATCCAAAAAAAATTACTAAATTTAAAGGATATTTTCCGAATGAGTATTTTGTATAAACCACAAGTGTCTGTATCAACGTATATCTATGCATTATTTCCTAAAATTCTCACCAGAAGTGTGTATGATTTTTTTAGGGTTGTATATACAAATTTGAGCAGTTGAAATGCACATTTTGCAAATGAAAAGATGTCACAATCCAAAAAACTTTGTATTATTAAATGACCGACTTAGTCACCTAGTGACAATTATGATATGTCGAATAATAGATAACTCACTTAGTCTCTACTTAAGAGAACCAGATGATTCTTTTAACAAGTGACTACCCCCTTATTAGGGGGGAGAGACAAGGCAGCCTAAAGTTGCGTGACTTATCGTGAGATACAATTTATTATATCATTTATATCCATGAACTAAAGAATAGAAACTTAAAATTAAAAGGAATATCCATGTGCAAAGTATTGCAAATACCTAATGCATTCGCAAATATGTAGAATATTTTAAAATTCTAATATATGTTGTAAACGTTCAACATAGGTTATTGTCCCATATATACACATAACAAATTTCCCAGAAAATGTAGCCAACTAACCCATGAAGTGTGGTAAACTTGTAATTTATCTAACCAACGCATGAAACTTGGTGTATTTGTAATGCATATAACCAACACATGAAGTATGATAAACCTGCCAGTTCAAAGTATACTATGTACAAAAGAAGAAAATCTCATGAGTAAATAATGAAATGGTGAATGTGGAATATGCACTCCACGTGATACAACATTAATTATTAAGTCAACTAATGTTGACACATGCATAACTCTTAAAGAAAGTAATGGACATTGAAGAGCAATGCACCATTTCAACATAGAGAAATAAAATGCACCATTGCTCTAATGATGAAATGGTGAACTTTTTCCATAAGTTTTGTAACTTTACAATCTACTTTTTAACATTTTATTTTGGTCACACTCCCTTCATTTAGGAAAAAGACAAATGATTAATTAACAAAAAAAATCATTTTTTAATTTCAAAACACAAATATTTATTTGTTTATCCATATAAATAATATTAATAAATATATATATATTCCAAAATATAAATTAAAATTTCATTACACTTTTTTCTTTTTCATTTGTCCGTACAAATATATATGTATGTGTATATATATATATATATATATATATATATATATATATATATATATATATATATATATATATATATATATATATATATATATATATATATATATACTAGAATTGCCCCGTATCTGAAGATACTTAGACTAAAATAAGTTTAAAAAAATTATAATAGATTATACAAAATTCATAATTGAATTATACATAAAAAAAAGTGCAAACCATTCTATTACTTGTAGAAATTAGCTTAGAAAATAATAAAATATATCAACACATATAATCACCATCTTATATATGTATTTATGTATTCCTCTCATAACTTTACAAATATAAGATGAATATCTAACCAGTACTTTGCTATATTATAAAATATTTATATATTTCATACATGTATTCCAGTTTTGGGCAATATTTACATGTATTTTATATAAGACTTTACGAAAATAATTAATTTTAAACTAATTCTAGGGAAGGCCCGTACCTGTAGGTATTTGTACAAAACTTAATTCAAAAAATTATAATTGATAGTGCAACATTCATAAATTAGTTTATATTGATATTAAATGAAATTCATATATAAAAACGTGTTTATAAAGAGTATATTTAGAGAAACTGTTTCTTTCATGTTTATAGTTGTATAGTGTAGTTGATTATAGAAAAAAATTGTAGTAATTAAAAGTAGTTCAGTAAAATTTGAAATTAAATCGTATGTAAATTTGATCATTTGAATTGACTAAACTTTTCTAGTAACTATGTGTTGGAACCATATAAATAAAACATACTGGTAGTTGCAAAAGAAATCATCTAATCAGAAAATTAATAAAACGGGTAAAAATATCACTATGGCGTCTCAAACCTTGAAGAACATAGTGGTATGGAGTAGAGGTGAAAATCAAATCCGAAATTTTTGATTTTTGATTTTTCCAATCCAAAAATTCCAATTTCGGAAGAGATTTTAATGTTCCGAAATTCTGAAAAAAAAAAATCGGATTGGAATTGAACTACATATTAATTTTTTGAAATTTTTGGTTTTTCGACTTGATTTTTGTTTTCGATTTGACATTCCAAATATTTTGCATAATTAGGCCCTATATGGAAACATTTGCACAATATAGGGACCTGTGATGCAATTAACTCATAACAAATTGCTGGTGAGAATTCAGATGAAAAATATAAGTTATTTGTATTATGCAGGGACTTGTATTGCAATTACCTAAAAATATAGGGGCCTATCTGCATTTTTTTTATATTGGGACCTATGATGCAAATAACTCAAAGACAAATTGCTGGTAGACTTCATATGAAAAATATAGGTCATTTTGTAAATGTGTGGACTTTTATATTGCAATTAAGTAAGAACATAGGAGTTTTGCTACAATCAACTCAGAACACATCATCGGGTCCCCCAAATTAATTACTAGCTCCACCCCTATCTGTCCTGCTGGTCCTAGTCTTATAGTCACCTTTACAATCACTATTCTTGATTAGTCCATGCAAGAATTCATAATCTCTCATTTAGTCCGTGTAAGGTCTAATGATCTCACAATTTTCTTGTAGGTCAATGAAAAGCTGCATTGGGCCCACTCTCGAGGCACCGAGCACAGTTTTGCACTGATCCATGCTTACGAAGTTACAATTGTAGTCTTGAGCCATTTCAGTTCACTATGAACAACAACACTAAGAAACTTGTGAGCATTATCTGAAGAATAGCAAGTAACTAAGAGTAAGTTTTGAACCCATCTTTTACCCTCTAATGTGAGATTTGAAGTTTAGCTTTAGTTAGTAAAAGCTCTCCCCTGGTCCCTCAACACATATATCAAGTAACTCTTCTAGGCCCACATCTCCACAGGTATCACAAATTTTAACCTGTTTACAAACAAAACATTTATATATAGTATATAACAAAAAATTAGAAACACATTCACCAATTAAAAATGAAAAAAGAAAGAAACCCTTCCCCTCCCCACCAGCGACCAAAACCAAAAAAGAAAAATAGATCAGCTACCGAAATCAAAAAGGTAAAGATCTACTACCGATTCAATCTAATACAATGTATTGTTATTTACTGCTTCAATCCTCAATTCTTGTATAATTTCAAGCTACACTTGAAGAAGCCGGGAGTATTGAAAATTCCCCATGTAGAATAATTAGAGAAGCCTTACACTTTCAGAAGATGAAAATGAAGATCTTTATGCAGATTTAATTGATTTAGATAGTCAACTACCAAGTAAAATATCGAAACCCAATATCTAAGTAACAACTTATTATATTGGGATGATGTGTAAATGATTGCACAAATAAGATCATCACTTTGTCTCTTGAGGTAAACTAACTGATTAAGATGATTAATTAATTATATGAATGAAGCTAAATATGTGATAAAATTGGATTGAATTGAATTGATAGGTTGATGGACAAATACGAAAGGCTAATGCAGAAGTTAGAGATAGTGAATGTGAATTCTTCAAGGTAAGTAAGTGATTGGTAGGTTTACGATTTAGTTGAATCCTCAAATGGTATTGAGCTTACAATCGTTAATGTTCACCTTACAGTGCAGTCTTTAATACGATTCTTATGTGTTAGTTGACAATGAATGTACAACTGATGCAGAAGAGTTGTTTAGAAGTAGCAGCAAATTGGGTGTTAAAAGTAAATGAGATCATGGTCAAAATGTGGCTAGGGAAATATCTCTTCACTTGAAACTTTTGGTAGTGAAGAATCCTTACACACGATTGCTTTTGTATTTATCAGTAGATGGATGTTATGATACATTGATGTACTGAATTTTCTTCCAACAAATTATTAATTCCATTATATCATTTTATTTGTGCAGATGATGAGTTTCTTGTGGATTCCCTTCAAGCTTTGGCTAATGTGTCTATAAGTATGTCAAGAACAGAGGGAGATGGTAAGGAACACAAACTTTCACTTATAAAGTATTCATAACAAATGATTGTTCAAGAATATCTTTGGAATATGGAGTACTAAATGTAGTCCATCTGTAAAATAGGGTTTCAGCATAAGCTCTTTCGGTCATTACTTTCACTTCATGTTTAATTTACTGAGTTTTCTTGTATATCAAAATCAAAGATGTAGGTAAATGATCAATCTGATCACCAAGTTGTTGAATCTGGATAACATGAAGCTATGCCCAGAAGTGATTTAAAAAAAAGTAGAAAATCCTCTCTTGATAAAGATCGAATTTTTCGTGTTCTTTGGTATACTTGACTCAGTGTTCTTCAGCGATGGTTAAGTACTCCTATGAGATGTGGCTTAATTATTATATAGTAATCTACAAGGATAGTTGTTCGTGTAGTTCTGTTTGCCATTTGGGATTAAGTCCTTATCAAGGATATTTAATTTTATTGGCATCATAGGTTTTTTATGCTTGGGCTTGGAGATAAAAGCAGTTTAAGAGTCGGAGGACAGAACACACATAAATCGAATTTTTCAAGATTAGAAAAACATTTGTATATCACTTGGGGGGGGGGGGGGGGGGGGGGCGGGGGGGGGGGTGTCTGTTCTTGTGTCTTAAGCTTGATAATAGTTGCCATCATAATTGTTTGAATATTTCAGAAACTTGTTCTTTCAGAAGTGTCTTTTATAAAATAGCGTTTATGCTGGTATTACCATCTTAAAAGATTCACATTAAATCTACAGATGGTTTTCCCTTTTTTTAACTATGGGAGGCGCATTGTTCTTCCATGGGTTTCTCTTTTTTATAAATATTAGAGATGGGATCAGTGGTCATCGATCTTTTAAGCTTGATGATTATTCGTTTAGTTTTGAATGTTACTACTTTATATCTTTTATTGAGAAATGTTCTTCTATTAGTGGCCATCGATCTTTTCAAAGCTTAAAAATGAGACTCAGTTTGGAGAATATATGAAATGCTACTACTTCACTTTTCTTATTGAGAAATGCTCTTCAATCAACGATGATCAATCTTCTCAGTTTGGAGATGGGATATGTGGCCATCGATCTTTTCAGCTTGGAGATAAGTTCTGCAACATTCATTTACTGAGGAAGATTTGAGTGTTTGCTTCAATATAATAGAATCTGAAGATTTGAGTTTCGTGTTACATGAGGGTCATGACCTTTTTCATCTATCCATAATAAGGTTGAAGTCATCGTTTCTAAATCTAAAAACAGATCACTTTTATCCAGGCCTTTGTATAGTCATGATCCAAATTATTTTTTATATTTATATTGAATACTGTACCTTAGAGAAATTGATGCAAATAAGTAATATAAAAATAGAGAGACCAACCAAGGTCCTTGTGTTATCGGAAATTAGCCTATCCAATTTGGTCAAATCAGTATAAACATGAGATGCATTTAGGTAATAACTAGAGACATTTTTTGCACTTTGTTATCATATTTTGAACAATAAACTATACGGTTGGTCTCACAATAAATAACATGTAAGGTCTGGATAATATCACATTTATATAAATGTAAAAGTCACACAATTAGCTATAACCAACTCAACATGCAAAGAAACCACGTCTCATCTATTCCTCCACTACTTTTTCCAGCTTGACTTCCTTTAACACCTATTTCGAGTGTATCAGCACCATATTTTTTTTCCAATGTCAGCAGCTTGCGTCCCAAAAAAAATAAAAATCTGCAACTTTATCAGACAACTTATAACTTCTCCACTTTATTTATAACAATTGATTCTATTCCTTCACAGAATAACTCTTCCATCATAATATAACCAAACTATTTACCTCATACATTAAATTATAAATACAAATTTCATTTTTTCATAAATACTAAATTTCATTATTCAAAAATTAAAAACATTAAAGCCATACTAAGATCTTTTACAAGGTTATAATAAATTTCAAAAAGTAACTAATTTAAGCATAATAAAACACAGGTAAAAGAAAATATTAATTAGTACGAGTTGACTAATTCTTTCATTGAGTACTTGAAACGGTTGGCGAGACATCCAAATTGGTTGCAAGATTTTTTTCCTAAAAAATAGGTAATACTAAAAAATATATACTTAAGTAATAAATATAGTACCTCAGCTTTGCAACTTGTTCTATAACCCAATTCTCCACACTTCCCGTACGTTCTTTTTTTTAGTACCTTCTTGTTGGTTTTGATGTATGGGTGTCCTTCTTGTTGGGATAATTCCAGTCCAGATTTTATTCTTTTTTGATGTATGGGTGTCCGGGACAGCTTACGCGCACCACGACTATTCTCATATGAAATATACCCATGTTCAAATAGGTGACTCGTACCTCCTGCATGAGAGATAAGGTCCTGCCCATTGAGCTAGTCCCCATGGTTATCCAGATTTTATTCTTCAATCTACTTTTGGTCGCCCTTTATGTCTACTTGTTTCTGTTGGATCACGAATATTAATTCCAGGATTCAAGTTAGAAAAAATTAGAGAGACTGGTGGTGCAGTAGGATTCACTTGGCTATTCAGGTCTTGAGATACCACATCAACTTCACTATGTAATGTGGGACTAGGAATTTTTCCTACCATTTTTGTCAAAAACGTATCCATTTCTTCAGCAATGATGGGTGATTTGTGTGCTTCATCTAAAACCTTGTTGAATTTGTAACGAAGGTTCCAATATAACTCATGATCCACTTCTGAAATTTCAGTGCTATTACCCAACTCTACATTTGTATCTCGATACTGAGAATTAATAGTCCATCGTTTCAAAATGTACCGACTTGGTATTGTTTTAAAAAAAATTCTTCCACATGATACACAATGCATGCCGACAAAGTAAACCGACACTTTCAAAATACTTGCATTCACATGAAACAGTAAGTTCATGCGAATCATACAACACTATTTTCCATTTATTTTCTTCTGTTTGAGGTTTACCAACAATATATGAAGTTAATGTCCCATTGGTACGCACTTTTGTAGGCCAATAAAGTTTACTATTCCTTAACTCTTCCTTGAAAATATCAAATAATGATCTTGTATAACATTCCCCAGCGTGCTCCTCAAGTGGCCAACTCAAAGTCAGTATAGGCTTTGTGTCTAATGTTTTAAATCTTCATTATTCTCGGCATCTCGACGACTTTTTAATGTTTTATCATATTACACGACAAACTCATGTAACTGTGTTTGTGCATTAACATACGTATCAAAAAAAGAATTTATACTTTCTTATCTTTGGCTTGTACGAGCGCCAACAAAAAAATTACCATTTACAAAACAAGGGATCCAACTAGTTCGTCGCTCCCACAACTTTGGCAACCAACTTTTTTCTTTTAATTTGTACTTTGTCATCAACTCTTTCCAACAATCTTCTGTTTCGGAAATACTCCTACTATTTTAAACTTTATTAAAATAAATTTCAAAATCCACACCGTGTATAATTTTTAGGGGACCCATGTTCTCCCCAATATTCTTATTGAGATGTCAACTACAATATCTGTGAATAGTATGTGGAAAAACTTTAACAATTGCATTTCCGATAGCCGCATCTTGATCAGTAATAATAGCTTTTGGTTATATACCACCCATACATGACAACCACTCTTTAAATAACCATACGAATGTATCTTCTGTCTCATCGGCAAATAATGCACATCCAAACAAAGTAGATTGTCGATGATGATTGATACCCGTGAAAGGAGTAAATTGTAAATTGGATTTATTTGTTCGATATGTCACATCAAATATAATAATGTTGCTAAACATTTTGTATGACTCACGTGATCTTCTATCAGCCCAAAAAACGCTTCTTAAGGTGTAGTCATCTGTCAATTCAATACTACAATAGAACATCGGGTCTTTAGCCTTTTCGTCCATAAAATGCTTGACGATTTTAGCACAATTTTGGCCCAAATTAATTTTTCTTTCAACTCTTAGGTGATCATGAACTTGTTGTGATGTAATAAAGTCCTCTTGACCAACCTCAAGAGAATTGATAACCTTCGTGATATTTGCATTTGACAAGCCTTCACTGTGAAGTCCAGTCATTAAATTCTTTACCACTGATTGTCGGTGAATCTTTTTGTGAGACCAGTGTTTCATTGATTTTGACGGAGTACTTAAATTGTGGCTATATTGGGGCTCAAATTTGCTAACTTGCCATCTTTCTGAATTTGTAAGACCAATTTTCATCATTGCATTACGGTGTTGCACGTTGTCATCTACAATTCCCTTGTCCAATGATCTTCTTTGGCCTTGTTTTCTACATACAAATTTTCTGCTTATGGTTGTGTTTTTATTGGATCTCGACGTATACGTAGATGATCTTATGATCCCGAATCCCATCTTCAAAGCATATTTATTATAGAATTTGTAAGCATCATCTTGTGTAGAAAATTCCATACCTATTTCTGATGTAATAGTTTTCAAATTACATTTATATGTTTCATCATCTTTATCACACTCTATTAATTCGTCCTCTACACTCTAAAATAGATCGATGAGTATATCATTGTCTATAAATTCAATATCCCTTTTACCTATTTAAAAAAACAAAATAAAATTATTAGTATACCATAAAAAATTATTACAACACTTAAGAAATTTATTATTGCCTCAACATGGATTAATTAGAAAGTTTATAATTAAAAACATGAATTCGTCAGAAAAGAAAAAAAAAATTATGTAGCCGAAAGAGTCTTTTTTATGAATTCTCAATTTTTTCGTATAATTTCGTACAAGGTTAACCTGATATATGAGTTCTCTATCTTTTTTAACCAAATTAAGTTAGAGAACATGGATGACCAAATATGTAATGTTTTTCAAATACGTAAAATTATTTGTGTGCAAAACGTAATTTATGTATAATTATGATAATTTTTAGTTATCAACTAAACAATATGATTAATTTATACAAAATTAATTGTTGAGGTAGGAACATAGCCATTTTTAAAGAGTCTTCGATAATATCAAGGAAGACGTTTTAGAAAATACATATATGAAACTTTGATTCAATGATTTATAAATGTTCATATAAGTTTTTGAAATTTTAATTATGTATATGTCTAATGTAAGAAATATTCTAATAACATGCAGCCCATAATTCTATTTTTATGCAGTATTTTTGCACGAAAATTCTTCACCATCAAAACTTTATGTACCTCCAACTGTGCATCATCTAACCATTAAAAAATACGATATTCTGAGAAGATAGATGTTAAATTTACACATATCTATATTATATGGGACAAATTAAAAGTCAAAGACGGACCAAAATTTCACAAGATATAAGATAGGTGACCCCTCTACAGGTTAAGATTGTGCCAAGTATCAACAATATTATCTTGCTACATTTTATTATAACTAACTATTACCCCCACTATTAATACTCCACGACTAAACCAACTTTTTTTATAAACCTACTAATATAATCAAGCTTTTTTTAGATTTTGATATTTTTTATTTGTTTTAGATATCTCAACAATATCAATTATCAAGAATGCAAGAATTTTCTCAATCAACACACAAAGAAAATCAAGATGATAAGGAACCTTTTTAGATATTTTTGTTATATTGGAATTGTATTTTTGTTTAATAATTATTTGGTTGGATTTATAAGACTATTTAATTTTTTAGTATATTAACTAATATAAAACATATTTAATGTAATGATTTTTAATTGTTCATATAAGTTTATTTTTAGAGTATTTCATAATATTTAATTTGTATAAATTATATTGTAATTATATTTTTCTTTCATGATTCTTTGGTTGGATATATCAGACTATTTAATTTTTTAATCCACTGACAACAAATTTCACTTGAGTATTTTATTTATGAGTTTTCTATATTTAACAGATCAATGGCCAAATATGTAATGTTTTTCAACTAAGTAAACAATGTATATTATATGGCACAACTCGATAGTTAAAGAGGGGTCTGGATCGTTTCACAAAAAAATATGTGACCCTCCAAAAGAATGAGATTGTGCCATGTGTATCTTACATTTGTACCCCACTACCTGCTCTATACCCACATTTTTTTATATTATATGGCACAACTCGATAGTTAAAGAGGAGTCTGGATCGCTTCACAAATTTCATATGCTCTTTATTGTATTACTCACCAAAACACAAATCACCATCTAAACCATCTAAACTATATATGCACTTTATTCGCTCATATCAGCAATGAAGATTAAGCCCCTTTTCATTGCCATCACCACCACAGGTTAGTGAACTGTTTTTTCTGAAATTGTAAAAAGAAATTACATTTATCTGTCATCAAATAATTATTTTAAACATTTTGGGTTTAGTTCTAACCTTGAATGGTTGCAGTCTTTTGTAGAATACTCTTAAGTTTCTATTATTTATTTATACTTTTAGGATTTAGATGATATGATGTTTATTTTTTTTTTTTGGACTGAGATATGATGTTTATTCAGACTTCATGTTGATTGATAGTTGAAATATTTGTTTCATGGTAAGCCAATAATTTGCATTGACATGTAATAATTGAATAGTACATAATATCGTAAAATATTTCAATATGAATTAGTTTAATGTTGCATTTTGTAAAAGTTAGCCAAAGTGAATTAATATCCTATGGATCAAAGTGTAATTTACTGAAAATATTAGTGAAATGTGTTTTATCGGCCATCGAACAGTTATTTTATTGGCTATTGATCGTGTGCTTTTCGTATTTTCTTTTGTGTCACCATTAGTATAATTTCATCATATGCTCTTTAATCATGTGTTATTTGCTAGTGTTATTCATTTACTCTTATTGTATTGATTAATCATGTGTTTTTTGCCATCACCACGCCAGGTTAGTGAACTTTTTATAAAGAAATTGCATTTATTGGTTATTAGTTATTTTAAACATTTTGGTTTTAGTTATGACCTTAAATGGGTGTAGTCGTTTGTAGAATACTCTTAAGTTCCTATATGTTGGAGATTTTCTTAGATTATGTTTTTCTATTATACATTGTATTGTATATTTCCTTAAGTTATATTTGTTTATTTTTATGGTGGATACTTCACTAGATTATGTTTTGGGTAAAGCCCTCGTGTGGCCTGTTAACTTTGGCCAAAGTGCACGGGCCGCCCCTGATCTTCATTTTTACCCTTTTACGCCCCTTATCTTCACCTTTTGTGACACCGTTAGCCCTTTTTTCATTTTTCTATCAGTTGACCGTTAGTCAACGTCATATGGTGCCACGTCAGTGCCACCTCAGCGCCAACTCAGCGCCACGTCTGCATGACGTCACATATAGCTGAGGTGTGTATTCCTACGTGGCCAGGGGTGTAATTGTCTTTTAACCTAAAATCTACCCATTTTACAAAATCAATACATCCGTCTCCCCCGTCTCA
This sequence comes from Nemophila menziesii, assembly GCA_029959085.1. Classification (NCBI taxonomy): domain Eukaryota; kingdom Viridiplantae; phylum Streptophyta; class Magnoliopsida; order Boraginales; family Hydrophyllaceae; genus Nemophila; species Nemophila menziesii. Next base: position 136,011,965 of record JARWIR010000001.1, on the reverse strand, counting down.
CTATAACATCCGTAAAATCGAATCAGATCTCACATAGTAGTGCGTGTTCTTGGTGTTCTTCACCAATTTTGGGAAAAATTGCACAAAGCCATTCTAATCAAGAACGATCTCTAACTGTCGTTACCCACCTACTTACAAACACCTAATAACAAACACTCTTCATTTCCCATCGCCGTTAAACAATAGAAAAAACGAATCAAATTCTTGGTGTATCTTCTCAAATTCAAGAACAATTTGAATAGCAACTTCATACGCGGGTATTCTATTCCATTGTGATGGCGTATTTACGTGAGATCGTCAGTGATTCAGGTAATAATCTTCTCGACACATTTATTTTTAGATTACTGGGTTTTTTAGGGTTTCATGCTACAGTGATTGCGAGTAGCTTTTTAATAACAGAGTTTATTGTTAATTGCAGATTCTGAGAATGGTGAAGGGGAGAATGTTAATTCCAGTGTTGATGATAGCGGGTCATATTTTTTGTTTCATGATAGCGATAATAATCTAGATGATGATGAAGATGACATTTTGTTCCAGAATAACGTCGATATTGGGGTTGAATTCGTTGGTGTCGGGTCTTCTCCGTCGGTTAACTTAAACGGGTTAGAGCTCCCTTGTCCTAAAAAAATACCTGTAATAGACGATGACGACTTCAACGAGGGTTCGTGTGGAGAGTCGGAGAATTTGAAAAGTTTGGAAGGAACAATGGATGAGAGGATGGTGAAGGTTCAGGTGTTTGAAGAAGGAGAAATCACATGTTTAATGTAGTGGTTGACAAGGATGAGCCTAAATTGAAGGTTGGTATGATATTTGATAATGGGGTTGAATTTAAGGAAGCAGTGAAAGCAAACGCTATTTGTGAAGTAAGGAATATTTGGTACCCCTGTAATGAACCAGGAAGAGTTACAGCTAAGTGTAGAGGTCTGAATTGTGAATGGTTTATGTATGCATCTAAATGCTTAGATGGTAGTTTTCAAATCCGGACACTTAATCAAATACATAATTCTGTGTGTGCACTAAACAGTAAGCACGTAAATTCAACAGTTCTACCCACGAGGTATGCTCATCAATTGAAGTTAAACTCGTCATTTAGAGCAATTGATTTACAAGAACAAGTCTTACATGATCTTCATGTATGTATTAGTAGGAGGCAAGCATATAGGACCGTCAAGAAGGGTAAAGCGTTAGATGAATTGCATTTCTTAGACCGATATAGCTTGCTCAACAACTACTGTGCTGAGTTGTTAAGGACTAATCCGGGTTCAACAGTTTTTTAAAAACTGAGGAAGATGAATCAACTAGGAAAAATAGGTTTTTAAGATTTTATTGTTGTTTAAAACCTCAGAAAAGAGGGTTTAAGGCTGGGTGTAGAAAGGTGGTAGGGTTGGATAATTTTCATCTTAAAGGACCTCATCCAGGTGTTATATTGACCGCGGTTGGGATGGATGCTAATAATTGCATTTATCCAGTTTGTTATTCTTTGGTTGAAACTGAAAATTTGGAGACTTGGAAGTGGTTTGTGAGTTTGTTAGTGGATGATCTTGAAATTGATAATCCGGATATGTGGGTTTTTGTTAAAGACAAACAAAAGGTATAGTTCTTAACTAATGTATTTATTTTTTTAGTTTTAATTTACATATTGGCTAAAAGTGAGATTTGATATTTATTATAGGGGTTAGGAATAGCTATAGAGGAATTGTTACCAAATGTCGAACACAGGCATTGTGTTAGACATCTCCATCAAATTTTCAAATAAAAACACGGGTCCTTTGCCTTGAAAGATAAGATGTGGGAAGCTGCTCGAGCTACTTATGTGGAGCGTTTTACAACTGTGATGAAGATGATTAGAGCAATAGATGAGGCAGCCTACGAGTGGTTAGCAAAAGTACCCCCAAAGTATTGGACTCGATCCCATTTTAGGACAAATACACATTGCGATGTTTTATTGAATAACATGTGTGAGTCTTGGAATAAACAACTGTTAGACGCTACGGAGTCATCTATTTTAGTGTGTTTAGAACGTATCAAAGTTTATTTGGTTGAGAGATTAGAAAAAAGAAGAAAGTGGATATGTAGGTGGCAAGGAGATATTTGTCCGAAGATTAGAAAAATAATTAATTTAAAGAAGAAGTGGTCCTCCAATTGGATTCCACTACACTGTGGAGGTAGTACTTTCCAGGTCAAGGGCTCTAGTGGGGCTCAATTTGCTGTTGATTTGAATACATTTAACTGCGCATGTCAAGGGTTGGACTTGTCGGGAATCCCATCCGTACACGTGATTTCTGCATTAGCATCTTCGGGTCTTGAGCCAGAGGACTACACTTCTGAATATTTTAAGACATCTACATTTAAAAAAGCATACAAGCCATATATTGGACCTATAAATGGACCTGAATTGTGGCCTCAGACTAATGGGCCTAAAGTAATTGCTCTAAACGGTGTGAAATTAGTTGGGAGACCAAAAAAGAAAAGAGATAGAGCAGTTGGTGAAGATGTTGAGGAGAGGATGAAGAAAGTACGAGCAAAAGGAAAAGGAAAAGAAGATGTTAGATTGGTTGTTGAAAAGGTTGGTAGAAATGGGTTGATGGGTAAATGTAGTTCTTGTAAGCAAATGGGACACAATAAAAGAAGTTGTTCACGTAAAACTCAAGGTCAAAGTGTTGCTGAAAGTGCAGTGAATGATCCAGTGGAGGTTAATAGCTTAGAGGAACAAAATCCAGAAACTCCCAAGATGGTATCAGTGGAGTCTCAAAGTCAAAGTAGTTATGTGGTTAAGGTTGACAAGAGAAGGTCGACTAGACTTAGAAAAACCCCACAAGTGTCTGAAAATAATGTTTATGTTAATGCTACTAATAGTGATGTAAATATAAATGTGGTAACAGTGATGTCAATGTAGATGCCTTACGTAGTGAACTACAACTTAAGGGATGTAAGAGTAAGGTTGACGTTGACATTGACGCGAGTGAAGTTCATCTCGACGTCAATGATAGAAACATTGTGGTAACTACCCAAGTGGTAAGCCCATCAGGTAAGAGACCCAAATCTAGAGCCAAGATGGGTGCACCACTTCCAATTCCATTAACAAAAAAGTTGATGGTAAAGATAGTGCTAAGGGAGACGGGTCTAATGGAGATTCAAAATTGTTTACTGAGATTAGTCAAACATCTAAGGTAAGATAATTCTATTGTGTTTTTATAAACTCGAAATAACTAATTAACTTGTTTTTTTAACTCATTGACACAGGATACCCATGGAATTGATGAGCAAGTTGTAGTGATGACTCAAGGTAGCACTAACGAACCACTTGGTTGGATGGGTTCACAAAAGAAGCGAGAAAGAGTTGAAGGATCATCAAAAGATGAAAATGTATCTAACTACATATAGTGAGTTTGTTGTTTTGTACGTGAATTATGTGTTTAAATGGTGTATTGTTCTCGTGTAGTTTACACCCAACAAAAACCTTGCGTGGAGGTTAGTAAGTTTTGTGCCCCTGATTTGAAGGACGGGTGTCTACCAACGGGTGTCAAGAAACTTGGACAACCAAGTGTATGCATAATTTATTCAAGATTTATTGCTTTATAACATTTTTATATAACTAAGGTTTGTTTTGTAGGATATATCTAAGAGACCTCCTTTTAGGCCAGATGGAATGGGAGTGCATACAAGGGCTCCTACTCCAATTACCAAACTAGGTTCAATTTCTATTGGTACAAAGAAAATCGATGGTAACCCGTTTTTATATAAGGGAAAACAGAATGTGAGTTTGGAAAGTCTTAGAGCTAAAGGTAAAGGAAAAACAGGCATGAACCCTTCATTTGATGTTGCTGGAGTGAATGAGGCATTCAAGGAGTTCGATAAGAACATGGCAGATTACATGAAGAATCTTTTAAATCGAGGTTCAAGTTCGAAACAAAAGGAAAAGATTGACGACAAAGACGAGAAGTCCAAAAAAGATAACCCTGTGGTCGAAGAAGACAAGAAAGATAAAGTTGGAAAAAAGAAGGCAACAGATAAAAAAGATGCAAAACAAAGCATTAGTGCGAAAGATAAGATGGGTAAACTGAATAAGAAGCAACTCGAAGTCAACAAAAAGGGTAAGACGGTCAAATTGGTTAATGTGAAGAAAGAAAAGTTGTGGGAGATTTATTTTAAGTTTTATTCCAGTATTTGATGTTGTTTTGTCAGAAAACTATGTACTTCCTTAAGTTTTATGCACGTGGTTGTGTTTGTAGTGTAAGACTATAGCTACTACTTTAACTTTTGTTCACGTGAACTTGTTGGGTGTGTAAGATACCTGTTAGTATTTTGACTTGGTTGTTATATTCAGTTGTTGCTTTTTGCTAGTATTTTAACTTAGTTGTTCTATTCAGTTCTTGATTTCTCAATATATAACCCCAATCCTTTAGTACTAGAGTTTCTCATCTACTACTAACTCACTAACAAAGAAAGAAGTCATACATAAAGTTAGCCACTAATGTCGGACTATAATTCAAGTGGGAGTGACCAATGATCAACTAGGTCACCACTCGTACCTGACTTCACCCCAAGTGACCTGAAAATCAAGCCTTCAATATTAATGGAAGTCTCGCCAGAGAACTACTCAGATACATAGGTATGTAAGTGCGGAATGCCCGCGTTGATTGTTACTCTTAACTTAGGTGGTAATAGGAGTTTTCGTTCACTTCGTTGTCACTTTGAATATTTCCGATTCCAAGATTTGCCTGAAAAGGAATGCGATTTCTTCCTTTGGCTACCTGAACCGGATGAACTTCCAATTACGTCGACAAGCAAAGATGTTCTTAGCTCGGATGATCATGCAAAAAGAAAGCGTAAGTAATTGAACATTGTTCAAAGTCCAGTTTGGTGTTAGTTAACCTATTAAATTTCAGTCATTTTTATTAGAGGAAACTTCTAAATAGAGCCCAAATCCATCCCCAACCCCATTTTAAAGCCTAGTTAGAATTTTGTTCTAAATAAAGCATAGTTTCAAAATTTGGTTGGATTTTTGTCAATTCTACCCTTTTCCTTTTTTTCCCAGCACTTTGTTTTTTATTATTAATACTTAACGGATAGATCCGTACACATAGGTACAGACTTTTTGTTGTTTTTTTGTTTTTTAAAGGTTTTTAAATCTTTTTTATGTAGTCTAAATACACTTAGGGCTGTACATAATTTTCGTTTTTTGTATATATCCATGTCCATCATGTCAAATGTTGTACACTAGGGTTGTACCCAAACCGATTTTTGTCAAAGGCTGTCCAAGTATGTGTCCATAGGGCTGTACCTAGGCCCGTTCTCTCTAAAATTCATATACAATAAAGTCAAGGATTATCCATCTAATAGTCTACTAATTGTCCAATTGTCCAATTGTCCAAGGTGTTGTACACAATACATCTAATAGGCTGTACATGTATGTAGTGTCTGTACACCAGGGGCTGGCTATTCAAAAAAATACTTCAAAACACTTGTAAAACAAGTGGAAATTGGTTTGGGTATGGACCCCAGTGTCTATACCAATTAATCCATTGGTCTGTTACCTGAAAAACAGTGGAAAAAAGAAAGAAAAATTAGACAAACTAAGATGTTAGATTAGATGATAAGTAAAGAAAAAATCTGGATCCAAACAATCTGGATCCATACAAAGAAAAAAAGAACAAAAGTCTGGCCCAACTCACGTTTAAAAGGAAAAAAAAGGGGGGGGGGGGCTTAAGCCCATTAAAAGTAGGCTGGACAAACAAGGTCTAGACCATTACTGGCTGGACCCAAAAATGACTGAACCCAAATAATTAAAAAAACATTTTTTTTTTAAACATTTTTAAAATTACCCAAAAATTACTGGCTGGACCTTACACTGGACCTAGCCGTGTTTAAAAAAAACGACGAAACAAACAGAACTGTTGTTACGGTGTGATGCTGTTACATGCCAAGGTGTGGTGGTGGTGCTGTTATGGCGTCGTGGTGGTGGTGGCGTTGTTACAGGCGTCGTGGTGGTGTGGTGAAGAAGGAAGGGGAAGAAGTGACTGGCGGCAGCAACACCACGAGCGGCGGAGCAGTGAAGATGGAGGTCGGAGTCAGATCTGTTGCAATGGCAGCGTCGAAATAAAGCAGCGTGAGATCTGCTATGTAGATCGGACTCGGAGAGCTCGTGGAGGCGATTTTCCTGCGATTGTGGAGGCAGCAGAGCTCCGGCTATGGTGGTTCGCGAACGTGACTGTGGTGGCCTGGTTCTCGACGGCGTGGTGCTGGAGCAGCACTGCAACTGGTTTTGGGGGTAGAGATCTGGTTCGAGCGCCAGCAGGTGCGGAGCTTCGTGGTGATCTTGTGGTGGCGGTTTTCCTGCACTTGTTGAGGCGGCAGAGATGGAAGACTTCCGGTGTAGGGTTGCTGCAGATTCACGCTGGAGGTTTGCTGCAGCTTCGCGGTGGAGGTTTGCTGCAGATTCACGCATCTTGTCGGTGATGAAGGAGGGCATCGGTGGGAAGGTGGTGATGAAAGAGGGCATCGGTGGGAAAGGTGGGAGAGAGAGAGGGGGGTAGAGAGAGGAGGGAGGCATCGAGGGTTTTGATCGAAACCCTATAGGGGTCTTTTGTTTTTGGTTTGTGTTGCTCACTGTATGGATTAGAATTAGTAGGAGTTTTTGGGTCTTTTGCTATATAATAGTTGGGTAATAGTTAGGTAGTAACTGAAGGTTTGGGGTTGGGCTTTAATTTAGGAATATTGAAGTCATAGGGCTTTAAATAATTATTCCCCCTTTTTATTAATGTGTGTTAGTTAGGATTAATTGAGATGTTTTATTTATATTAGACCCGATTATATTTGACATTTAATTTCTGGTCTATTATATTTAATTAAATTGTGTTACTAGGTATAAGATGTTTATTTTATTATTATTTTACTTGATTATATTATATTAGTTGGTTATACTAGACTTTATTAACTTTTGATTTTTTTTGGATTGTTTCAAAATCTATTACGATTTAACTAAATAGAGTATATATATTTTTTTATTCGTTCCAAACTCTATTACACTTTTCAATTTAAATATTAAATTTCATAAAATAATAAAAAAAGTTTCAGACTAATACATTTTAAACCAACAAAAATCACAGTCCAAATTTGGGTTGAAATTAAAAATAGAGTCCTAATACATCAACTTTAAACACCAAATTGAAATTAATTGTACCCAAATTCGTCAATCAAAGTCAAAAAACATACACATCATTCACAAAAAACGCATCTCCAGCCAATCCACAATCCAAAACCAACAAAAAGTCCATAACTTCCACCATACTTAAACTTAATAAAATACTAGATTAATAAGTCATTAAAAAACGAAAATAAAATTAAACATAAACTAACACCACCATCACAAACAAAACCAGCATCATTCACTCCTTCGACTCATCTTCCTCGTCTTCGAACTTGAAAAACTTTGGCGAACACATGCCTACAGGAGCCTGCCTTGCCACCTTCCTCCTCTTCGGCGATGGAGTCTTCTCGCCTTCTGAACTGGACTCCACCAGAATCAACTCTTGGCCGTATGGGAGGGGAATGGTCTTCGTTTTAACCTTCTGAGAATCATTGATTAGCGCCAGTCTGACACTCCACCTATACGCTTGGTCCTGGATCCTGTATGTCTTCGGAGCGGGTCGGGTCTCCGGTGGGGCAGATTGGAATACACAAGCCATTTCTGACAAAAAAGATTTCAAAAAAACGGTTAACTTCAAAAACGTATATTTTTCTTAACTAATAATAATCGAAAACGTAAAAAAGGTTAATGAATAATTCTAAATTAATTGTGAAAGTCCTAGAGGGGGGGTGAATAGGGTTACTAATAAGATTAATGCCTAATTAAAAATCTTTTGGACAATAATAAGTTTAAGAAAGAAACTTCTAAGTCAACTAATATAACAAACTCTTAAGGGATCATGCAATGGATAAGCTAAGAGGTTTGATATATAATTGATACAAGTAAAACGAGTTTCTAATCTCTAACAACTCTAGATGGCAATATGTTAGATAAACTAGATAATCAATATCACAATATTCATACTAGCATATTATCAAACATATAAAGTGCGGAAAGTAAATAGAGTAGGGATAGAAAGATACACACTATTTATAGTGGTTCGGTTTCCCTACATCCACTACCTAAGGAAGCCTCCTTAGGATTTCAAGCTTTACACTAAGCTTCCGTGTCTCTCTTAACCGGGTCGAGAACACAATAACCTTTACAAACTCTTCGATAACACGAAGGACAAACCACTTGTGTAATCACAACACAAGGACACCAAGTATACTCCCTATACTTGAATTCTCTCTTAATCTATCTATTACAAGACCTAGACTTAAGAGGATAGCAACAAAGTGTTTAAAGGTTTGCTAATTAAAGCTTGTAACTAAACTCCTAAAAGAGTGGATATGACTATAAGCTTGTTTACTCCTCTTGAGTGGATAGAACCTTGTGGCTTGATTGATTAACTCCTTGAAAGGATTTATAAGCTCACAAGGATTGAATTTGACTATGTATAGCACTTGACACCTTCTTGAATGATAGCAATTAAGCCCCTTAATGTTTGTAATTAGTTGGTGTAGTTGTAGCCTTCAAAGAGCTTCAATTTATAGCAGAAAATGGCTTCCAACGGTCATAAGACTTGGGTCCAACGGATCTATTAATCTCCCAACGGATATATTCCTTATGGCTTGTCTTTTGTGCATAAAACCCTTTTGTGCGGTGTACCGCGGATATGGTCCGGTGCACCGCAGAGCTATTCGACTTAACTTTGAGCTTACTGTTCGGACTAATCAATGTACCGCAACCCTGGTCCGCAACCTTGGTCCGGTGTACCGCACCGGTGTACCGCGCCAAGTAATCTTTGAAGGATAATGACTTGGATCAATAAATCTTCTTCACGAAAGTTGTTGTAATCATCATTCTAAGAATCTTTGAAGTTGAACACTAAAGCTAATTCTCAATATACATAAAGATAAGGTTAATAGCATTTGTGTGAGAATTAGTTTCTTAAGATAAAACAATGGATATGAACAACAAGATAAAGAAAGAGCTTTTTGATGAAAATAGAGTGCAAGATAGAATGTAAATAACAATAGAAATTAGCACATTAAACACAAGAGGATTTGTCACATTGAAACAACCTAATAAGGGAGGCTATATGCCAACAATCTCCCCCTTTTTGATGATGACAAATCCTTCACTAAAACACCTAAGGAATGATATGAAAGTTTAAGTACTAATGAAATAAAGCTCCCCCTCACAATAAGCATAAGATTTGAGATGCATTTGTGAGTTTTTAAAACGTGCAAGTTTTGAAAGTTTTAGTGCACATAATATTTCTCCCCCTTTGTCTTCATCAAAAAGACGGGGTAACAACAACTAAGAATAGAAGAGCAAAAAAAAAACTCGAGTGAATAGATTTAAAACAATGAATGCAAGAGTTTAGGATAAGAACGAGATGCACAAAGATAGATATATGTAAAGCAAGAGCTTAAGGATAGAGATTTTTACCAACTCCTTGATCGATAGATTTTCATTTCATATGCTTTCTAATGACACACACGATTAGTTGCAATATATGAAAATGAAAAATGTTTTAAGCATTTGAGTTTAAAAATTTAAACAAAGTCTCCCCCTTTCATAGTGCATAGAGTTTGTTTCAATTTTGTAAAAAAAATTTGATTGACAATTTTCCCTAATAAGAATACTTGAAGTCATTTTGAAGAAATTTTAGGGATAAAAATGTAATTTTTGAAAAACAAGGGGTCAAGATGTATTTTTCAAGATTTTGGGGACTAAAATGCAATTTCCAAATATTTTGAGAACAAAATTAGAAGGCACAAACTATAGGGACCAATGAGCAAATATCAAGGATTAGAAGTAGTTCCTATACCATCAAAGAAAATGTTAGCAACAAAACAATCCAAGGATTAAACGCAACTAACAATCAAGATAAATACGAACTAAATTTAACCAATAATCCAAATAAACACAAAGCATCCAAACACAATATTCAAATAATTCAAAGAAGCAATATCCTAGATGTCCAAAACACGGACCCAAACAAAATTAAAAAGCATAAAAACATCATAAAAAACAAGTTCTAAAATAACCACATAAGCAAATAGACCCGTAAACCACCAAGAACGATAAGAAGAGAAATTTAAACACCAAAAACACCAAAGTAAGAATTTTTTAACGATTATCACGAGGAGAGCGGCTCCTAGACCTTCTTCCATTCCCAATATCATCACGAATACACGAGACATCATTTTTCATACACGATAGCTCATTCGCAAGATGCCCTATTTTTTCTTCCAAAACTCCAAATTTCCTTTCTATTTTATCTTCCAAAGCCACAAATTTACTTCCTATATAATCCATGAAACGAGACATAGCGCTTTCAAAACCGGATGGATTAGGAGGGTTTACATTGGTGGGTTGGCTTGGAGTGGGCTCATTAGGAATAGGGTTTTGTTGGGCCGGGTTATCTAATAAATGAAGAGTCTCAAGCTCCGGACCATCGGTGCAACTTCTTGCTTCAAGAATGCGATTACGAGTAGTAACATCCGAGATACGATTAATAGTGGAGACCGAAACATAGGTGTTGTTATAAATAACAAATTTCATTCTTAGAATCGTGAGATAATCGAAACTCCATGACTTATTGATTGGTTTCACATTAGTCCCTCCAAAAGAAATATCATTAGCTTCAAAGATTTTGGAAAGAAAAATACCGTAAGGGACTTTATCCCGAGAGGCTCGAGCGTGATTCATCCATTTGAACATTATTGCAATAAGGTTTATCGGTTGTTTGGAGAAGATCAAATATAAAAGATAAGCTTCATAAGGGATAAGTTTTGCATCATGCTTATCTTTCGGAATTATGGCCGAGATAAGAAACTTGTGAGCCACGATAAATTCCGGATCAAAGTTACGAATATTCCAATTTCCATCGGGAGCAACCATTCTACTATTAACAAACTCATTAACCTCATTTTGAGCAACTATATCAATATTCGAGTTATCCCAACCACTAGACCAAAATCCGCTAAAACCATCCGAAGGAATATCAAATTTAGAGCACAAGTATTTGACTTTAAACGTAAAACGGTACCCGAAACGGTTGATTTAATCGAAGTAGTAGCATGATTATATTCAAAATTAGTATAAAAATCTTCGATTAACCCGATTGCCAAATGACTACCCGAAAAAGCAAAGATTTTATGACATTTTTGAAATGAAAGGAGTCTAAAGAGAGAATTTTCACCGGAGGGAAAAGCCGAGGGGCAAATCGTTCTAACCGGAAGAGCATCGAATGGCCGGAGTGGAGGTGGTGTTGGTGACCTCGCCGGAGATGGTTCACGGTGGCGGCTGGAGGAGGCTCCGGTGGTGGCTTTCTTCTTGTTAGCAATAGACTTAGTTCTAACCATGGTGAAAGACAAGATGGGTAATGAAGGAAGGAGAAGGAGGAGTGATTTAAGTGGTGAAGGAGGGTGTTTTGGTGGTGGAAACGGAGTGTGGGTGGCCGGAAATCGCCAAGGAGGAGGAGAGGAGAAGTTTTAATGAAGGAATGAAGAGACTAGAATGAAAAACGGCCTTCAAAACCTGTTAAAACCCTTACGTGCGGTGTACCGCGGGAATCGTCCGGTGCACCGCACGAGTGTTCGGTTTGGTCAACAAAAATGAAATTTTTGATTCTTTTAAAAACACCCGATACACAATCGAAACTACCCCAAATGACTCGGAATGATATAAAATAATTTTGAGCATCTTTGTTTTAAAAAGACAAGCCAAGGAGAACCTAAAAACTCATATAACAGTTAATTTCACAAAAAACCTTAAGTTATCTAAAAGTACAAAAAGACCCAATGCAAGAATAAAGCAACACTTAAGCATGTAAGAGGTCAAGAACTTTAAGATAATAGCACAAGTTGATAAAACACATAAAAAACAATATAAAAACATAAACTAGAACAAGAGAGGAAAGAATTCACCGTATTTTCCTTTTATGAGGTTTGAACGTCCTTTTGCATAAAATTCCATTTTCTTGACGCTCAACACCTTCAATGCATATTATTATGGTAACCGAGGTGGAATGGATCCGGAAATGTTGTTAGCATTTGTCACGATCCATATTGGTTTTTCCCATGAAGGTATCAAAGATCCACTAATAAGTTGTTCATGGTAATGACACGTAGAAGCATGATGACCGGGTTTACCACAATAGTTGCAAGAACTTCTTTTTTGAATAGAGTAACCATGTAAAGGTTTTGAACAAGAAGTTTCCACATTCTTTCCAACATCCAAATTATCACCAACATATAATTTTACTTTGAAAAAGCCATTTGGATCAAAAGGAGTGACATTTGAGAAAGGATGATTTTTTAAAGTATCAAGAGCAAGGGAAAAAGCTTCATCCAATTTTTTAAAACCTTCTATGCTTTTCTTCAAAGGATGTTTCCATTTGTTTAAAATAAAGATGTTTTCAAAACACGGGTTTTTAGTATTGCCAAGAATATCATCCAAGGTGATACAACATTTAAAACAATTCTTTAGCTCAATTTTACCCTTTTTTAACATAAGATTATTCAAATGGATTTGAGAATCAAGAATTTTGAGAAGGGATGAAATTTGCCTTATATCACTATAATTATAAGGAAGAGATAAAGAGTTAGGATAAAGAGCTACCTCATGATTTGGTTTAAACTCGTTTTGAGATTCATCATGGATTGAGACTTCTTCTTCTTCGTCATTTTCGACAATTCCATATAAAAGCTCCAAACGATTCCAAAGCTCTTTTGCGGATTTACAATCTAACATTTGTGAGAAAATTTGTTCGGAAATTCCACGAATGAGAGTGTACATTGGTTTTGCATTTTGAGTGAGCTTAGCTTTTTCCTCAATGGTGAGTTCATCAAAATCTTTTTCTTCTTGATTTAGCTTAAGAACTCCCTCTTCATTTAACTCTTCTTTATAAGGGACAAATGGACCTTCCTTTACGATTCTCCATTGATCGGGATCTTCGGCTTTTATAAATTCCTCCATTTTTGTTCTCCAAGCAAAATAGTAAGTTCCTACAAAAAGTGGAGGTCGAGTAGAAGACGAACTTTCCAAAAGATTAAATTCCATATCGTTTACTCTACTAACGATTAAGCTATTCACGTAGAGTTAGGCTCTGATACCAATTGAAAGTCCTAGAGGGGGGGTGAATAGGGTTACTAATAAGATTAATGCCTAATTAAAAATCTTTTGGACAATAATAAGTTTAAGAAAGAAACTTCTAAGTCAACTAATATAACAAACTCTTAAGGGATCATGCAATGGATAAGCTAAGAGGTTTGATATATAATTGATACAAGTAAAACGAGTTTCTAATCTCTAACAACTCTAGATGGCAATATGTTAGATAAACTAGATAATCAATATCACAATATTCATACTAGCATATTATCAAACATATAAAGTGCGGAAAGTAAATAGAGTAGGGATAGAAAGATACACACGATTTATAGTGGTTCGGTTTCCCTACATCCACTACCTAAGGAAGCCTCCTTAGGATTTCAAGCTTTACACTAAGCTTCCGTGTCTCTCTTAACCGGGTCGAGAACACAATAACCTTTACAAACTCTTCGATAACACGAAGGACAAACCACTTGTGTAATCACAACACAAGGACACCAAGTATACTCCCTATACTTGAATTCTCTCTTAATCTATCTATTACAAGACCTAGACTTAAGAGGATAGCAACAAAGTGTTTAAAGGTTTGCTAATTAAAGCTTGTAACTAAACTCCTAAAAGAGTGGATATGACTATAAGCTTGTTTACTCCTCTTGAGTGGATAGAACCTTGTGGCTTGATTGATTAACTCCTTGAAAGGATTTATAAGCTCACAAGGATTGAATTTGACTATGTATAGCACTTGACACCTTCTTGAATGATAGCAATTAAGCCCATTAATGTTTGTAATTAGTTGGTGTAGTTGTAGCCTTCAAAGAGCTTCAATTTATAGCAGAAAATGGCTTCCAACGGTCATAAGACTTGGGTCCAACGGATCTATTAATCTCCCAACGGATATATTCCTTATGGCTTGTCTTTTGTGCATAAAACCCTTTTGTGCGGTGTACCGCGGATATGGTCCGGTGCACCGCAGAGCTATTAGACTTAACTTTGAGCTTACTGTTCGGACTAATCAATGTACCGCAACCCTGGTCCGCAACCTTGGTCCGGTGTACCGCACCGGTGTACCGCGCCAAGTAATCTTTGAAGGATAATGACTTGGATCAATAAATCTTCTTCACGAAAGTTGTTGTAATCATCATTCTAAGAATCTTTGAAGTTGAACACTAAAGCTAATTCTCAATATACATAAAGATAAGGTTAATAGCATTTGTGTGAGAATTAGTTTCTTAAGATAAAACAATGGATATGAACAACAAGATAAAGAAAGAGCTTTTTGATGAAAATAGAGTGCAAGATAGAATGTAAATAACAATAGAAATTAGCACATTAAACACAAGAGGATTTGTCACATTGAAACAACCTAATAAGGGAGGCTATATGCCAACAAATTGCCTAGTGTTTTATTAAAGCGAAAATAAACGAACTTACTCTGCTTTCCCTTCTCCTTCGAAGCTTGTTCTCCAGACTTTTGATCCTTCATGTTAATTCTAAGTGACTTATAAAAAAGCACTTAAGTTTTTTTGTTTAGGAGAAACCAACACTAACAGTTATCTATATATATAGGGGGTTACTTAGTGTCATAATGAATCTTTTTTATTCCCCGAGATAACCCTTTGGGATTCCATAGACTAGCCTTCAGTTTCCCATGCAAAAACATTTCATATTCCACATAAAAAAAATATTAGTACACGTTATCTATCTGATACACTTATGCGGGCCAAACAATAATTACGTTATCAAGTTCAGGGGCCCAGATGACTAAAAAAATAAATAAATAAGGGCCATAACATACAAATAGGTAAACTTAAGGGGCCATGGGGTAACAAACTATATACAACAGGTACATCATCACCATCTCGGCTACGAATCAAATCACGGACAATCAAAACTAAGATAAACAACATTCAAGCATACACGAATTCGGAAAAAGCAATACATTAATAAACACCTTTCACACAACAATAACAACATCTAAAATCTTAACAACATCTAACACAAAGTCAGTAAAACCCAGAAACACACTACACCAAGAACACCAAACAACCTCAACATCCCCTAAAACATTCGAGAAACTAAAAAACCTAAGAAAAAGTAGATAAACAAATGCCAGATCTTCGGTTTTTTACCTTCATTGGATTTTAGTGCTTTTATTTCTTCATCTTTCCTCGACAAAGGCCTGAGCAACCCGGAAATCACCATCCTACTTCTATCGCATATAGGAGGATCTAACCAGCTGAAGAACGAACATTTTCTGTCGACCGCATGATACTTTGACCATCCGATGAAACGCCTTCCCGGATTCGTGTTTGTCCAAGACGTGCTAATATTCACACGTAGACCACAATAGCATACCCAGTCTTCCTTACATGGGTCATTCATCGGAGGAGTTGAGCCGTTGGTGTTTCCCGAACCAGCCATCGGAGGAGATGAGGCGTTGGTGATTCTGGAACCGGTCATCGGAGGAGACGAGGCATTGGTGTTTCTGGAACCAGCCATCAGAAAAGAGAATGAAGGGAGGCGAACGAACGACGAAGAGGGGAAGAAGGATGAACGCGGGGTTGGGTAGGGTAAAGTTATTTAGGGTAATTGATTTTAGGTTTGGTAAATGGGTAGATTTTAGGTTAAAAGACAATTACACCCCTGGCCACATAGGAATACACATCTCAACTATAGGTGACGTCATGCAGACATGGTGCTGAGTTGGCGCTGAGTTGGAACTGACGTGGCGCCATGTGGCGTTGACTAACGGACAACTGACAGAAAAATGAAAAAAGGGCTAACGGTGTCACAAAAGGTGAAGATAAGGGGCGTAAAAGGGTAAAAATAAAGATCAGGGGCGGCCCGTGCACTTTGGCCAAAGTTAAGGGGCCACACGAGGGCTTTAACCTTGTGTTTTTATTATCTTTATGATTGATGTTTTCTTAGGTAGATAATTTTTTTTACGTTTATTGTATAAAGATAATTTGGATTATTGAAATTAATCATAAGTATTACTAAACCATAAGAATGTAAATTTACAAAATGACTTAAATAATCAACAAGTTCTTATATAGTGCCCTCAGGCGCTGGCAATATCTAGATTGTTAAAAATACACATAACTACTATGTTAAAGATACAAGTGTGATTCATATCGAGTTAATTTTCAATTAAATACATTATTATGATTGATAAGTTAAGAAAAAGGATTTCCACAATTATGCTATTTTTCAATGATATATGTACATTATTTTCTAGAAAAAATAGGGGTAATTTTATACTCAAATTTTTCTATCATCAATTATTCTCGACAGTTCCTCCAATATGGAGTGTGGTTCCTTTGAAAATTTAATTCGAATGAATGACTCAAATAGGTGATTTTATCATTACTAATATTATTTTAATCAAAATGACCCACCTAAAGCTATATTAATAGATTCAACATTATTTAAAATATAATCACGAGTAGCATAAGTCAGATAATTTGTAACTTATTTTAGACAAATAGATTACATATAACTATTGCATTCCTTTCTCTTTAATATTGTTAAAAATAATTTAGTGCCTTCGGGCACGGGTTAGTTATATATATATAATATATATATATACACCAAGGACAATTTAGTACGTTTTTAAATTTTTAAATAACGAAACGATCTGAATCGTTCTTTGTAACACATTTTTAGCTTAAAATCAATCTCAACCCCTCTTAATACCCTTTATATATTTAAATGTATTGAATATTTATTTTTTATTTTTTTTGGTTACATGGGTTCCAGGCTAGCTTGCGCGTACCCGACTAATCCCACAGAGATATACATGTCTTCCCATATATATTCTCATGGTAAATCAGAACTAGGTTATCCATGTTTAGTGAGGGGTAGGGGTGGAAATCGGAAGGAACGGATCGGAAAAAGGGTCTTTCGGAAAAATTCCTATTTTTTCGGAATAGATTTTTTTTGTTCCAATTCCTATCCAATTTTTCGTAACTGGGAAAAATAATTCGGAATTTTGGAATTTGCCGGAAATTCGGAAATTTCGGCACGGAAATTTCGGAAATTTTTGTTAGGAAATTTCGGAATTTTGGGTTCAGAATTTCGGAACTTTTGTTTTGGAAAATATTGCGGGACTAAGGGTTGAAAATCGGAGCAATAGTTTATCACTTACATGAAGATAGTTAAAAACACAAATTATAAAACTTTTCATGTAATAGTAGTTAAAAAGGTTAACTTATAAACTTCATGAACAGTAACAGAAATAACATAAGTAACAAAGGTAAAAGAACAGTAATAGAAGTAACACAAATAACAAAAGGTAAAAGAACAATGACGGTGAATTACTTTTCAAATTACAATAAAAATAGATACTGGGCTTCGTGGGAAGGTAATGTAAAATGTGAAGATATGGGTTAGCCTTATCCATTAGGTTTTATCAGATTTATTGTTTTTCTTTATTTTCCTGATATAAATAAAATGTATTATTGTGTTTCAATTTTTCAATGTTTAGATGTTCTTTTCTTCTTTTGTTATGAAAAATTTCAATATTTCTGATTGTATATTTTTTCTTTATATTAATATTTATTATTTATTTAGTATAGGAAATGTAAAATCGGAAATACAATTCAAAAATAAAAATTGGAAAAAAATCGGAAATATATTTCGAAAATAAAATCGGATCGGAAATCTATATGTAGTTCCAATTCCGATCCTATTTTTCCGGAAAAATCGGAAATCGGAATTTCGGAATTGTAAAAATTTGTTCCGAAATCGGAATTTTCGGATCTGATTTCCACTCCTAGTGAGGGGTTCGAGCCTTGTACCTCTCACTTTACACCCGTTAGGGAGGGGATTCGAACCATGGACCTCCCCTTTAAGTGTTGAAGAAATAGCAAGGCTCTGGCCAGATGAGCTAACCCAACTCGTTATATTTTTTTTTTCAATACATATGACAGCCACTTTAGACTCGTGACCATTTTAACTCTAATAAAATTCGATCCCAAGACATCCTGATCTATGAAGTAGTCTAACCACTAGACTAACAATCGATCTTTATACTTATATTTTAACCTACATTTGTGTTATTTTTACTTCAATTTTGGATAACCTATAATTAATTATATTTAATTATATTAAAATTCTATTTTTATTAGTATTTAGTAGATAATCATTTTTAAGAATGTCGAGATTTCAAAATATATTAAGACTAAAATAATTTGAGTATTAAATATGATTCTAAAACGTCATAACAATATTTATAATATATTAAATATAATCATTATGATAACAAAATTAGGTTTTTTATTAAAATATTTGGTTTATAAATTTTAGTAATTGTATTACTTATTTACTATTTTTCTAGTTAAACAAAAAAAATTATTCAACTAAAAAGGGCCTTGTTTTTTCTCTCATGTTTGGTAACTTAGAGGCTCGGGCCGACCCTGGATGCACCATAGGTTCCTAGAGCGTGACAGGTGCCCAAGCACGAAAGGCGTTGAAAGCACAACAAGTGCATGAAGCACATAGGTTCCTGGAATACTAAGAGCATCTAAATATGAATTTTTCAAAGATTGACAACTATCTGGAGTATAAACGTTCATGAGGAACATAATTTATTTAAAGGACAAGATACAAATGCCTGAATTATGAAAGGATACTTGAAATAATTGTAGTCATAATCAATGTCATAATGAGGAGGATGTGATATTTGTGTATTGTAATCTTTTTCCTTCATTAAATTTTTTCCCATTAGGTTTTTCCTAGTAAAGTTTTAACGAGGCATACCAAATATTCATTGTCAAAAGAAGTATATACTTCTTTCCTTGATCAAGAAAATGATATTATTAACACTAAATACCCTTAACTAAAAATTCAGAAGATTTACTAATTAAAGTTTTATTAACGATGACACCTAGGTACAAGTCCGAAAGTATCTAATGTATTAGGAAATATGTAATGTCATAATGAGAGGGAGAATATATTTGAAATTCTACATTTTTTCATTCACAACGGGTTTTCCATTGGGTTTTCCTGGTAAGATTTTAATGAGACAGATTGAATATATGTCATAACCCCAAGGAATGATGTACTCTTTACCCTTCATCAAGTTTTGTTCCAATGAGTGTTCTTGATAAGTTTTTGATGACGCATATGCTTCAGTGAATATCTAAGGGGGAGTGGTATGAAATATTTATTTGAGTGGATTATTCAACATGCCCAAGAGAAGTGTCATTTATCTTCAATAAGAATATATCGATGGTATTGTCTGAGGATATTTTTGCTTGTATCACACATAATGAAATGGCTACATCAAAGGAGATCGAATGAAACAGAGACTATTTGTGCGGCGCACCATATTCATAATCATGAAACTCAGATAAATCTTTCTGTTCATCATGCGTACCATATTCATAACAGAGAATATATCGAATAAATCGTCTCTTTTCTTTAAGCGTTCGTGAGATATTATTGGAGAAGATGTTTTATTAGCGGTACGTGAATTCTTCACTTCTGGATTTTTACTTCGTCAATTAAATACTACGATAATTGCTTTAATTCCCAAGATAGATGATCCGACATGTGTAGATGATTTTCGACCTATTTCTTGTTGTAACGTGGTGTATAAGGCGATTACCATGATAATGGCGGATCGGCTTAAACCGATGCTTAATAATTTAATTGATAAATCTCAAAATGCTTTTGTGGAGGGAAGATCTATGATCGAAAATATACACCTCATGCAAGAGCTCTTAAGGGGGTACAACAATCAAAGTAGTTCCTCGAGATGCACTATTAAGATCGATTTCCGAAAGGCGTATGATTCGATCTCTTTGGAATTCCTTCATGAAGTATTAAAGGGATTAAATTTTCCGGAAAAATTTGTGAATTGGATAATGGCTTGTGTTTCATCTCCTTTCTATTCGGTAGCTATAAATGGAGAAATTCATGGATTTTTTAAAGGCGGAAAAGGATTAAGACAAGGTGACCCTATTTCCCCTTATCTTTTTATCCTTTGTCTTGAATACTTCTCTAGGCTTTTAAAGAAAAATACGAGTATAAATTTTAAGAATCATCCTAAATGTGATAAACAAAAGATCACACATCTAGCCTTTGCGGATGATTTAATGTTACTTTCAAAAGAAGACAAGGAGTCGATAAAAATTCTTATGGATAGCTTAAATACTTTTGGGGATTGTTTTGGACTTCGATTAAATGTTGAAAAGTCTAATATTTATTATATTGGGGTATCGAATGATGACATTGAAAATGGTGTGACACCTACACTCTTAGAAAGAGGTGCCATGCCTTTTCGTTATCTTGGGGTCCAGCTTGGCTCCTACGTGTTGCTTTCAAGAGATTATAAACCTCTTTTTGATAAGTTGGAAGGTTATGTGAGATCTTGGAGAGGTTCGTCTCTTTCTTTTGCGGGGAGATTGGAATTAATTAGATCGGTTCTCCAGGGAGTTATTTGTTTTTGGTTTTGTATTTTTCCGATTCCGATTGGTGTTCGAGATCGTGTGATTAGCATATGCCGGAATTTTTATTGGGAAAATAAACCTCCTCAAGTTAGTTGGAGCAAGATTTGTATACCAAAAGATGAAGGTGGACTTGGGTTAAAAAACTTAGAAGCATGGAACAAAGCATTACTATTAAAAATGCTTTGGAAAATTGTAGAAAATAAGGATTCACTTTGGATTAAATGGATACATGGAGAATATTTTCAAACTTATGGATTTTGGGATTGGAAACCGAGAAAGGGTGATTCTCCTTTATTGAAAAATATTTGGGAGTTAAAGGATGTTATTTGTGGGTCCTTAAGAGTGGAAGACCGAGAGAGTATTTTTGCTTCGTGGTTTTCCTCGAAAAATGCGAGTCACGTTACACTTGGGATATCGAGTAAGGAATTTTATTTATTACATAAAAAACCTTATGATTTATTCCGTCGGAAATATTATATTAAACCTTGGGCGAATATTATTTGGGACTCGTGCGTATTTCCTAAACATGCAATTATTGTATGGATGGCTTTGCGAGAGAGGCTTAAAACTAAGGATCGTATTACTTATTTGGAGTTGGATCCTCTTTGTAATTTATGTGGAAAAGATTTTGAGTCAAACAAGCATCTCTTTTTTTATTGTGCTTATTCGAGGGCTATTTGGTTGGAGATAAAGTCTTGGGTAGGATTGGAGAAGGAGATGAACACGCTACTAAGTGCTTTGAAATGGCTAAAAAAACTTAAAACTAGAGAAAATTGGAGGAGAAAAGCATGGAGGATTGGTTTTGGAGTTACCGTGTATTGTATTTGGAAAGCGAGAAATCACCTAGCTATAAGAGGTGATTCTTCATCTAGAGAAACGGTTATCAAGGAAATTAAGTGGTGCATCTTTTCCATTTTATTTTCCTTGTTCCCTCATCATTCATTTTTAGATGATGGTGGGCGATTAGCTTGTATTAATATTAGTATGAAGTAGTAGTTTTTAGCTTCTTAGTTGCTATCTTTAGCCTTTTGGCAGGTAACTCTCTTATATAGTGTACAGTTTTTTTATTAATACACTAACCAAAAAAAGAACATAAAACTTTTAATAGGAAATAAGAAAAAGCTTCTGAAAGACGGTAAAATTGTCGTTCAAACAACAATATGTAAGATGTTGACAAAACAAATATGGCTTGCATAATTTGGACAAAGAAAACCCAATATTCAAGACGGAAGATAAGTTTATTGGCAAAGTACACTCCTCCATCACTAGATGAAAATTTAGTTTTTGTTATCAGTTTTGTTTTTCTTAAGATAAATATAATCTCCTCATGCCTTTCATACTTTAGGAAAGTAAAAATATTTGTTTTTCATCTTAATGAAAAAATAATCTATAATTTTTTATTTTTTATTTGCTTAGGGGAGAAAAAAGTTACAAGATTAAGGAAATTCCAACTACACAAAACATTACTCAAGTCAACCAATGTTTAGAGACACAACCGATAGTGGGAGCATTCTCCGACTGTACAAGAAGTGTATAGAAATAAAAGAGGTATTTTAATAAATAAAAATTTAACCATTATACCAATTTATTTGTTCAAAAATAAATACCATTTTTTTCTTTGAGGGTATAGCGTGAACCGATAGATAAATCTAAAGATTTGTTTGAAGACGTTCTTATTATAGGGAAAGGATGGGGAAATAGAATCGATTACCACTTGGTGAAGAATACTTATGGTGATGATTGGGGTATTAACGGTTCGGGAAGATATAGTGATCGGCCTTTTTCCATCTTTGGATGTCCAGGAAAGGTTTATATCGATGGTGATGAGTAATTAAGCATGTGAGGCCTATATAGATATCTATTACCAAATAAAGTGCTAAATTACTACTATTTATTAATATTAGTTAATTTGTAAGTATTGTAATCTATGAAAATGTTATTATTATCAAATACATTGCTAAATTACTATTATTTATCAATATTAATTAGATTGTAATCTAAAAAAAATTATAATATCATTAGTTTATATTAGAAAATTAAAAAATATTAATTTTCGTAACATAACTAATAATAAAAGAAATTTATAAGGTCAAATTTTAAAATAAAATATCTCGAGTGCCATTGGCTCCACTGTGTATTTAGATGCACCCTTAGCTAGAACCATGTTCTGGAGGATAAAGGTGAGTGCATTTTGGGTAGTAGTTGATTTTCAATTGGAGAAAGAGTTCTTCAACGCCACCAACTTCTTTTTCTAGAATGTTTTCTTTTAATCCAATCCTAAGAGAGTATTTTACTAGTCGGCATTCAAAGTTGCATAGCATACTCCATCGTTGCAGGACTAAAAACATGTATAATCACATACAAACTAACATAATAATAAGGTTAAAAGGTCGTTCCAAGAGTGGCCGTGTGGGTTTGTTGTCTCGATAGTTTCTAAGCCAAAAACTAACAAACAGGATGAGACGGGTGTGTATGGATGGTATTTTTTGGGTGTCATAAGATTAACTGTAACATAGTAGAGTAGATTAGAGTCGAGTAAAGAGTTAGTAAAAAAACGTTAGTATAGAAGAGTAGCTAGTGTTGGAATATTTGAAAGTAAACAAAGTTTACTTCCCACATCGGTGGGTGGAGGGAGTATAAAACAATTTTTATACTTGGTAATTTCAACAATGTTCAAAAGCCAACACCCATGCACATGGCAAAGCAATAATCTAACCCACCCGCCCGGCCCGGCCCGGCACCGGCACCGGCGGCGGCGTGGGAGCGTGGGGACGTGGGTCGTGGGGAGTCAAAAAATGAAACAAGTTTTGGTCCAGCTCTTATAGTGAAGTAGTGAAGCTGGCAAGCAATCAAAACGGAAGACAAGGCTCCACCAATCACGCTCCCATCAAGATGATTATCCCATTAGCAGGTCAACTCGTCAATCAAAACGTGTGGATTGAAAGACAAGTCAACCAGCGGTTACACTTGCATTCCAAACGTGGGGGAATTAAAAGTCAGCAGAAACAGTCAATCTGTTACGTGAGGAAATCACGGACGTGATTGGGCTTTTCAGAACTTCCCCTCCCCTATATATAGAGCTCACTCCTCACTTGTAATCTCACCGAAAAATCAACAAAGCAAAAACACTTCTCCCTTTCTCTGAGATAAAGCTGTAACAGTCGTCTTTCTGTTAGAAGATACCGGTACGCCGGAAAATCTTTTTTAACGCTAGGATTACTGTTTTTCCGTGTATTAGTGTTTCACTTTCCGTGTAAGTTGATTTTCAGTTGTAATTTCAATTCTTGTAATAGTTAGTTTACATTTAAATCGATTTTACTTTTCGTCTCTTTCAAATCGTTTCTTCCACTTTGCTTTAAACGGTGATTTTTTCACTCTCAATTTAAAAAAGATTTTCGTAGCGTTTTTCTTATCACCGTTTTTTTATGGCTTTTCCAAACACGGCAGTTGCTTCATCATTGAATGCAAAGGCCTTTCCCAACGTGAATCAGGTGGAATCTCTCAATGGTTCCAACTACAAACGTTGGGCACAAAAGATCCTTATCTGTCTTGAACAGTACGAACTGGACTTCGTTTTATACGAGGATCCTCCACATTTAGTGGACAATGGGGTTCCCACTGAAGAAGAACAGACTAGGCATCTTGCTCTGGAAGCCAAGTATAAGCGAGCTAACACCATGGCTCGAGGATGGATGTTAAGCAACGTGTCAAACCTCATCTTTGATCTTCTTGCCAAAGAAAAATCGGCAAAGATCATATGGGAGACACTTGAGAAAAAATATGGTGCTGAGGATTCGGGTAAGAAGAAATATGTCACTGGGGCCTGGTACAACTTTCGTCTCAACGATCAAAAACCCATGACCGAACAACTCCATATCTATGAGAACCTTTGCGCGAATGTGATTGCTGAAGGTATGAAAATGTGTGAAGTTCTCCAAGCCAATATCTTGTTAGAAAAATTTCCACCTTCCTGGAGCGAATACCGCAATCAACTTAAGCACAAGAAGAAGGAAATGACACTACAAGAGCTGATTAGCCATATTCAAGTCGAAGAGGCTAATCGACTCAAAGACAGGTCTATCTCTTTTCCTACTCAATCCTCCAAAGCTAATCTTGTTGAAAGTTCTGGTGAAGGTAACAAAGGCAGGTTCAAAGGAAAGGGTAAACAACAAGGCCACAACAAATCCAAATCTGGGGAAAACAAGAACCGCGGCAACTCCAAAGGTGGTGGGTTCAAAACCTCTGGTAAGATTCAGAAACCTAAAGGAGCTTGCTACGTTTGTGGGAAGGAAGGACATAGGGCTTTCGAATGCAACCTTAGAGCCGATCAAGGTCCTAAACCTGCCGCAAATCTGGTCGAGACTGAAGAAGTTATCGCTGCAGTAATGGTTGAGGTAAACCTAATTGAGAACAAAACCGAGTGGATCCTTGATACTGGAGCTTCTCGTCATTTCTGCTCAACGAGATCCATGTTCAAGAAATTCGAAGAAGCAACAAATGGTGAATTTGTCTACATGGGTGACTCCTCAACCGCCATGGTCTTCGGTAAAGGACAGGTTTCTCTCAAACTCACTTCTGGTAAAACCCTAGAGTTGCATGATGTTCTCTTCGTCCCCTCTCTCCGTAGGAACCTAGTTTCCGGAGCTCTTCTTAATAAAGTAGGCCTTAAACTTGTATTTGAAGGGGGGAAAATGGTTATTACCAAAAATGATGAATTTGTGGGGAAAGGGTACATGAATGGTGGTTTGTTTGTTTTAAATACCGTACCAATGAATGAGAATGCCTCTGATTTTGCTTATATTGTTGAATCTATTGACACTTGGCATGGTAGACTAGGTCACCTTAATATCTCCTCTATTAAAAGGCTTAAAGAACTTGGACTAATACCCCTCAATAAAATAGATGACCTTTCCAAATGTCAAATTTGTGTAGAGTCCAAACTTGCGAAGAAACCCTTTAAGCCCGTGACCACTAGAAAGACTAGTCTCCTTAAATTAGTGCATTCTGACTTAGCTGATTTTAAAAATTCCGCTAGTAGAGGAGGAAAACTTTACTATATAACCTTTGTAGATGACTACTCTAGGTTCACTAAAGTGTATCTCCTTAAAACTAAAGACGAGGCGGAAAACGCGTTTTTAAAATACAAAGCTGAAGTAGAAAATCAACTAGACTGTAAAATCAAAAGACTTAGGTCAGATAGAGGAGGCGAATATAGTTCTAATTCACTTAAAGAGTTTTGTGAAATAAATGGGATAATCCACGAACTTAGTGCCCCCTATACACCCCAACAAAATGGCATAGCTGAGAGGAAAAATAGATCCCTTAAAGAGACTATGAATGCTATGTTAATAAGTTCAGGCTTACCAACCAACATGTGGGGGGAAGCTGTTCTATCAGCATGTTATGTCCTTAATAGGGTACCCCATAAATCCCTAGATAAGACCCCCTACGAGATGTGGAAAGGGTTTCCACCTAACCTGAAATTTTTAAAAGTGTGGGGGTGTTTGGCTAAAGTCAAACTACCCGATTTTAAAACAGTCACTGTTGGACCAAAAACCATAGACTCCGTTTTCATAGGGTATGCTCAGAATAGTGCAGCCTATAGATTCCTATCGTTAGATGATAACTCTGTTTTTGAATCTAGAGATGCTGAATTTTTTGAAAACATCTTCCCTTTGAAAACTTTGCATAGTGTTGATGCTCCTTTGTCTTCTAGTAACTTATCTGGTGAGGTTAATGTTCCTTTATGTGATAGTGCCCCTGGCCCCTCTAGCTCCTACGTGCCTAGTAGTATTCCTGAGGAAGAACTTAGGAGGAGTAAGAGGCATAGGACCGAGACCAGTTTCGGACCTGATTTTATCACAACCTTCTTAACCGAAGGTTTTCACATTGACCTGATAAGTGAACAGGTTGTCACCTGTCTCCTCATGGAGGAAGACCCAAAAACTTATACCGATGCCTTGAGATCGGTAGATGCTAGTTTTTGGAAAGAAGCTATCAATAGCGAACTTGAGTCTATTAGAAGTAATCATACATGGGAATTAACTGACTTACCCAAAGGCAACAAACCCATAAACAGCAAATGGATTTTTAAGAAAAAGTTGAGACCTGATGGCTCAATAGAAAAATTCAAAGCTAGGCTTGTCATTAAGGGTTTCACCCAAAAGAAAGGCCTTGATTACTTCGACACTTATTCCCCTGTGACCAAAATCGCCACCATTAGGACCCTCATCGCTCTTGCGGTCATTCACAAACTTGTCATACATCAGATGGATGTTAAGACTGCGTTTTTGAATGGGGACCTAGATGAAGAGATCTATATGGCCCAGCCTGAAGGGTGTGTGGTTCCTGGTCAATGGGATAAGGTGTGCAAGTTAAAGAAGTCTTTGTATGGCTTAAAACAGGCACCCAAAAAATGGTATGAAAAACTCGATAGTACCCTTATCTCCAATGGGTTTGTGGTCAACACTTCTGACTCATGTGTTTACTCCAAAGTAAGAGGATCAGAGTGTACTATCATCTGCCTGTATGTAGATGACATGCTCATCTTCGGCACTTCTCTTCATACCATAAATGAGACCAAACGCTTCTTGTCTTCTAAGTTTGACATGAAAGACATGGGAGAAGCAGATGTAATTCTTGGGGTAAAAATCATTAGGAGCAGTAATGGTATTTCCCTGAGTCAGTCTCATTACGTAGAAAGGATGTTGAAGAAATTCGACTCCTTTGAGGTGACACCTGTAAATACTCCCTATGATTCCAGTATTCATTTATCTAAAAATTCTGGAGATGCTGTATCCCAAAATGAATATGCCAAAATCATAGGTAGTGTGATGTTCTTAATGAACTACACTCGACCCGATATTGCCTACGCCGTCAGTAGACTTAGTCGCTATACTCATAACCCAAGTAATGACCACTGGGTTGCACTTCGTCGTCTTCTAAAGTACCTGCGAGGTACTATGGACCTGGGACTGCATTACAGCTCTTTCCCTGCAGTTCTTGAGGGATTCTGTGATGCAAACTGGATCTCCGACAATGACGAAGTTAACTCCACCAGTGGTTATGTTTTCTCCTTAGGAGGAGGTGCTATATCGTGGAAGTCCTCTAAACAGACTTGTATAGCACGCTCCACCATGGAGTCTGAGTTTATAGCACTAGAGATGGCTGGACAAGAAGCTGAGTGGTTGAGAAGTCTCTTAGCAGATGTGCCCCTTTGGGAAGGTAAGGCCACACCTGTGTGTATCCATTGTGATTCACAAGCAGCCATTGCAGTTGCTCATCAAAGTGCTTACAATGGAAAGAAGAGACATATACGCATCAGACATGGCTCAGTAAAACAGTTACTGAAGAATGGTGTGATAGCCTTGGAGTATGTACGATCAGAAGAAAATCTCGCTGATCCTTTTACCAAAGGCCTACCCAGGAGAGTAGTTCTGGATACGTCGAGGGGGATGGGGTTGAGACCCATTAATGGGGAACATACGACTCTTGAGTCAAGATGATCTCCATTCATCCCTATGGCATAAAACTAAAGTAATATGGATTCATAGCCACTTGTGGTGGTCCTTTCGAGAAGGACTTGATGAATCAGAATTCATAGCCTATATGGTGGTCCTTTTGAGAAGGACTTGATGAATTCAAGGGTAGTAGCAAAACCCCAAACCTTTATAAACAAAATGTCAAGGAGACGTCCTTGAACAAATGTAAATAAAGGTATCCACAAAGTTCATAGCCCACAAGGGTGGTCCTTAGAGAAGGACTTGATGAACCCAACGAAAAGGTGAGGTTCGAGGAGACCATAACCTTCAGTAGGGTAGAGTATGTGTTGTGAGGGCCTCTATCGGAAACCGTTAAAGTTCAAGACTAAGTTCACTTTAAACGGAATTCGGTGGTTGCCTCACTTCACTACGTGACAATTCAAATCGAAAGATATTGGCACTTAAGTACAATTCACCCAAACGCTGAAAGTCGTGGAAACCTGATCACCTTCTCTTCAAACTGTTTGTTGACCTTCAAATATGTGGGGGATTGTTGGAATATTTGAAAGTAAACAAAGTTTACTTCCCACATCGGTGGGTGGAGGGAGTATAAAACAATTTTTATACTTGGTAATTTCAACAATGTTCAAAAGCCAACACCCATGCACATGGCAAAGCAATAATCTAACCCACACGCGCGCACCACCACCACCACCACCCACCCGCCCGGCCCGGCCCGGCACCGGCACCGGCACCGGCGACGGCGACGGCGGCGGCGTGGGGCGTGGGAGCGTGGGGACGTGGGTCGTGGCTCGTGGGGAGTTTGGGGAGTTTGGGGAGTTTGGGGAGTTTGGGGAGTTTGGGGAGTTTGGGGAGTCAAAAAATGAAAAATGAAACAAGTTTTGGTCCAGCTCTTATAGTGAAGTAGTGTAGCTGGCAAGCAATCAAAACGGAAGACAAGGCTCCACCAATCACGCTCTCATCAAGATGATTATCCCATTAGCAGGTCAACTCGTCAATCAAAACGTGTGGATTGAAAGACAAGTCAACCAGCGGTTACACTTGCATTCCAAACGTGGGGGAATTAAAAGTCAGCAGAAACGTGTGGAATCAAATCAAATCCAAAACAGTCAATCTGTTACTGGAGGAAATCACGGACGTGATTGGTCCGTTACAAGTGACAAAGCTTTTCAGAACTTCCCCTCCCCTATATATAGAGCTCACTCCTCACTTGTAATCTAACCGAAAAATCAACAAAGCAAAAACACTTCTCCCTTTCTCTGAGATAAAGCTGTAACAGTCGTCTTTCTGTTAGAAGATACCGGTACGCCGGAAAATCTTTTTTAACGCTAGGATTACTGTTTTTCCGTGTATTAGTGTTTCACTTTCCGTGTAAGTTGATTTTCAGTTGTAATTTCAATTCTTGTAATAGTTAGTTTACATTTAAATCGATTTTAATTTTCGTCTCTTTCAAATCGTTTCTTCCACTTTGCTTTAAACGGTGATTTTTTCACTCTCAGCTAGAGAGTAGAGTTGAAAAGTTAAAAGGCAGATGTCACATTCTTCAGAGTTGTAAATAATAACATGTCTATTTTTGTAGAATATACACTTTTCGTTGAATCGTGAATACCTTAGCTCCAGGAATCATGCTAGTAACCATCATGATGGTAATGAGGAAACTTTTTTACCCCAATTTTAAAGCCTAGGTTAGAAATTGTTTTTTTTACAGTCTAACCCAACCAAACAAGCTCTTTCTCTTTCTTACTTTTTCTGACATACAATTCTTTGTTTTATTCTTTTCTTATTTCCATTAATCCGTATGCAATCCGTACCATCGGGTACGTACTTGAGGTTTTTAGGTTTTTATGTTGTGTAACAATTTTTTATTTTTTTGTGTAGAATTTTTCTACGTTATATCCATGTTAAAGTCCATGGCTATGGGGCTGTACCTAAGCTTCGTTTTTGTCCAAGTCAAAATATACCCAAGTTACGGGTTTAGTCCAAGTCAAAATTTGTCTAAGTATGCACCCATAGGGCTGCACCTTTTTATTTTTTAGTGTAGGTTATATCCACGTTAAAGTCCATGGCTGTGGGGCTGTACCCAAGCTTCGATTTTTCCAAGTCAAAATGTACCAAAGCTACGGGTTTGTCCAAGTCAAAATTTGTCCAAGTCTGCACCAATAGGGCTGTACCCAATCTTTTTACTAAAATACATGTCTAATGAAATAAAAATAATCCAAGTCTTTACCCCTAGGGTTGTATCCAAGCCAAAGTTATCCAAATATATCCAAGTCTAATGAAATTGGATGGATAATAAAGATCCCTAATGTCTAGACCTAATGGGCTAGTATAAACTAATCCAAAAATCGAAACAACTAATAACTGTATATTTTTTAACAACTAATCCAAAAAAATATGCCCCTAATGTCTAGACCCTAGTGTATAAACCCAAAGGGTTGTCCCTAATGAACTAGACACATTTCCAATAACAGTATATTTTTTTCAAAAAGAGGCTGGGCCCAAATAAAACCCAACAAAAAAAGGAAATTACAACCAAAACAAGCTGGACACAAATGGGCATCAGGACTGGGCTAGGCAAACAAAATAATTTTTTTTTAAAAGCAAGCTAGATCCTATAACGGGCTAGACTTATTAATTATTGAAAGCCTTAAAGGGCTTGCCAGATCTGTACTGCTCGGCCCAAAATGTGATGGACATACACGTTTAAAAAAAACCAGAGCCGAGGTGGGTTCCTTATACAGCAGCGCCGAGGTGGGTTCCTTATATAGCAGCGCCGACATGGTTCATCTACTGCAGCGCCGACATGGTTCATCTACAACAGCGCCGAGGAGGTTTTCTTCTGCACTGGATGAAGGTGAGGATGAAGGTAGTGGATCTGGAGCACGGTTATTTTCTGCAGAAGCTTGCTCGGTGGCGTCTGAGAGGATCTGCAACGAAGGTTATTGATGGTGGTGCGAGATGTAGGCTTGGTGCGAGATGGAGGCTTGGTGCGAGATGGAGCGGATCAGATCTGCTATGGTGGTGCGAGATGCAGCCTTGGTGCGAGATGGAGCGAAGGTTATTGATGGTGGTGGGGTGTTGCGCCGGAGTTCTGGTGCAGAATGGTGGTTGTGTGGGAAGGGGAGTAGTTCACGTCAGTGGTGGTGCAGAGTGGCTGTGGAGGGAAGCTAGGTGAGGGGGAAGGGAGGCTGTAATGGTGGGAAGGTGAAAAGTTGGGAAGAGTGAGGGGGAGGGGCGGTGGGGGGAGGGAGGCTAGGGTAAGGAGAGGGGTACACACTGAACACAGAGAGCAAATGAATTTGTGGATCCAAATCCTATATTGAGTTTTTGTTTTTGTAAAATCGTTTTCACTGTGTACAATAGGGCTAGGGTGGTTTTTTACCTTCTTTAATTGGGTTACTTGGGTTAAGTAACTATAGGCTTTACTATAGAAGTTTCATAGTTGTGGGGCTGTAAAAAAATATTCCCCCGATAGTAATATAGTATTCTCTTTCAGACCCGTTAGTGTCACTTAGATAAGTAGCTCTCACAAACTTCAAATCTTTACAGTCAATTTTCAAAAAAAAGGATATATAGATTCATCTCAACAAAAAAACAATTAAATTAAATTTCAATATTTTTTTAATCCTTTAAAGTATCATAAGTGGGGTCTTTATTTTAGATCTTTAAAATTACATGACCTATTTTGAAAACTCATTGTTAAATTAAGATTTTTAAAACATTGTCAATAATAAAGTAATTATAAATTTGAATTTATATATTAAATTAATTATTAAAATAAAATTGTATGGACATATAATTATTAAAAATCTATACTACGCCGATTACTTATTATATATGTAATGAGATCAATTTGATTTAACAATTTATGTTTTAAGAAAAATACAGTTTTATTTTGAATAGTTTTGTCATGAGTTTTAATATGTATATATACGGTTAGATTAGACAAAAAATATGAAAAGATGTAATTACCAATACCATTCTAGGAGGTTGATATTGACCTTAAAAGTCATGTCTAATATAAAAAATATAACTAGACAATAATATCCTTGACTAAATATTCCCACCAAAAAATTCCCTCTGGCAGACATAGCCCTATGAAACGTACGAGCGAACCGAAGCTCAAGCCCGCACTACACCAGTCCCATTCAGCTACGCAACAAGCTTGTTGTTATTTGGTGGGACAAATCCCACCAAATTATTTAAAATTTTATAAGAAATATCGAGCTTGTTATGGTAGTTGTATCGAAAAAAAGGGTGATATATATCATTATTTAAAAAACATATTTATCTCATATGTCAATTTTATTTTACATAGCCAAACAAACCAATACAAACGCATTGTCCATTCACATTAAGTTTTGTGTTTTTATTATGTGCTACATGTCAAACTTGAGAAAACCAGTACACAAAGAGTAGAAGAGAATCTTCTCCAAGAGTAGGAATAGACTGAGTAGTAGTACTTAGCCTAAAGAGGCAAGAATCTCCAAGAGAGAAGCAGCAAATTGCATTTGTGTTTCCTCATCTATAGTCAAGAAGAGGGGCACATGAACAAATAGTGATTTTATACCATTATGTTCTGCAAAACGCAATGAATGGTAATATACATAATTGCATACAAATCTTCCTGCATCATCTGATGTCATCACTTTTTATCCCATCTTTGCTAATGACTTTGTTATATCCTCAACTGGTAGACTTGTCTGAACATAACATAGTCCAACACACATTAGTATATACAAAATAATTGCATTACATATTAATTTTCATTTATATATACCTGTCTTGTTTTTATATACCCACCACCATATGCTGGAATAATCGGAACTTTCTGCAATAATAAATCTTTATTAATTGTAACAGTTTATATTATAGCTTGTAACTGTAATAACTAACCTGAGGTTTCCACCCCAGCTCATCAGGATAGCGAAAAGTAGCTTCATTGAAAGCTTGGTGCTCAATAGCAAACCTTGCAGCACCACTGTTAACTTCAAAATGTACCTGCAAATATTTAAATTATGAATATCCCAATTAATATTATTAGTAAAGAGAAATGTAACACAACTGACCCAAATGATTCTTCCGGAATCTGATGAGTCAGAATCATCTGTGTCTAGAGCAGATTGTAATGTTCGATATAAATGAACAATAGCTCCTTGTCCCGCAGTTTCAAGAATATTACAACTACCTAGGATTAATCCTTTAGGCATACCCATTTTCTTCATGTAATCTTTAAGATTACTAAAGATTGTCTCTGTTTATTTTCTGCAACACCGTGGAATTTCTTGTATCATGTCACGTGGATTGTGACAGCTGGAGGCCCTTCAGACCCCATCACTCAACAATCGAGGATATAAAAACTCTAAATTGATAATTTAATTCCTACACTAAACAAAAAGTTATGAATTAATTACTCGGAATCTATAAATCGCACGAACAAATAAGAAAAACCAACATCTCAAGCTCTATTGAAAGTAAAATAATCAATTAACACTGCAAGATAACTTTTTGAAGGCGATTTCGGATGATAAAAACCCCAAAATTCTGATCTAAAACCCGATTAAGAACAACTTAAACCCTTTTAAACATCGTTGATTTACAAGCCAAGAGCCAAAAAGATCACCACTTAACAGAGTCAAACACATAAAAAGTGATCAAATAAAAGAGAAACCCATATAAAATTCAACTAAAAAACAAGATAAGAGAACTGATCAGGATCAAATAGATTAAAAATTTCAGAAATTATACCAAAAGATATGAACTTTGAATATAATACACATGCACAGTGAAAAAAAATACTAAGAGAAATGAGAATTTTATGCTCACAGGAAAGCTGGTTAATGAAATGACTCAACCACCAGTCTTATCAAGAGAAAGGAAAAGGTAATTTAGCTGATTGAAACATAAATAATACCCAAATCCATTTGGTAATTAGCTATTGTATCCAAAATTTTCTGCCTTTAACTTTCAATAGACCATATGACAATGAGTAGTATCTCGAATTGATAGTGTATATATCAATTCCCTTTGTTAAGATTCTGCAATGTTTAATGTAGAATTAAAATACCAATTGCAATTAAAGACAAGAAGATGTATCAATTGCAGTGGGAATCCCATCACACTCATAGTCATCCGACCGAGTAAGTAAGCAAGAAAATACCCAAGTAAACCACGGGGACTAGCTCAGTGGCCAGGACCCTGTCTCTCAACTAGGAGGTACAGGGTTCGAATCCCCTCAGCCGTGTTATTTCTTGAGCCCTTAAAGGGGTAAGGGAGGGGTGCATGGTTCGAGTCTCTTCCCTGAACATATGGGTAACCTAGTTCTGATTAAGTGGGAGTATGCATGAGGAGGCGTGTATATTTCCTATGGGGTTAGTCGTGGTGCGCGTAAGCTGGCCCGGACACCCATACATCGAAAAAAAATACCCAAGTAATTAAGGACTGAAAAAAGTCAATAACAATAATAATAATCCTCTTCTATCAGCATACCCAAGTAATTAAGGACTGAAAAAAGTCAATAACAATAATAATAATCCTCTTCTATCAGCACTTCTTAGTAGTGGAGAAATCATTCCCTAAATTTGTTGTAAAGATTCTTGTATTCTAATCTCTCCCTCAACCTCACGCTTCAAGTTCCTAATATGAACTTTTAATTCATCAGAAGATCGAATATCTTCATCTTAGCAATTCAATCACTTACTTAGCAATCCCATTAACAAAGCAGCATACCTATCCATTGTTGAGTACCTTTGAATAAAACGAAGCAATAATCCAAGCTCTTCTGTATCCGAATTCGATATGCATTTAAAGTCGAACAGGTCGTAGTCATCTCCTCCAGAGAATAGATGGAGCTTATCGGCTGCGCGTGGGTACTTAACAAGTCGAATAGGTCGTGTATGGTTGTGGAGGAGACGAAGAGGGTTCCGAATTTTGAAGTGTAGGGCCGCGTGGGCTTATTTAAGGGAGAAGAAAGAATTTGTAGTTATATTAAAATTATAATAGGGGTATATTTGGTACACTTAGTCTTTTTTAGGATTTTTATAGATAATTTTAAATTAGAAGATGGTGGAGGGTTATTATTATTATTAGTTTTATGACTTAAATAATAATTTTCTCATATAAAAACATAGTCTCTATATTCAAATCTGACAAGTTTCTAGATTGTCATTAGTGTTGATTTTTTTACTGGTTTTGGGTCTTCAAAAGTAACTTTTGAAAACCCCATTGGTCATGCTGTTACCATATCTTTGTTATACTTATGCACACGCAATCTAGCCTTAACTTATATCTCGAGCTTCTTCATCAACTTCTTATTTAATTCCTCAACTACTAGATAATTTGGATTTAGATAATCGTACATGGCAATATCCTTAATCCAAAAATATTATGAGGCTCCCAAATGTTTTTACATGTTTAGACTAAAATGCATATAACTTTGTTTTTAAGAAAAATATATTATCCTCGCGTTTTTAACTTAAGAGTAATAATATTTATCATTTCTTTTTGCTTTATCCCCGCACCGCCTTTTTTGTGTCATTCTATATGGAATTATCCTCTTACTCTGTAAAAAATGGTCGTATTTCTGATGGATGAATTATCCATATTTTTAATAATTTATATAAGTACATGAGAATTGTGCCAAAAAATTACTTATTTTAATATTAATTACCATTAAATAAACTATTTTTAATTATTAAGTAATATAATTATAAACAATTTTATAGGACTATATTATCCTCACTTAATTATATCTTGTTACTCCTATTTTTTTAAATCTATCTTTTTTTTTTAAAAAAAATTAATCAATGTTTTCTATTAAGAATCAAGAAAGACAAGGTTGAACTTCTCTTCAGTAAAAGCCAAACTTTGCACTTAAGACGTTAGAACCTTAGGAGATAATTGCAACAAAGTCCTGGCGAATAAGAAAAGATCAAAGTGGTCCAACCACATCAAAAAAAATCTTTCACATATCCAAGTGATCTTCCAAGAAAATTCACTATCTCTGAAGATCCTTAGCAAAATAAGATTTGCAGATGCGTCCAAAAAAAAAAAAAAAAAAAAGATTTGCAGACAGACCCTGACAAAGACTGAAAAGCTAACCATTCTTCCTCTTTTCTGATCCACCAGACTATTCTATGTTAAGGGGTAAGACCAAGTATCCTCGCAAGACGCACCAAAGCCACTCTATTCCCATCATCAATAGCTCTAATCGCCCTAAAGAAGGCCAAACCCACAAATTTACACCAGCGCGAGATACCATCTAAAACCCAACCCACTGTATCCCAACATAGAGAAGGCACAACCCCCTTCTCACCATGGTGACAAGAAGAAACAAAAGGTCTTACCTCAGCAAATCGCCATTTAATGGAGTGTAGTTCCTTCGCAAAGGAAAAAAATTCTTTAACCATAATATTCCCAAGGGGCGAATGCGACACCTCTTTCAAATGAAATCTGCAAGTCTTAGACTTTAATTTCTTTGGACTAAGAATCCTTCTTCTTTTCTAAAAATAAAAGGGGATATGGAACCTAGCTTTCATCTTCCTACAATTAGGAGGAACATAATGTTAAATTGTAAATGAGAGGGACATCAATGGGGTTCTTGCTAGGATGAGAAGGTGGAAGAGATTTTACAAAGAACAACAGTTTTTTCCATTCAAAATATTATCCACATATGTAAATTTCCTAGAAGTGGAAACTAAAATGAGTCAAGTGCAAATATCATACAATGAGGGGGATTCTGTAAATAATCTTATTTTATTGGGTAATTAACCTATAGGGTCTTTGAGAGAAATTTTATGGCCTATAGAAACCACGTGATTAGATTCTTCTTTCAAGAGGTTACTACTTAATCTTATGGGTGTTCAAATACTAAAATACCCTCAAATAAAACAAAACTCAAATAAGGACAAATAACTAGTGACAATAGTTATTGATTACCAACTTAGTGAGTAAACACTTGAGATCTAATGTTGTTTCTCCAACCTGAAAATATATAATGCCCTAGCTAAAAACATAAAAATGAACCTAAAAAGATTACAATCTAACAAAAAAAGGGCCCCTATTGCCGACGAAGAAGATCTCGGTCGATCCACAACTACAACACAATGTTTTGATGACTTCGTTTTCTTTTATGTAGATTTGCTGACATGGAAAATAAGCTCAAAATCTGCATGCTCGAAGGGCATCACAAAATAGATCTTCAAAAAGCTTCAAAAGGCTTGATAAGTGGTGCCCATGGTTGGAGCTTCTAAATGCTTGAAACTTGATTTGGACGAACAAAAACTGCTCGTTGGAAGGGTTTCACAAAATAAAAACACCATGGAAGAACCTCGCTCAAAATTTTCACGAACATTCACTCCATGGACGACCATTGAAGCTTTAAAAAGTTTATGCCAGTTACAAACCCTTCTTAAAGTCTAAAACATGGCTGCTTAAACTCTCGAAAATGTTGGATATCTTTTCGACCATCGAAGCCATTAATGGCCTTTTGAAAACAATAAAATTTCAAAAAACTTTTGCCATGGAAACACCATGAATGAGCAAACATGGAGAAACTAGTGGAAAGAGGAGAGGGTGGTGAGAGAGGATTATGGTTTTTTGATTTTAGATGTGTGTAAAATGGATATATATATATATATATATATATATATATATATATATATATATATATATATATATATATATATAGTAGATAAAAAAACAAAATGAAGTATAATAAGTAATGAGAAAATAGGTGTATAGTGTTCAATCTTATTAGTTACATTTAGTAAAAAGAGTATATAGGTGGGGTTTGATTGAGTCTTAAAGAGAGGTCTCGAAGACCCGTTGATAAAAATATCTATTTTATTATTTGAACTTTTTATTAATTATATTATACCAACTCTAGCTACCATAAATGAAGGCTCTGTAAACAACCAAACCCCCAAATCTTTCCCGCACCACCACCATCTCACCATTATCGCCGCCTTAAGCGTCGCTTTATATACTCCTCTACCAGTTCCATCTAACTGAAAGCAACAATCAACTTTTCAATGTCGGAATCAGACGAAGCTCTACAACCGTCCGGAGAAGGTAATTTTTCTTCTCACTCGTCAAACTTTATATGTGTAATTTAGATTTGATTTGGTCTCAATTGATTGATAACTGAATATTGATTATTGTACAAAAAAATGAAGTAAATATGTACAATTTTTATTTATTCCTTGATATTTCATTGTGGTTGTGGATTCGTGTATTTGAAAGTTCTGAATGAAACTTTAAATTGAAAACATAATCAAATTTGAAATAATTTTATAGGAATTTGTTTAAATCGGTATGCAATTATAATTGAGATAAAATAGAATAGGCGATTTGTTCAAATAAGAACTCAAATAATTTTAAACCATGTTTTTTAGTAAGACATGTAATTGTTATTTAAACTAAAATTAAGATTTGTCTTAACTCATAAAAGTTAATAAAATTTACATGAAACTAATATCAATAGTAGAATATCTTGTTATACTAACTATAAGTATTCTTTTATAGTTATATATACCAATTATATTATAATTATAAATATGAATAAATTTAAAAATTAATAAAAAATATTATCACTAACATATACAAATTCGTGTTGAATCAATATTAATAATATGTCAAAAAAATCAATATTAATATATTGTTTAATATTATTCATTGAAAAAAATATTTACATTTGTGAAAAAATAATGACTCATAAATCAAATAATAAACCACTTTAACCAAACTCATCATTAATTAATATGCTAATATAAATTTACTTATTTATCCTTCTTTTATTATATTTTAATATTACATCATCTCCTCCCCTCTCTCAATGACCACCAAACATATTCTATTCCAATTTCATCATGGAGATATCCGATAACAAAGATTTCAATAACTTCAACGACTCTTCTAGCACCTTTTCTGGTATATATCTCCCTTTTCAGCTAATTTATTTAATTTTATTCTCATTATACCTTTTTTTTCCTGTTTTCATTCTTTTTGATCTCGTATTTTTCACTTGATTTAGAGCCCATTTGGGATTGATTGTTTTAGAGGTAAAATCTCTTTTCAATTAAAATTAAAATATTTTAAAATATTTTGATATTTCTAGTGTTTTTTCTAAAAAGTGATTTTAATGTTAGACGACCGATTCTCCCAAAAGCTTAAGCTATCAGGAGGAGTTATCTTATACATTATATTTGAGTTTTACATGCTCATTACGCCCCTCACGTGCAATATGAAGTTGAGATTGCTCAAAAAATCCTTGATATGAACATCCCCTCTTTTGACTGTTTTGATTTCTATACTTGGAACCTCTCCAGAGATGGGGATTACTTAGTTAAAACTGTTTATGCGCTTATAAAAGAAAAAAAGATAAGGAAAAGAATTTGCTTTCTCCTTCTGATCCTTCAGCCTCTTATATATTTAATAAAGAAACCTGGAAAATGCTTTGGGGTATGAATTGCTTGAATAAAGTGAAGAATTTCATGTATAAATGTGTTAGAGATAAACTCTCTACTGATAAGAACCTTTATATAAGGAAATGCTCAAAAAATAAGACTTGTAAGTTATGTAATGTTGAGGATGAAACTATTGAGAACCTCTGCTATTTGGTTGTCCTTAAGCTAAAGCAGTTTGGTACAGCTCTCCTCTTTCTCTTAGAACTGATAACCATAGTACTGATAAGATAGGAGATTGGCTCTTAAACATGGAAAATTCTCTGAGTCAGTCTAAGACCGATATGAATTTAGATATTGAGTTTATTTGTTATATTTGCTGGCAAATTTGAAAAGGAAGAAACAACTTCCTTTTCAATAATGAGACTCCTGACCCTTTTTTAACTGTGAACTTAGCTTTAAAACAGTGGAAGGAATACAAGGATGCGAATTCTATTCCTAATGATGCAAAACTTAATAAGCTGAAGGAAAAAAGAAAAAGAAAAAGATAACAATAATAAAAACATGAGCAACATTATTGATCCCTCTAAAACTGTCCTTCACTCTGAGAACAATAATGATAGCCTTAGTAATTGGAAAGCTCCCCTATCAATGTTATTAAAATTAATACAGATGCTTCTTTTAGTACTAATATATAAGTGTTCTATTGCTTATGTAACCAGGGATTATTTTGGTAAGATGATAGATTATGATGCCAAGTTCATTGAAACTAACCATGCTAGTAAAGCTGAGGCATTGGGTGTTCTATTTGGGATGTGAGAAGGCAATAGAGTTCCCTGCTGGCTCGGTGGTTATAGAGAATGATTGCTCTTCCATTATTTAGCTCTCATTTATGCTGCTCCTAACACCCTTTTTTATTGTTGTAATATTTTCAAGTCTATTTATGGTACTGCTAAGTTTAGTATACCTTCTTTTTCTCTTGTTTATAGCAGGAGTAATCGTGTGGCTGACTGGGTCGCCAAATATAAGCTTCTAGGCAATATGTTTGGTGATTGGAGGGTGTATCCTCCTCCTCAATTAGCTGATTTTCTATCTTTTGATTCCATTGCTTTGGCATTGGATAAACTCTATGTATTCTCCTTTTATTTTTATATTATGGTTTAGACAAAAAAAAACATGAAGTTGTTTCTGCTATTAAGCTTCATCATAAGTGAAATTGTATTAAGTTTTACATAGTTTGATTGTGGAGAGAGACACATGTGTTGGAGGTGAATGTATGATTTGGTTTTCTTGTATGAAATTCACTTCTTATATTGAGGAACTACTTGATCCATCATAAGTGATGTAATGATTCACAAGCTATGTTGTTCATAAACAAATTATATGTGTATGTGCTCAGATGAAAGAAATAGTTGGAATCAAGTTATTCATTGTTTTTTTTTGGTTAATTTCTAAGACAATTCTATATCTTTGTCATGTAGTCTTTTAATTATTCTTTCCGATCTCTAGGGGTTTTCAGTATTTTACCTATTTGTCTAAATTCCATCTGCCTAAATCTCATCATCGGGTTAATAGGGTGAATCCCATCATCGGGTCAATTATTGTGGAATGAAAATAGTATAAGCTATTTATATATTACCTTTTACATGTTTGTTAAATTTATTAAATTATGTGCAGAACTCTAAAACTATTACTATTAAGAAATTGAGGTAGTATATATTTAATTAAAAATTGCTACAAATCTTAAATTACACAACGATATATACTAACTTAGATAATAAGGCGTTCGCTTGCCATGGGGAAATTGATTGTAGTTCTTATGGATTAATTGATTATATATGATATAATATTTTGAATAGAGTAAATAACATTTTTGCCCCCTGGGTTTATACGCGATTGACAGGTTGCCCCTAACTCTTAAAATGCGCCTCGTTGCCCCCTAAGATTTACTTTTGTGACCCGTTACCCCCTACTGCGTGTTCCGTTCATTTTCTCCGTTAAATATGACGTGGCATTTCCATGTCACCTTTTTTTTTTTTAATCCTAATTCTAATTAATAATTTAATTAACTTAAAACAAGGGTATAATAGGTTTTTTAGTTAATAGTTTTTATATTATTAAATATAAATAATAAAATAACCCTCCCCCCACCCCACCGCACCCCCTACCCCCCCCTCTCTTCCCCTCTTCTTCTTCCCCGTTCTTCTTCTTCTTCAACCTCTGGTTCTTCTTAAAAAAAAAAAAAAAAAATCAAGCAAATCTCCATTAATCCCTTCTTCATCATCATAATCTCCATTAATCCCTTCTTCAATTTCCCCTAATAAATGTTTGTACCAAGTGGATTTGCCCCAAATTATCTTCCGAAGCTAAATTGACTTGGAGGTGGCTCTGTTTTTCGTGGATTCCTTATTTCTATTGGCATTGTATTAACCCTGGTAATACTTTTTCCAGTAGTCCCTGACATATTGCAATTTATAATCAATTTCATATTCAGAAACTTGAAATAAGCCCTCAATATCTCAAGCAGTGTCAAATTATCAATTATAAAGGAGAGATAAGAAATCCATGGAAAGGGGAAAAGAAGA
Source organism: Nemophila menziesii (assembly GCA_029959085.1). Lineage (NCBI taxonomy): Eukaryota > Viridiplantae > Streptophyta > Magnoliopsida > Boraginales > Hydrophyllaceae > Nemophila > Nemophila menziesii. The sequence continues at coordinate 135,969,824 of JARWIR010000001.1, read as the reverse complement.
GGAGTACTTTGAAATTAATAATTGACTGTGTAAACTGTTAACTAGACTAAATTACAATCATTAGCATTTCTGGTAACAATATTAATAAGGAAATTCTTCAGAATGAGTGTAAATTAATAACGTTACATTAGAAACGAAAAATTTGGTCAATCTACTTTTTAGGATTAAAGATGGATATATAAGCTACTTTTTAAAACACATGGCTATGGCTATTTTGCATATAAAAGAGGAACTAATGGTGAAATTACCAATTAATATAGCAAATATTTAGTAACTGACTATAAAATCTCTCTTATAGGAGAAAGATCTCGAATTGATGTTGGAGTTATTAGTGGAGCAGAACCACATTACTTCATAAACGTAGCGGATATTCATTTGTGAGGATAAATAATTTCTCAAACTATTGATTAATTGTTACATCTCTCATAGTTTTGTAAAATTATTCAGAAGTGCTAAAGCGGGATATTACGCATCAAGATACAAGAAATTTGGTAACTTATGCTATGTTATTGGTTCTTTACAAGCCTTTTCTGGACATAATAATCAAGATCTTAGAATCAAGGTGTGTAATTTCTAATTTTATTTTGTTTTACAGTATTCAATTTTCTGCTCATTCACGGGATATGAAAAAGGATCTAACAAACCTACGAGCAATTAATTTATCTGGGAATGCTATAGGTTTGTGTTTTTTTCTAACTTTTGAATGTTTTCAGCTATGAATTCTTACTGATTTTTGAGTGTGTATGTATACCTTTTGATTTCTTACTGTTTTTTGTTAATTATGAATTCTCAGGCTAAAGGATTTGTTAAGAATTCATTTTACAGTGGTTTAAGTGCTACTGAATTCTTTTTCCATACAATGGGAGGATGTGAAGGACTTGGACTTGGATAGCATTTTATAATTTTTTTTTTTTAACATGAGTTGCAGGTCGGGGAAGAAGAAGATGAATGGGGAAGAAGAAGAAGGGGGGTGGGGGGGGGGGTGGGGGGTGGTTTTATTATTTATATTTAATAATATAAAAACTATTAACTAAAAAACCTATTATACCCTTGTTTTAAGTTAATTAAATGATTAATTAGTATTAGGATTAAAAAAAATAAAAAAATGTGACATGGAAATGCCACGTCACTTTCACGTCACTTTTAACGGAGAAAATGGACGGAACACGCAGTAGGGGGTAACGGGTCACAAAAGTAAATCTTAGGGGGCATCGAGGCGCATTTGAAGAGTTAGGGGGCAACCTGTCAATCGCGTATAAACCCAGGGAGCAAAAGTGTCATTTACTCTTTTGAATATAATGAAAATTGTTACGAATTCCATCTAAGATTGTACACTACTATGCTAACTTATCTTAGGTGCTTGCTTATCTTGCCATGTGGTGAAATAATTGTGTGTTCTTCTTTTTTGGTCAACAATTGTGTAGCTGAAAATCCTTAATATAAATAAACCTGGTTGCATGTGAACTTGGTTGTGGCTGGGAAAGGAGGGTTATTCTTGAATATGTGTTGTAAATTGTAATGCATGTTGAACATCTTTTTCTTGTTTTACTACAGAAATAGAAGGAGCTGGGATTCCAAATAATCAATAACATTCAGAAGAAGAAGCATCATTCAGCTTTAGTATATTCATACAACTTAGAATGCTGCTTCACTGTGAGATCCATTAGCTGTCCTACAGATTGACTTGCCTCGCTGATTCTGCCCTCTAAAATCTCACTTCTTTAAAATTGTTCGATCCATAGAAAGGTTTTTTTTTACCCACAATGGGTATATTTGGCTATTTTGTACAGCACAGGACCCAATGCAATTAACCAGAAAAACAACAATGTTGCAACATTGAAATAACTAGCATATAAATCATCTAATATCATTCAATGTTTAGAAAAGTTATTTTATGGCCCTATTAAACCCACAAATCAAGAGCTTTCCAACAGGAAACTAATAACAAGAACAGCAACATATTAGCTCCCTAACCAACAACAGGGGCGGTGACGAGATGAATATTGACGAACCTGTGAATGGGATAAATGTCGCTGAAACACCGGCTATGGGCCAGAGATGCAAACAAGCACTCAAAGAATTCTTTGCGGATAAATTAGATGCTCATGATTATAACGACTTCCATCTTGAGGATTCGCCGGAACAAACTACTAGTACAATGATGGAGTCGGATCAGAGGAGAGAGACCTTTGGTGTTAGCTTGATAGACTTGGAGGGTAGCCGAAACTCTCCTTGATGCTTCTTTCAGATGTTTCTGTTAAGGGAGTATCTTTTCTTTGTGCTTTTATTTGCTGGTGTTCCTGAGGATTTATATCCGAATACAATATATATTCTGTATTTATTTTATGTTTAATTCTACTAATTATAATGACACAGGGGGCTGGAATTGCTCCAAGGCTCCTCTTAGCATATTATTTTGGAATTGTAGAGGTGCCAATAGCGAGGGGTTTAGGCGCGCTTTCAACGACTTGAACGCTCGTCACAAGCCTTTTATTGCGATCGTTGTTGAGACTAAAGCTTCGGGTTTAGAGGCAACAAGGATTATAAAGTCCTTGAGAATGGAGAAATCAATTCGCGTGGAAGAGGAGGGTTTTTCCGGGGGCATATGGATTCTCTGGAATCCCATTGACATTTCGCTCCAAGTTTTATCGGCTTCTAAACAGGTTATTAATCTATGTATATCTAAAGACTTATGTAGTTCTTGGATTCTTTCTGCAGTTTATGCGAGTCCCAATGATTGGTTGCGTGACTCACTTTGGGACACTTTGGAGGATGCTTCAAGAGAGATTAAGATGCCTTGGCTAGTTGTGGGGGACTTTAATCAGATTGGATGCGCAGTTGATCAGACAGGTGGAATAGAGGGTACTAGGCGGTCAATGGTTAAGTTTGAAAAACAGAGAGACACGTGTGGGCTGGAGGATTTAGGATTCGAGGGACCAAGATACACATGGAGCGATTCGTGGAATTCGGGGATGAGAATTTTGAAGAGGTTGGACAGAGCGTATGGTAATAATTTATGGTGGGAATCATTCGGAGATACGAGGGTTAGACATCTTCCTAGGGTTCACTCTGATCATGTTCCGATACATATCGAGCTTACACCATCTCGGCCACCGATCATTGCGTCTAAACGGTTTAGGTTTGAGAACTCGTGGTGCCTACATGAGAGCTTCAAGAAATTGATAGAAGAGAAGTGGGTTAGAGATGGAAGGGATATTGGAGAGAACATTGAGATGTTGAAGAGAGATTTGGAGATATGGAGGAGGGAAGTTTTTGGTGTGATACCTCGGCGAAAGAATCGATTATTAGAGCGTATTGTCGGGATTCAGAAAGCGCTACAACGCTCTTATAATAGTTCATTGGTTAACCTTGAGAAAAGTTTGCGAGAGGAATTTGAAAGGGTACTTGAGCAAGAAGAAGTGTATTGGTTTGATCGTGCGCGTACAGATTGGGTGAATTCGGGGGAAAGAAATACTAAATTTTATCATAGAGCGGCACAGATGAAGAGGAGGAAAGATTTGAAGGAAGCAAGAATTAAGAATGGAAGGCATGAGTGGATTGAGGGGGTAATAGAGGAGAAGACTTGGGTTAGGAGTTTCTTTGAAGAACTTTTCACTCTCGAGGTTCCTAATCAGGGGGTGTTTACTTTGCCACAGCTCCCTAGTTCAGTTCGAGTGAGATTGCTTCGCTCAGTAGGGGGATCTTAGATGAAGAAATTCGGATCGCGGTTTTTCAGATGTCACCCCATAAGGCGCCTGGGCCTGATGGTATGACAGCTGGTTTTTATCAGAAGAGTTGGGAGGTTGTGGGTCCGTCTGTTTGTGAGATGATTAGACACGCGTTAGAGGTGGGATCCTTTCCAAAGAAGTTTCTTGGTACCCTTATTCATCTTATTCCGAAGGTGGGGAGTCCAGAATACATTACACAATTCCGTCTGATTAGCCTTATTAATGTTAGTTATAAGGTTTGTATGAAGGTTCTTGTTAATAGGTTAAGACCCCTTCTTTCGGAGTATATTAGCCCATTTCAAAGTAGCTTTTTGCCGAAGCGTTCTACCATTGATAATATCGTGTTGGTTAGTGAGGTGGATTTTTTCATGAGACATTGCAAAGGGAGGAAGAGTTATATGGCGATTAAAGTGGACTTGGCCAAGGCTTATGACAAAATTCGATGGGACTTTATTAGGGACTCGTTGGAATCTCTTGGGGTGCCAATCATGTGGATAGATGTGATTATTTCGGGTATGGAAACTAATGAGTTAAGCGTATTATGGCGTGGGGAGGCGCTTGATCCTATAAGACCAAGTAGGGGTATTCGTCAAGGTGACCCCATATCACCGTATCTCTTTGTTATTTGCATGGAGCGCTTATCCCTATCGATTCAGCAACTTGTAGCGGAAAGTAGGTGGAAGCCAATCCGTATTTCATCAGGGGGATTTCCTATATCTCATATATTTTTTGCTGATGATCTTGTTTTATTTGCGGGGGATTCTATTGATAATTTTGATCTTTTGCAGGAGACTTTGCTCACATTTTGTACTGATGCGGGCCAGACAATCAGTAATGAGAAATCGAGCATCTATTTTTCGAGCAATATTGAGGAAGGTTTGGCCTTGGATATGACGAGGCGAAGTGGTTTCCATCGTAATGAGGGTTTTGGCAAATATCTGGGGGTCCCTATTCTTTCGGGTAGGAGGCCCAAGGATTTCTATGGTGAGTTTATTAATGGATTCCGTAATAAATTAGCAAAATGGAAGGGGAATACACTATCGCTTGCGGGCCGTATTACGTTAGCTCAATCGGTGTTGAGCGCGGCACCAATATATATCATGCAAGTGGAGAAGCTACCGAATTATATTTGTTTGGAGATTGATAAGATTCGGCGCGAATTTATTTGGGGTAGTGCTTATGGTCAGAAACATATTAATTGGGTTTCTTGGGAGCATGTGTGTAGGCCGAAGAAGGTGGGGTGCTTGGGCTTCCGGTTGGCGGAAGATATGAACAATGCGTTTTTGGGTAAATTGGGTTGGAAGATAGTTCACGACGAGGTGCCCATTTGGCCTATTGTCATGAGGCAAAAATATTTCAAATCGGCATTATTCCAATACATGTCTAAACCGAATGATTCGCGTGTTTGTAGAGCCATTGTGGAAGGTATTGCCGTAGTTAGACGGGGATCCCGATGGCTCATAGGTAATGGTGAATTTGTCTCATTTTGGTTGGATGTGTGGGTGGGTGAATCTCCCTTAATTGAGCATGTGATTGGAGAGCTTAGTTTAGAGGAGAAACATAGCTTAGTCCGGGACTATTTAAATAATGAAGGTGGATGGATTTGGGATAGGTTTCAACACTTGATTCCCCCCTCGAAGCTCCTTGAAATAATTAATATTCGAGGTGGGATAATTGAGGCAAGACGGGATACATTGTCATGGTTATTTGAGGTTAATGGAACCTTTTCAGTGCGTTCAGTGGGATGGAGTAGGGAGGAAAATGAGCCTGATCGTGGGATGAATTGGGATAGGGTATGGAAGCTTAAGTGTCCGCAAAGAACTAGGATGCTTATTTGGAGAGCGGTGTTGGATAGGCTTGCTACAAGGAGGAATCTAGCTCGGAGAGGTATGGAGGTTGTGTCAAATTGTCCGTTGTGTGGAATGAAGGAGGAGACCGCTCTGCACATTTTCAGATTTTGCGCGAGGATTAAGGTTGTGTGGAGTTTAATTGAGGCTGAAATTCGGCGAGGTTCTTCTGAGGGATTTGATTTGAGTAGCCAGTTGTCTATGGATTGGAATCAGCAGCTTCAGGGTCATAGGGCAGGGGCTGTTTGGGGTCAAAATGAAAATTATGCAGAGGATCAGTGGGGACCAAGAATGCAGCAGCAGCGAACTGTTGCTAGAAACTGTTCCAGTGAGCTGCTATATGATCAGCAGCGAAGATCTGACCTGGTTGGACATTCGCAACAGCTGCCTTCATTTTTATCTTCTGTTACAGGTGCAGCGGCGCCTATTTGGAGAAGGTCAGGAGCTGCAGATGTTTCGGAAAGTATTTCAAGAGGGAGGCCAGGGACTGAAACAGCAGATAGGAGAAATTCCAGGGACCAAAATATCGAATGGTGGAGCAAAAATGTATCTGCAAAAGGTATGTTCGCTGGGGTTTCATGGTGCATCTTTTTCGGAGCTTTGGTGGAGACTATATGGAAGATTCGAAATGCGATAGTATTTAATGGTGAAGGTATCCCCCCGGGTTTGATTATTCTACGTAAAGCAAAGTATTTAGCCTTTTCTTATGCGCGTTTATGGGGTAAGGTGCCGGGGTGTATACCGATTAATAAAGGCTCCGTTAGTCTTATTGGATGGTGTAAGCCAAACAGTGGGGTGAAATTAAATACAAATGGTAGTTGTAATGTTTGGCTAAAGGAAGGAGGAGGTGGAGGTATAATTAGAGATAGCGATGGTACTTGGATTGGAGGCTTTTCGATGAAAATACAACATGATTCACCAGTTATTGTTGAATTATTAGCGTTATGTGAAGGATTGAAAGTATTGGAGGCGATGCATTTGAGCGAGGCGGTAGTTGAGATTGACTCATGGGCTGCGCTTGAGTTAGTTCGTGGAGTAGAGACGGGTAAAGGGCCGGCGGCCACTTGGATTGAAGAGAGGCAATTTTGGGCAGGAATAGGTTGTATACACTTGGAGGTATTTATCGCGAGGCAAATTTTTGTGCAGATTGGCTGGCAAAGGCTGCGCTATTACAGTCGGAGTTCTACTGTTGGCATAGGGACCCTCCTAAGGGTCTGTGGAAAATTCTCACGCGTGATCAGCTCGGGTGGAAGACACCTCGGGCAATTTATAATGCTGGTCTTCTTGATGGAGTTTTAGCTTAATAACATACGATCCTTATGGGTCTCCTTGTAATAAAAAAAAACTAATAACAAGAACACAAAGTATACTACTGTGCAGGGACTAGAGGGATAAATACATCAAAAACCTATCACTAAGATAATTGCACGGCAGTACAGTAAAAGAAAAACAATACCTCACTTGAATACTTCATTAAGCCCCCAATTACCTGCTATTTGTTGCACTGTCATCATACCTCTCTTCAAGCATATAATACTTTGATTGGTTGTTTTGCATAGAATCATAACCCTTCTTTGACCCAGTTTCATTTTGATTTTCCTGATCAAATTCACCAAAAAAAATCACGATCAATACTAAGTATCATTAAGGATATATATTGCTCGGGTATGTCCACCTTGTTTCCGAACAATATGTTTCTTCCACTCTGAATGTCCACCTTGGATTTCTGGAGTGCGGATTCCTCTTGGTTGCACTCTGAATGTGATGGGAAGATCAAGTCTCCTTGGGCTTGCCATCTGTAAAATCTGTAAAACAAAACTAAAAACAAAAGCGTAAAATAGAACTAACTGAAATAAAAACACTAAATAAATGCATAACGACTAACGATGTAGTCCTCGGCAGCGGCGCCAAAAACTTGGTGTTGCCTAGGGCGTGATAAAATAATAGATAAAATAAGTTTAAATAAACACCCTAGGCTAGCACATTTCTGCAAGTATACATGACATATGCAAGTTTTACTGATAAGTTAGATTCGTTCCTCAGAAACTACGAAAGTTAGAGAGAACTTATGCAATTTATCAAGTGCAGATAATCAAGCTAGATCAGATTAATACGCAAGAAAATAAAAGAAAAGAGATTTTTGTTTGATTTTGGAAAAAAGAAAATTAGGCTAATAAATTAAAGACAAGAAAAGTAAATAAGCAATGAACAAATAGTATGAGAGTTTAGTTCGAGAAATTAGCAAGTAATCCCCAGTAGTCTTGTTTATTCTAAACATGTACGGGTGAATCATGTAGTATTGCAATAATCAGGATTCTAAATTCCTATCTACACCCGGAGAGCGAATAGGTAGGCCACGGCACAACCACGAGGCAGTATAAAATAGGGTTATCCTACGTCACTAGGTTCCTAAGCAAACAATTCCTTAAATGGTGATATGGTGATTATAACAAGACCTAATGACAATCTAGTTAGGCGGGAGTTGTCAGGACTAAATCTTTATTCTAGACGTTATGTGGTGTTTCAATAGTTAAACACCCCTTCCGGGGGACCATCTAACTACTATTAAGGTAATCCTATACTCGTGCACCAGCAAGGAAAACAGACAATAAATCAAAACACATAAACAGAGAATAAAACATGAATTCAAATTAAATACGATAGTATCCCAAATCAGTTAGAAAGAACTAGGTTTCATACATATATGCTAAATCTCAAGCTAAAATTATTTAGTTCATACTAATGAAAGAAAATAAAGAAATTACAAATTTAAAGGTTGAAGAAGACATGATATGGGGTCCAGCTCCTTCCAGACTTCTCTTCTTGTGTTGTAAGCTTCCTCTTGGCTTAAGGTGTGCCAAGGATGTGTTTCTTCTGATAAGAGGGTGTATTTATAGGGTATAGGAAACCCTAAAACGTTTCTTAGAGTAGAAGATAGGTATTGGACTCCTAGCCCAACTTAAATTCGTAACCCTAAAATATAGTAAAGGTAAGATTCTGGTGCTGTTTTGTTTTGGCCGTAACTCCTTCAATACTTATCTGTTTAACGCGTTCCAATAGTCGAAACTGATCGTCTCGGAAAGCTCTATAACTTTGATTCATACCATTATTCCAAATTTGTATCCAATCTTGAGTTATGATCACTTTTATGTTTGTAGCTGCTGGAATTCAGATTTATTTGGCAACTTTATCTTTTCCTTTTTCATATTTCTTTCCTTTATCTCCAATTTCCATGTTTATCCTCTTTCCCTTATCTCTTAGAATTAACCTGGCATCTAATTAATTACCATATATCTTTAAAGATTCACAATTAACAAACAATTAAACTCAATATGCTCTAAAATAATAAATAATTAAATTAAGACACGAAATAGAAAGTGTATTAAATCATGAGAAAATTGACCAATAACTTAATAAATACACCTAAAATGATGTCTCCAACTAATATTAATTCATCACAAATGGGGAGACATCAACGGGAAACACTAAAACCTCTCAACTCATTCTCTCTCATCCCATTCTCTCGTCTCTCCCTCTATGACCGGAACAAAAAAAACAAAATCTCTTCACCGCTGCTCTAAGAAGAAAACCGTCCACCTTTTGCCTCCACCTTCACTACTTCTCTGCACAAGAAATTCGACTCCAACTTCGCCGCTCCTCTACAAAAGAAACCCGCCGCCGTGGCCTATTCTGGTCTCACCTTCCCGCCGCCACTCTCCTACACAAGAAAACCGCGGCCATCGTGGCCCATTCTCCACCATACACCGTCGGCGTTCGTGGACCATACTCCACCATCACCATAGACCACCGTTCGTGGACCATTCTCGGCCATCTCTCTGGCACAAGCCTTATACCGATGTTTGTGGACCATTTCCGACTATCTCTCTGCCACAAGCCCTACACCACCGTTTGTGGACCCATTCTCCATCATCAGCTCTTCGGCTGCATAATAGCACTGGCGCCGACGTGGACCACGCTTTCGATCCGTTCAAAGGCTAATTTTTTCACCGAGAGGGTGAATATATTTGTTTTTGCTTGTGATGTTAAAGTTTTATTTATTTGCAGGTAAAAAAAGGGTTGTGGGTCCAGCCATTAGGGTACAACCCTTAGGATTGTGATGTGAATTGCTTTGCAGTAAAAAATTCATTTTTGGCTTAGGGTACATGCATTAGGGTACAACCCTTTATGTGAAGAGATTTTCTTATTGTTTTTTGTTCCTATGCGAGAGTTAAGGTGAAGAGGTTCTTTTTGTTTTCTTCCTATGCGAGAGTGGTGAAGATATTCTTTTTATTTTTTTGTTCCTATGCGAGAGTGGAGGTGAAAAGATAACTAGGCTTGGATACAGCCCCTAGGGTAAAACTTATACGGTTAAAAATATGTATGTTACTAGTTTTTGTTTGAATGGTAGAGTGAATAGGTTAAGTTGGGTACGGGTACAACCTTTTCGGCCTGGCAACTTGGGTACGGGTACTTGCGTTACAGGCTACGACATGGACAAAAATTGATATAGACCTTTCTAGACTTGGACATGGACAAGGACAAAATCCAATTAGTTTTATACCTAAATGCTATTAGGACTTGTAATGCAATTATAAAAAAAATCATTACAATAAAATTTAAAAAACGGCATAGGTATGTACCCTCGGTATAATTAAAATAAAATAGAAAAGGATATAAAAGTAATAGATTCAACCAATAAATTTAGTTTGGGCCTTTATTAGGATTTTTATTTAATTACGCTTTAAAAAGTATTTTAGTATTAGTTTGGGTCTTAATTTGTAGATTCCTCTTAAATATTCTCACATATGGGCCATATGGGCTAATATTTTCAGCATTTGTGTCGTTGTATCTTGATATTACAGTTTCTGTGTGTGGTTAGTCTTAGGTTTCTGATAAGTCCATATATTTAGCTGGTCTCAGGTAAATATTTAAGATAACCTGGGGTCCTTTTTTAACTTTATTAACTTGAGGTCCTTTTATTCCGTCCTAGAAATAATCTCTTATGCCAGGGATTTATGGTAGTCTTGCGGGTTTTTTGTATCGTTTGAATGTTCTTTATATTCAAAAGATTAAGGTTTTCATTATCTATTTTAATTTGGGTCCAAATACCTTTATGGTTTGACCAAGAGTCAAAAAACTCCCCTACGGTTTTAAAAGGGTCAAATACCTCCTATGAGTAATCACAAGTTAGAAAACCATAAGATATTTGTATCTTTTAAACCATAAGGATTTTTTTTACCCTTTGTCAAATTATAGGGGGTATTTGGTATTTTACTCTTTTTTTATAATTTGCTTTCTCGGGATTATCAAAACATTGTCATTTTTGGTCGAATAAGTACTTCCTCCATTTCAAAATGATTGTCCATTTACTAAAATTATTGTTTTAAACTATTTGTCCACTTAATATTTCAAGACAATTTTTTAAATTATTATTTCTATTAAAATTAAAATTTATATTATCAATACATATTTAAAATCTCAGACATTTTATAAATAGTAATTTTGTAATAAGAATTGTAATTATTATATCTGTTAATTTGCGTAAAAACAAAATGGACAAATATTTTGAAACAGAGAGCAATGATTTTGGTGTAATATACTCTATTTACTCTTCTTTTAATTTTTTTTATTATTTATGATTGTATTTGTTTTATTGTAGAGGGCACCATTACATGGAAACTCCATGGACCCACCAGAGGAGTCAACTGAGACACTAGTTTCAATGGGTTTTGATAGAAACTCAGCTAGACAAAGCATTGATTCGAGCTAGAATGATGTTAATGCATCCACAAATATCCTCCTGAAAGCACAATCACAATGAAATTAAATGGAAAATCGTATTTCACTCATTTAATCCTAGTTTTGGAATGGAAACCGAGGTGTTGTGTATCACGTGGGACCCACGCTTAGGGCAAATTTATTAAATTAGCAGAATATCTCGTATAGGTTATTCAATTGCTGTGTTTTGCGATCCATCAAGCAGCCGTAACCATACCACAGTGAGCATATCCAAGCACTAAATTACTTGCACAACCATCATCTAAAACTGAATGGTGAAAAGGGACCACAACACCAGTTACTGCAGTTAATCTTTATCGCATATATTTGTAAATGCATGCTTCAGAAGCTGCATACACATCAATAGACACGTATTTTAGTCAATATGTCTTTTGTTTAAGCGTCATTAATTGACTTCAAATTGTGTTATGAATAAAGATGTTTCTCTGCCAAGTCTAGTGTTGTTGCAATAGTATTTATAGCAACATTTTCACACATGATTGCTTCACAAAGTAGTCTCCATATCTATCAGCAACTACTACTAAATGCTGACACATCACCTCTTTTCAAAACCTCCGTTTTATATCTTGTAGACATTCAATGTGTGGGGGATTGTTGGAGCATTTTCATATCTAGTATTTAGTTGAGTGGTGGAGACTTTTGATCACATTTCATTGTGAAGGTGAAAAGTCATGAAAGTGATATATGTTGTATCCCACATCGGTGGGTTTTTAAGTTAGAACCCCACTTATTTACTTTGTGCTATCATTAGCTTTCAAACAACATTTTATTTTATATTTTCTGGTGAAGACTAAGTCCGATCTTGACCAATTCCACCCACGTTTTACCTTCAGTATTAATTGTAACTGCTTCTATTAATTAGCCATGACTAACAAACCTTGACTGAGCCATAACGACTAGTTATTGGCTAGTTTTTCTTGTCTATAAATAGGACAGTTTCGCAGCTCATTTTACACCAACTTTACACACCAACTTACAGCTTACGAAACAATACTACAACAAAATATTTCTTCTCCTTCTTTCATTCTGTTCTTGAGCGAATATTATACAGACTCCAACCTACGATTGTGAGTGCACACGAGAGTAGGTAGTAGTGTTTACACCTTGGGGAACGTACAGAAAAATAGTGTAGCATCTCGGTTGTCCCAGAATTCGTTCTTAAAGTAATGGCTCCTCCACGGCACTACATTTTTATCTTCATCTTCTGCAGTTCAGTTATCACCTTCACTAATCGGGTTCGTCTTTTACTTTCGGCTTTTATATTTCTGTCTTTAATATTTCTTTTCGTACTTAGTAGTTAAAGCTTATTTTTCGAAACTTTTAAATACCATTACAGTAGCACTTAATTTTTTAACCAACAATATAAGAATAAATCTTTAATAAGTAATCTGTAATGGCTTCTCCTTATTCGTCTTTAACTACGACTTTGAAAACGTTACCTGATATGTCGAAACTCGAACCTTTAAATGGTTCTAATTTTAGACATTGGTCCCAAAAAATTCTTATTTTCTTTGAACAATTAGAAGTCGATTTTTTACTACTCGAAAACCCTCATGTTTCAACTGATAATATGGATGTAACTAAATCTGTTAAAATTTTAAAAGATGACAAGGCAAATAAACTTTGGGTCATCTTTTAAACCATATGTCGAACCCCTTGTTTGATTTATTTGTAAACGAAAAATCTTCAAAACTATTTGGGACCATTTACACACTAAATACGGAGGTGACGACTCCCGTAAGATATAAAATATGTGGTCGGAAACTGGCTCAAATTCTCAAATACCGATCAAAAACCTATCATGGAACAAGTTCATACTTATGAAAACCTTTGTGCTGAAATTGTATCCGAAGGAATGAAAATGTGTGAAATCTTACAAGCTAATGTGTTACTTGAAAAATTCTCGCCATCCTGGAGTGACTATCGCAACCACCTCAAACATAAGAAAAAAGACATGACGATCCAAGAGTTAATCAGCCACCTGAGAACCGAAGAGGCTAATCACCTCAAAGATAAGTCTGAATCTCTACCTCATTATTCTTTGAAAGAATACTTAGTCGAGACTTCTGGGTATGGTAACAAAGACGGTTTCAAGGGTAAAGGAAAATTCCATGGTCAGAATAAGAACAACAAATCGAAGGGTAAATTTAACAAATACGGAGGTAACTTCAAACCAACTTCTCATATTCAGAAAACCAAAGAAACTTGCTACTGTTGTAGAGAGGAAGGACACAATGCTTATCAATGCAAGGACAGGTTTACCCCTACCAATCCACCTCGCGCCAACTTGACTGAAACTGAAGAGGTAATTTCCGCGGTAATGGTCGAAATTAATTTGGTAGAAAACAAGGCTGAATGGATTCTTGATACTGGAGCTTCAAGACACTTTTGTGCCAACAAAGATTCATTTCAAGGGTTTGAAGATATAGCTGATGAGGAATGTGCATACATGGGAAACTCTACAACTGCGGGCGTCCTTGGCAAGGGAAAGGTGTGTCTTAAGCTTACCTCTGGCAAGACCTTAGCCCTTAATGATGTTTTGTATGTTCCCACACTTTGTAGAAATTTAGTCTCTAGGTCTCTTCTAAACAAAGTTGGACTTAAACTTGTTTTTAAGGGTGGGAAAATAATAATCTCTAGGAATGGTGACTTTTTAGGAAAAGGTTACCTTAAAGGTGGACTATTTGTACTTAATGTTCATTCTGCTTTTAATGAGAATGCATCTACTTCTGCTTATATTTTGGAATCTCTAGATATGTGGCACGCTAGATTAGGACACTCAAATGTTTTCTCTATTAAAAGACTTAAAACTCATGGACTAATACCTGGAAACTATATCAATGATTTATTTAAGTGTCAAATATGTGTAGAGGCTAAACATGCTAAAATCCCTTTAAAAACGTGACCACTAGAGAAACTCAACTTTTAGAACTAGTGCATTCTGACTTTAAAACTACTGCTAGTAGAGGAGGAAAATTTTATTATATGACCTTTGTAGATGACTACTCTAGGTTCACTAAAGTATACCTTCTAAAGTCTAAGGATGAAGCTGAATCCACCTTTCTGAAGTATAAGCCTGAGGTTGAAAACCAATTAGATAGGTAGATTAAAAGACTTAGGTCTAATAGGGGAGGTGAATATAGTTCTAACACACTTAAAGAATTGTGTGAACAAAATAGAATTATTCATGAACTAACTGCCCTTTATACACCCCAACAAAATGACATAGCTGAAAGGAAAAATAGACCCCTTAAGGAAATGATGAATGACATGTTAATTAGTTCAGGCCTACCATCCAACATGTGGAGGGAAGCTGTCTTATCTGCATTTTATGTATTAAACCGAGTACCCCATAAACATATAGATAAGACCCCTTACGAATTGCGGAAAGGATATCCACCTAACCTGAAATTTTTAAGAGTGTGGGGGTGTTTGGCTAAAGTAGCATTACCCGACTTTAAGAGGGTCAACATTGGACCTATAACCGTAGACTCTATCTTTATAGGATATGCCCAAAATAGTGCAGCTTATAGATTTATGTCCTTAGCTAATAACACTATTAGTGAATCTAGAGACGCTGAATTCTTTGAGCATATATTTCCTTTGAAAAGGAATATTGTTCATAATGCCCCTTCATCTACCAGCAATGACTCACCTGCCAATACTGATATACATGTTAGTGATAATTTGTCTGCTTTCCTACCCTCCTCGAGTTCAGGAACAGATCCTGATAACGAAATTAGGAGAAGTGAAAGACGTAGGCCTGAGTCTAGTTTTGGACTAGACTTTATCACTACTTCCTTGACTGAGAATTTTCACATAGATATGCTATGTGAGGAGATAGTCTCTTGTTTCCTTCTTGAGGAAGAACCTAAGACCTTTTCCGAGGCTGTGAGATCCATAGATGCCAGCTTTTGGAAAGAAGCGGTAAACAGTGAGATGGAATCCATTAGATCAAACCACAATTGGGACTTAACTGACTTACCAAAGGGATGTAAGCCAATTACTAGCATATGGATATTTAATAGAAAATTAAGACCTGATGGTTCCATAGAGAAATTTAAGGCTAGACTTATAATCCGAGGATTTACTCAAAAGAAAGGCCTAGATTACACAACTATTCCCCAGTGAACAAAATAGCAACCATAAGAACTCTAATAGCCTTAGCTTCCATTCATAAACTCAATATACATCAAATGGATGTTAAGACCGTGTTTTTGAATGGAGACTTAGATGAAGAGATATATATGGTTCAACCTGAAGGGTTTGTAGCTTCTGGTCAAGAAAGCAAAGTATGCAAACTTAAGAAATCTATATATGGTTTGAAACAAGCACCCAAACAATGGTACGGAAAATTAGATAGTACTTTAGTTAACGATGGCTTTATAGTCAACACTTCTGATTGATGTGTTTACACGAAGGTGATAGGATCTGAATGTGTGATCGTCTGTCTATACGTAGATGACATGCTGATCTTTGGCACTAACCTTAAAGTCATTAATGAGACTAAGGACTTTCTTTCATCTAAATTCGAGATGAAGGATATGGGTGAATCTGATGTAATCTTAGGAGTTAGGATCTTAAGAAATGAAAATGGTATATCCCTTAGTCAATCTCATTACGTAGAGAAATTGCTGAAGAGGTTCAACTCCTTTGAAGTCACACCCGCTAGAACCCCTTATGACTCTAGTATTCGTTTGACTAAGAACAAGGGAAGTGAAATATCTCAAATTAAATATGTTAAGATAATAGGAAGTGTTGTGTTCTCAATGAACTACACTCGACCTGATATCGCCTATGCCGTAAGTAGACTTAGTCGCTATACACATAACCCTAATAGTGAACATTGGGCTGCACTTCAAAGATTATTGAAATATCTAAGAGGTACTATGGATATAGGCATACACTATAGTAGGTTCCCCGCTGTCTTAGAAGGCTATTGTGATGCAAAATGGATATCAGATAATGATGAAGTGAGCTCCACTAGTGGTTATGTGTTTTCCTTAGGTGAAGGAGCTATATCCTGGAAGTCTTCTAAACAAACTTGTATAGAAAGGTCAACCATGGAATCCGAGTTTATAGCGTTAGAATTGGCAGGACAAGAGGCTGAATGATTGAGGAGTCTCCTAGCAGATGTACCATTATAGGAAGATAAAGTTGTACCGGTTTCTCTTCATTTTGATTGGCAAGCGGCTATTAGTGTTGCTCACAACAACACCTATAATGGAAAACGGAGACATATTCGAATCAGACACAACTCAGTGAAACAATTACTGAAGAATGGTGTGATAGCATTGGACTTTGTCAAATCTGAGAAAAATTTGGCTGATCCATCCACTGAAGGTCTAACCAGGAGAGTAGTTCTGAAGATGTCGAGGGGGATAGGGCTTAAGCCCATTCATGAGGGTCATATGGATGACATGTGATGCATTACTTACCCATCCCTATGGCATACAATAGTGCAAATGAGGTTGAGTTTCGACTCTTAACGATTCATAGCCCTTTGTGGTGGTCCTATTGAGACGGACTTGATAAATTCACCGATGATTATTTCGAGGTTGAGTTTAAGTCTTAATGATGTACATAGCCCTATGTGGTGTTCCTGTTAAGAAGGACTTGATGAACTCCCTGACATATGATGAGGTTGATCTTTAAGGCTCTTAATGACTTCAAGACCCTTGAGGGGTAGTCTATGTTGTATAGACATTCTTGAAATCACCTATGTGAGTGTGAAAGTGGGGGCGCTTTCTATAAAAGACTATAGAAGTCTTTTTAGAGCACTCATGAGAACCAAGGTATGCGCATGGCCTACAAGGCGCTTGTGATAACATCGCGGAATCTGTATATATCTAACGGGTTTGAGTATGTGTTGTGGGGGTCCCAACTAAATAACGTCAAGTTCAAGAGTACGTTCACTTGACTGGACTTGGATGTTGCCTCACTCCACTGCGTGTCAATTCAAATCGCAAGATATTGGCACTTAAGTACAATTCACCCAATTTTCACTCAAAACTTTTCTTCTTTTCAAAACCTTTGTTTTTTATCTTGTAGACCTTCAATGTGTGGGGGATTGTTGGAGCATTTTCATGTCTAGTATTTAGTTGAGTGGTGGAGACTTTTGATCACATTTCATTTTGAAGGTGAAAAGTCATGAAAGTGATATGTTATATCCCACATCGGTGGGTTTTTAAGTTAGAACCCCACTTATTTACTTTGTGCTATCATTAGCTTCCAAACAACCAACTTCCATGCACACTAAGAGATAATGGGTAAGCCCACACGCGCGCACCACCACCACCCACCCGGCCCGAGCCTGGTCCTGGGTCATGGGTCTTGCGTCTTGGGGAATTAAAAAATAAAAATAAACTAGTTTTATAACCAGATTTTATTTTATTTTTTCTGGTGAAGACTTAGTCCGACCTTGACCAATTCCACCCATGTTTTGTCTTTAGTCTTACCCATGTTTGTGTAACGTTAACGTTGTAACTGATCCTATTAATCAGCCATGACTAACAAGCCTTGACTGAGCCATAACGGCTAGTTACTG
Organism: Nemophila menziesii; assembly: GCA_029959085.1. Lineage (NCBI taxonomy): Eukaryota > Viridiplantae > Streptophyta > Magnoliopsida > Boraginales > Hydrophyllaceae > Nemophila > Nemophila menziesii. The sequence continues at coordinate 135,951,903 of JARWIR010000001.1, read as the reverse complement.
GCTAGTTTTTCTTGTCTATAAATAGGACAGTTTCGCAGCTCATTTTACACCAGCTTTACACACCAACTTACAGCTTATGAAACAATACTACAGCTAAATATTTCTTCTCATTCTTTCATTTTGTTCTTGAGCTAATATTATACAGATTCCAACCTACGATTGTGAGTGCACACGAGAGTAGTTAGTAGTGTTTACACTTTGGGGAACGTTCAGAAAAACAGTGTAGCATCTCGGTTGTCCCGGAATTCGTTCTTAAGGCAGTGGCTCCTCCACGACACTACATTTTTATCTTCGTCTTCTGCAGTTCAGTTATCACCTTCACTAATCGGGTTCGTCTTTTACTTCGGCTTTTATATTTCTGTCTTTAATATTTCTTTTTGTACTTAGTAGTTAAAGCTTATTTTTCAAATCTTTTAAATACCATTACAGTAGCACTTAATTTTTTAACCAACATAAATTTCATGATTGATGCCTTCCAATAATTCAGCTCAACAATTTTACACATAACTATATGAAAAAATAAGGGTTGATCGTAGTACATGATGGCAAAGAAAGAGAGATGATAAGATAAAATAACGTATTTTCGCTACAATCAACCCAATCCATTGAGCTACAATACTTAGATGCAGTCTCAATCTAAATATAAATGTAATCACAACTATTAACACCATATCTTTCTTTGATGAAGAAAAACTACCAGAATATTATTACCTTTACGGGGGTTTTTAGACAAGACCTTTGAGCTTTGTAAAGAAGAGAGAGGCGGTGGTGTTGGGTTGCTCAAACGTCGCTCGAAGTTAGGGCTGTGATGTCGGAGTGGTTCGAACGAATTGGAAATATTGCAGCGGAGATGGAGGGGGGGTATTCGCTGTTGTATCTGCTTGTAGAGGTGCGGTGGTAATGGGTTGGGTCGAACGAGGGAAGAAGTAGATTGCTTCGTATTCGAGAGAATGATGTTTCATTAAGCTTGGTTCAAATATGCTAAAGGGAAATATTGGTGTTATTTGAATGACAGATTGTTAAGTTATGTTGTTTGATAGGTTTAATCGGGATTGAAATTTCATAGGATTCCATCTAAGCGTTGTTGGAGTAATATTTTGGGTGTGAATATGGGTTAATGGTACAAGATAAATGGCGTCCGCTTAGTCCAGGTGAAGAAGTGGTGCAACGGGGGTAGAGGTCGCAGAAGTTGCACAATTTGATCGAAGCTCAATTATTCGAATCTGTAACCGTGTTACAACTCCTCTTGTATTTTGTTGAACAATTTTTGTGCTCGAAAATATATTACTAATAGTGAAGTTTACCGATAAACTTGTCAGAATAGTTTTATCTGATTTAATATTACTAAGGAGTCGTTTGGAGAAAAAGTCGTGTAACCGCAACTCTGGAAATGAAAACCGAATACACAAAAGACGCTCGTGCCCATAGAGAAAAAACTCTTACTCAAGCAAAATCAGAGTTAAAAGGTAAAGAAAAAGAAAGCTAAAGGTAACAAAAAACTATACACGGAATCACACAGATAATATGGACTAAAAACAAGGTTTCAAAGAGAATTAACAATAGCGAGTGAAAAAACTGGTGAGGCTGCTCATATAAGAGTATCGGTTAGATTCGATTACCAACATGATGTTTGATTATACATGTAACGTGGATATGGATATTTGTGTATTTGAAAGTTCTGAGTGAAACTTTAAATTATGTAAACATAATCAAATTTACAATAATTTTACGAGAATTTGTTTAAATCGGGGTATACAATTATAACTGAGATAAAATAGAATCGGTGATGTACAAGACTTTTGAATTGAAACCACGCCTAATATTTTTTTACTAATACTTTTCATTTATATAAGAACTCAAAAATTTTTAAACAATTTTGTTAATAAAACACGTAATTATTATTTAAAATAAAATTAAGATTTGTCTTAATCTCAGAAAAGTAAATAAAAATTTACATCAAATTATAGAATATCTAAGCATTCTCTTAGAATTATTATACCAATTATATTAAAATTATAAATATAAAATATTATCACTAACATTTACAAATTCGTGTTGAATCAATATTAATTATAAAAAGTTATATATTATTATATTGATTAATATTATTATTAGAAAAAAATATCAACATCTATAAAAATATAATGACTCAAAAGTTAAAATAATAAAAAAACTTTGACCTAACCCATCATTAAAATGCTAATATAAAGTTACTTCTTTACCCTTTTCCTGTTACTTCTTTATGTTTCTGGAAATAGAAAACATTGTAATTGTGGTTCTTATTTTTTGTGAATGTAGATAGTGCGAAATATGATACATCGCAGTACGCTTTCTTTGGTAAGGAAATCGCGGACGAGATTGACTTTTAGAGGATGGAATAGAGTGACTCAAGAATATGCAGATTAATTGGCTAAAAGGGGAAAGATTGATGAGTTATAAAAAATGTTGACTCGTGCTAGAAATGGTAGTATAAATAATTCATGTAATTATTTTCTTCCTTGTGATTCTAGTCTATAAAAATAAACATTATGCTACTCCATACTTTCCTTGTTACCTTATCAATTAGTTATTAGTTAAAATTAGCGATTTAATTAGAACAACATAAATTTTCCCAACTAAACTCCAAAATGTAACTACTACTTTTGATCTTTAATAAATTCTTTGCAGGGTATGTGTTGATTACTCATTAACACCATCTACGTTCACCTTTTTCCGAACAATACGTTTCTGCCACTGGATCAATCCCATCAAATAAGCTAAGATTACTAAGAAAATGACACTCAAATGATTATCGGCTCAACATCATTATGGTATGACGTTAATTTAGCAAAGCTGTTGAGAAGTAACCAAAAGATTGACCACCTAAAATTCCAAAATGTAGCAAATATTACCCGGTATTATACAATAACTTTTGCAAAATCTACTAAACCACGCCACCAGAGTATGTTTCTGCTACCCAATGAAACAAAGTTATTTTTGGCTATTGCGCAAAACATAAGGACTATTGATGCAATTTACCTGAAAACACAGTACTAATTACTGATACTTTATCTTCTCCAATTCACACACCCATATACATACAGATGCTAGAATCAATTAGATATACATAATACGTACCTGGAAGTGAGGTGAGGTGGAGGAGAGAGACGGCGGAGAGATCCATTAGAAGAATCAATCGGCTTTTGGAGACCACAAAAGAATTGTGATAGGCAAATATATACCCGTGTGTTTTTAAAGGAAAAGAAAAGGTTGAACGTTGCTCTAGTGGATTGTTTATTTTCAACGACCTTGAGGTTTGAGGCGATCAAACTCTGCGCAAGTAGAATTGAGTTCTGATATTCTATATGTACTTCTTGGCGGGGTAATCCCGAGACCTTTTCAAGGAATTGGAGATTCTGCCTTTTTTCTTTAGCATTGGAACAGGTAATGCAACCATGGTATGTCAAATTCCTCTTTCAATCAGGTTTTGCCCCTGATTTTTTTAGCTAATTGCACTATAGGTTCCTATATTAATATTTTTTATGTTAATTGCACTATAACTCTAATAGTCCTATATTATAGGGACTAATGGTGCAATTTACCTTAGACAACAAATTGTTCTCAGTTTAGAATCACTGTGTAATATTCCCTCTGTCTTACCAAGTCCAACATCCTATTAATTAAGCAGGAAAACTAAAAATAAAAGAAACTGAGGTTGATATAAAATGGAAATGATCGATCAATATATTTTGTTATTGTCAGCTATGGATTTGCTGCTTTGTTTTAGAAATTCAATTTTTTTTGTGTCATTAAAAATTCATTTCTTTACTTCCTATAGAAGAGAAGTCCTTGTATCATTGTATTTTTTTGTTCCAAATGAAAGCTTTTCACGTTTGTATATATAGAATTGGTTATATTATTAATTAGAATTAAAATATTTAAAAGACAAATATGCAAACTCGTATATAAACTTTCCATTCATTCTTTTATTTTTTTAATCCAAACATATAAAAAAAAAATCCAAACATAGAATTTTAGTTTTTCTTTATAAAACTTTTCTCTATCTTTTTATTTAATCCACACAAAAATAAATCATTTCCATTTTATTTTTTATTGTACTATTATTTTCTATCATTTATTAAAATATCCTTCCCAATCGGTGAATAAATAATTAATTAAAATTAAAAGAAAAATATAATTGGTACAATTTACCTTTTTAGAACTTTTATAAATAATATAATAAATAAAAATAAAGAGGGCTATTAATTTAGTTTTACAAATGTTTTTGTAATTTTCACTTATTAAAAATATATTTATTATTTGCTCTAAAGTTATGATATACAATATATGATTAGTTAAACTAAAGTTTACTGCTCCTTATTTGGAAAATATTTAATTATTTTATAAAGTAAAGATTCTTTACTAGCCAACATTTCTAGTAGTTTATATAAATAAGTGAAATGGTATATTACTTACCTTAAATGTTAAATAAAGTAAATCTCAACTGTTAAGTTTCTTTTTTTAATTTTTTAATATAATACATGTCATTCACTTTTTTCTTTTACTAACTTTGTTTTTATCACACATGATATGTATGCTTTTTATAATTTTTAACATTTTTTTCTTTTTCTTTAAAAACAACTTTACCGTTCTTATTTTCTTTTTTTAAAATCTTGCAACTCATTTTCTTTATTCAAGTTCGCAACTTTTTTTTTTCTTTTAAAAGAAAAAAAATTCAACATTCAATTTTCTATAATCAATAAAGCCATATTTGATTGAAATAAAAAAGATTAACAAAATTTTAAAATTCTCCTTTTTAATAAAAATTCAAGATTTTAATAAAAAAATTCTTGAAAACAATTATTAGAAAATTAAAGATATCACTCTAATAACAAAAAGTTATGAGGAAAAAATTGTATGAAATATATAAAATCAATAAAAAATATCATCACAATAATAAGAAAATTTATCATTCAATTACAATTAGTTTCATAAACTTTTCTACTCATATCGAACAAAATGACATTGATATATCAAGTTTAGATTATAACAAAAAATTAGTATCAAGTTTATATCCTCGTATTCGTCATAATTAGCAGGGCCGGTCCTGACGTTTTGGGGGCCCAAAGCAAACTTTAAAATATGGGGCCCAAAAAAAATCTTCAGTGTATAATAAATTTTTTTTACTTAACTTAATTAAATAATTTAAAAAAAAAAGAAATAACAGACTAGCATTTTTATTTTGAATTGGACTAAAATTGGGCTTTTTTAAATAAGAAAAAAATTATACTAATACAAAAAAACATTTGGGGCCCTAAGAGTATTAAGAATTGAGGGGGGCCCAAGGCGATGGCCTCCTTGGCCTCCCCTCAGGACCGGCTTTGATAATTAGTGTTATTTGTACTAAAAAAATTACAATTATTAAAAAAAAAATCCCTTCTTAAATAGATTTCAACACAGGGCATTAATTCCACCAATTTTTTGTCGCCTCGATTTGATTATATAGATTTTTTTATATATAAAAATCTTGAATTTTCATCAAAGAGGGAGAATTCTAAAATTTTGTTAAATATTTTATTTCAATCAAATATGTCTGTTTTGATTATAGAAAATTGAATGGTGGTATTTTTTTTCTATAAAAAAAAGAGTTGCCAAATTCAATAAAAAAAGGAGTTGCAAGATTTTAGAGAAAAAAAAAAGAAAGGTAAAGTTGTCCTCTAAGGAAAAATAAAAGAAAGTGTTAAAAATTATAAAAAGTATAAACACCGTGTGTTAAAATTATAAAAAGTATAAACACCGTGTGTGTTAAAAACAAAGTTAACCTATTAAGGTTAGGTCAATTAGATAAAGTCTTTATTCTTTTGCTAAACGGTAAAGGTTTGAACTGAATCAATGACTCTGAGTCCAAAGTAAATTTTTGATGTATTAAATAAAAGTTAATAAAGATATAATAGAAGAAAAAAGTGAATGAATTAAAAAAAAATTAATGATTGAGGTTTATTTTATTTAACATGTAAGGTACATAACATGTCAACTTACTTACTTATAGAGACTATTACAGAAATTAGCTAGTGGGGGATTCTTACCCTATTTTAGAAGCGTATTTTAGGATAAAGTATCTAATTCAATATTTTGTTCATAAACTCTTATCTTGGTTATAAATCTTTTAATCTATTTAAACATTCGTTTTGGCCAAGGATATTCAAAGAAATTATTACCTAAGGGATCTTGAAGATGCCACTTCGGGACTTAGCAAAACCGGCTCTATAGTCTCTTTTTACTAAAGGGTACAACAAAAAATTAACACTACACCCTAAAAATCCAATTACATTTCTACCATTTTTTTATTTTTTTACCTATATATCTTAATTTGGTTAGAAATATTTTAAAACTCTAAACCTCTATATTTTCTCTCTCGCCTCTCCCTATATCTCACGTTGCTTTTTCTTCCACCATGTTGCAGCCATGGCAGATCGGCGAGCTCCGGTGGTTCTCATCTCCTACGTTTCGAGGTGCAGCTCACTCCACTGCCAGCAATGGCGAAAATGGCCAGACAAATCTGCTGCGTGAAGAGAAGCTGGCCGAACAGATCTGCTGCGTGGAGAGAAGCTGGCTGGACAGATCTGATGCGAACCCAACCATGACCTCACCGAAGAAGTTTCGCTGCTTCAGTCGGAGTTTCACTGCTTCGTCGGAGATTTGGAAGCTGTGACGGTTCGAGATTCGCTGGTTAGGTCACTTTCGCCATTATTTCTGAAGCTGAGTTGCAAACACGTGAATCCCAAATACAACTACGGGGTAAACTTGAGTTTTTTAATGATTTTAATTACCACTCGATTTGTGAAAGTGATTAATCATCTGTGTATTGAGCATAAGTTTCTTTTTTCCGTTCAATGTAAATTGAGTATTAATGCTCAGCAGCTGTCTTTGTTGGGATTAGCAGCTCACGTGTTACATTTCTTTTTATTCTTTTCTTAGATTAGCTTTGTTAGTGAGCATTTGTTCCTTGAAACTAACAAGTGAAAGCAATCAATGTATGCATCCAAAAAGAAATGCTATTTTAATGTATGCGTTAAAAAAGAAATGCTCATCAATTTTTTTTCTTTTCTTTTTTGTTTTGAATTTAATGTAAAATTCAATAAAAAAATGCTATTTTAATGTTATTTTAAATTTTAATTTTTATTTTATTTCTTCAATAAATGATTACATTGATTTTTTTGCATACTTAGTAATTTTACTGGGCACACTCAGCAAGTTACTGAGTACGCTCAGTAAATTACTGAGCAAATGAGCATGCTCAGTAAAGTCACACAACAAAAAAAATCGAATACTCAGCAACTTTTGTCGACACTTAGAACTTTTTCCGATACTCAGCAACTTTTTTCATGCTCAGTAGCCCATGCTCAGAACTTTTTTCATGCTCAGTGCCTCAAGCTCCGAACTTTTTTCTACGCTCAGAACTTTTTTTCACGCTCAGAATTTTTTCCGGAGGTGGCCGACGGTGATCGGTGGATGGGGTCGGAGTTGGAAATTATTTGATAATTAATGAAGGAGGAGAGAGAGAAAATGATAAAAGAGGAGGGAGATTAATGGTAATGGAGGAGAGAGAGAGTAATGGTAGTGGAGGAAAGAGAAGAATCTATATTTTGTCTTATATGCACTAGAAGGATAGTTATGACATTGGACATCTTATTGGCATCTAAGAAGGAAAGAGGAATTGACTAACTCTTATTTGTCACTACAATAATCTTTAAGACCCCATGGGTAATTGACCCATATTCAAGTGAGAGAGAAATTGTAATGAATACCAGTAAAAAATAAACATAATACTCTTGTTGATTCACACTGTCATAACATTACATAGAGACCATAATTGTAATTTATTAATTTAAGATGAAGTTTGAGAAATTGAATGGTTAATTAATATATAGTTTATTAATTGAATGATTAATTAGTTCCAATCTCCAATAGAATATATTGAGATTTTTCGAAGATGAGTTTGAAGCTTCTAAGGTATTAGTTAATTAATGCTATGAACAGTGGTGCAATGAGATAAGTTTGAAGCTTGTAAGGGTTTATGTTTTATAAATTATCAAGAGTGATGTGCAGGAGAGGGGCGGTTAGCAATATGTAGGGGAGTGGCTGAGGGGGCAATAAAAGAGAATAAAAGAAATGGAGATGAGTTTTTTTTTTGTCGAGCATGTCAGAGAATAAGAAGGGGTAAATAGGGGTGGGGTGGGGGTTTAACCGTGTGTTTTAAATTGTTAGTTAATTGGGGAAAATGGTTAAATTTATGCATTTTAAAACAAAAAACAACCCTAGCAAAAAAAGGGCATGTGCATCCCCCCAACGTCAAAAAAAATGGACGAAAGAGAGGTTTCAAACGTTGATACCTTACTCTAGGGGGTATATTAGTATTTTTTGTATATGGGAGATTTCAACAATCTGAAAATAGTACATGGAAGGTATGATTTATTTATCATAAATTTTGCATATAAAAATAATTGACGAAGTTATTCAAAGTGTTAATGCTAGTAATAGTGATCAATAAATTGATATCTTTCTAAATCTTGTTGTGTAAAATCATTTTGAGAATTAAAGTTCATGATACTTGTTGAACATGGATATATGTGAAGGTATTGATGAGGTGTGGTGAAACTGAGATGTCTTGGTGCCATTCACACGAGACGTATCAAGAAAAATAGAAGGATTCTTTCATGAGTGTATATATATATATATATATATATCACCTCTTTTTGTTTCACCCTTATATCACCTTGTACATGGAAATTTTAAACATAAATCATAACATTTCTCATTCTTAATTAATATTTTATTCAATGTCACATGCGAAGACATATAAGAGGTGATATAAGAAGAAGCAAAAAAGGGTGATATATAACAGTATTCTTATTTTCAAAAGGAATAGCTACATCACGTTTTAAAACTTTAACGGAGTAATATCATATTTTGTTTAGCAACTATATCCTAAAAACATGAATAGTACATTGGGGCAAACAAGACAATTAAAATTAATATGAACATAAAATGTGAGAGGGAGCGCGAACCCAACTAGAAAAACAAGTTAAATATGTATGGTGGAACGCGGACTAAAGTATTTTTGAGAAATATGAGATAACTATTACTGACACTTGTTGAACTAGAGGCCTTACGTGACAATTTATCACTAACAGAGATTTTGGGGGCTACATAATTATATGTGAAGGTGGACATTAACGGGTGTCTCAGACACTAATCGATCGGATATTGGAGTCGTACGACAAATTTTTAAGAGAATGCAAGGTTCGAAGTGATTCAAATATGACGGGGAGCGAATAGGTACACATATTGGTTGGCCAAGCCAGGTGGTTTTCACCACATAATAAATTGACCATATGCTTTGTGGGATTGTTGACACGTGATCATTATGAATGATTGACTCATGTGTTTATTTTTTCCAATTTGAAAAAATGCAATTTGACTGGAATACTGATCTAAAGACCTTCAATAAATTAAAAGATATAGGATCATTCGATAGAATTTAGGATAACTATAATGTATAAACAAGGCAAATTCATGATGCTTTTATATCATTAATAATTTAAAATTAGAAGAGTAAATTTGATCGACCTAAATATTTAATTTTGAAGAATTAAATATTGACTAATATTATTCTTACTCTTAGTTTTCTTTAAATGAATACAAAAATCACATCATATCTGATGTAGGCTAAAGTCTCTATTGTTTCCATTGACCCAAAATTTGTCCATAGTACAAACACCTAAAGTCAGTAATTACTTTTAAAAAAAGTCATTGCTTAATTTATTAGTATGAACTTCATTATTAAAAATGTCAATACGGATAGAATTTTTAAGTACTTATCTTTATCCTGTCTCTATTTTAAAAAGAAAAATTAAAGATGTTAAATGTAGTTTGTAACCACTAATAAATATTGGTTTTTAAAATATGAATGAAGATGAAGTGGATTGTGGGGACGAACACTTTTTGTCATACAAATTCTTTCCGCATACATATAAAATATATTAATATTTTTTATATTTTATTTATAATATATAATTTATATATTTAAAATTATAACTTACAAAACGTAATTAACTAGGTATAGCCCGTGCCTTAAAGCACTTAAGAAAAGATTGTTTCCAAGATCTTGTATAAATTAAGGTGAATAATTCATTTGTAAGGTTTGATTTAAGTTTTATAGCTCATAATTTCAAAGTTTCATGGTTTAAGAATCAAGGTAAATGTTATAGTGGTAAGGTTCTAAGGTTTACAATTTATTTTTAAGGGTTCCAGGAAGGTAATGGTTAAAGGCTTAAGATTCAAGTTTCGATGTTCAAGTCTCATAGTTAATCATTCATGGTTCAAGGTTCAAGATCTAAGGTTCAAGATCCATGGTTAATAGTTCATGGTTCAAGTTTCATTGTGTATGATTCGTTATTCAAAGTTCATTATTAATGGTTTAAGAGTCATGGTTCATGGTTTAAGGTTTGTAATGCGAGGTTTATGATTCAATATTTAAGGTTCACTGTTCAAGAGTCAATATTAAGGTTACATATGTTTTATTGTTCGCTGAACCTTAAAAGTGTTCATATGTCCAAGGGCACTTTGATAATTATGATCTAAGATATAATTTTATGCTCAATGTTGCGATTAATATTTGTAGTTTAAGGTTGTGGTTGAAATTACGTTTAAAATTCAAGATTTAATTTTTGAGGTCTAGGCTAAAATTTAGTAATTTGTAGTATGCGGTTCAAGGTTCATCGGTTTTATAGAGAATGAAAAGGTTTAGTTTTTTGTTGACGGAAATCATACCCAAGTCCCCTAGTTGAAAGTCATTTATCCTAGCTTTGGGGCAACAAAATATTAGAGAAGTGCAATTAGCGTGGATTGACCACGGGACCTTCAGATGCGTTGAGTGATTTTAGTGTGTTAGAGCGATCTCAGTCGCTCTTTATAGCGGAGTTGTCTCAAAATAAGTTCTTAGGTGTTGCTGCAGTTAAAGAATTTATTCCATATAGGAATGTACCTTTTTTCGTGCTTGTGATGACATATTCGCGGGTGAAGACACCATTTCCTTTATGATTGTAGAAGAAAATATATTCGAATACATTATTAAGATAGGTTCATATCAAATTACGGAAGCATACCTAAGCCTAATGTAAACAAAAACAAAAAATTGAAAAAGAAATATTGGCAACATACATGCAAACTGATACATAATTGCAACAAAACATTGAAAACACTAAGCACGTATCTCTCTTAAGAACTCCTTCAGCTGCTCATGAAAATCTTGGACATCCTGCAACAATGTTCACATACCCAATTACTCAACAGAAGTTGGAAAACAACTGTATGGTTCTCGAAGTCTTATTTACGTATATTTGCAATTTATGAGTTTCTTATTTTCTTTGCAAGAATTAACTTTTGTGATACTGATGTAAGTAGATGCAGAGATTTTTATGAAGGAGTAACCTATAAATGTAGAACCATGAGAAACAGAAATTCCAAATACTTTAAGGGGCATTTCTTGGTATTTTTTACTACCTTTTAAGTAATTATTCATGATTACTGGAAAATAATATTTCAAAAAATCTCAAAATACAGTTGACATGAACTCTGTATATTAATATTTTGTGTTTCTTAACAACATACCAAATGAATCTTCGTCTATCATATTTTAAATAATATATACCAAGTTAATGCAACTTCTCATTGCAAGACCCAACATAAATGGATTTCGATATAGACATTCGTGAAGTAAGCAATTAATGTAAAAAAAAATAGTACATTGCACAAACCGATCCACATTATTAACACCGTGATGAGAAGCCATCAACAAACTTACTGAATTCAGAACATGAGAAATCATCAGCAGCTCGGGGTCCCCGCCCCATACATAAAGATAATAAATTCTCTCCACATATGTATCAAATCACCTTCGATAAACCTATACGATTAAACCAATAACCAATTACATAACTTTCATCAAGTACCATATGAAACATAGTAAAGTACAAAATACCCCTGTAGTTTGAGTTCAAAAAAGCCTACAGTATGAAAGGGGACAAAAAAACTGACTTTTACAAATAGAAAAAATGTAAATCTCATCATTCTGGTTCATTTTGTCTCCTTAACATCTGATCAACAACCTTTGGTTTATCAATTTCATATATAATTAATTATTAAATTGTATTAATTTGAAATTTACTCAAGAATCATAAAATGACTAAATATATACTTTTGATCTTAAAATCATCAGCGAGTTCTCTTTGGCATTTTATCACCTGGAGCTTATTCTGCATATCTCCATTTCCACATGCGCACCATTGTATACAAATGAATTTATGTAAAAAATTAAATTAAGTGACCACTCTAACATAAAAAAATTCTATATATAATTCCAATAAAAATTAATATTATAAAACTCTAACCCTTAATTTGTAAGTAGGATAGTTTCGCTTCACGGCATTCAAAATTGTTGAGAAATTGTCGTTTTATTAATGCGGGTCAAAACTTTCTTAACTTCGCAGCATCAAACTGAAAAATGGAGGACTAACGAATAAATAAATAAATAAATAATGACAAAAGGTTGCAGATACATCTGAATTGGTAAATAAAATGTTCACCTTTCCGAGACCATCATCTTTATCAACAATAGTTGATGCTTTTCCTCTTCCCCCATATTCTTGGAACACACAAATTTGAGATTTTTGTGTTCACAAAACTTGATTTTGCTTGTTCCAATTCTGTGGAACACAAATCTCATAATTGTGTATAAATGTCTAAAGTATGATAATATTATATATAAAATAATATATCGATTTTTTTATTGTTAAGAAACAAATACATGTAACCTTGATATAAATCATGGGTAGAACCATGGTTCTAAAAAGCGTGGTCGACCACCTTCGAATACCTATATGGCTAGGCGACCTATTAATCGGAATTTAGACAGTTTTTATGTTATTTTATAACTAATAAATTGATTTCAATAGTATTTACGTCCTAATATACTTAAAATACATCAATTTAAAATAAATAATATCAATTTAACTATAAAATAATAAAAAATCATTAATTGTTAACCTAAAAAATACCAATTCAAAAAAGCTAGATTTGAAATTTGAAAAATCCCACCTTCTATTTTTCTCACACGGTCAAATTCTAACTTAAATAGTTTTTCTTTATATTTTGCTTATGTGTTAGGTTGAATTAGATCGAATTACTTATTTTTGCCTAGCATGCTAGGTAATCTTCGGATTAGGTGATCCATTAATTCAATTAGGTAGTTTATTAATTAGATTATGTGTAAACGAACCGTCAAAAGAAATTCTAGACGGGCCGCACTTTAGAATGTCTAGGCCGAGCGCTAGACGGTTAAACGGACTTGTTTTAAAACACTGGGTAAAACTTAATATTCACAGGAATTTAAACAACGAGGAGTAAGGATAAGATGGGGATGAATGGTGCAAGGGTGATGCGGATTTTTGATCTTTATTCTCTATTTTTTGTTATGTGGCAAGATAAATGAATGGATAAACCCACTCAAACCTTCCAATTAATTTTTTAGGAATTGTTTTCCTTACATTTTTAAAAGTCTTCAATGTGATTACTGAGTCGTTTTCTTTTGGTCGAAGATTACTTGAGGGTTGAGTCATACTCCCTCCGTTCCTAAAAGGTTGTCACATTTGCTTTTGCACATAAATTAAGAATGTCATTTATTATTTATGTGATTACTAAAATGTCTTCCATATGTCTTGATATTTTAAATATGCATTGGAAACATATATTATAATATTTAATTAGGGGTAAAAGTGGTATAAAGAATTAAAAAGTGTCTTGATTTTCTAAAGTGACAACCTTTTTGGGACAACTAATTTTAGTATAAGTGAGAATCTTTTAGGAACGGAGGGAGTATATGTAAACTTATAGGTGAATTGTAAATATTATATTAGATTCTAAAGAAATTAAGTTGCTACAATTGAATGAGCGAAGTAGCATCGCAGAGTAGAGTCGTGACTCTTTCGTATTGACCAATACTTCATTATTACCTTAAAGTACTCTTACCATTAACCTTGTAAATAAAATCTATAATTCCACAAGAAAAGTTTGTAATTCAATTATTATCATATTTGATCACACAAGTGTTGAATACACACTTGAACATAGTTGATATAAACAATCTTGAGCAAATATTTATTTTAATAGAGTCGCACCAATTTACAGTAGCTCATCTCATTGGGTAGACAGTTTGCATCCCTCCAGGTTCCGTGGTTGGTCTATATACACAAACATTCTCAAGTTCTTTACCTATATGAAAATCGTTACTAATAAATACAGAGGTCAATGCATGCTCTAGCTAGAACAATAAGGGAGTCTACCAAGGACAGTTTATTTAGATAGCCCGAGGGGCCACGTCCCCCCTAGTCCCCTAGGTTACAGCTTATATGCACCTATACTCATGCGCTACTCCCTTCAGGCAATGTGATCAAGCGTGTACTTGAATCAAACACCAACACCGTTGTACAACTGAAAATAAATATTGCCACAGTTTACTCTCAAATTGCAACAAATGAACACAAAAACTATACAAAAATATAAAGAAGACATACTTTGAGCATTTAACTTTGTTGGTAGAACCTACACTTGATATCGAGAAAATAGTTTTGTAGAAAAGTAAAACGCGTTAATTTCATTAGCGGCACATATAAAAGTTCCCTTTTAATTGTCGCTAATGATATTACCTTTAGTATGACAAAGTCTTTAACAATTAGCTTTGTAAGTGAAACGGATAGATATAATCTATGTGAATATGAAACTGAATGGCTCCAGAAGCTGTACTATTCATTACCCACCTAGTTAAAATTGATTACATAAACATTACACTTAAAATAACTGAATGTCGTTTTATTAAGCGGAAATGGAAATTTGTGGCACTCACAATCGCAATGCAACAACAGCTGCCGGGGACATTCAAAAGGAACATCCTCAGATAGTCCACCTCACAATCATTATAAACCCGTAGGAGAAAGACTTATGCAGCCGAGTTAATTGCACTATAGGTCCCTATAATATGCAAAAAACACACTATAGGTCCCCATATGAGAAAGAAGAAAGAAACACAATATCGTGGACCTTTTTAGTACAAAGACTACATCGTGGACCTTCAACCACAATATCACTCCCGTCCATCTACGAGAGAGCAAAATGTGAGAAATTAATTTATTTTGAGGTAAATGCACTAAAAATTTATATTTTCATTGCAAAAGTGTAGAAATAATGTTCAGACTTCAGTAATAAATTCACATTAAAGATAATTATATTGACACAGATTCACAACTATTAAAGTTATAATTAAAAAGCTAGGGGTCAAGGAAAGATTCTTAAAATTTAAGGGAACATTAAGTATAATTCAGAGCTCACATACCTTAAGTTTCATTTTAAGTTTATCAAACTCTTCATCAGACAATAAGGTTTCCCAGTTACATAAGCCATGGAAGCTTCTAGAAACCTGTGTTCATCGGCACCTGCACAGTGAGCTCAATAATATGAAATATTACATCATTATTAATCAAGAAAACGAGGATTAATTTAAGGTAAGTTAATATCTTAGCATGACAACACTTCTCCCTTCCTACACTAGTTCTTCCTTAAGGTTACCAAATTCCCTGTTAGACATACTGCCTTTTCCTTCGTAATAGAACGACTATACCATAATTTAAACAATAAACACGTGTATATATTAGAAAAATAAAGAGCGAAATTATTGAAAAATGCTGAGTATACCCCTATAAATATAGCTTATGGCCCACTAAAAATTTTGAGAAATTCTACTCGGGCCCCACCTGTTAGAATTATGCCCTAGCCCCGATCGTCTTGTAAAGAATTGAACACAAGTGTTTACTGTACACGATAATAGTTATCCCTATAGTTTTGATTAAAGAAATTGTTTTCTTGAATTTATGGAAAGCTTTTATGATTATGGTATTAATCCACATAATATGAAGGCAGATCCTTTGATTAAGTTACAAACTAGATATCATAAGGTATTATGATAATGAGAATCTAGCTCATAGGACTTAATCTAAACTTGTTCTTAATCGTAGGATTATCGAGTTAGGACCTCGATAATCCGGTTAGATTAATATGTAGCTAACAAGTATTTATTGGATAAATATTAGTAGTTCGTTTACCGAGTTAGGTGCATAGATAATGCACATAGAGATGTGATTATCGAACCGACTAAAACTAGAGATTCCTAATGGTTAATTACCTTGAACTGTCAAGTAGGTTAATCTCTATAAGGATTTTTATACTTGTAATCCTTTGACCTGATATCATCACTATAGTTGTGTATGTGCTTGTTATGTTTTGATACTGGACTACTAGTGTGTCATAATGCTAGTCGAAAGGATATTGGACGTAGCTAAGTATATATGCTCGTAGCGATGAGTCAAGATGGAATCTATCAACTCTAGGTAAAGAGTTTGAGCTCTACAATGTCAAAAATTATAACGATTGTATCGAATCCTTGGCCAAGGTGATAGAATGAATGAAGAAAGGAGTTTCTTAGGTCATTCGTCAATCGTTGATAATCTACGTGTAACGTAGTTTGATTTTCTAAATGGGATTTGACAGTTGTACCATATCCCAGGATAATCCGGAGCTGTAAAGATAGAGGGAATACGTATATGATCCTTCACCGGGTTCTTTGTACATAGTTACTTCACGTTATCCGGTCGTTGGGGAGTGTTGTTAGACGCCAACCTCGATTAGTGGTTAATTTAATTAACAACTACCGGTTTAACGATGAACCCACGTAGTCGCACACTAACGAGTGCACTGAACTTGCTTCATGACGTTAATTAATTTTATTATTAGATAATAATATTAATTATATACCTGGATTATTGGTATATTAATTTGCTAGCACAAATTAATATTCTGATATAAGACCGGTCTAAGACAAAAAAGAAAAGAAAAAAAAACTATTAATTGACAAGTTTGTGGTTTGAACCACATACCTCTAGTGATATGTAATGTGTTACTAACCGCTAGGCTAAGTGTTTTGTATAATAAAGAAGGTCCAAGTCCACTTCACAAGTGGTAATGGACCAGATTATTATGATAATTAATTTCATTATAAGTTCATGACTTTTCTAATTCTCTGTCTTTTCATTTCCTATGGTTGGGTTTATAAGAATATAATGATAGTCATTATATAGGAATAACTTTTCATCAGTTTTTCTTCCAAGAAAAAACTCACAAGAAATAAAAGGTCTTTTGTCTCCAAGCTAGAATTGTGATTCTGGAAGTAAGGCTCAAGCTCGGTGTGCAAAGCGTGGAGGCTTCAAGCTTTTGAAGCTGGTATTAAACAATCCGATTTTCATACAGCGGCTTAAGGTATGTAATCGAATTTTTCTTTGTTTTAAATCTTTAAATCGCAACTAGATGGTTTTTAATTGCAATTTTGTTTCCGCCGAATTATATTTTGATATAGTTGAGTTTCACTTTTCCTTCACCACCAAACTTGTTAAAAACTTTAAAAATCAAGTTTTTTTTACTTGTTAAGTAAAATTAACTTTACTTTAATTTTTAAAGTGATCCTTGTTGAAAATAAATTATTTTGCATGATATAGGGGCTTATGATGCAATTAATTAAAAAATATAACCTATTTTGCTAAATATAGGGACTTATAGTGAAATTAACTTAAAGATAATCAATAAAAAATCCTGGCTCCATAAAATGGCTACTTCTTACCAAAAAAAAAAAAAGTTTCCTAGATCATCCCCTAGTGAATATAATAGATTATAAGTAAAATGAAACATCATGGTACAAAACCTGAAGCGCTTGTAAAAAATCTTGTTCCATTTCACCGATAGATTTTTCTCTTTCTTGTTTATGCTACAGTATGGCAAAACATTACTGTTTTGAACTCCATCTTCTTTGGTTGGACCTGGAACGAAATGAGGTTACAATTGTTAAACGATTGCTCTTGAAGGGGTAAAATTGTCTAATTTAAAACTATTATGATCAGTGAACTAACCTGGCTGATCAGTAGTGGCCTTCGGAGTAAAAAACAAAAGCTTACAAAGGCCGTAAGTTTTTGTTGCATATATTGATGAATTGAACCCTCAAAGAAGCCGAAGAAGAAGAGGAGGGAGATGATAATGGTGGAAAATTAGGAGAAGAAGAAGCAAAAATGAATGGTTTTTTGAAGTTTGATAAAAAAAAAAAGAATGATTTTTTGAAGGAAGCTGTGTAAAATGGTGGAGTTGTTATGGTGAAGCCCATTTTGTGGCAATTTACGGTGATTATAGTGGTGGTGGAAGTGAATAAATGGTGGCGGATTATGAATTTTAGACACGAAGGTTTTTTGTTAATCATTAGGCTAAGAAAATTGAAGAGAGGAAAATTGAGGTGATTTGAAGCTATTGTCTTGTATCAGTTAGAATCTTTGTGGTGTTTAAGGATATGCCAGGTAAGAGCATGATATGCCAGGTCAGCTTGTTGGTTTTGTGGAGAATATAGGATGTAGGATATGGCTTGAAGAAACGTTGACGAATGCTATTTTTACATGATATAAAAAAATTATTTTCTTTATATTAGTTAAAAAAAAGAGTTTGTAATTTTTTTTATCTTTTATTTAATATTACTTAATCTATAAGTTTGAAGGAGAAGAAGAAACTACAGTAATAAGCAAGACTAAAACAGGTTCAACAATAACCATTTTTAACCGAATTAGGAAGAATTTAATGTAGCTCAATTAACACAAAAATCAATCTAATGAATATTCAAAAAGGAAGAGGTCTCTAAACTGATCTAATCGGTAAAGCCGGAAAAAGAGCTGAGTTTAACGGCGAGAAGCTCCTTTCAAAGGAAGGAGTGTCAGAAAAGGTCGTCTGCTACCGCATTTTGAATCATCAAGGATACATCCAAATTGAAAATGATTCTCGAATAGTAATCTTGGAACCTTCTCAATTCTCATCTTGATTAAGGTTGGTTGTTTAAAATTGAAAATCTTGAATAAAACTTTAATTTAACTTTATATTAATAAAATATATAAACATAATAAAATTGTGAAATAATTAGAAGAAAATTTACTTATATATATATATATATATATATATATATAGGAAACGGGAGGAGTGGTGGCACCTCACTTTTAAAAATGAGGTAGCACCTTTTAGTATATAAAGAAAAAAAACATAATTATAGAATACATCTCATTCTCTCAGCTCTTCCTTCATCGTTTGATAGAAAAACTCTTCCTTCATTTTCTTTCTTTCTCAAAATTAACACCCTACACCGGAGTTCTCAAGGGGTTAATTCCAGCTGCCCCATTACGTGCTTCTCCCTTCTCTGGTACGTTTTTTTTTCCCCTCTTTTTTACCATCATATACTAGGTCAACTCTAATTTCATATATTATGATTTCTGTCTAAAATTGTTTAGCCATGTTATTGTAATTCATCAATTCAAAAATCTAGTTAAGTATTTGTCAAAAGTTTACGGTGCATTGCATTGCACCATTGGTCCATGCTATTTTTTTAAAGCACATATTATTTTAATTAGGGTTAGCTGCACTGTTTGTCCTGACCATTTTTTAATATAGTTTAATTAATAGGAAGCCTGAGATGGTGTGAAGTTGTAGTATACTGAACCTGAGGATATTCTCAAATTAGCGATGTAATACAACTCCATAAAGTTATGTTCGATCATCTTGGCTGGTAGTTTATGTCATATGAAAAAGGGATACAAATATAAGCTCTTTGGTTGTTCTAAACCAAAGATATTAGAACTGGAGAATTGATGGACACAAATATTAGACTTGTTTGTTTAAATATCTGTGATAAGGAAAGGAAACCATAACTGAGGTACAGTTGCACTTCCCTCTCTCGGATTTTGTGCGTATGGTCAAACCTTACAACTCTTTGCTGTCTCTTCAAAGTCGGTTACTTTGTTAAAAATATTTGGCCGATCTCTTTACTACATGATGCAGATGCGAAGAATGGTTATCATTTAACTAATTTCAAGACATGTTCATGGTCAGAGTAAACAACTTCAAACTAACCATGGCACCTCAGCCTTGATTAATACTGGAAGATAAACCAATTATAAGGTTTTTAATCTTCACAGGGAAGATAATGTGCTCACGTATTGCTTTCTTTCCGATGAAGTTTCCTGACGTTGAGAAGACACGCTTCCTCAAGCTCTTTTTAGTTAACATAAAATTGCCAGATTATTTTACTTTTTAGTGATGGTGATTTTCCAAAGTGAAAACAACATTACCTCAGTCAATAAATACTTGCAGAATCTAATGTAAATAGTTTGTACCTGAATTAATTTGCCAAAGCAATTTTTTTTTTTGTGTCAATCTGTCTTTTTTCTCTTTAGTTTATTAGTATTTATCACGTTTCTTGATATAGTCCTTTGAAGAAGTGAATACACATCTGATATAGGTCATGTATTAGCAAACACATCTTTCCAGTTTTGTTGTACTAATTTTGCACTGCAACTCCCTTGGTATAAGATGTGGGATAAATACAATCTCTGACTTATAATGCTCGTGAGCCTTTCTTTACAAATTTTCTTGATATCGTTTGCTCCTTCATGAAACAAAGTGCTAGCATTTGACTATTCTTCCCTGTTAAATTGTTATAGAATTCCATATTGTCTTGGTTTGTCGTATTAGCAAATACTTTTTAGTCAATTTTTTGTCTGATATATATAACAAAATAAATGGCTGTTACAAAAATTGTATACATTCAAATTTCTATCTTTTTCGTTACAACGCTTCAGTAATCACTGCAAATATCTAGATCCCTATCCTATACAAAAGTTGCACGTCTATAACACCAGCATGCTATTTTCTCTGGGCCAACGATCATTTCAAATAAGCTAGCAATGAAGGCGTTATTTAATATATGTAACACCTTTAATGATTGAAGCTCGCCAATTGAACTTGGAAGTGCCCTTGAAAGATATTCGCAGAAAGGTGCAGTGTCTTAACACTCAACATTTCTCCAATCCAATCTTGTAACTCACCAGAAAATGCGTTTCTTCAATCCAATCTTGAGCATCATATGATAAAAAATCATGCAACAAATACGTAGTTGAGACTCAATTTTATTTACATGGTTGATTCATCCACTATGATGTCAAAAACGAATTGCAATGCTTGTTGCTACTGAGTCTGCAAGAAAACCGGGCCGCTGGTAGAGTCTGTTTTTAAATTACACTATCTAACCTGCAAATAAATGAAACACACAAAATGAAAGGGTAAAAACCTAGAGAAAGGCAAGGACTGAATTAGCAATTAGATCAAAGTAAGAGCCTAGTTGTCTTTACCTCAACTACTGAACTTCCATAACACGTAGTAGTAACAATACAAGGCAATAAATACATTTAGTATTTTATTCTTACTACGGTCTATCCGAATACAAGATAGAATATTATTCAAAAGATTTATATCTTTGTAGTGTAGAATTCATTTTCTACCAGACAATATAATAAAATCCGTACTATTTTACTTTAATGTAAAAATATTTCATTAATGTTTAAACATTAATACTATTTTTTGAGCCACTTACAATATTTTGTATCTGTAATACAATAAGTAGCATTTTTAACTTGTGTATTTAACTTCTTTGAATTGGCAAATAAACGTGAATTTAAAAATCTAAAAGGAATATTATAATGCTCCATTTAATGAGGCAGTGCACAGGTCTTGATGTATCAATTCAAAATAATGCTCCTTTTTAATATTATTAACAGAATATTGTTAACATTTTGCTCCTCAAGGAACGAATTTGAAATTCAATATCAGAGTCATAGGCAATCGAATATATAGTATAAGTGTGAAATGGAGAAATGTGCAGGCAGCCAAATTATGTACACTCATGTCCCCATTAATAAGTTGCACAGAGACTGACTAGTCACACAACATACGCTACATTCCAATTTTTTTTTTTTTTTCAACGCTACATTCCAATTAAGTATGATCCAAATTACAGAATTGTCCAATTTAAACAAACTGAAGCAAATGAAAGCTTTTAGAACAAAAAAAAAAAAAACTGAAGCAACTGATGAATGCCTTTCATATTAATCACAAACGGTTGGTTCATCTGGCCCCATCCTTTCGTGAACAAGATGGGTTTTTCCTATTTCTAAAGGTTAATTATTATAAACCCTAAACTGTATGTCATACAGTAAATAAAAAAAGACAACGGAATAAAGTGAAAAAGAAAAACACTTACTGATGATGGAGATGGCTGGGCGTGAATATGGCAGTGGACAATGAGTGTGAGGATGGAGATAGTGATTATGGCCGTCGCTTTTGAGCAGCTGTCTTCTTCTTTTTTTCAAAATTAATTTTGTTTGTTTTGTAAAAGAATTTTTGTTTTTTTTCTTTATATATTTAATAGCGCTACCTCACTTTTAAAAGTGAGGTGCCACCACTCCTCCCGTTTCCTCTATATATATATATATATATATATATATATATATATATATATATATATATATATATATAAGTGAGATAAAATTAAATTAGTGATTTTTTAAACTACTTTTTACCAAGACATGTCATTATTATTTAAAATAAAAATAAGATTTGTTTCAATACCATAGTTAATAAAAATCAATGAAACTAAATATAAAAGTATAGAATATCTTGTTATACTAAGTATAAACATTACATTATAGCTATATATATACCAATTATATTAAAATTATTAATATGAATATGATACATTGGAAAATATTATATAAATTAGTGTTGAATTTATTATGAATAAATATAATAAAGTGGATATCCAAATACCAAAGGTTTTCCAAAAGCAAGTGAAGGGTCATTCCTTTCCCTATAGCTAGAAGACATTTTCATTGTAACAGAGTTAGTTCATAATTTTGGAATACAAGAATAATGTAATTCTCTCTTTATCTTTTTCTTCTTCTTTAGTTTATAATGTTATTGCTCTCTCCATATTTCTCCATCTAGTTTAGCTTATGTTATCCTAGTTTATAACACGTTATCAGCACGAGTCTCTGCCGATCGAATCAAGGAAGAATATTTTCAGGTATGTTTTATATTGTTCTATTTTATAATATATATATATATATATTTCTTTTCAAATAGAAAATAAGAGAGAGTATTATAAGGACTTTCCATTGCAACCGATAAATATTATATGGACTTCCATTGCATCAGTGGGATAAAAATTTGGACGAAGAAAAAAGAGTACAGTGTCTTGTTCACGCTCCCCCTAATACTGGCAAGAGATATACGAGTTGTCGCGTTCCAATATTGTGGATCAACTTCTTGAATGTTGTGTTGACAATGCTTTGGCAAGATTGTTACATAATTGTATGTGATGAATGACAATATCTCCTTTCTTCTGTAACTTGTGTGTGTAGAAAATATAGGTGATATATGTCCTATTTTGTCGCCTAGGCAGTTTGAATTTGTATGATAAGAGACAATATCCTCATACAATACCCTCAGTATATTCCATACTAAAGATAAACTATACTTTTCTCGAATATGTTGAATTATCCACTTAAATAAATAGTTTATACCACTTCCCCTTGGATATTTACGAAATGATATGTCTCATTAAAACCTTATCAAGAAAAACCCACTGGGACAAAAATTTGATGAAGGAAAAAGTAAATTTCTTGGAGTTATGACACATATTCAGTCTTCCTCGTTAAAACCTTTTCAGGAAAACCCCTTAGGAAAAACCATGGTGAAGGAAAAAGAGTACAGAGTGTCAATATATTTACCCCCTCATTGTGACGTCAAGAATTTCTGATAATTCTTTCTTTACGTATGGGCTTCCAACTCGAATATTTTTGTTGGTAAATACTTAATGGAGAAATCTTCTGGATTTCATTTAATCATATTCGTACAACGTCAATAAACAATGTATTGATATAAAGAGGAGTACATTAATTTCTTTATGATAGTGGATATTTGGCATGCCTCGTTAAAACCTTATAAGGAAAAACCCTTTGTGGGAAAAAAACTTAGTGAAGGAAAAAGAGTACAACGCACAAATATCGTCTCCCCCTCATTGTAACACACATTATTACAAAATATTATATAGGACTCACATAATATACTTTCGATCCTACCATATAACACAAGTACCCAATATAGTTTTAGCTGATGATTCTGATAAATTCTCGCTTAAATACATCCTTGAATTTCCCGTAAAAATCCTTTGTTGAAATATATTTCAATATCTCACGAATTGATCTTCAATTTTCATTTGAGGATAATACTATATACATGATTTGTGAGGAGGTCATAATCATTCTCTATTTCTTGAAAATATTATCATAAGATAATATCATACTTTTCAGGAAGTAATCCATGCTACCTATTTCCAGGTTATATAACTAGAAACTTTTCTCTTGTGCTTCATGCACTTTATGTTCTTCAGGAACCTTTCAGACTCCAGACACTTCTCTTTCTCTGATAATCTAATATTTTTATACGCTCTAAGTGCTTCGAGCACCTATCATGCTTCAGGCACATGTGTTCATCAAGAACATCAATACCAATCCAATACTCATGTCCTTTATCTTGGATATTTCCTTATCATAGTAAACTCAATAATAGTTTCCAAAAGGTAGAACCCTAACGTCATTGTATCCACTACATGAGGACGTTTCCCCATTATTAATTATAGGTTTTTGCATGAACCTTTGTGATACAATTCGGGTCATAGAATTAAAATCTTGTATGGCCATTTATTTATTTGTTGACAATTTTCACCACTTGGTGATTAGCATCCTCTTTATTCATTTTCAACCAAATTAAAAAATATATAATAATCCCATAAACCTTCTCACGGTTTTATATATTTTCACTAGATAAATAATTTTATGGCTTTTTATATTCAGGTACAGTACCTTGGTCTCTTTGGGGACTATCATTTCCTTTTAAGGGTAATGCATGTGCCAACATTTAGCTAGCTCAGGAATTTTCTATCGTATTACGTGGATGTGCACATTCCACTGTTTTTACCATTTCATCATATACTCATGAGATTTTCTTCTTCGGGGGATGGTATATTTAAATCGATAGGTCAACTGTGCTTCATTGGTGGTCCTTTGTGTGTTCTAAAATAAATGCAAAAGTAATCGAACCACAACCGCAAGTGTACGGTTGTCCCAAGTAATAATAGTGATAAACAGATTCGTTCGCAGGGACGGTTGGTTAACTACAATATTTATCAAGTAATGAATGGTTGCACTTATGGAAGAAAGTAAAAGATATATTGATTGATTGATTGGTTTGTATTAATCCTAAGTATGTAAATAAATAACTAAGACGCAAGTAAATAAAGGTAAGACGCAAGTATGAGCAGGCAGTACTTGAGAGACGCAAGGGTTTTTTCTAACTATCATTCATTTCAGACATTGTTTAAGGGACAAATTGGTAAATTTGTATTGGTCGGGATTCTATATTCTCCTTACCCCCGTCAGGGTGGACTAAGGAGCAACTCTCAAGTGCTACAGACCCCGTCAGGGTGATTATAGTCCACTCTCAAGTGATTAAGTTTAAATTACCCAATAGAACATAGGTTTAATTAAGCTCGTCAGAGTTAAATAATTTCTAACCTACATTCGTTAACTAGTTCGGTACCTAAACCACCCGTCAAGGTGATCCAATCGCCACTAATTGGAATAGCTTAGATACTAAGTCCTATTATTAATTGATCAGGTCAATAATAGTAATTAAACACAAATTAAAGAAAAATACGAATTACCCAATTTGATTTAAATAATAAATATCCCAAATTCAAACATTCGAAATGAATCAAATTGGAATTAACCCATTATGCGTTCTCAAGCACTAATTAAGTTTAGCTCATAATTATTAAAAAGACAAAAACTAAAGAAATAAATAAGTTCATCATGTTTTACAGAATAAAATAGAAGAACCTAATTACGGAATTGAATTGGCTGAGAATTGGAGATATAGACAGTCTCCAGCTCTTGCTTCTTCACTTCCTGCCTCTAGCTTCTTCTCTGGTGTCTGACTCTTAAGCGTATGTTGTATTATCAAAAAGGTGTGTGAAAATAGAAGTCTAAAGCTCTTTTATAATGTTAAAAACGGATTAGGGCTTGGACCTAAGAATAAAACACTAATTAAAAGTCCAAGCCCATTTTCTAAGCCCAAAATCCCGTAACTGCTGCACCACCTCCACTAAAACATCTCTAGCCGATTTGTTATAACTCCGATTGACCTGAAATCACTTGCTAAATTTCCGTAACTCGATAAGGAACATAATCGCTTCAAAGGTCAGCGGCTAAATCAACTCGTAAGTGTCTCGAAATCAGAAATCTTTGGCCTGTTTCCAGATTTGCAGCTTCAAAATATAATTCTTTTCGGGATTTATCTTCAAGCTTTGACTCCATATCACGATCTTTGACTTTCTTCTCGGATTCCTCTTCGAGCTAGTATTCAAAACCTACAAACTTTTCACTAAAAATACCAATATTACGCGCAAAAGTTTAATAAATTAAAAATGCTAGAAATAAAAGATGAAAATCGGATTATTGTGTATTTAGTCCAAAAGTATATCTAAATAGTCAAATAAACACCAAAAATGATGTCTCCCAATATCATAAAATTAGAACATTTAGGGAGACATCAAGACCCCCAACTCAAACCTTTGTCGTCCCGACAAAGCAAAACTAAAAACAAGGGAATGAAGTAGATGCACGAGAAAATAGAAGCTAGTAAATACACCTAAAGCAATTCTAAAGATAAATCTCATATAGCAAACATTAATAACTAACATACACATACACTAATCATGCAACATCAAACACAAATAACTTCAATCATAAAATTAACTTTGCAATGCTAGAAGGTTACACTTGTACTTATCTCATTATGATGGCTATAGTTTGTTCCTCGATCCTTACTCGCTTTGAACGCTCCACTTAGTATACAACCTATTAACTTACCATGCACCTAGGAATCACGAGGACTTTACGGTTTTAGCGTAGGCTTAGGGACGGTGTGGTATGTATATTTGGTAAATTTGAAGTGAGCTTTTGGCTCTCTCCTCACTTACCATCAACAACTGTCCACGAGCTTGAGTTTACACTCATATAATGTTCTCACTCATCCCATTTGATGCGCTAATGTTGGTGGATTTAGAGCAACAAGAAACAACAAAAGAGGTAATCGAGGAACATGCTCATATAAAGGAGGTTTTAAAAAAAAACGTACATTGCAGAAGAGAAGTATTAGTATGATCGGGCAAGACAAAATTGGATAAAATATGGGGACAAAAATACAAAGTTCTTTTACTTGGCAACAATTAAACGGCGTCATTTGAATAGAATACTACGGATTAAGAAGGAAGATGGAATCTGGACGGAAGAGATATCGGAAGTCAGAAACAGTTTTCAGAGTTATTATGAAAATTTATTCGGGGAAAGAACTACAGAAGATATGGAAGAAGCGACGGAGGCTATACAGAGTAAAGTGACAGGCGAGATGAACGAGGACCTGACAAGGATACCAAATTTGGAAGAAGTTAAAAGAGTAGTTTTTGACATGTCACCCTCAAAGGCACCAGGGCCGGATGGCTTAAATGGTAAGTTTTACTAGGAATACTGGCACATAATACATACCGATGTCCTTCTAATGGTTCAGGATTTCTTTTTGAATAATATATCTCTCGATAAGTTAAATGAGACATTGGTAACTCTGATACCTAAAGGAGAGACCCAGGAAGGTATTGGGGATTATCTACCAATATCATGTGTTAACTTTAGATACAAAATAATAGCAAAGATATTGGCTAATAGACTACAAGGCATTATGGACATTATTGTGTCTCTGACTCAATCAGTGTTTATAAAAAATAGAGCAATACAGGACAACATCTTGATAGCCCAAGAGATATCCTTCTTTATGAAACGCAAAAGAAAGAACCCTAAGCCCATGGCCGCGGTGAAACTGGACATGGCAAAGGCATATGACCAGGTATGTTGGGATTTTCTTATTTTAGTACTGCGTAAATTAGGTTTTTGCGATAAATGGATATGCTGGGTCTCGAATTTTATATCATCTGTCACCTTTCAGCTTAATTTTAATGGAGAACGACTTCGTAGATTCAAGTCTGAGAACGGCCTTAGGCAGGGGGACCCGTTATCCCCTTTCCTACTTTATGTCGGAATCCCTGATCAGCCCTATCGAACAAAAAGTTGAACAAGGTATGTTTAAGGGGATCCAGATAACTAGAAATTGTCCGACTATAACCATTTTCTATTTACGGATGACTCACTATTTTTCTTAACAATTGATGATCTCGAAATTCAAACATTCCGAGAATGTGTGTCTAAGTATTGTGCAGGGTCGGGACAGCGGATTAATTTCACAAAATCCTCGGTCTGCTTCAGTAGAGATACCACGGCGGAATGCAGGTCACAGGTATCTTCAGATTTTGGGATACAGGAAAAGGACGACCTTGGAAAATACTTAGGAATACCACTCTGTCACAAACGGTCAAAGATACAATTGCTTTAGTGGATCGCAGAAAAAGTGTTCAAGCATACTGAAGGTTGGAAGGCACGACTATTATCATATGGTGGAAAAGAAGTACTTATCAAAGCCATTTTACAAGCTATACCGATATATGCAATGTCAATTTTTTCTTTTCCTATAACTTTTTGTAATAAACTAATTTCGGAAATCTCGAATTTCTGGTGGAACTCTGGAGAAACATCTCGAATTCACTGGTTAGCATGGGAGAAATTAGCGGTAAGCAAATTGATAGGTGGAATGGGATTTAAAGATTTCAAGAAAATGAATACAGCACTACTGGCAGCACAGGCATGGCGAGTTCTGAATAGTCCGAACACATTAGCCGCCAGATTACTTAAATGTATTTATTTTCCTAAGAGTAACTTTCTCGATGTTAAATTAAGACTATCTCGAACATGGTCATGGGCTAGCCTGATAAAGGGACGAGATTTGTTAAAGAAATATGGTAAATTCAAATATGCAATGGAGAAAATACTAATATTTGGACAGATAAGTGGTTGGATACAACGTGGAAATTAGAAAAGCCAGAGCATTGTGAGATATATAAGGTGAAGGAGCTTTGGAAAGAGGGTACTTCGGAATGGGACATAGAGGTGCTGGATGAGCTGTTTCCGGAACCGGTTATACCGATTATCTTAAGGGAAAAGGCTTGTGGTGGAGACGTACCAGATAAATTGATATGGCCTTACACAACGAGTGGAGAATATGCAACAAAATCAGGCTATAAGGTGATTACAGAGGCAGGGATCATGGAGGCAGCTGGACAATCCGATACTTTTCAAATTGAAAGCAAGTTATGGACTACTATTTGGCACTCGAATCTACCTACAAAGGTCAGGATATTTGCTTGGAAGGCCTGTAATAATGCTATACCAACAGGTAAAAATCTAGTCAAACGTCATTGTGAGGTGGATGGAGAATGCCAATGGTGTAAATTGGAACAGGAAACGGTTGAACATTTACTGCTCACTTATGATATATCTAAGCTTGTTTGGGCAGGATCGGCGTTACAGATTTATATAGGTCAAACGGTTGAACATCTGGGAGGATGGGTATTAGCGATTATAGATACATTTGTTAAAGGGGGATGGAGACGAGAAGTTATTATATCTTATGTGCTGTTACTAATCTGGAACCTATGGAAGTCCAAAATGAAAAGTCGGCATCACAATCATATTATAGACACTGATGACATCATTAGATCGGTCAACAAGCATATGGATGAAAGGTTTGGTAGAGATTGGACGGCAAGTCAGACACCAACAAATAATACAACGGGCACAGGAGAAAGATTAGCAAACGATTTAAACTTCCATACGCAGGTAGCTTATATGTGTGACATATCGTTCGAGCGACCACACCTACCAACTGGAATTGGAGTGGTGCAAATAGTCAAATATACGTGCAACAGAACAGATCACTCCGAACTCGGTATGTGTAATACGAGTATAGAAGGGGAGGCTCAAGCGGTGGTTGTAGCGTTGAAACGGGCAATTAGAGACAGAAACGAGGGGATTACGATCTTCTCAGATAACCTCGACTTGGTTCGAGGTATTTAGCAGGTGTCGGCTGCAAATTGGAAGCTTCGACCGTGGATTTGGCAAATTAACAGACTGGCAGCGATGGTAGCTCCAGTCTTTTTCAAGCACATCCCAAGGCAGTTCAACGGTCGTGCAGACAATTTAGCTAAACAAGCTAGGCATAGGGCACAACATGAAGGAGGAAACAACTTCGATTCACTTGTTTCTCAATTTTCTCGATTAGGAATCGGATAATAGGTTTAGGAATATTACTTCGTTGAAATGTATTACGCGCCCAAAAAAAAATACTATATTACCTTCACGGTGGTTACTAGCATGAATTTTGGAGCTAAAGTATTCATATTCAATGGAAAGTGTATATTTTACAAAAAGAGTCATGTTATTATTTACGACTCTGGAAAATGTGAGTCTTTCTTCCATACATACGATGTATGCAAAATAATTTTAAAAAAAATCAAAAAGTTCCTTTATTCAGTTACTATCTTGACCTTGAAGTGACTAGATTTTGCGGGATTTGCATAAAGTAGCTTTATTACTTTGATTTAATTAGCCTCATGTGTAATTTTTCGTTGCACAAACAAATAGATTAGGAAATCTTTTTGTTTGGTTGTAGTTTTACTATTGTACCCTTACTACCACTTGTATTTTTTCGTTTCTATGTATGTGTTTATTTTCATTATTTCCATGTTGTAGTGCATTTTTCCATTCGAAAATGTTGGAGTTGGTTTTCATTACAATTTTCAGGTTTTCTCCACGTGTCAATTCCTTATGTTTTTTATTTTTTTTATTGTTATATTTAAGTCACACGTGACTTGCACGTGTGAGTGGTGTAAAACCTCTCGCTTCACGCCGGATCACATTCATTATACTCTCTCTCCAAAGCCTCCTCTCTCCTTAGCCACCGACGCTCTCCCCTTATCATCGTCCGCCACCGTCACCTCCGTTCCTTGCCTCAAATTATATCCTTGCCTCTTTATCTCTCCTTGCATCTCTAACTCCTTTCCCCTCTCTCTTGTGGCATCTCGATCTAAAACTCCAACACCCAAAAAAAGATCCACCGCCACCGTAAGTCACTGTTACCACCATCACCCCGGTCACCTCCGTGTCACTAGTCGTTCGAAGAAGCTCTATCACACTCACCCGTTACCTCAAGTTTAGGCACGTGTAATAACCATCATCTTTATCATCAATTTAATTTGGATACTACCATTTTTCGAGCTCAAATCATGTCTCACTCATAATCCAAGAGGAGGAGTTCGGCTTCCAAAAAAAGGTAACCCTCTAGTCCGTTGTCTATGTGATTACCGAAAATGGGTTAGGTTTAAATAGGTCATAAATTTGTTAATCTGAGGTAATAGGGTCTTAGGTTTGAGTTGATTAGGAGTATTATTGGTTTAGGAATTTATTTGTGGTGAATTTGGGGTTTTTTTCTTTGAGTAGTATACTAGTATTTGTTGATTTTGGTGATGTTATTGTATTAGTTAAATGGCTATAGTGAATTAGGGTTTTTTTCTTTTATTAGTGTAATATTATCTGTTAAAGTTGTGGAATGTACTGTAATACTCGCTTGTTTATAGTGATTTTTTGTTTTTTCTGTGATTAGTCTTTTATTTTTATTATAAACGTAGGGATTTTACTGTATAAGGAGATTGTTTATAGTGAATTTGGTGTTATTTGCTGTGATTAGTGTAATATTCAATGCTAAACTTGGGGATTTTAGTGTAATATTTACTCAACTGTTTATAGTGAATTTAGGGTAAAGTTAGGCGTGTGTACTAAATGTATTGATTTAGTGTTGTCAGGAGGTAATTATAGTTGATAGTGTGGTTTTGGGGTAATTGGTTTACGGTGTTGATATGTTTTTTTAAATGCATCTAGGTTAAAGAATCAAGCTAAAGACCTCCAGATTAGTGGGGTTGATTACTACGTGTAAGTTTACACTTTATTTACTGTTATGTTATGTATATATTTATTATTTTGTATTAGATATACTTATCAATGTTGTTTTTCATGTTTGTATGTACTAAGGAATATAATGGAGACCGAGTTT
The DNA here is from genome assembly GCA_029959085.1 of Nemophila menziesii. Taxonomy (NCBI): domain Eukaryota; kingdom Viridiplantae; phylum Streptophyta; class Magnoliopsida; order Boraginales; family Hydrophyllaceae; genus Nemophila; species Nemophila menziesii. The sequence continues at coordinate 135,919,734 of JARWIR010000001.1, read as the reverse complement.
AGGGGCAACTTTCCGGACATGCCCGTGAAATTGGAGTCCATTAGGAGAAGGTATCACGAATTGCCCCCTCGTGAAAGGGAGGTATATGAAAATGCTGCTAGAGAAAGCACTCTCAATCTTGAGGTGGGAAGTGCTTCACAGAACTTGGATGAGTCGGATGAAGAAAACAAAGTGAGTTTATTGTTTTATGACCTTTTCCTTGTATATTTAAGTAATTTTTTTAGAGTAAAATTAAAAATTGTCAATCAGTTTAGCGACTAATTTTTGCGTTTTTGTACAGGGGGTGAACCTTGTAACCAAGATTTCTTTGCCTAAAATGAGTCATCTTTCTGTTGGTTTGAGCTCCCAGCAACGTGAAGCCGCAGAGCAAATCGGGTTTGGAGCTTTTATTGGTTTTCCAAAAACTGTCCTAAAGTATAAAATCTTCTAATTCATGGTAGATATATTCGATGTAGCTTCGAGTAGTTTCAATTTATATGGTAGTATCCTTCCTTTCTCGTATTCATATCTACATAGAGTTTTAGGTTTGCCAAGAAGAGGTATGACCCCCCACTAGATGGCATTCCTTGTGATGTTTTTAGAGAGTTGGAGTGGCTTTTTAACGATCACTGGGTTAGTGAAAGTGTTGTAAAGATGGATAGAATAGAGGATTTGTTTTTAGCGTGTAAGAATCATGGAGAATTGTTTAAGTAGTTGTTGGTGTTGTATGTTTATGGTTATTTCATCGCACCCATGGTGTAGACGAAGCCATCTTCTTTGCTATCAGGGATGTTAAGTTGATCCCAACTTATAATTGGTCCTATCTCGTATACAATGGCATTATCCATGGTATTACAGAATTCAAAATCGCCCCACCTGATTTGAAGTCTAAACACTTCAATGGGTGTGTTTATGTCCTTCAGGTAATCCCATTATGTTATTTTTATACAGTAGTGATTTATTATTTAATCGACATTTGTTTATGTTCTGCAAGGTGTTGTTCCTACAATTTGTACAAAGGCAATCGAGACATACGGCGGTACCCCTGGGACTTCCGTATTGCAAGAATTGGACTACAAAGTCAACACGCTCGAAAGTTAAACTGCTTGACAATTTAGGAGGGATATGCTACCGTAAGTGCAGATTTTCGGTTACCGATAACAAGCCGGTTGAGGACCCGTTGCACGAAGAGGATGTAAATGAAGAAGGATTGGCTTCTCAATTGAGTAAAGGCAAGAAGAATCCCAAGGATGACTATGTACGGAGAGAAGACCTGGACGAGTTGAAGGGCATGTTGCAAAAGTTAGTCGAGGCCCAAGCTCATAGAGAGGATCCTAGCCCCGAACCGATGGACATTAGTCATCAATTACGCACACCTCGAAGGAGTGTATCGATGGCAGGTTCTTCGGGACGCACCGACTCAACATGAAAGAGTCACTGCCTCAATTCGTGGGTCCCCCATTCCACCTCGACATGATTACCCCATTCCTTCTCCACATGAGTCACCCATTATTACTCTACATGAGTCCCCCATTCGTTCTCCGATACGCCCTGAAACGGTTGTTCCATATAGTTTGAGGCCCATACGTACTCAAGGACAAGGATTCATACGTGGTATCGGTAACAATTTCACTCCGTTCTGTAGGAGGCTAATGGTGGATGATAATTTGTTGTGGAAATTCTTTAAGGACCGAAAATCCCCCCCTGAGTAAGTATTTATTTGTATTTTCTTTAGTGTTTCTGTTTTTTATTTATTTAATGGGATGTTTGTAATTGGTTTATGTGCAGTCATTTGGTGGTGTTGTACGATCACTTTCACGTTTCTGGGAAACAGATTCGAGAGCTAATGGAACTTGGAGCTTTTGTTTCCGCAGACGTGACTATTTATCTAACTCGTTTTTTTAGTATGTTATGTTTTTTCGCCTTTTCAAATTAATTTGTGATTTTGCAGGTAATTGATTGTTGTGTTGAGCAATTGTGCCTAGACGAGAGGTTAAACAATGTCAAATGCTATCGATGGTTTATGCCCACGTATTTTGCAGTTAATATCCAAGCCCTTTTTCTATATAATTTAGATATTTATGGATTCAAATTATTAATTTCGTATCTGATTTTTGCAGACACATATTCTTAACGGTTCGAAAACACCTAACGAGTTATCATCTTTATATTACGGGGTTCATAGGTTCACGGGCGAAGTTAATGTCAAGCAGGTATGTAGTTACTTTGGTTTTTGTCAAATTGATATTTTGGGGTTAAAATTTACTTTGTTTTTTTATTTTTATGGAAAAAAACTCTAAATTACTATTTAATTTTATAAGTTCCTAATTAAATTGATTATTTATTTAAATGTTAAATATTAATATTAATGTACTTATCCTTTTTTTTCAATTCTATGGATTCCAGATATTCATCCCCATTAACACTGGGGATAATCACTGGTTGATGTATGTCATAGATTTTGAGAACACGAAACTCATAATTTGCGATACTTTGCCACCGCGTTTGGGCCCGGGAGCGCGGTACATGAGTCCGTTTTCGACTTTGGTAAGTTTAATTAATTCTTTAATCGAATTTAGTGTTTTGAGAAGTTGACGTGAATATAATACTCTACTTTTGTAGGTGGACAGGCTTCAGGTTTGGTTAGATAGTCTTCACGTCCGACATCGAGTGCCCCGTCTCAGAAGCTTTGGTCCTGTTATTGCAGATTGGGCACCTCGACAATGCGACATGATGGATTGCGCCATTCACGTCTGTACTATGATGCGATGGCCATTTTGCCGAATAGAGTGGAAGAATGCAGAATCCCAGGAGAGACGGTTCGAGTTAGCGCAATATTATTTAGATCGGACAATAACAAGTTAAGAAAGTGGGTGGAGGCTTGATTGTAGATGTTGTAATTTTAAGTGTGTTTTGTACTAACCTTTATGACTTGGGTTTTGTACTGTTTTAAAGTTAGGTGTTGTTTTGTAATGATGATGGGAACTTGTAATCATCCAGGAGAGTTGTTTGACAAAAAGAGCGTTGGGTACGAGTTACGTGCAGGTAGTGTAAGGCTCCTGGCTAACTTGCGTGCCGTTACCCAGTTCATCGGGGTGACATTACAAAGTCAGTTTCTAGTGTCGAACCGAGCCTACTCATTCCGACTCGTAACCTTTGCTAATTTGTATAAACAAAAATGGTTATCCCGGATGTACGAAGTTTACACCAGCAAGTTAATTAGTATTAAGTATTATGTAATCTATGACTTTGATGACTTAGGACAGATGTTTGCTTGGATTTTGGACTTGGACAATTTGGACACATTTATTGTTTTATCTTTAATATGTTTAAGTCAACTTAGTAGTATTACATTGAAAATCAGGATTTCGTATTGAATAAAGCATTTATTAGAGTTTAAATTTTGTGTAAATTATTATGAAAGTATTAGAGTTTTATATATTTTTTTAGGTAAAATGGAAGCTCGTATATATATTTAATTTAAATAAGTATATTTTAAGTATATTTTATTTCCAAGTTAATTTGTCAATCAAATGAAATGTTTTTTTTTTTAAAATAAACCTTAAATTGCGTAAGTAACAACAAAATTTGAATTGGAGAAAAAGCAAAATAAAATTATTGCTTTACCTTTTGATAGCCTTGTTATGGGGAGTTTTGGACAGGGCTCCTCCTTCACTTCTACAACATCGGGCATCGAATGTTTCTTTTTTGATGAAGATATGTTGGTACCCTTTTTGGGTTTTTTTTGTTGGTTTTGAAATTCAATCTCCTAGGAGTTAAGCATTTTGGGATATTGTACTCTCTAGTTAGTCTAGGTTTTAAGAAATGTGCATGTGATTTTGGTATTGGTATCATGTTGTTGGTTTTTGAAGTTTGGTTGAATGTATTAAGATGGAAGAGGTAGGAGAAGGGATGGAAGGAAGGAAAGGTTATATTGGAGAGAGGTGGTGTGTGGTTGGGTTGGGGTTGTGTTTTGCATGCAATTGTGTTCCCAAGAAAAAGATCTCAATTTTAAATTTGTTACTATTTCCAACGGTTACTTTTTTCTTTTGCCATAAAAATAAGCTTTAGGTGGATACAACCACCACAACAAACCAAACCAACTAGAATTATTGAAAAAGATTGTGGTGAGAATTTATTCCTATAAATTTTTTCTTTACTTTTTAATTATATTAAATTATTTGGTTTTAGTGTAGTATTTTCACCTATTTTTAGCAGATGGCTTCATCCTCAAACCATGGTGTTGGTGATCTAGTTCGTGTGGCTCCCGTGAAATCCAAATGCACCCGTCCACGATATTTGCACTCGTTCATTACGTTAGGGCAAGACAAGGGTAACTATGGGGCTCTTTATTTTGCTTGTTGGAGGTGTGGATTTTTCCGGTGGGGTCGTCAACTTGAGGCCAACAACGAAGTATCGTCTTCTACCTCCTCTTGTTGAAGTACCAAGTCCTCGGGAAATTCCTAGGAACATGGTGGATTTGGAGGATATAAAAATGGTTATTTGCTTTTTTTGTTTCGTTTTGGCTGTGTTGTTAGCCATTATTGCTTTGAAATAGCTTATGGTTATGGTTCTTGTATTTCCTTTTACTTTTAAAGTCTCTATCTTATTTTGAATTGTGTTATTTACATTTATTGTTTTCTGTATTTTTCGTTTTTTATGATAAAGGTTATCTTTCTCCTGGGAATTTTCGATCCATTAGCTTTTCAAAAATTTGTTGTTGGTAAGGATAAAAAAAACCTGTCAACTTTCACAATAACGATTCAACTTTTTTTTAAAACGATTTTTTTCTTTCATTTTTTCTTTATCGTTTATTGTGGAAAAGTGACTAACAAAGAAAAACCCTAATAATTTAAGAACACAAAGAATGTGTAAATTCATTTTTGTGTAATATAAGAATCTTTAATCTTTTCTATCTTAAAAACCTATCTTCTCCAGCTATTTAAATCTTTGTTTTGTGTAAATTAAGATTAATATTTTAGTTTTTTTTGTAGTTTTCTTTCGTTTAAGATGGACAAAGATCACAGAAAACTTAAAGAATACAAATTACTGAAAAAATAGGTTTTTAGTCAATTTACTGGGAATCAAAACGTGAAGAAGGCATGAATAAGGGTTGAATGTGGTGTCATTTAACCTTCCTCTTACCTTCATACATTCAAACATACAAAAAGAAAATTAAACAACATAAAACCCTTAAACAAGCACTTAAACACTTAAAAAATTAAAATTTTAAATACTTATAGATATAACCAAAATACTTAAAAGACTGAACCCATTAGCCTAGATTTGGAGGAGAGTCCATTATCTTCTCCTTCTCTTTCATATTATCCCCGGTGGTGGTGTATGTTATATATAGTGGTGGTGGTGAAGGAATAGAGAACGGTGGTGGTGAGGTGGTTGTTGGAAGACAGTTCGGTGGTGACATAGCGGTTGGAAGCGCTAGGGTCGACGTTGGTAGGGCTAGGTTGATGTTGGTAAATCTAGGTTTTTTTTGGTTCTGATATGGTTGATGGTGGTGGGAGTTCAAAATCAGTATCTTGGGGGGTAGATAACGGCTAATGGCGTGGGTTCCATTGTGACCTCTAAAGCTTCCACGACCATTGGTAGAGCTCCGACCCGGCGCCTTTTTTTCTTGGAGACGATGGACTTCTGACGTGAACGAACCACTAACCGCTTGAGCGAGTCTCCTTTTTCATCAATTCAGGAGTTCTCCGAGTCCGTCGCATACATGGTTCAGTTGGTGGTGCGAGAATATGGAAATGAGAGAGGGAGGATGACTGTAGAGTGGGTGATGGGGTGTTTTAACATTTTGGAGAAGCGTATTATATTCCAAGGTTGCAGCACTAAAGATACACTCAATCTGGGTGGAAATGATTGAGGTGACACTTTGGAGGCTATTAATGAAGGGTTTCTTTTATTTTTTTCGGTAGAATTAGCCAAACGAAAAATGTTGGTAGAATGCTTGCTTTTATCAAGCATTAGAGCTTCTTCAACCAAAACCGTGTATGATATTATTTATGGTGTTGGTACATGAATAAATACATTTTATTAATGTATTTATATAAAAATCATTCTATTAAATATATATAGATTTTATTATTTATTAAATTTTAATTCTAAATAATGTATGAAAAAATATTATATATAAATTTTATCATACTATAATTTATACTAAGTATATGATATATATTTTATTACATAATATTTAACTTATACATAGAATATATATTGTGATATATATATATATATATATATATATATATATATATATATATATATATATATATATATATATATATATATATATATATATATATATATATATATATATCCTAGGTAAAACCCGTGTCTGAAGACACTAAAGCAAAAATGAATTCCGTTGACGGGAATCAAACTCAGGTTCCTGGGTGAAAGTCAAGGTTAAGGTTAAGTTTAAGGATAAGGTTAAGTTTAAAGTTAAGGTTCTTGGTTAAGGTTAAAATTAAAGTTAAGGTTTAAAACTCAAGGTTTAAGTTTATAAGATATAAGGTTTAAGGTCGAATATTAGCGCGATGAATCTTTATTTGGTTAAGGTTAATGTTAACTTTAACATTAAGGTTAAGGTTAGCTTGAGGTTGAGGTTAAGATTAAGGTTAAGGTTAAGGTTAATGTTAAGGTTATGGTTAAGGTTTAGGTCAAGGTTAGGTTAAGGTTAAGGTTTAAGTTAAAGTTTAAGATTTAACGTTTAAGGTCTAAGGTTAAGGTATAATAAGATATAAGGTTTAAAATTGAATATTACTGCGATGAACTTTAATTTGGTTACGGTTAAGGTTAAGATGAAAGTAAAGGTTAAGGTTTAAAGTTCAAGGTTCAAGGTAAAATTTGAGGTCAAATGTTAATGTTTGGCTATGCTTAAATTTATGGTCAAGGTTAAGGTTTACAATTTAAGGTTCAAGGTTCAAGGTTAAGGTTAAGGTTAAGGTTAAAAAATTAGAGATTAAGATTAAGGTGCATGTAGGTTAATGTGAAGGTTTAGGTTTAAGGTTTAAGGTTAAGGTTAAGGTTAATGTTTAAGGCTTAAGGTTTAAGGTTTAAGGTTTAAAGAATAGTAATTAAGGTTAAAGTTAAGGTGAAGATCAAGGGTTTAAGGTGTTTGGTTTAAGGTTAAGGTTTAGTTTAAGGTTAAAGTTAATGTTAAGGTTAAGGTTGAGGATAATGGTAAAGTTAAGTTAAGTTTAAAGTTAAGGTTAATGTTGGGTTTAGTTTAAGGATAAGGTTAAAGATATGGTTAAAGATAATGTTAAGGTTTAAGTTAACGTTAAGGGGATACAGTTTATAATTTATTTTACGGTTAAGTTTGAGGTTATGTTTAAGGTTATGGTTAAGTTTAAGGCTAAGGCTAAGGTTAAGGTTAAGGTTAAAGTTAAAGTTAGGGTTAAAGTTGAGGTTAAGATTAAGATTAAGATTAAGGTTAAGCAACTATGTTTGGATGCACAAAGGTCCCTGTTAGGGGTGAAAATCGGATCCGAAATATCCGATTTTTTTGATCCAAAAATTCCAATTTCGGAACAGATTTTTAGTGTTGAAGTTTCGATTTTTTCAAAAAAATTAGATCAAACTAGAACTACATTAAAAAATTTAAAATTTCTAGTTTTCTGATCAATAATAATTTTTAAGATAAAAAAAATATACAATGGGAAACATTAAAAAATTAAATAAAGAAGAAAAAAAAAGTAAACGTTGAAAAACAATGAAACTTATCTTTCTTCTGTTTGAAAGAGAAAACAATGAAATATGATAAAACCTAAAACCTATCTCTTCACACTCGCATTGGAATAGAAAAACAAAACAAAATTTCTTCAAATACAGCTGAGGACCTCTTTGCATTGAGAAACATAATAAAGTGTTTTCTTGAAATTGCAGTTTGGTCCCTCTTTACAACAACAGTTTTGTTAACTCCACCCCATTCCAGAGAAATATTTGAAGTGGTGTGAAATCCTAATTTCTTTCTTTTAACTATGTGTGATGGTTCGGAAGAAGAAGTAGTGGTGGATAATGCATTTAAACGCTTCTTTCGCTCATCAGCTGCCATATATACTTCTATTCTCATTCAATTTAATAGTATTAGTAAGTTCGTCCATATAATGTCACATATACGATTATAATTAGTCTAAAAATAATTCTTTCTCGATCAAGAAAAGCAAGTATTGTCATTTAATTCCAACTTCATATTGATTAGTTTGTCCTCTAAATCTATCTAATATTCTTTTTTTTGGTCGGCCATCTATCTAATATTCAAAAAATTAATATTTATTTGTTAATATAACAAATCTTTTATCATTTTTCATAGTGACTCAGGGCATGAAGAAGGGTGTATTATCTTTTAAAAAACGATTTAAACTACTACTATATGTTACATAACCTAAAAAAAGGGTATTCCATTGAAAAAGACAGATAAAAGGTTTATATATAGAGAGAGAGATATCAACCATTGGTTAATTTAATTAATACCATGATCAAAAATTACACAGGTCCGTATATTATGAAAAAACTGCACTACATGGTTATAATAAATTATGATAAATTCGTCCTTGGGTTTAGATTTGTCCATCCGCTTATGATAAATTCTGCACAACAGCTGATCTAGCTACAAAAACAAAAATAATATATTATAACAAATTTCTAAAATACTTTATTGTGTTTCGAAGCATCCTCTTTTACTTTACTTCTTACATCCACCATTTCACTTTCCACTACAGCTTTGTTATAGAACCTGCAGTTACTGTCACTGTCAGCTTATTCACCAGTCTATAAATTAACTCAACAATAACAAAATATGCCCAGTAAGTTCGTATGGACGAAAAATATGTCAACATCTAATCACGTATTGATTTTGATAATTAACAACATTACTACTAATTCAAATAAAAAATAACTCATTAAAACACCTTGTGAATACCATACTGTAAAAAACATAGGTAAAACTTAGAAAATCCTCAATTCTAGGCAGTAAAAACATGAGAAATTACAGGGTACAGGGGCATATTAAATCAAAAGATGCAACAATTATACCAAAACAAAACGCAGCTACAGGGGCTTACAATGCAAAGACTAAAACGACTTTATAAATGAATCAGTTGTGCATTTCAAATGATAATCAATAGCTTCTTTATTTAGTTAAAATGATCTAAATCAAAAACCAAAATAAGCTCTTTTCATACAGTAAGATTTTTAAGTCTTTTTAACAATCAAATTCTGCATATAAATTAAAAATTACTGAAACAACTAATAATTATAATGGATATAAGGTTAAACATAAGTATATACCTATCACTCATCTTCTGACCACATAAGAACATTCCTCAAAAAATGCCAATGTTTCAAAATTCTAGGAACTCTGCTGAAGATAAATATTGGAGAAATTAAACATAGATCAAATTGCTTTAAAAAGGAGTTGTGGATCTTCAGGTAATTGCTTTGAACACACAAATTTACTTTTTCATTCTTTACCTGAAGCAAAACAGCAAAGTAATTGAAATGTTGAAGGGACTCTGAAATATAATGGATTAAAATTGTAGAAACCTTTGTAAGAGAACTTTCGGGAATTTGAAGCTCGTCCAGATTCCACATTCTTTAGCACAACCATTCCTTTACATGAGCCGGATCTCTTTGAAGTAATAATCAATGAACCCCTTTGATTTAGTAACTCAATTACAGCACCACCAGCGAGAATCACAAACTTGAATCTTATCCTGCGGAAAAAAAATCCAACTAATCCAAATTTATTGCATAACACGGATATTCAAATTTGAGCACCTTAACAGATATTACCAACCAAGACAAAGGCTTTTTAAAATCGAAATGTTGTATAAGCATTTTAGTATTAAAATTAAAAATTAAAGTTAAAGTGGTACCATCAGTGGGCTCCAACTCCAAAAGCTTTCTTGAAACTTTCAACAGCTCCGTCAAAATTATTAAGCGCCATGTATGCCTAAGAATGTGATTATTATTAATAATGTGGGGTCCACATAATATTAAGATAAACATACCTGGCCTTGTCGGGAAAAAGCTTTTGTATTATCTTCACCGTCACGAATGGCAAAGTCAGCATCAAGTAAAGCTCCTTTTCGATCACCTAGCTTCAATTTGCAAGCCTAACCACAAAATTAAATAATAAATTAATAATAATAATCTAATAGTATATAAATAAATAAAAAGGACTTACAGAAGTATTTTGTAAACATCTGAGACTTGAGTTTTTGTAGAGTTGCACTAATGACTTCATTCATTTCTTCAGTATCCCAACAAATATCCAAGTAACGAAGAGCCTTACAATACTTTTTAAGAGCCATTTCATAATTTTGCTTCTTAAAATCTTCATTTCCAGATGATTTAATAGAAGATATAGCATTTATCCACCAATCAAGTTCCTTTGGTTTAACATCAAGATCAGCTGGCCAATCAGGAAACATATCACCATCTTTAAACAAATTACAAACTCCATCATCTTCTCCTTGAAGAATTTCACCACAATCTGATATACAAATATCTAAAATCGGAGCTCCATCTATCACATTAACATGTTCAATTGAACGAACCACTCTTAAAACTTTTATAACTTTTCCAAGCACACCATGTTTTCCATCTAAATGTGATAGTCTATTAGTACAGATAATGAATTGAGATGCATTACTGTTTGCTCCTGCATTAGCCATAGATAACATCCCTTTTCTTTCGTGTTTTAACTTTTAATTCAAAATTCTCATCATCAAATTTAACTCCGTAGATTGATTCTCCACTTAATACGTCACCACCTTGTACCATAGCACCTCTTATTACACGATTAAACCTACTACCCTGTATTTATTTAACCATTCAACATTAAATTCATCATATACAACAATCTAATTACTCCAATAATACAAACATTAGTTTACACCACTATAGAGAGAACACAGGGTTATATTCAACTATTGCATATAACACAGGGACCAACACTGCAATTAAACCTACGTCTCGTTTCAGATTTCAACTCAATCTATAAATATCATTCAATTCTACACTCATCCACTAAATAATATCATTCAATACCCACCAAACATATTAAAACCAAAAATAACTTTAAATTAAACATCATAAGTACCTTATAATGGAGGTTAGGACCCATTTCACCAGTGCAAAGTGCTCTGAAATTTTCCACAGTCTTCGGAACAATGTCTTTGTATAACTCCATTACTATTCGACCTTCGAGCTCTCCATCAATGGTGATGTCTCAGTAGATGTCTCAGTAGCAAAGAACAAAGTACTTTTTCCCAGAATGCTGCTCACAAAAGGTAAATCCCAACAATGCAATTTTGAATAAACCATGGTCCAACAATCCAATTTATTAACCGGGTTATGATGGTGGAGAATGGTCTCTGTGAAGAGATAAGAACGATCGGAAATTAATTTCTAAATCCAAACTACAAAAGAGATTTCCCAAACTAAACTAAAAGATTACCTTTGGCTAGAACGGCGAGAAGCTTTTCACGAATGGGATGTGAAGACAATGAGGCGGTGGGGTGTGAGGCCACTGCACTGCACTTAAACATCTTAAGTCCGCCACTGCACTTACGTTTTGCCAGAATCGGATCCCGACCACCACTTATGCGGGTAGAACCGGACCGTAGAAAAAACTTCTAAATATAATAAAGATATATATATATATACATGTATACATTTTATTTTAAAATACTTTCCTTAAATATAGGATATATAATATCTAACATAAATATAGAATATAGATTATTATACATATTAGTGTATTGATGTCTCCTCATTTGTGATAAATTTATGTTAAAATGAGACATCATTTTTAGTGATTTAAAAGTCTTTCTAATCATTTTTCTTGAGAAATAGTACACTTTCCTATTTTGAGTCTTGATTTAGTAAATTAATATTTTTCGAATATATTGGGTTTAATTATTTATTTAGTGTAAAGTTTTAAAGATAATTATGGAGATTAATTAGAGTCCAAGTCAAAGACTACAAGATATGGAAAGAGATAAGCATGGCAATTGGAGATAAGGAAAGAAAAGCTAAAAACATGGAAAAGGAAAAGTTGCCTTAAATCTGAATTTATGCACCTACGACCACAAATCAGCTTATATCTCAAAATCGGTGTGGAATTTGGAGAAACGATCAAGAGCAAAGTTGAAGATCTTTCCGAGACGATGAATTTCGACTACTCATACGCGTCAAACGGATGAGTATTGAAGCTGCTAGGACCAAAACAAAAACGGGTCTGATTTCATATTTTAGGGTTACGAATTTGAGTTGGGCTTGGAGTCCACTACTTACCTTCTCCTTCAAGAAAACGAATTATGTCTTCTAAAAACCTATAAATACACCCTTATATCACTTGTAAATCATCTTTGCTCAGTTCTAAACCTTATATTAATTCTTAGTTATTGTAGAGAGCAAGCTGATGTCTTTTATTATTTCTTTTAGTTTATTTCCTTCATGTATGAACTAAACTTCCCATAGCTTGGGTTTTGCATCATGTATAAAATATGAATTCTAATTTCTTTCTATCTAAGTTTCTTTGGGAATTTCATGTTTTAATCTGATATTAGCTTCTTACCTTTATATTTGTTTATGTGTTTTGATTTAATGACCGTTTTCCTTGCTAGTGCACGAGTATAGGATTACCTTAATAGTAGTTAGATGATCACCTTAGCTGGGTGTCTAATTATTGAAACACCATATAACGTCTAGTGTCGATATTGATCTTGACAACACTAATTCTAACTAGATAGTCATTAGGGTATAATTTAATCACTATCACCATGTATGGAAATTGATTGCTTAGGGCCTTGATAGCGCTTGTAAACCCTATTTAAACCAGCCTCGTGGTGTGTCCGTAGCCCCCTTAGTCGCTCTCAAGGTCTAGGGTATGGGAATTTAGAATCCTGACTAAGTATCTAAGAGCTAATTATCTCCCTTATTAACTAGATTGATAGAAAGAATTAGAAGGATTAGTTCATACTAGCAAAACCTAAGCTATACTTCTCATCTCATATTTTCTTCGTATTTAATTTACTGTCTTTATTTTACTTAGTTTAATTAGTTATTTCGAATTATTCTTTCTTTGTTTTCTGTCTTTTAATTAATTACTTCTTACTCGTTATTTTTACCTATTCGATTAACACACTAAGTCCCTGAGAACGAACTCAACTTATCATTAAAACTTGCATTCGTCCTGTAATACTTGCAATACTGTGCCTGTCTAGGGTGAGATTGCGTTATTTTCTGACTTATTATTTATCTTATTTTATCACACCCTAGGCGATATACATAAAATTATATAATATTTTGATATTTCTCCTAACATACTAACAACTTGGAATTTTATAAATATTACACTTACCAATACATAGCATTAAAAAAATAACATAATATCCTACGGAACTAGCCAAAAATCAAAATAGTCTGTAAATCATAACGGGGTACTACTACCTAAAACCTAAAATAACATTTCTAATATTATTTCAAACATAATGACAATGACCACCAACAAAAATCCAGTGATTCGGTTTAATCCAAAACGGTCGGCTTCATGGAATATTGGTCGACCACCGTAGTTGTTAACGGAACTACCCTCGGATACCAAACGTCCCCTATCCATATGGTAAGGGTGGGCCCAACAAACAAAATCGTGAGTGGGACAACTGTGGTATAACTTGTCATGGTTACCGTAATCGTCTGTGTCGGTCAAACGGAGGTTGCACAATTTTCCACAAGGACAGTAGGTATATTTGTACCGTAAAACCATGTTTGCTTCGTACGAGTTCACTCCAAGACACCAAACATGACTTGAGCTTGCATTTCTCGTCGTCTACTCCAATTCCTAATTAATATGATCAAGAAATACATTAATCCCTCTATTTTTTTAACTTTTATTTATTAAAACCTCAAAATAATATGAGTAATAGTTTAAGTTAATTTTTACACTTCCATGCATGAGTGAACCATGCTTTGGAAGTAAAATACTCACAACCATCAACTTTTTTTATGCAAGTGGGAGCACCAACAAAATATATGCATGCAATAATAATAATATTTGCGTGCAATAAAAATAAAATTAATGCTACAAGTTGGGAGGTAAGCATGATATGCAAAGCAAAGTATTAAAAGAAATACTCTTACGTGATGAGGCATCATCCTTGCTTGATATGGACATATGGTGTATGGAATGGTTGGAATATAGGATGAGTTATGAAGTTGAAAAAATACTACACTTTATTTATAGAAGGATTAGCATTTAGTGTGATGGATAGCAAATATTGGAGAAGATCTTGTTTTAAAGGATCTCAATTTATTAGTATAGGTGTAGTAAGTTATTAGAGGACTTAGTAGGTAGTAAGGAAGAAGTAAATACGATAGATAAAATTAAATTACAAGATTTGACATAAATAAATAGTTTTTTAAAGACAAAAATATTTTAGGACATGAACATATGGCTATATATTTGCTGGAACAAAAATAACAACAAAATAATTATTAATAAAATAATAACAACTTGAAATTTGTTAAATATTACATTTACCATAACATAGCATAAAAAAAGACAAGAAGATAACTTAGTATCCGACGGAACTAGCAAAAAATCAAAATAGTCCGTAAAACATAACGGGATTTAAGTACGCAACACCTAAAATAACATTTCTAATATTATTGCAAACATGATCACAGTGACCATCAACAAAAAACCGGTGATTCGGTTTGATCCGAAATGGTCGGGTTCATGGAATGTTGGTCGACCAACATAGTTGTTAACGGCACTACCCTCAGACAACAAACGTCCCCAATATATATGGTAAGGGTGAGCGCAATGTACAAAACCGTGTGTGGGACATTTTTGGTATAACTTGTCATGGTTACCATGCGTGTCTATGTCGGACAAATGGAGGTTGCATTTTTTGTCACAACCACAATAGCCGTAATTGTACCGTAGAGTCACGTTCGCTTCGTACGAGCTCACTCCAACACGCAAGAAATCATCCGAGCTGCATTCGTCGTCGACTCCAATTCATAATTAAAAAGATCATGAAAAACATTAGTCCATCTATTATTGAACTATTCTTTATTAAAACCATAAAATAAATTAACTAGTAGTTTTTTATTTTGTAAACTTCCATGCATGAATGAACCATGCTTTGGAAGTAAAATATTCTCGGCCAACTTTTGTTAAAGGAAGTAGTTGGGAACAAAAAAAATTGCATGCAAGATTTAGTGCTTCAAAGATGCCAACTACTATGTAGATAAGAATGATAAGCAACCTAGTAGACTAAATAAAATTACGTGACGAGGCATAAACTTTGCTTGATAGGTTGTATGGAATGGCTGAAATGGAGTAGTAAGTTAAAAGGAGAGTTAGTCTTCTTTATTTATAGAAGGATTAGCATTTAGTGTGATTGATAGCAAATATTGTACAAGATCTTGTTTTAAATGAGCTTAATTTATTAGTATAGGAGTAGTAAGTTAAAAGGGGAGTTAGTAGTATATAAAGAAGAAGTAAATATGGTTGGAACACTTAATTTCTAAGATAATACTTAAATAAATTATTTTTAAAAGCCAAAAATTGAGCTTAACAAAATAGTGTTTACAAGAGAATAAAATACGGGATTTATTTGGATTAGTCTAGTTCCTTCCGGCACGTCCGCGACACGTAGGTTTAAATAAAATTGTAGATATACGATAGTATAATACATGATAAAAAACATAGTAGTTATACGATAGTAAAATACGGGATTTAAAAAAAAGATAAACCAAAATACGTACTTAGAAAATATTACAACCCGGTTACAATACGGTTTATAAAAACCTAGTGGTTATACGATAGTACAAAACGGGATTTCAAAAAAAAGTTAAGCCAAAATAAGTACTTATAAGATATTACAAAGGAAATAGTTTAGAATAAGGGTAGCTCTTGTGTACTTGGATTAGTCTCACTGGGTACCGGACCGGCATGAGACAAGTTTGTAGGACAGTTATTCTTCTGATGCCCAGGTAACCTACAGAGGCCGCAGCGACGCGGTGCTTTTGTGGTTGTACCCTTTGGGCGGGCACTCTCGGGATCCTCTATGTCAAATAACACAACGGGGGGAACATTTAAAAGACTACCGTCGTCGTTCGGGTAGTTGCTTGTTCGAGCCACTATGTTCGTTATCCCTTCGAGGGTCTCGTTATACCCCCTCTCGCTTCGGGCAGCATGGAAACGTGTATCCTTCCACTTCGCATTCAAGAACCTCATCCTCCATGTTTCCTTGTCGGTTGGATTATATTCCGATAAACACTTCTCCTTCAAGGTCAAATTGCTGCTAGGTGTCCACCGATATTTAATGCAACACTCTGGTATTTCTCTAACACCTTCAACTTTCATCACGTAGAATATATGCCGACATGGAATTCCGTGCAATTCAAATAAGAGGCAAGAGAACTCGATAAGCAACCTAGACCCATCCCACGTAATAACAACCTTCCATATAAAACCACCATGTTTGTGTGAAGCAACCGTGTAGATGTGAGAATTAAAGCTTTCCATGAATCCACCTCTATGATATATGACACCTTGATTAAGCAACTCTTTTCGTACTTTAAAAAAAGCTTCCCTTGTAAATTGCTTAATTGCCTGTAGGCTGTAGCTCGATATCCTCTAAAAGAGTCGTCGGTACAGGTGTAGTGTGGTTTGTGACATACTCTTCTTGGTTCACGTTATCCCTAACTCTAACCATACCGAACAAGAACGCTTTCACTAGTACAATGAACTTTTTACGTTTATACAAGAAACTGTTCAAGTACGCGTTCATACTCTCACAACACTGGTGGACTTGAGGAACCTGAAGAACTTCCCACGAAGATATGCCTCCGCCCACATCTCCCTTTTCTCATACGTTTCTATGATCCACCTATCCTCTTGTAGACCGTTGTCGTTTACCATCTTCCACCAAGCATCTTCAAACAACTTGACAGTGTAAGGAAATGTCATCAGGTGTTTGAAAATTGCCCCAAAACCTTCAACCTTTACGTTGGTAACTGCGTTTCGATTAAGGTGCCAAGAGCACAACCGATGTCCCCGAAGGGTAAACGATTTCGAAAGCATCCGCCATCGATCTATCACCATCGGTTAAGACAGATTTTGGTTTCTTTCCATTCATCATTGCTGTTAATGTTTCGAGGACCCATACATAAGCCTCTGTAGTCTTGTTTTTCACCAACGCGATACCAAATACACAAGTCTTACGGTGGTTATTGGCACCCGCAAGCACAATAAGTGGGAAACAATAAGCATTTGTTCTGTACGTGGCATCGAATACGAGTATGTCGCCGAAAACTGTAAACTCTCTCCTAGATCTCCCGTCACAAAAGAATAACTTGTCTAGACGATTTTCTTCGTCAACCGTGTGCTTGAAAACAAACAACGGATCACTCTCGCACCTACCTTCTAGGTAAGCCAAAGCCACGTTCACATCACCCTCGCTGATTTCATTCGATCTTATCCTGCCTAGAATATTGTACAAATTCTTCCTCATAAAACCGATATCTTTTTACCCTCCTGCCTCTTTTACGAAAACGTCCATTATCTTGCATCTTCTTACCCCAGCATTCTGAAGAGATAGGGCTTGGTCGAGGTGACATTCGTCTAACTTCCTATGAGATCGTAGGTAATGGGTCGCGGACTCGGCGGTTAACTCATGGTTGTGCTAGGGCTGAAAGTCAGCCACCACGTAACATTCAAACTCATTATCGTACTTGATGCGAAGTCTCGCCCTACAGTTGCATCTTGTCTCAGCCATGTGGTCTCTAACTATGTCCTTCATTTCTAAGTATTTCTTTTCCCTCAAACCGGCACAAGAACACAAAAATATCTGGTTAATAACTAAACCACCACTCTTGCTTGACTTTTCTACCCGATCCTTCCTAACCCCAAATCCTAAAGCACGACCGTACATGTTGTAGAACATGTAAGCTTCTTCCTCGGAAGAAAAACGAAGTTCCATGACATTTGCCTGGGTGAGGGATCTAAGGGCCTCAACCCCACCAAAATCAACCTCCTTATCTAAATCTACGTCTACTCTCGGAGAACCTACACAAATGAGTTTTTCGTAAAAATAAAGTTTAGTCTTCCATACAGTTATTTAACCATAAGATTTAAACATCATATACTTTAACTATCCCATTAACCTAACCTTATCCCTTAACCATAGAACATAACACGTAACCATATATTATACACCTTGATATAACCCTATACCACAAACCATAACCGTATAGCATAACTCGTAACCGTAACTCTTACCCGTAGCCCGTTATCATATATTATTATCATATTATAACACCTAACTATATACCATTAACCTTGACTATATAATTCTAATTTATACATTTCTAAATTATAAAGATTAACATAACATAGAACCATTACGATAACTTCAAATTTACATATGTCATGCAATAAATTAAAGACTATCCAAACACTAACGTAACATAAAATCATTACAATAACTTCAAATTTACAACATGCAATCGTAAAATATTAGGATAACTAGAAGATTACACACATTCATCGTAAAATTAACAACATGCACAACGAGATTAGAAATTAACTAACCGTATAGCATAACTCATAACCGTAACTCTTACCCGTAACCCTTTAACATATACCATTACCATATTATAACACCTAACTATATACCATTAACCTTGACTATATAATTCGAATTTATACATTTCTAAATTATAAAGATTAACATAACATAGAATCATTACGATAACTTCAAATTTACATATGTCATGCGATAAATTAAAGACTAGCCAAACACTAACGTAACATAAAATCATTACGATAACTTCAAATTTACAACATGCAATCGTAAAATATTAAGATAACTAGAAGATTACACACATTCATCGTAAAATTAACAACATGCAAAACGAGATTAGAAAATAACTAACTGTTTGGGTCCATCCTGTTTGCTCGTAAAACTCCTGGTTCACGATCTCCCGACTATATTAACCAAAAGCTTCCGATTATATAACTTAACAACGAAATTGGATACTACTTCAAATGAACCTCTCCACCCTCATTTTATAGACTCGGATTTAATCGGTAGGTGATATAGCATTAACCCAACTCAATAACTCCTAACTACTACTTCAACCATCAACCATATCTATCTTATCACCATTAATGAATACAAATGTTATTTTTTTAAAAGAAAAATTAAATTATCATCTTTACAAGGTGTTTACTATCTATCTTACATGTTTAACGTAAAAAAAAATATTAACCATGGTTAATAGAGAGGGTTTAATGCCCGGTTTAAATAAGAACGATAATTTGCACTAATGTCCACAACGAAAAAAATACACTACACCACTACACCTATGAATTAAAAATGCTCACGGGATGACACGTGGCATATAATAGCAATCATCATGTAAGACAAAATAGTAGTCAATCTTAGTCCACAACGAAAATTGTGATGCTCAAAACAATTAAATTACGAAAAATTACACTAACATAAAAACACCACAAAGAGGAAAAGAAAGCTTGAATTAGACATTTAATAAAGTATTCCAAAAAATCCTTGTGATGACACGTTGCAAAAATTCAAAAATGGAGCATTTTCTACGTTTGAAATATTCAAACGAAAAATTACAAACAGCCACAATTCACAATGAAAATTTGAACAAGGCAAACAAATCAAAATAAATTTCCGTATCTATGAAAACTAATTGCATTACTATTCATGATTAGACAACACACTAAAAGTAGCTTTATGTCTAACCAATCAATGAATGACCGGTAATAATTATGGCGGTGGGGGTAATTTGATAACACCACTATTTTATTAAAGAAACAATATAAATTGCAGCCACTAAGATTCTTCCATGTCACATCTTCCTTTCCACATGGCGTCATCCGCTTGGGGCGCACATACACCCCGGGTATGGAAGAATTTTGCAAAAAATGTGACATTTGTCTTTAACTTTGCAACTCTACTCTCAACCTACTCTTCTACACAAACGTTTTGTTACTAACTCTTTACTCTTCTATACTCTACTCTACTATATTATAGTTAATCTTATACAACCCAAAAAATACCATCTATACACATCCCTCTTATCTTGTTTGTTAGTTTTTGGCTTGGAAACGAGACAACAAATCCACACGGCCACTCTTGGAATGACATCTTAACCTTATTATTATGTTGGTTTGTATGTGATCACACATGTTTCTAGACCTACAACGTTGGAGTATGCTATACAACTTTGAATGCCGACTAGTAAAATACTCTCATGGGATTGGATTAGAAGAAAACATGCTAGAAAAAGAAGTTGGTGGCATTGAAGAACTCCTTCTCCAATTGAAATCAACTACTACCCAAAATGCATTCACCTTTATCATCCACAAGGTTCTAGCTAAGGGTGCATCTAAATACAGAGGTGGAGCCAATGGCACTCAAGATCTTTTATTTTAAATTTTTACCTTATATATTTCTTTTATTATTAGTTATGGTACAAAAAGAACATTTTTTAATTATTAATATAAACTAATGATATTATAATATTTTTGTATATTACAATCTAATTAACATTAGTAAATGATAGAAATTTAGCAATGTATTTGATAATAATAATATTTTCATAGATTACAATACTTACAACTGAACTAATATCATTAAATAATAGTAATTTAGCACACTATTTGGTAACTGTTATCTATATTGGCCTCACATGCTTAATTACTTATCACCATCCTTTCCTGGACATCCAAAGATGAAAAAGGTTGAGCACTTAATATCCCTTGCTCTCGTAACCTAACAAGTAACTACTGCCCATCTCTTCCAGTAACGTTCCAGAACCTGCACCCCAATCATCACCATATGTATTCTTCACTAAGTAGTAATCGATTCCATTTTCCCTCTCTTTCTCTATAATAAGAACGTCTCCAAACAAATCTTTAGATTTATCTTTCGGTTCACACTATACCCCCAAAAAAATTGGTATTTATTTTTGAACAAATAAATTTGTACAATGGTTATTGTTTTTTTATTATTAAAATACCTCTTTTATTTCCATACACTACTTATAGTACAATTCGAATGCTCACACTATTGGTTGTGTCTCTAACCATTGGTTGACTTGAGTAATGTTTTGTGTAGTTTCCTTAATCTTGTATCTTTTCTCCCCTTAACAACTAAAAAAGAATTATGGATTATTTTTTCTTTAAGATGAAAAACAAACATTTTACTTTCATAAATTATGAAAGGCGTGAGGAGATGATTATATTTATTTTAAGGAAAAAAATTGAAAACAAAAATTAAACTTGCATTCAGTGATGGAGGAGTGTACTTTGCCAAAAATTTATCTTTCGTCTAGAATATTGGGTTCTCTTTGTCCAAATCATACAAACCATATTTGTTTATTTACATCAACATCTCACATATTGTTGTTCGAACGACAATTTTACCGTCTTTCAGAAGCTCTTTTTCATCTTTTTTAAAAGTTTTATGTTCTTCCTCCTCGACTATGTCGGGACATTTATGTGGCAAATCGTTTATTGCATGATGAACGGAAATATTTATCTGAGTTTCATGATTATGATTTATGAATATAATACGCCTCACAAATAGTCTCAGTTATTGAAATATTGATAAGTACACGATGGTTGCTTTGATCGGATCTTATTCTCATTATAGCTATAATGAGAATAAACAAATAGTCTGAGTTTAATAAATGGTAATTAATATTAAAGTAGGTAATTTGTTGGCACAATTCTCATATGCTTATATAAAATTATAGAAAATATGGATAATTCATCTATCATAAATTTGACCATCTTTTAGAAAGTAAGAGGATAATTCCATATAGAATGACACATAAGAGGTGATACGAGGATAAAAGAAAAAAATGATATATAACATTACTCTTAACTTAAAAACGTGAGGATAATATGTATTTCTTAAAAACAAAGTTATATGCATTTTAATCTAAACATATAAAAACATTTCATATGTTAAATATTAAAGTATCTAAGTATCATATTCATGCTAAAACATACATGTTTCAACCTTTACATATATCTTGAAAGTGTTGAACATATATTATGCATTTATGCTAGAGTAATGCTGGATATCACCTCAAATCACATCACCCTTTTATCACCTCCTATATGGATTTTATATTAACCAATCACATGATTTCTCTTCCCTGATTTATTATTTTCTCTCTCCTTTATGATTGGTACACCTAGGAGGCGATAAAAGGGTGATGCGATTTGGGGTGATATCCAGCATCACTCATTATGCTATACTTTTGTACAAACGTTTCATGGTCAAATAAAAAGTCATGAACTACAAACTTTCGTACATTACAAATCTAACATATATTATGAAGAGAGGTTTTCCATAAAGACAATATTTTGAATTTTTTTTATAAGTTCAGGACAGAAAGAAATTCAAAATACCGATCACATAATCCATAATCTTGATAAAGATTGGTGTGCTAATTTTGATAAAAAATAAAGATACCGATTGAACAACATAAATGTCACTTATTACACCAAGACGTCGATGCCCAATCATAACTTCACATATCAAAAGAAACAAAATAAAAGAGATTCCAAACTAATCAAAAAAAATCATCATTCTAATAATTTGAAATTGTTGTATAATTTACTCATTAATGGTTTATTCATCTTATAATCTAAACAACAAAGTTATCTTCTTGCAATATGAATTGAAGATCCAAGAGTACGGAAGGGTGATCTAAGGGTATCTTCTTGTTCCACATTTTGTCATTGAATCCAAAAAAAAGTCATGTATAAAGATTCTGATTGAACCCATAACAACCACGTGTTTAGCTTATGAATAAATCTACAAAAATCATAATATACCAATATACATTTTTATGTGAATAATTTGCAATTTATAATAAATTGGAGTATTATTTGTGATGAATGGATAATATAATGTGTGATATATTTGTAATTATATAAATTTTAGGGATATAATCAATTTAATTAAATAATAAGGATTAAAGTGACATTTAAATAAATTGGGTTTAAAATATAGTTTTTGAAACATTGGGGGTTTAAAAGTAATTTTTGAAACTTTGGGGTTTAAAAGTAATTTTTAATATTATCTAGGCCTTAAATGTAAATTTAATTAAACTTTAGGGTTTAAAAGTATTTTTTTTAATATTATTTAGGGATATTTAAATTTATCAAAAATTTAGGAACTTATTGTAATTTTAGAAAATTTAGGGCCTTAGTTTATTTTAACTAAATTTTAGGGTACAAAAATAATTTTAATATAATTTGGGGCCTAAAAAGTAATTTTTAGAAAATTTAGGGCTTTAATGTAGTTTAATAAAGTTTTAGAGCACAAAAATAATTTGATATTTTGGATCTTCGGAGGACGGTAACCTATTGGTTGAACATGAAACGGCACGCGGAGGCCAGGAAGGTCTTGTTCAACTCGGTTTCGATTAACATTATTCTGCCCATTACCTCCTCCAAGTGGATGTTGTCCTTGTTGTTGTACACCATGTGGAATAAATGGTGGTGGTCCTCCTGGTGCAAAGTATACTAGTGCCGGATGTAACTGATCTTGTGCGGCTGCCATTGCTCTTCTTAAGGCTCTTTCCTCACGAACTCTTTTGTTGTAAGGTCTAAAGCTCCTCTTAGGCTCCGACAACGGAGGCCAAGAATTAAACACTGTGAAACCTGAAAAAGACTAAAGTAAACCACAAGCGTAAATCCAGAAAAACAAAAACTAAATACTGAAAAATAAAAATTAACTAATAACTACTACTCTAAATAGATAACCCACACGCTAACGAGACACAAGTCCCCGGCAGCGGCACCAATAACTTGGTGTCGCCTAGGGTGTGATAAAAATAGATAAATGATAAGTCAGAAAACAACGCACTCTCACCCTAGACAGGTACAGTACTGCAAGTATTACAGGACGTATGTAAGTTTTAATGATAAGAAAGTTCGTTCTCAGAGACTTAATGTGCTAACAGAATGGGTAGTAATAACGAGTGAGAAGTAATTAATTAAAAGACAAGAAATTAAAAGGAATAAATTTCGAAATTAAGAATTAAACTAAGGAAAATTAAAGACGGTAAATAAAATACGAAGAATATGAGATGAGAAGTATAGCTTAGGTTTTGCTAGTATGCACTAGTCCTTATAATTCTTTCTATTAAATCTAGTTAATAAGGGAGATAATTAGTTCTTGTATACTTAGTCAGGATTCTAAATTCCCATACCTTAGACCTTGAGAGCGACTAAGGGGGCTACGGACACACCACGAGGCTGGTTCAAATAGGGTTATCAAGCGCTACCAAGGCCCTATGCGATCAATTTCCATACATGGTGATAGTGATTAAATTATACCGTAATGACTATCTAGTTAAATCGGTGTTGTCAGGACTAATATCGACACTAAATAAATAATTAAACCCAATATTCTCTAAAAATAATAAATCATTAAATCAAGACTAGAAATAGGAAAGTGCACTAATACATATGAAAATCGAGTATTTAGACTTTTAAAACACTAAAAATGATGTTTCCACTTAATAATAAATCATCACAAAAGGGGAGACATCAAGACCCCCAACTCAAAGTTGTATCGTCACGATACAATAAAGATAAAAACAAAGGGAAGTCTCTAAATACACACCTTAGTCAATTTAAGCACAATGGGAAAGAAAGATAGTAGAATAGACAAAATAGACATAAAGCAACTACTCAGAAAAATTTCATGTAATATGGTGTCGCCTAAGGTGTTATAAAATAATAGATAAATAAACGCAAATAAACACCTTAGGCTAGCACGGTTATGCAAGTATACATGACGTATGCAAGTTTTAATGAATAAGTAGAATTCGTTCCTCAGAGACTACGAAGGTTAAGAAGAACTTATGCAAATATTCAAGTGCAGATATTAAGAAGTTAGAACAGATAATACGCAAGAAAATAAAAGAAAGGAGATTTTGGTTTGCTTAAAAACTCGAAAATTAAACTAAGAAAGTAAAAGACAGAAAATTAAACAAACGAGAGAAGCAAGTAGTATGAGAGTTTAGCTCGAGATATTAGCAAGTAATCCCCACTAGTTTTGGTTATTCTATCGTCTAAGGGTGAATTATGTACTATGAAATAATCAGCATTCTAAATTCTCATACCTTAGACCTTGAGAGCGACTAAGGGGGCTACGAACACATCTTGAGGCAGCCTAAACCTAGGGTAATCGAGCGCCACCAAGGCCCTAAGCAATTCAATTCCAAACATGATGGTAGTGGTGAAAACATACCCTAATGATTATATAGTTAGGTTGATTTGTCTGGTCTAAACTTTATTCTAGACGTTATGTGGCATTTCAATAGTTAAAAACCCAGCTAAGGTGATCATCTAACTACTATTAAGGTAATCCTATACTCGTGCTCTAGCAAGGAAAACAGTCATTAAATCAAAACACATAAACAGAACATAAAACATAAATTCCAATTAAATATCGTAGTATCCCAAATCAAATAGAAAAACTAGGGCTCATACATAAATGCTAAATCTCAATATAAAAGTAAATTAGTTCATACTAGAGAAAGAAAAGAAAGAAATACAAATTTAAAGGTAGAAGAAGACATAATATGGTGTTCAGCTCCTTCCAGACTTCTTCTCTTGTGTTGCAGCTTCCTCTTGGCTTAAGGTTTTGCCAAGGATGATTTTCTAATGATAAGAGGTTGTATTTATAGTGTATAGGAAGATCTAATTCGTTTTCTTGAAGGAGAAGGTAAGTATTGGACTCCTAACCCAACTCAAATTCGTAGCCCAAAAATATTAATCATCCCCGTTTTTGTTTTGGTCCTAACAGTTTCAATTCTTATCTGTTTGACGCGTATGAGTAGTCGAAATTCATGGTCTCGGAAAGATATTTAACTTTTATCTTGACCGTTTCTCCAAATTCCCCACCGATTTTGAGATATAAGCTGATTTGTGGTCGTCGGTGGTGAAATTCAGATTTATGACAGTTTTTCCTTTTCCATATTTTTAGCTTTTGTTTCCTTATCTTCAAGTTCCATGTTTATATTCTTTCCTTTAGCTATTGGAACCAACTTGGACTCTAATTAATTACCATATATCTCTAAAGCTTCACACTAAATAAATAATTAAACCCGATATGCTCTAAAAATAATAAATAATCAATTCAAGACACAAAATAGGAAAGTGTACTAAATCATGAGAAAACCAACCTATAAACTAATAAATACAACTAAAATGATGTCTCCAAGTAGGATTTATTCATGACAAATAGGGAGACATCATAATAATATTTACAAACTACATACTTGCACACTTTTCATATTCACAATCAACACGGTTTGAACTCAAGATTAGATTAGCTTCGCAATGTAAGAAGGAGAGAAACTTTACTCAGTTCACTAAGAAGGCTATAGATTGTTCATCGAACTTCACTAGTATCCAGAGATCCACTTAACTACTCTCTATTGGCTCAATCACTTCTAGATTACATAGCAAAGAATCAAAAGGTCTTTAAGGTTGTAATGTTGGCTTAGGGACGGTATGATAAGTATATTTGGATAATTTAGAGTGAGCTTTTGTCTCTCTCCTCACTAGCCATCAACAAATCGCCCTAGAGCTTGAGTTACTCTCATAAAACGTTTCTCGCTCAACCCAATGATTTTCTTGATGCACAAAGTAGCATCTCAATAACCCAATTAAAGCATAAAGATGTTCACATAAAATTCCTCTTTGCCAGTCCAAATATATATTCTTTTCAAATTTTTTTCTTCTTCTTTTGTATAGCTATGAATCTCTTTTTGATGTTGAGATATCACGCTATTTTTTTCATATATTTTTTCTTCTTTTCTTTTCATGCTTTTTAGCTTTTTTCATTTTCACTATTACCCCGACAAAGAGTTACAATATAAACTTGTGAATCATCATCAATATATAGAAAGAGCACAATAAATAAGCTCAAAAATCCCAACACAATAACAATTCCCATAATGGTGGACCCACCACCCCAAACTCAAGCTCTAAAATAACTGTCTATGCATCGCGATTCGAGTGCGGGTCATATGGAAAAGTCCTATAATCTAAAGGGATATGTCTTATAACGTGGTTAAATAAAAAGGCTTTAGAAAGGCTAGAAGGGGCTGAGAAGGATATAAAAATATCAAATGGACAGCAAGCTAAAAGGAAACAAGGGGCTTATAAAAGAACCGCCTTAATCACTTTCTAAACTATGTAATTTCGTCATTCTCTTACCTTTAGCACGTTCGTCAAATGGGTTTATCAACTAGCTTGGATATCACGGCCTACAAACCACTCATGGATCCCTGAGATCGAACATACTTTCTATCGTATTGCTAACTAATCTTTTCTTTACTATCAATGTGTGTTTTTCTGCAAATACTCAAAGCATACAAAATAAAATAGCTCATACACATACTACTTTCTATCATTAACTTACTGAGTTTATGCTTTCAAGCTATTAAACACACTCTACATCTAATTCCCATGAATCAAAATTTTTAATTTCTATCTAAAAACAGAAAAATGGAGATGAGAGACAACGAATCCCCACACCCCCAACTCAAAAATGAGTCGTGTCCCCACGACTCAAAAAAGACTCGAAAAAGAAATAAAATTAGCAGATAAAGCATTTACATAAATGGTAAGGAAGAAAGAGAACATACTCTCGAGGCTATTGCCTCACATTATCGACATCCAAGATAGGATTTGCTGGATCTTTCCTTAATTGCTCAAGGAGTGTCATGATGTGCACTTTATTGGCTTTGATTTGTGCCACATCATTCGCTAAGGAAGTTTGAGCTGCTTCGACTTTGTTTAACCGCTCCTCCATCTTCTCTTGCCAACTATGCTCCTTTTCTTCTTTTGAGACTTGCGTAAAACCCGCTCCTCCCAAGACAATGTCATATTTTTATAGGATATATATGACCATTCATATTACACAATAATTTTTCTATAAAAATGGTAAAGTGAAAAGTCTAGAAATACAAAGGACATCCACTAAGTATTTACAATAAATAACTTGAATTTTTGCATTTTGCATTTTGTATATGTAGTTTATGTAGTTTATGTTGTTTTTTTTAATATTAGTTGAACATTGTTATACATAATAAATTGTAAAGACAAAATTAAGAAATATTAGAAAACTAACCATTATATTTCAATCTAATAAACAAATATTTGAACTTTAAAAATTAGATAAACAAAAATATTTAGAATATATAAATCGCATTTGAAAATAAAATCAAAAAACTAGTTAATTATAATATATACAATTAAAAGAAATAAAATTTAATTATATATTAGATATTTTCAATTATTAACGAGGTAATTTCTTATTAATAAAAAAGAGTCAATTACCAATACCATCCTAAAAGGAGGTGATATTGCCCATAAAAATCACGTCTAATATAAAAAACATAATTAGACAATAATACCCTTAACTAAATATTCCCACCAAACAAAATTTTCCCGCCAAAAAATTCCGACCAACTTTTCCAGCCAAATTTTTTCCGGCCATTTTTTTCCCACCAAATTTTTTTGGCCATTTTTTTTCCCACAAAATTTTTCCGACCTATTTTTTTTCCACCAAATTTTTCCGGCCAATTATTCTTTCCCACCAAATTTTTATGTTGTTATTTAGTGGGAAAAATTCCACCAAATTATATTTGGGGATTTATATTGTTTGGTGGAAAAAATCCCACCAAACAAAAAATATTGTAGAAGAAATAAAAATAAATAAATATAATTTTGGGTCATGAATGAGTCGTTCTTTATATCTCAAATATATTTTAAAAATAAAATTTATACAGTATGAGCCTATGAGGGTTCTGTAACGTTTGAAAAAGAATCAAAGTAGTATGAGGTCTTTTTTGTTTTTGTCAAAAGTAGTGTGAGGTCTAATAAATCGTGTCATCATTAATTAATGAGTCCCATCATCTCGTGAGAAGTCCATTACACATTTATATTCACACAAGATTGAGATTGAAATTGAAATTAGTTAGTAATCGATCAACAGATGCAGACCTTTGCATAAAAGCATTATGAACATATCTTATTAATCCATTGAAAACTACATACAACTTGAGATTAGTTAGTAATAAATAGATGTCGACCTTTGCATAAAAGCATATGAACATAGTTTACAGATGCAGTCATGCAGACATTTGACAAAAAAAAGATGCATGAAAACTACATAGAACTTTAAACCTCTATATTATGTTAATTAAAGAGTCAGATGTAGTCTCGATTAAATCCTACAACTTCATAATCATCAAAAATTACTATAACCACAACTTTCATCTGTTATTTCGACAAAGTAAGATTAATCAATACCTTGAAAGAATAACACACTGATCAATTTTAATGCAAGTTTCTGATCAATTAGCACATTATATAGTTTTCATTATAGGTTCTGACTAAATAAAGCTTGCGATATTTTAATTAGTTTCAACTGCATCATGAAACTAAACAGCTGCTAATCAATAAGTGCAAATCATATTGATCTCTTATTAAGCACACATTCGATTAGAAAAAAATTCTAATGAAAAAAATAACACCTTTTTTTTCTTATATAATAAACTTATCTAATCTCAATGGTTTGTTAGAACGTGGAGGGAAAAATATCTCTAATGGCATATTAAAGCTTCTACGTATCTGATTGAATACAAAATCTCCGTTTTCAGATTGTATAGTCTCCAAAACAGTTCCAAGCCCAATTTTAACTAAACGCCCTTGTTCTTTACCACCTTCAAGTATCAATTTCCCTATTTCAGACAATGAAATCATGTTTTCTAATACCATTTTTGCAATCATTCTTCCCAAATATTCATCTGCTCTTGGAGCATCGTTTACAGCATCCTCAGTTGCAGAAGGTTGCATACATTCAACATTTGTATCAAATATCAACTGCATGAGTATCAACGCACTTTTCAAAGGAAAATTTTGAACTAGGACACACATCTTCTACACGTATGGGACTATGCAGCTGATTTTCAGGTTTTCAGGAGCAAATATTTGTAATTTCTCATGCTTTAACAAGTTAATCTGCTGTAGATTTAGCAATTGGTGAGTATCAGCTTCCTTCAATTCCTAAAAAAAAGATGGAACAAACTCTTAGTTGCTCAATAATTCTTCCACAATACTAACAAATAGTGATTTGACATAATCATTCATGTTATGGTTTATGTCATCACTCATATCAGCATTTGTATCAAGTCTAAGACATTAGCGCACATATCAGCATTTATATTCATGGTACTTGAGAATGAACAACACTATTTTCCAATTCACAGCCATCAGCTAATGTTATAGATTTAAA
Source organism: Nemophila menziesii (assembly GCA_029959085.1). Taxonomy (NCBI): domain Eukaryota; kingdom Viridiplantae; phylum Streptophyta; class Magnoliopsida; order Boraginales; family Hydrophyllaceae; genus Nemophila; species Nemophila menziesii. The sequence continues at coordinate 135,889,345 of JARWIR010000001.1, read as the reverse complement.
ATTGAACTCTACAGAAGCGTCACTACTATTAACAGATTCTTCAGCAATAGAATCAGTTACATCACCATTAATGCTCAAGATTTTTTTTGAATTTATAACAGATACAGAGACTTTGGGTTGTTCACTAATTCAACCATTTTTTCAAGATTAAGACTAAAATCATCAGCATAAACACTCGATTCAGCATATTTAACAACTAATTTAGAATTTATAGCGCTCAAAGCTAATGGGAATCGTTTATCAATAGCTTGAATTTTAGATTGGAACTTACATGTAATATTACTATCGGACTCATAAAGAGATGCAATGAAGCGTACAGTCGGCCATAATTTGTTGTTGTTGAAGCTCAATGTCATCTCGGAATCTCGCTTGAATATCTGTTAATTGAAGCTTTATTATCTTCGATTTGGAGTTTTATAACAACACTTTCATACATCACTATCTTAACACAATGACACAAAGAGGAGGTGGAGTCGGCGGTGAGGTACAGAGGAGATGATGTCGGCGTGGGAGTAGTGTCTTGATTGGGTCAGCCGTGTGGGTATAGTGTGGGAGTACGGTGGAGGTGTGTGAGAAATATATAAGGATGGCGGAGGGTTAAATGATAGAGATCACCACCACCACGCCGCAGTGCATATGGATCGAGAGACCGGAGAGAAGGTGAACGAAGGTGAGGCTGAGATTAGGTAGGGGTTAGGTGTGAAGATGGGACCAGAGAATATCTTTGTTTTGTATCGTTCTAATGAGATAGAGATATTTTAGGGGTAAAAAAGGGAAGTAGGGGATGAGAGAGGCTATTATTATTAGTTTTGTAACTTAGATGGTAATTTTCTCAATAAAAAATACGACAAAAACTACATATTAACCGAAATCAAAATTGATTTTTTTTCTAGGAGGAACCAATTCCAACAAACAACAACCGCATTAAAAAAATACTTTGACCTCGACATTTTTACTAAAGATACAATAAAACTAGTCTCCCCTTTCCAGGGACAAAATGAGAATATGTCTGAATTTTTTTATAGCAAAAAATCTTACTAACACTTGCATTAATAATATACTTCCCCTAGCTTAAAAATCCCACCCACCCTTCACCGAACTAAAAATTATCCTAAAATATTTTTGGGGTTGTAACACCAAACACCACTTATTGTTCTAATTTTTCATCCTCGGTAGAAAAATCTTAGATCTATCTCTATCAAGGTGTTGTTTTTTGTTGGGATTGATCCACCTGAGATAACTTTTTCCAAACTGTCACCTTCGCAGGGGGCCTAGGAACTTTTTTTGAGTTGTTGGGTTGCAACCCGGAACCTCGCTTCTTGTTCTAACTTTTCGTCCTCAAGAAAAAAGTCCTAGATCCACCCCCTGCGAATGTGTCAGTTTTGGAAAACTTTATCTTAGATGGATCGATCCCAACAAAAAACAATACCATTAAAAACAACACCTTCGTAGGGACAGATCTAAAAAAATTCTCTCAAAGGCGCAAAATTATGATTTTTTAATGCGGTTGTTATTTGTTGGAATTGGTTCCCCTTAAAAAAATCCAGATATATGTTAATATGTGGTTTTTGTCGTATTTTTTATTAATAAGAAATTACGACAAATATAGAGAGAAAATCTTTTAACCTCATGAATAATTGACAATATCTAACATATGATAAAATAATTTTTTATTGCTTTTAATTGTATATATTATAATTAACTAGTTTTTTATTTTATTTTCAAATGGACTTTAGATATTCTAAAATATTTTTGTTTATCTAATTTTTAAAATTTAAATATTTGTTGTTAGATTGAATCAATAATGGTTAGTTTTCTAATACTACAATTTATTATGTATGATAATGTTTAACTAGTATTAAAATAGTTAAATAAAAAAAAGAAAAATATATAAACTACAAATACAAAATGCATGTTGTACTTATTAGAAGTAAAAAAGAAAAAACAACTATTATATTTTAAGTTTCTCTTTCTTCCACTCATTATTATTTTATTACTAAAACTACACAAAAATTGGTAGCCCACGACAACCCAAGTTTCTCCCGTGAGTGTGTCTCGACCTAGATAAACAGAAAGAAAGTTTTTTTGTTTTGTGCATGATGTGTGTTTAGAAAACAAAAAGGAGAGAGAGAGGGTGAAGGTAAGTGGAGTGTTTCATTTTCAGAATCTTTTTAAGTAGCTTATAGATTATCATTGCTCCATCGAATAAAGAAAATCCTCATATAGTAAGGGTAGTTTAGGAAGTTTTTAATTTTATAAGAAAGAAGCAAAAAGGGTTGATATATATCAGTTTCTTTTAAAAGGGGTGTAGATACATCGTGTTTTACAACTTTAAAGGGGTAGTGTCATATTTTGTTTAGCAGTTTTATCCTAGAAACACGAATAGTACATTGGGGCAAACAAGACAATTTAGAGTAATATAAACATTAATTTGCAGTAATGTCGCGATTTCAGGAATTTGTTACTTAGTAAAGTTGCAGTAATTTCAGGGATTTGTTTATTTATATAGGTGGTTAGATACATAAGCTACAGAGGAGGAAAGCATTCTCAGAAATAGCTTAAACTCTTTTTTACAAGTCTCCAACACTCGAAGTTGGCTTGCTTTTCTCTTTAATTAATCACATGGTTGAGTTTTCAAAGAAATGTTAACAAGTTCATTATAACCAAAACACAAAACCAAAAGTAGAATTATAAACTTCAGGTAGAATATACAAAGATTAATAAATGAACGAGAATATGATATTGTAAATATACAATCTTCAAAGCCAAAAGTACAAAGTCATTATTTCTTTTCCACAAGAATTCTCTTGCGTATCTCAAAAGTTGTGTTGAATGCCCAAGTGTAGGCTCATTACACACAAAGAATTTCTTGTTTTTTGCATGGTGCTGCAAATAAAATAAACAAAAGTTAAATAATATCATTTATATCTTTTTTACAAACGGTCCCTCAACAACTGTAATGGTAGATAAAGAAGGTGGGGACTCACTTATACGTTAAAGCTTCTTCGATTGTGTCTCCACTATAATATCCCTAACACCTTCTTGCTTGTCAAAGTCTCCAACAATAAGCGCTGCAACTTCACTTGCAGTTGGAAGATTATATGATCTACCATCCATTATTTGACTTTATATCAATTTTAGTCTTACACCTTGTACACCATCTTTAGAGAAATGATCTCGAACAACTTCGTATGATTGAGCAAGAACATTACGTTTGTCTATAAATTCCTTCACTGAAACAACTATACCATGGTATAGGCCGCCTACACCATTTCCAGATCTGCAACAAAATATATTTTTTATATATAATGTAAAAAGATTTACGTTATGAACCCATAAACTATAAAATTGAACCTAACATGATTAACTTTTATTTTTAATCTCATTATATGTATAAGAATTGTTAGATTGAGCAAACTTAGGAGTTGATCCTTCCTCATGCAATAAGCTTCCCAATAAATGATAATTTTGACTATGTAGACGAAAAGTGTACGGAGTTGATCCATTATTTATAGAACTGTCCACTTTTCCACCAAGAGATGTAAATGAAAACATCATATTATAAGCTCTAATGTTTTCATGAAAATGTTTGCTCCTTCTATCATCTTCAAATAACAGGTTCAATAGGTTACTCAGAGCAACTTTCAAATTAGGAAGCTGATTTATACCATTTTATACAACACATTAAGTATTGAGGCTTAGATGTGTTTTTGTTTTTTCAAATTCTTTTATTATACCACATAAATGCATCACACGATTCACATACATATATAGCATCTCTAATGTCATTATACTCTGTATTAAACCAATAAGAAAGTAAATCTACTGAAGTGATCATTTATTATAATATTCATGAAACGACAATATAATGAAGCACAAATTCACCATCCTCCTCTTAATCATAATTAAGCACATAATCAGAATCTGGATAACACAATGAACCATTAATATTTTAAATTAAAAAAAACAGCATGTCCATTTCACAAAAAAATATTATGTAATATATTTATAATTTTATATTAATCTTAATTACCAGCTATGTCAGAATTAATACTTGATGGTATAACAGTGATTTTAGAAGTATTCCCTTGATCAGGTAATATATTTGATCCCATATTGGAACCACCCCATGCAACAGATCTTAGTGTGTCTTGACTCATTAAGATCTTTTTTCCGTCTCGTTTAGAACTAAATATACAACAAATATCTACGTATAAGTATTAATAAAATATAAAATAATGAAACAAAGTTTGGTCAGTTCAATTACAAACATGGATAATTACCATCTATTTGATTCAGAAATAAATTTAATGAAGTATTTTCACTTTAACAATAAATATTTGTTCCATGATTATAAAGCTCGGGAACATCTATTAATAGTAAAATAACTTCTAATTAGGGAGAGGAATGGAAAATAATCACAATAATAATGATATTAGAGATACTTTCATATTCAGATATGCCTTCGTTTAAGAGCACATGTCCCATTTATTGTAAGAAAAAATCATTTGTTGGAGTAATTTCATCATGCATCACATTTTTTCCTCTTGCCTCCGCCAATATTTTTTCATGAGCGACATTTTCTAATTCTATTACTAAAAAAAACAAAACTAGGTAGAATAATATATAGAATTGTCAAAGAAAACAATTTTTTTTTGTTAAAATGAAATATTTTTTCCTATTTATAAAAGTAATCATTTGAAATATCTCTGATAACACAACTTAGTTGTATTCAATATCTTAGGATATCCATTTTGTGAACTTCTTGAATTATTCATAAATTCTTTGACCCAAGCCGGCAAATGTCAGAAGTTGTTACCTCCCTTAGACAGAATTCTGGTACAACACATTTCATCACAAAATCTGTCAGAATGACCCCGTTTCAATCTCTATATGGTCACCTTCCACAATGAACTTGTCTTTTGAGGAAAATGAACTTGTTGGGTGAATTTTCAGCCGCATTTTGAAAAAAATAGACTGAGTCTCCTACAAGCTTGAGCTACTATATTTATAAAATACTATACTATGGTTCCCCTCGAAAGATTCAAAGTCACAAAAGATGTGGCACAAGCAATGGGAAGGACTACTTACTGAAGAGGCTACTTGTGAAGACTTGACAAAAATTCAGAACAAACAAGGTTCTTACTGAGGAAGGAAGAGCCCAAAAATAAAGTCAACAACAACAAAAAAATATGAGCGATATTTCAGAGATTTTGTTACTTAGTAGAGAGAGGTGCATAGCATAGATACAGAAGCTATTGAGGGGAGTAAAGCAGTCTCAGAAATAGCATCACATGGTTGAGTTTTCAAAGAAAGAAATGTTAAACACGTGTATTATAACCAAAACACAAAACCAAAAGTAGAATTATAAACTTGAATGTACAATTTTCAAAGCCAAAAGTACAAAGTAATTATATCTTTTCCACATGCATTCATTCTCTTGCGTATCTCAAAAGAGGTGTTGAATATTCCAAGAGTAGGTTCATTTTCTTCATCTTCTTTATCTTCTTTTCCTTTGTTTTTCAGCTTCTTCATATTCTTTCTCTATTTGAAAACTTGATTTATAATCTCCACGATCATGCATAAACTTACATGAATCACCAAATCCACAGTAACCTGTTTCTTTATAATCCTTGCATAGATCAGGTTGATAATCTATTTTTGACGATACTCTTATATATGATGAAGCTCTTAATGGTCCGTGGGTCCCACCAGCTTTTTCTCTTCTAAACCCTGCTTTATAATCGGTATATTTTTGTATTCCTCTGTATATTTTTTCATTTTCTTTTCCTTTTAACTCCAATTTTGCTTGATTAAGTGCTTTTTCTCTAAGGGCACGACCGTCTTTTGTGTGTTCTGTTTCTGTTTCCAAAATTGCAGTTGCACCATTATCAGATTCTATTTGAATTTCGTTTGATGATTCATAACAAAACCTATTTTCTTTTGATTTATCATTACATTCCATTGAAAACTCAAGTTTGCTGTTTGAATTTCTTCTTTTTTTCTTCATTATTAAGGTAATTTCTTCTTCTTTTTCTTCTTCTTCTCCATCTTCAATACAGCTTCGTTTTCTAATGTTTTTTATCTTCAAAGGCCTTCTTAAGAAATTACAAACTACAAAACCAAAACAAACTGATTAATAAACAAATCAAATTAGCAAAATTGTTATGATACAGATTTACTTTTTTTTTTCTACGATAATCGACACTACATCAAATTCACATACAAATTTATACAATTAATTAAATAAATTACCTTCTGCCATTGAAAAACTGGTACTGGTGGCGCGTAAAGATCAAAAATCAAAAATCAAAAGCTGGAAGACTTAGGGTTTTGATTTACTGCAAAACAATCAAAAATCGTAAAGATCAGATTACACATCACTTACAGTAATTGTATGATTTATATAAATATATATACATATAATCAATTATGCTTAAATCAGATGATTCTACAAAATTGTAAAAGTGATGAGATTAGGTTAAAATTAATTCAGTTTTTTAGAGTTTACCTATTAGCTTGTTGTCGATGGTGTAATCAATCCGGTTGATGATGGTGGAGAATAATTCCCGAGTGGCGGTGAGAAAGCAGGCGCGTGAACAAAATCTCTTTTTGTTTTAGTTTTAATGAGCTACGATGTGAAAGAGATGATGAGTTTGTTCTATATATATAATTAATCTTTATAATAAGTCGGTAAAAAAAAGAGACTCATCATCCGTTAGAGAATTTTTTTTCTTGTTTTTTTCTTTAGGTATGTATTTTCTTAGTACTTTGCTTAAAAAAAAAATTCCTTTTAGTTCTGAATAATTTTACTAAGGTTTGCTTTGTGTAACACTAATTTAACTTTTTAATTATGTTTTATATAATGTTATTAAGTTATTGTTGTATGAATTATAATAATTTTGCATAATTAATTACTATTTTTCTTTAGTTCAAGTAAGGTTTACTATTGTTGTTATAAGTCTAATTTGAATAATTTATCCTTAATGACTCACATTTTTTTTTATGTATGGGTGTCCGGCCTAACTTATGCGCACTACGACTATTCTCACGCCTCCTCATACATCCCACTACCTTTTTTCATGTATGGGTGTCCGGGCCAGCTTACGTGCACTACGACACGCCTGCCTCCTCATACATATTCTCACTTAATCAGAACTAGGTTACCCATGTTCAGGGAGGGGATTCAAACCTTGAACTTCGTCAATTATTTTTATATTCAAAATTTATGATGAATAAATTATACATTCCATATACTATTTTCATATTTTTGAAACCTCCCATATACAAAAAAGATACTAATATACCCCCTACAGTAAGGTATGAACTTTTGAAACCTCTTTTGTCCATTTTTTGACGCCGGGATGGATGCAATTTTTATCGATACGTTGCATGTGAGTGGTACCGAGACATATCCGTTTCACCATACCTCATCAATACCTTCACATATATCTATTTTCAACAAGGATCATGAACATCAATTCTCAAAACGATTTTACACTACAAGATTTCTAAAAAGATATCAAATTATTGATCACTATTACTAGAATTAGGAATTTGAAATACTAAAATGCTTGAACTTCGTCAATTATTTTTATATTCAAAATTTATGATGAATACATTATACCTTCCATATACTATATTCAGATGGTTGAAACCTCCCATATACAAAAATACTAATATACCCCCTAGAGTAAGGTATCAACTATTGAAGCCTCTCTTTCGTCCATTTTTTGACGCAGGGTGGGATGCATGTGCCTCTTTTTTGCTGGGGTTGTGTTTTGTTTTAAAATGCATAAATTTAATCATTTGCCCCAATTAACTAACATTGTTTTTTTTAAATACACGGTTAAACCCACTCACCCCACCCCTCTTTCACCCCTTCTTATTCTCCGACATGCTTGACAAAAAAACTCATCTACCATTTCTTTTGTCCACCCCTCAGCCACTCCCCTACTTATTTCTAACCGCCCTCTCCTTCACATCACTCTTGATAATTTATAAACCATACCCCCTTTCAAGATTCAAACTTATCTCATGCACACCATTGTTCATAACATTAATTAACTAATCCCTTAGAAGTTTCAAACTCATCTTCAAACAATCTCAAGGTATTCTATAAGACTATTCAATTAATTAACTATATATTGATTACCATTCAATTTCTTCAAACCTCATCTTCAATTAATTAATTACAATTATGGTCTCTATGTAATGTCATGAAAGTGTGAATTAACAAGAGTATTGCAAAATCCTATTGAGCTTATTTTTTGACTGGTATTTATTACAATTCCTCTGTCATTTAAATATCCATGGCCAATATGTTTAAATAGATTAGCAGATTTACAACCAAAATAAGGGTCCATGGACAAGATTTTGAATTAGATACTTTATCCTAATATACACTTATAAAATAATTAAATACTCTTCAAATAAGGAGAATTGAATGATCATTTAATTAATCATATATTGTATCATATTAACTTTAGAGCAAAGGATAAATATGTGTTTGCTTATATAACAATGATTAAGATAATTTATTTCCTATGGGCACGTGCGCTTGGAAGACACCGCGAAGAGTGTTCTTTTCTGATTTTGCGGAATCAGCGAGTCTATAATGATATTTTCTTAATTTCACGGTCCTTGGACCTCCCATGTAATAAAAAAGATCATTTATTTAATTTTGAAAGAATAATTAAAAATAATAATATCTAAAACAATGATAAAAAGTTTATAACAAAATAGATTTACAAATATCAATATTTTTTCTATTAAATTATATTAAACAATGTATTATTTTTTTACAAAAACTATAATTATTATTGATTCAACACTAATTTATATACGCTAGTGATAATACTTTTAATCTATTTTTAAATCATATTCATATTCATAATTTTAATAAAATTGGTTTATTTAGCTTTAAGAGGATGCTTATAGTTCGATACATGTAAATTTTTATTAACTTGTTAGATTGAGACAAATTTAATTATTATTTCAAATAAAAATGATGTGTTTTATTAAAAAATAATTCAAAAATATTTGAGTTTTCATATAAGGATTTTCATACACAAAACTTGGCTCTTCTAGCCTCAAATGCCTGGAAATTCTTTAACAATGATAACTCTTTGGTGTATAAGGTTTTTAAAGGGAAGTACTTCCCTGAGACAGATTTTTTAAAAGCCACATTACCCTCTAATTGCTCTTGGGGTTTTAAAAGTCTTATGGAAGGTAAAAAGTGCTTTGAAAATGATATTTATTGGAGCCTAGGTGATGGAAAGAGCATTAACATTTGGAACAATATCTGGATTCCAAATGTAAATACTTTAACTAAACCAGATTCAAGTAATGATGAACTAGTTTCTGAACTGATAAATCAAGAGTCTAGATCCTGGAACTTGATAAAACTAAATGAACTATTCACAAATGAAATTGTAGCAACCATAGTTAAGGTAGAGATTCCTTCTTGTGACTGTAGTGATATACCATTTTGGAAGTTTTCCAATTCTGGTGATGTTACAGTGAAGGAAACCTACAATAACTTATGGAGGGCTCAAGTAAATAAAAATGCAAGTAAAGTAAAAAATAGAGGTAGTGCCTCTTTTTGCTTACTTACTGTGGACTGGAGCTTTATTTGGCAACTAAATGTAATGCCAAAAATTAAGAATTTCCTTTGGAAATGTACAGAGAATGCTTTGGCAACAAATAGCAACAGGTTTAAAAAAAAAAATCTATTTCTTCTCCTCAATGTGATATCTGTGGGTTATTTGAAGAGAATATTGAGCATATGTTTTTTGAATGTTCATGGGCGAGAGCTCTTTGGTTAGCTAGTCCTTTGAACTTTATCTCTACTCGTGAACCTTGTTTTCATTTCAATAAATGGTTGACTTTTGTTAGAGAATGCTCTTATGATAGAAGAGATATTATGCCTGATATGGGAGAAATGGTTTTTTACATTCTATGGTTTATATGGAAGGGAAGAAATGAGTTTATTTTTAAAGGCATAATGCCTAACCCTTCTGTAATTTTGATAAGAGCTTTAACAGCCTATGATGAGTATACTAAGGCAAATGCCTTTGATCCTGAGGCTTGTTTTCAACACAATAATAATCCTACTCTAGAAATAGAGAAGGAAAATGAAAATAATTGGATTCCACCTGAGATTGATTGCTTTAAGATAAATTGTGATGCTTCAATGAAGCAAGGTACTAATGTTGCAGCTATTTCTTGTGTTGTACGCAATTCTACAGGTACATTAATTGAAGGATTTTCTAAGAAGATTAACACTTGGTCTATAGAGGATGCAGAAGGGAGGAGTATTCTTGTGGCTTGTTCGATAGCGGCTAAATACCCTACTGGAAAAGTCTTTATAGAATCAGACAATTTGAATGTAATTAGTCAAGTGTTTAACAAGTGTAGAATAGGCAGTAAAACTAGAAACTTAGTTAAGTGTATTAACTTTTGTAAAGAAACGCTTAAACTTAATATCTCTTTTGTAAAGAGGTCTAGAAATAGGATAGCGGATTGGGTTGCCAAACAAGCTTTGATAGGGAACTTGTTTGGCATTTGGAGCTCTTTCCCTCCTCCCCAATTAGCTAAATTGTTAGACTTGGACTTTGATAAAACAGGAATCGGCTAATGTAATATTTTGTGATGGTATAAATGGTTTTATTTCGACTAAAAAAAATATAAATAGAAAGTATCGAAATACTAAAAAAAAATATTAGGGGTGTTTCAACTCAAGTTTTGTACACGTCATTACTTTTATTTTATCTCAATTATAATTACACACTTAGTAAAACAAATTCTCTTATAAATTTGCAAACTTGTATTATGTTTAAATATACATAAATTTTATTAATAGAAGCTTAATTTAAAGTTTTATTCAAAACTTTTAAAATTACTCAAATTATCCTCAAACTTTGTTTTCGATGACCAAAAAAGGGGAAAATTATAAAACTTTGAGGACTATTTTAAAAAACAAAGTTGGAGGACCAAAAAGAAAGATTGATAAAACAATATAAATTAAAATAATTCATACTTGTAAAGCACAATGACAAAAGTAGTGTTTGCATTTAGTGAAAACAGGATCAACAAAAGCTTGTTTGCATATAAAACAAGCAAAAGGCAAAGCAGCAGTATCTTTAATTTTTCATTAATATACTTGTAAATAGTTATTGTTATTAGTTATAATTACATTCGAAAAATATTTACTTTTACTTAAAAATCAACATTTATGAAAATTTTAACTTGATTAATTATATTATTTACATAAAACAAAAAAAATCATATTTTTTTATTAAAAAATAATATAACTATATTTATGTAACAATGTTTTATAAAAAAATTCTAAAATATCAAAACTAGACCAACTTAAACACAATATGAAATGGTAATTATAAAATTATTGTAGATTAATTTTTGCTTATGGTTTACCTTATTTGTTATATTCATCTATTCTCCATGTCTTTGTGTTTTGTGTTGAGAAGTAGAGATTGAGAATATGTTTTACTTTATACTAATTAAAAAAATTAATTGTTTTACTTTAACGGTCTTCTTTTTTAAGTTTTTAATAAAAAAATTGCTCTTAAAACGATTTCTGACCGTTTCTTAAAAGAATCATACCGCTTCGTAGCCGCTTCTGAACTTTTTCAACGCTTCCGATATCGTTGACTCAAGAATTCGTGAATCCGAGAAAAATCGCTTTTGTTTCTGTTTCTGATTCGCGATTCTTCAAACTTTTGAAGAATCCATGCAACATAGCCTATTATGCAATTTTGCATGATAAAGAGATCTACATTGCAACTTTTGCATAATATAAGGACCTATAGTACGATTCATGCATAATGTAGGGACTTATTAAGCAAACTCGGGGTAAGGGTGGGGGGGGGGGGAGGGGGGTAGTTGTACCTAAGTTCCCCAAAACAAAAAAATTAAAACTCTGTCCTTGTTAGATTTCCTTTTTTTTGTCGTTAAAACAAAAACAAAACAAATGTTAACCAATACCCTGGTTATTACAAATATTAATTAAGCTACTCTAGAAATCAACCACCGTCCTGCATGAACATTGTGAAATGTCGATATTAAGTCTAATGCACTTAGCAAGTTTATACGAATTCCCTTATTTTTCTAGCTAGAGCATGCATTGACCTCTGTATTTGTTAGTTACGATGTTCATATAGGTAAAGAACTTGAGAGTGTTTGTGTATACAAACCAACCATGGAACCAGGGTCGATGCAAACTGTCTACCCAATGAGATGAGCTAGTGTAAATTGGCGTTCTATATTGAAATGAGTATTTGCTCAAGATTGTTTATATCATACTATTTAGATCGATGCAAACTGTCTACCCAGTGAGATGAGCTAGTGTAAATTGGTGTTCTATATTGAAATGAGTATTTGCTCAAGATTGTTTAAATCATACTATTTAGACGTAGAATAAACTATTTTAAAATGTATATTAATACACTTGTTTGATCAAACATGATATAATTGAGTTACAAACTTGTCTTGTGGAATTATAGATTTTATTTACAAGGTTGATAATTAGTTCAATGACAAGAATATAATGAAATATTAAAATCAAATTTACAATCTTTTTTCTTTTTTTATTTGGTCAAAACTAAAGAGTCGCGATTCTACTCTACGATGCTACTTAGGCAATGTCTTGTTGCGAGTAATCCTTAGGCAGAATTCTGGTACAACACATTTCATCACAAAATCTGTCAGAATGACCCCGTTTCAATCTCTATATGGTCACCTTCCATAATGAACTTGTCTTTTGAGGAAAATGAACTTGATGGGTGAATTTTCAGCCGCATTTTGAAAAAAATAGACTGAGTCTCCTACAAGCTTGAGCTACTATATTTATAAAATACTATGGTTCCCCTCGAAAGATTCAAAGTCACAAAAGATGTGGCACAAGCAATGGAAAGGACTACCTTCTGAAGAGGCTACTTGTCAAGACTTGAAAAAAATTCAGAACAAACAAGGTTCTTACTGAGGAAGGAAGAGCCCAAAAATAAAGTCAACAACAACAAAAAAATATGAGCGATATTTCAGAGATTTTGTTACTTAGTAGAGAGGGGTGCATAGCATAGATACAGAAGCTATAGATGAGTAAAGCATTCTCAGAAATAGCATCACATGGTTGAGTTTTAACAAGTGCATTATAACCAAAAGTAGAATATACAAAGATTAATATTGTAAATGTACAATCTTCAAAACCAAAAGTACAAAGTAATTATATCTTTTCCACATGCATTCTCTTGCGTATCTCAAAAGAGGTGTTGAATATTCCAAGAGTAGGTTCATTTTCTTCATCTTCTTTATCTTCTTTAAGTATTTTCAAAGCTATTTTTTTCTTTTCCTTTGTTTTTCAGCTTCTTCATATTCTTTCTCTATTTGAAAACTTGATTTATAATCTCCACGATCATGCATAAACTTACATGAATCACCAAATCCACAGTAACCTGTTTCGTTATAATCCTTGCATAGATTAGGTTGATAATCTATTTTTGACGATACTCTTATATATGATGAAGCTCTTAATGGTCTGTGGGCCCCACCAGCTTTTTCAATTGAAACCGTTAATTCTCTTCTAAACCCTGCTTTATAATCTGTATATTTTTGTATTCCTCTGTATATTTTTTCATTTTCTTTTCCTTTTAACTCCAATTTTGCTTGATTAAGTGCTTTTTCTCTAAGGGCACGACCGTCTTTTGTGTGTTCTGTTTCTGTTTCCAAAATTGCAGTTGCACCATTATCAAATTCTATTTGAATTTCGTTTGATGATTCATAACAAAACCTATTTTCTTTTGATTTATCATTACATTCCATTGAAAACTCAAGTTTGCTGTTTGAATTTCTTCTTTTTTTCTTCATTATTAAGGTAATTTCTTCTTCTTCTTCTTCTTCTTCTTCTTCTTCTTCTTCTTCTTCTTCTTCTTCTTCTTCTTCTTCTTCTTCTTCTTCTTCTTCTTCTTCTTCTTCAATACAACTTCGTTTTCTAATGTTTTTTATCTTCAAAGGCCTTCTTAAGAAATTACAAACTACAAAACCAAAACCAAAACCAAAACAAACTAATTAAATAAACTTGCCAAAATGTGTATAGGTGTTCATATTCTTAACAATCACATACCAACTCATTTTGTTGTATTGCCAAAATGTATCCAGGTGTTCATGGTAGGCCAGTGGTGTTCCCTCGGTGGTCCTGCTCCTATTAGTTCCAAGACCGAGGAGGTTAAATAAACTTGATATTGTAATATTTTGCATTCTTGATAAGAAGTTTGATATTTTTGGTGAAATTATTGTATGTTTTATAGTAGTTTATTTAAGAGTAAAATGTTGGTTGCACTATAATACTAAAAGTAGCACGTCTAGTAATATTTGTTGGCCTAGTTATAGGGCATGTAGGATCTTGAGGTTTTTCCGAATATCATGAGTATTCTTCCACTAGTGTTTCAACGAAGAGGTATATTTTGCTATTTTTGCATAACATAAGGATCAATGATGCGACTACCCTTCTCATGATATCAAAATTATGAACTAGAAGTTTCTCTGAAATATTGCAAATGTGTATATGCATCCTTGTAAGAGCTAAAGAAAGCCTTCATTTATAAGATTATTAATACATCATAACAGGTGAAATTGTGGAACATAATTAGCTCGGATCTTGCTAAAGAAATCCAATTCGGTCCACCTGTAAGTTATTGATTAGTTCTTTCCCATATTTCCAGTTTGTTCCTTATGTTATACAAAATAGACAAGTATGTCGCAGTTTGGTCATTATGTTTGGTCTAATTATTTATCGATATGACTACAAGTTCATGGTTAGAGTCCACATATAGATTCATAACACTTTCTTTGGATATTCAATCTCTAAATATATGCCTTGTTAAAACCTTCTTAAAAAATTTAATAGGAAAAATTTAGTGAAGACAAAAAGGTACATTTTGTTATACGTTTTCTAAAAATATCTCATTAAAAACTTTTATCTGAAAAACTTATTAGGACCAAACCTTGATAACCTATTAGGACAAAACCTTGATGAAAGAAAAAAGTATGTGCATACGTATCTTCCCCTTCATGTCATTCTCTCAAGAAAGATCTTGAAGTCGTTGCATGTCAATCTTGTGTATTAATTTCTTAAATATAGATGTGTATGTAATGCCTTTGTAAATATATCATCTAAATTGTCATTTGAGCGAATTTGATGAACATCTATTTCACATTCCTTCAAGAGTTCATGTCTAAATGATAAGTTTGGAGAGATATGTTTGATTCGATCACCTTCGATATACCCTCTTTTGTCTTGAGTGATACAAGTAGCATATTGTTGAACTATGTTTACTTGTTGAAATATTGTATTCCACTTAAATATTTAATTTTAATAATATACCTCATCAAAAAATTTCTAAGAAAAACCCAATGAGACAACATTGGCCTTATAAACTCATTCACCGTATATATAACCGGACCCAACCTATCCTCTCTCTTCTCTCTCAGCATACACGACCCCCTCCCCTCCCCTCTCTGTGAGCACTGCTTCACCCACCACCACCTCCCCTACCCTCTCTATGATCTATGACCAACCCACCACCACCTCCCCTCCCCTCTCTGTAATATCTGACCAACCCCAACCACGCTCCCCTCCCCTTCTGCCGCCCTCTTTGCTCTCTGACAAACCACCAACATCAACACCGTCTTCATCAACATTACCATCTCCACCAACATCACTGCATTTTCTCCCAACCATCATCACCAGCAGATCCATTAACCATCATCATCATCAGTCACCTTCCCACCAATGGCTACTCACCATCCTCCACCTCCCTGGAGCAAGAGAGAGCCGCACTGCTTCACCGACCACCACCAACACCACCTTGGGCCAGATTCAAACCACCACCACCAAGAGCAGCGGCTGAACTCCGGCCTCCAACACCTCCATTCACAACAGCTCTCCATCTCCATCACCATCAACATCATCGCTCACCTCCCCTCCACTTTCTATTCTCTCTGACCAACCCACCACCACCAAGAAAACGAATACCACCAACATCATCCTCAACACCATCTTCACCACCATCACCATAGACACTATCTGTAACCCCACCATCTACCATCGAACCAAACCTTCCGACCAAAAAAACACCTCTCCACTGTCTCTTCAATACCATCACCATAACCACCGTCTGTAACTCCATCATCCACCATCAGACCAACCCTTCCTACCAACAAAACACCTCTCCATTATATCTTCTCCACCATAATTCCAAATCTCACCTTCAATCTGAGATTAGCTCACGTTCCCCGCCAAACAAGCCCAATAACATAGTCCATTCATCATGGTTAATGAGTACCCTCTTCTCTTTGATCCACCATCATCAACACCCTCTTCTCTCTGAACCACCTTCCCTACCATAATCACCATCACCACCCAATCCTCTGTCCACCATCATAATCATTCAACTCCGATCTCAACCCACCTCCCTCTTAGCAGACGCGATTCGGTAGAAAATCGATTGGGGTTTGATGTGTTTTGTTCTTGGGTGGTACAACCCCATTTCACGTGTGAAGGAGCTTGGTTTTTTTTTGTTTACAAAGGATACAACCCAAGAACAGATTTGGGCTGTGAATAGTTGAATTTTGTTTTGTTTTGTTCATTGTTGGTACAACCCACGTAATGGGGGGTTTGGGCTGTGAAGAGTAAGAATAAGTTTGTGTTTTTTTTCATGAGCCCAATAACAATATTGGTTTGGACATGATGGTTACAACCCTTTTAGGCTATAAAGAGTGATATGTTTCTGCTTTGGACATGATGGGTGCCTCCCCATATTAATTTTGAGTAGCGATTTTATTGGCCATGGGTACACCCCACAACAAAATAGTCAATATGGGTCCGCACCCATCGAGCGAATTGTTGAAATGGGTCTGTACCTGTATGAGAGTTTTGATGTCTCCCCATTTGTGATGATTTAATATTAGTTGGAGACATCATTTAGGTGTATTTATTAGAGTATAGGTCGATTTTCTCATGATTTAGTACACTTTCCTATTTTGTGTCTTGAATTAATTATTTATTATTTTTAGAGCATATTAGGTTTAATTATTTATTTAATGTGAAGCTTTAAAGATATATGGTAATTAATTAGAGTCCATGTTAATTCTAAGAGCTAAAGGAAAGAGGATAAACATGGAAATTGGAGATAAGGAAACAAAAGCTAAAATATAGAAAGATAAAGTTACCAAGTAAATCTGAATTCCAACACCTACGACCACAAATGGGATTATATCTCAAAATCGGTGAGGAATTTGGAAGAATGGTCAAGAGCAAAGTTAAGATCTTTCTGAGACGATGAATTTCGACTACTCATACGCATCAAACGGATAAGTATTGAAGTTGTTAGGACCAAAACAAAAACAAGGTTGATTCCATATTTTAGGGTTACAAATTTGAGTTGGACTAGGAGTCCATTACTTACCTTCTCCTCCAAGGAAACGAATTAGATCTTCCTATACCCTATAAATACAACCTCTTAACACAAGAAAATCATCCTTGACCAGTCCTTAGGCTAGCAAGAAGCTGCAACACAATAAGAAAAGTCTGTAAGGAGCTGTGTATCAATTATGTCTTCTTCAACCTTCAATTCTGTAATTCTTTTCTTTTCTCTTCTTAGTATGAATTAAATAAATTTAGCTTGAGTTTTAGCATATATGTATGAAACCTAGTTTTGATTGACATCTATCTAATTTGGGAATTATATGTTTTAAATTGAAATCATGTTTTATTTCTCTGTTTATGTGTTTGAATTATAATCAGTTTTCTTTGCGGTGTACAACGTAAAGGATTACTTTAGTAATAGTTAGATAACCATTGACAACGGTATATTTAACTATAGGAACAACACATAGCGTCTAGTATAAGGTTCAGACCTGACAAATCAACCTAACTACATAGTCATTATGGTTTGGTGTATTGCCATTAATCAATTGCAGGAAAAGTTTGCTTAGGACTCCTTATAGACACTAGTAAACCCTATTTAAAACTACCTAGCTTAATTGAAACCGATTATTGAAATACTACATAATTCACCTTTACATGTTTAGAACGGAAAAACTAGTGGGGATTACTTGCTAATTACTCAGGCTAAACTATCATACTATCTGTTCTTTGCTTATTTAATTTCCTGTCTTTAATTTATTAATTTAATTTTCTTGTTAAAAACCAAATAAAAATCTATTTTCCTTTTCTTTATTTGTGTATCATCTGTTCTAACTTATTTATATGCACTAGATAAATTGCATAAGTTCATCAAAACTTTCGTAGTCTCTGAGGAACGAATTCTATTTATCATTAAAACTTGCATACGTCTTGTATACTTGCAGAACCGTGCTCAGCCTAGGGTGTTTATTTGCACTTATTTTATTCTTTATTTTATCACACGTTAGGCAACACCAAGTTTAAATGGACAAAAATAGATAATGACTTAATAAAAATAGTAATAATGAATAAATGTAAAAGGTAAAAGGTAAAAAACTGACATGGGTCTGTACCCACCGAGAATGGGGATGGGCTAACTTTTACAGCTAAAAAACAAAGGGTATAAATGTAAAAAATGCAACTAGAACATTACAAATTGGCCTTATAATGAAAGTTTTTTTAGTTTGGATTTAAATTATAAAGTTGCCAAAAAATTGTTCTTACTTTGTATATATATATATATATATATATATATTGTTTTTCAATGTCTTTTTTTTTGTTCTGATTTTTTTTTATTTTGAAGGATTTTAACTAAGAAAAATTATAATATTTTAATATTTTGTAAACGATAATGATAAAACGTCACTTTTTTTATTACTCTAAAAGATCCATTATTAAAAACATCTCATTGAAAGACTTATTTGTTAAAAATATTTCTCCAATAAAATTATTTATTAAAAATAGTCATTGTCAAAAATACCCTAATATAATCTTTTTAATTTCTTTATTATTTATCTTTTAAGTTTAACTACCCTATTACAACTTCCTACCACTACTACCACCACCACCACCGCAGCCGCCGGCACTGCCACCACCACCACAATAACCACCACCACCACCCTACCACTACAAGCTCAACCACCACAACCACCACCACCACAACAACAACAACAACCATAACCACCACCACCACCACCTACTAATACTAATTCTATCACAAGCGCGCGTCTGGGAATTTCTTTTTAAAATCGTCATAACTAATTCTAAAAATATCTTGATATTTACGTCTATGATTTTTTTTAATTTTTTTTCGGCAGACTTGAAATCCATTGTTTCGAACAGTGAATTCATGTTTGCGAAAAAAGATTCACTGTTTCAAACAGTAAATATCATGTTTGCGAAAAAAAATTACAAAAACAAATCTTAAACGTAAATATTAATTTGTTTGTCCGAAAATGCAAATTTTTCTGATATTTTTAGAATTAGTTATGATGATTGGAAAAAAATCCAGGCGTGCGTATGTGTGATGGAATTAGTAGTAGGTGGTGGTGGTGGTTGTGGTCGTGGTGGTGGAGGTGGTGATGGTGGTGGTGGTGGTTGTAGCGGTTGTTAATTTTTTTTACATGGTGGTGGTGGTGGTGGTGATAATTATAAAAATATACTTAGCTAATCCTTTATGACATACAAATGGTTTTCTTAAATTGTAGAAAGAAAAACACACAATATTATGCAATAATTGCACTATAGGTCCCTTAAAGTTATATCACATGTTCATGAGCTAACTGCACTATATGTCCCTATATTATGCTAAATACCCTATATTTTATCATACAAACAACAAATAAATCAAAGGCTCCAAGTAAAGATTATGAAAAATTGAGGGACCATACATCAAATGATTTCCTCATTCAGCTTTTCCCCTATACCAAATCAGGTTGATTTATGTAACCTTGATCAGTAACCAGAAAATATAACTCCTCTTCAAACTGCACACAAACCATACCCCAGTGACCAAATATGCAATTATACTATATTTCAAAATAATCATAACTTTCGATATGGACATATTTACTTACCTATAAAATAGTGTTGAAGTGATTATTTCTTGGAAAATACACATAATTATCGTTCCTTAATCCCATCTAGTAAACAAAATAATCTGCATAAAATTCAATAGAATTAAGTTTTAGAATCTTATATTACACAAAAATTGCAATATAGATCCCTTATATAATGCAAAAATTACACTATATGTTCGTTAAATTAAGCAAACATTACACTATAGGTTTGGATCTAGGTATATTTGTTGGGGACCAAATTCTTAACTTAATTGAACTATAGGTCCCTTATATTTTGAGTTGGCTACACTATATGTCCCTTATATTATGCAAAATTTGCATTTTAGGTCCAAAGCCAGAAAATTTTGTTGCACGAACCCAACTTTGAGTTAATTGCACTATAGATCCCTTATATAATGAAAAAATTACACTATATATCCCTTAAATTATGCAAACATTGGACTATATGTTTGGTCTTAGAAATTTTTGTTTGGGGGCCAAAAAAATTTAGTTAATTAAACTATAGGTCCCTTATATTTTGAGTTAGCTACACTATATGTTCCTTTATTATGCAAAAATTGCATTAAAGGTCCAAAACCAGAATTTTTTGTTTATAGTGTAATTTTTTAAGTTAATTGCACTATAGGTCCTTTATTTATATAATGAAAAAAATGAAATAATTATAAAACCACACACTCATATATAGTCAACTGATTGGAACTAATCTTAAAAAATTCATAGATTACGTCACGTGAAGAAAATATATAAAGTAAAGGATACGATGGAGTTTTTGAATGCTACAAGATGACAAAATAGGAAGTTATAATGAGAATAAAATTGAATAAATTAGCTGAAAATGGAGATAGATACCAGAGAAGGTGCTAGGAGAGTCGGTGAAGTTATTGAAATCTTTGTCATCGGATTTCTCCATGATGAAATTTGAATACAATATGTTTGGTGGTCAATAAGGGAGGATAGATTGAGAGAGGAGAGGTTGAGAAAGGGGAGGAGATGCTAGCGGTTGGTGATGATTAGTGGCTATTGGTTGTGAAGACTTAAGTAGACGATAGAGAAATAGGTATTCAATTTTTTTAGCAGCTGTAATAAAATGTAATAGAAGAAAAGGTAAGCAAGTAACTTTATATTAGTATACTATATTAGTTAATGATAGGTTGTGTCAAATGTTTTATTGTTTTAATTTTTTGAGTCATTATTTCTTTCGGAATGTCAATATTTTTTCTAATGAATAATATTAAACAATATATTAATTATTGTTACAAAACTATAATTAATATTGATTCAATACGAATATATATATATATATATATATATATATATATATATATATATATATATATATATATATATATATATATTATACTAATAATAGTTTTATATGCATTTTTAAGTTTATTTATATTTATAGTTTTAATATAATTGGTATATATCGCTATAAGAGAATGCTTAATATAACAAGATATTCTACAATTTAATTAGTTTCATATAAATTTTTATAAACTTTTATGAGAATGAGACAAAACTAGATTTATTTTAAATTTTATGACGCGTCTTATTAAATAATGACTTAAAAATATTTGAATTCATATATAAATGGAAATTATCAAAATAATAAAAAAAAAATATTAAGGGTGGTTTCAACTTAAAAGTCGTGTACACGTCACCGGTTCCATTTTATCTCAATTATAATTGCACCCTGATTGTAAACAAATTCTCGTAAAATTATTGCAAATTTGATTATATTTTCAAGTTAAAGTTTCATTCAAGACTTTTAAATACACGAATCTCTATACCTAAATTCAAAAAACGTAGTATAAGACCAAATTGCTCAAGCGCATCACTATTCAATCGACACTACATCAAATTCAGATACATATACAATTAATTAAATAAATTACCTTCTGTCATTGAAAAACCGGTACTTAAGGACTTGGAGTTTTGATTTACTACAAAACAAAGCGAAAATCGTAATATAAGATCAGATTACGCATTACTTACAGTAAAAGGCAGCAATAGTATGATTTGTATATATATATATATATATATATATATATATATATATATATATATATATATATATATATATATATATGTATTTAATTATGCTTAAATCAGATAATTCTGAAAAATTGTAAAAGTGATGAGATTAGGTTAAAATTAAATCAGTTTTTTTAGAGATTACCTTTTAGCTTGTTGTTGATGGTGTAATCAATTCGGGTTGATGATGGTGGAGAATAATTCCCGAGTGGCGGTGATTTTCTTGTGAAGGAGAGCAAATTGGTGGCGCGTGAACAAAATATGTTTTTGTTATTGTTTTAATGAGCTGCGATGTGAAAGAGATGAGTTTGTTCTATATATAATTAATCTTTATAATAAGTCGGTAACAATTCATATTTTTTTTGACGGGGTAACAATTCAAATGAAACCGACTTTTTTGTTATATTTTCCTCTAATTTTGATTTTAATTTTAATTTTTATCAAGAGTAGTGAGAAAAAATTGAATCTTTTCATCTTTTATTTTTCGATTCTAATTCTATATTGTTGTTTTTTCTTCAATTTATTTAACTACCTTTTTATTTATATTAATTCTATGAATATTGGTTTTGAAACAATAATATATACATAATTTTATAAAATATAGGAACTTATAAGGTAACAATATCAAGAAAATTGTATCGAATTCTTAAAGTGATATTTTTTAAATATATACTAACCTATATTATAATTGATTAGGATTTTTTTAGATTTCTTGCCTTCACAAAAAAAATCCTAATTCATATATTTAATGTAGTTGAGGTTCACCTATTTTAGATCCTTTCCGATTAAGGATGATTCTCACACATCTGCCAAGAGAGCTTGCTTTCCTAATACCAAGATAGTTAGTTACAAATATTTTCCGGTTTTCCCTTGCTAAAGGAAATTGTCGACTTTTGAAATTTAATTTTTTGTCCAAGCGCTTCACAATATAATCTAATCGTATTTTTTAAGGCGTCGATTTCTTTCTCGTTGATGGAAAAAAGAAAGGGGTGTTATCTGCGAAAAGGAGATGGGTAAGATTAGTACATGTTTGAGCTAAATAAAGTTTATTGATGTTTACTTATCTGCATTGCTGAATTAAAAGAACAATAAGCCCCTTGGTAATGAGTGAAAAGACCTTCTCCTCTAAAAATCTAGTTGGATCTCCACTTTATATCAGATGATTGTAAGAAATCTTTATCAAAGCTGTCCTTCAAACAATCTCGAATTATGATAATGTCAGTTTTTGAATTTCCAAAGACACTCTGCAAAAAATTCGCGAGACTCGTTGCTAACTTCTGGTGTGATGCACAACACAAAAAGAGAATTCATTTGTTTGCATGGGAGAAGTTAATGGTATCAAAGACAATGGGTGGAATCAGATTTAAAGACTTTCAAAATATGAATACGACCCTTCTTACTAACCAAGCATGGAGAATTCCTTGTAACTCAGATTCATTAGTTTAAAAAATACTCAAAGGGATTTACACCAGGGTTCATTCTGGGACATAAGATCTAAAAAGAAGAGATCATGTTATTAATCTCATTATTTGTATAAAAATTGTACAGTTGAGCAAACTTAGGGGTTGATCCTTTCTCATGCAACAAGCTTCTCAACGAATGATAATTTTGACCATGTAGACGAAAGGTGTAAGGAGCCGATGCATTATTTATATAACTATCAACTTTTCCACCAAGAGATGTAAATCAATACATCATATTATAAGCTCTAATGTTTTCATGAATTTTTTTTCTCCTTCTATCATCTTCAAATAATAGGTTCAATAGGTTACTCAGAGCAACTTTCAACTTAGGAAGCTTAACTATACCATTCATACAACACATTGAGAATTGAGGCTTATATGTGTTTTTGTGTTTATAAATTATTTTATTATACCACATAAATGCATCACATGATTCACATACATATATAGCATCTCTAATGTCATTATACTCTATATTAAAAAAAATAAAGAGTAAATCTATTGAAGTGATCAATTATTATAATATTCATGAAAACAACAATATATTGAAGCACAAATTGAATAAATAATAAGTTCTTACCATCCTCCTCCTCTGAATCATCATTAAACACATAATCAGAATCTGCATAACACAATGAACCATTGACATTTTTAAATTAAAAAAAACATCTAGTCTATTTAACAATAAATATTATGTAATATAATTATAATTTTATAGTAAGATTAATTACTAGCGAATTAATACCTGATGGTACAATAGTAATTTTAGAAATATTCCCTTCATCAGGTAATATATTTGATCCCATGTTGGAACCACCCCATGCAACATATCTTATTGTGTCTTGACTCATAAATATCCTCTTTTCGTCTCGTTTAGAACTAAGCATATAACAAATATCTACGTATAAGTATTAATTAAATACAAAATAATGATACTAAGATTGGTCGGTTCTATTACAAACATGGATAATTACCATATATTTGATTTAGAAAACAAATTTAATGAAATATTTTCACTTAGACAATAAACATCCATTCCATGATTATAAAGCTCGAGAATATCTATTAATAGTAAAATAACTTCTAATTAGGGAGAGGAACAAAAAATAATCACAATAAAATATATTAGTGATATTAGAGATACTTTCATATTCAGATATGCATTTGTTTAAGAGCACATGTCTCATTTGCTTACTCTGTTGCAAAAAAGAATCATTTGTTGAAGTAAGTTCACCATGCATCAAATTTTTTCCTCATGCCCCTGCTAATGTTTTTTCATGAGCGACATATTCTAATTCTATTACAGAAAAAAATAGGTAGAATAATATTTAGAATCGTGTAAAAAAACGATAAAAATTTGTCAGAATGAAATATTTTTTCCTATTGGAAAAACTAATCATTTGAAATATCTCTGATAACACAACTTATTGAGGTTCCTATTGTATTGAATATCATATAGTATCCATTTTGTGGGCATCTTGGATTATTCATGAATTCTTTATTCTTGTTTCTTACAATTTTTTTCCAAAAGGGTGGTATACAGAAGCTAAAATACAATAAAAACATTTTTTTATATATAATTAATATTACCATAAATATTAGAGATATTAGCCAATAAATTTGAAAAATCCTATAACCTACCTCCATACAGTCCAACGAATTATTACCCACCTAATAGGTCCAAGATATTAACTTTATCCCATTTCTACCCTTACAATCAATGATTTAATTAGATCATATGCCATAATTATCTTCTATAACATATTTAATTAGATCATATTCCATAATTATCTTCTATAACAGATTCCATTTCAATAGCATATATGCCAAATCCCTTAATTATAGCCTTTACACGATAGAAAGTTTGTTATCATATACCATTTAAATATCAACTACTAAATCCCTTAATTATAGCATTTACTCGATGGAAAGTTTGTTATTGTCACTATCAATCATGTATACAATGGTTTCATATATTTTGATACAAGCGAATTACACCGGGAACAATAGAAAAAGCCATCGGGAACAACCCTATATATTAAGTCAGATAGATTTGAGTTAAGTTTTTTAGTATATAAAAGATGGTGATGTGTGTGAACAAAATTAGTGGGTACAGTGAGTATTTTGGTGGTATGCTCAATTGTAGCTATTCTATAAGCGAAGGTGCGTGCGGGTAAAAACAATGGGTTGCATTTGTATCTTGGTGGGTTAGTAAGTTGTTATAGTATTTTTTTAACATTGTGAGAAACTATGATGAGTAAGTGGCAACATGTTTTAAACACAAAATCTTACCAACCAACAAATACCTTGGTCGACGTCCTTCGCAGTGACGACGGGGAGTGATATGCGACGAGCAGTGGGAACCTTACCTTCAACGACATCAACTGTGGGTTGCCACTTCTTCTTTGTCTTCGCCATTATTGATTGCAGAGATATGGCCAGTTTGGTTTCTTTGGTTTGGAGGAAGGAAGACGATGGTCGTGTGTTTCACTTCTATCTGTTGTTTATGTTTTGAGATTATTTGAATGATTGGATGTAATTAGAGAAGATTGTTTTGATAAGTCAAACGAAATTAAGTTGAATAAAGGATATATCAGACTTTTAGAGTAGATTGCACTTGATGAACAACGGTTAATTGTTTATGTGGACTCTATGAGTTTATAACCCATATATAATACAATAGGAAAGCTGCCATCTTAATTTAAAAAAATAAGATATAAGTATATAAAAAAAACACAAAAAATCCATAATTACACCGCCATTAGTGAAATCGTTTTTCCAACAACCACGAATTACAAGACAATTTCAAGAAGCTTCAAATATGGAAACTAATAGTACCAGTTTTTTGCCTTTTCATCTACACCGGGACTAATTTTTGGCCTTTATCTGTATTAATTTTTCCATGTATTTGAACGCCAAATTGGTTCTAAAAAATATTATGTACGTTCTCATTTAATGAGTGACCTATCTATTTTATTTTGATGTTGGTTTTCATCTTATTCTCAGTTGTTGTATCTTAATTGCTTAAGGTCCTTATTCTGAAGTTTCTTAAAGGTATGCGAAATTCATTTATACTATTATGATAATCAAGTAATTGATTACTGATTGTGTGCGGGTCGAATTATGGACAAAAATACTTAACATGTAAACCGCTCATTATTGTGTAGGTTTTGTAAAATTAGACCCGCACCCGTCCAATATATTTTTAAAACCATTAAATTTCGTATTAGGCGGGTTACGGGTGCATTGCAGGTGACTTGATTAAATAAACTACTCAAATTTGTATATAAATTTATTGAGCGAGTTAATTTTATACTACGAATCAAAGTTGTAATAAAAAAAACATAACTTATAATATTCGTATACACTTCAAATAATATCTACTTTTGAAAAATATAAAATGAGATTTTAGAAAAATAAATTTATGAGTTAAACAATAAATAGAAATAATATCATAATTCAATATAAAAAATAAACTTATTAGATAGAATCAAACTGAAATATTGAGGCATGTAAATTTTTTAAAAGAGAAAGAATAACAAAAAGAAATGTAAAGTGAACAAGCAAATGATATCTAGTATTTTATTTAAATAAAATGAGCAATATGAATATCTCTAATTTTTTTATACTATATGGTAATCGGGTATATGCGGGTATGCAAGTTCCAACTTTCGAATCCGCAACCCGCAAAAAAATGTATATTTTTAAAATGTAAACCGCAACCCGCCCAATAATAAACTAACTTGTATAGTTTCGGGTTAGTATAGTCGGGTTGGTCGGGTATGCAGGTTCTCTAACCCGGTGCACAGCCCTAATCAATAATTTGGATTTTTTTGGTAGACCATGTGTTAAATTTCAGGGCAATGAGTAATAAAAGCCCCATGACTTCCCATTAACAAAATAAAGCCCAACCCTAACTAACTACTAAAACCCAACCCTAACTAACTACTAAAACCCAACTAAAAAAATATCCAAAACACCTTCTCTTTCCTTTCTTATTACAATGAGAAGCAACAAACCAATAGGGTTACGGGTGCTGTCGCCTAGGGCGTGATAAAATAATAGATAAAATAAGTACAAATAAACACCTTAGGCTAGCACGGTTCTGCAAGTATACAAAACGTATGCAAGTTTTACTGATAAATGAGATTCGTTCCATAGACACTACAAAAGTTAGAGAGAACTTATGCAATTTATCAAGTGCAGATAATCAAGCTAGATCAGATTAATACACAAGAAAATAAAAGAAATGAGTTTTTTGTTTGATTTTTGGAAATAGAAAATTAGACTAATAAATTAAAGGCAAGAAAAGTAAATAAGCAAAGAACAAATAGTATGAGAGTTTAGCTCGAGAAATTAACAAGTAATCCCCACTAGTATTGTTTATTCTAAACATGTAAGGGTGAATCATGTAGTATTGCAATAATCAGGATTCTAAATTCCTACCTACACCCGGAGACCGAATAGGTAGGATACGACACAACCACGAGGCAGTTTAAAATAGGGTTATCCTTCGCCACTAGGTTCCTAAGCAAATAATTCCTTCAATTGGTGATATGGTGATTAAAACAAACCCTAACGACTATCTAGGTAGGCTGGAGTTGTCAGGACCAAATCCTTATTCTAGACGTTATGTGGTGTTTCAATAGTTAAACACCCCTTCCGGGCGACCATCTAACTACTATTAAGGTAATCCTATACTCGTGCACTAGCAAGGAAAACAGACAATAAATCAAAACACATAAACATAGAATATGAATTCAAATTAAATACAATAGTATCCCAAATCAGTTAGAAAGAACTAGGGTTCATACATATATGCTAAATCTCAAGCTAAAATTATATAGTTCATACGAATGAAAGAAAATAAAGAAATTACAAATTTAAAGGTTGAAAAAGACATGATATGGGGTCCAGCTCCTTCCAGACTTCTCTTCTTGTGTTGTAAGCTTCCCTTGGCTTAAGGTGTGTCAAGGATGTGTTTCTTCTGATAAGAGGGTGTATTTATAGGGTATAGGAAACCCTAAAACGTTTCTTGGAGTAGAAGATAGGTATTGGACTCCTAGCCTAACTTAAATTCGTAACCCTAAAATATAGAAAAGGTAAGATTCTGGTGCTGTTTTGTTTTGTCCGTAACCCCTTCAGCACTTATCTGTTTAACGGGTTCCAATAGTCGAAACTGATCGTCTCGGAAAGCTCTATAACTGTGATTCAGACCATTCTTCCAAATTTGTATCCAATCTTGCGTTATGATCACTTTTATGTTTGTAGCTGCTGGAATTCAGATTTATTTGGCAACTTTATCTTTTCCTTTTTCGTATTTTTTTCCTTTATCTCCAATTTCCATGTTTATCCTCATTCCCTTATCTCTTAGAATTAACCTGGCATCTAATTAATTACCATATATCTTTAAAGCTTCACAGTTAACAAACAATTAAACTCAATATGCTCTAAAATAATAAATAACTAAATTAAGACATGAAATAGAAAGTGTACTAAATCATGAGAAAATCGACCTATAACTTAATAAATACACCTAAAATAATGTCTCCAACTAATATTAAATCATCACAAATGGGGAGACATCAACGGGAAACATTAAAACCTCCCAACTCATTCTCTCTCATCCCATTCTCTCGTCTTTCCCTCTATGATCAGAACAAAAAAAACAAAATCTCTTCACCGCTGCTCTACAGAAGAAAACCGTCCACCTTTTGCCTCCACCTTCACTACTTCTCTGCACAAGAAATCCGACTCCAACTTCGCCGCTCCTCTGCACAAGAAGCCCGCCGTCGTGGCCTATTCTGGTCTCACCTTCCCGCTGTCACTCTCCTGCATAAGAAAACCATGGCCATCGTGGCCCATTCTCCACCATACACCGTCGGTGTTCGTGGACCATACTCCACCATCACCATAGACCACCGTTCGTGGACCATTCTCGGCCATCTCTCTGGCACAAGCCTTATACAAATGTTCGTGGACCATTTCCGACTATCTCTCCGCCATAAGCCCTACACCACCGTTTGTGGACCCATTCCCCATCATCAGCTCTTCGGCTGCATAATAGCACTGCCGCCGACGTGGACCACGCTTTCGATCTGTTCAAAGGCTAATTTTTTCACCGAGAGGGTGAATATATTTGTTTTTGCTTCTGATGTTAAAGTTTTATTTATTTGCAGGTAAAAAAAGGGTGTTGGGTCCATCCATTAGGGTACAACCCTTAGGCTTGTGATGTGAATTGCTTTGCAGTAAAAAATTCATTTTTGGCTTAGGGTACATGGATTAGGTTACAACCCTTTATGTGAAGAGATTTTCTTATTGTTTTTTGTTCCTATGCGAGAGTTAAGGTGAAGAGGTTCTTTTTTTTTCTTCCTATGCGAGAGTGGTGAAGAGATTCTTTTTATTTTTTTTGTTCCTATGCGAGAGTGGAGGTGAAAAGATAACTAGGCATGGGTACAACCCCTAGGGAAAAACTTCTAAGGTTAAAAATATGTATGCTACTGGTTTTTGTTTGAATGGTAGAGTGAATAGGTTAAGTTGGGTACGGGTACAACCTCTTCGGCCTGGAAACTTGGGTACGGGTACTTGCGTTACAGGCTACGACATGGACAAAAGTTGATATAGACCTTTCTAGACTTGGACATGGACAAGGACAAAAACCAATTAGTTTTATACCTAAATGCTATTAGGACTTGTAATGCAATTATAAAAAAAAAATATCACAATAAAAATTAAAAAACGGTATAGGTATGTAACCCCTTGGCAAACAAGTACCTACCTAAAAAAATAGTATGAGGGTATGAGGTTTAATTAAAAAATTAGATTTAAGTATGTAGTATGTACCCTCAGTATAATTAAAATAAAATAGAAAAGGATATAAAAGTAATAGATTCAACCAATAAATTTAGTTTGGGCCTTTAATAGGATTTTTATTTAGTTACGCTTTAAAAAGTATTGTAGTATTATTTTGGGTCTTAATTTGTAGATTCCTCTTAAATATTCTCACATATGGGCCATAAGGGCTAATATTTTCATCATTTGTGTCGTTCTATCTTGATATTACAGTTTCTCTGTGTGTTTAGTCTTAGGTTTCTGATAAGTCTATATATTTAACTGGTCTTAGGTAAATAAAACATATTTAAGATAACTTGGGGTCCTTTTTTAACTTTATTAACTTGAGGTCCTTTTGTTCCGTCCTAGAAATAATCTCTTATGCCAGGGATTTATGGTAGTCTTGCGGGTTTTTTGTATCGTTTGAATGTTCTTTATATTCAAAAGATTAAGGTTTTTATTATCTATTTTAATTTAGGTCCAAATACCTTTATGGTTTGACCAAGAGTCAAAAATCTCTCCTACGGTTTTAAAAGGGTCAAATACCTCCTATGAGTAATCACAAGTTAGAAAACCATAAGATATTTGTCTTTTTTAAAACTATAAGGATTTTTTTTACCTTTTGTCAAATTATAGGGGGTATTTGGTATTTTACTCCTTTTTTATAATTTGCTTTCTCGGGATTATCAAAACATTGTCATTTTTGGTTGAATAAGTACTTTCTCCATTTCAAAATGATTGTCCATTTACTAAAATTATTGTTTCAAAATATTTGTCCACTTAATATTTCAAGATAATTTTTTAAATTGTTATTTATATTAAAAATTAAAATTTATATTTTCAATACATATTTAAAATCTCAAACATTTTATGAATGATAATTTTATAATAAAGATTGTAATTATTATATCGGTTAATTTGCGTAAAAAATATAATGGACAAATATTTTGGAACAGAGAGCAATGATTTTGGTGTAATATACTCTATTTACTCTTCTTTTAATTTTTATTATTATTTATGATTTTTTTTTTGGACGGGTATTATTATTTATGATTGTATTTGTTTTATTGTAGAGGGCACCATTACATGGAAACTCGATGGACCCACCAGAGGAGTCAACTGAGACACTAGTTTCAATGGGTTTTGATAGAAACTCAGCTAGACAAAGCATTGATTCGAGCTAGAAATGATGTCAATGCATCCACAAATATCCTCCTGAAAGCACAATCACAATGAAATTAAATGGAAAATCGTATTTCACTCATTTAATCCTAGTTTTGGAATGGAAACCGAGGTGTTGTGTATCACGTGGGACCCACGCTTAGGGCAAATTTATTAAATTAGCAGAATATCTCGTATAGGTTATTCAATTGCTGTGTTTTGCGATCCATCAAGCAGCCGTAACCATACCACAGTGAGCATATCCAAGCACTAAATTACTTGCACAACCATCATCTAAAACTGAATGGTGAAAAGGGACCACAACACCAGTTACTGCAGTTAATCTTTATCGCATATATTTGTAATCGCATGCCTCAGAAGCTGCATACACATCAATAGACACGTATTTTAGTCAATATGTCTTTTGTTTAAGCGTTATTAATTGACTTCAAATTGTGTTATGAATAAAGATGTTGCTCTGCCAAGGCTAGTGTTGTTGCAATAGTATTTATAGCAACATTTTCACACATGATTGCTTCACAAAGTAGTCTCCATATCTATCAGCAACTGCTAATAAATGCTGACACATCACTGTTGAATCCCATTTTGAGTTCAAACCAGTGAATTCTTCCATATCTGGTAATGTATCCCCCAGTACACAAAATGAAGAAGAGCCTGCAAATATTCAGTCATTAGTAGTTTAATTATCAATGATCATGACAAGTACAAGGAGATAATGGAAAAGACCTTAAGAAACATGTTGCTCCATGTCTTGGACTTTGATACAGTGTGTGCTATAATCCTTCATTGGATTGAAAAGTTGGCCTCTAAAAACCGGTACAAACTTTAAATTAATTATATTATAAGTCCAAAACAGCAGGGACCAATGGTGCAATGATCCCTAATTAAAAGAAATGGCGTGAAATATAACAGCGACCAATGGTGCGATAAATAATTAGTTCTATAAAACAAATACTCTATTAAATTTCATGATTGATGCCTTCCAATAATTTAGCTCAACAATTTTACACATAACTATGTGAAAAAATAAGGGTTGATCGTAGTACAGAATGGCAAAGAAAGAGAGATGATAAGATAGAATAACGTACTTTCGCTACAATCAACCCCATCCATTGAGCTACAATACTTAGATGCAGCCTCAATCTAAATATAAATGTAATCACAATTATTAACACCATATTATTCTCTGATGAAGAAAAACTACCATAATATTATTACCTTTACGGGGTTTCTTAGACAAGACCTTTGAGCTTTGTGAAGAAGAGAGAGGTGTTGGTGTTGGGTTGCTCAGACGTCGCTTGAAGTTAGTGCTGTGATGTTGGAGTGGTTCGAACGAATAGGAAATATTGCAGCGGAGATGGAGGGGCGGTATTCGCTGCTGTGTCTGCTTGTAGAGGCGCGGTGGTGATGGGTTGGGCTCGAACGAGGGAAGAAGTACATTACTTCGTATTCCAGAGAATGATGTTTCATTAAGTTTGGTTCAAATATGCTAAAGGGCAATATTGGTGTTTTTCGAATAACAGATTGTTAAGTTATGTTGTTTGATAGGTTTAATCGGGATTGAAATTTTATAGGATTCCATATAAGCGTTGTTGGAGTAATATATTGGGTGTGAATATGGGTCAAAGGTACAAGATCAATGGCGTCCGCTTAGTCCAGGTGAAGAAGTGGGGCAGAAGTTGAACAAGTTGATCGAAGCTTAATTGTTCGAATCGAATCCGAAACCCTGTCACAACTCCTCTCATATTTTGTTGAACAAGTTTTGTGCTCGAAAAAATATTACTGATAGTGAAGTTTACCAACTTGTCAGAATAGTCAAGTTTTATCTGATTTAATATAATTAAGAGTCGTTTGGAAGAAAAGTCGTGTAACCGCAACTCTGGAAATGGAAATGGAAATGGAAACCGAATACACAAAAGAAGCTCGTGCCTATAGAGAAATCTCTTACTCAAGCAAAATTAAAGTTAAAAGGTAAAGAAAAAAAAGTTGAAGGTAACAAAAAACTATATAAGGGATTACACAGATAATATAGACTAAAAAACAAGGTTTCAAAGAGAATTGACGGTAACAAGTGAAAAAGCTGGTGAGAAAACAGGCAAGGCAGCTCATATAAAAGTATCCATTAGATTTGATTATCAACCTGATATATGTGATTTATGACATCTAGTGTGGATATGGATATTCGTGTATTTGAAAATTCTGAATGAAACTTTAGAATTATCTAAATCTAAACGTAATCAAATTTACAATAATTTCACGAGAATTTGTTTAAATCGGGGTGTGCAATTATAATTGAGATAAAATAGAATCGGTGATGTACAAGACTTTTGAATTGAAACCACCCTAATATTTTTTTACTAATACTTTTCATTTATATAAGAACTCAAAGTTTTTTAAACAATTTTTTTAATAAAACACGTAATTATTATTTAAAATAAAATTAAGATTTGTCTTAATCTCAGAAAAGTAAATAAATTTTTTAATCAAACTAATATCAAATTGTAGAATATCTTGTTATACTAACTATAGGCATTCTTTTAGAGTTATTTCTACCAATTATATTAAAATTATAAATATAAAATATTATCACTAACATTTATAAATTCGTGTTGAATCAATATTAAGTATAAGAAGTTAATATATTATTATATGGAGCAATGTCCCAATTAATTATACGGAAAATGTAAAAGTTTTCAATTAATTAAAACTTCAACTTAATTCCTACGTAAGCAAAAAAAAAAAGATTACGAAGATACCCATAGACAATTAATTAATTACTTTAATTATAATAATATTTCTTTTTAATTTTTTTTTCAATTTTTTTTCTCAAATTTTTATTTCGAAATTTTTTTTCGAATTTTTTTCCCGATTTTTTTTTCTCTAATTTATTTTTTCAAATTTTTTTCCCCAAATTTTTTTTATCGAAAATTTGTTTTTCCCGTAATTTTTTCACACAATTCTGAGATTTGTGTGGGAACACACAAAATTGGAACAACCAAAATCAAGTTTTTTGTATTCCAAAAATACACAAATTTGAGTTTCATGTGTTCCAGTAATACACAATTTTGTGATTTGTGTGTCCAGGAATACACAAAATTAGAACAAACAAAATCAAGTTTTGTGTATTACATGAATACACAAATTTGATTTATATGTGTTTCATGAATACACAAATTTGATTTATATGTGTTCCATGAATACACAAATCAG
The DNA here is from genome assembly GCA_029959085.1 of Nemophila menziesii. Classification (NCBI taxonomy): domain Eukaryota; kingdom Viridiplantae; phylum Streptophyta; class Magnoliopsida; order Boraginales; family Hydrophyllaceae; genus Nemophila; species Nemophila menziesii. The sequence continues at coordinate 135,854,564 of JARWIR010000001.1, read as the reverse complement.
AGATTTGTGTGTTCTAGGAATGCACAAACCTGAGACTTGTGTGTTCCAGTTTCGCATAAATTAGATACTTGTGTGTTCCAGGAATACACAGAATTGGAACAAACAAAATCAAGTTTTGTGTATTTTAGGAATACATAAATTCGATTTTTATATGTTCTATAAATACATAAATTTGAGATTTGTGTGTTCCATGAATACACAAATCTTATATTTGTGTCTTCCATGAATACACAAATTTTATATTTGTGTGTTCTAAGAGTACACAATTCTGAGATTTGTGTGTTCTAGGAATACACAGAATTGTAATAAATAAAATCAAGTTTTGTGTAACCTGGAACACACAAAACCCTAAAACATAAACACAAAAAAATAACAAAAAAGTGTTGTACAACAAATAATATATCAAGATAGTTAAAAACAAATAAAAATAGGGTATATGTGATTAATAAATTAAAAAAAATTATTAAAGAAGAGAATCCTTTAGATCGATTTTATGACTTTGTGTGTTACAACAACACATAACCCGAAATTTCGATTTTAAAAAAAAATCGGGGAAACAAATTAAAAAAATTCGAAAAAAAAAATTGGAAAAAAGAAATTAAAAAAATTCGAAATTTTTTTTAAAAAAAAAAAAATCGAAAAAAAAAAATTTAAAAAAAATTCGCAATTTTTTTTTAAAAACAAATAAAATAAAATTAAAAACAATAAAAAAATAAAAAAAATCACATAAGGGTAACATTAGAAGGTAAATATGACAATGTGTTTAATTGGGAATTAAGTTGAAAATTTGTAAGTAAGTAGGAAGTAATTTCTTCCTTTTTTTTAGGAAAGAAAAATAAGAAATTATAATTAATTGGGAATTATTTCTTATTATATTGTTTAATATTATTTATTAGAAAAAAATATCAACATCTAAAAAATATAATGACTCAAAAAATTAAAATAATAAAAATCTTTGACCTAACCCATCATTAAAATACTAATATAAAGTTACTTCTTTACCCTTTTTGTGTTACTTCTTTATGTTTTTGGAAATAGAAAGCATTGTAATTGGGGTTCTTGATTTTTTTTAATGTAGATAGTGCGAAATTAGATGCATCGCAGTACGTTTTCTTAGGTAAGGAATTAGCGGACGAGATTGACTTTCGAGGTTTAGAAGATGGAATGGAGTGACTCAAGAATATGCAGATTAATTGGCTAAAAGGGGAAAGACTGATGAGCTATAAAAAATGTTGACTCGCGCTAGAAATGGTAGGAAAAATTTAGGGCTGAGCATGACTTTGGGTTAGGGTAAACTTGGCCCAAGAAGGGGATAAAAAAATGGGGATAATGGGTAATATTAACCTTGGCCCAATGTTAATTTGGGCCTACCCTTTGAAAAATTGGACCCGTCCAAATACCACCGGGCCTCTCTTTGCCTTCATAACACTATGGTTGGACCCATCCAACCCGACACTAATCATCTAAAAAAAATATATAACGTTGAAAAAAAATCAGAAAACCCACTTTCATTTCCCTTCTCGGCTTCTCTATACGATACTTTACTCTCTCTTCTTCTTCTGACGAAAAAGGCGAACCCTAAGCCATCAAATCTCTATCCTTCTGATCTTCTCCATCCAGTCACTGTATGCTATATGCCTATATCTTGTACTATATTATTAATCTTCTGATCTTTTCTGCCGATTACACCTTAACCATGGGTCAACATTTATTGAAGCCGCGTTTGGTTGTTGGGTTAGAGAGCTTTCATTTAATGCGGCCTGAAAAACTCCTCTTTGAGTTCTGATGTATCCATTTTTTAGCCATTCAATAACGTGTTGCTCTCTATTTCTCAATTGATTAACTATGGGTTTTTGCCTATATATTGAGGGTTTTTTAGAACTAGCAAAGGCACACCATTTCAAAGGTATTTCTCTATTCTCTTCTCACTCTATTTCTATTTCTTTCTCTGTTAATTATTTTCACCGTATTAATTTGTTTTAATTTTTTTGTCACAGATACAAATCAATTTAGGTAAGAATTTAATCAATTTTTGTGTTTGCATTTTCTATAAAATTTTCTGTGATGTTAATTATTTTTTTGGTTTTATTTTTGTTCATAGGGTATACGTATTTTATCTTCTAAAGCCTTCTTAAGATTCAGGTGTGTAATTTAATCTTCTTATGCCTTCTTATGCCTTTCGGTTTTTTCTGTTCATTTGCCTTCTTATGATGTAACTAATTTCTTTCTTGTTATTGCAGATTGTACATTAACATGGTTGCAATAGAACCTATTTCCATTGATGTGGATGATATTAATAAAACCACTGAAGGTACACAACCCCCTCCTCTTTCACAGGAAAATCCATTGTTCCCCCTAGTAAAAAAAGAAAAGGTTTGACCTCGGCTAATTGTTGGGATCAGTTTTCTAAAATTTGGGTAAATAGCCTTAGGTATGGTGTTTGTAATTATTGTGAGAAAATATATGCAGGGAGTTCTGATAACCATAGGACTAATAACTTAAACAAACACATGAACCCTTTACGTGCAAATCGTTGTCCAAAATATCCTTTTAACATTGTTGAAACTGGGCAGTCAACTATAGGTTTTTCACCCAAAGGGGATGGGGCTATTGAATCTTATGTTTTTACATAAGAAAGTGCTAGACAAGCCCTAGCTGAGATGGTAATATTAGATGGAATGTTTTTTCGGGTTGTTCAAGGGGTCGGTTTTAAAAATTTCTGTTATCGTATGCAACCACTTCTTAAAATTCCATCTAGATGGACTGTTGCATGAGACATTGCAAAAAAAATTATTCAACGAAGATCACTTTTGAAAACTCGCTTAGAGGGGGAAAAGAATAAATCTTACCACTAATACTTCGACTTCTATTCAAAATTTAAACTATATGGTTGTTACTGCACATTTTATTGATGATAATTGGGTTTTAAGAAAACGTATCATTAGTTTTTCTATGATTGAAGATCATAAGGGGGAAACAGTGGGTTTAAAAATACAGTCAGTTTTACAAGATTGGGGGATTGATAAAATTTTAACAATTACTGCCGATAACGCGAGTTCTAATAATGTAGCAGTGGATTATATAATCAATAAATCATTGCTTCCCAAACCACCCATTATATGCCAAAACAAATACTTGCACATTAGGTGTTGTTGCCATATTCTAAACCTTATAGTCAAATCTGGTTTGAAAACTATTCGTTCTGCCATTGTACGAATTCGTGATGTAGTACGTTATGTTAGATCATCCCTTAGCCGGGTTTTATGCTTTAAACGTGATGTTTCTCTAGCTAACATCTCTGCTACGAGTGTTGTTTGTCTTGATGTTGATACTAGGTGGAACTCAACTTATCTTATGCTAGATGGATCCGAAAAATATGAGAAAACATTCAATGAAATGTTCAAAGAAAATAAAATGTTCACTGAATATATAGAAGGTTTAGGCCATGGATTACCTACTGATATTGATTGGGATAATGCTCGTTTCTTGGTAACATATCTTAAACTCTTTTATAACGCTACTTTACGCTTCTCTGGTACAAAGTATATAACTAGTAATTTGTACTTTGATGAGATACTTATTTTGTATCGAGGAATGTATAATCTTGGACCGGGGAATAACACGATTTTAGATTTAATGGCTTCGAAAATGAAGGAAAAATTTAACAAGTATTGGGGTGTAAATGCTTAGATGAATATCTTACTGTACATGGCGGCTATACTTGACCCGAGAAAGAAATTTTCTTATCTCAAATATTGGTTAGAATTTATGCACGGTAGTATTCAAGTCAGCCCCTTAATTGAGGATATTAGTTATTTTGCTATAGCAAATCCGGTAGTTGTGCGCACTGAACTAGCTGCTGCATCAGAATCATCATCTTCCGCAACCAGCGATTCCTGGGAATTCTTTAAAGATCAATTCAAGTTATTTCATGATTCAACCCAAACAAAAAGTGGCAATACTGAGCTTGACAAATACCTTTGGAAGCTATTGAAGGCGATGATGATGAGCATTTTGATGCACTAGTCTGGTGGAGGGGAAATTCTCAACGTTTTCCTGTTTTGTCTTTAATGGCCCGTAACATATTATCTGTTCCTATTTCTACTGTCGCATCTGAATCATCGTTTAGTACAGGTGGAAGAGTTCTTGATAGTTTCAGGAGCTCTTTTCACCCAAACACCGTGGAGGCACTAATATGTACCAAAAACTGGTTACGTGAGTCATTATCGGTAGAAGCCGCCACGGATATAGTCGAAGAACTTGAGGCTGAATTTGGTAATTTTAAATTTCTTTACTTCATTCTTACTTAATATATGGAATATAATGAGATATACTTACATTCTGACTTGTGTTTTTAGGTGCATTTGACATAACACCACCGGAAAATGTTAGATAAAATATTGAACAGATTATTTTTGGTAAGCCGCCTACATGTTTAATAAACATGTATTGGTAGCCGCCTTTAGTAGATGAGTTGCCTACATGTTTAAAACACAATCTGGTGATGAGGAGAATAGTTGGTTTTCTGGAAATCCCGTGATATTTTCCAACTATACCTGAGGCCGATGAAAGTGTTTATAACACGAGACCTATGATGATCTACTCTATTATAAGCTATTCAATTCCAGCCTATGATGACACTATTCTGAGGCTTAAGGTTTAAAGCATTAATATGTTTAAGTTGCTAATATAATTGGGAATGGTTTAAGTAACAAGAAACTGGAATGATCAAGGAAGGAAACTGGAAGCTTTTGATTATGTTGCAATATTTTGGATGAATTTGATTGTGTTTTAATATTTTGAATGTATTTGATTATGTTGTACTATTTTGGAAGAATTAAATTAAGTTGTAACTTTTATTTTGTGAATTTGAGTTATTTTAGGGAGTAAATTGCAATTTGTAATAGTTAACTTGTAATTTGTGAATCATGCAGTATTTTGTGATTTAAGTAATTTAAATGAGTAAATTGCAATTTGTGTTAAATTTTAAGCTTTATATTAAAATTATTTGCTGAATTACATGTTTAATTACCATAGGGTTAACCCGGGGTAACCTGTGTTTGGGTAACCCGAGGATAGGGTAAACTTTAACCCTACCATTACTCTTGGCAAAACCACAACCCACCCAGAGTAAATCCGACCCGTGCTCACCCCTAATATTTTCTTTCCTTGTGAACCTAGTCTATAAAAATAAACATTATGCTACTCCATACTTTCCTTGTTACATTATCAATTAGTTATTAATTAAAATTAGCGATTTAATAAGAACAACATAATTTTCCCAACTAAACTCCAAAATGTAACTACTACTTTTGATCTTTAACAATTTCTTTGCAGGGTATGTGTTGATTACTCATTAACACCATCTACGTCCACCTTTTACCGAACAATATGTTTCTGCCACTGGATCAATCCCATCAAATAAGCTAAGATTACCAAGAAAATGACACTCAATTGATTACCGGCGCAACATCATTATGGTATGACGTTAATTTAGCAAAGCTGTTGAGAAGTAACCAAAAGATTGACCATTTTCGGTCACGAATCCACAATTTCTTTCCATCCACCCTTCCCATCAGTAGTCATAGCAACCTGATAAGTAAAAGGTATTCCTTAGTAAGAGATTATACTGCACTTTTTGCATAACATAATGACATATAGTGCAATTAACTCTACAACTAAAACTAAAAAGTGACTTACTAGTTTCAACATTCTACTGCATATCAATCACCAAACTGCCACTACCCGGAGGTGATGGGATTCATTACTTGATTTATGTACTGAGGGTTCGAGAGAACATATTATCATCATCTGTGACATAGCTAGATTCTGCATTAAATAAATTCAACATATTACTCTTCTTTCTCCGCAATAATATACTCTGTCCTAAGAAGCTATAACAATGATTTATGTAGATGCAAGCTTACATGTTGATGGTTATTGAGAAGATATTGGTACTATTGAAGCTTTCTATAATACTAATCTTGGGATCACTAAAAAGCCAGGTAGGTTGATAAGCAATAAGACAAAGCACCTCACCACAACAACTATAGACTCACACACACACAAATATACCTTGTTCACTAAATGACAAATTCTGTTAGTAGAGAATATAGTACACTTTGTACAGCTTGCATCACACCATATGTGTGCTAGCTTATCTATATATATGAATGTGATGTAATTCATCTATTATCAATCAATATACAATACAAAAATATTATTCTTCTTTGTCTAATCTAATATGGTATCATAGAGCTATATGAGATTTTTTTTCAAAGCTTTCATCGACCATTAAAGGTCAAGCTTCAATCTCAGCTCTCGATCCTTGCTTCCGCTTCTCTAAATGGCGTCGTCGGCGTCTTCATCATCTACATCTACACCAAATATAAGTTCCAGCTCATCTATTCCAGCTGGACTCTTGCTTCTTCGACAGAATTGGAGCAGTTTGATTCAAGTTAAGCTTGATTCATCTAACTATGTGCTTTGGCGAGCTCAATTAGAGGCTGTGCTTGAAGCTCATGGTTACTTAGGCCATGTTAATGGCTCTATTCAGCAGCCAATTTCATCTGATTCTTCTTACTCTACATGGGTTATTGAAGATCAACAACTCAAGGTATCTTTACTGTCTTCCATGATACCTTCTATCCTTTCTCAAGTTGTTAAGCTTGTTCATGCTTATGATGTTTGGTTAAAATTAGAAGAAATATTTGTTTCCCAATGTCGAACTCATATTCATCAATTGAAGATGAAATTATGTAACATTAAGAAGGGTTCTAGATGTATGACTGAGTACTTAGCTGATATTCAATCTATTTGTGATGGTCTTGACACTGCTTCATCCGCTCTTCCTTTAGAAGATGTTATTATGTATACCTTAAAGGGCTTACCTCAAGAATATAATCAATTCAAGTCTAGTATACGTATTACTAATGCTCATTCTACAACTATTAGCTTCCATTCTTTGGGAAGTTTGTTGGTTTCTGAGGAACTTCATATGCAGATGTGTGAGAATAATGAGTCCTCCTCTCACACAGCTCTAATTTCTGCTGCTCAACCTACTTCTACTAATAGTCCTAATCATAATAATACTAATGGTAGAGGTTATAATCATAATAATAGAGGCCGTGGTAGAGGTAGATCTCGTGGTGGATTTTCCTCTCCAAGTGGTGCTTCTCAGTCTCAGTTTAACAATGGTGGTTCATCTAATTATTCAGTCCCTACATGTCAAATTTGCAATAGATATGGTCACTCTGCAATTGACTGTTACTCTAGGGCTGATTTTGTGGCTTTTCCTTCACCAAAAGCTCAAAGAAACCTTGCTCTTGCTGCTCAATCTCAGCCTACTTCATATAATCCTGAGCAATGGTACTTGGACTCAGGAGCTAACAATCATGTTACCTCTGATCTCTCAATGCTTCATCAATCTACACCTTATCAAGGTTCTAATGCTGTTGCAGTTGGTAGTGGTCAGTCATTGGATATTGCTAATATAGGCCACAGTAAGTTTCCTCTTTCCAACACCTCCTTTACCCTTAATTCAATTTTACATGTTCCTTCCATAACTTCAAACCTTTTATCCATAGCTCAACTCACTAAAGACAATAATTGTTATGTAGTTCTTACTTCTTCTTCAGTGTCTTTGTTTGATTCAAATACTCATTCTCTTCTGTTTCAGGGCCCCTCTGAGAATGGATTATATCCCATTATTTTTGGCTCTTCTCAGTCTTATCTCAAGTCTCCTCACTCTTCCATACCTCAATGCTTGTCTTCTCAGTTGGTGTCTTCTCCAAGTCAGCTATGGCATTTCAGATTGGGGCATCCCTCTTCTCATGCTTCTAGCACTTTGTCTTCTATTTTAGATGTCAAGTTAGATTATCATGGTGTCAAATGTAGTCCTTGTGCTATTTCAAAAGCACACAAACTTCCTTTTCAGTTGTCTAATTCAAAGTCAGCTTCACCATTTCATTTGATACACACAGATGTTTGGGGACCATCTCCTGTATCATCTTGTTCTAATTATAAATACTATCTTGTTTTAGTTGATGATTTTACTCGGTTTACATGGGTTTATCCTCTTGTGTTGAAATCAGATGTTTGTTCTGTGTTTATGTCCTTTTATAATCTTATTCTCACTCAATTTCAATCAAAAATTCGTGTTTTGCGCTCAGATAATGGTGGAGAGTTTATGAGTCATAATCTTAAAAATTTTCTTTCTATTCATGGGATTGTACATCAAACTACCTGTCCTCATACTCCTGAGCAAAATGGAGTAGCTGAAAGAAAACATAGGCATTTGATTGAAACAACTCGTGCACTCTTAGCTCATAGTTCTGTTCCTCATGAGTTTTGGATAGAGGCTTTAGCTACAGCTGTGTACTTGATCAATCTAATGCCTACTCCTGTTTTATCTCACATTTCTCCCTTTCAAAACCTTTATCAGGCTTTACCATCTTACTCTCACCTCAAAATTTTTGGTTGTTTGTGTTTTCCTTGGTTAAAACCATACTCTCCCAACAAATTATCTCCTCTCTCTGAAGCATGTGTATTCTTAGGATATTGTAATCATACTAAAGGTTACAAATGTTACTCTATGGTGTCCAAGAAGATTTACATCTCTAGACATGTTGTCTTCAATGAGTCAATTTTTCCATTTCAGTCTTCTATCTATTCTTCTCCATCTCAAAATGATACTTTATATTCTGATTTTATAGATATATTTCATATTAATCCTTCAGCTTTAACTAAACCGTTTTCTACTCCCTTTGAGTACAATCCTAATCCAATTGAGTCTGAGTCATCTAATTCAGTGTCTACAACTCCACCTCAATCACCACTTCCTTCTCAGCCACCACCACCTCCACCTCCTCAACCTAAACATCATATGATCACTAGAAAACAAACGGGTAACCTTAAACCTTCATATAAATGTCAATCCACCCTTACTTACCCTTGTGATATAGAACCTACCTCCTTTAAAGAGGCTATCAAAGTTCCTTGTTGGCAATTAGCAATGTCTGAAGAATACACTGCTCTTCTGCGACAACAAACGTGGGATTTAGTCCCACCACCTTTGGGACGAGATCCTATTACGTGTAAATGGGTGTTTAAAATAAAAAGACATAGTGATGGATCAATTGCCCGTTATAAAGCTAGGTTAGTGGCGCGTGGGTTCCTTCAAGAGTATGGTCTTGATTATACAGAGACCTTTAGTCCTGTCATCAAGCATCAAACAATACGTATCATTTTATCTATTGCGATGAACAAAGATTGGTCTATACATCAATTGGATGTCTCAAATGCCTTCCTCCATGGTGAGCTAAGTGAGGAAGTTTATATGACTCAACCAGCTGGTTTTATTGATAAAGAAAAACCTTCTTATGTCTGCAAACTGAAGCGCTCCTTATATGGCCTCAAACAAGCTCCTCGAGCTTGGAATAAATTACTTACTTCATTTCTTGAAGCTCAAGGTTTCGTTGTTTGCGCAGCCGATACTTCTATGTTCATTCGTATGCATTGTGGTGCTTTAACCATTGTGCTTGTTTATGTTGATGACTTAATTATTACTGGAGGAGATTCAAGTGGTATTTCATCTATTATATCTACTTTAAAAAGTCGTTTTGACATGAAAGACCTTGGTTTGTTGACTTACTTTCTTGGTTTGGACATTACTCGCTCTAAGGATAATCTTATTGTTTCACAGTCCAACTATGCCTCTACTATACTATCAAAAGCAGGGATGAGTGATTGTAAATCATCTCCTGTTCCAACATTAAATAAATATTCAGTTAAAACTGATCATGGACTTCTCCCATATGAAGATCCCTTTCTTTTTCGAAGTCTTACAGGTGCTTTACAATATTTAACTATCACAAGGCCTGACATTGCCTTTAGTGTTAATCAAATTTGTCAGGCTATGCATCATCCCACTAATGCAGATTTTGAAGCTTTAAAGAAGCTTCTTCGTTATATTAAAGGCTCTATACACTTTGGATTGGTTTTTACTCGTTCCTCCACTAATCTTCGAGCTTTTTCGGACTCTGATTGGGCGAGTAATTCATTAGATCGTCGTTCTATCACTGGCTACTGTATATTCATTGGTGATAATCTGATTTCATGGGGTTCTAAAAAGCAATCAACGGTCTCTCGTAGCTCAACTGAAGCTGAATACCGTGCTTTAGCTTATGTTTCTGCTGAGATAAAGTGGATTACTTACTTGCTTAAAAGTCTTCATATTCCATCATCTATCCCTTCAGTTGCCTGTGATAATCTTAGTGCTATTGCACTTGCTAATAATCCGGTGTTTCATTCGAGAACTAGACATATAGATGTTGATTTTCATTTTATTCGAGAACAAGTCAAGTCTAAGTTGCTTTCTCTCCATCATGTGCCTTCTAATCTTCAAATAGCTGATATATTCACAAAGGGTCTTGCTTCAGCTGTGTTTTCTTCTCTTATTGTCAAGCTTCCACTTCTTCAGCGTCTCAGCTTGAGGGGGGATGATAAGCAATAAGACAAAGCACCTCACCACAACAACTATAGACTCACACACACACAAATATACCTTGTTCACTAAATGACAAATTCTGTTAGTAGAGAATATAGTACACTTTGTACAGCTTGCATCACACCATATGTGTGCTAGCTTATCTATATATATGAATGTGATGTAATTCATCTATTATCAATCAATATACAATACAAAAATATTATTCTTCTTTGTCTAATCTAATAGGTAGTCTTTTAGTTCACCTCTTTTTGTGCTGTAATTTTTTTTTTTTTTTTTTACATTATGAGATTTACTCATAAATATGATTGTCAGTAGCTTTTACGATCGATTAGCTCGGATCTAGGATCTACACTCAACCTCGGTATTTGCCTCCTTCTAAGATGCTAGATTTTGATGTCACTGAGATCAAATTACTCTGCAACAAAAACCAAAAACTGAAAATACAATACAATTTAAACAGTCAAAAACTTAAATTAATAGACTTTCTTTTTACGCAAGGAATAATTAAGCTAACCTTCATGAAATCTGGGCGGAGTAGAGATAATAAGATGGGGATGAATGGTGCGGATTTTTTATCTTCCATTTCTATTTTTTGTTATGTGGCAAGATAGATGAATGGATAAACCCGCTCAAACCTTCCCATTGACTTTTTAGGAGGTTTTTTCCCTTACATTTTTAAAAGTCTTCAATGTGATTACCTGAGTCGTTTTCTTTTGGTCGAAGATTACTTGAGATGAGTCATATATGTGAGCTTATAGGTGAATTGTAAATATTATTTTAGATACTAAAGAAATTAAGTTATTACGATTAACAAAACTAGCATTACTATGATCAAAGGCTTAAAGGTTTATCATTAAACGAGAGAAGTAACATCGGAGAGTAGAGTCGTGACTCTTTAGTTTTGATCAAATAAAAAAAGAAAAAAGACTGTAAATTTGATTTTAATATTTCATTATTACCTTGAAGTACTCTTATCATTGAACCTTGTAAATAAAATCTATAATTCCACAAGACAAGTTTGTACTCAATTATTATCATATTTGATCAAACAAGTGTATAAATATACATTTGAACATAGTTTATTCTACATCTACATAATACGATATAAACAATCTTGAGCAAATACTTATTTCACTCCAATATACACTAGCTCAACTCATTGAGTAGACAGTTGCATCGCCAGGTTCCGTGGTAGGTCTGTATACGCAAACATTCTCAAGTTTTTTACCTATATGAAAATCATTACTAACAAATACAAAGGTCAATGGATGCTCTAGCTAGAACAATAAGAGACTCTAGCAAGGACAGAGGCCAGGAGTTTTTGTTTTGGGGAATTTGAGCACAATCATGAATTGTACTATAGCTCCTTATATTATGCAATAGTTGCAATATAGATCCCTTTAGTATGCAAAATTGCATGGTAGGTCCCTATATTATGCAAAATTGCACTATAGTCCCTAATTCTGCATTTTTTTGAGTTAATTGCACAATAAGCCCCTATGTTATGCAAAATTGCATTATAATTCCCTATTTGCAATTTTTTGAGTTAATTGCAAAATAAGTCCCAATATTATATACCAAAATTTCACTATAATTCGCTATTCTGCAATTTTTGAGTTAATTGCACAATAAGTTCCTATATATTAAGCAAAAATTGTACTGCAATTCCCTATTATATTCTGCATTTTTTTTAGTTAAATGCACGTTTAAGTCCCGAAATTAATTTTTTTGTTAATTCCACTATAGTCTTCTATAATAATTCTGTTGCGTTTATGATTATCAGTTGCAACCGTGTATAAGCAACTCTTCCGGAAACAAATCAACCATGCATACTAATAAGTTCACATTAAAGATAATTTTCTCGACACCAATTTCATAACGGTTAAAGTCCATATTGAAAAAGTTAGGTGACAAGTAAAGATTCTGAAACCTAATGGGACTATAAGATAAAATGTGTAAGCTGACGTGGCACGCGTGGAGAGGCGGCGGTTCTGGTGGTACACACGGGCCCACACACCAGATACGTAAGCTGATGAATAAGTCCACGCATTGTTGACCTGGGCGGTTGTGGAACACTCTCTGGTTGACTGCTTTGATGTGGCGGAGCCGGATTCGCTGCTGGGATGCAGTCATTGAGCTGTATAGTAGGCTGGTGTATTGCATTGCCACGTGGTTGCTTATGAGTGGAAGGCCTTTTTTGTTGAAAAGTTGACTGAGTAACGGCTTTGCCATGTGGCCGCGTTGAAGTAAATGGACTATTTGCTGACTGGCGATGTGGCGTCGAGTTATTGGTTGCATCTTGTGAGTCAGCTTACCTATAAGGAGGCTCGTTAACTGGCCACGTTTGTTGTTGTGACTCCAGTCAGCTATTCCACGGTCAACAACAGAAGTTTGGTTTAAGACTGCACCACATGTCACGCTGTAATTTGCCGCTCACCATGTTGACTTGTCCACATTTAAGGATGAATTGAATCTACAACGTGGCCTTCTGTTATTAGTAGGCTCTACTATGTGTAAGCTAGGGCCACGCGTCTCTCTATCATGGGTTTCTTCAGCTTGGTCACCTTCAGGGCCACACGTGCATCTCCTAATTGTCGTTCCTGCATGGCTAAGGATCCTCAACTAATCGATTGTTCTACTAGTCTTTACAAGTAAATGATATGGCACGTTTATTTACCATAATTAATAAATAAATTAAATCTCAACCACTAATTTTAATTTTTAATTTTTTAATATAATACATATTATCCATTTTTTAGTATATTTTTTGTACTAAGTTTGTTTTTTTTCTAAGACACGATAATTTTTACAGTTTGCTTTTGTTTTCTTAAAAGACAACTTTACAACTTTTTTTTCTAAAATCTTTCAACCCTTTTTTTTAATCAAGTTTGCAATTTTTTTTTAATAGGAAATTTTTTTACCAATTCAATTTTCTATAATAAAAAATCCTCCTTCTTTTATAAAATTTTAATTAAAAAATTTCTTGAAAACTACTAAATTAGAGAAATTAAAAATATCACTCTACTAACAAAAAAGATATGCAAAAAAATTGTCTGAAATAAAATAAAGTCAATAAAAAAATATCATTACAGTAATAAGAAAATTTTATCATTCAATTACGACTAGTTTCGTAAATTTCTCCAGTCGTAACGCACAAAATGACATGAATATATTAGGTTCAGATTCTAAACAAAATTAGTAGCAAGTTTACATCCTCATATTCGTCACTATAAAAAAAATTACAATCATGCACAAAAATCCCCTCTTAAATAGATTCAACTTTGTGCATCAATCCCACCAACCTTCTGCCGCCTTGATTTGATTATATAGGATGAAAAAGAAAATAAAAAATATATTATATATAAACAAAAGAGTGAAAGTTAAAAAATACATAAATGTACAAATTAAATTAACACCTGATTTCCATGTATACTGCTACACCCATGAATTGAGTCAAATAGTACTCTAGGTCCTTGTCCCCATTCGATAGTGGTTAATATTATTTGTACATTTATGTATTTTTTAACTTTCACTCTTTCATTTATATATAATATATTTCTCATTTCCTTTTCCATCATATATAATCAAACCGAGGCGGCAGAAGGTTGGTGGGATTGATGTACGGAGTTGAAATCTATTTAAGAGCTGATTTTTGTGCATAACTGTAATTTTTTAGTACAAATAACACTAATTATGACGAATATGAGGATATAAACTTGCTACTAATTTTTTTATTATAATCTGACCCTGTTATATTCATGTCATATTGTGTGATACGAGGAAGAAATTTACAAAACTGATCGTAATTGAATGAAAAAAATTCTTGTTACCGTAATGATATTTTTCATTGATTTTATTTTATTTCATACAATTTTTTCTGCATATTTTTTTAATAGAATTATATTTTTAATTTCTTTAATTTAGTAATTTCAAGCAATTTTTCTTATAAATTTTTTTAACTTTTTATAAAAAAAAAGAGGATTCTTATTAAAATTTTGTTGAATTTTTCTATTATAGAAAATTGAATTGGTGAAAAAAATTTCTATTAAAAAAAAAGCCGCGAACTTGATTTAGAAAAAAGGAGTTGCAATATTTTAGGAAAAAAAAAAGAAAAAGAAGTTGTAAAGTTGTCTTCTAAAAAAAGATTAATGTCAACATTAGTAAATATATACTAAAAGAAAAAAAAAACATAAAGAATAATGTATTATATTAAAAAAAAAAATTTAAAAACTTTAGTGGTTGAGATTTACTTTATTTATAGGGACAACGCCCAGTTAATTACGCGGAGAGCGTAAGTATTCCCAATTAATTACAAGTTGGACTTAATTCCCAATTAAGCACAAATTTTAAACCGATTACAATATTACCCTTTTAGCTTAATAATACTAAAAAAACAAAAAAAAAAATAACAACACAGGAAAATAAAAATTAATAGAATAATATAAATACAAAACTTCTCATAACTGCACACACTAATACACCTACAAAACACACGCACCACTACTTCACTCTATCTCTCTCTCTGTTCTCACGTTATCTCTCTCCCATTCCGGCGATAAACTAATTCAAAAACCATCTCATATTCACCATTAAACATTCAAGCGACGATAATCTGTTAAATCATCAACATCACTTCAACATAAAGTAAGATGCACTAAAAGCAGTAGAAGAAGAGAAAGATTTGTTCGACAGCCAGTGAAACCCTAGGTATGAACGAACACTTATAACTTCAAATTGCAGTTATTTCAGCAATTTTTGCTTCGATTATGATTCTATTGTGTTTCGTACTTGAATTTACAACACTTTTTGATGTTAAATGAGTATTTTAATAGAATATTTATAAAAGTACATGTTTAATATGAATAATTGCTGGTAGATTAGTGTGTAAAAGTGTTAATAGATGATAATAGTGTAATATTAGAGTAATTTGTTTGTTGTTATGTTGTATATAGAACCGCAGATTATAATTAAGTGTATAAATGGTTAATTTGTGTGGAATTGAATAATATAGAGTAGAAACTCAGGCGTATGTGTAAATTGAGAATGCGTTTATGAGTGTGTTCATAGATTGATATGATTTATGCAGGTTTGTGTGTTACAGCTACACACAATGAGACAATGTGTGTGTTGCAGTAACACATATTCTGTGTTGCAGTAAGTCACAACGAGTAGGTGTTAGTCAATTTTTATGATTAGAGTGGTTTACACATATTTGATAAAGTGTATGGACGGTTAATTTGTGTAGAAATGAGTATTATAGAGTAGAAACTCAGGCGTATGTGTAAATTGAGCATGTGTTTATGAGTGCTTGCGTAGATTGATATGATAAATGCAGAATTGTGTGTTACAGCTACACACAAACACAATATGTGTGTGTAACAGTAACACAAAAATTACTGGATAGATCAATTCATGACACACAAGTACTTATGACATATATATGGACATTTGTGATAAGATGAAACACATATTTTGTGTTGCAGGTAGTCAAAATGAGTAGGTGTTAGTCAATATTGTATGATTAGAGTGGTTTGAACATATTGCATAATCTGGATGTGATAAATGGAATGTTGTGTGTTACATAAACATAAAAAAAAACAAAATTGTGTAAATGTGAAACAACTATTGTGTGTTGCAGTAAGTCAAAACGAGTAGGTGTTAGTTAATAATGTGTGATTGCAGTAATTTGAACATATTTGATAAACTGGATGTGATAAATGAAATGTTGTGTGTTACATAAACACACAATCAAACAAAATGTGTGTATGTGTAACACATATTTTGTGTTGCAGCAAGTCACAACTCATGATCTGACGTGTTCATCAGTTTTTATCATTCAATGTGATTTTGGTTTTTTAGTAATAATCTTATCTTTATACATATACAGTTATGGAAAAGACAAAAGCCAGAGAGACAAAGGATGAACGTGTTAGGCTGTCCCGACTTCCAAAGAGTCTGAAGGTTGAGAACAAAAAGTCAGGAGCAAAGCGTAAGAGGAGGACAACTGAAAGATTGTGACAAATTTGGTTGAATGATATTATGTTTATGTTTTTAAATTGTTTTGTGACAAATTTGGTTAAATGATATTATGTGTATCTTTTTGACTTGTTTTGCGTTCCAGCATATCAAAAGTTGTATGTGTTAAGTGTTTCAGCAACCTATGTATGTGTTGCATCAACCCACAATGCACGAGTTATGTGTTCCAAGAACACAAAAAAAAAACCGAAAAAACAACTAATCATAAAAAAATATCTAAGATGGGTATTACAAAAAGCACTCTAAATCAAGATTAAACCATTATAATAAACAACAAATCACAACAATAAATAAGCATCATATACAACAATAAAGCAGTATTAAATAATAACGGAATATGCACGATAGATTGTGTGTTTATGCAAGTCATAATCAATATGAATGTGTGTTGATGTAACACACAATCAATAAATAAGAAAAAAACTAAATAAATAAATAAGTAAATACGTACAAAATAAAAAATAAAAAAAGAAGTTAGAACAGGTAGCTTGATAAGCAATTCTAACTCAATAGAATTGTGTTTTCTATCAACAAAAAAACAAACAATATTGTGTAAAGATGCAACACAAAAAACATTACCAAAAAAAATGACAAAATGTTAATGTTTGTGCATGTAAGATTGTGTGTTATTACAAGTCATAATCATATGTATTCTGACAACAGGTATAAGATTATTAGAATTGTGTGTTATAGAAACACACAAGAACACAAATTGTGTAAAGCTGCAACACAAAAGAACAGAAAAAATGCAACACACAAAACAATACATATTTAGGACACAATAGGTAATTTGACAATAAGTATACGATTAGTAGAATTGTGTGTTATAGCAACACACAAGAACACAAATTGTGTAAAGCTGCAACACAAGAGAACACATATTGTGGAAAGCTGCAACACACAAAACAGTACATAACATAACATAATGTTTGATTCAGAAAGTTAAGGATCCATTACATAAAAAAATCAAAATCACAAACAGTCAAGTGGTATTAGACGATTCATAATAAAAAGTCATGAAACAAACTTCTTAATATAAAAGTATCCAGATGACTTTTGGACAGCTGCATATACTCTCCATAAACATCAAGAAGATTCAGAATGGACACAATGCGCGCCTATTCGGCCAACACAATTACATTAGAGGGTAAACTCGAATCCAAGCTCACTAGCGTACTTCCACAGTGTGTAGCGTAAATCTTTGGCTCCACCGTAAAAACATTGGCCAATACTATGCAAAGAAGTGTCCCATCTGTTGCTTTTGAGAACCGTCACAGTGGCAAGTGCAGTTGGGTCATCTTCGGGGTGAACAACTCTGAAACTAGTCGAAGAAGATGAACTGGCTGAAGGTTGATGACAAGCAGATTCGGAAAGAGCAACAGACAAGGAAGAATCGGGACGAACATATCTACAATCCGTGACATCAATTTCAAAAACTGAGACTGGATTGATGGTCAACATAGTGAGCATGTTGCAATAAGCATCGTCGTCTAAAAACAATCGTCCCGACTCTCCGATTGAGTAATGAAGTGAGATGTATTCAGAATCGAGACATGGCCATTTCAAAGCGACAAAGCTAACCATGGAACCTAGACAATTGAAAAGATCGAATCGTTGGACGGACTGAATCTGCCCAAGCTGAAAATAACCATGAGCGGAGAAGAGATCTGCAAAGAAAAAAACAATAAACACAGAAGAAAAGGTAAGAAGTCAGTAGGACAGAAAAATTCTTATAACACACATAGCAATTGTGTGTTGCAGCAAGACAAAAACCATCCAATATTGTGTTCATGCAACACATAAAGAAAGCAGTATGCAACTAACATAGCATGAAAAATTAAAAAATAAACAAATAAAAAAAATATACACAACATAAGAGAGTTATGTGTTGCAGCAAGACACAATCTCCGAAATATTGTGTTCATGCAACACAAAATGTTGCACCCTGCAACTAACAAACACGCAGAAAATAACGATATGAAGCATACAAACACTTTTATAATTGCATCATAGGTTCCTGTGTTAAATTACGGGAGATCGATACATAAATATTCCAATAAATTGCAACTCTTATACAAAAATCGTAATATAAACGATATAATATGTTCATGTAGATAATCAAACATATACTAACATGTGGAGAATTTGTAGAATATAATTGCACTAAAGGTCCCTAAAATGTTCATACTCAAACCAATCACGCAATTAGCAGAAAGTTTTATGAAAATTCATAACAAAGACATGTAAGTAGATATGGAGTTATAAACATCAAGGAATCCAGATTAATTAAATAGGAAATGATCAATTGTGATAACAACACCTTATATAAACACAATTCATATAGTGAATCAAAACACATATAATGAATCAAAACAACTAAAAATACATGATGAATGAACTACCTGCAAAATATAAAGATTAACGACAGCAAAAATCAAAGATTATACGATAATAAATGTGAAGTAACATTTGAATCAGCAAGAGGTCGTGTATAACAACTATACGAAATTGAAACACGAAAATTCAAGACAAAGTAATAAGCAAAACATCACAATATAACTGTGAAATACAGTAAAGATAGAAAAATTTGATGGATGTAACAAAAAGCGTGAATCAGATGAATAATACAGAGTTATTGACGAGATAAAACATGATAAAAATCAAATTCGAACAACAAATCATCATCAGCAACTCATATTATAAAAAAAAATCAACGATTAAATGCATAAAAAAATTAAGAAAAAAATGCGGCGAGTTAACAAAAATCATACCGTGTGAAGTAATAATACAATATGTATGAATGATTAGAGCAAAAATCAAGAGAATTCGAGAATTAATTTAAAGCAGAAATTGATGATGCCGCGAGAGAGATGAAGGTGTGAGAGAAGATAGTGACGTTGACTTTAGTTAAGCGTTGAATTGTAGAGTAATACAGAGAAGGTAATGAAATATAGGGGATTATTAAATGTTAGGGTTTCAGCATTAATGATTTAATTAAGATATAAAGTAGGTATTTATAAGGGGTAAAAATGGAAGCTAAAAATGCCAAAAGTAATTAATTAGGAATTAAGTTGATTTTTTGTGAGTAAGTAAGAACTAATTTCTTCCTTCCTTTTTTTTGAAAATGAAAAGTGAGCAATTGTAATTAATTGGGAATTATCTCTTATTTATAATCTAAGATAAATAAACATGTCACAATCATTTACTTGTAGAGACTAGTAGAAAAATTGACTAATTGAAAATCTTCACCCACACTTCATAGCATTAATTAAATAATAGTTTAGAAGTTTCAAACTCTGTCTTCGAAAAATCTCAACATGTTCTATAGGATATTGGAACCAATTAACCATTAAATTTATTAACTATATATTAATTACCATTCAATTTCTTCAAACCTCATCTTCAATTAATTAATTACAATTATGGTCTCTATGTAATGTCATAAAAGTATGAATCAACAAGTATTGCAAAATCCTATTGAGCTTATTTTTTACTAGTGTTCATTACAATTTCTATGTTATTTAAATATCAATGGTCAAAACAGATGTTTAAATAGATTAATAGATTTATAACTAAAATAAGGGTTTATGGACAAGATTTAGATACTTTATTCTAATATACCTCTTATAAAATAATTAAATACTCTTCAAATAAGGCCAATTGAAGGATCATTTAATTAATCACATATTGATGGTATCATATTAACTTTAAAGCAAAGTATAAATATGTGTTTACTTATATAACAATGATTAAGATCATTTATTTAATTTTGAAAGAATAATATCTAAAACAAAGATAAAAAGTTTATAACAAAATAGATTTTCAAATATCAATATATATTTTTTCATTAAATAATACTAAACTATGTATTAATTTTTTACATAAATTATAATTACTATTGATTCAACAATAATATATTTACGTTAGTGATAATACTGTTTAATCTATTTTTAAATCATATTCATATTTATAAGTTTAATATAATTGGTATATATAGCTATACGAGAATGCTTTTAGTTAGTATAAGAAGATATTCTACATTTTGATATTAGTTTCATGTAATTTTTTATTAACTAATTGTGAGATTGAGACAAATTTAACTATTAATTTAAATAAAAATGATGTGTTTTATTAATAAATAATTAAAAATGTATGAGTTTTCATATAAATGGAAAGTATCAAAATACTAATATAAAATATTAGGGGTGGTTTCAACTCAAAAGTTTTGTACACGTCACTACTTTTATTTTATCTCAATTATAATTACACGCCCAGTAAAACAAATTCTCTTATAATTTTGCAAATTTGTATTATGTTTAAATATATATAAATTTTATTAATATAAGCTTAATTCAAAGTTTAATTCAAGACTTTCAAATTTAAACGATCAAGATGAGAACTGAGATATTTGAGATGTTAGAATGTGATGGTGAGCGTTATGTTTCCGTTTCCGGAGTTGCGGTAGCACGATTATCGTTTTCTACTTTGATACGATGATGATTCAAAAAGTGGAATCTTTTTCCTTTTGAATGTTCGTTAGATTCTGTATAATTGAGCTTTTTGTTGATTCAATTGAAAAGTGGAGTTTATTGTTTGATTTGTTTTTGTTCTTGATTATTAATGTGCTTTCTTCTTCTCCTTCTTCAATTGAGATTGATTCTGATGTTTTTCCCCTTCGCATGCTTCCTAAAGATCACAAATTACAAAACCAAATTAATTAATTAATGAATAAATCCAATATTAATTGAACAAACTAGCAAATTCAAGTGTTAAGATTTTGTTATGATTCTGAAGAATAAATAAGAAATTGTTACGGATTTACTTCATTTTCTCGTACGATAATCAATTATTCAGTTCTCAATCAATCGAGACCACATAAAATCTAAATTACACATACACCGTTTTACGAGTGAGAAAATAATTTACCTTCTTCGAACGATTATGGATCTTTGTTTGATTCCGACATTGAAATGATGGTTGTGGATTTCAGTTAGATGGTACTACTAGAGGAGTATATAAAGCAACGATTGAGGCGACGGTGGTGGTGAAAGGCATCTATCACCCAAATGAGGATTTCTTGGATGTTAAACCGAGACAAAGTCGATCATGGTCTTGGGCCAGTGTGTTTGAAGGAAGGAACCTTATGCGACAAGAGGGAATCACCTCGATCGGTAACAAGGGAAATACCAATATATGGAACCACAAATGACTAAAATCTGGTACCGTTCGAGATAAACCAATTGATTTTGGGATCCATACGGTGGATGAAAAGATGAAATGTGATGTAGATGCTTGGGATCTGAAAACTCTGGATGCTACTTTTCAAGAGCCGATACGGATTGTGGTTGAACGCATGCCTATTATGAGAAGACATATGCGTGACAAACCAGTACATATGGAATACGATATTGAAATCAAACGTCCCGTCTTAAGTATGCATATTTCCGTGGAAAACTTGTGAAGATATCCTTCATACTAGGAAGAACTTGAAGGCAAGACACTATACAGCAGATAACAAGTGTTACTGGTGCAATGACAGCGTGAAAACGATTAATCACCTTCTAATGTCTTGTTCAGAGTAAAAAAAAAACTTCATCGTTTGGTACACCTACCATAGGGCTAAAGTACTTTCTTAATTATAGGGATGCAAAACCCTGGATCAAATCGAAAAAGATTGTTCAAAATTTCAATTTTTTTTTTAAATTGAAAAATCTAATATATGTCCAATCTAAAAAAATCTAAAAAAAATTAAATTCGATTTTGGAATACCCATAAATTTTTGGAACATCGAATTCTTCGAAATATCTTTAGGTCAGTAAATACATTGGGTATTTTCTGTTTTCATTGTCTATCTTTTTCAAAATACTATAAAAACGTGTTTGGATTGAGAAAATAAAAACAGTTTACTGAAAAATTAAATGTAAACACTACTATATTAGAATACGTGAACGTCTTCCATATTCTCTGAAAATATTGAAAAAAGAAAACGAAAATCATTTTTTTAAAATATATTCTGAAGACAAAAATAGAAAATATTTTCACAAACCAAACAGGACCTAATTCTTTTCATTTTCGAATTTTTAGAGTTTTTATTTTCGGTAATTTCATAAAATTATTTTATTTTCTACAAATTTTAAATCAATATGAGTATAACTATATATACACCTATAAACGAATCAAGCTGCTGGCGAACAGTTCGAGCTCGACTCGGGAAAAAGTTTGTTCGAAATCATTCGTTTATACAAGAAAACAAAAAAAAATTGTTTGAAATCGTCCTTAACTGCCCATTAATATTTATGATATGTAAATCAATGTTTTAGTTATCAATAAATATATTACTAAACCTAATAAATTAATTTGAATCTTTTTTTTATTTCTTTAGATATTTAACTATCACACTTCATACCTCGTACCACATACTCTATATAATACAATCGTTCATGAAAGTTCTACCTCATCATTAAAAACAATTGTTCCTTAATCACTCGAGTTCGGCTTGAAAAAAACTCGTTCAATAACTTAGCAAACAAGCTTTAAATTTTTTTTGGCTCGACTCTGTAAAATATAATCTCGGTTCAACTCGGCTCGACTCAAAATTCTAAACAAACAAGCTTACACATCTAGTACTCGGCTCGACTTGGTTCGTTACATCCATAAAAATATAAAACAAATCAAAATATAAAACAAAACAAAAACAATACTAATTCAATATTCCATCCATAAAATGCGATATTCAATTATTATTAAAATTTAAAATAGAATTTAATTACAAATATTCAAGTGGAGATTTTTTCAACATGTAAGCAGATAGGCTCAAATTCTAACGATACTTTCATGAGATCACAATTAGATAACCTCCAACGTGAAACCGATTAATACAGTTACAGATAGAACCTCATCCTCGATGCAATGGTGAACCTCTTGTGATACAATGGTTGATCCTTAATCATGTGATGGTATGGTGTGTGATGATGTGGGTCATGCAGAAAAGAAAGCATTGGGCCGTGTATGTGGAAGAAAAGAACTGAAACGAGTACCGATTATCTCGAGTGGATTTTGTGATTTAAGTTATATATTGTTTTATATTATATATAAATAGGAAATAATTATACGTATATTAAAATATTGTCA
Organism: Nemophila menziesii; assembly: GCA_029959085.1. Lineage (NCBI taxonomy): Eukaryota > Viridiplantae > Streptophyta > Magnoliopsida > Boraginales > Hydrophyllaceae > Nemophila > Nemophila menziesii. The sequence continues at coordinate 135,830,887 of JARWIR010000001.1, read as the reverse complement.
TATATAAATATAAATATAAAATATAAAATATAAAAATAATATTTTTAGTAATCAAAAAATATTTGGAAAAAACACGCAATAAAATTAGGAGTAAATGCCTCCATTACCCCCTAATTTTAAACATTGTCTGTTTTGACAGTTTACCCCCTACTATATTTTTTGCGACTGGATGCCCCTTAAACTTCATTTTCGTGAATCGTTGCCCATTGTTAACGGAATCCGTCCATTTTGGTCGTTAAGTGTCATGTGCAGGTCATGTGGTCAATTTTTTTAATTAAAATTCATTTTTCTGAATTACTTAATTAAACCCTTTTTTTTAACAAGGGTAAAATTGATATTTCCACACCTTCTGCAAATCTTCTTCTCCAAAACTTCTTCTCCATGATCAAAACTTCATATCTTCGAACCTTCAAATCTTCAAACCTTCGAGTTTTAATTCTTCAAATCTTCAAAACTTCAAACCTTCAAGTTTTAATTCTTCAAGCCTTCAAACCTTCATACTCCACCAATCCTTCTTACCATATGAATCAACAAATATAGTGAATGTATGACAATCTGGAAAAACTAGAAAATCAAACATCTAAGTCAATAACATATTAGCCTCTTCCCACTGACCAAAATTACACAAACCTTGGATCAACGAATTATAAGTGACAATATTTGGGGGTAACAATATTAGGCTTAATTCCTTTTTTATTCATGATACCCATCACTCCCTCTGCATCTTTTACAACCTTTCTTACCATATGAATCAAAACATATAGTGAATGTATGACAACCTAGAAAAAATCGACAATCAAATATCTCAATCAATAACATATTAGCCTCTTCCCACCTACCAAAATTACACAAACCTTGGATCAACGAAGAATAAGTGACAACATTTGGGGGTATGCCTTATCTTTCATAGCCCATTTATTATGGGACCCAAAAAGTAACTTCATCATGCCCACAGTTTCTCCATTGATATTTTATCGAACACCTTACATGCTCCTTCTCCTCTATGTTCAAAAAATAGGCCCTTTATCAAGGTGGTATAGGTAACATCGCAAAACCCATATCGTTGTGTTGTAGATAAGAGTAACAATTAATAACAATATTAATTGTGTAATCACTTATTGGAGCACCTAAAAACGCATTTCTCTGAATAGAGAAAGAGTAGCAGGGTAATTTTTCATCCTCACAACACTGTTTAAAAGTTTATTATAGTCCACAACAGAAAGCTTAGGTCGCATTCTGATCATTTGATATATAGTAAAACAAGCATCTTCAACACTATTGATATCATCAAAGGATGAATAAGAAGATGAAATTGAAGAATAAAAGAAGAGGGGAAAGATGTTACGGGTTTTGTTCAAGGAACAAAGAGAAGATCTAAAGCTGAAAAAGAAGAACCACTCAGTTTTATTATGACCGAATGTACCCTAGCTTTGTTTTATCGCCGGAAAGAGGAGTTTCTTAGAAGTTGTGGATAGGAAGATATGAAGTAAAGACTATTCGATGATGACTGAATGTATCCAAGGTTTGTGTAATTTTGGCAGTTGGAAGAGGCTAATATGTTATTGACTGAGATGTTTGATTGTCGAGTTTTTCCAGATTGTCATACATTCACTATGTTTGTTAATTCATTAGGTTATAATTCTGTTTTTTTTATAATATGAAGATTTGAAGATTCAAGCTTTGATCATTGAGACGAAGCTTTGGAGAAGAAGTTTTGAAGAAGAAGATGTGGAAATACCAATTTTGCCCTTGTTAAGAAAAAGTTTAATTAAATAATTCTGAAAAATAAATTTTTAATTAAAAGAAAAACTGACCACATGACACTTAACGGCCAAAAAATAAAGTTTAAGGGGAATCCAGTCGCAAAAAATCTAGTAGGGGGTAAATTGTCAAAACAGACAAAGTTTAGGGGTAGTGGATGTATTTACTCTAAAATTAGAGATAAAAATCGGAAATCGAAAAAATTTAAATTTTCTATATGTAATTCCAATTTCGTTCCAAATTATTTTGGAAAAATTGTAATTGAATAATTTAGAATTCGAAAAGTAAAAAAGTAATTCCAAATTTTGATTTTTCATATTAGAATCGGACAGAATCAGAAAATTTTGTTCCAATTCCGCACCTACTTAGTCTGGACCAAAAAGATTTTTTCTCGACCAAAAAAAAGTAGCTTCTTAATGAAGCAACATGTACTTTATTTATTTTTAATTAAAAATCATAATGAACACAACTTTAAATCTCTAAAAACTTTTCATCTCTGTCTACCTTATCTTTTTGTTATTTAACCTTCATCTTCTAATCTTCTTTTTCAGGTTTCCATTAACATCAAAACAGTGTTATATAAATCTTCTTATTTTTTGGTCTCAATATCAGATATGTTGGTCGTATTAAATTCTGGTTTTGACTTTTGTCCGACTGGACTTAGTATGGACTTATATATATAATATCTTATGTAATGTTTAGATGTCATTGTTGGAGGTCATGGTTGTTGTTCATTAATCGTGATTAAGATTCTCCGTTTGGTTCTGATATTTTAAATCTCTGTTGGCTACTCAACGACGGCGGACTTGAATACATGGTTATATTACTTGGATAGTTACTATCGTAAAAAATTTAATTTTAGTGTTGATTTTGTTTATGATTTGTCTCTTTATTTATGTTTTGTCAAATGTGATGGTTATCTCTCCGTGTAACGTATTTTGTTATGCATAAAATTACTTTCTTGACAAAAAAACACCAAATTAAAATTTATATTAAAGTAAAGAACTTACATCCCCATAGTAAATAATAGCTTTATTCCTAACTAGTCTCTACCTTTAGGAGAAAAAAACCATTCCATAAGAGGTGGATTGTATCTAAATACTATTAATGTTGATGACTCACCTAACACACTTATCAATGGCATATGACAAAATATTCTCAAATCTAGGAATATAATTAAATTTAATATCAAGATTACCCTAAATAAGTCTCCTCAATCTCAATAATAATAGGCTTAACTGACCATTTGTATCTACATAGGTGTTTCAAGCCCTAGACAATTTTAAGACAATTTGTGTTCATGAAACTGACTTGTAACCAACCTCACAAACCACATTACTTTCCCTAAGCACATAAAAACTTCACCTTCCATTGTAACGTTACACCAAACTTGCTCTTCATCATGCCAAGTATGATCATTGTCGATGTCTATTCCCACCACCCATTTACATTTAAGTTGGTAAGTTAGGGAAAATAAAGTATCACACTAAATTTGATGCACATCATCATTGTCCCAGTCCCTTTCAAATCAGATAACAGTCATAACACGTACCTTAAGGGCCATGGAAACCCCATTTATGTGCTCTCGGTCCAAATACACATTTTGATTATCCAACCATGGTTCACCAAATAAGTCATTCATGGGCGGAGAACAATTATTGTTAACATGATCTTTATTCTGAGCTTGGTTCTCAGAACAGCCTTTCATCTTGAACTTCTAAATTTTCCATATAATAATGAATAGATAAGTCATGACAATCCTCTCATTCCACCATATCCTTAAAACCATTAATTAATTTCTTGATCCAAAAACCCAATGGGATATGTTCGTATCTATTAACACCGTTTTGAAACACAAATTCATCCCAAAACCATAGATAATTGTTAAATGTCCAAATATTATTATCATTTTCATTTTTTCCAAATTTTTTATTCTGTAAATGATTGTTGTCATCGTTTGAGGCAGAATTCTACAAATCCAATCCCATATTTTACTTAATACACTACTTTTTCATAAGTTGGGATACCTAATTGAGCATAAGATTTCTTGTTTTTTTTTGTTCCAAACCTTACTTCATATAAATAAAAAATTATTACAAAATTAGCCAATTCCCGAAGGAATGGCCTCGTTCTTGATTATCTCAGCTAGCCTACTCGGGTACGTGTCTAAACACGAGCCTAACATGTTGCCACTAAGCTTATGCTTGGCTACCCCGTCGGCTAACTTATTTCTATTACAATTTATCCATCAAAAAGTAGGATTAATGTTCTCAGAAACTAAGTAAATACTCTTAATAATATTACAAATCATGGGAGAAACAATTGGCAACCTATTTTCTAAAGGAAACGTCACTTGGTGACAATCGCTCTCAATAATTACATTAGAGTATGAATTATGTTGAACTACAAGACAAGCTTTAAGAATCCCCATAGCTTCTGCCTCCTTTGGACATTCAGCTGCTATTTCCCATGATTTGCACTCCAAAACTCTACCTACTGCATCCCTAGAAACACAAGATATTGCACTTTTATTAATTCCAAAAGCTGCTTCACAATTAATCTTAATAAAATTGTTAGGAGGGGGAATCCATTTCATACTTTCATTTCTATTACTTACCCTCGCATTCGAGGTGTTATAATTTACCTCGGGTGTATTATTATTTTTCGTAACCAATTCATTATCCTCCATGTTTATTTTCTTGTTTATATTATCCTTCAGTGATTTTATTACATCATTAGGATAATTATTGTTTTGGTATTCAACCCATTCATTTCTGGCACTTTGTAATGTTCTTATCGAGTCAATTTTCCTGTTTTTGAACTTAAATGCACATCTTTCCTTCCATATATGCCAAAGTAATGTGCATATCTGTTCCATCAAGAAATTATTATTGGTTTTTTCTGCCTTCCCCTTGTTTATGATACTTGCCATCCAAACATATACTTTATAAGTAGCTTGGTTGCAAGTTAATAGACAAAGGGGTGAAGCAAACCAAATAGCCCTCGCAAATTCACAATTCAAAAGCATGTGTTCATTATTTTCAACTTCTTTGTTACATATATCACAGATGGGACTTTTGATAACTTTTCTTTTAAATACATTTTCATATGTAGGAAGAAGGTTTCTTACTACTTTCCATACAAAGTTCTTAATTTTAGGAGCTACTTTTAGATTCCAAATCATTTTCCATACTGTTTTGTCAACAATATGGGAAGATGATGCTTTTGTTTTGCTTTTACTATTATCATTATCCTCTTTTTTCTGTTTTAATATTTGGTAGCATTTCTTAACCGAGAATTCACCATCTTTATCATGAATCCAGTAGGGAGTGTCATGTCCTCCACTTAGTGGAATGAAAGTATTAAGTATACAATCCACTATTTCATCATTATATATATTTTTAACTAGCTCTATATTCCATCTTCTCTCATTATGTATAAAAAGATCATTTACTTTTTTAACATCATTTCTATTTGGTTTTACTAATCCATCTTGATTACTAATCCATTTATCACTATGCAAATTTATAGTGTAGCCATTTCCTATTTTCCATTTTATTTCATTTTTTATATTATATCTGCCGCTAAGTAGGCTCTTCCATCCCCAGGATGGTTTACTACCGAGTCTAGCCTCCATAAAGGTCTCAAGAGGAAAGTATTTTCCTTTAAGTACCTTGTATAATAGGGTATTATTATTGTATATATACCAAGCTTGTTTACTCAATAGTGCTAGATTCATGAGGTGTAAATCTCTGAATCCTAACCCACCATTATTTTTACTTTTTGTATTAGATTCCCAACTTTCCAAATGTACTTTATTATTGCCTTTACTCCCCCACCAAAAATTCGCAATTTGTGAGGATATTAGATCACAAATTCTTTTAGGGATTAAGTAATAAGACATAAAGTAATTTGGTAGACTTTGTAGCACTGATTTAATTAAAATTTCCTTACCAGCGAGAGTTAAATATAAGTTTTTCCAATTTTCTATTCTTTTTAAAGTTCTTTCTACTAATAAATTTAGGTCTTTAATTTTTGATCTACCCCATTCTGTTGGTAGCCCCAAGTAATTTCCTAAATTATTAGTAATAGGCATGTTCAGTTTTCTAGCAAGATTTTTTTGTATAAAATCTGGGGTGTTGGGGCTGAATTTCACCCCACACTTATTTAAATTTAACTTCATGCAAGTGGCATAATTGTATTAATTAATAACATCATTAAATCCTTCTATTTCCTCTATGTTTGCTTTCATAAAAAATATATTATCATCAGCAAACTAATAAAAGAGTAACCGGAGGGGACATTCTGGCTATTTTAATACCATTCATAATTTCTTGTTCTTTTTTATTATTGATAAGAATTGAGAGCATTTGAGTGATAATACAAAAGAGGAAAGGTGACAGGGGGTCACCCTGTCTCAATCCTCTTTGTGGATTATCAATTTTTATAGGAAAGCCATTTAGTAAATAAGAGTATGTAACTGAATTTACACACCTCATTAATTTGCTTATCCATTTAATATTGAAACCCATTCTTTTCATAATTTCTTCCAAAATATCCCATTCCACGTTTTCATAAGCCTTCTGTATATCGGCTTTTATTGTTAAGTAATTAGTTTTAGTTTTCCTTTGTTCTTTAATATAAGAGATTATTTCATGCGCCAACATAGTATTGTCTTGGATGTGCCTTCCTGGGACAAACGCTGATTGATTTTCATCAATTATCGCGTTCATCGCCGGTTGCAACCTGTTGACAAGTATCTTGGCAATGATTTTATATATAAAATTAGAACAACTAATAATAGGTCTGAAATGTTTTATATTAATAGGTATAGGTATTTTGGGTATAAGGGATATATACTTGTGGTTAATTTCTTCTAGAGTCCCACCGTTATACCAAAAGTTGTTTATAAGTCTAATCACATCTCCTGATTAGATAGGACCCGTAACGCCTTGGGTGGTGGCCATTTGGGTTATATACTCAACAGGAATACGATTTTTAAAGTCACAAGTATATATATAGAGAAACTCGCATGTGTTATAATTAGTTGGTGCATAATTGGATCCTCTAAGCGGGACCAGAGACTGATATATATAAACCCACCCGATGGATTTTTTTGTTAACTTTTATTGGAAATTGAAAAGTAACTAGCCAGGGAGTAACTTTTATTATGAAAAATATGTTTTCATTTGAAAAAAAAAACACATTTTAATAAACATGTTGATCATCACATTTAATTATAAAAATGAAATAATGTACACATGTTTTTGTAAGCTTTTAATCCCTTTAAAGTCTCAATTCCATTCAGATAATCTTTCCAGTTGTTGATCATGGCAGTGAGGTTGTGAAGAAAACTTTTCTCACCTTCTTGTATAGTGAAACCTTTATAGCCACAAAGTCTATTAGACTAACCTCAAAAAGTGAACTCTCATTCTTTTTTACTACAAACACTACAAGAAATGTTATCTTTAGCGGAAAAAAAATTTGCTACTAAAAATCTCAATTTTGTCTCTAAAAAGACTTTTTGTGTAGCAAATTATTTATTTTTGCCTTTATTGACTTTATCTTTAGCGGAAAACATTGTCTCTAAAAATATAATTAGAGGTCATTCTAGTGTAACCGCAATAAATGTTACTTTTAAACATATCATTAGAGGCTATTTTAGTGTTGATGCAATATATATCATCTCAAATGATACTATTTGTTATAGTGAAAAGCTACCGGAATTTCTCCTGCTTCTTCATCCGTCAAGGTTGTTACTGCAGCATCAAGAACATCTGAGTGTGACATTATACAAGATCCATTGGAGCTATCTGAACCCCTTTATACTTGATCACTTCTTTCACCGATCTATAACATGTATGTATGCATCTTGATCAAAGTAAAAAATGTCTCTTGTATGTAATCAACCATCTTTATCAACTGTTAGCATGGTTGCTTCCTTGTTATTCAAACACCTTTTCATGATTCCAGGATAACCAACCACATCTCACCAATACCACCAGGAGCCATGGATAAACCCGTAACCCAATCTACTACTTTATCTTGTAAATTAGGAGCTAAAAGTCCCACTGAGGTGTAATTACGAGGATCTTTCGTGTTGTATCCACGAGTTGCCATAAGTGTTGTTTGAGTCATTCCATAACCTTGAAAGAGATCTACATGAGGAAGAGATTTACCAAACTCTTGAATGCATTTTGTTGGGTCCAAAGCAACCCCTCTTGAGACTTGTTTCAAACTCATCAAACTGTTTCCAGCAACGGGCTGTTATCAATGGAGGAACTGCAGGAAAATGTTTAACTCCGAATATATCGATAGTTCTCACCATTTTGTCTGGACAATGGTGGAACCTAATGAGAGTAAATCAGACCGAAAATATGAAACATTGGTATCACAACTATGTAAATATTATCTAAAGGCAACTCTTTATATTGCGAAGCTTCAAACTTCACAAAGAGTGATATAAGAACCTACGAAAGTTCCATGTGTTAGAACAAGAACCTTTGCAAGAGGTTCTTGCGGGGACCACATTTGTGAAGGGACGTTCATCCTCTCTCACCGCAATAGGGTTGATAAGGTTAACAGTTCAGTTGTTCTGGTTAATTTAATTGATATGTGTTTTTCTTTCTTTGAATCTTAGTGATTCATGTGTTTGGGTTTCGAGTTGTCGTGTTTGGAATTGTGATGATTTCGAGGCTATATTTCAGCTTTGAGATTTCAGGGTCAGAATTCGACGTTTCGAGGTTCTGTGCTGAAGATTTGTGGTCGTGCTTCAATGATTCATGCACGAGATTTTGTAGGGGTTAGTTGGGTTCGTGCTGTGGTTAATAGTGATATTTTTTACTATAGTAAAATTAATATACTAAATTTGAAGAGTGAATTATTTTGTGATCGTATCACTTATATTTAATAATATCGCTTTATGTTATATTTTGCCAACATTAGCATATGTATATTTGGCGATGTAAATTCTACTAGAATATTCACAAGTGATAATAGTAAAGATCGAGATTATCAAATGAATATTAGCAAATTGGCTATATACAAGAAAAAAAATATCCTAAATAATTTTGATATTTAATCATCTATTTTTTTCAAGACGGATTCAAAGGGATATATACAAGTCTAGCAAAGTTATTTATTGAATTGTATATGCCAAATCGCTAAGACTAATGCTCATAGTAAATCCCCTATTGCACTACAGCAGGTCGAGGATTTACCGACGACAGCTGTCGTCGGTAAAAAGTACAATTTCGTCGGTAAAATTGTTTACCGACGAGTGGTCGTCGGTAAGCTGTCGTCCCTAGAAGTTGGTCGGTAAAATCAAGCTTACCGACGGCGCATTTGGCTTCTCGTCGATAAACATTATATTTTACCGACGAAAATCATTTTGTCGGTAAACTATCTCTTACCGACGACTCTTTGTTTGGTCGCCGGTAATAAGCATTACTTTACCGACGACGTATGTTGTCGGTAAAAAATATATTACCGACGACAGGGTTGTCGGTATCCTAGTAAATAATTTTTTTTATTTTTTGTTCTAAATTGTTTACCGACGACATTCATCACATGAATGTCGTCGGTACACTTTAATATTTTATTTTTTTTAAAACAATTACCGACGACATTCATCACATGAATGTCGTCGTTAAACCTTTTTTATTTTATTTTTTTTGAAAACTTTACCAACGACATTCATGTGATGAATGTCGTCGGTATTCTTATTATTATTTTTATTTTTTTTATTATTTTTAATTTGGTTTTTCGTTTTTAAAAAAAATAATGTAATAGAAATCATGAATATAACGTGAAAACTGGAATTATATTCATAAAATATAAATAAACCCGGGTAGTCAAAACCCGGGCAATAAAGTCAAACCCCGGGAATAAAGTCAAACTCCCGGAGTTAAAAGTCAAAATATTACATAAAAACTTAAATAAAAGTCATGAACATAAACGTAAATAAAATCAAAGTCGTAAATAAACATAGGAAAATATTAATCAATCACGGTCCCGAAATATCTTCTCCTCGATCACTAGCTTCACTCTCTTCATCTTCATCTTCATCGGAGACCGGATCGAGACCATTTTTTTCACGAGATTCGTTGAGGCCTTTGAGCATCTTCGCGAAAAAATCATCGGACCTAGAGGAGGAGCTCGGTGGAGCATCGTCATCCGGGATAGGAGGTAATCCTTGGACTGCGCGGAGCTCGTTCATCCCGTCAAATATCCGCTGGATCTTTCTCGCATTCTTCTTAGCGAGCTCGTCCGAAACAGGCGGCTTCGGGTCCTTCTTTTTCTTGAAGACACCTCCGATTGACGGGATCCAATGTCTGCTCTTAGCCGGTTTCATCACCTCCTGAACCGTCTCCTTTAACGCTCCTATCTGCTCCTCCACTGGAACATCATCAGCCGATTGGGACCCCGTCTCGATAACCCGATCCCTAAGCTTCTCCCGATAAACTCCCTGTAATAAAATTTCAAATAAATAATTAATAAAAATAACAAAGAAATAAATTTAAAGTTAAATAATTAATTTTAAACAATAAAAAGTAAAATAAAATACTTACACTAGCCTGCTCCCATCTATCATCGACCCATTTGCCCTTCGCCCCGTCATAGCCCCAGTACTCGAAGTATCCGCCCAACGGTGGAAGTGGGACCTCCTCTTGGGTCTGCTCGTCGATAAAGCTCAGGGGCTCCTTCGTGTCAATCTTCAGCTTACCCTATAAAATATACATAAAAAATTACAATTATTAAAAATTTAAATTAAATAACTAATAACTTTTATTTTTACTTTAATAAATTATACCTCGATAATCTCGTGGCGGGTCTGGGTTTGGTTCCGAGAACCTGACTTGTTCGGCTTCTTCTGGTTCTGCCGATTCTTCTTATTAATCTCCGCCTGAGCCTGTTACGATTCAAGATAAAAAATTATTTAAACACTAATTTAATAATAAAATAATTAATTTAAGATTTTACCTTCTTCTGAGGGTCATTCATCATCTCTTCGGTCAACTTCCAGTGATCGGGTAGCACATCCGGGGGACACTCGCCCGTGCCCAAGTAATCAGCCTTCAGGTCGCTCTTCCACCGCCTGTAGGCTGCGGACTGAGACTGCGTTAGCTTCCCGCTGATTAAGGGCCAATCTCTGCGGGCCCTCCACTCTTCGAGGTTGAAGAACTCCTCCAGTTTTCCGAGAATCGAGACTTTAAGTCCCCTTGGCACAGCACTCCACGATCTGTAGTAGGGGGGGACTGTTTCACGAACCGCGAGACCCACCACTTGGGCCACGTGTTTCCCATATTCTCCGTATGGGTTCCACGTGTCATCTAAAATGCAGAAGTCCACTGGAAGGGGCCCACCTAGCTTCTCCTTCGCATCGTTTGCGGTTTTGAGGGTCGAGACATTTCGGGGTCTCCTCTTTCGCCTAACTGTTTAATAAAATTATGTTAAATAGATTACTAACATATATTAAATGAATTTTATAAAATAATAAATATTACCGGGTGGCTGGTTACAGTCATTGAGGTTTGGGGGTTGATTCCGATTCGGATCTTCACCGCTCCCATCACCCCGGTGGTAATTGGACATCACATCGGCCATCTGTAATTTAAATAAAATTAATAAAATTGCATTTTAGACCTTTTTTTATTAAAAATTACAAAAATACCCGTGTAAATTTGAAAAATAATATTTTTTAAGTCCTTATATGTTATATAATTACAAAAAAACCCCTGAAGTCCATAATATTTTTTTTCTAAGTTTTTTAATTTGCAATTTAGTCCTTAAACATTATTTATATAAAATAAATACCCTAAAGTCCATATACATTTTTTGTTCTAGTTTTATAACTTGCAATTTAGTCCCTAAATTTGATATATTTACAAAAAATACCCTAAAGTCATAAAAATTACAAAGTTTATTAAATTGCATTTTAGTCCTCAATACATTGCATTCTAGTCCACTAATTATTCTTATTCACAAAAAAAACCGTAAATTTATCAAGCACCTAAAGTAATAAACATACACAAATTTGAAAAAATGAATCCCATAACACAAATCTACTGTTTAATCCAATAACATGAACAAATTAACAAAAAATCCAAAAATTATTCAAAACCCTAATTTTGCCAAAAATTACAAAAACTTGAGATTTCATGGTGTATTTAACTAACAAAAACGTTTAAACAAACACTAACATTAACATAATAACACGGAAATCATAAAAACACATATACAAATCCAGAAAAAAAATGCAATTCTTAAAAAAAAAAAAAGAGTTTAGATAGGATTTCGTGTACCTATTACGTGAAATTTGTGTTGAGGATGTCCAGGAATCCATGCCACGCAAGAAAGGAAGAAGGACAAAAACAAAAAAAAAAAGTTAGGATTTGATTTAGAAAAATAGGAAAAAAATTGAAAAACCAATTGATTTTGGCATGAAAACACTTACATTTGATGTAGTTTGCTTGTGGGGATGCCTCGGAATAGCTCCTTGTTGCTCGGAATCGAATTTCTGGAGAGTGTTTTGAAGCTTTTGTGTTTCAGAAATGAGCTCGGTAGGGTTTAATAGATAAATTGTTTACCGACGACACGCAAGTCGTCGGTAAACAGGTCAAAGTCGTCGGTAACTGTGACACGCGTCAAACAGTCGTACGCACGACTGTTGCGTGTCCTGGTTTACCGACGACTTCTTTTCGCAAGTCGTCGGTAAATCCTTGGGCGGGAAAAATGAACCGCCCATTTTGGCCAATAAATTTTGGATTTGGGTTTACCGACGAATGAATGACTTGAATGTCGCCGTTAAAGCTTTACCGACGACATTCATACATTGAATGTCGTCGGTAAAGCTTTGCCGACGACATTCAAGTCATGAATGTTGTCGGTAAAGCTTTAAATGTCGTCGGTAAACCCTTTTTTTTTTTTAAATTATTTTTTACCTGATTTCTTTTCTTTTTCTATTCTTATTGGAATTAAGATATACACACACAGATTTGTTTGAGGTATTTGGTCAATAGTTAAGGGTCAAATGTTAGTGTTCGAGGTGTTTAGTCAACAGTTATGGTCAAATGTTAGTGTTCGAGGTGTTTAGTCAACAGTTATGGTCAAAATTGAGTGTTCGAGATGTTTAGTCAACAGTTATGGTCAAACTTGAGTGTTCGAGGTGTTTAGTCAACAGTTAGGGTCAAACTTGAGTGTTCGAGATGTTTAGTCAACAGTTAGGGTCAAACTTGAGTGTTCGAGGTGTTTAGTCAACAGTTATGGTCAAATGTTAGTGTTCGAGGTGTTTAGTCAACAGTTATGGTCAAATGTTAGTGTTCGAGGTGTTTAGTCAACAGTTATGGTCAAACTTGAGTGTTCGAGGTGTTTAGTCAACAGTTAGGGTCAAACTTGAGTGTTCGAGGTGTTTTATTCAACAGTTAGGGTCAAACTTGAGTGTTCGAGGTATTTGGTCAATAGTTAAGGGTCAAATGTTAGTGTTCGAGGTGTTTAGTCAACAGTTATGGTCAAATGTTAGTGTTCGAGGTGTTTAGTCAACAGTTATGGTCAAACTTGAGTGTTCGAGATGTTTAGTCAACAGTTAGGGTCAAACTTGAGTGTTCGAGGTGTTTAGTCAACAGTTAGGGTCAAACTTGAGTGTTCGAGGTATTTGGTCAATAGTTAAGGGTCAAATGTTAGTGTTCGAGGTGTTTAGTCAACAGTTATGGTCAAATGTTAGTGTTCGAGGTGTTTAGTCAACAGTTATGGTCAAACTTGAGTGTTCGAGATGTTTAGTCAACAGTTAGGGTCAAACTTGAGTGTTCGAGGTGTTTAGTCAACAGTTAGGGTCAAACTTGAGTGTTCGAGGTGTTTAGTCAACAGTTATGGTCAAATGTTAGTGTTCGAGGTGTTTAGTCAACAGTTATGGTCAAATGTTAGTGTTCGAGGTGTTTAGTCAACAGTTATGGTCAAACTTGAGTGTTCGAGGTGTTTAGTCAACAGTTATGGTCAAACTTGAGTGTTCGAGGTGTTTAGTCAACAGTTAGGGTCAAACTTGAGTGTTCGAGGTATTTGGTCAATAGTTAAGGGTCAAATGTTAGTGTTCGAGGTGTTTAGTCAACAGTTATGGTCAAATGTTAGTGTTCGAGGTGTTTAGTCAACAGTTATGGTCAAACTTGAGTGTTCGAGATGTTTAGTCAACAGTTATGGTCAAACTTGAGTGTTCGAGGTGTTTAGTCAACAGTTAGGGTCAAACTTGAGTGTTCGAGATGTTTAGTCAACAGTTAGGGTCAAACTTGAGTGTTCGAGGTGTTTAGTCAACAGTTATGGTCAAATGTTAGTGTTCGAGGTGTTTAGTCAACAGTTATGGTCAAACTTGAGTGTTCGAGATGTTTAGTCAACAGTTATGGTCAAACTTGAGTGTTCGAGGTGTTTAGTCAACAGTTAGGGTCAAACTTGAGTGTTCGAGATGTTTAGTCAACAGTTAGGGTCAAACTTGAGTGTTCGAGGTGTTTAGTCAACAGTTAGGGTCAAACTTGAGTGTTCGAGGTGTTTAGTCAACAGTTATGGTCAAATGTTAGTGTTCGAGGTGTTTAGTCAACAGTTATGGTCAAACTTGAGTGTTCAAGATGTTTAGTCAACAGTTATGGTCAAACTTGAGTGTTCGAGGTGTTTAGTCAACAGTTAGGGTCAAACTTGAGTGTTCGAGATGTTTAGTCAACAGTTAGGGTCAAACTTGAGTGTTCGAGGTGTTTAGTCAACAGTTATGGTCAAATGTTAGTGTTCGAGGTGTTTAGTCAACAGTTATGGTCAAACTTGAGTGTTCGAGGTGTTTAGTCAACAGTTATGGTCAAACTTGAGTGTTCGAGGTGTTTAGTCAACAGTTAAGGTCAAACTTGAGTGTTCGAGGTGTTTAGTCAACAGTTATGGTCAAATGTTAGTGTTCGAGGTGTTTAGTCAACAGTTATGGTCAAATGTTAGTGTTCGAGGTGTTTAGTCAACAGTTATGGTCAAAATGCACTAAGACTAAAAAACAAATACAAAATATCCTAATCAGTTTCATATCCACTAATATCTATAGGTTCATCATCGCTATTAACCTCTATAGGTTCTTCTTCATCACCATATTCCTCCCACGTGTCGTCTTCGATTTCCTGGTTTTCATCAATAACCATTTCAAAAGCCATCTCAATACGAAAATGAGCTGGGTCAATCTCGATCTCCTCGGTAGTTGCCAAGTTCTCCGGTTCGGAAACCGTCTCAGTGTTACCCAAAGGTATACTAATGCTCTCGTTGTTTGTAGATAGTGATTCCGAACCCCATAAATTGGGACTCCATCCGTGACGATCATTTATTTCCCAAACGGCTTTCCAACCCTTCATTGATTTCTTCGCACTAATCTCGTCAATGTAGAATACTTTCTTCGCTTGCGATGCTAAAATGTATGGTTCGTCTTCCCACTCAAAGTTTGTCGTGTTAATAAAGGTTACCCCATGTTCTGTCCTTGATTCAGCCATTTTGTACCATTTACAAACGAATAAGACAACTGAACACCCTTTAGTGTAATTAACCTCCAATATTTTCACTAATTCTCCATAACATGGTCTATCTTCGTACGTGGTACAAACTCCGTAATCCTGCGTCACTCTTTTTTCTCCTTTACCCTTAGTTACCCACTTGACACCATTCACGACACATGAATCGTATCTGTCCACCGCACCAAAAGACATGTTGGCCAAGGATACCATCTCAGTGGTAGCTAATACATCACCTGACTCTTTCATCCCATGAACCTGTAATACATAAATAATAGTAAGAACCTCGGACATAAGTAGATTATGTTTAAACCAACGTCTAAAGTACATACCTTTTCCAAAAACCAACTCTTAAACCGTTGACGATGCATAATCTCTATTTCGTCACCCGTTCCCGTAAGTGTGGATTTGTGTTCTCTAAAATCATAAATGAATATAAATAAGTTAATGTAAATAGGTTTATATATTTATATATTTATATATTTATATATTTATATATATATATATATATTTATATATTTATATATATATTTATATATTTATATATATATATTTATATATTTATATATATATATATATATATTTATATATATATATATATATATATATATTTATATATATATATATTTATATATATATTTATATATATATTTATATATATAAATATTTATATATATATATATATTTATATATATATAAATATTTATATATATATATTTATATTTATATATATATATATTTATATTTATATATATTTATATTTATATATATATATATATATATATATATATTTATATATATAAATAAGTAAACGTTACTTACGTCCTATATGGTTCGAGCTCGTCGCAGTTATTCAAAATATACCAACTGACTTGCTCCTTCTGAAGAGCTGGTAAAGCAACTGACTCTTTCTTGCCAATAGGAGTACACTGAGAATTGAAAACGGATATCTCTTTTGGTTCTGGCAGTTGTTCGTTGTATCTCCCTGGATCGTTGAACTTTGTTTTTTCTTCACTAAGATACCGCGATATGAAAGTCAACGTCTCTTCCGCCACGTAACCCTCGGCTATGGAACCCTCAGGCCTAGCCGGGTTTCGAATATACTCTTTCAACTTCTTCAAATACCTTTCAAATGGGTACATCCACCGCATTTGAACCGGGCCCCCTAACAACGCTTCATCATATAAGTGAATCACTAAGTGGATCATGATATCAAAAAACGCGGGAGGTAAGATCATTTCTAACTTGCACATCACTTCAACCACTTTCGCCTTACCATCCACCAACTCTTTCCTACTCAGGTTCTTGTTACAAACGACTCTAAACACATTAACTAACCCAATAATTGCGTCGCTAATCGATTTATCATCTAGAAGCCCAGGGAGACAACAAACAAAAAGGTACTGCATCATAACATGACAATCATGAGATTTCATTCCAATGATCTTCCCCGTATCGGCGTGAACGTTATTCCTCATACTAGACGCGAATCCAACGGGAAACCTCTGTACCTGTAACCACTCAAGAAACAACTTCCTCTTCTCCGCTGACAACGTATACTTTCCACGTTTTAGAATCGTTTTTTTCCTTCTGTTGCCAACCACAATTCTTTCCTGAATTTCATTTTCTCAAGATCTTCCCGCGCCTTAGCGTTATCTTTGTTTGGTTTCCCATCGACTGCTATAACTGTACCGAGAAGAGCATCACACACGTTTTTCTCGCAGTGCATGACATCAATGTTATGCTTCAACAGATTTGCGGACCAATAAGGTAAACGATAGAAAATACTCTTTTTCTTCCAATTCGTCTGGCGAGGACCTGTAGTCTTCGTGACCTTGCCTCCAAAATCCTTGTGTTTGCCGGGAAACACAATGGGAAGACCATCTAACTGTGTCTGAATACTAGCTGGACTATATTTCTTCGGTCGCTTAGTAAAATTGGTTGCCGGGTACGAAACATTATCTGATCTAAACCGATGTCTGAAGGGTAACCAACGTCTATGGTCAAAGTAAACCACACCTTTTGTCACACCCAATGAAGGTGTGGAATCCATGCATTCCGGGCAAGCCATGTAACCTTGACCCGACCATCCTGAAGTGTATGACCGAGCGGGGAAATCATTGGTGGTGGACAACAGACAAACCTTCATAGTAAACTCTTGTTTTGTATGGGCATCATAAGTAAAGATCCCTTTACTCCACAACTCGTCCAACTCATCTATCATAGGGCGGAGGTAAACATCCATGTCCTTACCGGGCGATCGAGGACCCGGAATCAACAAACAAAGCTGAAAAGTGGTTTCCTTCATGCATACCCACGGTGGCAAGTTATAGACGGTTAATATGACAGGCCACATGCTATACGAGTTGTTTTGCATAGAGAAAGGACAAAACCCGTCGATACCGAGACCCAAAAATACAATACGAGGTTCACTAGCAAACTCAGGGTGTAGCGATGCAAATCTCTTCCAACTATCACCATCAACAGGATGACGCAACACATCCGGATCGGCACTCTTACCGGTATGGTGCCAAATCATGTCTTCAGCGGTGTGCTTTGAAGCGTATAGTCGCTGTAACCTGGGAGCAATCGGAAAATAGCGGAGCTTCTTATGTGGTACTTTGATACCCTTCTTTGGGTCCCATCTAGACTCGCTACAAACTGGACACTTATCGAGGTCTTTATACTCTTTATAAAATATGGCACAATCGTTCAAACAAACATCGATGGTAATATACCCCATACCCAAGCTTTTCAACTTCTTGTTGCATGAATCATACGAATCGGGCAAAGTGTGAGGTTTGGGAAAAATACGACCAATCAACTCCAATAGCTCGGTGAATGACGTGTTAGTCCACTTGTTCTTTACCTTTACGTGCATAAGCTTGGCAATGAAGTTCAATGAACTCATCGCTTTACAACCGGGATATAATTCTGTCTCCAATTCGTTAAACAGTTTTTCGAAACTACTTGGAATTTCTGCGTCTCTCATCTCGGTGTCACCCTGATGACCCCCAACATCGTAACTGTGTCTCACATCGTCATAAACCTCAGCAATTTCATTAACTCTATTCGGAATAGGGATTTCTTCGGGAACGACCGGCTGCTCACCGTGTTTTATCCAAACCCGATACGACTTCATAATCCCTTCATTATAAAGGTGGTTCGTAACCGTCCGAGAGGCTAATCGACGATTATTTTTACAATAGTTACACGGGCAATAAATAAGATCTCCAAATTGCGAATGTTGTTTTGCATATGCGATAAAACCCAAAACCCCAACAAGATAGTTTGGATCGAATAAATCCGTAGCATCCATCCAACTCTTATCCGAAGCCATCTCTTTACAACAATCTTAGATAAATAGACAACTACATTCATATGAAAATAAAATAAAAAATTATTACAACCCAATTGATAAAATGAAAAAAAAAATTACAACACAATGAATATAAATAACACAAATTACAAACCAATGGCTTGAATATAAATACAAACCAATAAATAAATAAAATTACATCACAAATAAATAAATAAAATTACATCATAATAAATAAATAAATAAAATTACAACACAATAAATATATAAACAATTTCACATAAATAAATACACAAATACAAAAATATATGAAACATAATATATGAAATAAATGAATGTATGCATGATTTATACACAATATATAACAAGACAATCAAAAAATATACAAAATAATAACCTATATATAGCAACTAATACACAATTCAAAATTCATGCATAAAAAATTAAATTAAAAAGTTTGAAATTTTAAGAAAATACCTTGAATTGGTGGAAGAAATTGGATATTGATGATGAAGTCCCAACCTTGATAATGTAATAATAAACCTAAACCCATAACATTGCAAGAATTACACCAAATATGATCATAATAAAAAAAAATCAAGAATTTACCTAATATTTGTAGATGAAATTGTGTGTTGATGATGCCCCACCTTGATTATAAACTTGCAAATGGTTAGAGATGAATTGGAGAAGGTATTGCAAAAAATTTGAATGAGTTTGATTGATGTTTTTGGGAGAAATTGGGAGAAAAAAATGGGGTTTTTGGGGTTTAAGGAGAAAAAAATACAGGCTGTTCGCATATATGCACGTCAAATTTACCGACGACACGTAAAGTCGTCGGTAAACGTAAAGTCTCGTCGTTAAAATCTATACTTTACCGACGACTTTCCTATTTGTCGGTAACTTACCGACGACAATTCCAAGAAAAAAAAAATAAAAAAAAAAAAAAGAAATGACGACGGCGTTTTGCTTTTTACCGACGAGACAAGTCGTCGGTAAACTACCGGCGACAACTTTCTCGTGGGTAATTACCTGTCGTCGGTAAATCTGAAAAAATTACCGACGATTTTACGTGTCGTCGGTAAACTGTCGTGGGTAAATCCCCGATCTGTAGTAGTGTTGGTCAAAGACCAAAAATCATATCATTTAAAAAATTTGCAATTTTATTAAAATTGCTCCACCACCATGCACAAAGATAGATTCTGAGAACATGTAATATATAATATTCTCAAGAATAGCGAAAGAAATAAAAAATATAACTGGAATATAATAATACACCATTTGTATCGATCCTCATATACTCATTCAAATGATTAAAAATATTGTAAATGTGTAGGGACTAAGTCACAATAACCAGTTATCAATGATCTTGGTTAAAATTTTGTCTCATGAAAGTTATCTAATAAAATTAGATTATTGTACGCTTAAAGCGCAATAAATTTATTTGGTTCCAAAGATACCTGATGTTTCCCTTTATGTTCTAATTATATGCCCTTAGGAGACATCATTTTAGGTGATTATTTGACTTATTTGTTAGACTTTTAAGCTTATTTGGTTATATTGCGATTTCTTCCCTTGGATTTGGATTATGTATGTTTTAGAGTTTTTGTGCGTTAATTCGTTTGTTTTTAGTGTAAAGTTCTTAGGCTTATGATTTGATGGAGTATCAAGACAAGGAGAAGAAACGGGAATTAAAGTCTTGGATTGAGCGCTAAAGTCAAAGGCGAGAAAAGTTGAATTGAAGAATTGAAGAAATGATTTAATGGGAAGAAAATCTGAAATGTTGTTACAAATCATTATTTTTGAACATATTAGCCACTGATTCAGCCTTGGAGCATAAAATAAGGATTATAGAGCTTGAAGTCAGGAAGATTTAGAAAGTTGAACTAAGTGATTCCGAGTCCGGACGCAAGTAACAGCTACACACCAATTACGGGATTTCATTTAAGGATTGGACTTTTATTTCATTTAACTTATTCCTTCTTTAGAGTAAATCCCAATACATTTTTTCCACTATATAATAGCTTTAAACTTCATTTTTTAAGACACAACTCATATTACAAAGGAGAAACACGCCAGAGAGAAGTCAGAGAAGCAAAAAGAAGAGAAAAAGCTGAAACTGGAGAATCAATTCCTCCAACAACAGTCATATCAATCCTTCAATTAGGTTCTTAATTTTATTTCTGTAATTGACAATGAATGTTTCTTATTTAATTTCTTTAGTTTTTACTTCCGTTATGAACTAAATTTAATTGTACTTGAGAATCGCATATTGGGTTGAACCCATTCTTGATTAATTTATGTTTTTCCGATTTGGGATTTTAGGATTTAAATTGAATTAGCTATTTGTGTTGACAATTACTTTACGCTTAATTATTATCTTTGGAATCGCGAACTAGGGATAATTCATAGTATTTAGGCTATTCAATGTAGTGGCGTATTAATCACCTTGACGGGGGGTTTAGATACTGAACTAGGTAATTGCCGTTGGTATTCGCCAATGACCTTGACAGGCTTGACTAACCAATAGCCAAAGCGGTAAGAACTTGAACCATCTGAAAGTAGTTTTAATCATCCTGACGGAGTTTAGAATACCGTAGGAGAGCTCCTTAGTCCACCCTGACGGGGGTAAGGAGACTTTAGAGTCCCGACTAATACAATTATAGATATATTCAGCCCTTAACATGAAGCATTTATTAAGAAAGTTTGCGGTGAAACCCTTGCGGAGTCACGTACTACTCTCTCCCTTGCGTCTATCCTACTTATTTGCTTAATTTTATTTAAGTAATTCATTTCAGTAATTTATATTATTTGCACTTTAGTCCTAGAAAACCAAAACAAACATTATATCATTTATTTTTCTAGTACTTGCACTTATATCACTATTTGATTCACACTAGAGTTGTACCTATTCCGTCCCTGCGAACGAATCCGATTTATCGGCTTATTACTTGGACAACCGTACACTTGCGGTTTGTGAGTCCTCATCGTTAGCATTTATTTTATAACACACAAGGACCCACCAATAGCATAAAGGAGAAACAACATGATCAAGTTGTTTATTATGAGACTTTTGACATCTTATAAATGTCAAAGTAGTGTATATAATTGAGAATTAAAATACTCCTATTGAGTATCAGGTACCTGATTATATATTGAGATCTCAATAAGTTATTTACTACTTTAAATTATTGGAACCTAATTATAAATTGATCATGATTGAATATTTATATATGCGTGTAATAACTATTAATATATGAATGAAATCGAGGATTATTTTAATTAAAATGTCTAAATAAACTGACTGGACATCAGTAGAAAGATATAAATAAAGCAAATATTTTTTTTAAATTTCACTTGTACGACGTGAAATTTTCACAATTTTGAAGCGAATGTGCTGCAAGGGGGAGTCATTATATAAGATAATATGTTGTAGCACACATAATATATTTACTAAAGAGATATAGTCTCCGGTGGTGGATGCACTTTTATTTGCTATGGTTTCTTATGAAAGACTTCATATAATTTGTATGTGGAGCACTTTAAATCATTATATATGAATGAAGCGTCAATTCAATTTATGTCGTATTATTTATTACTCTTATTAAATATCTCAAGTTATTCACCATTGTGTTATACTTAAATCAGGTGGAGACATTTACGCAATGCACTATTTTTCCCTTAGCAGAGGTTTTTTCCCACTGGGTTTTCCTTGCAAGGTTTTTAATGACGTAATTTACATAAACGTATTGAAGAATATTGTACTCTTTTTTCCTTTACTAAGATTTTGTCCCATCGTGATTTTCTTAGAAAGGTTTTAATAAGATATATTCTCAAAATTAAATATTTATAAGGGGAATACAATCTTTCAACAAGTAACCAAAGTCCAACAATATACTACTTGTATCACTCAAGACAAAGGAGGCTATGTCAAAGGTGGTCGAATCAAACACATCTCACTAAAGTTTTTCTTTACACATGAACTCCAAAATAAATGTGAAATAGATGTTCATCAAGTTCGCTCAAGTGATAATTTAGCTGATTTATTCATAAAGGCATTACCTACATCTACATTAAAGAATTTAATACACGAGATTGTCATGCATCGACTTCAAGATCTTTCTTGAGAGGCTGACAAGAGGGGAGACAAATATGCACTACACTCTTTTCCTTCATCAAGGTTTTGTCCAAATAGGTTTTTCTAGATAAAGTTTTTTAATGAGGTAGTTTAGAAAGCGTATAAAGAAATATACTCTTTTTCTTCACTAGATTTTTTCCTACTAGGTTTTTTCTAGGAAGGTTTTAACGAGACATATTCTTAAGGACTGAATATCCAAGGGGGTGTTATAAACCCATATGTGGATAGTCAGTCCAGCCCATGAACTTGTAGTCAAACTCATGAAGACTAGGGTTTTCCTATTCTCTATACATAGGAGTCTATAGTATGTAATTCTACACACTTCTAATAATCAACTCTCTATTATTCTCTTTGTTCACAACATATAATATTTTTACAAAAACTATAATTAATATTGATTCAATACAAATATATATAATAGTGATAATAGTTTTATATGTATTTTAAAATTTATTCATATTTATAATTTTAATATAGTTGGTATATATAGCTATAAGATAATGCTTAGTATAACACAATATTTTTACAATTTGATTAGTTTCATGTAAATTTTTGTAAATTTTTATAAACTTTTATGAGATTGAGACAAATCTACATTTTTTAAATATTAATGACGTGTCTTATTAAATAATGGCTTAAAAATATTTGAATTCATATATAAATGGAAAGTATCAATGGTAAAAAAAATATTAAGCACTTATTTGTGAATTGTAAATTCACTACTTTGGCTTGGAAAGAGATTTGTGCTCTTCATAACTGGCACAACTCGGGTACCACTTGGGAGGAAAGAATTGAATTCATGCTTAAGTTTGATGGTAACACCTTAAAAGATACCATATCTAACATTACTTTTCTTAGCTTTCTTTATTGTATTTGGGATATGAGGAATAAAAGGGAGTTTAAGAATATGCATCCTAAATATGCGGATATTGTGAAAATAGTTGTTAAAGATGTTCAATACACGCTTTGGAATAGAAAGTTATTTAAATGGAGTATTGAGAATATGAGATTGGTGGCAAGATGGAAGCTACATGGAGTACTCAAGAGAGGAGAGCAAGAAGATCAAGGAAGATAGCTTGGAGCTTGGACCTAGTATTAGACTTTAGCAATTGTTGTATAGGGTTTACTTTTCCTAGCAATGGTTGTATAGGGTGTTTTATTTCGATTTATTTTCTAGCAATGGTTGTATAGGTTGTTTTGCAAGTTGATAGGTTTACTTTCCTAGTAAATGTTGTATAGGGTTGTTTTTCCTAGCCATGCTTGTTTTTGAGTAAAAAACAAGTAGGGGTTTGATTTGTACTTGTCATTTTGTGGATATAAAATGGTAAGTTTGATAAAAAAAAAATATTAAGGGTGGTTTAACTTTAAAATTCTTGTACACGTCACATGTGACATTATATCTCAATTATAATTGTACCCTGGTTTAAACAAATTCTCGTAAAATTATTGAAATTTTGATTCTATTTTCAATTTAAAGTTTCATTTAGGACTTTCAATACACGAATCGGACAATTCCGACATTGAAAAGCTGGTACGGGTGGCGCTGGAAGATTTGGGGTTTTGAGTTACTGCAAAACAATTCAAAATCGTAGTATAAGACCATTGCCAAGCGCATTTCTTACGGTAATAGGCATATGGCAATTGTATGATTTGGATAAATATATATAATGTAATTATGCTTAAATCAGATAATTCTAAAAAATTGTAAAAGTGATGAGATTAGGTTAAAATCTTTTATTTGGGTTCTTTGCTTGTTTTATATATATGTTATTGGGTTATTGTTGTATAATTATAATACTTTTGAGTAATTAATTACTATTACTCTTAGTTCAAGTGAGGTTTACTACGGTTGTTACAAGTCTAATTTGGATAATTTACCCTTAAGGAAATAATTTGAACACTTGGGTAGGATATGATATCCTAGGAGGAAAACTATCGATCTTGTAATAGGTGGTGTAATGCTTAAATGTGTAAATATTTCTATGATCTTTGGAAGAAGTAATATTTATATCTATTTTTAACGACTTACCTTGTGTGTACAGGTAAAGGATGTCTAACACAGTTATTATTCCACACCATCTAATTGTGGAGATACTATCAAGGGTACCAGTAAAGTCCCTTACGAGATTCAAATGCATATCAAAATCATGGTTCTGGAAAATTTTCCAGCCTAAACCTGAGTTGAACAAAAAACATCTGAAGCAATCAAAATGTAATATGAAGCTTATTATTGAAGGACATCCAGATCCCAAGGATTTAGAGGAGAATCGAATATATGTTGTAGACTTCACCATACTGGGTAAGATTTCGAACGTGAAGGAAATCGAATACCACCCACAGCATATTGGTAGCTTAATTTGTTTTGGAGTTTTAGGGTGTAGCAATGGTGTGGTTTGTTTATACTTGAACTGGGGTACATTTTTTTTGTTGGAACCCTTCAACTCGAAAGCAACTTGTGTTACCTAACTGTTGTGTGGAATTCTGTTAGACCTATGACACACTACACTGATGGAATTTTGTTTATGCAGCCACTGGGTGTTGATAATAATTTTATGATTTACAATCTTGAAAATCTATGGTTTGAGAATATTCAGTTCCCATTCTCAGTTGCAGGCTCAATCCACCATTCATATCTATACTTTGAAAATATCTCCCCGTTCTACAATAACAATCACAATGAAGAGCAAGTTGGCGAAGGAAAAAAAAGATTGAAGATTACTGAATTTATTGTGTAGCAGTAAGACTCAAATAATTCTTGTTCTATTATGAGATGTGATATTCAAAAGACCCAACTTTAATGTTAGTTTTTTTTTCCAAAAATTACTTCATATTAATACGCAAAATTATTACAAACTATCCTATTCCCGAAGGAACGGACTCGTTCTTTATTATTTCAAGTAATCTACTTGGGTACGTGTCTAGACACGAGCCAACCATATTGTCATTCAGCTTATGTTTGGCTACCCCATCAGCTAGTTATTCCTACTTCAATTAACCCAACGAAAGATAGGATTACAAGTCTCGGCTACAAGAGTACAAGGTAAATACTTTTTATAATATTAAAAATAGTGGGAGAAGAAATAAACTGCCTATTTTCTAAGAGAAGCATAACTTGAAGGCAATCGCTTTCGATTATAACTCTTGATTCTTTCAAGTCTCGAGCCATAATACACGTTTTAAGTATACCTAAAGTTTCTGCCTCCTTTGGAGTTTCAGCAACTATATCCCATGCTTTGCAATCGAGCACTTTTCCAGTTGCATCCCTGGTTACACACGAGATAGAAGCTTTGTTAGTACCTTTTACAGCATCGCAATTTATTTTAATAAAATCTTTGGGTGGTGGAATCCATTTTAAATTGTCTTTATTATCACTCTTGTTTGTATTATTAACATCCATGTTGGTTTCGCTATTGTTAGAAGTGTTCCTTCCTTTATATTTTGTTATTTAATTATCCCTCATCTTTTTAATCACATCATTAGGATAATTTATGTTTTGATATTCATCCCACTCTTTTATCGTATTTTCAACGGTCTTATAAGGCTCAGTAGCCTTATTTTATATTTATATGCACACCTGTCCTTCCAAATATGCCACATAAAAGTACAAATTCGTTCCATAAGGAACTTGTTATTAGGTTTTAACTCC
Organism: Nemophila menziesii; assembly: GCA_029959085.1. Taxonomy (NCBI): domain Eukaryota; kingdom Viridiplantae; phylum Streptophyta; class Magnoliopsida; order Boraginales; family Hydrophyllaceae; genus Nemophila; species Nemophila menziesii. The sequence goes on along the minus strand of JARWIR010000001.1, from coordinate 135,804,506 downwards.
TTGCTTTTATCTGCTATATTTGCTATCCAAGTATCAACATTAGTGGTGTATTGGTTGCAAGTTAGCAAGCTAAAAGGGGAGGCAAACCGAACCGCCCTTGCTCTATCACATTCAAAAATCATGTGCTCAGTACTTTCTATCTCTTTATTACACAAATCACATAAGGGGTTTTTAATCATTTTTCTTTTGTAAATATTTTCATTTATAGGTAGCAGATTTCTAATAACTTTCCACATAAAGTTCCTAATTTTAGGTGTAACTTTAAGGCTCCATATTAATTTCCAAACAGAAGGTTCTATTTTGTGAGAGGAATTAGCTTTATTATTGCTTTTTGTACTTTCCTCTTTATCCAAATTATTTTTAAGTATTTGATAACATTTCTTAACAGAAAACATGCCATCACTGTCATAAATCCATTAGGGAATATCACTTCCTCCTGAGTGAGGAAGAAAGGTGTTTAATATAGAATTAGCCACCTCCTATGGATACACACTTTTTATTAAGTTTATGTTTATTTTATTCATTGTTTAATAGCAGATCATTTACCTTTCTCAAATATTCTCTTAAGGTTTAATAATCCCCTCATGATTACTAATTTATTTATCAGAGTGAAGATTGATACTGTAACCATTTCCAAAATTCCATTTAATATCATTTTTAATAACATCCCTGCCACTTATAAGGCTTTTCCACCCACAGGAGGGTTTATTACCCAAATTAGCATATATAAATGATTCAAGAGGCTTTAAGCACTTTGTAAAGCAGGGTGTTATTGTTATTACAAAGTAACCAATCTTGTTTGCCAAACAAGGCTAGATTCATGAGATTTAGATCCCTAAAACCCAATCCTCCACTCATTTTGCTTTTAGTAATTGATTTTCAACTAGCCTAATGAGTTTTGTTATTAGCTTTACTACCCCCACCAAAAATTTGAAATTTGCGAAGAGATGAGGTCACAAATTCTTTTGGGGATAAGGTAAGAGAACATAAAGTGATTAGGAAGGCTTTGGATTACTGACTTAATCAGAATCTCTTTACCTGCCTGGGTTAAGTATAAATTTTTCAGTTTTCTATTCTTTTTAAAGTTCTTTCTACTAGTAGGTTTAGGTCTTTAATCTTAGACCTCCCCCATTCAGTAGGTAAACCCAAGTAGGTACCTAGATTATTAGTAATAGGCATATTGAGTTTATCTGACATATAATTCTGAATATAAGCAGGAGTATTAGAACTGAATTTAACCCCACACTTGTTCAAGTTTAGTTTCATACATGTAGCATAGCAATATTTATTAATAACATCATTGAAGCCATCAATTTCCACATAGTTAGCTTCCATAAAAAATATACTATCATCTGCAAACAGAAGATGAGTAATGCTAGGAGAAATTTTAGCTATTTTAATACCATTCATGATTTGCATTTCTTTTTTCTCTTTAATAAGGATAGGTAATATTTGGGTTACAATACAGAATAGGAATGAGGAAAGGGGTCACCCTGTCTTAGCCCTCTTTGAGGGTTATCTATTTTCATAGGTGAGCCATTAAACAAGATAGAATAAGTCACTAAGTTAACACATATCATAATTTTATTAACCCAATCTTTATTAAACCCCATTCTAATCATCATTTCCTCCAAAAAATCCCATTCCACATTTGCATATGCTTTTTGTATATCTGCTTTAATAGTCAAATAATGAGTTTTAGTATATCTTTGTTCTTTCGTATAGTTAATAAGTTCATGAGCTACCATAGTGTTATCTTGAATGTGCCTTCCTGGAATGAATGCTGATTGATTCTCATCAATTATAGCATTTATAACTAGTTGCAACCTGTTAACAAGCACTTTGGAAATTATTTTATATATGAAATTAGAGCAGCTTATCAGTCTAAAATGACGAATATTAATAGGGTTGGGAATTTTAGGTATAAAGGAGATGAATGTGTGATTTATTTCATCTAAACTCCCATTATTATACCAAAAGTTGTTAATAATCCCGATGACATCCAATTTAATATATTCCTAATATTTTTAAAAGAAGAAACCAGGGTAACCATCAGGGCCCGGCTCTTTAAAAGCTCCCAACTCAGATATAGCTCTGCTAATCTCCTCAATTTGTGAGGGAAGATTTAAATTCTTATTCATATTATCATTCACCACAGGTTATAAGGTCAGCTATATTATTATAGTCTCTTTTTCCTATAGTTTTGAATATATTATTAAAGTATCCACTTATTTCCTCTTTTATATCATTATAATCATCAATCCAGGTTCCATCCTTTTTAGTAATTCTTAAGATTTTATTCATTTTACTACGCTATGTTAGTAGCAGCATGAAAAAAAGAAGTATTCTTGTCACCTTTCCTAATCCATAAAATTCTAGACCTGCTAGCCCAAAAATCCTCTTCTTTTTTCCATAAATCTTCCATAGATTTAACTATAGCATGGTAATCATCCCAATTTTTAGTTTTAGAGTCATTATAAATCTTTTCAAGTTTTTTCATATTATGGTCAATTAATTTTCTATTATTGTTAAATTTCTTTTTGCTCCAAGCAGTAAGAAGTCTGCTACCTTTTCTAAGTCTATTATTTAAAGCATTCCTATTAAATCCATAATTAAAATTCTTATTACTCCAAACCTTCTTAGTAATATCTAGACACTCAACTTGTTCAGTCCAGTGGTTTTTAAAGTAGAACCTTCTATCTTAATTAACATGATTTTCTTTCATAATTAAAACTTGTGGGGAATGGTCAGACCCAACTGCTGATAGTAGTGCAATCCAAGCAGTTGGATACATTTTACCCCATTTTTCATTACAAAAACCTCTATCTATTAGAGATTTGATCATTTCCCATCAATTCTTTTATTAGTCCACGAGTATTTACAACCCTTTTGAATTATTTCTTCTAATTTATGAGGTTTAGTAAACCATTAAACTGTATCATAGCATTAGTATAAGTATTATCTCCTCCTTGTTATCCGATATATTTCTTATATTATTGAAATCTCCTAACATGTTCCAATGTTCATTGTTAACCGGTTTACAACCACCATATAACTCTAGGCATGCTTCTTTAAATTTATTCGTAGGTGCACCATGAACAAAGGTAGTATAAAGGTCATTATTTCCTTCTTTAATAAGGCAGTGGATGTGATTTACAGATTTACTAATGATAGATAAGTCAGTATTATCCTTAATAAAAATGGCAAAACCCCCACCAATCCCAACGAGTTCAACAGTGTCTTTAAGGGTCATATTCAAAATCTTTTCAAGTTTCTTAACATATTATACTTATTTTTAGTTTCAAAGAGGAATAGTACATTTTTCTGGTATTTTCTAAAAATACCAGTAGGGTCTGGACTGTCAAGGATGAGCCAATTCCTTGATAGTTTCAAGATGTTTGTATCATTGACTCCTTTGGGGTTGATTCCGGTCAACCCCGCAAACCTCTTCAAAATTCATAGTTTTATCATTTTTACCCTCTTTATCTTCCTCTATTTCACCTTCACTTTCTTGCAACCCCACATTGCTTCCTCCTTGTCTATCATTTCTTGTTTGCTTTCATACTCTTCCTTTTCAGTAATACTTTTAAGCTTCCGAGATGCCCAGATAGATTTATGTCTCTTTACGTTGACTTCTGTACTAATATAGTTTCTTAATTTCACACTTCTAGCTTTAACAGATTTTTGTGTAGCAGATTCTTCATATTCTCTTTTTGCTACCTTGCTTCTATTAAAACCCTTCTCTGAAGTACAATCCTTAAAAAGATTGTGGAAATTTGAGTATGGTGTTGAGATAAACCCTGTATTGTTAATAGGTGTATTGAATTCATCAAGTTCAGTTTGATTCTTTGAAGGGTTAGAGTGTATGTTGAGGAGAGGAGAACTTGGTGACTTAGGGTTTTTCGAATTTGGGGATTTGTTAGACTTCTCATTTGAGATATCAGATGTTTGTGACGTAGTAAATGCTTTCGTATTTGGGTTTAAGTTAAGTGGGCTGGGTTTTTTTAATTGTATTAGAAAATGTAACATTTGGGATTTGGATTTTAATAGTTGGGCTTTTGTAGGTACCTAACATAATTTCATTGACTTGGGCTTTAGGGGAGTTAAATTTATTTGTAAAAATTATTAAAAAATATTTTTTAATAATTTTTACAAATATTCATACTCCAAAATTAAAATTTCTACAAGAGGGCCTACTCCAACGTGGCTAATTTACCTTCTCTCTCCTTATATACCGAAATTGTTTGCTTCTTCTCTTTTTTATTTCTAGTATCGAAGAAAACCGTTCCACCATTACCGTCCTTACCATATTGTCCTTCCATGCTCCTAGCTTGTCCTATTTTGTCTCCATTAGCCTCTTTCTTACTGAATTTGAAAATAGTGTTAGTACTGTTAACTCCGTCACTGGGTTCACCAGGAGCGAGTTGATTCGACTCAAGCTCTCCATTGTTATGGATTTTGACATTGTTTCTTTTTCCAATTTCCTAAGTATTCTTTCTCAATGTTGTTTCTGAAACTTCCCTTAGCATTAATTTTGGAGTAGGCCCTCTTGTAGAAATTTTAATCCATGCTCCAATTTTGTGGGAGACTTTAGGGTTTTTGCACTTTAGTTCTTCATGACCAAAAATTCCACACCCGTAACAGATTTGCCCAATATTTTCATACTTGAATTTAATCCAGGTAGCATTTGTTTCTGATTCCCAGTAATTTATACCCGCAATTAAGGGATTTTGGATATTCCAGTCTACTCTTAATCTAGTAACTGAAGATTCATCTATTTCTAATGATTCTGGTAGTTCTATTTGATGCACTTTTCCAAAATAGCTAAACATGTTCTCAAGACAGTTTATAGTTAATAGATTAGCAAGAATACCGGAGAGCTGCAGCCACAGAGTTGTGTTGTTGAATACTTTAGCTTCTTCATTTTCATACATGACCGATAGGTGTTTTCCTTGGACAGTCTAAGGTCTTTGATCCCACACCTTCATCTTATCTTCTTCAGATCCAAACTTGATGATGAAGGTATTATCTCCACACTTCTCAACTTCTACATGTTTTTTTAACGCCAAATACTTGTTAAGGTGATTCTTGATAAAGATATGATTAGCTTTTTCATTGTGTATCCGTTTGACAATGAGTTTCTGCTCATTTAGAGTCCGATAGCCTGAGTTGTTATCCGGTGTTATTACTAAAGCCTTGTTTTTTGCTAAAGGATGTGATGAAGCATAGAAATCCATTGGCGGGTAGAAATCTACAAAGGAAAAGAAGAGGAAAAACTGGAAAAGGAAACAGGGAGGAGGAATCTAGAGTCTTGAAAGAGTTTTTGTAGGAATTTAGATACTAGATTGTATAGGAATCACTCAAAATTTAGGTTTTATGAATAAAGTTTTTGTTGTTTGGAGGGAGGGTTTGAGTGAGAAATTTATATTTCCTACTTTAATATTGTTATTCGCAAGAATAATCTAATGTTAGTGGGGTAGGTAATTTAGTTCTATAGTGGCTTATGTTGTATTAATTAATAATGTAATATACTTTTTTATTTTATTTTTGGTGTTTATAATTCCTTTTATACTTTTATTTGTCCCAATATGTGTATCTCTTTCTACACTGACTTTGTCATGGAACTTTAGGAGCTAAAATATTCCGAATGATTTATCAATTTGTTGGCAGGTATTTTATCTTTGTTTTATTTTACTTTAGTTTTTAGTGATGCAAAACCATTAAAAACATTTGTATTGTTGATGTAAAACATTAATTCTTTGAATTGGGTTGAGTACGATTACTAGTTCATCATTATCTAACAAATTTCAATTGTTTTTTTTCTCCTTATACAGCACTAAATTAATAAACGAGTTAGGAGTTGGAAACTTCCAAGATGTACAAAGAATATAATAATAGCCATAACACTCTTTTCTAGGCGACTTATTTTGGCTATGTTGTCTTTATTATGACTCCTCTGCTTTGTTTATATGATGTAATGGATAGTCTACAAGGGACTCTTGTAGGTTAAACATTTTTCTCATGCTTCTTCATATAAAACATCCGTGTATATACTTACCAAACCCTGTATTTGTTATATATATTCATATTCTTAACAATCACATACCAAATCATTTGTTGTATTGCCAAGATGTACTCACGTGCTCATGGTGGGGCCAGTGGCGTGCTTATGGTGGTCATGCTCCTATTAGTTCCAAGATCAAGGAGGTTAATTAAACTTGATCTTGTAATATTTTGCATTCTTGTTGAGATGTTTGGATATTTTTTGGTGAACTTATTGTATGTTTTCGTAGTAGTTTATTAAGGAGTAAAATGCTGGTATTTTTTGCATACTGCATGTCTAGTAATATTTGTTGGCCTAGTTAACAGCATGTAAGATCTTGAGGTTTTTCAAAATATCATGAATATTATTCCACTAGTGTTTCAATAAAGAGGTACATTTTGCTATTTTTGCATAACATAAGGACCAATGATGCAATTACCCTTCTCGTGATATCAAATTTCTGAACCAGAAGATTCTCTGAAATATTGAAAATGTGTAAATGCATCTTTGTAAGCGCTAAATCCATCATTTACTACTATTACTAGATTCTTAATACATCATAATGGGTGGAATTTTGGAACATAATAAGCTTGGATCTTGCTAAAGAAATCCAATTTGTTCCACCTGTAAGTTATTGGCTAGTTCTTTCCCATATTTCCGTTTTGCTCCTTATGTTATACATAATAGACAAGTATGTCCCAGTGGAGGGGTAGGTCAAGGTAAATGTATAACACATGGGAATATTTAATAATTTGGAAACATATGGATGTATTTGATTAAATTCGTGTAATACAAGGAAAACTAATGCTATATTTCATACACTGTTTTTCTTGTAGCCTATATTGTTCCTAGGCTTTGAAGCATCTAAAGAAGTGAAGATACAACACAGTTTCTTAAGGAGATAGGTGGAGAATTCGGATGAAAGTATGTTTATGGAAGCTTTGAAGAAGGTATCGGTCTAAAATGGATAGTTATTGTATTGTAAGTCAATGGTATTGCATTGTATAAATTGTTATATAGTTTAGTTTAAGGCTTTCTAGGGGGTGTGTACGATTAAGCCTTAAATATGTAAAAGAGGTTTGAGTTTTAAGAGGACCACTTTTATTGCTTGTTCAACAAAACAAAATTGTTCTTTTTCGTCTTCTTGTAGATATTTAATGTCAGTCAAAGTATGTGATGCAACTGGTGAGGCTTGGCTCTTTTTGTTAACTTAGCAACATTTCCAATCTTTGTAATATCCAAATATTTTCTAAAAAATTTCCCTTCTATTGGATTGGTCCTCGAACTTCAAAAATTATCCTAAGGGTTCCTAAAGCACTATTAGCTCTTAACGGTGATACTGTTAATTGGTTATATTAACTATCCGTCCTTACTAGCCAAATTCTTTTTAAAGAAACCGAACCTATAATTTATATATCGGACCGGTTTACTCCAGTCCGGTCATAAATAGTAACTACCGGGTCCGGACCGGGATTCTGGTTCAGTCACAAAACCGGTCTGATCAACAAGTAGTACATGATGCACCTAAACCATTTTTTAAAGTATAAATGTGATCTAGACGCTTATAATAATAACTACGTAATCAATTTTTTTTCTTTTAATATCTAGATTATTTCATAACAATCTCTTTTGTAAAGCCGAACTTATTTAAATATATTGGTAACAATTTTAATTGATTTAACAAACAAAAAATATGTAAGAACTAGCGAGCTACAAATTTCAGTTTTAATATGTATAGGTAAAAAGTAAAAAAAAAAAAATTCATACTCACAATTTGATTAACAAGTAGTTTTTCCAATCTATGGATAATAAGTGTATTATCACCGATCTGTGATAGATGTGAGCAAATAAGACTAGTTATCGATTTGAATGTTCCATCGTTTGACTTTGCACCCTCTATTTCTTCTTCTACATATATACTCAATATTAAAACAGGTCATAGATTCTAAAGGATTAATTTGTAAATTACCAGGATAAACTAAAAACATGAGAGATAGTCTGAAATTCTGATATGTCCAGCTTTATAAGCCGATTGTACAACTTCCAAGATACAGAACACAATTGATGGATCTAAATCAGGACCTGTGAGAAAGAAACGATAGTAAGAGGGCTGTTACGCGATTAAAAAGATTGTGAAATGGTCCCTAATGTGTGATGACTTAGTGACTTACACAAGCAGCATGAAACTAGTGAGTGGGGAAACAAGGGATCCAATACTGAGAAATAATAAAGGCAATATCTCTTGGTAACTTTATATATGGACCATAGCTTATGCTTGCTATAAAGAAATGTTACTGTTGTATAAAATCACTTAGAAATAGTTTTCGTTTGAGGCAAAACAAGTTTCCAAACCCAGAAAACAAGATCAAAAGAAAATAGCAGCGAAAAAGAAAGAACACAAGATTTATCGTGGTTCAGCACAAAAATGCCTACATCCACGTTGAAGCCCTTCTTCAGAAGATACTTCACACACTAAAGAACACGGTTACAGCCTCAGTACAAATCTTACAGCACAAATCCAGAATAGAACACACTAAGGCTTCAATAAGAAACCCTAATCTAATAATCGAGAAATACTACTCAATCAATCAAGCCAGATGCTTGATTTCCCTATTCTAATTGTTGATCTTTATAGAATAGATTCAACAATATTACAAAACCCTAAGTTTTAGTTGCTGAGAGAAATGAGAGAAAGAGAGGCGTCGAAACGAAGTGAAGAGAGGAGAGAGAAGACCCACTCGTGAATGAGGGGTATATATATGAGACAAAAGGTGAGACTTAATCTGGACCATCCAATATACCATATGATCAAGGGTGAATAATGAGCCACGCATACCACACTCCATCAGCTTAAGTAATTGTCCACATAAGCCACCACATCAGCATATTGACTTTACCAATATATTGACTTAAAATATAACAATCTCCACCTTAAAGTCAATTTTCTGCAACTTCTTCATCATCAGCTGTCTTCCAAGTGTTCAGTGTGCAAAGCATCTTCTGGTTGCTTCAAAAACCTGCAATAATTTACTAAAACCACGAGTTAGTAAATAACTTAACATAATTAAGGAATATAAAGCTTATTCAATGTTCAACAAACTCAAGCAATGCTTAAATTTGCTAACAGTTACTACTTGTGTTCCCATATCAGCTGGATTGTCCTCAGTACCAATTTTCACAAGTTTAATTCTCTCAGATATTAACCAAGTTCTGATAAAATGAAACTTCACATCAACATGTTTGGTTCTTTCATGGTACACAGGATTCTTACTCAAATGTATAGCACTTTGACTATCACTAAAAATTGTAGCAGTTGACTTAGTCAACTGTAATTCATTAGTTAACCCTTGTAACCAAATAGCCTCCTTGAAGCAGTCACAAATAGCAACATATTCAGACTCAGTTGTTGATAGAGCCACTAAAGGTTGTAACTGAGACTTCCAAGTTATACAATTTTTCCCAAGTAAGAAACAGTAAGAAGTAGTAGATTTTCTACTATCCCTATCACCAGCAAAATTAGCATCCACAAAGCCACATAGGTCAAATGGAACTTTAAACTGACCATAACTCAATCTCACATTCAAAGTACTACTGATATATGAAACCACCCATTTTAAATCAGTCCAATGTTCAGGACCTGGATTTGACATGAACCTACTGAGTAAGGATATAGCATAGGATAGATCAGGCCTTGTACTGATCATAGCATACATTATAGAGCCAATCACATTAGAGTAAGGTATATAGCTCATCTTAACTTTCTCAGAAATATCTTTGGGACATTGACTTTTACTTAAGATAAAGTGGCCTGCCAAGGGCATTTCAACCCTTTTACAGTTCAAGTTACCAAACTTCTCAACCAGCTTTTCCAAATAAGGCTTTTGATGCAATCTCAGACTGCATTCTTTTCTATTCCTTTCAATGATCATACCCAAAATTTTCTTAGCTTTTCCTAAATTCTTCATATCAAACTCAGAACTCAGATTAGTTTTCAATTTATTTATGCTCTGCAATGAATTACTAATCAATAACATGTCATCAACATATAACAACAAAAATATCATACTATCAGAGAATATTTTAAAGTATAGGCAGCTATCATATTCACTTCTTTTGAAACCTAAACTCAAAACAAAAGTATCAAATCTTTTGTACCACTGCCTAGGAGATTGCTTAAGGCCATACAAGAATTTTTTAAGTAAGCATACATACTCAGGATGTTTAGAATCAATAAATCCTTCAGGTTGTTTCATATACAACTTTTCTTCAAGTTCACCATGCAAAAAAGCAGTTTTTACATCAAGTTGTTCCAACTCTAAGTCATAACAAGCAACATATGCAAGCATCATTCTAATGGTTTTAAATTTAACTACAGGAGCAAATATTTCATGAAAATCAATGCCTTCTCTTTGTGTATATCCCTTGGCTACTAACCTAGCTTTAAACCTAGGTGGATCAGAATCAGTTATGCCTTCTTTAAGTTTAAAAAGCCACCTACACTCAATTATTTTACAGTCTACAAGTGGTTTAACTAAAACCCAAGTTTTATTAACATGCAAAGAATTCATTTCATCTTTCATAGCTTTAATCCAACTATCCTTAAACTCAGATTTCACAGCTTCACTATAAGACTCAGGTTCAGCTTTACTTACCTCAGAAGCTGCAACTAAAGCTGTATAGACTAACTCAGCATAGGAATACCTTGTAGAAGGTTTAGGGTCTATTTTTTCTCTATCTCTGGTCAACTGATAATTGGTTAAGCTCTCCTGAAGTGACTCCTGAGGAGTCTCAGTCTCAGTGGTATGCTCAGTTCCAGCTGGCTGCTCTGAGTTCTGGACTCCATCAGGGTCATCTTCTTGTGCTGGATCAGGTTGACTTTGGTCAACTTCATCACCTCCAACAGTAGATAGGGGCTCCACCTCAATTGTGACATTCTCAGGTGTAGTATCTGACTTATTAGAATCAATACCCGAAATCACATAATCATTCTTGCAAGGAAAATTAGTTTCATCAAAAATTACATCTCTACTGATGATAATTTTTATTCCTCTAGAATTTTTATTCCACAATCTATAGCCTTTAGTACCATGCATAGTTTGATAACCTAAGAAAACACATTTAAGAGATCTAGGGTCTAGTTTTCCTTCCCTATTATGAGCATATGCAGCACAACCAAATATACGCAAATCAGATAAATCAGGTTTCTTATTGTTCCAAAGTTCCATGGGACATTTCATATTGATTGACCTATTTGGGCTTCTATTTATCAAATAAGTTACAGTATATAAGGCTTCACCCCAAAAGGACTTAGGCATACAAGAGGTAAACAAGAGGCATCTAACCTTTTCTAATAAGGTTCTATTCATTCTTTCAGCAACACCATTTTGTTGTGGTGTTTTTCTAACAGTTCTATGTCTTAGTATACCTCTCGATTTACAAAAATTATCAAATTCTTCATTGCAAAATTCAAGTCCATTATCAGTTCTAAATGTTTTAACATGCTTTCCAGTTTGGTTTTCATGCAAGATAAGCCAATCTTTTATTGTTTCAAAAGTATCACTTTTATTTTTCAACAAAAAAGTCCAAACACGCCTAGAATAATCATCTACAAGGGACAAGAAATATTTTCTACCCCCATGTGTTTCATACTTATCAGGACCCCACAAATCAGCATGTATATATTCAAGTATAGATTTAGACATATGAACACCCACATTAAATTTTATTCTGTGTTGTTTAGCTAACACACAAGGCTCGCAAAAAGAAAGATCAGAGATAGTATCCTTACCAAACATTCCCTCTTTGCTTAGCACATTCAAGCCTAATTGGCTCATATGGCCAAGTCTCAAATGCCACTTTACAGTAGCTACATTCTCAAGATTAGTATTAACAGAATTCACATCATTTTTGATACATGTACCATCAAGAATATATAAACCAGATATTTTCTTCCCACATAAAACAAGCTTATCATGTTTAAACACATTAATCACACCATTTGAGACTTTATACACACAACCCAAATCATCTAAAACACCTAAAGAAATAAGGTTTCTTTTTAGGTCAGGAATCCACCTAACATTAGTAAGGGTTACAATTTTTCCATTGTTAAGTCTCAAATTTATTTTACCAATACCAGCTACCTGACATGTATTATTATTTCCCATATAAACAGTTTCAACATTTGATTCAACTAGATCCATAAACCAATCTTTTTTAGGGCTCATGTGAAAATTACATCCTGAATCTAAAATCCAATTGGTCTTACAAGCAATGTCTGAAACATTTAATACCTCACAAGTATCATCAATCTTATGGGGCATACATGCAATATTGGTTTCATTGTTACTATTGTTATTTTTGTTCTTAAGCGCATAGCAATTCTTGTTAATATGGCCAGGTTTACCACATTGATAACATTTTCGAGCCACGCATACCACACTCCATCAGCTTAAGTAATTGTCCACATAAGCCACCACATCAGCATATTGACTTTACCAATATATTGACTTAAAATATAACAGTTACGTTAGTACAAGCTATAGATGAAGGTAGGTAGAGAGAATATTAAAATCCATACTTTTATCTATGTTTGAGCTGTAATAATCATAGAGAATGAGTTGTATATTTTCATATTCCGGTGAAAGTGGAGAATTTAACTGAGCAGGTTGATCCAATTTGAGTTACAGATCTAATACAGCCTTTAAACAGTACTAAATAAATTGTTGAAGATCAAAGAATCAAAGGGATATAATTCAAGTGGTAAAATGCCCAATTACCCCCTATGGTATGACAAAGGGTCACAAAAACCCTTATGGTTACAAAAGGGACAAATAGTGGTGAGATAACCATAGGGAGGTATTTGCTGTCAACAAGATATATTTATTTATTATGGAATCACCCATTAAGGAAAATCAATTCATATCTTCTTAATATGAAGTCGAAATGGCCTTTAGGTACCACAAAGTTTTCAAACCTACAGGTGTGCGAAATGGCCTTTGTGCGAGATTTAATGGTCGTGTTTTGAGATTTTGGGGTTGTGATTCGAGATTTAGTGGTCGTGGTTTGGGTTTTGGATTTTTGCGGGTTTCAAGATCGTGGTTTGTGCTTGTCTGAGGGTTTTAAAGTTGGTGTGCTCATAACGATATTAGCAGCTCTTGTGCTAAAGCTGTGATTTTTCCAAATTCTTATCTTGTGTCTGACTCTATTCTTCATGGAGCTGATGATCATAGCCATGTTGTTGCTAAGTTATTTAATGCTCCCTTTACATAATTATTGAAGCCTCCCAATTGGTTCTTAAGGATTGCTAATTCTTTAGGAGGATATATTTTTCATATCAGAGTAAAGATATATATCACCCTTTTTTGTTTCACCTCTATATCATCTCCTATGTGGAAGTTTTGAGCACCAATCAAATCGTTTCTCTCTCCCATTTATATGAATTTTGCCAATACTTTTGTGCTTATGATTTTTCTAGAATACCCAATATGTATGTGTGCATGAATAGGATCATGCCACGTGGCATTGGGTAGGACACATGGCTCAATCTCTACAATACCGGAAATAATTAAAAATGACATGCTTTAATGCTTTTACGGATATACCCCTTAGTAGGTCATGATTAAGGGTCATTCCATGAATAGTGGCCCTATAAAGTTGCTTTTTAGGGGTCATAATGAGGTGAATAGTGTTGAAGGAGTTAAAATTAATTCACAAAGCAAGAATCTAATTGTTTTTAAAGATCAAGTTATTGTTCCATTTGCATGCATGGGTGAATTTTTGTTTCAATATCTCCAACGTAAGAATGGAAGGTTATAGCTTCCATTTGCCACGTGTCGCGCCCAGAATTATTTGGATTAGTTAATGTAATTGTCAACTCAGTGCTAGTTGGCTTCCACTATCTCCTTTATGTGGATATTTGATTTAATTAAATGTAGAGTAATTTATTGTTCTAGTATTGTTTTTTTTTCTCTCAATTTTAAGTTTAAGAATAGTGTTTTGTCTTTTGTGATGATTGCTTTTTTAGACACGTGTCAACACCGGGTAGTTTTGAATTAATTAGGGTGTAGTGTATTTTTTTGTTTATGTATTGTTTGATATGGTAATGTTTAACGGTGTACATAAAAACCCGGGTATTATTGGTTTTTCTGACCCGTTAGCCTCTCGTAATTTGTTTTTTCTTCAATGACATATATAAGTATCATGAATCCCAAGTTTTAGGGTCTTATTGGTTTAGGTAGATGTGATTATGGTGATAATATAGATATGGTTGCGATGGTCGGTAGGGGTTAATGATACGGTTTAATGATATATCACCAACCGACGTGGTTGTGAATAAATGATCGGGGTTACTTATAGTCTATATATAGCATGATATTTATAGATAGATGGAGGAAGTAGAGAGTGTTATTGGGTTTGGCTTGTTATATACATATAACCGGTGATCGTTGGTCGGGTGATTTCGAGTTGAGTAAATGGCTTCTAATGGTTAGTTACTTTTGAATCTCATTTTTTGTTTTATTTTTGATATCATATGTATTGTTTGTTAATTTTATTTAGTATTGGAGTATTAGATGACTTTGTTATGGTTTGAACACTTGTTTAAGGTTAGGGTGGTAGTGGTTATGATGAATTGGTATGAAAGACGTAAATTTCTCCTAATAGGACTTAGCGTGATTATTATGTGTGAAATCGACATTATTAGTATTGATAACGTATATTATACTAGTCGAGGGTAATTTGATGTTCCATAGGTGGTTATTGTTTAATATATTATAGGTTAGGGGATTTTAGTTTAGTTAGTGGTTCTAAGTGTAGTATATGATTGGGTATTGTTTGAATATTGGATCCAAGTGAAGTGTAGTATAGGCTTGTTTTTTTGTATTTGTTAATGATGGTTTAGAGTTAGTTAATTAGAGTTTATTTATGTTTGAATCTATGCGTAAGGATATGGATATTTAAGTGTTAGTGTTAATGGAAATTGTAATCGATTTTCGTATTGTTTAAGTCGTAGATATAGTACGAGCCATAGATGGCGATGTTATGTTGTATTTTACAAAACAATACTTATTATAAGATTATAAAATAATGTTTTGTATGCTTTTTGTTGATGATCCCATCTAATTGCATGAATTTCTAATGAAACATTTATTCGTGGTAGGAGAGGGGAACCTAGGCGATGACGAGTCGCTACGTAATTTGTCTAGGGAAGAATTCATTCAGTTGCGTTTTGCAAGAGAGGATGAAGCGTATATGTTCTACAACATGTAAGCACGAGCCATGGGGTTTAGCGTAAGGAAGGATCGTCTCGAGAAGGGTGTGTTCGTGTGCCGGAGTTAGACAAAAGCAATACCTAGAGTTGAAAGGTAGGTTTAGAGACCACAGGCCTGAGACGAGATGCAACTGTAAGGCTCAGCTCCGTGTGAAGTTGAACCGTGTCACCGAATGTTACGATGTGGTTCAATTCGAACAGGAGCACAACCACCCTCCAATTCCAGAGTCCACAGTACATTACCTACGCTCTCACAGGAAAATCGATGAAGGGCACCTTGATCAAGCATTGTCACTGCGTGAATCTGGGGTAAGAATGAGTAAGATCATGGATGTATTTTTGAAACAACATGGAGCTTACAAAGATATTGGTTTTATGAGGAAGGAATTGTATAATGTCCTTGATAGGATACGGACGGACGAGATAAGCGAGGGTGATTTGAATGTGGCTCTGGCCTACTTGGAGGGTAGGTGCGTAAATGATCTGTTATTTGTGTCTAAATACACGGTGGATGAAGAAAGTCGTCTTGAAAGGCTATTTTTCTGCGACGGCCGGTCTAGGTTAGAGTATGCGGTGTACGGGGATGTGCTGATATTCGACGCCACCTACAAGACCAACGCGTATCGTTTCCCCCTTGTGGTGCTTGCTGGCGTGAACAACCACCGCAAGACATGTATATTTGGGGTGGCTTTGGTGAAGAACGAGACATCAGAGGCTTATTTGTGGGTGCTAGAAACCTTAATGGAGGTAATGAACGGGAAGAAACCGATATCCGTCGTGACGGACGGGGACCGGTCAATGCATGCCGCAATCGAAAGAGTTTCCCCCCATGTCGGTCATAGGTTATGCAGTTGGCATCTTAATCGTAACGCAGTTACAAATGTTAAAATAGATGGTTTTGGGGCCATTTTCAAGTCTATTAGGTCGTTGTCGGTTACCGTCGACCTGTGGGAAGAAGCGTGGTTGGCTATGGTGACGAAGCATGGCCTTGCTGAAGACAAGTGGATCATGGAAACTTACGAGAAACGCGAAATGTGGGATGAGGCTTATCTCAGGGGTAATTTTTATGGTTTCGTGAAGAGCACGCAACGTTGTGAAGGGATGAATACTTACGTAAACAAGTTTGCAAACACGCGTGTGAAGTTTATTGAATTTGTTAAATCTTTCTTGTTTGGTATGATCACTATCAGGGACAATGCCAACCAAGAAGAATACATAACCAACTACACCTACCTCGTTCCGACCACGTTGCTAGAGGACATCGAGATACACGCTGGTAAGCAGTTTACCCGGGAGATTTTTTTTAAGATTAAAATTGAGATTGGATTTCACGGTGCATTATATCATCAGGTTTATACTGAATCTTTTGGAACCCGTACGTACGTGGTGAGGTCCCCACGTGGTTTTGTAATGTCGCAAAAACAGATTTTGCTTTTTACAAAGTCAAACACTATCAAATACCAGTGACCGTGCTCCGTGTTAATGGGAATAAAAATCTAGACATCGAAATAAACCAATTATAAGTTTGCAAAATAATCAATTACCATAACCCACGAAAATATACAGATTAATCCTATACCTACTGGACATCGTCAATGCTCCCTGTGTACCTATCCGGTCCATAGTATAAATTACTCAAGTCACGGGCGTTCTTGTTATTACCTATCAAGTGTGTCTACAACATACACACCAATTAAAATCCTTAATAATAATAAGAATGATACATACGGAAATATAGAAAAAAAAATTACACGACAATACTAACCGCAAAGTAAGTTGGGAAATACCAACGCCCGCATCGATGATCAACAAATCGTAACTTGTGACACAAGGACTCGGCCCAAAGATCAATTACCTAAATCAATATAATTCATCAACACTTCGAAAACCCAACACAAGCAAAAATAACAAAAATCTTACATCGGCTGAAACAAAGACACCTGGTTCCAACAACTTTCTCATCTCATACCGGTCAAGATTAAAATTCTGGAATTTAATAATCACCTCACTATCAAATACAAAAAAAAAAGAATTAGTTCGTAAAAAACAAAATTAGAAAAACATTTTTTAGATACTTACCTAGTGGGTGGAAACGGGTCCCTCAAATACTCGAATAACAACTCATCATCAACCATTAATCTCCTCGAAAAATCTGTCCAAAAACCTCCACTCTCCCTTCCAATTTCATATCTCCTAGTAGGGGCATTTGGAATGTCACTCATCTCACTAGTAACAGCCACATAGTCATTTTCATCCATGGGGTCTACCCTACCACTACTAGGTTCACCAAAAACCACATAGTCATTTTCATCCATGGGGCTTAGCCTATCACTACTAGGTTCACCAAATTCCAACCGAGTCGCCACAACTTTACCTCCTAAATTAATTTGCTTGCTAGTTCCCGTGCTCCGGCTATCCATATGAGTGTCTTTCTCTCTAAAAGAAGCGCCCTTTGAAGTCCTAACACCTTTGCTGGTTTCCATGTCCACGGGCCCACATACTTTATCGTGCATCGCCTTCATAAGACTCCTCATCTCATCAAACTCCCTTCTACTCACGTAAACCTTACCCTTTTTAGTTGATTTTCGAAAATGTTGAATATAATGTCCCTGCTCATATTGCTCGACCTCCTCCTCCTCCCCCTCGTCTACCTCTAATGGAATGAAGCGGCATCTAATGAAATTGAAACCCCCGAGACGTCTTAGAAGCCTAATCTTCCTCGAAGAGTTGTTCGTATCCCAATTCCTAACGTAGGGTAAACCGGTTGGAACAGGTACATTTCGATGTAGTCTTTGGATGTGTTGGAGGAAAAGAACCTGTACCACAAAGAAAATCACTATTTAGTAGTAACCAAATTAATAAAATAAATCCAATAATACAAAAAAAAAATTAAGTTTTACCTGGAGGATATAAAGACAACCATTGAAATACTTTGACTTCACGGGTTCGCGGCACATTTGAAATTCCACAATACCTCTAACCAATACACGAAATATGACCAGTTAAATGTGGGAATCAAACGAACATCCCAAATAGCATAAAAGTAACATTCGTCAACCCCGTGTACATTTGTGTCCGCCAAGAAGAAACCAATAATATACATCATAAATAATTGCTTGAACTCTACCCCACTAGTGCCACAAGAAAATAAACACTCCTCTACATGACATAACTTTACAAACCTTATATTAACCCATTCACCCGCAAACCGCATCTGTAAGTCTCGAACTCTCGGGCAATCTACCCCGTCAACTGGTGGGACAGGCCCGTGCCTCGGTGTGCCAAGAACCCTATGCACGTCTAAATAAGAGAATGGAAGTTCAGAATTCATGAGCCTGAAAGAGCTAGTCGAGACATCAAACACCTCCACCATGAATCGACAAACATCTCTTTGAATAATAGCCTTCGGAAAGTCTAACATTCCCCGAAATCCAAGGTCTACTATAGCCTGTCTCTGCTCGAGTGAAAAACGTCCATTCATTGCAAACATTTTGGGTAGCGAGAGCTTCGTTACAAGTTTTATCTACAAAACATAAACAAAAACCAGTGTAATCAGCTACAGATACAATATTTGCAAACAAAAAAGGAAAAGAAAACCAATTTACCGGTCTCTGTACGTCCTCTTCTTCATCGCTACCGGAATCATCCTCATCCGCCTCGTTATCCACCTCCTCCACCGCGGCGGGTTGAGCTTCTTGTAGACTGAGTTGAAATTGGGCCCCGTACAAGGCCCTTTGACCGGGTGGGAGGGAACCAAACCTTCTCTTAATGGCTTCAACATCGACTTTTAAGTCGGGAAAATTCGAGCGATATTCATCTACCATTAGACGCCTAAGTAAAAATTTAAAAAAACTCAAGTTAAATATAATGTAATGTTACAAATTTATGTTACTTAATGATAATACTATATTGCATAGTAATCAATATTTCTATTAATCCCTACTAATAACATTTTTAGGAGTTATATTTACATTAAGTGCAATGAATTATTTACAACAGTTACATGACTCTAATAATTCATTTCATAACTTATCATAATTTGCAATTTAGACCCTACGTTTTAAAGCACATCTTTATAAAATCAAATTGCACATTCGACCTACATACTAAATATGACACTAAAAAGCTATATTTTAAATAAACTTACGCGTAATAATCCGCGGAGGTGGCGGGAATGTATGACGAACAAGTTCCTCGGCGACACTTGTGAATGATACACATACAATACCCGTTATTAACATTATAACACATGACCTATAACAACACATCCACTCAAACAGGAACCACAATTCAAGATTAATCAATCACAAGTATATGCATACTAATCATATGGAAAATAAAGAAGTGTACAAAAACCAGTAATTCATACAACATACTCAAATTCAAGCTTTAACATTGCATGATCAGTTAATTTCTAAATCCTATGCTCAAGATTATGCTTTTATTTACAAATTCATATGATTTTCAACAATTACAGTAAGTATAGAATTACACACCCATTCAAGAAACATCTTTCTATAATCAAAACTACTCCAAAATCATAATAGAAACATCTCCAATATATAGAAGGCGAAATATATGATATTAATTCACATAAAAACAAACTTACTTAAAAAATATATACACTTTTACACCTCGGTTAAGAAAAAAATTTGTAAAGTTAAAAACAAATTAACCCACACAAGATTCCTACCACTTTCACAAAAGATAATTCATCATTCACAATCTTTTTTAAAAAATCTTTCGAAAACAATAGCTACACACCAAAAATCACAAAATGGAAAAAAAACGAAAACACAAAAAATAAGCCAAAAAAACTACACATTTGATGATCCGACACACATGCAAGCCATCCATCTTCTTGTTAAGAGAAAAGGAGATTACCTAACGGGTGTAGAGGGCTTCAAAGCCCTAGATTGAGACATCCTTTGTAATGAAAGCCGAAATACCGAGGTGAAACTAAACCACCTTCAAACCTTCAGCACCTTCCAAAATATAAGTTTTTGGGTGTTTGATCTTCAACAATGGGGTTTCGGTTTTTATAGAATATTTCTACTAGATGGAACTTTAAAGCTAGATGTTGGGGAAACAAGTTGTGTAAGATATTTCAACCTTTTTTTTTGATCCATAGACTTGAAGCTTCATCATCGGCAATGGAGATTGAAGAAGGTTTGAAGATGATGTTTCCAAAGTGAAGAAACCAAGAGGCAGAAAGAGTGAAGTGAAGTGAAGGGGGAGAGAGGAGAGAGGGGTGGGTGGCGTGTGAGATTAAACAAAAGATATAAGGGTTTTTTTTTTAATTCAAGTTATGTATATTGTTAATTAAAATAAATCAAAACTATGGGGAGATGACATGTGGCATAAATGGGAGAAAAGCTTCCTTTTCTCCGTTCGGATTTTTCAAACAACAAATGAACCCCACCTCTTTTATGAACGACAATATACTACTAAGAGTCAACCAACATAATACAAAGACCTCATAAGGTCAAAAGAGTAATTACAGGAAAAAACCATGCATTTTCGTTCAAGAATTGTCTAACCAGAAAATGGAATCTAATTCACCATAAAAAAGGGGCTTTATGCACTATCTTACTCGATGTACACAAAATCTAGTCATCACATCCATCAAATAAGGGTAGCATGGTAATTGCTTAATTATAGTTTTCTATTTTTTTTTAATATATCAAAAATAACGTGTATTGTAGAAGCTCTCCTAATATTCATCATCCGATACTTTTTTATCAATTCTTTTTTACCCAAATGAATTAATGTTATTAGAACTATTGAAAGCCTTACCTGCCCAGTAATTATAGGGCCCATTTGTAATTGAAATGTGCTGGCGACGTGGCTCCTTCCTGACCAAGCTATGTGGGCCGCTTCTTGTAGCTGTTGGCGTTGGATTTAACACCCTTATGAAGATAATTTTGGGCGGAAAATTCTTTTTTTTTTTTTTTTGGACATCGAGAGGGTGCAAAGGCACCCCGCAAAACGAAACAAAGAAATCATCTTATTCCTAATTTACTAAAAGCCGCTGAGAGATCGGGAATACTAAGCGTATTCCGATTTGCAAAATTTGCTGCGTGCCTAGCCTCCTTCGCTAATTTATCCGCATTCCTGTTGAGCTTTCTGTTGATGTGTTTGAAAGTAATCTGTCCGAGCTCCTCAGTAGTGCAAATAACTTTTCGAAGAACGGGTTGGATGTTCCAACGTGCTGCTGACACCTGCTTTATACCTTGAATCACTTCAAGGTTATCTGAGTCGATGGTGACTCTTTTATTGTGATACCTTCTTGCTATTTTCGTAGCTTCCAAGACCGCTATTGCTTCTCCTTCTACTATCGTGTTGCAGTCAACAGTCTTGCTCATTTTTTATTTTGAGTTGTTCCCTCTTTGGTCCCATACTATTGCTATTCCCGTTGGTTCCCACTTGTTTGAAAAAGAAGCGTCGCAATATATGTTGATTTCATCCTCGTAATCCGTGTCCTTTGTTTCGCTTTGTTCTTTTAGATTGTTGAAACCCTTATAACCCTCTTTAATCCAGTTAATGCCGTGGATTTGCAACTGAGGCCACCAGGAGTGTTACATCATGTCTCCTTCCAAGTGATGTCACAGCAATATTAATATATCCGTAAGAAGAAGCTGGGGTGACATCATGTCTCCTTTCAAGTGATGTCACAGCAATATTAATATTTCCAAGAACATTATTTTATCCCTAATGTTTATATTTTTTAAACCACTTGTCCAATATTTTTTTGTCTTCCATTTTTCAAACCAAGTGATAAGGCTGCTTGTGAATATATTTAAGCTGCGATTTATTTTTTAATGTTATATTCATTAGCTTATCATGGATTCCTATGGTTAGATTTTAATTAATCATCTATTGCTACAATACCTTCTTGGTGATAATTTTGTTGGATCAAATTGCCCACTACTCTTTATAGTGAAATTTGGAGATCACTTAGTGGTGCTACTTAGTGGAGATCTCAATGAACTATAGGTGTCATTTATTTTTTTAGGATAATGAGGGATTTAATAGTGATGCCTTCATTTTCGATACTTTCTTACATATTATCAATTCTCAAGGTCACTTGTGTAATCATAGTGCAGTTATTATATTCAAACCTATTCTTAGAGGAGTTGTTATCTTTAAAAAAAATGTTATCTACTACTGAGAGATTTATTTTCTCAAAAAAAAAATATCTACTATTCTAGCTAAGAGTTACGATACAATATTCTTAAATAGTAATGTCTTATATGTAGTATTTCATAAACTTTATGGGTGTGAACCCCCATAACCCCTTATGATCATCACAACCTTAAATACAAAGGGGTTTTCTGGAGCTCAAACGCAAAGAAGGATTTGTGACCTAATCCGCAAGAAGGAGACTGATTGAATCGCTTTACTCGAAACTAAAAGCGACCGTATAGAAGATGAATAAATTCGTCAATACAAATCTTAAGGGTTGGTTATGTGATGACAATTTTGACTACAATACGAGTAATAGTAAAGACCAGACCTTTCTAGTTTGGAACCCCGAGAAAGTTGAAGTGAATCACATCTCTATCTTAGTCTATTCATTGTGTAGTGAAATGCAAGGTAACCTCTATCTCTCTTTGCATTTCTTTCATTTATAGAATGAATAAAAAAGGTGAAAGAAGACCTTTATGGGATGACTTGATTGGCTATTCCAGAAGTTTTGATAATTCTTGGCTACTTATGGGATATTTCAACAATATTCTCAGACTTAATGAGAGGGTTAATGGAGTTGATATCACCGCTTATGATATTAAATCTTTTAATGATGTTTGTAATGCTCTTAGTTTGAAGGATTTGGTTTATACGTGTCAACATTATACTTGGAGTAATGGTACGATTATGAGTAAAATTGATCGTGCTATGGCAAATCGGAGACTTATTTCTTCTCTTCACTTCCTTTTCATGGAGTGTTTACCTAGTACTCTTTGGACAAATTATTTCTCCATGTGTGGTGACTTTATTCGAAAAATAAGGTTAAACACACTCCCTTTCGATTCTTCAAAATGTGGACCGAGCATGAACACTACAATGATATGGTGTGCTCCGTGTGGGCAAGTGATACACTCTAGCGCACTAAACAATTTGATTTGTGCAACAGTTTAGAAACTTAAAGTTTGGTTTAAGGGAGTTGAGCAAAAATCACTATTCACACATCTCTGAACGAGTAAAGAGAACTAATATTGTGTTGGCATATTGCCCCCATCGATTAGGTGTTTTAATGTGACAAATCCTCTATTGTTTAGTGTGCTAATCTCACTTTATTATCTTGCATTCTAATTCATCAAAAAGCACAATTAACATCATTTTGATCATAGCCTTATTTTCATATCCTTAGTAGCTAATTTTCATACCATTACTTTTAACCTTATCTTATGTGTACATTGAGAATTAGCTTTCATGATCAACAACAAAGGTTCTTAAAATGATGTTTACAACAACTCTCGTGAAGAAAACTTTTCCATCCGAGCAACGAATCAAAATATCAAAATCTCCAAGTCAGTAGAAACCGGGTACCCGCATTTGGGAAAACCGGGAACCCGGTTTGGTGAAGCTCAAGTCAACATCAAGTTAATATAGCCGTTTTATAGCCGTTACAATTGAAAACCGGGTACCCGCATTTGGGAAACCGGGAACCCGGTTTGGAACAAAGTTCTCCATCAACTTTATATCCGTTGGGGACTTTCTTGTGCTATAAATATGAGCTCTTTGAAGGAGAAACTCACCTCTAACATTTCAACTATCATACATATCTTTCTCCTACAAAGTTAGAGGTCACAAGCTATCAAAGTTAATTATCCAAGCTTGTTCAAGAGATTAATCAAATAAGCTTCAAAGTTATTATCTACTCAAGAGGAGTTTACATGCTTATAGTCATATCTACTCTTTAGGAGATTATCTAGCAAAGTTGTTTGCACCCCTTTAAACACTTTGTATCTATCCTCTTAAGTCTAGGTCTTGTAATAGATAGATTAAGAGAGAATTCAAGTATAGGGAGTATACTTGGTATCCTTGTGTTGAGATAGCACAAGTGTTAGAGTATCGGGAGTATACTTGGTGTCCTTGTGTTGCGATAGCACAAGTGTTTGTCCTTCGTGTTATCGAAGAGGTTGTAAGGGTTATTGTGTTCTCGACCCGGTTAAGAGAGACACGGGAGCTTAGTGAAAAGCTTGAAATCCTAAGGAGGCTTCCTTAGGTAGTGGATGTAGGGAAACCGAACCACTATAAATTATGTGTATCTTTCTATCCCTACTCTATTTACTTTCCGCACATTATATGTTTGATTACTTGCTAGTATTAATATCGTAATAATATTCATCTAGTTAATCAACAAATTGCCATCTAGAGTAGTAAGGAAATAGAAACTCGTTTTACATGTTAAACTTATATATCGAACCACTAGCTTATCCTATGCATGATCCCATTAGTGTTTGATATAGTAGTTGTCTTAGAAGTTTCTTTCATAAACTTATATTTATCCAAAAGATTTTTTAATTAGGCATTAATCTTATTAGTAATCCTATTCACCCCCCCTCTAGGACTTTCATATTGCCCTTGAAGAACCCGAGGAAAAGTTTTTAACAAGACACGGGTAATGCCATTCTCATGGAGGAAATTAAAAGTATTCGAATGTTAGCTTCACACCTTGAGAAAGCCGAGTGTAGTTTCTATAAAAAAAAATCTAAAAGTGACTACAACTTAAAGAGCGATCAGTGTACAAAGCTTTTTTATGGTATTATGAGAAGTGAAGAGAGAGAAAAATATATCTCTACAATCAAGCTTGTGGATGGTACAGATTCTACCTCAAGAGAGGAACTCTATAATGCTTTTGTGAAGTATTAGACTAGTCTTTTAGGTATTAGAGAGACAACTCTACATGCCGATCATGATGTTTTTGAGTGTGGTAGTGTCTTAACCGAAGAACAAGGTGTTAAATTATGAGTGAACGTGTCCCTTGATGAGATTAACGATGTTATATTTCGCATTGATAGTGATAAAACACCGGTACCCGATAGTTATTCATCTCATTATTTAAAGAAATCTTGGAATGTGGTTGGAAAAAGTGTGATTGATGCGGTTAAAAGTTCTTTACTTTGGGGTCTCTCCTTCAACAATTAAATCACACTACTCTCATTCTCATCCCCAAAGCGAATAATCCTTCCTCCTTGAATGAAATCCGACCTATTGCGTGTTGTAATGTTGCATACAAAGCTATCGCGATGATCATTTCCGATCGCATGACTTTGCTACTTGATGGTTTAATTGATAAAGCCCAAAGTGCCTTTGTACCCAGTCGTCTCATGTCCGATAATATTCATTTAATGCAAGAGTTGATGAGAGGGTACAATGACAATAAGATCTCACCTAGATGCACCATCAAAATTGACTTTCGAACAGCTTTTAATTCGATTTCTTGTAGCTTTGTTCATGATATTCTGGTGGGTTTAAATTTTTTTTTTGGAAAAATAAATTGGGTGGATCATGGCCTATGTAACCTCTTCTTCATATTCCTTATCAAATAATGGTGGCACTCATGGATACTTCAAAGGCGCTAAAGAGTTGCGTCAAGATGATACTTTTGTTGCGTCAAGGTTATTCTCTAGGTAGGTCAAAAAAAGTACGGTAAATCATTTCAATTATTACCTTATATATGGGAAGCTTAAAATCACCAATCTTGCTTTTGTGGATTATTTAATTCTCAGGTCTAGGGTTGATTGGATATCCGTAGAAATTCTCATGAAATGTATCGATAAATTTGGAGAGTGCCTGAGTCTTCGTGTGAACGTGCTTAAATCTAATTCGCACTATGCAGGTATTAAAGACCAACAATAATTTGGAGTTTTTATGAATTTGACGAATATGGAGAAAGGTGTGATGCCTTTCAAATACCTAGGGGTCCCTCTCGGAGCTTGTAATTTGAAATCAGTTGATTATCAGTCTCTTGGAGATAAAATGAGCAAGCGAGTGAGATCATGGAATTCTTTGAGTTTATCTTATGTCAGAAGATTAGAGCTTATTCGACCCGTTCTTCAAGGTATTATTTTCTTTGGGTATTCTATCTTTCTACTTCTGGGTAATGTGCAAGAAGATGGTATTAATATTTGTCGAAAGTTCTATTGGAATGAAAAAAAACTCCTTCTATTTCTTGGGAGAAAATTTACATCCCTAAAATAGAAGGAGGTCTTGGATTAAAGGGTCTTGAAACTTGGAACAAATCGTTGCTCATGAAGATTGAATAGTGTATTGTGGTTAATAAAAATTCGTTGTGGATTGATTGTTTAGATCTTTGTGATTGGTCCATGAAAACTCGTCCTTCGGTTTTAATGAAAATTATTTGCGAATTAAATGATGAAATTTTATAGGCTTGTGGAAAAATTAAGGGCGAAAAATTATTACGCAAGTGGTTTGGAAAAAAACCTCCATTTGGTGAAAATAATGCACAAGAAAGTATTATTAGAAATATTACATTAAATATGATGATGCCACCAAGATAGCGAAAAAAGCATGACACCTTTATCCGAGAGTGTAGGTGTCAACCCATTTTCAATGTCATCATCTGATACCCCAATATAATAAATATTAGACTTTTCAACATTTAATCGAAGTCCCGAACAATCTCCAAAGGTATTTAAGCTATCCATAAGAATATTTATCGACTTTTTATCTTCTTTTGAAAGTAGCATTAAATCATTCGCAAAGGCTAAATGTGTAATCTTTTGCTTCTCACATTTAGGATGATATTTGAAATCAATACTCGTATTTATCTTAAGAAGTATAGGATTATGCAGGCACAACAAACGGAAGAAAGACGTGTGGCCCTTTTAATCTTCACAAAGGAATTGATTTTTCAACGCAAACAGCTACAAGGAATATCCCAAACTACGTGGTCAGGAGCATGCCACGTTGCAGAACCTCAAGGTCAGCAGACAAAGACTTTTCAACGGCAACTTCATCTTATGATAACGTGACACGTCGCAGAACCTCAATGCCAGCTGAACCTATCCACCTCACCAAGTCAATCCTTGGAGTAGCCAATGATATAGCGGCACGCAGACCTGTTTACATGCCAACTTCGTTTGACCGTGGAGCTCTCCCCTCTAATCCACCACCGCCACGTAACAGATCCATTCCACCTTTAGCAGAAGACTGGTCAACCCCTCTCCCTGCCAATCGCAAGCCGCCATGTGCCCAGCCAAAGAGAAGTCATTTCAACGCACCAAATGGCCAGTGGTGTCGCCTAGGGTTTGATAAAAATAAGATCAAATTAAGTCAAGAAAACTACGTACTCTCACCCTAGACAGACACAGTACTGCAAGTATTACAGGACGTATGCAAGTTTTAGTTGATAAGTTGAGTTCGTTCTCAGGGACTTATGTGTGCTAGTCGGATAGGTAGTAATAACGAGTAAGAAGTAGATAATTAAAGACAGAAAATAAATAGATAATAAATTCGAATAATTAATTAAACTAAGAAATTAAAAGACAATAAATTAAATACGAAGAAATATGAGATGAGAAGTATAGCTTAGGTTTTGCTAGTATGCACTAATCCTTCTAATTCTTTCTATTAGATCTAGTTAATAAGGGAGAATATTAGCTCTTGTATATTTAGTCAGGATTCTAAATTCCCATACCTTAGACCTTGAGAGCGACTAAGGGGGCTACGGACACACCACGAGGCTAGTTAAAATAGGGTTATCAAATGCTAGTAAGGCCCTAAGCAATCAATTTCCATACATGGTGATAGTGATTAATTCATACCCTAATGACTATCTAGTTAGAATTAGTGTTGTCAAGACCAATATCGACACTAGACGTTATGTGGTGTTTCAATAATTAGACACCCAGCTAAGGCGATCATCTAACTACTATTAAGGTAATCCTATACTCGTGCACTAGCAAGGAAAACAGTCATTAAATCAAAACACATAAACAAATATAAAGGTAAGCAGCTAATATCAGATTAAAACATGTAATTCCCAAAGAAACTTAGATAGAAAGAAATCAGAATTCATAGTTTATACATGATGCAAAACCCAAGCTATGGGGAGTTTAGTTCATACCTGAAGGAAATAAACTAAAGGAAATAAATAAAGACATCATCTTGCTCTCTACAATAAACTGGAAGATAAAGCCTTAAGAACTAATTACTATGAGGCAAGGATGATTTACAAGTGATATAAGGGTGTATTTATAAGTTTTTAGAAGACCTAATTCGTTTTCTTGAAGAAGAGGTTAAGTAATGGACTCCAAGCCCAACTCAATTTCGTAACCCCAAAAACATGAAATCAGACTTGTTTTTCTTTTGGTCCTAGCAGCTTCAATTTTCATCCGTTTGACGCGTATGAGTATACCAAATTCATCGTCTCGGAAAGATCTTCAACTTTGCTCTTGACCGTTTCTCCAAATTCCACAACGTTTTTGAGATACAAGCTGATTTGTGGTCGTAGGTGCATAAATTCAGGATTAAGGCAGCTTTTCCTTTTCCATGTTTTTAGATTTTCTTTCCTTATCTCCAATTTCCATGCTTATCTCTTTCCATATCTTGTAGTCTTTGACTTGGACTCTAATTAATCTCCATAATTATCTTTAAAACTTCACACTAAATAAATAATTATACCCAATATGCTCTAAAAATATTATTTTACTAAATCAAGACTCAAAATAAGAAAGTGCACTATTTCTCAAGAAAAACGACTATTATGACTTCTAAATCACTAAAAATGATGTCTCATCTTAATATAAATCTATCACAAATGAGGAGACATCAGCCAGTCAACCAGATCTGACCGCAGTCTATCAGCGAACCAAGTTAGGACAACTGGCCAGCAATCAAACACAACATCCACTCAACTAATGCCACGTATCTTATGTGACCACCAGTCAACTTCTCAACACAAGCAGCTCTCCACTCCTGATCAAACATGTGCAAAGCAATCCAGCAACCAACCATTCAACAATATGACTGGACTTCAAGAAAAATTCAGAGGCTGCCATGTAAGGAAAGTCGACCAGCAACTGTACAACACTTGACAAAGTCAATCGCGCGTGGAACCGGTCAACCACCACCAGCAGCGACGTGTGTAGGCGCGTGGGATACCCGAACAACTGCCTCTTCGCGCGTGCCACATCTGTAGACCACCCCGAGTCAACCCGACACGTGTGTAGCCATTTACGAGCATACTGAGACCCCGTATGATATGTTTCGAAGCCGATCTTCCAGCCAACCTTGCACGAACATCATTTTGTAGCCGAGTGTGACCACTAAGCACTCGAATATCATTTGGATGACGCTTTTGGGTCGATTAAGGACCAAGGACCGTTTAGATTTCATGGAAGTAGATGATCCTTATTGTCCTTTATGTGAAGTTGCAGTGAGACTTCGAGTTACTTATTTTTAAGTGTGGTTTCACATATGATACATGGTGAGATGTGAGACGATGGTTGAGTATCACGAAAGAGATTATTATTACATCTAGTTCTTTCAAATGGCTGAAAAAGACAAAGGTAAGAGTGAGATGGAGAAGAAAAGCGTGGAACATGGGTTTTTCCGCTACGGTTTACTTCATCTGGTCAACACGAAAAAAGCGAGTTCAGGAGGAAATGGTCACTACACACGACACCATTCTTAAAGGAATTCAGACTTGTTTATTTCGTTTTCTATTTGCCTTGTACCCTTATTTTTTGTTTTCGGATTTAGTTGGTTTGTATTAGATGTACATTGATCTTTATTATTGTAGGAGCTAGTACTGATTATGACTAAACTTATAATTCTGATAGGGTAGCATTTTTGTACCAATTCTACCGGATATACAGTTTACACATCGCTTTTGACTGTCTTTTTAATATTATTATTCACCCGACCAATAAATAAAGGACAAGTTGTAAGATAATTCCACACAGAAACATGTTTCTTTGGTATTATGAAGATGATGAAAATAGGCTTTAACATGCTCTCCTCTTTTAAACTAACAACACATCTCATGAGCATAAGTTTATTTCGAATATATGTTCACCCATACTTTCTGGTCTATATATTTTTGGATCCCCATGTTCAATTATCACTCTGGATCTTCTCTCAATAGTGATGTTAAAATACTTAAATTGTCAAATTCATTCACTTTGCAACACTCAATCAAATATTTTATTTTTTTTCTTTTATTTTCAATTCTTTTTTGTCAAAATTTACTTTTTTTTGACTTAACCTGGATAACCGTTTACAAATAATAACACACATCATGACAATATTTACAAACAAAATTCAGCAGTACTCTCATTCATATCATTAACACTTATATAACCCCTCAGATAACCCAAATTTAATCTCCCCAAAATGTATTAGTTACATAGAGTAACTCAAGCCACAAGGTGAATATCAAGTAAAATGCTTACAGTCTAGGTCTTAAGACTTGTATTGTGACTATAAAAATGAGTCACAAAAAGTCATGTCCAGTAGAATACAAAGATTAATAAGTGGGAGATGATATTGTAAATGTACATAAAAAAGCTGAATCTAATGAACAAGATATTTGTAATAATCATACAAAAACATAAAATATTGTGGATATGGATATTCGTGTATTTGAAAGTCATGAATGAAACTCCAAATTGAGATATTGATAAAATTTATGTATATTTAAACATAATCGAAGAGAATTTTTTTAAATCGCTATGAAATTATAATTGAGATAAAATGGAAGTACAAGACTCTTAAGTTGAAACCACCGCTAATATATTTTTACCATTTTGGTACTTTCCACTTATATGAGAAATTAAATTTTTTAAGGGGTTATTAGAGAAAACATCCTCATAGAGTAGCCTAATATTTTTTTAAGCCTTCAATTATTTATTTAATAAAAAAATGCCTAATAGAACAATTATTCATAGAAAACATCCCCTTTGTATTTTTTATACCTTTACTACCCTTATTATTAAATATATTATATTATTTTTAATACAATATTTATTTTTTAAATATTAAACAAATAATAGGGTACTTCTACCACCACCACCACCACCACTACCATGTATTTAACCACCACAACAGCCACCACAACAGCCACCACAACCATCACCACCTCCACCACCACAACCACCACCACCACCACCACCTACTACTAATTTCATCACACGCGCGCGTCCATGATTTTTTTTAAATCGTCATAACTAATTCTAGAAAAATAAAAAAAATTTACATTTTTAGATAAAGCAAATTAATATTTACGTCTATGATTATTTTTTGATTTTTTTGATTATTTTTTTTGTTTTTTTTATTTTTTTCGCAGACATGGAATTCCATGTTTAAAACATGAAATACACTGTTTGAAATATTGATTTTTTTCCGCATACACGGATTTTCATGTTTAAAACATGAAATTCCGTGTCTGCGAAAAAGAAAATCAAAAAAAATTTAAAAATTCCAAAAAATTCCAAAAAAAATTCAGATACGTAAATATTAATTTGATTTATACAAATATATTAATTTTTGTTTTTTTTAAAAATTTTTTAGAAATAGTTATGACGATTTAAAAAAAATTCACGAACGCGCGCGTGTTTTGTTTTCTTTTATTTTTTATTTCTTTTTTATTTTATTTCTATTTATTAATTATAGGAATAGTTTGGGGTGGGGTTGTTTTCTATAAAATATCTTACTCTAGGTACCTTTTTTTTAAATAAGTTTTTTAATAGGCATTAATCTATAATTGGCTTTTTTTTTTAAAACCATTTTTCAATAACACACGTCATTGTATTTTAGAATAGAATTTAGAATTGTCTCAATCACACAATTTAATAAAAATTTACATAAAACTAATATCAAAGTGTAGAATATCTTGTTATACTAACTATAAGCATTCTTATATATAAATAAATATATATTAAAATTATTAAATGTATAAATTTAATAATGTATTTGAAAGTATTACCACCAACGTATATAAATTAGTGTTGAATCAATATTAATTACTCCTGCCGTTTCATAATGTTAATGCCAGTAGTAGTGATCAATAATTTGATATCTTTCGAAATCTTGTTGTGTAAAATCATTATGAGAGTCGATGTTCATGATACTTGTTAATCATAGATATATGTGAAGGTATTGATGAAATGTGGTGAAACTGAGATGTCTCGGTGCCACTCACATGTGACGTATCGATAAAAATAGAATGACTCTTTCATGAATATATATATATATATATATATATATATATATATATATATATATATATATATATATATATATATATATATATATATATATCGTCTCTTCTTGTTCACTCTTATATCACCTTCTATGTTGAAATTTTAAACATCAATCATAATGTTTCTCATTCTTATTAATCTTTTTTTTCTCTCTTTTATTCAATGTCACATGGGATGACATATGAGAGGTGATATAAGAAGAAGCAAAGAGGGTTGATATATATCTGTACTCAGGGGGCGGATGTAGGGTGGGCTGAGGTGGACTGCAGCCCACCCCAGCCTATCCAGTCCACTATAATTTAACCTGTTTTTTTTAGAACTAGATAAAAATATAACTAAAAAGAATTATAGCATAAAATTAGCCCTCCCTAACTTAAAGTTTAGAGATTAATTCTATCAAATAATAAATTTATTGACGAAATTGGAACGTAAATACCATTAAATATTCAATTTCTTGGTTCTTTTTATTTTTTTTCATAGCTTTTTATTGTAATTAACTCTTAAATGTTTTAAAAAAATTCATTTGGCCCCCTAAATTTTAAAATTTATTTTATTAGACTTTAAAGTATTTTATTTATAGGATTTTTTGTTTTTTTACAACAAAATGTATGTTATTTTGTATAAAAAAAAAGAAATTTATCAGATGATTAATTTAAGGGGTATTAATCCAAAAGGTCCATCACCAATATAAGTTTCTCTATGAAGTCCAACCCACTACTGTAGTATTTGTTGGCCATATTACCCTTAGTAATAACAAAATTAGTGATTAAAAATAAAGGCAGCCCATTTATAAAATCCATTAAGCGTTGATCAAAGAAATAAAACCTAAAACACGACATTTGATATCAACAACCATTTCTTTAAAACCGCCGCCATGTACAATAGAGCCATTCTCCACCATTCTTCACCATCTTCAACATTCAAGCCCATCGTTCCATCCTGCACAATAAAACCGCTGCCACATACCATTCTACAGCATCACCAGCAACAATTTTTTTAAGCGAAATTCATCAACAATTGAAGCCCAAATTAAGGTAACAAAATTAATTTTTACAAGTAATTTAATCACTTATCTACTCTAATTGGAATTGGGTTTACAATACCATCACCAATTACCGAAGAACAATGATGGGCTGTTACCAATTATCGACGAACAATGATGGCCTGTTACAGATGTTCGCTCGCCGGAGTCGGACATTGATGGGTTGTTATCACAGTGACGGGCTATTATTGGTGATGGGCTGTTGTTATCACAGTAATGGGCTGTTATCACAGTAATGGTGGGCTCGTGGTTTCTAATTGATGGCATAGTTATGCCCGTAAAAAGATGGTGGGCTCTACGTTTGGGATATTTGGTGGCACAATCAAGCTCTATGTTGAAGGTTGAAGATGGGGGTGAGGCGGTGGTTTCTTGTGCCGGTGAGCGCTTGGTGGGAAGAGAGTTTTTTTGGTGGGCCAAGCCCTTTGTTGCAGACGGGGGAGGCGACAGAGCAACGTTGGTGTTTGATGGGCTGTTGTTATCATAGTAATGGGTTGTTGTTATCACAGTAATGGGCTTTTGAATATGGTGGAGGCGGCGAGCGACTTGCTAAGAAGAGATCTCCTTTTGTTTTCGGTTTGAATATTTTGTGAAGATGAGTAATGGTTTTTAAGTTTAATTTTTTTTTCAACGTTTCAGTTTGTATACTTTTTTTATATTATTTTTTTATAATTGTATAGGGTTATATTAGGTATATCATAAGACAAAAAAATATTTTAGACCTTATTCATCCAAACTTTTAGCCTGAACTTCTTAAGACACGATTTTTTAGGATTTGGACTTAATTAGAAATTATCTCTTAATTTAAAATAATAATATCCTGACTTATATTGCAATCTTTACACAATATAGGAATTTATAGTGCATTTTAGCATTATATAAGGATCTATCTAGCAATTTTTGCATAATATGTAGACTTATCGTGCAAATACGGCAAATTAATTTTTTTCGGGGGCGTTGCCCCCGAACCCCTTAACCCCTCCTAATAAGAAATCCTGGCTCCGCTCCTGTCTATACTCTTCTTATAAAAGGGGGTAACTACATCATGTTTTAAAACTTTAACGGGGTAGTGTCATATTTTGTTTAGCAGTTATATCCTAGAAACACAAATAGTACATTGGGGCAACCTAGACAATTAAACGTAATATAAACATCAATTTGCAGTAATGTCGCGGTTTCAGGGATCTCTTACTTAGTAGAGTTGCAGTAATTCCAGGGATTTGTTTATTTATATAGGTTCTTAGATACACATCCTATAGAGGAGAAAAGCATTCTCAGAAACATCTTAAACTTATTTTTTAAAACAAGTCTCTAACACTCGAAGTTGAATGCTTTTCTCTTTAATTCATCACATGGTTAAGTTTTCAAAGAAATGTTCATAAGTGCATTATAACCAAAACACAAAATCCAAAACTACAATTATAAACTTTAGGTAGAATATACAGATGTTACCAGCGAACCTCCATTGAAGAAGGAGAAGAAGAAAGCAAACTAGTAATCAAGATAGAAAAATCAAACAATAAACTCCACTTGTTAATCCGCAAAAATCTCAATTAACACATAATCTAATGAATAAGATATTTGTAAATATTATAATATACGGAAACAGGAAATATTGTGTATATGGAGATTCGTGTATTTGAAAGTCCTGAATGAAACTTTAAATTGAGCTTTCATTGATAAAATTTATGAATTTAAACATAATCAAATGGAAGTACAAGACTTTTAAGTTAAAATACTCGCTAATATTTTTTACCATTTCGGTACTTTCTACTTATGAGAACTTATATTTTACTAAACCATTTTTTAGTAACACACGTCATTGTATTTTAGAATAGAATTTAGGTTTGTCTCAATCTCACAATTTTAATAAAAACTTACATAAAACTAATACCAAAGTGTAGAATATCTTGTTATAACTATAAGCATTCTCTAATATAAACAAATAAATATATATACTATATTAAAATTATAAATATGAATAAATTTAATTATGCATTTAAAAGTATTATCACTAACGTATATAAATTAGTGTTGAATCAATATTAATTACTCATTCCGTTTCAAAATGTTAATGCCAGTAGTAGTGATCAATAATTTGATATCTTTAGAAATCTTGTTGTGTGACCTCGTTATGAGAATCGATGTTCATGATACTTGTTGAACATAGATATATGTAAAGGTATTGATGAAATGTGGTGAAACTGAGATGTCTCGGTGCCACTCACATGCGACGTATCGATAAAAATAGAAGGATTCTTTCATGACCCATGAGTATATATATATATATATATATATATATATATACTAGAAAATGCCCGTACCTGAAGGTACTTGGACTAAAATAAATTTAAAAAATTATAATAGATTGTAAAAAATTCATAATTGAAAATGATAAAAATATATCAATACATATAATTACCGTCTTCTATGTGTTTCTATACATTTCACCCATGTGTACAAAATGTAGTTGTGTTAACATACAAATATAGTCCAATATGAAAAACCTAAACGACAACTTGTTAATTTGAAAATTACAGAAAATTAGTATATAATTTAATATGATGCACATTAGTGTTTAATTTATGGTAATTTTTACCATGTGATTGAGATTCCATCTACCAAAATGTTCTATTTTTATCTATATCAACGTGAATTTTTATTGACCAATTATC
The DNA here is from genome assembly GCA_029959085.1 of Nemophila menziesii. Classification (NCBI taxonomy): domain Eukaryota; kingdom Viridiplantae; phylum Streptophyta; class Magnoliopsida; order Boraginales; family Hydrophyllaceae; genus Nemophila; species Nemophila menziesii. The sequence continues at coordinate 135,768,244 of JARWIR010000001.1, read as the reverse complement.
TTCCATATCTCACAACAAACCTCTTGCACCTCCTAGTCCTATTATTTTTTAAAAACTCTCATCTGTATTAAACTTATACCCACTATTAGACTTGCACCAATCAATCCATTTCACAAAACTCTTATTCTTTATCAAGACACCCGATCGCGAATGCCATACTCTAAGATACACCGAAGCTAAAATTTTGTTTTTTTAATGATCACCTCCACTCGAGAAAACAATTTATTGTTGAAGATCATGTCGTTCCCCTCGTTCCAAATAACACCAATTAAAGCCCCCAAAAAAACATTTCAAAGTCATACCTGAATTAGGTACCTAGAAGTCCTATTTTATACTTAATGTGTGAGAGAAGGTTGGACAAAATGAAAAAATTAGGTACCTAGAAGTCCTATTTTAGTAGGGTGAATGCCCAATAAGCACCTGCCACCTTAGCCACTTGCCCATAAAAGGCACTTAGGGTAAATATACCTTAATGCCCTTACTGCTGTCTACTGCCGTCTGCTGCTGCTGCCAAGGGCGAGTAATGGGAATGTTTCCCAACACTCGTGCAAGTACACTTTTGTAAATGTTGAGTAATGGGAATGTTTCCCAGCACTCGTGCAAGTACACTTTTATATTTGTGGGCTAATGTTGAGTAATGGGAATGTTTCCCAGCACTCGTGCAAGTACATTTTTGTACTTGTGGGCTAATGTTGAGTAATGAGAATGTTTCCCAGCACTCGTGCAAGTACACTTTTGTACTTGTGGGCTAATGTTGAGTAGTGGGAATGTTTCCCAATACTCGTGCACGTACACTTTTGTACTGTCTGCTGCTGCCAAGGGTGAGAGAGAGAGACATAGGAGATATATATATAACTAACTCAATGTATACGAACTAACAACTAATAAACGGACAGTGGCTGGGGTGAAGGGGTAAAATAGGAAAGAAAAAAAAGGAGTGCCTTTTATAGGCAAGAAGAAAGCGGCAGGGGTGAGGGGGCATTAATTCTAATTTGAGGTGTTTCTTGGGTAATAATCCTTTATAGTATGGGTACTCAGAAGTTCATTTTTAACATTTCATGGGTACCTATAAAGTCTTTTTCTCTTTTTTCTATTTGAAAAACTAATCATTTGGAAATATCTTTGATAACACAACTTATAGGGGTTTCTGTTGTATTCTTTATTTTTTTTAGACAAGGGTCGCCAAAAAAACATTTCAAGTCATACCTGAATTAGGTACCTAGAAGTCCTATTTTATACTTAATGTGTGAGAGACGGTTGGACAAAATAAAAAAGTTAGGTACCTAGAAGTCCTATTTTATAGTATGGGTACTCAGAAGTTCATTTTTAACATTTCATGGGTACCCATAAAGTCTTTTTCTCTTTTTTCTATTTGAAAAACTAATCATTTGGAAATATCTCTGATAACACAACTTATAGGGGTTTCTGTTGTATTCTTTATTTTTTTTAGACAAGGGTCGCCAAAAAAACATTTCAAGTCATACCTGAATTAAGTACCTAGAAGTCCTATTTATACTTAATGTGTGAGAGACGGTTGGACAAAATGAAAAAATTAGGTACCTAGAAGTCCTATTTTATAATATGGATACTCAGAAGTTCTTCTTTAAAATTTCATGGGTATACTCATAGAGTCTTTTTCTCTTTTTCTTATTTGAAAAACTAATCATTTGGAAATATCTTTGATAACACAACTTATATGGGTTTCTGTTGTATTTTTTTTTTTTTGACAAGGGTTCCTGTTATATTCAATATCATAGAATATCTATTTTATGGTCTTTTTGGATTATTCAGGAATTCTTTGTTCTTGCATTTTTTTCCAAAAGGGTGGTGTACAAAGGCTAAAAATACAATCAAAACTTTTTTATATAATTAATATTATCATATATATTAAAGATATTAGCCGATAATATTCAAAAATCCAATAACCTTGGGCAAAATTCTGGTACAACACATTTCATCACATGACCCCTTTTCAATCTCTATATGGTCACCTTCCGCAAATGAACTTGTCGCGAGTAATCCTTTGAGGAAAATGAACTTGTTGGGTGAATTTTCAGCCGCATTTTGAAAAAAATTGACTGAGTCTCCTAAGAGCTTGAGCTACTATATTTATAAAATACTATGGTTCCCCTCGAAAGATTCAAAGTCACAAAAGATGTGGCACAAGCAATGGAAAGGACTACCTTCTGAAGAGGCTACTTGTGAAGACTTGACAAAAATTCAGAACAAACAAGGTTCTTACTGAGGAAGGAAGAGCCCAAAAATAAAGTCAACAACAACAACAAAAATACAGATTATAAAATAAAGTACAAAGTAATTATATCTTTTCCACATGCATTCATTCTCTTGCGTATCTCAAAAGAGGTGTTGAATATTCCAAGAGTAGGTTCATTTTCTTCATCTTCTTTATCTTCTTTTCCTTTGTTTTTCAGCTTCTTCATATTCTTTCTCTATTTGAAAACTTGATTTATAATCTCCACGATCATGCATAAACTTACATGAATCACCAAATCCACAGTAACCTGTTTCTTTATAATCCTTGCATAGATCAGGTTGATAATCTATTTTTGACGATACTCTTATATATGATGAAGCTCTTAATGGTCCGTGGGCCCCACCAGCTTTTTCTCTTCTAAACCCTGCTTTATAATCTGTATATTTTTGTATTCCTCTGTATATTTTTTCATTTTCTTTTCCTTTTAACTCCAATTTTGCTTGATTAAGTGCTTTTTCTCTAAGGGCACGACCGTCTTTTGTGTGTTCTGTTTCTGTTTCCAAAATTGCAGTTGCACCATTATCAGATTCTATTTGAATTTCGTTTGATGATTCATAACAAAACCTATTTTCTTTTGATTTATCATTACATTCCATTGAAAACTCAAGTTTGCTGTTTGAATTTCTTCTTTTTTTCTTCATTATTAAGGTAATTTCTTCTTCTTTTTCTTCTTCTTCTCCATCTTCAATACAGCTTCGTTTTCTAATGTTTTTTATCTTCAAAGGCCTTCTTAAGAAATTACAAACTACAAAACCAAAACCAAAACCAAAACAAACTGATTAATAAACAAATCAAATTAGCAAAATTGTTATGATACAGATTTACTTTTTTTTGTACGATAATCGACACTACATCAAATTCACATACAAATTTATACAATTAATTAAATAAATTACCTTCTGCCATTGAAAAACTAGTACTGGTGGCGCTGGCTAGGGTTTTGATTTACTGCAAACAAATCAAAAATCGTAAAGATCAGATTACACATCACTTACAGTAATTGTATGATTTATATAAATATATATATATTTATAATAATTAATTATGCTTAAATCAGATGATTCTACAAAAATTGTAAAAGTGATGAGATTAGGTTTAAATAAATTCAGTTTTTTAGAGTTTACCTTTTAGCTTGTTGTCGATGGTGTAATCAATCCGGGTTGATGATGGTGGAGAATAATTCCCGAATGGCGGTGATTTTCTTGTGAAGGAGAGCAGATTGGTGGCGCGTGAACAAAATCTCTTTTTGTTTCAGTTTTAATGAGCTGCGATGTGAAAGAGATGATGAGTTTGTTCTATATATATAATTAATCTTTATAATAAGTCGGTAAAGAAAAGAGACTCATCAATCATCATCCGTTAGAGAATTTTATTTCTTGTTTTTTTCTTTTGGTATGTATTTTCTTAGTACTTTGCTTAAAAAAAAAAAAATTCCTTTTAGTTCTGAATATTTTTACTAAGGTTTGCTTTGTGTAACACTAATTTAACTTTTTAATTATGTTTTATATACTGTTATTAAGTTATTGTTGTATAATTTATAATAATTTTGCATAATTAATTACTATTTTTCTTTAGTTCAAGTAAGGTTTACTATTGTTGTTATAAGTCTAATTTGAATAATTTATCCTTAATGACTCACATTTTTTTTTATGTATGGGTGTCCGGGCTAACTTATGCGCACTACGACTATTCTCACGCCTCCTCATACATCCCACTACCTTTTTTCATGTATGGGGGTCCGGGCCAGCTTACGTGCACTACGACACGCCTGCCTCCTCATACATATTCTCACTTAATCAGAACTAGGTTACCCATGTTCAGGGAGGGGATTCAAACCTTGCACCTCTTGCTTTACCCTCTTAAAGGCTCAAGAAGGATTTGAACATTCTACCTCTTAGATGAAAGACAAGGTCCTGGCCATTGAGCTAGCTCCAATGGTTTTTTAATGACTCACCTTGTGTGTACAGGTAGAGGAGATCTAACACATTTATTATTCCACGTGATGTTATTGTGGAGATACTATCAAGGTACCAATAAAGTCTTTTAAAAGATTCAAATGCGTATCAAAATCATGGTGCTAGATGATTTCCTAGCCTGACCCTGAGCTGGAAAAAAACACAACATGAAGCTTATTATTGAAGGACATCCAGATCCCAAAGGAATTAGAGGAGAAACGGATATATGATGTAGACTTTCTCTTGTTTATATGATATAATAATTAGTCTACAAGGTTCTCTTGCAGGTTACACATTTTTCTCATGCTTCTTTGTTTAAAACCTCCGTGTATATACTCTCAAACCCTGTATTTGTTATATATATTCATATTCTTAACAATCACATACCAACTCATTTTGTTGTATTGCCAAAATGTATCCATGTGTTCATGGTAGGCCAGTGGTGTTCCCATGGTGGTCCTGCTCCTATTAGTTCCAAGACCGAGGAGGTTAAATAAACTTGATCTTGAATATTTTGCATTCTTGATAAGAAGTTTAGATATTTTTGGTGAAATTATTGTATGTTTTGTAGTAGTTTATTTAAGAGTAAAATGCTGGTTGCACAACTATAATACTAAAAGTAGCACATCTAGTAATATTTGTTGGCCTAGTTATAGGGCATGTAGGATCTTGAGGTTTTTCCGAATATCATGAGTATTCTTCCATTAATGTTTCAACGAAGAGGTACATTTTTCTATTTTTGCATAACATAAGGACCAATGATGTGACTACCCTTCTCATGATATAAAAATTATGAACTAGAAGTTTCGCTGAAATATTGCAAATGTGTATATGCATCTTTGTAAGAGCTAAAGGAAGCCTTCATTTACAAGATTATTAGTACATCGTAACAGGTGGAATTGTAGAACATAATTAACTCGGATCTTGCTAAAGAAATCCAATTCGGTCCACCTGTAAGTTATTGATTAGTTCTTTCCCATATTTCCAGTTTGTTCCTTTTGTTATACAAAATAGACAAGTATGTCCCAGTTTGGTCCTTATGTTTGGTCTATTTTTTATGGATATGACTACAAGTTCATGGGTTAGAGTCCACATATAGATTCATAACACTTTCTTTGGATATTCAATCTCTAAATATATTCCTTGTTAAAACCTTCTTAAAAAATCTAATAGGAAAAATTTAGTGAAGGGAAAAAGGTATATTTTTTTATACGTTTTTTAAAACTATTTCATTAAAAACTTTTATCTGAAAAACATTAGGACAAAACCTTGATAACCTATTAGGAAAAAACCTTGATGAAAGAAAAAACTATGTGCATACGTATCTTCCCCTTCATGTCATTCTCCCAAGAAAGATCTTGAAGTCATTGCATGTCAATCTTGTGTATTAATTTCTTAAATGTAGATGTATACGTAATGCCTTTGTAAATAAATCGTCCAAATTGTCATTTGAGCGAATTCGATGAACATCTATTTCACATTTCTTCAAGATTTCATGTCTAAATGATAATTTTGGAGAGATATGTTTGGTTCGATCACCTTCGATATACCCTTTTTTGTCTTGAGTGATACAAGTAGCATATTGTTGGACTATGTTTACTTTTTAAAATATTGTATTCCCCTTAAATATTTAATTTTAAGAATATACCTCATCAAGACCTTTCTAAGAAAAACCCAATGAGACAACATTGGCCTTATAAACTTATTCACCATGTATATAACCGGACCCAACCCATCCCATCTCTTCTCTCTCAGCATACACGACCCCCCTCCCCTCCCCTTTCCGTGAGCACTGCTTCACCCACCACCACCTCCCCTACCCTCTCTATGATCTATGACCAACCCACCACCACCTCCCCTCCTCTCTCTATGATATCTGACCAACCCCCACCATGCTCCCCTCCCCTTCTGCCACCCTCTCTACTCTTTGACAAACCACCAACGTCAACACCGTCTCCACCAACATTACCATCTCCACCAATATCACTGCATCTTCTCACCACCATCATCACCAGCAGATCCATTAACCATCATCATTAGTCACCTTCCCACCAATGGATGCTCACCATCCACTGCCTCCCTAGAGCAAGAGAGAGCCGCACTGCTTCACCGACCACCACCAACACCACCTTGGGCTAGATCCGAACCACCACCACCACCAAGAGCAACGCCTGAACTCCGGCCTTCAACACCTCCATTCACAGCAGCTCTCCATCTCCATCACCATCAACATCATCGCCCACCTCCCCTCACCTTTCTATTCTCTCTAACCTACCCACCACCACCAAGAAACCGAATACTACCAACATCATCCGCCTCACCATCATCACCACCATCACCATAACCACTGTCTGTAACCCCACCATCCACCATCAAACCAAACCTTCCGACCAGCAAAACACCTCTCCACCATCTCTTCAACACTATCACCATAACCGCCTTCTGTAACCCCCATCATCCACCTTCAGAACAACCCTTCCTATCAACAAAACACCTATCCACCATCATTCCCAATCTCACCTTCAATCTAAGATTAGCTCACGTTCCCGCCCAACAAGCCCAATAACATAGTCCATTCATCATGTTTAATGAGTACCCTCTTCTCTCTGAACCACCATCATTAACACCCTCTTATCTCTGGACCACCTTCCCCACCATAATCACCATCACCACCCAATCATCTGTCCACCATCATCATCATTCAACCCCGATCTCAACCCACTTCCCTCTTAGCAGACGAGATTCGGTAGAAAACCGATTGGCATTTTATGTGTTTTGTTCTTGGGCGGTACAACCCCATTTCACGTGTGAAGGAGCTTGGGTTTTTTTTCTGTTTGTAAAGGGTACAACCCAAGAACAGATTTGGGTTGTGATTAGTTGGATTTTTTTGTTTTGTTCATTGTTGGTACAACCCACGTAATGGGGGTTTGGGCTGTGAAGAGTAAGAATAAGTTTGTGTGTTTTTCTTCATGAGCCCAATAACAATATTGGTTTGGACATGATGGTTACAGCCCTTTTAGGCTATAAAGAGTGATATGTTTTTGCTTTGGACATGATGGAAGCAGCCCTATATTAATTTTGAGTAGCGATTTTATTGGCCATGGGTACATCCCACAACAAAATAGTCAATATGGGTCCGTACCCATCGAGTGAATTGTTAAAATGGGCATGTACTTGTATGAGAGTTTAAATGGACAAAAATAGATAATGACTTAATAAAAAAAAAGTAATAACGAATAAATGTAAAAGGTAAAAAACCGACATGGGTCTGTACCCAACGAGGATGGGGATGGGCTAACTTTTTCAGCTAAAAAATAAAGGGTATAAATGTAAAAAATGCAACTAGAACATTACAAATTGCCCTTATAATGAAAGTTTTTTTAGTTTGATTTAAATTATAATGAAAGTTTATATATATATATATATATATATATATATATATATATATATATTGTTTTTCAATGTCTTTTTTTCTTCTTTGTTCTGAAATTTTTTTATTTTGAAGGATTTTAATCAAGAAAAATTATAATATTTTAATATTTTGTAAACAATAATGATAAAACATCACTTTTTTATTACTCTAAAATATACATTAATTAAAAACATCTCATTGAAAAACTTATTTGTTAAAAACATCCCCCAATAAAATCATTTATTAAAAACATCGCTTGTCAAAAATACCCTAATATAATCTTTTTAATTGCTCTATTATTTATTATTTAAGTTTAACTACCCTATTACAACTTCCTACCACTACCACCATCACCACCACCGTCGGCACCACCACCACCACCACAACCACCACCACCACCCTATTACTACTACCACCACCACTACCACTACAAGCTCAACCACCACAGCTACCACCACCACAACCACCACCACAACAACAACAAAAATTACAACCACACCCACAACCACCTACTACTTATTCCATCACAAGCGCGCGTCTGGGAATTTCTTCTTAAAATCGTCATAACTAATTCTAAAAAAAACTTGATATTTACGTCTATGATATTTTTTAATTTTTTTGGCAGACTTGGAAATCTATTGTTTCGAACAGTAAATTTCATGTTTGCGAAAAAAATTACAAAAACAAATCTTAGACGTAAATAATAATTTGTTTTCTCCAAAAATGCAAATTTTTATGATATTTTTAGAATTAGTTATGACGATTTAAAAAAATTCAGACGCGCGTGTGTGTGATGGAATTAGTAGTAGTAGGTGGTGGTGGTGGTTGTGGTCGTAGTGGTGGAGGTGGTGATGGTGGTGGTGGCTGTAGTGGTTGTTAAATTTTTTTACATGGTGGTGGTGGTGGTGGTGATAATTATAAAAATATGCTTAGCTAATCCTTTATGACATACGAATGATTTTCTTAAATTTTAGAAAGAAAAACACACAATATTATGCAATAATTGCACTATAGGTCCCCTAAAGTTATATAACATGTTCATGAGCTAACTGCAATATATATCCCTATATTATGCTAAATACCCTATATTTTATCATACAAACAACAAATAAATCAAAGACTTCAAGTAAAGATTATGAAAATTTGAGGGACCATACATCAAATAATTACCTCATTCAGCTTTTCCCATATACCAAATCAGGTTGATTTATGTAACCTTAATCAATAACCAGAAAATATAACTCTTCTTCAAACTGCACACAAACCATACCGCAGTGACCAAATATGCAATTATGCTATCTTTCCAAAAAAAATCGTAACTTTCGATATGAACGGATTTACTTACCTATAACATAGTGTTGAAGTGATTATTTCTCGAAAAATACACATAATTATCGTTCCTTTATCCCATCTAGTAAACAAAATAATCTGCATAAAATTCAATAGAATTAAGTTTTAGAATCTTATATTATGCAAAAATTTCAATATAGATCCCTTATATAATGCAAAAATTACACTATATGTTCATTAAATTAAGCAAACATTACATTATAGGTCTGGATCTAGGTATATTTGTTGGGGACCAAATTCTTAAGTTATTTGAATTATAGGTCCCTTATATTTTGAGTTGGCTACACTATATGTCCCTTATATTATGCAAAATTTGCATTATAGGTCCAAATCCAAAAAAAATTGTTGCACGAACCCAACTTTAAGTTAATTGCACTATAGATCCCTTATATAATGAAAAAATTACACTATATATCCCTTAATTATGCAAACATTGGACTATATGTTTGGTTTTAGAAAAATTTGTTGGGGGGCCAAAAAAATTTAGTTAATTGAACTATAGGTCCCTTAAAATATAAAAAATTAAACTATAGGTCCCTTATATTTTGAGTTAGCTACACTATATGTTCCTATATTATGCAAAAATTGCACTAAAGGTCCAAAACCCAATTTTTTGTTTATAGTGTATTTATTTTTTAAGTTAATTGAACTATATGTCCTTATTTATATAATGAAAAAAATGAAATAAGTATAAAACCACACACTCATATATAGTCAACTGATTGGCACTAATCTTAAAAAATTCATAGATCACATCACGTGAAGAAAATATAGAAAGTAAGGGATATGATGGAGTTTTTGAATGCTACAGGATGATAAAAAATGAAGTTATAATGAGAATAAAATTGAGTAAATTAGCTGAAAAGGGAGATAGATACCGGAGAAGGTGCTAGGAGCGTCGGTGAAGTTATTGAAATATTTGTCATCAGATCTCTCCATGATGAAATTTGAATACAATATGTTTGGTGGTCAATGAGAGAGGAGAGATTGAGAGAGGAGGGATTTTTGTGCAGGAGAGCGGCTTGGTGGGGAGACGGTTGAGAATGTAACCCAGTGGTGGCGGTCTTTTTGTGTAGAAAATATTTTTTTTTTAAAAAAAATATTTTTCTCCTTTAAATAGTGCTGAAGGTTATAATTTGATGGAACAACTCTAATTTATTCTGAATGAATTACTCGGAGCCAAATAAATCATTTAATTTTCACATAAGTCACTCGCATGACATGGTGGTACAGAACCACTAGATGCTTAAAATAAAGGCGACTATATATTTTTAAAGAAAGCTGATGAGGATTATTAAAAATAGAAGCACAATTGATATGGATATAATTAAAAGATTTATTAGATACACTACCGATATGGAATAAGTTACAAAAGATAAAAATGGTAAAAATCAATTAAGATTATTAAAGTAGGGGTATGGATGGAAGAGATATTATAAAGCCGGCCCTTTTAAGGAGAATATGGTATTGGACTTGATAGGGGTGGATTATTGGGTTTGTGGACTTAATTAGAAAATAACTCTTATAATATTTTTGAGTAATTAATTACTATTACTCCTAGTCCAAGTGAGGTTTACTACAGTTATTACAAGTCTAATTTGGATAATTTATCCTTAAGGAAATAATTTGAACACTTGGGTAGGATTTGATACTCCGAAGGAAAACTATCGATCATGGGATAGGTGGTGTAATGCTTAGATATGTAAATATCTTTCTATGATTTTTGAAAGAAGTAATATATATATATATATATATATATATATCTATTTTTAATGACTTACCTTGTGTGTACAGGTAGAGGATGTCTAACACAGTTATTATTCCACATGATCTAATTGTGGAGATACTATCAAGGGTACCAGTAAAGTCTCTTACAAGATTCAAAGGCGTACCAAAATCATGATGCTGGATGATTTCTCAGCCTGACCCTGAATTGAAAAAAAAACATAATTTGAAGCATATTATCGAAGGACATTAGATCCCAAAGGAATTAAAGGAGAAGTGGATATATGATGTAAACTTCCTCTTGTTTATATGATGTAATAATTAGTCTACAAGGGACTCTTGCAAGTTACATATTTTTCTCATGCTTCGTTGTTTAAAACATCCATATAGATACTCTCAAACCATGTATTTGTTATATATATTCTTATTCTTAAAATCACATACCAACTCATTTTGTTGAATTGCCATAATGTATCCAGCTGTTTATGGTCGGCCAGTCGTGTTCCCACATGCACTTATTAGTTCTAAGATCGAAGTGGTCGAATAAACTTGATGTTGTAATATTTTGCATCCTTGTTAAGATGTTTTGAAATTTTTGGTGAACTTATTATATGTTTTGTAGTAGTTTATTTAGGAGTAAAATGATTTTTTGCACAACTAAAATACTAAAAGTAGCACGTCTAGTAATATTTGCTGGCCTAGTTATAGGGCATGTAGGATCTTGAGGTTTTTCCGAATATCATGAGTAATCTTCCACTAGTGTTTTAACAAAGAGGTACACTTTACTAATTTTGCATAACATAAAAACCAATGATGCAATTACCCTTCTCGTGATATCAAAATTCTGAACTAGAAGTTTCTCCGAATTTCGCAAATGTGTATATGCATCTTTGTAAGCGCTAAGGAAAGCCTTCATTTACAAGATTCTTAATACATCGCAACAGTTGGAATTGTGGAACATAATTAGCTCGTATCTTGCTAAAGAAATCCAATTTGGTCCACCTGTAAGTTATTGGTTAGTTCTTTCCCATATTTCCAGTTTGTTCATTATGTTATACAAAATAGACAAGTATGTCCCAGTTTGCTCCTTATGTTTGGTCTAATTTTTTATGGATTTGACTACAAATTCATGGGTTAGAGTCCACATATAGATTCATAACAATTTCTTTGGATATTCAATCTCTAAATATATAACCTTCTTAAAAATTCTAATAGGAAAAATTTAGTGAAGGAAAGAAGGTACATTTTTTATACGTTTTCCAAAACTATCTCACTAAAAACTTTTATCTGAAAAACTTAATAGGACAAAACCTTGATAGCCTATTAGGACAAAACCTTGATAAACTATTAGGACAAAACCTTCACGCAAGAAAAAAGTATGTGCATACTTGTCTCCCCCTCATGTCATTCTCTCAAGAAAGATCTTGAAGTCTTTGCATGCCAATCTTGTGTATTAATTTCTTAAATGTAGATGTAGGTAATGCCTTTGTAAATAAATCGTTCAACTTGTCATTTGAGCAAATTCGATGAACATCTATTTCACATTTCTTCAAGATTTCATGTCTACAGGATAACTTTGGAGAATTATTTTGGTTCGATCACCTTCGATGTAGCCTCCTTTATCTTGAGTTATACAAGTAGCATATTGTTGGACTATGTTTACTTGTTGAAATATTGAATTCCTCTTAAATATTTAATTTTGAGAAGATACCTTATCAAAACCTTTCTAAGAAAAACCCAATGAGACAAAATCTTAGTAAAGATAAAAGAGTATAATATTCTTCAATACACTTATGTAAATCGCCTCATTAAAAACCTTGCAAGAAAAACCCAGTGGAAAAAGCCTATGCTAAGGAAAAAAGATTGCATTGCGTAAATGTCTTCACTTGATGTTAGTTAACATAGTGGTGTATAATTTGAAATATTTAATAGGAATGATAAATAATACGACATAAATTTGATCGACGTTTCATTCATATATAATGATCTAAACTGCTTGACATAAGACTTATATGAAGTATTTCATAAAAAATATTTGCAAATAAAAGTGAATCCACCACCAAAAACTATATCTCTTTAATAATAAATTATGTGTGCTATTACATACTATCTTACATAGTGACCCCCCTCCGCTTTGTAGCCATTCATTTCACAATTGTGAAAATTTCACGTTGTAACAAGTAAAATGATTAATAATAATTTTGCATAGGATCTCACAATAATAATTTATTCTCTAAAATTATGTAGATAAAAAAACCCACAAGAATAAAAAACGCATATTCAATTATGTTCGTTCGGGATATATAATTTTGGTTCGTCAAGAGCCTTATATATAATCACATCATCATACATCATTTGGATTTTGGATAAATCCATAAATAAGTTAAGACTATAAGATCATAAATATTATTCAAAGAACAAATTGATATACGTATTCAACATTACGAGTTTAATTCATATACCAAAAGTAGTTTAAATATAAAAAAAAAAATATGAACGATAATAAATAGCAGAAAGTAAATATTTATTGGTAATTGAAAGTGTATGATACATCAAAAATCGATTATCTTGGCAAGGATAACAAAGTCCAGATAATTGTGTCATAATAATGAGACTAAATGCTCAAAAATCAAATTACAAATTTTGACCAGAATACGAAATGTATTTTTCATAATTTTTGAATCAAAATTTATCAATAATCATTTTTCTTAAGATTTTTTTTTGAAAAATAACTTGAAAGTTGTTATTTTATTCATGAACAGGATGAGTTTCATACTACTGTTAGCAATCGACTAAACAGATAGGTTATGTGGAACCTACTGTGCATAAGGTGCATTTTTGCATGCCCTAAATTTTGTTCGTTTCTTTATCATAAGTAATGCATATAATATCGCATAATCCAACACCTCCACACTCTGACACGATAGTGTTTGAGCGTTTACAATCTCCACCATCTACCGCCAGATATGTGAGTTTGTTTTTTAAGATTATAGTAAGTTTTCAAATACTGACATGATTGTGTGTGTTTATAGGGACATAAATATTTATAACAAGGTTTTTTAGGTAACAACAATTGAAGGATAGTTTTTTTAATGGAAAATCATTTGATTTCGATATAGTTCAGTGTAAGCTTTTTTTTTTTAATCACTGTTGAGTGCTCATATTTTGGAGAATTCATTGTGACATTTGTAATTTCTTTGAAGATTAATGTTTTGTTTTGGTCGATGTGCTATTTTTTTTGTCAAACGGTTAATGTGCTATCACATGGGTGGGTTTTAACTTTATTTATATGTGCAAAAAACATAAAGTGGTATCTTTTTCTTCAGTTTTCTTTTTTTGTTCTTCATGGCTTCCACTAATAGGAAAATATTCTTTCTATGCCGTGTGTTTTTAGCAGAGAAACTTTTGATCCTTTATTATGATTTATTCCACTAAGGGTTTTTGAATTGTTTTGCAGTAAAGCTCCATTTGGCGCAACAGATGGAGTGAGCAATTTGGTCTTTAACTGCATTATTAAAACTGTAAGTTACTTTTGGCCTTAAACTGCAATTTTTTAATTTTTTTGCAGTACATATTCATTTGGCACAACTGCTGGATCGAGCAATTAGGTGTTATAATGCTTTTCTAATTGTTTTGCAGTAAATAACCATTTGGCGCAACTGATGGAGTGAGAATTTGGTCTTAAATTGCATTTATTAAGCTGTAAGTTGCAATTTGGTCTTACACGGCATAATATAGGGACCTATAGTGCGACTTTTGCTTTTTATAGGGACCATAGTGCAATTTTGCATGATAGGACCATTTTTGCATAATATAGGGACCTTATAGTGCGACGTTTGCATTTTATAGGACCATAGTGCAATTTTGCATGACAGGGCCATTTCTGCATAATATAGGGACCTTATAGTGCGATATTTGCATATATTATAGGGAGCATAGTGTGATTTTGCATGATGGGATCATTTTTGCATAATATACAGACCTATAGTATACTTTTTGCATAACTTTGGGACCTACAGTGCAATTAGATAAATATCTGGAGCACACAAATTGCAGTATAAGTCCTTATATTATACAAAAGTTGCACTTTAGGTCCTTTTATTACTCAAAAACTCCAATAAAAGTTGAAGTCTGGGACATCCGTACCATATTTTTTTAAAGTTAATTTCATTTTACTGCTATAGTGAGTAACTTTGTGTTAAACATCATTTTTTAATTGTTCATTTTACTGCTAGAGTGAGCAATTTTTTTTGAATTATTTTATAGTAAATATCTTCTTGGCGAATCAACAATCGGAGAACCTAAATTAAGGTAAAAAAAAAAAATTTACCACTGAAACTCTAAAAAATTGATTTCATTATTAACCTAATCTCATCACTTTTACAATTTTTCAGAATTATCAGAATTAATTATAATTACAGTCGTGTTGTTTATTATCTTTTTATACAAATCCTACACTGGCCGTTTCATGTCCATAAGAAGCCTTTTACTGCATGAGAAGTGGTGTGCTGAGAATAGCCTTTTACGGTTGGAGTGAGAAATTTGGTCTTTAACTGCATTTTTTGGATTGTATTGCAGTAAATATTCATTTGGAGCCACTGGAGATGGTCTTAGCTTTGGCAATCGTCTCTCTTGAGTAATTTTTGTAACCCTATTTCTTTCAACTTTAGGTGAAAATTTAAGTAATTCTTATAACCCTACTTTTTCAAATTTTATCTACAAATTTAATTAATTACTAATGTTGTGTGAATTGATCCAGTGATCTCACCACTTTTCACTCACCTGTAATAGGTGTAGAAGATGCTTGAAGCAAGGTGTCTGAAACATCAATAAAGATGTGCAATAGTATGCGTGATGTCCATGAGAAGTCCAAGGAATTATACAAGACCTTTAAAAATCTTACAAAAGAAGTTATGATAGTGTTTTCCCTGTTGGTAAAGAGTCAAGCGATGGGAAATGCATGAACATCTATGCACCATTAACTACTACAGGAGGGAATCCAAGGTCTGTTAGATACTCTTCTTTCATTTATTTGTAGTACAATTTTATCAAACACAACTATTTGTTTGATGGAGTTGCTAATATCAAATCTATATATTCCACCGCCCTGCTCCAGCTTTGCTTGATATTCAATCAATATCAGCTGATCACATTCTTTTTCTAATTTCATATTTTAGCATATTTATTTATCATGGAATGAAAGGTAGGTTGTTCATTGTCGATTGAGTGCGAAGAAGACAATAAACTAAAGGAATTCAGTATTACATTTATGGAAGCCATGAAAATGGTAATGCAGTTTTTTTAG
Organism: Nemophila menziesii; assembly: GCA_029959085.1. Lineage (NCBI taxonomy): Eukaryota > Viridiplantae > Streptophyta > Magnoliopsida > Boraginales > Hydrophyllaceae > Nemophila > Nemophila menziesii. The sequence goes on along the minus strand of JARWIR010000001.1, from coordinate 135,752,222 downwards.
TGTAACATATATGCTAAGTTTTTTCCTCTTTGATCTCATCACGTGTTTTTATTCTGCACTATGGATGCAAATTAGACTTGGTATTCATCTATGGTCATATGTTAGAGAAGGGGTTTCACATGGAACGGTAATGATCTCATATTTGATTACAAATATGCAATTCTAACTTCCTAATCTTTAATTACCCATATTTAATTTTTTTTTTTAATTTAAAAGCACTAATTGATCCCTTAACAACAGAAAGTTGCAAGCCATATGCATCCCAGGAAGTTCCACTAGGAGGAATAGTGTAAACGTTTTTTTTTTAAAACTATAATATTTTTGTGTCCTGTTAAAGTTATATATATATATACTCATGAGAGAAGTTGGTTACATCATATTTTAAAGGAGAGTTCAAGCATTTTTATATTATTCCTGGTACATGTGAGAGTTTTCCTATCATGGCTAATCAGTTCTCTGTAAGTAATTTAGCCTATCAATTAACTATGATTCTTATTTCAGAATTATATTTCATCCCTTAAATTGTATTCATCTTTTACTATTAAATGATTGGAAGATGGCAGAGAGATTCTAGCAACAAAACCCGGGGAATATGGCATGGTCAATCTGCATTTTTTATTGGAAGGTATAGTTTGCTAAGGCTATTAAAGAGAAACCGAAGCTATTTAACACTAATCTTAGTATAGAGACCAGTGAAGTAATTATTAAAACTATTCTAGGGTGTTTGAGGATGGTTAGGTATTCTAGAAGTAGGGGTGGCCTTTCGTCAATTACATATGGTCGATTCCACGAGCAAAAAGATTAGGTATCAATTCTGGCATTAATTTATTTCATTTCAATCTAGACTACTATATTTCTATGTGTGTCCCTTAATTTTGACATAATCTTCCCTAACACAGGGGGTCATTATTCATTGATGTGAAAATTTTCAGTACAATTGGTGATATGTTGGATTTCTATACACGAACAAAAAGATGAAAGGTGGTGATGAAGGTTTTGATTGCCTTTGAAGTTATTCTTGATGTTTGCAACTAGATTTGGATCTTCATTGATCTGATTTTATGACAAGGATTAAAGTTACGCAAGCGAAAAGATCATATATGGGGGTTATAGTGCAAATAACTTGAAAAATATAGGGACACGTAGTGCAATATTTACATGGTATATGGACTTATAGTGCAAATAACTTTACATTATCCAGAGCATATCCAGAGCTTAGTGGCGAGACAGCAGCTGGAGCATATCCAGAGCTTGCAGTAAGAAAAATGGCTAAAGTTATGCACCAAGATAAATGTCGACTTATAAGAATTAGTTGTTCCAACAAGAGTCAAGATTATATTCGTAACTCATCAATCTGCTTTAGTGGTATGAACTTTGAATTAGATTTTCATATTTTGAGGTCAATTGCACCATTAGTCCCTGTAATTTTGCAGACCACAAGGACTAACAATGCAATTAGCCCTACTTTTTACCATATGAATTGACGTTTTTACCCAGTTTCAGGCAAAAGTAAATCCAGTTGTTGAAGTCTATGCTCAAATTCCAAGTTTGGAGGTGTTACATAAGGTGAGATGTTATTCTGCATGAAATTATATGGTGGAGCCCGAAGTTATTTCCATGTGTATGTATAAATATCTCATATTTGATTAGTGGGACCACAAAGACGTAAAAAACCGTGATTTTTCATATATTATTATTAAAGGAAAAGTATTTGTGAAATATTGCAATTGTAATCCCTAAACCATTGGAAAAAGATTCTCTTCTTGCAAGTGCTTGGGATCGAACATTCTAGGTTGCGAAATAAGTAAATTCGAAGCTAGAACATTGGAAGTGGTGTTTGGATGATTCAACAATAGGTGTAGCATGGTTAGACGATCAGGAGGTGTGAGTTTTATCAGTAAAGTATCATGTAAATTTCGTATTTCTTGACTTTGAAACCTAATTTGCTTCTTTACCATTATAAAAGATTTAGCAAGGTTACAAGCATAAATATACTCAAATACCTGATTTTGTAAATATAATAAAAAAATCAATAAATTTTTAATCAATTGAACATATCAGTATCTATGTGGTGGACTGTATACACTGAATCAAGAATTTTGACTTCAGTAGCACATATAAAAGCCATGGATGAAACACATGTTGCCTCGCCAAGATACATGACTTCATTTACTTATGCAACTAAGTGCCAAAGAAAACACATTTAGAAACGTAAATTCAAAATAAGATCATCAAATGTTAGATTTTAATAAAAATAATACCTCCATAAAAGCATTCTTTAACATACAAAATGCAAAATTGTAATCTCGAAACGGATCACAGATTACCACATGAAATGATTAGAAATATGTCATATCCCGAAAATTCAAAGTTAAAACCTTTTTACTTTCGTACAATTGCATTTTGACCCACGTATTTTCGTTTATTCGGCGAATTTTTATTATTCGTAGTGTCTTCATACACGGGCTATACCTAGTCTAATATTTTTCATATCATAGTTTATGTTTTATCAATTGATATATGCTTAAGATACATATATGTTTATGACATATATTATTTTCATAAGTTGTGCATATTTTGCATAAAATACATATAAATATATACCCTATATTTTAATTTTTTTTTTATAAATTATATTGTATCAGAGGATAAATATACATAAAATACATATAACTTTGTATATATATATATATTTCTTTTTTCTCATAGGTTATGATATATCAAAGGAAATACACATAAAATACATACGAATATTATATATGACCTATTAAAAAATTAAAATGTACCCTACCTTACACAGAAAACACATGCGTCTGCTTTATTTTTCTTCTTTCGATCAAAAAAATATTATTTTTCTTTTTTTGTTGTAAGTATATATGTAGGTTGGAAAAAATGGATAAAGAATCGTCCATAACATTGAGTTAAGAAAAACGGATATAAAAAATTATCACGACCGCACGTGATTGTTCTTTCTTTCGTTTCTCATTGGATGCAAGGCAGGAATATAACATCAGTTTGGATAAAAAAGAAATAAAAAGTTAAGAAAATTATTTATCATCTATAAAATTAGATGGTAGAGACTATCATGTTGATAACGTGTTATGAACAGAGGGAATAATAGAGAATTGATTATCAGATATGTGTAGGATTACAAAGTAAGACCCCTAAATATAGAGAATATGCTACCCTAAACCCTAGTCTTCATAGGTTTACTATAAGTTCATATATATATATATATATATATATATATATATATATATATATATAAAAGTGTGTGTGTGTGTGTGTGTTTCATTGTTTATCAATATTTTTCTTTTTGTTTTGTTTCTTTTTTATTTTGGAGGATTTTAATTAAGGTAAATTACCTATAGGGTCTTGGAGACCATCTTAATGCCACAAAGGAACCATCTCATTCCTCTCTCCTCCAAAGAGGCTTTTAAGATGCTCATTGTCATTGCTACTCTTATGGTGTATATAAGACAAAAAAAAATAGATTTTTCTCTCTACTCCATTACCTTTAATCTCTTTTATCATTTTTTCTCTCTCCTCCTTCATTAACTATCAATAATTTCCATCTACGAACACAACCACCGACCACCACCGCCAGAAAAAGTTCTGAGCATTGAAAAAGTTACTGAGAATTGAGTATTGAGCATGGAAAAAGTTCTGAGCATGAAGTACTAATTATGGAAAAAGTTATTGAGTATCGAAAAAAGTACTGAGTATCGAAAAAAGTTGCTAGTATTCAATCATTTTTGTTGAGTCACTTTACTGGGCATGCTCGTATGAGTTGTTGGGTTTTATTATTTTTTTGATTCAAATTTATTTATATGGAAAAAAAACTTAAATTATTACAAAATTGCTAAAAAGAAAAAAAAATTGAAATTTATTACATTATAATTACAAGACAAAAGAAAAATAATAATACACCAAATTTCTCCAATATCATTAACATTATCCCAATACAATTAAACCAGGACTCATAATAAGTTGCTCATAATGTATGAAAATTAACTTTTTCGGATAGGCTTTAAATTTTGAGATAAGCTTCACCATTATTATCCTTGAGTGATTCCTAATCCACTGTTCCCTTTCTCATCATATCACAATTCATCATAGTTAATCTTGGATTTGGATCCTCTCCTAACTAGCTTTCTATACTAAGTATCCTAACAACTAATCACAATTAAAATAATTATATTTTATTATATTTATCTATACTTAATTTTCCAAATTAGTAACAAATTCCCTCAAAAATGCTTCCTACTAAAATAAAAATCCTATTATAATCTTTTAATTGATTTACCAACCATTTATACATAAATATGGAGGATTAAAAATAGAAAGAAAGAGGAAAAATTAGATTAAAAAACTAATTTTACATAAATATAATAGTTAGGATAGTTAGTATAGAAAGCTAGTTAGGAGATGATCCAAATCCAAAAAAAACTAGTTTGTTTAATTTAATGATATTATTTTGACTTAAATAAAATAAAAAATTGATAAATCAAATTCCAAATTAAAAGAAAAAATCAAACAAACCTAATTTCATGTATTAAAACATTTTTTATTTAGAAAATATAAATTAGTACATAATTATTACAAATTTGTTATTGTTAACTAGTAAAGAATTAGAAAATAAAGTCGTAAAAATATTTTAAGTTAGTTGATAAAAAAATTAATTTTTTTTATAAATTAGTTTAACTTTTAAAAAAATAATTAAAAATTGTTACATTAAATAACTTTCTAAAATGATTATTTTAAAATCAATTCGTCTTGATACGAAACCTTAATTTTATTAGAGAAAACTACTTATTAAGGCCTAACTAGTACACAAACTTATTCTAAAAATCCTAGTTGGATAAAACTACTTTTTAAGGCCTGTAACTTGTTTATAGTATTATTCTAATAATTTAATAGTTTTGTTCTTCTTTTTTCGGCCCCATCATGTTAGACGTGTAAGCTTTGTAACAGAAACAAGAGTCCCATCATGTCCATCCTCATTAATTACTCTTACAACATATAAACATTTCTCTCTCATTCAAACTGAGCTTCGAAACCTTCTCTTGCAGCACCAATATATTATTATATAATTCATCTAAATTTAAATTTGAATTCATACAATTCCTACTCTTTTTGAAATGTACCCAGAGTTCCTACATAGACTGTATTGAGTTGCAGGATTCTTCAAGATCATAACCTCATCTAAAATATAGGTATGATACATAGTTTTTTTGTTTTTTTATTTCCCTGTGTATATGATCGTGTTTTTTATCTGTTTGTTATGATTGTTGTCAATTTGTATGATAGGATTCATTTAATATTAATCATATATCGGTTGGGTTGTGATTACTAATTTGTACATATACCCATATATTCGTATCTTGAACCCTGACATATGTAAAGGCAGAATACACTAACTCGTGTTCGGGTATATACACAAACGTGTAAATAGGTCATAAAGAAATATAGGTGTGTGTGTGTGTATATACACAACCCTAGATGTTACAAATAGGTATGTAGTTAAGAATAGTTGCGCGTGTGTATATACACATTAGCTATACCCAGAATCGACATATACTGGTGATTGTCAATATTTTTTTGTTTTAACACATGTACTTCAGCTGCTTTGGTAAAATGAATTTTATGTTAATGTAATGTCATTTCCATGCAGAGTTATCATGGATAATTGTTTGTTCATTTTCAAACATCAACAAGACAAGTATATTTCTCCAACTAGTTCGTTTGATTGTTTCACGTCATTAGTCTTATACGTTTCTAATACATGGAAACATTTGGACGAGTCATCTATTGTTTACCATTACTCTATTGGGGACCATCTGAATTGCAAAATTGATTCTCAAGTAGACTATTCTGGGTTATTATGGATTATAAAGCGTGATCAAGCTGCTCATGTAGACATAGTGGTCGGGGGACAAGTAAGGGGTTTTTCGCGGGACCAAGTAGTTGCACCCGGCATAAATGGTTCTACTGATGGAATTGTCCAAGATGTTGGTGACACAGAACCTGCATTCTTTGTACATAGGGAAAAAATCTTGCTTAGTCGTGATTGGCCTAATTCTCTAGGTGATGTTGGTACATGTTTCACAGGTGGTTTCACTGAACTCAGAAATTCAATATGCAAGTACCAGTGTGAAACTGGTTTCCGTACAAAACCAACACACAATAATCATTCGAAATACGGGGCACGTTGTTTGTATCGGAAAACAACAGGCTATAGATGGTGGATATCTGCATCTATATCATCTAAAGATGGGCTGTTGTATATCAAGACCTTCTACAACATTCATACTTGTATGTCACCAGACCGTCGAATGATAAACAATACCATGACTCTCGGTCTAGTTAAAGACCTAATAATAGATGAAGCACGATCACGGTTAGACATGAAGCCGAAAGAGATTATTCACAGATTACGTGAGAGCTATGGTTTCACAATAGAATACAAAAGAGCGTATGATGCTTTGAATAGTGCTAAGATAGATATTAATGGAGATCCAGGAAGATCTTACCACGAAATAGAGGAATATTTTCAGAAACTAAAGTTAGCGGATCCCAAAGGTTCGGTTTTACTTGAGACTGATCCCATACATGGTACATTTGAACGTGCACATTTTGCTTTCGGTGCTTCATTAGATGCTTTCCTTGCTTGCCGGCCCATGCTGTTTTTGGACGGAACATTTTTGAAGAACAAATACAAGGGCACTCTTCTTACGACTGTAGCAAAGGATGGGAATAACGGTTAGTAAATCAAATCAACACACTCGTACATAACTTAATTATTATTAATTCATTATTCCAATATTCTAAACCGCAGCCCTTGTGCCCGTTGCATTTGCTATTGTACGGGCTGAAGACAATGAGAACTGGGTTGCTTTCATGACATTCCTTCGCCCCCTTGTTCTCGGTCGCGAGCTTGTCTTCATATCTGATCGACACCCGGGTCTTATTAATGGTGTCCGTAAAATTTTTCCTGAATCAAATCATTCTTTTTGTTTTCGTCACATCAAGGGCAATTTTATTTCGAAATTGTCAGGTAATGACCGACGGGCCGCTCTTATGTCTTTTGAGCATTTGACTAAGGCTCCTAATGTCGAATTGTTTGATTTTCATCTCGGTGAGTTTTTGAGGCTTGGTGGTCAGAATGCTTTTAGTTTCCTAGATACACTTCCATTTAAGAACTTCACGAATGCTCATTTCCCGGGTAATCATTACGGGGAATTGACATCAAACGCGGCGGAATCATATAATAACCAGATTTTAAAGTTACGTGAACTACCTGTTGCACAATTTATAGACAAGATCAGACTTATGATGATGACTAACATATGACAAAGCAGTTTTGTGTGATTTGTGGACAACTATCTTAGTACCCCGGAGGCAGATTGAATATAATGAGAAATACCAGGTGTCCCACACTTGGGAGGTATCTCGGTCATCAAATAATGTTTTTGAGGTCAGATGTGATCCTACCATGATAGTTGATATAGATGGGAGGATATGTTCATGTGGAAAGTAGAAAATAGATGGCTTCCCTTGCGAGCACGGAGTACGAGCTTTGTCATACGCCAAGCCTGATACGAAATACGACTACGTTGTGTCCCTATTTCCATGTTTCTACAGTTAGAGAAGTGTATGCAAGCAAAATCCCGGCACTTACTACTTTTTGTATGCAGCCGGAGGAACCAGGCGAAAATCAGATATTGCCACCTATTTGCAAAATACCGCATGGTAGGCCACAAAGTAAACGTAAGTTATCGCAACTTGAACTTCTACGTCCGAAGATACGATGCGGAAGATGCCACTTTATGGGTTTCCACAACAAGAAAACATGCACCGTAACGTTGTGATTTTGGCAGCGGTAGCGAAAACTTGTGGATGGACAATGTAATGATTGAATAGTATACGGTTTTGTTTACATATTATGGTTTTGTTTACATATCGTAATAGTATTTTGGTTTCACTACTATCATGTATGGAAGAATCAGATAACTTAATGAGTATATATCTTTTATTTACGTAATGGTGTTCATAAAGAGGTTGTTGTGTGTGTTTTACATAATCATAATTTTTATCCGTTTAATTCTATATTAGACCGTGTAAACCCAGATGCAGGCACAGTTTGATACATCGGGCATACGCCCGCTAAGTTATACTTGGCAATGTTTTTTTAAACACACATCACGCTTTAGTTTGCGATTACTTGTTGGTTCTTCAAATATAAAACCACTTACATCATGACATACGCAATAATGGGTCACAATTCAATAATTTTGTTAACGTGTACATATGCCCAATCATATTAAAAGGAAGCAAACCTTTTATAAAGTCACGGCCGAGGATAGGGTGATGTTAGTGGACATACTCACAATCTTACAAAAATCATGTTATATGGGGAAGTCGATGGACAAACACCCCATCATGGTTACTAACATACAATGACCCAAACTTTATAGTACTTATAAAAAAGCAAGTTGATGGACATACGCAAAATCGTGGATAAAGGTAACCAAACGCGGCCGCCATGTATATCCAATTACATTGAAGATAAGGAAGACGTTCCTTTTACGATCTCAATGTGCATATACCAAAATTAGATGACGGCTATTCATTGTTACTAACATATTTTTGAAAACACACCCAAACATGGTACCTAACCTATAATGATCACAACGCTGCTTACCTTGGGGAGGATGATGTTTGATGTATATATTCCCAATCACGGATACCGGTACCCAAACGCATTGGACTTGTTTACTATCCATAATTACTAACATAATTTGGAACCACTCTTTGTAAAACTTATATAAAGCAACAATATTGGAGAGGATGATGTTTGATGTCCATATGCCCAACCATGGAAAATGTTACCCAAACGCAGTCGACTTGTTTAATCCTAGCACATTGGAGACAAATAAGTCGTTCCATCAAGTAGTCATCATGCGTACGATAAAATTAGTCGAGAACTACACATAGTAACTAACATATCCTGGTCTTAAACTTTGCATATCTTATATAAATTCACCCTTTTGGCGATTATGTTCTTTGCTGAACATATGCCCAACCACATTGAAGCATTGAACACCTACGAATATATAGTGTGGTTGTATAGACATTTTTTTGTTTATTCGGTCAATCACCAACATATTCAATGTTGTTTATACCGGTAAAGTAACATAACTATTGTATATTTTTGTACATATGCCCAACCCTATAAACATCACGGTTTTTATATGGATTCTTTGATGAAAACATACCCAATCATGTTATCCAACATATCATGATCCCAAACTTTTTTAAATTCGAGGAGATGATGATGTTTCATTGTCCATCAATGGTACCCCAACCCATGCACTTGTAAATCACAATACATTGGAGAAATGATGGGCATATGCCCAATCATAGTGAAGGTTTGGATACTCAAAAACATCTAGCATGGGTGTATACACGTTTTTATGTTATTCGGTCGACCACCAACAATTACAAATTTGTGTATACCCGAAAAGAAATACACCTAATGCAAAAACTTACATAAAGTCACCTTCGCGTAGATGAAGATTTCGACAGACATACGACCAATCATAGTGAATGGTACCCAAACGCAGACGACTTGTAACTCGGAGTATATTGGAGACAAGGAAGGCGTTCCTTTATGCACACAATGTGCGTACACCAAAATTAGTTGATGACTATCCATAGTAACTAACCTATCCTGATCCCAAACTTTGTTACCTTCGAGGAGATGATGATGTTTCATTGTCCATCAATGGCATACCCCAACCCATACATAGTAACTACCATATCCTTACCCCAAACTTGCCAAACCTTATATAAAGTCATTTTCGAGGAGAGGATGATATTGATGGACATATGCCCAATCATATAAAATTCACTTTAGCTTATAGTAAGATGTTGATGGACATATACCCAATCACAGATAATGGTACCCATGCTAGATGTTTTTGAGTATTCAATCTTTCACTATGATTGGGCATATGTCCATCAAACATCATCATCTCCTCGAAGGTGACTTTATATATGGTTTACGAGTTTGAGATCAGGATAGGTTAGTTACTATGGATAGTCATCAACTAATTTTGGTGTACGCACATTGTGTGCGTAAAGGAACGCCTTTCCTTGTAAACCCAATCATATTGAATGGTGCCCAAACGCAGTAGACTTGTAACTCGGAGTATATTGTAGACAAAGAAGGTGTTCCCTTACGCACATAATGTGTGTATACCAAAATTCGTTGATGACCATCCATAGTAAGATCCTAAACTTTCTAAACCTTATATACAGTGACATTCGAGGAGATGATGATGTTTGATGGACATATGCCCAATCATAGTGAAGGATTGAATACTCAAAACATCTAGTATGGGTGTATACACGTTTTTATGTTATTCGGTAGACCACCAACAAGTTCAAATTTGTGTATACCCGAAAATAAATACAACTGTTGCAAAAACTTATATAAAGTCACCTTCGCGTAGAGGGAAATGTTGATGGACATATGCCCAATCATAGATAATGGTACCCAAACGCAGTCGACTTGTATCTCGGACTATATTGTAGACAAATAAGGCATTCCCTTACGCACACAGTGTGCGTATACCAAATTTAGTTGATGACCATCCATAGTAACTAACCTATCCTTATCCTAAACTTGCTAAACCTTATATAAAGTCATCTTTGAGGAGAGGATGATGTTGATGGACATATGACCAATCATAGTGAAGGTTTGGATACTCAAAAACATCTAGCATGGGTACCATTCTCAATGATTTGATATATGTCCATCAACATCTTCTTTTAAGCTAACGTGAATTTTATATGATTGGGTATATGTCCACCAACATCATCCTCTTCTCGAAGATGACTTTATATAAGGTTTAGCAAGTTTGGGGTAAGGATAGGTTAGTTACTATGGATGGTCATCAACTAATTTTGGTATACGCACATTGTGTGCGTGAAGGAACGCCTTCTTTGTCTACAATATACTCTGATTTACAAGTCGACTGGGTTTGGGTACCATTCTCTATGATTGGACATATGTACATCAACATCTCCCTATAAGCTAAATTGAATTTTATATAAGGTTATACAATAGTTGGTTTTCTTTTCGGGTATACACAAGTTTGAAATTGTTGGTGGTCGACCGAATAACATAAAAACGTGCCCATGCTAGATGTTTTTGAGTATTCAATCCTTCACTGTGATTGGACATATGTCCATAAAAAATCATCATCTCCTCGAAGGTGACTTTATATAAGGTTTACGTAGTTTAAGATCAGGATAGATTAGTTACTATGGATAGTCATCAACTAATTTTGGTGTACGCACATTGTGTGCGTGAAGGAACGCCTTCCTTGTCTCCAATATACTCCGAGTTACAAGTCGTCTGCGTTTGGGTACCATTCTCTATGATTGGGCATATATCCATCAACATCTTCATCTAAGCTAAAGTGAATTTTATATAAGGTTATACAATAGTTGGTTTTTTTCGGGTATACACAAATTTGAAATTATTGGTGGTCGACCGAATAACATAAAAACATGTATACACCCATGCTAGATGTTTTTGAGTATTCAATCCTTCACTATGATTAGGCATATACCAAATCATTGAGAATGGTACCCATGCTAGATGTTTTTGATTATCCAAACCTTCACTATGATTGGGCATATGTCCATCAACATCATCCTCTCCTCGAAGGTGACTTTATATAAGGTTTAGCAAGTTTAGGGTAAGGATAGGTTAGTTACTATGGATGGTCATCAACTAATTTTGGTATACGCACATTGTGTGCGTGAAGGAACACCTTCTTTGTCTACAATATACTCCCATTTACAAGTCGACTGCGTCTGGGTACCATTCTCTATGATTGGGCATATTTACATCAACATCTCCCTTTAAGCTAAAGTGAATTTTATATAAGGTTATACAATAGTTGGTTTTCTTTTCGGGTATACACAAGTTTGAAATTGTTGGTGGTCGACCGAATAACATAAAAACGTGTATACACCCATGCTAGATGTTTTTGAGTATTCAATCCTTCACTATGATTGGGCATATGTCCATCAAACATCATCATCTCCTCAAAGGTGACTTTATATAAGGTTTACGTAGTTTGAGATCAGGATAGGTTAGTTACTATGGATAGTCATCAACTAATTTTGGTGTACGCACATTGGTGTGCGTGAAGGAACGCCTTCCTTGTCTCCAATATACTCCGAGTTACAAGTCGACTGCGTTTGGGTACCATTCTCCATGATTGGGCATATGTCCATCAATATCTTCATCTAAGCTAAAGTGAATTTTATATAAGGTTATACAATAGTTGGTTTTTTTTCGGGTATACACAAATTTGAAATTATTGGTGGTCGACTGAATAACATAAAAACGTGTATACACCCATGCTAGATGTTTTTGGGTATTCAATCCTTCACTATGATTAGGCATATACCAAATCATTGAGAATGGTACCCATGCTAGATGTTTTTGATTATCCAAACATTCATTATGATTGGGCATATGTCCATCAACATCATCCTTTCCTCGAAGGTGACTTTATATAAGGTTTAGCAAGTTTTGGGTAAAGATAGGTTAGTTACTATGGATGGTCATCAACTAATTTTGTTATACGCACATTGTGTGCGTGAATGAACGCCTTCTTTGTCTATAATATACTCCGAGTTACAAGTCGACTGCGTTTGGGTACCATTCTCTATGATTGGGCATATGTAAATCAACATCTTCCTATAAGCGAAAGTGAATTTTATATAAGATTATACAATAGTTGGTTTTCTTTTCGGGTATACACAAGTTTGAAATTGTTGGTGGTCGACCGAATAACATAAAAACATGTATATACCCATGCTAGATGTTATTGAGTATTCAATCCTTCACTATGATTGGGCATATGTCCATTATACATCATCATCTCCTCGAAGGTGACTTTATATAAGGTTTACGTAGTTTGAGATCAGGATAGGTTAGTTACTATGGTTAGTGATCAACTAATTTTGTTGTACGCACATTGTGTGCGTGAAGGAACGCCTTCCTTGTCTCCAAAATACTCCGAGTTACAAGTCGACTGCGTTTGGGTACCATTCTATATGATTGGGCATATGTCCATCAACATCTTCATTTAAGCTAAAGTGAATTTTATATAAGGTTATACAATAGTTGGTTTTTTTTCGGGTATACACAAATTTGAAATTATTGGTGGTCGACCGAATAACATAAAAACGTGTATACACCCATGCTAGATGTTTTTGAGTATTCAATCTTTCACTATGATTAGGCATATGTCCATCAAACATCATCATCTCCTCGAACGTGACTTTATATAAGGTATACAAAGTTTGGGATCAGGATAGGTTAGTTACTATGGATAGTCATCAACTAATTTTGGGATCAGGATAGGTTAGTTACTATGGATAGTCATCAACTAATTTTGTTGTACGCACATTGTATGCATAAAGGAACGCCTTCCTTGTCTCCAATATACTCCGAGTTACAAGTCGACTGCGTTTGGGTACCATTCTCTATGATTGAGAATATATCCATCAACATCTTCATCTAAGCTAAAGTGAATTTTATATAATGTTTTGCAATGGTTGAATTTCTTTTCGGGTATACACAAATTTGAAATTAATGGTGGTCGACCGAATAACATAAACACATGTATACACCCATGCTAGATGTTTTCGAGTTTACAAACATTCCCTATTGCATACGTCCATCAACATCATACTCTCCACGAAGGTGACTTTATATAAGTTTTAACAAATTTGGGATCAGGATAGGTTACTTATTATGGATGGTCATCAACTAATTTTGGTATAAACAAATTGTGTGCGTAAGGGAACGCCTTCTTTGTCTACAATATACTCCGAATTACAAGTCGACTGCGTTGGGGTACCATTCACTATGATTGGGCATATGTCCGTCGACATCTTCATCTACGCGAAGGTGACTTTATGTAAGTTTTTGCATTAGGTGTATTTCTTTTTGTGTATACACAAATTTGTAATTGTTGGTGGTCGACCGAATAACATAAAAACGTGTATACACCCATGCTAGATGTTTTTGAGTATCCAAACCTTCACTATGAATGGGCATATGTCCATCAACATCAATACTATGTAAACCAGCTTAACCTTTTGTAAAAAATGTGTTGTACGTACGCCCGATGTACGTACGCCCGTTCACACATTACGTTACGTAACGTCTTTTATATGGCGGCAAGATTTTGTTTAGCAAAGGCGTATATGTTTTGTACACGTGCCAAATATATGTTGATGTATATATACCGAAAAGTTATATCTTAAATATACCCATTGTTTTGTAAAATCTTACATTTAGGTTACCTTTTTATAGGATACAATGACAAGTGATGTATAGGTTTTTTTTTGTATTGAAATGTTGTATTTTACTCTAATAAACCATTTAAATTTTAGATGCATTATAAGGATGAGATCACGTTGTGTATGTCTGAATAACACTATCGTATAGGATAAGCATTGACTAAGGAAAAAATATTTAAATATTATTACTCGTTAGATAAGTAACAAAGCAAAAAGCAACTTCATATATGTAGTTATAATAGAAGATTATGTCAAATCATGCACATGCTATCTCTCTCCAATCTCTGACAAACAATTGAGTACCTTACAGTGTTAACCGTGTAATACATCTTTTTGGGATGGACTACGGATTTAAAAAGGAAATTATTATCAGATAATGAATGATATATGTTACACCAATATAACCCTAATACATCTAATACACTAATACAACGAAACTTGAACCTGCAACCAAAAAATTCTCTGCTACATTACAAGGTAATATATCTTGAATATATTTTACAACTGAATTTTGTATGAATATATATGAGGAATTTTAACTACTATGCATATATTCATAAATACATACAATCATTATGCATTTTTTATGTTATATTCATCTCCATTTTTTCGAAATTACAGTGGAGTTCATATATATTGTTTTTTTTTGTGTGGTTAGTTTTATGACAACAATGTATAATATAGTTAGTTATGTTTGTTTCTTATGTTAGGGTACTTAGAAATGGAAAATATTGGTGGTACGTTGGAGGCTACACCATTAATGGGTCATGAGTTTGTTAATGAAACTGATATTGTGAGTACTTTGACTGAAAAGATAGAGCTGCCTAGTTTAAATGATGAGGAATACTTTGTCCAACCAGGTCAAATCGTACCAACCCCCGGAAAAGAAGATCCTGTGTTGCAAAGCCAATGTTGTAATACACCGGAGGTTCTAATAAGTCAAGTAGATTTGGATAACATCAGAGTTACTATAAGATCAGAATTACTCTCCATTAAAGAAGATTTGTTTAACGAAATAGAGAAGCGAAATAAATTAATGGATCAGTTGGAAACCGAGAAAAACAAGAACGATATACTACACCGTAAGTGCCGACAACAAGACGATATTCTTAATAGTTATATAAGAAGGAATTCCACATATTTTATCGGAGATGTGTCTAATTATCTTGGTGGTTCTAGTAATGTAGTAAAGGATTTTGCACAAACTAAAATCAGCTCATATGTTTCGGAGGCGTCATCTTTAGTAAAGGGTGTTGAGCATAATGTTTTTAACGATATTCCCGACTTGTTAATACAACATCAAGGTATTTTGGGCTTCGATGGGCCAATTGAGGAAAATACAGAAGATGTATTGGGTAAGAAGAAAGGTGGATTGTTTGACGTTGGATGCATAACCCCTAAGGCTTTGTTTCGTTGTTTTGGTCATAATATGGAAGGGGAAACTCTTGGTATTGATCAACCAGAATTCTCTTCATTGTCGTCTGAGCCGAACTTCGATTTAGGAGTTATAACACCACCTGACAAGATATTGGGGATTTGCACTAAAAAAATAAAAAAAGTTACGTTCGATCTAAATGATAATCAAACTATCGATGTTGATGGTAATATTGAGCGTCCATTAAAAAACGTAGTCGTATTTAATCAGCTATTATCAAGCGGTGAAAAGGAGCCGAACTTTATGGATTTTGCGGAGGTGACGGCATCCACTGATATTTCTGGAATCACGGTGAGAGTTCCATCAATCGGAGAAGTTTCTGTTGCAAGTGAACCGTCTAACACAAACAACAAATTAAAGTCAGTAGTTGTTGAATCAACGTCTGAGTTATTGGAGTGTCAAAGGATTATAAAGGACGGATTGTTTGATGACGACAACGTACCATTATCCGTAGTTTTAGCTAAACGTAGGGAGGAAAACAACTGGAATCCCTGCAAGCCTCGAAGTTCATTACGCCTGGTGAGACGTAAAATAAGTCATCCAACTACTATATCAACGATACCAAGGGTTGGTGCTACTAAATTTCTGAAAGATTGTGTACCGAATGATGCTCGGGCTGTCATCGTGAAAGTTTTTGTTGCTCGTAGAGTGGATGACATGGCTTTAGAACGTGTGTTGAGTAATGGCCCGGAATTGACAATCATATGGAGTTTTGAACAAATTCAGGTGAAAGCTATACATTGTTATGATGTTGCGCACCAAAGACGAATCAAATGGCAAGTTAGTAAGTAGATGTTAAATTATATAAATGATATGAATTTAACATCATTTGAAAAATTCTGTCTATTTTCCACCAGGTAATAGATGCAATGTTGCTATGTTGGACAACGGAAAACATTGCAACCCATATTCCGGTTAATAATCATGTAGTACTTGGAATGTGTCAAAGACTACGAGCTCGCTCAATGGTAATATACCTTCTACTATCATGTTTATTTTTTTAGCGAACTGTAATATGTTTTTTTTAAATTTAGTACTACTACAACAAAGGGAGAGAAGAACTTGCAGAAGAACATGTGGTTAATGCATTCACGGAGTTCTTCGATGATTACCATGTAGTCTTGATTCCAATTATGACCAAGATTGCATCAACTACGTTCTGGAGCTTATTAGTTTACGACACCCGCAAAGACTGTGCTTTCGAACACTTTAGTTGCTTAAAAGCCGAAACAGGAAATATTTGTGCTAAATTGGCTGAGGTAAATGCAAAAACGATGTATAACTACATATATGAAAATGTTTTGCATAGCATTTATCAATAGGAGGGTGGGAGTGTGAATGAGAAGGTAGAATATTACACGTCATCTCTGGTTATCCAAACACGTTGCACGGTTGAAAGCCCGGGTGTCTACATAATGCTTTGTGCGAAGGACATCTACGATGGAGGTTACGTTAGGGGTTTTTATAGTGTATCAGAATTCAAGAAAATGAGATGTGTTATGGTTGAGAAACTAATAAACCATGAGTATTGTACTATGGCAATGAATCAGGCAAAGCAATACCAACAAATAATCCAATAACAAGATGTGCTTAGGTCGCCTGAATGTCATGTTTTTTGAGTGTGATTGAATCAAAACAATGGGTTATGCGAATTTTTTTGTAGTTAATTCTGTAATGTAATTTATGGTTGTTTTTGTGGATGAAAACATTTTCGGATACATTGTGTAATTTTCCAATTTATGCAAAGCTGTTGGCTTTATTTAATGATGTCTATAGTGACGGTTATTAGAAAAAACGGGAATTGTGTCATATAGGTTACATGAGCTAAGATGATGGTATGAATGTACGTATGCCCATCAAGGTAGAAATGGTACATCAATGCAACTATATTGTCTATTGTACAAACATGTTATCGAACAACGATATTGTTACGCACGCAGATAACTTAGTTTAGTAAGCCCGCTTTTGTATTAAACATTTCGGTCCGCTAACAAAAGTATAATTTTAAAAAAGAAAAAAGAAATGAGTTAGTTGTTCGTGATGGACATATGCCCATTGGTAATAAACTTGTGAGTACTAAAAACACCAAACACTAAAGAATTTATAACATGGGTGTATAAACATTATTATTTTATTCGGTCAACCACCAACATTTCCAATTATGTTTATAACGTTAAAGAAACCCAACTATTGTATAACCCTGTATAAAATTCCCATCAGGGCGTTGATGGACATATGCCCAATCATAGATTATGGTACCCCAACGCAGTCGTATTGTAAATCATAGTATATTGTAGGAAATTAAGGCGTTTCCTTACGTAGACATTTGTGAGTACAATATAATTAGGTTATGACTACCCAATCATACAGAATATTACCAAAAAGAAGTCGTCTGGTATCTCGGTTTATATTTGTAGATAAAGAAGGTGTTCCTTCATGCACACATTGTGCGTATACAAAAATTAATTGATGCCCATCCGTACTGACTAACCTATCCTGAAACTAATCTAGGAAAACCGTATATAAAGACGCGTTTCGATGGCAGTATGATGATGATGGAAATATGCCCAATTACATAAAAACCACTTTAGCTTATATGTAGACATTGATGGATACACACCCAATCATGCTAACTAACATACGATGATGACAAACTTTGTATATCATATATAAAGTCACCTTGAGGAGATGATGATGTTTGATGCACATATGCCCCATACCCATTTAATGATATGATACTCAAAAAGATCTACCATGGGTGTATACACGTTTCTCTGTTATTCGTCTGACCATCAACACTTTAATTTTTTTGTATAACCGAAAAGCAAACAAACTTTTTTAGAATGTATAACATGGGTGTATAAACATTATTATTTTATTCGGTCAACCACCAACATTTCCAATTATGTTTTTAACGATTAAGAAATCCATCTGTTGTATAACATTGTATAAAATTCCCATTCGGCCGTTGATGGACATATGCCCAATCATAGATAATGGTACCCCAACGCAGTCGTTTTGTAAACCATAGTATATTGTAGAAAATTAAGTTGTTTCCTTACGTAGACATTGTGAGTACAATATAATTAGGTTATCACTACCTATATTAACAAACATAACCTGATCCCAAACTTTTCTAAACCTTATGTTAACTAACCGTCAGCTTGTATGAAGATGTTGGCGGGCATATGCCCAATCATACATAAATATTACCAAAAAGAAGTCGTCTGGTTAATCGGTTTATTTTTGTAGATAAAGAAGGTGGTCCTTCAAGCACACATTGTGCCTAAACAAAAATTAATTGATGCCCGTCCGTACTGACTAACCTATCCTGAACCTAATCTAGGTAAATCGTATACAAAGACGCGTTTTGAGGGCAGTATGATGATGATGGACATATGCCCAATCATATAAAAACCACTTTAGCTTATAAGTAGACATTGATGGACACACACCACGTTTCTTTGTTATTCGTCTGACCAGCAACAGTTTAATTTTTGTGTATAACCGAAAAGTAAACAAACTTTTTTAGAATGTATAACATGGGTGTATAACCATTATTCTTTTATTCGGTCAACCACCAACATTTCCAATTATGTTTATAACGTTAAAGAAATCCACCTACTGTATATCCTTGTTAATATTTCCAATTAGACCGTTGATGGACATATGCCCAATCATAGATAATGGTACCCCCAACGCAGTCGTAATGTAAATCATAGTATATTAAAGAAAATTAAGGCGTTTCCTTACGCAGAATTTGTGAGTAAAATATAATTAGGTTATGACTACCCATTGTAACAAACATAACCTGATCCCAAACTTTTCTAAAACTTATGTTAACTAACCTTCAACTTGTATGAAGAGGTTGTCGGGCATATCCCCAATCATACAGAATTGTACCAAAAAGAAGTCGTCTGGTATCTCAGTTTATTTATGTAGCTAAATTAGGTGTTCCTTCACGCACACATTGGGAGTATACAAAATATATCGATGCCCATCCTTACTGACTAACCTATCCTGAAACTAAACTAGGAAAACCGGATATACAGACGCGTTTGAGGGCAGCATGATGATTATGTACATATGCCCAATCACACGAAAACCAGTTTAGCTTATAAGTAGACGTTGATTGATACACACCCTATGATGGTAACTAACATATCATGATGTCAAACTTTGTATATCATATATAAAGTCACCTTAGAGGAGATGGTGATGTTTGATGCATATATGCCCTATTCACATTTAATGATATGAGACTCAAAAACATCTAGCATTGGTGTATACACGTTTCTTTGTTATTCGTCTGCCCACCAACAATTTCATTTTTTTGTATAACCGAAAAGTAAACAACCTATCTCTTCTCATATTCTTCATATTTATTTTATTGTCTTTACTTTCTTAGTTTTAATTAGTTAATCTCAAAATCTGTTCCCTTTAATTTATTGTCTTTTAATTATTTACTTCTTCTCGTTATTTCTACTCACGCGATTAACACACTTAAGTCCCTGAGAACGAACTCTATTTATCATTAAAACTTGCATACGTCCTGTAATACTTGCAGTACTGTGCCTGTCTAGGGTGAGAGTGCGTAGTTTCTTGACTTAATTTTATCTTATTTTTATCACACCCTAGGCGACACCAAGTTTTTGGCGCCGCTGCCGGGGACTTGTGTCTCGTTAGCGTGTGGGTTATCTATTTCGAGTAGTAGTTTTTAATTAGTTTTTACTTTCAGTTTTTAGTTTAGTTTTTATTTTTCCAGATTTACGCTTGTGGTTTGCTTTAGACTTTTCAGGTTTCACAGTGTTTAATTCTTGGCCTCCTTTATCGGAGCCTGAGAGGAGCTTCAGACCTTACAACAAACGAGTTCGTGAGGAAAGAGCCTTGAGAAGAGTTATGGCAGCCCAACTAACTCCACCAGTAGGAGGACAATTACCAGGAGGAGGATTACAACAAGATCCACCACTTGGACCACCTCTTGGTCAACAAGAGCCACCACTCGGTGGACAAGAAGGACAACAACTACCAGCAGGAGGAGGTAATGGGAATAACCTTAATAATCAGAACCGAGTTGAACAAGATTTACCTGGCCTTAATGTACCATTCCATGTTCAAACAATTGGTTACCGCCCTCCTGAGATTCCGAATATCAAATTTAGACCCGATCCGGGTATGCTCAGTCAATTTCAAAGTTTCGGACTCTATACTGGTACAGCAATACAAGATCCGGTAAAAGCGATTCAGAAGTTCATGCAGATTTGTGATGCCTACATTACTCCTGGCATTACACGCGAGCAACTGTATTGTCATATGTTTTCGTTTTTCTTGACCGGAAGAGCTAGCGATTGGCTAGAAAGACAACCACATGGGACTATTCACTCTTGGAGAGAACTTCAAGCCGCGTTCTTTAACAGAATTTATCCGAAGAGCATGAGACTCAAAGATCAAACTGAGCTTGCAAGATTTTCTCAAGAAGATGGAGAAACAGTGGGAGAAGCATGGACAAGGTTTCAACAAAAATTAACTAGATGTCCGCTCCATGGTTATACACCTGCTCTACAACTTGCTATGTTCTATGAAGGTCTTAATGACAAAGGTAGAGAAAAGGTGGATAACATCGGAAAGGGTAATTTTGTGTCCATGAATCACAATGAAGCTTCTGAGGTGTTAGAGAACATTATGGAACAAGAAAAAAGTTGGCCGTCAACGCGAGCTTCTGTTGCAAAAACCCGAGGAACGCTTCGTTTAGATGCAGAAACTGCGAACTCAGCTCAAATATCCTCGTTAGAAAATCAAATCAAGGAGCTGAGAATCGCAATGGAGAAGAATTTAGCCGCTGCAAAAGTAGTACAAGAAGCACAAGGTTGTCAACAATGTGGAGTTAACGATCATTCATGGGAAGAGTGCGAATCAAATCCGCAATCTGTCTACTTTATATCCAACCGATGGGGCAATCGCAACCATCCGGGTATGCAGTATTCAAATCCACAAGGGGCCGCTAATCCTGGTCATTATCAACCACGACCCCAGAACAACTCTTACCAACAGAGAGGTCAGTACCAAAACCAATATCAGAATAGACCTGCACCTCCACAACAACCTGCTCAAGACGCCTATACCGATTCATTAGATCAGAAAGCTTTACCTCAGTATCCACAAGAAGGATCTATGGATAATACACAGATAGTACAAGCTCTAGACCGTTTGAACACGACTATAAACGCTCAAGAAGAGAAGGTCCGAGGACACGATGCCATACTTCAGATGCTAAGCATAACACAGTTAAACAAAGTGTTAACAAGTGTAGTAGAACAAAAAGAAGTAAAGGCAATCGAAGGAGGTGAAGACAATGATGGGTTCGAAGCTTGCAAGGCTATATGCCTTGAGATTGAAGAAGCGAAGGAAGCACCACATGCTGCCATTAGTGTCGTGGAAGTTCCCAGTATTGAAGAAGAACCAACCAAGTCTAGCCCCGTGGAATCTGACTGTTCTGAAGTGTGTATGGAGGACGATCAAGAGAAAGACGAATTTATAGAGTTACTGAGGAAGGTACAAGAGGAGATTCGATCGATGGTAGAATATGCAGCTGAGTTGGCTAAAGAGAAAGAGGAAGAAGACTCAAAGAAGGAGTCAAAAGTTGAAGATGAAGTTGCACCTGCTGTGCATGAAGAGAAAGTAGAAGAGAAGGTGGAATCGCCACCTATTGTTCAACCGGTGTCATCAACTATTCTTGATACAAATCCTAAGGATGACACTATTCTCAAGACATTTGTAGAGGCGTATCAACCTGAAAATATCAACGCCCAAATGCTTGAGATTGCGAAGAGAGGACTTACACCGCAACAAGTTTATACGCAAATTATTCCTGAGATAGAGGCGAGTGTAGAGATCCCGAGAGAGAACCTGAGGGTTTCAAGAAGAAGTGAAAGAGAGCTACCTACAAAACTTAAAGATCTGGGAAGTTTCAACCTTCCTATTCAATTACATGGTATGCTCAAGGTGAAAGCGATGTACGATGTAGGTTTTGGTGTGAATCTTATGCCTAAGTCCGTGTTCGAGAGACTTGGACTTCAGAAATCAGAGAAAACTCCAGTGAAGTTGCAGTTTGCTGACAACTCAGTTAAAAGGACATGGGGAACAGTGGAGGACGTCTTAGTCCGTGCAGGTAATATCGCCATCCCTACTGACTTTGTTATTCTTGAGTTTGATGCAGATAAGCAGGTTCCAATCATACTTGGACGGCCTTTTATCGCCACAAGTCAAAGTGTGAAAAACTTCCAAGAAGGGACCATCACCCTTCATGCTAAGAATGTATCCGAGACCTTCTATGTCTTGGGTAAGAAACCGAGGAAGTTGGATCCCATCGTGCCCATTATCCACAGCCTTTCACATCACAAAGTCCCTCCTGAGGAGATCCACTTAAAGCCTGTGGATACTGAGCCAAACATTGAGTTTGGGGTTGGCCATGAAGTCCTATGGAAAGCCCACAAACGCGAGAACAGGCCACGCAGTTTCAAAGACTCGTGGATGGGACCATTCATTGTCACTAAGGTTAATCAGCCAAGGTGATAGAAATTCGCCCCAAAACTGGGGTCAAGCGCAGATTAGTTGACGTTCATAGCCTCACTCGTTGTTGGGGAGGCTATATTCGCAAATCTTGACAGAGGTAACACGTCTAACTTTGAAAGACGTAAAACAAAAGTGCTGTACGGGAGACAACCCATAGTTTTTTTTTAAAATTTTCATGTCTTTTACGTTTTTAGTTTATGTTTATTTTAGTTGTTTTTAGTTGATAATGCATGTTTTGAGGAAGGTATTAGTGTTTTTGGTGTGTAGGAATTGGAGAAATCGAGTTAGGGAAGAAAACGAAAATTTTTGGAGCGCAAGAATGAACTGCGCGGACTACCCCACGGTGTACCCCCTATACCGCAGGGATGGTCCGCATGGTTAAAACCCGTACCACGGGTTGCACCGCGGGTTTGATCCAGAAACAAGAAAAAATTGACCGCGGACTACCCCCCTGCACCGCACCATGGTCCGCGCCCCAAAAACACGTGCCACGGGTATTTTGACGGAGTTAGCTACAGAAGGCGCAGGGTACCCTCCGGTGTACCGCGCCCTGGTCCGCGAGGAAGAAACACGTGCCACGGGGTCCTACCACGGGTGTCATCCAGTGAGCAAAAAATTTTCGAGCATCAGATGTCGCGGTGTACCCCGCGGTACACCCCATGGTCCGCAGGGGTAGTCCGCACGAGCCGCCAGAAAGAGAAAAGAAAGGGTTTCAAGTTTATAAAGAGATCTAAAGCTTATTATTCCGAATTTACTAAACCTTAAACCTTTTTCTTCTCTCCAAAACTCTCCTAACTCCATTGAAGCTCATCAAAACCTTCACCAATCACCAAAACACTACCCAATCATCAAGAAAAACACATCAAACCTTTTCTCCACATCATTACAAGAGAGAACCCAACACCCAATCTTCACCAAATCCATCAAATTGAAGAATCAAAGAGCCAAATTTTCACAATTCATCCTACAATTTCTTAAATCCAAGCCAACCCACATAGAGATTCATCATCAATTCATATTTCCTAAGCCAAATCAAGCTTGTTCAACCATTAATTCAAGAGTTTAAATTTCAAGGGTTGCTAAAGCTTTGAGTTGGGGGTTAATTGAAGATGACCAATAGAACAACAATATTAGCTAACAAGAGGGAGGTGAAGAGTAACAAGGGATTGGAGGTAAACAAGAAGAAATCAATTGACAAAGGTGCTAGTTCTAAATCAAAGGGTAGAGATAAAGTGAAAAAGAGTGGGATACCTTCGTATGATTGTAATGGTAAAAAGCTTTATTATTATGCAAAGGAGAGAACACTACTTCCACAAGGTCCTAAACCCATGGAGAAAGAGGAAGCTTTGAACATCTTACAAGCTTCTGCAGAGAAACAATTGAAAGAACTACCCTTTGCTTATGAGAAAGTATCCAAGGAAGAAGTTGGTACAGTAGAATACAAGAGATTCTTAGAGCTTGGTGAGAAATTGGGTTGGTCTACGTTCATGGTAAGACGTTCTGAATTATGTCATGAATTAGTTTTGGAATTCTATTTAGGCCTCTTAAGCCGAAATAGTAATTGTGTTCCGATTAGAGGAAAGCTAGTTCCTTTCACAGTTGAGGAGATTAGGAACCACTTCAAGTTTAAGAAACTGAAAGGTTTTTGCAAATTTGAAGAAGCAGTTGCTAAACGAAAAATCTTTGATGAGAAATTACTTTTTGAGCATGTTTTAGACAAAGAGAAAGTGCAATCACATAAAGGAGAATTGAAGGCACCTTGGCCTTACAAATATCTTCAGGAAGATGCGCGAATTTGGCACAATTTCCTTGTCCCTAATATCTTTGGAAACACAAGAACTTTGGATGTGACTATGAAGTATGCTCTACTGTTGGACTGTATTTTGAGAGGAGAAGAAGTTGATGTGGCACAGTTGATCTATGAGGAGGTGATACGATTTTCGGTCTCTCCTAAATCAGTTTATAATGTTAAATTTCCAACTATGATCACGTGTCTTGTGCGAAAAGCAAATGTAGTATTGGGTGAAGAAGAGAAACTCGAATTTAAAGCAAGTTATATTGATAACGCTTGGATCAAGGATAGAATTCGAAGAGCGGGTTCTACGCAAGTCTCGAAAGAAGAAAAGGAGGAAAGTTGGCAAGAGAAGATGGAGGAGCGTTTAACGAAATTTGAAGCAGCTCAAACTTCTTTAGTCAATGATGTGGCACAAATCAATGCTAATCAAGTGCACATCATGAAACTCCTTGAGCAATTAACGAAAGGTCCAGCAATTCCAACCTTGGATGTCAATGATGCGAGGCAATAGCCTCGAGAGTATGTTCTCTTTCTTCCTTACCATTTCTGTAAATATGTCTATCTGCTAATTTTAATTTCTGTTTTCGAGACTTTTTTCGAGTCGTGGAGACACGACTCATTTTTGAGTTGGGGGTGTGGGGATTCGTTGTCTCTCATCTCCATTTTTCTGTTTTTGGGTGAAATTAAAATTTTTGATACATGGGAATTAGATGTAGAGTGTGTTTAATAGCTTGAAAGCATGAGCTCAGTAGATTAATGATAGTAAGTAATATGTTTATGAGCTATGTATTTGTATGCTTTGAGTATTTGCAGGAAAACACACGTTGATAGTAAAGAAAAGTTTAGTGAGCAATGCGATAGAAAGTATGTTCGATCTCAGGGAACCTTGAAAGTGTGTAGGCCGTGAGATCCAAGCTAGTTGAAAAACCATTTGATGAAAGTGCTAAAGGTAAGAAAATAACTAAATCACATAGTGCAGAAAGTGATTAAGGCGGTTCTTTCATATTTGAAGCCCTTGAAGCCTTTTTATACCTTCTCACCTTGTGATTTTTGATTTATATGTTATATCCTTCTCAGCCCCTTCTAGCCTTTCTAAAGCTTTTTATGAACCACGTTATAAGCCATATCCCTCTAGATTTTAGGACTTTTCAATATGACCCGCACTCGAATCGCGATGCATAGACAGTTGTTTTAGAGCTTGAGTTTGGGGTGGTGGGTCCACCATTATGGGAATTGTTATTGGGTTGGGATTTTTGAGCTTATTAATTGTGCTTTGTGATCTATATTGATGATGATTCACAGTTTTTATTGTAACCCTTTGCCGGGGTAATAGTGAATGAAAAAGAAGCTACGAGCTAATTTTGCCAACAAGGGCATAAAAAAGAAAAAATATATATATGAAAAAAATAGTGTGATATCTCAACATTAAAAGAGAGTCATAGCTATAAAATAAATTGATTTGAAAAGAAAAGAAAATATATATATTCGGACCGGCAAAGTGGATTTTTATGTGAACATCTTAAGCTTTAATTGGGTTATTGGGGATGCTAAATTATGCATCAAGGAATTCATTGGTTTGAGTGAGAAACGTTTTATAAGAGTAACTCAAGCTCTAGGGCGATTTGTTGATGGCTAGTGAGGAGAGAGTCAAAAGCTCACTCCAAATTATCCAAATATAATATCCTACCGTCCCTAAGCCTACATTACAACCTTAAAGACCTTTTGATTCTTTGCTATGTAATTGAGAAGTAATTGAGCCATTAGAGAGTAGTTAAGTGGACCTTTGATACTAGTGAAGATTGATGAACAATCTATAGCTCTCTTGGGGAACTGAGTAAAGTCCCAATCATTCTTACATTGCGAAACTAATCTGATCTTGAATTCAAGCCGTGTTGACTGTGGATAGGAGAAGTGTACAGGTATGTAGTTTATGAATATTATTGCATGAAATTTTCTGAGTTATGTGCTTTAGGTTTACTCTATATATTCTGCAATGCTTTTTCCCTTGTATTGAGAATTTTATAAGTGTGTATTTCTAGACTTCCCTAGGTTTTATCTTTATTGTATCGGGACGATACAACTTTGAGTTGGGGGTCTTGATGTCTCCTCATTTGTGATAGATTAATGTTAGGATGAGACATCATTTTAAGTGATTTAGAAGTCAATAATGTCGATTTTCTTGAGTTTTAGTGCACTTTCCTATTTTGAGTCTTGATTTGTAGAAATAATATTTTTTGAGCATATTGGGTTTAATTGTTTATTTAGTGTGTAGCTTTAAAGATAATTATAGAGCTTAATTAGAGTCCAAGTCAAAGACAACAACTTATGGAAAGAGATTTGCATGGTAATTGGAGATAAGGAAAGAAAAGCTAAAAAGATGGAAAAGGAAAAGCTGCCTAAATCTGGGATTCTGCATACACGTACAAAGATAGGCGTGTTTACCTAAGACATAGGCCGAATCTGATGATTTCCTTCTATAGGGTCTAGATAATTCTGTTGCGATTCTTTTGGTATCTTATGGAGCTCAATCCGACCAATAACGAAGAAGATATGCTCAAAACGGTTCAGCAGTGTTTATCTTTATTTCCATACGAATTTGAGTTGGGCTAGAAGTCCATTACCTTAACTCTTCCTCAAGAAAACGAATTAGGTCTTCTAAACACCTATAAATACACCCTTATATCACTTGTAAATCATCCTTGCTTAGAGAAAACCCTAATACTATTCCTTAGTTTATTGTAGAGAGCAAGATGATGTCTTTTGTGATTTCTTTTAGTTTATTTCCTTCAGGTATGAACTAAACCTCCAATAGCTTGGGTTTTGCATATGTATAATCTATGAATTCTAATTCTTCTATCTAAGTTTCTTTGGGAATTGTATGTTTTAATTTGATATTAGCTTCTTACTTAATATTTGCTTATGTGTTTTGATTTAATGTCTTTCCTAGAATTGATCACTTTAGGATTGTTTTAAGAATAGTTAGATGGTCTCCTTGACAGGGTGTTTAACTATTGAACCACCACATAATGTCTAGTGTCGATAGCAGTTCTGACAAAACATACTTCTAACTAGATAGTCATTAGGGTTTGTTTTAATCACCATATCACCAATTGATTGTAGTGTGCTGGATAGGGCCTTAGTGGCATTTGATAACCCTATTTGAGTCCTCGTCTTGGTTGTGCCGTAGCCCCCTTAGTCGCTCTCAAGGTCTAATATTGGGGAATTTAGAATCCTGACTAAGTATACCAAGAGCTAATATTCTCCCTTATTAACTAGATTTAAAGATAGGATTAGAAGGATTAGTGCATACTAGCAAAACCTGAGCTATATTTCTCATCTCATATTCTTCATATTTATTTTATTGTCTTTACTTTCTTAGTTTTAATTAGTTAATCTCAAAATCTGTTCCCTTTAATTTATTGTCTTTTAATTATTTACTTCTTCTCGTTATTTCTACTCACGCGATTAACACACTTAAGTCCCTGAGAACGAACTCTATTTATCATTAAAACTTGCATACGTCCTGTAATACTTGCAGTTCTGTGCCTGTCTAGGGTGAGAGTGCGTAGTTTCTTGACTTAATTTTATCTTATTTTTATCACACCCTAGGCGACACCAGCTCCTATCTGTCCCTTTCACACGGTTGACCAATGAACTACGTCTCATTTTAACTTCAGGTAAACCCTCGGATTCTGAAATTTTTCTCACTAAATCGTTTAGCTGGATCTCATCATCTTCGTTATCTGGCAGACCGTCAATGTAATCGTTGTTTTGCACCAAAACTGGACTCTCTAACACATCGGCAATATTGAGACTTTCCTCGATCTCCACTGACTTTACCGGGGACATTTCTTGGACACTAATGACTTCGTCAGGAAAAATATAGTTCAGGTTCCAATTGTTAGTGTTAGAAAGACATTAGGTATTGTCATCAGCGAATAACAGCGCATCGTGTGATTTTTGAATGGTTACTGGTGTATGACTAGAAGACCCCTCACCTTTATCCATGTTTAAACTAATACCATTATCTGCACTAAAATGTTCATCATCCCTTTTTCGTGTGCTCGATACCATCAAATTTACATCATCCCGTTGTCCAATTACGTTATCCGAAATGTTATCTGAAATATGTACCCTTTTTTAACAAGGAGGACAAACGTTTGACCTCTTCCGATAATTCCCGATTTCTCTCATTTTCTAACTCCAATGATTTAATGAGTGTTGTGGTTTTGACTCGTTCACGTTCTAAATCTGCCTGAACCAAATTGAGATTCACATCAACTCTTGGAATGACATTACACTTTGCAAGGCATCCTTGATCCTTGCAGAACACATCATCTGAAAGCACCCCGATTGTTCTCTCTTCTATAATATCTTCAAAATTCATATTCCTATCAACCGTGGCCTATGTTTCCATGTGTGTACCGTATTCTTCGATTTCCTCATCGGTCATTACTAGGTCACCTGACAAAACCTGAGTAGGAAAAAAACTAAATCTCTGAACTAAATTCTCAAACACATTCAACTTAAATTAGTTAAGTCAATTGATACCATTTCTGGACGAATCCTTTCTATTACATTAATCTTGAAGTTATCTGGTACATCTGATACACTCCATTTTAATATCCTAGGTATCTTTATTGGATTCACCACACTTAATCCCGATTCGGACACATGCTCCCCAAACCATGGCTTCATATAATAAAACGCATACAGTTAAATAAAATAATATATTCAGACATTGTTGAATATTAGATTACTAACCACTAGCATGATGCAGCAACTCTGACCAAGGCCCTTAGCTGGGTCGATTATACTGTTCGCAATATGTGTTGCCCAATTATACGACTTTAAACTATCAATGTCTTCCGAAATCTTTACATGCCACTGAGTAATTCTTCCCGAAGGCGCTGGATAGAGAATAGTGGAAATTGTCAACATGTTGATGCATTTGAAAAGTGTTCTCCTCCCACCTGGTCTTCTCTCATTCAACACTTCTTTGATTTTGTCTTTAACGGCCTTTCGAGACAATGTACCGGTTGTTATTCCAGGACAGTTCTTCGTAAACCAAGAGGATGCTCTCATTTGAGATTGTGTGTACTTCAGAACCCTAGATGTACCACCTTCAACACCCATGATGAGCTTCACATCTGTTGCACTTATTCTTTTCTTCACACCACCTAATATAAAACACTGAGTGCTAGCATCGTAGGTCGATATAATATCTGAAATTAATGAATCACACTTGGCAAAACCCTTCTCCCTGTCATGGTTATAAAGCCCAAGTAACAAACCATAGAACGACGATTTGTTGAGTGCATCTATATCATCTGTGGTAATGTTATTGTATGAAATAGCGGTGTAAACTGTCTGTAATGTGCACCTATATTGAGACATTTCCCTGCATTTGCTTGTGTAGTTAAAGGTGTTCTTAATACAAAACGAAATAATAATTTAACCACATAAATTAGTGTACAAAACTTAAGGTCTGATTAACAAAAATATTGAAATCTCTAAACAATATCATTTATCTATCAACATTTTTCCCAGTATATCACTATATATAAAGACTCAGGGCAGAGTTTTATTAAAGATTACTGTGGTTGATATGCATAAAGTATTTCTTAATAATATGACACATCATACTCTGATTAAGGTTTTGTTTAACAAGTTCTGGTTTTCATGAAGAAATAATCAGCTTTTAGGGTTTTACTATTCAATGTAAAACACATCAGTGGGGACATGGATGGATTCAACCATGGAAAAACATAATGAGTTTGAAGAGATCCATACCTTTTTGTTACGAAGTATTGTCTGATTTGGGCGATTTTTAAATCTGCTGTGCTTTGCGTATTACTTGGCTTGGTTTTTGGTCTGATGTATCTTCAGCTAATCAAGATGGAAAGAGTTTTTTGTTTCGTGTACTATAGGTACAACATGTAATTGCAGTCATTGGGAAACGTGTTTTTTTGCCTTTTCCCGCTTTTTCTTTGGTTGTCAAAATCTGCTGAAAATCTTTAGCTTATACACTAGTGGTGTGCAGTAATATAATAGTTAAAAAAGTGCACGGTGGTGTCCAATCAAAGTTTTTAATTTTCTTTTAAAATTTGTACTACCTTACAATACACATCCTATTACGACACCACCCCTAACTTATACCCTATCTTTCATGAACACATATTATTCGAGTACTATTATACCGTTATTGTTATTATGTTATACTTAACACTCTATATAGTCTTTAACAAATCATGATTTCCTTTTAATTGTTCCACGTATATTATTTTTCTTGATAATGACTTTGAAGTTAATTGAAGGTGGGAGATAGTGTTGATTTTATAAATAAATGTGTTAAGAGTTATGGAGATATATATAGGTAGGTATATATAATTAGACAATAACGAAATCGATTGATATGTCATGTGTACTGAAGTAGCACCAATTTTTGATTTGTTTGGAAACCTAGTAATATGGATTTATTTGATTGAATTTTTTTAATATTCTTGAAGACCTCATCATATTAAGTGCAATTGTTATCCATCTTACCTAATAAAGAAAAACCCTAAAAAAATTATCTTTGAGTAAACATTTGTGCTTCTATGTGTTGACACCTTCTATATGCGGGGAAATGATTAGTATCAAGGTGATGGATCGATCCCCCCGTTCATTAATGTGTGTATACCCAGAGGTACATTATGCCAAATAAGTATAAGAGTATCTTGATTGGCGCACTAACGTACCAGTCATATCATGATCCCAAACTTTGTAAAAGTTATATAAAGTCACTTTTTAGTAGATGATGATGTTTGATGCATGTATGACAGGTCATAGTGAAGGATTGAATACTCAAAAACATCTACCATTGGTGTATACACGTTCTTTGTTATTCGGCCGACGACTATCAATTTACAATATTTGTATAACCTTATATAAAAGTCAATCTAGCTTATAGGAAGATAATGATGGGCATATTCCCATTCATATAACATGGTTGTATACACAACGGGCGTATACCTAACATATACTTACACCCAACTGGGAAAACCGTTTATCGAGTCGCGTGTGATGATTGGATGATTATGATGGCTATATGCCCAATTATATAAACATATTTTAAGATTATAAGGATACGTTGATGGTCACAAACCCGATCATCGTAACTTACATATCATGATCCCAAACTTTCTAAACCTTATATGAAGTCAACTTTAAGGAGACGTTGATGTTCTTGCACATATGCACAATCATATAAAAATCATTTTCGCTTATAGCGGGACGTCGATGGACACACACCCAATCATGGTTACTAACATCTAATGACCCCAAACTTTATAGAACTTATAAAAAAACAAGTTGATGGACGTACGCCCAATCGTTGATAAAGGTTACCAAACGCGGTCGACTTGTAAACACCAATGCTAGATGACGACTATCCATATTTATTATCATATTTGTGAAACTACTCTTTGTAAAACCTATATAAAGCAACGCTTTTTGGAGATTATGTTGTTTGACGGACATATGCCCAATAAGGGATAACGGTACCCAAACGCAAACGACTTGCTTACTTGTAGTACGTTGGATACAAATATGTCGCCCCTTTAAACAGACATCGTGTGTACAACGGAATTGTGTGATGAGTACCCATAGTTACTGATGTATCCTTAGCCCAAATGTGTGTACAATCTTATATAAAATTCAGTTTCGCATATATGAAGGCGTTGATGGGCATATGCCCGTTTATATAGAATGGGTGTATAGACAACGTGCGTATAGCCAAACTATTTGATGACCATCCGTAGTACGTAACATATAGTTACACCCAACTTGAAAAAACATATATATAGTCGCGTTAGAGGATAGGATGATGTGGATGGATATATGCCCCATCATAAAAAATTAGGCATAGCTTATAAGTGGACGTTGATGGGCATATACCCAATCATTGTAACTTACATATCATGACACCAAACTCTATAAACCGTATATGATTTTCTTTGACATATGCACAATCATATAAAATTTATTTTACCTTACAGGTGCCCGTCGATGGATACATACCCAACCATGTTTACTAATATACTATGACCTACAACTTTCTAGGACTTGTACAAAAATCAGTTGATGGACATACGCCCAATCGTGGATAATTGTACCCTAACACGGGGTGACTTGTATACAACAATGCTAGATTACGACTTTCCATATGTATTAACATACTTTTGAAACTACTCTTTGTAAAACTTATATAAAGACACTCTGTTGGTGGGTATGTTGTTTGATGGACATATGCCCAATCATGGAGAACGGTCCCCCAACGCAAACGTCTTGCTTAGTTGTATTACGTTGGAAACAAATGTTTGTTATGTTAAGCAGACATCGTGTGTACAACGGAATTGTGTGATGAATACCTATAGTTGCTGACGTATCCTGATCCCAAAACTCTGCAAATTGGGTAGAAAGTCATCCTTCAGGAGTTGATGATATTCGATGGACATATGCCCAATCACGTAGAACGATTTAATACTCAAAAATATCTAGCATGGGTTGTACAAGCGGTTTTTTGTTATCAGTGCGACGAGCAACAATTTTCAAACTTGATTTAGCTTATAGGAAGCTATTGATGGACAAATGACCAATCGTCTTGAATATGACCATATAACAGTCCACTGCTAGCTCGATGTATGTTGTAGCTAAAGAAGGCGTTCCTTCACGCACCCCACATGCGTATCCCAACAATAGATGATGACCATCTGTAGTACCTCACATATAATTACCCCTAACTTGAGAGACCTTATATAAAGTCGCGTTCGAGTACATTATGATGTTGATGGACACATGGCCAGAACTACAACATTATTTCAGTTTATAAGGAGCCGTTGACTGACACATAAATAACATATCATGATCCCATACTTTGTAAAACTTATATAAAGCCACCTCTGAGTTGATGACGATGATTGATGGACACATGCCCAATATTAGTGAAGGATTGAACACTAAAAAACATATACCATTGGTATACACGTTTCTTTGCTATTCGGCCGACCACCAACAATTTCAAATTTGTGTGTAACCTCAAATAAAATTCAATTTAGCTTATACGAAGATGTTGGCAGACGTATGCCAATTCACATAGCATGTGTGTATACACACTGTGCATATCCGTAGTACATGACCTTATATACATTCTCGGTAGAGGATATGATGATGATGATGGATATATGCCCAATCACATAAATACCATTCTAACTTATACGGATAAGTCGATGGACACATACCCAGACATAGTCACTAAACATAGCATGACCCGGAATCTTGTAAATCTTATATAAAGTCACCTTTGAGGAGAGTATGATGTTAATGGGCATATGCACAATCGTATAAAACGCATTTTACCCTTTAGGGGTAACTCGATGGACATATACCAAAGCATGGTAACTACCATACCATGCGCCCATGTGCGGCTGTATAAAATAGTACCTCGTTGTACATATGCCCATTTGTGGATAAGGGTACCCAAACTCGATCGACTTGTATATCTGATTATATTGTCGTTCCTTTAAGCACAAATGTGCGTAGACCAAAATTAGGTAACGAAAATCGATAGATATTAACATATTTCTGGAATACACACTTCGTAAACCTTATATACAGCCACCTTATTATAGAGTATGTTGTACACCGTATATACAGACGCACTTTCTGATGGTCATATACCTAATAATGGAGAACGGCACCCAAACGCAGCCGACTTGATTAAACGTATTACATTGGAGACAAAAAACCTGTTCCTTTAGGCACACAGTGTGCAAAACTATATTTGTGGGATGACTACCAATAGTTACTTACGTATCTTGATCCCAAACTTTGCAAACCTTATATAAAGTCACCTGTTAGGAGTTGGTGATGTTCGGTGGACATATGCACAATCACATTGAATGATTGAATACTAAAAAACATCTAGCATGGGTGTATAAACTGATTTATGCTATTTAGCCAACCAATAAAGTTTTTCAAACATGATTATTACCTAGAAGAAAATAAACTACTGCATACCCGTATATAAAAATTTAATGGAGATGATGATATTGGATGGAAATATGCCTAATCTATCATCAAACTATTGGGTATGTGTCCATCAACGTATTTATATAATCTAAACCGATTTTCATATGATTGGGCATATGTCCATCGACATAAATCTATCATTTGACGCGACTCACTATAAGGTTTTTCATGTTGGGTGCAACGATATGGTAGTTAATATTGGTGTCACCATCTATATTAGGCATACGCATGTTGGGTATATACACATGCTCTATCATTGGGCACATGTCTACCAACATAGTCCTGTAAGATAAAGTGAACTTTATATACGGTTATACGAAAGAT
Organism: Nemophila menziesii; assembly: GCA_029959085.1. Taxonomy (NCBI): domain Eukaryota; kingdom Viridiplantae; phylum Streptophyta; class Magnoliopsida; order Boraginales; family Hydrophyllaceae; genus Nemophila; species Nemophila menziesii. Next base: position 135,716,628 of record JARWIR010000001.1, on the reverse strand, counting down.
GTTTCCTTTTGGTATATACACAATCATATATATATATATATATATGTACCAAAAAGCAGTCGAATTGTATAAAGGATTATATTTGAAGATAAAGAAGATGTTCCTTCACGCACACAATGTGCGTATACATAAATTAGTTCGTGACCATCCGCGCTAACTAACCTATAACTAAAACAACATAGGGAAACCGTATATAAAGTCGTGTTTGAGGACAGTATGATGTTGATGGACATATTCCTAATCGTAAAAAAATAACTTCATCTTATAAGTGTACGTCGAAGGATACATACCCAATAATGTTACAAAACATATCCTGATGACAAACTTTGTAAAGCATACATTAAGTCACCTTCATGGAGATGATGATGTTTGATGCACACATGCCCATTCGCATTGAATGATTGAATTCTCAAAAACATCTAGCATAGGTGTATACACGTTAGAACACCAACAATTGCATCTCTGTGTATAACAGAAAAGAAAACCCAATTTTGTATAACCTTATATAAAATTCATATTAGCTTATAGGAAGATGTTTGATCGACACATACCCAAATATGGTAACTAACATATCATGATCCCAAACTCTATAACCTCCGTGGAGATGATAATGTTGGATTGACATATGCCATATCATAGCGAAGGATTGAACAATAATAATCAGCCAGCATGTTTGGTACGATAATTGGGTATGTTTCCATCAACGCACCCTTATAAGCTAAACCGATTTTCATATGTTTGGGGATATATCCATCAACATCATCCTATCATCAAATGCGCATCAATATAAGATTTTTCGAGTCGGTTTTACGGGTATGTTAGTTATTACGGATGGTCATCATCTAATCTAGTTATACACACATTGTGTATACACACATGCTATGTGATTGGGCATATGTCCACCAACATCTTCCTATAAGCCAAGCTCAATTTTATATAAGGTTATACCAAAGATTTTTACTTTCCGGTTATACCCAATCATATATATAGTACCCAAAAACCAGTTGACGAGTAAATCGAATTATTTGGTAGATAAAGAATGTGTTCAGTCACAGACACAAATGTGCTTACACATAAAATAGTTGGTGAACATCCTTAGTAACAAACCTATAACTAAACCAAACTAGAAAACCCATATGTATAAAAGCGTTTGAGGGCAGTATGATGATGATGGACATATGCCCAATCATATAAAAATCACTTTAGCTTATAAATAGACGTTGATGGATACATACCCAATCATGTTGACAAACTTTGTTAAGCATATAGAATGTGTGTGTCCACAATGTGCGTACACCGATATTAGTTGATTACCATCCGTAGAGACTAACATACCCTTATATAAAGTCGCATTCGATGACAAGATGATGATGATTGATATATGACTAATCATATAAAAATCACTTTAGCTTTTAAGGATATGTTGATGCCCAGATACCCAACCATCGTATCTAACATCTCATGATCCCAAACTTTGTAAACCCGGTGTGACGTCAGCCTTGCGCGGATGACGAGGTTTTATTGACGGATTCCCAATCATAGAGGAGGATTGAATTCTAAAAAACAAATAGCATGGGGGATATAGATTATTTTGTTTGTACTTTCTCTAAGATTGGGCATGTGCCCGTCGATCAGTTGAACAACGAAATGGCCTGATAACAATTATGTCTATTTATATTACTTTGCATATGTCCATCAATCATTTGAACAACGATAAGTTGACATATGTATAGCTTTTGGTAATTGTTTGCATACCTTTACGATTTAGTTACTTATAATGACGATGGAGAGCTTGTCCAACACAAACATTTTGTTCAAGAAGTCACACCTAATGAAATTGTGGGAAGTCGGATACCCTAACAACGGGTACAGTTCCATTGTATGTGACATATAGATTCGTAATGTCAATAACTTAGGTCCCACTCCATCAATATCAACATGCCGTCCCACAGTGTCATTATGTAATGGTTACCAAGTTAGGAACAATTATGGGTCAGCAAACATTGGTGTGCATCATTTAACTAGATATAGACTAATAACAATATATTCTAACTGGCGCTATATACACGGTATGTAAAACGATTTTTAAGCACATGAAAGGTAATAGTATTCAATTTATTTCCCACTTAAGTTTTTTATGTTGATGGATTATCAATCATTCATGTTGCACAGCTAACTAACTTTGCATTCGTAACCGTCAAATTAAATACAACATGCATGCAACTGTTAAGCAACTGGGTATATACACATTTTGGTTAAAGTCCATTTTTATGAATATAACAACTGGGGGTCAATGTGTCCTTTACAATGTATACAATGAATCACATCTGCCTAACATGATCAACATAACATGGATAATAGAATAGGTTATACACAATCTCGTAAACAAAGTTCTTAAACGAAATATAAAACAGACACATCAAGTCTACTTAAAAACATATTCTCCTGAACATATAATTAAACCAAATTCAAGTCGCAACGGCTCCTAGCTTTCGATAACAAAATCTTCTCGCTTTGGTCAGCTAATACCGTATTAACTAGTGTGTTCCTAAGTTTTCTGATTGTGTTGATACTGTATACTCCAACAGCGCTCTTCGTCCTAATAATTTCACTCATGCAGACCAACATATATACTCTTGAATCTCTCCAATTCGTGGTACTTGTATGCAAAGGTTTATCAAACTTAACAATCTTCTTTTGGGTGGCTCCTGGCCAGTAATTATCCATAATACTGTTCGCTATAACTCTAGCATTTTTATCAGACTCGATCATCAATGGGTTCCCCTTTTTACCGACCTTGCACCTTGTGATACTGTAGTGCATGAACACATCTTTCTCCCCATCATAAATCAGTGCACTCCATAGTTTTGCAATTCCGATTTTAGTTAGAACGGGTACCAGTAAGAAACGTTTGGAACACAGAATTTTGCCACTAAGGTCATTAACCAATCTCTTGCGCATTTCGAATTCATCAACTGTTTCCGATTTACGTTTATGCTAATATGAAAGTAAAATAAAATAAATTAGTGATTTTAACAGACAAATAAAAAAAACCACTTACATATCCTCTAGCTGGTAAGAAACTACATGTACCACCATTCTCAACACTCATACTTTCTCGGACCCAATATCTGAGAAAAAACTCAATCACCTGTTCAAATTAACATAAGTCAGTTTTGGTTATATGTTATTAAAATGAAAACGCATTTAAAAAACATAATCAGTTTACCTGCCATTTTAACCGGTCTTGTTCACCAATCATCACACAATGACCGGCTGTTATGTTGATTTGATTTGAACTACATACAACTGTTTTCGGCCCTAGTTGCTGAATAATATGCTCCACAACTGCACGGTCAGGTTTGTATAGAACATTTTTTTTGGGGGGCTCGTCGGCTAAAATATAGCAGTCGTCTGAATCATCAACAGTGTCGGGAGCTAGCTCAACAATCTGCTTCGCACCACGTGCACGGTTTTTTCCAGATACAAAATCAGACCCCAACTTCTTGTTCCCTTTAACTCTATCAACATTTTTTTAACCCTACCAACTAGTAAATACCTTCACTTCCTATCCCCTTCTATACAAGTGATTAATGTTTCAGCCGGCATACCAGTTTCTCTCGACCCCACTCCGACGTCAGAATTAATGACACGCGTAACAACATGAGTCGCTTGACATGATTGTATTGGTACACTGTCATTTGGTAATTGTTCGATTAAAACCAAAGCTGTGTTAGGAGTTTCAGTAACATGTTTACTCAAGTTAGATAATTCGGCTATTGCAGATATGAATTCAGCGGTTTCTGTTTCTTTGTTATTAATATTCGCATCACTGTTACAAACATTATCATCTACTCGTATATCCGCAAACAACTTACCGGCTGCAGCTGTTGGTTCTTCCTCCCCCCACAGAGTTTCATCATTTAAACCACAATCAGCGTTGTTCTGATCATGAGTGTCCCTTAACATTTCACCCAAGTGATTATATTCGGTTGTGTTACACACGTCCCTTATGTCATCCACATCCATGTCATTGTTTCCAGCATCCTCTATATTTGACTCCCGGTTTTGATCACTTCCTAAACACCTCTCTATATCCACTTTACCCGTACACTGTTTACAAATAGCATCTATCATAGCCTTCATCTCACCTATACGTTCCCGCAGATTCCTATTTTCAGACTCCTTACATTCTAGCTGTACGATGAGTTCAGAATTTTTTACTCGTTGTTCTTCTAAATCAACCTTTAACTTGTTTAGATCTTCATCTATTACGTGCTCGTTCCGCTTGACATTTCATCAGCACCCGGATTTACACCTTCAGTAACTAATGGATCGACCTCATCATTAGGAACCTGATTGCCTACACCAGTATATCCAAAAAAATCCAACTCCTTCTCAGTCATCACAAGCTCACCTAGGGACAACTAAAAAACACGATAACAAATGATTAACACGGAAATTTTTTTTCCCCCAAATTTGAATAATGTTTATAACAAAGCTAACCATGTTAGGACTAATTATGTCCAAAACGTCCGTGCGGAAATTGGTAGCACCTTCAGATAGATCCCACTTAAAAATACGAGGTAGAGCATGTTCATCTGCAGGCAACCTACCCGGTAGCTTAATATGCTCATTCATCCAAGCTTGTGTTTCCCAAAACAGTTAATGTTATTACAAGATATCAGAAGACAGCTGTATATAATATTTAAACACTAACCACTAGCATTACGGAGCATCCTTTGCCCATTATAGTGTATGCGCTCATTACATGCTCAGCGATGTGTCTAGGCCAATTATAGTTGTTCAAGTCACTAAGCCGCTCGCACACCTTCGTATGCCACTGAGTTATTCTCCCGGAACGCGCTGGATAAAATACTGTTGACATTGTCAGCATGTTTAAGCATATCGCCAATGTTTCTCTGTCACCGTTCTTCTTATCCATTATCTTTTTGATGACAGCTTTTACATCTGATTGTGACAGAGTACCAGTTGTCTTTACAGAAGGGAACGTCTTCTTAAACCAACGACCCACACCTAGATCAGCTCTTACATACTTTGGAACACGATCATTGCCGCCATCAACACCCATTATTAGTTTAACATCGGTAGCAGTGATTATCATTGGAACACCACCAAAAATAAAAACCTCGTCATTTTCATTATAGTTCATAAGTAGTTCAGCTACTATTCCATCGTTCCTCTCCCACCTCTTGTCTCCTTTGAAATCCCTAATGCCACAATAGAGACGATAAAATGGGCTACTTGCTAGACCTTCAAAGTAATAATTTGACATTTTTTTTGTTCCGTATAATCTTGAACAAAGCAGCCATTGAGCACCTGTCATCCGCATGTTTCTGTATTCAAGTGACATAACATTATATTACAAGGAGAACATAAACCCACAGTTTGAACAAAAAAAAAAAGAACATAAACCCACCACCTATGAATTTGTTACTATAAAAGCAGCATACTATATAAATACCAAATCAAATTAATTAAGTTGGCTAATAAAAGATCTCACTGCATCAGCATTTGCAATCAACAATTAAACCACTTTATCCATAACCTTTACTTACATACTGTTACAAATAAGCAAATAAAATCTCTAATACGCACACAATATAATTAATAATTACCAACGGCAACAGCTATTACATAGACATATGAGGAAAACTTTCAAGTATTCGACTTCATACATAAATTTAAGAAAAAATTAGAGTAAAATAGTTAGAATCTTTAACCCATTATATAAATGATGTCGCGGAACACTAAAAAACATACCTTGATGTGTAGTTAACCAGAATCTAGAATTTATCACATGCACAAAGTTATATCTGCGTTTCCCCTAATGTTGGATTAGCTTGATTTCGGATATACTGTTTGAACACAACCTTTGCTAATATAGTCTTCCGTACTTTGTATACAAATTACTTAGGGTTTGAGAATGGTTAGTGTTACGATGCAGAAGGTCTAGAAGATGGACAGAGGAAGAAGACGGTATTAATTAATTTGAAAAAGCAGTTACATGCGTTGCATAGGTATGGTAATTAATTTGAAAACATGTAGTGGGTATGTGTGTAAATGGAGGTGGAAGTGACTATTCATCTAGGAGAGAGAAACCGTCATACTTGTCAAACCAGTAAATAGTTTGCGTGACACTTAGGCTAAGTCCAACAACTACCCAATAATTTTGTTAGAATTGGGAGTCAAACACATATTCCCTATCAAATATTAACTTTATAAAACAACTCTACTCCAACAGCATCCCAATTTTAACCCCAATTTCAAAAATTTTACTTTAATTTTATTTTAAAAAAATTCTTAAATAAATTTTTAAAATTTTCATACAATTATTTATTTACTATTTTACTTTTATATTTGTAAAAAATATTCGAAACAAAAAAAATATAATGTTAATATTTAAATTATAATTCTCAAAAGAATAATCAAACGAATATTATCTTATTTTTTCTTTTTCAATTGAAACGAGTTTTTTCATCATCCAATAAAATTAAAATATATTAGTACTATTTAATAAATTATGAAGATATAATTTTTTTTCAATTAATTTGATTATTAAAATCTTTAAAATCTTTTAATTAATCATTTTTCTAATAATTATAATTTTTTTATTGAATTTTTTAACTTATAATAAAAATATTTACATACATAATATTGATATTTGAATAATTTATTTTTTAAAACTTAATTATATATATAATAAACATATTAAATTAAAAAAAATTAAAAAAATGTAGCAAAGTTGAATTGGGGTTAGTCACATGTGGCTAACATTTCTTTAAAATAGGGATCCCTATTCTGGCTTTAGCCAGAATTGGGAACCTGTTGGAGTTGATTTTTTCATTGTTCAACCCTCAATTGTAGCTTTTTGCTACAATTGGGGTCCAATGGGTGCCCAATTGTAGCTAAAAGCTACAATTAGGGATGGAATATGAGAAAATTAAGCTCCAATAGACTCCTCATTATTAGGTTCCCAATTATTGGGTTCCCAATATTTTAGAAACTTTAGCCACATGTAGCTAACAAAAAGTTAGCTACCCAATTCAATAAATAATTATTTTAAATTATTTATAAAAACTAAATATATCTAATTTTTAAAAATTTTATTGTAAATAATAGTAAATTAATTTTGAGCAAAAAAAATAATTTTTTAAATTTTTTAAGAATAAAATTAGAATATAACTTTTAGAATTGGAAAGCTGAAATTGGGAAGCTGTTGGAGCAAAACTGTTTTAGAGAGTTAAAATTTGAAATAGGGTAGAGGTTTAACTCCCAATTATAGCTAAGTAATCGGGAAGCTGTTGGACTTAGCCTTAGCCTTAGTTACTAGTAGTATTTACTAATATTTAGCATTGGGCCTTTCTTTGAAGTTAGTATATGGCTTGGGCCTTTTTAATTAATTTACCTATTTTATTAAAATAATTAATTATAATTAAAAAAATATTTAAATTAAAATTTCATATTATAAATTTTTTGGAATTTATATATATATATATATAGATAGATGATTATTTTGATTATTTCACTTTATTAACTTTTAAAAAGAATTGTTTTGAAATTCTTAAACTTGTAATAAATATTTTTTATATTGTCCGTGGTAATCCAAAACAATAATTAGATAAGTTAAGAATTTTTATTAGGTATTTTAAATACTTAATTGTCCCAATGATTTTTGAGACTAAATTAGTAAAGTAAAAGCATTCGTTAAAAAATACTTATATCTAATTTCTAATAAATCAAAAAGATCATTTTCCAAATCGTGTCTACTTTTTCTTCATCCTTCTCAGAAATGGGTAAACTATGTTTTAGGGCCCTTACCATCTTAGTTTTCTGAAAAAGGGCCCAGATTAGATACCAACTACCTAGTTATGATCCAACTAAAAAAAAAACAATAAAACCCCACCCACCCAACCCATTCATCTCTCGACAGGAAATTGAAACCCCACCCCCATCCCCATCTCTCTCTCTCTCTCTCTCTCTCTCTCTCTCTCTCTCTCTCTCTCTCTCTCTCCCGCAGCCACCCGTCGCCGAGCCCCGCCCCCTCACGCCAGCACCTAGCACCACCACCACTGACCAGCACGCCACCACCACTGTAGTGTCTCTCCTCTCTCTCTCTGCAGTGACGCCGAGATCTCACCACCACCAGCGTCCTCGAAGACCCCCACGTCGCGCTTTGCTGCTCAGTAGATCCAGATCGAGCCACCATAACCACCATAGCAGATCCAGATCGAGCCACCATCACGTCTCCTTCTCTGCAGCGCGGCGATGGTCTTCTTCTCCTCATGGTGGTGTCGGATCTAGTGCTCTTCTACACGAACGGAACTATTCCACCGCCAACAACACCCACCTCCGCCGAATGAGATCCACCGCCCCCCTCGAGGTCCACCAACACCACCAACCAAACCCTCGCCGCCAGCTCGAGGTCCACCACCACCATCAGATCGAGGTCCAGTCATTACCCCTCATGTCAGTCATTTTAACCCCAACCCCACCAGCGAGCATCCCAACCCCACCAGCAACACCCCCACCAAACCACTCAACTAATCTCCGGTCATGTTTCGTTCTTTTAGTTTGTATTTTTTTTTTAATTTTTTTTTGCAGGTGGTGCTATTGTAGGGAGTAATTAGTTGGTTAGTTTAGGGGGTCCTTTTTGCAAATTTAGATATTCAGGGGGTATATACATCCTGTTTTGTTATTTTAGGGGGTAAACATTTAATTGAGGGGGTAAACTTGATTTTTGGGGGGTAAACATGATTTTTATGGGGGGGAAATGATATTTTAGGGAGTATATACCCCCGTTTTGGACTGACCTGATTATCTGGACTGCTTTGGACAATATGGACTCCGAACAAATATGGACTTAACTATAAAAACGGTGGGCGTGTATCCCCAAAAAATTAATATAGGGGGATTCTACCCCCAAAAAATAGAAAATAGCGGATGTGTACCCCCTAAAATCGTGAACCTAACTAGAAAATTTCTAGTTAGGCCCTTAAAAAACATAAAAGAAACTGGGCCCTTAAAAATCACATTTTTGAATATTAGGCCTTAAAATGTGGATTCCTCTCTCAGAAATATCCCTAACCGTAATCGACCTCAAGTTGTTCACACCTTCCGTGAAATAACAAACTTCTACTCACAGCTTTCCAATCCTTCATCGGAGCCCTAATTTCCGACCTCATCCTTCAGTATTCTCCGGCAATGGCTCTGATTACTCCATCCACTCTCGATCCTCCTTTGGTAACCATAACACACACTGCACCACCGTGTCCTTTCAACTACACCACCGTCATCTCCACCGCCATTTCCACAAGCTTAAACCACATCACCTTCACGGTAATCAGCTCCGCTCTTCCATTACTCTTTTATGTCCTATTAATCATTAATAGTTTTATTACATTACTCAATACCTAATTTCTCTACCGGCCACGGTTATATCCATCTGAATCCGTCTCGGTCAATTCCGACAGAGCAACTGAGAGTATAAGATCCGATTCTGTCTCTTCAGTCAATACATTTCTCTGATTCTTGCTTACGTTTTCTCTAATTCTTTATCTTGTTTATGTTGTGTGTGTAAATTTATATAATATAAATATAATGTGTAGGTCTATTAACACTTTCTCTCAAACTATTTCTAAGTTTTTGTATGTAATTGTATTGTTTTTTTGTTAGTTGTAGATCAATGAGAAGAAAATGCATTAATTGTTGGGATTACAGATGCTCTTAGGGAATGTAAGCATTAAAAGTCTGTTTTATACTTGGAGGTTTAATTTTTTTTGTGGCTTCATAGAGGTGCTTTGTGTTTGCAGGTCCATAAGTTTTTTCATGATCAACTTTTGATTTGGTAACTCTTTTGGAGCTATTGGCGGTTTTCTTCATTGTTAAGACTTTAATTACCACACTTTGGCATTGAAGGTATATAATTTACTCTCTATTCTAAGAGGTTACAGATTTATCTCTTAATGAGATGCTCTACATATTTGTTTGATCTGAGTAATTAGAACTATATATTTATGTAATAGGTGATGTAAAGTTTGTGTGAAAATTGAACAATATCTAGCAGTGTAATAGCTTTATCCTACATTTTGTGGGTATACCTGTTGATGGGGTTCCTTTACAGAATATGGAAGTTCCTTCTACTTCTAAAATCTAAACTATCTCAGATATCTAATGGGAATCATGCAGGTAACTTCTGATTTCTATCTTCTTTTTGTGGGTCCCACACAGATTGATGATTTATTATATTTTTATCTCTTTTTCTGTGCAGGAACAAGTACTCAGACCGAAAATCCTGTTATGTCTCTGGTATGTACTTAAATATTAAAAAAAAATTAACTTTTTAGTGAATCAATTTTGGTTTAATTTTGTTTATATATATACTAGGGAATGCCCCGTACCTGAAGGTACTTGGGCAAAAATGAATTTGAAAAATTATAATAGATTGTGCTAAATTCGTAGTTGAATTATATATAAACTTGTATACCACTTTTACATGATAAGCAATTACATTAAATGCCGACATAATCGAGTATATAAATATAAGAGATTGTACATTTGGAACGCTCTTATTTATTAGAAAGGACATATTATAATATCTAATTCTTAATGAAGTTGACGCAACTCATGTTAATATTGGAGAGAACACTGAAAAGCTCAAGGTTGTCAATATTACTAATAATAAGATGTGGTGGTAAAGGCTTCTTCAAAGGATTTCTGCATCACGGAAAATGAAAAAGGTTAAGCTTAGGAACATCCTCCATTTGTCACTTATTTGTACCTCCTAAGGAGCAGGTGGTGAATAAAATTCCAAACTCAAGCAAAGGTGATCTCCAACCTTAATCAACTCGTAGTGTCCCTGTCTAGGCACCGAGAATGTCGATCAGACATGATAAGACAACTTACGTACGTGTATGTCAAGTCGTGTAATATTGTAAGTGATTAAATAGAGGCTGATTACGTAAATCTGCCTTCGAAGAATATTAACTTATCTAATTTAGTTAAGGTCGGCTCTTGATGTAATAGTTTCTGTTGGTTTTAGGATTGGAAACCGAATCCGAAATTTCCGATTTTTCCAAAAAATTGGATTAGAATTAGAAAACTACATATAAATTTCCGAAATTTTCCGATCCGATTTAACATTATGAATATTAAATTATTAATAAATTTTAAAATTAAAAAAATAGTAAACAACCAGATCGTTGAAATTTTTCAGTAAAAAAATAAAGAGAAAAAGTAAACGTTGAAAGCAATGATACATTTTTTTATGTTACAAAACAAATGTAACATGATAAAACCTAAAACCCAAAATCCATCTCTTCACATTCGTATTGGAACAAAATCCGCATTTTCTGAACCTAAGGCCCTGTTTGGTTTATGAAAACATTTTCTGTTTTCGTTTTCAGAATACATTTTCAGAAAATGATTTCCGTTTTCAGTTTCAATATTTTTAGAAAATATGGAAAACGTCAATTTCACGTTCTCTAATATAGCACTATTTTCATTTTATTTTCCAGAAAACTGTTTTCATTTTCTTTAGCCAAACACGTTTTCAGTAGCATTTTGGAAAATATAGAAAATGAAAACAGAAAACACCCATTATTTTCACGAACCAAACAGGGCCTAAAGTTCGAAAATTCCGAACCAAAAATTTCGAAGTTTCCAAACCAAAAGTTCCGAAATTTCCAAATTTCGGGCAAATTCCGAATTCGGAATTCTTTTTTCTAGATTAGAAATTTTTGATACGAATTGGAATGAAAAAAAATCTATTTCGAAAAAGTAAGAAATTTTTCGAAAGATAATTTTTCCGATTTGTCCCTTTTGATTTCCACCCCTAGTTGGGTTTACACTAAAGAAAAAATTGATTGCTCATTCCCATTTAATAAAGGGACCTATAAAGAAATTTTGGCATGACATAAGGACTTATAGTGCAATTTTTGCGTAACATTGGAGCCTGTAGTGCAATTAACCCAAAAACAAATTAGTAAACTTTTTGTTTTATGAAAAAGTTATTAAGTTTTTCATTTAAAAAAATCAGGAAATAATATTAGTAAAACCCCTGCAAAGTTCTCTAAACCGATAAGTTTTTTAAACTGATAAAAATAACTTAATCTCAGAATAAGTTATTCAATACAAATAACCCTCCTATGTGGTAACTTCTCTTGTATTATGAACTAACATTCGTATATTAGTAACTTTTGCATAACACAATAACTAACAACACTTGACCAAACTTGAAACCGCAAAATCTCATGGAAGAAGAAAAAGATTTACAATACAAAGAAAAAGAAGAAAAGACATCTGGAGAGGAGAGATATTAAGAGAAAATAGTATTTCCAAAACCTAGAAATGAGAATGCAAGAAAGATAGATCTCTACGGATCTGTCAATGTTATCATATTCTTTAAATACAAATTTCGTCATTTAAAAAAAATGAACAACTTGAACTAATAATAATTAGAATATGCATATAATGTGTTACTTCTAAGATGAAGTTTAGAATGACTTAGTGTATGAATACACTAGTCTATCATGTATATATATATATATATATATAGATACATTACATCCAATTACACACTAGCTATTACACAATAGATTAAAGCCTAAACTACCTACTAGATAAAAGCATGATAGTGTACTATGGACTAATGGATAAAGAGGAGTTTGTACTTTAACACTCCCCCTCAAGATGGAGCATATATATTATATGTGCCTAGCTTGTTACATATATATTCAACTCTAGGACCTCTTAGAGATTTAGTGAACAAGTCAGCTAACTGGTCAGTGGAACTAACATAAGATGTTACAATTTCTTTCGATAAAATCTTGTCTCTGGTGAAATGACAGTCAGTCTCGATATGTTTGGTACGCTCGTGAAATACCGGATTTGAAGCAATGTGTATGGCGGCCTGATTATCACACATAAGTTTCATAGGATTAGGACAATCGACTTTGATTTCTGCAAGTAAATTTCTAACTCATATCAACTCACAAGTGGTCAAACACATAGCACGATATTGATGTCTCCCTATTTGTTCTAATTCTTAGCCCCTTGGAGACATCCTTTTAGGTGAATAAATGAGTTATTTGATAGACTTTTAGGCTTATTTGATCATATTGCACTTTCTCCCCTTGAAAATTAACTATTTGCAGAATCTGAGCTTTTGTGCGTAAATTTGACTATTTTTAATGCAAAGTTAATAGGTTCTTGAAAGACCAATCCTAGGAGAAAAAGTGAGAATAAAGTCTTAGTGTATTTTAGAGTGTTAGGAAATGATTTTGAGTCGAGTTTCTATTTTTAGAGTACACTTTCCTATTTTGATTTCTTGATTTATTGATTTATTCTTTTTAAGCATATGCGGTTTAATTATTTATTTAATGTGAAGCTTTAAAAGATAAATGGTAATTACTTAGAGACCAAGTCAAGATGAGGATGAAAGGAAAGAAGATTTACATGGAAATAAGAAGATTTAGGAAAGATTTATTCAAAGGAGGAAAAGATAAAGCTGCCTTGTGAATCTGAAAATCCAGCCACGTTTTAGAGATTAAATCATAATAAAAGATTGGCTAGGATTCTGGACGAATGGTCTGCACCAATAGAAAGAGCTTTCCAAGACAAGCAGTTTCATATATTGGAACTTCTCAAACGGATAAGTATTGAAAAAGATATGACCAAATCAAATCAGCAGAATCTTATCTTTTAGAGCCACGAATTTAAGAGTATTTGACTTGTCTTCCACTCCAAGCAAATTCGACCTAGGGTCTTCCAACACCTATAAATACACCCCTTAGACCTCATTATTCAGCACCTCTCACAATTTATTCAATATATACATCCTTAGAGAGAGCGTCAAGAGGCGGAAGCAAGAGCAGAAGCTGGAGACTGTCTATATCTCCAACAACAATTCAAGCCAATTCCTCTATCTAGGTTCTTATTTTATTTCTGTTATTAGGACATGTATAATATTAATTTCTTTACTGTTTTTACTTTCAATATGAGCTAAACCTTAATTACTTGAGAATCGCAATAAAGGGATGAACCCTAATTAATTTAATTTATGTTTTGAATTTGGGATTGTTATGATTTAAATTGAATTAGGTCTTAGATATTGGTTATTACTTTGTTTTTATTACTAATTCTTTTCCGCGCAACTAGAATTAGCTGTTAGTATTTGGGCTATTCACTTTAGTGGCGAAGTGATCATCCGACAGGGGGGTTAGAATACAGATCTAGGTAATACCTGTGTAATGTCCGTTATTGACCGACATGCTTAACTAGTTACATAGCCAAAGAGGTAAAATCTTATCATCCGAAAAGCCATATTCGACCATGCAGGTGTTTATGATACTTTAGGATAGCTCCTAGGTCCACCCGACAGGGGGCTAGGAGATATTAGAGTCCCGACTAATATTATAATTCCAATTCTACCCTTAAACATAGCATAGATTATATTGATTAAGTGGATTCCTAGCGAGACTCAAGTATAGCTCATATCTGCATCTTAGTCTTTTAGTATTTATATTCAGTAATTTATTTTCTTGCATTCTTAGGATTAATATAAAAACCAAATAAATATTTCTCATCTTTTATTTTCTGTATTTGCAATTACTACTACTTATCTGTTGAACACTTGGGTTATACCAGTCCAATCCCTGAGAACGAATCCGACTTATCGGAGTATTACTTGGACAACCGTACACTTGCGGTTAAGGGGTTCCTCTATTTTGCACTTTGTTTTATAACACCCCAGGACCCACCAGATATTCAGATTCAGCACTTGATCTTGCTACCACGTCTTGTTTCTTGCTTTTCCATGAGACTAGATTTCCACCAATGAAGACACAATATCCAGTGGTGGAGCGTCGATCATCTGGGCATCCTGCCCAATCAGCATCAGAATAACCAACAATTTCTGTATGACGTCGATCACTATATAATATCCCTTTTCCGGGAGGGCCTTTGATACATCTCAGAATACGTGCAACTGCATCCCAATGACTCTCACATGGCGAATCCATAAATCAACTAACAACACTAACAGCAAATGAGATATCTGGTCGTGTATGACATAGATAATTAAGCTTCCCGACTAATCTTCTGTACCTCCCTGGGTCAGTGAATGGATCCCCTTCATTGCGTATGAGTTTCACATTTGGATCCATTGGGGAGTCACATGGTCGTGCACCAAGCATCCCGGCCTCTTCTAGTGTATCCAAGGCATACTTTCGTTGTGATATGAATACTTCTTTATCCGTCTGTGCCACTTCAATATCAAGGAAGTAGCGTAATTGTCCCAAATCCTTCGTTTGAAACTGTTTTTGAAGAAATGTCTTCAAATTCTGAATTCCTGATGTATCATCTCCTATAATGATAATATCATCTACATACAAAATCAGTAATAGACTCCGACCGGAAGAGTGTCTATAGAACACTGAGTGATCAACTCCACAACGTGTCAAACCAATCTCAAGTAAGGATTCACTAAACCGTCTGAACCATGCCCTGGGAGACTGTTTCAATCCATACAAAGATTTCTTCAGACGACACACCTTACGAGACTCCCCCTGAGCAACAAACCCTGGAGGTTGCTCCATATACACCTCCTCCTCAAGATCTCCATTGAGGAAAGCATTCTTAATATCTAATTGATGAAGGAACCAATTACGCATAGCAGCCAAAGAGAGAAAAATACGAACGGAGGACAACTTAGCAACAAGTGAAAATGTATCACCATAATCGACACCATAATCCTGAGAATAACCTTTAGCCACAAGACGAGCCTTTAAGCGATCTACTTTACTATCTGGAGATACTTTCACTGTAAACACCCATCGACAACCAACTGAAGATTTTCCACTTGGAAGATCAACTAAATCCCAAGTACCGTTAAAGTGTAACGCATACATCTCTTCAACCATAGCATCACGCCAACCAGAATGTGCAAGAGCATCTGTATGAGAAGTAGGGACATACATAGAAGATAGTGAAGTAACAAAGGACGCATAAGAAGGTGATAAATGATCATAAGACACAAAAGAAGAAATAGGATGTATTGTGGTGCAATTTCGAATACCTTTCCGAAGAGCAATAGGAACATCTAAATCAGAGGCCACTGGATCCACAGACGGCGAGCAAAGTGGTACAGTTGGTGAGAGTGGCGATGGCGGAGGAAGGCGACGAGTATAAACCTGTAAATCGGGTCGATCTAACTGAGATGTGTCTGGAGGGACTGTAGGTACCGGTGAGGAATCAGGGATAGGGACAAGAGGTGGGGAAATAAATGTAGGGGCTGGAGGAGACAATGACTCGATAGCAATATCAGATATGTTAGATGGATAGTATGATGAGGACTCAATAAAAGTAACATCTGCACAAACAAACACCCTATTCAGAGAAGGAGAATAACAACGATACCCCTTCTGAAAGCGAGAATACCCAAGAAAGATACACTTAATCGATCGGGGACCTAATTTATCGGTGCCAGGAGAAAGATTATGAACAAAGGAGACACAACCAAAGACTCGAGGTGGTAATATATAGAGAGAATCTCTAGGGAAAAGAATAGAAAAGGGAACTTGATCATGTAGGACAGAGGATGGTATGCGGTTAATGAGATAACAAGATGTAAGAACCGCATCATCCCAAAAACGAGACGGGACATTTTTATGAAGGAGAAGAGTACGAGCCGTATCTACAAGGTGTCTATTCTTTCTTTCGTCCACCCCGTTTTGTTGTGGAGTGTGGGCACATGAAGACTGGTGTATGATCCCACGCTCAGACATAAAAGAGTGAAAGGATGACGAAAAATATTCTCTAGCATTATCACTACGCAATATATGAACTGGAACACCAAATTGGGTATGAATTTCGGCGCAAAAAGATGTGAAAATAGAAAACAACTCTGAACGGTCTTTCATTAGATATAACCAAGTCATACGAGAGTAATCATCAATAAAGGTGACAAAATACCGAAAACTGGTTCGAGATGTAGTACGACAAGGACCCCAAACATCATAGTGAACTAAAGCAAAAGGAGAACTAGCTCGTTTATTGACACGACTAACAAAAGAACTACGGACACGACTCACAAGAGAGTTCACGAACATGATGAAGACCAAAAACCATTTTCTTTAGGGCAGGAAGCGATGGATGACCAAGACGACAATGCATCTGCTCAGGTGGAAGATCAACAAGACAAGCAGTGGAAGAGGTAACATCCATATAGTAAAGACCCCGTTCCTCACGCCCTGTACCAATCTGCTCTTGGGTCTGGAGATCCTGTACAACCACAGAGTCAGGGGTAAATATCACAGAACAATTTAGACGCTTGGTAAGTTGACTGACTGACATAAGATTGAACGAAAATTTAGGGAGATATAAAACAGACTCTAAAGAGATAGTAGAAGAAAGATGAGCAGATCCAACCCCACAAACGGAGGTGGAAGAGCCATCAGCAAGTGTAACATTATGAGAAGGACCTGAACGAATTTTTGAAAGTAAGTGGACATTACCGGTCATGTGATCAGAAGCACCATAATCGATTACCCATGGACCTAAGGCAGATTGAGTGTGAGAAAGACAAGCAGTGGACGAGTTGGCGTGAGCATGAGAAGGTTGAGATGCCTGCAAAGATGCCTCTAATCGAAGAAGCTGAGAGTACCGATCCTCTGGAACTGTAAGGACACGCTCTGAAGGATCAACACCTAATGAATATACCTCTAATGGATCTGTCTGAGCGGCATGTGCAACACCTGACGGACGACCATGCAAGTCCCAACACTTATCTCGAAGGTGTCCTACTCTATGGCAATAAGAGCACTGAGATCGATTAGTGTAACTACCTCTACCACTACCACGACCATGACCACGATAACCACTCGAAATACCATCACGAGTAATACTATCCCTACCAATGTTGGGCTGAGAGAGCAGGGCAGAACGATCGACTGAAGGCTCAGATGCACTAGGAGTAAGACAAGCACGATCAAGTGTAGAATACACCTCTGACATAGCGGGCAGTGTCTTGCTAGATAATAGTTGAGAACGAACGGCATCATACTGGGAAGGGAGACTACGAAGCATGAGTACGACAAACAATTGTTCTTGCTGTTCATGAGAAACCGCTATATCAGTTGTAGGCGGAAAAATAGAACGAAACCCGGTAAGGGAGCGCTGATAACGACCGTACCACCCTGAAAGTCCCTTCCCGTCGAGTTGAATTTGCATCAAGTCGGAAACCACATCATAAACTCAAGTCACATTACTGCTATATAAACTTTTAGCCATAGACCACATAAGTTTACACGACTCATAATCAAACATATCATGAAGTTCCGGGTCAATAGACTGTAACAAATAGCTAGCAAGTTGACAATCAACAGTTTCCCAAAGTGCACTTTCATCCACAGAAGCGGTATTAGGACAATCTTCTGTTAAATAACGAATAAACCCATGCCCACGAAACCACAATCTAACCGAAGAAGACCAACGATAATAATTACTACTAGTAAGCTTAGTAGTAGTAATAACTGGGGTACCCGAAAAAGTTGGACTAGTAATCGACAAACTAGGGCGAGATACATTAGATATAGGTTCTTTTGAGCTACTCTCTTCTAAGGTCTCCATAACTCCACAATATACACAATAACTATACTCCTATTTATACTCAAACGTGAACTAAAACAGCGGAATCTATTCAAATAAACAACGGAAACGAAAAGAGGAGACAAAACCGAACCTACTGTCCGACGACTGGTGGCGCGTGGTGGCTGGAGGTGGCGCGTGAAGATCACGCGCGGCTGCTGACGACGGCGACTTCATGTCTTGCTCGGAATTTTCTGGCGAACACGATGGGGTGGCTCACGCGCGCTGACGAGGAAGCGTGAGCTGTAGATCAGATTTTTTTTTTTTTACTGTAAAATTACCGCCGCTGCTTCGCCGGAGAAGATGGACGAGCTCCGTGATGTCGCCATGGTCAGGCGAGGTAAGCTAGGTGAATGCCGTGGTAAGATTAGTGATGGAGGTGGTGCTATGAGAAAGCTAGGGTTAGGGTTTACTGTTTGGGTTTCTCTTTCCAGCGTGAAGAAGACGAATTGATTTTTTTTTTTTGATAAAATAAAAAATTGAAAATCAGCTCTGATACCATGTTACTTCTAAGATAAAGTTTAGAATGACTTAGTGTATGAATACACTAGTCTATCATGTATATATAGATAGATACATTACATCCAATTACACACTAGCTATTACAAAATAGATTAAAGCCTAAACTACCTACTAGATAAAAGCATGATAGTGTACTATGGACTAATGGATAAAGAGGAGTTTGAACTGATAATAATTAGAATATGCATATAATGAATGAATCATGTTAATAAATTACAACTTTCCTGTACAGAAAATAAACAATGAAACACAGACAAATCTGACTCGTTTCAAAACTCAGTTGATTATAACTCACCAATCCGCACTTGTTTACTCTAGCTTCACTCTCCCATCCTCTAGCTGTTGTTTCTTAGGCTCAGCAGGGAAATACTTTACATCCACCATATCACCAACTTGACTAATAACCTGACAAAATCGGAAAAAAAAGAATTAGTCACACATCAACACAGGCTCGGCCCGGCCCAAATAATGTAGTCACCTATAAGGCTAAAAGCATATCTTCTATTCTTCTCTTGAGTGAGCAGCAGATATACATATACGTGCTCTAGCTAGCAGTAAAGGTGTAGCTGGAAAAGCAACTGTCACAACAGCCACCTGAAAGGGCACAAAAGTAAAATTCTCAAAACCACAGGGGGTGGTATTTGGTATTTTACATATCAGAAGAAAGCTTAAGCTTAGCTTACATTTTGCTTGAGGCATTCCCTTGAAAAAGCAGGAATTTTCAGATAAATGCTTAACATTACTTAAAACACCTCAAGCGAGTGCCCTGTCTGTATCATTATCGTACATGAGTAAGACTTCTGCAATATTTTTTCATTGAAAATTTATATCCTTTAAAAGGTTAAAGCCATTGACAGACTCTCTAACCTGCAAAATATAATATTTAAGTAAATACGACTGTGTGTATGATCTTGTTAAGCATTCAATATCCCATTTCATCAAAAAAAAATAGGAAAGGTAAGAGGATGGAGAGATAGGAATTTATATGTCTATAAATATAACTTTACCTGCAAAATTTCACTTCAATGTTGAAGCGGTGTGATATTCAATTTTCTTTATTTCAATTTTTCAGTTAATTGCAATAACACCCATTTACTAAAAAGGAAATCTATTGACTTGATGAAGATTCGCAACTAATACACTGAGTGGATCTTGAGACGCAAAAGAAAACAATACCTGATTTTCTGATGAGATCGAGCTAAGTACTTGGTGGCAGTGTTCATTTGGTTGAACTGAAAGGAGCAGGAGAGCTTTTTGAAATGAAAGCTATTGATACGGAATTGGATCACCTGAAGATTCCCTAACGGAATGCTACTACTCTATGCCACACCAAGAGCTTCATCCTTCAATTCATCTCTCGGAATAATATCCACCAAGAAATCAAACACATCAGTTCTCAATATAGCCGCAGCAGTGTCATTCTTTCTCTTATTCTCTTCTGTATGTAACATTTGGTCGAACACCTATAGGACATAACTATAGCCGCCATTGTAGTTTGATAAAAACGCTGGGTGATGTCCACCTTCCTCCTTTGTAAGAACATCTGCTTCAAACCTTTTATACGTTTTCACACTTCCTGGTTTCTCAATAACCGTTCCTCGAAATAAACATCTCTGCTTCAAATTCTTCTCCAAACTCTTATAACGCATTTACGGGTGATTCCGGTGAAGACCTTGGTTTCAATGGAGGAGAAGAAGATTAAATAAAGATTGATTTTTTTGTGGGCATTGGATCGAACACCTTCCACGCGCAATATTGGCTACTGTATTCTGAAGATACCGAAGAAGAAATTGAGTGAGAGAGGAGTTTGAAATAGGGTTAGGTGGCACCGAGAAAGGAAGGTGTCGCGGTGGCGCCGTGAATGGGCGGCGTTGTTGAAGAAGAGAGGCTGAGGGAGAGAGGGGCATTTGCAGCGATCGAAGGAGAAACGTGCGGCGGTGGGTAGAGAGAGAATTAGTGCCCGTTTGGGATTGCTTTTGAAAATAATCACTTAAAGTGATTTTAGATCCATAGCAATATTTTAGACTCTAAAAATCACTTTTAGAAAAAGCACTAGATTAGTGATTATTAAAATAATCACTTAAAGTGATTTTAGATATCAAAATATTTTTTAATATTTTTTACAAATATTTTAATTTTAATCAAAAAGCGCTTTTAGCTCCAAAATAATCAATCCCAAACGGGCACTTAGTGGGTTATAGAGAGAGTGGTGTGAGGTATTATCATTAGAATTTTCTTTTTAGACATTTTATATATATAGTAGGGGTAATTTTGGAAGTCTAAAACTTTTTAAGTAACCGAATAATCTGGAGCGTTGTCCGTGACATATTTTTGACTAAGAATAAATCCTGACCCTTCTTTATACCCCTTTAGCTATATATATATATATGGATATATAGATACTCTTAAGAAGTGGATATTATTTTTGAAACATGCCCGGGCAATTCTTTTTGGTACTGTGTTATGAAGACTGAAAATTTAATTAATGGAATTGTTGTTAATTAAAAATGATTTTTGGTACTATATATTTTTATCTAAAATTCATAGATTCTTTCTTTCTTCAGGTATTTGTTTCACGCACAAATGGCAAAAATTACTCCAGTGTTTTATGTGCAACACGTCCAGACAATGTAAAGTAAGCAGTGGCCATAATACTCCCAATAAAATTTAATTATGACTTATAGATATTGTAATTTGATAGTTAATTATTAAATTAAATTTTTTTAACATAAAGGAATAATTATAATTGTTAATTAAAGGATGTTGTACAAACAGTAATAATTCAGCTTCCAGAATAGGATCTTGGGACTGGAATCTAGGTGGACAAAGTTCAACATACTATGCATTATTCCCAAGATCATGGACTGTTTATGAGGGTAATAGCGTAATTAGTCAATTTATGATGACATCATATTTATCCATTATACAGGATAGTGAAGTTAGGGCACAAAGCATGTAACTGTTAGCTTCTCTTGAAGAACCTTTGAATGGGTATTTCAGTTACTTTGTTATTTTCTATTATCCTTTTGTTAAAGCAGTTTCTTTTTGAAATATTTATGCATATTTCACCTACAAGTCAGTATTTCTTTTCATTTTTTTAAATATGATTTTTACTTGTTAATCGTGTCTCATTTTGCTATTTTCAGGGGAGTTTGGACACTATTCAGAGTACATGAAGTTCGTGAGGTAGCCTTTTATTTTTATTTTTATTTTTTTTCATCTTTGGGATTTCTTTTTTAACTCTGTATTTCTTTTTTTCCCACACCTTTTGTTACAATCCTTTTTACAGTAGGCAAGAATCACGGAGAGGGAAAAGCAAATTAAATTCAAATTATTTTGTGCAGGTTATTTGCTGGAGACTTTCAAAGATGTTTACAAGGCCATAAGGTAAATTCCTTTACACTCTAGTTTTATATATATAATTTATATTCCTTTCAGTAAGAAAATAAAGGATTAGAGTTTTTATCCTATATGTACTTATAGTGCAATTTTGGTATAATATAGCCCAATTAACTTGGAAAAATAGGTTTAGTGCAATTTTTGCATAATATAGGGGATTATAGTACATTTTTTGTATAATATAGGAATCTATATTGCAATTAACCTGAAAAAAAACCCCATTTTAGACTTTTCACTTCTTCCTCCAACTTTTAAAATTTATCGAATATTTTTATTTTATTTGGTATAATAAAACTGTCTTATAGTGCAATTTTTGTTTAATATAGGGACCTATAGTACAATTAACTTTAAAAAACCAAGTATAGTGCATTTTTTCATAGCATAGGAACTTATTGTGCAATGGTTGTATAATATAGGGATCCATAGTGCAATTAACTTCATTTTGTTTTCATAACAGATGGCAGCGCATGTATATTACCTTAGGTCTCTTTTTACATAGAATTGCATATGAAATTTACTACTTTAATATGTTTTTTTTTTCAGGATATAGCACCTAGCCTAAGCGTAAAATTTACCGTCAAGGAGTTTGTTGTATTGAAGTTTCCAAACTAGTTATTGAATCATAGGATCATTTTACTTTAATTTAGTAGACTTGAATTATGTATATGATATAGCAAAAAAAAAAGTATTTTGTAATTTCTTTTCCTTAGATTACGTGTTGGGCGACATTTTCAAAGTTGTTCCCAAACGCTTGGGCGACATTTTCAAAAAATTTCCCAATGCTTGGGCGACATTTATAAAGATGTGCCCATATAAATGGGCGACATTTAAAATTATGTCTCCAACGCATTAAGTGACAGTTATGTAACTGTTCTAATGTATTTGGCGACATTTTAAATGATGTCACCAAGTATTACGCGACAGTTTTCCCAAGCTGTCACCCAAAGATGGCGACATAAAAAATAGTGACTGTTATTTTTTCCTGGGCGACAGTCCTAATAATGTCATCTAAAGTAAGGCGATAGTTTGAAGTGTCACCAGATTGGAAAAAAAACTGTCGCCGAAAACCAGTTTTCTTGTAGTGTGTCTTATAGTGTTAAATCTAGTTTGTGACCTTTAGTAAGAAGAGCAGATTAGTGAAATCTTGTTGGTTATTAAGGGTATGTCTCCAAGACCCTTTGGGTAATTTTCTCTAATTTGAGATTATGATACAAGGGGTCTTGAACACCCACCTTCTAATTTAATTAAGAAAAATTATAATATTTCAATATTTTATAAATTATAATGATAAACATCACTTACTTTTATTACTCTAAAAGATCCATTAATTAAAAACATCCCATTGAAAAACTTATATGTTAAAAGTATCCTCCAATAAAATCATTTATTAAAAATATCCTTTGACAAAATATCCTAATATAGTCTTTTTAATTGTTATTATTTATCATTTAAATTTAACCATCCTATTACAACTTCCTACCACTACCACCTTCACCACCACCACCACCTTATTACTACCACCACCACCACTACCACTACGAGCTCAACCACCACCAGCACAACCACCACCACCACTATAACAACAACCACAACCACCACCACCTACTACTAATTCCATCACAAGCGCGTCTGAGAATTTCTTATTAAAATCATCATAACTAATTCTAAAAAAATCTTAATATTTACGTATATGATTTTTTTTGAATTTTTTTATTTCTTTTCGCAGACATGAAATTCATTGTTTCGAACAGTGAATTACATGTTTGCAAAAAAAAAATTCACTGTTTCAAACAGTAAATATCATGTTTGCGAAAAAAATTACGAAAAAAAAATCATAGACGTAATAATTAATTTGCTTTGTCTAAAAATGCAATTTTTTTATTTTTCTGATATTTTTAAAATTACTTATGACGATTTAAAAAAATCTAGACGCGCGTGTGTGTGGTGGAATTAGTAGTAGGTGGTGGTGGTGGTGGTGGTTGTGGATGTGGTGGTAGGGCTGGCTGTAGCGGTGGTTAAATTATTTTACATGGTGGTGGTAGTTGTGGTGGTGATGATGGTGGTGGAGGTGATAATTATTTAAATATACTTAGCTAATCCTTTATGACACGCCAATGGTTTTCTTAAATTTTAGAAAGAAAATCACATAATATTATGCAATAATTTCACTATATGTCCCTTAAAGTTATATCACATGTTCATGAGCTAATTGCACTATATGTTCCTATATTATGCTAAATACCCTATATTTTATCATACAAACAACAAATAAATCAAAGGCTCCAAGTAAAGATTGAAAATTTGAGAGACCATACATCAAATAATTACCTCATTTAGCTTTTTCTATACCAAATCAGGTTGATTTATGTAACCTTGATCAGTAAACATGAAATATAACTCCTCTTCAAACTGCACACAACCCATACCCCAGTGACCAAATATGCAATTATACTATCTTTCAAAAAAATCATAACTTAAAATATGAACGGATTTACTTACCTATAACATAGTATTGAAGTGATTATTTCTCGAAATATACACATAATTTTCGTTCCTTAATCCTATCTAGTAAACAAAATAATCTGCATAAAATTCATTAGAATTAAATTTTGAATCTTATATTGTGCAAAATTGCAATATAGATTCCTTATATAATGCAAAAATTACACTATATGTTCATTAAATTAAGCAAACATTACACTATAGGTCTAGATCTAGGTATATTTGTTGGGGCCAAATTTTCAAGTTAATTGAACTATAGGTCCCTTATATTATGTCCCTTATATTATGCAAAAATTGCATTATAGGTCCAAAGCCAGAAAACTTTGTTGCACGAACCCAACTATGAGTTAAGTGCACTATAGGTCTCTTATATAATGAAAAAATTACACTATAGATCCCTTAAAGTATGCAAACATTGGACTATATGTCTGGTTTTAGAAATTTTTGTTGGGGGACCAAAAAAATTTAGTTAATTGAACTATAGATCCCTTAAACTATGAAAAATTAAGCTATAGGTCCCTTATATTTTGAGTTAGCTACACTATAGGTTCTTATATTATGCAAAAATTACACTAAAGGTCCAAAACCAGAAATTTTTATTTAAAGGGTAAATATTTTGTAAGTTAATTGCACTATAGGTCCCTTATTTATATAAATGAGAAAAAAATGAAATAATTATAAAATCACACACTCATACATAGTCAACTGGTTGGCACTTATCTTAAAAAATTCACAGATCGCATCACCTGAAGAAAATATAGAAAGTAAAGGATACGATGGAGTTTTTGCATGCTACAAGATGACAAAAAATGAAGCTATAGTGAAAATAAAATTGAATAAATATGCTGAAAAGGGAGATAAATACCGGCGAAGGTGCTAGAAGAGTCGGTGAAGTCATTGGAATCTTTGTCATCGGATCTCTCCATGATGAAATTTGAATGCAATATGTTTGGTGGTCATTGAGAGAGGAGAGATTGAGAGAGGGGAGGAGATGTTAGTGGTTGGTGGTGGATAGTGGCCAGTGGTTATGAAGACTCAATTAGACGATAGAGTTAGGAGTATTCAATTTTTTTAGCACTTGTAACATTAGAATGTAATATAAGAATAGGTAAAGAAGTAACTTTATATTAGTATATTATATTAGTTAATGATAGGTTGTGTCAATTACTGTCAAATGTTTTGTTACTATAATTTTTTGAGTCATTATTCCTGTTAATATTTTTTCCAACGAATAATATTAAACAATATATTGATTTTTTACAAAAAAATATAATTAATATTGATTCAATATGAATATATATATATATATATATATAAAATAGTGATTATAGTTTTATATGTATTTTTTAATTTATTCATATTTATAATTTTAATATAATTGGTATTTATAGCTATAACGGAATGCTTAGTATAACAAGATATTCTACCATTTGATTAGTTTTATGTAAATTTTTATAAATTTTTATGAGATTGAGATAAATCTAAGTTTATTTTAAATATTAATGATGTGTCTTATTGATAATGGCTTAAAAATATTTGAATTCATATATAAATATAAAGTATCAAAATAGTAAAAAAAAAAATAAAGGGTGGTTTCAACTTAAAAGTATTGTACACGCGACCGGTTCCATTTTATCTCAATTATAATTGCACCCTGATTTAAACAAATTCTCGTAAAATTATTGCAAATTTGATTATGTTTTCAATTTAAAGTTTCATTCAGGACTTTCAAATACACGGTCCCCGAGTGGCGGTGGTTTTCTTGTCCAGGAGCAGCTTGGTGGGAAGATGAGCGTGAAAAAATTTCTTTTCGTTTTAACTAGCGAACACATCAAATTTTGTTACATATACAAAGTTTTACAATGATAAAATAAATTACCTTCTCCGGAAAAGCTGGTACTGGTGGCGCTGGAAGAATTGGGTTTTTGATTTACTACCAAATAATTCAGAAAACGTAATACCAAAGTGCTCAAGCACGTTACTTACGATAAAATGCATAATGGCAATTGTATGATTTGTATAAATATATAATGTAACTATGCTTAAATCAGATAATTCTGCAAAACTCTTAAATGATAGAGATTAGATTAAAAATAAATCAACCTTTTATTTGGGTTATTTGCTTGTTGATGGCGTAGGCAAGCCGGCGGGTTGATGATGGTCCCCGAGTGGCGTCGATTTTCTTGTGCAATAAAGCAGCCTTGTGGGAAGATGATCGTGAAGAATTTTTTTTACGCGATGTTAAAAGAGAGAGTAATAGAGAATTATTATTAAAAGTGGGTAGGATTATATAATATAAATTCCTATATATAGAAAATAAGAATCCCTAAATTCTATTTTTTATGGGATTGACTGCAAGTTAATTAGTTGGATACTACATATAGATTTATAACACTTTCTTTGGATATTCAAACTCTAAAAATTTCAATGAGACGGTTATAGGCGTTTTACTTAATTTATGTGGTTGATTATTATATAGAAATTATATTCAATAGAAAATATTATATTTAATGAGGCGAGTAGGGGCGTTTTTAGTTTTAGTAAGACGTGTAAAACAATTTACTTGAAGACTGATTTAGCTACTATTTTTTTTTTTCAAAGTAAGTTTAAACTTTATAATTTGATTGGTCGAAGAAACTTTCCTACTCCATGTTAGATAATAAGCTTTTTTTTCAGATCACTGTTTCTTCTTCTTTCTTCTTCTTCTTCTTCTTCTCTCTCTCTCTCTCTCTCTCTCTCTCTCTCTCTCTCCTCCTTCTCTCTAGAATAAGCTTTCTCTCTCTTCTCTTTAATGGAGGTCTTTGATATTCCCTAGTTCATAATCATTTCCTCCTTGGTATATGTCCACACGCTTTGCACGTCTCTATACCTTCTCTTCTGATCATTCCCGAGTTCCTTTTTGTTTACTTTCTTTGTAATCCCAAGACAACCTTTAAGCTTCCTTTGTAAGCTTCCCTTGTACTTATATTTCGGTCTCCTCATTTTCTTTTTACCTTCACACCTTCTCTCTCTCTCTCTCTTGCTGCTTACTATCTTACCTGCTACGCCTTATTTTACCATGGCCTCTGAATCCATCATCACCATGAAGCTCACTCCATCCTTTAAACCAGATGAAATCTTTGCTCGTAGATATATGCTATTATCAAAAATACTTTCTGCTTCTGAAATTTCACCTAACACAGTGGTATACGCAGCTTACAGATCTTGGGGTCTTAGATCTAAGATGCATGTGGTTTCTGCTGGGGTTAACACCTTTTTTCTGAAGTTTGATTCTCGTGAGGATCTTCTCAACACCTGGAACTTTCGTCCCTGGTCTATCAATGGACATTTACTCCTTCTTCAAGCTTGGCATCCGGAGATGTCCATGAGTGAAGCCGACTCATGGCCCCTTTTTGGATCCACTTTCAGAATCTCCCTCCAGCTTTCGTAACCCCTGATAATGCCAAAGATATCTGCAAAAACTTGGATTGTACTCTCCTTGCTTATGATATTAACAAAGTTAGCGATACAATGAAGCTTCTTCGGGTCAGAGCCCTGTGGAAGCTTGAGAAACCCCTGGTTAAGTCCTTTAATATTGAAAGACCCTCTCTTCCTGCTTTAGAAGTCAAGGTTAGGTTCGAGAAACTCAGTAAATTTGCTTATTTTGTGGTCTTCTATCCCACACAGCGAGTGAGTGTGGTCTGTACAAAGAGGAACAAGTTCGTTGTAGAGGTTACGTGAAATTCCCTTTCGGTGACTGGATGAGTATCACTCCAGTCAAGGGTAGAGGTAGAAATGTCGTGGTGGTTGATGATTTGGATGATCTATCCCATATTATTTCGAGTAGTGATGACTCGTTTAGACCCTCTTCTGAAGACGTTACTTCTAAAACTCGTAATAGTGGTGGTCCCTCATCCATTAATACTTAGTCTAATGATAAGGTTGGTGATAATTAGGAAGAGAATGTCCCCGTGTTCTTACGAGGTTGTCCCAATAATCTGGAACAAGGTTATACTCTTGTGGTCAATGAATTATTAAAAGATGTTGGCTCAGATCCGACCGGAGTAGAGCATATATTTAAGTCTTCGTCTGGTAAAGGTAGTGTTGGTGGTACTATAGCTACACGTGTCAAAGCTTCCGCTCGCAAGTCTTCTTCAAAGCCCAATCCTAAGTATAGCAAGCCTAGCCCACCTCCCACTTGGTCTGGGTCAAAGAGGAAATTTGAGGGTAACTCTTCTTCTGATAAATGGCCGGCCTGGCCAAAAAAGAATGATGGGTCGGTGAAGGCCAAACCCACATCTGGTAGTCGTGGGTCAAACCGTACTTGGTCACGTGCTAATCCTACTCGGGGCAAAACGAATCTCCAATGGGTTAACCCCAATATCAATACTACTCGCGTTCATTACCCTATTGTGATTTCTTCAACTAATAACCCTTCATCTCCCCCTACCGCATACAATACACCTCTCCCATACACTCCTCCCAACTCTCCTAATCCTCCTAATGCTACTCCTATTCCGATTTCTTCCTCACCTTCACACAATACTGATGAAGTGGTGTCCTCACTTAGAGCTGAGCCTGACATGGTGGGTACTAATCCGGTGTCTCCTTCCTCTGGTTTGTCACACCTATGGTCTCCCCTAGTACATATTTGGTTGCTGATACTCCGATCCACGATTCCTCCTTCTCTTTCACCGAAATCCCTATTTCAATGGAGCGTCCAGTGGAAGATATGGGAGGGCCTAGCGCAAAGAAGCGTAAGTTATCTCACTCGGAGATGGTAGGGTTTAAGGAGAGTGATGGTGCTTTGGTGTAAGTCCCTCTGTTGGACATAGCTGTTGACGTGGTTCCTCTATCGACTGTTATCCCTGATGACGTGGGTGGTTGCTCTCAGCAACCCTCACTTGATCCATGATCGGGGTATTTTGGAACTGTCAAGGGACGGGGTCCCCCTTGACGGTCCAAAACCTTAGGGAGATTATCTCTAAGGAAAAACCGCGGGTCATCGGGCTTTCAGAGACGAAGACCAAGAGGAAAAAGCTGCTTATTTTGGCGAAAAGTTGAAGATGAATCTGCTGTGGAGTGTTGACCCTGTGGGTATATCAGGAGGACTAGCTATTTTTACGGTAGAAGATTGGCAAGCTGATGTTGTTTCCTTTTCTATTAACCATGTTTCTTTATCTTCTGTTAATGACTTTGGTTCTATTTGGTATTTACATTTTATCTACTCTTTGCCTAATGCTAATAGCAAAAAACTTTTGTGGGACTATATTCTTGATGTTACTAACAACAATCCTCTGGCCCCTAACTTGTTTATTGGTGATTTTAATGATATACGTGTGGCCCAAGAAAAAGTGGGGGGTTAGGGAAGAATCCCTCTGAAATGCGTTTATTCAATAATAATATCATTCTCAGTGAGCTCTCTGAAATCCCTTCTAAAGGTTGTTCCTTCACTTGGAGGAATAACCGTAGTGAAGACAATTTGATTCTGCAAAAACTGGATAGAGGCCTGGATTCTGCGACCTGGTTTGATTTATTCCCTGATTCTTGGATCCATAACCTTCCTCCTATCGGATCTGATCATTCTCCATTGGTTCTTCATTGGGATGATCCCCCCCTTAGCTAATCCAAGACCTGCCTTCAAACTTGATCCTTCCTGGCTTGATATTGATTCATGTTCTATGGCCATTCGAGAATGCCTAACATCTACCCGTAATTTCTCGGGTCCCCCTTCTTTTAGATTCCCTAAAAGGTTGGCTAGATGCAGAAGGACTATCCTTAGATGGAAGAAAGTAAACCTAAAGAATAATGCTCTTATCATTAACTTACTGTCAAAGAAACTCGAAACCCTTATGCAATCAAATCCTAAGAGCCTTTCTCCTTCTTCTCAGGATCTTTTTACTTCAATTTCTAAAGAGATTGAATTCTTTTGGTCACTTGAAGAGAAGTACTGGGCCACTAGATCCAGAGTTCTCTGGCTTAAATTAGGTGATAGGAACCCAAAATTCTTCCATCTATCCACTCGAATTAGAAGAGCCTCCAACAAAATGATTTCCCTTATGAAGGAAGATGAAACGTGGACCTCTAATTCCACTGAACTCAATGACCTTGTGGTTAATTTTTTCAAGGATCTTTATTCAGACTCTGGTCCTAGACTTATTGATCCCATCATCCAAAAAATCAACCCTTGTATTTCCCCCCTTCAAAATGAAATGCTGATATCCCCGATTACCCCCTATGAACTTAAACACGCCACATGGCAACTGGGGGCCTCTAAAGCACCAGGGCCTGATGGATTTCCAGGATCCTTCTTCCGTAAGTACTGGGAGCTTATTAAAGATGACATCCTCTCTATCTGTAATGGGGTGATACCGGGCACTATTTCTTTAGGCTCTATCAGTGACACCAATATTGTCCTTATTCCCAAATGTAAACATCCCCAGAAAATTGGACAATATCGGCCTATTTCTTGTACCAACTTCCTGTATAAAATATTTTCGAAAGTGATGGTGATTAGACTCTCAAGTATTATCCCTAATGTGATCTCGCCTGCCCAATCAGCTTTCATTAAAGGCAGGCTCATCCAAGACAATATCATTATTGTCCATGAAGTTCTACACAACCTAAAGCATCTGAGGAAAAACTCCAAGGACAAATACTTTATCATCAAGGCTGATATTCATAAAGCTTATGACAGAGTCAGTTGGCCTTTCCTCTTTGCTGTTCTTCAGAAAATGGGATTTAATTCCAACTGGATCTCATGTATTAAAGAGTGTGTTACTTCGGTTACATTCAATGTCTTGGTTAATGGTAATAAGGTAGGTATTTTTAAACCCTCTAGAGGTCTTCGGCAGGGAGACCCTCTTTCACCCCACCTTTTTACTATTGTTTCTAATGTTCTGTCCATCCTTATTGAATCTGATTTCTTGATGGGTGATATTAAAGACATCCAACTTGGGAAAAATGGACCTCATATCCACCACCTTATTTTCGCTGATGACTCTATATTTTTCCTTAGGAACTCAGTTTTGGAGATTCATGCGTTTAAAGAAATCCTTTATAAGTTCTGCTTCGCCTCTGGCCTATCCATCAACCTTAATAAATCCTCCATTTTCTTGAGTCCTAACTGCACTGATTCAATGAAATTTCTATTATCTGAAGCTTTCCATATGCCTACTTCTGAGGATTTAGGGCTTTACCTTGGACTTCCCACAAATTGGGGGAACTATAAGACTAAAGAAATGGATTCCCTTATTGATAAAATGGCTTCAAAACTTAGTGGTTGGAAAAAATCATTATTATCTATGCATGGGAAGGCTGTTCTTATCTCCTCTATCATTCATGCCTTCCCGACATACTTTATGTCCTTACTAGCTCTACCTAAAGGGGTTATCAAGAAGATTAACTCACTGTCTTGCCATTTCTTATGGGGTAACGAGGAGGATCGTGGCATCCACTGGATTAACTGGAATAAAATTTCATCCCCTAAAGAAGTTGGGGGACTTGGTATTAAAAATCTTGAGGTTTTTAACTTAGCTCTCCTTGCGAAGCAGGCTTGGTCTATCCTTATTCGCCCTTCATCACTGGTTCATCATGTCCTTAAGACTGTTTATTTCCCTGATAAAGATCTGATGGATACTGGTGACATTAAGAAGGGGTCTTGGATCTGGAACAGTATTCGCAAAGGATGTGACTTCCTCAAACGCCACTTGATTAAAGCTATTGGAGATGGTCATCATACTTTGATTTGGGATGATAATTGGACAGGTAAGCTTATTGATAAACCAGACTTTTATTCTGAAGATCCTACTTTTCCGAAGTATGTGGCTGATCTTATTCATACTCCAACTAAAACATGGAAGATGGATTTGTTGAACCAACTCTTTCCCCCTGAAGTGGTCGCCGTTATTTCTTCGCTTAACATCTCTTGGACCTTCCAGGATGAGGATTGGGTTTGGCCTCTCACCAAGGATGGAACTTACTTGTGTAAATCTGGTTATCTTTCAGCCTTCCATCCTACCGTTAATCCTTCTATCCACCCCTCTACGTCTATTTTCCCCTTCCCTGATATCATGAAATTAAGTTGGAATTCCCAGGCTCGCCCTAAGTTTAAATTCTTTTTTCTGGCGTGTGATGATGAATGCTCTATCCACAGAACAGAATAGGTTTTCCCGTTCTTGCTCTTCTACTGACCTCTGTCACATTTGCCTCAAAGAAGAAGAATATATAGAACACTTGTTCTTGAAAATGTGAATGGACTAGAAAATTTTGGTTCTTATCTCCCCTTGGTGTCGCCTAGGGTGTGATAAAAATAAGATCAAATTAAGTATGGAAAACTACGCACTCTCACCCTAGACAGGCACAGTACTGCAAGTATTACAGAACGTATGCAAGTTTTAATGATAAGTAGAGTTCGTTCTCAGAGACTTAAGTGTGTTAATCGCGTGAGTAGGAATATCGAGTAAAAGTAAATAATTAGAGAACAGAAAAGTAAAAGGAACATAATTCGAAATTAAGCAATTAAAACTAAGAAAATAAAGACAATAAAATAAAATGCGAAGAATATGAGATGAGAAGTATAGCTTCGGTTTTGCTAGTATGCACTAATCCTTCTAATTCTATCTATAAATCTAGTTAATAAGGGAGAATATTAGCTCTTGGTATACTTAGTCAGGATTCTAAATTCCCCAATCTTAGACCTTGAGAGCGACTAAGGGGCTACGGCACAACCAAGACGAGGACTCAAAAAGGGTTATCAAACGCCACTAAGGCCCTATCCAACACACTACAATCAATTGGTTATATGGTGATTAAAACAAACCCTAATGACTATCTAGTTAGAAGTATGTTTTGTCAGAACTGCTATCGACACTAGACATTATGTGGTGGTTCAATAGTTAAACACCCTGTCAAGGAGACCATCTAACTACTATTAAAACAATCCTAAAGTGATCAGTTCTAGGAAAGACATTAAATCAAAACACATAAACAAATATAAAGTAAGTAGCTAATATCAGATTAAAACATATAATTCCCAAAGAAACTTAGATAGAAGAATTAGAATTCATAGATTATACATATGCAAAACCCAAGCTATGGGAGGTTTAGTTCATACCTGAAGGAAATAAACTAAAAGAAATTACAAAAGACATCATCTTGCTCTCTACAATAAACTGGAAGAATAAAACCTTAAGAACTAATTACTATGAGGCAAGGATGATTTACAAGTGATATAAGGGTGTATTTATAGGTGTTTAGAAGACCTAATTCGTTTTCTTGAGGAATAGTTAAGGTAATGGACTTCTAGCCCAACTCAAATTCGTATGGAAATAAAGATAAACACTGCTGCACCGTTTTGAGCATATCTTCTTCGTTATTGGTCGGATTTTGCTCCATAAGATACCAAAAGAATCGCAACAGAATTATCTTGACCCTTTAGAAGGAAATTACCAAAATCGGACTATATCTTAGGTAAAAACGCCTATCTTTGGACGTGTATGCAGAATCCCAGATTTAGGCAGCTTTTCCTTTTCCATCTTTTTAGCTTTTATTTCCTTATCTCCAATTACCATGCAAATCTCTTTCCATAAGTTGTTGTCTTTGACTTGGACTCTAATTAAGCTCCATAATTATCTTTAAAGCTACACACTAAATAAACAATTAAACCCAATATGCTCTAAAAACATTATTTCTACAAATCAAGACACAAAACAGGAAAGTGCACTAAAACTCAAGAAAATCGACATTATTGACTTCTAAATCACTTAAAATGATGTCTCATCCTAACATTAATCTATCACAAATGAGGAGACATCAAGACCCCCAACTCAAAGTTGTATCGTCTCGATACAATAAAGATAAAAACATAGGGAAGTCTGAAAATACACACTTATAAAATTCTCAACACAATGGGAAAAGTATCGCAGAATATATAGAATAAACCTAAAGCACATAACTCAGAAAATTTCATGCAATAATATTCATAAACTACATACATGTACACTTCTCATATCCACAGTCAACACGGCTTGAATTCAAGATCAGATTAGTTTCGCAATGTAAGAAGGATTGGGACTTTACTCAGTTCCCCAAGAGAGCTATAGATTGTTCATCAAACCTCACTAGTATCCAAGGATCCACTTAACTAATTTCTAATGGCTCAATCACTTCTCAATTACATAGCAAAGAATCAAAAGGTCTTTAAGGTTGTAATGTAGGCTTAGGGATGGGTATGATCATATATTTGGATAATTTGGAGTGAGATTTTGGCTCTCTCCTCACTAGCCATCAACGAATCGCCCTAGAGCTTGAGTTACTCTCATAAAACGTTTCTCACTCAACCCAATAAATTCCTTGATGCACAATTTAGCATCCCCAATAACCTAATTAAAGCTTTAAGATGTTCACATAAAAATCCACTTTGCCGGTCCGAATATATATATTTTCTTTTCTTTTCAAATCAATTTCTCTAGCTATGACTCTCTTTTAATGATGAGATATCACGCTATTTTCTTTTATATTTTTTCTTTTTAATGCCCTTGTTGGCAAATTTAGCTCGAAGCTTCTTTTTCATTCACTATTACCCCGGAAAAGGGTTACAATAAATCTGTGAATCATCATCAATATAAAGCACAAAGCACAATTAATAAGCTCAAAAATCCTAACCCAATAATAATTCCCATAATGGTGGACCCACCACCCCAAACTCAAGCTCTAAAACAACTGTCTATGCATCGCGATTCGAGTGCGGGTCATATGGAAAAGTCCTAAAATCTAAAGGATATGGCTTATAACGTGTTTCAATAAAAGGCTTTAGAAAGGCTAGAAGGGGCTGAGAAGGATATAAATTCAAAAATCACAAGGTAAGAAGGTATAAAAAGGCTTCAAGGGTTTCAAAATATGAAAGAACCGCCTTAATCACTTTCTGCACTATGTAATTTAGTTACTTTCTTACCTTTAGCACTTTCATCAAATGGTTTTTCAACTAGCTTGGATCTCACGGCCTACACACTTCCAAGGTTCCCTGAGATCGAACATACTTTCTATCGCATTGCTCACTAATCTTTTCTTTACTATCAACGTGTGTTTTCCTGCGAATACTCAAAGCATACAAATACATAGCTCATAAACATATTACTTACTATCATCAATCTACTGAGCTTATGCTTCCAAGCTATTAAACACACTCTACATCTAATTCCCATGCATCCAAAATTTTAATTTCACCCAAAAAACAGAAAAATAGAGATGAGAGGCAACGAACCCCCACACCCCCAACTCAAAAATGAGCCGTGTCCCCACGACTCGAAACACAGAAATTAAAATTAGCAGATAGACATATTTACAGAAATGGTAAGGAAGAAAGAGATCATACTCTCGAGGCTATTGCCTCGCATCATTGATATCCAAGGTAGGAATTGCTGGACCTTTCGTTAATTGCTCGAGGAGTTTCATGATGTGCACTTGATTAGCATTGATTTGTGCCACATCATTGACTAAAGAAGTTTGATCTGCTTCGAATTTCGTTAAACGCTCCTCCATCTTCTCTTGCCAAGTTTGCTCCTTTTCTTCTTTCAAGACTTGAGTAGAACCCGCTCTTCGAAGAATTTCCTTGATCCAAGCATTATCAATATAACTCCCCTTAAATTCGAGTTTCTCTTCTTCACCCAATACTACATTCGCTTTTCGCACAAGACACGTGATCATAGTTGGAAATTTAACATTATAAACTGATTTAGGAGAGACCGAAAACCGTATCACCTCCTCATAGATCAACTGTGCCACATCAACTTCTTCTCCTCTCTAAATACAGTCCAACAGTAGAGCGTACTTCATAGTCACATCCAAAGTTCGTGTGTTCCCAAAGATATTAGGGACAAGGAAATTGTGCCAAATTCGCGCATCCGCTCGAAGATATTTGTAAGGCCAAGGTGCCTTCAATTCTCCCTTATGTGATTGCACTTTCTCTTTGTCTAATACATTCTCAAAAAGTAATTCCTCATCAAAGATTTTTCGCTTAGCAACTGCTTCTTCAAATTTGCACAAACCTTTCAGTTTCTTAAACTTGAAGTGGTTCCTAATCTCCTCAACTGTGAAAGGAACTAACTTTCCTCTAATCGGAACACCATTACTATCTCGGCTAAAGAGGCCTAAATAGAACTCCAAAACTAATTCATGACATAATTTAGAACGTCTTACCATGAACATAGACCAACCCAATTTGTCACCAAGCTCTAAGAATCTTTTGTATTCTCCATCTCTAATTTCTTCCTTGAATACTTTCTCATAAGCAAAAGGTAGTTCTCTCAATTGTTTCTCTGCATAAATCTTCAGAGCTCTTGAAGTATCCACTTTCTCTATAGGTATAAGATCTTGTTGAGGTTGAGTTTTCTCCTTTGCATAATAATAAAGCTTTTTACCATTACGATCAAACAAAGGTATCCCACTCTTTACAACTTTCTCTTTACCCTTTATTTTAGAACTAGCACCTTTGTCAATTGATTTCTTCTTGTTTAAATCCAATCCCTTGTTGTTCTTCACCTTCCTCTTGTTAGCTAAAATTGTTGTTCTATTAGTCATCTTCAATTAACCCCCAACTCAAAGCTTTAGCAATCCTTGAAATTGAACTTGTGAATTAATGGTTGAACAAGCTTGATTTGGCCAAGGCTAGGTGAGTTGATGATGAATCTCTATGTGGGTGAGGTGGATTTGTAATGGGTTGGCTTGGATTTAAGAAATTGTAGGATGAATTTTGGAAATTTGGCTCTTGATTCTTCAATTTGAATGGATTTGGTGAAGATTGGGTGTTTGATTCTCTCTTGTAATGATGTGGAGAGAAGGTTTGATGTGTTTTTCTTGATGATTGGGTAGTGTTTTGGTGATTGGTGAAGGTTTTGATGAGCTTCAATGGAGTTAGGAGAGTTGTGGAGAAGAAAAAGAGGGTTTGGGTTTATAAAATTCGGAACTAAAAGCTTAATACCTCCTTTATACACAAATCCCGTAACTTTCTCTCTCTCTGGCGGCGCTGCGGACTACCCCTGCGGACCATGGGGTGCACCGCAGGGTAGTCCGTGACATCTGATGCTCGAAAATTTTTGCTCACTGGTTAGCGCCCGTGGTAGGACCCCGTGGCACGCGTTTTTGGGGCGCGGACCAGGGCGCGGTACACCGGAGGGTACCCCGCGCCTTCTGTAGCTAACTCCGTCAAAATACCCGTGGTACCTACCCCGTGGCACGTGTTTTTGGGGCGCGGACCATGGTGCGGTACAGGGGGATAGTCCGCGGTTGATTTTTTCTCGGTTCTGGATCAAACCCGCGGTTCCACCCGTGGCACGTGTTTTGACCTCGCGGACCAGGGCACGGACCATGGGGTAGTCCGTGGGGGTAGTCCGCGGGGTGTATTCCTTTGCTCCAAAATTTTTTCCTCGCGTTCCCTAACTCGATTTCTCCAATTCCTACACATTGAAAACACTAATACCTTCCTC
Organism: Nemophila menziesii; assembly: GCA_029959085.1. Taxonomy (NCBI): domain Eukaryota; kingdom Viridiplantae; phylum Streptophyta; class Magnoliopsida; order Boraginales; family Hydrophyllaceae; genus Nemophila; species Nemophila menziesii. The sequence goes on along the minus strand of JARWIR010000001.1, from coordinate 135,678,076 downwards.
AAATATGCATTATCAACTAAAACAACTAAAATAAACTTAAACTAAAAACATAAAAGACATGAAAACATAAAAAAACTACGGGTTATCTCTCGTACAGTACTTTTGTTTAACGTCTTTCAAAGTTAGACGTGTTACCTCTGTCAAGATTTGCGTATATAGCCTCCCCAACAACGAGTAAGGCTATGAACATCAACTAATCTGCGCTTGACCCCAGTTTTGGGGCAAATTTCTATCACCTTGGCTGAAACAACCTTAGTGACAATGAATGGTCCCATCCACGAGTCTTTGAAACTTCGTGGCCTATTCTCGCGTTTGTGAGCTTTCCATAGAACTTCATGGCCAACCCCAAACTCAATGTTTGGCTCAGTATCCACAGGCTTTAAGTGGATCTTCTCAGGAGGGACTTTGTGATGTGAAAGGTTGTGGATGATAGGCACGGTGGGATCCAACTTCCTCGGTTTCTTACCCAAGACATAGAAGGTCCCGGATACATTCTTTGCATGAAGGGTGATGGTCCCTTCTTGGAAGTTGATCACACTTTGACTTGTGGCCATGAAAGGCCGTCCAAGTATGATCGGAACCTGCTTATCTGCATCAAACTCAAGAATAACAAAGTCAGTAGGGATGGCGATATTATCTGCACGGACTAAGACGTCCTCCACTGTTCCCCATGTCCTCTTCACTGAGTTGTCAGCAAACTGCAACTTCACTGGAGTCTTCTCTGATTTCTGAAGGCCAAGTCTTTCGAACACGGACTTAGGCATAAGATTCACACCAGAACCCACATCGTACATAGCTTTCACCTTGAGCATACCATGTAATTGAATAGGGAGGTTGAAACTTCCCGGATCTTTAAGCTTTGGTGGTAACTCTCTTTCACTTCTTCTCGAAACCCTCAGGTTCTCTCTCGGGATCTCTACACTCGCTTCTTTCTCAGGAATAACCTGCGTATAAACTTGTTGCGGTGTAAGTCCTCTCTTCGCAATCTCAAGCATTTGGGCGTTGATATTTTTAGGTTGGTACGCCTCTACAAATGTCTTGAGAACAGTGTCATCTTTAGGGTTTGTATCAGGAATAGTTAATGACACTGGTTGTACACTAGGTGGCGATTCCACCTTCTCTTCTTCTATCTAAGTAGGAATATCGAGTAAAAGTAAATAATTAGAGAACAGAAAAGTAAAAGGAACATAATTCGAAATTAAGCAATTAAAACTAAGAAAATAAAGACAATAAAATAAAATACGAAGAATATGAGATGAGAAGTATAGCTTAGGTTTTGCTAGTATGCACTAATCCTTCTAATTCTATCTATAAATCTAGTTAATAAGGGAGAATATTAGCTCTTGGTATACTTAGTCAGGATTCTAAATTCCCCAATCTTAGACCTTGAGAGCGACTAAGGGGGCTACGGCACAACCAAGACGAGGACTCAAATAGGTTTATCAAACGCCACTAAGGCCCTATCCAGCACACTACAATCAATTGGTGATATGGTGTTTAAAACAAACCCTAATGACTATCTAGTTAGAAGTATGTTTTGTCAGAACTGCTATCGACACTAGACATTATGTGGTGGTTCAATAGTTAAACACCCTGTCAAGGAGACCATTTAACTACTATCAAAACAATCCTAAAGTGATCAGTTCTAGGAAAGACATTAAATCAAAACACCTAAACAAATATAAAGTAAGTAGCTAATATCAGATTAAAACATATAATTCCCAAAGAAACTTAGATAGAAGAATTAGAATTCATAGATTATACATATGCAAAACCCAAGCTATGGGAGGTTAAGTTCATACCTGAAGGAAATAAACTAAAAGAAATTACAAAAGACATCATCTTGCTCTCTACAATAAACTGGAAGAATAAAACCTTAAGAACTAATTACTATGAGGCAAGGATGAACAAGTGATATAAGGGTGTATTTATAGGTGTTTAGAAGACCTAATTCGTTTTCTTGAGGAATAGTTAAGGTAATGGACTTCTAGCCCAACTCAAATTCGTATGGAAATAAAGATAAACACTGCTGCACCGTTTTGAGCATATCTTATTCGTTATTGGTCGGATTTTGCTCCATAAGATACCAAAAGAATCGCAACAGAATTATCTTGACCCTTTAGAAGGAAATTACCAAAATCGGCCTATATCTTAGGTAAAAACGCCTATCTTTGGACGTGTATGCAGAATCCCAGATTTAGGCAGCTTTTCCTTTTCCATCTTTTTAGCTTTTATTTCCTTATCTCCAATTACCATGCAAATCTCTTTCCATAAGTTATTGTCTTTGACTTGGACTCTAATTAAGCTCCATAATTATCTTTAAAGCTACACACTAAATAAACAATTAAACCCAATATGCTCTAAAAACATTATTTCTACAAATCAAGACACAAAACAGGAAAGTGCACTAAAACTCAAGAAAATCGACATTATTGACTTCTAAATCACTTAAAATGATGTCTCATCCTAACATTAATCTATCACAAATGAGGAGACATCGCCCCTCCATTGTCACATTTCCCCCCAGGAATAATCTTAGATTTGGTTCCTGGGTTGGTTCGATTATTGATCACGGGAAAAATACGAAGGAAAAATCCCATCTTTTATTGAATATTATCCTTTGCTTATGGGTCATATGGTTAACCAGGAATAAGGTTATATTCCATAATATCCCTATTGATTTGGACTCTTGCATAAAATTAATTGATCTATTCTACAGTCAAGTGTTCTTCGTAGGTGATACTAGCTCATTAGAACCCCCTGTTGAACCTAATAACCCTTACCATCCTACGTCTAGTTTACCCTCAATCCCTAGTTGGTCACCTCCTCCACATCATACTCTGAAGATGAATGTCGGTGCTTCTTTTAAGATAGGAAAAGTCTCTGCTGCTGCAGTGATCCGTGACTGGAAGGGTGAAATTGTTAATGGCTTTGCCATGAACATTGTTGCTTCTTCTAGTTTTGAAGCAGAAGCTAAAGCATTGAGATCTGGTGTTCAATTTGCCGTAGCCCATGCTCCCATTTGCGACAGAATCAAAACTGACGCCGAAGCCGTTCTTAAAGCTGTGTATTCATCGAGCCCGAACTGTCAATGGAAGGACAGGGCTATCCTCGGTGATATAAAAAACATGGTTAGAGACCACAATCATATTCGTATTAGTGGTGTTAGAAGAACGGCGAACAAAGTCGCTGATTGGCTTGCGAAGACTTTTTCTAAATCTTTATTATCTCCTACATGGCTTTGTAATATTCCTTATAAACTTTACTCTTTGGCATGTAATGATTGTAATACTTTTGATGCTTCAGGAGTTGGTTAACTCCTGTTGCATTTTTATTTAATATATTTGCTTCCTTTGTCTAAAAAAAAATGTTAGATAATAATTTGAGGACTTGGAGACAAGTAGGCCTATAAAGGTGTTATTTTACACATTTTTCATAAGTTAAGAGAGCAACAACATAAAAGAAAGAGAGTCGCTTGCCTTGAGAATTTTATTTCTTGTTTTTTTCTTAGGTATATATTCTCTTAGTCTTAGTTCTGCATATTTTATAAAGGTTTGCTTTGTGTAACCCTAATTAACTATTTAATTATGATATATATATATATATATATATATATATATGTTATTGGGTTATTGTTGTATAAATTATAATAGTTTTGAGTAATTAATTACTCTTACTCTTAGTTCAAGTAATGTTTACTACGGTAGTTACAAGTCTAATTTGGATAACTTACCCTTAAGGAAATAATTTAAACACTTGGGTAGGATATGCTATCCCAGGAGGAAAACTATCGATCTTGGGATAGGTGGTGTAATGCTTAAATATGTAAATATCTTTCTATGATCTTTGGAAGAAGTAATATTAATATCTTATTTTAATTGAGTTACCTTATGTGTACAGATTGAGGATGTCTAAAACATTTATTATTCCACACCATCTAATTGTGAAGATACTATCAAGGGTACCAGTAAAGTCTCTTACAAGATTTAAGTGCGTATCAAAATCATGGTGCTGGATGATTTCCCAACCTGACCCTGAGTCAAGTAAAAAATATCTGAAGCAATCAAAATGTAATATGAAGCTTATTACTGGACATCCAAATCCCAAAGAATTAGAGGAGCAGCGGATATATGACGTAGACTTCACCACATTAGGTAAGATTTCGAATGTGAAGGAAATCAATTACCACCCACAGCATATTGGTAGCTCAATTTGTTTAGGAGTTTTAGGGTGTAACAATGGTGTGGTCTGTTTATACTTGAACTGGAAAACATTTTTTTGTGGAACCTTTCAACTCGAAAGCAACTTATGTTACCTAACTGTTGTGCGGAATTTTGTTATAGCTATGACGCACACTGTGCTGATGGTTTTTGATACGATGAAAGCACGGATGACTACAAGGTGGTTTGGTTGGTAAAATATTGTGCTAGTGCTTTCTTAGAATGCATATATTTAGTCTAAAATCTTAGAAATGGAGGATTTGTTTGGAGGATTTTGCATATGAAAGTAATATTGCATACAATGCTGACCAAGGAATCTTTTTAATGGTGCTCTCCATTGGATCCTCAAGGACTATTTTATTCTTTTTTTTGTTTTTTCGGGTGAATAATATATTAAAAGATAGTCAAAAGAGTCCGTAAACTGTACGTAGAACCGGTACAAAAATGCTATCCTAACAGAATGCTAAGTGTACACCTACTCAATGTTAGCTCCTACCAAAAATAAAGATCAATGTACATCTAATAAAAACCCACCATAACCCAAAAATGAAAGATGAGGGTACAAGGCAAATAAAGAACGATAAACAAGTCTGAATTCCCTTGAGAATGGTGTCATGTGTAGTGACCACTCCCTGGTGAACTCACTTGTTCCGTGCCGTCCAAATGAAGTAAACTGTGGCAGCAAAATCCATACGCCACGCTTTTCTTCTCCAACTCGTTCTTGCCTTTGTCTTTTTTATCCAATTGAGAGAACTCGATTTAGTGTTCATCTCTCTCGGGATACTCAACCATCGTCTCACATCTCGCCAAATATCATATTGATGTCTCCCTAATTGTTCTTATTTTCGACCCTTGGGAGACATCATTTTTTATGTTTAATTGAATATTTTGATAGACTTTTGAGTTAAAAATGCAATAATCTGGAATTCCTATTTTATTTCGAGTATTTTTTGTTTATTAAACTTTTGCGCGTAATCTTGTGTATTTTAGTGAAAAGTTTGTAGGTTTTGAATATTAGCTAGGAAAGGAATCCGAGAAGAGAGTCAAAGATCGTGATATGGAGTCAAAGCTTGAAGATAAATCCCGAAAGAATTATATTTTGGAGCTGCAAATCTGGAAAACAGGCCAAAGATTGTTGATTTCGAGGCACTTACGAGTTGATTTAGCCGCTGACCTTTGAAAAAATTATGTTCCTTATCGAGTTACGGAAATTTAGCAAGTGATTTGAGGTCAATCAGAGTTATAACGAATCAGCTAGAGCTGTTTTAGTGGAGGTGGTGCAGCAGTTACGGGATTTGGGCTTGATTAGTGGACTTGGACTCTTTATTATTCACTTAATCCCTAATTAAAAGCCCATTCCGAATTTGAGCTTATTAAAGGAGCTTTTGACCTCATTATTTCTCACCTCTCATTTTATTCTTTAATTTAATTTATCCTTAGAAGAGAGTGTCCGGAGAAGAAGCAGAAGCAAGGAAAAGAAGAAGCCAAGAGTTGGAGACTGTCTATATCTCCAATTCGCAGCCAAACCAATTCCGAAATTAGGTTTCTCTGTATTTTCTTTCTGTAAACAATATGAGTTTTATTATTTTTAATTTAGTTTTCCTTTCAATTAGTATGAGCTAATTCCATTATAGTGCTTGAGAATGCTTTATGGGTAAATCCCAATTCTATTGAATTTCATGTCCTGAATTTGGGTTTCTGTTAAATTAAATTGGGTCTTTTACTCTTTTCGATAATTTGTGAATGTTTACTGTTTTTAGAGTCGCGAACTAAGAACAGGTATTAGTATCTAGGCTATTCCACATATGTGGCGTGTGGATCATCCTGACGGAGGGTTTAGGTATAGAACCAATTATTCAATCTAAAATAGAAGCTATTGATTCTGACGAACTTAGCTAATTTTAGGGCCAATGAGGTAAAATTCTTAAACATCTAAAAGTGGATCATATTTACCCTGACGGGACTAGTGACACTCTAGGATAGCTTTATAGTCCACCCTGACGGGGGTATAAGGAATTTAGAATCCCGACCATTGTAATTTACCAATTTAACCCTTAAACAGAACAAGTTATGAAATAGAATTAGGAGGATCCCTTGCGTTCTCAAGTGCTATCTTCTCATACTTGCGTTTCACATTTATTTACTTGCGTTTTACTATTTATTTGCATTTTATATTTAGTCTTTCATTAATTAGAATTAATACAAAAACCAAATCAATCATTATATCTTTATTTGCTTTCATAAGTGCAACCATTCATTATTCGATAAGTATTGTAGTTAACCAAACCGTCCCTGCGAACGATCCTAGAATCACTTATTACTACTTGGGACAACCGTACACTTGCGGTTGTGGTTCAATTACTTTTGCATTTATTTTAGAACACACAAAGGACCACCACATATGCGAAACCGCACTCGAAAAATAAGTGACTCGAAGTTTCAAAATCAAGTCCACAAGACAAATAAGTAGGATCATCTAACTCCATAAAATTTAGACGATCATTTGTCCTCAATCGACCCAAAAGAGCCATCCAAACAATAATCAAGTGTTTCGGGTCACACTTGGGTCCCAAACGATGTTCGCGCAAGGTTGGATGGAAGATTGGGTCTGAAACATGTCATACGGGGTCTCAGAATACTCGTAAATGGCTTGGTGGCTTGAAAAATGGTCTGGTTGTCTTTCTGACCGGCTCGGTTGACTTGATGAGACTTGCTGACATGGCACACGCGGAGAGGCAGCAGTCAAGATCCCCCACGCGCCGTCGTAGTGGGCTAATGAATAGTGACACGCGCCTACGTGACTGGAGCGTGTGGAACACTTGTTGGACGGGAATTTTGACGTGCCAGAGTCTGATTGGCTGGTTGAAGTGAGTTAGCAAGTTTTGAATAAAATCTATTGACTGGTGGACGAGTTGACTGGCGGCGTGTCCTCTTGCGAGTGCATGGTCTTCAGCTTGCTCGCCACGTGGCAGATGGTGAGAGGGTAGGCATTCTGTTGACTGTTGATCAGTTGACTAGCCAAGTGGAGGGGTACTGTTACGTGTCAGCGTGGTGTTGTGTAGAGAAGCTGCATCAGCAAGTCTTCAGTCAACCATAGAGATATCATGATTGGATCCATGTGGCGTGTTATCATTAGCTGGTAAACTCCTTGACTTTTCAACGCCACCCTTCAAGCTCCTATTCGCCAAGCATGGTCAGAGTCAAATATGAAGGGATCCTTACCTTGTCATGTTTTATTGCTACCACAGTCTACCGCAGTCAACTCTGTTTGGTCAGCAGCTTTAGTCAAATAGGGACGTGGCAAGCTAGGATTTGTCGCTTTGATTAGGGAAATGTCAGCAGCTGTTGAGGTGGATGTATGTGACGTGGCTCATTCCTATCCACAATTTCCGTTGAGAAGTTATTGCTTAGACAAGGCTGCTTCCCAGCCTTACGATTAGCCTTGTGCATTCTGAAGATTGGTGTTGAAAAATCAACGCCTCGTTGTCTATCGAAGTGGACTCGTGCGAGTTGCATGCGCTAGTGAAGGGCGATGCGAACTCAAGGGAACCTTCAAATCGACTAGTTAGTATTTGTAAAAATATTCTAGCTACGAATGAATATTTTAATCTTGTTTGGAACTATCGCGAAACTAATACATGTGCGGACTGGTTGGCAAAATATAGTGCAGCTACGTTGAAAGACTCGGTTTCGTCGAAAGATCCACCGGATGGGTTGTGGCGATTGCTGACTAGAGATAAATATGGTTGGGCCATGCCTCGTCCACATTTAGTTAGTCAATAAGTTTTGGGAAGTTTTACTTCTCGGTCTTTTAGACCTCCTATTTAACAAAAAAAAAAAAAAAAATCAACGCCTCTAAGTGGCCTGGTAGAGCAACGCGTAGCACAGTTATGGGCCGAATAATCAATATTCTCATGGAGATCAATTTGGGCGTTAATAACTAAATACATAAGAAGGGCCACGAGGAGTATTTCTAGTGGGCTCTATTTCCGTGAGTATGAGATGAGGTAGTGATGACCTAATTTGTTTGCGAAAGTGATGTGAGCAAATTTATTGCAATATTATTTCTTCCAATATTATTATTTTCAGCAATAATTTCTCTCAAATAAGGTTTATTTTTTTTAAACCACATCCTCATAATAATCTATCCTCGATTTTTCCACAATCCAATAAAATTCCGTCCTTTAATTTGCAAATAATTTTCATTAGGGCCGAAGGACGAAATTTCGTAGACCAATCCCAAACATCACAAGTTTCCAAAAATTTATCATAAAACCAATCAATCCATAATGAGTATTTCTTAACCATAATGCGTCATAGATCTTCATGAGCAACTATTTATTTTAAACTTTTTAAGATCCTTCAATCCAAGGCCTCATTCTATTTTAAGGATGCAAATTTTACCCCAAACAAATAGACGAAGAATTCTCATTCCAATAAAAGTTTTAACAAATACTCATCACATCTTCGCGCACATTACATGGAAGAGCAAGAATAGAAGATCGAAAGCAAATAATACCTTCAAGAACGGATCGAAAAAGCTCAGTCTTTCGTGATAAGATATGCTCGAAGCATTCCATGATCTCACTCTGTTGCTCAATTTATCTCCGAGTGGTTGATAATCAAGTGATTTCATATTACAAGCTCCAAGAGGGACCCCTAGGTATTTGAAAGGAATACCCTATTTTCCATATTTGTCAAATTCTTAATCATCTCAAGTTATTGTTGGTCTTTAATACCTAGATAATATAAATTAGATTTAACTGCATTCACACGGAGACTCGAATACTCACCAAAATTTTACATACAATTTTATGAGAATTTCTACGGATCTCCAATAACCCCTAGACATGAGCATTAGACCATCCACAAAAGCAAGATGGATGATTTTAAGCTTCCCACATTTAGGGTGATAATTAAAATGATTCGCCGTGCTTTTCTTAACCAACCTAAAAAAATATTCCTAACAAAGAATGAAGATGTAGGGAGCTAAAGGATCACCTTGACACAACCCCTTAGCACCTTTGTTGAGATATCCATGAATGTCTCCATTAATTGATAAGGAATATGAATGAGAGGTTACACAAGCCATGAGCCACCCGATATTTTTTTTCTGAAATTTCAAGCCCTTTAAAACTTCATGAACAAAGCTCTAAGGGTGTGATTGGTATGTTGTAATGAGATCAGTAATATAATGACATTACTGATTTAGACATGATTACTGTGATTGATACGTCGTAATCAACTCCGTAATATCATTCCATCCGTAATCACATTACAATGAAAATGGGGTTTTTCATTACATAACTACTACCCATGAATGACCAATTACAATCGTAATCGTAATGGATATTTTCTTTTAACAAACTAAAATAATTTTATTAAACTTAATATATTACACAATTCATCTTTTTTTATTAAATCAAATATGTAAAAATTCATATTATTATTTTTAAAAACTCAAAAAAAAAATTATATTATATTTACATAAATCGTATATAATTACATAAAATCTTTATATATCGGTGATATATTTCACCATAATATACTGAAAATTATAACAATTTATTTATTATTTCTCACATACCCATAAATCACAAATCAACATATTTACCAAAATCTTAACATGAAATTAAAATTTTAATTGAATTATTAAATATATACTTCTCTATAACAATTAAACAAGTTACATAACCACTAACTGACCAACTGAATTTTAAATTACATCAATGATACTACTATCATACATTCTCAATAAAAGTTAAAATCGAAATATATAAATCTAAGATTTATCGAACTATATATACAAATTATTTAAAAGTATTAAAATAATTTATTTTTCATATTCTATTTTATTAACATTATTTATATTTTATAACAATAAAGTGATTACCTTATATGTTAAATAATTTATTTACAATCTTATTTAATTAAACTAGTTATTAGCACAAGGTTGAAATCAACCAAGCCATTACATCCCCATTCAGATAGCATACCAAGCATCGTATAATGATTACAAAGTTCATTACATTACCAATCTCATTACATTACTGAACTCATTACATTCCTGCCTAAATCCATTACATCATACCAATCACTACCTAAGAGATCGAATCGAAGGCTTTTCGAAAGTCAAATTTGATGGTGCATCTAGGGGAGCTTTTATCGTCATAAACCCTTTCATCAACTCTTGTATTAAATGTATGTTATCAGACATGAGACGAACATGTACAAATTCACTTTGAGATTTATCAATTAAGCCATCAAGAATTAAAGTCATTTGAACGGCAATGACCATAGTGACGACTTTATAAGTAACGTCACACACGCAATAGGCCGAAAGGCATCCACGGATGTAGGATCTTTGGTTTTAGGGATGAGAACAAGTGTTGTGTGATTTAATTGTCGAAGAAGTTTCCCTGATGTAAAGAACTCCTTAACCGCATCAATTACGCTTTTACCAACTACATTCCAAGATTTATTGAAAAAATATGAAGAATACACACCCGGACCCGGAGCTTTATCACTATCAATCCGAGATATAACATATTTAATCTCTTACTCGGTCACATCAACACATAAATCTACCCTTGGTTCTTCGGTTAAGACACTGCCCCACTTAAAGACTTTTTGATCGGCATGTGAAGTAGCCTCTCTAGTACCCAAGAGACCAATATAATAATTAACAAAAGCGCCATAAAGCTTCTCTCATGAGGTAGAATCACTACCATCCGGAAGCTTGATAGTAGATATATGTTTTTTCCTTTCATTTCTTCTCATAATTCCACGAAAAAGCTTTGTGCATCGATCACTCTTGAGATTATAGGCGTTCCTAGATTTTTGTTAAAAGAAGCTACATTCGGCATTCTCAAGATGTGAAGCTAACTTTCGAAGACTTTTATTTTTCTCCATGAGAATGGCATTACTTGTGTCTTGTTGAATATTCTTTTTGGCATTTTCAAGGACAAAATTAGTTCTCTTAACACGTTCGGAGATGTGTAAATAGTGCTTTTTGTTCAACTCCTTTAAACCAAACTTCAAGTTTCTAAGCTTTTTGCACAAACAAATTGTTTAGTGCCTTGAAATGTATCACTTGCCCACCCGGAACACACCACATCATTGTAGTGATCATGCTCGGTCCATATTTTGAATAAACAAAAGAGAGTGTGTCTAATCTCATTCTTTGTGTATAAAGTCACAACACATGGAGAATGATCTGTCCAAGTACCGTAGGTAAAATTACCTTGGAAATGAAGGGAGGAGAAGAAATAAGTCTTCGATTATCCATAATATGGTCAATTTTACTCATTATATTATGACCACCACGCCAAGTAAAATGTTGACCCGTATAAGCCAAATCATCCAAACCAAGAGCGTCACAAACATCATTAAAAGATTTTAAATCATAAGAGTCCACTCCATTAATATTTTTATTAAACTTAAGAATGTTGTTGAAGTCTCCCATAAGTAACCAAGAACCATCGAAAGTTCCGTCATAGGTAATCAAGTCCTCCCGTAAGGGGTTTCTTTTATCTTCATGACCCATTCCATAAATAAAGGAAATGCGAAGATAGTTGGAAGTTACCTTGCATTTCACCATACAATGAATAACTTGATTTTTGATAGAGAGGCGATTAACTTCCACTTTGTCGGGGTTCCAAGCTAGAAAGATCCGACCTCTACTATGAGCCGTGTTGTAGTCAAAATTATCATCACATAACCAACCCATAAGTATTGTATTGACGAAATTCTTAACCCTCGTACAATCGCTTTTAGTTTTGAGTAAATCTGTACAATCTATCTCCTTAGTGCATATAAGGTCTCGAACCCCTCTATGAGATTAGACTCCACAAAACCCCTTGTTTTAAGGATGTAATTATCATAAGAGGGTGGGGGGTTCGCACACATGAAGTTTATGATATAGTCAAATAAGATCTCATCTCTAGTTAAGAAATTTGCATCATGTTTCCTAATATAAGCAGCAAAGCTATAATTTGATTACAAATAATCCCATATCGTAGATAGAAAAATAGTTTTAAATAAAATAGATGCTCTTTTAGGAATAGGAACAATACATCCCACATTGAGAGCTGTAGTAGAAAGAAAATTAACGGCTCTAATTAAAATAACTGTTCTATTTAACAACTTTCATCGATAAAAATAGAGGCCAACTGATCCCATAAAGAAACCCATTTGTGGTAAGTTGATAGAGGTTTTCATTAAAGGAATCTACAAAAAACAAGCTGGTGTCGCCTAAGGTGTTATACAATAATAGATAAATAAACGCAAATAAACACCCTAGGCTAGCACGGTTCTGCAAGTATACAAGACGTATGCAAGTTTTAATGAATAAGTAAGATTCGTTCCTTAGAGATTACGAAGGTTAGGAAGCACTTATGCAAATATTCAAGTGCAAATATTAAAAGCTAGATCAAATTACTACGCAAGGAAATAAAAGAAAAGAGATTTTTGTTTGATTTTAAGAACTAGAAAATTAACTAGTAAATTTAAAGACAGAAAATTAAATTGAAGAGAAGAGCAAATAGTATGAGAGTTTAGCTCGAGATATTAGCAAGTAATCCCCACTAGTTTTGGTTATTCTATCGTCTAAGGGTGAATCAAGTAATATGAAATAATCAGGATTCTAAATTCCCATACCTTAGACCTTGAGAGCGACAAAGTGGGCTACGGACACACCATGAGGCAGCCTAAACCTAGGGTTATCAAGAGCCACCAAGGCCCTAAGCAATTCAATTCCAAACATGGTGATAGTGGTGAAACCTTACCCTAATGATTATCTAGTTAGGTTGATTTGTCAGGTCTAAACCTTATTCTAGACGTTATGTGGTGTTTCAATAATTAGACACCCAGCTAAGGTGGTCATCTAACTACTATTAAGGTAATCCTATACTCGTGCACTAGCAAGGAAAACAGTCATTAAATCAAAACACATAAACTGAACATAAAACATGACTTCAAATTATATACCGTAGTATCCCAAATCAGATAGAAAAACTAGGGTTCATACATAGATGCTAAATATCAAGCTAAAAGTAAATTAGTTCGTACTAATGGAAGAAAAGAAATAAATTACAAATTTAAAGGTAGAAGAAGGCATGAATTGGTGTTTAGCTCCTTCCAGACTTCTTCTCTTGTGTTGCAGCTTCCTCTTGGCTTAAGAGTTTGGCCAAGGATGATTTTCTAAGGATAAGAGGTTGTATTTATAGTGTATAGGAAGCCCTAATTCGTTTTCTTGAAGGAGAAGGTAAGTATTGGACTCCAAGCCCAACTCAAATTTATAACCCTAAAATATGGAATCAGCCCTGTTTTTGTTTGGTCCTAACAGCTTCAATACTTATCCGTTTGACGCGTATGAGTAGTCGAAATTCTTCATCTCCGAAAGATCTTTAACTTTGCTCTTGACAGTTCTTCCAAATTCTTCACCGATTTTGAGATATAAGCTGATTTGTGGTTGTGGGTGGTGAAATTCAGATTTATTTGGCAGCTTTATCTTTTCCATACCTTAGCTTTTGTTTCCTTATCTCCAATTTTCATGTTTATCCTCTTTCCTTTAGCTCTTAGAATTAACTTGGACTCTAATTAATTACCATATATCTTTAAAGCTTCACACTAAATAAACAATTAAACCCAATATGCTCTAAAAATAATAAATAATTAATTCAAGACACAAAATAGGAAAGTGTACTAAATCATGATAAAATCGACCTATACTCTAATATATACACCTAAAATGATGTCTCCAGCTAGGATTAATTCATGAAAAATAGGGAGACATCACAACCCAAACCCCAACCAAATTATGTTATAAGGCCTACTTAGAGAAACCTTCTAAATAAGGCCTAGTTTCATTTTTTGGTTGGATTTTTTCTTTCTATACCTTTTTCATTTTATTTTTATTTTTAGTATTTTTATTTAAGTTTTTTTTGTTCTTTTCATTAATTTGATGGATCCGTACACAAGGGTACAGACCTATGTTGGTTTTTAAGTTTTTTAAGTTGTGTGAAGTGATTGTTTATTTAATTGCATTATAAGTCTTTATACTTTTTGGGTTTTGTCCATGTCACGATATAGGAGGTCCAGTTTTTGTCCATGTCAAACTTTTGGGAAAAAAATCATTAGGAACCCGCTATACCCTAGGGTCTATACTCAAACACAATTACAATCTCACACACGTATCTCACACATGCATAGGAACAAAAACATCAAAAAAAAAAATATTGGCACAACGGGTTATACCCCGGCTTATTAATTTCACGAACAAAAAAACAATCAAATCTATTTGCCAAAAATGGAATAGAAAAAAAAAGAATCTCAAGGGGCTGGACCCAAGGGGTTGGACAGGGGCTCGTTTTACCTGCAAATAAACGACCATTTAAATCACAAGAAACCAGATCTGAGATGGTAATAAAAAATACAAAGAAACTTACTAGATATGCGAACGTTGACAATGGTGGAGAAGGGGCCATGATGGGGCGGGATCCGGCTGTGATTTGTGCAGAGGAAGGTGGAGAATGGCCAAATCTAAAGAGATCCGGCGAGATCTGAAAAAACAAAAAAATAAAAGAAAAAGGGAACGTTGACCCGAGATCTCGCCGTTTTCGAGTGTTGCAGAGCTTCAAAAGGGAAGTAAGACATGTCTTCTTGCATTTATGGGCATTTTTCGTGTGCAGCAGCGCCAGGCTGTTGATGGTGGGGATGATGGTTGTGAAGATGACGGTGGAGGATACTGATAGTGGTGAAGGATGGTGATGGTGATGGTGGTGAAGATGGTTGAAGGGGGTGGGAATGCGAGATGGGGGGCGATGTGGATGCAAGGTGGGCGGCGATGAGGATGCGAGTTTCTGGTGGTGAAAGTGGAGGTGGGAAGGTGAGAAGGTGGCCATGAGGAGGCAAGGTGGGCGTCAGTTATTCTTGTTCCCGAAGAGAGGGAAGACTTTCCAGAGAGAGAAGATGAAAGTAAATTTCAAAGCTTTAATAGGTCTTTTGTTTTGATTTTGTCTTTTCACCGTGTGTATAAGAAAGAAGTGGTATTTTGGTGTTTTTTTAGTTAAACTCTAATAGATAGTTAAGCCTAGTTGAGCTGGGCTTTTATTTATTAAGCTTATAATTATAAGGCCTTAAAATATAATTTTCTCTTTTCATTAAGAAAAATGTGCCAATCACCGAAGCACGCTCACTAAAACCCAAGACACAAGTAGCAGCCACCATATTAGAGAAAAAGGACTGACAAATCCTTATATAGTTTTTTTTTGGACGGAAAAGAAACACTCCAACAAAAACTATCCTATTCTGATCTTCGATGCTCCATAAATAATATCCCTGACTTCTAACGTGGGACCTTTGGTTCCGCATCTAGTATTCTTCGCAAGACTGTCCGCTTGGCTGTTCAATCGTCTTGATAAATGCCGAAAGGATATCGAGCCAAAGTCTTCCGTCATCTTCCAAATCTAACGGATGATCGGTCGCTACTGAAGCCGGTCTAATACCTTAATCCTTATATAGTTTAGCCTGTACTATTTGAGAGAAAAATAGGAGCATTGATAAAATAGCGGCGGCGAAGCAGTAATTTGGTCCAAAAGATCAATGTTAGCAGCAAATAAATAATCCTCAAAGGTGATATTTGAATAAATAGCATGGTCAACTTTCACAAATAAATATATAAAGACCAACTGACCAACTATCACACGTGCTGACTTATATTCAAGAAAGCCATGCAGCAATACATGGCGCATTAATAAAGCCTTATCCACTTGATTAGTAAGTACCATTTAGGGATGGCAACGGATCGAATTATTGCAAAAAAATCCAAAACCATGTCCATATCCATTTAATTTATCAAAAACCAAACCCTAACGGATTTAACCATCGGATTTACTTTTTAAAACCATATCCGAATAATTCGGATTCGGTTTTTTATACGGTTTTTCGGATTTTAACCATAACCCGGCTCGTGAGGCGTCCCTCTCGCAATAGGATTCCTAACCTCGCCTCGCTCTTGTGACATGCCAAACTATAACTCTGTAAATATTGAAAATATTGAAACAAGATCACAAATACATGACAAATCTCCAATATATAAGATATTATGTTGATCTTTAATTAAATAACGTTTTTGTTACTTCTTTTGTTAATTCTAATATTTAGATTTTCGTTTTGAGATATGAAAATACTTCTTATCAATATTACTATAAAATATACAAAAATAGATGATAATAAACGGGTTTTTGGTTATTCGGTTTTATTTTCATCTAAAATTTTAACCTAAAGGATTTAACCATCGGTTACATTTTTCAGAACCATAACCTAACGGTTTTATCCATGGTTGCATAATCGATTTTTAATCGGTTCAAATTTTTATCGATTTTGATTTTAAACCATAACCATATTTCTCCGTATCTATAGTTGGGTTGAGACTTTTGGCCTTTTGGTAATTAAAAATCAAAAAAATATAAGAAAGATAGAATTCAAAATATAAAAATACATGAATTTTAACCTTTAGTAGGTAAAATAAAACCAGATTTATATATATATATATATAAAACGGATTTTCGGTTTTCGGGTTTTTTAATATCTAAAACCATAACCTAACGGTTTTAACCATCGGTTTCACTTTTTAAAACCAAACCCTAACGGATTTTACCACGGTTACATAATCGGTTTTTATTCGGTTCGGTAATCCGTCGGTTTCGGATTAAAATTGTAACCACTGCCATCCCTAGTACCATTAGATGATAAATAAAAAGTTGGCCATGCAGAACTCAAAAGTCATATAAAAGATATATCGCCCAAAAAGATTATCAAACCTTAGATCCAATGAAGAGACTAGAGACTTCAATATATCAAACAAGCCAGCATCAGACCCCAACGGATAAATAAAATTCAAAAGAGACCTACCACGAACTCGCGAAACTCGATCCCAGAATAATATCATATTTTTTATTCATATCTATACTTTGAAAATCTCTTCCCACTCTACAATCACAATCACAATGCAGAGCAAGTTGGAAAAGGAAATAAAAGCTTAAAGATCACTTCATTTATGGTGTAATAGTAAAACTCTCAAAATTCTTGTTCTATTTCTTAATGATATGTGATATTCAAAAGACCCAATTTTAGAGTTAGTAGGGTAGGTAATTTAATTCTATAGTTGCTTCTGTTGTACTAATTAAAAATGTAATATATGTTGTTGAATATATTTTTTATTTCAATTTTTGGTTTCTGTAATTCCTTTTATACTTATATTTGTCTCAACATGTGTATCTTTTCTACACCGATTTTGCCATGGAACTTTAGGAGTTAGAATATTCCTAATGATTTATCAATTTGTTGGCAGGTATTTTATCTTTGCTTTGTTTTAGTTCAGTTTGCAGTGATGCAAAACCATTAAAAACATTTGTATTTGTTGATGTTTAACATCAATTTTTCGAATTGGGTTGAGTACCATTACTAGTTTATCATTATCTATCGAATTTCAATTGTTTTTTTCTCCTTATACAACACTAGATTAATAAATGAGTTAGGAGTTGGAAACTTCCAAAATGTACAGAGAAGATAATAATAGCCATAACACTCTTTTTTAGGCGACTTATTTTGGCTATGTTGTCACTGCTTTGCTTATATGATATAAGAGTAAATAGCACTTTTGCCCCCTGCGTTTATACCCGATTGACAGGTTGCCCCCTAACCTTTAAAATGCGACTCGTTGCCCCCTAAGTTTTAATTTCGTGACCTGTAACCCCCTGACTGTGTGTTCCATCTATTTTGGCCGTTAAAAGTGACGTGGCATTTCCATGTCACCTTTTTTTTTTAATCCAGGTGTTAATTAATTATTTAATTAAGATTAAAGTAGGGGTAAAAAAGGTTTTTTATAAATAGTTTTATATAAAATATAAATAATAAAATAAACCCCCCACCCCCACCGCACCCCCCCTCCCCCCTCCCCTTTCTTCTTCTTCCCCTTATTATTCCCCGATGACTACCTGCAACTTAAAAAAAAAAAAAATCAACACATTAAAATAAACCCCCCTTCATCCGTTCACATCTCCAACTCCGTACCACCACCACTCACTCCTTACGTATGAAACTGCATATTTTCCCACCATTAATGGATCTTCTCCAGGGGTTCCGATAAATTCTGTAGCAAAGTGCTTTGATTCTTTGACTACTGAATAATCTTCCATTGATTATCATCAATTTTGAATGATCTGTTGTTGTTTTGATGATGTGAACAACAAACCAACTATTATGAGAGAAGATTCAACAGATCGACAGGGATGGGCATGGCTTCAAGAACCTTCGAATTGAGCTCTCATGGAGCTTTGAAGATTCAACATCTCGAAGACCCGGCGAAAAGAATGAACCTCGCCTGAGATCCGCCGCCATGGCTGGCTTCACACATCTCAGAGGTTACGATACGGTTACGAAGCATCTACACAAACTATAGATATGATTGAGTTCTCAAATAACATTTTTATTGTTCGTAGATATATATTTTACCCACATTATCCCTATGAGACTCGAAAAATTGAAAGATATGAGGTTTATGAGTTCAATCCAGATGATGGTAAGATTGTGGAGATTAAAAATTTGGGAAATAAAGCTATACTTTTGGGTAACAATAGCTCATATGTGGTTGAGTGTTCAGATTTTTTTTTTTTTAAGTTGCAGGTAGTCATCGGGGAAGAAGAAGGGGAAGAAGAAGAAGGGGAGGGGGGGGGTAGGGGGGTGCGGTGGGGGTGGGGGGGTTTATTTTATTATTTATATTTTATATAAAACTATTTATAAAAAACCTTTTTTACCCCTACTTTAATCTTAATTAAATAATTAATTAACACCTGGATTAAAAAAAAAAGGTGACATGGAAATGCCACGTCACTTTTAACGGCCAAAATAGACGGAACACACAGTCAGGGGGTAACGGGTCACGAAATTAAAACTTAGGGGGCAACGAGTCGTATTTTAAGGGTTAGGGGGCAACCTGTCAATCGGGTATAAACGCAGGGGGCAAAAGTGTTATTTACTCATGATATAATAATTAGTCTACAAGGGACTCTATAGGTTACATATTTTTCTCATGCTTCTTCATATAAAACATCTGTATATATACTCATAAACCCTGTATTTGTTATATATTTTCATATTCTTAACAATCACATACCAATTCATTTTGTTGCAGTTCTAAGATGTATTCACGTGCTCATGGTGGGGCCAGTGGTGTGCTTATGGTGGTCATGCTCCTCTTAATTAGTTCCAAGATCGAGGAGGTTGATTAAACTTGATCTTGTAAGTTTGTATTCTTGTTAAGATGTTTGGATATTTTTTGGTGAACTTATTATATGTTTGCGTAGTAGTTTATTTAGGAGTAAAATGCTGGTGTTCTTTGCACAGCTCACATCTAGTAATATTTTCTGGCCTAGTTATAGGGCGGATCTTGAAGTTTTGGCGAATGTCATTAGTATTCTTCTACTAGTGTTTAACAAAGAAGTATGTTTTCCTATTTTTTCATTACATACGAACCAATGACGCAATTACCCTTCTCGTGAAATCAAATTGCTGGACAATAAAAATTCTCTGAAAGTTTGCAAATGTGTAAATGCATCTTTGTAAGCGCTAAAAGAAAGCCTTCATTTACAAGATTTTTAGTACATAGTAACATAGTAACAGGTGGATTTGTGGAACATTATATATTAGCTCGGATCTTGCTACAGAAATCCAATTTGGTCCACCTGAAAGTTATTGGTTAGTTCTTTCCCATATTTCCAGTTTAGCCCTTATATTATACAAAATAGACAAGTATGTCCCAGTGGAGCTAGGGGTAGGTCGATGTAAATGTATAACACATGGGAATATTGGATGATTATGAAACATATGGATATATTTGATCAAATTCGTATAACACAAGGAGAACTAATGCTATATTTCATACACTGGTTTTCTTGCAGTCTATATTGTTCATCTTCTTAAAAATATGGGTGGAGAATTCAGATGAATGTATGTTTATGGAAGCTTTGAAGAAGGTTCCAGTCTAAAATGGATATTTGTTGCACTGTATATGAATTGTAATGTAGTTTAATTAAAGGCTTTCTATAGGTTTGAGTTTTAAGAGTAACACTTTTATTGCTTGTTCAACAAAAAATATTGTTCTTTTCCTTCTTCTTGTAGATATTTAATTTTAGACAAAGTATGTGAGGCAACTGGTGAGGCTTAGCTCTTTTTGTTAACTTAGCAACATTTCCAATCTTTTTAATATCCAAATTATCCCTAAATTTCCCCCTTCTATTGGATTGGTCCTTGAACTTCAAAAATTATCCTAATGCTTCTTATAAAAGAATCATCAGCTTTTAACGAGATACTAACGGATCAGACCAAATAATTAAAACCTAAATGAGCCATAGTTCGAATAATTGGTTATTGACTGTCTTCCTTAATAACATAGCATTGTTGTATATCTCAATACAAGCATTATCGGTCTAGTTATAATTGTTAGAAAAAACAATCAAAAATAAAATGCGGAATAAATAAATAGATCGAAAAATAGAG
Source organism: Nemophila menziesii (assembly GCA_029959085.1). Classification (NCBI taxonomy): domain Eukaryota; kingdom Viridiplantae; phylum Streptophyta; class Magnoliopsida; order Boraginales; family Hydrophyllaceae; genus Nemophila; species Nemophila menziesii. The sequence continues at coordinate 135,657,296 of JARWIR010000001.1, read as the reverse complement.
TAACGATACCTCCCGCCATTGATATCTTTAGAAACTTTTCCTTATATTTTGTTCTTTCAAACTCTCAAGCATTCAACTATAGATGGTGTATATTTTTGTATGAATGAATTGAGTTTTAGAGTCCAAAACACTAGTTTATATAGCCAAACTCCCATCAAACTTTTTAATGACAATGAATTAGGTGTTATAACCTTTCATTTGCAAATGGTTAATAAAAAAAGTGTTGCAACTATTCATTTACATAGGATTAATGAAAAAATCATTAAGATAAAATTAGTGGATGGATTAATGTTGGATCATGAAAAGCCAAAAGTCATAATTTATTTTACTAATCAATTCAAAATAAAGACTAATAAAATAAAATGAAGATTTATATTAATAAAATAAAAAATGACTTATGTTCACCCACTTGATCCAAACATTATACTTGATATTTTATCTTAATCATAAATATATGAATCATGACAATAAGTCCACCAATAATGAGAGAGTAGTATCTTCCATGTATCATAATATATTTATCTCTTTATTTTTATGTTGTAACTATACTTAATGAATAAGCCATATGTTTATTCTTGGTCCTAACTAAATAATTTTCTCAAATGAAATTAAGGTGCGTAATGTATATGAGAAAATATCACAATAGATAATAATTATATTAATGATAGTGTCATACAAATAAACACTACATGATGGGACCAAGCCCCATACTCATTACATGATCGTTGCATTTCATTGGTGGCATGCCTTTAGTCAGTGGATCATCGATCATGAATTCAGTACTAATGTGTTCAATGACCAACCTTTTATCTTTAACACGTTCTCCTGTATGGCTAAATATTTAATGTCGATGTGTTTAATTCGACTTCCACTGTTTTTGTTTTTAGCCATAAAAACTGCTATTAAATTATCACAAAATGTTATTAATGGTCTAGAGATAGAATCCATAATTCTAAGTCCAGATACAAAACTCTTAAGCCATACACATTGTGAAGTAGTCTCGAAACAAGAGACGAACTCAGATTCCATAGTAGAAGTTGTAGTCATAGTCTGTTTGATACTTCTCCATGACACAACTCATGAGGATAGAGGTACACAAAGAATTATGATATATGAGTGAGACACTTGATCAAGCACTTAGTGTATATACTCAATGCAAGTTTTTATCCAATAATAGAACAAACATATACACAAGAGCTAAGCATATAATATATCACCTAAAATATATAAACAACTATATATATGCAATATAACAAACACTTGGAATGCACAAAAATTAATAAAGATGGAAGAAAAGTTATACACACGATTTGAAGTGGTTGGACTCCATATGCTTAGTCTACTACCAAAGATCTATGTGACCCTTATGATTTTGCAATATCTTCCATTAGAAACTCTAGTGTCTCTGAAAGGTGAGAGCACAAACCCTTACAATCCTTTCAAAATACCCTTTGAAGTAACCCCTTGTATTATCACCAACAAGTAAACCTATTGTACAATTTACACTCAAGATATCACTTCACAAGCTAGTGTTATCTCCATAAAAGAACGATTATACAATCTTTACCCACGATATAAAATTTACACACCCATGAAGCCTTAACTCGTGTCTACACCTACACGAGATATCAAACCATTGTTGTCTAGTCTATTGAAGATCACACTACTCACTAGAACATGACAACCACTAAGATTTAATATATTTCTACTTTACCTAGATTCTATACTCCTTAATGGGTATATCAATTACAAATAATGTCTATTACAAAGCAATATATATTTTTGGACTATGGGATTTTTTGGAACTCTCTTGATGATATATTTTTGAAATGCTTTAAATTGGGGTTGAAAAGAGACATTGCTTGTGTCTTAAGAGCACTTAATATATAGGTGAAAAACTATCCAACAGATCTATCCACTTTTGAGCATGGCCAACATTTGAAGTTATGGGCTGGGAAGGAGAAAATGGTTAACTAAGTTAAGCAAAACTTTCAAACTTGACTATGGCTTAGTTTATTAGAATTCAAGATTGGAGAACATGAGCATTTAAGGGTGGTTTTCTCTCTCCAAATCTGGAGAGATTATCTTTCACATCAATCTGAAAAACTTGATTCAATTGCTTTTACTTGATTTTTCAGATTCGATGGCGGAGAGTAGCGTATGTGGACGGGGATGGTGATCAATTTATTAGAGTATCAAAACCAAATAAAACTAATTACGTTATTTTAAATTCTTCGATGGGATGATGGTGGATAATCATTTCATTGTGCAGAATAACGAGTTTGAGTTTGATGCTGTTGTAATTGGAATTGAAGAAGAAGAAGACGAAGAAAACGACTAAAAATGAGGTAAGATTGGGCATTAGGCCTTAATTGCTGTAATTACATTTGGAGATAATTACCCCTAGGGTCTTGAAGACACACCCCTCTTCGAGTTAGCACCCCCTCTAGGAGTCTCTTCTTACTAAAGACCTCAACAAGAATTTAACACATGAACCTAAAAACCCCATTTACAATACTACCCCCTTTTGTTTTTTTTCTGCTATATATACTAAATATTCTATTACAAATCTTAAAAAATCATTCCCTCACCTCACAGCTTCTCTTTCCTCTCTCCTCTCTCCTCTCTCCTCTCTCCTCTCAACCACCACCGACACCACCTTAATAGCCACCACAACCGCCGATCTGCACCACCTAAATGACCTCCCTTCTCCCTCATATCTCTCTCCAGCTCCGGCGCTGCCTCGGTGGTGCTGCCTTGGTGAAGCCGTTCGCCGGAGGAGAGCTCTTCTTCTTCAAGTCTCTTCTAGGCGTGACCACCACCAGCAGATCTGGAGAAGAGCAGTGGTGATATCTCCGTGAACTCGCGAGGATGGGAAGGCTGCCGGAGAAGAGCAACGAAGATCTCCAGCAGTGTTCGCCGGAGTTGAAGCTTTTTCCTCCGAGGACGCAGAGATCTCCAGCAGTGGTTACCTCGCACGTTTGTGGTTTGCCTTCTCAGTGGTGGTGGTTTGCCGTCGCAGTGGTGGTTTGCCTTCGCAATGGTGGTGGTTCCTTCACAGTGGTGATGGTTGTTCGAGCTTGTGGTTGCCTTCGCTTGAAGTTTAAGCTTCAACATTGCTGCTAGGGTTCCGCCATGGTGAGGAACTCCGTCCAGTGGTGGTGGTGCTCGGATTTCGAGTCGTCCTCCTCGCGCTGAAGATTGCAGAAGACCAGGAGAGTCGTGATGCTCGGATGCCGACGTGTTTTTTTTTTTTTTTTTTTTTTTTTTCAGATCTAGATCTGGTTTGACCAGATCTGGTCAAACAAGGAATTAGATAGATTAATTTTATTATTTTTAGTTGTAAATTGATTTGTAATTGATTTGTAATTGATTTAAATTTGTGTAAAGATGAATAAAGTGTTTTTTTTACTACGCATGCTTTTTTTTTTCAATAATACTCATCAAATTAATAAAATACTCACCAATTTATTGAGTACTCCGAGATTATCTTAGAGTACTCCGAGATTTTCTTAGAGTACTCCGAGATTTTTCTTAGAGTACTCCGAGTTTTTCTTAGAGTACTCCGAGATTTTATTATTGCATTCAAAAAAATTAGAGAGTACTCAGCAAAATACAGAGTACTCTATGTTTTTCTCAGAGTACTCTATGTTTTTTTCCGGTGACCGGTGACTGGTGGCCGGAGGTCCGTGGTCGGAGATCGGTGGTCGGTGGTGGTGGTGGTGGTCGGTGGTCGGTGAACGGAGGTCGGAGATGGGTGGTAGGTGGGTAGGTGGTAGGTGGGTAGTGGTAGAGGAGAGAGAAACAGTGACATCATAGTTTTTTGTCTTTTAGTGTTAGTAAGGGTAGGAAAGACTATTGTAAAAAATGAGGTCCCTAAGAATAACAACTTTCAAGACACTACTCTATAGAGAAAAAATAGTGCTCCTAAGACCCTATAGATAATTCACCCTTACATTTGTACCATGTCTTCTAATGAGTTCTTTCCAATAGGCCAACAATAAAAAAAGACGACTTATGACTAAAAAAACATAAGTCTTCGGAGGTAGATAAGAAATTTGCTAGCCACTCATTTCTTTTAGTTTCCATCTTAGATCTTCGCCTCTTCCAGCTTCTTCCCCTCACTTAAATTAAATCAACAAAAATTAAAATCTCAGAGAATTATGGCTTTCTTTGAATCCCTTCAAGATCTTCCCGGTGTGCATCCTTTATTAGCAAACAACGGTATTATTGATCAGAGATTTGTGGAGTGTACTGAGATTGATTTTTCTGCTTTTGATGCTCTCTTTGAATTTCTTATCAATTCCCCTGTTGTACCTCCAAAATTGATAGAGGAGATTATAACTGAAGCTGTAATCATCAAAGCAATCCTCATAGATCCTCCTCCTCAAGAGTTGGTTGAAGATGAAGATGGTGATTTACAAGTAGCTAGAGCTGTTGTCAGGAACGTAGGATCCTTTTTCTACTCATTTGATCTCAATAAAATGAATGAATACATGGGCCTTCAACTTTGTTCACAGCTCTGCAAATTTTTTCGTCGCCTCAAGGATATACATAATTTCCAACGTTTCAGAGTGGAGAGGCCAATTATACTTACATATCCAAAAACGAGTCCATTCATCTTCATTAACCATCTTTTGGAGAATCTTGAGGAGTTATTGAAAGACACGACTAGTTCAACTTCTCTTTTCAACTGTTTCATTCAGAGGGTGCAAAGTGAGCTTCGTTTCTGGTATTCTGACCTCATAGAAATCTCAAGCAACCCACCATTGTTTTTGAAGGAGACCATTGAAACAATTACAAAATTGGCATATGATGTAGAATATGTTCTAGATTCATATCTTGTTGGAGATGTCCCTTCGTGGCGTTGTATTTGCTGGCTTAACGATATCTTTCTAGATTTTCTTAAAATAGAGCAAGAAAGAAAGACAGAGGAAGATATGGAGGAGGATCTCAAGGGAAAGTATACAATGATAGTAAAAGATATGCTTCTTGGAGAAGATAAGCAACTTAACATTATCACCATTGTCAGTCCTTACGGAATAGACAAGACTGCATTCAATATAGAATTGTACAATTCTCCTTTTGTCATCAGTCACTTCTTGTTCTCCTAGAATCTATGCATTCAATATACCAAGAGTATTATTGGAGCTTTCAGGTCAGCTGGTTGATCTTTCAGATGAAATTCGTTCCAGGAATAATGAAGAGCAAAGTAAACTACTGTTTGAATGTCTAGCAGAAGAGCGATTCCTTGTTGTGCTTCATTTTGATTATTGTTTTCGTAATTGGGATATGATACAAAGATGGTTCCCAGATTCTCACAATGGAAGTAGAATCGTATTAAATACTAGAGAGAAGGAGTTTGTTTTCCCAGCTAAATCTAAGAGCATAGGGGAACCCCAATCTCCACCAATCTGGGTATCATTCTTTCAAATAGTAAGCTGCACTGAAGAAATGAAGGAAGTCGGAATGAAAATCGCTAAAAGATGTAAACCGGAATCAAAGACTTTTGTAGTTGCTCTTCTTCGGACCATTCGTAAAACAGTGAATAAGTGGGAAGAAGTTGCACAAACTTTAGGGTCGCGCGTATTTGGTTACAGGGGTTCACAGGTAAGTCGCATACTAGATTTGACTTGCATCTATTTACCGGACCATTTAAGATCATGCTTTTTCTACATGGGAGTATTTTTAGATGAAGGTATTTCATTCTCAGAACTGATACGATTGTGGATAGCGGAGGGATTCGTAAAACATACGGCATCCCAGAGCTTAGAGGAGACAGGAGAGGATTATTTAGCCGATCTTATTTCAAGAAACCTACTCGAACTTGCCACAGAGCGTTATTTTTTTGGAAAGACCGCTCATGTTTATAATCATGCAGTACATAACTTCCTCAAAAGAAAAGTTATGGAAGATAATTTCGTGCAGATCGAAGATGATGATTCTTCTTCTTATTCACCCACTATATATTATCAACGTCGTCTCCAGGTTACTTCAGAATGGGATAAATTTGTTATGTCCTCTGGGCCAATTGTACAATCGTTGTTTTTTACACCTAGGTTTTATAATGATATCTCGAGGAACCATTCATATGATATTTTGTTCATTTATAACGAATTTAAGTTTCTTAGGATATTGAAAATTGAAGATCTCATTATAAGAGACTCTTTTATAGAGGTTGGCGTTCTTGTTCTGCTAAGATACTTGTCCGTCAAGAGCTCAGTGAAATTAATTCCGCCATCCATATCCAATATTTGGAACCTTAAAACTTTTGATTTCAGACAGTCGAAAGGTAAAGTTGTAAAAGTAGCAGATTGTATATGGGACATGATAAAGCTGAGACACATCCATATAGGTATTTCTTTTTCTTTTGATTTGGTGCCCCACAGACTTGACAACTCTTCTTCCATTCTAGAAAATCTACAAACCTTTTCGGAACCAATTATTGCTTATGGAGACAATATGGAGAAGATGTTGAGAAGGTTATCAGGCATTCTTGAACTAAAGTGTAGATTTCTAGATTCATGGGATGATCATACGAAATGTAACCGGTTCCCAATGCTTGAGTTTCTCAATAAACTAATCATACTCAAGGTGGAGTACATGGGTGCAGGTTTATATCCATGTAAATTCAATTTCCCTTCCAATCTGAAGAAACTTAGTTTGATGAAGTTTAAAATGCCATGGAATGCAATGTTACAACTTGTGTTGCTAAAGAATCTGGAGGCTCTCGAGTTATATTCAAATGCATTTGAAGGATAAAGATGGAATATGGAAGATGAAGAGGTGTTCACAAAACTCAAATACTTGAAGTTGGACCACATGAAAGATCTGAAATACTGGAATGCCACTCATCATCACTTTCCCAGCCTTGAGCATCTATTTGTGTTCAGTTGCAAGAAGCTTGTAGAGATCCCTCAAGATTTTGCATATATTACTTCCATACACATGATTCAGGTGAAAGGTTGCAAGCTTTCTGCTGAAAAATCAGTCAGACTTATTCAAGATCAGCATGTGAAATATTGGGGTCATCATCAACTCAAAATATCTTGTGAATACAATAGAAGTAATCAGGTGTGTTTATACTCTTCTAAATTTTACTCTTTAAGTTTTTTATTTATTATTCCATGTCCCATTTGAGTGCTAATATACTTTTAGCTAGTTACAGCTTTTATTTGGCTTATAATGATCTCCATTTTCTTAACAGGAATTTGTAGATGATGATCATGGGGAGGTTACTGTTACATTTGTTTTGATACGATCAACTTTTCTTGTTCTTTTTAATGTTTGTCTTGATACCTTGTTTCTTGAACTGGGATATAGGAGAAACCACATGTTTGTATCTCAGATTTACACCTCTAAACATTATATATTATTGTTTACTTTTGATTAACGCTTTTATTTTTTACAATTATGTAATCTATTTTCTATTCTCTTTTACGCCTGAGTATTAATTTAGATTTGTGCTCTCCCATGTATAGATTATGAGTAGTTTTAGTTGACATCAAAACATCTCAATATTGCATAAAAAAATTATCTGCAACCAACGCAAATTATACACTACTTACTATATAGGTATAATATATAGTACAAAGTAATCAACATAAAATCTTTTTTGAAACTACACCACCCCCCAGTACTTTCTTTAATATGATTTTGGAATGGAGTGTATTGACTTGTAACTTCACCCTGTAAAAAGAAAAATGAGGACTTCATTAGAATCTTTATGCACTTGCTTGTAATGGTTGAAAAATATTCTACTAAAATTAGCTTTATTGCACCTTATTTGAAGACATGTGCTTTTAGACAAATTATAAACAGAAACTGAACTCCCTGTTTTTCTTCATTCTGTATCGTCTTAACTGATCTCAATTGAGAAAGATCTTGAACTGGATTTGATATCTTTATCACAGGGTTTCAATGGACTATTAACCTCTTTTATCACTCATTTAATCTTCAGAGTCTTGTTTCATGGAATCTAAATATATCGATAACAACAATGATTCTGAAGACTCTTCTTTGACAAAACTGTCATAATCAACATTTTCCGTATCACCAGTATCCTTCGTTTAATTGAATATCTTCATATTCACCATCAGTTTTTTTTTGCACTTATGGTGTCTATAACTGACAGGGAGAGATATAAAGCCTGAGGCTCATGTTTTAGAATATGAAAACAAATCTGATTCATCTTTTTTTTCTTCTTTCTTATGTTGGTTTAAAATGTTGGAAAATAATGTAGAATATGAAACGAGTTTGCTTTTTTATTTTTTTATTACTGTTATGTTATGATGGGATTGATTTCAAGAATTATTGTATTTGTTCTTGAGTACGTTTCATATTAGGATTATGATTCGGAGCTTAACTACTATTAGGAATTTTATGACTTACTTAAGAAATCTCTTACACATTATTTGTTCAAATAATACAGATGTTAACTCTTGTTGATGCGGAAATGTTAAGGATATATATGTAGTCCAGGCAATTAGAATTAGGATCTTTTTACTTGTTCACTTTTCTGGTGCATAAATGTTAAAATGAATATTTAATATTGTTTCCTTTTTAATTATCATAGATAAGGTTATTTATTACAACACTAGTATCTATAGTTGCCATAGTCTCCATAGTTGTCTTCAAATGTGACAATTTTAGTTAGTATTCTAAGAGTTTTGTTTGATTCAATAAAATGATTTAATGGGATCCATTCACTTAAAATCTTTGTGTATTAGAAACTCAAGGGGTAATCGAATTAGCATCCGGAAGGATAGAGTATAGGCGTCTGGTGTATGTTACTGAGCCGACGAGTCAAGTAGTCATTAGGATTTGGACTTATATTATGTCCTTATATTTTACAAAAATTGCCTTATATGTCCTTATATTTTGCGAAAATTGAGTTAATTGAACTATAAGTCTCTGTTGTTTGAGTTAATTGCACAGAAGGTCCTATAACTATGCAAAAGTTGCAATGCAGGTGAAATTGCACTATATGTCCCTACATTATACTTAAGTTACAGTATAAGTCCATTTCTTACGCAAAAATTGCACTATAGATCCTTTTACTATGCAAACACTGCACTGCATGTCTCTCTGTTAAAAAATTGAGTTAATTACACCATATGCCCGTATATTATGCAAAAATTGCACTACGGGTCCCTATATTATGCAAAATTTGCTCTATATATCCCAATATTCTACGAAAATTAACTGCAGATCCCTATTTTACAAAAAAATAAAGTTAATTGCACTATATATTACAGGTCCCTATATCAAATGCTTTTTGGTTTATGAATATTCAATTTACTAAATGAATCAAAGGACGACTAAATTGCAGTGCAGCATGAAATTGAAAAATTAATTAAATATAAAATAAAAAGTGAAATTTTGATCGGGGTGTTCAAGGACTATAGTGCAATTAATTATTACCTTGGAGGCGGAACAGATAAACACACAACATGCATTCTCTTGAAGCATTATTAAACAAATATAAAAAACTAGAAAGTATATAACAATCAACTCGTTTTTTTGCCTTTGGTGAAGGGTAAGTAGTAAAATCATATCTAAACCAACAATCAACAGCTGAGTGACCAAACTTCAAGCAAACCTGAAAAGTTGGCACTGAGTAAGAGTGATTTGATCCTTGTGATGAAGAGGAACCCCAAAGAGAAGATGACTGAGGGTAAGTTCCTTGACCTCGATTATTGCGAATCTACTATGATTAAAAGAACCCCGACCTCTATTAGAAGACGAAGATAAGTGTCTAGATGGCGAGAACAGCGCTGCCTAGTGAGATGAATAAATGTCACATGGATCAGACATTTTCATGTGCAATTCCTTTGAAACAAGCAAACTACCAAGAGAGTGAAAGCTTAACGGTGATGATTGAGCGTTGGTAATGCGGATACTAGACTTGAACTGATTGAATTCAAACAGCCTCTTCAACGTGTACATAATAATGTCTTCAAGTGGAAGAGATGGTGCAGTTGTCTCCAAACCATCACAAATATCTTGGACTTCAGCTAGATAATCTGTCATTACCACAATCACCTTTCTTAATATTACATAGTTCCATTTTCAACTGATGAACATGAGTGCGACATTGTGAAACAAAGATTTCTTCAAGTTTTTGCCACACATCGACCACATGAGGGGGTTTAACAACTTGAGATAATATAGTAGGTATCATGGAAGACGGAGAAGGAAGAGCACTGGTAACGAGATCGAGATAGCCTTGAGCTTCGAGAACTGCTTCAAGCTGAGATATCATAGATAATAATTCGTGGAATCGAGTTTTATTTGAATTAAACTCGACCGATTTTGTAGAAGTAAAGCAGCCCAGTTGGTATAACTAAGCTGAACGAGATGAGAGGCGTTGTCGAAGAAGAAGACGCCATGGAATAAGCAGAAAAATGGATCAAGACAGCGGAATAGAAACTTCTAAAAAAATTGCAGATGCCATTAATGGCTGAGAAAAGCTTCGAATGAATTTTCTCCTTAGGCTCTATGATACCATGTTAAACTAATAGAGAAAGAGAGAGTCTGAAATGTATTTTATTTCTTGTTGTTTTGTTTACATAATACACTTTCTTATATAGAGAAGATTCATCTTATTTTGTGTGAGTATTACATATACAATATAGTGTGTGTGTATACGAGCTAACAACTATTGGCTCTTATGAAAGTAATGCGTGTGCTATTTTGTCTTTTGTGTATCACACACTTTGTCATACTTATCAATATATGTGAGCTAATAAGACTAGTTATCATTTGAATGTTCCATTGTTTGACTTTTCTTCTTCTGCAAATATATATACATTCAACATTAAAACAGATCATAGATAGCAAGTTATAAAAGGACTAGTTTGCAAATTACCAGGATAAACTATAAATTGTGAGAGAAAAGTAATGAACAAATTCAAATAGTCTAAAATTAAAATGTAAGTGTACAACTTCTAAGATACGGAATAAAATAGATGGGTCTAAATCAGGACCTGCGAGAAAGAAATGATAGTAAGAGGGTTGTTATGCAACTCAAAAATGAAACAAAAGATTTTGAAATGGTCCCTGATGACTTACATAAGCAACATGAAACTAGTGACTGAAGTAACAAGGGATCCAATATTGAGAGATAATAAAGGCTACAAACTAAAACTTCTTGAATATTTCTCATTAACTTTATGAATGGACCATGGATTATGTTTTCTATAAAGAAAATTTACGTTAGTAAAAGCTATAGATGAAGGTAAATAGAGAAAGTATAAGAATTTATACTTTGTATGGGCAGTAAAAATCTTTGAGAATGTGTTGACTAAGTGGGTAAAATACCAAATTACCCTCCTATGGTTTGACTAAGTGTAAAAAACAAACCCCTATGGTTTCCAAAGGGATAGATAATGGTGTGTTGTCACGAGTTGGGAAACCATAGGGAGTTATTTGCATTATAGGTCCTTATACTATGCAAAAATTGTAATATAGGTCCACGTACTCAAGATTGCAAGATAGGACCCTGTAATATGTAAAATTGCAAGACAGGTACCTGTAATATGCAAAATTGCAAGCTAGGTCCATGTACTATGCAAAATTGCAAGATAGGTCCCTATACTATGCAAAAGTGCAAGATAGGTCCATGTATTATGCAAAAATGAAAGATAGGTTCATGTACTATGCAAAAAATGCAAGATAGGTACATGGACTATGCAAAAATGCAAGATAGGTCCCTATAATATGCAAAAATGCAAGATATGTCCCTGCAAAAGTGCAAGATAGGTCCATGTATTATGCAAAAAATGCAAGATAGGTTCATGTACTATGCAAAAAATGCAAGATAGGTACATGGACTATGCAAAAATGCAAGATAGGTCCCTGTACTATGCAAAAATGGAAGATAGGTCCTGTACTATGAAAAATTGCAAGACGGGTCCCTGTAATATGCAAAATTGCAAGATAGGTCCATGTACTATGAAAAATTGCAAGATAGGTCCATGTATTATGCAAAGATTCAAGATAGGTTCATGTACTATGCAAAAATGCAAGATAGGTCCATGTACTATGCAAAAATGCAAGATACGTCCATGTATTACCATTTGTCAAAACATAGGGGGTAATTTAGTATTTTACCCTAATTCAAGTTGATGAAACAAACCTTGGAATTTAATGGATATTAGCAAAGAAGGCAACTATCTAACCCAATTGATTTGATATTTCAGTATCTTAGGGTCATTAGTGTCTTGTGAAAAATCCAAATGTTCCTATAATATGCACTAAATTAGAGAAAAAAAAAACCCATAAAAAAATCAAATGAAAATCTGACAGGATCAAGCATTACATGTATCGCAGAAAGGCAAGCCAATTTTATTGAAGACTCGCGACTGTAATTCGTGAAAGCATAACTAAAAGCTTGCAATGACAGTAAGTTTTTAAATTTTTTTTACTATTCAAGAAAGTAAGGGGTAAAAAAAATTAGATACGAAGCTTTCAATGATTAGGAACTCTCTCAATCAGTCTTGGCATGAAAGATATAAGAGGAAGGACATATTTTCCGAGAACAACTTTACTAGAATTTTCTTCGACTGCTTATCAGAAAATAAATATAAAATGTATAATGCTTAATTAATCCATACCAACAAAGTAGGGACCAATGTGGAAAACCTTTTCAGTTAGAGAAAACTCGATAAATTCCAGAAATCTTTCCAATAGAAAACTCGGAAAATAGCTCAAATCACTCATTTGTAAAAATATTTTAGTCATTATGGCATTTAACACGATAGATCGATCATCATCCTGCAAATATTTACCCCAAATATATTTAATTACAAACTGATATTAAATTTAGATGATAATTACATTAAATTAAATCATACATATTTCATTTTCATTTTCAATTACAACCCCTGAAGTAACATTTTTCTTGCATTTGACAAAATATTTGACGATTATTTCTGTATTTTGAAGGACAAATATAATACGATCACATGAATGTGTATCTAAAGAAGGTACATTATTTGAATATGGAGGTCCCGCGGTTTCATGATAATACCAAAAGGCCCAGTTAATTCTGCGGGGACTTCACGTTCAAAAGCATGTAAAATTGCTTGAGTATGATACTATGATTTAATTTAGAATACAAAGATTTCTACTCTTGGTAATTGATTCTTGTATCTTTACTTGATGTTAGGTTGTACAGTTAATGTAAGGAGACTAATATGTTCATGAGTAATGATATATGTCATCCTTTTTTATGTCACTCTTTTATCACCTTTCTATATATATATATATGTTTAGATTTTCCTTGAATAGAAGATATAGAAAAATTAAATAGAATAGAGAAATCAATTCATTGGTACATGCAGGGGCGGACCTACATAGGGCCTAAGGGGGGCTCAAGCCCCCCCCTAACCCGTAAATTTTAGGATATGCAAGTGTATTTTTCGTCCGAAAAATAATTTTTCCCCTATAAACGTTTATATTATACATCCGTGCTTTGAAAGGACATATAAGATAATGTAGCCTAGTGGAATGCTATGTTGTATTTTAAGATTTAAAATAAAGGTTGTGTGTCCAATTCATAGCAATGGCTTTATTTTCTTCTTAAATGTACATAGAATGTAAAATCATTTTTACTTAAATAGATTTAACATAGAAAATCTTATATTTTGCATAACTATTTAATAAAATTTCATAACTATTTTCTATGACTTTTTTTTTATTCTTATATTTTAACATTTTCAATTTTTTATTTAATATACCAAATTTAAGTCATAACTTTGTCAAATTTAATCGACTTATAAAAATATTGTAATCTATTATACCAGTCTTTATTTTGAATTCTAAGCTAACATTTTTTATACATTACTTAATAAAGTTATAATATTTATCTTTTTAGATAATTAGAAATGAATATAAAGTAATAATATAATAATATAATTTTAGCAATACTATGTAATATAGGTGTGATGATGTTTTTTACCCAAAATTAGCGTTAATGGTGTTATTTGGCATCATATTTAGGTAAATGCTAACTTATAAATTCACTTGTTGAACGAACGAGAATCACAATAGTGTTGCATATCCATATTTTAACATTGGTAATTATAAATTTATACTTTCTATATTTACCTTAAAAAAATTAGAAACGATAACCCGAAACCTCATATATATCAAGCCCCCCCTCATTTTATCTTCTGGATCCGCCACTGGGTACATGTATGCATACACTTAAGAAGTGATAAAAAGTTGATAAAAAAGGGTGACAAATATCATTACTCTATGTTCATACGCTAATATAAAAGGTAAGACTTCCAATATTCTAATCACAATCATTGATTATAATAACTAAATAAAGTCATTATATTAAGTGGATAGTTACTATAATTAGTTTTTGCAAGTTTAAAACATAAGACATGTGTCATAATACTATTGGTCTTTGACCCTCTAATACGAAATCGAAGAATTTTTTCTAATATAAATAGTGTAATAGTTTGCATTATTTATATTTATTCATTAAACAATATACAGCAAGTCAATAGTAAACAAAGTTATTTCCTTGACCAGAAGATGGGTGTCATTAGGTGTTTCTTCTCAGAATCTCGAAGCTGTGCGAACCAAGCCTCCGTCTACGGCGTGACTCGCCATCACCCGGCCACCAAGTTAAAAGAACAAAATGTTTGAAGCAAGTATTGAGATGAGCTTCCTTCAAACTCACAATCTTCTGGAAATGAGAATGGTAGATATGCGCATACACACGAAACAATCGCTTGAAAATCGTCTTCTCAACATCATTGAAGTTTCCTGGAAATTGAAATCCTGTAACACAAACTTAACATTTAAATATCAATGATAATTAATTAATAACAAAGAGAAATTCATTTACTTACCAAAGTTTTGCGGAAAAATAGTCTCGTTATCAAGCCGAGTTTCGATCCAGACCGTCAAATAGTCAACATGCTTTGGAGCCGAAACCTCAATAGGTTTCTTGATAGTAACTCCATCAGCCCATCTGTACTCGTACTTTGACCCAGCACACATAGTTGGACAACTTGATGTGGTGCAAAACTCAGAGTACCATACAGAATGTTCACTTGATTAAAGAAATCATCAGCTGAAAACAAGCAAATAATAAGCGCTCAGCTATAAAAATTGCACAAGAGGCCCATGTTTAAGAAACACATAAATCCAGAGAGGTTAGTAGTTTTCATGAAGCTTTCATTGAGTTTTCATGGAAAAAATAGAGAAAGAAAGTAATGTTACGGGAGAAGATAAAAGAGAGGAGAGAAATAATAGATTTTAGGGTTTTAAATATTTTTGATGAATAAAATTAGTACATACATAAAATAAAAAATAAAATTAGTATATATATTTAAATATTATACTCCATACGAATACCCTTATTACAGAATTCCTCACCAACATCCCTCAGCCTCTCTACTTTGGCCTGAAGCACACATGATTGTCGACGCCTCAGCCAAAGACATGGAAGGACCAACTGGATTATTCTTGAGCTGCAATTTATATTTTTTAGTATGAGATTCATATCTTCATTCCAAATAAATATTAAATTATAAAGAAAAAAAGAATAGATTGTTATTATCCTTTAATCTCATCTCATCTCATCCCTCGATCTTTCACACGAAACAAATTCTTAGTTATGGTTTAAAACAAAAATCAGTGGGTGGATAACTGATTTAGAGATCATATTATATGATTCTGAAAAATGCTGATGATCGAACTGTTAGATTGTGCGATGATCTCCAATTAGTAAACGAATTAACAAATTATAATTCATTAGGTGTTTAATAACCTTACAATAAGAACCTTAAACCTTATCATTATTTATTGAACCCCCCTCCCCCCCCCCCATCGTTGATATCTCACTCAATAGTCAATATAATCTTCCCCCTCCCCCAATAACACGACATTGTTGTATATCTCACTACGAGCAATATTTGTCTAGTTATAATATTTGAGGAAAACAATTTTTGTAAAGATCTTTATTTCTAAGTAATGGTTTATGTAATTATAGTGTTATTAAAGAACACATATGCTATATTGTAAATTGGTATGGGTCAAGATCAAATCATATGAGATATTGTGTATACCATAATTGCATGCATGTGACAAGAAATAGAATGCACATGGAGTCATATGACATATTTATCGATTCTTGATGTATTTTTAACTCTATTAATGGTAAGTAAATATATTTAATTTTTATTAACATGACATATAGAAAAAAAATTAAGACAAGTTATATCGAAATGTATAGGAATATATTATACCGGAAACAAAAACTTACTTAATTGAAATGTTATGGCCAACGATCTTGTCATTTGAATAATGAACTTTCTTCCGCAAATACAACAGGAATGCCAGATAAAAAGGATTTTTACGTGTCACAAGAAAATAGTATATATTACATTTTATACAGTTGCACATGAATTTGTAATCTTGAATCCTTGTAAACGGAGTATCAGAAGGCATATATTGTTAAAATACATATAAAATATAATATTACTAATTAAAGCGTCTATATATCGTACATAAACACTAGTATATTATGTAGGTGTACAAATCATATTACTCATAACATATAGCCAAGAATATTCAACCTATAAGCGTGTGGATGGGTCGGTTAACCAACCCAAAGCAAAGCTAAAAATCTTAAACCGAAAAGGTCGCTCCAAAAAAAATATAGATTTGATCCTAAAAAGAAAACATAAAAATAAAAAATTAGTTATTTTTTGTTTGGCTTTTGGATTATTCATAAGAGAAAAAATATTAACAATATAAATCTAAATATATGTAATACACATTAAAAAATGAGTTCCTCTTAGGGACGTATATTTTGTTGGACGGCAAGATTTAGGGTGTAACACCCCAAGAAAAAGTTTTTGGATTTGATTGAACTATTGGTCCCTCTTTTATGAAAATTTTCATTAAAGGTCCTTATATTATACAAAATTATGTCATTGGTCATGATATTGATATTTTTAAAATTCAATTACACTTTAAGTCCCTATATTTTATTAAATAAATACTAATAG
The DNA here is from genome assembly GCA_029959085.1 of Nemophila menziesii. NCBI lineage: Eukaryota > Viridiplantae > Streptophyta > Magnoliopsida > Boraginales > Hydrophyllaceae > Nemophila > Nemophila menziesii. The sequence goes on along the minus strand of JARWIR010000001.1, from coordinate 135,640,260 downwards.
TAATCAAATAAATTAAACCTTAATGAGAAAAAATTTAGAAGTTAGGTCCTTAAGTGAAGATTCTAAATAACTTGAGGTCCATAATGATACATAAAATTGTTTTGATAACGGTAAAAAATTGAAAAAATTGGAAGGGACATGCCTACCACACCCCACCCTCGAACCACTATGTGGCTCGACACTGCTTAATCTCATATATGTAATTTAATTTTTAGATTTGTTTATCTAATATGTGGGTGCGCATATATATAATTAGAAGAATAAAATTTTAAAAAAACATACGAAAATTAGATTATTGATCTCGATTACAATATATATATATATATATGTGTGTGTGTGTGTGTGTGTGTGTGTGTATATAACAAATATAATAAACATAGATCTGTATCAAAATCATAAAATTTCATAACTTACAAAAATATAATGTCATTTTCTTCTTTGTCTTCAACTTTTATTCACCTTCAGCAAAATATTTTGTCACATATATTTTATGGTTTGTGCACTTAAATATTCAAAAAGAAATAAAGTTGAAAAGAAAGGATTTCAAAGAGGGGCGGAATAGAAAGAGAAAAAGATAAGGTATGTATTAGGGTTTCCATAAAATGCGAAAATATTAGATTATATAATAATCATGTGAAAAAAGGGTAGGGATTAGGTAAATATTTGGGCCTACCAAAAAAAATCTAGCCAATATGTTCGAAGGCGTACCTTGCTAGACCAAAGAAAAAGTAATGGGCTGGTTGTTCGGTTGGGCTGGTCGATTCGGATTCCCAGCTAGGTCGCTCACCCCTTACTTTATACAACTCGACTATCCTTTAACTAGAAAAGATTCATGGAATCACAGAATAAAAAATTCTAATAAATAATACAAAATATAAATTATCCAACTAAGCATGAGATCAAATACCTAATACCAATAACACTATAATATTAATAAATTTACCTCAAAATTAATCATCATATATATTTATTGTATAGTAAATTATAATTGTTTCATTATAATGTGTTGCCCAAATAATAGTCTTATTGGGGGAGTGAATAGGAACTATGCGGAATAAAAATAATCAAACCCAACTTACTCGATTCAACTCTATCTGTAAAGATCTAATATTTTGGGATTAATAGATACATAGGCTAGAGGTACACAAAGAGTTATGATATACGAGTGAGACACTCGATCAAGCACTTAGTGTATATACTCAATGCAAGTTTCTATCCAATAATCATATACACATATACACAAGAACTAAGCATATAATATCTCAACTAAAATATATAAACAAAGATCTAATATTGAGAGTTCTTCACATGATGATCAAATCAATTTTTGAAGTCCGGTTTTTGGAGGTATCTGAGGTCTGATTCTCTTTGTTCGTTATCTTTTCTTATGACGCTCTATGAAGGTCAGACTTCATTTTTTCTCAGGGTTTCGATGCTTTACGTTATAGAAGCTCTTTTACACACTTTTTTGGAGCACTTTGGCAGACTAGATAGTTGACCTTGGGGTCAGGTGTCATGTCTTTTCCAGCTTCTCATACCATTTTTCAATCGTATTCTGGCAGTTTGATCTAATGCACCTCCAAGTTTTTGTTGGGTTATGTCTTGAAGTCCAAGCTCAACAATTCAAGTAAACTTGGAGACCAAGAAAAATATTACTTGACTTGAGGTTCAAGAACTAATATATTAGGAAATTATAAGACTAGTTCCCTAATTAATATTTCCTATATATATATATATGGGTTTGCATAATTTGTAATTCTTTGTATCATAATCCCTCCCCACAGGGGGGTGGGTGGGGTTTGTGAGAGACTAACAAAGTAAGTGTGATACACTTGTTAGAAAACATAAGAGTGATTCTTGTATAACATAGAAGAAGGTTGTTCTTCCTGTTCGAGGTTTTCTATATTATAGTGAAATGGTGTGAACCTCCTTGGATGTAGGCAATTTGCTGAACCACGTAAATCTTGTGTCTCTTTTATTATTCTGTCATTAATTTCTTTGTTATTCATCTACCTCTGTGATTTTCGTCCCAACAACTAGTATCAGAGCACATGGTGAGAGATTGGTGAATCACATAAAAGACACAACACGGTTGTGCTGAGGATCGTAATTAAAGGAGAATACAAAGAAGAAGAGGAAACGGGTCAATTTAATTATCACACATGTTTGGTTTCAGGGTTAACCCATTTTCATGGGTGTGATTATGTGTTTCCTGGTGTACGTGATGCATGATGAGTTGGAGGATTTGATTGGCTAGATTGAGATGCAAATCCAACATCTCATGGGAGTTGAAAAAGTTTTAACAGAGGGAAAAAAATTAAATTAAGGGAGGAGTCATATGACAAGAGTTCATGAAAGTTGAAGATCAAAGTTCCTAAGAATAGATGATGTAGGAGATGAAAATTACTTTCGAGGGAGGACTCTGGTATTCGTAGATCAAGAAGATGTTCACATATGTTGCTATGATGATTGATATCAAGCAATGGGTCTCCCATGATTAAACCTGGAAGAGCTTCAAGTGTCTATGAAGATTCTTGGCACTTCTCGCCAAGGGAGGAATTATTGGGTTATGGCTTGAAGTCTAAGCTCAATAATTCAATTAAACTTGGAGACCAAGAAAAAGATTACTAGACTTGAGGTTCAAGTAATAATATATTAGGAAATTATTAGACTTGTTTCCTATTTAATGTTTCCTATATATATGTGTGTGGGTTTGCATAGTTTGTATTTCTTTGTATCATATTTCATCCCCATAGGGGGTGGGGGTTGGATATGTAACGAGGTTGTATGATCATCAACCAAGAGAGGTGTGAGACCAACAAAGTGAGTGACACTTGTGAGAAAACATAAGAGTGATTCTTGTAGAAAATAGAATATGGTTATTTCTCGTGTTCAAAGTTTTCTATATTATAGTGAAACGGTGTCACCCTCCGTGGATGTAGGCAGTTTGCTGAACCACGTAAATATTGTGCCTCTTTTATTATTTTGACATTACTTTCTTTGCTATTCTTCTATCTTCGTGTTTTTTCTTCCCAACAGTTTTACCATCGATCATAATGTTATATGTGTTTTTAACAACACATCCCACAACTGATATTTCATTGGTAACATTCACGTCGCATCATAGTTAATTTTGAAACGGTTAAATTAGGGAGAGGTTCATTTAGGATCAGAATAAATTCTAATCATTCCCTAACTATTAATATTAAGATTATTATCGTATAACCTCTCAAAATGGGGCCCTAAAGAAACTCCACTAAATCGAGAAATCAAATTAGAAGATTCAATGTTCCTCCTGGCTCTCACAGCGGGAGCCTTAAGGGTAATAAGGTACTTAAATCCCTTGTTGGCTTCAAAGAATAAGAAGCCTTCAAACTCTCACAATTTGGGATATTGTAGTTGATATTTAATTTATAATATAAATATACTTAGATGTAGAGGCTAGAATCTTACTATATCTATCTTAGGTTTGAGACGTATTATTTTCCAAAACAATGGAATCGAGTTTTAAGTTTCAAAAAATAGCATTGTTACGAGAAAGCCAAATATTCCTTACAAGAAAATCTGCATTTCACATTGTTTTCAGGCATTTCTTAGCACTGTGAAATAATTTTTCATACTCAAATATTCCTATTACCCATTAATCAAAACTATAAGACAATAAGGGTAAGTTGATTAGAAGGGCTAGCCATACATGTTGCTCTAGCATGGTGGAAATGGAAGAGAATATGCTCAACCGTCTCATCCTCCTCATTGCTCACTTTGTAGGTAGCTATGGTTTTCATTTTTGTCTTCACTCTATTTACATTAGTATGTAATGCATTATTAATAATTTTCCATAGAAAAATTATAACTTTAGGAATAACATTGAGGCCCCATATTATTTTCCATAAATCATGAGGAAAGAGTTTAGAAGACCCACCTCTAAGATTTGTTTGCCTTCTCTTATCTACTTCTCTTTTTTAAAATGAGGTTCTTGTAAACTTCCTTAACTGTAACTTGACCCGCAACAGATTTTATCCAGATCGGGTTATCATGTCTTCCCAAATGAGGTTGGAGGATAAGAGGTATGGTAAAATTTTGTGAAGGTGGGAGAATCTCACGAATGAGATCCATAGTTTACACATATTCATTAATATTCATCAATTCATGTACGAAGAGTAATTCCCTATTAAAAGAGTTTGCTAGTTCTTTTCTGCTAGGGATCCAAACACCATCCCAAATACAAATGGATCATCCATCTTCAACCACCCATTTATTATTTATTTATCTCTACTAGATAAGAGACTCCTCCATCCACAAGAGGCATTGTTTCCACAACCCCTCTCTAGGAAGGTATAGTTATGAAAGTATCTACCTCTTAGGACTTTAAACAATATGGAATGTTGACGAAGAAAGATATTTCAAGAATTTTGATATCTCCTTTTATGTGATAGATTAATCTAGTCTCGATGCATCTTTTTAGGGTTTATTTGTAGCTTATTCCCTATATTTAGACAATTTCTAATTTCTTGTCTAGTTTTGAATATTTGTTACTTTTAGAGCTATTTGTGAATTTTATATGTGTTAAGTGTGCAACTCCTAGGTACTTATGTCATCCTTAGACGAGGATAAGATGTCGATAAATGAAGGTCAAACCCAAGTCAAGGCGTTAAAGGTCCGAAAATCCACTTTTGGAAAGGAGCGTTTACAGGCTAACTTTAAAAATCGACAAGATAGAGTCACCACGTACAATTGATAGAGATTATGGAGGATCCCTTTGGTTATCAATTGTACTTTGAGTCAGGATCATGTGAGAGTTGGTGGTTTGTTATTTGGAGTTAAAATCGATAAGTTATTAAAGTTGCAGTTGTCATGGCTGATATATCCTCATTTGTGATAATTGAATCTATTTCTGAGACATCATTTTAGGCGTATTTATTAGTTTATAGGTCGATTTTAGCTTAATTTAGTACAATTTCCTATTTTGGGTCTTCAATTAATTAATTATTATTTTTAGAGCATATTGGGTTTAATTATTTATTTAGTGTGAAGCTTTAGAGATATTAGAGTCCAAGTTGGTAAAAAGAGCTAAAGGAAATAAGATAACCATGAGAATTGAAGATAAGGAAGTAATAGCTAAAAACATGGAAAAGGAAAAGCTGCCTTAATTCTGAATTTCTGCACCTACAACCACAAATCAGCTTATATTTTAAAAATGGTGAGGAATCTGGAAAAACGGTCAAGAGAAAAGTTGAAGATCTTTCCGAGACGATGAATTTGGTATACTCATACGCATCAATCGGATAATTATTAAAGCTGTTAGGACCAAAAGAAAAACGGGGCTGATTGCATGTTTTTGGGCTACGAATTTGAGTTGGGCTTGGAGCCCATATTTACCTTTTCCTTTAAGAAAACGTGTAGGTCAACCTATACACTATAAATACAACCTCTTAAAACTAGAAAACCATCCTTGGTGAAACCCTAAGCCAAGAGGAAGCTTACAACACAAGAAGAGAAGTCTGGAAGGAGCTGTTCATCAATAATGTCTTCTTCTACCTTTAAATTTGTAATTTCTTTCTTTTCTTCCATTAGTATGAACTAATTTTCTATTAGCTTGAGTTTTAGCATATACGTATGAACCCTAGTTTTGGTTGACATCTATCTAATTTGGGAATTATATGTTTTAAATTGAATTATTGTTTTTATTCTCTGTTTATGTGTATGGATTTATATTCTGTGTTCTTGTTGAAGCGCGCCCATATAGAATTACCATCTAGTAGTTAGGTCACCATTGACAACGGTGTTTAATTACATGTTTAGCACATAACGTCTAGGATTCGGTTTAGATCCGACAATTCAACCTAACTAGATAATCACCATGGTTTAGTGTATTGCTATTTACCAATTGCAGGAACAGTTTGCTTAGGACTCCTTCTTGACACAGGTAAATCTATTTAAAACTACCTAGCGGAATTGGAACCGATTATTGAAATACTACATAATTCACCCTTACATGTTTAGAACGGCAAAACTAGTGGGGATTGCATGCTATTGACTCAAGCTATATTCTCATACTAACTTCTTCTCTTGCATTTTATTTTCCGTCTTTACGCTCGTAGTTTAATTTAGTTTGATAGAAAATCAAATAAAAATCTATTTGTCTTTACTTTTCTGCATTTTAGTTATTCTAGCTTTTAGTATTTGCACTTGATTATTGCATAAGATTCCCCTAACCTTCGTAGTCTCTGCGGAACGAATCTTACTTAATCATTAAAACTTGCAGAACCGTGCTTAGTCTAGGGTGTTTATTTGCACTTTATTTATATCATATTTTATCACACCCTAGGCCACACCAGTGGCTCAACCAATCCACAATTCCTTGAAAATGTTTTTGGGTTGACTTGGGTCATGTAAAAGGGGCCCCCAACACCAAAAACGTGATGGAATATATATATATATATATATATATATATATATATATATATATATATATATATCAGTTTTTATCATTAGAAAGAGTCCCCATTTAGAAAAACATCATTAGAAAAGATTAGAGGATGTCTCAGAATAAGAACTGGACGTCTGGGAAGGAGGAGGAGCAAGAGTTTCACACCGTTCCATCATTTCATATCATTTCGAGTGTAATACTTAAATAAGATTCGTTCCTCAGAGACTACGAAAGTTAGGAAGAACTTATGCAAATTATCAAGTGCAGATATGAAAGCTAGATCAGATTAATACGCAGGAAAAATTAAAGAAAAGAGATTTTTGTTTGATTTTGAGAAATAGAAAATTAGACTACAAAATTAAAAGACAGAAAATTAAATAAGAAAAGAACAATTAGTATGAGAGTTTAGCTCGAGATATTGGTAGTCTTATTTATTCTAACATGTAAGGGTGAATCATGTGATATTACTATAGTCAGGATTCTAAATTCCCATACCTTAGACCTTGAGAGCGACTAAGGGGGCTACGACACAACCACGAGGCACTCCAAAGTTAGGGTTATCAAGCGCTACCAAGGACCTAAGCAGTACAATTCCTTCGATGTGTGATACGGTGATTAAAACATACCCTAATGACTGTCTAGTTAGAACCGGTGTTGTCAAGACCAATATCGGACACTAGACGTTATGTGGTGTTTCAATAATCAGACACCCCTTCCGGGCGACCATCTAACTACTATTAAGAAAGCCTAAAGTGATCAGGTTTAGGACATGCAATAATTTAAAACACATAAACAAATATATGGGTAAGCAGCTAATATCAAATTAAAACATATAATTCCAAAAGAAACGTAGATAGAAAGAAAATAAAATTCATAGATTATACATAATGCAAAACCCAAGATATGGGCAAATTAGTTCATACCTGAAGGAAATAAACTAAAAGATTGAATAAAAGACTTCATCTTGCTCTCTACAATAACTCTAATGATAATAAACCTAAGGACTAATTTATGTGAGGCAAGGATGATATACAAGAGTTATAAGGGTGTATTTATAGGTGTTTAGAAGACCTAATTCGTTTTCTTGGAGTGGAAGACAAGTAATGGACTCCAAGCCCAACTCAAATTCGTAACCCTAAAATATTGAAAAGGTAATAATCAGCCACTGTTTTGTTTTGGCCGTAAATGCTTGAATACTTATCTGTTTGATGCGTTCCAATAGTTGAAACCGATCACCTCGGAAAGCTCTTTAACTTTGCTTCAGACCATTCTTCCAAATTCCTAACCAATCTTAAGACATGATCCCTTTTGTGGGCGTGGGTGCTAGAATTCAGATTTATTTGACAACTTTATCTTACCATATCCTAGCTTTTCCTTTCTTTTCTCCAATTTCCATGTATATCTTCTTTCCTTTATCTCTTAGAATTGACTTGACATCTAATTAATCTTCATATATATCTTTAAAGCTTCACACTAAATAAATAATTAAACCCAATATGTTCAAAAAATAATAATTCATTAAATCAAGACTAGAAATAGGCAAGTACACTATATCATGTGAAAATCGAGTATTTAGACTTCTAAAACACTAAAAATGATGTCTCCACTTAATATTAAATCATCACAAATGGGGAGACATCAAGACCCCCAACTCAAAGTTGTATCGTCCCGATACAATAAAGATAAAACAAAGGGAAGTCTCTAAATACACACCTAGGTCAATTTAAGCACAATGGGAAAGGACATATTAGAATATATAGAATAGACATAAAGCAACTACTCAGAAAATTTCATGTAATAATATTTACAAACTACAAACCTGTACACTTCTCATATCTACAGTCAACATGACTTGAATTCAAGATTAGATTAGCTTCGCAATGTAAGAAGGAGAGGAACTTTACTCAGTTCACCAAAGAAGCTATAGATTGTTCATCGAACTTCACTAGTATCCAAATATCCACTTAACTACTCTCTATTGGCTCAATCACTTCTAGATCACATAACAAAGAATCAAAAGGTCTTTAAGGTTGTAATGTTGGCTTAGGGACGGTATGATAAATATATTTGGATAATTTAGAGTGAGTTTTTGGCTCTCTCTCGTCACTAGCCATCAACGAAAAGCCCTAGAGCTTGAGTTACTCTCATAAAACGTTCTCACTCAACCCAATGATTTTCTTGATGCACAAGGTAGCATCCCAAATAACCCAATTAAAGTATAAAGATGTTCACATACAGATTCCTCTTTGCCGTTCAAATATATATTCTTTTCAAATCACTTTTTTTTTCTTTTGTATAGCTATGACTCTCTTTTTGATGTTCGAGATATCACGCTATTTTTTCATATATTTTTTTCTTTTATTTTCATGCCTTTTAGCTTTTTTTATTCACTCTTACCCCGACAAAAGGTTACAATATAAACCTGTGAATCATCATCAATATAATAATAGAGCACAATTAATAAGCTCAAAAATCCCAACCCAATAACAATTCCCATAATGGTGGACCCACCACCCCAACACAAGCTCTAAAACAATTGTATATGCATCGCGATTCGAGTGCGGGTCATATGGAAAATCCTATACTCTAAAGGGATATGGCTTATAATGTGGTTAAATAAAAAGGCTTTAGAAAGGCTAGAAGGGGCTGAGAAGGATATAAAATATTAAATGGACAGCAAACTAAAAGGCAACAAGGGGATTATGAAAGAACCGCCTTAATCACTTTCTAAACTATGCAATTTGGTTATTCTCTTACCTTTAGCACATTCATCAAATAGGTTTATCACCTAGCTTTGATCTCACGGCCTACAAACCACTCAAGGCTCCCTGAGATCGAACATACTTTCTATCGCATTGCTAACTAATCTTTTCTTTACTATCAATGTGTGTTTTCCTGCAAATACTCAAAGCATACACAATAAAATATCTCATAAACATACTACTTACTATCATTAACTTACTGAGCTTATGCTTTCAAACTATTAAACACACTCTACATCTAATTCCCATGTATCAAAAATTTTAATTTCTACCTAAAAACAAAAAAATGGAGATGAGAGACAACCGTCGGAGAAAAATTTTCAAAGGCGAAATTCTCTGACGGTTATTCACGAAATACCAGGAATTGTTTAGGGCCGTAAATGGACACAACCGTGAGAACCAAATAATGTTTGGAAGTATATTATGTAAGTTCTATTGTCTTGGTTTACACAAAAGCTGAATAGTTCAAGACATCACGTTCACTAGTTAGCAAGTAAATCCGATAGCTCTTACTAGAGAAGGTTCAAGACCAAAAGCTTTTAACATGGGTAGGGCCGCCCTATGAGAATTTTTAAAGGCGAAATTCTCCGACGGTTATTCACGAAATACCAGGAATTGTCCAGGGCCGTAAATGGACACAATCGTGAGAACCAAAGGCCGTAAATGGACACAATCGTGAGAACCAAATACTGTTTGGAAGTATACTATGTAAGTTCTATTGTCTTGGTTTACACAAAAGCTGAATATAGTTTGCCGGTAGGCTTTTGGGCCAGAGTTTTATACCATCTGGACCAGCCTATGCTTTAATTTTCTTTAGTAAACGTTGTGTCTTTTAATATAATGTCAACTCTTTGCCAAATCCACCTTTTCATCTTCTATAAATAGTTGGCCAACTTAACCATTTTATTCATTCAATTTTCAAAGCATTAAAATGGTAAAAGAGAGATAGAAAGAAGCAACATTATTAAGTTCGTTGAAATTCTTAAAAATTCGTGTGTCAGTTACTTTTAAATAGTTTTATTGTTGTATCCTGGAGGTTGAAGCTAACGAACGTAAGATATCGGTACGTGGCCTAAATACATTAAAGATATCAAATCTAGTCAGAATCTCGACAAATAAAGTTAATTTTTATTTACTTTTATTTTATTTTTTATTAATTTTTATATAATTTTACTAGTTAATACAAATGAAACATAACACATTCTAGGTTGTTGAACCACCAAAACTGCAGGCAGGATAGCTGCTGTCGATTCCAAAAATTTATATGATGTAAAATCGTTCTTCTAGAAAAAATATCATATTGGAAAGGATATGGGAGGATTTTATATTAACTCTGAGTCGTCTATGACAGATATAACATTTGTTGTCTATTTTTATTGTGCATCTCAAACTTCAATAAACAATTTCACAGTGATTTCCAAAATATATTAAAAACATTAATTTACTTTTTGCCCTTGAAACATTAATTTTTCAACATATACAATATCCTTTCAATTTATAATATTCATATATACATGGACACAATTTTAATAAAATATTGTAAACCCAATTTTTTTTTTTTTTTTAACGTTTGTAAACCCAGTTAATAGAGAATAATAACCACCAAGTGGCGGATCTCACCTTTGGCTGGGTGGGCTCAAGCCCACCCTCAACATTTAAAAAAAAGAAAATTAATATTTTAAAAACTTAAACCTGACTAATCTTTATATACAAAACATTTTAGTTAAACATATTATAAATTTAAGAAAAATAATATTTATTTAATATTTATTAATTTTTAGTGGTTTTTTTTCAATTCAAAATAATTTATTTATTTTAACTTTAGTATAATTTAAGTTTGTATAATTTTTGTATTAGTTAATAATTTTTTTATTAAAATAATAAGGGAAAATGACCCAAAAAATCAAAATAATATTATTTTCAGCCCAATAACATCAATGACAAAATTTCTTCCCAATAACATCATTAACTAAATTTTGTCCTTGATGGGAATCGTCCTTGACGGGAATCGTCCTTGACGGGAATCGTCCTTGATGGGAATCGTCCTTGACGGGAATCGTCCTTGATGGGAATCGTCCTTGACGGGAATCGTCCTTGACGGGTAAACATGTAATCTTATAATAGTAAGTTAATGGATGATTCTTTGGGGCAAGTATAATATTATTTTGATTTTTTGGGTCATTGACCCAAATAATAAAGAAAAAAAAGATTAAAAATAATATTATTGTTTATTTAATTTTTTTTCATTGAAACATCCTTACGAGTTTTTATTTTTTGAAAATACCATCATTATGGATATTTTTCCAAAAAATAAAAACTAGACAATTATAATTTTTTTAAAAGTTTTTTATATGGTATTATTTATTATATTGCATTAAACTATATTATATTTTAATATTAATTATTTAATTTAGATATATTTCTTGTTTTATGTGTTTTTTTGTTAAACATCCAAAAAAAAATTGGGAGCGTTGCCCCCGAACCTACTACAACTCTAAGGCCACCCTGTTTTATAATCCTGGATTCGCCACTGATAACAACCAACCTTATCAACCGTGCTTAAATGATCTTAATGACCCTTTTTTATACTTATCTAATTTGAATTAGGTTACTTCCATTTTAAATTTAAAGATCAAGTGCAAAATCTTAAATTAAATAAAAATAATATAAGATACTATAAAATTTATAAAAAACTATAAAACTTGAAAATTAATTAGATGATGTATTAAAATATTAGAAATTAAACATATGATTTACTTGTAAAGGTAGAAAATTTGAGTTAAAGATTGATCATAAAAAGAATATGGAGAACAATGTATTTGATAAATTATTTAACCAATAAATTTTTTTTATTTATAAAATAATTAAATCATTTTTAAAACAATTCTTAACGTGACACCTTATTAACGTTTGAAATAAAACTAGAATTGTGCTAAAGGCAATATTTAATAAAAATTAATATAATAATATCATGTTCTAGAATTTTATGGATTTTTATATAATTTTTAAAATTATCTTATTTTTTTAAATCACTATACTTATAAAAATATATAAAAAGAATACGAGTGGATATAATATTATGTTACGTTAATGAATAAGGTGATTAATCCACAAGGTTCACAGCTCAACAAACTTATTTCATAAAATTCAAGCGAGTTCATTAATAATTTAGGTCCATAATATTTTTCACTAGGCTATACGACACAATCCAGACACAGTTCACTATGTTGTCCAACACAATTCACTGGGTTGTTCGACACAATTCAATGGGCTAGACGAAGATTATAATTCCGGTAAATTACTGGGCCAGACGACATAATTTGGTGTGCTATTGTAAATCAAAATACTTGTATATATCATTTACTAGGTTGTATTTATTAATTTGGCGGGCCTACTATCCAAGCCTGTTAAAAGCCCATCTCATTTTCCTAGCCCCGATTCAGCATCACTACTACTATTACGTCTTTGCACCCTTGTTAAAATATCTAGCTCCTATTAAAATATAATAAATTATATTTTAAATCAGATAATTCTGAAAATTGTAAAGCGATGAGATTGGTTAAAAGTCAATCCATTATTTAAAATTTCAATGGTAAATATAAATGTGATTTTTTATCTTAATTTGGGTTCTTCAATTGTTAATGTGCACCAAGCCGTATCGATGATAATGGTGGAGAATGTATGACAACGGTTTTAATATGCAAGAGAGCAACTTGGTGGTAAGAGATTTCTTTTTTGGTTTATTTTTTAAAATGCGATACGAATAGATGAGAATTAGGATTATGTTTAATTGTTTTTCAATATTTGCTTTTTTTTTTCATTTTCAGTTCTGAAATATACAATGTTTTTGGTTGTATGTTCTTTGTTTAACCTTAAATTTTATTATTTTATTTTTAAATTTACATTAGATATATCATAATTCTAAAATAATGTTTTGAACCTTATTCATCTAAAAAATTTATGTTAGACTTCATAAGGCATAATTTGTTAAGGTATGGACTTAATTAACAATTATATCTGAGCAAATATTATTATCAGTATATAAAAATTAGTGTTTAAATTAAGATATTATTACCCAAGGGGTTTTGAAGACACCACCTCAAGACCCAACAACACCGGTTGACTTTCTTCTTCTTACTAAAGACCACGAACTAAATTTAACATTATAATCCAAAATACCAATTACTCTTTTACTTTTTTACTCTTTTTTGTTTTTTATTTTCTATATATACTTATTTAATAAGAAATATTGTAAAACCTAATATTTATTCTTTCTCTCTCGTCTCTCTCCTCCTCCTCCTCCTCCTCCTCCTCTCTCTTTCTTCTTCACGTGAAAAGTCATTCGATGGCTAAGAAAACTAAAATACAAGTTTGGTTGGATCTTGAAGAAGCTTGGATCTGCAATATTACTAGACCCACAAGGTCGGATCTGCAAGGCTTCGAGCTCCTTTCTGAGCAACGACCTCCGTTTACAGTGTGGCTTAAACCTCCGCGATTTCTTTTTGTGCAACGGACCTCGTAGTGGTGGTTTGGAGTGGGGCAGTGGGAGTGGTTCGGAGTGGTGAATTTTTTAATTTTCTTTTTTGTTCCATCTTCAAATATTGCAGTGGGAGTTTTTGGTGCTTGCTATGTGCTCAGAAATTAGTCACGTTTGTTTGTGGTCATCCACTGAAACTCCTATTAAATATTTTTGGTTTGATTTGCAAAGATGCTCCAATGTGTTCTTGTGTTGAGCCGTTCTTCTATTACTTTTTTGTTCAATAAAGTTGGATCTACCAGATCTGGTGTACCCTTTTTTTAGCTTTTGATTTCTTTTGTCCTTTATGACTCAACTTTTGCTTTTTCGTTACCATCTACTAGAGTAGATGATATGTAATAGTAGATGATATGTAATAGAGTGGATACTATTTAAATTATATTGGATTGGATTTTTTTTATTGTTTTAGCAGTTTTGTGATAATTTGAGTTGTTTTTTCACTGATATGAAGGATTAATAAATAATGTTCTAAAATTATTCAACTGTTTTGACAAAATACTCCGTAAAAATCCCAGAAAATTATTGATTTTTTTTCATACTCAGTAAAGTTACTGAGCAAACGAGCATCCTCAGTAAAGTCACTCAACAAAAATATTCGAATACTCAACATCTTTTTACGACACTCAGAACTTTTTCCGATACTCAGCAACTTTTTTCATGCTCAATAGCCCAGGCTCAAAACTTTTTCCGGCGGTGATCGGTAGTTGTGGTTAGAGCTGGAAATTATTGATTGTTAATGAAAGAGGAGAGAGAAAAAGGATAAAGGAAGAGAGAGATCAATGGTAATGAAGAAGATAGAGTAATGATAATGGAGGAGAGAGAAGAATCTATTTTTTTGTCTTATATGCATGAGAATGGTAGTAATGACAATGGACATCTTATTGACCTCTAAGAAGGAGAGAGGAATTGACTAGTTCCTTTGTGGCACTACAATAATCTCTAAGACCCCATAGATAATTGACCCTGAAATTAATAATACTTATAATTGTATCTCAAAAAAATATAAAACTCATCCCATATCTTAAGTTTATTATCTTAGAAAAAAATATTAAATTTTTTACTTTATTTAATAATAATAAATTTATATGTCTAGATATTTATAATTTCCATATTACTTTCAGTTTTTTAACATAATTTTAAATATAAGATAACAAGCAACGTGATATATCATCTAAAAAGGTCTCTTTTAAGCATTAGAAAGTGGTATGCTACTCTAGAAATGATCTAGACACTAACTACACATGTCTAAGCCATTTATCTAAGGTGTGTGTAGTCACCTATACACCTATACTATAAAACTTGTTCATTAATTTTTAGAATGGTTGGACTATTTAGGAATAATCATTCTTCTGCAAAACCAAACTCATACTAATAGAGGGAATATTGGGGTATAAAGGGAAGAATAGTTGTTGAAAAAATAGAAATATGCAGAAACAATAAATAACCCAGCTCTTCTTGATGAAACTGCTTATTGGGTTCGCTTTACTGGTATTCCACCTTTGTTTATAAAGGAAGCTAATGTTACAAAAATTGCCTCTACGATTGGTAAAGTAATAGAAGTGATTCTTCCAGACCCTATTCAATTTAAGGAAGATCCCTCTATTAAAGCTCGTATTGAATGTTCAGTTAAAAAACCTTTACAATCAGGTTTGAATTTTAAAATAGCAAAAGATCAAAAAGTCTGGATTTCATTTCAGTATGAGAAACTCTTTGTTTTTTGTTTCAAATGTGGTATAGTCTCACATGAGGAAAGAGATTGTGATAATCCAAAAAAACTTACAATGAGATTGGGAAACTGGATTAAATATACAGAACAGGAGAAATTTGTGTTCAAAGCTATTAAGAATAATATTTTCAATCAAAAGGTTAAGAAACCTTTGAAAAAGAAATATAAGAAGAGAGAAAAAGAAATTGAAGAAGGAGAGATTGTTGCTACATATAAACTTCATAGTAAGGGCCAAGATAATTTGGTACAAACCTCTTTACTTATCCCAACTGTACAATTGGGTACTATGGTTGTTAAAGGACCTTGTTTTAAGTATGAAGTAAGGCCTTTAGTATCTGACGAAGTCTTTAATCTGTGTGGCCCAAATGATACCAATCCAAGGTTGAGCCCATTAGAAGATTTAGATCAAAAAGTTACTATTGACCCCTATATTACTCAAAACTCGACTAATTATATTAGTTTTGGGTCAATAGAAAGAACCAAAAAAGTCAGAGAAGACTTAGGGTTAACTCAGGATGATGATTTAGAATCTCTAGTTCCAGCAACTCTCATAACTTCTGATCAAGGAGGGGATAATAGATGGCTGAACAAGAAGAGATGGATAAGGAAGAAGTTGAAGAAGATGATGGATGTGGAATTGAGAAATGGTATGAAGAAGGGCTGATGGAAGGATTAGATGCTGAAGAGGTTTGCGGGGTTGACCCACATCAACCCCAAAACCACCAATGATTCAAGCCTGGAACTGTCAAGGCATTGGCACAACCTTGACAGAACTGAGCTTGATTGACATGATCAAGACTCATAAAATAGAGGTATTATTTCTTTCTGAAACCAAGCGCAAATTTGATTATTTACTTTCATTAAGCAATAAAATTAATTTGATTTTAGTTGCACAAATAGACCCTGAAGGTTTATCTGGTGGAATTGCGATTTTTGTTAAGGAACCTAATCTTTTTAATCTTATTAGCTCTGATAAGAACTTGATACAATGCACATATTTGGGCCCTAATATGGATGTGTGTGAGATAAATTTTGTATATGGTCCACCCATTGATGAGGATAAAGGAAGTTTTATTAAAAAATTGAATGATTTGAATCATGTTTCTAATAAATGGTGTCTCATGGGTGATTTTAATCTGATAAGATATCCTTCTGAAAAACTTGGAGGGGAAATAAATGCAAATCACAAAAGAAATATGCTATTGTTTAATACCTTTATAGAATCTAATTCTTTGCTTGATCTCCCTGCCTTTGGATGTAATTTAACTTGGTCAAACAAGAGAAATGGCAACCGGCAAATCAAACAAAGGTTAGATAGAATATTGGTAAACAATGAAGGGATGAATTGTTATCCAAACTCTTGGAATGATACTTTACCCCCTACAGGGTCAGATCACTCTCCAATTTTATTAATGTTTGGAATATTCACAGATAAACACAAAAAGAGATTTGTGTTGGAAAAAGGATGGTTATTTGATAATACTTTAACTCAATTGATTAAAAGTAAATGGAAATCAGGATGCCATATGGAGGTGAGAGGTGTTTACAAATTTAAACACAAATTATCTCAATTACAAAGGCATATATCAAAGTGGGCTAGACAGAGGATCCTGAATAATAGGATTCTAATAAAAAATAGCTTATTACAGATGGAAAAAATTATTAACGAGCCTTACAGTGACGAGAATGATATTTTACTTAATTCTCTGAGTATAGAGCTTAAAAAGAATTGGAAAAAGGAGGAACTATATTGGTCCTAAGGTAAAAAAATAACTAGCTTAAATTGGGGGATAGAAATTCAAAATATTTTCATGCTATTACGAAAGTAAAAAGGACTAGAAATAAAATCTTAAAGATCAAAAATTGGAAATGGAGCTTGACTCTCTGACAAGGAGGAAACTGTTGGAGAAATTACAGGTTATTATAATGATATATTTAAGACAGTAGGGGAAATAAATTATTCTCCAATACTGTCTAAAGTTAGAAAGTGGTTACACGTGATATTAATGATTCTTTAACTGCAAAAGCTTCTCTAGAGGAAGTAAAAAACGCAGTGTGGTCCCTAGGAAGTGATAAATCACCAGGCCCTGATGGTTTTGGGGGTTTTTTCTATAAGAAGTTTTAGGAAGATATTAAACTGGATTTATTTGATCTAGTTAATGAATTCATGAATGAAAATGTCTCAGTTGAGCTATAAAATATGAAATTATAGCTTTAATTCCAAAATGTCTTAATCTAGATGTGATAGCCTCGTTTAGACCAATTAGCTGTGCTAATTTTGTATACAAAGTTATCTCAAGAATCTTAACCTCATGATTGCAAGTTTGGATAGGATGCTTAATCTCTGAATCAAACAACATTTATACCAGATAGATCAATTTTTGAGAATATTTTATTAGCTCAAGAAGCTACTCATTTTCTGAATATGAAAACATAGAATGTGACTTTCTCATTGATTTATTATTTCATATGGGTTTCAATTCCAAGTGGATGGATGGATAAAGAATTGTATTACACCAGTCACATATAAAGTTCAGATCAATGGTAAATTATATTCTCTTGATAAACCACAAAAAGGGTTGAGATAGGGGGATCCCCTATCCCCCTATCATTTCTGTTTAGTTACTCAAGCCCTTACTCATCTTATTGATTATTATGTTGAAATGGGGTTACTTAAAGGTATTAAAATAGTAAGAAAGGCACCTATGATAACACATGTCTTTTTTTTTTTTTTTTTATCGGATGTCCCCGAAGGGACGATAACACATGTCTTATTTGCTGATGACAGCTTATTTTTCTTGGAAGCTGATTAATATAATATTAACATTTTCAGAAATATTATCAATTGTTACTCTTTTGCAACAGGTCAGAAAGTAAACCTTAACAAAAGTGGCATTTTGTTCAGCAAAAATACACCTAGTGAGGTTAAGAATAAAATTTCGACACAATTGAATATGAGAAAACTTGATCATCTAGGTAAATACTTAGGTATACCTTCTTCATGGGTCAAATCAAAGGTTAAATCTTTAGAATGGCTACTTGAGTTGATTTTAAAGAGGATGGAAAGTTGGGATACCAAAATGCTTTCCAAAAGTGGTAAAGAAATCTTAATTAAAGCAGTTATTGGAGCAATCCCTAACTTTATGATGTCAGTTTTTCTTATACCTAAAAAAGTTACCTCACATCTTACATCTTTAATCTCCAACTTTCATTAGAATAACCAAGGTCAGGGCAGGTGTCATTGGGTTAAATGGAATACACTTATGAATTCAAAACAGGATGGAGGTCTGGGATTCAAAGACTTCCATTGCCAAAACTTAGCTTTGCTTTCTTCTAATGATTGGAAGTTTATGAACATGAAAGATTCTTTATTGTTTAAAGTTTTCAAAGGTAAATATTTTCCTCTCAATGACTTTTCAGAAGCTATTCTCCCTAGTCACTGTTCTTGGGGTTTTAAAAGTCTTATTGAGAGCAGGAATTGCTTTATTAAGCCAATAAGATGGTGTGTGGGAAATAGGAAACATATTAAGATATGGGAGGATCTTTGGATTCCCAATACTTCATATCTAACAAAGTCTTTGGGCTGTAATTTGAAATATGTATCTGAACTATTATTTACTGATAAACTTGAATGGAATATTCAGATACTTAACCAATATTTTGACCATGATGTTGTTGCAACCATATCCAATATATATCTTCCATCCATCTCTTGTAATGACTCTCCTTTTTGGTCATTTTCGAATGATGGAGATGTTAATGTTAAAGATATGTATAGGATACTTTGGAGGGCACAACAAGTGGTTGAAATTTCTAAGAATAAGAAAATGGCTGAACCTTCATTTAAACTACAATCTGAGGATTGGGACTTGATTTGGAAAATGAAAGTCCAACCAAAGATTAAGAATTTTATTTGGAAATGCTGTGAAAATGCTTTACCAACAAATGAGAATAGGAAAAAAAGGAAATCATGTGAATCCTCATTATGTCAGATATGTGAAACTGAAACTGAAAATGTTGAGCATCTTTTATTTCACTGTTCTTGGGCAAAGGCTGTGTGGTTGGCAAGCCCACTAAGCCTTAAGGCTCTTACTCAACCTACCTGTAATTTCAACAGATGGATTAATTTTATAAGGCTATGTCTTACAGAATCTGAAAATGTTGATAATAGATTTGGAGAATTAGCCTTCTATATTGCTTGGTACATATGGAAGGGAAGGAATGAATGTATATTCAGAGGAGAAGCACCTGACCCTGTGAAAACATTACAAGAGGCCCTTAAAGCCTATGATGGATACATACCTGCTACAAGAAGTAAATCTGAGGCAAAGAAAGATAACAATTCAAGGAATAATGAGAATGTAAATGTTTTAACACATAATCATTGTCACCAGGAACACGATTAAGTGACAAGGATTGGGCATTATAAAAGTTTAACAGGGTGGAGTCCACCTTGTATCGGAAACTATAAGATAAATTGTGATGCATCTTATAATAAACTTACTAAACAAGCTTCATTTGCTTACATTTCTAGGGACTCTTTTGGACAGATGGTAGATGGAAAAGCACAAAATATTACAGCAAACTCGGCAATTGAAGCTGAAGCAAGAGGGATGATTGAAGCATGTGAGCTTGATGCGAATTATCCTCAAGGCAAAGTGGAAATTGAGAGTGATTGTAAATATTTAGTTAACCAAACTGTTTTTGGTAGTAAAATCTTTTGTAACACTAAAGTCTTGGTTAATTGTATTATTAGGAGTAAGTTTGTGTGTAATTTGAAAATATCTTTTGCTAAGAGATCTAAGAACTTGTGTGATGATTGGGTTACTAAATAAAAGCTCAAGGGCTCTTTATTTAGTCTTTGGAATTTAGTTCCCCCTTCCCAATTAGCTAAACTTTTATTGTCTAATTTCTATCCTCTATGGATTGGTTAAGGGTAATTGTTTCTATTTAATCCAAGTTTATTTTGACCCCAAAAAAAAAAAAAAATCTCATACTAATAAAAAATTAAAATATGATAAAGAAAATAAAACATCACAGAGAATGAATGAAGAAGATGGGCTTAACAATCAGAACGTTTAAATTAAATATGCAGATTCGTTGGATAAATATTTGGATATTTCCATGAACCACCAATGATCTAAGGGAAGTGCCTTAATTAAAATGGGCACAAGATAGATTTTACAACATGACGTAGGGGTGGAAGGATATTTTACCTTCTAACCGTGGTAAAGAGGTGATAATTAAGGTTGTTCTCCAATCTATCTCTATCTTTATTATGTCGATTATCTTTTCTATAAAATGGTGTGTAAATCTTGTCTCCAAATCGATATTTTATGTTCTACTTCCAGAGCTTCTCCAATCTTTTTCCACCAGATTTTTAACCGGGTTCGCTTTGCCATAGGCCATCCCTCGGGCAGATCAACTATAGGATCATCCTTCTAAAGAATTAAAATAACATTCTCGAATGCGTACCCGGTTACTTTGGATGACCGCAATCCTTTTAAGCGTCGGGAATTTCATTGTGAGATGGAAAGTCAATATCACATTCTAAAGCTTGTTGAGGGTCGATCAACAAAAAATGGCATGATATGTAGACTCATAGTGCTATAACAAAATGTGTGGGTATATTTTTTGGCAACTCACCCGTCCCTACATTCATTGATAGTTCAATACATCGGGATAGTTCAAAACTTTTACCAGAAAATCTCTTAATCAGGTCTCAGTAAGACTTGATGGAATGAGGGTCGATCTTCAACTAGTTGAATGTGCTCATATATAATAAATCCACAGAGCTTCACGTGTCAATTATTTCCTGGGTTGACTGTTATTTTCTTTCTTTCCTCTGATAAGTTCCCTCACTTTCCTGGGATCCTTCTTGGCATTTTCTACAAATGTCCTCGACCTGCTACAAAGGCTCATGCAATTATGTAAAAAAAAACCATGTCATGGACGAGAAGCCAAATGAATCTTATAATCAAGGTTATGCAATCCTAGAGTAAAAGCATGCTAAACAACAGATTAATCTAAATCATCAATATTATAGGCAACCTTTGATATATAATTCATAAAATATCATAAACTTTACCCATTTCACTGGAAAAGATCGAGTAGAGGGGAATTTTTCTAACCAATTTTCCTGTTAGGAATCGGGCTCGCAATTTGTCAGCTAATTGAGTGAATTTTCAATGGAATATGGTTCTAACTTGGAACCCTATTTTCAAGCATTACCTGACAGAATGGATGTGAAAACTAAATAACAGTGGCATCTGATGATGTGATAAATTCCATATACCTCTAAAAGACATTGATTTGTGCATCTAGATCCAAACATTTGTCAAACATAGGCAATGCCTGTGGTTTAAACTTGCACAACATGACAACATCGAGTATTATCCATGATAATAGACTGTTTATATTGACGAGCAATCTTCGATTAACGTGGAATATCTCACACAGTTTGCTCAAGCTTCTTCTCCTTCGACGCTCTTCTCCCTACCTAACATTTCACTTCCTTTTTTCATTTATTCATCGAGCTCTTGTGTTTACTAATATATCTGCCTTTTTCATTGTATGTGTGTGTGTGTGTATGGTTCCTTTTATGTTCATTTTTTTTATCAAAAATGCATAAATTACAAACCAAACACAGCGCAAATTAAAAAGATTCAACCAATCCCATACGTGTCAGTATCAAAATCTAATAGGTTAGCTAAATGGGGAGGTGGCAAAGTCACCCATTGGCCAAACAGAATGTCTTAAAGCTTCTATTTTGCCATCCAAACAACTATTTGGTTGTTCTTTCTACTTACTAAAGAGAAGGACAAATTACATAAGTATTTATAATATTTTATCTCTAATAAACCGTTACAAACTCTTCTATCACCTTCAAAGTTCGGGCTCATAATTGCTTGTATAACAATTTTGTAATCATTTTCCACGGTGATGAAACCTCTCGAATAATGTTCTGCCAGCTTACTTGCAAAGATTAGTCTTCTTCTTCCACTGGTAATCGTGCGACGTACCTCCAAGTTTTAACATTGATCATAATGCCATATGTGTTCTTAGCAACACATCCCACAACTACTATTCCATTGGTGATATTCCACGTCACATCATAGTTAATTTTAGAATGGTTAAACCGGGGAAAGGTCCATTAGGATAAGAGTAAATTTTAGTCATTTCCCTACTATTAATATCAAGATTATTATCATATAACCTCTCAAAATGGGTCCCGTATGAAGGTCCACTAACTCAAGAATTTAAATTAGAAGAGTTAAAATTCCTCCTGGCTTTCACAGCGGGAACCTTAAGGTTAGGTTAATTAAGCTACTTAAACCCCTTGTTGGTTTCAAAGAATAAGAATCCTTCAAACTCTCACAATTAGGGATATTGTAGTTGATGTTTAATTTATTAATATCAATATCTTAAGATGGAGAGGCTAGAACCTTACTATTTTCATCTTAGGTTTGAGACGTATTATTTACCAAAACTAGGGAATCCGGTTTCGAGTTTCAAAAAATAGCATTCTCACGAGAAAGACAAATATTCCATACAATAAAAATTGCATATCACACCATTTCCAGGCATTTCTTAGCTATGTGAAATGCTTTTGCATACTCAAAGATTCGTATTAGCCATTAATCAAAACTAGAAGTAGCTCCAGTAAGGGTAAGTTGATTAAGAGGGCTAGTCATACATGCCTCTCTAGCATGGGGGCAATGGAAGATAAGATTCTCGACCGTCTCATTCTCCTCATTGAACATTTGCAAGTAGCTATGGTATTCATTTATCTCTTCACTGCATTTACATTAGTAGGTAATGCATTATTATCAGCCTTCCATAGAAAGATTCTAACTTTAGGAATAACATTGAGGCCCCGTATTGAGTTCCATAAATCATTAGGAAAGAGTATAGAAGAACAAACTCTAAGATTTGTTTGGCTTCTCTTATCTACTTCTCTCTTTAAAATGAGGTTCTTGTAAACTTCCATAGCAGCAACTTGACCCGCAACAGATCTTGTCTAGTTCGGGGTATCATGTCCTCCCAACCGAGGTAGGTTGATCGAGGTATGGTCAAATTTTGTGAAGGTGGGAGAATTTCTCGAATGAGATCCATATTACACACATTTTCATTAACATTCATCAATTTATGTACGAATAGTAATTCATTGTTAAAAGAGTTTGCTAGTTCTTCTGTTCTAGGGGTCCAGACACCCTCCCAGACACGAACGGATTATCCATAACCAACCACCCATCGACTATTATTTTTGAAAATATCTCTACTATATAATAGAATCCTCCATCCACAAGTAAAATTGTTTCCAATACCCGTCTCCAGGAAGTTAGAGTTATAAAAGTATCTACCTCTCAGAACTTTAAGCAATATGGAATCTTGACGAAGGAAGATATTCCAAGAATTTTAATGTCTCTTTTTATGTGATAGATTAATCTAGTTACGAGACATCTTTAGACAGATTCCCATTTCTTGTCTAGTTTTCAATATTTGTTGTTTTAGAGCTATTTGTGCATAATTTATGTGTTAAGTTTGCAGCTCTCACGTACTTGGATGATACGACATCTCAAGACGAGGATAAGAAGTCTAGAAATGAATGTCAAACCCAAGTCAAGGCGTTAAAGGACCTAAAACCCACTTTTGAAAAGTGAAAGCGTTTACAAGCTAACTTGAAAATCAACAAGATGGCACACAATCTTAATAAAATAGTAGACATCTTGGAAACTCCAACACAACTCATGACTCTCTTACACTACAATTTTCTACCCAGACGCGGACATGGAAGGAACTTGTCAATACAAATATATGTACATATATTTTTTAATTAATTACAATATAAGTCCAAAATGACAGGGACCAGTAGTGCAATTAACATTAGTTTTACACAAAGCATTTAATAAACTATCTACTAAATTACTGAAATGATGGTTTTCCAATAATAAGGCTCAACAGTTATAAACATAATTCATAATACGTAAAATTTGCCTTAAAATAGTACACGATGACAAAGAAATTGAGAAGAACGTACATATAAGAAGGGAGAACGTGCTATGTTGCAATTAACCCACTGAAACTAATATGATGTATATGTTTTGAAAGAGAAGGAAGAAGTGAAAGGAAGAAGAATGTAGACGTGCTACCTTACCGTGGCGGCCACCAATTGGGTTTATTAAACTATAAAAGATTTTTCTTTTTTTCATTTAATTAATTTATTTTGTTATTTATTTTCTTTTTTTATATATTAAAAAAGATAACTCATTTTTAAAATTAAGGCGACAGCTCACTTCCTATTCTCATAATATTATTTAGTATTCAAACTAGTGTCCTAAGGTTTTTAAGTAAGGAAAAATAATGTCAAAGCTCAAGAAAATATTTAGATACTTATCTTTCAAAAAATTATAAAAACAGACAAACCATTTAGATATTTCTTTTTTTCTCAAAAAATAACAATAATCCCAAAGACAAGTAATCATCCAAAACCTTTAATATATCACTTGTAAAAAAAAATTAGCTAGGCAAAAGAGTTAAAACTCATGACACATTTATTAAAGATAATAAATTACATATTTAGCATTCCATTAAAAATTGATTTAATCACTACCTTTAATTCGATCATATACTATTTGCAGGTCTCTATCTTCTTAATAATCTCCTCACAACACTATAAAACCAATAAATAAATAAATCTCCTTCCATTTTTTTTAACGAGTAAACTTGAAACTTCTTGACTCATTAGCCGATCCCCAATCTAGTTGAAATTACAAAATAAATTAAAATTACATAACTCAATACCCGGTTGCCCTCTCGAGTCTGACTACTCTCCTCTTATTTTCATTGTTCTTTTTCAAGTCTTTGATACTTGCTGACGCGAAAAGCATCTTCATATACTTCCCTTCGATGAGCAGGTAACGTAGCAAACAAAAGTATTTGAGCGTCCCAATCCAAAACGGCATCGGGACATTTTTCTAGAGCTTCTCGCGCTACACATTGCCTAATTAACACAGAATCATAGCTAGCCCAAAACAAAATTACTTTAAGAAAAAACAATTCTTTAAGAAAGTGACTAATCCACTTACGCGAAAAACTCAGCTGCGTTCTTAGGACAAGGAAACCCAGATGAGTCTCTTACCGGTGGCGCTCCGCTAACACCAAAAAATAAACAATTTATTAACAATTGTCATTCGTGAACATAAACGGATTAAAAATAAATACTTACCCTTTGTTTTTAATCTTCTTCCCTCGATTTTTACCCTTTTTAGGTTTTAGAATATACCCAGTAAGAGTAAATCTTCCTGCCATTGAATGAAATAACAGATGTCAATGGAGATGGAGTTAATAGAGATGGAGACAACGGAGAAGGAGACAATGGAGATGAAGACAAGTAGACGGAAACAATGGACATGGATTGTGTACAAGAAACATCACCTACCTGCTAGACTCCAAAGCAAGCTACCTTCTGCAATCGTCAACGGTGGGTGCCCAGGTCAGAGAGAAATGAGCTGAGGCAGAGGAAACGACGGAAGTGACAAGAGCTTACCTCGAGCCGCGCAATAGATTTCTTTTTTTTAAGGATCAAAAAGAAAATCAAAACTCAGCATGTGTGACACGTGTACAATATATATTTGACATATATTTCAGAAATTGTTCTATTGAGAACAAAAAAATACACTACATGTATGAGGTGAACAGAAAATAACGAAAATGGTAGAACTAAAAATAACAAATAATCATGAAGGGTAAAATAGTAAAATGACATTGGAACAAAAATTAAAAATACTAAAAGAACTGAAGAATCTGCATCGAACCCTACAAAATAAAATACAATTTAAGGGCAGATTGGTAAATTGCTAAATCTTTTTTTTAAGTCCGTATACCTACACGGCATGTATGGAAGACCGACTCTTAGTGAAATACACATAAAAATGACATAAGGTGCGAGACATATCCAAATATTAACAACCACATGCTATGGAGTGAGGTATACAGGGAGGGACCATCCAAGATATATGAAAATAAATGTCTAATACAATAAGAAAATCTTGATCTTGAACCATTAACTTTTTTGTCTCTCTCGAGTAAACTGGCTTGTAATCCTAAAATATACAAGTGAGAGAAGTGAGAACTATGATCTTCCCCAAACTCTTTTTTTTTTTATAACAATTAAGGTCACAGGAACCTGAAGATAAAATCTTCTAAAAAGGACAATCAACTATTTAAAGTCGTTCTAGGAGTCGCCCATCCATAACAGTCCCGAACAAGCAGCCGCCAAAGACCGTCTGAAGGGTCGATATACTCTATAAACTCCTTTGAGCTCCGTAGCCCGCATTTAGCCATCCAATCCGCACAAATGTTAGCTTCGCGATAGCTTCATATAAGCTCAAAACCCGTACTACCCCTCAAAATGTCTTGGCACTCTCTACCTGCGCTATTCGAGATTCCCCTTGAGTTCACATCGCCCTTCACTAGCGCATGTAACTCACACGAGTCAGTCTCGATAGTAAGCTGATTCTCACCCCGGGAAAGTGCCATTTTTAGCCCAAAAAGAAGCGCTAAAGTGTCAGCCTCAAACGGTGTGCTAGCGACACATCGCCCCATATAACCACCCAAGTACTCACCCTCCGAATTACGGAACACCCCGCCAACTCCACCTAGCGTCTTGGTAGAATCAAAAGACCCATCTATATTCAGCTTAACTCCAACGCATGGTTTAGTCCATTTAATTAGAACACTTCGTGAAGACGAAATCACTCCACCATCCCTTTCAATACCCCAAGCTCTCACATAGTCACTAGCTAAAACCCGACTAATAGCAATTAATTCACTACTCGTCTTTGCTATAGCTCCGCTATAGAAAACGCGTTTGTTCCTATTTACCCAAATGACCCAAACCATAGCAGCAAGCCATGTCCGCTGCTCAATACCACGGCTCAACTTCTTGCTAGCTAACAGTTTCGACCACCATCCATCCCTATCAAAAACCGAGCCTACACCTTCATTTTCTGCAGCGTTCCAAGGAGGCCGGACCTGCTGCTGCGCTGGAACATCACGAAAAGAAACAGCCTGCTGTCCTCGAGAGCTGGAGGGTCCCTGGCGCAAAACAGAAACCAGCCCCATGTTAGCGTGAGAGTCCAGAACTTGATCCAAGCTCCTGACCTGTCCGCCAGCAGCCCTGTCCAAGACACCATCTGTATTATTCAATAATTGCACATTAGTCCCTGTGCAAAATTCAATCAGGCCACTGAACATGCTACACTTCTGAAATAAGTGATGAGCTGTTTCCCTTGCTACTCCACAACTCGGGCAAAGTGAATCCTCTATCACTCCACGCACAACAAGATTACCACGCGTTGGAAGCCTATCCCACACACAACGCCACAACAGCAATTTCCAAACTAATTCCCAATTAAACTCCGCCCCCTCATCCCCATGGGTTAGCATACGATACGCCGAACGAACCGAATACACCCCTGACGACTCAAGGCTCCAAACAAACCCATTAGCATCATCTGCGACACCCCTTTTTGATTTTCTCTTGATGTACATTCAAGGACAATAGGCATATAAGAAAGCTAACAACGTATATCATCAGAATAAATTAATCACCGATACTTTCATTCTAATCCAACACCAAGAATAATAAAAAGAAAAACCCCTTTTAACAAATATCTAGTAAAATAACAACATGAAGCTAATAAGCGTTCCAAAAACACTTTCAGAAATTAAGTTGTTGTATGAATGTTATCAAGCAAGATTTTGATTAGACAGCAAAAATAAAATTGAAGTTTATGTCTATATCTATGCACTCAAAACTCATATTCACCTATCACTCTTAAAAGTAAGTGAGAATGTGAGAATAGTATAATGAATGTTGAGCAATTGTCTTGTTGGTAAATGAAAAGATTAAATATGTTAACTCTTTACTTCCAGCGAAACCCACAGATTTCAGAAATTGATATGAAGTTTCCTGGACCAATTTATCAACATCACTGACGCGTTCACACAATTTCTATATCACTGCAAGTTTGTTTCTCATCAATTCAACTGAATTTTTCAAAAATATATCCTTGTAGTTCGTGGCTAAGTTCTGGGCAAGCTGTGGTAGATCAAAGTATAGGCCAAAGTGGGCAAGCTGTGTCAATAGTAGGTGGCCCCCTTGCTGCTATTTTAATCACACCGCTGCTTGTAGTCACCACCAATGTGTATGGGATGGCGGCAACATCTGTTGGGGTTTATTGAGTGAGCCGATATATTTGGTGAAAGTCCAAGTGGAAGATATGACAAGAAAGTCCAAGTACATTTTGTTGGTCAAATGTTACCCAAGAAAAGGATGACTCAATTTTAAAAAAAGAAATAATTTAAATATTGACACGTTTATTCTATTTGTAAAAATTAACGCAATATATTTATTTAGTTAAAATCATTTGAAATTGAGTTATGGAATTTGAAGAAATTAAAAGAGAAATTGAGTCTTTTCTATAGATTTAACCAAAACCTCGTTTAAATCTATAGAAAAGACTTTGGAACCTTTAGAGTTAATTCACATTGACATTTGTGACTCATAATTTGTGCAAACTAGAAGTTGGAAAAAGTATTTTATAACTTTCATTGACAATTGCACAAGGTATTGTCAAATATACTATCTTCGATATAAGGATGAGGCCTTAAAAGCGTATATGCTATACAAAACTGAAATTAAGAATCAATAAAATAAAAAGATTAAGAATCTTAGAATAGATATGAGAGGAGAATATGTGTTTCCTTTTGATGAGTTTTTACGCTGAATATGGAATCATCCATCAAACCACGTCCCCTTACCCGCTTCAACATAATAGGATTGTTGAACGCAAGAACCACAAGTTGAAGGAAATGATGAATGCCTTGCTGATTAACTTAGGATTACCACATAACTTGTGGGGAGTGACTTTGCTCACTGGAAACCACATCCTCAACAAGGTACCATACAAGAAGGTAGATAAAACTCCTTACGAATTATGGAAAGGAAATCCACCTTCATTCAAATACTTAAAAGTGTGGGGATGATTGACAAAGGTAGCAATACTTGCTCCTAAAATGGTCAAAATAGGACCAAAGACAATCGATTGCGTCTCTATTGGATATGCTCACAACAGTGCTGCATATAGATTTCTAGTACACAAATCTTGTCATGTTGACATTCACGTCAATACGGTGATTGATTCAAGAATTGCACATTTATTTGAAACAACCTTTCCGTACAAGACAGTACTAGAATCAGATTCCTTAAAAAGAACACATGATGCAATTCAAGAAGAGTAAGATCAAGAATCATTGCCAACTGAAAAGCAAGATCAAGAATCATCGCCAAATGAAAGAGAACCAAGAAGAAGTAAGCAGATGAGAAACTCTACGTCTTTTGGTCCTGACTTTCTATCTTACATGCTAGATGACGAACCACGAACATTCAAGGAGCCTATGTCAAACCCTGACGCCCCCATATTGGAAAGAAGCGGTAAATAGCGAGATAGATTCCATTATGCAAAACCGTACATGGGAGCTAGTGGATCTCCCTCTTGGGAATAAACCACTTGGATGCAAATGGATATTCAAGAAGAAACTAAAGACCAATGGGTCTATTAAAAAATACAAGTCTCGCCTTGTTGTAAAAGGTTATAGTAAAAAATAAGGACTTGACTATTTTGATACTTATTCTTCAATCACGAGAATATCATCTATTCGAATGTTAATCACTATCGCTTCAATATACAAGCTTGAAATACATCAAATGAATTTAAAAATAGCTTTCCTAAATGGAGAAATAAATGAAGACATATACATGGAACAACCTGAGGGTTACGTAGTTCCAGGTAAGGAGAAGCAAGTATGTAAGCTTGTTAAATCTTTATATGGTTTAAAACAGGCACCGAAGCAATGAAATGACAAATTTGATAGATTTATGATCTCGAATTTCAAGATCAATGAATGTGACAAATGTGTTTATGTAAAACGAAATGAGTCAGGATATGTCATTGTCTGTTTATATGTGGATGATATGTTAATCATTGGAAGTAACAATGATGTGGTTACATTCACCAAAAGGATGCTTTTAAGTATGTTTGACATGAAAGATCTAGGCCTTGCGAATGTTATTGTGGGTATCAAGATTCTCCGAAAACCTGAAGGTATTATACTATCTTAGTCACACTATACTGAGAAAGTATTAAACAAAACTAGTAATGGCGACAAAAATATCGGCAAGACACCTGTTGATGTAAATTTACATCTTGCTAAGATCATTGGTGATATGATCAACCAGTTGGAGTACTCTCGAATTATTTGGAGTCTTATGTACTTAACGAACTGCACTAGGCCAGATATATCACATGCAATAAGCAAGCTAAGTAGGTTTACACATAATCTGGGGAAGATTCACTGGATTGCTATTGTAAGAGTACTAAGGTATCTTAGATACACTATGAATGAAGGGTTGTTGCACATAGGATATCCAGCTGTACTAGAAGGATACAGTGATGCAAACTGGATCTCAGAATCCACCGACTCAAAATCCACAAGTGGATTTGTCTACATGTTAAGAGGAGCAGCTGTGTCTTGGAAATCCACCAAGCAAACGTGCATAGCCTGATCCACTATGGAGTCTGAGTTTATAACTTTAGACAAAGCTGCTGAAGAAGCCGAGTGGCTTCAGAATTTCTTAGAGGATATTCCTAATTGGCTAAAGCCTGTGTCAGCTATCTGCATACATTGCGATAGTCAAAGTGCCATTAGTGGGGCAATAAACAAAATGTCTAACGGTAAGTCTAGACACATACATCTTAGACACAATACCATTAGACATCTGCTCTCAAACGGAGTTATCACAATTTGATATGTTCGATCAAAGGATAATATAGCGGATCCATTGATCAAAGGTCTACAAAGAGAGCAAGTGCGAGTGTTGTCAAGGGGAATGGGACTTAAGCCTACGAAAGCTGGGTTACCATGATGGGAACCCTACCTAGCAGAGTGGAGATCCCACAATCTAGGTTCAAAGGGAAAACTGGATCATAAAACTGCCAGTTGGTGCGACGCACTGTGGAGAGACCTCCCCAAAC
This sequence comes from Nemophila menziesii, assembly GCA_029959085.1. Taxonomy (NCBI): domain Eukaryota; kingdom Viridiplantae; phylum Streptophyta; class Magnoliopsida; order Boraginales; family Hydrophyllaceae; genus Nemophila; species Nemophila menziesii. The sequence goes on along the minus strand of JARWIR010000001.1, from coordinate 135,608,705 downwards.
CATTCTTAGGATAAAAATTAAACAGTGTTACATGTAAAAGTGAAGGATAAATTAAACTTTTAATGGTCCTTGTATCTTCTATAACATAAGATAGAGTAATGCAGAATACTCTCGACAAGAGACCACCTATATGAATAACATGGGTAGGGCCGCCCTACGAGAATTTTCAAAGCCGAAATTCTCTGACGGTTATTCACGAAATACCAGGAATTGTCTAGGGCCGTAAATGGACAACCGTGAGAACCAAATAATGTCTGGAAGTATACTATGTAAGTTTTATTGTCTTGGTTTACACAAAAGCTGAATAGTTCAAGACATCACGTTCACTAGTTAGCAAGTAAATCTGATAGCTCTTACTAGAGAAGGTTCAAGACCAAAAGCTTTTAACATGGGTAGGGCCGCCCTATGAGAATTTTGAAAGGCGAAATTCTCCGACAGTTATTCACGAAATACCAGGAATTGTCCAGGGCCGTAAATGGACACAACCGTGAGAACCAAATAATGTTTGGAAGTATACTATGTAACTTCTATTGTCTTGGTTTACACAAAAGCTGAATATAGTTTACACGAAATACCAGGAATTGTCTAGGGCCGTAAATGGACACAACCGTGAGAACCAAATAATTATACACAAAACATTTTCTGGTTAAACATATTATAAATTTAAGAAAAATAAGATTCATTTAATATTTATTAATTTTTAGTGGTTTTTTTCAATTCAAAATAATTTATTTATTTTAACTTTAGTATAATTTAAGTTTGTATGATTTTTGTATTAGTTTATAATTTTTTTTATTAAAATAATAAAGAAAAAAAGATTAAAAATAATATTATTGTTTATTTAATTTTTTTTTCATTTAAAACATACTTACGAATTTTCATTTTTTGAAAATACCATCATTATGGATATTTTTACAAAAAATAAAAACTGGACAATTGTAATTTTTTTCAATTTTTCTTATATGGTATTATTTATTATATTACATTAAACTATATTATATTTTAATATTAATTATTTAATTTAGATATATTTCTTGTTTTATGTGTTTTTTTTGTTAAACATCCAAAAAAAATTTGGGAGCGTTGCCCCCGAACCTACTACAACTCTATTGCCAACCTGATTTATAATCTTGGATTCGCAACTGATAACAACCAACCTTATCAACCGTGCTTTTTTATACTTATCTAATTTAAATTAGGTTCTTTCCATTTTAAATTTAAAGATCAAGTGCAAAATCTTAAATTAAATAAAAATAATATAAGATACTATAAAATTTATAAGAAACTATAAAACTTGAAAATTAATTAGATGATGTTTTAAAATATTAGAAATTAAACATATGATTTACTTGTAGAGGTAGAAACTTTGAGTTAAAGATCGATCATAAAAAGAATATGGAGAACAATGTATCTGATAAATTATTTAATCATTAAATTTTTTTTATTTATAAAATAATTAAATCATTTTTAAACAATTCTTAACGTGACACCTTATTAACATTTGAAATAAAACTAGAATTGTGCTAAAGGCAATATTTAATAAAAATTAATATAATAATATCATGTTCTAGAATTTTATGGATTTTTATGAAATTTTTATAATTATCTTATTTTTTAAATAACTATACATATAAAAATATATAAAAAGAATACGAGTGGATATAATATTATGTTACATTAATGAATAAGGTGATTAATCCAAAAGGTTCACAGCTCAACAAACTTATTTCATAAAATTCAAGCGAGTTCATTAATAATTTAGGTCCATAATATCTTTCACTAGGCTATACGACACAATCCAGACACAGTTCACTATGTTGTCCAACACAATTCACTGGGTTGTTCGACACAATTCAATGGGCTAGTCGAAGATTGTAATTCCGGCAAATTACTGGGCTAGACGACATAATTTGGTGTGCTATTGTAAATCAAAATACTTGTATATATCAGTTACTAGGTTGTATTTATTAATTTGGTGGGCCTACTATCCAAGCCTGTTAAAAGCCCATCTCATTTTCCTAGCCCCGATTCAGCATCACTACTACTATTACGTCTTTGCACCCTTGTTAAAATATCTAGCTCCTATTAAAATATAATAAATTATATTTTAAATCAGATAATTCTGAAAATTGTAAAGCGATGAGATTGGTTAAAATTTAATCCATTTATTTAAAATTTCAATGGTAAATATAAATGTGATTTTTTATTTTAATTTGGGTTTTTCAATTGTTAATGTGCACCAAGCCGTATCGATGAAAATGGCGGAGAATGTATGACAGCGGTTTCAATATGCAGGAGAGCAGCTTGGTGGTAAGAGATTTCTTTTTTGGTTTATTTTTTAAAATACGATACGAATAGATGAGAATTAGGTTTATGTTTGATTGTTTTTCAATATTTTCCTTTTTTTTTCATTTTCTATTAAAAAATATACAATGTTTTTGGTGGTATGTTCTTTGTTTAACCTTAAATTTTATTATTTTATTTTTAAAGTTACATTGGATATATCATAATCCTAAAATAATGTTTTGAACCTTATTCATCTAAAAATTTAATGCTAGACTTCATACGGCATAATTTGTTAAGATATGGACTTAATTAACAATTATCTCTGAGTAAATATTATTATCAATATATAAAAATTAGTGTTTAAATTAAGATATTATTACCCAAGGGGTTTTGAAGACACCACCTCAAGACCCAACAACACCGGTTGACTTTCTTCTTCTTACTAAAGACCACAAACTAAATTTAACATTATAATCCAAAATCCCAATTACTCTTTTACTCTTTTTTGTTTTTTATTTCCTATATATACTTATTTAATCAGAAATATTATAAAACCTAATATTTATTCTTTCTCTCTCATCTCTCTCATCTCTCTCATCTCTCTCCTCCTCTCTCTTTCTTCTTCACGTGAAAAGTCATTCGATGGCTAAGAACACTAAAATAAAAGTTTGGTTGGATCTTGAAGAAGCTTGGATCTGCAATATTACTAGACCCACAAGGTCGGGTCTGCAAGGCTTCGACCTCCTTTCCGAGCAGAGCCTCCGTTTACAGTGTGGCTTAAACCTCCGCGATTTTTTTTTGTGCAGCGGACCTCGTAGTGGTGGTTTGGAGTGGGGCAGTGGGAGTGGTTCGGAGTGGTGAATTTTTTAATTTCTTTTTCTTTTTTGTTCCATCTTCAAATATTGCAGTGGGATTTTTTGGTGCTTGCTGTGTGCTCAGGAATTGGTCACGTTTGTTTGTGGTCATCCACTAAAACTCCTATTAAATATTTGTGGTTTGATTTGCAAAGATGCTCTAATGTGTTCTTGTGCTGAGCCGTTCTTCTATTACTTTTTTGTTCAATAAAGTTGGATCTACCAGATCTGGTGTACCCTTTTTTTAGCTTTTGATTTCTTCGATTTTTGTTCAATCATCGATTTTTTCTTTCACCGTAAGAACCCTAATTTCTCTCTCTCTCTCTCTCTCTCTCTCTCTCTCTCTCTCTCTCTCTCTCTCTCTCTCTCTCTCTCTCTCTCTCTCTCTCTCTCTCTCTCTCTCTCTCTCTCTCTCTCATACCTTTCTTCCCCACCATCACGCCATCGTCAATGCAACCATCACTTTCACCGTCAACGCCTTCTCCATTTGATACTAAGGCTTCCTGAGTGGAGATCATATGGTGATGCCTGTCTCAATGATAGACATGACTTACTCGGGAGTGTAGAAACCTTAGCCTTTCAATTTCACCTCTTCATAACGATCTCAAACCCTAGCTTTTTTTTCTCAAATTATTGTAATAATGATGACAATCCTTAAAATTGGAGTATGCAGCTGCAATGTTAAGTGATGAATGCTCTTCATCCAAGGATTGTCCGATGAGTAGAGTAAATTTTTGACGCGACAGATGAATACGCGATGTCCTTCGAACTCATGATCACCATTTCATTCTTTTTTCTGATCAAATTTTCACAAGCTTCTGAAGGGAAGAATCGAGGCGAGAAAGTCGTTTCCAGTGAACGGTGGATGTGGGGAAGAGAGTGGTGAGGCAGGGAGCGGCGTATCAGAACAGGGGTTGTTGCAGAGCAGAGGATTATTTCTCAGCCGAAGCAGCAGGTGAAGAAGAGTATGAGAGGTCATAGGTCTCGCACCTCACATCACCAATTACAAGTGCCTCCACAAAAAGAAAGTTCAGATAGTTGACAATTCTTCCTCTCCAATTCAGGTAAGAATTCTCATATCCGTTGATTTACTTTAATTTTTCTACCTTTTTCGGAATGTAAATTAGTGTTGTTAGTATATTAAAATAAGAATTTTTACAAGCATCTGAATGTGTTCAGATTAAAATTCACGTGTTTCAGTTTCAGTTGCTTTCGAGTAAACCTTCTACTGCATTTGGTACATTTTAAATTTCTTTTGTATTTGATATGGAATATGGAGTGCCTGTATTGGATTTAATGTATATAGATTTAAGAAGAGCTGTAAATTATTAAAACTTTGTGGGAAGTCCATTTAGTGGGAATGAAGAAAATGAAGAATTGGTAGTAAAGTTACTTCTGTTCGCCACTAGGATTTACCTATGTATAACATCCAAGTTAGAGTCTTTCTCAACCTACTTATCTTTAAGGTTAGTTAATAAGTCAATATGGTATATGCTAGAAGGTTTTGTGATTTTAGTTACCCTCATTATAGAACATTTGAAATGTCCACGTGCTAAGTTTAAATTGAATATTATATGCACCTCAAGGGGCTTGTTGATGTACAATCTCTAAATAAGTCTCTCTAATATCTTATTAGATGATTCTGTAACTTAATAAGATAAGTGAGACAGTTTCATTTGACACAAAGTTACTTTGGTAAGGTTTATTAAGTAAGTAATGTACTTGATAGATATATATATGTGTTTGAATTAATGACAGAAAGATGGTGTATCTTGTACAGGAGCATTTATTCATTGGAAACATAAGTGGTGCAGCTGAGTTTTTCAAAGGTGGAAGTGATCAAATTACATATATACTCTCAGTTCTTAGTTCAATTTCCATTTCATTATTCTCGAAATGGCGAAAAGACATTTCAATATCTACCAAGTCTGATGCAAGGGATATATTGGAATATGTTAGAAAGAATTTGAAGTTTATGAGAATGGCTGTTCCGTTAAGAGATATAGAGAGTGAGAATTTACTCGATTATTTGGATACTTGTTTGGATTTTATTGAAAAAAGTCAAAAACATGGCTCGGTTTTGGTTCATTGCTTTGCTGGTGTATCAAGAAGGTAAGTTTGTATTATCGTATCTTACGTATGAACTGACCGTATCACTTTACTGCTATTTAGTACTTGTCCTTTTCGATGATGCGTTAAATTTAAGTCTAACTCACTATAGAAGGTGTATATTGTAATAACTTTTAGTTGTCCGGTTTTTATTGCAGTGCGGCTATACTTACTTCTTACTTGATGAGAAGTGAATGTTTATCACGGGAAGGTATGATCAGTTTCGAGTTTTTGGATATTCAAATAGGACTAAACTTTTTTTTCTTTATGTTACAGATGCTATTGAATCGATAAAGACAAAGCTGTGAAAATGTATCTCCAAAATGATGGATTCTTGGAACAGTTGAAAATGTTTGAAGAAATGGGTTTCAAGAACTGGAGTTTACTTAAGAAATAAGGACTTAAGCTGCAGTATCATGGAAGTGCTCATGTAAACTCATCCCAGGTAAATTTGTGTTCAAAATTTCCATACTTAGCATTCTTTGCAAATATACTATAAAAAGTTCAATACACAGTGTCCAATGCTGCAATTAATCCTTCCTTCATATTCTTGATATATTTAGACACCATAGTGATATTATTTTAATTGATACAGTGAAAAAGTTGCTATTCAATCTTTGAAGGCCAGTGATTGGCACCTTGAAGGAGCTTTAGATGTATTTTATAGTCAGCCTCATGCTACATCTTTTATTGACTCAAGACATTTGGGAAAGCTTTATAATAGATACAAAGGCAAGTTTTATCTTTTACTCCATTTTTTCAGTGTTTATTAAATCAAAATGTATGTGAATATCTTTAAATCCAAATTTCATTCTTAATTTGTATTCTTTTTCTTATCCTTCATACACACATACAGATCCATATGTTGATATGATTATGGCTGATGGAATTACTATGCTCTGCAATGACCTTCAGGTATGTCTTAATTTCATATTTGTATAACTGTAAGTTTACCTTTTTTTAGCTTCCTTTAATTATAAATTTTCTAGTATTTCGTAGTAATCTGTGTTTTTCTTGTTTAACAGGTTGATCCACAGGATATCGTGATGGTATGTACAAATATACACGTGTCAAATACATTTTTACTTGGTATATTTTACGATTTTGACTGAAACCTGTAAATTTTTACATTGAGTGTAGTTGGTAATTTCATGGCATATGAAGGCTGCTACAATGCGTGAATTTTCCTAGCAAGAGTTCATTGCTGGGTTACAATCTTGGGTATGTATTTGCTCACATGCGAAACTTCGAGGGCTTTTCTTGTTATATACACAATAGAATAAGCTCTTACTACTCTATTAATTAACAGATTAGACTCGCTTGAGAAGTTCAGAGAAAGAATTCCTATGTTACGATCAGAAGTGAAAGATGATAGTATCTGATAGTTTTTACTTGCATATATGTACTAATTAAGATGATGCTAAATTATTTTTGATCTATTTATTCAGTTAAGTTCAGTGAAATCTACAATTTTGCTTTTGGATGGGCAAAAGAGAAGGTGAGAAATAGAGTTAAAATTTCCAAGTGTTAATGTTTGTAAAACGGTATTTATTGAAATTCAGGGTCAGAAATCTTTAGCACTTGATACAGCTATTGGAATGTGTCAGCTACTCTTTGCAGAAAAGCAGTGGCCTCTTGTTGAACCTTGGTGCCAGTTTTTACAGGTTATTCACAGTTTAATATTGATTTAATACATTCACATATTATATACTTGGAAATTGATTTGTATATTTTTTTTTTTTGTTATGATCTAGGCACGACATAATAAAGCAATCTTTAGAGATACCTGGGCTCAGTTACTGGAATTTTCTAAGGTAAGAAATTTAAGTTTAATGGTTGGATGATTTAATTGAATTGAAATGTATTGTGTATGGATCAGCTTGAAATATTACATAATTAATAGATGATCATAACATGTTGAATTGAATTGAAAATTCAATTAAATCATCTAATTGGACATACTCAGCTTTTATAGGGACCTAACGAGCAATCAATATCTTGTTTTGCATAATATAGAATCATCCCGTGTATTTATTGCAAAATATAGGGACCTATACTAGAATTAATCCTCAATTTATTTTAACAGGGACGATTCATTAAAAAGCCACATTCAGTTCCTCGAAAGTCTAGGAATACCTTTTGTAGGCCTGCTTTGATGCTACCTGGTGCAAGCAAACTAGTTGTAAGTATCAATAGGCGACTCCTTATTGAAGTCAGCTGGTAAAAAGGAGCGTTATAGCCGACTATATTTTAGAAATGAGCTGGGAAAGGGGGTCTCAATAGCCTACTCTAATTTGGAAGGGAGCTGGGAAAAAGTGTCTCAATAGCCAACTCTTTGGAAAGGAAGCCGGGAAAAGTGTCTCAATAGCCGACTCTTTGGGGAAGGAAGCTGGGAAAGGGTCTCGATAGCCGACTCTTTATGGAAAGCAGCTGGGAAATGGGGTCTCAATAGCCGACTATCTTATCAAAGTGTAGTCATAACATTGGCAACACGAGTATAGGCCACTATAGGATAAAGTGCAGGCAAAGATAAGACAACGCTTTAAAAGGGTCGTTAAATGGTCAAAACAAAGTCGGCAAAACCTGATTTTCTTGTTGTGGCCGCTACGTTAAGTGACCACCAATGTGTATGGGATGGCCGCTACAGCTGTTGGGGTTTATTGTGTGAGCCGTTATGCAGCTGATATTGGTATGAGAAAAGTGCGAGTTGAAGAAATGACAAGGAGACTAGCTGTAGTCACATTTCAGGCTCTCCTACCACCAAATCTTCAGGCGGCATAGATGTTGTCTATTCCAGCAACTTATATATGATGTAAAATTGTTCTTCTAGAGAAAATATATACTATACTATGTTAGAGAAGATATGGGAGACTTTATATTAGCTCTCCATTTTTAAGTTGTCTATGACAGATAACATTTGTTGTCTAGTTAAATAGTTTTTATTACTATCATTATTGTACATGAGTAATGATATATGTCACCCCTTTTCATGTCACCCTTTTATCACCCTTCTGTATATATGTATTGATTTCCATGAATAGAAGATAGAGAAAAATTAAATAGGATAGAGAAATCAATTCATTGGTCCATGTAGGCATACACGTAGGAGGTGATAAAAGGGTGATATAAAAAGGGTGACAAATATCATTACTCATTGTACATCTAAAACTTCATCAGTCTAGTGTCCCATAATTATTGTCCATTTAGAATCTCAACACATTTTTTTGGGACGGAGGAAGTACAAGAATGGAAACAGGGTCGACAACTTATGCCAAAGGGAAATTGGGGCGACCAAATTAACAACGTTGGATAAAAAAACTCCAACACCTAGGTGCGTAAAGGGATGAGAACGCTAACAAAAATAACCTGTACAAGAAGGTGGTGCTAGTAAAATTTAAGGTTCAAGATTCACTCTAACGGAGATGATAGATGGCTCAGATTTGGATCAAACTAAAGATCATACTATGATATGTTTCCAGATCACGTGGTGATAAAGTACAGGTCCTTTGTCATACCAGAGACTGAGAATAGTATAGTAACCAAAATTGATGCTTTGCCGCATAAAGTTATCGACACATTCAAACATGGTCTCAAGGGCGGGTTCTTTAATCAGCGTCTACTTGATGGGGAGAAAAGCGGCCCGTAATGAAGTAGAATTATATATCTTCGAGCAATAAAATTATATATTTCCAAATTATCAAATACTTTCATGTTATATATACACTAAATGTGACCTACCCCTGTCGAATATACATCATATATAACTAATTTGTTAGCACTAGTTTATGAAGCAGTAATGTAAGACAGAGATGATCCAAATTGAACTACATACAAATATATAAAAGAAGTTATTACCTCGGGTTTGTCATGCAGATGTCGACTTCCAACATGGTTGGAAACTGTCATCATCATCTAGAGATAGAAACAGGTTTTCCAAAAAATCCAATTATCATTATCTGGACAAACTATAACAAAATGGTATGAAATATGATTGAGTAAATGAGAAACCTTCATTCATTATCTTTACCGATCAAGGGATTCTCTCTTATCACTGGAAGTTTTGGCCGAGCCAACACCATAATAAACTAGTCAACCTGAAAGTGTGTAATAAGTTTAGACTTTTGTTATCATCATATGCAGGTAAGAAGAGAATGAAAAGTGAAGGGGTGCAAAAGTCGATATTTAATATTCCACAGAAAAATATGTGATTTAGCATAACATTATAAAATAGTGTTGTCATTTCTATAAATAAATTTTTCCAAATGGATTGATTTTTTAAATAAGACATGATCATAGCATACTTACAGATTGTAGTTTTGGACATGATTAGCATTTCATATGAACTTGATGCGTGAAATATGAGAAATCTTGTGCCATTCTGGGCCGCTTCCTCTGGTGCATCTCTCTTTCAATTGGGGACAACTCCCGATCTCCAATTCATGAAGATTGGTTAGTCGCAGCATTGCTTCCACGGATGGCATATACTTGAGATTCTCATTGTTCACAAGACGTACACAGGAAAGCGACTTGATGTTTCCCAGCCACTCTGGTAGAATTTCCAATTTAGTAAAGCTAGTTATTGACAAGTATGTCAAGGAAGGGATATACTTAAGCTGCTCGGGCAAAGACATGCTTTGGTCTGAGACCAATGACTCGTGTTCTAATACTCTAAGAGTCTTCAGAGAGCTAAAATAAGGCTGATCATCCTCGTTGTTGTGGGGCCAAGGAAGAAAAACCTCTGGGAAACCACAAATTAACAATTGTGTTAGGTTGGGCAGGCACTCAAGACCATGGCATTCTATCTGTTCAAGAGCCGTAATTTGTACATCCTCAAGCAACATGCACGATTGTAACCCTATAGGTATTGCATGAATCCATAACGTCCTAAGAGACGAGAGGCCTTGGATCGAAATTGATTTCATCGACTTCTTGTTGGATAATACTCTTAATTCCGTAAGAGACGAGAGGCCTTGGAACGGTGGTAATTCAGTCAGTACCTTGTTGCCTAAAATTGTTAATGTCGTAAGAGACGAGAGGCCTTGGAGAACTGGTAATCCAGTCAACATCTTGTTGTGCAAAATTATCAACGTCGTAAGAGATGAGAGGCCTTGGAGCGATGGTAATTCAGTCAACAGCTTGTTCCATTCAATGACTAACACTGTAAGAGACGAAAGGCCTTGGAGCGATGGTAATTCGGTCAATTTTTTAATTTCTTCAATTGATAACCATTCTTCTAAATTACGCATCCCCTCTATACGCAATTCTTCAAGTGCTGGAAATGCGCAACTTGTACTTCTCAGATAGGAAGTGCCTCCGTAGAATTCTACTCCAATGCGCCTCACATTACTCAAGTCAGATATAAATAGCTTCTTGAGATGGGGAAGGTGTCCAAGAGGTGGGAGTTGCTCGAGTGAATCACAACCTTCCAATTTGACTTCAATCAACATATTCAGCAGCCCATTGTTTATTGTTGTCATCCAAGACGGAAATCTCAAACCCTTAAAATAGCTGATTGTTAAGTTTTTTAAACATGAGTGAGGTTTAAGACCTTTCAGAACTTCCTCATCATCATCTGCTGCCTCTCTCCCCTTGGACCATTGAAGTTTTAAATGATCAATTTTGGGCTTACTCGAAATATTTGCCTTTTGTGCTTCCTCTCCATTAATTACCTTATCAAGCCCATAAATACAGAGCCTGCCTCTTAAGTCCAGATTCTCTAACTCATCAATTGCACACTCCTTTTTATTATTCACAATAAAGTGAGACAATGTATGAAGATTAACTAATTGTTTGATTCCCACAATGATGCACTTGGAGTTCGATCTAAAAGAATCTCTTTTATAAATATGTCTCAAGTTGACCAAAGGAGCGACACATAAAATTTCTTGTGAGAATTCTTCAGGAAGTCTCAGGGTTTGTTAATTGTAAAGCTTAACATAAGAAGCAGGTAGTGCTTTAATTCCAGTATCTTCGATGTCAATATCTTTTAAAAATTTCAGCCTCCCTATTGAAGTGGGCAATTCCTCAACTTCATATCCCCTCAATATTAAGGTTCGGAGACCCCCAAATTTTAACACCACATTTTCATTGAAGCACCCGACTCCCTGGGGTATATACAATGTTCTAATCTTTGAAGATATACCTTGGGATATATTATCTATCATCTCCATTTCATTTATGAATCAATGATACATGTATTGCTTCACCTATCTTATTAACATCACAGTTGTCGTCCATTGTGAAGCAATAAGATTCTGATTTTTGCAATGCAAAGTCATGCACAATATCATGCATCTTACAAGTCCATGTCCTATAATATTTATCATAACTAGGCTCTTGCAACAAGGAATTGTGCAGCAGAATTTCAAAGTAATCACTTCCCAGAACCTCCATTTGTAAATTAACCCTCTTTGATGGATTAAGAAACCCGTGCGCCATCCATTGTTGTATAAGACTTTCCTTCTTGATTAAAGTATTCTTTGGAAATATTGAACAATATGTAAAATATTGTTTCAAAGGTAATGAAGGCAAATGATCGTAACTTAACTTTATGCATAACATCATTCCTCCTTGACTATCTATTGAGCTCCATTCATCGTTCGTCTCTATGCTCGACCATTCACCTATATCATCGTTGGAGGACTTCCACGATATAGCACCTCCCCCTAAAGAGAACACATAACCACTGGTGGAGTTTACTTCGTCATTGTCAGAGATCCAGTTTGCATCACAGAAACCCTCAAGGACTGCAGGGAATTTGTTATAGTGCAAGCCTAGATCGATGGTACCCCTCAAGTATTTCAATAGACGGCGAAGTGCAACCCAGTGGTCGCTATTCGGGTTATGAGTATAATGACTAAGTCTACTCACGACATAGGCAATATCGGGTCGAGTATAGTTCATTAAAAATATTACACTTCCTAAGATTTTAGCATATTCATTTTGGGATACAGCATCCCCAACATGTTTGGATAAATTAATGCTAGAATCATAAGGAGTATTTACAGGCGTTACCTCAAAGGAATTGAACTTCTTCAGCATCCATTCTACGTAATGAGACTGATTCAGAGTAATACCATTACTGCTTCTAATGATTTTTACCCCAAGTATTACATCAGCTTCTCCCATATCTTTCATGTCGAAACTGGAAGACAAGAAGCGTTTAGTCTCATTTATAATATGAATAGTAGTACCGAAGATGAGCATGTCATCTACATAAAGGCAGATGATAACACACTCTGAATTTGTTACCTTGGAGTAAACACATGAGTCAGAAGTGTTAGCTATAAACCCATATGAAATGAGAGTATTATCTAGTTTTTCATACCATTTTTTCGGTGCCTGTTTCAAACCATACAAGGATTTTTTCAACTTACATACTTTGTCCCCTTGACCAGGGACCACACACCCTTCAGGTTGAGCCATGTAGATCTCTTCATCTAGATCTCCGTTCAAGAACGCGGTTTTGACATCCATTTGATGTATTACAAGTTCGTGAATGACGGCTAAAGCAATAAGGGTTCTTATCGTGGCAATTTTGGTCACTGGGGAATAGGTGTCAAAGTAATCTTGACCTTTCTTTTGGGTGAAGCCCTTAATAACAAGTCTGGCTTTGAATTTTTCTATTGAGCCATCGGGTCTCAACTTTTTCTTAAAAATCCATTTGCTACTAATCGCTTTGCTACCCCTAGGTAAGTCGGTTAATTCCCATGTATGGTTACTTTTAATTGACTTAAGTTCACTATTAATAGCTTCTTTCCAAAAACTAGCATCTATAGATTTTAAAGTATCATCATAAGTTTTTGGGTCATCCTCCATGAGGAAGCAATTGACTACCTGTTCGTCTAATAGATCAATGTGAGAACCTTCTGTTATAAAGGCTGTTATAAAGTCAGGGCCGAAGCTAGACTCGATCCTGCGCCTCTTACTTCTCCTAGGTTCTTCCTCGGGAATACTACTAGGCTCCATGGAAGTGGAGGAGTTAGGAAAAACATCACAAAGAGGTACAAAATCATTAGTAGATAAGTTATCAACAGGTAAAGAAGCATTGACAGTATTTAAATCTTTCAAAGGGAAAACATGTTCAAAGAACTCAGCGTCTCTAGATTCACAAATAGAGTTATCTTCTAATGACAAGAATCTGTAAGCCGCACTATTCTGAGCGTACCCTATGAAAATTGAGTCAACGGTTTTGGAACCAACGGTGACGGTTTTAAAATCAGGTAGTCTGACTTTGGCTAGGCACCCCCACACTTTTAAAAATTTCAGGTTTGGTGGAAAACCCTTCCACATTTCATACGGGGTCTTTTCTAGGGATTTATGTGGTACCCTATTAAGTACATAACAGGCTGACAAGACAGCTTCCCCCCACATGTTGTTTGGTAAACCCGAACTTATTAACATGGCATTCATAGTCTTTTTAAGGGACCTATTCTTTCTTTCTGCTATGTCATTTTGTTGGGATGTATAAGGGGCACTTAGTTCGTGGATAATTTTGTTTATTTCACAAAACTCTTTAAGGGAATTAGAACTATACTCGCCTCCTCTATCGGACCTAAGTCGTTTGATTTTACAGTCTAGTTGGTTTTCAACTTCGGCTTTATATTTTAAAAACGCATTTTCCGCCTCATCTTTAGTTTTAAGAAGATACACTTTAGTAAACCTAGAGTAGTCATCTACGAAGGTTATGTAATAAAGTTTTCCTCCTCTACTAGCGGAGTTTTTAAAATCAGCTAAGTCCGAATGAACTAATTCAAGTAATTGGGTTTGTCTCGTGGTAACGGATTTAAAAGGTTTTTTCGCAAGTTTGGACTCTACACATATTTGACATTTTTCAAAGTCATCCACGTTGTTAACGGGTATTAGTCCAAGATTTTTAAGCCTTTTAATAGACGCAACATTTAAATGGCCTAGTCTACCGTGCCACGTTTGAACGGACTCAACAATATAAGCGGAATTAGATGCATTCTCATTAAGGGTTACAGTGTTTAAAACAAACAAGCCATTATTAAGGTACCCTTTCTCCACGAATTCGTCATTTTTAGTGATAATGACTTTTCCCCCCTCGAAGACAAGTTTGAGACTAACTTTGCTAAGGAGAGCCCCGGAAACTAAGTTCCTACGGAGAGAGGGGACGAAGAGAACATCATTTAGTTCAAGAGTCTTACCAGAGGTGAGTTTGAGGGGAACCTGACCTTTCCCGAGAACAGTAGCGGTGGAAGAGTCACCCAAGTACACACACTCACCATCAGTTGCCTTTTCAAATTTCTTGAACAATGCTTTGTTTGCGCAGAAATGGAGAGAAGCTCCAGTGTCAAGGATCCACTCGCTCTTATTCTCTACCAAGTTTACCTCAACCATTACCGCGACGATTATTTCTTCGGTCTCAGTCAGATTAGCGGAAGCTTTGGGACCCTGGCCAGCTCTAAGGGTACATTCGAAGGCCCTATGTCCTTCCTTACCACAACAATAACATGCCCCTTTAGGTTTTTGAATCTTACCAGAGGTTTTGAATCCTCCACCTTGTTTGTTGGAGTTTCCGCGATTCTTGTTTCCCCCAGACTTATATTTGTTGGACCCTTGTTGCTTTCCCTTCCCTTTGAACCTGTCTTTGTTACCTTGGCCAGAACCTTCGACTAAATTAGCTTTGGAGGAATGAGAAGGGAAAGAGATTGACTTATCCTTTAGTCGATTCGCTTCTTCGACTTGGATGTGGCTGATGAGCTCTTGGAGGGTCATTTCTTTCTTTTTGTACTTGAGGTGGTTGCGGTATTCACTCCAAGATGGGGGAAATTTCTCAAGCAAAATGTTGGCTTGAAGAATTTCACACATCTTCATGCCTTCGGCGATAACCTCCGCGCATAGGTTCTCGTACACATGGAGTTGTTCAGTCATGGGTTTCTGATCCGTAAGTCTAAAGTTATACCAATTCCCAGTCACGTACTTTTTCTTACCCGAATCATCAGCCCCATATATCTTCTCGAGAGTTTCCCATATGACCTTTGCCGATTTCTATTTGACAAGGAGGTCAAAAATGGGATTAGTAACGTTGTTCAACATCCCGCCCCGAGCCATGGTGTTAGCTCTTTTGAACCTAGATTCGAGGGCAGCATGCCTAGCTAGCTCTTGTTCAGTATGGGCTCCAATTTCCAAAAGTGGAGAAGCCTCGACTATAACAAAGCCGAGTTCATACTGTTCAAGGCAAATCATTATTTTTTGCGCCCAACGCTTATAGTTAGATACATTAAGGGGTTCCAACTTGTTTGCGTCGAGAAGTGGCTTTGTGTTCAAAGAGGAACCAACAGCCGAAATAGGAAGAGTCATTTTCAAAAATAACCGGTGGTTTCTTTTTAAATTGTTATTAGAAATAACCACCAGTTGTACAAAAGAAAATGGTTTCCGAAAAGACAAATGAAAAGAAAAATGTTTTGAAACAAACTAACTATTACAATAAACCAAAATGCGATTACAACAATCGAATAACAATTACACGCAAATACGATTACAAAAATCGAATTAAAAATTACACGAAAATAACAAATGAAGATACACTTACACGGAAAAGAAAAACAAAGTCGTCGCCGTTGTTAAAAAGATATTCCGGCGTGACCGGTATCTCTAAAAGAACTACAACGAAAATATAGAGAGAAAGTGGTGAGGCAGAGTGTTTTTCTTGTGTGTTATTTCGTAGCCGTAGAGAGTGGAATGAGAGTTAATGGATATTCGCGTGTAGGTTAAATCAATGCCTTGCCATGTACATGGTTATTAGCTCTTTGGACTTAGTTAAAATCACACATTATAAAACTAGTTATAAATTCTTATAACCCACCGATGTGGGAAAAGAATAAAAACCACTTTTGACTATCAAATGTTCCAATAGAGATAGCATATATCCAACAATAAGGACTAGTCATGACTCGACTCATGGGAACTTCTAAACTCTTATGTAGATTAGAATCATTCAAGCCATATCCCTTTCCTAGTTTGATCACACTTTTTAACTCAGAATTGATTTTTTTGAACTTACTAGTCATCTTAAAGCGAAATGCGAGATGCCTTACTGGACAAAAGAAGTTGCGCACATTGTCCCATTTCTTCTTTGATATCTTTCTGCGAAGAAGTTCATAGTTGTATTCTTCCAACACGACCTCAGCATCAAACATCACATCCTTGAGTATTTTAAACCAAGTTTTCATGGCCACTGATTTAATATCCTTGTTATCAGCATCCGTGACCAGAGCTTGAATGATTTCAAATTCTCGAGCTAGGCTTTGAAAAGTCTTTTTGCAACCGAGAAAAAGGCTGATTTCTTCCGTAAACGAAAATGCCTGACTGACGAGATTTTTAACAAGAACGCCAAGGACAACTTCAGCCATTTGATATTTTTTTGCTAGAAGGAAAGAAAGAATTTTTGTGAGAGTTTGCTTAGCTTTGTGAGAAGATATAATAAAAGATACCAACAAGAATAGTACTACTGACTGTTCATATCATTACATGATGCATGAAATAGATTTCTGGTCCACCTAGACTTGACTTTAGCATGTGATGTGAAGGACGCGTATTTTAAGGTAAAGGACCCCTTTATTTTGAGATTTTTGCCCCTTTATCACCCTCTTTTGCTAAAAAAAAAAATCTCAAAAAATTATTTTGTTTCACGACGATTTATTCGTGTTTACGAAATCAGTGATATTTTATTTTTATTTTGAACAGAGAACTGATAATTTAATTTAATGGGTTTATATGATTTTCTAATTGCTGATTTGTTTTTTTTTTTACAAGGAGACTCAATAGGATCGTGGAATACTATATTAGCACATCATTTAACAAGTCTAGACTATAAATAGCTCTAGGTGTCTTCCATCCCATCCAATCGTGAGTGATAAATTTCCAAATCCTTTTAGGAGGGTCATGGTGAAAACAATAGCTCTGTACCTGTTTTGAATCAAAATGAGTCATCCAATCCGCACGATCATTAGTCTCGCGATATATGCAAGTAAGTGTGAATAACCTATTTCTTGCCATGATATCACGAATTTGATTAATCCAAAAAGCAGCATGTCCTTTATCTTTTCCACTATTACATATTACTTCAACAACTTCCCGTGAAACCACCTCCACACTCACCTCACTCAACTGCATATTTTCGATCAATTTAAGGCCTTCATATAAAGCTATCAGCTCCACAATAGTAGGAGAATCATGTTGAATCCTCATTGAAAAACCTCTCATCCAATCGCTTATTACTTCCCCGCTTCCACCTTCCTTTTCTCCATTTATTACAACTTCCGTCTGTGTTTAATTTCAATCCTCTAGATGGTTTACACCATCCTATAAGGCTCACGAAGATCCTGTTAATCGAAACAATACCTGGGACATTTCCCCATGATTTCGCGTAGAAAAATGCTAGGTAGCAGACTTTTCACAACATCCTTTGACAAGAAGAAACCTCACCTCCATTAAATACGACATCATTTCTCCCCTTCCATACAACTTAGACCAACGCTCCAAAGAATATACTCCACGCAACTCCAGTAAAGGTTCTTTTACCTGATACATTTCTCATCCACCAAGCACTATCGAATACTGATATTTGAGCAGCAGAAGAACCTTATCCTCTTCCTTAGCAGTACTCGAGCTTACATCAACGCTTTCTCCATCCAATTCTACACCCACACGGTCTGAGCTATACAATATCTCCGCATTAGTCCCTCGCCAAAGCCGTTGCTGTTTAGAACAAAGCTAGAATACATCGAGTTGCTGATTTGTTAGATTATAATATTTTTTGTGTAATCAATCACTAAATAGTGTATAATGTTGCTCAAATATAAAATAAATTAGTAATTTATTGGTTATGTATTTTAAGAAATGAGGTATATTTGAAAAAAGAAAAAGATTTAAAAGAACGACGGACAAAGGTCATATACCCGAGCACCCAAACCCAAACAAAGTTGAGTGCATACCGAACCAACACACATACACAAACAAACCACATACCGCGCCGAACGAGGAAACTGAACCGATGTAAATTGACCGGTTCGATAGATGTATTCTTAAAAATCGAACCATTTAATTACTAAATCAAACCTGACCATGCTCGACCTCGGAATTTGTATCCATCCAAAATATTTAAAACTTGATACATGATCTTATGTTTTATGACAAGGTCTACCCCAAATTTTTTAGGCGGGGCATCAAACCAAGGTTTATTTAAAAATAATTTATCCCTTCGATCATTAAGAGATTAATGGAAGTTTCTTTTCCAAAGAAACCCAATAGTTAATGGTAGTTTTCATAGAAAATTCTAAAAAAATAAAAACTATCAAAATAAAATATACATTAAAAGATCATAATTTATGTCTTCCAAATATCTCTAATTATAACTACATATACTATATATTGTATAAGGCGATTTCGAGGTTTAGACGGTCGACCGGGACCTAACACTAAGGTAAGATTATAACGGGGATGTAGGAGAAATTTTATGATTTTGAATCTTGATATGTAATTATATGAGTTGCTAGCTTATAAAGATCATATACCTAAAATCCAACTCTTATGAAGTATAAGATTTTCTTACCCATTTTGAAAGATCCTGAATTTTTCAATTATTTCAAGAATACCTTCTATTTTTAATAAAATAATTCATACATATTAAAATTGTATGATATAAATGGTAATATTTGTACAATCAATTACAAATATTTAAGTTTGCTAATTTTATATAAAAAGCAAGCCAGTTTATATTTTGTATTTAACCACATATATCACAACACCTATTTTCTTAGTCTCAAATCATACTTTTTATTGATGGTAAGATGAGTAATGATATTTGTCACCCTTTTTATATCACCCTTTTATCACCTCCTACGTGTATGCCTACATGTACCAATGAATTGATTTCTCTATCTTATTTAATTTTTCTCTATCTTCTATTCAAGGAAATCAGAATACATATATAGAAGGGTGATAAAAGGGTGACATGAAAAGGGGTGACAAATATCATTACTCTGGTAAGATATATTTTTTCCCTCAAATTATGTTTTTTATTTCACTAGTTAATAAATGCTTTCTACAATTAAGTTTGTCCTACATCAAACATGCAATGTAAAAAAGGGCAAAGCCATACCAGTTTGTCAACCCATTTATCACCAAAGCCACCCCACTAATTTTGAATCAAAACTCCAACAAAAATAATAAATTTGGGGAAGACAATATTTTAAGTACCCATTACAATACACTGGGACACCATTTTTAAACAAATGGAACACGTCGTATTTGTTCTTTAAACAACATCCAATAACTAAGTTTCAACCGTGGTTACAAAGCCAATCATTTAAACACTCACCCCATATTTTTACAAAAATATACCAGTAATTTTGAACCGAACTTCCATCAAAATTACTAATTAAAAACCATACCACTGATTGATTAAGTATTATGCTTGACAATGTCCACTAAACAGGTATAACACATTAACCCTTCTACAATGCACGCTTTAACTAATACCGCATACCGCACACCATTGACTATATAACTAAAAACAATTACAAGTGAATAATGCCAATAGGCTCATCGACAACAGCCTATTCAACAATTTCACCCAACCCAAAATATGTTCTTATGCCCTAATTACCTAACTAGTTGTATAATCACAGTGCACTGCGAAAAACAATTACAGACCTTTTGATTACTCTGTCGAATTTTGTTTCAATTATGGTATCGCGCATTAATCATAGTGTACCGCGAAAAAAAATTACAAACATTTAGATTCCTCCGTTGAAGGTTTCTTTAATGGTGGTGTCGTCCGTTTTCTTCCTTTGCCCTCCATACAACGCTTTTTCTAATC
Source organism: Nemophila menziesii (assembly GCA_029959085.1). NCBI lineage: Eukaryota > Viridiplantae > Streptophyta > Magnoliopsida > Boraginales > Hydrophyllaceae > Nemophila > Nemophila menziesii. Next base: position 135,588,611 of record JARWIR010000001.1, on the reverse strand, counting down.
CTAAAACCTTCCAATTATGGGTCACAGATCTTTGGATTGATTGCACGATTTCGGGGAAATAATATTTTTTTTCTTTTCATAAAACTTGAATGCTTTGGATTCGTAATGATTTAATCTGATTCCTTTTTTATGATTTTTTTTCCTTTGATAAACCTCTGTCAATTTTGCATGTATAAGTGAAGCTAAGCGGTTTGATGGGGGCGTGTGTTCTAAACGAGCGATATATTAAGGGTATGTTTGGAGGGAGGGATTGGGAGGGACCCTTTGAACCAGATCTATGGTCTTTTTAAGTAACTAACCCGTAATTATATATGTCTAATATATAGTAATTATAATAATTTTAAATGTTTAACTCATAAAGATCATCTAACAACAATATATAAATTTAAAATACTAATATTAAAATTAAAATGTCTGAGAGTATAAAAATGAAAATAAGGGTTTAGGTGTCCATTTTTTGCCATTAATCGGTGCCTAGGTCGGCGAGGGGCCTCTTCCACGATAGGACCAAAGACAATCGATTGCATCTCTATTGGATATGCTCACAATAGTGCTGCATATAGATTTCTAGTACACAAATCTTGTCATGTTGACATTCACGTCAATACGGTGATTGAATCAAGAATTGCACATTTATTTGAAACAACCTTTCCGTACAAGACAGTACTAGAATCAGATTCCTTAAAAAGAACACATGATGCAATTCAAGAAGAGTAAGATCAAGAATCATTGCCAACTGAAAAGCAAGATCAAATATCATCGCCAAATGAAAGAGAACCAAGAAAAAGTAAGCGGATGAGAACCTCTACGTCTTTTGGTCCTGGCTTTCTATTTTACATGCTAGATGACGAACTGCGAACATTCAAGAAGGCTATGTCAAACCCTGACACCCCTATATTGGAAAGAAGCGGTAAATAGCGAGATAGATTCCATTATGCAAAACCATACATGGGAGCTAGTGGATCTCCCTCCTGCGAATAAACTACTTGGATGCAAATGGATATTCAAGAAGAAACTAAAGACCAATGGGTCTATTAAAAAATACAAGTCTCGCCTTGTTGTAAAAGGTTATAGTAAAAAATAAGGACTTGACTATTTTGATACTTATTCTCCAATCACGAGAATATCATCTATTCGAATGTTAATCGCTATCGCTTCAATATACAAGCTTGAAATACATCAAATGGATTTAAAAACAGCTTTCCTAAATGGAGAAATAAATGAAGAGATATACATGGAACAACCTGAGGGTTACGTAGTTCCAGGTAAGGAGAATCAAGTATGTAAGCTTATTAAATCTTTATATGGTTTAAATCAGGCACCGAAGCAATGAAATGACAAATTTGATAGATTCATGATCTCGAATAATTTCAAGATCAATAAATGTGACAAATGTGTTTATGTAAAACGAAATGAGACAGGATATGTCATTGTCTGTTTATATGTGGATGATATGTTAATCATTGGAAGTAACAATGATGTGATTACATTCACCAAAAGGATGCTTTTAAGTAAGTTTGACATGAAAGATATAGGTCTTGCGAATGTTATTGTGGGTATCAAGATTCTCCGAACACCTGAAGGTATTATACTATCTTAGTCACACTATACTGAGAAAGTATTAAACAAAACTAGTAATGGCGACACAAATATCGGCAAGACACCTGTTGATGTAAATTTACATCTTGCTAAGATCATTGGTGATATGATCAACCAGTCGGAGTACTCTCGAATTATTGGGAGTCTCATGTACTTAACGAACTGCACTAGGCCAGATATATCACATGCAGTAAGCAAGCTAAGTAGGTTTACACATAATCTGGGGAAGATTCACTAGATTGCTATTGTAAGAGTACTAAGGTATCTTAGATACACTATGAATGAAGGGTTGTTGTACATAGGATATCCAGTTGTACTAGAAGGATACAGTGATGCAAACTGGATATCAGACTCCACCGACTCAAAATCCACAAGTGGATTTGTCTACATGTTAGGAGTAGCAGCTGTGTCTTGGAAATCCACTAAGCAAACGTGCATAGCCAGATCCACTATGGAGTCTGAGTTTATAACTTTAGACAAAGCTGCTGAAGAAGTCGGGTGCCTTCAAAATTTCTTAGAGGATATTCCTAATTGGCTAAAGCCTGTGTCAGCTATTTGCATACATTGCGATAGTCAAAGTGCCATTAGTGGGGCAGTAAACACATGTCTAACGGTAAGTCTAGACACATACATCTTAGACACAATACCATTAGACAACTGCTCTCAAACGGAGTTATCACAATTTGATATGTTCGATCAAAGGATAATATAGCGGATCCACTGATCAAAGGTCTACAAAGAGAGAAAGTGAGAGTGTTGTCAAGGGGAATGGGACTTAAGCCTACGAAAGCTGGGTTACCATGATGGGAACCCTACCTAGCAGAGTGGAGATCCCACAATCTAGGTTCAAAGGGAAAACTGGATCATGAAACTGCTAGTTGGTGCGACGCACTGTGGAGAGACCTCCCCAAACCATTCTTAGGACAAAAATTAAACAGTGTTACATGTAAAAGTGAAGGATAAATTAAACTTTTAATGGTTCTTGTATCTTCTATAACATAAGATAGAGTAATGCAGAATACTCTCGACAAGAGACCACCTATATGAGTAACATGGGTAGGGTCTCCCTACGAGAATTTTCAAAGGCGAAATTCTCTGACGGTTATTCACGAAATACTAGGAGTTGACTAGGGCCGTAAATGGACAACCGTGAGAACCAAATAATGTCTGGAAATATACTATGTAAGTTCTATTGTCTTGGTTTACACAAAAGCTGAATAGTTCAAGACATCACGTTCACTAGTTTGCAAGTAAATCCGATAGCACTTACTAGAGAAGGTTCAAGACCAAAAGCCTTTAACATGGGTAGGGCCGCCCTATGAGAATTTTGAAAGGCGGAATTCTCCGACAGTTATTCACGAAATACCAGGAATTGTCTAGGGCCGTAAATGGACACAACCGTGAGAACCAAATAATGTTTGGAAGTATACTATGTAAGTTCTATTGTCTTGGTTTACATAAAAGCTGAATATAGTTTACACGAAATACCAGAATTGTCTAGGGCCGTAAATGGACACAACCGTGAGAACCAAATAATTATACACAAAACATTTTCTGGTTAAACATATTATAAATTTAAGAAAAATAAGATTTATTTAATATTTATTAATTTTTAGTGGGTTTTTTCAATTCAAAATAATATTTATTTTTATTTTAACTTTAGTATAATTTAAGTTTGTATAATTTTTGTATTAGTTTATAATTTTTTTTATTAAAATAATAAAGAAAAAAAGATTAAAAATAATATTATTGTTTATTTAATTTTTTATCATTGAAACATACTTACGAATTTTCATTTTTTGAAAATACCATCATTATGGATATTTTTCCAAAAAATAAAAACTGGACAATTGTAATTTTTTAAAATTTTTTTATATGGTATTATTTATTATATTACATTAAACTATATTATATTTTAATATTAATTATTTAATTTAGATATATTTCTTGTTTTATGTATTTTTTTTGTTAAACATCCATAAAAAATTTGGGAGCGTTGCCCCCGAACCTACTACAATTCTACTGCCAACCTGATTTATAATCTTGGATTCGCCACTGATAACAACCAACCTTATCAGCCGTGCTTTTTTATACTTATCTAATTTAAATTAGGTTTTTTTGCATTTTAAATTTAAAGATCAAGTGCAAAATCTTAAATTAAAAAAAAAAAAAATATAAGATATTATAAAATTTATAAGAAACTATAAAACGTGAAAATTAATTAGATGATGTTTTAAAATATTAGAAATTAAACATATGATTTACTTGTAGAGGTAGAAAATTTGAGTTAAAGATTGATCATAAAAGGAATATGGAGAACAATGTATCTGATAAATTATTTAACCATTAATTTTTTTTATTTATAAAATAATTAAATCATTTCTAAAAAATTCTTAACGTGACACCTTATTAAGGTTTGAAATAAAACTAGAATTGGGCTAAAGGCAATATTTAATAAAAATTAATATAATAATATCATGTTCTAGAATTTTATGGATTTTTATGAAATTTTTAAAATTGTCTTATTTTTTTAAATCACTATACATATAAAAATATATAAAAAGAATACGAGTGGATATAATATTATGTTACGTTAATGAATAAGGTAATTAATCCAAAAGGTTCGGAGCTCAACAAACTTATTTCATAAAATTCAAGCGAGTTCATTAATAATTTAGGTCCATAATATTTACTATGGACCTAAACTTTTTCACTAGGCTATACGACACAATCCAGACACAGTTCACTATGTTGTCCAACACAATTCACTGGGTTGTTCGACACAATTCAATGGGCTAGACGAAGATTATAATTTCGGCAAATTACTGGGCTAGACGACATAATTTGGTGTGCTATTGTAAATCAAAATACTTGTATATATCATTTACTAGGTTGTATTTATTAATTTGGTGGGCCTACTATCCAAGCCTGTTAAAAGCCCATCTCATTTTCCTAGCCCCGATTCAGCATCACTACTACTATTACGTCTTTGCACCCTTGTTAAAATATCTAGCTCCTATTAAAATATAATAAATTATATTTTAAATCAGATAATTCTGAAAATTGTAAAGCGATGAGATTGGTTAAAATTTAATCCATTTATTTAAAATTTCAATGGTAAATATAAATGTGATTTTTTATCTTAATTTGGGTTTTTCAATTGATAGTGTGCACCAAGCCGTATCGATGAAAATGGTGGAGAATGTATGACAGCGGTTTTAATATGCAGGAGAGCAGCTTGGTGGTAAGAGATTTCTTTTTTGGTTTATTTTTTAAAATGTGATACGAATCGATGAGAATTAGGTTTATGTTTGATTGTTTTTCAATATTTGCTTTTTTTTTTTCATTTTATGTTCAAAAATATAAAATGTTTTTGGTTGTATGTTCTTTGTTTAACCTTAAATTTTATTATTTTTATTTTTAAAGTTACATTAGATATATCATAATCCTAAAATAATGTTTTGAACCTTATTCATCTAAAAATTTAATGCTAGACTTCATAAGGCATAATTTGTTGAGGTATGGACTTAATTAACAATTATCTCTGAGTAAATATTATTATCAATATATAAAAATTAGTGTTTAAATTAAGATATTATTACCCAAGGGGTTTTGAAGACACCACCTCAAGACCCAACAACACCGGTTGACTTTCTTCTTCTTACTAAAGGTCACAAACTAAATTTAACATTATAATCCAAAATCCCAATTACTCTTTTACTCTTTTTTGTTTTATATTTTCTATATATACTTATTTAATCAGAAATATTGTAAAACCTAATATTTTATCATTCTCTCTCATCTCTCTCATCTCTCTCCTCCTCCTCTCTCTTTCTTCTTCACGTGAAAAGTCATTCGATGGCTAAGAACACTAAAATAAAAGTTTGGTTGGATCTTGAAGAAGCTTGGATCTGCAATATTACTAGACCCACAAGGTCGGATCTGCAAGGCTTCGACCTCTTTTCCGAGCAGCGCCTCCGTTTATAGTGTGGCTTAAACCTCCGCGATTTATTTTTGTGCAGCGGACCTCGTAGTGGTGGTTTGGAGTGGGGCAGTGGGAGTGGTTCGGAGTGGTGAATTTTTTAATTTCTTTTTCTTTTTTGTTCCATCTTCAAATATTGCAGTGGGATTTTTTGGTGCTTGCTGTGTGCTCAGGAATTGGTCACGTTTGTTTGTGGTCATCCACTAAAACTCCTATTAAATATTTGTGGTTTGATTTGCAAAGATGCTCCAATGTGTTCTTGTGCTGAGCCGTTCTTCTATTACTTTTCTGTTCAATAAAGTTGGATCTACCAGATCTGGTGTACCCTTTTTTTAGCTTTTGATTTCTTTTGTCCTTTATGACTCAACTTTTGCTTTTTCGTTACCATCTACTAGAGTAGATAATATGTAATAGTAGATGATATGTAATAGAGTGGATACTATTTAAATTATATTGGATTGGAATTTTTTTCTTTTTTTAGCAGTTTTGTGATAATTTGAGTTGTTTTTTCACTGATATGAAGGATTAATAAATAATGTTCTAAAATTATTCAAATGTTTTGACAAAATACTCCGTAAAAATCCCAGAAACTTATTGATTTTTTTCATACTCAGTAAAGTTACTGAGCAAACGAGCATCCTCAGTAAAGTCACTCAACAAAAAAATTCTAATACTCAACATCTTTTTACGACACTAAGAACTTTTTCCGATACTCAGCAACTTTTTTCATGCTCAATAGCCCATGCTCAGTAACTTTTTTCATGCTCAGTACCCCAGGCTCTAAACTTTTTCCGGCGGTGATCGGTAGTTGTGGTTGGAGCTGGAAATTATTGATTGTTAATGAAAGAGGAGAGAGAAAAAGGATAAAGGAAGAGAGAGATCAATGGTAATGAAGAAGAGAGAGTAATGATAATGGATGAGAGAGAAGAATCTATTTTTTTTGTCTTATATGCATTAGAATGGTAGTAATGACAATGGACATCTTATTGACCTCTAAGAAGGAAAGAGAAATTAACTAGTTCCTTTGTGGCACTACAATAATCTCTAAGACCCCATAGATAATTGTCCCTTAAATTAATAATACTTATAATTTTATATCAAAAAAATATAAAATTCATCCCATATCTTAAGTTTATTATCTTAGAAAAAAATATTAATTTTTTTACTTTATTTAATAATAACAAATTTATATGTCTAGATATTTATAATTTCCATATTATTTTCAGTTTTTTAACATAATTTTAAATATAAGATAGCAAGCAACGTGATATATCATCTAAACAGGTCTCTCTTAAGCATTAGATAGTGGTATGCTACTCTAGAAATGATCTACACACTAACTACACATGTCTAAGCCATTTATCTAAGGTATGTGCAGTCACCTATACTATAAAACTTGTTCATTAATTTTTAGAATGGTTGGACTATTTAGGAACTATCATTCTTCTGCAAAACCAAACTCAAACTAATATAGGGAAAATTGGGGTATAAAGGGAAGAATAGTTGTTGAAAAAATAGAAATATGCAGAAACAATAAATAACCCAGCTCTTCTTGATGAAACTGCTTATTGGGTTCGCTTTACTGGTATTCCACCTTTGTTTATAAAGGAAGCTAATGTTGCAAAAATTGCCTCTAAGATTGGTAAAGTAATAGAAGTGATTCTTCCAGACCGTATTAAATTTAAGGAAGATCCCTCTATTAAAGCTCGTATTGAATGTTCAATTAAAAAACCTTTACAATCAGGTTTGAATTTTAAAATAGCAAAAGATCAAAAAGTCTAGATTTCATTTCAGTATGAGAAACTCTTTGATTTTTGTTTCAAATGGGGTATAGTCTCACATGAGGAAAGAGATTGTGATAATTCAAACAAACTTACAATGAGATTGGGAAACTGGATTAAATATACAGAATAGGAGAAATTTGTGTTCAAAGCTATTAAGAATAATATTGTCAATCAAAAGGTTAAGAAACCTTTGAAAAAGAAATATAAGAAGAGAGAAAAAGAAATTGAAGAAGTTTAGATTGTTGTTACAGATAAACTTCATAGTAAGGGCCAAGATAATTTGGTACAAAACTCTTTACTTATCCCAACTGTACAATTGGGTACTATGGTTGTTAAAAGACCTTCTTTTAAGTCTGAAGTAAGTCCTTTAGAATCTGAGGAAGTCTTTAATCTATGTGGCCCAAATGATACCAATCCAATGTTGAGCCCATTAGAAGATTTAGATCAAAAAGTTACTATTGACCCCTCTATTACTCAGTACTCGGCTAATTATATTAGTTTTGGGTCAATAGAAAGAACCAAAAATGTCAGAGAAGACTTAGGGTTAACTCAGGATAATGATTTAGAATCTCTAGTTCTAGCAACTCTCATAACTTCTGATCAAAGAGGGGATGATGAGATGGCTGAACAAGAAGAGATGGATAAGGAAGAAGTTGAAGAAGATGATGGATGTGGAATTGAGAAATGGTATGAAGAAGGGCTGATGGAAGGATTAGATGCTGAAGAGGTTTGCGGGGTTGACCCACATCAACCCCAACACCACCAATGATTCAAGCCTGGAACTGTCAAGGCATTGGCACAGCCTTGACAGAACTGAGCTTGATTGACATGATCAAGACTCATAAAATAGAGATATTATTTATTTCTGAAACCAAGCGCAAATTTGATTATTTACTTTTCTTAAGCAATAAAATTAATTTGATTTTAGTTGCGCAAATAGACCCTGAAGGTTTATCTGGTGGAATTGCGGTTTTTGTTAAGGAACCTAATCTTTTTAATCTTATTAGCTCTAATAAGAACTTGATACAATGCACATATTTGGGCCCTAATATGGATGTGTGTGAGATAAATTTTGTATATGGTCCACCCATTGATGAGGATAAAGGAAGTTTTATTAAAAATTTGAATGATTTGAATCATGTTTCTAATAAATGGTGTTTCATGGGTGATTTTAATCTGATAAAATATCCTTCTGAAAAACTTGGAGGGGAAATAAATGTGAATCACAAATGAAATATGCTATTGTTTAATACCTTTATAGAATCTAATTCTTTGCTTGATCTCCCTGCCTTTGGATGTAATTTCACTTGGTCTAACAAGAGAAATGGCAACCGGCAAATCAAACAAAGGTTAGATAGAATATTGGTAAATAGTGAATGAATGAATTGTTATCCAAACTCTTGGAATGATACTTTACCCCCTACAGGGTCAGATTACTCTCCAATTTTATTAAAGTTTGGAATATTCACAGATAAACACAAAAAGAGATTTGTGTTGGAAAAAGGATGGTTATTTGATAATACTTTAACTCAATTGATTGAAAGTAAATGGAAATCAGGATGCCATATGGAGGTGAAAGGTGTTTACAAATTTAAACACAAATTATCTCAATTACAAAGGCATATATCAAAGTGGGCTAGACAGAGGATCCTGAATAATAGGATTCTAATAAAAAATAGCTTATTACAGATGGAAAAAATTATTAACGAGCCTTACAGTGATGAGAATAATATTTTACTTAATTCTCTGAGTATAGAGCTTAAAGAGAATTGGAAAAAGGAGGAACTATATTGGTCCCTAAGGTCAAAAAATAACTGGCTTAAATTGGGGGATAGAAATTCAAAATATTTTCATGCTATTACGAAAGTAAAAAGGACTAGAAATAAAATATTAAAGTTAAAAAATGGAAATGGAGTTTGACTCTCTGACAAGGAGGAAATTGTTGGAGAAATTACAGGTTTTTATAATTATATATTTAAGATAGTAGGGGAAAGAAATTATTCTCCAATACTGTCTAAAGTTAAGAAAGTGGTTAGACATGATATTAATGATTCTTTAACTGCAAAAGCTTCTCTAGAGGAAGTAAAAAATGCAGTGTGGTCCCTAGGCAGTGATAAATCACCAAGCCCTAATGGTTTTGAGGGTTTTTTCTATAAGAAGTTTTGGTAAGATATTAAACTGGATTTATTTGATCTAGTTAATGAATTCATGAATGAAAATGTCTCAATTGAGCTATAAACTATACAATTATAGCTTTAATTCCAAAATGTCTTAATCCAGATGTGATAGCCTCTTTTAGACCAATTAGTTGTGCTAATATTGTATACAAAGTTATCTCAAGAATCTTAACCTCAAGATTGCAAGTTTGGATATGATGCTTAATCTCTGAAACTCAAACAACATTTATACCAGATTGATCAATTTTTTAGAATATTTTATTAGCTCAAGAAGCTACTCATTTTCTGAATAACAAGAGAAACTCAAAAAAATATAGTCTAGCAATTAAAGCTGACATGTGCAAAGCATATGAAAACATAGAATGGGACTTTCTCATTAATTTATTATTTCAGATGGGTTTCAATTCCAAGTGGGTTGGATGGATAAAGAATTGTATTACATCAATCACATATAAAGTTTAGATCAATGGTCAATTATATTCACTTGATAAACCACAAAAAGGGCTGAGACAGGGGGATCCCCTATCCCCCTATCATTTCTGTTTAGTTACTCAAGCCCTTACTCATCTTATTGATTATTATGTTGAAATGGGGTTACTAAAAGGTATTGAAAAAGCAAGAAAGGCACCTATGATAACACATGTCTTATTTGCTGATGACAGCTTATTTTTTTTGGAAGCTGATGAATATAATATTGACATTTTCATAAATATTATCAATTGTTACTCTTTTGCAACAGGTCAGAAAATAAACCTTAACAAAAGTGGCATTTTGTTCAGCAAAAATACACCTAGTGAGGTTAAGAATAAAATTTCGACACAATTGAATATGAAAACTTGATCATCTAGGTAAATACCTAGGTATACCTTCTTCATGGGGCAAATCAAAGGTTAAATCTTTAGAATGGCTACTTGAGTTGATTTTAAAGAGGATGGAAAGTTGGGATACCAAAATGCTTTCCAAAAGTGGTAAAGAAACTTAATTAAAGCAGATATTGGAGCAATCCCTAACTTTATGATGTCAGTTTTTCTTATACCTAAAAAAGTTACCTCACATCTTACATCTTTAATCTCCAACTTTTATTGGAATAACTGGTGTGGCCTAAGGTGTGATAAAAAGATGTATAAAATAAGTGCAAATAAACACCCTAAGCTAACACAGTACTGCAAGTATTACAGGACGTATGCAAGTTTTAATGATAAGAAGATTCGTTCCTCAGGGACTGACAAAAGTTAGAGAGAACTTATGCAAATTATCAAGTGCAGATATTAAAGATAGAAAAGATAATGCGCAAGAGAAAGAAAAGATAGACAAATATTTATTTGGTTTTTTAAAATTAATAAACTAACTACTAAACTAAAGACAGAAAATAAATAAAAGAAAAGAAGATAGTATGAAAGTTAGCTTGAGTTATTAGCATGCAATCCCCATTAGTTTTGCCGTTCTAAACATGTAAGGGTAAATTGTGTAGTATTTCCCTAATCGGTCCCAATTCGCTATCGGTAGTTTAAAATAGGATTTACCTATGTCAATAAGGCTTCCTAAGAAAACTTTTCCTGTAATTGGCCAATAGTCACAAGGACTAAACCATAGTGATTATCTAGCTAGGTTGGGTTGTCAGATCAGACCTAATACTAGACGTTATGTGCTAAACATGCAATTAAACACCGTTGTCAATGGTGACCTAATTACTAGATGGTAATTTTATATGGGTGCACTTCCACAAGAACACAGAATATAAATCAAAACACATAAACAGAGAATAAAAACTATAATTCAATTTAAAACATTAAGTTCCCAAATTAGATAGATGTCAACTCAAAACTAGGGTTCATACATATATGCTAAAAACTCAAGCTAAAAATAATTAATTCATACTAAGAAGAGAAGAGAAATGAATTACAAAATAAGAGGTTGAAGGAAACATGATTGATGCACAACTCCTTCCAGACTTCTTCTCTTGTGTTGTAGCTTCCTCTTGGCCTTAAGGTCTGGTCAAGGATGATTTTAGAGTGTTAAGAGGCTGTATTTATAGGGTATAGGAAGACCTAATTCGTTTTCTTGAAGGAGAAGGAAAGTAATAGACTCCTAGTCCAACTCAAATTCGTATGGAAATAAAGATAAACACTGCTGGACCGTTTTGAGCATATCTTCTTCGTTATTGGTCGGTTTGAGCTCCATAAGATACCAAAAGAATCGCAACAGAATTATCTTACCCCTAAAGAAGGAAATTACCAAAATCGGCCTATTTCTTATGTAAAAACGCACATCTTTAGACGTGTATGCAGAATCCCAGATTTTAGGCAGCTTTTCCTTTTCCATCTTTTTAGCTTTTGTTTCCTTATATCCAATTACCATGCAAATCTCTTTCCATAAGTTGTAATCTTTGACTTGGACTCTAATTAATCTCCATAATTATCTTTAAAGCTTCACACTAAATAAACAATTAAACCCAATATGCTCTAAAAATAATAATTCTACAAATCAAGACTCAAAATAGGAAAGTGCACTAAGTTAAGCTAAGATCGACCTATAAACTAATAAATAAGCCTAAAATGATGTCTCTGAAGTATATTATATTATCACAAATGAGGATACATCAAGACCCCCAACTCAAAGTTGTATCGTCCCGATACAATAAAAGTAAAGAACAGTAGGGTAGTCAAGAAGAAGAAGAAGTAGGAGGAGAATAAGAACAGAACACAATGAATGATCCTAGAGCAAAAAAATCTAAAAAGTCTCATGTAGTAATGCTCAAGAAATAATGCACAAATATGCTTAATATACATGTAATCAACAATCCATAAATTCAAGTCCAGATTAATTTCGCAATGCCAGAAGGTGAGGATGATAACTTAGTTCATGTTAATGGCTATAGGTTGTTCATAGGTCCCAAATACAGCATCCAATGGTCCACTTACCTACTACCTAATAACTCAATTGTTTCTCCATCTAGTAGTTAGATATCCTAAGGTCTTGGTTATAACTTGGCTTAAGGACGGGTGTGGTATATTTGGATAATGAAAAGTGAGCTTTTGGTTCTCTCCTCACTAGCCATCAACGAATCGCCCTAGAGCTTGAGTTTTCACTCGAAGATGTTTCTCACTCAACCTAATTTATTGATGCTTTTGATGTGCATCCCCAATTAATCCCAATTAAAACCTTTGATGATTTAAAATCCACTTTGCCGGTCCGAATATATATTCTTTTCGTATCAATTTTTTATTTTTTGTATAGCTATGACTCTCTTTTGATGTTGAGATATCACACTATTTTTTTTCATATATATATATATATTCTTTTTATGCCCTTGTTGGCAAAATTAGCTCGTAGCTTCTTTTTCATTCACTATTACCCCGGCAAAGGGTTACAATAATAATAATTTCATCATCAATAAAATCACAGAGATAATTCCCAAATCCCAATGTTCCCTAATAATGAAACCTACCACCCCAAACTCAAGCTCTAAAACGAGTTGTCTCAGGTTTTGCGATTCGAGTGCGGGTCATATAGATAAGTCCTACAAACTAAGGGTATGGATTATAATGTGTTTCAAATGAAAGGCTTTAGAAAGGATCAGAGGGGCTAAGACGGATAAATAACAATAATATCAAACAAAAGGGTGAGAAAGTATAAAAGGCTTCAAGTATTATAATCATGAAAGAACTGCCTTATTCATTTTTCTAACTACCGGATTTCGTTACGTTTTCACTAATAGTTCATAGCTAAGTGGGTTTTCAACTAATTTTAAACCTCGCGTTCTACACACCAAATAACTATTCCTAAGTTTCAACATACTTCTTAGCATTGCTCATTAACTTTTCTATCTTTTATTTCCTGTTTTCATACATGCATCTAAACAATTTTGTTGCATCTTTCAAAAACATACTACTTACTATCATTAACCTAATAAAATCATGCTCAAATAGGTACATTCAACATATTCTATGCCTAATTCAACCCAAAAAAAATTTAAATTTTATGTAAAAACAAAAAGGAAGATGAGGACAACGAATCCCCACCCCCAACTCAAAAATGAGCCGTGTCCCCACGACTCGAAAAAGACTCAAGAAAAATAAAATTTAAAATTAGTATACATATTGCACATAAAGAAATGGTATGGAAGAAAGAAAAAATACTCTTCGAGGCTATCACCTCGCCTTATCGGTACTCGGATTAAATCTAATGTATCTTCTTCACCCAACTTCTTATTCGCTTTTCGATCAAGACACGTGATCATAATAGGATATTGCATTATATAACGTCATGGGAGAGATCGAAAATTTGTATCACCTCCTCATAGAGCAACTGTGCCACATCTTCCTCTTCTTCTCACAAAGTACAATTCACAAAAAGAACGTTTTTAGAACGTCTTACCATTACGTAGACCAACCCAATCTTTCCAAATCTCCATGAATCTTCATGTATTCTCCTTCAACTTCTTCTTCAAATACTTTCTCATAAGCAAAAGGTAGTTCCTTTAATTGTTTCTTCGGAGAAGCTATCATGGCCATTGAAGCTTTCTCTTTTTCTTCGGGTGTAGAGTCTTTGATCTATAGAGGTTGTGCTGTCTTCTTCACTAAAGTTGGAATCTTTTTGCTCATTGAATCAACACAGCATGCTAACCTCTCTTCTCTTGACTTGTTTTACCCTTTGAATTGGAACTTAGGACTTTTCTCACTTGATTTCTTCTCAATTACATCCAATACCTTGATTTCTTCATCTCCCATACAGTGGATAATGTTCATGTTCTCTTAATCATCTCAACTGACCCCCAACTCAAAGCTTTAACCATTCTTGAAATTTGATATTTTGATTATTGGTTGTACAAGCTTAATTTGGGTTAGGAAAAGTGATTGGATGATGATTCTCTATGTGGGTAAGATGGATTATTCATGGATTGGTATGGATTTAAGAAATTGTAGGATGAATTTTTGAAATTTAAGCTTTTGATTCTTGGATTCAAGGTGTTTTGGGATGATATAGGTGGTTGAATCTTCTTTGTAATGATGTGGAGAATGAATTGGATGTGTTTTCATGGTGATTGGGTAGTGTTTTGATGATTGGTGAAGGTTTTTATGAAGCTCCAATGGAGTTTGGAGAGTTTTGGGGAAGAAGGAGAAGCTTAAGGATTAAAAAATTCGTAATAGAGCAACCTCCTCACCCTTATAACCTGAAAAACGCGTTTTTTCTCTCTCTCCAGCAGTTCTGGGCGGTATACCGGCCGTGGGGCCCGGTATACCGGAGTTCTGGCTTTTGAAATTTTTCTTTTTCTGCATAAAACGCGTGGTGACATCCCGTGGCACGGGTTTTCTGGCCGGCATACCGGACTTTTGGCCGGTATACCAGTCGGGAACGAAAATCTCCCCAACAGCTAGATCTCGAAAAGTTATGCAGTTTAGGCTCAAAGATCACCTGATTCCGATATCCGAGCACAAAGATATGACTTGCCGAAGTTTTCTTAGATTGTGTCAATTTTTTTTTTCCGACACAGCGAGTGTGGGCGGTATACCGCGCAAAGGGTCCGTTATACCGCCACATCTGATGCTCCAAAAAATTTTGTCCGTCAATAAACGCGCGCCACATGCCCGTGACACGGGTTTTCTTCACCTGCGGTATACCGCGCATATGGTCCGGTATACCGGACTCATCGATCAGATTTTTTTCCTCCTCTGGATAAAACACGTGGCATCCACCCGTGGTACGGGTTTTCTCACCTGCGGTATACCGCGGCTGAGGTCCGGTATACCGCACCTTTGGTCAGAATTTTCCGAAATTTTTTGTTCTTCATTCCCTAACTCGATTTCTCCAATACCTAAGCATCAAAAACACTAATACCTTTCTCAAATATGCAATATCAACTAAAAACAACTAAACTAAACATAAATTAAAAACTAAGAATGTAAAAACATAAAAGAAATTACGGGTTGTCTCCTGTATAGCACTTTTGTTTAGCGTCTTTTAAAGTTAGACGTGTTACCTCGATTAAGGACGACGAAATTTCCACCCTTTGCCTCTAATTCCCATGAACTTTTCAGCTCGATTCTTTATAATAATGGATGGTTTCATCCAAGATTTCGTGGGAGAAGGTGTTTCTGGTGGTAACTCTAATTCATTCGTAGCATTACACTCCTCTGGCAATCCATTCATCTTTTCTAACTTGTTCACCATGTCAACGAACTTCTTGAATTCCAGGTCATTGTCCTTTCTGACACGTGAAGGGAATGGTGGAGGAGGACATGTGTTGGTTACCACTGGGCTCTCTTTCTTTTCTGGTGTCTTCTCTTGGACACTTTTTTGTTCAACTACCTCTTCGACCTTATCTTCTGTTGTTTTTTCTCCCCCCGTTTCTGGAATAGGGACTGGTTCTGGTTCTGGTCTTGGTGGAGGTAGTTGTTTTTCACTTCCTAATTCAATTGCATGGCAAACTTTGTTTTCTGGAGCACTAGTATCACTTCGGAGTTGCCTTTCTGCAAGGATTTTAGTTTTTTCCACCATTTGTGACACTGTCTGCACCATCTCCATAAGCTCACTCTGTGAGTCTTTGGATTCTTGCTGGCGACTCTCTATACTTTCAATTAGGTTCATTATTTTAGCCATGGTTGAATTCGAACTCGACGGTTGTTCTTGTACAGTTTGCTGCATTAAATAAGGAAGTGGTTCTTGATAAGCTTCATCATAAATTGGCGCTTCTTGATAGATAGGTTGTGGAGGATAATAAGATTGTGGCCGTGGTTGATAATAATCATCACAGTAATGGTTATTATGATAATAATTCTGTTGATCTCCGACCCAATTGTAACTCTGTGGGGGTTGATAGTCAGCGTAATTTCCTTGAGATTGATAATAACCATCATAATAATGGTCTCTTTGATAAGGCATGAAGGAAATTGAGGCTGGATTATTCATGCAATATTCCCACGAGTGATCTCTTTCTCCACAACTAGGACATGAAGGTGATGTATGTACTAGATTCCTCTGAGCTAGTTTTCGCGATTGTTCTCGTAATTCCTCAAGTTGTTGGCTTAACTCCTTGAGCTTCAGAGATTCCATCATGTATTAGCTTCTTCAGGATCTAATAACACGAAACCTTTATCTCCTAATAAATCTGCTTTCGCCTAAAAAAAATCTGTAAAACAAAAACTAGAAAGAAAAGCGTAAAATAGAACTAACTAAAATAAAAGCACAAGATAATTGCACAAGGACTAACGATGTAGTCCCCGGCAGCGGCGCCAAAAACTTGGTGTGACCTAAGGTGTGATAAAAAGATGTATAAAATAAGTGCAAATAAACACCCTAAGCTAACACAGTACTGCAAGTATTACAGGACGTATGCAAGTTTTAATGATAAGAAGATTCGTTCCTAAGGGACTGACGAAAGTTAGAGAGAACTTATGCAAATTATCAAGTGCAGATATTAAAGATAGAAAAGATAATACGCAAGAGAAAGAAAAGATAGACAAATATTTATTTGGTTTTTTTAAATAAATAAACTAACTACTAAACTAAAGACAGAAAATAAATAAAAAGAAAAGAAGATAGTATGAAAGTTAGCTTGAGTTATTAGCGTGCAATCCCCACTAGTTTTGCCGTTCTAAACATGTAAGGGTAAATTATGTAGTATTTCCCTAATCGGTCCCAATTCGCTATCGGTAGTTTAAAATAGGATTTACCTGTGTCAATAAGGCTTCCTAAGCAAACTTTTCCTATAATTGGCCAATAGTCACAAGGACTAAACCATAGTGATTATCTAGCTAGGTTGGGTTGTCAGATCAGACCTAATACTAGACGTTATGTGCTAAACATGCAATTAAACACCGTTGTCAATGGTGACCTAATTACTAGATGGTAATTCTATATGGGTGCACTTCCACAAGAACACATAATATAAATCCAAACACATAAACAGAGAATAAAAACTATAATTCAATTTAAAACATTAAGTTCCCAAATTAGATAGATGTCAACTCAAAACTAGGGTTCATACATATATGCTAAAAACTCAAGCTAAAAAGAATTAATTCATACTAAGAAGAGAAGAGAAAAGAATTACAAAATAAGAGGTTGAAGGAAACATGATTGATGCACAACTCCTTCCAGACTTCTTCTCTTGTGTTGCAGCTTCCTCTTGGCCTTAAGGTCTGGCCAAGGATGATTTTAGAGTGTTAAGAGGCTGTATTTATAGGGTATAGGAAGACCTAATTCGTTTTCTTGAAGGAGAAGGAAAGTAATAGACTCCTAGTCCAACTCAAATTCGTATGGAAATAAAGATAAACACTGTTGGACCGTTTTGAGCATATCTTCTTCGTTATTGGTCGGTTTGAGCTCCATAAGATACCAAAAGAATCGCAACAGAATTATCTTACCCCTAAAGAAGGAAATTACCAAAATCGGCCTATTTCTTAGGTAAAAATGCACATCTTTAGACGTGTATGCAGAATCCTAGATTTTAGGTAGCTTTTCCTTTTCCATCTTTTTAGCTTTTGTTTCCTTATCTCCAATTACCATGCAAATCTCTTTCCATAAGTTGTAATCTTTGACTTGGACTCTAATTAATCTCCATAATTATCTTTAAAGCGTTACACTAAATAAACAATTAAACCCAATATGCTCTAAAAATAATAATTCTACAAATCAAGACTCAAAATAGGAAAGTGCACTAAATTAAGCTAAGATCGACCTATAAACTAATAAATAAGCCTAAAATGATGTCTCTGAAGTATATTATATTATCACAAATGAGGATACATCAATAACCAAGGTCAGGGCATGTGTCATTGGGTTAAATGGAATACACTTATGAATACAAAACAGGATGGAGGTCTGGGATTCAAAGACTTCCATTGCCAAAACTTAGCTTTGCTTTCTTCTAATGCTTGGAAGTTTATGAACAGGAAAGATTCTTTATTTTTTTAAAAAGTTTTCAAAGGTAAATATTTTCCTCTCAATGACTTTTCAGAAGCTATTCTCCCTAGTAACTGTTCTTGGGGTTTTAAAAGTCTTATTGAGGGCAGGAATTGCTTTATTAAGTCAATAAGATGGTGTGTGGGAAATGGGAAACATATTAAGATATGGGAGGATATTTGGATCCCCAATACTTCATATCTAACAAAGCCTTTGGGCTGTAATTTGAAATATGTATCTCAACTATTATTTACTAATAAACTTGAATGGAATATTCAGATACTTAACCAATATTTTGACCATGATGTTGTTGCAACCATATCCAATATATATTTTCCATCCATCTCTTGTAATGACTCTCCTTTTTGGTCATTTTCGAATGATGGAGATGTTAATGTTAAAGATATGTATAGGATACTTTGGAGGGCACAACAAGTGGTTGAAATTTCTAAGAATAAGAAAATGGATGAACCTTCATTTAAACTACAATCTGAGGATTTGGACTTGATTTGGAAAATAAAAGTCCAACCAAAAATTAAGAATTTTATTTGGAAATGTTGTGAAAATGCTTTACCAACAAATGAGAATAGGAAAAAAAGGAAATCATGTGAATCATCATTATGTCAGATATGTGAAACTGAAACTGAAAATGTTGAGCATCTTTTATTTCACTGTTCTTGGGCAAAGTCTGTGTGGTTGGCAAGCCCACTAAGCTTTAAGGCTCTTACTCAACCTACCTGTAATTTCAACAAATGGATTAATTTATAAGGCTATGTCTTACAGAATCTGAAAATGTTGATAATAGATTTGGAGAATTAGCCTTTGGTGGTCCTTAGTGTGTTCTAAAATAAGTGCAATAAGTAAAGAGAACCACAACCGCAAGTGTACGGTTGTCCCAAGTAATAATAGTGATAATAGATTCGTTCTCAGGGACGGATGGTTGACTCTAATGCTTATCAAATAGTGTTTAATTGCAAATAAAAGCAGATAAATTATTTTAAGTTTGTTTGGTTGGTTTTTACTAATCCTAAGTATAAGAGACTAATGTAAAAATGCAAATAAATAACTAGACGCAAGTAATTGTAACTTTGTAATATTTTTTTTTTTAAAATTACTTTAGGTGGAAGAGATTTTTTTATTAAATGTTGTAATTTTTTGGCTTATAAGCCATTTTTGTGCAATTACTCCCTTTATGTTGTGTTAATTTTTATATTTCTATTATTCAATGATTTACGATGCATACTAAGTGATTTAAGATCATACTCAGAGGATTCTCCGAGCATACAAAGACTTTTTGTTGAGTATATACAGAGCTTTATGAGTACGCTCAAAGAAACCTCGTATTCAGTGACTTCTTACTCAGAGGCTTGTACTTAGTGACTTCGGACTCATTGACTCTCTAAGTATGCTCGGGTGGTGGTACCGATAATGGTCGAAAATGAATAATGACTCTCACTTAGTGACTCATTGAGTTTGTGGTTGTAGATGAACAGTGACTCGTACTCAATGATTTTGTACTCATTGACTCGTGAGTTGGTGGTCCATGATTATTGCCACTTGTTTTTGTCTTTATGTGAGGGTAATGTAGTATTTAGGCATCCATAAGATTTGTTTTTATTAATACATCGGGGAGCCACTTTGGACTCGAAGTCATTGACTCGATTCGAACCTGTACCGCTTCGAAGGAGAACCAAGGCTCTGGCCAGTTGAGCTAAACCCATCTGGTTATCCATAAGATTTGTTGTGACCTCTAAGAATCAGATTTTTTCCACTCATTTATTGACCATTAAATTGGTCTCCAAGACCCGATAGAGAATTCACACATTAATCCCAAAACTTAAAGTGGACATTTTGATTTTGTAAATTTAAATAGGTAACCCAGTAATAAAAAAAATATTAAATATTAAATTGTATATTATATATTAATTTAATATAATTTACTTGAATATAACCTAAATCTTAAGTGATTTTATCTTTAACGGTCATATTCTATTCAAATAAGGGTGAATTATATATAGGGTCTTGAAGACACACTTTCTTCTCTATAGAGTAGTTTCAAAAATGCTATTCTTCTTAGGGACCTTATTTTTTACAATAGTCTTTCCTACCCTTACTACCACTAAAAGACAAAAAAGTGTGATGTCACTATTTCTCTCTCCTCTACCTACCACTACCCACCTACCTCCAACCTCCGACCACCTACCACCGACCACCTACCACCGACCTCCGACCACCGACCTCTGACCTCCGACCACCAGTCACCGGTCGCCGGAAAAAACATAGAGTGTCGGAAAAAAACATAGAGTACTCTATATATTTGTTGCGTACTCTATAAATTTGCTGCGTACTCTCTAAATTTTTTCGAGTGAACTAATAAAATTACGGAGTACTCTAAGAAAAACTCGGAGTACTCTAAGAAAAATCTCTGAGTACTCTAAAAAAATCTCGGAGTACTCTAAGAAAATCTCGGAGTACTCTATTGATTTGATGAGTATTATTAAAAAACAAAGAGTAAAAAAGCCAAAATAAATATTTTATTTAATTCACATTTCTAATTACAAAAAATAAACAAATCTAATTATCTTTTACATTGACCAGATCTGGTCAAACCTAATCTAAAAAAATCAAAAAGAAACTACAAAGAAAGCGTACTAAGTACGTTGAACAAAAAAAAAACAGCATCGACTTGTCTTCACCGGAGCTTCGAACAGTACCATCACTTCCATGGAGCTGCGCTGCGCTGCAACTCAAAACTATTTTCCATGGCTTCACCGGCGAAAACAAGGCTGTAAGCTTCGAACAGTACCACCACCGGAGTTGCGCTGCAACTCGAAAATATCACCACCACTCGAAAATATCTCCAGATCTGCAACCACAACCACCACCATCCATCCTGACGGCGGCTTCCTTCATCTCCGTTGGCGGCGTCGATCTCTGCTTGTTAGAGTTGCAGCGCCGAGATGCAGCTATCGAACACCATTCACGAAGGTTCGAACTACGTGAGAAGCCATGGAAGACAGTCCTCCATTGATGAAGCTTTGACCTGCATGAGAAGCCATGGAAGACAGTCCTTTACGAGCACCGGATCTGCTGCATCCTCGAGCTCTCCAGATCTGCTGCATCCTCGCGAGCTATAGAGGTGGTGTTACAGCCTTGTTTCGCCGGTGGATCGAAGAAGAGCAGCGAGGTTCGATCTTACTGCTGGATCTCGGATCTCGGAGGTGGTGGTGGCTGATGGCGGCAGTCGGAGGTCCATGGCAGCAAAAGAGGGAGAAGAAGGTTGTGTAGTCATTTCGGTGGTGGTGGTGGTGTTATGGTGGTTGGGAGTTCATGTCGGAAGTGGGGAAAAAAGAGGGAGAAGAAGGTTGTGTAGTCATTTCGGTGGTGGTGGTGGTGTTATGGTGGTTGGGAGTTCACGTTGGAAGTGGGGAGTTGGGAGGAGAGGGAGGTGAGAGAAAATAGATCTGAAATTATAATTGTAGGGGTTCTAAATTAGTATATATAGGGGGAAAAACAAAAGAGGGTAGTAAAGTAATTGGGGTTTTGGGTTTCATGTGTTAAAAAGTTTCTGAGGTCTTTAGTAAGAAGAGGCTCTAGGCGGGGTCCCCATCTTGAAGAGGGGGTGTTCAAGACCCTAAGTGGCATTTACTCTTCAAATAATTCATTTAAATATGGGGTATTTGTTAAAAGAAATCTAATAAAAGAACCTAATTGTGAAATTAAGCTTTCAATAATTTATTTTATAAAAAATGCATAATAGAATAATTATTTATAGAAAACATCTCTTTTATATTTTTTATACCTTTACTACCCTATTATTAAATATATTATTTTATTTTTAATAAAATATTTATTTTTAAATATTCAACAAATAATAGGGTACTTGCACCCCCACCACCACCCTTACCCCCACCCCCACTACCACCACCACCACCCTCACTACCATGTATATAACGACCACTATAACCACCGCAACCACAACCATCACCACCAACTATTACTAATTTCATCACACACGCGCGTGTCCGTGAATTTTTTTTAAAAGCGTTATAACTAATTCTAAAAAAATCAAAAAAAATCATTTTTGGATAAAGCAAATTAATATTTACGTCTATGATTTTTTTTTCCGCAGAAACAGAATTTCATGTTTTAAACATGAATATCACTGTTTGAAATAGTAATTTTTTTCGCAAACATGAAATTAATTGTTCAAAACATGAAATTCACTGTTCAAAACATGAAATTCCGTATCTGCGAAAAAAAATTAAAAAGATCCAAAAAAAATCATAGACGTAAATATTAATTTGCTTTATCCAAATATATAAAAATTTTATTTTTCTGATTTTTTTTAGAATTAGTTATGATGATTTTAAAAAAAAAACCACAGACGCGCACGTGTTTATTAGTTTTTTTTAAAATTTATTTTTCTTTTTCTTAATTACTATTTGTAGGGGTATTTTGGGTTGGGGCTGTCTTTTATTAAGAGTCATTCTAGCCACCTTTTTATTAATAGTTTTTTTATTGGCTCTTTAAATATAACATAAATCATAAACTACATTATCCTAATAATCATTTTTTTTAAATATAACATACAAAATATAAACTGTTTACACAAACTACATATTTAATGTATAAAGGTAGTTTTACCAATGGTGATTAACTCAAAACATGTACAACTCAACATTTTCAGCAAACAATCCCAACCCAACACAAAGACTACTCTACAATTTACTTGATTGTAACCCGCGTTAACGAGCAACATTAATATAAATTTGGTAGCTTGCACACACCCTATTATTATATACACAATAATAAATAGCCTATTTTACATGCAACCATTAGAAACATTTCCAAATTAATAGCTAAGAATAGAAACAATCCTAGAAATCATTCACATGACCCCAAAAAATCTATCCAAAACAACTAGAAGTGATTTTTACAAAAAAAAATAGGCGGAAAAAAATGGCATGAAATCCAAAGAAGAACAAACTTAATGCTAGGGTATTGGTGAATGTGCAAGCATTGGGTTGTGGATTGGTGTAACCATTGGGGGTTTTATGTCAACAATGGGTAATGGGTAATTTGGTTAAATCTGCAAAATGTTAAATTAGTGTCATGGAATGTGTTATCTCTTATTTGATGTCATTTCAATTGATGGGTTGGTATTGTTTATCACATGCATGATTTTTGTTGAATGTTCATTATATTTTTTGTTTTATGCGGCTTAATTTGGTATAGGTTTAAGGAATATGTATTCGGGGGGGGGGGGGGGTATCTTGTAATATGTATGGGTTCAAACGTATTGAAATGAAAACAATACCCACAAATTTATCGTTGTATGGAAAATCTATAAATGTGTGTTGTTTTGGTGTGTAATGTAAATCTGACCCTTATGGTTCATGTCCACCTATATGTGGATTGGGTATGTGATATTGTTGAAGTAGGGAAGATTATGTTGTTGGTATAGAATGAGTGGGGAGGTTAACAAAATAGCTAACAACCTATAGAAAATCAAACATAACCCATATATATTGCATGTATACCCCACCTAATATTCACCCTTCGCGCATTAATGTATAATCAGGGGGATGTAATTCATGTGGGTTTGAACAAAAACACTAACCAACTAAGTATGGGACATAGGCAAGCCATGAATATTACACACAAAACCATACATATTAAACGCATGATCCCATTATAAGCACTTGCAACATATCATTGTTTTTTACATGTTAATTTGTTTGTTTTCTTACAACTATGTCAGTATTGTTGAACAAGTCTATCATAGGAAGACCATAAGGGTCAAAAGAGAAACCAAGATGGGTTATGGAAGAAATGGTGATAGTAGAGGAGGTTTGTAATGATGGTATTCAAAATAAGAAAATACTAAAGGGAGGAAGAGAACTACAAAATCTAAGACAAATACCTGAGAAGGAAAAGACTACATGAGAAGAAACAAAGAAGAATAGATCAAGGAACTTGAAAGGTGTGCCAGGACATCAAGAAGAAGTTGTAGGCAATCCCAAGTTTATGAGTAGTAGAGTTAAAGAGATTGATGGTGATAGTATATGTGACTTAGCGGCAATAAGAGTCGATGATCTAGATAGTGCAAAGATATATACATGAAATATCTATGATGAGAAGAAGGATTCTATATTGAGCTAGAGGAAGGAGTGAGCTTTACAAAGAGTAATGTTGGATATCACCCAAAATCAAATCACCTTTTTATCGCCTCCTGGGTGGATTTTAAATTGACCAATCATATGATTTCTCTTTCTTCGTTTAATATTTTCTCTTTCATTTATGATTGGTCCACATAGGAGGCGATAAAAAAGTTATGCAATTTGGGTATCCAGCATTACTCCTTTACAAAATATGTATCAATTTACCAATGCACTTAAAAGTTGGTGTTTAAGAAAGGACAAGGTACCTCTATTTTTACAAAATGAGAGGTCCATGGTAACAATAGTTTGCAAGAAGAGAGATAAGAAGAGGTTCACTTAAATAATCCATGCATATCCTAGGGAGAAAGAGCTCAATTATCAAATTAAGACATTATGTGGCTATCACATATGAATTTAATTGCCATATAAGGCTATTTGGGTGATAGGTTAGATGAGGATATTGATGAGAACAAGTATAATACAGTCAATGTATTGCAAATAAAGGTATATAAAGAGGTGAAGGTCATATTAAGAAAGCACAATGTGAGGAGTGCAAAGTTAGCTGCCCTGAAAATATTGAAATTGGATGCAACTAAGTAATTGCGAGGTTGAGGAATTATTGTGCAACTGCCATTCATTACATCCCAGATCGATACTTGAACGTTGATGTTGCTACAAGTGGTGCATGTCTAATATGAAGAATGTTGTTTTAGGCAAAAACTGCCTTGAAAATATTGAATTTGGATGCAACTAAGCAATTGCGAGGTTGAGGAATTATTGTGCAATTGCCATTCATTACATCCCAGGTAGACTTTTGAACGTTGGTGTTACTACAAGTGGTGGATGTCCAATGTTAAGAATGTTGTTCAGACAATTTAGGGAACGAAAGATAGTTGTTGGAAAGATGTAGGGCAATCATTTTATTGGATGGGTGCTTCATTAAAACAAAATTTGATAGTCATGTTTTATCTGCCATTGGTAGAGATGAAAATGACAATAAGGTACCAATTTCGTATGTCATTTGCCAAGTAGAAAACAAATAAAAGTGGGACTGGTGTATGAGGAATTTATATTAAGTAATTGGGGGTCCATATGAACTTGAATCTAACTTATTCAACAAATAGGAAAAAAGTGTTGATTGAGGTATTTTTGTGCAAGGCATATTTTTCCAAAAAAAAATTAAGATAAAGTTTAAGGGTTTAGAGTTGATGGATATATTTTGGAAATATACCTCAATATGTAATCATAAAGGCCAAATTAACTAAGGTCAATAAAGAGGAGACACCATATGAGTATTTGAGTAGTATAGATACTGAAAATTGGTGTAAAGACTTCTTTAATGTGAGTACAAAGTCAGATATCTCGGTGAACATTATTAGTCAGGATTTTAACTCCATAATACTAGAAGACATAGAGTCACCAAACAGTAACATGTGTGAGTATATAATGAATGAATTGATAGAAAATAACCTTGACAAGTTGAATGCAATGAATACTTCGGATGGTGAATTTGTTCCACCTATGGAAAAATTAATGATCGATAGAATTTATTTACGTGTAAGGTGGCACCCCTAATATGCTGGTAATGAGGAGTGTGAGGTTATTAACCCATATAGAAAACATGTGGTGAATTTGAATAATTTGGCATGCAATTGTGGAAGATTTTATCTATGTAGGTGACTTTATGTGCATATTATGTCATGAATTGTATCCTTTGGAAAATAATGGAGGGCCTATGTAGATCCATATTACAAGACTAATATGTCTAACAATGTGTATTAAAAAAGAACATATTATTCATCATGTACTTGGAGAACAAGACTATAAATTAATATATATGGAAAGTCTTGTTGAACTTACAAGAATTAAAAATCCGGGGAGATCTAAAAAGAGTAGAAGGATATGGGCTGATTAAAATTCTACCTCTTTTGCAAGAGTAGATTCCAACATGCATTGCGGGAGGTGTCTTGAACTAAGACACCATTTGAAGAAGTGACAAAACAAGTGTCACCCACAATATACTTTGTTGAAGGTATTTAAATTACTCATTCAGTTTGATTTTTTAATTTTAAAATAATCTGCTTCTTATCGTCTTATTTTTTAGTAAAATGAAAGGGTAATTGCCTGATGAATGGTGTATTGTAGACTCAAGAACATGTTAATAATGAGAAAATGCATGAGGTAAATAATTAACTAATGTATTTTGTATTTTTAATGTTACACTCGCTAATATCTATTGACTTGTTGATGTTTCCAAGCTCACCCTATTACACCAAGTGTAACCCAAAATAATGGATGTAGTTTCTGATTTCCTGCATAGTTCAGTTGGTGAACCTGATAGGATCCCAGATTATGATATTATAGGCTCTTCTAAAGGGCGTGGAAGTTGTTTTAAAGGAGGTGTTTAAAGCAGCAGGTGGCTACACTAGGTGACAACAGCGAAGAGCCTCTTTCATACAATTCTAGGCATGTTTTGAAGGGATCAGCTGGTAGAGCTGATACATGATATGTTGGAGCAGCTGGAGCAAATCAACGGCATGTTTTGGGATGGTGAAAGGCTATATTAACATGTAAGAAACTGCAGATAGACTAGAGTTGTTAACTGTTGCTTTGTCTATTTTTTGGCATATATGGGTGAATAGGAATGAAGGCTATTTCAAACATAATTTCTTAGAAAATCCTAGGCCTAGGAAAAGAAATAGACGATGATATAATCGTATTGGTGAATATTACACTTGTGAAGTGGTCTAAACCTATTACTAGAATAAAACTTAATATCGATGGTAACCTTTGGATGGAGCCGCATAAAGTAGGAGTCGACGACTCCGTGATGCAAATGGTTCTTTCTTCGGCAGATTCACGGGATCTTGTCAGGTGAGTTCATCGTTACAAGCAGAGTTATACAAATTGCATTTTGGGCTAGTTATGGCAATGAATTACAAATATGAGACAATGGTCGTCAAGACAAATTCACTTGAGTTACACATGCTAGTGAAGGACGGTAGGAATAATGGGGGTCGGTCGGTGAAATAATTTTGTTTTGTAGAAGAATCTTAGCAACTCACGCTAATTTTGAGCTCACGCATGTGTACGGGGAAGCAAACTAATGTGCAAATTGGTTAACAAAAAGATGAGTAACTAGTAGGAAATATCCAATACTGTATATGGATCCGCCAAATGGATTTTGGAGAATGTTAATACAAGATAGTTGTGGTTGGTCTACACATATGTCTATGTTGTACACCCCTCGGGGGTGGGTTAGTAAGTGTTTGTGCTTACCGCTCTTTATAGGCCTTAGTTGTATGGAAAAAAAGTTTTTCAAATATTTTTATTTATTAATTTAAATTAACAATATTAAATTGTTATAATTTTTTACAATTAAGACCATTGCAAATATAAAATAGTAAATTTTAAGATACAAAGTTTATAACCAAAAATAGCAAACAAGAAGTTAAACAGATAACCTAAAGACTATCTCTTCACACACTTGCGGTTTGAAAAAAAATCTCTTTGCACAAACACTATCCACGGCCACCCCACTCGCCTACATTGATGATTGTCGCCACACGGGGTCATTCTCCACCATCATTAATATTGCTTCCTATGCCATCAAGAATATACCATTGGAGAACCCGAAATAAGGTTTTTTTTTCTTGTTAGAGAGATAATATTAGGGTTTAAAATTATTACAAACATAGGATAAGTAAGAAAATGAGCCAACAAGCAAATAATCAAGCCAACCAGTGAGCTTAATGTTGTGTCTAATACATTTTGTCAAAAGTATCAGCAACTCTGTTAAAGTTTCCGCTGATGTGAGAGACTTTCTACTTCGAGAAACGGGTAAGCCATCTCTCAATTTTGTCAAGAATAGGCTGCACACTCCAATGCATATTGGTTTTTTTAGGATACCTTGAGTAAGTTCAAGGTTATCATAGTAGAATGAACAAATATGAAGGTTAAGATCAGAAGCTGAACTCATGCTAAGATTACCGCCCAACTTTCACTTTCAATACAATTTCTCACAGAACATTTTCTCGTAACTTTGTGAATAATTCCCCCTTTTGCATATACTGCAATCGATACAACTGTTGCAGGTTCCCTTTCCTTGGAAAATGATGCATCATTGAGGCAGATGTAATCCGCATCATCATGTAAGATAGGGTTATCCAGATCTGAGTTGCTATCATCTTTATCCATAAAATCAAGGTTAGCCGGAGAGGGCTCAGAGGGGGAACCAATAAGCTCAACAATCAGAGAGTTGGTTTAATTCGTGATTTCAAAGATGGACCATTTCTTGTTAAATAGACCTTTCATTCTAACTTTCCTAATATTCCAGACTGTACAGAGAATGATGGTGGTTCATCCTTTTGTCCCAACCATTAGAAGAGAAGTTCTTGATTGTCCGTGACAACCACTCAACAAAGGATAAACCCGATTCACGATCAATCTTGATTTGTAAGAAAGATTACGTCCAAGCAAAAATGTTGAGTGGACACTTAAGGAATAAGTGTTTCATATATTCTTATTCACATCTAGGATCTTTAACACATTTTCCTATTATAATGATTGTTCTTGTATGTATAGCCCCATTACAAACCTTTCAACAAAAAAATATAATTTTTGACGAAACATTAGAATGCCAAATAGTGTTCCAGGTTTCATTATTACATATATCACCTACTCGAGAATGTTTCATTATTATGTTTAATATCACTTGCGTGTAGTTTATTTATACACAAATCCCGCTATGGTCATAAATATAACCGCTGAAAGCTTTTACCGTATGAATAGTGATGTGTTTGTAGGCCCTATTGAAACTCTTACACTGTGTTTTTTTTTTTTTACTTTTTTGTATATGTATATTTAATTGGAGTAGTTGGGTCTTAAACCCTAAACCTTCGAACCGTTAAACCCTAAACCCATAAGAGATAAAAATATGTCCCACCGTTACTCCATTTTATGTTCTATATCTACACATATGCCGTATGAAAACCCGTTGCTCTATAATACGCTGCATCCACTTTTACTTCTTTAATTTCAGTTACTCTATATGTCTATACCATATATACTATTCATTTATAATTTAATATTTAATTATATTTTTATAATAACATAACTAATATATTAATATTATTATATGTATTAATTTTATTTTTTATTTTTATTTAACTTAATATTTTATTTTTTATTTTAATTTATAATATATAGTTATGTACATAAATTATTTTACTTATCTAATAATTTTAATTATAAAATATATTTCAATTATAAGTATAATTATATTTTTATATCTTATTATAAAAGAACAAAATGAATGTCATTTATCGTTATCCTTTACAAAAATATTAAACTTTTTTCCAATAAAATTATACAAAATAATATAGTAAAAGTATACACCCTTTTATTTTTTGTTCCAAAGTAAAAAGCATACAACTGGAAACGTTGGAAATTTTCAGACCAAAATAAAAGAAATAAAAAGGTAAAGGTTGAAAAACAATGAAACATAAAACTTAAAATTTTTGTCAAAGCACAGGCATGATGAATGTTAAACAATTCAGATACTCTGGCATCTCACCTCCTTAAAGGTATTTACTTTCTGAAAACAACTTTTCTCAATGTAAAATTAAGACAATCTCGAACATGGTCCTGGACAAGTCGCATTGAAGGTCGCGACTTACTTAAAAAATACGGTAAATCCTAAATTGGTAACGGTAAATCAATTAATATTTGGACCGATAAATGGTTAGACTCTCAATGGAAACTGGAACGACCACCTGGGTGTCAGCTAGAAACTTTAAGCAAACTATTAATCAACGACTCAACACAATGGAACACGGAGTTGCTTAACGACCTTTTTCCTAGCCCGATCATTCTCGTTATTCTTAGGGGAAAATTCTTTCTGACAACCGAACCCGATAGGTTCATTTGGCCACACGCAAACAAAGGAGATTACGTTACAAACACGGGATACTAGGTTCTTACAAATCATGATGTTTTTTAGGCTCCACACCAATCAAATGGGATTCAAACTGAAAACGTACTCTGGAGATCGAACGTCCCAACAAAGGTTAGAATATTTAATTGGAGAGCTTGCAATAGCCGACAGGTAGAGAAAAAAGAAAGTGCAAAGCATAAAGTAATTGAGATGGTGCTGTGCGGAACAAGAAACTGTCGAACATTTACTTATTACCTGTGGATTATCGAAAATTATATGGGCAGGCTCGGCATTACAATTCCACATCGACCAATTAGAGGAAGACATGGGAGATTGGTTATTAACCATGATCAAAATTTTTACCGCTGGAGGTTGGAAACAAGAAATCGTAACCTCCTTCTTGCTACTTATGATATGGAACCTATTTAAAGCAAAAATGAAGAGTAGACATTCAAACACCGAAGTGGATCTTGGAGAGGTGATCAGAATCACAAACGTGAACATTCAGGATCACTTCGAGAATAACTGGTTTGAAAATGGTACTACATATCCAGAGCGCCTCAACACTTTCACAACCAGCAATACCGATCTCGACTTTGACACAACAATCGCTTTCACTTGTGATGCTTCATTCTCACAAGCACACCTTCCCACCGGTATCAGGATTATCCAACTCAATAAAGACGATGGATCCCGAGCAAACACACAACGACAACTGATTGCAAAAATAGCACCGTTGGGGAAGCACGGGCGGTCATCACAGCGCTTGAAATCGGGAGGCGATGGCCGAATAAGGAGAAAACGATTTCTCTGATAACCTTGACTTTATTCAAGGTATCCAGCAAGTGTCGGTGGCTAGATGGGAGCTCAGACCGTAGATCAGACACATTTCGAGACTGTTAGACGAAACAGGACCAGTTTTCTTCAAGCATATTCCACGACAGTTCAATGTCGGAGCAGATCGTCTAGCGAAAAAAACCAGACACAGGACATTACAAGATCATGTGACAACAGACACCATTCAGAGCAACTTCTCGAAATTAGGCATAAGTTAACTCGGTTAGAGCCTATGTTGTAGATCTCGGTTCCGAGGCCTAGGCGGTCGACTGGGGCCTAGCGCCTAGGAGGGACTACGCGGGGCCTAGGCGGGATTACGCGGTTTTGAATCCTGTTATGTAATTTTATATATTTAGTAATACGCGTGTATAATTATGATAATTTTATCTATTTAAGTCATAAAATTCATCTAACACCACTATACTGAATATGAAAAATACTAAAATTAGAATTATAATATCAATTCAAGAATTTTTGAGAGTAAATAAATTTAATGGAGGGCCTAGGCGGCAAATTTTTGCCATTAATTGGTGCCTAGGCGGGCTAGGCGCCCCTTGCACGACGACTAAGGCGTTGGGCAAAAATGCCTAGCATTTATACTAGGCGTAAGCGGTTGAGGGGGGGAGTTGACGCCTATACGGCGCCTAGACGCGCCTAAGCGGCGATATCTACAGCATAGAGCATGACCAATGGAGTCTCTATTTTAGGTCTTCAAATTTATATTTAGAGACTCAATTTAAAGACTTATTGTAAATATTAGGTCTTAATATCAATGTCAACATCAATGGTATAGTTTTAAATTTTGGTCTCTATATAAAATATACTAATAATTATATATATGTTGATTATTCATACTCTGTTTTAATAAAATTAGTTTAATATTAATAGATTTTTATTTAGATAGTAATATTTTTTTTATTAGGACTATAAAAATAAATAACAATAAATTTGATATTGAAAAACAGTGTTGAAAAATTATAAATGTTATTATAAAAATAAAAGAAATTAAAAATTACTTTATAGTATTTAATTTTTTTTGTATTATTTTATAGATTTCAAATTTTATGAATTAAATATTAATATTACATTTTTATAATTTAATTATTATTAAAATAAAAATTAAATACATAATGAGAATGGAAATTATTTTATAAAAATAAAAGATTAAATTGATTTTTGGGACAACGTCCAGTTAATTACGCGGAGAGCGTAAGTATTCCCAGTTAATTACAAGTTCGAGTTAATTCCCAATTAAGCACAAATTTTAAACCGATTACCATAATACCCTTTTAGCTTAATACACAAACAAATAAAATAAATAATAATATTAGATAATGAAAATAGTATAAATAATAAATTGTTCATAAGTGCACACACTAAAACACACACAAAACTCACGCACCACTATCTCCACTCTCTACTCACACAATCAAAACCTCTCTCTGCCATTAAATTCAATAAACCATAACTGAACTAAAAAACAATATCATCTACTGTTACACTATCATCGTAACTTCAACATCAAATAGGGATCACAAAAACAAGTAGAAGAATCGAAGCAGATACAAGTTTATTCAACAATTAAACATTCGACATTGAAACCCTAGGTATGAACGAAGAATTATAACATCAAATTGCAATTATTTCAGCAATTTTTGCTTTGATTATGCTTCTATTGTGTTTCGTATTTGAATTTACAACATATTCTGCACTAGAATTTACAGTTATGAACGAAGATTTGTTCGACAGCCAGTGAAACCCTAGGTATGAACGAACACTTATAACTTCAAATTACAGTTATTTCAGCAGTTTTTGCTTCGATTATGATTCTATTGTGTTTCGTACTTGAATTTACAACAGTTTTTTATGTTAAATGAGTATTTTAATAGAATATTTATAAAAGTACATGTTTAATGTGAATAGTTGCTGGTAGATTAGTGTGTAAAAGTGTTAATAGATGATAATAGTGTAATATCAGAGTAATTTGTTTGTTGTTATATTGTATATAGAACCACATATGATAATTAAGTGTATAAATGGTTAATTTGTGTGGAATTGATAATATAGAGTAGAAACTCAGGCGTATGTGTAAATTGAGAATGCGTTTATGAGTGTGTTCGTAGATTGATATAATTTATGCAGGTTTGTATGTTGCAGCTACACACAATGAGATAGTGTGTGTGTGTTGCAGTAACACATATTTTGTGTTGCAGTAAGTCACAACGAGTAGTTGTTAGTCAATTTTTATGATCAGTGTGGTTTAAACATATTTGATAAAGTGTATAGACGGTTAATTTGTGTGGAACTGAGTATTATATAGTAAAAACTCAGGCGTATGTGTAAATTGAGCATGTGTTTATGAGTGCTTGCGTAGATTGATATGGTAAATGCAGAATTGTGTGTTACAGGTACACACAAACACAATATGTGTGTAATAGTAACAAAAAAATTACTGGATAGATCAATTCATGACACACAAGTACTTATGACATATATATGGACATTTGTGATAAGATGAAACACATATTTTGTGTTGCAGGTAGTCAAAATGAGTAGGTGTTAGTCAATATTGTATGATTAGAGTGGTTTGAACATATTGCATAATCTGGATGTGATAAATGAAATGTTGTGTGTTACATAAACATAAAAAAACAAAATTGTGTGTATGTGAAACAACTATTGTGTGTTGCAGTAAGTCAAAACGAGTAGGTGTTAGTTAATAATGTGTGATTGCAGTAATTTGAACATATTTGATAATCTGGATGTGATAAATGAAATGTTGTGTGTTACATAAACACACAATCAAACAAAATGTTTGTATGTGTAACACATATTTTGTGTTGCAGCAAGTCACAACTAATGAATCTGACGTGTTCATCAGTTTTTATCATTCAATGTGATTTTGTTTTTTTAGTAATAATCTTATCTTTATACATATACAGTTATGGAAAAGACAAAAGCCGGAGAGACAAAGGATGAACGTGTTAGGCTGCCCCGACTTCCAAAGAGTCTGAAGGTTGAGAACAAAAAGTTAGGAGCAAAGCGTAAGAGGAGGACAACTGAAAGACTGTGACAAATTTGGTTGAATGATATTATGTTTATGTTTTTGAATTGTTTTGTGACAAATTTGGTTAAACGATATTATGTGTATCTTTTTTACTTGTTTTGCGTTCCAGCATATCAAAAGTTGTATGTGTTAAGTGTTTCAGCAACCTGTGTATGTGTTGCATCAACCCACAATGCACGAGTTATGTGTTCCAAGAACACAAAAAAAAACAAAAAAACAACTAATCATAAAAAAATATCTAAGATGTGTATTACAAAAAATCACACTAAATCAAGATTAAACCATTATAATAAACAACAAATCACAACAATAAATAAGCATCATATACAACAATAAAGCAGTATTAAATAATAACGGAATATGCATGATAGATTGTGTGTTTATGCAAGACATAATCGATATGAATGTGTGTTTATGTAACACACAATCAATAAATAAGAAGAAAACTAAATAAATAAATAAATAAGTAAATACGTACAAAATAAAAAAAGAAAAATAATAAGTCAGAACAGGTAGCTTGATAAGCAATTCTAACTCAATAGAATTGTGTGTTCTATCAACAAAAAAACAAACAATATTGTGTAAAGATGCAACACAAAAAACATTACCAAAAAAAATGACAAAATGTTAATGTTTGTCCATGTAAGATTGTGTGTTATTACAAGTCATAATCATATGTATTCTGAAAATAGGTATAAGATTAGTAGAATTGTGTGTTATAGCAACACACAAGAACACAACTTGTGTAAAGTTGCAACACAAAAGAACACATATTGTAGAAAGCTACAACACACAAAACAATACATATTTAAGACAAAATAGTTAATTTGACAATAGGTATAAGATTAGTAGAATTGTGTGTTATAGCAACACATAAGAACACAAATTGTGTAAAGCTGCAACACAAAAGAAAACGTATTGTGGAAAGCTGCAACACACAAAACAGTACATAACATAACATAATGTCTGATTCAGAAAGTTAAGGATCCATTACATAAAAAAATCAAAATAAAAAACAGTCAAGTGGTATTAAACGATTCATAATAAAAAATTCTGATACAAATTTCTTAATATAAAAGTATCTAGTTGACTTTTGGATAGCTGCATATACTCTCCATAAACATCCAGAAGATTCAGAATGGACACAATGCACGCATATTCGGTCAACACATTACATTAGAGTGTAAATTCGAATCCAAGCTCACTAGCGTACTTCCACAGTGTGTAGCATATTGCAATAAGCATCGTCGTCGTCTAATAACAAGCGTCCAGACTCTCCAATTGAGTAATGAAGTGAGATGTAGTCGGAATCGAGACATGGCCATTTCAAAGCGACAAAGCTAACCAAGGAACCTAGACAATTGAAAAACTCGAATCGTTGGACAGACTGAATCTGCCCAAATTGGAAGATAACCATGAGCGGAGAAGACATCTACAATGAAAAAAACAAAAAAACACAGAAGAAAAGGTAAGAAGTCAGTAGGACGGAAAAAATAGTATACAGCATATAACAGTTGTGCGTTGCAGCAAGACAAAAACCATCCAATATTGTGTTCATGCAACACATAAAGAAGGCAGTATGCAACTAACATATCGTGAAAAAAATTTAAAAATAAACAAATAAAAAAATTATACACAATATAAGAGAGTTATGTGTTGCAGCAAGACACAATCTCCAAAATATTGTGTTCATGCAACACAAAATGTTGCACCCTGCAACTAACAAACACGCAGAAAATAACGATATGAAGCATACAAACACTTTTATAATTGCATCATAGGTCCCTGTGTTAAATTACGGGAGATCGATACATAAATATTCCAATAGATTGCAACTCTTATACAAAAATCGTAATATAAACGATATAATATGTTCATGTAGATAATCAAACATATACACTAACATGTGGAGGATTTGTAGAATCTAATTGCACTATAGGTCCCTAAAGTGTTCATACTCAAACAAAACACGCAATTAGCATAAAGTTTTATGAATTTTCATGACAAAGACATATAGGTAGATATGGAGCTATAAACATCAAGACAATCCAGAGAGAGTAAATAGAAAATGATCTATTGTGATAACAACACCTCATATAAACACAATTCTTACAGTGAATCAACACACATATAGTGAAGCAAAGCAACTAAAAAAACACGATGAATGAACTACCTGCAAAAAAAATAAGAATAACGATAGCAAAAAATTTAAAAATTATACAATACTAAATGTGAAGTAACAGTGGAATCAGCAAAAGGTAGTGTATAACAACTATACGAAATCAAAACATGAAATTTAAAGACAAAGTAATAAGCAGAACATCACAATTTAACTGTGAAATACAATAAAGATAAAAAAAATTCATAAATGTAACAAACAGCATGAAACAAATGAATTATACAGAGTTAATGACGAGATAAAACACGATAAAAATCAAATTCGAAAAACAAATCTTCATTAGCAACTCATATTATCAAAAAAGCAACCATTAAACGCATAAACAATTAAGGAAAAAATGCGGCGAATTAATAAAAATCATACCGTGTGAAGTAGTAATACGATATATATGAATGATTATAGCAATAATAATGAGAAATTAGGAAGTAATTTGAAGCAGCGAGTGAGAATCAGTTTGAGCGTTCCGCGAGAGAGAGAGAGAAGAAGGTGAGAGAGAAGTTAATTACGGTGTTGACTTGTTGGAGAGCATTGAATGTATTAAGAAAAAAATGAATTATTAAATGTTAGGGTTTCAACATTAATGATTTAATTAAGATATAAAGTAGGTATTTATAAGGGGTAAAAATGGAAGCTAAAAATGCCAAAAGTAATTAATTGGGAATTAAGTTACTTTTTTGTGAGTAAGTAGGAACTAATTTCTTCCTTCCTTTTTTTTGAGAATGAAAAGTGCGCAATTGTAATTAATTGGGAATTATCTCTTGATTTTTATTATAAAAAATAAAGATTAATTTGATATATAGTTTTATTTCTAATGATTATAATATAAACACTTACAAAATATTCGTTGTCATGAAATTAAAAAATAATATTAATAAAATTTAATTTTTTTTGTTTGGTAGTAAATAAAAATATCTATATTATATGGCACAACTCGAAAGTCAAATAGCGGCTAAGATTTTCTTAAACCAAAATATATATTATATGGCACAACTCGAAAGTCAAATAGCGGCTAAGATTTTCTTAAACCAAAAATATGTGACCCTTCAAAACGTTCAGATCTTGACATGTGTCAAAACTATATTAGTTAACTATTTTTCTAACCGCACTGCACCCACCTCTTTATTTATAACCCACATATTCCACCAAGTTCCTAGAAGATTTTTTTTTTTTTAGTATTCAAATCAATTCATAAATTCATTGATAGTTCAAGCATTGTTGTATATTTTGCATCATATGGCTAAATTGGTGTGGATAAGAAGGATATTAACTTTTATTGTGTAAAAGTTCAAGCATTGTTGTATATGTTTATGCAATTGTGTAAAATTTTCTATTTATTTTTAACGACTCACCGTATTGATTTTTAACTTTTATTTATTTTTATTGCAATTGTATCCTTGTATTGCAGATAGTTTTAATAACTTAAAATAGAATTGCATGACTCAATGCCTTAAAGTTTGCACATTGCAAAAATGTAAGCAATGCAATTTAGTATTTTCAAGAGCTTTTCTAACATAGAAAAGAAAGGAATAGGATAAGAGTAGCTTGAGTCATCAATAAATCAAATGAAGCCTCTAAAATTTTCACTTCAAGTAAAAAGGTTAGTATTCAACACTAAATTTTATTAAATTAAAGCCCGTTATTTATTAAAAATCTTTTAGTTTTTGTTCAATGTTACTTAATTGCTTTGAAAAGCCAGGCTACTGATCTGATATATTTTTGTTCAAAGTAATGAAAGGTATGTTGAAAAATTGGGCTACTTATCTGATATATTTTTCTTTATCCAGATTGTTTGAATCAATTGATTTCCAAAGATGTTATCCTGATGAAAAATTGGGGTTTAACTAGGCTATAGAAAAAATGGTATGCTTACCAGTTTAATTGTAGAAAGGTGTGCATTTTGTAAGTATGTTTATTTGAAACATTCAGTCCTTGCTTTTAAAATGAAGAAACCCAAAAAGGTTGCTATTACATGTTGAAGTTTTTTATATTCTTGATGCCACTTTTAATTTGTGATATTGATGTCATTTTTTGATAAATTGCATTATTCCTCCCAATTCGATGTGGAATAGTCAAATATACACATGTTTTTCAAAAGAGGCAAATATATTCACGTTGTCAGGCTAACATTATCTATCTTTTTCAACAATATTTTATTTTTTTAGTTATATTTTTCTGTACCCAGAGTTGTTTGAATCAATCCAAAGATGTTATCCGATGAAAAATTAGGGTTTGACTAAGCTATAGAAAGTAAGGTATGTTTACCATTTTATATTCTTGATGTCATTTCTATATTTTAAATCTAAAATGGTTTCTGAAACATGTTGAAGTTTTTTATATTCTTGATGCCATTTGTAATTTGTGATATTGTTGTAAATTTTTTGACAAATTGCATCATTATTTTAAGTGAATTATATTGTGGTGTAATGTGTTTTTTTCATTTGTATAAGTTGTAAAACTTAGTGAATGTATCATTTTGTTCAATGTCTTATGTGTTTTTTAATTACACAAGTACTCCCCGTGGTATGTGATACGGCCAAATATATCGTGTTTCAGATGGTTGACTGAAGACTTACTGTGCAGCCAAATACACTAGACATAACAACTCAGCAAATAATTCCATTCTTCCTCGAGATCATTAAACAAATTGTATCTTTGGTTCGTGTGTGCATTAGACATAGACTGCAATTAATGTTATTTGCATAGTTTGTCTTTGAATTTCGTTGATACTATGCCAATAAAATTTATTTGTTGATGTTTTCTTCTAGAATTATAAAACTTAGATATTTCTTTATAATGAATAGAAAATAAGAGTCACTTGTTAACGTTTTTTTGATTTTTAGAAAGTTATATTATGTAATGTGTTTTTGTACAGCGGTATAGATTATGAAATTTTTTAAATTTTATACTACATGATTTATAGAAACAATAAAAGAACATATCTTTGTGTGTGCTACTCTTTATGTTTTGTTCACCAATATTCTGATTTGTTTGGCGGTATAGGTTGTGAAACTTAGAGCCCGTTTGGGATTGCTTTTCAAAATAATCACTTGAAGTGATTTTAGATCCATAAAAATATTTTAGACCCTTAAAATCACTTTTAGGAAAAACACTAAACTAGTGATTATTAAAATAATCACTTAAAGTGATTTTAGATGTCAAAATATTTTTTAATTATTTTTACAAATGTTTTAATTTTGATCAAAAAGCGCTTTTAACTCTAAAATAATCAATCCCAAACGGGCACTTAGTGAACTTTATGCCTCCTGATTTATAGAAAGTAAAATATCAGTAGTAAAATATCATCGTACAATTTTTATAGGTAATTATGTGTGTATTTACAACACTTTTCCTTGAAAAGATATACAAATATAAACACATTATATTTAATAATGACATTATGATATTTTCTTTTAGTTTCAACTAATAATCTATTTATAAGGATATTATGTTCATTTTCTTTTAGTTTCTATTTTTATGATTTTATAATCAATAGAAATTCAACATATTTGCCACTTTCGCAAGGAGATTCATTTTGTGTCGAAGATTAAGATTAAGTGTAATCAATTGAATTATTGTTGTAAAATTAGTTGGCCCAAAAGTGGTAGTTGTTGAAATGTGTGTGCATAGATATTTCCTAAAGAAAAAAAATGTTATATTAGTGCTAACTCCAATAACTTTATTTTAGTCTCTCGGCTAAGCCTTAAAAAATTATTATTTATTTAAATGTAATAAAGTGGACAACTTTATAAAGATAAAATAATGAGTTTGATTTGCTATCAAATCAACTTAAAATTAAATGATGTAGTGATCTAAGGTTGTTATATTGTACTTTTAAAAAAAAAAAATCTATCTTTGTCCTTGAAACATATAATTATATTTTTATTTATAAAATGTATGTTTCTATATATGTATAAATTTTTAATCTTGAGATTAAAGTTTTAAATCGAGATTCTATTTTTGTGATGATATTTGATTTTTAACTCTTGATTTATTAGGATTTATCATTTCAGTTTTCTTAATTTACAATTTATGTAGCATGAGGGTTTATTTGTAGGTGATATTTTGAAGAAAACATATAGAAATTTTTTTAACATTTCAGTATGTTTTGTTATCATTACTTATGTGTTTCAAACGATACAATTAAGAGATAAATTTAAATATAAAGATGGGTGGGTGTTATTTTACAAAATTCCAGGTATTAATTGACCAACTTTTAACATAGTTTAATTAGATATCATGCCCTTGGAAACGGGTAATACATAGAACTACTAGGTAAAACCCGTGTCTGAAGACACTGAAGAAAAAATTTGTTGCGTTAACGAAAATCAAATACGGGTTCTAAGGGTGAAGGTCAAGGTTAAAGTTAGGGTTAAGGTTGTTCTTTTTTTGCTCATCAAGAAGAAGGTTAGGTTATAGTTAAGGTTAATGTTAAGGTTAAGGTTAGGGTTAAGGTTTAGGTCAACGTTAAGGATATGGTTAGTTTTAAGGTTAAAGTTACGGGTAAAGTTAAGTGTTAAGGTTAAAGTTTAAGTCAAGGTTAAGGTTAAATTTAATTTTAAGATTAAGATTAAGATTAAGTTAGAGTTAAGATTTAAGATTAAACATTTAAGGTTTAACAAAATTCCAGGGTTAAGGTCGAATATAAGTGCGATGATTCTTCATCTGTTTAAGGTTAAGGTTAAGGTTACAGTTAATATGAAAGTTAAGGTTAAGGTTTAAAGTTAAAGGTTTAACGGTTAAGGTAAATTTAAAGGATAAATGTTAAGTTTAGGGTTAGAAATTAAAGTTAAGGTTAAGGTTAAGATTAAGGTTAAGGTATAAAGTTTAAGGTTCAAAGTTCAAGGTTTAAGGTTCAAGGTTAAGGTTAAGTTTTAACTTCAAGGTTAAGATTATGGTTAAGGTTTAGATTAAAGTTAATATGAAGGTGAGGGTAAAGGTTAAGGCTTGAGATTTAAGGGTTAAGTTTAAGGGTTTAAGGGTTAAGAGTTACGATTAAAGTTAAGGTTAAGTGAAGATGATGATAAGGCTTTAAGGTTTAAGGTTCAAGGTTTAAGGTTAAGGTTAATGTTAAGATTAAGGTAAGGTAAGGTTAAGGTTAAGGTTAAGGTTAAGGTTAAGGTTAAGGTTAAGGTTAAGGTTAAGGTTAAGGTTTAGGTTAAGGTTAAGGTTAAGGTTAAGGTTAAGGTTAAGGTTAAGGTTAAGGTTAAGGTTAAGGTTAAGGTTAAGGTTAAGGTTAAGGTTAAGGTTAAGGTTAAGTTTAAGGTTAAGTATAAGGTTAAGGTTAAGGTTAAGGTTAAGGTTAAGGTTAAGGTTAAGGTTAAGGTTAAGGTTAAGGTTAAGGTTAAGGTTGAGGTTAAGGTCAAGGTTAAGGTTAAGGTTAAGGTTTGGGTTTGGTTTTGGGATGGGTTAAGGCTAAGGTTAAGGTTAAGGTTAAGGTTTGGGTTTGGGTTAAGGTTAAGGTTTGGGTTTGGGTTTGGGTTATGGTTAAAGTTAAGGTTAAGGTTAAGGTTAATGTTAAGGTTAAGGTTAAGTTTAAGGTTAAGGTTAAGGTTAAGGTTAAGTTTAAGGTTAAGGTTAAGGTTAAGGTTAAGGTTAAGGGTAAAGTTAAGGTTAAGGTTAAGTTTGATAGTTAAAGGTCTAAGGTTATCGATATGAGATAAATTAGAGATTTTTGAGTAGTGATATGAGAAGTTAGGTACATTCTGATTTATTATATATATATATTATAAATTTACATTAAATGTAAAGAGTGATCTAAGCTTTTTTTAAATTTTTTTTATTAAGTAAATGAGAATTAATTAATGGTATTATAAAGGCCCAAATCGGATTTGCCCAATTGTTCTTAAGTGTTTCAAGATATTATTCTTATCATTATTGTTATTTTTAACTCCACCAAATATTTCAATATTATTTTCCTTCATTGTCTTTTCGAAAAATCGTATAGGTTAATACATTGCTCCCATATTTCCAATTTGAAATTTTTTTTCTTTTAAAAGATCAATGTGGTTTTTATATAGATATAATAATTTAGAAAATAAAAAATAAATTTTTTTAAGATATTTATGAGAAGAATAAAATAATTATGAGAGAAATTAGAGATTTTTTAGTAGTAGTATGAGAAGTTGGGTACATTCTTCTTTATTATATAAATATTATAAATTATTTAAGGTTAAGGTTAAGGTTAATAGGTTAATGTTAAGATTAAGGTAAGGTTAAGGTTAAGGTTAAGGTTAAGGTTAAGTTTAAGGTTAAGGTTAAGGTTAAGGTTAGGTTAGTGGTGTCGCCTAGGGTGTGATAAAAATAAGATAAAAGTAAGTCAAGAAACTACGCACTCTCACCCTAGACAGGCACAGTACTGCAAGTATTACAGGACGTATGCAAGTTTTAGTTAGTAAGTTGAGTTCGTTCTCAGGGACGTATACGAGTGGATAGCAATAACGAGTAAAAGTAAATAATTAAAAGACAGGAAATAAAGGATATGAATTTTCGAAATTAATTAATTAAACTAAGAAATTAAAAGACAATAAAGTAAAAGATTAAGAATATGAGATGAGAGATATAGCTTAGGTTTTACTAGTATGCACTAATCCTTCTAATTCTATCTATAAATCTAGTTAATAAGGGAGAATATTAGCTCTTGGTATACTTAGTCAGGATTCTAAATTCCCATACCTTAGACCTTGAGAGCGACTAAGGGGGCTACGGCACAACCAAGACGTGGTTACACTCTTAGATTTATCAAGCGCTACCAAGGCTCTAAGCAAACGCAACAATCAATTGGTGATATGGTGATTAAAACAAACCCTAATGACTATCTAGTTAGAATCGTGTTTTGTCAGAACTAATATCGACACTAGACATTATGTGGTGGTTCAATAGTTAAACACCCTGTCAAGGAGACCATCTAACTACTATTAAAACAATCCTAAAGTGATCAGTTCTAGGAAAGACAATAAATCATAACACATAAACAAATATAAAGTAAGTAGCTAATATCAAATTAAAACATATAATTCCCAAAGAAACTTAGATAGAAGAATTAGAATTCATAGATTATACATTATGCAAAACCCAAGCTATGGGGAGTTTAGTTCATACCTGATGGAAATAAACTAAAAGAAATTACAAAAGACATCATCTTGCTCTCTACAATAAACTGGAAGAATAAAACCTTAAGAACTAATTACTATGAGGCAAGGATGATTTACAAGTGATATAAGGGTGTATTTATAGGTGTTTAGAAGACCTAATTCGTTTTATTGAGGAAGAGATAACGTATTGGACTCCTAGCCCAACTCAAATTCGTATGGAAATAAAGATAAACACTGCTGGACCGTTTTGAGCATATCTTCTTCGTTATTGGTCGGTTTGAGCTCCATAAGATACCAAAAGAATCCTCACAGAATTATCTTTGTCCCTATGAAAGGAAAATACCAAAATCGGCCTATTTATTGGGGGTAATTAGCACTTCTTTAGACGTGTACTGCAGAATCCCAGATTTAGGCAGCTTTTCCTTTTCCATCTTTTTAGCTTTTGTTTCCTTATCTCCAATTACCATGCAAATCTCTTTCCATAAGTTGTAGTCTTTGACTTGGACTCTAATTAAGCTCCATAATTATATTTAAAGCTACACACTAAATAAACAATTAAATCCAATATGCTCTAAAAATATTATTTTACTAAATCAAGACTCAAAATAGGAAAGTGCACTATTTCTCAAGAAATCGACATTTATGACTTCTAAATCACTAAA
This sequence comes from Nemophila menziesii, assembly GCA_029959085.1. NCBI lineage: Eukaryota > Viridiplantae > Streptophyta > Magnoliopsida > Boraginales > Hydrophyllaceae > Nemophila > Nemophila menziesii. Next base: position 135,544,230 of record JARWIR010000001.1, on the reverse strand, counting down.
AATGATGTCTCATCTTAACATAAATCTATCACAAATGAGGAGACATCAAGACCCCCAACTCAAAGTTGTATCGTCCCGATACAATAAAGATAAAAACAGAGGGAAGTCTATAAATACACACTTATAAAATTCTTAACACAATGGGAAAAAGCATAGCAGAATATATAGAATAAACCTAAAGCAACAACTCAGAAAATTTCATGCAATAATATTCGTAAACTACATACCTGTACACTTCTTATATCCACAGTCAACACGGCTTGAATTCAAGATCAGATTAGTTTCGCAATGTAAGAAGGATTGGGACTTTACTCAGTTCCCCAAGAAAGCTATAGATTGTTCATCGATTTTCACTAGTATCCAAAGATCCACTTAACTACTCTCTAATGGCTCAATCACTTCTCAATTACATAGCAAAGAATCAAAAAGGTCTTTAAGGTTGTAATGTAGGCTTAAGGACGGTATGATAGTATATTTGGATAATTTGGAGTGAGCTTTTGGCTCTCTCCTCACTAGCCATCAACGAATCGCCCTAGAGCTTGAGTTACTATCATAAAACGTTTCTCACTCAACCCAATGAATTCCTTGATGCACAATTTAGCATCCCCAATAACCCAATTAAAGCTTAAGATGTTCACATAAAAATTCCACTTTGCCGGTCCGAATATATATATTTTCTTTTCTTTTCAAATCAATTTCTCTAGCTATGACTCTCTTTTAATGTTGAGATATCACGCCATTTCTCATATATATTTTTTCTTTTAATGCCCTTATTTGCAAATTTAGCTCGTAGCTTCTTTTTCATTCACTATTACCCCGGTAAAGGGTTACAATACAAATCTGTGAATCATCATCAATATAAAGAACAAAGCATAATTAATAAGCTCAAAAATCCCAACCCAATAACAATTCCCATAATGGTGGACCCACCACCCCAAACTCAAGCTCTAAAACAATTGTCTATGCATCGCGATTCGAGTGCGGGTCATATGAAAAAGTCCTAAAATCTAAAGGGATATGGCTTATAACGTGTTTCAGTAAACAGCTTTAGAAAGGATAGAAGGGGCTGAGAAGGATATAGCATATAAAATAAAAAATCACAAGGTGAGAAGGTATAAAAAGGCTTCAAATGCTTAAAATATGAAAGAACCGCCTTAATCACTTTCTACACTATGTAATTTCGTTATTTTATTGCCTTTAGCACTTTCATCAAATGGTTTTTTCAACTAGCTTGGATCTCACGGCCTACATACTTCTCAAGGTTCCCTGAGATCGAACATACTTTCTATCGCATTGCTCACTAATCTTTTCTTTACTATCAACGTGTGTTTTCCTGCAAATACCCAAAGCATACAAATAAAATAGCTCATAAACATACTACTTACTATCATTAATTCACTGAGCTTATGCTTTCAAGCTATTAAACACACTCTACATCTAATTCCCATGCATCAAAAATTTTAATTTCTACCTAAAAACAGAAAAATGGAGATGAGAGACAACGAATCCCCACACCCCCAACTCAAAAATGAGTCGTGTCCCCACGACTCGAAAAAGACCCGAAAAACAAAAATTAAAATTAGCAGATAAGCATATTTACAGAAATGGTTAGGAAGAAAGAGAACATACTCTCGAGGCTATTGCCTCGCATCATTGACATCCAAGGTAGAATTTGCTGGACCTTTCGTTAATTGCTCAAGGAGTTTCATGATGTGCACTTGATTAGCATTGATTTGTGCCACATCATTGACTAAGGAAGTTTGAGCTGCTTCGAATTTCGTTAAACGCTCCTCCATCTTCTCTTGCCAACTTTGCTCCTTTTCTTCTTTCGAGACGTGCGTAGAACCCGCTCTTCGAAAGATATCCTTGATCCAAGCATTATCAATATAACTCGTCTTAAACTCGAGTTTCTCTTCTTCACCCAATGTAACATCCGCTTCTCGCACAAGACACGTGATCATAGTAGGAAATTAACATTATAAACCGATTTAGGGGAGACCGAAAATCGCATCACCTCCTCATAGATTAACTGTGCCACATCAACTTCTTCTCCTCTCAAAATATAGTCCAAAAGTAAAGCGTACTTCATAGTCACATCCAAAGTTCGTGTGTTCCCAAAGACATTAGGAATAAGGAAATTGTGCCAAATTCTCGCATCCGATTGAAGATATTTGTAAGGCCAAGGTGCCCTCAATTCTCCCTTATGTGATTGCACTTTCTCCTTGTCTAGTACATGTTCAAAAAGTAATTCCTCATCAAAGATTTTTCGCTTAGCAACCACTTCTTCAAATTTGCAATAACCTTTCAATTTCTTAAACTTGAAGTGGTTTCTAATCTCCTCAACTGTGAAAGGAACTAGCTTTCCTCTAATCGGAACACAACCTTTACTATCTCGGCTAAAGAGGCCTAAATAGAATTCCAAAACTAACTCATGACATAATTCAGAACGTCTTGCCATGAACGTAGACCAACCCAATTTCGCACCAAGCTCTAAGAATCTTTCATATTCTCCTGTACCAACTTCTTCCTTGAATACTTTCTCATAAGCAAAAGGTAGTTCTTTCAATTGTTTCTCTGCAGAAGTCTTCAGGGCCCTTGAAGCTTCCTCTTTCTCTTTGGGTGTAAGACCTTGTGGAGGTTGTGTTTTCTCCTTTGCATAAAAGTAAAGCTTTTTACCATTACGATCAAACAAAGGTATTGCACTCTTTTCAACTCTATCTTTACCCTTTGATTTAGAACTAGAACCTTTGTCAATTGATTTCTTCTTGATTAAATCCAATCCCTTGTTACTCTTTACCTCCCTCTTGTTAGCTAAAATTGTTGTTCTCTTAGTAATCTTCAATTAACCCCCAACTCAAAGCTTTAGCAACCCTTGAAATTTGATCTTGTGAAATAATGGTTGAACAAGCTTGATTTTGCTTAGGATAGGTGAATTGATGATGAATCTCTATGTGGGTGAGGTGGATTTGTAATGGGTTGGTTTGGATTTAAGGAATTGTAGGATGAATTTTGAAATTTTGGCTCTTTGATTCTTCAATTTGAATGGATTTGGTGAGGATTGGGTGCTTGAATCTCTCTTGCAATGATGTGGAGAGAAGGTTTGATGTGTTTTTCTTGACTATTGGGTAGTGTTTTGGTGATTGGTGAAGGTTTTGATGAGCTTCAATGGAGTTGGGAGAGTTTTGGAGAAGAGAAAGAGGCTTAAGGTTGATGAAATTCGGATTAATGAGCATTATATCTCTTTATAACCTTGAATCCGTAACTTTCTCTCTCCAGCAGCGCGGTGCGGAACATACCTGCGGACTAGGGGTGTACCGCGGGGTACACCGCAGCATCTGATGTTCGAAAATTTTTAGCCTCTGCATCATACACGTGGTACGACCCCGTGGTACGGGTTTTTGGCTTGCGGACCATAGGTCGGTATAGGGGTACACCGCATGGGTGTACCGCGGCTTCTTCGTCAAAATACCCGTGAAAGCACCCCGTGGCATGTGTTTTAGGCGTCCGGACCAGGGGTGCGGTGCAGGGGGTAGTCCGCACGGGTTGATTTTTTGTCTCTGGATAAAACCCGTGGTACGGGTTTTTGCCTTGCGGACCATATCTGCGGTATAGGGGTACACCGCAGGGGTACTCCGCACAAGTCTTTTCTCCGTTCCGAAAAATTTTGCTCGCTTCCCTAACTCGATTTCTCCAATACCTAATCATCAAAAACACTAATACCTTTCTCAAATATGCAATATCAACTAAAAACAACTAAATTAAACATAAACTAAAAACGTAAAAGACATAAAATCATTAAAAAAAATTGCGGGTTGTCTCCCGTACATCACTTTTGTTTAACGTCTTTTAAAGTTAGACGTGTTACCTTTATCAAGATTTGCGAATATAGCCTCCCCAACAACGAGTGAGGCTATGAACGTCAACTAATCTGTGCTTAACCCCAGTTTTGGGGCGAATTTCTATCACCTTAGCTGAAACAACCTTGGTGACAATGAATGGTCCCATCCACGAGTCTTTGAAACTTCGTGGCCTATTCTCGCGTTTGTGAGCTTTCCATAGAATTTCATGGCCAACCCCAAACTCAATGTTTGGCTCAGTATCCACAGGCTTTAAGTGGATCTTCTCAGGAGGGACTTTGTGATGTGAAAGGTTGTGGATGACAGGAACGGTTGGATCTAACTTCCTTGGTTTCTTACCCAAGACATAGAAGGTCTCGGATACATTCTTTGCATGAAGGGTGATGGTCCCTTCTTGGAAGTTGATAACGCTTTGACTTGTGGCCATGAAAGGCCGTCCAAGTATGATTGGAACCTGCTTATCTGCATCAAACTCAAGAATAACAACGTCAGTAGGGATGGCGATATTACCTGCACGGACTAAGACGTCCTCCACTGTTCCCCATGTCCTTTTAACTGAGTTGTCAGCGAACTGCAACTTCACTGGAGTTTTCTCTGATTTCTGAAGTCCAAGTCTCTCGAACACGGACTTAGGCATAAGATTCACACCAGAACCCACATCGTACATAGCTTTCACCTTGAGCATACCATGTAATTGAATAGGAAGGTTGAAACTTCCCGGATCTTTAAGCTTTGTTGGTAGCTCTCTTTCACTTCTTCTTGAAATCCTCAGGTTCTCTCTTGGGATCTCTACACCCGTCTCTTTCTCAGGAATAACTTGCGTATAAACTTGTTGCGGTGTAAGTCCTCTCTTCGCAATCTCAAGCATTTGGGCGTTGATATTTTCAGGTTGATATGCCTCTACAAATGTCTTAAGTGCAGTGTCATCCTTAGGATTTATATCAGGAATAGTTGATGACACTGGTTGAACAACAGGTGGCGATTCCACCTTCTCTTCTTCATTCTCTTCATGCACAGCAGGTGCAACTTCATCTTCAACTTTTGAATTTAGCTCAGCTTGATAATCCATAACCGATCGAATTTCCTCTTGCATCTTCCTCAGTAGCTGTATAAATTCGGCTTTCTCTGGATCGTCCTCCACATAAACCTCAGAACAGTCAGATTCCACGGGGCTAGACTTGGTTGGTTCTTCTTCGGTACTCGGAACTTCCACGGCACTAACGGCAGCATGTGGTACTTCCTCTTTTTCTTCTTCAATTTCAAGGCAAATTACCTTGCAAGCTTCGAACCCAACATTGTTTTCACCTCCTTCGATTGCCTTTACTTCCTTTTGTTCCATTAAATTTGTTAAAACGTTGTTTAACTGTTCTACTTGAGTACCCAACATCTGAAGTATGGCATCTTGTCCTCGGACTTTCTCTTCCTGAGCGTTCATAGTCGTGGTCAAACGGTCCAGAGCTTGTGCTATCTGTTGATTGTCCATATATCCTTCTTGAGGATACTGAGGTAAAGCCTTTTGATCTAACGAGTCGGTATATGCATCTTGAGCAGGTTGTTGAGGGGGAGCAGGTCTATTCTGGTACTGATTTTGGTACTAACCTCTCTGTTGGAAAGAGTTGTTTTGGGGTCACGTTTGATAATGACTAGGATTAGCGGCCCCTTGTGGATTTGAGAACTGCATACCCGGATGGTTTCGGTTACCCCATTGATAACCTCCGCGGTTGGATATAAAGTAAATAGATTGTGGATTTGATTCGCACTCTTCCCATGTATGATTGTTAACCCCACATTGTTGACAACCTTGTGCTTCTTGTACTACGTTTGCAGCGGCTAAATTCTTTTGCATCTCTACTTTCAGCTCTTTGATTTGATTTTCTAATGCGGATATTTGAGCTGAGTTCGCAGTTTCAGCATCTAAACGAAGCGTTCCTCGGGTCTTTGCTACAGAAGCTCGCGTTGAAGGCCAACTTCTTTCTTGTTCCATAATATTTTCTAAAACCTCGGAAGCTTCATTGTGATTCATGATACAAAATTACCCTTCCCAATGTTATCCACCCTCTCTCTACCTTTATCATTAAGACCTTCATAATATATAGCGAGTTGTAGAGCAGGTGTATAACCATGGAGCGGACATCTAGCTAATTTTTGTTGAAATCTTTTCCATGATTCTCCTATTGTTTCTCCATCCTCTTGGCAAAATCTTGCAAGCTCGGTTTGATCTTTGAGTCTCATGCTCTTCGGATAAAAGCGGTTAAAGAACGCGACTTGAAGTTCTCTCCAAGAAAGAATTGTCCCAGGTGGTTGTCTTTCTAGCCAATCGCTAGCTCTACCGGTCAAGAAGAACGAAAACATATGACAATACAGTTGCTCGCGTGTAATGCCCGGAGTAATGTAGGCATCACAAATCTGCATGAACTTCTGAATCGATCTTACCGGATCTTGAATTGTTGTACCAGTGAAGAGTCCAAAACTTTGAAATTGACTAAGCATACCCGGATCGGGTCTAAATTTGATATTCTGGATCTCTGGAGGACGGTAACCGATTGGTTGAACATGAAACGGTACATGAAGACCAGGGAGATCTTGCTGCACTCGATTCTGTTGATTATTAACGTTATTTTGCCCATTACCTCCTCCTACTGGCAATTGTCCTTGTTGTCCTTGTACACCAGGTGGATCCTATTGTTGAATCCCAGGTGGATCTTGCTGAGGACCAAGTGGTGGATTCAGTTGGGCTGCCATTGCTCTTCTTAAGGCTCTTTCCTCACGAACTCGTCTATTGTAAGGTCTGAAGCTCCTCTCAGGCTCCGATAAAGGAGGCCAAGAATTGAACACTGTGAAACCTAAAAAAGACTAAAGCAAACCACAAGCGTAAATCCGGAAAAATAAAAACTAAAAACTGAAAAATAAAAACTAATTAAAAACTACTACTCGAAATAGATAACCCACACGCTAACGAGACACAAGTCCCCGACAGCGGCGCCAAAAACTTGGTGTCGCCTAGGGTGTGATAAAAATAAGATAAAAGTAAGTCAAGAAACTACGCACTCTCACCCTAGACATGCACAGTACTGCAAGTACTACAGGACGTATGCAAGTTTTAGTTAGTAAGTTGAGTTCGTTCTCAGGGACTTAAGTGTGTTATACGAGTGGATAGCAATAACGAGTAAAAGTAAATAATTAAAAGACAGGAAATAAAAGATATGAATTTTCGAAATTAATTAATTAAACTAAGAAATTAAAAGACAATAAAGTAAAAGATTAAGAATATGAGATGAGAGATATGGCTTAGGTTTTACTAGTATGCACTAATCCATCTAATTCTATCTATAAATCTAGTTAATAAGGGAGAATATTAGCTCTTGGTATACTTAGTCAGGATTCTAAATTCCCATACCTTAGACCTTGAGAGCGACTAAGGGGGCTACGGCACAACCAAGACGTGGTTACACTCTTAGAGTTATCAAGCGCTACCAAGGCTCTAAGCAAACGCAACAATCAATTGGTGATATGGTGATTAAAACAAACCCTAATGACTATCTAGTTAGAATCATGTTTTGTCAGAACTAATATCGACACTAGACATTATGTGGTGGTTCAATAGTTAAACACCCTGTCAAGGAGACCATCTAACTACTATTAAAACAATCCTAAAGTGATCAGTTCTAGGAAAGACAATAAATCAAAACACATAAACAAATATAAAGTAAGTAGCTAATATCAAATTAAAACATATAATTCCCAAAGAAACTTAGATAGAAGAATTAGAATTCATAGATTATACATTATGAAAAACCCAAGCTATGGGGAGTTTAGTTCATACCTGATGGAAATAAACTAAAAGAAATTACAAAAGACATCATCTTGCTCTCTACAATAAACTGGAAGAATAAAACCTTAAGAACTAATTACTATGAGGCAAGGATGATTTACAAGTGATATAAGGGTGTATTTATAGGTGTTTAGAAGACCTAATTCGTTTTATTGAGGAAGAGATAAAGTATTGGACTCCTAGCCCAACTCAAATTCGTATGGAAATAAAGATAAACACTGCTGGACCGTTTTGAGCATATCTTCTTCGTTATTGGTCCGTTTGAGCTCCATAAGTTACCAAAAGAATCCTCACAGAATTATCTTTGTCCCTATGAAAGGAAATTACCAAAATCGGCCTATTTATTGGGGGTAATTAGCACTTCTTTAGGCGTGTACTGCAGAATCCCAGATTTAGGCAGCTTTTCCTTTTCCATCTTTTAGATTTTGTTTCCTTATCTCCAATTACCATGCAAATCTCTTTCCATAAGTTGTAGTCTTTGACTTGGATTCTAATTAAGCTCCATAATTATCTTTAAAGCTACACACTAAATAAACAACTAAATCCAATATGCTCTAAAAAAATTATTTTACTAAATCAAGACTCAAAATAGGAAAGTGCACTATTTCTCAAGAAAATCGACATTTATGACTTCTAAATCACTAAAAATGATGTCTCGTCTTAACATAAATCTATCACAAATGAGGAGACATCAGTTAGGTTAAGGTTAAGGTTAAGGTTAAGGTTAAGGTTAAGGTTAAGGTTAAGGTTAAGGTTAAGGTTAAGGTTAAGGTTAAGGTTGAGGTTGAGGTTAAGGTTAATGTTAAGGTTAAGGTTAAGGTTTGGGTTTGGTTTTGGGATGGGTTAAGGCTAAGGTTAAGGTTAAGGTTAAGGTTACGGTTAAGGTTAAGGTTAAGTTTAAGTTTAAGGTTAATGTTATGGTTAAGTTTAAGGTTAAGGTTAAGGTTAAGATTAAGGGTAAATTTAAGGTTAAGGTTAAGGTTAAGGTTGATAGTTAAGGGTCTAAGGTTATGGATATGAGAGAAATTAGAGATTTTTGAGTAGTAATATGAGAAGTTAGGTACATTCTGATTTATTATATATATTATAATTTACATTAAATATAAAGAGTGATCTAAGGTTTTTTTTAATTTTTTTTATTAAGTAAATAATAATTAATTAATGGTATTATAAAGGTTCAAAATGGATTTTCCCAATTGTTCTTAAGTGTTTCAAGATATTATTATTCTTATCATTATTGTTATTTTTAACTCCACCATATATTACAATATTATTTTCCTTCATTGTCTTTTCGAAAAATCGTTTAGGTTAATACATTGCTCCCATATTTCCAATTTGAAATTTTTTCTTTTAAAAGATCAATGTGGTTTTTATATAGATATAATAATTGAGAAAATAAAAAATAAAATTTTTTAAGATATTTATGAGAAGAATAAAAGAATTATGAGAGAAATAAGAGATTTTTGAGTAGTAATATGAGAAGTTAGGTACATTCTTCTTTATTATATAAATATTATAAATTAAATGTAAAGAGTGATTTAAGGTTTTTTGATTTAAGTTTTTTTATTAAGTAATTAAGAATTAATTAATGGTATTAATGATAGGTGGGGCCAGAAGAGATCTTGGCCACCACTTATGTTTGGCTAGAATCAATCCTATCCACCACTTATCAAAAAACCTTGTAATATAATATAGAAGAGGTATAACCCGTGTCTGAAGACACTACGAAAAATAAGAATTCTGCTAATAATTCTCAAATCATGCTCAATATACAATGTAACTTACATTTGAGTCAAGAACCGAAAGAGACGCCTTATTATAAATATAAATATCAATGAAATTAATTCTTATAATGTAATAGTTTCTAATGTACGTATATCTCTAGCGACCACTTCGTGCTCGCCAAAAGATTCAAAATTGTTTTTATTTTAATATTTATGCAACCATTACTGGTCGCCAGAACATATGTGGCTAGCGACCACACTGGTGGATGTCAAAGTTGTGGTCGGTAAACACATTTACTGCAGTAGTGGTATGCATATAGAGGGCAACCATTTTACCTATAAATACAGTGAGGTGAAGTCTCATCGAAAATTTTCTTTCGGCAAGATTATTGTATTTGATACATGTCTATTAAATGAGTCTAAAAGTTTTAATTGTAATCGATTTGCAAGGTTGCCTTTAGGGCAAGCTATTAAGCCGGCCGCCTTATAGAACATACAATTTTATATATATTTACGTAAAAAAAATATAAATACCGTCCAAAACACAGTTGTAGGTGTATCATTAAACGCAACCCTAGCCAATCTGAAATCACAAATCTTCAGCTTACAATTTGCATTAGCTAAATATTCTTCCGCTTTAAATCTCGATGATATGCATTAGCTACATATCAATCACTTGAACAATTAAATTTTGTGCAAAAAAAATTAAATAAAATTACTTGTATGTATATATTTGAGAGCACGAAGTTACTGATACAAATAGAATTGATAATGTTCGCGAGTTAAATCATCATTAGCTTTGATGACCAGATTCCATTAATTCGAAAACTACATAAATATCTTTAAAATGTCTTCTAGGATGAAGCATAATATGTTTAATTTCTACTATATATGGGTGTCTTAGAAGTTTAATTTCGCATAATATTCTAGCTGCATCTGAAATATGTGCGAAAATATCGTGAATTTTTTTATTTCTACTTTTTCACCCGTGTATGTATCGATTGCTGAACACACTACACAGTAACTTTCTTTTACTATCACTTCGAGTATTTCGATTTGCATCTATGTATTCTGAGAAGAAGTCCATTTCTGCTGAATTTGCTGGAAAAAAAATTAATGTTAATTAGTTTGTTTGTATATTTGTATCATATGATAACGTGGCAAACATTTTTTCCAATATATAATGGTGTTATATACATGTTAATGCCATTTTCCATTCAAGTCTAATTTTATTTGTTTTAATGATTTGAAAAAACATTTTTTCAAACACCTAAGCTCCACTCTAATAGAAAAAATAACATTTGAAACCAGTAAATCTTTTCTACCTGGCAAGTAATTTTGAAATCAAAAGATGAGGAATAAACGTTTTGAGAATTAGGAAGATAAGTATAACCTACTTTTTGTAACGGATTGATAGAGAAGGAAATGAATATGATTCCATAGAATAGTCAAAGAAAGGTATTTATTTCTTTTGAATCATGATTTCACTACAGAAAAAGAAAGGAAAGGAAAATAAAACGTAACCCACTAAAAAAACTTATCCAAACATAATTTACCATTAATATCGTATCCCTTATTAATAACTTATTAGAATCGATACTTTTATGTTAAATCTTTACAAAAACTATTATAATTAACCAAATTCAGTTGAGGATCAGCTCAAATGTAACTAAAAGTGATACAAAATCGTCAAATTGGATTTCAAGTTGATTAATTATAAACAATTAAACAAAAGACTCATTTTTTTCGCTGATCTGACTACATTTTGTACCCAATTTCAACTCCCAGATCCCTAAACTGTGAGAAAATGTGATTAGATTATCAAAATTCAGGTTTTAATTTGAAATTCAACTGGAGTTGTTCTGATTAATCAAGATATTATTCAAAGTTTCATCCACATTCAACTCATAACAACCGTGAATTCGAATTAAAAAATGAGCAACCCCAAGAAATTAGGAATAAACTGGCTTCACACTCCCCTATAGCTCTTCTTTGTTGTTCTCAGAACGGAACTCATACAGTTTTCCTTTTGCAAACCTATAATACACACATAAAGGTTAATACTAAAAACACCAGTTATGCATTGTGGAAGAGATGAAACTTGATCAGTATATACCTCACATTCTTCTTCTTCTTCTGCAAAATCAGTACCTGCTAAAATAGAAGGTATCTACACAATCAGATATTAAGAACGAAACATATCTAAGATTAATTTTGATATTTAAGTAATTAAAAAATCGAAATCTTTTTAGAATAAAAGGTTATCAACAGTTGAATTTAATTTTGACATGTACCTGCTTTTCAAACAGTCATTCCAAACCTTAATAGCTTTTTCAACATTCCATTCTATAAAATAAGCATCAATCATCAAGCTATACACCATATTACATATGGATCGATCAATCGCACCTGTAAAATTCATTCACCGGTGTTTTAAAGTCATGTAAAAACTCAATTAATGGTGCTATTATTACCTAATAATTGCTTGAACCTACAAAAAGTAATAAATTGTAGATTTGAAAAATCTGAAATAGAATAATGGAGTTACATCTAACCTTAGCCATTTCAAGTAATATGTGTACATTGTTCGGAAAACGTTGCAAAAGTTCCAAAAATATTTCTAATCCACCTACCATATAAAAGAGAAAGTCTATTAAGAACACGTGAAAATTGAGAATGTAAGATTTAAGGATAAAAATACAACCTTTATTATATTTGCAGCAACACAACATTGGGCATCAATATATCGCTAAATGAAATGACATATAATTCAAAAATTGGAGCTCCAAATATATGAAAATTTTATTAAGATAATTTAAATTATTGCTATGTACCTGTAACTATCAATCACTAAACTTGAGAGCATTGAAGATGAAACATTTAATTGTTTTGCAGTACCATCTGAAAATTTACTTCTTTATATCTCCAAACTGAAATGATTAATTGAGGATCTACACTTCAAATTAACAACCAAAAGGCATTCAATAAAAGACAAAATTACACTATTGATCTCTACATTATGCAAAATAAAGTTGAGTGACTAACCTGTAGGTCCTTCTATTTTGATTAAATGACAAAAAAGCCCCTGATGTAAAGTGTGTTATGTTATACTAACCTGCAAAATGTAAAGGAGTTTTAGGGGTATATTTCATATTTTTTGGATTCAAAAGTATCTAATCTACCACACATTATTAAATTGTGAATAATTAAGGTAAAAACAACTTAGAAAATCTATATAGAAGAGCATAGGGACTAACAATACAATTTACCACTCAACAGCTTGGACTAATAGTGCAATTTACTGCAAAACAACTCAAAAAATGCATTATAACAACAAATTGCTCACCCCAGCAGTTGTGCCAAATTGATATTTACTGCAAAACAGTTCAAACCAGTTGATATTAGACCGTGAACAATTAAGGTAAAAATAGAGCATCATATAGATATTAGACTGCGAATAATTGTGTTACACGAATAGGTTACCTATAACTATTGCATTCCACTTTTGTATATTGTTAAAAAGTTTCTTAGTGCCCTCGGGCACGGGTTATCCCTAGTATATTATTTATTTTATATTAGTTAATTAATATGGATTACGAAAAATTAGCATATATATTTTTTATTGATAATAATTTTTTATGACTTTGACAAAGTTAAATATAGATATGTGTCTTCAAATGTGACAAAAAATATAAAGATCAAGTCTCTATCTCTAAATTTGGCTAGTCTCTAAAATTACCATTGGTGTTGCTTCTTTCATCTAATTCTACTTTTGGGTCTTCAAATATAACATTTGAAGACCCCATTGAGAGTTTTTTTTTATTTCTAACATTTAAAAAAAAGTAATTGCAGGAAAAACTTATATGATAAAATAATTGCACAAATAACCTATGACGCTCTTTAGAAGAGCACCTCTTTCACATTTATAAGTTTAATTAGCCCATTAGCTTAATAAGCCCATTAACTAATTTAATCTATAGGCGCTAGTCAAGAAAGCGCTTTTATGAAAAAAAATGTTAGCCATCAATCTTTCTGAGGCGACTTGTCTCATTTCTTTTATCCCTTTCCATGGCTACAAAATCCGCTACATTCTAATTATTAAGGAAAGTAAGCAAACGTGTTTAGTTTCTTAACAAATACCATCAGAAATGCCCACCCAATATACAGGTACAATCTCAAAATTGAATTCTATTTTAGTGTAAAAATATCATCACAAACTCAATTTTCTTTTATCTTTGTTTTACTGCTTAATAAGGAGGCTACTGGAATTGATCTAAATGTATATTACAGTGATACTCAGCTAAGATCATAAAATATCTTTAGTGTCCAGAATCAAATGTCTCTCAAATGTAGTAAAAAAATTGCACAAGCATTCCCAATCAGTTAGGACAATAAATATACATACATATATGCGCTCGTATAAAAAATATGATTGAAAAAATAAAGACTATTGATTTCACTAATAGAAAAGTGAAATGGAAATCACAGGCATTTGCAAAAAACCCCAATCTTTCTATCTATATGAAGATTATATATAGAAAGAGTCAAACCATTTTAATCATCACGGTCTCAAGCATTATAATAACACCACCACCGCCGCCTGAATCATGAACAACCAGAAAAATAAAAGGAAATGAACAACGACATTATATGACTGTGTGTCTAGATCGATAATGACAGGAGAGGACAGTCACTATACTAGAAATATCCTTTTGCAAAAGCTTAACTCTGCTTTAAGATCGTTGTTAACATTTTTTCCAATAGAATCGCTTTTTTAAGAAACGCCTTTGAGTTAAGTTAGTGCCCGTTTGGAAGTGCTTTTTTGGAGAAGCACTTAAAAGTGTTTTTAGCATTTGCCCGTTTGGGATTGCTTTTCAAAATAATCACTTAAAGTGATTTTAGATCCATAGCAATATTTTAGACTCTTAAAATCACTTTTAGAAAAAGCACTAGGTTAGTGATTATTATAATAATCACTTAAAGTGATTTTGGATGTCAATTTTTTTTTTAATATTTTTTATAAATATTTTAATTTTAATCAAAAAGCGCTTTTAGCTCTAAAATAATCAATCCCAAACGGGCTCTAAAAGTTTTTTTGACTTTGAAAAAAGCACTTTAAAATCACTCTTAAAAAAAGCATTTAAAATAATTTTAGATTTCAAAATTATTTTTAATAATTTTTTTAAGTTTTGAATTTTATTCTATCACATAAGTTTTTTCTGCAATTATTTTTATTAAAAGTGTTAAAAAAAAAAAAAAAAACTCCCCCATCTTGCTCTTAGGTTTTTGTTTCTTTTTGTGTCTTTACCGTAAAAAAAAAAAAAAACTTCTGTCAAAAAAAAAAACCTAAAACTCATCTCTTCACACTCGGTTTCACTGGAACAAAAAACAAAAGGGAATCTCTTCACACCCACCTTCCCACCAAACCGCGCGCTCTCCTGCACAAGAAAACCGCCGCCACTCGTGACCATTCTCCACCATCATCAACCCGTCTTGACGAAGAACTCAAATTAAGGTAAGAAATCAATTTTTCCCATCGAAACTCTAAAAATTTGATTTACTTCTTTTACAGTTTTTCAGAATCATCTGATTTTAGTACAATCACAGTCCTGTTGTTTATTTTATTCTTTAATACAAATCCTACAATGGTCATTGTATGACCGAAGTAAGCCTTTAAAAGTGATGCGCTGAGAATAGGGGAGGGAGATGCCGTGTGAGTTTTGTGGGTCCCATGATTTGCCGGGGCATTTGGTCTTATACTGCATTTTTCGAATTGTTTTGCAGTAAACCCTAACTAAACCTTCGAACCAAAAGATATAAAGTTAAAGCCTTAACTCAGAAGAGAAAAGGAATAATCTCTCAACTCTAATTTTCTATTTTCTGTTAAAGATGGTGAAACCAAAGCAACAATCAAAGAAGCAACAAAAGAAGGGCATAGATTTCAAGGTTAATTGATTTATTGAATTTTGAGATTTATATATATGCTAAATATATGTTTCCTAATCCTCTATTTTTTGTGCAGAAAATCAAACGAAAAATTGGTCGAAAATTGCCCCCACCAAAGAATACTACCAATACTGAAGTAAAATCCAAAGGTATATATATATTTATATATAACTTAATCTGCTTTTTATTTCTTATCTTTAGGTATGAATTTTAAATAATTTTACTCCATTACAGCTATTATTCTGCCTGAACAAAGTGTAGCTTCAGAGAAAACAGGTGTAACAGTAAGTAAAAAGGGTTTAACACTTAAAGAGCTGCTTCAACAAACAAGTCATTACAATTCGAAGGTCCGTAAAGGTACTTTTTCTTTACCACTACCAGGTGTTTGATAATATGCTTCTGTGACTAAAATCATGTATTCTCTCTCTATCTCAAGATGCATTAAATGGAATCAAGGATATATTTTTAAACAACCCAGTTGAATTAAAGTTACATAAACTTGCTGTAATTGAGAAATTACGTGAACGTATCAGTGATGATGATAAATTAGTTCGTGAAACTTTATATCAACTTTTCAAAGGTGTAATTTTCCCTGGATTTAAAGAGGTAAATAAATAATTCAAACTATACTACTAACTTTAAGTCCATAAAGCTAATACTGATTTTTCGATTTTAGGATAATCAAGAGCTAGTAGTTTCATTAATGATGTCATATATATTCAATGCAATGACTCATTTAACTTCTGATGTGCGTTTAATGGCTTTTGGATTTCTCGAACTTATTCTCAGTTTTTTTCCATTTTCATTTTCCTTATACTCTGAGAAGGTAAATCTATTATTATCCATTTTATATCACTTTTTTTCTTATTAATTTTGTTTTTATATACAGATTCTTCAAAGCTATGAAGATTTGCTTAGAAGAAATCAATTTTCTTTACAAGATAGAAGCAAATTAAAGAGTTCATTAGATGGTTTAGTTCGATGCTTATCTTTATTACCATGTTATAAAAAAGAAGATGAATCAATAAAAAACGTAATTTCTTATTTCGATACTCATTTTTTTTATTAAAATTATAAGAGATAAAGATAAATAATTAATTTTATATATACACAGGAAAATCATACTCAAGTAATATTACATGATTTTGAACGTGAAGACCCTGAAGATTTAACTAGGCCTTTTGGTATTATTACGAAACCTCGGGACCTTTTACCGGTTTTAATAAGCTGTTTTCATGATGTGACACCATATTCAAATAGTACACCTGCTTTAGATACACATTCATTTGACTGTATGCTATTTATACTTCAAAGTATAGAAATAATCGTCAAATATTTTGTCAAAAACAAGAAATATGGTGAAATTGAAAATAAAAATGAAATAATCTCTCCTTTTATATTAAAGAAGCTATGGGATTCATTTCCTCTTAACCCACTTCGAAACCTCTCAGCTAAGGTATTATTTAAATTTAAATTTTTTTTTTATTAATTTGTAATTAAAATATATTTTGGGTAAATTTTACAGGATGAAGATCGATATTTCATGTTAAATGCGATAATTACTGAAATATTTTTACAAATGAGTGATTGGAGCTATTTTCCACCTATTCTATTGGAAAGATTTCTTGAATTTATCGAGTTTTCTCTAACTGAAAAGGTTTTTCACATTAGTACCTACTTTTTGGTTATATATTATTTACATTTTATATTTATTTTTCAGATAATCAATGGAAGAAAATTCAGTAAAGCTGTTCACGAAAAATATGTTCTTCCTCTTATATCTTTTATGCCAAGACTAATTGAAAGAGTTCCTAATTATTGGAAGCTTCGTATTCTTGAGGTATTTTAATTTTTTTTTACTCCTTTTTACTATTTGAATAGTAAAAAATAATTAAAAAATTTACTGTTATTGCAGGCTTTTAGTAATGCTTTCAGAAATTACAAACCCGAGTCTTCAATGAAATTGGCTTGTCTTTCTGCTATACAGGAAATGCTTGATCCTGTAAGATTTTTTTTTTATTTAATTTTTAATTATTTTTTGGGTTTTTGTTTTATCTAATTTATTGCATATTATAGGAATATTTGGGTTTTTCAGAAGACAGTAATGACCCTGAGATATTGAACTATCAAATGAATTGGGTTAAAGAGTTGCCTTCTTTGCTTGTTTTATTAGGTGATGGGCATCCATTAAGTTCAAAGGTTTGTTTCATTATACTTGAGATTAGGGTAAAATACCAAATTACCCCCTTATGGTTTGACAGATGGTAAAAGACTCCCCTATGTTTTTGTACATATTGCATAAGTCAGTGACCTATCTTACTATTTTACATAGTACAGAGACCTATAGTGCATTTTTGTATAGTACAGGGTCATAGATTGCATTTTTGCATAGTACAGGGCCCTATAGGCTATAGTGCATTATTGTAAAGTACAGGGTCCAATATCTTGCATTTTTCATAGTACAAGGACCTATATCTTGCATTTTTCATAGTACAAGGACCTATATCTTGCATTTTTCATAGTACAAGGACCTATATCTTGCATTTTTGCATAATTCAGGGACCTCTTCTAGTGGCATTTTGCACAGTACAGGAACATACATCTTGCATTTTTGCATAGTACAGAGACCTATCTTGCAATTTTTCACAGTACAAGGACCTATAGTGCAATTTTGCATATTAAGGGACCTATCTTGCAATTTCACATAGTACAGGGACTTTCAGATTGGCATATACAGGGACCTTGCAGATTTGCATAGTACAGGGCCCTGTAGTGCAGTTTTGCATTGTACAGGGACTTATCTAGCACTTTTGCATAGTACATGACCTGTCTTGTGATTTTGCATATTACGCGGTCCTATCTTGCATAGTACAAGGACCTATAGTGCAATTTTTTTCATAGTTTAAGGAAATATCTTGCAATTATGCATAGTACAGGGACATATATTGCATTTTTATATAATACAGGGACCTATCTTGCAAATCTGCATAGTACAGAGATCTATAGTGCGATTTTGCATGCTACAGGGGACCTATAGTGCAATTTTGCATAAAGGATCTATCTTGCATCCTTGCATAGTACAAGGACCTATAGTGTGATTTTTGCATAGTATAAGTACCCATAATGCAAATAACTTCTTATGATTTTGCCAACTCGTGCTCACCACTATCTGTCCCATTTGGAACTATAGGAGGGGGGGGGGGGGGGGGGGTGGTTGTTGAGCATTTGTCAAACCATAGGGGGGTAATTTGGTATTTTACTCACTTATCCCTTTCTCTAGTTCATATTCAATTTATTAATCTTTAACAATTTTTATGCTACTTCTTAAAGGCTGTGTTAGATCTACTACTCAAATTGGGTCAATCCGCTCAATCAAACTCCCCACTTTCAATAGAATATGAAAATACTCAACACATTCTCAAAGATTTTTACTGCTCAAACATAGATAAAAGTATAAATTCATACACTTTCTTTATTTACCTTCATTTACACCTTTCACTAACATAAATTTTCTTTATAGCAAACATAATCTATGGTCCATTCATAAAGCTACCCAAAGATATTCAAGAAATTTCAATTTGTTGCCTTTATTATTTCTCAGTATTGGATCCCTTGTTACTTCAGTCACTAGTTTCATGCTGCTTATGTAAGTCATCAGGGGCCATTTCGCAATTTTTTGTTTCATTTTTTAATTACATAACAACCCTCTTACTATCATTTCTTTCTCACAGGTCCTGATTTAGATCCATCTGTTATATTCCGTATCTTAGAAGTTGTACACTCAGCTTATAAAGCTGGACATATTTACATTTCAGACTATTTGAGTTTCTTCATCACTCTTATCTCACGTTTTACAGTTTATCCTGGTAATTTGCAAATTAGTCCTTTTAACAATAACTTGCTATCTATGACCTGTTTTAATGTTGAGTATATATATTTGCAGAAGAAGAAATAAAAAATGGAACATTCAAATCAATAACTAGACTTATTTGCTCAAATCTATCACAAATTGGTGACAATACTCTTATTTTCCAAATACTGGAAAATCTACTTGTTAATCAAATTGTGAGTATTTTTATTATTTTATTTTTTTACTTTACCTAACTTGTATTTCCTTTTTTAGATGGACAGGTCATCAAGTTTAGACAACAAATGTGCTTTTTTAAGAATACTCGTGACATTAGATTCAAAACCGTCAAAACTTTCAGAAGAGAGTATTAACAAACTAAGAAATGTTATAACAGAATATTTAATATCAGTTTCAGCTTGTGAAGTGAAAAAAAGAAAATATTTGTATCAACCTATTATTATTCTTTTACATAGGAATGTGAAAGTATTAAAGGTTGTATTAAATAAGATGTCAATGTTTATAGATGAGTGTGGGACCGCTCATGAGGAGGTATTGAATAAGATTGTTTCGGTTATTCTTTACTTGAATGAAGATCGTTGGGTCCACCAAGTTTTTGTATTGTGTCGTACAGAGATGGAGAATATATTAGAAAAAACCTTTAAGTTAAAGGTATGTGTGGTTTTTTTAAGTAATGAATGTTTTAAACGTTTAAATTAATTTTTTTTTACAGTGTTGTGAGGAGATTAATAAGAAGATAGAGATTCGACATAAGATGCAAATCGTATATGATCGTATGGAAGATTTGATTAGATCAATTTTTAATGGGACGTTAAATATGTGATTTATTATTTTTAGTGAGAAATTGTAAAATTTTGACATTTTTTGATAAGGTAAGAGATTAGTTTATTTGTTTGATTCTATGTATTCATAGTTTAAAAATATAATGTTCTAGTTCTCATACAAACATTTTTTATAATTTGTTTATTATTTAATTTGCCTAAAAAAACAAAAAAACAAAAAAACAAAAGAGTGTTATTAAATAAACTAGATATTTTTTTAAAATACAGTAAATTCTTTGTTATTATAATAATAGTCTACTTCACATTTATACTTTAAAACATGGCCTAAGTGCATCATGTTACAATCTTTTAATAACCAATTAACTGAACAATGGCTAATTAAAGTTGTAAATTAAACCAAAGGGATTCTCCAGAATCTTTATTAATTGTACATGGTGATTCTATCTTGTCGATTTTCAAAGTTAGCCTGTAAGCGCTCGCTTTCCAAAAGTGGATTTTTGGACCTTGATTGACCTTCATTTATCGACATCTTATTCTCGTCTAAGGATGACTTATCATCCACGTACCTAAGAGTTGCACACTTAACACATATATAATGCACAAATAGCTCTAAAAGTAACAAATTTTCAAAACTAGACAAGAAATTAGAAATTGTCTAAATATAGGGAATAATCTATAATAAACCCTAAAAAGATGTCTCGTGACTAGATTATTCTATCACATAAAAGGAGATATCAAAATGCTTGGAATGTCTTTCTTCGCTAACATTCCATATTGTTTAAAGTCCTGAGAGGTAGATACTTTCATAACTCTAACTTCCTAGAGAGGGGTTGTGGAAAAAACTGCCTCTTGTGGATGGAGGAGTCTCTTATCTGGTAGAGATAAATAGATAATAAATGGGTGGTTGAAGATGGATGGTCCATTTGTATCTGGGATAGTGTTTGGATCCTTAGCAGAAAAGAACTAGCAAACTCTTTTAACAGGGAATTACTCTTCGTACATGAATTGATGAATATTAATGAATATGTGTGGAATATGGATCTCATTCGTGAAATTCTCCCACCTTCACAAAATTTTACCATACCTCTTATCCTCCAACCTCATTTGGGAGGACATGATAACCCGATCTGGATAAAATCTGTTGCGGGTCAAGTTACAGTTAAGGAAGTTTACAAGAACCTCATTTTTAAAAAGAGAAGTAGATAAGAGAAGGCAAACAAATCTTACACGTAGTTCATCTAAACTCTTTCCTCATTATTTATGGATATTAATATGTGGCCTCAATATTATTCCTAAAGTTATGATTTTCCTATGGAAGACTGTTAATAATGCATTACCTACTAATGTAAATAGAGTGAAGACAAAAATGAAAACCATAGCTACCTGCGAAGTGTGCAATGAGAAGAATGAGACGGTTGAGCATATTCTCTTCCATTTCCACCATGCTAGAGCAACAGGTATGGCTAGCCCTCCTAATCAACTTACCCTGATTGGCTTATAGTTTTGATGAATGGGTAATAGGAATCTTTGAGTATGAAAAATTATTTCACAGAGCTAAGAAATGCCTGAAAACAATGTGATATGCAGATTTTCTTGTAAGGAATATTTGGATTTTTCGTAACAATGTTATTTTTTGAAACTTAAAACCCGATTCCATTGTTTTGGCAAATAATACGTCTCAAACCTAAGATAGATTTGGTAAGATTCTAGCCTCTCCATCTCAGTATATTGATATTAATAAATTATATATCAACTACAATATCCTAAATTGTGAGAGTTTGAAGGCTTTTTATTCTTTGAAACCAACAAGGGATTTAAGTACCTTAATTAACCTTTAGGCTCCCGCTGAGAGAGCCAGGAGGAACACTGAATCTTCTAATTTAACTTCTCGAGATAGTGGAGTTTCTTGAGGGCCCCATTTTGAGAGGTTATATGATAATAATCTTAATATTAATAGTTGGGGAATGATTAGAATTTATTTTGACCCTAAATGAACCTCTACCGGACTTAACCGTTTCAAAATTAACTATGATGCGACGTGAATGTCAGCAGTGAAATATTAGTTGTGGGATGTGTTGTTAAGAACACAGATAACATTATGATCGATGGTAAAACTTTTGGGAAGAATAAACACGAAGATAGAAGAATAAAAAAGATAGTAATGTCAGAATAATTAAAGAGGCACAATATTTACGTGGTTCAGCAAATTGTCTACATCCACGGAGGTTGACACCGTTTCACTATAATACAGAAAACTTTGAACAAGAGAAATAACCATATTCTCATTTCTACAAGAATCACTCTTATGTTTTCTCACAAGTGTCACTCACTTTGTTGGTCTCACACCTCTATTGGTTGATGATCATACAACCCCTTACATATCCAACCCCCACCCCCTATGCGGATGAAATATGATACAAAGAATTACAAATTATGCAAACCCATATATATATATATATATGAAACCTAAAATAGGGAACAAGTCTAATAATTTTCTAATATATTATTACTTGAACCTCAAATCTAGTAATCTTTTTCTTGGTCTCCAAGTTTACTTGAATTATTGAACTTGAACTTCAAGCTATAACCCAACAATTCCTCCCTTGGCGAGAAGTGCCAAGAATATTCATAAGCACTTGAAGCTCTTCCAAGTTTAATCATGCGAGACCCATTGCTTGATATCAATCATCATAGCAACATATGTGAACATCTTCTCGATCTACAAATACCAGAGTCCTCCCTCGAAAGTAATCTTCATCTCCTACATCATCTATACTTAGGAACTTTGATCTTCAACTTTCATGAACTCTTGTCATATGACTCCTCCCTTAATTTAATTTTTTTCCCTCTGTTAAAACTTGATCAACTCCTACAAGATGTTGGATTTGCATCTCAATCCATCCAATCAAATTCTCCAACTCATCATTGTTAGCCTCACCTTGTTTTTATTCCCGTTTTAATATTCGACAAATCATCATTTAAACTAAAATTCATTTTGGTATCACTTAAGACATTTTCCAAAACCCCTCATTAGAATAGTAGTGTTTTACTTCCTTGTATTTAGCTTGATATTCAAAAGAGCAGCTCCGCGGTACACCGGACGAGTCACGCGGTACACCGCAGAGTCACGGACCAGAAGAGCGGTGCACAGGATAGCCCGTCAGTATGCTCAAAAATCTGCACGGTACACCGGACCTAGGCGCGGTACACCGGACCAAGGCACGGACCAAAAATGCGGTACATGGGATAGTCCGACCAGTAAGCTCAAAGTTATGTCGAACAGCTCCGCGGTGCACCGGACCATATCCGCGGTACACCGCACAAGAGGGTTTTCTGCACTATTACAAGAGGACAAAGCTTATATCCGTTGGAGATAAAATAGATCCGTTGGAGATAAAATAGATCCGTTAGATAGAAGCCTTATGACCGTTGGACCATATTTTCAGCTATAAAATGGAGTTCATTCAAGACACAACTCAAGCCTTCCATCTACCAATCTTAAGAGCAATTAATTCTATCATTCAAGGAGGTTTCAAAGGAGCATTCAAGTCATATTTATTGTGAAGCTAATTAGTTCTTATCTACTCATTTAGGAGTTTAGTTACAAAGCTTTTATAAGCACCCCTAAACACTTTTCCCCTTCCTCTTAGTTCTTGTAATAGATTAAGAGAGTAGTGTGAGCATAGGTTTATGCTTGGTTCCTTGTGTTGGTGATAACACAAGTGTATTTCCTTCAAAGGGTTTTTGAAGTGGTTGTAAGGGTTTGTATCTCACCCGGTTAAAGAGTTACGAAGATTAGTTGAGAATCTTGCAAATCCTAAGGAGGCTTCCTTAGGTAGTGGATGTAGGGAAACCGAACCACTATACATCGTTGTGTATCGTATTCTATCTCTACACTCTTTATATTTCCGCACTCTATATGCTTGATAAAATGCCTACTTGAATAGTTTGATAATATTGTCTATTAGGATTATCTAGTTTTATACTATTTAGTTTGCTAATACAATAGGATTCAAATTAGCTTTTAATTTTATTTACTTGAAATAAAATTAGCCGATTAATTTCTATTGTCCTATTCAACCCCCCTTCTAGGACGCATATAGTATATCAATCATGCATCACGTACACCACGATACACACAATCACACCCATGAAAATGAGTTAAACCATAAAACCAAACATGTGTGATAATTAAGTTGACCCGTTTCCTCTTCTTCTTTGTATTCTCCTTTGATCACGATCCTCAGCACAACCATGTTTTGTCTTTTATGTGATTCACCCAATCTCTCACCATGTGCTCGGATACTAGTTGTTAGGAAGAAAACCACAAAGGTAGATGAATAATAAAGAAAGTAATGACAGAATAATAAAAGAGACACAAGATTTACGTGGTTTAGCGAATTGCCTACATCCACAGAGGTTCACACCATTTCACTATAACATAGAAAACCTTGAACAAGAAGAACAACCTTCTTCTATGTTATACAAAAAACCACTCTTATGTTTTCTCACAAGTGTATCACACTTACTTTGTTGGTATCTCACAAATCCCACCCCAACCCCCTGTGGGGAGGGATTATGATACAAAGAATTACAAATTATGCAAACCCATATATATAGGAATATTAACTAGGGAACAAGTCTTATAATTTCTTGGTATACTATTACTTGAACCCCGTGTCAAGTAATATTTTTCTTGGTCTCTAAGTTTACTTGAATTGTTGAGCTTGGACTTTAAGCCATAACCCAACAAAAACTTGGAGGTGCATTAGATCAAACTGCCAGAATGCGATTGAAAAAAATGGTATGAGAAGCTGGAAAAGACATGACACCTGACCCCGAGGTACACTATCCAGTCCGCCGAAGTGCTCCAAAAAAGTGTGTAAAAGAGATTCTATAACTTAAAGCATCGAAACCCTGAGAAAACATAAAGTCTGACCTCCATAGAGCGTCATAAGAAAAGATGAGGAACAAAGAGAATCAGATCTCTGATACCTCGAAAAACCAGACTTCAAAAATTGAGTTGATCATCATGTGAAGAACTCTCAATATTATATCTTAGTTTATATATTTTAGGGGAGATATTATATGCTTAGTTTATGTGTATATGTTTATTCGATTATTGTATAGAAACTTGCATTGAGTATATACACTAAGTGCTTGATCGAGTGTCTCACTCGTATATCATAACTCTTTGTGTACCTCTAGTCTATCTATCTATTAATCCCAAAATATTAGATCTTTATAAATAGAGTTAAATCGAGTAAGTTGGGTTTGATTATTTTTATTCTGCATAGTTCCTATTCACTTCCGCAATAAGACTATTATTTGGGCAACACATTATAATGGAACAATTATAATTTACTATACAGTGAATATATATGATGATTAATTTTGAGGTAAATTTATTAATATTATACTGTAATTGGTATTAAGTATTTGATCTCATGTTTAGTTGGATATTTTATATTTTGTATTACTTATTAGAATTTTTCATTGTGTGATTCCATGAATCTTTTCTAGTTAAAGGATAGTCGAGTTGTATAAAGTAATGGGTGAGCGACCTAGTTGGGAATCCGAATCGACCAGCCCAACTGAACAACCAGCCCATTACTTTTTTTGTTTAGCAAGGTACGCCTTCAAACATATTGGCTAGATTTTTTTTGGTAGGCCCAAATATTTACCTAACCCTCCACCCTTTTATCCCAGCATTATATATAATCTAATATTTTAGCATTTTATGGAAACCCTAATACATACCTTATCTTTCTCTCTTCATATTCCGCCCCTCTTTGAAATCCTTTCTTTTCAACTTTATTTATTTTTGAATATTTAAGCGCACAAATCATAAAATATAAGTGACAAAATATTTTGCTGAAGGTGAATAAAAGTTGAAGAAAAAGAAGAAAATGTCATTATATTTTGTAAGTTTGAACTTTTATGATTTTGATATGGATCTATGTTTATTATATTTGTTATATACATTCATATATATATTGTAATCGAGATCAATAATCTAATTTTTGTATGTTTTTATAAAATTATATTCTTCTAATTATATATATGCGCACCCAAATATTAGATGAACAAATCTAAAAGTTAAATTACATATATGAGATTAAGCACTGTCGAGCCACATAGTGGTTCAAGGGTGGGGTGGGGTAGGCATGTCCCTCCCAATTTTTTCATTTTTTTACCGTTATTAAAACAATTTTATGTATCATTATAGACCTAAAGTTATTTAGAATCTTAACTTGGGACCCAACTTCTAAATTTTATCTCATTAAGGTTTGATTTATTTGATTACTATGAGTATTTATTTAATAAAATATAGGGACTTAAAATGTAATTAAATTTTAAAAAATATCAGTATCATGACCTATAACATAATTTTGTATAATATAAGGGTGAATTATATATAGGGTCTTGGAGACAAATTGTCTTCTCTATAGAGTAGTTTCTTAAATGGCATTCTTCTTAGGGACCTCAATTTTGACAATAGTCTTTCCTACCCTTACTATCACTAAAAGACAAAAAAGTGTGATGTCACTGTTTCTCTCTCCTCTACCTACCACTACCCACCTACCTCCAACCTCCGACCATCTACCACCGACCTCCGACCACCTCAGGCCACCAGTCACCGGAAAAAAACTGAGAGTACTCTCGGTTTTTCCCGATACCAGTCACCGGAAAAAACATAGAGTATCGGAAAAAACTGAGAGTACTCTATGAAAAAGAGAGAGTACTCTCGGTTTTTCCCGATACTCTATGAAAATAGAGAGAGTACTCCGAGAATTAAAAGAATACTCTAACAATTTAACCGAATACTCTGTAAAAAAGTCGGAGTACTCTATAAAATAGATGGAGTACTCTTAGAAATTACATAAATACTCTATAAAAACAAGGCATAAAAAATAGTCAAAAAAAGCTTTTATTCACATTTATTACACTTTTTTAAACAATTACAAAACAATTACAAAAAGATATACATTTAAAAAATAAAAAAACTAAAAACATTAAGTGGTTTGACCAGATCTAGATCTGGTCAACCATTTCAAACTAAACAAAAAAAAAAAAAAAAAAAAAAGAAGGCGGCTTCACGCGTGAAACTGAGAGTATTCCGAAGCAAGGAAGCATCACCATCATCTCGGCGCACCACCACCACCAACTCCTCCAGCTGCCTCTTCTCCAACAAGCACCACCACCACTGTAACTCCGAATCAATGAAGCACCACCACACCTTCACACCACCGAGAACACCACAAAACAACACACGTTTGCAGCATCTTTCCGATTTGCAACAGAACCTGTGACTCGAACAGCCATGGAAGAACACCGTTCTTCATCGAGCACCGTTCTTCATCGAGCTCCGCCGTCGTGATTCGCGCGAGGTTCACAGCTCCTGGACAGAAAATGGCGTTCTAGGTTCGTGGTGCAGCAACGAAACACCGATCTGTTCTCCGTTCGCGCAGCACCGGAGTTTACCTCCGTTCGTGGTGAAGCAACGAAACTGTGCAGCAGGGGCTCCAGATCTGGTTCGGTGGTGGGCCTAGACTAACTCCGGCGAATGTGAAGCGTGAGAAGAAGGAGAGTGGTGTTGGAGTGGTGGCAATTTCGGCGGTGGTGGAAGGAGAGTGGTGTTGGAGTGGTGGCGATTTTGGCGGTGGTGGTGAGCAAATGGTGGTGTCGGTTTCTATTGAGAGGAGAGAGAAGCAAAACTGATTTGTGATTTAGTAAATGAATTGTAAATAGGTAATAATTAGTATATATAGGTATGAAAAAAACAAAAGAGAGTATAATTGTAAATGGGGTTTTGGGTTTTATGTGTTAAATAGTTTCTGAGGTCTTTAGTAAGAAGAGGCTCTAGGCCGGGTCCCCATCTTGAAGAGGGGGGTGTGGTCAAGACCCTAGGTGTAATTATCTCATAATATAAGGATCTTTAGTGAAATTTTTCATAAAAGAGGGACTGATAGTTCAATTAAATCCAAAAACTTTTTCTTGGGGTGTTACACCCTGAATCTCCTTGCCGCCCAACAAAATATACGCCCGTAAGAGGAACTCATTTTTTTAATGTGTATTACATATATTGTTAATATTTTTTCTCTTATGAATTATCCAAATGCCCAACAAAAAATAACTAATTTCTTAATTTTATGTTTTCTTTTTAGGGACAAATTTTATATTTTTTTTTGGCGTAACCTTTTTCGGTTAAGATTTTTTTGGTTTGCTTTAGGTTGGTTAACCGAACCATCCACACCCTTATAGGTTGAATATTCTTGGTTATATGCTATGAGTAATATGGTTTGTACACCTACATAATATACTAGTGTTTATGTACGATATATAAATGCTTTAATTAGTAATAATATATTTTATATGTATTTTAACACTATATGCCTTCTGATACTCCGTTTACAAGAACTGAAGATTACAAATTCGTTTGCAACTGTATAAAATGTAACGGATACTAATTTTTTTATCTTGTGATAGGCAATGTATTTAGGGAAGAAAGTTCATCATTAAAATGATAAGATCGTTGACCATAACATTTCAATTAAGTAAGTTTATGTTTCCGGTATAATATATTCCTATACATTTTGATATAATTTGTCTTACTTTTTTCTTCTATTTGCCATGTTAATAAAAATTAGATATATTTACTTACCATGGATGGAGTTAAAAGTACATCAAGAATCGATAAATATGTCATAAGACTCCATGTCTATTCTATTTCTTGTCACATGCATGCAATTATGCTATACACAATATTTCATATAATTTGATCTTGACCCATACCAATTTATAATATACCATCTATATTCTTTAATAACACTATAATTACATAAACCATTATTTAGAAATAAAGATCTTTACAAAAATTGTTTTCCTCAAATATTATGACTAGACCAATATTGCTTATATTGAGATATACAACAATGTCGTATCATTGGGTGGAGGGAGAGATTATATTGACTATTGAGCGAGATATCAACGATCGGGGGGGGGGGGGGGGGGGAGGGGGGCTTAAGAAAAATTCATAAGGTTTAAGGTTCTTATAGTAAGGTTATTAAACACCTAATGGATTATAATTTGTTAATTCTTTTACTAATTGGCGATCATCGAACAATCTAACGGTTCGATCATCAGCATTTTTCAGAATTACATACTATGATCTCTAAATCAGTTATCCACCCACTGATTTTTGTTTTAAACCATAACTAAGAATTTGTTTAGTTTGAAAGATCGAGGGATGAGATGAGATGAGATTAAAGGATGATAACAATCTATTCTTTTTTTCTCTATAATTAATATTATTCGAGATGAAGATATGAATCTCATACTAAAAAATATAAATTGCAGCTCAAGATAATCTAAGTGGTCTTTCCATGTCTTTGGCTGAGGCAGACCAACTACGCCGACAATCATGTGAGCTCCAGGCCAAAGTAGAGTGGCTGAGGGATGTTGGTGAGGAATTCTGTAATAAGGGTATTCATATGGAGTATAATATTTAAATATACTAATTTTATTTTTTTATTTTCTATATATACTAATTTTATTCGTCAAAAATATTTAAAACCCTAAAATCTTTATTTCTCTCCTCTCTTTTATTTCTCCCGTAACTTTACTTTCTTTTTCTATTTTTTCCATGAAAACTCAATGAAAGCTTCACGAAAACTACTGACCTCTCTGAATTTATGTGTTTCTTAAACATGGACCTCTTGTGCAATTTTTATAGCTGAACTCTTATTATTTCTTTTTTTCAGCGGTTGATTTCTTTAATCAAGTGAACATTCTGTATGGTATTATGAGTTTTGCACCACATCAAGTTGTCCAACTATGTGTGCCGGGTCAAAGTACGAGTACAGATGGGATGATGGAGTTACTATCAAGAAACCTATTGAGGTTTCGCCTCCAAAATATGTTGACTATTTGATAGTTGGGATCGAAACTCAGCTTGATAACGAGATTATTTTTCCGCAAAAATTGGGTAAGTAAATGAATCCCTCTTTGTTATTACTTAATTATCATTGATATTTAAATGTTAAGTTTGTGTTACAGGAGTTCAATTTCCAGGAAACTTCAATAATGTTGTGAAGACGATTTTCAAGCGACTGTTTCGTGTGTATGCGCATATCTACCATTCTCATTTCCAGAAGATTGTGAGTTTGAAGGAAGAAGCTCATCTCAATACTTGCTTCAAACATTTTGTTCTTTTTACTTGGCGGGCGGGTGATGTCGAGTCACGCCGTAGACGGAGTGCTTGGTTCGCACAACTTCGAGATCCGGAGAAGAATCACCCGATGACACCCATCTTCTGGTCAAAGAAATAACTTTGTTTACTATTGACTTGTTGTATATTGTTTAATGAATAAATATAAATAATGAAAACTACTACACTATTTATATTAAGTAAAATTCTTCCATCCAATATTGAAGAGTCAAAGACCAATAGTATTATAATTTAAACTTGCAAAAACTAATTATAGTAACTATCTACTTAATATAGTGACTTTGTTTAGTTATTATAATAAATTATTGTGATTAGAATATTGGAAGTCTTACCTTTTATATTAGTGTATGAATGTATTATTAAGCATGTAATACTCAAAATATAATGTATAATATTACCCCTCTTTATAGCTTAACTTTTTGGGAGAATTG
The DNA here is from genome assembly GCA_029959085.1 of Nemophila menziesii. Taxonomy (NCBI): domain Eukaryota; kingdom Viridiplantae; phylum Streptophyta; class Magnoliopsida; order Boraginales; family Hydrophyllaceae; genus Nemophila; species Nemophila menziesii. The sequence goes on along the minus strand of JARWIR010000001.1, from coordinate 135,513,559 downwards.
GTTATCTAACATGATATAGAGCCCAGATCTATATGAGGTTGACGGTTCGAGTCTTGCCAGCATCACCCATTATAAAAATTCACGTTACAACCTAACATCAAGTAAAGATACATGAATCAATTTCCAAGAGTAGAAATCTTTGTATTCTAAGTTAAATCATACTCAAGCAATTTTACATGCTTTTGAACATGAAGTCCCCGCAGTTTTAATTTGGTATTATCATGAAACCGCGGGACCTCCATATTCAAATAGTGTACCTTCTTTGGATACGAATTCATTTGATCGTATTCTATTTGTCCTTCAAAATACAATAATAATCGTCAAATATCTTGTCAAATGCAAGAAAAATGTTACTTCAGGGGTTGAAATTGAAAATGAAATATGTATGATTTAATTTAATGTAATTATCATCTAAATTTTAATATAAATTTGTAATTAAATATATTTGGTGTAAATATTTGCAGGATGCTGATCAATATTTCATGTTAAATGCTATAATGACTAAAATATTTTTACAAATGAGTGATTTGAGTTATTTTCCGAGTTTTCTATTGGAAAGATTTCTGGAATTTATCGAGTTTTCTCTAACTGAAAAGGTTTTCCACATTGGTCCCTACTTTTTTGGTATGAATTAATTAAGCGTTATACATTTTATATGTATTTTCTGATAAGCAGTCGAAGAAAATTCTAGTAAAGCTGTTCTCGGGAAACATGTCCTTCCTTTTATATCTTTCATGCCAAGATTGATTGAGAGAGTTCCTAATCACTGGAAGCTTCGTATTCTTGAGGTATTCTAATTTTTTTACCCCTTACTTTCTTGAATAGTAAAAAAAAATTAGAAAACTTACTGTCATTGCAAGCTTTTAGTTATGCTTTCAAGAATTACAGTCGCGAGTCTTCAATAAAATTGGCTTGCCTTTCTGCGATACATGAACTGCTTGATCCTGTAAGATTTTCATTTGATGTTTTTATGGGTTTTTGTTTTCTCTAATTTAGTGCATACTATAGGAACATTTGGATTTTTCACAAGACACTAATGACCCTGAGATACTGAACTATCAAATCAATTGGGTCAGATAGTTGCCTTCTTTGCTTATTTTATTAGGTGATGAACATCCATTAAATTCCTAGGTTTGTTTCATCAACTTGAATTAGGTTAAAATACTAAATTACTCCCTATAGTTTGACAAAACCTATCTTGCAAATGGCAATACATGGACCTATCTTGCATTTTTGCATAGTACATAGATCTATCTTGCATTTCTGCATAGCACATGAACCTATCTTGCATTTTTGCATAATAAATGGACCTATCTTTCACTTTTGCATAGTTTAGGGACCTATCTTGCAATTTTTCATAGTACAAGAACTTATCTTGCATTTTTGCATATTGCAGGGACCCTCTTGCAATTTTACATATTACATGGACCTATCTTGCAATCTTGCTAAGTACATGGACCTATATTACAATTTTTGCATAGTATAAGGACCTATAATGCAAATATTTCCCTATGGTTTCCAAACTCGTGACGATACACCACTATCTATCCCTTTTGAAACCATAGGGGTTTGTTGTTGACACTTAGTCAAACCATAGAGGATCATTTGGTATTTTACCCACTGGAATTATATCCTTTTCTCCAAGTCATGTTCAATTGTTAAAGGTTGTGTAAGATTTGCAACTCAAATTGGGTGAATCTGCTCAATCAAACTCTCCACTTTCACTGAAATATGAAAATATATGCAAATCGTATATGATCGAAGGAAAGGTTTGATAAAATCAATTTTAATGGGACATTAAATATGTGATTTATAGTTCAAAAATATAATGTCCTAGTTCATACAAACCTTTTTTATAATTTGTCTTTTATTTATTTGCCTAAAAAACAAAAAACATAAGAAAGTGTTCTTAAATAATCTAGATATTTTAAAAATAAATTAAATTCTTTGTTATTATAATAACTGTCTAGTTTATATTTATACTTTATAGGTGCATCATGTTACTTCCTCCGTTCCACTGAAATTGTCTATTTATTAAAGATAATGTTCTAAATATATTGTCCACTTAGGAGTTCAAGACACTTTTTTTCCTACTTTTTCCACTATTACCCTTATTAAAATATTGAAATTTATATTTCCAATACACATTTAAGATATCAAGATACTTTATTAGGGGTATTTTTGTAATGGTAAATGCATTTATTATGTTTCTTAATATATGTGAAAAGCTAAGTGAATGGAACGGAAAGAATACAATATATTGATAACCAATTAACTGAACAATGGCCTATTGAAGTTTTAATCAATTGGCCTGATCCGTTAATATCACTGATGGCTCATTAAAGTTTTAATTGATTGGCCTGATCCGTTAGTATCACCGTTAAAAGCCAATAGTGATTTTTGCATAGTATAAGTACCCATAATGCAAATAACTTCTTCAACTTGTGACAACTCACCACTATCTGTCCCTTTCGGAACTATAGAGGGAAGGGAGGGGGGGGGGGGAGGGGGGGGGGGGGTTGTTGACCATTTGTCAAAACCATAGGGGGGTAATTTGGTATTTTACTCACTTATCCCTTTCTCTAGTTCATATTCAATTTATTAATCTTTTAACAATTTTTATGCTACTTTTTAAAGGCTGTGTTAGATCTACTACTCAAATTGGGTCAATCCGCTCAATCAAACTCTCCACTTTCACTGGAACACGAAAATATACAACACATTCTCAAAGATTTTTACTGCTCAAACATAGATAAAAGTATAAATTCTTACACTTTCTCTATTTACCTTCATCTATACCTTTCACTAACATAAATTTTCTTTATAGCAAACATAATATATGGTCCATTCATAAAGCTACCGAAAGATATTCAAGAAATTTCAGTTTCTTGTTATTTCTCTGTATTGGATCCTCTGTTACTTCAGTCACTAGTTTCATGCTGCTTATGTAAGTCACCAGGGACCATTTCGCAATTTTTTTAATTACATAACAACCCTCTTACTATCATTTCTTTCTCACAGGTCCTGATTTAGACCCATCTATTATATTCCGTATCTTAGAAGTTGTACACTCAGCTTATAAAGCTTGACATATTTACATTTCAGACTATTTGAGTTTCTTCATCACTCTTATCTCACGTTTTACAGTTAATCCTGGTAATTTGCAAATTAGTCCTTTTAACTATAGCTTGCTATATATGAACCGTTTTAATGTTGAGTAATTATTTTCAGAAGAAAAAGAGGGTACAAAGTCAAACATTGGAACATTCAAATCGATAACTAGTCTTATTTGCTCAAATCTATCACAAATTGGTGATAATACTCTTATTTTCCAAATACTGGAAAATCTACTTGTTAATCAAATTGTGAGTATTTTTATTATTTTATTTTTTTACTTTACCTAACTTGTATTTCCTTTTTTAGATGGACAGGTCATCATGTTTAGACAACAAATGTGTTTTTTTAAGAATACTCGTGACATTAGATTCAAAACCATCAAAACTTTCAGAAGAGAGTATTAACAAACTAAGAAATGTCATAACAGAATATTTAATAGCTGTTTCAGCTTGTGAAGTGAAAAAAAGGAAATATTTATATCAACCTATTATTATTCTTTTACATAGGAATGTGAAAGGATTAAAGGTTGTATTGAATAAGATGTCAATGTTTATAGATGAGTGTGGGACCGCTCATGAGGAGGTATTGAATAAGATTGTTTCGGTTATACTTTACTTGAATGAAGATCGTGGGGTCCACCTAGTTGTGGTATTGTGTCGTAAAGAGATGGAGAATATATTAGAAAAAACCTTTAAATTAAAGGTATGTGATTGATTTTAAGCAATGAATGTTTTAAATGTAAGGAGATTTGATTTATTTATTTGATGTTTTTTTTTTTTTACAGTGTTGTGAGGAGATTAATAAGAAGATAGAGATTCGGCATAAGATGCAAATCGTATATGATCGAATGGAAGGTTTGATTAAATCAATTTTTTAATGAGACATTAAATATGTGATTTATTATTTTTAGTGAGAAATTGTAAAATTTTGACATTTTTTGATATGGTAAGAGATTAGTTTATTTGTTTGATTCTATGTATTGATAGTTCAAAAATATAATGTTCTAGTTTATTTAATTTGCCTAAAAAACAAAAAAACAAAAGAGTGTTATTAAATAATCTAGATATTTTTAATATACAGTAAATTCTTTGTTATTATAATAATAGTCTACTTCACATTTATACTTTAAAAAATGGTCTAAGTGCATCATGTTACAATCTGTTAATAACCAATTAACTGAACAATGGTTCATTAAAGTTGTAATTTATTAGCCTGATCCGTTAGTAACTTAGCATCACCGATGGCCCATTAAGGTTCCTGATCAGTTAGTATCACCGTTAAAAGGAAATAGTGCTTTCGGGACCATTAGGATAATTTTTGAAGTTTGAGGACCAATTTAATAGAAGGGAAAAAATTTAGGGACTAGTTGGATATTACAATGATTGGTAATGTTGCTAAGTTAACAAAAAGAGCCAAAATCAATGGGATGAGCTTAATACTTACAAAGATCAAAGACAAGAACATAAAAGTAAAATCTAACCATTTGTCGTCTCCCAAGATGTAATAAAATAACCTAACTATTAAGATTTTGAAACAACTAAAAATAAAATAACCTAACTAATTCACACCTCGAGAGACTTTAGCTAACAACAAGTGTTTGGATTGTTGACAAGTAATAATAGTAAGTATAAAGAGTTATTGTCTCCACAATGTTAAGCTTGTATTTTTAGTTTATGTTTAGAATCTTTGTTGAGGAAATCGACAAGAATGTAAATGATGATATTGGGTTTTGCATTTTTATCAATAATTCAATAGAAGATAGAAGATAAAAGTTAGGGATGTAAGTGCAAATATGAGAAGGTAGCTCGAGATGTTAGTATTCACCACTAGTTATAACTTGAGATTGTTCTTGACTTAAGGATGAAAAGGGTATGTGTTGCTAGTCAAGATTCTAACTTCAGCCTAACTCCCCCAGGGTAGCTTAGGAAGCTGGCTCAACAGTTACTAGAATACTCGGGTGAGGGGATTTTAGTTAAAGATCAATGCTAATTACTCTATATGACTATCCAGCTATTCAAGTCCGTTAGGATTATTAACGCACCAGAAACATTATAACTCATGTCCACTATCTAACCCACCGTCGGAGCGATAGTTATCACATCCAATTGTATGGATACTACAATTGGGTTACACAAGTATTACAAGAGTTACAAACAACAATACAATTATTCCTAAATTTAGGTGATCAAATTTGATCCCAACTATAATCAACATAATATCCAATTCATATTCTAGGGTTCATATAAGAGAATCTTAAGGTGAATAGAGTTTAGTTCATAAGAAACATATGAAATACAATGGTAGCTATATTCATAATTAACCTAATAATTTAAAATATTTAAGTATTACACTCGAAATGATGATGAAATGATAGAACAGTGTGAAACCCTTGCTCCTCCTCCTTCCCAGGCGTCTTGTTCTTCTTTTGAGACATCCTCTAATCTTCTCTAATGATGTTTTTATGAATATGGACTCTTTTCTAATAATAAAAACTGATATAGGTGTTGGGGGCCCTTTTAGATGGCCCAAGTCAACCTAAAAACATTTTCAAGGAATTGTGGACTTGTTTGAGCCACGACAACTGCAACTTTAATAACTTATTGATATTAACTCCAAATAACAAACCACCAACTCTCACATTATCCCGACTCAAAGTACTATTGATAAACCAAAGGGATCCTCCAGAATCTTTATCAATTGTACATGGTGATTCTATCTTGTCGATTTTCAAAGTTAGCGTGTAAGCGCTCGCTCTCCAAAAGTGGATTTTTGGACCTTTAACGCCTTGACTTGGGTTTGACCTTCATTTATCAACATCTTATCCTCGTCTAAGGATGACTTATCATCCAAGTACCTAAGAGTTGCACACTTAACACATATATAATGCACAAATAGCTCTAAAAGTAACAAATTTTCAAAACTAGACAAGAAATTAAAAATTGTCTAAATATAGGGAATAATCTACAAATAAACCCTAAAAAGATGCCTCGTGACTAGATTAATTTATCACATAAAAGGAGATATCAAAATTCTTGGAATATCTTTCTTCCTCAACATTCCATATTGTTTAAAGTCCTGAGAGGTAGATACTTTCGTAACTCTAACTTCCTAGAGAGGGGTTGTGGAAACAATGCCTCTTGTGGATGGAGGAGTCTCTTATCTGGTAGAGATAAATAAATCATAAATGGGTGGTTGAAGATGGACGATCCATTTGTATCTGGGATGGTGTTTGGATTTTTAGCAGAAAAGAACTAGCAAACTCTTTTAACAAGGAATTACTCTTCGTACATGAATTGATGAATATTAATGAATATGTGTGGAATATGGATCTCATTCGTGAAATTCTCCCACCTTCACAAAATTGAACCATACCTCTTATCCTCCAACCTCATTTGGGAGGATATGATAACCCTATCTGGATAAAATCTATTGCGGGTCAAGTTACAGTCAAGGAAGTTTACAAGAACCTCATTTTTAAAAAGAGAATTAGATAAGAGAAGGAGAGATGGGTCATCTAAACTCTTTCCTCATTGTTTATGGAAATTAATATGGGGCCTCAATGTTATTCCTAAAATTATAATTTTTCTATGGAAGACTGTGCATTACCTACTAATGTAAATAGAGTGAAGAAAAAAATGAAAACCATAGCTACTAGCAAAGTGTGCAATGAGAAGGATGAGACGGTTGAGCATATTCTCTTCCGTTTCCACCATGCTAGAGCAACATGTATGGCTAGCCCTCCTAATCAACTTACCCTTATTGGCTTATAGTTTTGATGAATGGGTAATAGGAATCTTTGAGTATGAAAAATTATTTCACAGAGCTAATAAATGCTTGAAAACAATGTGATATGTAGATTTTCTAGTAAGGAATATTTGACTTTCTCGTAACAATGTTATTTTTTGAAACTTAAAAGCCGATTCCATTGTTTTGGCAAATAATACGTCTCAAACCTAAGATAGATATAGTAAGATTCTAGCCTCTCCATCTAGCTATATTGATATTAATAAATTATATTTCAACTACAATATCCCAAATTATATATAGGAAACATTAAATAGGGAACAAGTCTAATAATTTCCTAATATATTATTACTTGAACCTCAAGTCTAGTAATCTTTTTCTTGGTATCCAAGTTTACTTGAATTATTGAGCTTGGACTTCAAGCCATAACTCAACAATTCCTCCCTTGGCGAGAAGTGCCAAGAATCTTCATAAACACTTGAAGCTCTTCCAAGTTTAATCATGCGAGACCCATTGCTTGATATCAATCACCATAGCAACATATGTGAACATCTTCTTGATCTACAAATACCAGAGTCCTCCCTCGAAAGTAATTTTCATCTCCTACATCATCTATACTTAGGAACTTTGATCTTCAACTTTCATGAACTCTTGTCATATGACTCCTCCCTTAATTTAATTTTTCCCTCTTTTAAAACTTGATCAACTCCTACGAGATGTTGGATTTGCATCTCAATCTAGCCAATAAAATTCTCCAACTCATCATGCATCACGTACACCACGAAACACACAATCACCCCCATGAAAATGGGTTAAACCCTGAAACCAAACATGTGTGATAATTAAATTGACCCATTTCCTCTTCTTCTTTGTATTATCCTTTAACACGATCCTCAACACAACCATGTTTTGTCTTTTATGTGATTCACCCAATCTCTCACCATGTGCTATGATACTAGTTGTTGGGAAGAAAACCACAGAGGTAGATGAATAACAAAGAAAGTAATGACAGAATAATAAAAGAGACACAAGATTTACGTGGTTTAGCAAATTGCCTACATCGACGAAGGTTCACACCATTTCACTATAACATAGAAAACCTTGAACAAGAAGAACAACCTTCTTCTATGTTATACAAGAATCACTCTTATGTTTTCTCACAAGTGTATCACACTTACTTTGTTGGTATCTCATAAACCCCACCCAAACCCCCTGTGGGGAGGGATTATGATACAAAGAATTACAAATTATGCAAACCCATATATAGGAAATATTAATTAGGGAACAAGTCTTATAATTTCCTGATGTATTATTACTTGAACCTCAAGTCAAGTAATATTTTTCTTGGTCTCCAAGTTTACTTGAATTGTTGAGCTTGGTCTTCAAGCCATAACCAACAAAAACTTGGAGGTGCATTAGATCAAACCGCCATAATGCGATTGAAAAATTGGTATGAGAAGCTGGAAAAGACATGACACCTGACCCCAAGGTCAACTATCCAGTCCGCCGACGTGCTCCAAAAAAAATGTGTAAAAGAGCTTCTATAACGTAAAGCATCAAAACCATGAGAAAACATAAAGTCTGACCTCCATAGAGCGTCATAAGAAAAGATAACGAACAAAGAGAATCAGACATTTGATACCTCCAAAAACTGGACTTCAAAAATTGAGTTGATCATCATGTGAAGAACTCTCAATATTAGATATTTGTTTATATATTTTAGGGGAGATATTCTATGCTTAGTTCTTGTGTAAATGTTTATCCGATTATTAGATAGAAACTTGCATTGAGTATATACACTAAGTTCTTGATCGAGTGTCTCACTCGTATATCATAACTCTGTGTGTACCTCTAGCCTATCTATCTATTAATCCCAAAATATTAGATCTTTATAAATAGAATTAAATCGAGTAAGTTGGGTTTGATTATTTTTATTCCGCATAGTTCCTATTCACTCCCCCAATAAGACTATTATTTGGGCAACACATTATAATGGAACAATTATAATTTACTATACAATAAATATATATGATGATTAATTTTGAGGTAAATTTATTAATATTATACTGTAATAGGTATTAAGTATTTGATCTCATGCTTAGTTGGATATTTTATATTTTGTATTATTTATTATAATTTTTTATTGTGTGATTCCATGAATCTTTTCTAGTTAATGGATAGTCGAGTTGTATAAAGTAATGTGTGAGCGACCTAGTTAGGAATCCGAATCGACCAGCCCAACCGAACAACCAGCCCATTAATTTTTTTTGTCTAGCAAGGTACGTCTTCAAACATATTGGCTAGATTTTTTTTGATAGGCCCAAATATTTACCTAACCCTTACCCTTTTATCCCAGCATTATTATATAATCTAATAATATTTTAGCATTTTATGGAAACCCTAATACATACCTTATCTTTCTCTCTTTCTATGCCGCCCCTCTTTGAAATCCTTTCTTTTCAACTTTATTTCTTTTTGAATATTTAAGCGCACAAACCATAAAATATACGTGACAAAATATTTTGCTGAAGGTGAATAAAAGTTGAAGAAAAAGAAGAAAATGATCTTATATTTTTGTAAGTTATGAAATTTTATGATTTTGACACGGATCTATATTTATTATATTTGTTATATACATCCACATATATATTGCAATCGAGATCAATAATCTAATTTTTGTATGTCTTTTTAAAATTATATTCTTCTAATTATATATATGCGCACCCACATATTAGATGAACAAATCTAAAAGTTAAATTACCTATATAAGAGATTAAGCACTGTCGAGCCACATAGTGGTTCGAGGGTGGGGTGGGGTAGGCATGTCCCTCCCAATTGTTTTAATTTTTTACCGTTATTAAAACAATTTTATGTATCATTATGAACCTAAAGTTATTTAGAATCTTCACTTGGGACCCAACTTCTAAAATTTGTCTCATTAAGGTTTAATTTATTTGATTACTATGAGACTATGAGTATTTGTTTAATAAAATATAAGGACTTAAAATATAATTAAATTTTAAAAAATATCAGTATCATGACCAATAACATAATTTTGTATAATATAAGGACCTTTAGTGAAATTTTTCATAAAAGAGGGACCGGTAGTTCAATTAAATCCAATTTTTTTTCTTGGGGTGTTACACCTTGAATCTACTTGCCGCCCAACAAGATATACGCCCCTAAGAGGAACTCATTTTTTAATGTGTATTACATATATTGATATTTATATTGTTAATTTTTTTTTCTCTTATGAATTATCCAAAATCCCAACAAAAAATAACTAATTTTTATTTTTATGTTTTCTTTTTAGGGTAAAATTTTATATATTTTTTCGGCGTGACCTTTTTCGGTTTAGATTTTTTTCTTTTTGGTTTGCTTTGGGTTGGTTAACCGACCCATCCGCACCCTTATATGTTGAATATTCTTGGTTATATGCTATGAGTAATATGGTTTGTACACCTACATAATATACTAGTGTTTATGTACGATATATAAATGTTTTAATTAGTAATAATATATTTTATATGTTTTTTAACACTATATGCCTTCTGATACTCCGTTTACAAGGACTGAAGATTACAAATTCATTTGCAATTGTATAAAATGTAACAGACACTATTTTTTTTATCTTGTGATAGGTAATGTATTTAGGGAAGAAAGTTCATCATTCAAATGACTAGATCGTTGACCATAACATTTCAATTAAGTAAGTTTTTGTTATATTCCTATACATTTTGATATAACTTGTCTTAATTTTTTTCTTCTATATGCCATGTTAATAAAAAATAAATATATTTACTTACCATTGATAGAGTTAAAAGTACATCAAGAATGGATAAATATGTCATATGACTCCATGTCCATTCTATTTCTTGTCACATGCATGCAATTATGCTATACGCAATATTTCATATGATTTGAATTTGACCCATACCAATTTATAATATACCATCTATATTCTTTAATAACACTATAACTACATAAACCATTACTTAGAAATAAAGATCTTTACAAAAATCGTTTTCCTCAAATATTATAACTATACCAATATTGCTTGTACTGAGATATGAGATATACAACAATGTCGTGTCATTGGGGGGGAGGGGGATTATATCTACTATTGAGCGAGATATCAACGATCGGGGGGGGGGGGGGTTCAAGAAAGATTGATAAGGTTTAAGGTTCTTATAGTAAGGTTATTAAACACCTAATGGATTATAATTTGTTAATTCTTTTACTAATTGGCGATCATCGCACAATCTAACGGTTCGATCATCATCATTTTTCAGAATCATATACTATGATCTCTAAATCAGTTATCCACCCACTGATTTTGTTTTAAACCATAACTAATAATTTGTTTAGTATGAAAGATCGAGGGATGAGATGAGATGAGATTAAAGGATAATAACAATCTATTCTTTTTTTCTTTATAATTAAAATTATTCGGGATGAAGATATAAATCTCATACTAAAAAAAATATAAATTGCAGCTCAAGAATAATCCAATTGGTCCTTGTCTTTGGCTGAGGCAGACCAACTACGCCGTCAATCATGTGAGCTCCAGGCCAAAGTAGAGAGGTTGAGGGATGTTGGTGAGGAATTCTGTAATAAGGGTATTCGTATGGAGTATAATATTTAAATATATACCAATTGTATTTTTTATTTTTTATATATACTAATTTTATTCATCAAAAATTTTTAAAACCCTAAAATCTTTATTTCTCTCCTTTCTTTTATTTCTCCTGTAACCTTTTTTTCTTCTATTTTTTCCATGAAAACTCAATGAAAGCTTCACGAAAACTACCGACCTCTTTGGATTTATGTGTTACTTAAAGATGGACCTCTTGTGCAATTTTTATAGCTGAGCTCTTATTATTTGTTTGTTTTCAACAGTTGATTTCTTTAATCAAGTGAACATTCTGTATAGTACTCGGAGTTTTGCACCACATCAAGTTGTCCAACTATGTGTGCCGGGTCAAAGTACGAGTACAAATGGGCTGATGTAGTTACTATCAAGAAACCTATTGAGGTTTCGGTTCCAAAATATGTTGACTACTTGATGGTCTGGATCAAAACTCAGCTTGATAACGAGACTATTTTTTCGCGAAAATTGGGTAAGTAAATGAATCCCTCCTTGTTATTACTTAATTATCATTGATATTTAAATGTTCAGTTTGTGTTATAGGAGTTCAATTTCCAGGAAACTTCAATGATGTTGTGAAGACGATTTTCAAGCGATTGTTTCGTGTGTATGCGCATATCTACCATTTTCATTTCCAAAAGATTGTGAGTTTGAAGGAAGAAGCTCATCTCAATACTTGCTTCAAACATTTTGTTCTTTTTACTTGGCGGCCGGGTGATAGCGAGTCACGCCGTAGACAGAGGCTTGGTTTGCACAACTTCGAGATTCGGAGAAATAACACCCGATGACACCCATCTTCTGGTCAAGGAAATAACTTTGTTTACTATTGACTTGTTGTATATTGTTTAATGAATAAATATAGATAATGCAAACTACTACCCTATTTATATTAGGAAATAACTTTTGTGTTGTATTACATATATGCTTTATTTTATGTTTTTCAAAAACGGGGAGAAATATATATGCATGCAATCACGATGGGGGAGTGATTTAAATATATAGGAGCAAGTAGTCCTTTCTTATGCTTAATCGTCATATCTTGGGTGTTATATGTTTACGAGGGAGCTTTGCCTATTGTATTTGATCATAAATTATCTGTTCTTATGGCGTATTATGCAATATTTTGTAATCACCAAAATGGGGGAAAATGTTGGCCTAAACTCCATATTTTGATAGATGATTAAGTTGAGAAAATATTCAGTTTATAATTGCTTGATTTTACAAGTGCGTCAAGAGTTGTGTATGAGATATACATGATGAAAAAACATGGAATAAATGAATAAATTCTTGTAAAAAATAGGAAGTAGTGTTGCAGACATAGGGCATCAGACCCCCTTCCAGAGATGCATTAGATCAAACCACCAAAATGTGTCTGGAAAATTGTATGAAAAGCTACAAAAGTCATGACACCTGACCCCGAATAATCAGCTATCTGGACCGCCAAAGTGCTCTAAAAAGTGTGTAAAAGAGATGCTAAAATGTAAAGCATCAGAACCCTGAGAAAACATCAAGTCTGACCTCTATAGAGCGTCACAAGAAAAGATAAAGAACGAAGAGAATCAGGCCTCTGATAACTCAAAAAACCGGACTTCAAAAATTGAGTTAATCATTATGTGAAGAACTATCAATCTTATACATTTTAAGATAAAAAAAACTGAATTCCAAATCCACAAAATGCATTACCAAAAGGCTTGACTCACGCAAATACCTAAAGCGAAGAAACTGGATACCCGACAATTAAATACAATCGAAGGAAGGGCAGAAATGATCCATTAGGAAAAGAGTCTGTAAAGGACCCTTCAGAAATATAAGGTGCCAGATACCCAAAGAAGAAGACATGGATACCTAATAGATGGAAAACCAGTCATTAATGTGTTAATAAGTGGATAGATTTGTTGGATAGTTTTTCACCTATAAATAAGAGCTCTTAAGACACACGCAATGGCTCTTTTCAACTCCAATTTAATGCATTTCAAAAATATATCATCAAGAGAGTTCAAAAGTCAAACAATATATTGATTTGTAATAGACTTTATTTGTAATTAGTATACTCATCAAGGAGTACAGAATTTAGGTAAATTAGGAATAATTTTAAATCTTATTGGTGATCTTATTCTAGTGATCAGTGTGATCTTCAATAGACTAGACAACAATGGTTTGATATCCCGTATAGGTGTAGACACAAGTGAAGCCTTCACGTGTGTGAATTATATACTCATTTTTGTATAGAGATATCACAAGCTTGTGAAATGATATCGTGAGTGTAGATTGTACACTCGATTTAAGTGTTGGTGATAATACAAGGGGTTACTTAGAAGGGTATTCTGAAAGGATTGTAAGGGTTTGTGCACTCACCTTTCCATAGACAGGAGAGTTTATAGTGGAAGATATTGTAAAATTATAAGGGTCAAATAGACATTTGGTACTAGACTAAGCATATGGGAGTTGAACCACTTCAAATCATGTGTATAACTTTTCTTCCATCTTTCTTAATATTTGTGCATGCCAAGTGTTTGTCATATTGCACACACACACACACATGATATATATATATATATATATATATATATATATATATATATTTTAGGTGAGATATTATATGCTTAGCTCTTGTGTATATGTTTGTTGAATTATTGGATAAAGACTTGCATTGAGTAGATGCTTGATCGAGTGCTCACGAATATCATAACTCTTTGTATAACTAAAGCCTATCTACCTATTACTCCGAAAAGATTAGATCTTTATAGATAGAGTCGAATCAGGCAAGTTGGGTTTGATTATTTTTTTCCGCATAGTTCCTATTCACTACCCCTATAAGACTACTTTTTGGGCAACACATTATAATTTACTATACAATCAATATATATGATGATTAATTTTGAGGTAGAGTTATTAATATTATATTGTAACTAGTATTAAGTATTTGATCCTCATGTTTGGTTGAATATTATATATTTATTAGAAATATTCATTGTGTGATTCCACGAATATTTTCCGTTAGAGGATAGTCGAGTTGTATAAAGTAGAGGTGAGAAACCTAGTTGAGAATATGCACCGACCAGTCCAACCGAAACAATCAGCCCATTACTTTTTTTGTCTAGCAAGGTACACCATCGAACATATTGGCTAGATATTTTTTCGGTAGGACCAAATATTTACTCAATCCTTACCCTTTTACCCTAACATAGTTATATAATCTATCATTTTAGCATTTTATGTAAACCCTAATACATATCTTATCTTTCTCTCTTCCTCTTCCACCCCTCTTTGGAATCCATTCTTTTCAACTTTCTTTCATTTTAAAAATTTAAGCGCACAAACCACGAAATATACGTGATAAAAAATTCTGCTGAAGATGAAAAAAAAGTTAAAGATAGAGAAGAGGATGACATTATATTTTTGTAAGTTATGAAATTTTATGATTTTGATACACATCTATGTTTATTATATTTGTTGTAATTATTCCTAGATATTATAATACATATTAATGAATTTAATTTTGCGTGTTTTAAAAAAATTATATTATTATAATTATATATGCGCGCACACACATATTTGATGAACAAATCTAAAAATTAAATTACATTTATGAAATGAATCAGTAGTCAAGTCACATAGTGGTTGAGGTGGGGTGGGGCAGTTCCTTCAAAAAAAATTCAATTTTTTACCTTTATTAAAATATTTTTTTATCATTATAGATCTCAAGTTATTTCAAATCTTCACTCGGCCCCAACTTTTGAATTTTGTCTCATTAAGGTTTAATTTATTCGATTAGTATGAGTATTTATTTAATAAAATACAAGAACTTAAAATATAATTAATTCAAAAAAAATTAATATCACGACCTATAACACAATTTTGTAGAATATTAGGAAATTTAGTGCAATTTTACATAAAATAGGGACCTATAGTGCAATTAAGTCCAAAAACCCTTTTTTTGAGGTGTTGCACCCAAAAACTCCTTGTCGTCCAACAAAATATATGCCGATGATAGGAACTCATTTCTTAATGTATTTTTCATATAATGAGATTTATATTGTTAATATTTTTTCTCTTTATTATGAGTAATCCAAAAACGCGTCAAAAAATAACTAAATTTTATTTTTATTTTAGCTTTTTAGGGTCAAATTTTATATTTTTTTTGGCACGACCTTTTCAGTTAATATTTTTTTTTCGATTTGCTTTGGATTGGTTAACGATTTATCCACACCCTTATAGGTTGAACGTTCTTGGTTATATGATATAAGCAATATAATTTGTACACATACATAATATAACAGTGTTTATGTACTATATATATGCTTTAATTAGTAATAATATATTGTATATGTATTTCACCAATATATGCTTTCTGATACTCTGTTTGCATGAATGGAAGATTACAAATTCATGTGCAACTGTATAAAATGTATTAAATGCTTTTTTTTATTGTGTGATAGGTAATGTACTTGGAGAAGGAATTTTATCATTCAAATGATAAGATCGTTGAGCATGACATTTCAAACAAGTAAGTTTTTGTTACCAGTATAATATATTCTTATACATTTTAATATAACTTGTCTTACAATATTTTTCTCCCATATGCCATATTAATAAAAATTAATTATACTGACTTACCATTGATAGAGTTAAAATACATAAAAAATCGATAAATATGTCAAATGGCTCCCATGTCAATTTCATCCCTTGTCACATGCAATTATGGTATACACTCTCATATGATTTGATCTTGACCCTATCAATTTATATTACACCATATATATATATATATATATATATATATATATATATATATATATATATATATATATATATATATATATATTAGGAAGTGCCCCGTACCCGAAGGTACATGGGCTAAAATAAATTTAAAAAATTATAATTGATAGTGCAAAATTCATCATTTAGCTTATATCAATACTTGAATGAAAATCATATATAAAAACATGTTTTTCATAAATATGATCAAAGAGTCTTTTTAGACAAACTACTTCTTTCGTGTTTATAGTTGTATGATGTAATTAATTATAGGAAAAATCTGTAGTAATTTAAAGTAATTGAGTAAACCTGATATTGGATCGTAAGTAAATTTAACCATTCAAATTAACTAAATTTTTCTTGTAACTATAATTTATAACCATAAAATAAAATTTGGTGGCAGTTACAATAGACTTCATCCCATTTCCAAATTAATTATATGGGTAAATGTATCATTATGGCGTCTCAGCCCCTTAAAGAACACGGTGGTATGGAGGTAGGGGTGGAAATCGGGTCCGAAGTTTTCGATTTCTGATTTTTTCAGTTCGAAAATTTCAATTTCAGAAGAGATGTTTAATGTTCCGAAATTCTGATTTTGTCCGTCGGATCGAAATTAGAACTACATATTAATTTTCCAAAATTTCTAGTTTTCCGATCCGAATTTTGTTTCCACTTTTTTTTCGCTTTTACATTTCGAATATTAATAAATAATTTTTAAGATAAAAAAATATATAAAAGAAATATTGAAAAAATTCAGAATAAAAAAAAACTAAATATATTTATGTTCAGAAAAAAACAAAACATGATAAAACTTCAAACTCATCTCTTCATACTCGCATTGGAACAAAAAACAAAAAGAAATCTCTTCACCAAGCAGTTTAGTTTTCGTGGACCATTCGTCATCAATTAAGGATTGGGTAAATACATTGTTAAACTCCTAATTTCTTTACGAATCATTATTGCACCCATTGGAATGGTTCGTTGTGTTTTGAACTCAATTCCACCTATGTATGGAAAGTAGCCATTAATTACGTTTCCATTTTCTGCAATAATCTTTTTGGATCACTAAATTTTAATCAATTTTTCAATGACCGCCTTTTGCCTAATTCTATGTTTAATAATGACGACATTTGAATCATGACCAGAGTGCTAAACGTAATATTATTTTTTAAGAAGTGCTAATATGCCAAGTCCTTAGTGTGGAACTTGACTCGGAAGAGACTTTACGCATGATTAACTCATACAGTGAGGATAGAGGACCGGCTGATGAGTGGGTTTTTGAGATTAAAAAGATGTTCCGAGAGAATAGAGGATTCAAGTTCACGCATATTTACCGGGAAGCAAACACGAGTGCTGACTTTCTAGCACATTTGAGACTAAAGTTAGGAAGTAGTTTAATTATTTTGGAAGACCCACCTGATGAAGCATGGAAGGTGATTAATAAAGATCGTTTCGGATGCAGGGTTCCGAGGCGGATCTACACGAGTGGATTGTTTTAACATCATGATTTTGTAAAACCGGTCAAATGACCTCCAATGTAACAAAAAAAAAAAAAAACCTCACATTTTATCATTACTTTTTTTTGTCGGTTAATAAATAGCATTACACATAAATTATATTAAACATTATAAAAAACCCTACTGAAACTATAGCTCAAAATAGGAATGTCATTCATAGCCTGTCCCTACTCTATTAAAAATCACACTTAGATATTCTACCAAAGAGTCAAAATAATCTTTATCACCATTCGGTCAAAGGTTTTCACTAAAAAATCTAGCTAGCATATTAAACATTTTGTTAAGAGAACGTGGTATATGTTGTATTATAAGACGCATAGAAATTTACATACAATCCTTGATTCTAAACAGGGTTGGATGAATATTTCCTTGATGCAAAATAATACTGAGACTTATTGCGCAATTAACTGGAAAAATAATAAATAACATAGGGGACTCATAGGACCAATTTTGCATAACAAATGGCCGCAACTTTTTTATAACATAGGATCCTACAGTGCAATTAACGTAAAGATTGTGCCCAAACCCCAACAAAATTCATATCCCTCTGTTGAGAAAAATCCTCTTCGAACACATTCCACAATCCCTTCTTCAAATTCTTCGCTTTCAATACATCAATATTGTCAAGAACCTGCCAATTAGACAAAGGGAAATCTTGCCCCGTCCATAACTAAATCTTGATGGTGAAGGTGGGCTGAGTCAACGGTGAAGGTCGGCTGTGAGGGTTTGTGTGTTGTGAGGGAAGGTGAAGGAAAGAGGCTGAGGGAGAAAGACGCTAGTATTGGTGAGCTTTTGAGGCGGTGAGGCGTCGAGGGTTGGTGTTGCCGGTGAAGTGAGCTTCAGCGGTGCGGTGAGCTTCGACGGTGAGCAAACGGCGAAGCCAGAGAGACAATCTTGACTTACTGACTAAATAGCTAAATGAGAGAGATCGTGTGAGAGCATCTCCAATGGTTTGGCAAAATGGAGAAAGATTTTTGGCAAAATGGAGACTAAAAACTTGATTTTGCAGAAAAATCAACTTTATAGAGATAGTTATTGTAGTGGTGTTTTCAAAATGGAGAAAGGTATCTTATAAAATACTACTTTTCTTAATTTTATATATTATTTATAAAATTATGTTATTTTATAAAAATATGTTTTAAAACATCCTGATTAAATTAAAATTATTATAATATTACACAAATAAATTATATTAAATTATTTATTCTTTATAAATTTTAATCAAATAATTATTTAATAATATTATCTAAAATAACCAATTTACAAGCCTATAATAATATAACATATTATAATTTTATTGATTAAAATATGTAAAAAAGTAATAATTAATTCACCTAAGCTGGTCGCCTTATCTATCACCCACTCCACAAATGTAGTTATTTTATTTTATATATCACTAACCTACTGACTTATTCATAATTCACAACAAAACCAAAATACATTAAAATTAGAACTCCTTATCTCCTTCTTCTTCGTTTAATTTTCTCGCATTTTTAGCATAATTACCATCACCAATTTGTTGTTTAATTTCATCCCTCCTTTCATATATTTAATGATTACTAATTTCTGGCTATCTTCTTTTCATACGCCCAACGATTTGTTTTATTTTTGGGTATGAATCAATTTTGGATCTATATTCCAGATTTTAGAAAATAGTCATCGGTGTATTTTTATGTCTATTTTTCGATAGATGAATTAAAAATATACAAAAATGTTTAAATATGATATACAATTTAATTATGTATTTTTTAAGGTTATAAATAATATGCCATGTGAATAGTAAATCTGCAAAAATACAGATTTACTGTAGCACTTTTGAGAAATTTCTATAATAGAGAGAGGAATAGATCGAGATTGCTGGAGGGGGTTTTAATTTTGCAGAGCCAAATTTCTCCATATTATACAGATGCAGACAGTTTTTGGCCTCCGCTGGAGTTGCTCTGAGGTTAGATGGAGAGAGTTTGATTAGAGAGAGAATTAGTGGGGTAAGTGTGATTTGTATTTTTAGAATTTTCTTATTTAATAGATAATATATATAGCAAGGGCAAATTTCGGTATTTTTTAATTCTTTAAGTAACGAAATAATTTTAACCGTTGGATGTAACATATTTTTTGCATCCTGGCCCCTCTTTATACCCCTTAGATATATACTAGGTAAAACCCGTGTCTGAAGACAATAAAGCAAAAATGAATTCCGTTGACGGGAAACAAACGCAGGTTCCCTGGGTAAAAGTCAAGGTTAAGGTTAAGTTTAAGGATATGGTTAAGTTTAAAGTTAAGGTTCCTGGTTAAGGTTAAGGTTTAGGTTATTTAGGTTAAGGTTAAGGTTAAAGTTAAGGTTTAAGATTTAGGGTTTAAAAATTAAGGTTAAGGTTTAAGGTCGAATATTAGCGCGATGAATCTTCATTGGTTAAGGTTAATGTTAAGTTTAACATTAAGGGTAAGGTTAAGGTTAGCTTGAGGTTGAGGTTGATATTAAGGTTAAGGTTAATGTTAAGGTTATGGTTAAGTTTTAGGTCAAGGTTATGTTAAGTTTAAGGTTTAAATTAAGGTTTAAGATTTAGCATTTAAGGTATAAGGTTAAGGTATTATAAGATATAAGTTTAAGATTGAATATTACCGCGATGAACTTTAATTTGGTTACAGTTAAGGTTAAGGTTTAAATTTCAAGGTTTAAGGTAAAGTTTGAGGTTAAATGTTAACATTTAGTTATGCTTAAATTTAAGGTTAGGGTTAAGGTTTACAATTTAAGGATCATGGTTCAAGGTTAAGGTTAAGGTTAAAAAATAAAAAATGAAGATTAAGGTGCATGTAGGTTAATGGGAAGGATTAGGTATAAGGTTTAAGATTAAGGTTAATATTTAAGGTTTAAGGTTTAAGGATTCGTAATTAAGGTTAAAGTTAAGATTAAGGTGAAGGTGAAGATTAAGGGTTTAAGGTGTTTCGTTTAAGGTTAAGGTTTAGTTTAAGTTTAAAGTTAAGGTTAAGGTTTAGTTTAAGTTTAAATTTAATGTTAAGGTTAACGTTAAGATTGAGGTTAATGGTAAAGTTAAGGTTAAGATTAATGTTGGGATAAGTTTAAGGATAAGGTTAAAGATATGGTTAAGTTTAATGTTAAGGTTTAAGTTAACGTTAAGGAAATACCGTTTATGGATAATGTTACGGTTAAGTTTAAGGTTATATTTAAGGTTAAGGCTATGGTTAATTTTAAGGTTAAGGTTAAGGTTAAAATTAAGGTTAAGGTTAATTCTAAGGTTAAGATTAAGATTAAGATTAAGGTTTAGGTTAAGGTTAAGGTTAAGTTTGAGGTTAAGATTACGGTTAAGGTTAATGTTGAGGTTAAGGTTAAGGTTAAATTCTAAGGATAAGGCTAGGCTACGACTAAGGCTGAGGCTGAGGTTGAGGCTTAGGCTGAGGTTAAGACAAAGGCTGAGGCTGAGGCAATAGACTTAGACTAAGGCTAAGACTAAGGTTTAAAGGTTAAGATTAAGGTTAAGGTTAATGCTAAGGTTAAGGTTAAGGTTAAGGTTAAGATTAAAGTTTAAGATTTAACGTTTAATGTTTAAGATTAAGGTTTAACAAAATTTAAGGGTTGAGGTTTAAATACCGATAAAAACTAACTTATTACAACAAAAAAATCCTCATATAAATTCAAATGAACCATCCTACCATTTTCTTTCTTTATTAGGATTTTTTTGCAATTTAAATAAGTAGCTATGCAAGTTAAATATTTATTTACATAATTATGTCCATAATTCTTGTCCAATTAAATAAATTATGGACATAATTATGGTAAATAATTTTTTTGTATAATCTTAATAATTTATTCAAGATGATTTATATTATACAATTAATATATGTTCATGATTACTAATATTGTCAAAAGAAAAAAAAATATTGAATGACTATACTTTGAGATTATAATTGTGAGAAAAACAATAATATGTTAGAATACAAAACTTTATTGAAAGAAAATATTATAGAAAATTTTATGTGACTTACCTTGATAAAAATGAAATTATGGTGGTGAAAAAAATATGTTGAAACACAAAACATTTAAAAAAAATTACAAAATTTCTGTTTGATTTGAGACGGAATAAGTAATGATATTTTATTTTTGATAAATAGTATTCCCATGAAGAAAATGTATGTCTTCTTCAACAATTTTTCTCATTTTTTCTTTTACAATGTTTAATTTTTTTTTGCAATCTAATTTTTTTCTCTTTTAAGTTATTAACAATATATATGTTTCTTTTAAGATGTACCAAATAAAAATATTATCTATGGTAAAGAGTTAATCTTTATTATAGATCTTTTGTTTTAGAAAGAGTAATAAATATTTAATAGTATTAATGATAGGTGGGGCCAGAAACGATCCTAGCCACCACTTATGTTTGACCAAAATCAATCATGGCCACCACTTATCAAAAAAACCTTGTAATATAATATAGATATGTATATTTCAGGTCGTTGGAGAAGGGCCAACGACCCGAAATGTCTTCTATTCTCTTCCATATTTATAAGCCGTCCGAATTTTTTTTTCTTATTTTCGTTCTTTAGATCAAGTTTAATTAATGGTTCAGATTGTTCAATTTATATCGACAGCTCAAAATGTCTTGATTTCCGTCTATATTTTTCAGCCGTTAAATTATATGTGGGTCATTTTATTATTATTATTTATTTATTTTTAGTAAAATATCTTATTAGAACTCATTTCCACAATTTTATACCTTTTTAAATTTTCAAAAAACAAAAAACAAAATCACACTCACTTTCCAACTCATGTTCCGGCATTTTTATTAGTTATGTTTTAAACTATTTTTTTTACATTATTATTTAAACTATTAGCCTATTTGATTTTGTAAAAGTGAACATAGACAAAAAAAATAACTATACAACTTCAAATATCTCAAGAATAATGTGTTTATTTTATATTTAATTTATTTTTTAAATTATATTTTTCAGAGTGCCTTCAGGCACGGGTTTATACCTAGTATATATATATATAACAATATAAAACAAATAAAATTATTAAAAATATACAAATTCAATATTTTATCCATAAAATACAATATTTAATTATTTTTACAAGTTAAATACAATTATTCAAGTAAAAAGTTTCAACATATAAGAAAAAATTCTAAATTCCAACAAAAATTTTATACGATTACAATTAGATAATCTCCAACATGTAAAGACTAATACAATTACAAATAAAAACGTCATTTGATGATCGCATGGTTAACATCTAGTGTATATATATATATATATATATATATATCTTTAATATCCCTTTTATTACATAATCCATTACTTAGACAAATATCTTATCAAACAATTATTTTAACAGCACCTCAAATATTATAACTAGACCAATATTGCTTGTACTGAGATATACATCAATTTCGTGTTATTGGGGGGAGGGTGGGGAGAGAGATTATATTGACTATTGAGCGAGATATCAACGATTGTAAAAGGGAGTAGGGTATTTAGGAAAGAATGATAAGGTTTAAGGTTCTTATAGTAAGGTTATTAAACACCTTATGGAGTATCATTTGTTAATTTTTTACTAATTAGTGATCACCGCACAATCTAACGATTCAATCATCAACTCTTTTCAACCATAACTAAAACTTTGTTTGGTATGAGATGAAACTAAAGGATAATAACAATCTATTTTTCTTCTTTTTATAATATTATTATTATTAGTATAATAATAATAATAGTAATAATAATTATTATTATCATAATTCAATAAAATATGATCTAAGGATAACTCTTAGAGGGGTAATATACCTTTGCTTGTATAGAGACAATATTACAAAATAATAAAGATAACTCCTATGACATACGTTCTACAAAATCGTCAATGTCCTATCAATAGGGCCGGCCCAAGAAATCAAAATTTGCTTAGTTACCTAAAGCAAAATTTCTTTTTTGGGCCTTTTGTAACTAAAAAGAAACTGTTATGATAAAATTGGGCATTTTTTTATAAAATAGAAAAGTAGGGCCCAAAGCGACAACCTTGGTGGCTTTGCCCAAGGGCCGCCTTTGCTTATCAACCCCATATTAATCCTTATCAAGCATCTATCTCCACTGAACTACCTTATCCAGTAGATCCATCCACCAATGACTGAAACGTCACATAAACCCCAACCTAAACACGTGAACTAGTATATCTATGAAGTATATAGTTTGAATCTCTTTCTAAGTATGATTAATATAGTTATAATATGTGGTGGGTCCTGAGGTGTTATAAAATAATTGTAGTCTTTGAATTGGACTCTAATTAATCTCCATAATTATCTTTAAAGCTTCACACTAAATAAATAATTAAACCCAATATGCTCTAAAAATATTAATTTACTAAATCAAGACTCAAAATAGGAAAGTGTACTATTTCTCAAGAAAAACGATTAGAAAGACTTCTAAATCACTAAAAATGATGTCTCATCTTAGCATAAATTTATCACAAATGAGGAGACATCAATAATGCATTAAAAGTAAAGGATCCATAGACCGCAAGTGTACGGTTGTCCAAGTAATACTCCAATAAATCAGGTTTCGTTCTCAGGGACATATAGTTATAACATTAGTATTAATCAACTAAGTAGATATAATTGTTAAAACTAGAAAAGTAAAATAGATTTTTTGTTTGGTTTTGATTTATAACTAATGATGCGATAAAATAAAGTAATTAAAATAATTGACCGAATAAAATACCGAAAGTAAATAGATGTAGGCGCAGAGATGAGAGATGTACTTGAGTCTCGCAAGGGAATCCACCTAAGTGAATATACTTAATATTCTGTTTAGGGGTAAAGTTGGAATCTAAATATTAGTCGGGACTCTAATATCTCCTAATCCACTGTCGGGTGGACCTGGAGCTATCCTACGGTAAGACAAGCCCCTCTAAGGTAGCGAGATTACTTACAGATGTGAAGATCTTAACCTCTTTGGCTATGTGATTAGTCAAGTTTATCGGTCAATAAAAGACATTACACACATATTACCTATTTCTGTAATCAAATTTCCTGTCGGATGATCACTTCACCACTAAAGTGAATAGCCCAATTACTAAAACGTATTCCTAATTAGCTAGGTCAGAAATAGTAAAGAAGAACAAAATAATACCCAATATTAAATACACAACTTAGATTAAATTAAAAATCTCAAATTCGGAAACATAAATTAATTAACTAGGGTTTCAAACCATTTATTGCGATTCTCAAGTACTAAAGAATTTAGAACATGTTAAAATTGAAAACTGAAATAAAATAATTAAAAGACATTATTCTCAATTACAGAAAAGAAATAAATAACCTAAAGGTTGGGTTGACTGTTGCTAGAAGAATGGAATTCCTCCACCTCTAACTTTTTCTCTGTCTTTTTATTCTGACTTGAAAATAATGAAGCGTAAGATGTAATTCTCTGAAGTGTGTTTACAAAGGAGGTCTAAACCCTATTTATAAAGCTGAAATTCAGAATGGGCGTTTACTTAAGAATATTAGGTCAAAATATAAAAAGCCCAAGTCCATCTTTAGGAATCCCGTAACTGCTGTCCAGCCTGTAGTAAAATGGGTGTAATTTTTGCGTTTCAAGACTAAATAACCTGATTCCAGTCCTCAAATCTTCCTAACTCAAAGGCACAACTTTCTTATTTTAGAGCTCCAAGGCTAAATCAGTGCCAAAGTGGCTCGAAATCAGCAATTAGTAACAGCTTTATAGATTTTCATCTCTTTTAGTCAACTCTTTGGGAAATCTTTTCTTGCTTTTGACTCCTCCGCTTGATCTAAGAATTTAATTCTCACTTATCCTCTTTATCTTGGTGCTCCATAGAATCCATGTACCTAATAACTTTATACTAAAAACAAACAAATTAACGTACAAAAGCTCTAAAAATGATATATCGTAATTCTAAGGGGAGAAAATGCAATATAGCGGAATAAGTATAAAAGTCTATCAAATATGTCTAATATTCACCTAAAATGATGTCTCCTAAGGGCTTATATATAGAACAAAACAGGATACATCAATACCCCAAACTCAAACTTTTGTCGTCCCGACAAAGTAAAATAAAAACAAAGGCCTCAGGTGAAACGCAAAAATGTAGAGTCTAGTGAATTATACCCAAAGCACAGCTTAAAACAGATCTCATATAGTACAAACTTAGGACTCAATAAACATATACACATGTCATGCAAAATTTAAACAAAATTAATTTCACAATGCTAGAAGGTTACACTTACTACTTATCTCAAGATGATGGCTTTAGGGTGTTCATCGATCCTCACTCGCTTTGAGCACTCCACTTAGCATACTCCCTATTAGCTGAATTATAAATCCACTATGTATCTAGGAATCACGAGGAGTTTAATGTTTTAGCGTAGGCTTACGGACAATATGTATGTATATTTGGTAAATTTGAAGTGAGATTTTGGCACTCTCCTCACTTACCATCAACAAACTGTCCAAGAGCTTGAGTTTACACTCAAATATGTTCTCAGTCAACCCACTTGATCACTAATGTAGCTACCCCAGAATTACCCAATAAGCACTAAATGATTTCTAAAAATCTACTTTGCCAGTTACTTTATTTTTCATCTGTATATATATATATATATATAGATATATATATATATATATATAACTCTATATATAATTATTTATCTATTTTTGTCTTTTTTCATTTGTTCATCCGTAAAACTTCAAGACCCTAGTGTATATTACTTCTCACTGAGATAGCAATCGAGAGGGAATTATATGAATAATGAAAAATGAAATTTGAATACGTCACTATCATTACTTAGGTAAGCATTAATAATAACTCACTTTAGAAACCATTTAGGGAATCTCTCCTACCTTAAAAAGGAACGCCAAAATAAATATTTGTGTAAATTGATAATTAATGATAAATTTCAATTAATTTAAAAGGTACAGGAATATCTTTTGGTTATACAATTAGGTAAAAAAGCATAAAAAATCAATCATTTTT
The DNA here is from genome assembly GCA_029959085.1 of Nemophila menziesii. Lineage (NCBI taxonomy): Eukaryota > Viridiplantae > Streptophyta > Magnoliopsida > Boraginales > Hydrophyllaceae > Nemophila > Nemophila menziesii. Next base: position 135,486,780 of record JARWIR010000001.1, on the reverse strand, counting down.
AGTTGGCACAGTTAATAAAAAGGGTAATAATAAATAATATTTATCATAATGTATTGTAATATGTTTTAAATAACATCACCATACTTTATTACATTCCCCTATATATGTATTTGTCTCCGCATTCAAGATATACACTCAAATATTGACTAACGTCCAGTTTGATTTTGTATAGTTATGTCTTCTGATTCTCTAGCCTTCGTTGCCTCAAAGAGAAAGAGGAAAGCTATGCAAAATATTAGTCGTGTAAAATAACATGCATCCTCGGCTTTTGAATATGAAGATTGTGACCTAACATTGGAAAATCTCAAATCCCAGCTCAAGAAGAAGGTTACGGTTCATAAAGAAGGGGTCATTCATTTTAATGTCAAGTTGCCTCAGACCTCCCCTGTATCCCATAAGCCTCATTATTATGATCAGATGAGACTTATGCTCAATCACATGATTGATTGGATGTATTTTTAACTTTTGTTATTGCATTATTCTTTGTCCTTGGTTTTTACCCTTGTATTTAATTTGTGGGTATGGATTGTCGAGACTTCCTAAACTCACCTAGTCCTCCTATTTCTTTAGCCGTTGCAGACCAACTGTGCCAACAGACTGACAAGCTAGATCAACTAAAAATGAATGTTTTATTCTAAGGTTAAAGAGGATTATAATGTTCCAATAAGTTCAATTATATGGCGAGGGATATTAGTGGGGTTTGCTTCGATAAGGGCCATCATAGTGGGTCTAAGAATAAAATAGCAAAATCTCCAGGAAAACCCCCTTGATTATTTCGAGATGCTTAATAATAAAGTCCTAGGCAAACCATTTGGTTGGGGTGATGATAAAGAAGATGAAAGTGAGAGCAGTAATGAGTAAAGAAGCAACGACTTGTTATATTTTATTATTTATGTTTATGGGTCTTAAGTCATGACTTCATATTGTCTTATGGTTTTTTTTGTAATAAATATTACTGTTATGTCTTTTTGGCTTTTATTAAATTGCTTCGATGAACATTTAAACTTTTTCATTACTGTTGAAACTGATCAAATAAGCACATATGTTCTTGGCAATGTTCGAGAGAAATTTCTAGGAATAGTTAGTAGATCATATGTACCATAAAGATCCATAGAACCCTTATAATCTTGATTATTGTTAATTTACCTGATACACCCTTCTTCATAGCCATATTGATGAATCTTTATATTTTGTGGGTCATTGGGTTTTGCTCGTATTTATGTGAGACATATAAATCTAAACTTCTTCCTAAGGAGAGCAACACATCCGGGTTAGTCTTAGTAAAATATATGTGTTTTCATAGAGTAGTTAATTTAATTGCCTTTTATCAGCCTTACTTATCTACAATTTATATATTGGACACTTTCATAACCTAATATAAAATAGGAAAATCTATCATCATGGATATGATACTCTTCTTACTACTTTATTACTTTGTGTTACCCCTACACTTGTGGTAAGTTGACTCTCTCATGGGTGTAAATCACATCACTATTGAGGGGAGACCAATATAGCAAGCCTTGATATTAATGTTGTCTCCTAGTCCAGTATAGCTCTGATGACTCCAATTATGTGATAGAATAACTTAGTCAAGAGATATCATTGATATTTTAATTTTACCTCAAAACATACACTTGTAAAGAGTTATAATTTCTACTGTAAAACACTCATAATTTTTTTAAGAGACCAAGTGTGAGGAGGATTTTTTTTTAAATGTTTTGGTTTAAGATATTATCAGTTTAATAATTCATTGTATATATATTTTGATAATATTTCTTTTATAATTTTTTGTCGAAATATCTAATGGTATAATAAATTTTTAAAATAAAAAAACAATAAGCCATCGAAATAAATAATTTTTATTATACATTATTCCCAGTATTGGATCGCTTGTTACTCCCGTCACTAGTATCATGCTACTTATGTAAGTCATCAGGGATCATTTCAAAGAAAAATTATTTCATTTTTTAGTTGCATAACAACCCTCTTACTATCATTTCTTTCTCATATGTTCTGATTTAGACCCATCTATTTATTTCATATCTTAAATGTTGTACTCATCTTATAAAGCTGGACATATTACATTTTAGACTATTTGGATTTCGTCATTACTTTTGTCTCGTGTTTTACAGTTTATCCTGGTAACTTGCAAATTAGTCCTTTTAAACATAACTTTCTATCTATGATCTGTTTTAATGTTGAGTGTATATATTTGCAGATTCAAATCGATAACTAGTCTTATTTGCTCAAATCTATTGATAAGTATGACAAAGTGTGTTATACACAAAAGCCAAAGTAGCACAGACATTACTTGCATAAGAGCCAAAAGTTGTTAGCTCGTATATACACACTATATTATATGTAATACTCACACAAATTAATCTGAATCTTATCTATATAAGAAAGTGTATTATGTAAACAAAAACAAGAAATAAAATACATGTTATACTCTCTCTTTCTCTATTAGTTTAACATGGTATCATAGAGCCTAAGGAGAAAATTCATTCGTAGCTTTTCTCAGCCATCAATGACATGTGCAATTTTATTAGAAGCTTCTTCTCCACTGTCTCGATGCATTTTGCTGCTTATTCCATGGCGTCTTCTTCTTCGACAACGCCTATCATCTCGTCTAGCTCAGTTATACCAGCTGGGTTCCTTTTACTTTGACAATAATGGTCGAGTTTAGTTCAAATAAATTAGATTCCACGAATTATTTTTTATGGATATCTCAGCTTGAAGTAGTTCTCGAAGCTCATGGCTATCTCGATCTCATTACCAGTGCTCCTCCTTCTCCATCTTCGTCTGATTCTCAGTTCTCGACGTGGATCATTGAAGATCAACAACTCAAGGTATATTTCTCTCTTCCATGATGCCTACTATATTATCTCAAGTCGTTAAGCTCCCCCATGTGGCCGATGTGTGGCAAAAACTCGAATAAATCTTTGTTTCACAATGTTGCACCCATGTTCATCAGTTTAAAATGAAATTCTGTAATATTAAGAAAGGCAATCGTAGTATGACAAATTATCTAGCTAAAATCCAAGATATATATGATGGTTTGGAGACAGATGCACCGTCTCTTCCACTTGAATACATCATTATGTACACATTGAAGGGGTCGTCTAAATTCAGTCAGTTCAAGTCTAGTATTCGCATTACCACCGCTCGATCATCAATGTTAAGCTTTCACTCTCTTGGTAGTTTGCTTGTTTTAGAGGAATAGCACAAGAAAATGTCTGAATCATGTGACATATACTCACCTTGCCAGATAGCCTTGTTCTCGCAATCTAAACACTCATCGCCGTCTTCTAATAGAGGTCAGGGTTCTTTTAATCGTGGTAGAGTCACAATAATCGAGGTTAAGGAACTTACCCTCAGTCATCTTCTATTTTTGGTGCCCCTCCATCACAAGGATCAAATCACTCTTACTCAGTGCCAACGCATCAGATTTGCTTGAATTTTGGTCACTCAGTTGTTGACTGTTGGTTTAGAGCTGATTTTACTACTTACCCTTCACCAAAGGCAAACAATTGAGTTGCTATGGATGCTCACTCTACACCACAGTCATCATCAATTACAACTTATGATCCTGAGATTTGGTACCTTGATTTAAAAGCCAACAGTCATGTTACACATGACAATCATCTTCTTCAACAATCTATACCTTATCAAGTCTCTAAATTGTCTCAATGGGTAATGTCCATGCCTTGGATATTTCTAATGTTGGTTTACTCCTTCCTCTACTTTTAAACTTCAATCTACATTACATGTTCCACTAATCTCTTCTAACCTATTTTCCATTTCTAAATTCACCTATGATTTGTCTTGTTATTTTTTCTAAATATTCTGTCAAAATTGTTGATGCTCAAACTAATCAGCTTTTGTTTCAGGTCCCCTGCAAATATGGCTCTTTCCTTTGATATCTCAACCGTATTCCTTCTCTCCCATGTCAGCTTCTTCGCATGTGTGTCTCTCATCCAAGTCCGCATCTTCTTCAGCTCACTTGTGGCATCTGCGTTTAGGTCATCCCTCAAGCAATGTCCCTTCTCAATTATCTTCCAAACTTAATACTAGATTAGATTAATGTGGTGTTCAATGTAAAGCTTGTGCAACTTCTAAATATCATAAGCTTCCTTTTTCATTATATGTAACTTGTACTAGTAAACCATTTGAGTTAAGTGCATAGTGACATATAGGGTCCCTCTCCAGTTGCAACTTGCTCTTCCTTTAAATACAAATAGTATTCTTTGATGACTTTAGCAAGTATACTTGGGTCTATCCCCTTAAACTCAGATCTCAAAACTATGAAGTTTTTAAAACATTCTTTCAAATGATCTTAACTCAAATTGACACTAAGATCAAAATTCTTAGAAGTTATAATGGTGGTGAATACTTAAGCATCTTGTTTCAAGATTTTCTTCACACTCAAGGCATCATTCATATAATAACCTTCCCTCACGCACCTGCGAAATGGTGTTTCTGAAAGGAAACATCGCCACCTTATTGAAACCTCTCTTTCTTTACTTAGTCATAGTTCAATGCCACCTAATTTCTGGCTTGAGGCCCTATCTGTTTCAGTGTATCAAATATACTTACTTCCTACCAAGTCCTTGTCTAATCTCTCTCCTTTTCAGTCATTATACAATGCTTCTCCTACCTACTCTTACCTAAAAACCTTTGGTTGCCTATTCTACCCATGACTTAAGCCATATGCTCAAAATAAATTATCCTCCAAGTCTTAAGCATGTGTTTTTCTTGGTTATTGTCGTTATTCAAAAGGCTATAAGTGTATGTCCATTGCTTCTCATCGTGTTTTTATTTCACTACATGTTTTATTCGATGAAAATAAATTTTCTTTTCAATCTTCTAGCCTTTCACTTACCCCTAACTTGGACTCCACTCCATCAACTTTTGTTGATTTGTTTTCTTCCTCCAATAATTTGACTTCTCTTTCCCAACCTTTTGTATCTCCTCTTTCACCACCTAATCCTATTCTTGAACCTTCCTCTCCAGCTCAACCCACTTCTTCTATTTCTGAAACTAACCCTACATCTCAAGATTCACTTCCTTATCACCCAATGATCACTCGTACTACAATTGGTTCTTTAAAACCATCTACCATCCTTCTTTTCTGTGTCGTCATCCTCTTTATATGAACCTTTGTCTTATAGAGATGCTGCTAAACTTCAATGTTGGAAAAATGAAATGGCTGATAAGTACAATGTCCTACTGAGTCAGAATACTTGTACATTGGTTCCTCCACCACATGGACAGAGTCCAATCACGTGCAAGCAGATCCTTCGTATTAAGCGTAACGTTGATGGTTCGGTAGCGCATTACAAAGCGCGTTACAAAGCGCGTTTGGTGGCTCGAGGTTATTTGCAGAAGTTTATGGAGTTACCTCCATGGAGACATCAGTCCCGTTGTGAAGAATAACAATTGGCCTATCTGTCAATTGGATGTTTCTAACACCTTCCTGCATGGTTTACTAGACAAAGAAGTGTATATGTCTCAACCTCAAGGATTTATTGACAAACTTGATCCTCAATATGTTTGTAAACTAAATCACTCTCTTTATGGGATTAAACAAGCACCTAATGCGTGGTATCAGCTCTTGACGTCTTATTTATTATCTCATGAATTTAAGTCTAGTTCTGTCGACACTTCTATGTTTGTGTGTGGTTCTTCTTCTTCCTTGACTATCATATTAGTCTATGTTGATGATATCCTTGTAATGGGTGCTAATTCGGCATCACTTACATCTATAATTCAAGCTTACAAGTCACGTTTTATGATGAAAGACTTGGGTCCCTTGTCACATGTTCTTGTCTTGCATATTAAACGTACTTCTACTTCATGTTATTAGAAATAACCACCAGTTGTACAAAAGAAAATGGTTTCCGAAAAACGACTGAAAAGAAATTTTTTTTGAAGTAATCTAACTATTACAATAAAACTGAAATGCGATTACAAAAAATCGAATAACAATACACGGAAATGCGATTACAAAATCGAATTAAAAATTACACGGAAATAGTTACGAAAACAAACTTACACGGAAAAGAAAAACGAGCCTAATCCTCGGTCGTTAAAAAGATATTCCGGCGGAACCCGGTTATCTCTAACGGAACGGAAAACTAACAACTAGTTTAGTGTTTTAGAGAGTGAGAGAAGAGGCAGAGTTTTCTTTTTTTCCTTTGTAATTCGTAGCTGTAGAGAGTGGAATGGGAGCTCTATATATAGGGGTGAGGAGTGGAATACACAAGCCTTCAGAAACGTCCCTATTAAATCCCATGATTCTCTCCCGGATCTGACTTGATTGGGTTGACGTTTTGATTGCTTTGTAACCCCCACGTTTATAATATTCTGTAACAGTTATGTTGACCTTTTGATTGCCCACGTGTTTGACTTGACTAAGTAACAGCTGCTGAATATCCTTTCCCTTTGACGCGTGCGAGATTAGTGGAAGTTTGTCTCTACGTTTGAGTTGGAGTAGTCAACCACTACTACGTTTGAGTTGGAGTAGTCAACCACTACTATAAGAGCTGGTACAAAATCCAATTCATTTTTCATTTTTTGACTCCCCAAACTCCCCAAACTCCCCACGACCCACGCCCCACGCCTTACGCCGTCGCCGGAGCCGGGCCGGGCCGGGCGGGTGGGTGGTGGTGGTGGTGGTGCGCGCGTGTGGGCTAACCCATTGCTTTGCTATGTGCATGGTTGTTGGCTATTTGGACATTGTTAATTTTACACCTTATAAAAGAAGGCAAAAACCTTTTACTCCTACCGATGTGGGAGAACTATAAAAAATGTCCAAAGGCTTTCTTGTGACTTTCAAGTTTTTCCAACAATCCCCCACATACTTGAATGTCAACAAAAGGTTTGGAGAGAAGGTTCCAAAAAGAAGAATGAGTGAATTGTACTTAAGTGTCAATATCTTGCGATTTGAATTGACACGTAGTGAAGTGAGGCAACCACCGAATTTCGTTTAAGTGAACTTACTCTTGAACTTTAACGGTTATCGATCGAGACCCTCACAGCACATACTCTACCCGATTCAAGGTTAAGGTTCCTTCTAACATTACCTTTTGGTTCATCAAGTCCTTCTCTAAGGACCACCCTTTAAGGGCTATGAACTTGGTGGATTTATTCATTTGAGAGTGGTGTAAGGACGTCTCCTCAACACTCTACCATGAATATTTGGGTTTCAAAGTTACCCTTGAATTCATCAAGTCCTTCTCAAAAGGACCACCATAAAGGCTATGAATTCAAATGTGAGTTTCAACACTCGGTACGCCTTTTTCATCAAGTCCTTCTCAAAAGGACCACCACAAGTGGCTATGAACAAGACGATTTGGGATTGAGCCTTAGGGATGGGGAAATCACATTGACTCATTAGTCACATGTTCCCACTTAATGGGTTTTAGACCCATCCCCCTCGACGTCTCCAGGACTAGTCTCCTAGTCAAGCCTTTGGTGAACGGATCAGCTAGATTCTCCTCTGATCGTACAAATTCCAAGGTTATCACACCATTCTTCAGTAATTGTCTTACTGACCCATGTCTGATGCGCATATGTCTCTTCTTCCCATTATAGGCGCAATTATGAGCGACTCCAATGGCTGCTTGTGAATCACAGTGGATACATACAGGTGTGGCACTTCCATCCCAAAGTGGCACATCCGATAAGAGACTTCTCAACCGCTCAGCTTCTTGCCCAGCTAAATCTAGTGCTATGAACTCAGACTCCATGGTGGAGCGTGCTATACAAGTCTGTTTGGAAGACTTCCACGATACAGCACCTCCCCCTAAGGAGAATACATAACCACTGGTGGAGTTTACTTCGTCATTGTCAGAGATCCAGTTTGCATCACAAAAACCCTCAAGGACTGCAGGGAATTTGTTATAGTGCAAGCCTAGATCGATGGTACCCCTCAAGTATTTCAATAGACGGCGAAGTGCAACCCAGTGATCACTATTTGGGTTATGAGTATAGCGACTGAGTCTACTCACAGCATAGGCAATATCGGGTCGAGTATAGTTCATTAGGAACATTACACTTCCTATGATTTTAGCATATTCATTTTGGGATACAGCATCCCCAACATGTTTGGATAAATTAATGCTAGAATCATAAGGAGTATTTACAGGCGTTACCTCAAAGGAATTGAACTTCTTCAGCATCCTTTCTACGTAATGAGACTGATTCAGGGTAATACCATTACTGCTTCTAATGATTTTTACCCCAAGTATTACATCAGCTTCTCCCATATCTTTCATGTCGAATCTGGAAGACAAGAAGCGTTTAGTCTCATTTATAATATGAATAGTAGTACCGAAGATGAGCATGTCATCTACATAAAGGCAGATGATAACACACTCTGAATTTGTTACCTTGGAGTAAACACATGAGTCAGAAGTGTTAGCTATAAACCCATATGAAATGAGAGTACTATCTAGTTTTTCATACCATTTTTTCGGTGCCTGTTTCAAACCGTACAAGGATTTTTTCAACTTACACACTTTGTCCCCTTGACCAGGGACCACACACCCTTCAGGTTGAGCCATGTAGATCTCTTCATCTAGATCTCCGTTCAAGAACGCGGTTTTGACATCCATTTGATGTATTACAAGTTCGTGAATGACGGCTAAAGCAATAAGGGTTCTTATCGTGGCAATTTTGGTCACTGGGGAATAGGTGTCAAAATAATCTTGACCTTTCTTTTGGGTGAAGCCCTTAATAACAAGTCTGGCTTCGAATTTTTCTATTGAGCCATCGGGTCTCAACTTTTTCTTAAAAATCCATTTGCTACTAATCGCTTTGCTACCCCTAGGTAAGTCGGTTAATTCCCATGTATGGTTACTCTTAATTGACTCAAGTTCACTATTAATAGCCTCTTTCCAAAAACTAGCATCTATAGATTTTAAAGCATCTGTTGGCTTATAGCCTCCCTTATTAGGTTGTTTTAATGTGACAAATCCTCTTGTGTTTAGTATGCTAATTTCTATGATTATTTACACTCTCTCTTGCACTCTATTTTCATCAAAAAGCTCTATCTTTGTCATGTTGTTCAAACTTGATTGTTTTATCTTAAGAATCTTTTTCTCATACAAATGCTATTAACCGTATCTTTATGTTTATTGAGAATTAGCCTTAGTGTTCAACTTCAAAGATTCTTAGAATAATGTTTACAACAACTTTCGTGAAGAAGAATTATTGATCCAAGTCATCATCCTTCAAAGATTACTTGGCGCGGTACACCGCTGCGGTATACCGGACCAAGCTTGCGGACCAGGGCGCGGTATAGAGACTAGCCCGTCAGTATGCCAGAAAATCAACCACTGAAGCGCGGTACACCGCTGCGGTACACCGCAAGTAAGGGTTTTCTGCACTAAAGACAAGTCATAAGAAATATATCCGTTGGGAGATTAATAGATCCGTTGGACTCAAGCCTTATGACCGTTGGAAGCCATTTTCTACTATAAATTGAAGCTCTTTGAAGGCTACAACTACACCAACTAATTACAAACATTAAGGGGCTTAATTGCTATCATTCAAGAAGGTGTCAAGAGCTATACATAGTCAAATTCAATCTTAGTGAGCTTATAAATCCTTTCAAGGAGTTAATCAATTAAGCCACAAGGTTCTATCCACTCAAGAAGGAGTATACAAGCTTATAGTCATATCCACTCTTTTAGGAGTTTTAGATACAAGCTTTAATTAGCAAACCTTTAAACACTTTGTTGCTATCCTCTTAAGTCTAGGTCTTGTAATAGATAGATTAAGAGAGAATTCAAGTATAGGGAGTATACTTGGTGTCCTTGTGTTGTGATTACGCAAGTGGTGTGTCCTTCGTGTTATCGAAGAGTTTGTAAAGGTTATTGTGTTCTCGACCCGGTTAAGAGAGACACGGGAGCTTAGTGAAAAGCTTGAAATCCTAAGGAGGCTTCCTTAGGTAGTGGATGTAGGGAAACCGAACCACTATAAATCGTGTGTATCTTTCTATCCCTACTCTATTTACTTTCCGCACTCTATATGTTTGATTATATGCTTGCATGAATTCTATGTTATTATTTATCTAGGATATCTAACATATAGTTTTCTAGAGTAGTTTAAGATATTGGATTAGCTTTTTACTAGTTATACTTTTATATCAAACCTTACTCTTTCCATTGCATGATCCCATAAGAGTTTGATTTAATTAGTTGACCTAGAAGTTTTCTCTTAAACTTATTATTGTCCAAAAGATTTTTAATTAGGCATTATCTTATTAGTAATCCTATTCACCCCCCCTCTAGGACTTTCAATTGGTATCAGAGCCTAACTCTACGTGAATAGCTTAATCGTTAGTAGAGTAAACGATATGGAATTTAATCTTTTGGAAAGTTCGTCTTCTACTCGACCTCCACTTTTTGTAGGAACTTACTATTTCGCTTGGAGAACAAAAATGGAGGAATTTATAAAAGCCGAAGATCCCGATCAATGGAGAATTGTAAAAGAAGGTCCATTTGTCCCTTATAAAGAAGAGTTAAATGAAGAAGGAGTTCTCAAGCTAAATCAAGAAGAAAATGATTTTGATGAACTCACCATTGAGGAAAAGGCTAAGCTCACTCAAAATGCAAAACCAATGTACACTCTCATTCGTGGAATTTCCGAAGAAATATTCTCACAAATGTTAGATTGTAAAACCGCAAAAGAGCTTTGGAATCGTTTGGAGTTTTTATATGGAATTGTCGAAAATGACGAAGAAGAAGAAGTCTCAATCCATGATGAATCTCACAACAATTTTAAACCTAATCATGAGGTAGCACTTTATCCAAACTCTTTATCTCTTCCTTATAATTATTGTGATATTAGACAAATTTCATCCCTTCTCAAAATTCTTGATTCTCAAATCCATTTAAATAATCTTATGTTAAAAAAGGGTAATATTGAGCCAAAGAAGTGTTTTAAATGTTGTATCACTTTGGATGATATTCTTGGCAATACTAAAAACCCGTGTTTTGAAAACATTTTTATTTTAAATAAATGGAAACATCCTTTGAAGAAAAGCATAGAAGGTTTTAAAAAATTGGATGAAGCGTTTTCCCTTGCTCTTGATACTTTAAAAAATAATCCTTTCTCAAATGTCACTCCTTTTGATCCAAATGACTTTTTCAAAGAAAAATTATATGTTAGTGATAATTTGGATGTTGGGAAGAATGTGGAAACTTCTTGTTCAAAACCTTTACATGGTTACTCTATTCAAAAAAGAAGTTATTGCAACTATTGTGGTAAACCCGGTCATCATGCTTCTACGTGCCATTACCATGAACAACTTATTAGTGGATCTTTGATACCTTCATGGGAAAAACCAATATGGATCGTGACAAATGCTAATAACATTTCCGGATCCATTCCACCTCGGGTACCATAGTAATTTGCATTGAAGGTGTTGAGCGTCAAGAAAATGGAATTTCATGCAAAAGGACGTTCAAACCTCTTAAAAGGAAAATACGGTGATATTCTTTCCTCTCTTGTGTTTTTATTTATGTTTTCATTTTTGTGTTTTTTGTGTTTTATCAACTTGTGATGCTATCTTGAAGTTCTTGACCTTTTTCATGCTTTAGTTTTGCTTTATTCTTGCATAGGGTCTTTTTGCCTTTTAGAAAACTTAGGGTCTTTTGTGAAATTAACTGTTATATGAGTTTTTAGCTTCTCCTTGGCTTTTCTTTTCAAAACAAAGGTGCTCAAAATTATTTTATATCATTCCGAGTCATTTGGGGAAGTTTCGATTGTGTTTCGGGTGTTTTTAAAAGAATCAAAAATTTCATTTTTGTTGACCAAACCGAGCACTCGTGCGGTGCACCGGACGATTCCCGCGGTACACCGCACGTAAGGGTTTTGACAGATTAAGAACCCGTTTTTCAGTCTTTTCTCCTCACTTCTTCATTACAACTTCTCCTCTCCTCCTCCTTGGCGATTTCCGGCCACCCACACTCCGGTTCCACCACCAAAAACACCCTCTTTCACCACTTAAATCACTCCTCCTTCTTCCTCCTCCATCACCCACTTCGTTTTCCACCATGGTTAGAACCAAATCCATTGCTAACAAGAAAAAAGCTTCCACCGGAGCCTCCTCAAGCCGCCACCGTGAACCATCTCCGGCGAGGTCACCATCACCACCACCACCACCACTCCGACCATTCGATGCTCTACCGGGAAGAACGATTTGCCCCTCGGCTTTTCCCTCCGGTGAAAACTCTCTCTTTAATCTCTTTTCAATTCAAAAATTTCATAAAATATTTGCTTTTTCGGGTAGTCATTTGGCAATCGGGTTAATCAAAGATTTCTATACGAATTTTGAATTTAATCATGCTTCTACTTCAATTAAGTCAACCGTATCGGGTACCATTTTACGTTTAAAATCGAATACTTTGTGCTCTAAATTTGATATACCTTCGGATGGTTTTAGCGGATTTTGGTCTAGTGGTTGGGATAATTCGAACATTGATATTGTTGCTCAAAATGAAGTTAATGAGTTTGTTAATAGTAGAATGGTTATTGCCGATGGAAATTGGAATATTCGTAACTTTGATCCGGAATTTATCGTGGCCCACAAGTTTCTTATCTCGGCCGTTATTCCGAAAGATAAGCATGATGCCAAACTTATCCCGTATGAAGCTTATCTTTTATTCTTGATCTTCTCCAAACAACCGATAAACATCATTGCTATTATGTTAAAATGGATGAATCACGCTCGTGCCTCTCGGGATAAAGTCCCTTACGGTATATTTCTATCCAAAATCTTTGAGGCTAATGGTATTTCTTTTGGAGGAACTAATGTGAAACCAATGAATAAGTCATGGAACTTCGATTATCTCACGATTCTTAGGATGAAATTTGTTATTTATAACAACACATATGTTTCGGTCTCCACTATTAATCGTATCTCGGATGTTACTATTCGTAATCGCATTCTTGGAGCTAAAAGCGAAACCGATGGTCCGGAGCTTGAGACTCTTATTTTAGTAGATAACCCGGATCAACAAAACCCCATTCCTAATGAGCCCACTCCAAGCCAACCCAACTTTGTTAACCCTCCTAATCCATCCGGTTTCGAAAGTGCTATGTCCCGTTTCATGGATTATATAGGGAGTAAATTTGTGGCTTTGGAAGATAAAATAGAAAGGAAATTTGGAGTTTTGGAAGAAAAGATAGGGAATCTTGCGAATGAGCTCTCGTGTATGAAAAGTGATGTTTCGTGTATTCGCGATGATATTGGAAATGGAAGAAGATCTAGGAGCCGCTCTCCTCGTGATAATCGTTAATTCATCTTGGTTTGGTGTTTGGTGCTTGGTGTTTGGTGTTTAAAATCTTGTTTTTATCGTTCTTGGTGGTTTATGGGTCTTTTAAATGCTTATGTGGTTTTGTTAGAACTTGTTTAATGGTGTGTTTATGCTTTTAAGTATTTGTGGGTCCGTGTTTTGGACATCTAGGATATTGCCATTTTGGCTTATTTGTTTTCTTTGTTAGGATGCTAAATGTTTTATTTGGATAATTGGTTAACTTGTTTTTATCTTGATTGTTAGTTGCTTATCTTCTTTGATTTGATGTTGCTAACATGTTCTTTGATGTTATAGGTACTTCTTGATATTTGCTCCTTAGTCCCTATAGTTTGTTCTCTTTAAACCTTGTTCCTAAATAGTTTGATATTTGCATTGCGGTCCCAAATAGATCCTTCAAAATTGCGTTTGGCCCCCAAACTTTTGTAAAATACACCTTGACCCCTTGTTTTTCGACAAATTACAGTTTTACCCCTATATCTTTTCAAAATGATTTCAAATGTTCTTATTAGGGAAAATTGTCTATCAAACAATTACAAAATTAAAAACAAACTATATGCATTTTGTAAGGGGGAGTCTTTGCTAAATCATTTTTTAAGACTCAAATGCTTAGACTAATCATTTATTTCATATGTTGCAACTAATCGTTTATGTTTTTAGAAAGCATATAAAATCAAAATCCATCAAGAAGTTGGTAAACATCTCTATCCTTAGCTCTTACTTTTCAAATATCTAAAACTCTTGCATACTCTCTCTATCATTGTTTAAAACCTATTCACTCGAGTTGTCTTTGCTCTTCTACTCTTAGCTGTTTTTACCCCGTCTTTTTGATGAAGACAAAGGGGGAGAAATATTATGTGCACTAAAACCTTCAAAACTTGCACGTTTTAAACACTCACAAATGCATCTCAAAACTTATGCTTATTGTGAGGGGGAGCTTTATTTCATTATGCTTAAACTTTCATATCTTTCCTAAGGTGTTTTAGTGAAGGATTTGTCATCATCAAAAAGGGGGAGATTGTTGGCTTATAGCCTCCCTTATTAGGTTGTTTTAATGTGACAAATCCTCTTGTGTTTAGTATGCTAATTTCTATGATTATTTACACTCTCTCTTGCACTCTATTTTCATCAAAAAGCTCTCTCTTTGTCATGTTGTTCAAACTTGATTGTTTTATCTTAAGAATCTTTTTCTCATACAAATGCTATTAACCGTATCTTTATGTTTATTGAGAATTAGCCTTAGTGTTCAACTTCAAAGATTCTTAGAATAATGTTTACAACAACTTTCGTGAAGAAGAATTATTGATCCAAGTCATCATCCTTCAAAGATTACTTGGCGCGGTACACCGCTGCGGTATACCGGACCAAGCTTGCGGACCAGGGCGCGGTATAGAGACTAGCCCGTCAGTATGCCAGAAAATCAACCACTGAAGCGCGGTACACCGCTGCGGTACACCGCAAGTAAGGGTTTTCTGCACTAAAGACAAGTCATAAGAAATATATCCGTTGGGAGATTAATAGATCCGTTGGACTCAAGCCTTATGACCGTTGGAAGCCATTTTCTACTATAAATTGAAGCTCTTTGAAGGCTACAACTACACCAACTAATTACAAACATTAAGGGGCTTAATTGCTATCATTCAAGAAGGTGTCAAGAGCTATACATAGTCAAATTCAATCTTAGTGAGCTTATAAATCCTTTCAAGGAGTTAATCAATTAAGCCACAAGGTTCTATCCACTCAAGAAGGAGTATACAAGCTTATAGTCATATCCACTCTTTTAGGAGTTTTAGATACAAGCTTTAATTAGCAAACCTTTAAACACTTTGTTGCTATCCTCTTAAGTCTAGGTCTTGTAATAGATAGATTAAGAGAGAATTCAAGTATAGGGAGTATACTTGGTGTCCTTGTGTTGTGATTACGCAAGTGGTGTGTCCTTCGTGTTATCGAAGAGTTTGTAAAGGTTATTGTGTTCTCGACCCGGTTAAGAGAGACACGGGAGCTTAGTGAAAAGCTTGAAATCCTAAGGAGGCTTCCTTAGGTAGTGGATGTAGGGAAACCGAACCACTATAAATCGTGTGTATCTTTCTATCCCTACTCTATTTACTTTCCGCACTCTATATGTTTGATTATATGCTTGCATGAATTCTATGTTATTATTTATCTAGGATATCTAACATATAGTTTTCTAGAGTAGTTTAAGATATTGGATTAGCTTTTTACTAGTTATACTTTTATATCAAACCTTACTCTTTCCATTGCATGATCCCATAAGAGTTTGATTTAATTAGTTGACCTAGAAGTTTTCTCTTAAACTTATTATTGTCCAAAAGATTTTTAATTAGGCATTATCTTATTAGTAATCCTATTCACCCCCCCTCTAGGACTTTCAGCATCATCATAAGTTTTTGGGTCATCCTCCATGAGGAAGCAATTGACTATATGTTCGTCTAATAGATCAATGTGAGAACCTTCTGTTACAAAGGCTGTTATAAAGTCAGGGCCGAAGCTAGACTCGATCCTGCGCCTCTTACTTCTCCTAGGTTCTTCCTCGGGAATACTACTAGGCTCCATGGAAATGGAGGGGTTAGGAAAAACATCACAAAGAGGTACCACATCATTAGTAGATAAATTATCAACAGGTAAAGAAGCATTGACAGTATTTAAATCTTTCAAAGGGAAAACATGTTCAAAGAATTCAGCGTCTCTAGACTCACAAATAGAGTTATCTTCTAATGACAAG
Source organism: Nemophila menziesii (assembly GCA_029959085.1). Lineage (NCBI taxonomy): Eukaryota > Viridiplantae > Streptophyta > Magnoliopsida > Boraginales > Hydrophyllaceae > Nemophila > Nemophila menziesii. The sequence goes on along the minus strand of JARWIR010000001.1, from coordinate 135,470,712 downwards.
AATCTGTATGTTGCACTATTCTGAGCGTACCCTATGAAAATTGAGTCAACAGTTTTGGGTCCAACGGTGACTGTTTTAAAATCAGGTAGTTTGACTTTGGCTAGGCACCCCCACACTCTTAAAAATTTCAGGTTTGGTGGAATACCCTTCCACATTTCATACGGGGCCTTTTCTAGGGATTTATGAGGTACCCTATTAAGTACATAACAGGCTGATAGGACAGCTTCCCCCCACATGTTGTTTGGTAAACCTGAACTTATTAACATGGCATTCATAGTCTCTTTAAGGGATCTATTCTTTCTTTCTGCTATGCCATTTTGTTGGGGTGTATAAGGGGCACTAAGTTCGTGGATAATCCCATTTGTTTCACAAAACTCTTTAAGGGAATTAGAACTATACTCGCCTCCTCTATCGGACCTAAGTCGTTTGATTTTACAGTCTAGTTGGTTTTCAACTTCGGCTTTATATTTTAAAAACGCATTTTCCGCCTCATCTTTAGTTTTAAGAAGATACACTTTAGTAAACCTAGAGTAGTCATCTACGAAGGTTATGTAATAAAGTTTTCCTCCTCTACTAGCGGAGTTTTTAAAATCAGCTAAGTCCGAATGAACTAATTCAAGCAATTTGGTTTGTCTCGTGGTAACGGATTTAAAAGGTTTTTTCGCAAGTTTGGACTCTACACATATTTGACATTTTTCAAAGTCATCCACGTTGTTAACGGGTATTAGTCCAAGTTTTTTAAGCCTTTTAATAGACGCAACATTTAAATGGCCTAGTCTACCGTGCCACGTTTGAACGGACTCAACAATATAAGCGGAATTAGATGCATTCTCATTAAGGGTTACAGTGTTTAAAACAAACAAGCCATTATTAAGGTACCCTTTCCCCACGAACTCGTCATTTTTAGTGATAATGACTTTTCCCCCCTCGAAGACAAGTTTGAGACTAACTTTGTTAAGGAGAGCCCCGGAAACTAAGTTCCTACGGAGAGAGGGGACGAAGAGAACGTCATTTAGTTCAAGAGTCTTACCAGAGGTGAGTTTGAGGGGAACCTAACCTTTCCCGAGAACAGTAGCGGTGGAAGAGTCACCCAAGTACACACACTCACCATCAGTTGCCTTTTCGAATTTCTTGAACAAGGATTTGTTTGCGCAGAAATGGCGAGAAGCTCCAGTGTCAAGGATCCACTCGCTCTTATTCTCTACCAAGTTTACCTCAACCATTACCGCAGCGATTATTTCTTCGGTCTCAGTCAGATTCGCGGCGGCTTTGGGACCCTGGCCAGCTCTCTGGGGACATTCGAAAGCTTTGTGCCCTTCTTTGCCACAACAGTAACAGGCCCCTTTAGTTTTTTGAATCTTACCAGAGATCTTGAATCCTCCACCTTGTTTGTTGGTGTTGCCGCGATTCTTGTTTCCCCCAGACTTAGATTTGTTGGACCCTTGTTGCTTTCCCTTCCCTTTGAACCTGTCTTTGTTTCCTTGGCCAGAACCTTCGACTAGATTAGCTTTGGAGGAATGAGAAGGGAAAGAGATTGACTTATCCTTTAGTCGATTCGCTTCTTCGACTTGGATGTGGCTGATGAGCTCTTGGAGGGTCATTTCTTTCTTTTTGTGCTTGAGGTGGTTGCGGTATTCACTCCAAGATGGGGGAAATTTCTCAAGCAAAATGTTGGCTTGAAGAATTTCATACATCTTCATGCCTTCGGCGATAACCTCCGCGCATAGGTTCTCGTACACATGGAGTTGTTCAGTCATGGGTTTCTGATCCGTAAGTCTAAAATTATACCAATTCCCAGTCACGTATTTTTTCTTACCCGAATCATCAGCCCCATATTTCTTCTCGAGAGTTTCCCATATGACCTTTGCCGATTTCTCTTTGGCAAGGAGGTCAAAGATGGGATTAGTAACGTTGTTCAACATCCAGCCCGAGCCATGGTGTTAGCTCTTTTGAACCTAGATTCGAGGGCAGCATGCCTAGCTAGCTCTTGTTCAGTATGAGCTCCAATCTCCAAAAGTGGAGGAGCCTCGACTATAGCAAAGTCGAGTTCATATTGTTCAAGGCATATCATTATTTTTTGCGCCCAACGCTTATAGTTAGAACCATTAAGGAATTCCAACTTGTTCGCGTCGAGAAGTGGCTTAGTGTTCAAAGAGGAACCAACAGCCGAAATAGGAAGAGCCATTTTTCAAAAATAACCGGTGGAAAAGAAAATGAATATCTTTTTAAATTGTTATTAGAAATAACCACCAGTTGTACAAAAGAAAATGGTTTCCGAAAAACGACTGAAAAGAAAAAAGTTTTGAAGTAATCTAACTATTACAATAAAACTGAAATGCGATTACAAAAAATCGAATTACAATACACGGAAATGCGATTACAAAATCGAATTAAAAATTACACGGAAATAGTTACGAAAACAAACTTACACGGAAAAGAAAAACGAGCCTAATCCTCGGTCGTTAAAAAGATATTCCGGCGGAACCCGGTTATCTCTAACGGAACGGAAAACTAACAACTAGTTTAGTGTTTTAGAGAGTGAGAGAAGAGGCAGAGTTTTCTTTTTTTCCTTTGTAATTCGTAGCTGTAGAGAGTGGAATGGGAGCTCTATATATAGGGGTGAGGAGTGGAATACACAAGCCTTCAGAAACGTCCCTATTAAATCCCATGATTCTCTCCCGGATTTGACTTGATTGGGTTGACGTTTTGATTGCTTTGTAACCCCCACGTTTATAATATTCTGTAACAGCTATGTTGACCTTTTGATTGCCCACGTGTTTGACTTGACTAAGTAACAGCTGCTGAATATCCTTTCCCTTTGACGCGTGCGAGATTAGTGGAAGTTTGTCTCTACGTTTGAGTTGGAGTAGTCAACCACTACTACGTTTGAGTTGGAGTAGTCAACCACTACTATAAGAGCTGGTACAAAATCCAATTCATTTTTCATTTTTTGACTCCCCAAACTCCCCAAACTCCCCACGACCCACGCCCCACGCCCCACGCCCCACGCCCCACGCCCCACGCCTTACGCCTTACGCCGTCGCCGGGCCGGGCGGGTGGGTGGTGGTGGTGGTGGTGCGCGCGTGTGGGCTAACCCATTGCTTTGCTATGTGCATGGTTGTTGGCTATTTGGACATTGTTAATTTTACACCTTATAAAAGAAGGCAAAAACCTTTTACTCCTACCGATGTGGGAGAACTATAAAAAATGTCCAAAGGCTTTCTTGTGACTTTCAAGTTTTTCCAACACTTCATTTGTGGTAAATCAATCTACATATACTACCTCTATAATTAAACGAGAGGGGTTAACTAATTTCAAGTCCTATCCTACTCCAACGCTAAGCAAATATGCTATTGCCTTCAATCACAATTTTCTTCCATTTGACAACCCTTTTTATTTCGAAGCTTAATTGGTGGTTTAGAATATCTTACCATCTCAAGGTTTGACAGTGCTTACTCGGTTAATCAACTATGTCAAGCCATGCACAATCCAACTAACTTCGACTTTGATGCTTTAAAAAGGTTTCTTCGATATATAAAGGGAACTATTGATTATGCGTTGGTTTTTAGTTCTTCTCCACCTATTTTACGGGCTTACTCAGATTCCGATTCCGCGAGCTGTTTGAGTGATAGACTCTCAACCACTGGGTATTGTAGTTTCCTTGGTTCAAACTTGATCTCGTGGGGTTATAAGAAGCAAACCACGGTCTCACGCTCTCCTACTGAGGCTGAGTATCATGCAATGGATCACGTGTATACTGAGCTTAAATGTATTACCTTTCTTCTGAAAAGTTTAAAGCTCGAAGTTGGTATTTCTACGCTTGCTTATGACAATATATCTGCTACTGCGTTGGCTTCTAACCCAGATTTTCACACTCGTACTCGGCATATCGATGTTGATTTTCATTTTGTTAGGGAACAAGTTCAAGCCAAGCAACTACACTTGATTCATGTTCCTTCTAACCTTCAACTTGCAGGTATATTTACCAAAGGTCTTGCTTCTACTCCATTTTCTTTCATTGTCTCCAAGCTTCCTCTACAAATCAAGCTCCGGGATGATAAGTATGACAAAGTGTGTGATACAAAAAGAAAAAAAAGCACACACATTACTTGCATAAGAGCTAAAAGTTGTTAGCTCATATACACACACTATATTGTATGTAATACTCATACAATTATGCTGGAACTTCTCTATATAAGAAAGTGTATTATGTAAATAAAAAACAAAAAGAAATAAGATACATTTTATTATCTCTCTCTATTATGTTAACAACTATCACATATTGGTGATAATACTCTTATTTTCTAAACAATGTAAAATCTACTTGTTAATCAAATTGTAAGTATTTTATTGATTTTATTTTTTACTTTTACCTATACATATTAAAATTTGTATTTCCTTCTTTTAGATGGACATGTCATTGATGTCTCCCATTTTTTTCTAATTATATGCCCTTAGGAGACATCATTTTAGGTGATTAATTGACTTATTTGATAGACTTTTAGACTTATTTGGTTATATTGCGTTTTCTTCCCTTGGATTTAGATTATTTGCGTTTTAGAGCTTTTGTGCATTAATTTGTTTGTTTTTAGTGCAAAATTCTTAGGTCCATGAATTAGAGGGAGTAACAATACAAGGAGAAGAAATAGTAATTAAAGTCTTAGATTGAGCGTAAAAGTCAAAGACGAGAAAAGTTGATTCGAAGAATTTATTAGATGGGAACGAAATCTGGAATGCTGTTACAAATCACTCTTTTTGAGCGTCTTAGACACTGATTAAGTCTTGGAGCATAAAATAAGGATTGTGTATCTTTGAGTCAGGAAGATTTAGCAAGTTGAACGGAGTGATTTCGAGTCCGGACGCAAAAGTTACAGCTGTTTTAGTAACAATTATACACCATTTACAGGATTTCATTAAGGATTGGGCTTTTATTTCATTTAACCTATTTCCTTTCAAGAGTAAAGCCCAATCCGTTTTTTTACCATCATATATAAGCCTTAGACTTCATTTTTTTATGGGACAACTCATATTTTACAAGATAGAAGCGCCACAGAGAAGTCAGAAGCTAAAGGAGAGAATAAAACTGAAACTGGAGAATTCCAATTCTTCCATCAACAATCAAAATCAATCCTTTAATTAGGTTACCCATTTCATCTTTGTAATTGAATATGCTTAATTTATCTTTTAATTCAGTTTTTAATTACATTATGAGCTAAATAAATTAGTGCGTGAGAATCGCAATAAAAGGGATGAACCCTATTGTTTCCGAATTTAGGATTTCCTTTAATTTAAATTTAATTGGGTATTTTACATTGGATTTTATTTTATGCTTAATTTACTATTTCTTTTAGGAACGACTAGAAATAGGTGTTAGTAATCAGGCTATTCACTTAAGTGACAAAGTGATCATCCGACGGGGGGGGGGGGTGGGGGGGGGGGGGGTTTGATTACGGAGCTAAATAATTATCCGTGTGATGTGCGTTATTGACCGACAGGCTTGACTAGTTACATAGCCAATGGGGTAAGAACTTCACATCCGAAGAGACATATTCGTCCGATAGGAGTTTATAGAACTTTAGGATAGCTCCAAGGTCCATTTACTTTCCTGTCAGATAACAATTAATCTCACTTATTGCATAACATCATTTCTCATATCCATTCGTCCTTGAGATCGATTCCCGTTTACCGGATATTACTTGGACGACACGTACACTTGCGGTCCGTGCCCCTCCATTTTGGGGGTGTTATTTTCTAACACACCAGGAGACACCGATCATCATGTTAGGACAACATACGTGCTTCAAAAGATTACTCGTGACATTAGATTCAAACCCTTGAGACTTTCATAGATGGTATTATCAAACTAATTAATTTTATAGATGAATATTTAATATCAGTTTCAACTTGTCAAGTGAAAAAAAGAAGGAAACATTTGTATCAACTTATTCTTCTTTCTTTTAAATAGGAATGTTAAACTGTTAAAGGTTGTATTGAATACGATGGAATTGTTTATTGAGGAGTGCGGGACCGCTCATGAGGATGTTTTCAGTAAGCTTGTTTTGGTTATTATTTACTTGAAAGAAGATTGTAGGGTCCACCAAGTTGTTGTATTGTGTCGTGTAGACATGGAGAATACTTGAAAAAACGTTTAAATTAAAGGTATTTGTGGTATTTTTAAGTAACAAATGTTTTAAATGTAAGGAAATTAATTTATTTTTTGGTTTGATCTTGTTGTGAGGAGATTGTTTAAAAGATTGAGATCCGACATAAGATGTAAATCGTATATGATCAAATGGAAGGTGTGACTAAATCAATTTTTAACGTGTAATTTATTATATTTATACAATCACAAACGTGCGTGTCATCCCTTTTTGACTCTTTTGACTAGTTGATTTTTTTATAGAGGAAAGTTCTAAAAGCAGCCCAAATCCATTCCCAACCCCATTTTAAAGCCTAGTTAGAAATTTGTTTTAAATAAAGCCTAGTTTCAAATTTTGGTTGGTTTTTTCTCAATTCTACCCTTTTCCTTTTTTTCAGCACTTTGTTTTTTTTTTATTTCTATATACGGATAGATCCGTACACATAGGTCCAGACTTTTTATTGGTTTTTTGTTTTTTTAAAGGGTTTTAAATCTTTGTTACATAGTCCAAATACACTTAGGGCTGTACATAATTTTCGTGTTTTGTATATATCCATATCTATCATGTCAAATGTTGCACACTAGGGCTGTACAGAAACCCATTTTTGTCAAAGGCTGTCCAAGTATGTGTCCATAGGGCTGTACATAGGCCCGTTTTCTCTAAAATACACTTAGTTATGTTTTGAAAAAACAAAAAGAAGCCAGACCATTTTGTCTGGACAATTATTAGCCCAACTAGAAATCAACCCACTATGGGCTGGACCACCCCAGACCATTTTGTCTGGACAATTATGTACGGCTAAACCACATCTGAAGCGAGGAAGGCTCTGGGCTGGAGGCGCGAGAATGGCTCTACAGCGAGGAAGGTTCTGGGCTAGTCCCTGCTGGGCTGGACAGCGATGATGGCGGTGAAGGATCTGTAATGGCCGTGGTGAATGGAGGCTCGATGTACAGGAAGGGGGAGGAGGGAAGAGACTGGCCATTGCTGTTGCAGCCATGGGTGAGGAGGGATGTAGTGGTGGCGAGATTGGAATACGCAGCAGCAGTTTTCCGGTGCACGAACCTGGAGCACGAACCTGGAACACGAACCGTCGGAGATCAAGGTGGTGGAGAGGCGAAGGTCCATCGAGAATGAAGATGAACGAGGTTGTTGGTGGGCTGCAGAAATGGAGATGAACGTGGCTGTTGGTGGTGGATCTCTTCTCGTCGATCCTGTGGGCTGCAGAAACGGAGATGAAGCAGCGATGCAGCAACGATGCAGCGATGCAGCAACGATGGTGGCTTCGTCAGAGGAAGGAGGGCATCGATGCAGCAACAATGGTGGCCGTGGTGGTGCGCTGTGATGGCTTCGTTGGGGTGCAGCACAGTGAAGGGGAAGGAGGGCATCGATGGGTTTGATCGAAACCCTATATGGGTCTTTTGTTTTTGGTTTGGGTTGCTCACTGTATGGATTAGAATTAGTAGGGGTTTTTGGGTCTTTTGCTGTATAATAGTTGGGTAATAATTGGGTTGTAACTAATGGTTTGGGGTTGGGCTTTAAAATGGTAATCCAAAGTTGTGGGGGCTGTAAATAAATATTCCCCCTTTTTTATAAGTGATATAATTAATGGGTTTTGGATGAATACTTGTGTTTATGATTAATGTAATTTTTCAAACAAAAAATAGAGATGCCTATATGGTTTTATCTTTTTTTTTTGAAAGATGAGTATTTAAATATTTTCTTAAAATTTGACATTATTCTCCCGTGCTTAAACCTTAAGGCACTAATTTGTATACTAAATAATATTACGAGAATACGGGAGGTGAAGCGTCGTTTCACTTTTAAAAGTAAGTCATCGCTTTTTAGTATATAAAAAAAGAAAATAAATAACTAAACAAATTAACCAATAAAAAAATAGAAAAAACATTAATAAACCTGATACTATAAGCTAGCACACCTACATTTTTTTCCTCTCAACTCTTCCTCCTTTCTCATAACATATGCATAAGAGTTTCAGTGGTTAATTGTAGTATAACAAGTTCTCCTTTTCTTGGCCATCACATTACTATTTTAAGCCTAATTTTACGTACTATGAATTATGTCTATAATTGTTGAGGCATATTATTAAAAAACCATCCATTCAAAAATAGATTATTTGTCAAATGCTTTGGATAAAACTAATGGTCAAGGACGTACAGTTGACTTCAAATCTCGGAGCTGAGTTTCATTTACAAGGGTAAATGGCTAAATATACAATTGAGTCTGCTCCTGAAATGGTGATGCAATAGGTAAGTTGAGGAGACTAACCACCTTCATTTGATATTTTCATTTTATAAATGTAATATAATATTTAATTGATTTTGGACTATTTCTAACTTATGTTGCACGGATTTTTCAAAACTATGAAGAATCGCGAAACGGATACGGATACGGAAGCGATTCTTCTCGGATTCGCGAATATTTGAGTCAACGATTTCGCAAGCGTTGACCATTTTTGGAAGCGGCACCGAAGCGCTAGAATTCTTTTCGAAAGCGCCATCTGATCATTTTTTATTTCTTTAAGGTCTAATTTGTAAACTTACAAAGTTTAAGGGGTTAAATTGAATATCTAAAAATTTATATTAACTAAACCCTTATTAAAATAATCATTTACGTTTTTACAAGAATTAAAAGAGTAGAGTAATCGAATAATTAGTTACATCAAACTTTGATATCTTGCTATGTTATGTTAGAAATCATTATAAAGTATTTTATTTTATAATATTGCATCTTTATAATTGTAGAATTTGAAATAAATTATTGAAATTTTCAATTTTTTTTAAAATACAATATAATGTGATATAAAAACTGTCATTCTATAATATTCTATTCTAGTTAATATCTATATAATATCGGAGAAGGGTCAACGGCCCAAAATATCTCCTATTTTTCTCCACATTTTTTAGCCTTCAGATCAAATTTTTATCATTTTCGACCTTTAGATCAATTATAATTAATGGTCTAGATTATATAAATTCGATCCACGGTTTAAAATGTCTTGATATACTCTTTATATTTTTCAGCCCTTGGATTATATATGTGAATTTTTTAAATTTTTTTCTCATCTATTATCTCATGCAATTTAATAAATTCTTTCATTTCATCTATTTTCTGGTAAAGATATAAAAAAAATTATATGTTTTATCAATATTGTGTTGTGATTTAATAAAATCCACTGTTCAATCGATTTTTTCTTGTGTTAATAAAATCATGTGAAATTATTTAATATATCTAAGGATTGTTTTATTTCCGGATAAAATTCAATTCTGAAATCTCTTTGCTACCACATGAATACTCATACTCAATCCAGTAAAGGAACTATCGAATCATTAACCAATTGGGTTAGCTCAACTCGCCAGACTCTTGTTATTTCTACCCCCTTAAAGGGGGTAAAGCAAGAGGTATATGTTTCGAATACCCTCTCTGAACATGGGTAACCTAGTTCTGATTAAATGGGAATATGCATGGGGAGACGTGTATATTTTCCATGGGATTAGTCGTGGTGGGTGAAAGCTGGCCCGGACACCCATGTATAAAAAAAATCTATCGTATCATTAAAAATTAGTATAATTTGTTCAAATCATTTTTTCAATCATAAAATTAAATGTAAAAATAAATTTGGGCAGATCCATGGTTTTTTATTTAGGTGAGTTAAAACTTAGGTTTTGCAATTGCAAAAAAAAAAGAGTAAATATACTGAATTCCCCCATGTATTTGAATGGAATTGACAGCTTACCCCGTAGATCGTATAAAATTTAAACTTATCCCCTAACTTTTTTTTGCGACTCGTTACCCCCTGGTGACGGAATATGTTCAATTCCTCTTTTAAATAGGCACATGCGTGACAAATTAAGAGGGTAAGTATGCAAATTAAGTAATACTTAAGGGGGTAAGTAGGCAAATTAAGTACTCCCCCCGCCCATTTTTATTTGTCCACCTTTTTGGTGCAAAAGGATTATAAAGATCATTTAATACTCTTCTTCTTTACACAAACGCCCTTATTTAATATACATGAAATCATTTATTACAATACTTTTTAATTATTTAATTACGGGTAATATTGGGAAAATAGGGAAAAGTGTCTTGGTATTGAAAAAGGGACAAACAATATTGAACAACCTTTATTAGAAAGTTGGACAAATAAAAATAGAAAAAGAGAGTAATAATTAAGGGGGTAAGTAGGCAAATTAAGTAATACTTAACAGAGAAATTATATATTTTCCGTCATTAGTGCGTAACGAGTCGCAAAAACAAAAGTTAGGGGATAAATCGAGGGGGTAAGTTGTCAATTTCGTAATAGTACAGGGTACAAAAAACGTATTTACTCAAAAAAAATTAGAATCATTTTTTACACATACACAATGACTAAAAATGAATAATATAAAAGTTAATTATCTTTTGTGATTAATGTAATAAAAATTATAAAGGTCAAATTATATTTTGTGGTTAATGTACTCTAACTGACGTTTTTCCTTTATAAAAACATCACGTGTTGGTGGGGGCTGCCGCCCTTAGATCCTGCCAAATCTGCAGCTACATCCACTAAAGTGAAAATAACTACAAACTAGTTGTGATTTTGGAAGAACCTTTATAGGGTTAGATAGATCTTTTTGCTGCGATCATTTTGATATTAAGTACGCTGAATTTGGCCCAGTAACGAAGGAGATATGATCAAAACAGTGATCAGTGTTTATCATGTCCAATATTTTAGGAAACGAAATTGAATTGGAATTGGACTCCAATTACTTGTCTTCCACTACAAGATTATAAAACACCTATAAATACACCCTCTTATCACTGTAACTATGCCTTTGCTTAATTATTAGTCCATAGTATCAATTACCAACATCAGGAGAAGCAAGTTGACAGTATGTATCTTTATTTTAGTTTATTTCTTTCCAACATGAACTATATTTCCTATAGCTTGGGTTTGCATATGTATAATCTTTGAATTCTATTTTCTTCTATCTAAGTTTATTTGGGAAAAACCTTTTTAAATCGATTGAGCTTCTTAACCTTTATATTTGTTTTATGTGCTTTGATGTATTGATTGTAGTTCTTGCTAGTGCACAAGTATAGACTACCCCATTAATAGCAGTTGGATGGTCACCTGGAAGGGGTGTCTAATTGTTGAAATACCATATAAACGTCTAGTGTGCGGTAGTGATCCTGACGGGCTTGCCTAACTAGATAGTCACTAGGGTTTAATTTAACCACCAATCATTGCGCAGGGTCCCCTTACCCAAGTCCCATGGTAATTGTTTGGTCCCCACCCAAGTCCACCCAGAAGGGGGTTAGGAGGAATTTAGAATCCTGACTACTTACTCTAAGAGCTTTAATCACCCTTATAACTCGTAGAATAAATAGAGGGATAAGTGCATACACGCAAACCTAAGTTATATTTCTCATCTCATTCTTACATACTTACTTTATTTTGCATTAGTTATTAGTTTGATCATTCTCCCCACAATTATTCATATTTATTCATTGTCTTTATTTCACGTAACTATTATTTAGTACACTTCCTCTTCTAATCACAATTATAACACACTGAGTCTGTGATACTTGCAGTGAGTAACGTGATTTTAGGGTGCTAGTTCTTATCTTCATTATCGTTATTTTATCACACCCTACCAGCCACCAAGCTATTGGTGCCGCTGCTGGGGACTTGTGTCTCGTTAGTGTATGGGTTTAGTTTTAGTGTAGTATTTTTTAGTTTTTTTAGATTTATCCTTTCTTTTTGTTTTTGTCACTTTCAGGTTTTGGTGTATGCTTGAGAATCCTGAAGATTTAGTCAGTTTTACAACAAACGTAAAGAGAAAAAAGAGACAAAGAGAAGCCATGTCTATAGTAGAAGATAATTTAGTTCCACCTGAGGGAGATAATCGCAAAAATAATAATAATCAGCGAATACCTATCCCTCATGTAATAACACCACAAGGAGGAAATCCCGTAAATAATCAATGTCGCGAACAAGATATCCCAGGCTTGGGAGCACCTTTTCGAGTTCAACCATTAGGGTATCGTCCTCCAATGACCCAAGCTACAAAGTTCAGGCCCGATCAGGGTATACTTAGACTATTTACAAGCTATGGACTCTATAATGGTGCAACAGTTCAAGATCTGGTAAGAGCGATTCAAAAGTTTATGCAGATTTGTGATCCTGATGTCTCCATATTTGTGATATATTAATCTATACTTGAGACATCATTCTAAGGGTTCTTAGTAATTAATTTTGGGATTTATTTATTTATTTATTTATACTTTACACTTTTATCTAGTTTTAAGTGTTATGATATTTTGTGAGTTTTTGCTCGTAATTTGTGTGTTATTTGTGTAGCAGTTAGGTATACGTAAGATATTACACCTATGTAAAGTGATTGAAGTGTAAAAGTAAATAAAAACACTTAGTCAAAGTAAAAAAGGAAAAGTTTGGATATATTTGGAATGTAAAGAAGTTTCAAAACTGCACATACGTCCACTAATTAATTTCTTGCAGAAATTCGGTCTGAAAATTAGGAGGATCGTTCTATATGAGCAGATAGAGCTTTCAATTGCAGTCGTTATCATATAAAGAATATTAAATTCTGATAAGTAACGAATGAGATATGACCAAATCAATATCTGCAAAGATTTTATATTGTCCTGCAATTTAGAGATACGAATTTTGGTAAGATCGGGACTCCTTAACTTGGAGCTTTCTCCATGTTTAGACCAATGACCTATATATACTCATTCCTACCTTAGAGAAATCATCTTTAGTCCGTCCTTAATCATCTAAAGACCAAGAAGAAGCTTACATCAAGAAAAGAGAAGACAAGAAAAAGTTGGACAACTAATCATACCATTTTAACCTTTGGTCCTTGACTTTTTATTTTGCTATGGAGAAAAGTTTAAATAATAAATACAACAATGTTGGCTTAAATATGAGTGCTCATACTTAAAAGGTTAGTTTTTATCAATTTAAATATTAACACTCTCACTCAAATATTACATTTTTAATCTATCTGAACTAGAAATTAATCTCGAATCTAGTGATTGTTCTAATTATTAGTTATTAGTCTCAAGAGATAAAATTTTGGATTCGTATCTCTGGAAAGGAGGGCATAGTGTTAAAAGAATATATAAAGAAAATATAAATAAAATATAATGATTTAAAACATTTTATTGTAATTGTAAGGTTAAAAAATATTTTAGAATTCAAAATTCACACTTCTTTTAAACTAACTAGATTTTGGATAATGGAAAATGGGAAGCACTTGTTTTTTAAGAGAAGAAAAGCATTTCCTGAAATAACTTAAACTTCTATTTTTTTTACAAATCTTCAACCTTCGAAGTTGGCTTGCTTTTCTCTTTAATTCATCGCATTTGAGTTTTCATAGAAATTTTAACAAGTGCATTATAACCCAAACATAAAAGCCTAACAGTAGAATTATAAACTTTAAGTAGAATATACAAAGATTAATAAATGAATGAGAAGATGATATTTAAATGTTAGATTTTTAAAGCAAAAAGTACAAAAGTCGTTATTTCTTTTCCACAAGCATCCTCTTGCGTATCTCAAAAGCGTGCTGAAGATCCCAAGTGTATGCTGATTACACACAAAGCATTTCTTGCTTACTGCATGGTGCTGCAAACAAATAAAATAAACAAAAGGTCAAATAATATTATTTATATCCCTTTTACAAATGCTCTCTCAACTACCTTTAAAGCACAAATAATCCCTTTTTTGAAAGTCCTGAACGAAACTTTAAATTAAACTTATATTGATAAAATTTATGAACTTAAACATAAACAAATGGAAGTACAAGACTTTTAAGTTGAAACACTCGCTAATATTTTTTACTATTTAGGTACATTCCACTTATATGAGAACTAAAAAAAAATTTAAGCTATTTTTAATAACACATGTCCTTCTATTTTAGAATAGAATATAGGATGTCTCAATCTCACAATTTAATAAAAGTTTACATAAAACTAATATCAAAGTGTAGAATATCTTGTTATACTAACTATAAACATTCTCTTATATAAATAAATATATTTATATATAAATTATATTAAAATTATAAATATGAATAAATTTAATAATGCATTCAAAAGTATTATCACTAAGGTATATATAAATTAGTGTTTGAATCAATATTAATTACTCCTTCCGTTTCAAAATGTTAATGTCAGTAGTAGTGATCAATAATTTGATATATTTAGAAATCTTGTTGTGTGAAATCATTATGAGAATCGATGTTCATGATACTTGTTGCACATAGATATATGTGAAGGTATTGATGAAATATGGTGAAACTGAGATGTCTCGGTGCCACTCACATGCGACGTATCGATAAAAATAGAAGGATTCTTTCATGAGTATATATACCGTCTCTTTTTGTTCACCCTTATATCACCTTCTACGTGGAAATTTTAAACATCAATCATATTGTTTCTCATTCTTATTAATCTTTTTTTCTCTCTTTTATTCAATGTCACATTGGATGACATATGAGAGGTGATATAAGAAGAAGCAAAAAGGGTTGATATATATCAAGTACTCTTCTTTTAAAAGGGAATAGCTACATCGTGTTTTAAAAATTTAACAGGGTAGTGTCATATTTTGTATATCAGTTATATTCTAGAAACGTGAATAGTACATTGGGGCAAACAACACAATTAAACGTAATATAAACATTAATTTGCAGTAATGTCGCGATTTCAGGGATTTGTTTATTTATATCGGTGCTTAGATACACAAGTTATAGAGGAGAAAAGCCTTCTTAGAAATAGCTTAAACTTCTTTTTTTTTTACATGTCTCCAACACTCGAAGTTGGCTTGCTTTTCTCTCTAATTCATCACATGGTTGAGTTTTCAAAGATATGTTAACAAGTGCATTATAACCAAAAGTACAACAATTATAAACTTTAGGGAGAATATACAAAGATTAATAAATGAATGAAAAGATGATATTGTAAAGGTACAATCTTCAAAGACAAAAGTACAAAGTCACTAGTACTTTTCCACAAGCATTCTCTTGCGTATATCAAAAGTTGTGTTGAATATCCCAAGTGTAGGCTCATTTAAACACAAAGCATTTCTTGTTATTTGCATGGTGCTGCAAATACTATCAGTTATATATTTTTTACAAATGGTCCCTCAACTACTGTAATGGTAGATAAAGCGAGGGGGAACTCACTTATACGTTAAAGCTTCTTCGATCGTGTCTCCACTATAATATCCGTGACACCTTCTTGATTGTCAAAGTCTCCAACAATAGGAGCGGCAACTTCACTTGCACTTGAAAGATTAAATGATCTATATTCCATGCTTCGACTTTATATCAATTTTAGTCTTATACCTTGTACGCCATCTCTAGAGAAACGATCTCGAACAACTTCGTATGATTGCGCAAGAACATTGAGTTTGTCTATCATTTCCTTCCGTGAAACAATTATACCACGGTCAGGGTCACCTACACCATTTCCAGATCTACAATAATTGTTTTTATATATAATGTAAAAGGATTTACGTTATGAACTCATAAACCATAATATTGCACCTGACAAGATTTACTCTATTTTAAATCTCATTTTTTGTATAAAAATTTAACAAACTTAGGAGTTGATCCTTCCTCATGCAATAAGTTTCCCAACAAATGATAATTTTGACCATGTAGACAAAAGGTGTAAGGAGTTGATCCATTATTTATAGAACTATCCCTTTGTCCACCAAGAGATGTAAATGAAAACATCATATTATAAGCTCTAATGTTTTCAATAAAATGTTTGCTCCTTATATCATCTTCAAATAACTGGTTCATTAAGTTACTCAGAGCAACAATTAAATTGTGAAGCTGAACTATACCATTTATACAACACACTGAGAATTGAGGCTTAAATGTCTTTTTATATTTACAAATTCTTTTATTATACCACATAAATACATCACACAATTCATATACATATATAGCATCTCCAATGTCATTATACTCTGTATTTAAAACAATAAAGAATAAATTTATGGAAGTAATCAGTTATTATAATATTCATGAAAACAATAATATATTGAAGCTCAGATTGATTAAATAATAAGTTTTTACCAATATCCTCCTCTAAATCATCATTAAACACATAATTACACATAATCAGAATTTGCATAACACAATGAACTATTGACATTTTTAAATTAAAAAAAACATGTCCATTTAACAAAAAATATTATATAATATACTTATAATTTTATATTAATCTTAATTATTATCCGTGGTAGAATTAATACTTGATGGTATATTAATGATTTTAGAAGTATTCCCTTCATCATGTAATTAACATACGACAGTAACTCAGATAAGTTTCTTTGGAGCCAGCATATTGATTATGGACCTCAAGCCTATATGATACAATTTTTTTCATATGTGTTTGTTTTATACCAACACTCGAGGGAATTGCCGCATTGGTCCCTGTGTTTTATAAAAGAGCCGATACTACCACCTATTTTTAAAAAGTATCAAATATATCCCTGTGTTATACAGTTTATTATAAATTTATATCTCAACAAAAATGGTGCCGAATTTTGTTATTAAGTTTTAAGCCTGTTTATTAGGCTCTCCTCTCTTGCAATTCTGAATATAATATAGCTTAAAAAACTTGCAACTCAATATGTAAACAAATGTAAACAATTTAGTAAATGTGTAAGGAAGGATTTTAATTGAAAGTCTTTTACCTTAAAACTTGGTGTTATTCTTTGTTGATGTGCAGCCGTCTTTGTTTTAAGAGATCAAATTTTGAGTGATACCAGTGATTATAGATGCTTGGGGTAGATCGATGGCCGCAGGTGAAGCAAGTTTCTTCAGTTTTTTTTTTCAATGATCGATGGCCGCAGGTGCAGTAGATTGCTTACGGTAGATTGATGGACGGCGGTGAAAGAGTTTCTTCGGTTTCTTTTTCAATTGTCGATGGTGTAGCCATGATTGCTTGGGGTAGTTTGATGGCCGTGGTTGAAGGAGTTTTTTTTTTTTGGACGAAAAAAATTGCCTAGGCACCAACAAGAAGTCAAGCTGAATTTTATCTTATTCCTAATTTACATAATTTGATTGCAAGTTCAAAATGACTAATCATTATTCCACGATCCGTCAATGCTTTGTATTTAGCTTTTTTTGCAACTTTATCTGCTTTGTTGTTGAGATTCCTCTTAATATATTGAAATTTTAAGAGTCCACTCGCTTCAACTTTTTGGATGATGCTACATAGAACGGTTGGATATACCAACTAGCCGCTGACACCTGCTTAATATCTTGAATAACTTCAAGATTATCTGAGAGTATGACCATTTGTTTATCTGGGTGTTGTTGACTTAGTTCAACTGTCTTAAGTACCGTGTATGCCTCCCCTTCTACTGCTGAGTCGCAGCCCATAGTAAAATCATGGTTTGTTGTGTGTAAAGAGGAATTATGAACGGTTACTACTGCCAGTCCGGTGGGTTCCATTTTATTAGTGGAGGAAGCATCGCAAAATAAGGAGATCTCTGCTTCATCTTGTTGTTGCTTCATCTTGTTGTTGCAGTGCTATATTGTCCTCTGTAATCTTATTTACAAAGCTCATATTACCATTTATTTTTTTCCAGTCCAACCCATGTACTTCTTCCATTAATTTGATAATAGAGTAAATTATACTTGATCGGCTAACTTCCTCCTCTTCGTGTAATGCCTTCATTTTTCCTTTCCATATGTTCCATAAGTTAATCATGATCATGTCTCTAACTATGTTTTCATCACATCCTTCATTTTTATATGTCTGAATAATTTTTAAAAACCACTACTCGATGGATTCATTAAAATGATCTTCGATTCGTACTTGTAGGGGAGTGTCTGCCCATATTTCTTTGCACATTTTGCAATGTAAAAGTAAGTGTTCCACTGTCTCCGCATTGTCATTACACCACATACACTTAGCAGAATCCGCACATTTCCTTTTGTATAGATTTTCCTTTGTAGGCATTGCATTATTTATAGCTCTCCACATGAAAAGTTTAATTTTCTTCGGTATGTTTGATTTCCATATTGTCTTCCATACTATTGAACTATGGTTGTAATGGTTGTTGACGCATTCGGTTTTTGAATGACTTGTTCTTCCGTTATAATCTTGTACCCTGTCTTTGTATCATAAATTCCATTTCTGGGGCCATATGAATTTATCTTCATTAGATGCATTAAATATGTTAATCCTTTTAATCAGGGGTATTATTGGTTCTGGAAAAATATCATCCAATATTTCTGAATTCCACCTAGATGTTCCTTGTATAAAGAGATCATGTACTTTCTCAATTCTGCAGTTTTTTGGCTTTTCAAGCTTCCAACTAGTATCAATCCATCTATTAGTCCATATATTCGTATCCCTCCCATCCCCAATTATATGTATCTCATATTTTTTAATGAAATCCCTTTATACTATCAAACTAGCCCAACTCCATGTCCTACTCTGTCGTAGCTTACTGGTGTCGCCTAGGGTGTGACAAAAATAAGATAATAATAAGCCAGAAAACAATGCACTTACATCCTAGACAAGCACGGTACTGCAAGTATTACAGGACATATGCAAGCTCTAATGATAAGTTGAATTCGTTCTCAGGGACTTAGTGTGTTAAACGAATGGGTAAATAATAACGAGTAAGAAGCAATTAATTAAAAGACAGGAAATAAAAGAGAGAATAATTTTGAAATATTAAATTAAACTAAGGAAAATTAAAGACAATAATTAAAAGATAAGAAATATGAGATGAGAAGTATAGCTTAGGTTTTGCTAGTATGCACTAATCCTTCTAATTCTTTTTATCAAATTCTAGTTAATAAGGGAGATAATTAGCTTTTAGATACTTAGTCAGGATTCTAAATTCACATACCTTAGACCTTGAGAGCGACTAAGGGGGCTACGAACACACCACAGGGCTGGTTCAAATAGGGTTTACAAGCGCTACCAAGGCCATAAGCAATCAATTTCCATACATGGTGATAGTGATTAAATTATACCCTAATGACTATCTAGTTAGAATTAGTGTTGTCAAGACCAATATCGACACTAGACGTTATATGGTGTTAAAATAATTAGACACCCAGCTAAGGCGATCATCTAACTACTATTAAGGTAATCCTATACTCGTGCACTAGCAAGGAAAACAGTCATTAAGTCAAAACACATAAACACGTATATGGGTAAGCAGCTAATTTCAGATTAAAACATATAATTCCCAAAGAAACTTAGATAGAAAGAAAATAGAATTCATAGTTTATACGTGATGCAAAACCCAAGCTATGAGAAAATTAGTTCATACCTGAAGGAAATAAACTAAAAGAAATAATAAAAGATTTCATCTTGCTCTCTACAATAATTCTGATGATAATAAACCTAAAGACTAATTACTATGAGGCAAGGATGATTTACAAGTGATATAAGGGTGTATTTATAGGTGTTTAGAAGACCTAATTCGTTTTCTTGAAGGAGAAGGTAAGTAGTGGACTCCAAGCCCAACTCAAATTCGTAACCCTAAAATATGAAATCACGTCCGTTTTTGTTTTGGTCCTAACAGCTTCAATTCTTATCTGTTTGACGCGTATGAGTAGTCGAAATTCATCGTCTCGAAAAGATCTTCAACTTTGCTCTTGACCGTTTCTCCAAATTCCTCACCGATTTTGAGATATAAGCCGATTTGTGGTTGTGGGTGGTGAAACTCAAATTTAAGGCAGCTTTTCTTTTTCCATATTTTTAGCATTTCTTTCCTTATTTCCAATTACTGTGCTAGTCTCTTTCCATATCTTTTAGGGCCTGTTTGGAAGTGCTTATTTTAGAGTAAAAAAGCGCTTTTAGAACAAATAAATATCTTAGTCTTTGATTTGGACTCTAATTAATCTCCATAATTATCTTTAAAGCTCACACTAAATAAATAATTAAACCTAATATGCTCTAAAAATAATAATTTACTAAATCAAGACTAGAAATAGGAAAGTGTAACATTTCTCAAGAAAATCGATTAGAAAGACTTCTAAATTACTAAAAATGATGTCTCATCCTAATATTAATCTATCACAAATGAGGAGACACTTACAATTTAAAAGATCAGCTTTCGGGAAGTAAATACCTTTTAAAAGTCTAGCAGCTAGGGTCTTTTGATTGTGCATCATTCTCCAAGCTTGAGCTACTAATAATGTCGTATTCATTCTTTTAAAATCTTTGAAACCTAGCCCACTTATTAGTTTCCCAATAGCAATTTTTTCCAAAGCAAGCAAGTGTATCCTATTCTTTTCGCCTGAATTCCACGAGAAATTAGAAATAGCAGAGATAAGCTTATTACAGAATGAAACTGCAAAAGAAAAAATAGACATATAATAGTTTGGTATAGCATGTAGGATTGCTTTTATAAGCACCTCCTTTCTCCCTTCAGATAAGAGTTTAGCTTTCCAACCTTCAGTGTTTTTGAATAATTTTTTAGCGATCCATTCGAGAGATTCTACTTTAGATCTTTTGTGACATAGCGGAATACCTAGATAGTTTCCCAGATCTCTTGTTTCTTTCATATTAATAAATTCTGTCATTTTTGTTCTACTATCAGTGGGGGTTAAGAATAGCTGATTTTCCGAGTTCGTTTGATGACGCAAAGGGTAATTGAAGATTTATGTTTTGTCCCGAGCCATGACAGTATATATTGAGACATTCTTTAAAGCATTCCATATCTTTTTCCTTGATATTTATAAAGAATATAGAATCATCCGCAAATAAAAGATGAGATATGATTAGACAGTTCCGATTAATCTGTATGCCACTAATATTTCCAATATTGATGTTATGCTCAATAGTACTAATAAGCGATTCAGTCATAATAGAGAAGAGAAAAGGAGATAACGGGTCTCCTTGCCTAAGTCCCCTCCCAGAATTAATTTTTTCTAGTCTTTCCCCATTTAGATTAATATTAAAAGAAACCGTGGTAATAAAAATTTTGATCCATTGAATCCACTTATCATAAAACCCCATTTTCTTTAGTGTAAGCAAGATCAAATCTCAACGTATCATCGTATGCTTTTGCCATGTCTATTTTTATAGCTGCCATATGTTTTTTATTTTTCCTTTTCCTGCTCATAAAAAAAGATATTTCTTGTGCAATAATAATATTATCCTGAATAGCCCTAGCCTTAATGAACTCTGATTGGGTAGGAGATACTATGTCATTCATAAAGTTTCTAAGTCTATTAGATAGAATTTTCGCAATAATTTTATAAATGAAGTTAACACATGAAATAGGTCGGAAATCTCCAAGATTTTCTTGAACATCTCTTTCGGGAATAAGTGTGATCAAAGTATCGTTAATTGTTTCAATTGAGCAATTATTATTAAAAAAATCAGAAATCACTCTAAAGACATCATCCCTAATTATGTCCCAAAATTCCTTATAGAACTTACCATTTAGCCCGTTAAGACCTGGGGCTTTAGACGCTGGTAGTTCCTTAATCACATCCTCTACTTCTTCCATGGTCGGTTGTTTAATAAGCCCATTATTAATATCTTCCCTGATGCATGGTTTGATATGTTCTGTTGCCTTTTCCATAAACTCATTACTAGTAGGAACATTATTAAATAGAGACTGGTAAAAACTTTTGAAGCTTTTTTTTATTTCGTCTGTATCTTCATTCCATACCCCATTTTTATCCTTAATCCTAGTAACTATATTATATTTCCTCCTTTGAATGGTAGCTAGATGGAAAAAATAGTATTTTTATCCCCAAATATCAGCCAATTTTGTCTTACTCTATCACACCAGTTTTTCTCTTCATTTTCATATTTAATTTTAATTTTTTTTAATCTCTTTCTCTTCATTTAAGATATCATTATTTGGGTGACATTTATTAAGGGCGGTTAGACGGTCTTGCAATTCTTTAATATTTTTTTCATGGTTTTTAAAGGTCTTTATACTCCACCTAGTAAGTTCTTTCTTTGTATTTTCCCTTTTTCTAATGAAATTATTGACATGAATAGTATTGTTAAGTCTCTTCCAACTAGTGTCTATTATTTTTCTACATTCATTATTATCTAACCAACGTGTTTCAAACTTAAATTGTTTGCATCAAATTTTCATGTCAATATATTGTAATGAAGAATGAGAGGAGAATGATCTGACCCAAATGCTGGAGGGATAAAGATTTGCGATCTTGGAAAGTTATTAATACATTCGTATGTGGCAATTCCACGATCAATCTTTGTCTTCACATGTTTATCTCCATCCATCCTGTTTGACCATGTAAAAAACATCCATCAGATTTAACCTCGACAAGATAATTAATAAAAGTAAAGCTAAGAATGTCGTTAATATGTAACATATTTGCCGGGTTCTTGCTTTGTTTTTCATTTATATTGAAAATATCATTGAAATCCCCTAATATCATCCAAGGGTCTTTAATATCATTACTCCAATTTGAAATTTTGTTTCTAATACTTTTCCTTTCGTAAAAATCATTAGGAGCATGTAAAAATACCATAAAATACGGGAAAGAAAAATCGTTAATTCTAACTATCACATAAAAATCACAAGAAAACATGACTTCAAGATGCACGTACGAGTGCCACAAAAGAAGATAACCTCCAGAATGTAAGGCATTTCCAGTGGGTTCCGCACAAAAAGAATTTTCAAAGCCAAAACGCTTAACAATGTCTCGAGAATCTGCTTCTCTTAACATTGTTTCACAAAAGCCACAACCCAAGGAAGATACCGAGCCATCAACGAGCTAATACGTGATAATGTCAAAGGCGCTCGAACTCCTTGGACATTCCAGAAAAGTGTCGTCATTTGTATCCCACGGCTTTTTTGGAGTTGCCGCCTCCATTTCCAGTCTCTCCCTCCCCATATTCTTCCTCCTCTGCGTCTTGATACATAAAGTTCATGTCGTTTCCTTCACCTCCTCCTTCATAATTTTTCCCAAAATAATTTCTACTATTCTCAAAACTTCCTTCATTATCCTCCTTAGGTTCAGCCTGTGAATCGTACTCGTCTATCTTCTTTGATAGGTCCTCCATATTTGCCTTTGTCAGTATTGTTTTTTGCCTTGATTCATTGCCTTCATTCTCCTCCTATAGTATGCTAACCTGTGATTTCCCCTTCTTTTGTTCTGCCTCAGTTGTACTAGTTTTAGCATCCCTTCTTCTCTTCACTTTGTGTTGAACTTCCGAAAAGCCTACCTGATTTGATGAAGTCTTTGTATTGATGACACCTAATTTCCTTTTCCTGCACACACAACAATAAGCTTCGAAATACAACTGGTAAGTAGGTATGGGGAACAAACCTAGGATTAAGAAGTGTAAGTAAATTTGGTAAGAAGAGTAAAGTAGCAGATATGAATAGATCCGAAAGAACCACCTGTAACTAAGAGAATGTTTAAATAGGGATAGAACCTGATGGATTGTACTGACTTTATTCCTGAACAATATAGATTCTTCGTTTCTTGTATTCCTAATTTAACTTTTGCAGAGCAGCTACGAGTCACTTTCTGTATTGTCTTGATACTCGCAAAAATTTTGTGCATTCCAATCAATGATCTAATAATTTTTATACTTGCGATAATCGCCTTTGAAGAAGCCGCACAGCAGCAGTACCACGCTTTCTCCTTCTCTTTCCTAATTATGTTTTCAATTCTAAATGTTTTTCTACACTCCATTAAAGATAAAGATAAGAAACAAAGATTAGGGATAGTTTTGCTTACCTGAACCGTTGGGTTATCTATGTAATTATTAGGTCTTTCCTCTAGAACATACAAATTAGGGTAAAGCCTAACTCCCCATTTTATAATATATACGTTTTATTTTTGTTTTAATTTTTCTTTTCTAAGTCAGCAAGTGATTTTTTTTTTTTTTTTAAATTATTTATAATCTTTTGGGTTTATGTTACACTTACTTCCCAAATATGCAATTTTTTTTTAAACTGTAGTAATTTTCCGAAATTTGTGGTCAGTTCTTAATTTCATGTTGATGTGGTGATTGTTCTTGCAATTTCTCACTTTCTGCTATTTTTAAGGATTATAAAGAGTATATTGTTTTGACCCCAACCGAATACTTTTTAATCTTTTTATTGCATCTGAGATGTTTTGTTTTCCATTATGTGGTCATATAATTATATTTTAGTTTTTTTTTTCCAAGGGTTTTTGTTCCTTAATTCAAGGTTTCTTATACTAATACTTGCCCACCTTGTTCCTCAAATATTTTCGGTTATCTTTCTGTTTCACTTTTTTTTTCTTGATGATGAAGAGCTTCTCTCCTTTGAAATAGAGTTCTCGTGGTGTTTTACATAATTTTATCGATGGTGAAAGAGTCCAGTGAGAATAAGGTCCAGAAAAATGGAGAATTCATACAAATCACGGAGCAATGGACACTCAATCGACGCAGGGCATTTCAATCACCCCACAAATTATCATCATCTTGGTTTGATATACGAGTCTTTTACATCAGGATCAGTAATATAAAAGTTGACGATTCAACCCCAGAATATCTCATACTCAATAATATCCCTCTAAGCCACGACACTCTCCTTGAAGTGAACAATGTATGATGCCCTTCTTGTCTTCTACGTAGAAACCGAGCAGATAAATGTGAAGAAGTTACATTCGTGAGCACAGATAGTATTAGATCAACGGGGAGTGTGAAATTCGAGGTTTTTGATAAAGAAAGGGTTGTGCTATCAGGAAGTTTGGAAATTTTGCAACAGTAACGGTTTTATTGAGGAATCGAAAAACAATGATAAGGGTTGGAGCTTGAATTGTGGTCTTTTATTGAATACCGAACCTTGATTTCTCAATGGTAAAAGTGTCGTAGGATATTTTAAAGTCTTTGAGCCTTATTTCGGAGACTAGTCCCTCAAAGAAAAATAAAAGTGAAATAATGTTTCCAAACTTTGTAAGATTTTGTATATCAACCACGGCCATGCAAAAACTTGTTAAATTAGTTATTGAACATAAAGATATTCCCTTAGTCATATAAGAGGTTTTTATTGTGAGAAGGTATAATTTTCTGAATATGATCTTTTAAATAAAAGATTCTTAGCTATTATTTTGAGATGTGGAGAAGATCAAGTTTCGAGGACGAAACTTTCTGTTAGGAGGGAAGAGTGTAATATCCCTAAATTTAAGTTGTGGGGTCAAAATAAAATATTTGGAACAAAAATATTTTTATATCATTAGTCAAAGTCTAATTTGATAAAGGGAGGGTATTTTTGTAATTTATGCATTTAACATCTTCCCACTTATTTGAGGGAAGATTCATTCCATCCGGCGAAAGAGGAAAAAAAAAAGGGAAAAACATTTTAAGGAAATATCTAGAAGAATTCGCTGCGGAAAAAGGAGACCCAAAATAGTGACTGAGAAAAAGGAAATCAAGGGTAAGATTTTGATCAAGCTACCAAGTGACATAGCAGGTGATAAGTTAAATTATCGAGTTTCTTAAGGTTGGTATTTGGTATTGTTTATTGTTTTGCTCTGTAAATGGATGATAGGTTCTCCAAATTTAAAATACCATATCAATAGAGTAATTATATGAACTGAATTTGAATTGGGTAGCCTGGTATTTAAGAAATCCCATGTTTGTTGATGAAGGATTGACAAAAGGTTTAATTCTAGTATTTTGGTGCTTTTTGTGAAGAGTAAGTGGAAAATAAAAACAATCTGTTGCTTTGGTTATAATTTGATAACATAGCTTAGAATTTTCATTAACAGTAGTTAAATTTTAGTGAATGAGGTTTGAAACAAAATTTTACAAAACTTTTCTTTACCTGGCTTAAAACATCTACAGTAGTGTTTATATATCATTTACTTATGTTTAGTATTTGCTTAATTATTTTGTTACTTTAAAGATTGTCTTTGATCAAATAAAGAAAACTCATAAATCTTGGCACTGTGCTTATTTACCAATATAATAACTTTTCAAACCATAAGTATTTATGTAGCAAATTGACAATGGTACACCAGATATTGAGTACAAAAACTAGGCTTTTATGTTTGTTCTTGGAATAAAGTGTGATCTATATATGTTCGGTTTGATAAAAATACACTTGGTGAGGGTGTTTGTACTCACTTTTTGACCGCCGCTGCACGGGTTAAATGCAGTTTTTGACCGCCGTTGCACGGGTTAAATGCAATTTTCGACAGCCGCTGCACGGGTTAAATGCAGCTTTTGACAGCCGCTGCACGGGTTAAATGCAGTTTTTGAAATTTTGATGGGTTAAATGAATTTTGTTTTGATAGAAAAAGAAATTTTCGGCAATGAAATATTCAGATTTTCATTCAAAGATTGGGCATTTTCATTATTTATACTCCTACTAATTGTATGATCTTGAAATCATCAGTATGTGTTTTAAAACGTTGTAATATTATTATAATTGTTACTTTCAAACTCCTCACTTACTGAGGTATGATTTGTTCTGTTTGTTTTGCAGATAAGTATTAAGGTGTATGCTTAGACGAGATGTTCGTACATGATTTTATAAGAATTTTTGGAAACCCTTTAGTATAATTTTTGAAGAGCTTGTGTTAAGAAGTCTCTTTTCTTTTGAAGTGCATATTTTGTGTTGGTTAGGATAAAGAATGATGTGAATCGGAATTAGTGTGGGGTTCATATGAATTATCTTGTTAGTGGTTTGTATATATATATATGAATGATGGGTTTTGATTTATTGTTTTTAGTATTAGAATTCAAGTTATCTTTTCCCTTGAGATCGAGTTTTTTTTTCCTTCTCTTTTTCTTTACGTTCGGTTCAGCTCCGTCACAACCTCGTATTTACTTTATTAGTGAATTCGGGGGCGTGACGAGTTGGTATTGGTGATTAGGCCCAAAGATTGGTTTAAGCAATAGGTTGATTGGGTACAATATGCTTCGGCTTCTCCAATGTCCTTTTCTTTGCCATCAGATTTCAGCCCCATCTTCCCAAGAAGATAAATGAGTGTAAGGGTATGTTTGGATTAAGGAGGGATTCTTTATTAAAGGATAAGAAGGGAGAGTATAACAAGGGAATGGAAAGGAGAGTATTTAATCTTGTTTGGATTGAATAAAAAGAGAAGGGGAGATTTTATTAAAGGATAACATTTATCCGGTGTTTGGATTAGAAGAATAATGGGAGGAAGGGATTCTTTTTATAACTAAATGACTCATATACCCCTATTAAAATATTTTATAAAGAAAGAATAAGGGTAAATTAGACATTACAACGTAATAAAAGAATCCTTCCTTCCTAATCCCACCGAATTGGAGGGATTGAATATATGGATTCGTAAGGGATTGCAAGTATCCTTTAATAAACTATCCCCTCTACTTATTTCCAAAACAAACAACAGATGGGATTATCATTATCCTTTAATACAATCCCCTCCCTCCTAATCCAGCCATCCAAACATACCCTAAATTGGTTTATCAAGCGCGTGCAAGGATAAAAGCAAAAAATGATGAAGACATAGTGTCTTCACCGTGAAACAAGAACGGCAGAGCCAAAGAAGTAGAAATAAAGGGGAATGGAGATATGAGAGAGGAGATCACGTTTCAACCTAAGAGAGAGAAATTTTTTTGATACGGAGGGTCTGGTTGTAGAAGTTTCTTCATTTTTTTCCAATTAATTTAATATGTTTTGTTTTTGTTTTCTTTAAATATTTTAGAGCGCTACCTCACTTTTTAAACGAAGGTGTTGCCTCACCTCCTGTATTTTTTTATATATATATTCAGTCTAGTATTTATATTTGGAGACCCCTGGCATGACCTCCTCCTACCTAACATTATTATTCTATTTTGTCTTGAAACTTTTTTATCACTAATAACTAATAGACATAAAATGACAGTTGAAAAATACAAAAAACAAAAATTCAAAACTTAAAGTCTTAAATTACCAAATACTCGTCAAAACTTATCTCCTCAAATAGTACCAGCATTAGAGAGACATCCATAAGAATCAAATTACTTGGTGCAACTTGTGAAGTACATTAAAAAGTAATTGACGACACTTTTTCTTTGTTCATGTTAATATTCTGATTAAGTCTATATGCCTTTTTATAATCTAAGTCACAAATCATTATCGCATCATTAAAAAATATAACATAAAAAATATACTGGAATTAAATTAATTAGAGGATAACTTCTCAAACTTGGCCCGCAAAATATTTGTATGGCTTGGTTAGGTTAGCAGATAGGGAGGGATTTTTTGGATTTTTGCTCACCCTTAGTTTCCAGTGTATATATTTATCTCAAAGAGTACAAAAAAATTACTAATATAATCTTTTTTTTTTGTCAATGAAACCATACAACTGTTGGCATATAGCCTCCCTTAATAGGTTGTTTTAATATGACAAATCCTCTTATGTTTAGTGTGCTAATTACTCTTGTTATATACATCCTAACTTGCACTATTGTTCATCAAAAACACTTTACATATCATTCTTATTATATCTCATTACATATTCTTTTAATCATATCTTTATTTACATTGAGATATAGCCTTTATGATCAACTGCAAAGTTAATAAGAATGATGTTATCTACAACCTTCGTGAAGAAGATTTATTGATCCGAGCATCAAAGCATAGGTCAATTCTATCAAAGATGTTTGGTGCGGTCTAGGCGGGATTACACGGGGCCTAGGCGGAATTATACGGTTTTGAATCTCGATTTGTAATTTTGTATATTTAGTAATATATGTAGTACTCATAGCAATTTCAAATATTTAAGTCATACAATTCATCTAACAACACTATAGTAAATATAAAAATACTAAAAATTGAGTTATAATATCATCAACTAAAAAAATCTCGAGAATAAGAAAAATAACAAAAAGGTCTATGCGGACATGTTTTTCCATTAATTGGCCCCTAGTCGGCCATTTATTTACCATTAATCGGTGCCTAGACGGGCTAGGCGCCTATTCCACGGCGACTAAGACGCTAGGCAAAAACGCCTAGAATTTTAACTAGGTGTAAGCGGCTAAGGGGGGAGTTGACGCCTACGCGGCGCCTAGGCGCGCCTAGGCGGGGAGATCTACAGCATAGGGTGCGGTACACCGGACATATGGTGCGGTACACCGGACCAAGGATGCGGACCAGGGCACGGTGCATGGCTAGCCCGTCAGAAAGATAGAAAATCTAACCGTTGAGGTGCGGTACACCGCGCGATACTTGCGGTACACCGCAAGGAAGGTTTTTCTGCACAAAGTTTATGTCATAAGAAATATATCCGTTGGGAGATTAATAGATCCGTTGGACTTAAGCCTTATGACTGTTGGAAGCAATTTTCAGCTATAAAATGAAGGTCTTTCAAAGCTACAACTACACCAACTAATTACAAACATTAAGGAGCTTAATTGTTATCATTCAAGAAGGTGTCAAGAGCTATACATTGTCAAAATCAATCTTAGTGAGCTTATAAGTCCTATCCAACTCATTCAAGGAGTTAATCAAATAAGCCACAAAGTTCTATCCACTCAAGAAGAGTCTTTCATGCTTAAGTGTTATATCTACTCATTAGGAGATTGTTAAGCAAAGTAGTTTCACCCTTTAAACACTTTGTATTTATCCTCTTAAGTCTAGTTCTTGTAATAGATAGATTAAGAGAGAATTAGAGTATCGGGAGGATACTTGGTGTCCTTGTGTTGTGATTACACAAGAGTTTCCTTCGTGGTTTCGAAGAGTTTGTCCTTCGTGTTATCGAAGAGGTTGTAAGGGTTATTGTGTTCTCGACCCGGTTAAGAGAGACACGGGAGCTTAGTGAAAAGCTTGAAATCCTAAGGAGGCTTCCTTAGGTAGTGGATGTAGGGAAACCGAACCACTATAAATCGTGTGTATCTTTCTATCCCTACTCTATTTAGTTTCCGCACTTTATATGTTTGATAATATGCTAGTATGAATATTGTGATATTGATTATCTAGTTTATCTAACATTTTGTCATATAGAGTAGTAAGAGATTAGAAACTCGTTTTGCATGTATCACTTATATATCGAACCTCTTAGCTTATCCATTGTATGATCCCTTAGGAGTTTGATATATTAGTTGACTTAGAAGTTTCTTTCTTAAACTTATAATTGTCCAAAAGATTTTTAATTAGGCATTAATCTTATTAGTAATCCTATTCACCCCCCCTCTAGGACTTTCAATTGGTATCAGAGCCTAACTCTACGTGAATAGCTTAATCGTTAGTAGAGTAAACGATATGGAATTTAATCTTTTGGAAGAGTCGTCTTCTACCCGACCTCCACTTTTTGTAGGAACTTACTATTTTGCTTGGAGAACAAAAATGGAGGAATTTATCAAAGCCGAAGATCCCGATCAATGGAGAATCGTTATGGAAGGTCCATTCGTTCCATACAAAGAGGAGTTAAATGAAGCGGGAGTTCTTAAGCTAAATCAAGAAGAAAAAGATTATGATGAACTCACCGTTGAGGATAATGCTAAGCTCACTCAAAATGCAAAACCGATGTACACTCTAATTTGTGGAATATCCGAAGAGATTTTCTCACAAATGTTAGATTGTAATTCCGCAAAAGAGCTTTGGGATCGTTTGGAGTTTCTATATGGAATTGTCGAGAATGACGAAGAAAAAGAAAGCTTAATCCATGATGAATCTCATGACAATCCTAAACCAAACCATGAGGTAGCAATCTATCCTAACTCTTTGTCACCTCCATATAATTATGATGATATTAGGCATATTTCATCCCTTCTAAAAATTCTTGATTCTCAAATCCATTTGAATAACCTTATGTTGAAAAAGGCTAAAGTTGGGCAAAAGAATTGTTTTAATTGTTGTATCACTTTAGATGATATTTTGGGTAATACTAAAAACCCTTGTTTTGAAAACATTTTCTTTTCAAATAAAAGTCAACATCCTATGAAGAAAAATATAGAAGGTTTTGAAAAACTGGATGAAGCATTTTCCCTTGCTCTTAAAACTTTAGAAAATCATCTCTATTTAAATGTCACTCCATTTGATTCAAATGGTCTTTTCAAAGAAAAATTACATTTGAGTGATAATTTGGATATTCAAAAGAATGAGGAAAAATCGTGTTCAAAACCCTCACATGATAGTTCTATTCGAGAAAGAAGTTCTTGCAATTATTGTGGTAAACCCGGTCATCATGTTTCTACGTGTCATTACCACAAACAACTTGAATACGGGTGTTTGATACCCTCGTGGGAAAAGCCGATATGGATCGTGAAAAATGCTAATGATATTTCCGGATCCATTCCACCTCGGATACCATAGTAATATTCATTGTAGGTGTTGAGCGTCAAGAAAATGGGATAATATACAAAAAGACGCTCAAATCCCGTAAAAGAAAAATCCGGTGAATTCTTTCCTTCTTCTCTTTATCTTTTTTATGTGTTATTATGTGTTTATGTGCTTTATCCTCTATGTGCTAATATCTTGTGAGTCTTGACCTTTTCATGCTTAATATTGCTTTATTTTTACATTGGGTCTTTTTGTACTTTTTAGAAAATATAGGGGTATTTGTGAAATAAACTGTTTTATGTGATTTTGGGATTTCCTTGTTGTATCTTTTCAAAACAAAAATTATCTTGTAAGTTTTATACCATTCCGAATCTTTTGGGGAAGTTTCGAATGTGTTTCGGGTGTTTTTAAAAGAACCAAAAAATTCCTTCTTAGTGTCTTCGCCGAACGTTTTTGCGGTGCACCGCACCACTCCGCGGTACACCGCGATCCAGGGTTTCTGCCTTTTTATTTTTCCTTTATTTTTTCGTCCAGTTTATTTCTACAGCGCGGTACACCGCGAGTTAGGTTTTTGTCGCGTTAAAAAAACCCGTCAGTCTTCATTTGGTCTTCATTCCTCCATTAAAACAAAAACCTTCCCCAGCTGCTGCGATTTCCGGCGACACAAAACCCTATTTCCGCCGCCTAAAGGTCTAGCTTCTCCACCAAATCACTCCTTTCTCTCTCTCCTTCATTCCTCCTCCATTACCCACCTCTTTTCACCATGGTTAGAGAAAAGAAATCTGCTCCAAGGAAGAAAGCCACCGCCGGAGCCTCCTCCAGCCGCCGCCGTGCACCATCTCCGGCGAGGTCACCAACACCACCTCCACTCCGGCCATTCGATCCTCTTTCGGGTAGAACCTTAAATGCTTCAGCTTTTCCTTCCGGTGATGATTCTCTTTTTCAACTCCTTTCTTTTCAAGGTTGTCATAATATCTTTCAATACTCGGGAAGTCATTTAGCTAGTGGTTTAATTGAAGAATTTTACTCAAACTTTGAATATAATTGTGCTAATAATTCGATAAAATCAAAAGTTTCGGGTATTTCTTTACGATTAAAGTTAAATGAATTGTGTGCTCGTTATGATATTCCTTCGGATGGGTTTAGTGGTTTTTGGTCTAGTGGTTGGGATGGTTCAAGTCTTGATGTGGTAGCTCAAAACGATGTTAATGAATTCGTAAATGGTAGGATGCTCATTCGTGATGGAAATTGGAATTTACGGAATTTCGATCCGGAGTTTATAGTGGCTCACAAATTCTTAATTTCGGCCGTGATTCCAAAAGATAAACATGATGCTAAATTGATCCCATACGAGGCTTATCTCTTATATTTAATCTTTGCTAGACAACGGATTAACATTATTGCGATAATGTTCAAATGGATGAATCATGCTAGGGGATCAAGGGATAAAGTTCCATACGGTATTTTTCTTACCGAACTCTTTGAATCAAATGGAATTTCTTTAGGAGGTACTAGTGTGAGACCAATCGATAGGGCTTGGTGTTTTGATTATAGCACTATAAAAAGAATGAAATTCGCTATCTACAATAACACTTATGTTACGTGCTCACAAGTTAATCGTATTTCGGATGCATCAATTCGTAATCGTATCTTACAAGCAAAAGAGGGAACTTTCGGTCCGGATCTTAACTCGCTTGAAATCTTGGAAAACCCGGCCTCACAAAATCCCACTCCTAATCCCAATGACGCTTCATCATCTAATCCTACTCCCGGTGAAATTTTTTCCACAAATTCCCGTCTTGATCAATTCATGGCATATATATCTCAAAGATTTGATACCTTGGAAAGGAATATAGATTCTATTCATGAAAAGATTGATTGTTCGGGTCGCCTTTCGCGTTCTAGGAGTCATTCCCCTCGTTAAGCTTATCCCGTTATTTACCCATGATTTCGTTCTTTTTATGTCTTCCTAAACTTGGTTTTTATTGTGTTTTATTGTGGTTGTTTTGGACTATTTGTTATGTTTATGCTTTGAATGCTTTTGGGTCCGTGTTTTGGACATTTAGGATTTTATTGCTACTTGGTTTGATTTGGATATTTGGTTTAGTATGCTATGTTTTTATTTTGGATATTTAATGTTTAGATGCTTAAATTTTATGCTTCGGATGATTAAATAATTGTGTTGATGTTGCTAACATTTTCTTTGATGATATAGGTACTATTGCATCTTTTATCCTTGATATTATTCTATATTGCTTTATGGTCCCTATAGTTTGTTCAAATTATCTTAGTTCATCAAATGGTTGAAAATTGCACTTAGGTCCCTAAAAGTTTTTCAAAATTGCTTTTTAGTCCCTAAAACTTTTTGAAAAATGCTTTTTGACACCTATATTTTTCAAAGATTAAATTTTACCCTTTAATTTCTTAAAAATGATTTCAAATATTCTTATTAGTAAAAAGGAGAAATTATAGGTCAAACTTTTACAAAATTGAAACAAACACTCTATGCATTTTGTGAGGGGGAGTTTTTCTTAAATCATATTTAAAAACTCAAATGCTTAGGCTAATCGTTTATCTCATACATTGCAACTAATCGTTTGTGTCATTAGAAAGCATATGAAATGAAAATCTATCGATCAAGAAGTTGGTAAAATGTCTCTATCCCTTAGTTCTTGCTTTACTAGTGTCGATCTTTGTGCATCTCTATTTTAAAATTGTTTTAATCCCTAAACTCTTGCACATCCTTAAAATCGTTATTTAAAATCTATTCACTTGAGTTTTAGCTCTTCTATTTTTAGTTGTTTTTATTACCCCGTCTTTTTGATGAAGACAAAGGGGGAGAAATATGTGCACTAAAACTTTCAAAATTGGCACTTTATAAATTCTCACAAATGCATCTCATATCTTATATGCTTATTGTGAGGGGGAGCTTAATTTCATTAGAGATTAAACTTTCATATCATTCCTAAGGTGTTTTAGTGAAGGATTTGTCATCATCAAAAAGGGGGAGATTGTTGGCATATAGCCACCCTTAATAGGTTGTTTTAATATGACAAATCCTCTTATGTTTAGTGTGCTAATTACTCTTGTTATATACATCCTAACTTGCACTATTGTTCATCAAAAACACTTTACATATCATTCTTATTATATCTCATTACATATTCTTTTAATCATATCTTTATTTACATTGAGATATAGCCTTTATGATCAACTGCAAAGTTTATAAGAATGATGTTATCTACAACTTTCGTGATAAAGATTTATTGATCCGAGCATCAAAGCATAGGTCAATTCTATCAAAGATGTTTGGTGCGGTACACCGGACATATGGTGCGGTACACCGGACATATGGTGCGGTACACCGGACAAGGGATGCGGACCAGGGCACGGTGCATGGCTAGCCCGTCAGAAAGATAGAAAATCTAACCGTTGAGGTGCGGTACACCGCACGATACTTGCGGTACACCGCAAGGAAGGTTTTTCTGCACAAAGTTTATGTCATAAGAAATATATCCGTTGGGAGATTAATAGATCCGTTGGACTTAAGCCTTATGACCGTTGGAAGCAATTTTCAGCTATAAAATGAAGGTCTTTCAAAGCTACAACTACACCAACTAATTACAAACATTAAGGAGCTTAATTGTTATCATTCAAGAAGGTGTCAAGAGCTATACATTGTCAAAATCAATCTTAGTGAGCTTATAAGTCCTATCCAACTCATTCAAGGAGTTAATCAAATAAGCCACAAAGTTCTATCCACTCAAGAGGAGTCTTTCATGCTTAAGTGTTATATCTACTCATTAGGAGATTGTTAAGCAAAGTAGTTTCACCCTTTAAACACTTTGTATTTATCCTCTTAAGTCTAGTTCTTGTAATAGATAGATTAAGAGAGAATTAGAGTATCGGGAGGATACTTGGTGTCCTTGTGTTGTGATTACACAAGAGTTTCCTTCGTGGTTTCGAAGAGTTTGTCCTTCGTGTTATCGAAGAGGTTGTAAGGGTTATTGTGTTCTCGACCCGGTTAAGAGAGACACGGGAGCTTAGTGAAAAGCTTGAAATCCTAAGGAGGCTTCCTTAGGTAGTGGATGTAGGGAAACCGAACCACTATAAATCGTGTGTATCTTTCTATCCCTACTCTATTTACTTTCCGCACTTTATATGTTTGATAATATGCTAGTATGAATATTGTGATATTGATTATCTAGTTTATCTAACATTTTGTCATATAGAGTAGTAAGAGATTAGAAACTCGTTTTGCTTGTATCACTTATATATCGAACCTCTTAGCTTATCCATTGTATGATCCCTTAGGAGTTTGATATATTAGTTGACTTAGAAGTTTCTTTCTTAAACTTATAATTGTCCAAAAGATTTTTAATTAGGCATTAATCTTATTAGTAATCCTATTCACCCCCCCCCCCCCTCTAGGACTTTCACAACGGCCCTACTTTCTACAAAGATTATTTAAAAGCCTATCAGAATTAATAAGAGAGAGACCAGTCCAGCTAGATATGTCAATATTTTCCCTCGTACATCTTGCCAGAGCATCCGCTGTAGTGTTATACCGTCTATTGATGTGCTTAACTTCCCATTTTGGACATCGACCTAGCCAACTTTCGATTTCCGAAAGAATGGGTTTTAGGCTCCAATGCAGCCCGGTCTTCTTCTTGATTCCTTGAGTTAACTCAAGATTGTCAGAGTAGAAAGAAACTCTCTGACTAGTGAGATCTTGTGATGATCTCATGGTCAACAAAACGGCCCACGCTTCACCATCAATGACCTTATTAATTTTACACCTCACATTAATCTTCCTTTCAATATAACCACTCGTATTAACACCAATAGCAGCAACGGCAGAGATGTTGCTACCCTCCTTAACTGAAGTATCTCCCATCCATATCATATCTGCAGTGTCATCTACCACTGGGTTTTCAATAACTTTTTCAAACATCCATTTATCCACTTTATCCGAACCTCCGCTAATCAGCTTATCCCCGAAAAGTCTACTCATGCTATCTTTAACTCTATGGAAAATATCATTGATACACCAAGGTTTCTTTTCATGAAAGCATTTCATCCTTTCCTTCCATATATTCCACATTAAAGAGAGAAAATATGCAATAACAACTTTCTTGTCCCACCCATTTTTAGAATAGCTTTGGACCGTTTTAAGTAACCATTCCGCCATATTATCTTGCATAGACGTATCGATTCTTATTTGAAGCGGGGATTTAGCCCACACCTCCCTACTAAATGGACATTTAAGAATAAGGTGGGAAACATTTTCCCCTTCGGTTTCACACCATTCGCATAAGTCTTCCTTTAAACATCTTTTGCGGACTAAATTATTCTTTGTTGGGATAGCATTATTACAAACTTTCCATCCGAAATTCTTAATCTTCGCTTGAACGTTTGCGCCCCAGATAGCGTTCCAAAGTTCACAACTGAAGGATTCTCCATTTCTAGACGATTGTGCTTCATCGACTATTTCCTCATTAATAATTGCATGATATCCAGACTTAGTAGAATATTCTCCATTATTTGACAATGTCCAAATAATTCTATCTTCTTTATTGTACTTAATAATTGGTATGTCTCTAATAAGCGCAATCGTTTCTTCAGAGAATAACCTTTTAAGAATAGCATAATTTCCAATCATTCCCATGTTCATTAATCAGTTCACAAACTTTAGAAAACGTGGAGTTATTTGGTCGATCAATGTAAACGCCCTTCTTAATCCAACAATGATCCCATATATCAATCTTTGTTCCGTTTCCAACCTGCCAAATACAATGCTTTTTAAGAAATTGTATACCTTTGAAAAGACTAGCCCATGTCCATGACCTTATCTTGGAGAGTTTAGCATCCCAAATGTCACAATTAGGAAAATAAATTGCTTTTAACACCTTAGCGACAAATGAATCCGGTTTATTAATGATTCTCCACGCCTGCGCCGCCAACATGGTGATATTCATTTTATGAAAATCTCTAAACCCCAGACCGCCAATTTTCTTTGACCTAGCAATTTTCTTCCACGCAACCCAATGAATTTTCTTTCGATTCAGTGAGTCCCACCAAAAATTAGCCACAATGCTCGACATTTTTTTACAAAGTGTCTTTGGGAATTCAAAGATTCACATAGCATAATTCGGTATAGCTTGGAGAACTGCTTTAATAAGAGTTTCTTTTCCGCCATCAGACAGAAGATTAGCCACCCAACTAGCTGACTTCGACAGTAGACAATCTTTAATATAATTAAGATTCTGGCTTTTTGCCCTTTTGATAGATAAGGGAATACCCAAATACTTACCCAAATCCTTGGTATTATCAATATTAAGAGTGCTAGAAACCTCATTTTGTACTTCAATTGGCGTGTTTTTACTAAAATAAATAGAAGACTTCCGAAGGTTAATACGTTGCTCCGATGCTTTACAATACTCCTTTAGAATTTGAAATGTTTCAATTTCTTCTGATTAATATTAATGAAGAAAAGGGCATCATCAGCAAATAAAAGATGAGTAAGACTTGGACAGTTTCTGAGATTCCTTTAATAGATCCTTCCCGACAATGGAAATTAATAAGATTGATCAGGCTTTCCGTAAGAAGAGAAAAGAGAAGGGGCGAAAGCGGATCACCTTGTCTAAGACCTTTAGATGGTTGAATCTTTAACCGCTGGCCATTAACCTTAACTTGAAATGAAACAGATGAAATGCAGTTCATAATCCATTTAACCCATTTTTCACAAAAACCCATAGCAAATAGTGTTTTAGCCAGAAAATTCTAGTTGACCTGATCATACGCCTTTTCCATATCTAATTTAACCGCAGCATAGTATTTCCTTGTTCTTCTTTTGTGATTAAGAAAAAACGCAATTTCTTGCGCAATAAGAATATTGTCTTGAATATTTCTGCTCTTAATAAAAGCAGCTTGCGTAGGAGATACTAATTCATTCATATATTTTGTAACCTTAATGCCAATACCTTAGCAATAACTTTGTAGCAAATATTTGCACATGAAATTGGTGTGTAATCTTTAACACTTTCCTAAGAAGCTCCTTTAGGTATAAGCGTTATAACAGAATCATTTATACTTTTTAAATCAAGGTTATACTCGAAAAAATCTCTCACCACATTAAAAATATCTCCTTTAATAGTGTCCCAAAATTCGTGATAGAATTTACCTGGCAGTTCATCGGGACCCTGTGCTTTAGAGCCCGACATATCAAACACAACTTTTGTTACTTCTTCCATTGTTGGATGACTAGTAAGCTCTTCATTCATTGTAAACGTAACTTTCGACGGGATAAATTGCGTTATATTATTTTCATCACTTGTAGGATTTTCTTTAAAAAGATTTTGATAATAATAATTGATAATATTCTTGATTTCTTTAGGATTTTCCGTCCAATTTCCTTCATTATTTTTAAGCGCGGCGATCCTATTACATTTCCTTCTACTCATAGTTTTTGCAAAGAAATACCTAGTATTTTTATCACCTTTCTTAATATTTAAGTCTCTCGCCCTATCCTCCCAAAACATCTCTTCAATTCTCCACAAATCTTCAATTTCTTTCCTGATCATATATTCCTTTCCTTCATTCTCAATCTTATGAGGTTCATTATTTAACTCGACCAACTCTTTTTGTAAAAGATCAATCCTCTTCCTATTATTATGAAAAGTCTTTTTACTCCACCCTTGTAAAGCCAAACAAGTCGCATCCCGTTTATCACAAAACATCACAATACTACTAGCATCCTCTTTCGTCTTCCAACTATCTCTAATTATTTCTTTACATTGAGAGTGTTCAATCCATCTAGATTCGAAAATAAAACATTTATTATACCTCTCCTTTTTATTGGTTCTTTTGAGAATAAGCGGAGAATGATCTGAACCAATCGCTGGTGGCACAAAAATACTCGCTTCCAGAAAAGCTGCACACCAATCCATACTAGCTAGACCTCGATCCAATCTTTCTTTGATATTTTCTTGGTCTCTCCTACGATTATCCCAAGTACAGAAACAACCTTTACTCGGGACATCCACAAGATGGTTATAATTAATAAATTCATTGAATTTCAAGACACGATCAATATTTGGATATTTCTTACCCCTTTTTTCTTCAAATCTCGATATATCGTTAAAGTCACCGATAACAATGAAAGGTTTATCTATAAGCTTAATCTTCTTATTAAGCGAATGCCAAAACTTAGCTTTGTCATCTTCTTTACTAGGAGCATAAACACAACACAAAACCCAAGAAACATCTTTCAATTCATTGATTTCCAAAAATACAAAGTTTGAAGATGAATACAAGACAGAAACAGATACAGATCCTTCAAGACCACCACAATCCCCCCAGACCTAAACGCTCTTCCTCCGGGGTCGATCACGAGGTTATTATTAAAGGACTTTAAATGAGAACACGATTTAAGATCTTTTTGTCTCAACCGACTTTCTAACAAGCAAGCTAACGAAATATTATTCTTCCTAACCAGGGACTTAAAGTAACTTCTAGTCAGAGGCACCCTAGCTCCCTGACAGTTCCAAATCATAAAACTATCCATCAAGCCCAGCCGCTTTACGGGACCGGCCGACATCCGCAATCGATACTAGTGAAGAAAAACACCTTTATCTTCCATTGCATGTGTGAAATAAGGAACAAATATCCATATGTACAAATCCGGGACGGAGTTTAAAAACAGACAAGAAAGAGGAAGTAGATTAAGTAACTGAAAAAACAAGTAAGGATCATCAAATTGAAAGGAAGGAAGAAATTAAAAAAAATCAGTTAAGAAGACGAAGTTTCTGTTTTTCTCCATTTATGCATCTAGAGATAGAATAAGAGAAATTTATAGAGAATAGAAAATAAATTTGAGATCCACCAATTTTGATTTACCGAAAGATTGGATGAGAAGAATTGAAGTAATCAATCAAGTGCTTTAAAAGTGTTTTTGCGATATATAAATTATGTGAGTATCGTGGTTCCTAGTTAAACCAAAAGAGAAATTTAATTTAGGAATGTACTATTTATGTCTTCTTTAGAAAAGAAAATCTTAATACAACTGGTACTATCAAAAGTTGTAAGTTTTCAAACATTTACAAATACCTTAATGAGAATTCAAAATAATTTGAGGTACACTTGTTCTTATCCCTTGTAATTGTGGCCTCCAAAGATCGTGAGATGGAATCATGAACTACATCGGCCCTACTCTAAACTCAGCTTCTTTCTTTTCTAATAAATAGGGTTGTAAACGAATCAAGCCGGTCGCGAGCAGCTCGAACTCGGTTTGGAAGAAAAACTCGTCCGGACTCGTTTTTTTATACAAGCGAACAAAAAAGTTTGTTCGAACTCGTTTGTTAAAAAATCGAGTTCGTTCATTAACTGGTCACTTATATTTATGATATACAAATTAGGGTAAGACTTCCATCCAATATTGAATGGTCCAATATTTATATCGCAGCCACTGATTATTATAACAAAACACATGTCATTAGATTAATAAATTAGTTACTTTTGTAAGTTTAAAACATGGGGTATGTGTATGAATATAATTGGTGTAGGATCATTCAATATTGGATGAAAGAATTTTACACAAATTAATGTTTTAGTTATCAATAAACCTATCATTAAACCTAATATATTAACTTTTTTTTTATTCCTTTAGATTTTAATTTTTTTTATAAATATTACAACTCATACTTCATACTACACAATTTGTCTAATACCAATCGCTCATGAAAAATCTGGTTCAACCATATTAAAGATATTTGCTGGAGTTAAAAAGTAATTAGTCAGCTAAAACCATTTAGGTAGTGATTGGTATGGTGTAATGGATTTAGGCAGGAATATAATGAGTTCAGGAATGTAATGAGGTTGGGAATGTAATGATCTTTGTAATCATTATACAGTGCTTGATATGCTATATGAATGTGGATGTAATGACCTAGTTGATTTCAACCTTGTGCTAATAACTAGTTTAATTAAATAAGATGTAAATGAATTATTTAAGATTTAAGATAATCATTTTATTATTATAAAATATAAATAATTTTAATAAAATAGAATATAAAAAAATAAAATATTTTAATACGTTTATATAATTTGTGTATATAGTTCGATAAATCTTAGATTTATACATTTTGATTTTAACTTTTATTGAGATGTATGATAGCCGTACAATTGATGTAATTTAGAATTCGATTAGTTAGTTATTTATTAGAAAATTTGTTTAATTGTTATAGAGAAGTAAATTTTATTAATTAAATTAAAATTGTAATTTCATGTTAATATCTTGATGAATATATTGATTCATGATTTATGGGTATGTGAGAAATAAAAAAAAATTATTATAATTCTATGTATATTATGATCAAATATATCACCGATATATATTAAGATGTTATGTAAGTAATGTAATTATATATAATTTATGTATGTATCTAGTTTTTTAAATATAATATAATTCTTTTTTAGAGTTTTTAAAAATAAAAATATGAAATTTTACATATGATTTAATGGAAAAAAAGATATGATAAGAAATGTGTAATTTATTAAATATAATAAAATTATTTTAATTTTTTTTTAAAAAAATTTACACTACGATTACGATTGTAATGGGTTATTCATGGATAGTAGCTATGTAGTGAAAAACCACATTTTCATTGTAATAACATGAAGTTGTGAATGGTGTGACAATCTTCGAAAAACCTCTCCAATACGACTCTCATGCTTTGTCTCTGACACACCTAGGCAAACGTCACAAGTTGTTACCTTGGGCAGAATTCTGGTACAACACATTTCATCACAGATCTGTCAGAATGACCCCGTGAGACGCTCTTTCATGCACAGCGTGTATGTGAACATGTATTAAAATTTTAAAAAAAAAATTACGAAATTACTAACCTACCCTTAGATGTGACAGGATTTTGTGAGACTCTAGGCAGATTTCGCATAAAGGAGCTTTTGGAACACTGTATTTTCGTTCTTAATTAATTTACTATTTTACCCTTTGCACTCCTTTGTATATTTTGATTCCTATCCATTTATTTAATGTCGTGTGTAGTAATGTTTCAGTACGTTATTTTGTTCTAAATGTATAGATTGATGAACAGTGTTTTGGTCTTCAAGTGAAACACGTGTCTAACATGCAGAGAATTAAATACCAACTCAATACGTTTCTTAAAAAAAATTGAAAGTGCGAAAGTCTATGTATAGTGTTGTCCCATCCGACTGTTCGTTGCCTCTTCGTCTTCCTTGTGTGAACACTTCACCGCCATTGTACCAGCAAAGAAGAGAAGTAAAAGGAGAAGAAAAAGTTCTATTTTTTTCTAGATAGAAGATCATCTAACATGGCAAGCAGTAGAAGAAAAAGTTCGAATGTAAAAGGGTAAGGGTTTGGTTTATGTTTATTTGATTATTTTAGGCATTAACCCAATAATGTTGTTTTTATGTTAGAAAAGGAGCAAAGGGAAGCAAGGCT
The DNA here is from genome assembly GCA_029959085.1 of Nemophila menziesii. Classification (NCBI taxonomy): domain Eukaryota; kingdom Viridiplantae; phylum Streptophyta; class Magnoliopsida; order Boraginales; family Hydrophyllaceae; genus Nemophila; species Nemophila menziesii. The sequence continues at coordinate 135,427,856 of JARWIR010000001.1, read as the reverse complement.
AGCGCCGTTAGCCCCAATAAACCGGATATAGAACCATCTAATGCAGCTGAATTTTATGCGTAAGTTCTGGCTTACTTGCGACTTAAATATTTAAAAACGTAATATGTATTTTTGATCTATTGTTTAATTTAATCCATTGTTGAATTTAGGTTATGTATGTCGCGAGAATTTTAATCAGAAGTACCCGCATGTGGGTCTGGACTGGGATGCAACCGTTGTAGCGTATTATAAACTACCGGATGATCGAAGGTCTTGGTACGAGGATGGTTATATTGTTCATAAACAACAAAAGTATGAAAAAGAAAAGATGGATTTAGACGATGGGTACGATAGTGACACGGTATGTTAATTTTTGGTAATAAATGTTTATTTTGGTATTTGCGTACTCCTCCACATGAATTGTCCATTTTTTATTGAATACACGTTGAGTATTATACTTAGTTAGAAAGTAATTCGTTTTTTAGAGTATTATATGAAATCAGTAATGTCTAGGTAAGCATTCGTTATGTGGTTTGATTTGTTTGTTGGTCCAAAGATTGGATTTAATAAGTGAAATAGTTGTTGATGTGAGCTATTTGTCATGTTGTTTATCTTTTGTATTAAGTTAATTTTATATATCAATTTATGTTATGGATTTTCAAATTCATCTTAAAGACTGTTCTTGTTGATTTCGAAATAATTGAATTTTAATTTTTAAATAGTAGTAGACTTATTGTATCGACTCCGTTTTTAAAAATAATACATTCATCGGTGGGAAAATTGGTTCTATAATAGGAAATAAAACATTTTATTATATTATGTTTTGCAAGGACACATCTTTTCAAATTTAATGTTCCCATCAGGTGCATTTTTAAATGGTTAGTTATTAAATTAGTCTGGAGTCAAGTTAAATTTGTTTTGTGGTTAATAAATCTTTTGTTCAGTGCAGAAGAAGCTTGTTACGAAGTTGTCTTTGAAAAAGATGAACAAAATCTCTAAAAGATTGACACCTGTGCAACAAAAAGCAGTAAGAGAGATGGGGTCCGGTGCATTTGTGGAATTTCCAAAGACGTATCTTAAAATTGAAGTTTGTCAATTCATGGTCGACGCTTTTGACCAAAAAACAAGCACTTTTACCCTTCAGGGAAGTACACTTAATTTTTTGTATATTGACGTGTATAGGGTGTTGGGTATACCTATGGCTAGCGAGTTACCCCCGTTAGAAGGTGATGGTTGCCCTAAGGTTAGGGCATTAGAGGATGCATTTAGAGGGCACTATGTTAAGGGAAATTCCGTTGATTTGTCTTTCATAGAAAAAAGATTTTTCGCATGTAAAACCCACGGAGATTTGTTTAAGATTTTATTCATGCTGTATATACTAGGTTTCTTCCTTTGTATGCCTAATGTTCATGGTCTTGATATGTCTTATTTTCATGCACTTAAGGACGCTGACTTGATTCCTACATTTCATTGGTCCCGCTTAGTGTATGAAATCATTTGCAAAGGAATAGTAGCGTTTAAGTCGGAGACACTTGATTTTAAATCAAAGTATTTTGTGGGTTGTGTATACGTTTTGCAGGTATGTCTGTTTTTTTTAATTGCAAATATTTCACATAATGTAGTTTTTTGGTATCATTTTGTTTAAATGGATGTTATTTTTATTTAATTGCTTGTTTGACTTCTTTTTTAGGTATTATTCCTTCAAAATGTTCTGAGGTTGAAAAAATTCGTAGATGTTCCATTAAGTATGTCGTTCTGTCTTAATTGGTTTACCAAAAATACTTCTAAAAAAATAAAACAGCTGATCAGATATGGGGGAACCAATTATCAGAAGTGTAGATTTATTGAGATGGATTTTGATGAAGTTTTAGAGGGAGAACCTATGGATGTGTCAGATGAGAAAGCGTTAATATATGATAGGTTGGAAGATGTGTTTAGAAGTCCTGCGAAGTCGGTTAATAAAAAAACACAAGTACACCTAAAGTTGTTGAGCAAGTGGTGGTTGGGAGAGACTTTTTTGAGGAGTTGAAGGAGTTTATGGTTACTTTAGTCAAAGATGTGATTTTGAAGGATAGTGATAATGCTAGGTGTAGAAGTAAGAATCCTATAATAGATCTTGGTGGAGATCTGTTAAACAAATTTGATATGGTGGCTGATTCTCATGTTGAGTGTGATGTTGAGATGTTAAGTGCAACAAGAACTCCAGTTAAGTGCAGGAAGGCGAGATTTCCAGATTCTCCAATTGATAAAGTCGGGAGCACCTACAAAACTAAAAAAGGGAGTTTGAATAATGGTAAAGGGCGTGTCACGCATATTTTTTCGAGTGCATCAAAGCGTTGCATTAAATCTTCCCCAAAAAAATATGCTATTCAGAAGGGTTCTGCTAAGAAGGGTTGGTCTGATTTTTCATGTCTTCTCGATTTTGACGACAAGTTGTTGTTTTCATATTTGAATGACCCTAGGCCCCCCGAAAGGTAATCATCATTGATGTTAGTTACATTAGGAAATACAATTTATTAAGCTGAGTTGCTAATATGTAATATTATTCTCTGTGCAGTGACTTGGTAATTTCCTTTCCAAATTTTAATATGAGTAGAAAGGAGATGAGGAATCTTTGATCTCCTGAAGCATTAGTATCTGCAGATGTGAGTATATTATGAGTCATATTACATTTTGAAATTGGTCTGCATGTAGTATTAAGATCGTCTTTGTTATAGGTGATCGATTTGTGTGGAGAGTATTTGTGCGCGGAGTCTCGTAAAATTGATCCAAAATGCAAGCATTGGTTCATGTCGACTTATTTTGCGGTAAGTTTATATCGCCTTGTCTGGATTATTATTATTGACTGGTAATGTATCTATTTTTTCGACAACACAGACTCATTTGTTAAGCACGGTGAAAACCATGGAGCAGAATATTCATACGTATTATGAAATTTACCATTTCAATGAAGATATAACGGATTTGGAAAGGGTAATAATATGGTAGAGGTTATTTGTTTAAAAATACCACTTACTGTATGTTATTTACTTTGTTGTAACTTTATGTGCCAGTGAATGTGGGAAATAATCATTGGGTCCTATACATTTATGATTTCAAATCGCTGAGGAAATATTTCTGTGATTCTATACTCCCTTGCAATCCTCCCCGCAGGTTGTATCTGAAGCAATTTGAGCGTGTGGTAAGTGAAAAACGTCTTTGTTCAACAATGTTTAGTTTGGTTAATAGTTTGATTTTGAACTAGTCTTGTCTTGTGCCTTTAGACCCTTGCCTTGCAGAAGTGGTTGGATGTGGTTGATAAAAGGCAGTGTATTCCTAAACTTGAGTTCATGAAAGAAGATTTCCTAATTGGGTACCTGTACAAAGCGAAACCATTGATTGTTGGTGGTCCTTTGTGTGTTCTAAATAAATGCAATAAATAATCGAACCACAACCGCAAGTGTACGGTTGTCCCAAGTAATATAGTTGATAAAACAGATTCGTTCCAAGGACGGGATGGTTGACTACAATGCTTATCTATTAATGATTGATTGCACTTATGAAAGCAAATAAAGATAATATGTTTGATTGGTTGGTTTTCTAATTCCTAAGATATTAAGACTAATGCGAAAATGTAAATAAATAACGAAGACGCAAGTAAATGAAAGTAAACGCAAGTATGGACAGGTAGTACTTGAGAGACGCAAGGGATTTCCTAACTATCATTCATTTCATACATTGTTTAAGGGGCAAATTAGTAAATTTGTATTGGTCGGGATTCTAAAATCTCCTTACCCCCGTCAGGGTGGACTAAGGAGCAACTTTCAAGTGCTACAAACCCCGTCAGGGTGATTATAGTCCACTCTCAAGTGTTTAAGTTTAAATTACCCAATAGGCCATAGGTTTAATTAAGCTCGTCAGAGTCAAATAATTTCTAACCTACATTCATTAATTATTTCTGTACCTAAACCCCCCGTCAAGGTGATCCAATCGCCACTAATTGGAATAGCCTAGATACTAAGTCCTATCATTGGTTAATTACGTCAATAATAGTAATTCAAATGCAAATTAAAGAAAAATACAATTTACCCAATTTGATTTAAATAATAAATATCCCAAATCCACATGTATAGAATGAAATCAAATTGGGATTAACCCATTATGCGTTCTCAAGCACTAATAAAGTTTAGCTCATAATAATTGAAAAGACAAAAACTAAAGAAAGAAATAGGTTCAACATGTTTTACAGAATAAAATAGAAAAGCCTAATTACGGAATTGAATTGGCTGAGAAGTGGAGATATAGACCGTCTCCAGCTCTTGCTTTTTCTCTTCCTGCCTCTAGCTTCTTCTCTGGTGTCTGACTCTTAAGCGTATGTTGTATTCTGAAAAGGATGTGTGAAAATAGAAGTCTAAAGCCCTTTTATAATGTTAAAAACGGATTAGGGCTTGGACTTGAGAATAAATCAATAATTAAATGTCCAAGCCCAGAATTCTAAGCCCAAAATCCCGTAACTACTGATACACCTTCACTAAAACGGCTTTTCCCGCTTCGTTATGACTCCGATTGACCTAATTCCAGTTGCTAAAGTTCTGTAACTCGATAAGGAATGTTTTCTCTTCAAAGGTCAGCGGCTAAATCATCTCTTAAGCACCTCGAAATCAGCAATCTATGGCCTAGAAAACAGATTTTCAGCTCTAAAAATAATATCTTCGGGATTTATCTTCAAGTCTTGACTCTATATCACGATCTCTGACTTTCTCCTCGGATTCCTCTTCTAGCTAACATCTAAAACCTGTAAATTTTACACTAAAAATACCAATATTACGCGCAAAATCTTAATAAATTAAAAATGCTAGAAATAAAAGAGGAAAATCATATTATTGCATATTTAGTCCAAAAGTCTATCAAATTAATCAAATAAACACCAAAAGTGATGTCTCCTAAGGGTCGAAAATAAGAACAATTAAGGAGACATCAATTGTGCAATTCACGTTTGCAATATGATGAGGTACCCTGGTGTGAAAATAAATTGGGGGCTAAACGAATCTGCAGCAAGGAGGTTTGAGCTGGTGCGCTCTTTATTCACTTCTCCATTAAATTCCTTACGCTAATACATTGAAGATGTTGAAGATTGATAGTGAGGCTGTTTTGAGTATTATCCATCAAACAATTACGCACCAACTATTGTCTATTTTATGAGATGTTTTATTCTGATGCTATGTTTAAAACTTCTATTTATGTTATGATGTTGTTTGTGTACTAATCAACTACTGGTGTTTATGTTATGAATTGTCTACCTTGATTTGAATGTTCGTTTATGTTATCGGTATTTTTAGAATGAATGTTGTATTGTGAAATATATTATAATCGCAGTTGTTAGAATGATTGAGTTGAGGGTTATTTTGAACAAGAAACAAAATACTGGGGGTTATATTTGATACTCGCCAAACTATCGTGTATCATATCTTTATTCTATGCACATTTTTATTTTTTTTCGAACAATAGATATGCTTTCTACTAAAACAAATAGTTCCTTTTCTTAAAATTCTTATACCACGTATTATCTAATGCAAGATTATAACCAACGTTCTTGAGTAAGTTTTATTCCCAATAGAGCAGAAATAGGATCAACAAACAATTCTCAAAACCTTAAACAACAACACAAAGATTCATTTTAGTGCAATTTAGGCCAAAACATAAAATAACAACACTGTATTACAACAAAGAAATTATACTACACAAATGGAAAATTTTACTCGTGATTAAACGAAATGTAAACGACTATTATTAATATCTCAGGGGTGGGAATAACAGATACGAAAATAAAAGGCCAATTCCAACAGTTTATAACAAACTAAATAATTAATTATAAAACCCAAATCCATAACTCATATTTTACCGTCTAAATGAACTTGTACTCTGTGTAATTGCGAGCCCCACATATTGAAGCACCCTCTTCGAGCTTGTGCAACCTAATATGAATAAAATCTAATATGGTCTGCATACGTTGGTTGCTTTCCAATACGTCATTCAAAGATTTCAATATTGTTTTTCCATCTACGGCGTAATCAAAGCTTCCAGATTTTTCTATTGAACCCACTGTAACTTTTCCAAGTGTATTTGGTGTTAACAGTAGGGGCGGATCTCGATTTTGGATGTGACGCTTGTTTTGGGTAGGTTTTTGGACACCTCCTCTTGCATTTTTTGGCAAGTTATAAGTTTTTGAAAATTTAGGAACAAAAGTATTTGAATTGGGAGTCTTCAATATTCACTAGAACAAGTTTTGGAGAGCTATTTAGGTCGAACTGGTAAGAAATGGTTTGGAAGAAAATGAAGTTTGATCTTAATATTATATTATTTTTGGGATACAAACAATTGATTTCGAGAAACTTGGTGCGGCTGGGCACGTTGGGTTGGATTCTTTGTAGGGTCACAATTGTCATTACTAATATATTAACATTTAAAATTCAATATCATTTAAGAACAACACCCATATATAATGTTTATGGGTAAGTATAACGGCTATTTCTTCACCTACATCACCACCTCTCCTATAAATTACAGGCAAACTATTCGAACACATACACAAACCACCCAATTGGTGAAAATTATCTTAATGGCGTGGCGAAAACGTAACAAAGGCTCTATGTTTGTTCACCCAGTCAAGTGTCATTGCAATCCTCAACTAGATTTAGACCCAAAAATCACACGTTCTGATCACACACAAAATTTTGGTGCCCTCTATTTTAGTTGCCAGGTATGTGGCTTTTGAAGTTGGTGTCTTCCAATGAATAACGATATAGCAACAACCTCACAAGCTGGAGAATCATCAACGAGAGGTTCCGTTTTTTATCAAGATCAATCACGAAGTCTTTCTAGTTTACCCCAGGACATACATGAATACAAGATTGGCCTTAGAGTAATATGTACGTTATTGTTTGTTCTGGTAGTCGTTGTTGCGTTAAAATAGGTCTGTTAATCAATTTCATTTTATGTATGTTGTTGTTTGATCTGGAATTAGTTGTTTAGTTTAAAAAAAGTTTGCTATTCTATTTCACGTTATGTGTTTTTTAACTATAAATGAAGAGATTGTTATGTAATTTGGTTTGCCATTTACACTAAACGGTACTCTCATAGTTTAAGTTTGAACTAAATTTATTATTTAATGGGAACATGATAAGGTGAGGTTGGAGAAGAAGAAGAAGAAGTAGTAGTAGTAGTAATTAACGCACCCATGTGGTGCCTTGTTGGTTTTGTTTTTTCCTCATCATCGAGAAGCACACCGCGATGTGACTACTTCAGAAATAAAGCTGTTATTACATATTAAATTTAAAAAAAAAACAAAGCTTAGTGATACACATTTTGTTTCCAATTTCTTTTAAATAAAAAATTAAAACCTAAAACAACAAGAGATCAATCAGTGGAAGTTCATTAAACACCCTAATACATGATATTACAGTCAATTTCAAAACACGCATTGCAATTAAAAAGGGAAACAACATAAAATAAAAACGGTAATTTTTTTACCTATAATAGAATAATTATTGTTATCCATGCATGCAGATGTATGATATCAAGACCAAAATTAGCATTACCAACCCAAATATTTTTTGTTCTTCACGTACCGATGCCCACCAGGAGGAGAAGGTAGATCTCGCAACATAAGACTGTAAGGCTTACACAACATCACGTACCCATGCCTTGGACAGTCATAGTAAAGCTTATTTCTCTTATCATGAAGGAACAATGGATAACATCTTATGTCGCAAGGTTTAACACACCTTAGTTGGGGACAGTAATGATCCTTGTAGAGTAGGTCCAAGTTTTCGTCATCTACATCAGTGGAGTCACCTAGACAAAGGACGTTGTCTGAAACTGTTGAAGATCTTGAAGAATCCACTGAATCCACGGAAGGTTCGAAAAACTAAAGTTTAACATACATTTCACATTTAGTAACAGAAAATGTATTAATTAGTTACTATACCTTAACAATAAAACCTATTGTATTTGAAACACGAGAAAGAAGAAACATTTACCATCATTGTTACCGAGGATTGAAGTCAGGATTATATTTTTTCCTTAGTTGTTAGAAGTGTTTTTGTTTTTGTGGGTTGTGTGATATGGGGGAGGAGACTTTTATAGAAAAGTTATCAGAAGAAACATTGTGTAGTGATTTGATAGGTTTGAATTTTGAGTTAAAGGATTTTATTTTATAATTTAGACATATAATTTCGACCGTTATTAATTAACATATATAGTAAGTACCCCGGTTGGGAAAATAATTTTTGATGCGTAATTATTTGGATTCAATTAAAAACATAATTAAAACTTAACCAAAAATTCAACATGCTCATAAATAAGTTAAACTAATACTTAACATTCTGTTAACGGAAAAACAAAATCACCAAATCATGAATCGATAGATTGTCTAGTTGGAAAACAACAATTATAAACTTGAAAATCGGAAAACATCACTAGATGAACTGGATCTCACGAATCCTTTTTCCCAGCGAGTTGCACCCTCCATTGACCAGATCCCTCCTCTTATTTTGAGCTTCTAGAACTTCAACTCTGTCGTTTATGTCATCTAGCTTCCTCTCCAAGAACAGTTTTTTTAAGATGTCTTTAAGAATAGCACTTACAGGGTCTCCCACTTCGATGGAAGGCTGTGTTGAAGGTGTAGGACGCTGGTGGTCTCATTTTGCAACAAAGTGTTTCCTTCTACTATACACCTTTCGAATCGGTGGTAAATTTGGAATGGGCTGTACATAAATTTGAAATATATCAATCATTAATCAGTTGGATTCCCTTTAAACTTAAAATATACAACCTGTATCCCTCTATTCCACTATTTGGTTATTTTTCTAACAAAAGAGTTAAATGATACAGAAAAAGCTAGCACAGATCTATTATATTGAAATCTTGGTACTCCAAAAAAAAATTACACATTACCTCAGACGGTGTATTGAAGTTGGGTTTTGCATCAGTAGTGGTTAACTGTTCACAACGTTTTGGCACCGACCTGTTCTTCATAGTTTCTGAACTGGTTGAAGGAGGTTTAGACAAAATAGGATCAGTTGTAGATTGCATGAAGTATGGTACCATAGGGAACGTAAAGACCTCGTCTTCCATGGCTGAATTTGTTTGGTTGATGTTGATGAAAAAATTGGTGTATGGATAGGTAGTTTTTCCAATTACATAAAAAAAGTATACCAAATGTGGCTTGTAATATGATGGAAGGGGTAGTATTGTTTTAAAACCCTAATAGAGGTTTGTTGAGATGTGGGGTATACCCTACGAGTTGATAAAAGGCTACGACGGAACAAAAAAAAAAGCTTGTACAAACATCAAAGATTTCACAAGTTATTTTTTCCCTCTACAACTCGTTTTTAGCTGTGGATCGAAAACGAAATGGTTTCCCATATATTGTCAAATATATTAAAAATTTAAAAAATTTGAAATTTAGAAAAACGCGACCGTGCAGCGAAAGTTTTTTTTTTGTATTTTTGAAAAATACTTTTAAAAAAACCTTTTTTATAATGTAGATATAGGCCAAACATCTATAACGTATTTAGTGAATTTAGTAATATTTAGGGCCTGTTTGGAAGTGCTTATTTTAGAGTAAAAAAGCGCTTTTGGAATAAAATTTTAAATTTAAAAAAATTATTAAAAATAATTTTGAAATCTAAAATTATTTTAAGTACTTTTTTTAAGAAGCACCTATTTGGTGCTTCTCATAAAAATGCTTTTCAAAGTAAAAAAAAACTCTTAAAATACTAAAAGCACTTTAAGTGCTTCTTCAAAAAAGCACTTCCAAACGGGCACTTAGTTGGTTTGGTGAAAAATCATTATGTTACGTTTATCAATATGTTTCATTACAAATGATCTTTTTTTAAAGCGTAGATTTTTTGTGTATTGTTAAACAAGAATTAAATATCATATCGTGATCTTGGTTTTATCTAGACAGATATTCCAGTATGATTTATCTTTTCGTGTTTAATTGAACAATAAGTATTTACGGAAAATCACACTTTAGATAAGTAAATACGAAACTGGATAACAAGACATATTTTTACAATGAGCGAATCAAGTCAACAAAAGTTTAAAATTTCAATATTAACCCACACCGGGTACTACCACCACCATTACCAAAACACCATCATCAGCCAATCTCCAAAACACCATCACCGAATTCAGCTTCTAAAATAGCCCACCAAACTACACCAGAAGACCGTTTAACCCCCTGAGTAAGTCATATAGACACACCAACCTATATGAACCGATACTCGCGCATCCTCTTTCCCAGGCTACTTCCTCCTATGACTTCTTCCACCTCCTGTGCTCTATTTTTGTGTTCCAGAAAGTCAACCCTCGCTCTCAGCTCATCTACGGACCTCTGTAGAATTAGATTTCGGGTTAATACCTCATTAAACTTAATGAGGATTTGATCAATCTTTGACTGTGGAATAGGAGGAGACGCCGGTCTATTCTGTGAGAAAATATTTCTTCTATAGTATAGTGGTTGCGCCGGTGTGTTGATACGGGACTGTGTATCACGAATGTCAAAATAAATGTTTATTAAAAGGTTTTTTAAACAAAGAACAAATACTTCAAAGAAGGATCTGAAATAAATACAAAAAATTTAATAGAATATTCTACCTGAAAGTACAACCTATTTTTGCCATTTTTCTTTCCGTACTAATAATTTATGAAATTCATAATTAGTAGGGTAAAATATGATTCTATCGTCGATGCTATTTGCTATCTTCGGATCGATTTCATTTAAGATTCTTTATTTTACAAATAATCAAATGACAAAAGTATTTTACATCTAGCTTTACCTGAGTATGGACAGTCGAGCTTCGTGCATCGTCAGTTGACTGTTGGAGGAACGCAGTCAGGGAGTTCATGAAGGTACCTTCATTTTTAGGTTTCTTTTGCTGTGGCCTCTCGTATCTGGTATTTGTTTGTGGTGGTGCCATTAGATTGCAGGTTGCATAAAATATGGTATCATCGGGAAGTTGGAGAACTCTTCCGCCATTGACGCAGGTGTTGAAGATGAAGCTTCGGAGTCCATTGTTGGTAAGAGAGATTTGGAAAAATGGAAAAATGGAAAAATGGAAAAATTGAAATGGTTTGAGGTTTTTTTTAGGAAAAGACAACTGATGTAATCTGCATTTAATGAGGCCGCATGGAGGAGTGACAAAATGGCGGTATCAAGATTAAGGCTCCAAAACGAAATATTGTATGGGGAAACGAAAAGACCCTATCTAGACATAGGGTAGGCCACGTAGACGAGGAACGAAAAAAATACACTTCAATACCTTGTAGTAGACCATGGTGTTTAATTGATTGTGCTACTAAATATGTAAAAGGCTTAAAAAACGAACATAACATATTAATTACTAATAGTTCGGAATTTGACTATGTTATTTATATTTTTTTTAATTTAAATATAAATAAATTTAAGTACAAGTTGATATTTTTAGTACATTATATATTTATAATTTTAATTTCAAATTGAATATTTAACAATTTCAAGTAGTAAAAATTTTGACTCAAGACTTGAATATTTAATATCTACAAATACAAAACTTAAATTCAAAGTTTTAACGTGAAAATCATGAATAATTCAAACGAATCTAAAAAATGATATAAATCTATTTTTTTATTAGACCTACCAATTGACTCTACAATTGACATTAACATTGGACGAAACCACCAAATCACGCCAAAAAAACGCATAGGTGACTAAATACACAAATCACTTTAACTGTCTCGAATAATGCTTTTAACCACAAACATTGATCATTATACACTAGAAATGGACGTAACCACCAAACTTCCAAACTAGACCCTAGAAGTTGACTAAACCACCAAATGACCACACTAGACCCTAGAAGTTGACGTAATCACCAAATGACCAAACTAGACCATAGTAGTTGACTAATTCACCAAATGACCACACTTGTCCCTGATAGATGACCTAACCACCAAATTTCCAAACTAGACCCTAGAAGTTGACTTAATCACCAAATGACCAAACTAGACGCTAGTAGTTGACTAATTCACCAAATGACCACACTTGTCCCTGATAGTTGACTAAACCCACCAAACTTCCAATCTAGACCCTAGAAGTTGACTAAACCACCAAATGACCACACTAGACCCTAGTAGATGACTAAATCACCAAATGACCACAACTATCCCTAATAGTTGACTTAATCACCAAATTACCTCTGTTGACCCTTATAGTTGACTAATTCAACAAATGACCACACTTGTCCCTGATAGATGGCTAAACCCACCAAACTTCCAAACTAGACCCTAGAAGTTGACTAAACCACCAAATGACCACACTAAAACCTAGAAGTTGACTTAATCACCAAATGACCAAACTAGACCCTAGTAGTTGACTAATTCAACAAATGACCACACTTGTCCCTGATAGATGGCTAAACCCACCAAACTTCCAAACTAAACCCTAGTACTTGACTAAACCACCAACTGACTACAACTGTCCCTAATAGTTGACTTAATCAACAAATGACCTCTGTTGACCCTTATAGTTGACTAATTCAACAAATGACCACACTTGTCCCTGATAGATGGCTAAACCCACCAAACTTCCAAACTAGACCCTAGAAGTTGACTAAACCACCAAACTTCCAATCTAGACCCTAGAAGTTGACTAAACCACCAAATGACAACACTAGACCCTAGAAGTTGACTTAATCACCAAATGACCACACTAGACCTTGATAGATGGCTAAACCCACCAAATTTCCAAACTAGACCCTAATAGTTGACTAAACCACCAAATGACCAAACTAGACCCTAGAAGTTGACTTAATCACCAAATGACCACACTAGACCATAGAAGTTGACTAAATCACCAAATGACCACCACTGTCCCTAATAGTTGACTTAATCACCAAATGACCAAACTAGACCTTGGAAGTTGACTAATTCACCAAATGACCACACTTGTCCCTGATAGATGACTAAACCCACCAAACTTCCAAACTAGACCCTAGAAGTTGACTAAACCACCAAATGACCACACTTGTCCCTTAATTTTTTGAAGTTTATTTTATTAAGCAAATTCTTTTGTAATCTTATTTATTATTGCAAATTCGGCACGATTTCATTAAATTTTCTTTTTAGTTTTTGCACATTTACTTCTTTCAACGCACACTTATATATGTTAGCTAGATTATATAGATGTTTAGTATTATTTTGTAGAATCTCTGTGTCAACGAAATAATTTTTTAAACAACAGCAAAAGATAACAATTCATAGTACTTGAATAAATCATTTTAATAGAACCAAACGTTAATAACTCAAAAAATTTAATTAAGACAACAATTAACATATTCAATGTTATCCATTTTCATTAAACATCTACAAAACTGTCCGCATAAACCATGGCAGAGTCAAAGAACCACCCAAGTCTTTGTATTTCACCATTACTGATTCTGCATGATATCAATTCATCCATGAAAATATGGTTATAGTCGTTATGCTCGCTACCACAGATAACTGTTTCATCTTTCCATTGCAGGTGGTAATTTGTGTACGTCAGCGGCCCCAATTTGGCAATTTTTTGCCAAATACAATCCCTATCACACCGTTTAATGTTCATTACCCAAATTTCAATACATTGCGTATCCACTCCAACCCTAGAAAATAGTGCAAGTGACTCCTTAACCAAACCTAAGTTGTGAGATCTAACTCCAGGCGGAAATGACTTTCTTTCGACGGCGTGACTGTTCAAATAAATGGACAAGATCTGATATCTCTCCGGATCTTCAACCTGGAAGACAATCGGACCAGGACCATCCTTGCGCAAAGCCGTCCAATACAGTAAACCAATATACTCAACCCCACCACTTGTTATGTATGGGGGTTCAAACTTAAGCCTTGACCATTGACGACGAGTGATATTGTAAACTACTGTTACAATTTCATCCCCAAAGTCAACAAGCGCTATAATCTTCATCTCCATTACTTTACAGTCGTATCCAAGCCCAATGCGCTTTATTTCCATCACAACCCTACCACGACTCAACTTGACTGACGCTCCGTCTCTGTTACCCGCCATTGATAGAAACTCTCTTGGACTAGGAAGTACCTTATAATTTCTCATGACGGGGTTACATAGGACCATACTTTGACTGTCGAAAATGCAGATCAACCCCCTACAAGGCAACAAAAAGTCTGGTCCATGTTGAAAGAAAGGAGGTGTATCGAATGTTGGTGTCATTACCTCAAACGTGTCGTACGAGTGCATCCTTATAGATGCTGATTTTGGGTCTTGAACGGATCGAGAAGCTAGGAGAAGACTAAGGCTTCGATTTTTGGTTTGGCTAAGATAAACATTGACGAATTGTGGACTAGAGATTATCTCGAGCCATTGATGACATACAGTCTTAAGTCGGCACAGGTGGGCGACGTTTAACCGGCCCAGAATCAACTCCAACGCTTCAACGGGGATTGGAAACCTTTTCATTTCTTTGACGTTTTGATATGTTTTGTGTGTTGTACTCTGATCCGGACCAACTATTTATAATAGCGGGTTTTTAATGGGGATGTGATGTGAGGTGAGGGAACGGTTGATGTATTTGAAATTTAAAAAGATAATGAATGGAGGGAGAAGGTATGTGGAAGAAGTACACACATAAAATAATGATTAAATAAGTATTAGTCCCTTCGAATTCTAGTAATCTAGCATCGGATAGAGTTTATTAAGATAAACAAATAATTTAATTACGTCTTATTATAAGCATGACGTTCTGAAAGAAAAAGTCTACAACCTTTTTTGGTTTCTTTTACGTAGATTTTTGCATGCATGGGTGGTTACTTTGCTTTGTTTCCAATATTATTTGTCAATATTTTTTTTCTTTAAATAATTATGACATAAAATTTAATAAGTGAATAAAATGTAATAAAAAATTATTTCTCTTACTATTTATAAATAAATATATTTTGTGATACTCTACAATAATTATAAATAAATAATATATAAATAAGACACTGAAGACGATCATTATCATTCTTTCAAATGTAAAATTGCGTTTATTGTCGATTAGAATTAAAAATAAATAACTTTTCAGTTATAAATTTTTTTCCTAATACTATATATTCACTATTCTTTTTTACATTAACTTTTATTTTTATTATATACCCAAATATATTATTTTCTTTATATTTTTTATATTGTGACATATAATTTAGTATTTCACGGATAGTCGACAAAATATTATTGACTCAATATATCTATCCTTCTCTATATACTCGGAAAAAAGTTCTAACATTTTTTTTTAAATATAATTATTATATCTCTGTATTTCTATTCATTAACATCTGGCGATGAAAACAACTAGCTATATTTTCCTATTTGTTATTTTTTTTATTGAAGTCTGAATAAAGTATATATATCATTATTTATTTTATCTTTGTTTGGACAAATATTTTAGTCTTTCTTCATTTCAGAGTTTTATTTTTCTTTAAAAAATATAACAAAACGTCATACAATAAAATTTAAAAATTATATTACATAAATATGTAAGATTCTAAAATTAATTGATAAAATATTTTTACACAAATCGATAATAGATCTCTAAAATTTATATAGTTGATCAACTATTGAAGCAATTATTTTCGATTTGGTAGTGTAATAAATAAATCTAGTCAAAGATCGGCGTGACTTGGTAATGTGGACAACTAGTATACTAAAATTATGGTGAATTTGAGACTTGGTCAACTAATTAATTATGGGTTGAATTTGATGTTATGTCAACTCGTACATAATTCAGCTGAGTTGTTCGTCGTTGCATTTGGTGTCGACTCGATATATTGCAAGACATATATATTATAAATGTTTTAGATAATTGACAGTACACACCAAATGCATAACTAATTATAATTTAACAAAGATAACAAGATCGATCAAACGGAATACTAATTAGGAGTACAACATAGAAAGCTTATAATATTGCTTAATAAATTTAACCACTACCGAACAATCATTATAATAAACAAACATTTAGGGATATATGTCTCCACCATTTTCTTTACTCAGACATATGGAAAAGTTTGTGGGTTGGTGGTCTCGGGGACATCGAATTGGTTGTGCACTTCCTCATCATCTGGTTCGTCACGAAGGTGTCTAGTAGGGCAATTGTTTTTCTGATGTCCTGGTAGTTTGCAACGACTGCATCTACGGGAATTTTTAACAACAGGTCCATTCGCTCGGGGATCTATTGGATCTTCAACTATTGGCCTTTTGGCGGGCTTAGGTATCGGAACCCCGTACCTGGTACCGTCTTCATTATCGAAATTGCTTGTCCGAGAAACAACATTCGTAATGGACTCGAGGGAATCATTATAACCCCTTTAACTACGTTCCGCGTGAAAACGCATTTCCTTCCACTTTGCGTTCAAGAAACCCATCCTCGCAGTCTCTATCTCGGTATGATGAAAATCAGCCAAACACTTATCCCGGAGATTTACACTGCTCCCGGGTGTCCACCTGAACTTGATGCAACAATTAGGGATCTCCCTGTCCCCCTCCACCTTCATGACGAAGAAAATATGTCTGCATGGTATTCCGTGGGACTCAAATAAGAGACAACTGCATTCTAGGGTAACCCTAGACCCATCAAAATATATACAAACTTGTCTTATTAGCCTTGGGTATTTGTGGGACACAATAACATAAGTGCAAGAACCGTATAACTGTGATACTTCGGTGTGATATAGGTCTCCCTGACCGGCTAACTCTTTCCTTACCTTATAAAAAAGGGCCCTAGTAAATTTCTTGCTCGCATCAATCTCAATATCGTCCAACACTGTAGTTGTGACAGGACTAGTTTGGTTAGTGAGGTACTCTTCCTGGCTAGCGTTGTCCCTAATGGTAACCATACCATTCAAGAATGCTTTGAAAAATTCAATAAATTTCACTCTCTTATTTAGAAATCTTTTAAGATAAGTGTTCATACCTTGACATCACTGCGTTGCCTTTACAAACCCAAAAAAACTACCACGTAAATAAGCCTCGGCCCACATTGCACGTTTTTCGTACGTCTCGATTATCCATCTATCCTCAGCGAGATCATGGTCTTGCACCATATTCCACCATGCCTCTTCAAATAAATCAACAGATACCGGCAAACCCATAAGTTTTTTAAAAATGGCGCCGAAACCGTCTACTTTAACGTTCGTAACAACGTTTCGGCTAAGATGCCACTTGCATACCCGATGACCTACCCTAGGGAATACAAGTTCTATAGCAGCAGCCATAGACCTATCTCCGTTTGTTACGACCGATGTAGGCTTTTTACCGTTCATTGTATCGGTCAACGTCTCTAGCACCCACACGTATGATTCTGTTGTCTCGTTCTTCACCAAAGCTATACCAAATATACATGTCTTACGGTGGTTGTTGAACCCCCGCTAGTACAACTAAGGGGAAGGAATATGCATTGGTCTTGTAAGTGGCGTCGAAAATGAGGACATCTCTAAAAACAGCGTACTCTCTTCTAGATCTCCCGTCACTGAAGAACAACTTGTCAAGACGATTTTCCTCGTCAACCGTGTGCTTGAAGACAAACAAAGGATCACTCACACACCTACCCTCCAAATAAACTAGTGTAACGTTGACATCACCTTCACTAATCTCATCCGATCTAATCCTACCAAGAGCGTTATACAGATCCCTCCTAAAAAACTTAACATTCTGGTACGCGCCGGCCTCCCTTAGAAACACATCCATGATCTTTGTGGTTGGTACACCTGAATCGCGTAATGCAATGGCTTGGTCAAGGTGACCCTCGTCTATGTGCCTTTGTGACCTCAGAAAGTGTGACGTGGAGACAGGAGTTAACGGATGGTTGTGATCCATGACAAATAGAACAACCTTAAAACATTCGGATATTGGATCATATTTGATTCTGAGCCTTGCCCTACAGTTAGTCCTGGTCTCTTCCCTGTGACCTCGCACACTGTCTTTCATCTCCAAGTAATTTTTTTGCCGAACCCCGGCACACGAACACACGAATAACCGAGCAACAACCTCGCCTCCCCCACCAGTCGCCTTATCCAAACGATCCTTCCTAACACTAAAACCGAACGCCCTAGCATATGTGTTGTATAACAAATACGAGTCTTCCTCACTCGCAAACTTCATCTTCATGACATCGTCACGGGTCAACGTTACGAGCATGTCAACCGGAGTCGGTTTCTCAACCACAGTCGATTTGTCAACACCGTCACTGGAACTACTACCTACAAAACCAATTATAGAGCCAAATTAGTTCTCAAATTATTAAAAAAACACTCTCTAAACTTTAATTATTAAAAAAAAATAGAAAAAACGTTTTCAACTAAATAATATTTTTTTTATATATTTGTTTTAAATTTAATTTCGAATTACAAAAAAAATTAAAAAAACCTCTCAAAACAAAAAAATAACATAAAAAAATATATCTAAAATATATTTATTATTTCTTTTAGATGTATTTTTTCGAACACGTTTTTTAAATGAAGTGTTCTTAATATTGTGAAATAACTCGAGATTCTTTTTTTATATAAATATTACATCGTAAATTTTATTGTTATATTTTAAATTAAGGTTGCTCTTTATTTTTTTACTATATGAGACTTATGTAATATATATATGAGTCTTTTTAATTTTATCATAAAAAAACACTCTCTAAACTGAAATTACTAAAAAAAAAAGCAAAAAACGTTTTCAACTAAATCATATTATTTTTATGAGATAATATCAAATTAAGTCCAAAAACACAACATTCCACCTCTATAGGGTCCAGGAATTTTTCCACCCCCATTAAAGTCCACTTTTTTTTTTAGTATTCCATCTGTATCCCTATTAGTTACCACGTTTATAGTTACACAATATCATTTAAATTAGTAACAGATTGCTATTTTTTAGCTAATCAAATAATATCCCTTAATAATAGCTAATAATTATAGTAATATTGTTATTTTCTTTCACGATTCATTATACACCATCGTCCATTCTTCGCCACCAGCAGCCATTTTCATTCGCTCTCCATACACCACTCAAGAAATCCATCGTGTCTCTCCCTTCATCTGCGGCAGCTGTCGCTGCAGCAACTCAGAAAACTGTCGGTCTCCTTATTCATAAGCCATGTCGCTCTCCTTCTTCATAAGCCAAGTCGCTATACTTCTTCAGAAGCCATGGCAATGAAGATTTAGGTGGTGGTGGTGCTCGGCCGGAGTTACGTATGGAATATCAGTGGTGTGTTAGGTAGTGTCGATGGTTTGTATGGATGGGATACGCGTGAAGACATTACTGCACATTCCTGAGAAAAAGGTAACCCATCAATTTTAACGCACACACCATCAAAACAACAAAGGTAACCCATCAATTTTAACGTACACACCATCAAAACAACAAAGGTAACCCATCAATTTTAACGCACACACCATCAAAACAACAAAGGTAACCCATCAATTTTAACGCACACACCATCAAAACAACAAAGGTAACCCATCAATTTTAACGCACACACCATCAAAACAACAAAGGTAACCCATCAACATAACTACAAACATTACCCACCTGATACATAATTTTTGTTCAACTTTTCATTTACCATCACTTTTGACAGACAACCCATCAAAGTTACACATGTAAACCACCACATTCATTCTCACTATATTTTTTGTAACCCATCATATTTAACAGTCACATCGTCGTCTTCTTCTCCAGACCCTTCTTTTTTCCACCATCATCGGCGGTTCGCATCTTCTTGGTCGTCTTCATAGCAGTTTTCTTAGTCATCGCCACCAGTTGCCTTTTTTTTTTTACGTTTCAAATTTCAATAATCCATTTTTGACTGATTGCATGGAATCAGGACAATTTGTTTTGGTAACTAATTCCTAATTAATGGGTTACTAAGGGTAGGAATGTAAATTGCGGTGGGTTGGACCTGATGGGCAATCACACATCCTCCGTGGACTGTATAAGTAAATCGCCCTATTTTTATATATGTGTATCAAATTAAATTATTTATTTCGAATTTCAAATAAATTTTAAAAAAACATCTCAAAACAAAAATTTAACATAACAAAATATTTTTTAAAATAAATTTAGTACGTTCTTTTTAGATGTATTTTAAATTAAGGTTGTTCTTTATTTTTTTACTATATGAGACTTATGTAATATATATATGAGTATTTTTAATTTTATTCTAAAAAAAAAAATCTCTTAACTTTAATTACTAAATAGAAAGCAAAAAAGTTATTAAACTATATTATATATTTTTTATATATTCGTTTCAAATTAAATAAATTATTTCGAACTACTATTAAAAAAAAGATCTCAAAACAAAAATTAACATAACAGAATGTTTTAAAAATAAATTTAGTACGTTCTATTTATATGTATTTTAAATTAAGGTTGCTCTTTATTTTTTTACTATACGAGACTTATGTAATATATATGAGTATTTTTAATTTTATTCTAAAAAAAAATCTCTCAACTTTAATTACTAAATAGAAAGCAAAAAAATTATTAAACTATATTATATATTTTTTATATATTCGTTTCAAATTAAATAAATTATTTCGAATAGACGATGTATTAAATTCTAAACTATGAAATTCATTTGTATCATTAACGGTTTTTTGCCTCCGGTATTTGGTTTATAGACTATAAATTACATGGATTAGGGCACATGTACAAGGTACTACGAATTAGGTTTTATTAACAAAGATTTACGGATTAGGGAAATGTTGATTACTTTTAACGATTCGAAGTGGATTAAGGATGACTACTTGTGAATTTACTAATAAGAATACTTTTATCAAAAAAAAAAATAAGGAGTGTATTTAAGGACATCATTCGAGCTTGGTGTATATGGATTATGGTTTGTGGATCTTAATTAGGGTTAGAAACAACAAACCCTTGGTAATACGGTTTAATAACACATGTCTAGAATCTAATGCTTAGTTAATGGGGATTAAGGTTTAATTTTCCATTTTCATTTTTGGGTTTGTTAACAAAAATACTAGTTATACGATTAGGGTTAACTTATTTTAAATTAATGCTTAAGGTATTTATAAAAGACTAATGTCATTAAGAATTAAATCCGCCCTAATTATATAATTAAACTACTAATACCATTCTATCATTTGATAAACAACACCATATCACACAAACTAATATATAAAACACACAAAAATTACAAAAGAATTAATGAAATAGTTGAACTAACCATTTGAAGCCATTCTTTATGTTATAGCCACAAGAGAAGAGATCCAAAACTCCTACACCTTAGCACAACTCTTCCTTTATGTATGTTTCTTCAAGCTTCAAGACCATCTTTCCTATTTATAGCCAAAAAAGCAAACTTACCAATTAATATTACAACTCGTTGGTGGTTGAAACAATTAATACCCATGACAAATACTAACACCAACCATATTCACATCAACTATCTTATTAACATTACTACGGTAGAGAAAATGATAATATATCAACTATCTCCTAAATAACTACAAATACAATTGAAGAAAATTACTTATTCGCTCGATCCCGAAACAATTATAAACCAGTTATTTATACGCAACACAATAACGACCGGGTATCATACTTATGTAGCGCAAAATTGAATGTGTGATGTATTACTTGACTATCGCCATTTGACATTGTACATTGTAATATACTAAAATTAACTCTTTCATTTTAATTTGAACATTGTCTTTTATTATACGTATCTTTAAACAATTGTGATTAAAAAAATTTAAATTTATTAAATTAATTTTTAAAATAAAAAGACCAGTACTTGTTAAAATTAAAAAACACTAATTTTTTACACGGCTAGGAATGGGCCACGTCATCAATCCGAAGCCAAGTGTCTGTCATCCAACTATGCGCACATACACGCTGTGTATGGAATAAATTCCCCCCGTTTCAAGCTCTATATGGTCACCTTCCGCTAGTAATCCTTTGATGAAAATGAACTTGTTGGGTGAAATTTCAGCCACCCCTTCGAAAGATTCAAAGGCACAAAAGATGTGGCACAAGCAATGGAAAGGACTACCTACTGAAGAGGCTACTTGTCAAGACTTGACAAAAATTCAGAACAAACAAGGTTCTTATTGAAGAAGGGCGTATTGTAATGAGTCCAAAAATAAAGTCAACAATAATATCAGGGATTTGTTTCTTTATAGAGAGAGGTGCATAAGCTATTGAGGGGAGTAAAGCATTCTCAGAAATAGCATCACATGGTTGAGTTTTCAAAGAAAGAAATGTTAAACAAGTGTATTATAACCAAAACACAACCAAAAGTAGAATTATAAACTTGAATGTACAATTTTCAAAACCAAAAGTACAAAGTAATTATATCTTTTCCACATGCATTCATTCTCTTGCGTATCTCAAAAGAGGTGTTGAATATTCCAAGAGTAGGTTCATTTTCTTCATCTTCTTTATCTTCTTTTCCTTTGTTTTTCAGCTTCTTCATATTCTTTCTCTATTTGAAAACTTGATTTATAATCTCCACGATCATGCATAAACTTACATGAATCACCAAATCCACAGTAACCTGTTTCTTTATAATCCTTGCATAGATCAGGTTGATAATCTATTTTTGACGATACTCTTATATATGATGAAGCTCTTAATGGTCCGTGGGTCCCACCAGCTTTTTCTCTTCTAAACCCTGCTTTATAATCGGTATATTTTTGTATTCCTCTGTATATTTTTTCATTTTCTTTTCCTTTTAACTCCAATTTTGCTTGATTAAGTGCTTTTTCTCTAAGGGCACGACCGTCTTTTGTGTGTTCTGTTTCTGTTTCCAAAATTGCAGTTGCACCATTATCAGATTCTATTTGAATTTCGTTTGATGATTCATAACAAAACCTATTTTCTTTTGATTTATCATTACATTCCATTGAAAACTCAAGTTTGCTGTTTGAATTTCTTCTTTTTTTCTTCATTATTAAGGTAATTTCTTCTTCTTTTTCTTCTTCTTCTCCATCTTCAATACAGCTTCGTTTTCTAATGTTTTTTATCTTCAAAGGCCTTCTTAAGAAATTACAAACTACAAAACCAAAACAAACTGATTAATAAACAAATCAAATTAGCAAAATTGTTATGATACAGATTTACTTTTTTTTTTCTACGATAATCGACACTACATCAAATTCACATACAAATTTATACAATTAATTAAATAAATTACCTTCTGCCATTGAAAAACTGGTACTGGTGGCGCGTAAAGATCAAAAATCAAAAATCAAAAGCTGGAAGACTTAGGGTTTTGATTTACTGCAAAACAATCAAAAATCGTAAAGATCAGATTACACATCACTTACAGTAATTGTATGATTTATATAAATATATATACATATAATCAATTATGCTTAAATCAGATGATTCTACAAAATTGTAAAAGTGATGAGATTAGGTTAAAATTAATTCAGTTTTTTAGAGTTTACCTATTAGCTTGTTGTCGATGGTGTAATCAATCCGGGTTGATGACGGTGGAGAATAATTCCCGAGTGGCGGTGAGAGAGCAGATTGGTGGCGCGTGAAAAAAATCTCTTTTTGTTTTAGTTTTAATGAGCTGCGATGTGAAAGAGATGATGAGTTTGTTCTATATATATAATTAATCTTTATAATAAGTCGGTAAAGAAAAGAGACTCATCAATCATCATCCGTTAGAGAATTTTATTTCTTGTTTTTTTCTTTAGGTATGTATTTTCTTAGTACTTTGCTTAAAAAAAAAAAAAAAATCTTACGTTTAGTTTTGAATATTTTTACTAAGGTGTGCTTTGTGTAACACTAATTTAACTTTTTAATTATGTTTCATATAATGTTATTAAGTTATTATTGTATGAATTATAATAGTTTTGCATAATTAATTACTATTTTTCTTTAGTTCAAGGTTTACTGTTGTTACAAGTTTGATTTGAATAATTTATCCTTAATGACTCACCTTTTTTATGCGCCCATGTTCAGGGAGGTGATTCGAACCTTGCACCTCTTGCTTTACCCTCTTAAAGGCTCAAGAAGGATTCGAACCTTGTACCTCTTAGATGAAAGACAAGGTCCTGGCCATTGAGCTAGCTCCAATGGTTTTTAATGACTCACGTTGTGTGTACAGGTAGAGGATGTCTAACACATTTATTATTCCACAGTGATGTAATTGTGGAAATACTATCAAGGTACCAATAAAGTCTTTTAAAAGATTCAAATGCGTATCAAAATCATGGTGCTGGATATTTTCCCAGCCTAACCCTGAGCTGCAAAAAAAAAACACAATATGAATCTTATTATTGAAGGACATCCAGTTCCCAAAGGAATTAGAGGAGAAACGGATATATGATGTAGACTTCCTCTTGTTTATATGATGTAATAATTAGTCTACAAGGTTCTCTTCCAGGTTACACATTTTTCTCATGCTTCTTTGTTTAAAACCTCCGTGTATATACTCTCAAACCCTGTATTTGTTACATATATATATATATATATATATATATATATATATATATATATATATATATATTCATATTCTTAACAATCACATACCAACTCATTTCGTTGTATTGCCAAAATGTATCCAGGTGTTCATGGTAGGCCAGTGGTGTTCCCATGGTGGTCCTGCTCCTATTAGTTCCAAGACCGAGGAGGTTAAATAAACTTGATCTTGAATATTTTGCATTCTTGATAAGAAGTTTAGATATTTTTGGTGAAATTATTGTATGTTTTGTAGTAGTTTATTTAAGAGTAAAATGCTGGTTGCACAACTATAATACTAAAAGTAGCACGTCTAGTAATATTTGTTGGCCTAGTTATAGGGCATGTAGGATCTTGAGGTTTTTCCGAATATCATGAGTATTCTTCCATTAATGTTTCAACGAAGAGGTACAATTTTTCTATTTTTGCATAACATAAGGACCAATGATGTGACTACCCTTCTCATGATATAAAAATTATGAACTAGAAGTTTCGCTGAAATATTGCAAATGTGTATATGCATCTTTGTAAGAGCTAAAGGAAGCCTTCATTTACAAGATTATTGGTACATCGTAACAGGTGGAATTGTGGAACATAATTAACTCGGATCTTGCTAAAGAAATCCAATTCGGTCCACCTGTAAGTTATTGATTAGTTCTTTCCCATATTTCCAGTTTGTTCCTTATGTTATACAAAATAGAAAAGTATGTCCCAGTTTGGTCCTTATGTTTGGTTTATTTTTTTATGGATATAACTACAAGTTCATGGGTTAGAGTCCACATATAGATTCATAACACTTTCTTTGGATATTCAATCTCTAAATATATTCCTTGTTAAAACCTTCTTAAAAAATCTAATAGGAAAAATTTAGTGAAGGGAAAAAGGTACATTTTTTTATACGTTTTTTAAAACTATTTCATTAAAAACTTTTATCTGAAAAACATTAGGACAAAACCTTGATAACCTATTAGGAAAAAATCTTGATGAAAGAAAAAACTATGTGCATACGTATCTTCCCCTTCATGTAATTCTCCCAAGAAAGATCTTGAAGTCATTGCATGTCAATCTTGTGTATTAATTTCTTAAATGTAGATGTATACATAATGCCTTTGTAAATAAATCGTCCAAATTGTCATTTGAGCGAATTCGATGAACATCTATTTCACATTTCTTCAAGATTTCATGTCTAAATGATAACTTTGGAGAGATATGTTTGGTTCGATCACTTTCGATATACCCTCTTTTGTCTTGAGTGATACAAGTAGCATATTGTTGGACTATGTTTACTTTTTAAAATATTGTATTCCCCTTAAATATTTAATTTTAAGAATATACCTCATCAAGACCTTTCTAAGAAAAACCCAATGAGACAACATTGGCCTTATAAACTTATTCACCATGTTTATAACCGGACCCAACCCATCCCATCTCTTCTCTCTCAGCATACACGACCACCCCTCCCCTCCCATCTCCGTGAGCACTGCTTCACCCACCACCACCTCCCCTACCCTCTCTATGATCTATGGCCAACCCACCACCACCTCCCCTCCTCTCTCTATGATATCTGACCAACCCCCACCACGCTCCCCTCCCCTTCTGCCGCCCTCTCTACTCTTTGACAAACCACCAACGTCAACACCGTCTCCACCAACATTACCATCTCCACCAACATCACTGCATCTTCTCACCACCATCATCCCAGCAGATCCATTAACCATCATCATTAGTCACCTTCCCACCAATTGCTGCTCACCATCCACTGCCTCCCTAGAGCAAGAGAGAGCCGCACTGCTTCACCGACCACCACCAACACCACTTTGGGCTAGATCCGAACCACCACCACCACCAAGAGCAACGCCTGAACTCCGGCCTCCAACACCTCCATTCACAGCAGCTCTCCATCTCCATCACCATCAACATCATCGCCCACCTCCCCTCACCTTTCTATTCTCTCTAACCTACCCACCACCACCAAGAAACCGAATACTACCAACATCATCCGCATCACCATCATCATCACCATCACCATAACCACTGTCTGTAACCCCACCATCCACCATCAAACCAAACCTTCCGACCAGCAAAACACCTCTCCACCATCTCTTCAACACCATCACCATAACCGCCTTCTGTAACCCCCATCATCCACCTTCAGAACAACCCTTCCTACCAACAAAACACCTCTCCACCATCTCTTCTCCACCATCATTCCCAATCTCACCTTCAATCTAAGATTAGCTCACGTTCCCCGCCCAACAAGCCCAATAACATAGTCCATTCATCATGTTTAATGAGTACCCTCTTCTCTCTGAACCACCATCATTAACACCCTCTTATCTCTGGACCACCTTCCCCACCATAATCACCATCACCACCCAATCATCTGTCCACCATCATCATCATTCAACCCCGATCTCAACCCACTTCCCTCTTAGCAAACGAGATTCGGTAGAAAACCGATTGGCGTTTTATGTGTTTTGTTCTTGGGTGGTACAACCCCATTTCACATGTGAAGGAGCTTGGGTTTTTTCTGTTTGTAAAGGGTACAACCCAAGAACAGATTTGGGTTGTGAATAGTTGGATTTTTTTTGTTTTGTTCATTGTTGGTACAACCCACGTAATGGGGGTTTGGGCTGTGAAGAGTAAGAATAAGTTTGTGTGTTTTTCTTCATGAGCCCAATAACAATATTGGTTTGGAGATGATGGTTACAGCCCTTTTAGGCTATAAAGAGTGATATGTTTTTGCTTTAGACATGATCGAAGCAGCCCCATATTAATATTGAGTAGTGATTTTATTGGCCATGGGTACATCCCACAACAAAATCGTCAATATGGATCCGTACCCATCGAGTGAATTGTTAAAATGGGCATGTACTTGTATGAGAGTTTAAATGGACAAAAATAGATAATGACTTAATAAAAAAAAAGTAATCACGAATAAATGTAAAAGGTAAAAAACCGACATGGGTCTGTACCCAACGAGGATGGGGATGGGCTAACTTTTTCAGCTAAAAAATAAAGGGTATAAATGTAAAAAATGCAACTAGAACATTACAAATTGCCCTTATAATGAAAGTTTTTTTAGTTTGATTTAAATTATAATGAAAGTTTATATATATATATATATATATATATATATATATATATATATATATATATATTGTTTTTCAATGTCTTTTTTTCTTCTTTGTTCTGAAGTTTTTTTATTTTGAAGGATTTTAATCAAGAAAAATTATAATATTTTAATATTTTGTAAACAATAATGATAAAACATCACTTTTTTATTACTCTAAAATATCCATTAATTAAAAACATCTCATTGAAAAACTTATTTGTTAAAAACATCCCCCAATAAAATCATTTATTAAAAACATCGCTTGTCAAAAATACCCTAATATAATCTTTTTAATTGCTCTATTATTTATTATTTAAGTTTAACTACCCTATTACAACTTCCTACCACTACCACCATCACCACCACCGTCGGCACCACCACCACCACCACCACAACCACCACCACCACCCTATTATTACTACCACCACCACTACCACTACAAGCTCAACCACCACAGCTACCACCACCACAACAACAACAAAAATTACAACCACACCCACAACCACCTACTACTTATTCCATTACAAGCGTGCGTCTGGGAATTTCTTCTTAAAATCGTCATAACTAATTCTAAAAAAAACTTGATATTTACGTCTATAATATTTTTTAATTTTTTTTGGCAGACTTGGAAATCCGTTGTTTCGAACAGTAAATTTCATGTTTGCGAAAAAAGATTCATTGTTTCAAACAGTAAATATCATGTTTGCGAAAAAAATTACAAAAACAAATCTTAGACGTAAATAAAAATTTGTTTTCTCCAAAAATGCAAATTTTTATGATATTTTTAGAATAAGTTATGACGATTTAAAAAAATTCAGACGCGCGTGTGTGTGATGGAATTAGTAGTAGATGGTGGTGGTGGTGGTTGTGGTCGTGGTGGTGGAGGTGGTGATGGTGGTGGTGGCTGTAGCGGTTGCTAAATTTTTTTACATGATGGTGGTGGTGGTGGTGATAATTATAAAAATATACTTAGCTAATCCTTTTTGACATACAAATGATTTTCTTAAATTTTAGAAAGAAAAACACACAATATTATGCAATAATTGCACTATAGGTCCCCTAAAGTTATATAACATGTTCATGAGCTAACTGCAATATATATCCCTATGTTATGCTAAATACCCTATATTTTATCATACAAACAACAAATAAATTAAAGGCTTCAAGTAAAGATTATGAAAATTTGAGGGACCATACATCAAATAATTACCTCATTCAGCTTTTTCCATATACCAAATCAGGTTGATTTATGTAACCTTAATCAATAACCTGAAAAAATAACTCCTCTTCAAACTGCACACAAACCATACCGCAGTGACCAAATATGCAATTGTGCTATCTTTCCAAAAAAAAATCGTAACTTTCGATATGAACGGATTTACTTACCTATAACATAGTGTTGAAGTGATTAGTTCTCGAAAAATACACATAATTATCGTTCCTTTATCCCATCTAGTAAACACAATAATCTGCATTAAATTCAATAGACTTAAGTTTTAGAATCTTATATTATGCAAAAATTTCAATATAGATCCCTTATATAATGCAAAAATTACACTATATGTTCATTAAATTAAGCAAACATTACATTATAGGTCTGGATCTAGGTATATTTGTTGGGGACCAAATTCTTAAGTTATTTGAACTATAGGTCCCTTATATTTTGAGTTGGCTACACTATATGTCCCTTATATTATGAAAAATTTGCATTATAGGTCCAAAGCCAAAAAAAATTGTTGCACGAACCCAACTTTGAGTTAATTGCACTATAGATCCCTTATATAATGAAAAAATTACACTATATATCCCTTAATTATGCAAACATTGGACTATATGTTTGGTTTTAGAAAAATTTGTTGGGGGGCCAAAAAAATTTAGTTAATTGAACTATAGGTCCCTTAAAATATAAAAAATTAAACTATAGGTCCCTTATATTTTGAGTTAGCTACACTATATGTTCCTATATTATGCAAAATTGCACTAAAGTTCCAAAACCCAATTTTTTTGTTTATAGTGTATTTATTTTTTAAGTTAATTGAACTATATGTCCTTATTTATATAATGAAAAAAATGAAATAAGTATAAAACCACACACTCATATATAGTCAACTGATTGGCACTAATCTTAAAAAATTCATAGATCACATCACGTGAAGAAAATATAGAAAGTAAGGGATATGATGGAGTTTTTGAATGCTACAGGATGATAAAAAATGAAGTTATAATGAGAATAAAATTGAATAAATTAGCTGAAAAGAGAGATAGATACCGGAGAAGGTGCTAGGAGCGTCGGTGAAGTTATTGAAATATTTGTCATCAGATCTCTCCATGATGAAATTTGAATACAATATGTTTGGTGGTCAATGAGAGAGGAGAGATTTAGAGAGGAGGGATTTTTGTGCAGGAGAGCGGCTTGGTGGGGAGATGGTTGAGAATGTAACCCAGTGGTGGCGGTCTTTTTGTGTAGAAAATATTTCTTTTTAAAAAAAAAAAATTCTCCTTTAAATAGTGCTGAAGGTTATAATTTGATGGAACAACTCTAATTTATTCTGAATGAATTACTCGGAGCCAAAGAAATCCTTTAATTTTCACATAAGTCACTCGCATGACATGGTGGTACATAACCACTAGATGCTTAAAATAAAGGCGACTATATATTTTTAAAGAAAGCTGATGAGGATTATTAAAAATAGAAGCACAATTGATATGGATATAATTAAAAGATTTATTAGATACACTACCGATATGGAATAAGTTACAAAAGATAAAAATCGTAAAAATCAATTAAGATTATTAAAGTAGGGGTATGGATGGAAGAGATATTATAAAGCCGGACCTTTTAAGGAGAATATGGTATTGGACTTGATAGGGGTGGATTATTGGGTTTGTGGACTTAATTAGAAAATAACTCTTATAATATTTTTGAGTAATTAATTACTATTACTCCTAGTCCAAGTGAGGTTTACTACAGTTGTTACAAGTCTAATTTGGATAATTTATCCTTAAGGAAATAATTTGAACACTTGGGTAGGATTTGATACTCCGGAGGAAAACTATCGATCATGGGATAGGTGGTGTAATGCTTAGATATGTAAATATCTTTCTATGATTTTTGAAATAAGTAATATTTATATCTATTTTTAATGACTTACCTTGTGTGTACAGGTAGAGGATGTCTAACACAGTTATTATTCCACATGATCTAATTGTGGAGATACTATCAAGGGTACCAGTAAAGTCTCTTACAAGATTCAAAGGCGTACCAAAATCATGATGCTGGATGATTTCTCAGCCTGACCCTGAATTAAAAAAAAAAACATAATTTGAAGCATATTATCGAAGGACATTAGATCCCAAAGGAATTAAAGGAGAAGTGGATATATGATGTAAACTTCCTCTTGTTTATATGATGTAATAATTAGTCTACAAGGGACTCTTGCAAGTTACATATTTTTCTCATGCTTCGTTGTTTAAAACATCCATATAGATACTCTCAAACCATGTATTTGTTATATATATTCTTATTCTTAAAATCACATACCAACTCATTTTGTTGTATTGCCATAATGTATCCAGGTGTTCATGGTCGGCCAGTCGTGTTCCCACATGCACTTATTAGTTCTAAGATCGAAGTGGTCAAATAAACTTGATGTTGTAATATTTTGCATCCTTGTTAAGATGTTTTGAAATTTTTGGTGAACTTGTTATATGTTTTGTAGTAGTTTATTTAGGAGTAAAATGATGGGTTTTTTTTTTTGCACAACTAAAATACTAAAAGTAGCACGTCTAGTAATATTTGCTGGCCTAGTTATAGGGCATGTAGGATCTTGAGGTTTTTCCGAATATCATGAGTATTCTTCCACTAGTGTTTTAACAAAGAGGTACACTTTGCTAATTTTGCATAAGATAAAAACCAATGATGCAATTACCCTTCTCGTGATATCAAAATTCTGAACTAGAAGTTTCTCCGAATTTCGCAAATGTGTATATGCATCTTTGTAAGCGCTAAGGAAAGCCTTCATTTACAAGATTCTTAATACATCGCAACAGTTGGAATTGTGGAACATAATTAGCTCGTATCTTGCTAAAGAAATCCAATTTGGTCCACCTGTAAGTTATTGGTTAGTTCTTTCCCATATTTCCAGTTTGTTCATTATGTTATACAAAATAGACAAGTATGTCCCAGTTTGCTCCTTATGTTTGGTCTAATTTTTTATGGATTTGACTACAAATTCATGGGTTAGAGTCCACATATAGATTCATAACACTTTCTTTGGATATTCAATCTGTAAATATATGCCTTGATAAACCTTCTTAAAAAATCTAATAGGAAAAATTTAGTGGAGGAAAAAAGGTACATTTTTTATACGTTTACTAAAACTATCTCACTAAAAACTTTTATCTGAAAAACTTATTAGGCCAAAACCTTGAATAAGATATTTGTAAAGATTATACGGAAACAGGAAATATTGTGTATATGGAGATTCGTGTATTTGAAAGTCCTGAATGAAACTTTAAATTGAGCTTTCATTGATAAAATTTATGAATTTAAACATAATCAAATGGAAGTACAAGACTTTTAAGTTAAAATACTCGCTAATATTTTTTACCATTTCGGTACTTTCTACTTATGAGAACTTATATTTTACTAAACCATTTTTTAGTAACACACGTCATTGTATTTTAGAATAGAATTTAGGTTTGTCTCAATCTCACAATTTTAATAAAAACTTACATAAAACTAATATCAAAGTGTAGAATATCTTGTTATAACTATAAGCATTCTCTAATATAAACAAATAAATATATATACTATATTAAAATTATAAATATGAATAAATTTAATTATGCATTTAAAAGTATTATCACTAACGTATATAAATTAGTGTTGAATCAATATTAATTACTCATTCCGTTTCAAAATGTTAATGCCAGTAGTAGTGATCAATAATTTGATATCTTTAGAAATCTTGTTGTGTGACCTCGTTATGAGAATCGATGTTCATGATACTTGTTGAACATAGATATATGTAAAGGTATTGATGAAATGTGGTGAAACTGAGATGTCTCGATGCCACTCACATGCGACGTATCGATAAAAATAGAAGGATTCTTTCATGACTCATGAGTATATATATATATATATATATATATATATATATATATATATATATATATATATATATATATATATATATACTAGAAAATGCCCGTACCTGAAGGTACTTGGACTAAAATAAATTTAAAAAATTATAATAGATTGTAAAAAATTCATAATTGAAAATGATAAAAATATATCAATACATATAATTACCGTCTTCTATGTGTTTCTGTACATTTCACCCATGACTGTACAAAATGTAGTTGTGTTAACATACAAATATAGTCCAATATGAAAAACCTAAACGACAACTTGTTAATTTGAAAATTACAGAAAATTAGTATATAATTTAATATGATGCACATTAGTGTTTAATTTATGGTAATTTTTACCATGTGATTGAGATTCCATCTACCAAAATGTTCACCTTTTATCTATATCAACGTGAATTTTTATTGACCAATTATCTTCCATATCTCACAACAAACCTCTTGCACCTCCTAGTCCTATTATTTTTTAAAAACTCTCATCTGTATTAAACTTATACCCACTATTAGACTTGCACCAATCAATCCATTTCACAAAACTCTTATTCTTTATCAAGACACCCGATCGCGAATGCCATACTCTAAGATACACCGAAGCTAAAATTTTGCTTTTTTAATGATCACCTCCACTCGAGAAAACAATTTATTGTTGAAGATCATGTCGTTCCCCTCGTTCCAAATAACACCAATTAAAGCCCCCCAAAAAAACATTTCAAAGTCATACCTGAATTAGGTACCTAGAAGTCCTATTTTATACTTAATGTGTGAGTGACGGTTGGATAAAATGAAAAAATTAGGTACCTAGAAGTCCTATTTTATAGTATGGGTACTCAGAAGTTCATTTTTAACATTTCATGGGTACCTATAAAGTCTTTTTCTCTTTTTTCTATTTGAAAAACTAATCATTTGAAAATATCTTTGATAACACAACTTATAGGGGCTTCTGTTGTATTCTTTATTTTTTTTAGACAAGGGTCGCCAAAAAAACATTTCAAGTCATACCTGAATTAGGTACCTAGAAGTCCTATTTTATACTTAATGTGTGAGAGACGGTTGGACAAAATGAAAAAATTAGGTACCTAGAAGTCCTATTTTATAGTATGGGTACTCAGAAGTTCATTTTTAACATTTCATGGGTACCCATAAAGTCTTTTTTTCTTTTTTCTATTTGAAAAACTAATCATTTGGAAATATCTCTGATAACACAACTTGTAAGGGTTTCTGTTGTATTCTTTATTTTTTTTAGACAAGGGTCGCCAAAAAAACATTTTAAGTCATACCTGAATTAGGTACCTAGAAGTCCTATTTATACTTAATGTGTGAGAGACGGTTGGACAAAATGAAAAAATTAGGTACCTAGAAGTCCTATTTTATAATATGGGTACTCAGAAGTTCATTTTTAAAATTTCATGGGTACTCATAGAGTCTTTTTCTCTTTTTCCTATTTGAAAAACTAATCATTTGGAAATATCTCTCTTTTTTTTTTTTTTTTTTTTTTTTTTCGATGTATGGGTGTCCGGGCCAGCTTACGCGCACCACGACTAATCCCATAGGATATATACACGCCTCCTCATGCATACTCCCACTTAATCAGAACTAGGTTACCCATGTTCAGGGAGGAGACTCGAACCATGCACCCCTTGCTTACCCCCCTTTAAGGGCTCAAGAAATAACACGGCTGAGGGGATTCGAACCCTGTACCTCCTAGTTGAGAGACAGTGTCCTGGCCACTGAACTAGTCCCCGTGGTTATTTAGAAATATCTCTGATAACACAACTTAGGGGTTTCTGTTGTATTTTTTTTTTTTGACAAGGGTTCCTGTTATATTCAATATCATAGAATATCTATTTTATGGTCTTTTTGGATTATTCATGAATTCTTTGTTCTTGCATTTTTTTCCAAAAGGGTGGTGTACAAAGGCTAAAATACAATCAAAACTTTTTTATATAATTAATATTACCATATATATTAAAGATATTAGCCGATAAAATTCAAAAATCCAATAACCTTGGGCAAAATTCTGGTACAACACATTTCATCACATGACCCCGTTTCAATCTCTATATGGTCACCTTCCACAATGAACTTATCGCGAATAATCCTTTGAGGAAAATGAACTTGTTGGGTGAAATTTCAGCCGCATTTTGAAAAAAATAGACTGAGTCTCCTACAAGCTTGAGCTACTATATTTGTAAAATACAAAGTTTTTCATCTTTTTGGGCCCTAATTTACAATTTCCTCCTTCCATAATGAACTTGTCTTTTGAGGAAAATGAACTTGTTGGGTGAATTTTCAGCCGCATTTTGAAAAAAATAGACTGAGTCTCCTACAAGCTTGAGCTACTATATTTATAAAATACTATACTATGGTTCCCCTCGAAAGATTCAAAGTCACAAAAGATGTGGCACAAGCAATGGGAAGGACTACTTACTGAAGAGGCTACTTGTGAAGACTTGACAAAAATTCAGAACAAACAAGGTTCTTACTGAGGAAGGAAGAGCCCAAAAATAAAGTCAACAACAACAAAAAAATATGAGCGATATTTCAGAGATTTTGTTACTTAGTAGAGAGAGGTGCATAGCATAGATACAGAAGCTATTGAGGGGAGTAAAGCAGTCTCAGAAATAGCATCACATGGTTGAGTTTTCAAAGAAAGAAATGTTAAACACGTGTATTATAACCAAAACACAAAACCAAAAGTAGAATTATAAACTTGAATGTACAATTTTCAAAGCCAAAAGTACAAAGTAATTATATCTTTTCCACATGCATTCATTCTCTTGCGTATCTCAAAAGAGGTGTTGAATATTCCAAGAGTAGGTTCATTTTCTTCATCTTCTTTATCTTCTTTTCCTTTGTTTTTCAGCTTCTTCATATTCTTTCTCTATTTGAAAACTTGATTTATAATCTCCACGATCATGCATAAACTTACATGAATCACCAAATCCACAGTAACCTGTTTCTTTATAATCCTTGCATAGATCAGGTTGATAATCTATTTTTGACGATACTCTTATATATGATGAAGCTCTTAATGGTCCGTGGGTCCCACCAGCTTTTTCTCTTCTAAACCCTGCTTTATAATCTGTATATTTTTGTATTCCTCTGTATATTTTTTCATTTTCTTTTCCTTTTAACTCCAATTTTGCTTGATTAAGTGCTTTTTCTCTAAGGGCACGACCGTCTTTTGTGTGTTCTGTTTCTGTTTCCAAAATTGCAGTTGCACCATTATCAGATTCTATTTGAATTTCGTTTGATGATTCATAACAAAACCTATTTTCTTTTGATTTATCATTACATTCCATTGAAAACTCAAGTTTGCTGTTTGAATTTCTTCTTTTTTTCTTCATTATTAAGGTAATTTCTTCTTCTTTTTCTTCTTCTTCTCCATCTTCAATACAGCTTCGTTTTCTAATGTTTTTTATCTTCAAAGGCCTTCTTAAGAAATTACAAACTACAAAACCAAAACAAACTGATTAATAAACAAATCAAATTAGCAAAATTGTTATGATACAGATTTACTTTTTTTTTTCTACGATAATCGACACTACATCAAATTCACATACAAATTTATACAATTAATTAAATAAATTACCTTCTGCCATTGAAAAACTGGTACTGGTGGCGCGTAAAGATCAAAAATCAAAAATCAAAAGCTGGAAGACTTAGGGTTTTGGTTTACTGCAAAACAATCAAAAATCGTAAAGATCAGATTACACATCACTTACAGTAATTGTATGATTTATATAAATATATATACATATAATCAATTATGCTTAAATCAGATTCTACAAAATTGTAAAAGTGATGAGATTAGGTTAAAATTAATTCAGTTTTTTAGAGTTTACCTATTAGCTTGTTGTCGATAGTGTAATCAATCCGGGTTGATGATGGTGGAGGATAATTCCCGAGTGGCGGTGAGAGAGCAGATTGGTGGCGCGTGAAAAAAATCTCTTTTTGTTTTAGTTTTAATGAGCTGCGATGTGAAAGAGATGATGAGTTTGTTCTATATATATAATTAATCTTTATAATAAGTCGGTAAAGAAAAGAGACTCATCATCCGTTAGAGAATTTTATTTCTTGTTTTTTTCTTTAGGTATGTATTTTCTTAGTACTTTGCTTAAAAAAAAAAAAAAAATCTTACGTTTAGTTTTGAATATTTTTACTAAGGTGTGCTTTGTGTAACACTAATTTAACTTTTTAATTATGTTTCATATAATGTTATTAAGTTATTATTGTATGAATTATAATAGTTTTGCATAATTAATTACTATTTTTCTTTAGTTCAAGGTTTACTGTTGTTACAAGTTTGATTTGAATAATTTATCCTTAATGACTCACCTTTTTTATGCGCCCATGTTCAGGGAGGTGATTCGAACCTTGCACCTCTTGCTTTACCCTCTTAAAGGCTCAAGAAGGATTCGAACCTTGTACCTCTTAGATGAAAGACAAGGTCCTGGCCATTGAGCTAGCTCCAATGGTTTTTAATGACTCACGTTGTGTGTACAGGTAGAGGATGTCTAACACATTTATTATTCCACAGTGATGTAATTGTGGAAATACTATCAAGGTACCAATAAAGTCTTTTAAAAGATTCAAATGCGTATCAAAATCATGGTGCTGGATATTTTCCCAGCCTAACCCTGAGCTGCAAAAAAAAAACACAATATGAATCTTATTATTGAAGGACATCCAGTTCCCAAAGGAATTAGAGGAGAAACGGATATATGATGTAGACTTCCTCTTGTTTATATGATGTAATAATTAGTCTACAAGGTTCTCTTCCAGGTTACACATTTTTCTCATGCTTCTTTGTTTAAAACCTCCGTGTATATACTCTCAAACCCTGTATTTGTTACATATATATATATATATATATATATATATATATATATATATATATATATATATATATATATATATATATATATATATATATATATATATAACAATCACATACCAACTCATTTTGTTGTATTGCCAAAATGTATCCAAGTGTTCATGGTAGGCCAGTGGTGTTCCCTTGGTGGTCCTACTCCTATT
Source organism: Nemophila menziesii (assembly GCA_029959085.1). NCBI lineage: Eukaryota > Viridiplantae > Streptophyta > Magnoliopsida > Boraginales > Hydrophyllaceae > Nemophila > Nemophila menziesii. Next base: position 135,390,075 of record JARWIR010000001.1, on the reverse strand, counting down.
AGTTCCAAGACCGAGGAGGTTAAATAAACTTGATCTTGTAATATTTTGCATTCTTGATAAGAAGTTTGGATAAATTTGGTGAAATTATTGTATGTTTTGTAGTAGTTTATTTAAGAGTAAAATGCTGGTTGCACAACCAAAATTCTGAACTAGAAGTTTCTCCAAATTTTGCAAATGTGTATATGCATCTTTGTAAGCGCTAAAGAAAGCCTTCATTTACAAGATTCTTAATACATCGTAACAGGTGAAATTGTGGAACATAATTAGCTCGGATCTTGCTAAAGAAATCCAATTCGGTCCACCTGTAAGTTATTGATTAGTTCTTTCCCATATTTCCAGTTTGTTCCTTATGTTATACAAAATAGACAAGTATGTCGCAGTTTGGTCATTATGTTTGGTCTAATTATTTATGGATATGACTACAAGTTCATGGGTTAGAGTCCACATATAGATTCATAACACTTTCTTTGGATATTCAATCTCTAAATATATGCCTTGTTAGAACCTTCTTAAAAAATTTAATAGGAAAAATTTAGTGAAGACAAAAAGGTACATTTTGTTATACGTTTTCTAAAACTATCTCATTAAAAACTTTTATCTGAAAAACTTATTAGGACCAAACCTTGATAACCTATTAGGACAAAACCTTGATGAAAGAAAAAAGTATGTGCATACGTATCTTCCCCTTCATGTCATTCTCTCAAGAAAGATCTTGAAGTCGTTGCATGTCAATCTTGTGTATTAATTTCTTAAATATAGATGTGTATGTAATGCCTTTGTAAATATATCATCTAAATTGTCATTTGAGCGAATTCGATGAACATCTATTTCACATTCCTTCAAGAGTTCATGTCTAAATGATAACTTTGGAGAGATATGTTTGGTTTGATCACCTTCGATATACCCTCTTTTGTCTTGAGTGATACAAGTAGCATATTGTTGAACTATGTTTACTTGTTGAAATATTGTATTCCACCTAAATATTTAATTTTAAGAATATACCTCATCAAAACCTTTCTAAGAAAAACCCAATGAGACAACATTGGACTTATAAACTCATTCACCATATATATATAACCAGATCCAACCCATCCCCTCTCTTCTCTCTTCTCTCTCAGCATACACGACCCCCCTCCCCTCTCTATGAGCACTGCTTCACCCACCACCACCTCCCCTACCCTCTCTATGATCTATGACCAACCCACCACCACCTCCCCTCCCCTCTTTGTGATATATGACCAACCCCCACCACGCTCCCCTCCCCTTATGCCGCCCTCTCTACTCTCTGACAAACCACCAACATCAACACCGTCTCCACCAACAGTACCATCTCCACCAACATCACTGCATCTTCTCACCACCATCATCACCAGCAGATCCATTAACCATTATCATCAGTCACCTTCTCACCAATGGATGCTCACCATCCACCACCTCCCTTGAGCAAGAGAGAGCCACACTGCTTCACCGACCACCACCAACACCACCTTGGGCCAGATTCGAACCACCACCACCACCAAGAGCAGCGGCTTAACTCCAGCCTCCAACACCTCCATTCACAACAGCTCTCCATCTCCATCACCATCAACATCATCGCCCACCTCCCCTCCCCTTTCTATTCTCTCTGGCCAACCCACCACCACCAAGAAACCGAATACCACCAACATTACCAACATCACCCTCAACACCATCTTCACCATCTTCACCACCATCACCATAGCCACTGTCTGTAACCCCATCATCTACCATCGAACCAAACCTTCTGACCAACAAAACACCTCTCCACCATCTCTTCAACACCATCACCATAGCCACCGTCTGTAACTCCACCATCCACCATCAGAACAACCCTTCCTACCAACAAAATACCTCTCCACCATCTCTTCTCCACCATCATTCCCAATCTCACCTTCAATCTGAAATTAGATC